>OU342458.1:1625494-6625494 GCA_910589355.1 Parapoynx stratiotata
TTATAAGCTGTTTCATTTGTGATGTCTGCTCCTTTTCCTACATCAGAAGTGGGATCGGACCCATCTCTTGTTGATCAAGCTGATACAGCTCGTATAGTGTCCCAGCAGACATCTATTTTTGCAAGTAGCATGGAAGCTATATTCCAAAAATTATTAGATACTATGACCTCACGCCAACCCTCGTCCTTAAGCACCAAGTTGGAACCTTTTGACCCAGACGAGCCCGAGTCAGATATCACAGATTGGTGTACCTTATGCGAAATTATTATTAAAGACAGAAAACTAGAAGGCGTTGATTTAATAATGGCACTTACACATGCGCTTAAGGGTGCGGCCGCTAACAGTCTGACAAGTTTAAAACCCGATAATCTTTCCTGGCCTATGATTAAAGACATGCTAATCTCAAAATTTTCAAAGCCCATGATGATGCAAGATCATTTTGATCGAATCATTAAATTCCGCCTTAATAACAAATACCTTTTGCCAATTTTCCCGAATCTGTCGCAACAGGGTTCGCCATTTCAGTTTTGTCCCAGTGTGACGACAAAATTCGTCGCGAATTAAATTCGGTAGTCATTACCGGTAAGCACCAACTCTTCCGAATCCTAAGAGGTTTTAACCTCAAACGAGCCAATGAGACCCTACTTCCTCCGAGAGTGAACAAAAGAGCCCGAAACACTAACTTCGGGGGTAGTTGCCATTTATGTGGGAAAATTGGTCACCGTTCTAACGAATGTCGGAACAGAAACCGCAATAATTTTCCATTGTTAATAAAAGCAGATTATACAGAGTCAACTTCTTGATGAGGTTCTTTCATTTTTTGATTCTGGTTCAGTGTAGTTTCGTAAAACAAAAGATACCTAATCTTATAGGTGAGCGGTTTCATGAACAAATAATTCAGAAAGATTTCTGTATTAACAATGGTTGTCCGATGATCGAGGATAGTTCACATTTGCAATTAAGCAGGTCCCGATAAAAACTCATTAGTATTCTGATAAATTGCTCATTTAACTACTGAACCCGTTGAACGACCCCCTTGATTTTGTTTCTACGAATTGCAATTCTTTGAAAGCTTCTCATTCCTTGAATAAGAAAAAGGATGGCTTTTAGTCGCGCAACAGCGCGATCCTGAAATACCAGGTAGTTTTTAAATTACGATCCAATGATTACTCACTCGAGTTGTCACACGCATATGATATAAGACGGGCATTCTTTTTTCGGAAAATTTAACGTGGTAGTTTCCAAGTGGCTTCCCATTATTCCTAGAGCTTTAACATGGACTCTAATTTTCGAGAAAAAAAAACTGTCTATAAACTGTACAGCCTCTACTGGTTTCCGAATATGGCAGTTTGTGAAAAATTGTCGATCTTGTGTAATACTTCCAAACTTGCAGTCCCTTGGCTTACTAGACATTTAGACTTATCTGGCAAATTGAGTGGTAAAAGCGAACGGAAAGAATATTTTTGTTTTGCAATCGATACTTTAACGCAATTTGTTTTTGGTACAGCGAAAAGGATAATTGCGTGATCGCGGTCGCTCGTACGACAATCTTATTGCCACGGGATCTAGCTTCCAAGTTGAACGCGTAATGCGCATCCTCATAGGTCGGTTAACAATCATAGTGTGATTCAGATATTTCGTGGCAAGATCAATTGGGGAAGATTCAATTGGCTCGCAACAATACACGTTGTAAAGTCACTTACTCCTTTTGAATTAATATTCGGAATTAAAGGTAATTGCTTAGGCCTATCAAAATATTCCCATGAAAATCTTAGAGATGCCCCGTGGCCCGTCAGCATTTATGGATTTCATAGAAAGTTGGTCTGATGACGTGTCGGCGGAATCTTATATCTTTATTCAAAAAACTACTTGCCAGTCCGATGTTTCTGAAAAAAGAAACTGAGGATTCTAGTACATCTTCATGTCACTAATTTAAGTACTGAGTCAATTGATACCGATAATGCTATTTCTGTAATTTCTGAGCCAATCCACTTAGTAGTGCAAGCTGATGTGCACAAGTCTTTTTTGATAAAAAAAAAAGGAGAAAAAAATGAGTGAAAAAAAAGAGTGAAAAAAAAGAGTGAAAAAAAAGAGTGAAAAAAAAGAGTAAAAAAAAAAAAGGAAAAAAAAAAGTGAAAGAAAAAGTTAAAAAAAAAAGTAACAAAAAAAAAGTAAAAAAAAAAAGAGAAAAAAAAGGAGTTTCTGAAGGGTCAACTAGACCGGTCCAGAACAAAGATCTTAAGGGTGAAAAAAAAAAGTAAAAAAAAAAAAGAGTAAAAAAAAAACAGTCGTTTCTGAAGGGTCATATACGACCGGTCCAGAATTTATGCCTGTAGGGTCTACATAGATCGGTCCAGGATTTATAGCTGTAGGGTCTATAAAGACCGGTCCAGTCTGAAGGGTTTTAATAAACCGGTCTAGAAATCTTTCTGTTTAATTTGATTAGTCAGGATAATCGAACGATATGCCTGTTACAGATTCCTGAATTATAAGCGCACGAGGACGTTCGCATGTCAGCATGGCCGTGTCGGCGACGTCGTCATACGCAGTGGTTTAACATGATTAATTATAAGTGATCGAGCTATGCCATAGATAATTATTAACAATGAAATAAAAAAAGAATGAAACTTATAAAATAAAAATAGGTAATACAGTAGAAATAATAAATTGAATAGGAACCGGAAGTTCCATGTTAATTCATTCACAGGATGCAGTTTCAATTTAATATGTCCGCAGGAAGTAGTTTAATATTCGATTTAATTTATCAAGCGGAAGTAGTTCAATATTCGATATAACCAACCTATTGACAGGAAGTGGTTTAATATTTTATTAATTTATTCACCGGATGTAGTTCAATATTCGAATAAAGTCACTCGCCGGATGTAGTCTGATTTTAGAATTATTTTATGTACCGGATGTAGTCAGATATTAAATTGTTTCAATTGCCGGATGTAGCCTAATATTGAGTTGAGTTTAACCACCGGAAGTTGGTCAATAATTCTATTAAATTAATATGGAGGCTGCCCCACCACTCCCATTGCTGCGCTACGGGTATAAAAGCGATCGTTCGACCGTGGTGTGGCAGTCTTGGCTCTGGCTTGGCTCGATACACATGGTGTAGTTGGCTAGCTCATCTAAGACGCTCTGGATAATTAATTTAAATTAGATTAATTATTATTCGTTAATTACTAAATTGCTGTGCGATTTTTAATTAACAAATTAAATAAACCAATTGTACTAAGTGGTCTTAGGACCTTATTACAATTGGTCACTTGTAAAAAGGATCTGTACTTCATTGGGAAAAGAATATTGATTAAATAAATAGACGTATTTCTAGACGGTATTATAAGCTGTTTCATTTGTGATGTCTGCTCCTTTTCCTACATCAGAAGTGGGATCGGACCCATCTCTTGTTGATCAAGCTGATACAGCTCGTATAGTGTCCCAGCAGACATCTATTTTTGCAAGTAGCATGGAAGCTATATTCCAAAAATTATTAGATACTATGACCTCACGCCAACCCTCGTCCTTAAGCACCAAGTTGGAACCTTTTGACCCAGACGAGCCCGAGTCAGATATCACAGATTGGTGTACCTTATGCGAAATTATTATTAAAGACAGAAAACTAGAAGGCGTTGATTTAATAATGGCACTTACACATGCGCTTAAGGGTGCGGCCGCTAACAGTCTGACAAGTTTAAAACCCGATAATCTTTCCTGGCCTATGATTAAAGACATGCTAATCTCAAAATTTTCAAAGCCCATGATGATGCAAGATCATTTTGATCGAATCATTAAATTCCGCCTTAATAACAAATACCTTTTGCCAATTTTCCCGAATCTGTCGCAACAGGGTTCGCCATTTCAGTTTTGTCCCAGTGTGACGACAAAATTCGTCGCGAATTAAATTCGGTAGTCATTACCGGTAAGCACCAACTCTTCCGAATCCTAAGAGGTTTTAACCTCAAACGAGCCAATGAGACCCTACTTCCTCCGAGAGTGAACAAAAGAGCCCGAAACACTAACTTCGGGGGTAGTTGCCATTTATGTGGGAAAATTGGTCACCGTTCTAACGAATGTCGGAACAGAAACCGCAATAATTTTCCATTGTTAATAAAAGCAGATTATACAGAGTCAACTTCTTGATGAGGTTCTTTCATTTTTTGATTCTGGTTCAGTGTAGTTTCGTAAAACAAAAGATACCTAATCTTATAGGTGAGCGGTTTCATGAACAAATAATTCAGAAAGATTTCTGTATTAACAATGGTTGTCCGATGATCGAGGATAGTTCACATTTGCAATTAAGCAGGTCCCGATAAAAACTCATTAGTATTCTGATAAATTGCTCATTTAACTACTGAACCCGTTGAACGACCCCCTTGATTTTGTTTCTACGAATTGCAATTCTTTGAAAGCTTCTCATTCCTTGAATAAGAAAAAGGATGGCTTTTAGTCGCGCAACAGCGCGATCCTGAAATACCAGGTAGTTTTTAAATTACGATCCAATGATTACTCACTCGAGTTGTCACACGCATATGATATAAGACGGGCATTCTTTTTTCGGAAAATTTAACGTGGTAGTTTCCAAGTGGCTTCCCATTATTCCTAGAGCTTTAACATGGACTCTAATTTTCGAGAAAAAAAAACTGTCTATAAACTGTACAGCCTCTACTGGTTTCCGAATATGGCAGTTTGTGAAAAATTGTCGATCTTGTGTAATACTTCCAAACTTGCAGTCCCTTGGCTTACTAGACATTTAGACTTATCTGGCAAATTGAGTGGTAAAAGCGAACGGAAAGAATATTTTTGTTTTGCAATCGATACTTTAACGCAATTTGTTTTTGGTACAGCGAAAAGGATAATTGCGTGATCGCGGTCGCTCGTACGACAATCTTATTGCCACGGGATCTAGCTTCCAAGTTGAACGCGTAATGCGCATCCTCATAGGTCGGTTAACAATCATAGTGTGATTCAGATATTTCGTGGCAAGATCAATTGGGGAAGATTCAATTGGCTCGCAACAATACACGTTGTAAAGTCACTTACTCCTTTTGAATTAATATTCGGAATTAAAGGTAATTGCTTAGGCCTATCAAAATATTCCCATGAAAATCTTAGAGATGCCCCGTGGCCCGTCAGCATTTATGGATTTCATAGAAAGTTGGTCTGATGACGTGTCGGCGGAATCTTATATCTTTATTCAAAAAACTACTTGCCAGTCCGATGTTTCTGAAAAAAGAAACTGAGGATTCTAGTACATCTTCATGTCACTAATTTAAGTACTGAGTCAATTGATACCGATAATGCTATTTCTGTAATTTCTGAGCCAATCCACTTAGTAGTGCAAGCTGATGTGCACAAGTCTTTTTTGATAAAAAAAAAAGGAGAAAAAAATGAGTGAAAAAAAAGAGTGAAAAAAAAGAGTGAAAAAAAAGAGTGAAAAAAAAGAGTGAAAAAAAAGAGTGAAAAAAAAGAGTGAAAAAAAAAAAGGAAAAAAAAAAGTGAAAGAAAAAGTTAAAAAAAAAAGTAACAAAAAAAAAGTAAAAAAAAAAGAGAAAAAAAAGGAGTTTCTGAAGGGTCAACTAGACCGGTCCAGAACAAAGATCTTAAGGGTGAAAAAAAAAAGTAAAAAAAAAAAAAGAGTAAAAAAAAAACAGTCGTTTCTGAAGGGTCATATACGACCGGTCCAGAATTTATGCCTGTAGGGTCTACATAGATCGGTCCAGGATTTATAGCTGTAGGGTCTATAAAGACCGGTCCAGTCTGAAGGGTTTTAATAAACCGGTCTAGAAATCTTTCTGTTTAATTTGATTAGTCAGGATAATCGAACGATATGCCTGTTACAGATTCCTGAATTATAAGCGCACGAGGACGTTCGCATGTCAGCATGGCCGTGTCGGCGACGTCGTCATACGCAGTGGTTTAACATGATTAATTATAAGTGATCGAGCTATGCCATAGATAATTATTAACAATGAAATAAAAAAAGAATGAAACTTATAAAATAAAAATAGGTAATACAGTAGAAATAATAAATTGAATAGGAACCGGAAGTTCCATGTTAATTCATTCACAGGATGCAGTTTCAATTTAATATGTCCGCAGGAAGTAGTTTAATATTCGATTTAATTTATCAAGCGGAAGTAGTTCAATATTCGATATAACCAACCTATTGACAGGAAGTGGTTTAATATTTTATTAATTTATTCACCGGATGTAGTTCAATATTCGAATAAAGTCACTCGCCGGATGTAGTCTGATTTTAGAATTATTTTATGTACCGGATGTAGTCCGATATTAAATTGTTTCAATTGCCGGATGTAGCCTAATATTGAGTTGAGTTTAACCACCGGAAGTTGGTCAATAATTCTATTAAATTAATATGGAGGCTGCCCCACCACTCCCATTGCTGCGCTACGGGTATAAAAGCGATCGTTCGACCGTGGTGTGGCAGTCTTGGCTCTGGCTTGGCTCGATACACATGGTGTAGTTGGCTAGCTCATCTAAGACGCTCTGGATAATTAATTTAAATTAGATTAATTATTATTCGTTAATTACTAAATTGCTGTGCGATTTTTAATTAACAAATTAAATAAACCAATTGTACTAAGTGGTCTTAGGACCTTATTACAATTGGTCACTTGTAAAAAGGATCTGTACTTCATTGGGAAAAGAATATTGATTAAATAAATAGACGTATTTCTAGACGGTATTATAAGCTGTTTCATTTGTGATGTCTGCTCCTTTTCCTACATATACATACATTTGACAAATAACAATATTATAACCAATTCTCTGCTCAATCCTTCGAGGATAGACGCTTGTCGATATTTATTCACTTAAAGTCTATCAGAGTTGGACAACATATATGTTTATTTATTTGATCCTATATCCACCCTGGGTAGACAGAGTCACAACCATGGATCACAAAATCACGCATTAATAATAATTGACTTGGGTTGTTTTGTAATGGAAAACAGAATAAAAATTTAAGTAGGTACTTAAAGTTAAGCCTACTATCATGTAATGTATAAGCCATGCTCAATTTAAAGCCATAATGTAAAATTCTCATTTGGCTGAAATGTCAAATATTTACAAAATCGAGATTTAAACTAGGTTTAAACTTTTCTGCAAGTAGCCCTAAGGAGGTAAAAACCTATTTGGATAGATTCGCCCAACAACACATAAACTAAAATCTTGAGATTAGGTACCCTACAATTTGATCTCGAAACTATTAAAAAAATCCAAATGCCGCAACGCTTAGTATCATGCAGATGTTAAATACCCCAGTATATATTCGATATAACTTTTCATCTAATTAACCAGAACTGATGGCCTCTCTGTTTCGTATTATGATTTATATTATCCTTTCGAGTAATAAATCATAAATTTATACCTATCATTATTATCTAAATATATTAATTGGTTGGTCCACTACTCATACGCAATTTACTTAAACTAAGTTTCTTCCTTCATAAAAAACTTCTTTAAAAAATATTTTTTTAAGTGCTGTGCGTTGATGAAAAAAAATATTAAACTTTATCAGAAAATTGTGTGACCACCTGTACCTATTCATATCTCGGTATTATGCTGTAAATTTTAGAATGTCACTCAAATATACCGCAAGGTCGCTTTTTCATAGCCACCTGAATTTGGTCGGGTTATGTACGGACTTGGAGGTTGTTAGGTATTTCACTGTATTTCCTAAATTATTGAGTCTAATTAGACGAAATTTTACACGTGAATAGTTGAAAGTATAAACAAATTATTGAAATTAGTCTCATAATGCATTTGCTAAAAAATCCCATGCAATTAGACTGCATAAAAAACTGTTATCCAGCCTGGCAAATTTATCGTATAGCGCATTAATTACTTAGAGTACATCAATGGTACTCGGCACAATGTTAAAGATTCTTCCAAGATATGTATAAACGTTATAAAATATACTTTAGAATGCATACTTTAAGTGCTAGGTCCTAATAACCTTCTTTTACGTTTAAATGTATATCTTCTGAACGATGTGTTTTTTCGAAAAGCTGTTTAGACAGATATAATAAACAAATTCTAAACAATGTTCAGAAAAATCGACAGCTCTGCATAAAAGTGATTTCTATAAAATCTAGCACATGGCAAAACGTTGTCACAGCGGAAACTTAAATATCTTCGCAGTTTAATGTCGCACAAGTTTTATTTATATACACACAGTTACCTCAGGTTATGTACAAATTTTTGAATAAACTTTTTTTCTTTTTTTTCCATTATGTAAAAAAAGTTCCGCTGGGACAACGTTGTCCTAGCGGAATCAGTTTTTGAATAATAACTCCTCAATTGCTGTTTAAACAAATTTTTACATATCATACACATTTTCACGATGTCATACACTGAAAATCTGTATAAATCAAAATAATAAATTTTAACTTTTTCCGCTGGGACAACGCAC
The DNA here is from genome assembly GCA_910589355.1 of Parapoynx stratiotata. Classification (NCBI taxonomy): domain Eukaryota; kingdom Metazoa; phylum Arthropoda; class Insecta; order Lepidoptera; family Crambidae; genus Parapoynx; species Parapoynx stratiotata. The sequence goes on from OU342458.1 coordinate 1,633,935, forward strand.
ACGCCTGCCGTGTCACGCATGCTCATTTTTGTTTTTTGTGTGTTTTTAACACAGATTAGAGAGGTCTAAATTTTTTAATTGAATTTTTACATCAATCCCTCTATAATACTACTATTAAGGATTGATACCAAAGAGAATATAATCACTACGTTATTGAGACTACGAAATGTCAAAATGTTTACCGTAAATTAGCAGAATTGGGGCCCTGGCCAAAGAGTAATATGGCCCAGGCGGTGTGGGATTGAACCCGCCACCTCTTGAACGAGTCCATCGACCTCTCATCCTATGCTGGTGCCACTACGACACAGACCTTCCTCGTGGAGAAACACATGAGGAGTATGGGTCGTAATACCACTATGCTGGCCCAATGCAAGTTGGTGGGTAGAAACGGTTGCAAAAGCGACCGGGATCAACAGCTTCGGACTCCTTGCACGAGCTTGAACGAGTAGTGCCATTTTTCTCAACATATATATTTCATGAATCATATTATTTCATACCATACATAATTTAACACAAAACATAAGATATGTTTTTTGGCATCCTCGAGCAGTAGGCAATCGTCTATGTGTAGACTGGCCTATTATTTAAAAAAATCCCTATATTGATCCTTGTTGATGAGAGTTTAAACAATAATTATTTTACCATACTCAGGTTAAATGGAATAAATAATTAAATTTCTCTCTACAAATGTTGTAGTTCCATAACTAGGGGTCTAACTTTTTAAAGGAAACCTCTTCAACAGTGTGTAAAACATTATTTGAAAATAATTCCATTTATTACAATGTTTAGCTCCAAAGTTTAAGGTGGTTACAATAGAATATGAACTGACATGCAATAGCATTATGTAAGCTTATCTTAAGATATACCTATATCACTTCAAAATAAATGTATGTAAATCCTTGTTTATTTAAAAAGATAAAAAAAATGGAGAAAAAATGTAATAATGCAAAAGAATATCACAGTTTTAATATTTTTTTTCAATTACACCTGGTACATAACATTATACTGATGTTATTATATATAGGTACAATAGTTTATATGGGACAAAGTGTAATTTAATATCCCTCATCACTAATTGTAATTGTATATTCAGGATAAGCATCTTTTATTAATTTGGCTGTTTCTTCATGGTCAGCTTTACCATAACCTTGGGAGTATCCATAAATATGAATTTTTTTATTGTCTGGTTCATGGGATATTCTTCCACCTCCTAAGGGCTCACAATCAAGTGATTTTAATTTTTCTTGAACCTGTGGACAAAATAAAGATGATACAACTACATTAATATTTAAAATAAACGGATTATTATCAATAAATATCCCCTTGGAGGGCACAGTGAATACCAGTGTTCGCAAATAATAGATTCCGCTGTTGTCTCATTTTGTGCCCATCAACTAGATATGCAAATAAACTTAATATTATATTGTAGTTTTCTTCTTGGGAAATTCAAGGGAGCCCCTAGAAATGCAAAAGTGTTGGGCAAAGGGCTCTCTAAAATTTTCCAATATTAAATTTGGTCTGATCTCTTGCTGCATGACTCCATGTTGTTGTGTACTTGGCTCAAAGCTTCTGATGTTCAGCTGGCATGGTAAAGTATTTCATTAAATTTATTTAAATAAAAAAATTCATGTAATAAAGAACAGGCAATGTCATTGCTTACTATAATTTTAACATACTTCATCAAATATATCTGAATGGTAGTTGCATCTTTTGTAACCACGAACTATGGTGACAGAAGGTTCCTCATTATCTTTCTCTGCCCCATACACCTTTATTAATATATATTTGAACACTCCCACGGGATCAATGTCCACCTTTGAGACTGATTGCAAAGGGCAGGAACACATTTTCTGGATATATTTTACAGGATATTCTGTAAAGGAAGATTACTAAATCAAAAGCCAAGAATGTGTACTTTACAGTCATAAAGAGTAATTAATTTTAAATGTCATGAAAATTTTACGTAAATATCTAATTCAAAGATGAAAACAAATACTAAAAATTAGACTAGAGATCTTAAAAATATTTTTAGGTTATATTATGGATTATTTTTGGCTTAAACATTTTAGTTAGGTACCAAGCTACTTACTGACCTTTTGGAAAGGAACGTTTAGTATCTTAGTACACAGATGGTATACAGATTAGTGAGAATCGAGGAGAGAAATTGAGAGAATACGTGTTTAGTTTAGCAAAATTTTACAAAACATTTAGATTTACTGTCACAGATTAGAGAGATATGTCTAAAGATTTACTGTCTACAAGCTGTCCACAGATTAGAGAGATATAAGCTGTCTACAGATGTAGCCACAGATTAGAGAGTTGTTGTTGTAAAATTCTCCCATGTAGGGAAGGCAAAGGGAACGGAGCCCATACAGCCAAGTCTTCAGTATATATCTCTTCAGTAGTTTGCATTGAAATGCTAGTGTAATGCATTTCAATGCATCTTGGGAGAGTTTGGCGTCAAACTATCGATGGCAGACACTGTGGTGCTACTTGGATGAGGTGGATTACCACGATAAAAAGCTCATCACTTACACCACTTGACGCTTATTTCGATAATCCTCCACATTGCACATCATCACAGACACTTATTACACAAAACTACACTGATTTTCCGTAACAATATCCACTCCGAAACAATATTACAATTATCGAAATAAAAATCACGCCATTAGTCAAATGCCGCCAAACCTCCCACAGATTAGAGAGATAAGCATTTTTTGGTGGTAAATTTTTTTTATTCACTTTAACGGCTCTGGTTGCAAGACCTTTGAGCCACACGTTAACAGTAGTGTAAAATTCTCTCATGTAGGGAAAGCAAAGGGAACAGAGCCCATACAGCCAAGTCTCCAGTAATTATATTTCTTGAGTATTTGCATTGAAATGCTTGTGTAATGCATTTCAATGCATCTTGGGAGAGTTTGGCATCATAATTCACCGATACTGCTATGTTTAGTATAATCCAATTATAAAACCTTAACCTAAACCATCAGATTCTTTAATTGTACGTTCCTTACAAATAAGGTATAAAATAGGCTTCATCGTGACTGATGTACTAAGCCCTAGTATGGACAGAGCCTTATCACAAGTTCTGTGAGTTACTGAAATATGTTCATTCGGGAAACACAGATGGCGCCACATGTATTAAATCAAATAAAACTTGTACCTAAAATTCTGATTTTTACACTTTCTAAGTCAAAGCAATCATCACCAAACCCAGGGATTCATCACAATCATTTCATATGGATATGATTTACCATTCCAGCACCTCCACCATGTCGGCAAGTCGCCTTGTTGAGCTCTGATGTCGAGTTTTGTGCCTTATGAACGACTTGACGAAAACAGTAATGGGGTTTGATAATGTATTACTTTGACTTACCTCTTTTAATGCTGTTTCGCGTCAGCTGGCGTGTAATGCATGTAGTCTGCTTCGCTTTGTATACCATCTGTGTTTCGCCTTGACTCGTTATTCCTTGACTAACTTCTCCCATATTCATCAACCTGTAGGTATAAAACAAACATCATTCCACTGTAATGAAATCTAAGTGCAAAGGTTCTCCATAACTTGATACCCTTTAGCCTCCATATACTTGATACCCTTTAGCGGGTATAAGATTGTTGTGTTTTGGGGGTTCGAGTTCTTGTGGTGGCAATGTGTTTTGTGTTTTTTTGTGCACTTGTTTGTTTGTGTAAATTCTTTTGAAACGATTTATTATATATTATGTGGTTTGCTGAAACTTGACTGCATTTTGTAAGTTAATTACTATAAAAAGATTGGTATTTCATACAGGTATAAATATTATTTTGTTTTAAATCTGTGGATAACGGTGTTGGTTGTACAATTTAATATTTCAGAATTGTTTAAATGTTGTGTATAGAAACATATTGTACAATTGTTTGTTGTCTCAATAAATAAATAACGTCTCATGTACAGTTAGTATTTACATAATAGGATTGTTCGTCTTCACCTAAAGTTCGATGATATGGATATGGCGCGAAAGTTGGCGCCACGAACAAGGCCCCTACGTCCATGTTCGCCGTAAGTTGGGTATCCCTTCTGCCGGCAGGCCCCACACTTCACAGATGTGGGTACAACAAGACTCTGTACCTGTAGAAGAGCTACCAGGTATCTGTTAGAAGAGCTATCAGGTATCTGATAGAAGAGCTATCAGTTACAGGTGCAAGCACCTATTCAGAGTCCTTCATTGGGTTACTGAAAGTTGGTAACCTCAAATCCTATCATCACAAACAGTCCCGCAGGACACACACACAATTAAGTTAGTAATAATTTAACCCTAAGCACTTAGCTTTCAACAACTCGTGTCCGTCTGGTTGGCTCCACAACTTTATAGCTATCTAGCACTGATTCTACTTTATTATAGTGTCACAAACTCACAAGAATAAAACTAGGCGAGGTACGCGCCAAAATATACTTTCTTTGCTCTGAAGTATGCTTTAAACGGCTGTCAAATGACGCTAGTTGTGTAAAGACTTGTAAAGGATTTATAGACCACAGACAACTAAGTTCTATGGCAGAGACAAACACCAATTTACCCTTAGAAAAAGTTTACTTACCCTGCACAAAATTATCAATGTTTCTTTATACAATAATTATATTTTGCGAATGTGTCGTGACATGGAGGATTATCGAAATAAGCGTCAAGTGGTGTGAAAAGTGATGAGTTTTTATGAGGTTTTTTATCGTGGTAATCCACCTCATCCAAGTAGCACAGTATCTGTCATAGACCGTTTAACGCCAAATTCTCCCAAGACGCATTAAAATGCATTTCAATGTAAATGAAGATTTAATACTACTAAAGACTAGACCACACACACGACTGAAGGACTCTGTATCCATGGTCATGAACAATTAAAAAAACACTCATTTTCATTCATTCAACTATAGACATATCTCTCTAATCTGTGATTCATTCATCATTTGTTGTATACTCTTTGGTGATTTAGTTTGTGGTCTGAAGGTCTGAACGTAATTTGATATTTTGTTAAAAGTTAATAAAATGGATTCGAATTTAACAGGTACGAAATGTATTTTTTATTGAAATCATCTCGTTAAAGAAACAGCGTCACTATTTACCAATACGAAGTGAAAAAAAATGTATGGTATTTTTACACTGACCAAGTTTTCAAGGATTTGTATGTACAAGTGTTCCATAATATTGTCTTATGTTTGTTTAGATTCAGTTTAAAACATCTTTAACTTAACTTATCTTAAAATATTATTAGTGAATATTTCACATTGAACAATTTATTTCGGAATCTAAAGACGAGCGGTAATATTAGGCGTGCAAAGCTTGCTTTTACTCTTTAGCTACCCATATTTAGAGGCGCCTGCAGGGCACACGCCAACCTATGTGTCTTTTAAATAGTTTGTTGCTGTCTTTAGAGTTGTTTTAAGGTTAAGGGTCTGTTTATCTGTGATTTAAACTTTTTCTTAGAAAGCTTATTCCTTAAAAGTCTTAATAGAAATGTTGATTTTTGCCTTATTGCCATTATCATTAAGTGCACTAAGCTTGGAATACAGAAGTGGAGAATCTTGTAAGAACTTATTGGGACATTTGGTATTAGCGAAAACATTTAAAAGTAGACCTAAATATAAAAAATAGACATACACAAAGTTATATAAAATATTAAAACAGTCAACTGCTCAAAATCTTAGCTTTCAACTTGTACAATATTACAATATGTGACAAGCCAGGTGTGGTATTTTGTTGCAAATTTTAAGTGTTATTTATTAAGAATATAGACATTCAGTCAGTCATGTCTTTGTAAGTCTATTTTTTTTTAATTTTTGATGATAATTTCATTGACTACATTATATTAATGTTAATATATTTTTTTAATAATCTACATGATTTATTACATAATAATATAGATAAATGGCCCATAGCTTTCCAATCAGTTGAATAGTAAAATAATTATTATTTAGTTCAAAGGCATATAGATATAGCATTTTGAAAATTGTATTAATGAGATACTACATATTTATATTATACAGAAATAGTTCTCAATTTAATCTGGTTGTTGAGGCCTCAGACCTAGTAGTAAATCCAATAAAAAATCAATTTTCCACAGTACACATATTTAAATGTCACATTTATGAAATATTGATCAATTAGTCTTATATTATTTATATAATTTTCATTAATTTGTGGTTTTATTTCTAGTCACATTTTAATTCCTTTTGAATGGTGGCAGTGAAAATTTAATTTCCAAATTAAGTCTACATTGCAACTAGTGTTAATTCTTATTCAATCTTTCTTAGGTGCTATCTCTCACAAATAATTTTAATTTCCAGGCATGTGGGTGAACTTTTTCACATCAGCTGGGATACCACCAGACACATCAGCAACATATGCACTCACATTCTCAGAGAATCGGATACAAAGTGATATGTTGCTGGATCTCAACAAGGAGTATTTGAGAGATATGGGCATCACAAGGATGGGGGATGTTATTGCCATTTTAAGGTAATTTTAAATGTAAAAGGTCCCAATGGAAAGCCAACATCAGGAGTCAAAAACATAACATGCTGAATTGGCTATCTGTTTTGGCACAGCTGTGAGACAGTTCTATTTAGATGAAGTTTTTTACATAATTTTTTTTATTTGCTTATTATAATATACCTCTATTTGTGTTGTTTTATGTTCTTACAATGTCTTGTGACTGTGTCAGAATAAATGTATTTTTTTTTCTTATTTGAAATAATTTTATAAATATTTTTTTTTTAATTTACTTTTCTATCTTAATTACATGTTACTAAAGAGTGACTAGCAATGAGTCTATAATAGGTTTGTTTGGTTTTCCAGACACTCCAAGCAAGTGCATGAAAACACTGCCAGAGACAGAGTATTGAACACAGCATCCACAGCCACCAAGGTGCCAGTGGCTGCCGTCACAGGCCGCTCTACAGTCACACAGCCATCATCTCGTGAGTTTAATTAAAAATATAGTATAGGTATACAATTACAAAACCTGTTGATTGTTCTGGAGGCCTGTGTCTACTAGCTGACGTCTTCAGGTTGATAATGATGATTATAATTTTTGATGATGATGTACCTCTTGTGCTATTAAATGAAAAAGTAAAGTTAACTATCAGAATCATATATAAATAATTATATCCATACTAGTGTCTATCTATGTTATCTATATTATCTGCACTTCCATCAGATGAGATGAAGGCCTAGAGTTTGCCTGTCTTAAATAAAAGTGAAATTGTTAAAATGTCATTATCTCTTTGCTTACAGCGGCGAGTCGCATTCTGGAGCACTATACGCGCAACCCTCAAGTTTCGCAGACCCCAGAAACGTCTCCAACTAGCTCACTGAAGAGGAAACTAATAGACATGAAGCAGTCTGCAAACCTTAATAGGTGAGGAAAAAATTTAAAAGGTCATGGGCAAAATGGACGTAGAGCCAACAGAAATAAAATGTGTTGTAATTTACTCTACTGTATTTCCTACCCCTAAATACTTTTTAACCCCAAAATGCACCGGGTATCCCGGAAAAAATATCCCAAACATTGGTTAATAAAACACACATATTTGTTTCAACCTTTTATTTAAATATCAACAGTAATCATCAAAATAAATGTTCTGCGGGTGATATGAAAGGTTCGAGCCGTGCTAAACCTCAAAAATTACAAAATTCCTACTGATCTTCTGTCTGTTAGCAAGTACTGAATGCTCTACTGTCGCAGTTCTAACGATTTGGTCTCTATCAATCAAAATGCAAGTATATTATGGGCGAAATCTGACATGCCTTTATTTCAATTTGAAGCATTAAAAGGTTAGCATCAGGAATGGCGGAGCTATTTGAACTGAGGGCCGTTTCTTGTCTGCGCCACTTAAAGGGTTTTTGTCCATAATCACTATGTTGCGCGTACGCATGATATCCTGAGCCAATGACGCTGCTGCCCGTCATAGGTCCTTACACTATTGGATGGATATTTTGATATAGGTTGGTCGCACAGAGCCTCGGTTATAATAATCAATAGGAATTTATGCCCAAATAATTTGTTTTACAATTTTTATGGTTAGCACCTTGTGCGGTGCTAAACCTAAAAATTGCCTTTCATTTCAGGCGCAGATCATTTATTAGATACTGTTGCCTGTTTATGGGTTTTTACTATCCCACGGGAACCCTTTAATTTTCCGGAATATAAAATATCTAAGATTTTTTGTTTCTCTGTCTGTTTGTACGGGCTAATTTAAATTTTAATGAAATTTGGGGAACGGGATTTTAATTAAAATTTGAATGCTGGCATCTTATATCCCTGGTCAATATCTTAGATGCTTTTTATTCCGGAAAATTAAAGGTTTCCCGTGGGATAGCTAAAAACCATAGTAATCGCGGACGAAGTCGCGGCAACAGCTAGTGCCTCATATCAAAGTAGGAGAATTTCTTTAGTGTGTAGTGTATTTGTTTGTGTTAGGCCCGACCCCGACGACGGCGTCAAGAAGGCCCGCCTCATCCGGTTCGCGGCCGCGGCGGCGAAACCTACTCCTAAACCAGTTCTTAATGAGTCTAAGGGTAAACATACACAAATAAATTATTTCACATAATTTTAAAATTACAAATAGCAATGATTATCAATATTTATTTAGTATTTTATATGCTATGCATAGTATTTTATATATATAAATATTTATCTTCTTAAAAATTGCAGGTCCTCAGACTATATACGCCCGCTGGGCCTTCCTATACAGGCCTTCCTAATGGAGAAACACATGAGGAGTATGGGCCGTTACACCACTACGTTGCCCCAATGCGAGTTGGTGTGTAGGGTTTATAGGGACCGGGATCAACGGCTTAACGTGCCTTCCGAAGTACGGAGGAGCTCGAGATCCGCGGCCTGACCCTGGCGAAGCTAGCTTTGTTTTCGATCGAAATCCAAAGCAACCACTACGCCACCGAGCTCCTCAAATGAATAATTGTACATATAATTTATTTTCTTAGTCTTCGTAAATTGACAATCGTATGTTTTTACAGGAGTACCAAACAAAGTGAACGTGTTCTCCAGACTCGGTAATTCCGAAGCAGCAGTTCCCGAGAGCCGTAAGCCTCAGCCAGCACAAGCCAAGGTGCCAGTGAGGCCGATCTTCTCCCGCCTGGGCTCCAAGCCAGAAGACGCGTCTGTCGTGCCCATAGACAGGGACGCACTCAAGTACGAAGGCATACTGAAGACTTGCACCGTTGTAAAGAAGGTCACAGTCACCGCCAACAATGTTAGGAAGATCACCACAGGGACCATGAGGGCAGACGAATCTCCCGTCAGCGTGAAAGATAAGTTAGCTTTACCCAAAGCGAAGTCAGTGAAGTTCTCCAAACACGTCGAGTACAAAGAAATTGAAGGTAACAAAAATCTTAGTCAAAATACAGCCAAATCTAGCGAATCGTTAATATTTAATAAGCCAGAACGTAGACTCTCCATGCCGGAAGGTGCGGACGGCGTCAAAGCGAGGCTAGGCACTAAAAACGTTAATAATTTAACGATAACAAAAAATATTTTCAACAGGTTAGGAGTGTAGTCTAGTCTAAAAATAGTTCGGTTCTATTTTTGTACATTTATAAGCCTTGATGGTTTTGTTGACACTAACATGTTCGACTGGTGTGTTTGATTTAAGAACTCGTGGTAAATACAAAATGAAAGATAAGGTTTTAAGCGGCATTCAACTATGGCAGATGTGATTTTTATTTCGATGATTGTAATATTGTATGGAGTGGATATTGTTACGTAAAATCAGTGCAGTTTTGTGTAATAAGTGTCTGTGATGATGTGCAATGTGGAGGATTATCGAAATAAACGTCAAGTGGTGTAAAAAGTGATGAGTTTTTTATCGTGGTAATCCACCTCATCCAAGTAGCACCACAGTGTCTGTCATCGATCGTTTGACGCCAAACTCTCCTAAGATGCATTGAAATGCATTACACTAGCATTTCAATGCAAACTACTGTTGAAATGTATACTGAAGACTTGGCTGTATGGGCTCCGTTCCCTTTGCCTTCCCTTCATTTGAGAATTTTATAACAATGAAAGATAAGAAAATACTGCCATGACCAAAAAGTTTTCATACTGCACGTGAAAATAAGCCTTATGTTGATGGTTATAGAAGTTATAATTGTCAAAAGTTCAAAAATTAAATTCCTAGTAGTAGAACTTCTATTTTCAAACAGGAAGGTACTACTGTTTTTTAATAGGAAGCTATATTGTGCGGCAAAGCCGCTGGTAGCATGATTTTTAAGTAAAATTACCAAAAGAGAGATAACTGTCTATCATTACCTAACGGTTTGCTATATCTATCTGTATTTAGTTTGTGACATCTGTTTGTTTTAAAGCCTTAACCAAACGCATTTTTTGTTTTATTTACATACTCATAATTCTTTTTGACATAACTATTATTTATAATATTGATCAATTGACATCAAATTACAGTGAATGGTAAAACAAGTCAAATAAATTAGTGCTTTTTTATACTGCTTATGAGACAATACGTTGCTCTTAATGATAAGTGGTTACCATAGTCTATCGACGCTTGAACGATGTTCCTCGCGTTGCCGACCCTTTAAAAAATACACGCTCTTAAGAACCCCTTGCAGTCTTCAAGGAAAACCTTTACGGGAGCTCTTTCCACAACCGACGAGTGCATGAAAAATATTTCCATTCGAAGCATTCAAGATGTCGTTCGTTCAAAATTTTATATGCCGCCATATTAATTTAATCTACTATTAATCGAATCGAATCGATTGACGAATCTTCTTTATTTTTTAAGTTTATTGTTGGACGTGGTCTTAAATTGTTTATCAGTTAACTAAATTGTATCTTACGATGTATGCAGTAGGGTGTAAAATGGCCTATCTGCTGTAGAATTTTTCCTTCCTACACTATTTTGTAAAAATATTTAGCGGAAACCTCATTCTTAATAATAATAATAATTCAGCTGAGAAAAAACACCACAACAATATTAATAATTATTTATTTACATGCGTCTAATAGTCTTATATTAATTTCGGATCAGAAGTTAGTATACTTATCAATATGGTTATTAAAGTTTTGACCACGACCGTACAGACAATCATTTTACAGAACCACAAACTGTCAAATTTCATTAATAATTTTTAAACTTTATTCTTTACACATTAACGTTTAAAATGGATTGAAGAAATTTGAGAATTTTGTATGATCTGAAGTCCTGTTGACTTGACCATTTATTATGTAAAAATAAATTCATAAATTGTTTTAGTTTTAATTTCAGTCTCAGGGCGAATTCGATCAAACTTCGTGTACCACACGGGGGTTCTTAGACCAATAAATGCTTAAATTTACTACTTTTTAGGTTTAGGTACTTACGCGGCCGATATTTGGCCGTATTTGACAGCTAAAGCAGTTTTGGGATTACTACACCGGTGTTACTAATCGAAATTTGGTCGAATTCGCCCTCAATGTATATACAACTTACATCATGCTCTTCTGTCATAAAAGCATTGTTTCAACGGGATTCTATGAAGTTAAAATCCAATACAGTTTTTATTATTTAAAATCGCGTTTTCTTAGAATTGTGTTTCTGATTTCGCTCACTCTAACGATCTTTATACAGAATCAATATATTTTCTTGGTAGAATGTAAAATCTAAATAAAAGTACGATTGCGTACTGTTTATTGTTTCCTTGTGTTTTTATAATGCACCTACAGTGGGTACAGTCGAGTTCAAAAATATGTATGCAGTTTTGACAGGTGATTGTCTTTATTCCCTGCCAATAAGAGCCATTTACTGTCAAACGTGCATACATATTTTTGAACTCGACTCTACCTACAATACAATATTGTATTTTTTTTTGTAATTAAATTGTAAAATAATGTCGGTTAGACGCCTACAAAAATTTTGATATTGGAAATTGATCTAAATTTTATTAATTGTCTATGATTAACAGTAATAATTTATAAGACTTATAAGTTTCTTTGGAAAATCTTGGAGATACAAATGATTGGCATTACATGTAGTTGACCTTTGCCTATTATCACTCGGATTGCTCCTTTGCCTTGGTTGTTTCAAAAATACAAAATAAGTGTCTTCATAGTACGTCGTGTTAGTAAACAATTCATCCACTTCAGTTGTTAAATAATGCTATTCGATTTTGATCTCTATCTGCCGTTATTAAAATTCGACACTAACTAAATGAATAGAATTTTAATAAACTCAACTCAACTGTCTGGTTTGTTGAACAATGAGATTTTCCTAATATTCTATATTTTATTTATTATTTCTTAGGTTCATTAGCACTTAAACACAACTTTGTATGGGTAATTACTGCCCATTCCTTCGGGAATATTGGTGTGATATGTTCAAAGGAGTGGATCAGATATTTCATTTGTAGGTCTTGCGTTTATAACAATGTAATGGTGCCGAAACTTATTACAACCAATCTAGTCCACGGTGTGTATTATGCGTGTAAATCACAGAACAATAAAAAAGGTTAGAATGATAAAGTGGGCGTGGTTGACGAGCCGCTCATATGAGCAAACGGGCATATGAACGTCAAATTGCTCGCAGTGTATTGCACAATGGCGTAGCTGTCAGACGTGTATTCGGTGCAGTACAAAACCCAAAAAGATGCCGAGTTGTGCTATTATTTCGTGCCTTTTGCGAAGTGAAAAGGTGAATCTGGAAAAAGGAGGAATTATATTTCATCGGTAAGTAATAATATTTGAAAATAACTGAATATGGAAGCATAATCAATCACGAAAATAATTCGTACCAAATTCTGTGCAATCATAGGGCTTGCATGTTATCGATAGTTTTATCGATAGAGTTTTTTTGTTCCTTGTGCTCAGACATTATGATGTGGTAATTTACATGGACATAATATCAAATCTAATTTTTAAATATCTATTTAATTTTTAAATAAGACATAAATATTCTGTTTATAAAGATTTACATATTTCAGTTTTCCTACAAATCCGGATATAAAAGAAAAATGGATATCCGCAACTGGCAGGAAAGATCGATGGTTTCCTACTAAAAGCAGTAGCATTTGCTCGTAGCATTTTACGGAAGATGACTTCCTACAAGTTTCAAAAAAAAGGCATTTGAAATCTTCTGCAGTACCTCACATAGATATTTGCGTACAGGTAATGTTATGAATATTTTATCTGTCTACAGTGAAAACAAAATATTATTATAAAATTATACATTTGTCTTGTTCGGGAATCGAACCCGTGATGTCTGCCACAGAAGGCAGTTATCCTTACCCTTGCGCCAAATCAGTCGTTTCGATTATACAGGGTAGAAATATTGCGCATTTGATTGAGTGACGATTGAATAAAATTAGTAGGGACTTTAATTTGTTGATTATTTTCTATTTTTTTTTTATCTAAAAAGAAATTTATTTCATGATGTCGAATATCTCATAAGCGAGAATTTTGAAATCATTTACTTTTGTTTGCAGGAAAATCAAGTTCGCCTTCCTGTTCAAATGCCAGTTCACAAAGAAAGCGAAAACTCAAAATTATAATAGGCAATAAAGACAGTGCCCTCCGAGCATAGCCCTTTCCATAGTTCGCTGGGCGACTTTAAACTGGTGGACTAGTCGAGCAGTGAGTGTCCACGTCGTCGTAGCACCGTAGGTCATGACCGGGAGGACGCACTAGTCGAAGACTTTCGACTTTATTTGATAGACTTAAGATATTGAGGGATGGGTGACGAGAAAAATGTGATCAACCAGTATTAATGTTAATTAATTAAAAAGTGTATGTTGGTAACCGCTGTTTCTTTACTGAGAACAACCCCAGCTCATAACATTACCAATTATTTTATTTATTATTCACTGGTGGAAAACTGGCAAGGCAGTTTTTTCTTTATTGTTGTTCTCATTGCCAAGCCAACTATAGCGATAGTGTATCTTTTGTTATAGTCAGTGACCTATTCCTAGAAACATCCACCTGAAACTGTTACCTCTTGTCTTTTTAGTATTTATTCAGTAGAAAACTAAATCACAGACTACAAAATATTTATCTTCATTAAATTTGTATAGTATTGAAATTGGTTGGAATTTCTTTAGGAGCCCAAGAGGGGAGGTACCTTAAATAAATAAAATATTTTAATTTCCACAAAGGAAACGAACTTTTATTTTAAAAAGAAGCAACTGCATTCTCATTTTTCTCAAATAAAATTTACCCAAACCGGGAATAGAGCCAGCTAAAATTTTTTTTATTTTTTATTCTATTAACCAATACAATGTGAAACACTCGTATTTCATACAAGATATCCATCTCTACTTCTGCATTCCACCGACTGCTACAGATTTTCCAAATATGCCCGGAAAAAATAAATTAATGTACGGTTTCATTATGTCTTACATGCGTAAGACCTAATGTTTCATAGAGAAATAGTATTTTTAGCCATAACTAAATCAATTAGTGAAATAAAATAAATATCCTCAGACATTCACACCTATCAACTAGTCCCATTTTAAGCAACTAAATGCTGCTTGTGTAGCGACCAAAACCACCACGAAATAGAATTATTTGAGGTGGTTTGATTCCCTGTTTGGGTAAGCTTTTTGAAAAAGTGTGAAATCAGTTTTGTTTCTATTTGAAAATAATAGTGTGTTTCCTTTGTGGAGTTAAAAAAACCAACCTGTATATTAATATTCTCCTTAATTACGAAGTTGGATATATAAATAAAATACATAATTTTGTTACTTAATACTTGAATAATACTTGATTATCGACATCAAATTGTGCACTACACTAGTCCAGTGCTGTCATGATAGTGTACATGTTTTTCCACAATAATTCGAAAAAGATATTTAACGTGTCTCATTATTAGATTATAATATTTAAAAACGTATTTCAAATGATTGTATATAAATGATCTTACCAGTCCGTGCTTGAACTGTAAAATTTCGAAGTAACAAAATGCATTGTGCCAACATAAATGGTACCGTACAACAGCTGGTAACACATACCTGTGTATTGCAGTAAAATAACCCTTATTATTTAGGTGCAATTCGCTACTTTTGCTTGAATTTTTTTAGCCAATGAATACATTGCGCTCTTTGTGTGTTGAATAACTATTTATTCTTGTATGTGTGAGAACTGGCTCGCGCGGTCCTAGTACTAATGTGGATGCGTTATCATTCTAACCTTTTTTATTGTTCTGTGGTGTAAATGATACACTTATTCACAAAGGCGCTTCAATCATTGGACATTAGACTCTATCATAACGCATTAAGAGCGTTGGCAGTCGCCATAATTAAATGTGACATCTGTCTGTACTCCAAAACGGAATAATGACATAATTAAGTTGGCGAACGCCAAAGTTCGGTCGTGTATCTTCGGCGTTACACTTACTCTGCCAATTCGTAATTGTCCCATGTTTATTTTGATGTTTTCAAATCATACTTTAAGTTTACTTAGGTTATACTTTAAGTTGAATTAAGTGTTCATTGTAAATATTTTTCAAATAAAAAAAATGATGACATTACCAGTATTTCTATGTTAATTAATCCCTTTATCTTTTAATGAAAAGAATACACAACAGCTCGTCAAGCAAGACCACAAAGGGTCGAAATTCTTCAAATAACCTTGCACCTTACGCATACATTAAGGTTGAAAATCTATTGAAGAATTTTTAGAGATGTGCATAGCGTGACGTCCTGTAGGCTGTGTATACAATAGTTTATTAATTTGTAAAGATCAAGAAAATAAGTTTTTTTATTGGAGCTTAAAAATATGTTTCCTTAAAAAATTTTTATATATATATATATTTTTTTAATTAATTAAATAAATACGTCATCATAATCCAGGCCTCATTAAAACGTAGCTTGTCAGCAACGATAAAAAATATTTAAGGACAAGTAAATGAAGTGAAGGTTTTTATTATTAGTAATTCTTTGATTCAAACCATGTACAATTCTTTTTATTAAATTTAAAACATTCAATTGATTCTGCAATAAAATAAACATTGCTATAATTTGGTCATTTATTTTGTTCTTACGTTTACTAAGTTTTGTCTGCAATATTATTACCACAGAGCAATGGTTTTTTTCGTCTGTTGTCTTAGTGATTATTAGATATGCTGAAGCAAGAGTTAAACTGCTAATTTAAGTCAGCAGCTTTTCAAATCTTAAATGATTTTTATACCACATTTATATCCTAATAATAAGTATAGATTTCGTTTTTGGACTCTGTATCGTAAAATAATCAAAACATTGTTTTTGGCCTCTTCTGATTATCGAGAAGTGAAATTTTCTTCGTAGACTTGTGTTTTTAGAACCATAGAGTTTCAAATCTATTTAAGTTGGAAATCTCAGGGATCGATAAATGTCGATTAGGTTTAATTTGAAATGGCTGTTTTTTATATGTTTTCTTAAAAAATAGAATAATATAAATATTTTTTTTTAACTAAAAAATCAATTTAAATAATAATAGAAAAATCAAATACCTACCTACGCATTTCTTTACTTGGCGATTCTCTAACGCAGCGATGCGCATCTTGAAAACATATATAGACAAATGATAGTGTTCCAATTTTCACGCGAAGTCCGGGTTATCATGCGGTCTGGCACTTTCGCTGGATCTCGAGCAGCTGGGTCAATGCCGGAGTGACCGGGAAAGCGATGTCAACTGATATCGTGGGGCGCTCGATCTCTATATTGATTTCAAGATATTTAGCTATATCGCGCCGCAAATGAGATGTTGCTTAAAACAGTACTGGTGCTCAGTGAACCGAAGCAACGTAGCATAAAGGCCACCTAATCGGACAAGTACCTCGCGGCAATTTCTTTATAAGATATGAACCGCGATGATTTGGGGACAGGATACAGTTAGTGCAAAAGGTCATCAGTCCGATAAAAATAGCTTGCTCCACAGTTCCTAGAAGGTACGCGCACAGTTACCGAACGAAATGAGGGTGTTAGCACCTCACGTAAAGAGCAGAAGCTGCCCGCCCAATGCTGCGCTGCTGGACATCCTCCTTGAGGACTGTACTGCGCCTTTACACAATAAAAATAGGTACCTACAACATTTCAGAGATGGTTTTCGAACGGGGAAAATAGATTGAATGATGGAGCCAACTTTAAACTAAGATTTTTTTAGAGTTATGGGATTGCTCTTGACCACAATGTGAGTCACAGCTGAGATGAGGTCTCCAATGAAGCGAGCTTTCCCAGGGTCCCGATCGCGCTAAATACGAACGTGTTTACCACAGCCAAATATCAGTTGAAAATGTCACGGCCCAGCAACACCCCACGAGGCGACAGGAGCGACACAAACATTTTGCCGAGTACGCCGGTCTCAAGGCGTCGCCATCTCGAGAGGTCCTGGGTTCGATCCTCAGTGGAGGCAAGTGTTTGGGTCCAGTCTTGGGTGTTCATTATATATGTATTATATTATGTATATTCTCAATAATTATATGTATTTATCTATTAAATATATTTGTCCGTCATCTAGTATCCGTAACACAAGCAGCATTAAGTTGCTTAAAATGGGACTAGTTGATAGGTGTGAATGTCTGAGGATATTTATTTATTTATATGGCTGTGAGAGGGAAGAGTGGAGGAGAAAGACTCGTTGCGCCGACCCCAAATGAAATTGGGAAAAGGGCAGGCTAATGATGATGATTTGGTTGTGGTAAATAGTATTTAGCGCGATCGGGGCCTTAAAGTGCCTATTCAACCTATCTTTTATAATAAGCCATCAGGAACACCGAAGGCTGTAATGCATTCTACTCCATAGTCGAGCGCATCAAAAATAAATTCCTAAAGCGTAAGAAATTCCTACAAAGTTTATTCAAATATGCAGTTTTGAATTTCGTAAACTTTTTCCCGTCAGTGCTCTGATTCACGAATTCAAAAAATTCGGAATGTACTTCGTATTTATTTTTCTTTGGTTGGTCTAGCTACCAGTTTTTACGAAGCAGTAAAAGACATAATGATATTAACTAAAATTACTATTACTTGATTATTATATAATATTATATACCTACCTATTGATCCCAGGAACATAATTGCATTTATGTAAGCCTGCCTTTTACTCAGTGAACGCCGGTTTGGTTTTCGGAATTGAAAGAAGCAATTTATTTGCAATGTGATAAATTGCAGTAACAACTAAATTAGGTATTCATTCTGTAATACATTATTCAATAGATACCTATTTATTTTTACGTTTTCAATAAAAAGTGTATCACTAAATTCTAAAATTCATTTCTTCAGGTAGGTAACGTATTTCTTATTAACAAACAAACATAGTTAAATGTTTGTTTGTTAATAACATCTACTTACGATACGAATGTTAGTCCGTTTTACTTTACATACCTGCTTTTTTTAATACTTTTAACTGTTTATTAACCTCTTGAGGGTCAGCGCGAACACCGGTGTTCGTAAACAATAGATGTTTTTATTGTGTCTGGTTAGAAAACCTCAGTCAGAAAAAGGTCAGAAGACCATAGACAGATTAAACGTGATATTGCACAAATATAAAGAAAACTAGGTAATTACGCAATTTAAAAACAATTTGCAAGGGAGGAAAAATTTGAAGGATAATACCCTTCAATTTTTTTTATAAAATTTTTGTATTAGAATATAATAAATTTGATATTTTTTTATACTTATCCTTAGTCCAGAGATGAATGCCTTCGTCTCTGGATTTCTTCATATCAAATCAATTAAGTCACACATACAACTAAATAATAAATAAGCGTCTTAAGAAACATTGAAATAAATAATAAAATTATATTCTTAAACTAAAATGGAAACTAGCCGGCGGCATCGAGAGTGGATGGCGGCGCAAATGCAGCGGTCGCTCTGGCACGTGCGCCCCTCGATGGATAAAAACAGGCGGAGGGCGGCGCGCGGCACAGTGCCTCTCCCACTGTGCACGAACGAGGCCGCCCATCATGTGGAGGAAGGTAATTAAATAAAAAAATTCTAAAATAGGATAGGTCAAAAAATATTTAAATTATACAACGCTTAATTTTCCTTAATATTTTCCAGGTTCTACATGCAGCCATATACTGGCTAGCATTAAATCAAGCGATTGCCGAAACTGAGAAGATTGTGAAAAGTTCATTAGTTAAAGACAATGACAGTGCAGAAAGTGCCCCGCGACTCTACCGGAATGTGCCCGTTGGGGTTTACGCCAGTGCAGCTCCATATGCCGCGTTTTCTTTTCAAGTTCCTGCATTCATAGCTCCTAAAGCAGCTGCTTCGCCGCTGATATCAGTGAGGGATCAATTATTATTACAAAGTACAAATGGATATTTAAGAGATTCATATGGAAATCGGTTTGTAGGAACGCCTCAGATAGCAGCATATAAGACTGCTTTCCCTCAACAATTTGTGCAATTACAAGAGCTGCCGCCACACCTGGCTCATCCGCTGCTAGCTGCAACGCCACAAGCTAAACAAACATCGCCGCAGTTTTTAGGATCTCATTATCGTTTACCATCGTTTCCATTTGCGGGTTCTTATGGCAGTAGACCAGCCCAAGGAGTAGTGGCACCTCAACAACTGCCCAGCAGCAATAAGGCAGTGTATGCTGATTCTTATACAGTAGAACAGTTTAAAAATATCAGGAATAGCCCTGAATTTCAACGCTTGGAATACAGCAAACCTATAGAAAATCGTCAGATACAAGATGACAAGCCACAAATTCAAGCTGCTGCAGCCAAAACAGCTATTACAGCTATTGTTAATGGACAAAAGACTGTGATTAACGTCGATACCAAACCTCCTCTACCCTTATTGGATTTGAATCTCTTAGAGCCTTTGACCTTTGATAATCCTCTTGTGCCACAAGTACAACACTATTTACCTCGAATTAACGCCGCTACTTACCACAAACTACCGGACGTGAATGTGCATCAAGAAAAAACGCCAAAAAAATCTGTTCAGAAAGCGAAAAGTTACGAAGGTGAAATCATCAAAGGGAAGCCCCACAAAGATATACAAAAAAAGAAACCAAAACAAACTTCAATTACCCTGAACGGTGCACCAGAAATTATCTACGAAATAAATGAACCTAATCACAGAGAAACATATAAAGAACAATCAATAAGTTACAATAAGGAAACGCAATCGGAACCAGTTCATTTTGCCTACAACAAGAAGACGGAATCCGAACCTGTGCATTATTCCTACCAAAAAACTGACGAAAGGCCACCTGTAACTTACAGTGTTGTCCACAGTTCTAATAAAGCACCATTGGAAGTGACTCAGGGACCTCGACAGCTTATATATACATTCCAGAAAGAGACTACAAATGAAAATCAAGCTAAACCTGAAAATGCTGGGTCATCGGAGGATTCTGGGTCTTCGGAAGACAAGGGATCTTCTGCTGAAAATAGTTCTTCTGAAAACAACGACTCTTCTGAAGAAACACATGAAGAACAGCCTTTACATCATCTTCATCAAAATGTTAATCAGGTACGGCAACACAAATTACCGGAAAATGCGCACAATGATGATAGACCTGAACACAGAGAACAAGAATATCATCACCTACCTAATGGACAAAACAGTCAAAGGGCTAACGTTGAACACCATCATAGACAAAATAAGCAATATCATGGTCAAATAAATTATCATCCGAAACCAGTTGAACATCATTCTTATAATCCTAATCAACATCATCACGATCCCAACGCAGGACATCATCAGAGGCCAAAGGAAGTTTATCATCATAGACAGCATCACATTTCAAATGATAATCATCATCAGAGACCAAAGGAAGAATACCATCCTAGACAGCATCACGAATCAAACCAAAGATATAATTTTAATGAAGGATTTCATTTGAGTCCAAATTCAGGAGGACATCATCACAGCCCACAGGATACTTATCATCCAAACTTAAACGAAAATCATCGACACGCTACCAAAGAGGAATATAATCCCAGTGCTAAACAAGGACATTACCACAACCCGAAAGAGGTATATCGTCACGTTCATCCTCAACCTAACCAAATCCAAAAACCAATAAACCCTCAATACCAGCAGCATATTCCGCAGGAGTACGAAGAACATATACACATATATAATCCCCCGCAAACTGCTGCAATTAAAGTAGATCCGGGACAACACGTAGTCCAAACATCTCCAAAGCCAGCGGAGAACAATGGACAAACGTTCTCTTTTGGCCCTGCTCCCATTGTACATGAAAAAGAAAAGCGAATAATAATTAAAGAAGAAAGTCCAGGAGAAATGCATTTGCATCAGGAACAAATTATGGCAGAGGTGACTGACCAAGAAGATAACAACGAGGAAGATTTTGAAAACGCATACAAAAATGCAGCTATTGGTTTCGAAGCTTTTGAAAAGAAGGCAGAAGATATCGAAAAAGATATATATGACCCAGCGTCCTATGGAGGTCTTCCTAAGTCCTTTAACATCGATGCATCTCCCTTCCAACAATATCAAGCCGACGGCGACGCTTTCCCTAAATCATCACGACTCCAATATAAAGATGCGAGAGACAACATGAAAGAGGACTACTATTTGGAGTATGCTGCAAATAAGCCTGAGAGCCTGTCTGATCGTTACAGAAATAAGCAAAGTTATTATAAACTGTTTAAAGAACATAATCCAGAAAAATATTTCGATGACTCTCAGGAGCAAAAGAAAGCAAAATACATATCAGCTCCTTCATTTGATTTTGAACCCGCACCAAAGCAAAAGTCTAATGAATATTTTGCAGCATATAAGTCGGAGCCAGTGAAATATAAATATGGTTATAATAAAGAGACGCCCCGTGACAATTCAGCTCATGCTTCTCGACCATATGAAAACCTAAAAATTAAAACATATTTTGTGGAGCCGCAATTCCAATACGGTTTTGAGCCGGTCGCGCTGCCGCGGCTGCTCGACAGCGAGCTGGCCGCGATGGCAAGCAACAACAGTCCTGAAAGTGAAAAACCCGGCATGAGGAAAAAGATTTATCAGGAAAACTGGTACATAAAGAAAACGAGTACATCCGGGGGCTAGTTGATAGCATGTAGGAAGTATTTATTGTGATAGGAAACATTAGCATACTTAACTTTAGATGTAAGTCTAATTGTAGTCATTTGATAAATAAATCTATGTCAATTGAAACATGTTTTTATCGGTACCATGACAGAATGTTTCGTTGATCTTTGAAACAAAGATTAGTAAGTACGTATTACTTCAGTCAGTGCAGTTGCACAATATAACTTTCCCTATCGATCAAATACATTACGTGATGAATGATTTTGTTGTATTTATTTTAGTTTGTTGAAAAACACGTCGTCTTTAAGTCATCAATAAAGCCAACCACCGTGGAGCCAGCAAAAAGTAGTAAAATTCGATTAGTCATGGTAAGCTGTCGTAAATGATACTGTTGACGGCACCCAACGAGCGCGGCGGGCGGCGCGGCTACGCTTGCCCGCGATTTGCTCATGTTTATTTTTTATTTTCAATTTTATTTATGCCCATTCTATCGCAATACAAAAAAAAGTCTATTTCTTACTTTTTAAAGCTAATATTTTATATTACAGACTATTGCAACTTTAATCATGTTTCCAACAGAAAAGGCTATAAACATTTATCTTGAACTTACACCTAATTAACATTTTTTTACATAAAAAGCCTGTAAAATGTCTGTAACGAAAGATTTGAATTTTCAGACGCCGAAACTGGAAATGAATAAGCTTATAAAAATTTCATAAGGTCACACCAATGAGACTGATTAAAAAATATATATGTACTGTGTGTTATATGCACTACAACTAAAATTATTCGCGTTGTAAATAATACTATCGAACATCTATAATCAACTGAAATTGGAATCCAGAACCCCAGACATGGCAGACCTTGAAACAGACTTGAAATTTTCTCGGTGTGTGGTTGTCAATACGAGATTTTGTAACAAATAAAAGCAACCGTAGTGTCAGATATTTTACGGTGATGCGGTGCCAAGGCAAGGGCGCAATCTCGAAATGGTTGCTGACGATTATGAACGCTGGCTCGATGCTGTTGCAGGTTGCGTTATGAAATTTAAACCTTAGCGGTATCTATCTTAACCTTAGTATCTATTTATGCAACGGGTGTCTAAAAATATGTAATGGAACACCTTTATTTGTAATCACAACATACATATCATCATATCCGTTGAGAGACGAACCTACTGCTGTTTGGAGAAAAATCTGTTGGAGCTGTTGCCATAAGAATGGTTGGTCTACTTGAATTTTTGTGCAAACTTTAATATCTAATGGCCTTTCTTCACATTCGACGAATGTATATATTTACATAATAGAATGTATAACTATATATTTTATTTATATTTATTTTGTACACGCGACTCAGCTCTTTTTTTTGTCAGCATTTCTCCTATAGTAGGGAGTTGTTAGACATTTCTATTAGAAATATGCCCTACCTCTGGTACTTTTGTCTTTTAATGTTCTCCTGTGCTGTATTTTGTGTACAATAAATTGTTAAATAATAATAAATAATGTTTCAATTTGTCTACATTTGTTGCCGCTTTGTTGCTACGAAAAGCGGCGAAGATATACGAAGTAAGGCAAATTTTGACGAATAGCCTCATATTGTATTTTAATTTAATATGTACTTTAATTTTTATACGTATGTTTTATTTTTTTTAATAATTTTATATATTATTTATTATGTGATATATAATTATATATTCTTTAGTACAGCGACTCAGTCTACTTCTCAGCATTTCTCCTATAGCAGGTGGGCTGGAAGATATATCTATTAGGAATAAGCCCTACCTTTTGTACTCGTCTTTTTATTTTATGTGCTGTATATTCTCAATTTTTCTTTTGTGTACAATAAATAGTTAAATAATAAAATAAATGTTTGTAGAAATGTATCGCACAAACCCGGGACTCTCGAACTCGCAAGTCACTAGTCAGCCACTGACCATATCGGCCAAGAGGCGTGCCGTCTTTAGTCTTTCTTTGGTGAGTTATATTTTCATAAACATATTGAACCATTTACAGCTTAAATATAACTAAAGCGAAAGAAAAATCCCATTTATTTAACAAATATCTCTTATGGCGTTTTACAAAATTAAAATTTGTTTTAAGTATGACTACTATTATTACTATTATTTTGTATTCAAATAGAAATATAGACGGTATCGTTTTGGGACGTATCAATTATCAGGAACATACCGTCGTAAATAAATTAGTACCTAAGTACCTATTAATATTTTACACAAAGGTCGCTCTGGATTGATTTTGTTCAATTCAACATGAAAGTTTTACATTAGTCCGAAACCCAGTTAGGAATACTCTCTTACCTAATTTATTTGTGTATTATTTATAACGATAAACCTAATAATTATGACAATGAATGAATGCATCACAGAGCGCATTTGTTTATTTCTCGAAAGGTCTATTTGGCGGTGATCGCGGGAAATCGCTGAATGCAAGCAGCGGAGCAGGACCAATTGTAGTGTAAATCCTTATAGAAAGTCTACGTCCAACAGATCGTCTCCCAGCTGACGGTAAGACGACTATAGCCCTTCCTTCAAATAGTTGTAGTAAGGCAGAGGCCCTACCTACGCAGACCAATTATTATCGCGGTTTCTCTCCGGCATAAGCACCTTCACTTTTTTTTAGGATCATCCAAAAAAACGTTCTATTTGATGTAAGTTGTGTCTTAAATGGTTCCTGATTGATCATAAGTCCTGATGGGTATCTCAATACAAGATTTTTGGCCTCATCCATTAAGGTTGGTTCAACGTATGGATGCAGATCACTTTTTTTTACCATCTCATATGAAAGTAATATTGGGTCCTTACCTATGAAATTGTTTTTTTTCTCTCTCTTAGTATTTTGTCTATAACTATTAAGATTCAGAGTATTCCTAAAAAATAATTACCTCGTCTAAAAATAGACTATATTTTTGAGCTCTTTTGATAATTTGTTGTAAGTTTAATTGTGTTAAAATGGGACACGGAGACAACTCTTTTTAAGTGCCTCCCGAATACATCATTTTATTTGCATTCATTTAAAAACTATAAATAATTTTTATGAAGTGTGATATTACACATATTACTAAAGCTTGTCTAATGATAGATGCCAAATATTATTATCTTTGGATTTGTCGTTGTGGAGAAAACTGAAAAAATTTTAGTATGGAAAATGCAGAATTCCCCAAAATCTTCATACAAAACACCAATTTCATAGGTAAGGACCTAATACTATTAATAATGTAATGTTATCCCTTTCGCTTTCAGAGAACAGCAAGATATTACCATTTAATAACATGAATTTGCCCGAGTGAACCCACTGACTAAGTTGCATAAATTATTTATGTAGAAAACGTAATAAAAAGTGTTCTGCATTTCCGATTTTCTCTTTACCTAATACCTACGCCACGATAATTGTCTGTCTATTCATGGATTCATGGTCTAATTTTAGTACAATAAGTTCAAGACGTCTTTGTGATACAGGTTGATTGTCATTATTGCCAATCTGAAACTAATTTCAAGGTCGCAGATATTGAACTTAGGATATCAGATTTGCGATGGCAGGGTCGTCATTGCAACCGTACGACGATCGTATTTGTTACAGTAGAAGATCGTCATTTGGAAAGGTGTCAGTGAATCTATCATTTTATTCAAGGTTATTGATGTCGTAAAATTTTCTGTAAGAAATAATAATAAACTGCAGATTTACAAATCCCTTTATTCATACTAATGCTGGTGATTTTCTGCCTTGATTGTATTACATTTCGCTACAAAATTAAACAGTTTCTTTTTGGTATCTAATTACCTAATTCGGCAGCCATTTAATTATTTGGGCGGCAAAATAATTATTTGGGCAGCAAAATAAATATTTTAGCAACAGATTATTATAATTATTTGGTTAGCAGAATAATTAAATGGCGGCAAGATAATTATTTGACCTGCAAAATAATTATTAAGGCAGGAATATATATGTTACCGGAAATGTATAAAATCTAGGAAAAGGATCAATCAAGGATCAATTCCTAGGAAATGTATTCTGATAGATATTAAGTTAAGGTTATTTTGTTATGACCCATAAAATCAATTTTAATGTCATGAAAAGATAATATATTAAACAATTTACCAGCAGAGACAATTAAAGTTGCTGCCCAATTAGTTATTTTGCTAACAAATTAGAAATATCTGCTGCCCAATTAGTTATTTGAGCTGATCAATCGTATATTTTTGCCGACCAAAATCCGAATAATTTGCTAACCGTATATTAACACCCTTTCTTTTTCTCTAAAAGCGCTAAGTTCTTTTAATTTTACTTTTAACGTTACACAATTTTATTATATATTGTTGTTATCTCTGTTTTCTATTGATCTCTGTAACGGGTTCAGTTGATTTTCTTTTTCTGAAAAGACGCCACGTCATCAGTGCAGTGGAAAACCCGCACATCAGCGCGATTAATGCCAGCACTAAAGGTCCTGTTGAAACCTGGATGTCTTGTGCTTGGAACAGTAATTTAGTCAACGCTACGGGCCGTAGTATTGTGACCACTGGCTCGCAACCAGATTCTCTCACATATTTCGCCCAAGTCCTGTTGGCGATAGTCAGCTCTCGTGGTTTTATAAATGGTCGCCTTCCAGGAACCGCCTTATTTACTCCAATTGACATGTTTCGCAGCTGAGTTTCATTATAACTACAGTATAAATGCTTTTTCTTCTTGTTGCCCTTAACTACTATGTCTTTTTCAGCGCTCTTCGCGCCTACAAGAACGTCTAAATTACCCTTTATCATATTTGCCCAGTCCCACATTTCAGCGATCTTACAATCGCAAATAAATGGATTGCCAATCAAATTAAGTAAATGTATCTTCGGATTATTAATGAACACTTGAGGATCAATAGTGGTGATATTATTATTACTTAGGTTTATCTTTTCTAGTTGGCTTAATCTTTCTAGAAACTGTAAACTTTCTCCGTTAGATGAAATTTTGTTACCTGCCAGATTTAAGTCAGTAATATTTTTTGTAATCTCAAAAGCATCGCAATTCAGCGATGTTATATTGCAATTACTTAAATCCATTATTGTTACTTGTGATAGCTGTTTCGGAAATAGTGGCCCTGAAGGAGGAATAATTAGTGGATTACCGCCTAGCCTTATTTCTCTTAATTCCGTATAAGTCAAGTTCTTGAAAAATGCTTTAGAGTTTAGTGGTCTTCTCAGTCCACATAATTCTAGTTCCAGTGTGGTAAGTTGCGTCAAATTTCCAAATAAGCCTGCTTCAAGAGACAATATATCATTTCCTGATAGAACAAGCCTTTTCATTGAAGTCATTTTAGCAAAAGTATCAGGACCTATGTAAGACAGATTACTGTATCCCATATTCAAATATTCTAGTTTTTCGAGAGGAGCCAATAATTTTGTAAATACGTTTGAAAGGGGATTATAGGATATATCAAGTTCTTGTAGGTTATCGAAGACAATAAAATTGTCTGGCAGACTTCGCAAGCCACAGTTGCTCAAAAATAGTTTTTCTAATTTTGGGAGCGGTTCCAATGCTTCTTGTAAATCTGGAGCAAATAATGGATTCCCAGAAAGATAAAGTGTTCTTAGTCTTGAAGCATTTGCAAATGCATTGCCTGAAATTGGACCTCGTATTTTACAATTTGACAAATCTAGTAATTCTAGATTACTGACGCTACTACCCAATGTAGCTGCAACGTCTAGATCAGGCAATTCATTGTCAGCCAAAATTAATGTCATCAAATTGGTGCAATTAGAAAATGTATCTTCAGGTAATGACGTTATTCCTGTTTTTCTGAGGTTTAAATATTCGAGTCTAACAAGCTTTCCTAATAACTCTGGCCAGTCTTGGCTTGTCAGGTGGTTTCCAGCCAGTTCTAAATTCTTGAGGTTGATTAATGACGAAAATATATTTTCAGCTATAGCGGTGAGTTTGCAGTCGTTTAGTTTGAGAGTTTCTAAACTGGTTAACATGTCGAATACGCCAACCTCTATGTTTTCCAGATGGTTGTTTGAGAGGTCGACGTTTGTAAGAGACGTGATATTTTCGAAGAACTGCGAGCTGATGTTGGTGAGGCTGCATGAGCTGATGTCTAGAAACTGAAGAGTGCTGGAGACTAAGAATGAACCTTCCACGTAGCCGATGGGATTGTCTTGCAGTTCTACGTTGAGTAGTCCCTTGGCATCTCTGAAATAGAAGAAAATGTATCGTCAGCCGGGTTTTTATTAAGCGTCGAGGACGTCCTGCGCATGTCGTGTATACTTTTTTTATATCCTAACGTAGTTTAACGTACGGTAAGGTAGCAATTTGCATTCGTTATGTAGCCATTATCTAATATTGGCAGAACGTATTAGCGTCAATTTGTAAAGGATCTGGAACATCGTATCAAGTTCAATTGGTACAATTTTATTATCTGCATTGTGGCTTCAGGGATGAATGTCAGTGCTATTGGGCAAACAATGGGCGTTCGTGAGAGTACATCTAACGAGACTAAACAATGAGTCATGCAGTTGTTGCCTTATGCAACACATTTTATACTAGATTTATTACATCTTTTCCTATATTGAGCAGATAATTAATACAAACAAAAAAAGCAGAATAAAAAATATTTTCTTGGTGACAAACAACAGTTTAATCGTGTGTTAAATTAGACAAAATAATCTAATACTTGTGTCGCAAATTGCAACTTTCCAAGTGTAAGCGAAATGTAGGTGTTATGTTCAAGACAAAATTAATATTTCTATTTAGGTAGGATCTAATTTCTTAAATTATAATACGAAATACTAATAAAAATTCGTCACCAGCCTAACCCACATATGGGCACATCGAGAAACGTGTGGAGTAGTGAGTAGCAAGTAACCTCACCACGATGCGCTGGCGCATTGCGAAAAGCATGAAAATCACATATTCGAGGCCCAGCCATGGCTAAAAGTGGCATTGTTTTCCCAACGAATCCTAATAACACTGAGCTCCTCCAAACAATCAAACAAAATCCCCCTTCGACAAAAAAGAATTATAAGTTGAAAAATAATACGCTATTTGTCACTTTATTTATTGGCCAATAACTGTTGCAGTTACAGCGAAATGCAATACAGCAAATCTGTGGAAACATTAAATAGATTTTCTGAGATTTATAATTTAATTAGAAAAAAGAACTAGACCTTTGAAAGACATCTGTTTTAAAATATAATTTATGAAATCGACTTTAAAAGAGAATAATAAAAACGAATGTTTTCAACAAATAGAAATAGAAATGCCGCAATTAATGCAGTAAGTTGGTCGCGCTCACTACAGAGATATTTTTTGGACAATAAAACAGTTGTTGAAAATTTAAAAAAATTGTGACCTTCTCAACATTAGCTTATTATACAAAATACCTACTACAGTAAAAATCCAGAGCCCATTACAATAACATAGTAGGCAGGCACTGTGGCAGTCACTGGTTCAAGTTCTTGAGGTGTTTGACCCTCCTTCTATGGTTCATTGGTCGAGACATACTTCAATAAAGTCATTGTTGAAATCCGAAAGGTACCGTGGAAAATTATCTTTAAATTAATTAACACTAATTAATTAAATTACTTTGAATTGGTGTCAACTTTGTAGTATTGTCATAGTTTTTTAGATTTGAGATTTAAGTCATGAAAGTGCTGATCTTGTCAATACATATTGGGTGAACATTATATACCTACTCACAAGAATCACACTAGATGCAAGTAATGAATATAGAAATGATCCATTAGGTACTTACAAGAAAGCATCAGGATCAATGTAGCTGATATTGTTTCCGGATAAATCGACGTCAATTAGGTACTCCAGACCCTTAAAGGCGTCCCGATCAACTCTGGTCAGCTTGTTATTGGCAATCTGCAATCTTCGCATTTTGATATTTTCAGGGAAGGTCTTAAGCTTCGTTATATTATTGCCGTTTAGATCTAGGATATAGACGCTCAAGCTCAGCTCGCTGTATGGTATTTCTGTCAAGTTGCTCTCGGAGCAATCAGTGACCCAGTTGATCCTGAAATAGTGGCAGTCGCACTCGTCAGGACACTCCAGCTCGAAGCTGTCTCCATTGAATCCGAGCGTCAGGGAGGCGAAAGAAACAAGAATCAGTATTGTTAGTTGAGCCATTTTAGATGTTTGTGCGTTGGTGTTAGATCAATTCGTGATTATGGTGGCCATTATCTGAAAAAGGAGAAAATATACTTAATGATGACGCAAAACATATTTGTAGACAAATTTCCAGAGGCAGAGCTTTGGAGAGAGTTACCTTTTCTTTTTTTTGTTTTTTTTTTTGTTTACGCTGGGGAAATGCATTGAATTGCATACCACCGGGTGCGTAAGATCCCGGTGGTTATGTGGGGCTCTCCTACCCAGAAGGGGAAGGCCTACCCACTAAAACCCCAGCGATGGCCACCATCCGGCATTACAAGGGGCCCCAGGGTCGAGTATCGCTACTGGGGACCCCCCAGCCTTCGCTCCTCTGTCGCTACTAGGGGAGCCCTTCTTAGTGACACCGGAGGGGGCAGCACCGTGTAAAAGGCGGTGCGGCCCGCTGCGGCGTCGGCCATTCCTCGACGACACCCCCCCAGCCATATCGGGGGGTGTCATCCCTCCCGGGTCGCGTCTATGGGCACAAGCTTTGTCGTGCTCACCAGCGACCCGCGGCGGCGCATCGGGCCTACCTGGCCCGACGCCGCCTTCTTCGAGCGGGATCGGCCATCTCCCGATCCCGCTCGGCAGCCTCCTTCTGGAGCATGACGGCTTCACAGAAGGAGGCCACAGCCCTCCAACCTCTCTCATCCGCCAGCATTGCCGCAATCAATGCTGGCGGGGACAGATCATGCCCGATCTTGTCGACAAGGACTCGGCGTTCGGAGGCCCAAGCGGGGCAGTCCGCCAGCGTATGCTGGGCCGAGTCGAGGTCGAATGCGCAGTGGTGGCAACGTGTCATTACCTCCCTCCCTATACGACTCAGATACTCACCGAAACAACCATGTCCGGTGAGTATCTGAGTCAGGCGGTAGGTGACCTCCCCCTTCCCGCGGAGCCAAGCTTCGAAGTGCGGGAGAATCGCTCCGACGGCGCGCTGGCGCGCACAACCCATTAACTCTAGCTGTGCACGCCAGTCCCTCTCAGCCCGTCGGAGCATCTCCCGTCTGTGCATTCCGTGCGCTGGTTCTGGGGGGTTCCCCCCCTCTCCCCCCCCGCCGACATGCCGCGGCGCGTTGTACATCGCCGCGTACATGCCGGCAAGGATTTCGAAAGGGGGGGAGCGCCCCAAAACTGTCGCCGCCTCGTATGGAGAGAGTTACCTAACCCCCATATTTTGCCTCATATGTTACAGGAAGTGAGCCTGCTGCCATGCACTGGGCATCGATAGCCGGGACTCGTCATGCTCGTAACAATTTATAGTCTTCGTTACCTTCAAAAGTGTCTAAACCTCAACATAGACACAACAATGTTTCTTTACTATGACAATTAAATTTTATACTTACTCTACGTATCACTATTGTTTTTATCTCTAGCTATTCTGGTAGTATCGTTAATTGATAGAAAAAACTACTGAGCATGCGCGGGAATACATAATAATGTTTTAGTACTTAAGTAATTTGTGTTCGCATTTTATGTAACTACCTATTTGAAAACTACCTGTTATGTGAAGGAAAAGGTTATTGAGTCACGATTGTACACGCCTCCTTGATTCTCTGGTGTGTATTGACAGGTCCAGGGTTCGATGCAATGGGGTCAGAAGTTCTTGTGCTCGGTTTGGTTGATAATAGGACTTCAAAGCCCGCCAGGCTAGCTACCATAGTCTTTTCAAAGTCTGTCGCGAAAATAACTATGTAGGTAATCAAGCAATAATTTTTATGCTCCGGCAATTAGAGTCATGTACAGTAAACGTCAAATAGTTAGTGACACTCAGGGTGTTCAATTAAATAGACGCTACCAAAAAGTCAATAATATCGGTACAAATAAAGTTTCTATATTGTTGACAACACAAAATAAAGAGTTTCCCTATCTAATTATATAGAAGCTCTTTTGTGGGTATAAGATTAAGGAAACTTTATTTGTTCACTCAGACTTTTTACTAGCGTCTATTTATTTGAGCAACCTGAGTGTCACCCACTATTTGACACTGACTGTACTAAAATCGCCGATTTTAAATACATATAAGTAGGTAGTAGCTAAGTGTACAGTGAGTATAGTCCTTTGAATTGAAGCAGCTTTAAAAAAGACCTTTTGTAATGTTCATTGACAAAGTGTAATGGGAACTTCCTGCTGTTGTCGCGGTGGTCTCTGGAATTTTCTAGCAATATTCAAGTAAGTAGGTACTTATAGTTGGTCCTGTTCGACTTATTCGGGTTAGAAGAGAGGAGCATTGTCTTGCTCTTCTTTAATATCAGAGTGATAATATTCTTTTCTACCAATCTCAGCATCCAGATCTGTTCTCTTATAAAGGACAGTCATGGATATTGGTTCAAACGTTAGTTCGGTACGTACCCAATTATTAATCCTCGAGTGTTTCTTCCACAACGACATTTGTTGAAAAGTGCAATCATACTCATTTAATAACGACTCTTATAATACGTTATATCTTAAAATCGAATAGATAATATTAATTATTGAAAGTTTTTCCAAAAATGCTATTATTACTGGATATTATTATCTATATCTATTTAGTATATTGCTATGCTTGATGCTTGTCAAGTTAAACTCCCATTGATTGATAATTCTCATATATTGTTTGATAATTTTTGATATGAAACAGAATAGTAAATGACAATGAAAGTAATCTTCATTATACAGGAATTATTACCAAATGTGGCTTAAACGGATTTGTTGTGGTATTAGCGGATACACTTGGTATGTACCGTCATTATCTTTATCTCATTATGAATAGGAGAATATTGCTATCTATTTATAAAGATGACCCCCTTCAGCCAGTGTTCTTCAGGCCAGTTCGATTATAAATGAATCCCAAAATATATTATTTTCGTGAGTTTAAAAGCTTATAAAAATTAAAATGAAAAGTGATGAGTCAAAAGATTGATTTCTGAAGAAAATAATTTACATCATTCATTAGTACCTAATCACACCCTTCATACCTAATTTACATCATTTATACGTATGTGATAAATCCTGCAAACCTTGGTTCTATAATATGGTCATGAAGAGGAAGTTTTACTTTTTCTGCATCAGCACAAACCTACAGAGTTAGCATCAACTTTATATTTACTAACCTTGCTTAACATGAAATTTAATTGACCGCAAAACGTGCTTGACAAAGACCTTACCCCAAAAATACAGAAATTGTTTACCAATACGTCATCAACAATTTTGGTAAATGGATGAGCAGATCATGTTACAATGATCTCAATGCAGGAAAGGGTGAGTGATATCAGGACCACTCACATTATGAGGAAACTCTTCGTAAAATGAAAAAAATGTGACGCAAAATGTTTGATCAAGCGTGACACGCGAGTAAATGTACTATTAAATGCTATTATCCTATTGTTATGTACCTACCTATTCTGAAATGATCTCGAATAACAACAACATGATTATCTGAGTGATTGATCTAAAATGTTATTTATTTGCCTTCGCTTCAAACGGCTTGTAGGTAACGACTTACATCATTGTAAAATTGGAACAAGTTACAATGGAAAAGCGAAGAAAAAGTACGTGACAAGAAGGAAGGTCTATTGATGCTTTATACGGGATGAAAAGTTCAAGCCATATTGCGGCTAATATTGTTTATTTTTTCCAAATTTGTAGAAATGAATAAGCTTGGACTTCTAGGATAACCCAGATAGGATATTGGAAAGATCTATCTTTCTAGGTTTTAGAGCTTCTTTACAGGATAAAATATTTTTTCATTGTCATGAGAATAGACCAAAACTAATCCATTGATTGGTATATTAAACATCATAATGTGATTGGATACAAAAATGTCGTCCACATACAGAGTACAACAAGGAATATGTATTTTTTTGTTTCTTTCACAAATTTTATAGGTGTCTCTGTGTTATTTAGACGTAGGTAAACAAACACTAGGAAATATAAACGTTTGTAATTCAATGCTATCTTAACAACAATGTTTTGGTTGGTTAACGATAACTCATGAAAACCTTTATTAAGCGTCATCAATTTATTTATTTACTTTATGTTTGGGTTTAAGATAGTTCAAATTCTCTTTTTTATAACTTCGAATGATTGTAATAGAGAGTTAAATGTTAAAAATTCAATGGAAACCAGAAACCTGCCGGGCGTCATCAAATCATTCGAAAATATTTGTAAGAATTTATAAACATGAACTTGTATGTATTCATAGTGAAGAGTTACATATAATAGGCATTAAATCTAACTACCAAAACAACTGACAGAAATTTTCCACCGTGATCCAGACCGTAGATTTCACAATTGAATTCACTGTACACAATACCCAGAGGCGCCGGCGAATTGACAAGTTTAGTAGAAGTTCATTTACGATTCTTGCATTTACGGGTAACAAGATGAACTTAAATACAACACTATGGTAGGTCGAGGTCAAAAGATCCCGTTCGGGTTTTTGCAATGAACTTACATGACTGCGTATGCGACCTGCGTGCACTTGTGGCGACAACCGGGCCTTCACTGGGCAAGACTAGACTAATTCGCTGTAGATGCGTACTCGTCCTCTGAATCACCAGCCTTAATACGTAGCAAGAGGTTGGTCAACAATACGAATCAAAAGGAAAATTATATTAGCCTTGCTACAACCAATGCCTTCGGATGCAATGTAATATTTCTTAGCGCGCTACATGTAATAATTTGTTTTTACATTTTCATCATGTAGATACCTACGTACTTACAATAGGTACCTATAGGTAATACTAGTTTGACTTGATGAATAAAACCCTTTCAAATTAGGTACTTATCTTCATCGTCAAATGATTAATAACTTTTGGTTTCCATTATAATATTCTTACATAATGATGATTTACCTATTACAAAAATTAAGACATTTTTCAAAGGGTTTAGTAATAAAGCAAAGGGTCGTAACTACCTCATTGCTCTTTTTATAAGTTAGGCGTTTTCGGCTAATTTCGGAATAGGTAGAGCTATTTAGGTTTATTGACCGCAAATGTTGATGTTAATATGGATATTCCTCGGGATTCTGACAAATACTCCGGGATTGATTCGATTATTATAATTATTTGTAACAATAAATATTAAAATTGTAATTTTTTTGTTTCAATAAGTGAATTCTTATGTCTTGGTAATTTTGTTTAAGATTGATTATAGTTAAATACAAATAGTTTGTTATTTTCAAATATGTTTAGATTATTGACATACAAATAATAATATATATTAATATATTCTTGTACAATCACGGGATGAAAATGTTAAATGATTATTGATTCTTGTATAAATATATTAGTTGTTTTATATCCATACTATACACGCACAATACACACACACACCACACAAACACCCACGCACACACACACACTCATACTCAAATATTTACATACGCACTTTTATTCTCGTATTTAACACATAACATTTACAGGCACTTTTGATTTTTAAGTTTGTTTAAATTCATTATTTATTTTTTCTAAATATTAATAAATTATCTTCGCACTAAAAGCACCACAGCAAGGAGCGTACTCTTCTGACACAGGTTTTTTATTAAACTTAAAAGAAGTAGTACCAAACCATGTCTTTTAAAGTGGAAGTATAATAATAAAATTGTTTGAATTGTTTGAACTATTCTATCATATGGCAAGTAAATAAAATAGCTCTACCTATTCCGATCACTCATTCAGTGGCGTGCTCTATATAGTTGCATTCAAGTCAAAGAGAAGCTGTTGGTTCCTATGTAAGAATTACAGTAAGAAGCATGGATCCACTTAAAACTTTTGTTTTTACTTTATTTAACAAAAGTATTCTTTAAATATTTTTCAATCACTTAATACAAAAAGAGGAGTTTTTGGCGCCATTCATCTATGGCGGACGTGATTTTTATTTCAATGATTATAATAGTATCGGAGTGGATGTTGTTACATAAAATCAGTGTAGTTTTTTGTAATAAGTGTCTGTGATGATGTGCAATGTCCTCCACATTGAAATAAGCGTCAAGTGGT
Organism: Parapoynx stratiotata; assembly: GCA_910589355.1. NCBI lineage: Eukaryota > Metazoa > Arthropoda > Insecta > Lepidoptera > Crambidae > Parapoynx > Parapoynx stratiotata. The sequence continues at coordinate 1,670,043 of OU342458.1, forward strand.
GTGAAAAGTGATGAGTTTTTTTAACGTGGTAATTCACCTCATTGAAGTAACACAACAGTGTATGCCATCCATCGATCATTTGACGCCAAATTCTCCCAAGATGCATTTACACTAGCATTTCAAAGTAAATTACTGAAGACATAATTTCGAAAGACATGGCTTAGTTCCCTTTGCCGTTATTTGTGTTATCTGTCAGTGTCACTGTCAACTTGTTATTGTATTGCGTAGATTTTTATGAAGTGAAGAAATTAACTTGTCTCATTGTACGAATTTTCTACAAAACAAAACAATGTATAGTGATGCAGGGCAATCTTCCGCCACTGAAACAGAGGAGGAGTCCCTAAAACAATTGTTTGACAAGGCTATGAAACTGTATGATAATATAGAAAATACTAACGAAGCTATGAACAGTGACCCGGTGCAGGTAATCTTGTCTTTTTTACCTTATTTCTATGTATAATCTTATTTAATTTTATCATAATTCTAAAGTGAAACTGAAGTAAACATTATTATATTAATTGCCCTATAATGCAGCAATGCAATTGGCTTGCCCCCATTAACATAGCGATGCACATATCATTAGGTGAACACCCTTTTGGGGTGTGATATGTTGTAATAATTTCAAGTCTCATTTTACTATAATAATGTATCAGTACTGTACATATATCCAATATGATCTAATTAAATTTTAATTAGGTTTTTATTTGCTAATTTAAGGAGCCCCACTTAAACTTATTTGTAGGAAATTGTTGCTATTCTCTTTCAACATAAGAAGAAATAATCAAAAGATAAATGTGAACATTATTTCAGCTGACAATCAAATCTGCAATAGCTAAGCTAGAAAAAGCCACCAACTTGGTTTCCCTCTCTGGCATGTTCAGTAGTAATGAGAGCATTGAGGAGCTGCCCACCGAGACCCTCCAGTACCTGCTTCTACCAGCACTGTTGGGTACTTTGTCCCTAAAATTATGTGGCCCTTCCAGGAAGCAACTTATTAATGTAGCTGAAATTTATTTTAAGTAAGTACATTCATCTATAAATTCATCATGATTTTATATCACATGGTTTAAAATAAAAAAATTGTTTTTACATGTATGAATATTATTTTTTTAGAGACAATTTTGTAATTGATACACTTTTTGACTTTTTACATTACAAACTTTTAAAAATTAGAATTTAGAGTTACATATCGCAACATTTTATATTTTCAGAGATTTTCTACAGAGGTGCAAGGATTATGGGGTCACAGATGTAGAAGTGCCTCAAGATGAACAGCAAAATACAGAAGCAAGGCCACAGTCTGAAACAGCTAAGATTGCTACTATGGTAAGCATAGTTTAATTAGTACAATATTATTGGTATAACAATAGTAGAAAAAGGTTCAATCCTACCTCTACAGTAAAGAGTTGTTAGGGAATTGGCAATAAAATAACAGTGATATAGAAAGGTTGGTCCTGAAAAAAGAATTTCATATTATTATCCTGTAAATGTCTGGAAGTAGAATTGAAAGTGAAACTAAACTTGAAAACTATAGTGAAAAACTCCATGTTTTTATTTCAGGTGCATTCTCGGGAAGCTAAAATAAAACGCTACAAGGAAATGAAAGAACTAAAGCAAAAGTTAAGCACATTGTCTAAAGCCATGGAGTCTCCCAACCTGGATGATGAGACCAAGAGGGATTATTTCATTACCCTATTATTGAACTACATAAATAATGCACTCGATGAGCTCAGCAGTATTGAACAAGAGAAACCTATTTTGGACTACATGGAGAAGCATGCTGGAGGTAAGATGTAGACTTGATATAAAAGGGCTTTGGCTCTTCCATAACATAAAATGATTAGTGACATTCTGCACAGATTTTGGGTGACTTTCTAAAGAGATATCAATTTAATGTAAGTAACATAAAACATCATCACTCCTCTTTCAATAATGGGGTACGCAGAGGTGTTAATACCCACATTTCCCCAGATATGTAAACTCCCCAAGTAACAGGTGGCAAGCGTCTTGCCATGCTCCGTGCACAATTTATTTATTTATTCTTTATGTACGACGTACAAAGGCGAAATTAACGCCTTGAGACATTCTCTACCAGTTAACCGAAAAGCGGAGTGAGGTGAACTAAAACTACGGTACAATAAAAGTTGAAAAACCAACAATAATAGAATACTTAGAAATATACACTAATAATTACACTAAAAGATATATATATAACCATAATAGTTAAGAATATAGAATATAATATAACTACACATGATGTATGTTATATACAACATTAATATACATGTACTACGGAGATAAAAAATACATAACAATAATAAATAATTATACTTAAATGAATTTCTAAGACTTACACACAATAAAATATTCAATAAAAATAATTATGATACAATATGTGCTTTCAATATGTCAGATAAGTGCTGGCGAACTAAGCATTTGAATGGTAGTTTGCTGGGTAATCGATGACACTGCAGCGGGAGCGCATTCCAAAGCGACAATATGTGGCAAGCGGTATTCACAATGAACTGTACTTAAGTTTTATTCAAATCAGTGGTACAGGCGATGGGATTGAACCATTCCCATGGCCTCTCGAATGAATAGTGCCCAATCCGTCCCAAATATGTAAAAAATGTTTTATTTTATAACCTCATTGTTCAATAATTCTAGTGCTAGTAGAACTAGTTCAGCTTAACATGCTTTTCAAAGCAAACGAACTCAAGATCAAAAAATCTTTTCTTATGACTTTTAGTGTAAAAATAATAAAATGCTTTGTAGAACCAAAACCAGCCAAAGAGCACAGGCGTCCCCCGCCGCTGAAGCCAGTCATCATCACGCGGGACGAAGTGCAGAAGGCCGTTTTCGGCGCCGGGTACCCCTCCATACCCACCATGACCATCGAGGAGTTCTATGACAAGAGGGTCAGGGAGGGCACGTGAGTATAACATTTGTGTCAAACTTATTAATATTGACCTCAATTTTTAGTGAATAGAGATGATCTGTCTTGTTAAAAGTAAATATTTTTGAAATACTGTATCTACTTACACCACCAATATTACCTACAGCCAGCCCTGCTACTTATGATACTAATAGCTTCAGTAAATTAAGTACTAATGGCTTTTATTTTGGTAAATATGATTCTTGAGTTTTGTTTCTTTACAGACTAGATTAGATTAGTTTAGATTCAATAAAAGCTTTCACAAAGACCCTCCACCTGTCCTCAGCCTATATACGTCTCATTGTTGGCCACAGGCCTTCCTGAAACAAACACATGAGGAGTATGGGCCGTAACACCACCACGCTGACTCAATGCGAGTTAGTGGGTTGAAAACGGTTGCAAAAGCAATGGCTTAAAGTGCCTTCCGAAGCACGGAGGAGTTCGAGATCATCTGCGGTCTGGCCATGGCGAAAGTAGCTTTGTTTTCTGTATTGAAAGCCAAAACACACTAACCACAACGCCACCGTGCTTCTCCCTCCTCCAACATTAATATATTTAATTTTAACTTACACAATGACATTCCATATCCTCCACCTCAAGATGTTTTCTACCGTTCAAAAATATACTTTGTACTTAAAGAAATAAAATGTATTTTGCCAGATTCCCCGCCGCCTCCAACATACCGCACACAACCATTGAAAGCACAGAGACTGATGCGGATGAAGCTGAACAAGAGCGAAAGGTAAAACAAACTGATATTTTATATAATGTGTGCTCATATTCATAACTACGATCACGGTTTCAATTCGGAAAGTCACGATGTCTCGCTATGATTCGCCGCAACAAAAAATTACAGGTATCCTGAGATTCAATTTTCTTTGACAGTTGTGTATAAGGGGCTAAAGTGAATAATAATAAATGCTTAGTCGCCTAGTTACAACGTCTCACTGAAAAAAATAGAAAACAATTTATCTCTGAGAAAGTTCTTAAACTTAAAATTATCTGATAAATTAAAATGGTGATATGTCGCGAGAAGACTTATCATACGTAACTACATTAAAAAATGTTTGTGACATTTTAACATCTTTTGGGAAAAGATATGATAGAGCTGGTAACAAAGAAGACTCCGATATGCCGTTAGATGGCATAACTGGCATAGCCTTATTCTTCGAAATGAAAAATAGAAATTGAAAAAGCAGTGTGTGATTCCCTGTGATAAGATGCATTGACGATATTTGTAGGCTGTAGAATGGGCTGGTTGAGTGCCATTGAGAACGAGAGGGGCGTGCATCAGAAAAAGCATTCAGCAGTGGACGAGAATAGATGATATTTATTTTATTACTAAGATAATTTACAAGATCATCATCATCATGTTACAGGGGATCCCATCCCACACTACGTTAAGATTAATAATTTGTTACAAATCAGGAGCGGTTGACAGAAGACGACGATCCCGAAGAGCTGGCTCGCCAGCGGAACATGGACGAGTATAAAGACGACCACCGGCGCGGCTGGGGCAACCGGCATAACAGGAGCTAACCGCGCACACCATTCACTAACTACTTCAGACCATTTTATATTAGCTGTGTCCTTACAAGTATATAGACGACTGCGCCGGCTGGGGAACCGGCATAATTTGAACTAACCGCGCACGCAACTCACATACTATTGCATACCAAATTATACTAGCTGTGTCAACTAAACGTAAATTTCAGAGATCTCTGTTGCTTAGCCGTTAGCCCATTGTCGATGTAACGGTTTTATCTGGGAATCAATACAACTTAAATAATAAATTTATTTAACGATTGTGGACCTATTTCCGTCGATATAACGTTTAATTTTGCTAAGCGAGATTTAAAACTTAAATTTTTTTCCAGTTCCAGACCTTATTATTTATTTATTTATTATAAATTTATTGCCAGTATTTGTTGGGATCCTCGAAAGTGGACTATATTTTCGATAAATAAAATGTCACTACTAATAATAAGGTATTTAATAAAAACTCACAAATTGTTACAATAAAAGATGTTGTGCGCTCAAGATCGGGCGGAAGAGAGCGCCATGTTGCCACTATTACAATAAATATTTTACCATAAATTGTAAATCTCAATGTTGCCAGCAACAGTATGTAGGTTACAATCATGTAGGTTACTACTATGATTGTGTTTGAATACAGTATTTATTATTTATTTCTATGTCAGTGTATTAGAAGGTAGACCCCAGAAAAAACAATTAAAAATAAAAATACGCTTTATATTACAAGGCCCCACAAGTTTCTTCTAAACAGGAAGATGACTTCTATTTATGTAATATTGGTTACATATTCATGTTATTATGTGTAATATTATTTTTACTTATTGTCGAGTGTGTTATTCATGCAGGAATTATAACTTACAAGACTTAAATTTGTTTTCTTCACTCATTGGTATTAATAATATTCCTATCTACATATAATAGAACTGTAGAGGTCGAATGTCTGTACATAGAAAAAAAAAAGACGTGTGGCACTCGGGGACTGCCGCGGTGAAGCTTTTTGCATTTTGTATCAACTTATGCAATTATAATTTTATTTATTTATTTTATTCATGCAGTATTTCTTTTTCTTTGATATTAATTCACTTTTTGAGCGTGGTGACCGATAAGAAAACAAATTTTTCTATAATGAAATAAATAAAAAAAAAAATAAAAAAAGTTAATATTCAGTATCTCTCTTTCTCTCTCTCTCTATGGAAAAAAGTAAAAAGCGCCCCAAGCGGAAAACAGTTGTAATCCTCCTTGCGCATCGGAGTGGGGAGCGTGAGGTTTTTTCGTTACGGAATTTCTGGATTCGGTCCCCGCGCTCAAGGCCCGCGATAGAAGCTATGCAATAGCTTAAAAATACTTAAAATCAAGTCAGAGGGATGTAAAGATACGGCAATAGGGCAATAAAAAAAAATATATTTTTGTCTCGGTCTATTTGCTCGTTTATTTGTACGGGTTAATCTCCGAAATGGCTAGACCGATTTCAATGAAAATTTGCATGGTGATACCTTATATCCCTGGTCAACATATTAGATACTTTTTATTCCGGAAAATTAATGGGTTCCCGTGGGATAGTTAAAAAAACCATGGTAACCGCGAACGAAGTCGCGGGCAACAGCTATTGTTAAATAGAATCCTTTTTTTAACCGATCCGATTCCGACGGGTTCACTCACTGGACTTTCTCACTACGCTACTCAAAAAGATACCTACCATAGAATCTAGGTAAGTGCTCTGGGAAGCTTTATTTAAAAACTCCCAAATAAAACTTTTCGACATCGACCACAGACACTATCTATCATCACTTTCTATCATCGCACCGCTCGCCATCGACAGCGAGCTCATCCTCACACCTTGGATCCAAAATAGTCGCTTAAAAAGGAATTTCCTTCCACGTACGCTTGGACTGTGGAATGAGCTCCCTGCCGGGGTTTTCCCTAAGGTCTACAGCATGGGGTTCTTCAAGGGTGTAAAAAGTTTTCGAAGGGTCGGCAGCGCGCGCGTGATACCTACTCCTTGAGTTGTATAAGCGTCCATAGGCTACGGTAACCGCTTTCCATCAGGTGGACCGTATGTTTGATTGCCACCTTAGTGGTATAAAAAATATATAAAAAAGGATATGCACGTCTGGCAAGAAATTTCTGGCAAACACCTCCTAAGGTGAATTATATTGGGACAGGCTTTACCATCATAGTCGAGATAAAGCAGGTGTGGTTCTCCCGTATTTATATAGTTTTATTTTACAGCCGAAGTCACACCGAAAATTATATTAGTGAAGTAATAAGATATGACAAGCCGAGGCTTTAGCATTCCGTTTATCAAAAAGCAGTGATAACTACCTATAGATATTGCAATTTACGAGGGCGACTAAATCATTCGATTTTGACTCTATCTTAAGGGGCTAAGAGCGAAGTTACTCGCCACCATAAAGTGCAACAACTGATAAAGTTACATTTAGTGTTAATTTTGTTAAGGCTAATACCATAGTTCAACTTCGGCCACGTAAGGTCAAGAACGCAAGGTCATCCAACACTTTCACCGTTGAAACAGAAAGTGCACGCATGCGCACCGGCTCCATAGATCATAGTTAATGACCGGTTCGAATATGCTATCCACAATGGACGTAGCCATTCATTAGACGCAGTAACAATCATTTCTGACCGTCACTTGAAGAATTTGATACTTGATCCGACTCTGGCCATCATCTTAATTCAGCTCGGCTTACGTAGCATGAGCAGCGCAATATGATGTTATACGTTTTTATCCCGCCGAGTTTTAAATTCCATAGTACTTTGACAGTCGAACGTGATAAAAACACATCAATCGTGTTGCTGTGTTCATGCTAAAAGGGCTGTCCACCGCTGCACATATGTCGCCACTCGCCCTCGAAGATTTCCACATAAAAGATATAAGCAATCCCGCAGGTCTGCGGGATAGAGGTTTATTTAACAACTAACGTGCGACAATAGGTTGCACTAATAACAGGAACTGACTATGAATTATTCAATGTTTTGTGTCATTAATTATTTATGAATGAACATTAAAAATACCTATTATTTGTAGATCTATAAACACTAAATTACTGTGATGATTATATTAAAATGGTTTTTGTTAGGATTTGTTGTTTTTTATACTGGCTAGCATGGTTTTTGCAACAGTCGAAGCAAAAGGTAGGGAAACGAATTATGGAAAGGAACTTTTAGAATTACAGAAGATCAGGAAAGGTGTATAGATATAACGAGGAATTTAGGAAAAATATTCAATTAGAGTTTGATATTGTTTCCAATAATAAATACATATAATTAATTATACCTATTTGTATGTCTTTGGTATGTAACAGGACCGGAATGGAAGTAGGGAGAAGAACTTATGCTGCACATAAGGAAATACGCTCACTACATCGCGAAATTACCCTAAAATCCTTTTGAAAATTCATTCGAAGTTGATGCGAGTAAAATCTGTCACAAAGCTTCCGTCACAGCGGGTTTAAATAAAGTCATTCTTGTAGAGAAGCACGAATAGAGAGGAGGAATCATGCAAAGAAAATATGATTGATGTTCCCCATTGTCGTCAGCACATTCACAAGAATCATTATTTAAAGTTATCAGTTTGGTTAAATGAGTTCGACAACAAGTGTGGCACAGCCTCATGCGGGAGTTAATGAAGAACATCGTTTACCAAGCTTAATTACAGTAAACCAAGGTTTTATAGGACTAATATGTTGGATGGTTCTTTGTTTTGACTGGAACGATCCCACAAGCTATTCCATGAGCTACGTAGATCGTTCACTGGGGTAGCTAATAAATCTACGCAGAAATTCTTAAACTGGAAATTGATACCATCATCCACCGCCTCTGGCTAGTTTATCTGCTCTTTCATTGCCAAATATATTGTGGTTGCTGGTAATAAAAAGTAAATTCCTACATTCAAATACTAAAGGGTGCAGGGAGTTAGATTTAAAAGGAATTTCTTAAGAGCCTGTAATGCTTTTTGAGAATCGGTAAAAATAATATATTTTTTGTTTCAATAGAAGAATATATTCTAAACATTTAAAAAGACCAGTATTCACCAGAAAAAACAAATATTTTAGGGGGAAGCTTATTTTTTTTTGGTTTATTACTCTTAGACGCATCACTATAGAGGTAACGGCAATTTCTGAACGAAATGTCAATGTCAAGAACTAAATTTAAAGCTTGTTAGCTTGTTTTGCACTAACTAATGTCACCTTTGTTTATGTTTAGATTGGAAACAATATCACTCAAACTCATTAACAAATATGGGCAGATATGACGATGTATGAGTAGGTAGGAGCTTGAAAAGAGCTGAATTTCCGGAAACTAACAACTAAGTGGAGAATGTTTTTTTTTCTCCAGTGCGGAAGAATATCAATACACTTGGAGAGCTTCTTTAATTTCTGATAGGGATGACTCGTATATTGAACAGCTTTAAATAGATAGCTCTGAAAGATGTTGGATGAGCACTCCACCAAACTCCAAAGCATCTAATGATGTTTCAAATTTACTATAAATATAATCAAAATGAGAGTTGCAGATAATTGAGAGTCTAAAATTCGGCCAAGGAAAATAGCTTCGTAATTAAAACGAATTAGTTGGTTATTACAACAAACTGGTACAGGGGGAACAACATGTTTTCTAGTGAAAAGTACAACTGAACTCTTTGGTACTGATAAGCTTAGGTACTGTACTCTTTGGTACTGATATTTTTATCTAGCCAACAATTCAATTTTCCCAATGAAGAAGACATCAATAAACCTAACTGTGACTCAGATCCTCCACTAATATAAAGAAGCAGATCATCAGCATACATGGCAATAATCTGGAAGGACAGACTTAAAATCATAGCTACATGAAAAGCAAGGACTAAGTGGTACCTAACATCGAGTTTGTGAAGTTTTACATTCAGGATTTGTATGTCAACATTATTATATGCAGCGGTAATATCAATGAATGTTGCTGTTGCAACTGATTTATTATAGGAAAAAACTAGATGAATATCAGAGGAAAAGATACCTAGACTATCCATGGTACTTCTGTCCCTTCTACACCCATATTGAGAGTTAGAAAGAAGCCCTTTGCTCTCAATAAACCATTCAAGCCTATTTTTAAAAAGATATTCAGCAGTTTCAACTACAACAGAAGAGAGTGCTATTGGTCTATATGAATTCGGATCTGAGGGAGGTTTCTTGGGCTTTATTATTGGCATTACTGCCTGTGATTTCCAACTGCTAGGGATATTACCAGAAATATAAATAGAATTTTTAAGTTGTAAAAAATAATTGAGAGATAGTTCACTGAGATGAGTTAAGAAGAATGAAGAAGATGAGTTAAGAAAGAGTTAAAATGAATAAGGAATGCCATCTGTGCCTGGAGCAGAGTCCTTCACATTACTAAGAACTCCTTTTATTTCTGCTAGAAGGAAAGCAGAACTGAGGACAGTACTATCAAGAATGAGAGAACTATCAGTTTGGGCAATTGAAGATTTTGTGGAACTGTTGCTATCTTGATACACTAACTAACTAATAAGCCTATTAGATCTAAATCTTCGTATGTTATTCCAGACAATTGATGGAGAGACATCAGGGGAAATAGAAATTTTTCCTTTTAAAACCTTTTTGTGTTTCTTTCATTATTTGTGCTAAAATATTAAAATTTTCATTTGTAGTACTGTGTGTATAATTTATTTCAGCTGATTTCCTCTTCTGTATTGCTAAAGTGCATTCATTGTCCCACCAAGGGGGTTAGGGGATTTTAGCCTTAGAAATATTTTTCTTTACAAGAACTTTATCAGCTACTTCAATTAAAAATTGAGCAAAAGAGTCAGAGCATAATAATTGATTAGGGGAATTTATTGAGGGTGGGGAAGAGAGGAGAGCTTTTCTTCAACTTGATTTCTAAATACATTTCAGTTGGCATTTTCTAAATATTTAATCGAGGGGATATTTTCTTGAATGTTTACCAACTGGATTAGGAAAGGAAATTATAATTGGAAAGTGATCACTACCCAATGTTGATGTGTGATTATTCCACACTAAAGTAGAAGCTAAACTAGATGAACAGATAGTTCAGATAGATAGAGGTCAGGACAACTATTACCTTCACTTGGAAGGGAGCGGCGGGTGAGAGTTCCAGTATTCAATATGCATAAATGAAGAGAATCAATCATATCAATAATTTGGTTGCCATGTGAATTACAAATTGAGCTACCCCATGAAGTATGCTTTGCATTGAAATCTCCCATGATTAAAATAGGTTTGGGAAAGGAAAGAATAATATTTTCTCTTTCAGTGCTTATTCATGAAGAAGGGCGAGGGGCATAAATTGAAACTAAACAAAATTTTTTTACTTAACTAGGAGGAGTATTTGATTTTTGAGAGTCTGGATCTGATAATGGTGGAGGCATGGATGAGTTTATGTTGGGTTGTTCCAGAACTAAAGATTTATTATTTTCTGAAAGACAAATACAGTCATTAGAGGAATGACCCAGCAATTGAGCTATAAGAGACCTTCTCTTCTTGTATCAATGCTTACAAATTTGCCAAGGAAGAGTCCTTCTCCTCTGTATTTCTGCTGTTCTCAGATACATCTGTATTATTAAGTGAGGCATCTGTATATATATCTGACCTGTCTTTTATAGTTACAAAGTAAAAAGGGCAAAGCCCCCCGGGTCTTCGAGGACGCTCATACAAGAATATTAAAAGAAAAACTTACCAATGCTGCAGAAAAACATTAAAATAATATAAATAAACTTAAATGTACCACTTAACTGAATCTTATTAATTGAGAAAAATAAATAAAAATCTGAAAACACGTCCGCAAAATTTGCCGTTTCCCGCGCTTCAACCTAACACTAGATTTGCAAACTGCATTAAATTGCGTCAAAAAAAGCGTACGTACCGTTTCCGAAACTCAACGACGTAGTTAAAATACCAAAGACTTGGCTGTATGGGCTTCGTTCCCTGTGCCTTCCCTACATGGGAGAATTTTACAACAATCAACGACGTAGCGAGAGTTTTTGGCGCCATTCAACTATGGCGGACGTGATATTTATTTCAGTGATTGTAATATTGTTTCGAAGTGGATCTTGTTGCGTAAAATCAGTGTAGTTTTGTGTAATAATAAGTGTCTGTGTTGACGAGCAATGTGGAGGATCATTGAAATAATCGTCAAGTGGTGTAAAAACCGATCACCTCATCTAAGTAACACCACAGTGTCTGCCATCGATTGTTTGACGTTCTCTCAAGATGCACTGAAATGTATTACACTTGCATTTCAATGCATATACTGAAGACAAAATTCCGAAGACATGGTTGTATGGGCTTTGCTCCCTTTGCAATCAACAACGTAGCTTTGAAACCACTAAGCTTTAGAATGATGAACATATATCTATCCCACCTACGCAAGTCGCAAGCACTTTAGAGTGCAGTGACTACCACCTCGCTCTGATTAGGCTGGATTAGACAAATCGCAACGTCAATGATTAAAAATTGCGGGAGTGTTGCTTACTTACATATGAAAATTTTCCCCATTTTTTATTCTTTAATAAATTCAAAATGAAATTAAATTTTGATAAAGCTGTTATTAAATTTAGATGCGTCTTATGAATGTCATAAACATTTTACAATATTTCATGATAGAGAAAACCTAGGTCTATTAATATTATTTTTAAATAATTATGTTATCAATTATTGTGGTACCTAGCGGCCCATTAAAATAACCAACCCATTTTTTCCCTTGGGTGTCGTAAAAGGCGACTAATGGACAGAACTGCACAACCTTCCATTTGCTTATAGCAATACCTATAGCTTATAGCAACGGGCGACGGACGGAGCTTGGTGAAGCGCGGACTATGGCAGTGGACTGCTCTGACTAACCCTCCGTGATTACATATAGGTATGTATGTATAATTATTATTCCTTAATTTTGTTTTGGTATTAAGGTATTATGGGCCGGAAGACAATACAAATACTTAGGAATTTGAAAATGAAGTAAGTAAGTAAGTGTTAGAAAAAAGAAAATGTGGTTAGTATAATAATGAAATTATAGGTTTATGTGGAACCCAAACTCCCGTACAAGAACATGGGGCAAAATTTTGGCTTCGAGACAAAATTATTGCCTCAGAACATGGCTTGGATCAGGGGAAAAATGGGCGTAGAACCAACAGATATAAATGTGTTAAATACTTTTTTACCCCAAAATGCACCGGGTATGGGAGTTTGGGTTCCACTTATACCTATAATGTCGAGTATAAGACGTATCGATTTTTATAAATGCTGAAGTATTTATAAAAATCTATGGAAAAAAATCTAAACCTAAGTAATTGTAACTAAAATAAAAGAAATGTTTTATTAAAATTAATATTATTATTATTATAAAAATGTGTATTTTTATTATATTAGGTATATTGCTATTTTATTGCTCTTTTCGCAGCAATTGGATTTTTTTAAATACACCTATTGCGGTGTGCGGTATTTTTAGGACATCTGCAACGAAAAATTATATAAATGAGTGATTTAATGGAATTAAGGACTCGCGCAAGAGGCAGCCGGTTCACAATCCCCGCGTGTACCATTAGGGATTAGGGGCCCGAAAATTCATATTAGGCGAAACATGGTATGTACTTATAGGTAATCTATACATATAATAAAACTGTAGGGGTTGAATGTCTGTACGAAGAAAAAAAATGCTTAAATCAAGTTAGGGGGGGTGTAAAAAGAGGGAAAATACCAAAGTAATTTTTTTATTGTTTTTTGTTTCCCTGTCTGTTTGTACGGACTAATCTTCGAAATGGCTGGACCGATATCAATGAAATTTTGGTACATTTTATTCAGGAAAATTAAAGGGTTCCCATGGGATAGTTAAAAAACTAGTAACCGCGGACGAAGTCGCGGACAACAGCTAGTCGTACATAACTATTAAATTTTATCTCGCACTCCGGTGTATTTTAACGGTATTTTACCTATCGCAACCGACACCGAACTTCGTAAAAGCTTAGCACGAGTAATTTGTCCCCTTTTCTCGTCATCGAAGGTCTTGCGTTAGGCATTATTGTAGTAAGTTTTATTATTTTGTAACACATACTAGTCTACTAGGTAATCGTTTCTTAAGTGTTGTGGTGCATCTTGAACAAAACGTAGGTATGCAAATAGTAAAATTTCACATTACCTCGTGCAGTGTCTAATGAGGAAACAGTGCTAAGTGATCTTAAAGCGAAGTGAGCGGCTCCTTAGCTTGCGTCACAGCTTTGCAAACGCTTTGCAAAACAGGTTATTCTTGATGACTTTGAGTACTCATGGGTACTCAGGGAGGGCTATGAAAAGTAGGAGCCTTACAATGGTCAAAGGAATCTATTCCAATTCGCACTATAGTAAAGTAGTCTATTACCACCCACCTCATATAGGAATTGATTCTTTTTCACCCTTTTAATCATTGATGTATAGGGATAACATATACACCAATGCTTTTAACCTACTAATTTAAGTACCTATTCGTTACTTTTTACAATATTCTATTCCTCAATTTCTCCTAAATCTATCGCTTTGCTTTTATTATTAACTAGCGGTCCACCGTGGCTTTGCACGAGTAGATAGGTATTTAATAAAATTATTTAGTTTTCATACAGATCCCTATTTAAACATTTTCTATTGCATTTGTTTTCACGCTGGTATAATAAATTAACGCATACCCTAGCGCGATGAACAGCCACAGCAGCCGCGTTAGGCTCATGTAGGGCTCCTCTGTTCTACAGTTTTCGGAACAATCCTACCCACTAAAAGCCAGGGGCACGCACTCTTTCCGCGTATAATCAGTCTACACGTGGAACTATTAAGACGAGCTCCGCATGGCTCTCGGCTCCCTGGGACTGTAGGTTTACCTAATCGAGTCGCAGGGCTACATCCCGAACACTCGAGCCCCCGACTATGACTACGAAAGCTGACCACAGAAGCGCGCTCTGCGCCTAAGCTATCTCCTTCGCAGAGAATATCAGACTATTGGGACTATTCTTCCTGCGTTCTGCACCATAATCGCGTCAAAAAGGAAGACTACGGCATCCCAGGATATCGCACTGCTGACTATGGCTCTGACCAGTGACGGCAGTGCGAACTCAGTCCACACCACTGCCGCCAGGGAATATCGTTCGTTCGTACTTGGTCTATCTCGCGGCCACACTTTCATATAAGGCACATCATGCAAGAACTTGGGTAGTAAACGCGTCATTTCCCGTAAGTACCTGCACCAGATGAATTGACAGGTAACCCATGCCGCAGGCTCATTCACTCCTCCAGGCTTGGCGTGTCTTGACATCTCTAACCGCTGTTGCCACGCCCTCATGATGCTCCATTGAGTCCGTTCACACCAGGCAGCGTCTGAACACTTCAGGCGCGGGGCGTACTCCCTCACGTCTAACTACCGCACCCCGGCAATACACCTCCAAAGGTCGAGGTCCCAGGTCCGTACATGAAAGCACGCAGCCTAGTTTAAGTATTCTATTGCCCACCCTCGTCTATGATATTCTTTAGCTATGTCTATAAGCCTATGTTTGCCTGAATTGCAGAGATTCTATTTTGTGGTATGTTCTGCCCTAGCTGTTGGATTTTAGTTTCAATTACAAAGTGGTGATGGACTTAATAGTCACGCGATGTAAAGAAGATATTTTGGTGATTTTTTACACCTTGGGTTATTTTGTTAGAGTTTTAGTTAGGATCTCTAAGTAAAAAAAAATGATATAGCCTATATTACTCGCAGATAATGTGGTTTTCCAACAGTGAAGAATTTTTCAAATTGGTTCAGTAGTTTCGGAGCTTGATGCAAAAAACAAACAATAAAAACTTTCCTCTTTATTATATTAGTATGTATAGACTAGTCAAGTACCAAACGAAACACAATAGAAACTACTATCGTTTGCGAACACCGGTGTTCGCGGTGCTCTCCAAGGGGTTAAAAACTAGTGACGCCATGCACAAAGTATATACATACATAAGTCACGCCTTTTTCCCACAGGGGTAGGCAGAGATTACACCCTTCCACTTGCTACGATCCCTGCATATTTATTTCGTTTCATCAACTCTCATTACAGTCCTCATACATGCTCGGCGATTTCGGGTACTTTTGACCTGGTCCTTCTCTAGAACGTCTTTAATTTGGTCGAGAAACGTTCGCCTAGGTCTGCCGCGTCCCGTATCTCTACTCACACGCGATTCATATATCCCTTTAGTCAATCTATTTTCATCCATCCTTTCCAAATGTCCAAACCATCTTAGCATACCTTTCTCTATTATTGTCACTACATCCTCTTTCAAACCACTCATCCTTCTTATCACATCATTATATATCCTGGCACTGAATTTTACTCTAGCCACATAGTAGCTATTTATTAATAGTATCTGAAACGGAAGATCTCCGTTAATTTCGGTAAATTTCAAAATTAAATAGATTTCGGTTCCGTTAACCTGTTTGGCGATGATTTGAATGCATCGTCGCGCGCGATTTGCATGTGAAATACGGCGCGCGCATGTGGGTCGGACGGGCATATCTATTGGTAGATTATTTGAATAGAAGCTATAGAAGCCTGCGAAAGTGGGCATTGCAATAAGACCTAACACTTAGGTAGGTTATTATCGCACTTCTTGTTATTTTTTTCGACATTTTTTATATAAACAAGATCTAGGCATATAAATAAGACCTAGGAAATTTGTTATTAAGCCTTATTCTCCATCAGATAAAGTAATTTTTTGGGCGTTTGTAAAAGAGTAGGAGATTTTTATCATTTCTATTCATCGCTTTCGAGGTAAAAAGAATAACTGAGCGAGGTGATGATGACTATAACACTATTCGTTTAACTTGCTCGGCAAAGTCTCAGGCGCAATTACCGACCTACGTGCTCAGTGAGTGCAGATGAAGAAAGATAAAACGAGCCAACTTAATTTGTATTTTACAATGTATCTGCATGTTTTGCCTTGTGGTGGACTTTCTACTGATCTATATATTTTTAAGAACCAAATTATAGTACCAAATTATAAAGCAGTTCAATTATGCACTATTTCTGAATTATGTCGGTTAGTCGAGAAAGCCTTGAGTCCACTTATTTACAAGCGGAACCATAGGATGGCAATAGTATCACAATGGTAAAAATTTTGACATTTTGTAGTCTGATAATCAATTTTCTTCAACATAACTAAAGCAATATATTGGAAATAGTGTCTCAATGTTAAAATTTTTGACATTTCGTGATCTGAAAATTAATTTTCAACGAAATGTCAATATTTTGGCCATTGAAATATTGAAATACTATTACCATTATATTGTCATCAAAGAGTATACAATAACGATTGCAATAATTGTAAATTAGCAGAATCGGGGCCCTGTCCTATGGTCATTAATTATGATTAAATCTGAAACCTCTGCGAACGAAGTAACGAGGTCAATAATTCGTTATCGTGACGCGGAGAATGTGACGTGTTTACTGTCAGCTGATTGGGAGCGGAAGTAGACGAGGCACAGGGGTTGAGATGAAAAAGTATCGGAAATGAAGAGGTGATGTATTTTAACTCAGTAGTTCATCACCTCCCGATAAATTGACAGATACCTACCTACATAGATAATTCCGTAGCATTTTTTTTTTAATTTATCTGTTGGATCGTGGCTATTCGAAGGTGGTGAAACTGGCACTTAGATTTTATTAATCAATACCATGTAAGTAAGTGAAAAAACCAGTACATGTTTTCCTCGGGTGAAAAACTTATTTACTCCCTCGCCTTTTTTTAGTCAAACCCCGTTGTGGGACTAAATAAGTAACTTTCAAACCTTGTACAACAACGTAGGTACTATTCCATCGTAATCCCTTGGCGGGTCACCGCGAACACCGGTATTCGCGGACTAAGGATGTTATGTTTCTATTGTCTCGTTTTCTGATCGTTCAGAGGTTAAGAACTGAAACACAATCTTCACCTGAAGCGTCGGGTGATATTTGTGCGAGACTATAGAATCTCCTTCCGGGCACAGATGAGGTTGAACCTAGTTTGACCCTGAGATATAAGTAAATAATAATTATCTCCTGGCTAACTATACATACATCCATATAATAATGACTATTATCACCTGAGGGATAGTCAGAGACTAGGCAAAGCATCGCAAAAGCAGTCCATTGCCATAGTACGCTGAGTGAAGTGACAGGTGGTGAGCCCGTCGCCGCTATAAGCTATTGGATGGTTGTGCAGTTCAAGGTCCATTAGTCGCCCTTTTACGACACCCAAGGGAAGAGATGGGTTGGTAGTATTCTTTAAAGAAGCCGCTAATACACGACTCTAACTATACTTAGAGTAATTGCGGATCAGAATAAAATTATCAGGAGAAAAAGGTTTTTGATTTGGGATAGACAGTAGGAATCTTTATCTATTTTATTCTTTGTTTTCTTAATACGAAAAAATATTTTCATTTTACACCTGCAATACGAAACCTTACTTAGGCGAGTAGACAAAAGTTTCTCCACTGACCTATATTCATAGACGTTACATTATTACATAGTGCTGCAGGCGTAAACTTCGCCACCACCTTCACATAAAGTCTAACTTTGACTGTTCCAAGCGCACTAATAAATTGCAGTACATATTCCATTAATATCTCGTATGTAGAAAAGTCGAAGCAAGTGCAGGGCTTCCGTTAGTTCCGTATAAGGCGGGAGTGCGGGACCTGGTGCGGAAGGCGACACGCTTGCAGGAAGTGATTTCGCTCGATTCACTATGACCGGTTTTCTTATTACTCGTATATCGGAACAGAACGAGAGATCTATGCTTTAGTTTTTTATGGAAATTGTGACTATCTTTTTAGTGAAAACAGCTAGTACGCGTAAGCTGTATGTATATGTCTGTTATCCCTGAAGAGGTTAGAAATGTTTTTTGTACACAAGTTTTCACCTGGTTTGTTTTGGTTCTTATGTCACAGCGGGCGAGACTTCTGCTATGAACCGAGCACAGCGTGAGACATGTGATATTTATACCAAACTGTCATGTAGGTATTATTATTCAAAAACAATTTACAGGCGAGGCTCTAAACGGCGTGGCCCGAATAACGAATAACTAGGAACTGTTTCCAACTGCACTTTAGCTTCTTTGCGTGATGCCTTTTCACAGACATAAGTTTATTTATTTAACAATTAATTTATTTAGTTCTAAAATCTGAAGTAAAAAATTATGTTTATCACGAATAAAAACGATTTCTCATAGTAATTTAAATAGAGCAGGCATTTTTTCTCTCTAAATTAAGTAATTTTGAGGCATGTATGAACGTATAACTATTCTAGCCTCAATTGGTGGAATTGAAAATTTACTCCTACTCTATATAAGAATTATATACAGATATATATTAATACTAAAAGAAAAAAAAGAAAACTAAACAAATAAAACAGCTTATCTCCTAGCGAAAACAAAAAAAACCTAAATCTAACAGTAAATTTAAAGATAGCAAAAAAAAAAACTATTCTAGCTTTACTCGTATTGATAACATCATTGATGTACCTATATGTTACATCAATGAATAACATCGCTGGAGCGGATGATATCTCTTTAGATTTTCACTTTTGTATATAGTACATTTATTAGTTATTTTTTTTTAAATATATCACATTAATAATTTTTTATTTTATTTTTATTTTTTTTGTTTTTAAATCTAAGTATTTAAAGCACCTTTACATTTTTTTTTGTTGTATGTTATTTTCATTAATATCTTAATTCTATATATTCCATTGGTATATAAATGATGTTGATGGTATACCTACAAATGTTAAAATCTTGTTACGGGTCCTTCCCCTTATTTTCCAAGATAAACGAGATAAAAACGGATGCAGCCACTCTTGAATTCATGACTAGTGATTACAGATAACAGTTTATAGACAACACGTCAAATATCACTCGGTTAGCTGATTCATACCAGAGTTATCTTGTGCTGTTGTGCTGAGGACTTGTATTCCTTTACCAGTTTATGATCATATTTTGTTTGTTGTATTCCTGAGAATATTTACTTTGTTTTAGAAAATACAGTGTCATAATGTTGCAAAGTGAAATTGACTCTATGAAGGTATGTAAAAGTATCACTAGAAGTTTTTATTAGATGTATTTTGTATTAATACTGTGGGATATACAGACAGACAATAACAGAATATGGAAATAATTATAGCTAACGACAAAAATATAAGAAATGAATGAAAAGTTATATGAAAATTATGTTTTTTTTTACCTATGACATATGGTAAGCTCTTGGCCTTCATCTCACCTCAACGTGGAGCGGTAGACTTGTCAACTACATTCACCTACAAAATTAAACGGCCATCTTGATGTTGACGTTCTTTAAATACGTTGAATAATTAGCATACGACTATTGTCCCCTAAGGGTTAGTCAGAGACTAGGCAAAGGCGAAAGCAGTCTACTGCCATAGTCCACGCTTCACCAAGCAGTGATTGCACATGTGTTCAGCGTGACAGCTGTGAGCCCGTCGCCGCTATCGGCTATTGGATGGTTGTGCAGTTCTAAGTCCATTAGTCGCCTTTTACGACACCCAAGGGAAGAGATGGGTTGGTAGTATCATTTGCAATTATATTTATACGATCGGTTTGGGTACACTTTAGCAATAAAAAAAACAATTTTGTTTCATAAACTAATTTTAATCTTGGAAAAAATAAAAAATAAAAAGAAAAACACTTTGACTTTGAATAACATTTCATATTTTTTTTATTTGAATTATTAACGCAAAAATACGCTGAAAATATTCAACGTGCAAAAAGTTTATTGCTATGTTTTTAAGCAAAACCAATAAAAGTTAGAGCATCAGCAAAAAAATTACTGCGAAATACAAAATCGTCTATTTCAATATAAATAAGCATAAAATCCCAGGCAGCTACTTAAAAATGACGAGTTAAACGTTATCGTTTGTGTAAAACTACACAAATTACAAAAATATTCACCATTTCCTCATGACGTGTAGACAAACGTAGCGGTATTGAGGGTGGCCGGTAAATTTGCCGGTAAGTGTAAAAAATGGCTATTTGTAGTGAAAAAACATCATGTGCTCACCTCACCGGAGACAATGCCCTGTAGTACGATGCTTACATGAAGTTACGTTGGCTAGAAAGTTATGGTTAAATTGTACACGTGCGTCTTCTACAAGACCTAGGCAGTCCGCGACACGCTCTGGGCGGATAATTTTTACTCCTATTCTTTGTTATTAGCCGATTCTTTCACCTAGTCATGTTCTTCTATGGTTTATAAAGAGACATGATTTACACGTTACATAATGATTTGAAGCGATGATTATGTAACAAAAAATGTACCCATTGTAAATTGCAGCATATTTTTCGTTTGACAAAAATCTTCACGTTTTATATTTACGAATAAATTAGATGCCTTGTTTAAATTCCATTCAATTCGTTGACTTTTATTGATCCTCCCAAAAATACGATAACTTTTATAGAAAATCTATTCGTATGTTTTTTTAAATGTTTGATTCCGTAAGTACAAATTCCGTAGACCTGAGTATATTTTTGTGAAACTGACTGACTGACACGGTTTCTAGAGCCGAAGACCAGTCAAACAAGGATCTGTGATTGTGAGGACCGCTGATATCATCTTGATACGCATAACTGGAGCGGGCTGCGCCTGCGCTGATTGCAGTCGTTAGTCTGTTGCTTTGCGCGCATTTAAATGCAACATTACACGGAACTCTCTTTGTAGGTCCACGCGTAATTATAGTTATATACATTGGAATTTAAGGCTTATTTATAAAGCTGAAGGTTGATTTATTCGTAGAGACGCAGATTCTGTATAAAAGTGGTATTTGTGATTACTGTTGTATCAGGAACGTTATAAAGGTTAGCATTAAGAATATTAAGTAATCTACCTTAGTAAAGGGTGTACTGCTATGGATTTGAGCATTTGTAATGAAATATGTTATGATAAGAATAATCCAGAATTTGATATATTTATTTTCTTTTTTGTCCTGCCCTGTTCCCAATTTTATTTGGGATCGGCGCAAAATGTCTTCTGTCATCCAGAATTTGATATATAGTGAATTTACAAACGAAGCTGTTAATTATTAGTGAGTTTCGGTACATAGAACATTTGAATAATGTTAATTGTTGTGATAAGAATTCTTCTGTTACATGAAAGATGTGATTATTGCTAAAGGATTTAAATAATTTAGAAGAATTTAGAAGAAAATAGGGGACGTGTAGCATATAATTAGATTAGCTATGATCGATGACAAACAAAATTTGTAAATAGGTAAATAATAATATTCTTTAAACCAAATGGAAGTTATGTTGCAATGGAAGTTTCCCATGGAAGTTAATCCCACAACAATACATAAATTATAATAATCGGTCGCTCCCAAAAATAGGTGCCGTCTCTCAGGGATCAATAGTAAAAACGGGTGTTCCCCAAGGCTCAATTTTAGGACCATTTCTATTTCTCGTCTATATTAATGACCTTCCTTTCATGGTTACAGAAATGGCTGACATAGTTTTATTCCCGGATGACACGTCTCTCCTATTTAGGGTTAATAGAAATAATGCAAAGACAGGAGAGCTAGTTATAAATAATACGTTGAATAAGGTTTGCGAATGGTTTTCGGCTAATAATCTTATGTTAAATTCAAAGAAAACTAAATGTATAAAATTTTCTCCCCCAAATACGCGCTGTTATGATTTGGAAGTAAACATAGGCGGAAACAGCTTAGACCTTGTAAAAGATTCTGTATTTCTTGGGATACATATTTATTCCAGACTTCAGTGGGGATCCCATATCAAAAGTTTATCAGGAAAGCTTAGCTCGGCTGCTTACGCAATAAAAAAGATAAGACAATTGACAGACATACCAACAGCTCGCTTAGTCTATTTTGCCTACTTTCATAGTCTTATGTCTTATGCGGTCATTTTGTGGGGATCTGCTGCTGATTTGGAGTCTATATTTATTCTACAAAAGAGGGCTATTCGAAATATATATAAAATGAAGACAAGGGAATCCCTAAGAGAATTGTTTAAACAGATTAATAATCTTACTTTGCCATGTTTATACATATTTGTAAATATTATGTTTGTTCGCCAACATATTCACAGCTACGTTCAGATTAGTGAAGGTCATTGTCTCAATACAAGAAATAAATATAAACTTCGTCTTCCAAGTTACAAGAGAAGTAAGACGAATAAATCTTTCTTAATGAATTCTGTTAGATTTTATAATATGCTACCAATCAATGTCACCCAAATGACCGATACAAAGTTTAAAGAATTTGTAAAAAAAACCCTCATGAAAAAAGCCTATTATAAAATCAATGATTTTTAAATAATAGTCAAGCATGGGACATATAGATTGCTCCACACTGCAATCTTACATTTGGTCACTTTCATGATTGTATATTGAAATGTTTACTTTTTTATTATACATTTTGTTTAGCTATCATAAATTCCTTTTTTTTCTATTATATTAACACAAAACTTTTTTGTGAAACATAGGTATTATTATTGTATCCATTCATATTAGATATAATTTTTTTTTGTTTTGGCCAGGAGAGTGTTCCGAATAGACATGACAATTAATTAACTACTTCAGTATAACTATTACAATCACTTGTATATATTGATACGTCGCTTTTGGAGCATTTTCCTTCCAATTCAATTTTGACATTTGTGACTAAGAGTATTATATAATACACGTAAATTTTATTAGGTTGTAGAATATATTGATGTAAAGGGAGGACGGAACCCTTGCAGAGTTCCTTGCCTGTATCTTCTCTAGACAAGGCCTCCCGGTAGTGAACAGGCCGAAAAAAAAGTAGTGGTATTATCAATTTAAGGATACTGATAATTTATTTTGTTTGTTTTGACTTGTCAAAAGTGTATTTGATGATACCAATTTGATTAAATGACTTTGAGTTTGAGTTTGAGTTTGAGTTTGAGGTAGGTGGTAAGTACTTCATTGATTCTTGAGCCAACGGACCATTGGGTACGGTCTGTTTTCGTTACAAATTTTTATTACCACTACCAGTTATTACTGTGTGTCACAGATGGGTGCCAAGGGCAATGACTTGGGACGGATTACCGTTTGCCAGGCTTTATAAGGGATGCGTTTTTTGGCTTCCGTATTTCCCAATACAAAAATATTGAATTCTTTAAAACGCCTATAATTAGCATAGAATATTCTTTTTCTCAGACGACATGTATGTCTAGGAAGAATGGCAACTAACTTTCTTCCGCTCTACCCACGACACGACCTTCTGGTAGTTTTGCGAATGGATGGATACCTGGAGCTTAGTTTGATGTTCAAACTGATATTACCAAAGTACAGATTACTTATGTAAGGTTTTTAATACTTTTATCGAAGGCAGGCTATATTATAACAAGATTCCTAAAATCGTACTGGAACTACCTTTAAGTGCGTTTAAAAAGCACATTAAGAATCTATTAATCACTAAAGGGTATTTGTTGAGTTCGCAATGTTTAATTGTTTATGGTAATCAAAACACTATGGTTTTTTTTGTATACTGTTCTGTGTGCGACGCCTTCCTGAGTGTATCGTTGGAGAATTAGTAAAACTAGTTTGTTTTAATTTATGCTTTTATTTATCACTATAGTATTCTATAAATGATTACTTGGGCTGAGTTTTTGATCCATAGTCATAGTAACCACAATAGTTAAATTATAGACCAATAACGTCAATGGAAACGCCAAAATGTGCGACGACGAAAATTCAAAGCAATATACATCAGCTGTGTGTCGCCAGCCGCCATGTTACTAATCACAGCACCATGTTGTGGTTGAATTATCTATGATTATTGAACACTGACCTCTATTCAAAAACGCTGGATTGGCTATTCCATAGAAAATGACAGCTAATTTTTGTGCCGATTTGAAACGCCACCGTGAGTGTACTGAGAACTAATTAGTTTGCAAATGTCTCTTTAGAATCTAAAGAGACATCTAAAGTTTAGATTGCTTTAGACATATCTCTCTAATCTGTGGTCCTATACTAGAATTAGTTTCAAGTACACTCACTACTGCTGTCAGCGCCAATATGGTAAAAATCTATTTTGGTCATTCAGCCAATAGGAATGTGAATGTTGATATTTATAGTTAGTATTTACCTGTATTTACTAACTGTATCTCAAAGTGTATTATTAGGATTTTAAACAGCCTGTATAAGTTTAGAGTTGATTCAATCAACGCGCTGACATCACTCTTTATATTACTGTGACAAAGGCTAATGTCATTTATTTGTTTCTGTGATAATCAGAGTTCTTTTAAAATATCTTTTATACCTAATTCTACATGATCAGGGTTGAAAATATACAGATAACCGAAAATGATTTTCCTCTATTAGAGATAAGTTGCATACTATTTTTATATCATGACCTGTATTTGTGTGTGTATATATTGATACAAATATTATATACATACTAAATTTTATAATTTTACATAAATATAAATACAAAATTTTGCATGTTAAGGATTATGTTTCGCCATGGTTAGACCTTGTATGGGTGACCAAAACCTTGCGAACTGGAGAGCGTCATCGCGCTAGAGAATCTGAGATTAATATGTTTTTCGACAATTAAGATGAGAGGCTGATTTAAGTTCACCGTCAGGGAATGATAAAATTATTAAGTACCCACTACCATTACTACATAACGATTGATTTAATCCATATTCTCTCCTTATGGGTCGGCAACGCATTTTCAGCTTGTCCGGTGTTGTAGATCTCTATGGGCGGCGGTGATCACTTACCATCAGTTGAGCCATCTACCCATTTGCCCCCTTTTTACATAAAAAACTCCTAAATTTTCGCACGCTTTGTTTCATGACGTAATGTCGTGTCTCTTTATTTTACTTCTGCTATTCTACAAACTAATTCCAAACAAAATAATGTAATTTTCGTTATAACAAATAAATTGCAATAGGTACAGGCAGCATCAAAAGTAAATTATCATTTAAGTACCTTGTTAAAAGAAATGTTAGGAACAAATGGTATAATGTGATACAGTACTAAAGTGTTAAGTTTATTCTGATGCTAACTGTACAAAATTAGACAGTTCTATAACTTCGCATTGTGAGTAAAGGGCGAACAATGGCCGGTATTATATTTTAGAAATAAGCATTATTCGTAGCAAATTACGACACAAAGGTTTATTAGCAAACATTTTGTGTGGCTCTGATTACAGATCAGACAGACAATGGTGTCTCTGCGGATGCTCTCAAACTTGATTCACGCAATGCTTTACCCAACTTCATTCATACAGTTTGAAAAACAACAACTGTTATATTTTCAATCTTATTTCTTTTTGATTGAGCTTTATCGTTTTTGGAGTAAAAGAAGGAATATGTTTGTTTTCGTTTACACACAGAAGTAAATTTGATTGTTTGAACGTGTTCTTAAAAAGTGTTCCATAGCGAATCGCTCTGATTGTGGATTTAACTGCTATTTTGCGCATCAAGGGTTTTTATGGGTTTTTTGTTCCTTTTTCTACTATTATTATTGACAACCTCCGTAGCCGAGCGGTCTGTACTCCAGACTAAAGGCGTCGCCATCTGGAGAGGTTCTGGGTTCGATACGCGGTCCCCACCTGGCCCGGCACCGGTCGCCATCTGCCCCCGCAAATGTTTGTGTGATGAATACAGGCGTCTGTTCTCCAGTCTTGGATGTTTATATTAAATGTGAATATTTATATGTATTTATCTATTAAATATATTTATCCGTCATCTAGTATCCGTCACACAAGCAGCATTAGTTGCTTAAAATGGGGTTAGTTGATAGGTGTGAAGGTCAGAAGATATATTTATTTATATAATATAATCATAGTTATAGTAATTTCTTAAAAAATGGTTATATTCATGTTTGGAGATTAATTCTGCCTTAGAAGACGCGTCGTTAAAACCAGATAAGCAGTTAAGGCCAGATACGCGGACCTAATGGCTAATGGAGATTGGAGGATGTGCCGGCGCAACTGAACTTAACCCTGAGACTAGTCGTTAGCACCGCATTATTTTTTTAGCGAAAATATAATTCAGCGCCGCCCCTGACTTGTTTGATGACGATGTCTCAACGATGATCAGCCATTAGCGTCTTAACCAGTGTGCGTCAGCAAAAAAAGATTTGGGTGAAGGGAATTGTGTAAAGAGTGGTGATTTACAAGACCAAGTAGGATTTTTATGTTATTTGGATGGCAGATATTATAGCCTGTCTGCCCTCTAGCGTCGAGACAACCGCTCCAGACGCTGACTCTGATGGGAATAAAATTGGAGACCATAAACAATGTAAAAGAGATGATGGTTAGTTTAAAAACTTAGACAAAGAGAAAATGTCCAGAGAAGAGCGTGTTACGCCAGCCTACAATAGGGTACAATAGGGCACGTTTCCTTTACAAATTGACGTTCTTAACCCCTTGACGGGCACCGCGAACACCGGCGTTCACAAAAAAATAGATGTTTAGTTTTTAAAAAAAAGTTAGTTTTTTACAATGAAACCTTATACTAGGGGTACAGAAGCACAACTATTAGTGTGTCAGTAAGTTAATGTCGAAATAAAAAATAGGTCCCCATAACAATAATGGGCAATGTTGACAGTTAACATTGTTTTACAAGAATTACCGGAATTCGTGTATTTAGCAAGTGACTTCCTTAATTACAAGAACGCATTGTTTCGTATGTTACTGTATTTTGTAAATTACGAATTTTTATACCCTCTGTGCTACATGACATACTATTATATACATTCATAACGTCACGTCTTTTCCCGAAGGGGTAGGCACAGGCAAAGATTACTTCTTTCCACTTGTTACGATACTTACATATTCCTTTTGCTTCATGAACTCTCATCACATTCCTCACATGGACCGAAGATTATATTTATCTCTTATTACAATAGAGCCCTCGGATTTTTACCACGTTTTTCTTAGCTTGCTTTCTTGTATGTCTGTCTGTGGAGATCAAATCTGGCGATCGATTTTTCGACCACTTCCCGACATCCGATTGACCTGATAATCTGCATACAGGCTTACTGAAAATGCACACCACGTTTAAATTTTCGAAAATTCTATTTTAGTCCAGTCAAATAAGACTTTGAAGGTTACAATAATTCCTATAGAGCTAAAAATTGGTATGAATGTTCAGAATACCATTATAAATGAATTGTGAAAAGTCCCCATCATTCCCCCTTGTGCAAAAAATTTTATCGATGGTGAAAGTTTGCAAAAATAGATTTTTCGCGTTTTTCAGCTAAAGGGTGAGTTTTACAGCAAAAATAGTTCAGACAAAAATTGTAGATCATCCGATTCTCTACAAAAAATGTATCTACATCTTTTTTTCATAAGTATTGCCATTTCCGTGATATAGCGGTTGAAAGAATTGAAAAAAATATTTTATTCGTAATATGCACACGTTTCCACACCACCTATGAGGTAGTGTGCTTGGCGCTTTTTTTAACGTGGTTTCCCCGGTAGGCCTATTCCACGATCTATTATGATCCTATTGAATGCAAATGGAGTATTGAAAATGATGAAAGCTGCGTAAATTATGTAATATATAAATGAAAAAATAATTTGGAAAAATTATTCATCGGATTCATAATAATCCAATGGAACTTCTAGTATATTGTCTTCGTTTTCTTCTTCTTCTTCTTTTTCTTCATCTTCTTTTTCCTCATCTTCCTGCTGGATACAAATATGTTCTAAAAGTGATGCATCATATGTCTCTTCACTGATATCGTAATTATCCTCATCTAGTATCGATTCAACATTGGAGCACGACTGTTGGAGACCCAATTGTAATTTGGACTTGAAAGACCTAGGCCGAACAGCACTCATAATGCTATGGCTAATATTCGTGCATACTAATTGTAAATGTTCTAAATTGGAGCGTTTATTTTTTAAAATGACCTTCTCTAAGAAATAAGTCAGCGACTTTGGAATGTCTGTATCAATATCTTCAAACATACGACCTGGTGGAGGATAATTAGAATTATCTAACACTGCACATTGAATATCCTCTTGAATAATTGCTGCTGCAGCTTCTAAGATTAATCTTGCATCAATTAATGCTTTCATGCCGCGATCAACAGTAACAACTCCACTTTCAGTCAAAGGTTGACTACAAATAAAGCAGAATTGCGACATTTTTTTTAAAAACAGTAAAATGCACAAACTTTGTTACAAAATATAAGCGATAGCCACGAGTTGTCACTACGAAGGAATGCTTACGACTAACAGTATTTTGTTGAGTATGAGACCTTCGAAACGGAGCGGGTATACGAGCATCGCCACGCTGACAATTGAATGGAAGACAGATGTTACTCAAGGCCATGCGATTAAATGAAAATGGGGGAGGAGTTTTTGACGTTCATTTATATTCTAAGAATTTTATAATTTGTATGTATAAGACATAGGGACTCATGTATTTACTCATATAACGGTTCAAAAATGTATATAAAAGTACATTAACGTGCATATTACGAATAAAATATTTTTTTCAATTCATTCAACCGCTATATCACGGAAATGGCAATACTTATGAAAAAAAGTGTAGATACATTTTTTGTAGAGAATCGGATGATCTACAATTTTTGTCTGAACTATTTTTGCTGTAAAACTCACCGTTTAGCTAAAAAACACGAAAAACCTATTTTTGCAAACTTTCACCATCAATAAAAATTTTTGCACAAGGGGGATTGATGGGGACTTTTCACAATTCATTTATAATGGTATTCTGAATATTCATACCAATTTTTAGCTCTATGGGAATTATTGTAACCTTACCTCTATTTTAAGGACTAATTTGACTGGACTATTTATTTTCCCCTTTTTAATCTATTAGTAAAATGTGTTTTTTTTTAAGTTTTTTTATACAGTATTTTTGAACAAAATCTTTTTAGGCTACCAGTCCATTAGCAACATTAGCACAAGAGAACAATATCCCTAGGGTAAATGTTCTTTGTAAAACTCTTTAACTAAACTCTTTTAGTTGCGTTAAGAATGTCCTTTTGTATGGGAAACGGGAAAAGCGCCCCTAGCGGAAAGTATCAGAAACACGTTTCAAAAGAAATTGAGCTACTTATCGCAATTAAAAAAGTTGAGTTATTTACAACGAAAACTTACACTGTTGAACGGAGATTTAATTGGAGTGCGTTCTTGGAGATTTTGTCGGAATCACAAAGCGGGAGATTTAATCTTCGATCCGCTTTCCCCTCTGTTAATGGAGAAACAGCCTTTGGAGGAAGAAAGGACAACAATTATTTCAATAATATAGAGCCTTCTGTCTTCAAAGGTACTTACGTATATGCGGATAATATACTTTGAAGGGAAACACAATCATAAAGAAGCATAGTCTTTATGGTACTGTTATTGTCCTTATTAACAAAAGGCGACAAGTACACGACCATTATGTACCTCTTCACACCATGTACACTTGGCACTAAAAGGCCGATTACATGTGTTCGTGCGTGCAGTTCACGCGACAGGCAGGAACATTGCTCTTAACATACTATCGATGAGAAAACGTTTCCAGGCACCAACATTTTGTATATAATTGTACTATCGCATGAAATTTCTTTGAAAAAGTTTCGGTCGTTGAGAAAGAGCGTTTTACTCGGAGAAATAACGACCATTGGAGGTTTTTTGAGCGGAGGCACATCATCGTAGGGTAATTAAGCATTTGTTACAACAAACAAGGGGTGGCGAAGGACGGTGCAGCGTTGCACTATGGGAAATTTGACTCTCAATTTTCATATCAAAAATCTATAACTCCGGTGTTAATGATGATTTCCAGCTGATTTATTTTCCTAGTAATCCATACTAATTATAAATGTGAAAGTAACTGTCTGTCTATCTGTCTGTCTGTCGGTCTTGCTTTCACGTCAAGACTACTGAACCGATTTAACCGAAATTTGGTACACAAATAGTTTAGAGTCTGAGAAAGGACACGGGCTACTTTTTATCCCAATGTTCCCATTGGAACGAGTACCACGCGGGTGAAACCGCGGGAAGTCTTAAATATATGCTTTGATACAAACTGCATTTTGTAAGTATTAAGTAATTCACCTTATTATGGAGTCCAAGGATGATATATAAGGAGAACCTACTAGTTCAGAAAACTCGTTTACTTATTACCAAAAGGCGCGGGAAGCCCCGATGAGGCTAGTGTCCAACAGAAGGCCTAGCATAGGCCGGAGAGAAAAAGTCCCCAGAGACAAAAATCATCATTGCCCTCTCCCTTCCGCGCGAATGAAGAAGCGAGAGACAATGACGATTTTTGTCTCCGGGGATTTTTTCTCTCCGGCCCGTGCTAGGCCTACAGTAAGCGTTTTACGACTGAGATGATGAGGGTGGCGTTCACTTGGAAAATACTATTTTCACGTTTCAAAATTTTCATGTGTTATTGCTTTTTTCATTATCTGTGCCCTAGTCATGGGCGTGTCTCTCGGGACACGGGAAAACATGGAGAATTTGACGTCCTGGAACTCATGTCATATTTAACTAAATATTGTGTATATGTGATAAAAGGATATTATATTATTATGTAAGTTCCTTCAAAATGAACTGTCAAAATGCGTTTAAAACAACTATCATCTGAAAAATGTTCAACGTGCCTGTTATTACAGTGTCATTGACCACTGTACTCGCGCAGGGCCAGCTAATATTTGTGATACAGGCTGATTTATTTACGCCTCTTCGAGTACCTACGTTATTTAGCACATTTTGTGGTCGAATGTACCCCAAGTTTATATCCCAGGCACGGCCTTGTGTTTATTCAAGAGTATTTATTTACATAACAATTAGCGTGCGTTTGCGCTTGTATCTTGGTACAAGGAACACCTCACGACAAACACACTGTAAAACGCTTTTGCGTTCTTTGTTTTACGAATTATATAGTGATCGATGAGTTGTAAACGTCGCGGTTATCATGGCGTTAAATACGTGGAGTTATTGATTGTTAGAATCAAGGAAATAATATTGGTGTCTCATTATAATAACTATCTTAAAAAAGTTATGAACGTTTTTGGAAAAAAATATTTACAGCACATCCTTGTTGAAGAAGAACATCAATACTTTTACAGCGTTATTTTCGTTTTTCACTTACTTAAAATTACGTTCCTAATTACCACTTCCTTTCCTATTTATTTCATACATTCAATCAACCGCTTCTTCACTTCCTTGGTCTTCTTTTTATCTCTTCCATCTTATCCTCTTATTTTTAGCTCTCTTTCTGGTTCTGGTATTTAAAATTCATCTTTTCCTATCACCTTTTTATTAAATATCACTGGCGCTAATTTGATACGTCCTATGTATTCATTCTTAATTCTATCAACTCTATTGTCGCTAACAATTTTTATGTTTTTCTGAACTTTTAGTTACTAAAGGATATATCTTCAATAATTCTGCATGCAACATATCACGATTTCTAATGTAGGGATACAAATATAAATAATTCTATAGATATCACTAGTGACAAAAAAATTTACTCTAAATCAAGATGAATCAAGAAGCTGGAAATATTTGTCTGGACTTGTTCTGAGTACGGAAAAGTCGAAAGGAAGGGTAATTATTTTGGCAGTCCACATAATTATACTTACTATCATAATGTGGGTGCCAGGAACACCTCCACGAGACGCCAATGGCTCTACCAAGTTCTGCCTTGACTATTTTTATATCTGCGATTTTATGGATTTCTATCAGAGTTATTTTCTTGTGACGACGAAATGCATAACGAGATGTTTATCAGCTGCTTATAGGTATATTTGTACACCATTTAAAAGTACAAAAATATTTTTTGATATGTGTTCACATTTGTGTCAATTCTGTTATTTTTTGCTGGGTTTGTTTATAGTTTCGCATTGAATAGTTAGCTAGGTCTATTCTCAAACTCAAATATTTTATTCAATTTAGGTATTTTACAATACAACACCTGTGAACGTCATAATTATTGATCCTATTACTTGACTTTCTAATAGTTGTATTTACTAATTTCTTGAAAAATGTAGAGTTTTTGTTGTTGAAATTGTTTAATACCAACTAATAATGTTCTTAATACAAATAGTAATTAATTAATTATATGTACAAACGTCATTTAATTGTTAATGTTAATTAAGCAACACTTAAGTTGCTAATAAATACCGAATTTAAACAAGGAAAATACAAACTGTACTGTATTTAAAAAAATCTTTAGCTAATTTCGTTAAAAAACCAAGAAATTTGTTCTTGAAATCTTAAAACGTAGAATTATAATAGTGATTGTTAGTTTACGTACTGATCCCAAATGTAATACCAACCTAGATACTATAAAATTGAAATCACCAGTACAATCCATCCATTTCAACCTTGCGAAATCGACATACAAATTTGTTCCTTCTCTTCAAAACTGTAATTTGATTACATTTAAAATTCATTATATTAATGTAATTACGACTTATTTAACACTTTGAATTTGGTTTCTCCGAGGTCGTTCGTGCTGTACCAGTGGTTATGACACGAGTCTTTGTGTAATTAGATTTACTTCCTAGGTTTATTCGGCAGAACGGAAGAGAAATATTAATTTTGTCTATGCCTTAAACCAAATAAGTCTCACGACTGGTAAAGAAACTGCTATCTAATACTGCTACTTAATGTATAGTAATATTGATATTAGTATTTTCATTTCTAAGTGGTTAAATAGGCTGAACATTCAAATTGGAATAAGATCATAATTTTATATACAATATTAGGTCCTTACCTATGAAATTGGTGTTTTGTATGGAGATTTTGGGGATTTTACATACTAACATTTTATCAGTTTTCTTCACAACGACAAATCCAGAGATAATAATATTTGGCATGTATCATAAGACAAACTATAGCAATATGTGTGTGAACATGCTTGATAAAAATTATTCATCGTGTATCGTGTCAAATCAAATGATGTATTCGGGAGGCAGTTAAAAATAATTGTCTTTTTGTCTAATTTTAACACAATTAAACTTACAAAAAATTATCAAATTAAATAATACGAGCTCAAATATATGGTCTTTTTTTTGAAGAGGCAATTATTTTATAAGAATGTTCTGAAACTTAATAATTAAGGACATATTGCTAAGACAGAATAAAAACACCAATTTCATAGGTAAGGACCCAATATATGCAAATAAATTAATGCGCATCGAATTTGCGACATAGCGATATTTACAATTCTTTTTGTCCATGTAGTTGGTATTAATGAATTATAATGTTGTGATACTGAAATGCTTCAAGCTAAAGTTATAAATAAAAGTAAATGGCTTCCCCAACAATCTCATATGACACACTCTCCTATACCAAGGGGTTTCGTGTCTACGAAGTCTTAGTCCCGTAGATCTGTGCTAAGGAAATTGCGTTGGTCATCCCACATAACGTCATCCCCTTCTAGCTGGGTTCAGGCAGAGATCTGCTTGCTTGAGAGATGCTTGAGATTGCTACTGGCCCCTTATTCTAAACTGTCGGTTCACGGATTAGATTCGGAAGTCACGTCCCGTCTCGCTCTGATTCGCCGCAAGAAAAAGTGACAGCAATAGAGATTCCGTGATTCGTTTAGTTTCCGACAGCTTAGAATAAGGGGGCTGAAATACGAACCTTAAATATTTTTTGCGAACAAAAGCAACGACAACGTATTAGTAACAAGCTTTTCCCCGCGACTTCGTCCGCGTAGAATGTTACTTTGAGATAGTTTGATGGTATGTAGCCTATAGCCTTCCTCAATAAATAGGCTTTTCAACACTGAATGATTTTTAAAATTGGAACAATAGCCTCAATTGGTGGAATTGAAAATGTACTCCTACTCTATTATTAGAAGCAAAATTCATAGTGGCATAAAGTCCTTAATTAATTAAAATAATGCCTCCCAGAAAAATACTCAAGTATTGAGTATTTTTCTGGGAGGCATTATTTAAATTTTTAACATTCCCCGCATGGCCCCGTTCCATGGGAATATCGGGTTAAAATGTAGCCTATGTCCTTTATCAGGCTCTAGACTATCTGTGTACCAAATTTCGGTTAAATTGGTTCAGTAGTTTTGACGTGAAAGCGAGACAGACAGACAGAGTTACTTTCGCATTTATAACATTAGTATGGATTCTACACTCAGAAGGCCACTTACTTACTTATTTTTGTCCAATCTTCGCATGGACATGTCTAATTTTGTTTAGGCATCAACTTGACGATCTGATGATCGTCTGAACTTCTTAGGTCAACTGCTACAGCATACTACTAGGTAAACCTTTCAAATGCTTCTACATAAAATAAGTAATAAAATTAAGAATCTAATGGGCAATTTCGCATCCTCGTTAACATTTACGGTTTTACTGTAAACTTCCAATTTTGCTAAACCTTTTTGTACTTTATATCAAATACCTTAGTGTTGTAGATCAATTTTACAGTGTTAAATTGTCTGGCGTATTGATACTGTATACATACAGCATGATGCTTTAGTGAAGACGTCTACCACAGTACAAAATTAATTATATATTTGAAGACATTGCCTCTACGGCTGGAAATAGGAAGTTACATCACAAGTTATGCGCAAGAGCATTAGGGTAGAACGTAAAGAATTCGCAACTAATTGAGTTATATCGCGCTCTACATACATAATTATCATTTAGGTCAACTTTTATATTCTTTATTTCAACATGCAGATAACCAAGCAGACTATCTAATGATAGTGGCTAAGTT
The DNA here is from genome assembly GCA_910589355.1 of Parapoynx stratiotata. Lineage (NCBI taxonomy): Eukaryota > Metazoa > Arthropoda > Insecta > Lepidoptera > Crambidae > Parapoynx > Parapoynx stratiotata. The sequence goes on from OU342458.1 coordinate 1,705,220, forward strand.
AAGACAGCTATATATATGACAGCATCTGCTGCTTCCTATTGGTTTCTACTGATGGAAACACACACATTGGTGGATATCGAAACCAATAATGTTTTCATATTAGAGCAGATTTCATAGTTGCTTATTTTTGCTGATATCTATGTCCGATCGTCTATTAGGACGAGTAGAATTATTCTATTACCAATCAGGACTAATATATTGGCCAAAGTTGAAAAAAGTTTTTAGGTAGTCCATAGGGTTAGGTAGTCGTTATGCCATGAAAGTATATTTCATTATTTATTAAAGATCTTGAAGATATAGAAACATTTATTGACATTTCGGGACAGTATCGATAGAGTTCGCCAATGTTTCATGACCGAATATTTTCCTGTTTGAACCTTTTGATATACCTTTGAAAGCTCTGAGGAACATGTAATTGATTCCAAAATCAATCTACAAAATTCTGACCAAGCCACGGAGTTCCTCCATTACTATTCTTATTGTTGGTCATTATGTTGCCTGCCACCTTTGTCATTGGTAACGTAACGGTTCACATATTTATACACATATTACGCCAAATGCAAATAGCGTATCATTAGGCACTGTTGTGAATAAATTTGCCAGCTATAAGGAAGCCAAAATTGCGAGTGTGTGTAACGATAGACGCCCTACATTTGAATCAATTTTGGAGAATATTTTTTCTCACAGCGTTTGGAAAGTAGTTTTTATGTGTGCGACGGAATAAAATAATACCGAGCTTCTAAAATTCACATCTAATAACTACTTCGAAGGTTACGATAGTAGGCCTCTCTCAACGTGGGCGGACATAGAATTAGAGGAGAAGACTAGTCCAGACGCGATCCAGACCATGAAATTTTAGGTCTAAGTGGAAGCCAAAGTCCCATTCTTTGGCTTCCACTTATCTATAATACCTATAATTTCATGAACATGAGACAAAAAATTTCTCAGAGTGACATTTCCGTATTACCTATTATCCTCTATTTTTACCCACTATGAATAGAAAAACTGCACTCAGCAGAGATGCGAATGTTGCGATGGATGTGTGGAGTCACAAGAATGGACAAGATCAGGAATGAGTAAATTAGAGGAAGTTTGAAAGGAGCGCCAGTGATAGAAAAGATTAGGAGCAATAGGTTAGCGTGGGATGGACATGTGATGAGGAGGGATGTTTGTCACATTACAAGAAGGATGCTGAGCATTGATGTGGAAGAACCTAGAGTGAGAGGAAGACTGCATAAATTGAATGCGTGAAGGATGATATGAGAATAAAATAGTTGGATGCTGAGCTGACGAGTGACAGAGGAGAATGGAAGCAGAAGACAAATGTTGTGCCGACCCCATCTAGAGTGGGAAAAGGGCAAGAAGAAGAAGAAGAAGAATAGAAAGAGAGGAAAGTGGTATAAAAATGTCAAACGGAGACAAATTTTTGCCTCATGTTCTTTTATGGGAGTTTGGCTTCCACTTTGACCTATGGTTTCATGATCCAGACCTATCCCAATGACTGGGGTAGGGCAGTCAAGTAAAAGATTGTTTAGCAACCCTATCTCATGATCTTCGGCTATGTGGCAAGCCTAGCCGCGAATGTGGGGCAATAATAATTCCAAAAAATCCATTTGCTGTGATGTGCGTTAATAACGTTCCTTTCCCCGACGCAACCGCGATAACAATCAAGTGACGCAACGTAAAACGGAATGCGCTTCAATTTCAAAATGCGCCCCTATGCCTAATTAGTGCGCAGGCTGCGTTCTTCCGGTCCGCCGTTTTGTTGTACCGACTGTGATTACTAAATGGCAATATTGAGCGGTTCCGTATCTAATAAATACAAAAAAAAATTTTTTTGGATAATGATTTTTGGAGAGCTGTTAGTCTTTGTCTATTTTGTCTTGCTTCAAGGCTGTGTAATTTGAAAATGTATAAATATCAGGAACATAAACATAAAATAAATAAATATAATCACGACAATTATTCCATAAGGGTTAGTCAGAGACTAGGCAAAAGCACCGCAAAAGCAGCCCAATGCCATAGTCCGCGCTTCATCAAGCAGTGACTGCACAGGTGACAAGCGTGACAGGTGGTGAGAACGTCGCCGCTATAAGCTGGTTGTGCAGTTATAGCGGCGACGGACAGAAGTCCATTAGTCGCCTTTTACGATACCCAAGAGAAGAGATGGGTTGGTAGTATTATTTTAATGAGCCGCTACCACACGACTTAAACATACATACATTCATACATACAATCACGCCTGCAATCCCCGAAGGGGTAGGCAGGGTCCAAGGAGCACTGTTTTCCTTAAGACCACATTTAGCCATACAAAAATTGGGTTTGGTTAGATGAAAAATCGTAAAAGAGTACTAACAAGTGGCTAGCTCATCGCCTACACAATCACAGACCCAGTACCCAATACGCCCTTAGTCGCCTTTTACGACATGCTAGGCAAGAAAAGCAGTTGGTACATTCTTTTTGTGTCCCGGACCCTCATACCTACATATAAAGTCGAGTAAGTCAAGTTCTAACTTAACAGGGAGCGAGCATGTTGCCATTTTACCATGTATTCCGTCATCGGCCTATATATGTCACAGGCCTTCCTCATGCAGTAACCGCATGGTCCCAATGCAGGGTGGTGGATAAAAACGATGGCAATAGCGGGACCAACGTCTTAACGTGCCTTCCAAAGCACGGAGGATTCGAGATCACAGAGTTTTGTTCACCCATCCAAGGTCTGACAATGGTGAAGGTAGCTTTGTTATCCATACTGAAAGTTAAAGCGTACTATCCACTACGCCACCGAGCTATTGCCATGTATTGATAATTCATAAATCCTTTTAGTCATTCTTCTTCCCTTTGTCGTTTTTACATGATCAAACCATCTGAACATCTCACTCTCTATACTTGCCATTGCTATAACCTCTTTCATAAATCCTTTTAGTCATTCTACTTCCCTTTGTCGTTTTTACATGATCAAACCATCTGAACATCTCACTCTCTATACTTGCCATTGCTATAACCTCTTTCATAAATCCTTTTAGTCATTCTACTTCCCTTTGTCGTTTTTACATGATCAAACCATCTGAACATCTCACTCTCTATACTTGCCATTGCTATAACCTCTTTCATAAATCCTTTTAGTCATTCTACTTCCCTTTGTCGTTTCAACATGATCAAACCATCTGAACATCTCATTCGCTATACTTGCCATTGCTATAAACTCTTTCATAAATCCTTTTAGTCATTCTACTTCCCTTTGTCGTTTCAACATGATCAAACCATCTGAACATCTCATTCTCTATACTTGCCATTGCTGTAACCTCTTTCAAACCGTCTCTCCTTCTTAACAACGATTTTACGAAATTGTTTAAAATATTTATAATTTTTGATTCAACTGCATTTGGCTTGATTACTAGTACTATTACTTACTTTATATCTTATTTGACCCTAGATTTAATTGATCCAAATTTAAGAAAGTTTAAAGCCCTAAGGTCTTCCAGTGTTAGCAACTGTTATTTTCGTTTGCTCGATAGCCAATCTATGATAGACCTGGACATTTGCCTGTGACCAGAATATTAATTCTTAACCGTTATTCATACGCATACGAATGAATGGCTTCATTCTCTGGTATAACTTTAATTTTTATTGCAACATAAAATTGTAACCAAAGGTGAAGAAACTAGTAAGTACTTAGGTACATTTTAAAAACTTTGTATTATTTGTACTAAGACTTATGCCAAAATTTCGTTTGTCGATATATCGTGTTTGACTGTTTTTGATTTGTTTACATTGTAAGAAACTCAACTCTTTTAGTTGCGTTAAGAATGCCAATTTTTGAGGGGAAACCTGAAAAGCGCTTATAGCGGAGAGTAGCTGCAACCACGTTTCTCATATAAAAAGACATTTTTACGCAACTAAAAAAGTGAAGTTTTTTACAACGATAATTTACACAAGGGGTGCAGAACTGAACTCCTAAACAAGTATACATCTTTTTATTGCTTTAATTGTTCAATCTTTCCGGTAATTGGTTCGACAACATTTCGCTGGTAATAAGAGTTTCGTGCAGTCATTCATAGCGTCTGGCTGACATGTTACTTTTTTGATCGTCGAGTGCGCTCCTGTCAGCTGAGATTAGGGTTACCATTTAGAACGTAATAAACAACAGTATTTTCGATGAAATCTTTTCAGTAAGCCCAAATAACGCAAATACCGGTGGTTGCAAACAATAGCTGATGTTTCTTTTGTGTCTAGTTTTCTGACCATTGAGAGGTTAATCACAGTCGGCACTTTATTTTTCTCTTCCTTTTTCTTCTGTCATTTGTCAGCTCAAAATTCCATTTTGTTTCTTCTCTTAATCGAATTCACACACGCATATTATCGCTCGCAATAATTTCGAATATATTATTCAAGAAATACGATTTAGGTTATTGATCGAAAGCCATAGCGGACTAACAACTACGCCACCGAAGTACCTTCTGTTGGGAGCCTTGAAGTAGTGGACTGTATTTTAGATAAATAAAATGTCACTTAATACTGATATTAAGGGATTTAATAAAAACTCACAATAAAAGATGTTGCACGCTCCAGATCGGGCGGAAGAGAGAGCGATGTTGCCACTATTACAATAAATATTTTACCGTAAATTGTAAATCTTAATGTTGCCAGCAATATTCCCCATGACCAAAAACTTGGTGATATCGAACGTGCTTCGGATGGCACGTTACGTTACGTTGGTCCTGGTAGCTATTGAGATCGTTTCTACCAACCCGTATTGGGCCAGCGTGGTGGTGTTGCGGCCCTTACTCCTCATGTGTATCTCCCTGAGGAAGGCCTGTACCCAGCAATAGGAAGTATTTAGGCTTCAGAAGACCAATATAGTACACTTACTTACCGACGAGAAGGAAATAGTTTTATTGTAGATTTTTATGTGAAAAATTAAGGGTAATTATATATTTTCATATATATGCAAATATACGTGTACGTTTTATTATTTTTATTCCATGTAAATAAAAATAAATAAATAAATATCTTCAAACATTCACACCTATCAACTAGCCCCATTTTAAGCAACTAATGCTGCTTGTGTTACGGACACTATATGACGGATAAATTTATTTTTTAGATAAATACGTATAAATAACCTAAATATATATAAACATCCAAGACTGGAGAACAAAAGCCAAATGCAATGTAATTCAAACTCAGCTAAAAATTCGATCATATTTACTAGCCGGACTAAATTGAGAGGCAGGTCTGGACTAATCCCGATGGATGTTAGCCCTAGCTACAATGAAAATTCTGCTTTCATTTTTAAGGAATTCTAAAAATTTTAACGAAGAAATAAAATGTTTCACAGATCTTTGCTTTTTTCTAATTAACACTTTTTTCATGTACCTACTTTCGCTAGCGAATTAATGTTCGTCCAGTTTCAGATAACTATATAATTTTAAGTGACAAGTTGATTTAAAAAAAATCGTTGCTTATTAAAAGAGCTCTGTGATTTTTTTATCTAAATTAATTCATTCTTCATTTTCGTAGAATTAGAGTAGCTTTTATAATGACTAATTTAATTTTCCTTTTTTATTCAAAAATTAAAATTTTCTGGCGAAAGGTGTGGTCATTTTTGCCTACATAAGCGTGCTGATATGTTATGTAAGAAATTATTCCGCAAAATTGCATTAGTTCACATTACCAATTGTCATTTGAATTAGATTGTTAAAACTAGTAAGCCAAAGCTCCGTTCGCTTACAGAATTTTCGACACGTACTTATGGCTTCCTTATTCCGGATACATCAGAAACATTTGAGGAATCGACAGTTATATCATAGTGAAAGTGAACATTACCTCATTGGTTTACAATTCGTTTTTGTCTTTATTTGGTATTCTGACAGCAATTTTTGGTCAACTATGGAAGATTATGAAGCCCAATAAATTATCCTATGTCGGGAATCTATATGAAGACATAATAGATATTGAAAAACGTATTATTGTAGTTTTATTTTAGAGTAAGAAAAGGCAACCTTATAGTTTGTATGGAAGAGGTAGTGATAAGGCCGCCACTTTTACGAAGCATCTTTATCATTATTTATTTTATTGCATTTTGGTGTTATCAATGAACGATTTTATGAAGTTGTTAAGCTACACTTTAAAGTACATTGTTACATATAGCGTCACATAAAATTGATAAGATGTAAAATTTTATTTAATAATTTTAAATAGTAACATTTACAGTGTCCTACTAAAAAACATAAGAAAAATCCGCTTAAAATCTTAAGTTACACACCTAAATAGATCAGATCCAATAATAATCTCTACTTATAAAGAAATGCTCTATGCCTATCAACTTAAAAATATTAACGAAATAAATGATGTGACTGTTACTACGACTCTTAGCACACATCACCTCTTTTTATATTCAGAAGTAGCCTTATCTCAGGCTGTGTGTGGCATTTAAACAAATGGCTGTATAGCCTATAGATTCCTTTGACTTCCCTTTAAAGGAAAACACTATCAACAAACAAATCTTTTGGCTGACGGTACGAATCTCAAGAAGTCAGAACCGTTTAAATTCCGAAGATGTATTCGTCTCAGACCATTCAAGTCGGGTAAGCTGTCTCACTTGCATTCGTAAACACTTCCTTATTTTAGCCAAATCCATTTTGCACAAAGAACAGACGTAATGGCTCTATTCGAGCTTGTGGAGTAATTGGCGGTTGTTAATTAAATTGTCGTGAGGAAATAATTTTTACAAATGGATGCGGGGCATGCTAGTTTTGACATTGAATTTAAATTTTGTGGAAAGCGGAAAAGATAAGATACATACTTAATTTGCTTTTTCGATAAAATTGGTAACATCAGAGATGCAGGTAATAATTTATTTATCACTAGCTGTTGCTCGCGACTTCGTCCGCGGTTACTGGTTTTTGACTATCCCACGGGAACCCTTTTTCCCTAAACAAGTAGAATTGTATAACTAAAATATATATGTTATTTTCGTGTAATATTTGTTAATTACACGATTAAATGAATTTGAATTCTTTAAAAATCTTCAGGTGTGGTAGGAAGCGTACGAAATCAGGATATTTTCTATGTTCCTTTATGACTAATAACGATGGCTGTGAATCGCTTCGTGTGTAGTTATAATATAATAAGCCTAACAAATGTTTTTAACACTTCAGTCGTGATCAATCAAGCAGAGGATTGCATTTGCAAGAAATAATTCTGCAAAGCGATAACACGGAACTTTACAAAAAATAAATTGGTAATAAATTACTTATTGTGTGATTCTATTTTTACCTACGCTTGTTTTCGGACAAAGGAAAAGTTACATTATTGGTTTATTGATTCATATAATTTGGGGGAGTCGTGCGAGTGCTACAACTGACTGTAGAACTATGCTTCTTCTTTTTCCTGTCCTGTTCCCAATTCTATTTGGGGTCGGCGCAACATGTCTTCCCCTTCCACTCTCTCCTATCACTCGCCAAGTCAACACTCACTCCCATTCTCATCATATCATCATTCACGTAATCCATCCATCTTTTCTTTGGTCTTCCTCTCTCCAAGAATGTACCAACTGATTTTCTTGACTAGCATGTCGTAAAAGGCGACTAAGGGCGTAATGGGTACTGGGTCTGTGATTTGTGTAGGCGATGAGCTAGCCACTAGTTACTACTCTTTCACGATTTTTCATCTGACCGGACCCAATTTTGTTTGGCTGAATGTGGTCTTAAGGAGCACAGTGCTCCTTGGACTCTGCCTATCCCATCGGGGATTATAGGCGTGGTTTTTTTGTATGTATGTATGTTCCTCTCTCCTCACGCCTATCCACTTTCAAATGGCATGTGGCATGCTTGTTTGCCATCCTTATCGTATAAAATAAATGGCCACCTCCTTTGACCATACCACAACCTCTTGATTACACACGAGGTTAAGTGCGCCGATCCTGTGACTGAATTGTTTTTTATATGAAAGAAGGCATACGGTCAGTCGGTTCTCCATAGACATCTGCTGCGTCTGAGGAACTGCAATTGTAGACCTGTAATGTAATGTACATACATATAATCACGACTATTATCCCCTAGGGGTTAGTCAGACACTAGGCAAAAGGACCGCAAATGCACTCCATTGCCATAGTCCGCGTTCCACCAAGCAGTGACTGCACTCAGCATGACAGGTGATTAGCCCGTCACCGCTTTAAGCTATTGGATAGTTGTGCATTAGTGCTTGTGCATTAGTCGCCTTTTACGACGCCCAAGGGAAGAGATGGGTTGATAGTATTCTTTAATGAGCCGGTACCACACGACTCCATTACAGTATGTTACATAATGTAATGTAACATATTGTAATGTACTTACCTACCGAATTTCGGTACTGAGTCGTCCGCATGAGTGAATTTGTCATCACCTGCTTTAAGGGAAAATTACTAAGCACTGTGAATTACATCATTATGATGGGTGATAACGTACACAGTGATATCAGGTGTTGCAAATACATGCAATACTTTATAGGCACCTGCAAGTATCTCATTTATTATACGTGACTGTACGAACTCGCCCTCAGACGTGCAGTTTGAATTGAATAAGAAAACATATATTTTTATAAGTTTCAACGTAATTGTACATTAATGTTGTTGATGTCGATGCTTAGTATGCACAGCGAGAATAACGGTTATATTTTTCACACCCTTCCTTTGTTTTAACAGCTGAGTTGATTTGCACTTGGTCGAGTTGTTGCAAATTAATTTCTTATAAATAATGAATAACATATTAAGAAATGAATGACGAATATTATCATTAAACGAGTGTTCATTGAATAGCAATAATATAGAAAACAGATGAAATTCCTGAATAGAGTTTCCGATCTAAAAAATAGAGGGAGCGTCGGACTTTGTTTTATACGTTCAAATTATAGGTAAGAATTGTCATATATTTATATCTGGTATTGGATATGTCTAAGTTAATAAGACGTCGGTACAGGCAGCACGGTAGCCGAGTTGGGACGGACGGGTCACTACTCTGGTTCTATCCCACCGTCTGTATGTACATACCACTGAATTTTAATAAAATATATCTACAGCTCATTGTGAATATCGCTTACCTCATATTGAGCCCGGTGCATGAGAACAGGCTCGCCACCTGTTACATGGAGACTTAAAGTGGTTGTTATCACCTCTACCTATCCCTTCGGGGAAAGAGGCGTGATGATATGTTATTTATGTTATGTTAGTTAATTGCTAGCCTTGGTGGTATAAGAGGAACGCTGCTGCCCATTCCTAATCACTGATTTATCCTTAGTCGCCTTGTACGACACCCACGGGAGAGATTTGGGGAGGTGACAATTGTATTCTACTCTGCCGTCACCACACGGCCGGTTAGTTAATTAGGCCAAATTAAATAACAATTAATCAATTCTTTCACCAGAACAAAATAACTTTCTATAAATAGCTTTGACTGCTAAATTAGTAGGGATGATCTAAAACTATAAATTACTATAAACAATAAATATGACTCGTTACTTTACACATGAACGTTAATGAAGTCGCCTCGCGCCTCCACTCAAATTATTTTTATTACTTACCATATGCTTAATAATCAATTCGGTTTATTATTTACGTCAACAAAAATGTAGCTGAAATGCGAATGTTTAGGTGGATGTGTGCTGTGACGAGAATAGATAGAGTGAGGAATGAATATATTAGGGGAAGTCTGAAAGTTGCCCCGATTGCTGATAAACTGAGAGAAAAACGACTTTCTTGGTATGGACATGTAATGAGAAGGGAGAATGATCATGTCACAAGGAAAGTTATGGACTTGAAAGTGGATGGGCGTGTGGGGAGAGGAAGACCAAAGAAAAGATGGATGGATTGTGTGAATGATGATTTGATGAGAATGGGCGTGAGTGTCGAGTAACTTGCCGAGTAATAGATGAGAGTGGAAGAGGAAGATATGTTGCGCCGACCCCAAATAGAATTGGGATCAGGGCAGGAAAAAGAGATTTACGTCAACAAAAGAAAATTCTTCGTATAATTATAGTTACCTACCAGTAAATGTTTTTATTTAAAAATTTAAATACGTTTTTGATGGGAAATTGAAATGAATTGATTTCCTGTCTTTAGAAGTATTGTGTTTGAACCTAATGGTTTAAGTTGTTTTGTGAACATTCCATAACATATCATCACGGCTCTTTTCTCGAAAGGGGTATGCAGAGGCGTTAAACACCCACTATTTTATACGCCATGTTTCATATACATAATTATCTTATTTTAAAGCTAAGAATTGATTTGAAAAGCAAAAGAAAAAAAAAATTATTCATGTTACCTAAAACTTATGTTCTGACGTTATTTTACTCACTTATTTATATTGACTATTGAAAAGTACTTAGTGAAATTGTCAGGCTTTGGATGAGTGACCAAAACTTTGTGATCTCGAACTCCTTCCTTCTTCGGAAGAAACGTTAAGCCGTTGGTCCCAAACGCTATTGCAATCGTTTCTACCCACCAACCCGCATTGGATTAGCGTAGTGGTGTTATGGCCCACAATTCTCATGTGTTCCTCAATGAGGATGGCCTGTACCCTGCAGAGAGACATATATGACGGAAAAACCGGAAAACGGAAAAAATTTAAATAACACCTCTCAGAAAAATAACGGTCAAATTCACGCCACTATGAACTTTGCTTCTAAAAATAGAGTAGGAGTATATTTTCAATTCCACCATAGTCAAAAATCTTTTTTGTTGGGTTTCACGAAAGCACCTCCTAAATATTCCAGGTTTTGTCTTACTACAAATAAGTAGATTAGTGATTAGTAAAACAAACCGTATCAAAGTCTCATTCAAACTCGCGGTACAGTCAACTCCAAAAATAGTACTTTTGGCAGTAAATGACTTTTATTAGAAGGAAATATAGGTCACCTCTAAATTGGGTATACATATTTTGTACTTGACTTTGTCGTCCCCGTGCGTTCCAACATGGCTATCGCTGCTAATATTTGAGAGATAACAATAGGCTCTAGATACCTACCACGAAGTCATCTCAGAAGCTTTAGCATTATGTTTAGAAGTCAGAGCTGTCAGCCTGACGTAACTCTAGGCCATGCGGCGCATGCTAAGCCCGAGAAAGTGCCGAGAAAGCGCTGCGTGCGCGGTGTGCGGCCGCCGCAATTAATTACAAATTGTCTTAGCGCCTATGACTGAAAGTATTCCAGTTGCGATCATACACCATTTTCACTTACGCTTTTATTCTACGAGTGGAAGTGGCGGGAAAGATTAGGATAATGATGCGTCTTTAGTCTATATACATCCCATTGCTGGGCACAGGCCTTTCTCATTGAAACACATGAGGAATACCACCACCACTGGCCCAATGCGGGTTGGTGGGTAGAAACAGTCGCAATAGCGATCGGGACCAACGGCTTAAAGTGCCTGCTGAGGAGCTCGAGTCACAAAGTTTTGGTCACCCATCCACGGCATGACCATGGCGATGGTAGCTTTGCTTTCGATCGAAAATCCAAAGCGTACTAACCACTACCCCACCGAGCTCCTCGAGAGAATGATTAGAATGAGAATGATTAGTGTGGTGATATCGCACAGAATCATACAAGACTTAAAATAATAATAGGTCTACCTATGAAATTGTCGTTTTTTTCTCTCTTAGTTTTTGGTCTGTAACTATTAAGTTTCAGAACATTCTTATAAAATAATGACCTCCTCTAAAAATAGACCATATTTTTGAGCTATTTTGATTTGTTTTGATAATTTGTTGTATGTTTAATTATGTTGAAATTAGAAACGAAGACATCTCTTATTAAGTGCCTCCCAAGTACATCATTTCATTTGCATTCACTTAAAAACGATAGATAATTTTTATGTATAGTGATATCACACATATTGCTAAAGCTTGTCTAATGATACATGGCGAAAATTATTATCTCTGGATTTGTCGTTGTGGAGAAGTCTGCAAAAATGTTAGTATGGAAAATGCAGATTTCCCCAAAATCTCCATACAAAACGGCATTTTCATAGGTAAAGCCCTATTTTATCTTAGTGACGACCTCTGTGGTCGAGTGGTCTGTACTAGGGTTACTGAGGAAGTGATTATGAGGAACAGGAGGAGGAGACTAAGAGAATGACGAAAAAAAAATTTATTATTACGAGTTTTATTATTATTATTTCAATTTTGAGAAGCTCGGTGGCGTCGTGGTTAGTACGCTTTGGCTTTCGATTGAAAACAAAGCTACCTTCGCCGTGGTCAGGCCGTGGATGGGTGACCAAAACTTTGTGATCTCGAGCTCCTCCGTGCTTCGGAAGGCACGTTAAGCCGTTGGCCCTGGTCGCTTTAGCGACTTTTTCTACCCACCGACCCGCATTGGGCCAGCGTGGTGGTGTTACGGCCCATACTCTTCATGTGTTTATTCATGAGGAAGGCCTGTGCCCAGCTGTGGGACGTATATAGGTTGAGGAAAGGATAAAATTTTGTGTGTGTCCAGCCTTTCAGGAGAGGTTCACAGAGGAGGACATTTATACACTCTCACATAAGAAATATACATTGTCAAATTAAAACAATCAAGGAAGGGGAGGGGATGGTTAGCTCGCCGACCGTTCGGCTCAGGCGCTGCGGCGCGCGTGCGTGTCATGGATACGCACATACGCAGTGAAATTCTTCTAAAATTTTCAGGAAGCGATAGCGGAAGAAGAATATTTTAATTAAATTATCAGGATGCGGTAACGGTTGACTCAAAATATTGGGGATCTTCCGCATTATGAAGAAGCGGAAGAGGAATGCTCAGTAACCCTAGTCTGCACGCCGAGAGGGGGAAATGTCTGTGAATACAGGAAATGGAGAACAAATGTCTCCAGTCTCGTATGCTTATATATTATGTATTTTTTATTTTCTAAATATATTAATTTGTATTTATCTGTTGAATATATTTATCCGTCATCTAGTATAAGTAACACAAGCAGCATTAGTTGCGAAAGTATGACTGTCGACGGTTGTGGATAATAGACTGTCTAGATTTTCATTGTAGCACCTTAATACTTTTAATAAGGGTTAAGATTTGTTACACCCATTTCCCGGGTCTATTTCACCTTGAGGGGGAAAAGGGGAAGATCGGTAAATGGTAAATTTAGTCAAATATCATATATGTGTACCTATCCTAGTTGTATTGTAAAAACAAAATCCTACCTATTTTACGCTTAAAAATTTTGTATTATCATCCGATTTACATATGCATGCAAAATTTTAGATAAATCGGTTGAGGTCAAGTGCCTTAAAATTGAGTTGTAAAATTCCACTCGCACACCCAAACATTCATTGCAAGTTAAATAAAAGTTTGTAAAATATACCTTAGCCTATTGCTTACCCTATTCCAAAGTAATGCTTGTGTTATTCGGATCTAGGGAAACTCTGACTTATTTGCTTGTATTCATGATGATTCATTTGCTCCAACCGGAATTCGGATTCAGAAAATCGGAAATTATGACATCTTGAAATTGTTGGCGCACACTCTGCTAAGGAGGTCGATAGGTATGAAATTAAAAAAAACACTTATAGATATTTCTATTTATCGAAAAAACTTGCTATCAGAATATGACCTCGTCTTCATTTGTAACACAATCGCTTAAACTGATTTATGTCTATTCATGGTCACATGTCTGAAGTAGAACTGACCAAGAGGCAATGAAAAGTGCTTAACCCAACCTCCTTACATGAGAGATAGTCAAGTAAAGTGGTTCTAGACCACTTTACTTCGAATATTACATGAAATCAATGATTTGCAAGATAGTCTTTACATATTATTTTGCAAGGAGAAAAGAGAAAAAGGATTTTGATGAAAGCTGACAAGTTAGTTTTTAATCTTCCGTCCTCCGTGGTCGAGTGGTCTGTACGCCTCAAGGCGCCGCCATCTCGAGAGGTCCTGGGTTCGATCCCCAGTGGAGGCAAGTGTTTGGGTGATGAATTTTCAGACATTTGTCCTCCAGTCTTAGATGTTCATTATAAATGTATAATATTATATATTCTGAATAATTATGTGTATTTATCTATTAAATATATTTGTCCGTCATCTAGTATCCGTGACACAAGCTTCATTTAGTTGCTTAAAATGGGACTAGTTGATAGGTGTGAATATCTGAGGATATTTTTTTTAATCTTATTCACCTTATGTCATGATGATTTTTCATACAAAATGTTAAAAATAAAAAGTAGGCGCGAAGATGGTGCGCTCAATCAATATTAATAATACCATCGTTCATCCTTTATGTCACCTGATGATAAGTGACGATACGGACGAAGGTGGAAGCCTGTATTCCTCAACAACTGAGGAACTGGCTAACTCACCTCTAATTGTTACAACACAATCATGCTTTATAGCATTGTTAATATTGCGATAGATTTAGTGATTATTGGCCGGGCGGGCTTAGAAACCCTACCATCAACCAAACCGTTGGTTAGTTACTTATGCTATAAAAATTGAAACATTAACATGCGAATGTTCTCCACAAAATATCATAAAAATTGAGTTCTGCTAAAAACTAAATTCAATCAAGCACCTACACATCAATACAAATAAACAATTCTCGCCCCAAACCATTGTTGTAAAACTTCGTGGATTCAAATAATGGCAATAAAAAGCATTGTTTATTAACTATGTTAGTGTGTCGCGCTATTTAGAAATAGTACAAAAAACGCGAATTGGTCGCGGTTTTGTGATTCACGGGTGTCGGCTGACACATGTCGCTTTGTGTCGCTCCGTCGCCATCCGTCACGGCTCTGCTTTGTCGCGTGCAAGATGACACAAATTACTAATTGATTATACATAAAGTTTACACGCTAAAGGAAAAGTTATGGTAGTTATTATTAAGAATATGAATATACCTACGCGCCAATTTGTTCTAGTTGTAGCCTATTAGTCTAGTAAATAGTTGTTACAGATGGTTCAGACAGACACAGTTGAGTTGAACCAGTTAGCAAAATAAAGACACGCTTTTCACTTAAGAAACTTGCCGGTAAATACACTTGCTAATAGTCCTTTTTTCCCAGGACATTTCCTATGATGTAACGCAAGTCCTTAATAGTATTTAATAACAATAATAGTCAGAGCCGTGTGGTAATGGCTCATTAAAAGAATACTAACAACCCATCTCTTCCCTTGGGTGTCGTAAAAGGCAACTAATGGAGAACTGCACAGCCATCCAATAGCTTATAGCGGCGACGGGCTCACCACCTGTCACGGTGAGTGCAGTCACTGCTTGGTGAAGCGGGGACCATGGCAGTGGGCTGCTTTTGCGGTGCCTTTGCCTAGTCTTTGACTAACGCTACCCTAGTGGATAATAGTCGTGACTATATGTATGTATGTATAATAGTCAATTATCGGCAATATCACTATTATTATTATTTAAAAGGATTTAAGGTTTTTTTGCAAAGTTACCACAATAGAACTTTAGAACAATGTAAAATTTCTCAAGGTTAATTTCCGAAAATTGCAAGTTATTACAAAATCCGAGATTGAGATAATTTGTTTATTGACTCCGCTCTGTACTTCAATTCTTATGATTTTTTACAACTCCACACAACGATTTTCGATTGCAATCAACAATGATTACTTCTTATGGTTCTGCAAAATTTGCAAGATCATGCCACGCAATTACTTTATGATTTTCAACAATTCGTTACGCGCTCGATTGTAATAATACTTAATTGATAGTAACACTTTGTTGCTGAGAATCTGAGCAGCTTGGCCCTATACTTATTGCTTATACGTCAGAGTTGACACAGGACGATAAGGTTCCTGCTCTCTTAGCATGAACACCGCATTATGATATATATCGGGTTTTTATCATGTTCAACTGTTAAAGTGACAAATTATAAATTAAGTTAAAAAAAAAATTTTGTTCCGTTTAGAATATATTAAGAATTAATGTAGCATAATTCATAATTACAAATGTGATTATTTATATGTAATTAAAAGGTTAATATGTATAACTATAAAACCTATATGGAAGAAAACATATTATATAATTAGAGTTAAGAAATACAAAAACAGCGTCATCCTGTTTATAAAATGTTTGCAATGCCTCACAAGGCCCATAATTGTTACTTTAAACCTTACATTTTACTATCTATATGTACATTATGGAGCAATAAACAATTTGATTTGATTTGATTTAAAGTATTATGGAATTTAATATGGAATTTAAGAACGCTGTTCATGCTATTTACCCTGCATGATTCCTGTGAAAACAATCATTATTATCCCAAATATGACCATACATATTTGATTATAATGAGGTACTAAAAAGTTTTATCATCTAAAGCTCGCCATTTTTTACAAAATTGCAATACACGATTATTTCACCCCAAAGTTTGTACTTGAATAGCGTATAATCAAAGATTTGAACATAATATTTTCAAAACAATTCGTAATGTGTATACCTGGAACATGATTTAATTAATGTAGGTAACTTATTGAACCGACAACCGTTGGGGTAGACGTGTTCTTGAGTGGAGACCGCGACTCGCAAGCGTAGTGTGGGACGCCCTCCGGCGAGATGGAGTGATGATCTGCAGATGCTGGATACAGCAGGCCGGGGATAGGGTAAAATGGCGCACATTGAGGGAGGCCTATGTACTAATGTGGGCCGAAGATAGATAGGTAACTTATTACATGAATATATTTCTGTTTTTCCAGGATGGCTATATCGAACCATGCAAGGTTGGCTTGACTTCATGGCGCTGTCTAAAAACTGAGCCGGTAAGTGGGTAAACAGCTAAGTCAGTACTTTTAAGTTTATGCATGTTTAAGTGAGATTTTTGCTGTCATGTTTTATACAACATCATATTAACCTACTGCTGGACATAGGTCTACGTGCAGTATTCCGCAACCTTCACCAGGCTATCATTTCATCTTGTAGGTGATTCCCTGCCACCCACAAGATGCCCAAAACTATCCATTATTAATCTTAGATCATTTTAATAATAAAACTAAATGTTTATGACATCAATACTTGTTAGAATTTTGTAGAGCTGTAGATTGGCTGTAGAGCATTTTATACACATTCATACAAGTATTGTAAAAATGTATATTTCCATACACTTTATTTTACAGCATCATCATTAGCCTGCCCTTTTCCCAATTTCATTTGGGGTCGGCGTAACGAGTCTTTCTCTTCCACTCTCCCCTATCACACGGAATATCAACATTCACTCCCATTCTAACCATGTCCTCATTCACACAATCTATCCATCTCTTCTTCGGTCTTCCTCTCACTGCATTTCCATCCACTCTCATATTCATAACTCTTCTCGTTACTTGCTCATTCTCTCTTCTCAAAATATGTCCATACCACGATAGCCCCTTTTATATCAACTTCTCTATCACAGGAGCAACTTTCAGACGTCCCCTGATATGCTCATTCCTCACTCTCTCAATCATCGTCACCCCACACCTCCATCTTAACATACGCATTTCGGCCACAAGTAAATATTCCAATTTCCAATAATATGATATAATTTGAATATTTCCAATTTATTAGTGTAAAAATCTATGTTTTCAACGCTATTCAGCATTTGCATAGCAATTTACAAATCCAAACTATTTCCGCGGCGCTGATAGACAGCAAATTGACATTGTACTTGTAAATACTCAAAGACTACGAGCACTCAAAGATAACGAATGTATAACTAATGCAGTTAGCGGTTGCTGTGGTTTACAAATTACGCATTTAGGTCACGCAGCTCCAACCAATGAAATAGTAATATTGGTCTCGGGTAAAAATGCAACTTCCTTGTTCAGTAATTTTTTTCAATAATTATTATTATACTGACGTGAAATACCGAATAATTATAACAGTATAAATATGTTGCAATACTTATCCCAATTAAAATGAAATAAATACAATTTTAATGGTTAAGGACAAAACTATTGAAAACATGTTGCCATTGCTGGGCTGTAACATCACCACGCTGGCCCAATGCGGGTTGGAACAATATTAACAATAGAAACGGTCACAATATTAACCTGGACAGAGGAACCACGGAGGAGATCGATATCATAAAGTTTTGCTTACCCATCCTCGACCTGACCATGGCGAAGGTAACTTTAATTTCAATCGAAAGCCAAAGCGTACTAACCACTACTCCACACTCCACCGAACTCTTCAATGTAACATTGAATTGTGTATGTATTGTATGGGATATATAACTATATTACGTGATATAGGACATTGCCATTAGTAAAATATTGGGTCCTTATCTATGAAATTGGTGTTTTTATTCTGTCTTAGTATTTTGTCTGTAACTATTAAGATTCAGAGTATTCCTAAAAAATAATTAACTCGTCTAAAAATAGACTATACCGGGTGTCCCACGGCCATGCCACATGGAGGGAAAGTATATTAAATATTGAAGGTAGGATGTTTTACTGAAAGAAGACATCATTTTATTTTTTATAATAAGTGGAACTGCATTCATAGATTTATTAAAAATCGCCTGCCACAACCGGGAATCGAATTCGCGAAATGTAAAAAATAAAAACACCATGCATTTTATGATAACCGTCGAAAGAGTTAATCATAAGGATTATTTTTCCCTAAGGAACATAGCATCTTCAATGAAAGGAAGATCATGAAATTTAAAATTTTATTCAAATTTTCGTTACGAAAATTTCTTCTGGCTGCCGTGTTTCCTATAACTTTTTGAGCACGAAATTACAATGTAGCTGGCTGAAATTAGAAAAAAAAAGAAATGCTCAAAAAAAATGCATACAATTATACAAATATTACAAGCGGTACATTTATCACATACTTATAATAAGGAAATCTTATATTCTTAAGTGAGTGTGTAGTAAATACTTTGAAATGATCATTTTAGTTATAAGAAACACGGCAAAGTCTGACGAAATTTTCGTGACGAAAATTTTCATAAAATTTTAAATTTTATGATCTTCCTTTCATTCAAGATGCTATGTTCCTTAGGAAAAAATAATCCTTATAATTAACTCTTTCGACGGTTATCATAAAATACATGGTGTTTTTATTTTTCACATTTCGCGAATTCGATTCCCGTTTGTGGCAGGCGATTTTTAATAAATCTATGAATGCAGTTCCACTAATTATAAAAAATAAAACGATGTCTTCTTTTAGTAAAACATCCTACCATCACTATTTAATATACTTTCCCTCCATGTGGCATGGCCGTGGGACACCCGGTATTTTTGAGCTCTTTTGATTTGTTTTGATAATTTGTTGTAAGTTTCACTGTGGTAAAATTGGACACGGAGACAACTCTTTTCAAGTGCCTCCCGAATACATAATTTTATTTGAATCACTTAAAAACGATAAATAATTTTTATGAAGTGTGATATTACACATATTACTAAAGCTTGTCTAATGATAGATGCCAAATTTTATTATCTTTGGATTTGTCGTTGTGAAGAAAACTGATAAAATGTTAGTATGGAAAATGCAGACATCCCCAAAATCTCCATACAAAACACCAATTTCATAGGTAAGGACCTAATATATCTGTCACCACAATGGTAAGGTCAGCACATCTGTTAAGTAACACACAGACACGTAATTATTACCGAATCGAAAAAGAAGTTTAATTAATTATTTATTATCCAATCATCGCCGCTAAACACAGTGATGTTGCATTTTAATGATAAATGAATTGTCGGTCATTATTTTTAATTATTAATTACATACATGAATTACCATAAATTAGGACTTGCGAAAGCTAGGAGAGTTAAATACATCTCACCACAGCACTGACCTTTCTAAGTTAATACATGAGGAGTGTTGGAAGTAGGTACCTATGGGCTGACTGGAAATTGTTCCAATAGGAACCTTCACCAATTTAGATAAAACTGGTTCCCGGGACTTCGTCCGCGGTTACTGTTTTTTTAACTATCCCACAGGAACTCTTTTATTTTCCGGAATAAAAAATATCTAAGATGTTGACCAGGGATATAAGGTATCACCATGCAAAATTTCATTGAAATTGGTCCAGCCATTTTGGAGATTAGCCCGTACAAATAGACAGGGACACAAAAAGAAAAATTGATATTTTCCCTCTTTTTACATCCCCCTGACTTGATTTACAGTAGTTTTTTTTTCTATTTACAGATATGCGACCTCTACAGAGTTATTATATGTATAGATTTATATTGTAACTTGAAAACTGCATAACGCGGAGCTCATAAAAAGCTTAACAAAATGAAATAACATAACATAATCCAACTCAACAAAGGCACGGACCAAAAGAGTCTGTGGAGTTAGATATTTTATATATTATAAATAATTATAATTTTATTTAAAAAAATGTACTAACGGCTATATTTAAATTTTTTATAATTATAAAATGTTATAAAAAAAAGAAATAAAAATAAATCTTCACCAACAGCTTAACGTATCTACATATAAAATTTAGTCAACCGTCCAGAGTCCGACCATGGCGAAAGGTAGCTTGTTTTCAACATTGAAAATTCTTAACTAAACCATACAAATTATACCAACCTAACGACATATAGTTTGTTCTCTTTTAGTTGGTTGTGCACTTTTGAATGTTGCATTCTGTCGCACAATTACGCACTTGGGTCCGTGACCGGTAATCGAACTACGGTGCGCGGGCGGTCAAGGCTGTTGGAAGATTGGTAAAACACACGGGCCATTATTAGGCACGGTTTTATTCAAGTTTTTATTTTTCCTTGGAATTATATATAAATAAATAAATATCTTCAAACATTCACACCTATCAACTAGCCCCGTTTTAAGCAACTAATGCTGCTTGTGTTATTAAAATATATATAAACATCCAAGACTGGAGAACAAATGCTTGAAAATTCATCACCTAACAATTTGCCCCCATCGGGGATCGAACCCGGAACCTCTCGAGATGGCGACGCCTTGAATATATATATATATATATAAAGTGTAAGAAGTGTAAAAGTAAAGTAAAAGTGAAAAGTGTGAAGAAGTGTGTGTGTGTGTGTTTGATGAGTTTTTTAATCTATAGTAACAGTTAAAATCTAGACCATTAGTGTCAATGGAAACGCCAAAATGTGTGACATCAGCTTGACAAATTGTGAAGTTTGCGATGAAAATTCGAAGCAATCAACATCAGCTGTGCCGCCTGCCGCCATTTTAATCATCTCAGCATCGTATTCAGGTTGGATTGTCTATGATTTGATTATTTAACTAAAGTAATATTTGAAAATTCGATTATTGGACGACCTATCATATCACGACATTTCTTTTTGCCATTAGTCCATATACCTACTGGTCAACCTGAGCACTGATCACAAAGCGACCCATAGGGATCCAATAACTCTGGTGTTCCATCTGATAACTCTGGTGGTCCCTGCATACCCTTTAAATATATTCATGATGATCTGCCGTTAAAAAAAGGTATCCTGCCCGTTCCTTAAGTGTATTATAGTATATTACCTATTTATTAAATAATTTACTTCATTAAGCAGTTCCCTGATAGGAAGCTATTATTTTTTCTCCTAGTGTTTTTTTCGGAAGTGGTTAGTATTTATTACAAGTTTTTGCCTAATGTTATTATACCTTGTAACTGTTTATGTGACATTTCTTCGGTCATGATGCAGGCATGGTCACAATTTATACCCGTGTGTTCTATGTACACAAAAATTCGATCAGCCAATTAACTGACTCGATACACGCTTACATTACCATTGGTGATGGGCGTACACTAATTATTTCGTTTAGCCAATGTCCTCATTGAATACTGATTAACTTACAAACACAAATATTGGTTGATTAAAGTTGGATTATAATTAATATAAAAATGAAATGAATTTGTTTATAATGTTTGTTGATTTTTAACAAGATTACCATTCTTCGCTAATATCTGCTGCGTGAACAATATTCTAGCCTTCTAGAAGATTGTCCACAAACTGTATACATATTTTTTTAAATAAAGAAGGTTTATATACGAAAACGGCTTTGTGGACGGCCGTTTTCGTGTATAAATCTTGAAAATTGCTCAGATGATTAAACGAATCAATTTCACGCGGCTTACCGGCGCAGCCGCGGACGCGGCGTGCATCAAACGAAAGTGTGAGAAAGTCCAACAAATCAAACCACTGGTGCACCGCCTGATGGACGAGCAGAGAGTGCTCCAATTAAGGCTCACACTAATGAGAGCTATCTGCGAGTGCATCTCGTGAAATGAGCCTGTGGTTTAAACTACATTCCGTGTAAATGCTTAGAAATAGGAAAATTGCTGGTTCTCATGATAATCGAGAATTTAATGATTCTAGTTTGAAATTTCAATTTTGTGTCAAACTTTTCAATTCTTGTTGGCTTCAACTACCACCACTGACATTTCTCTGCTATTCAATTTCTGGCGATTTAGAGCCTGTCGTCATTCATAAAACCAGCAGCGGTTAGGCAGACGTCAACTCTGAATCTTCACCTAGAAATTCTTAGTCCAGAAGCTTACATCCGTTTTTCCCGTGTATAGCTTCCTTTTTACTCTATATCTTTGATATTATCTTCTTCTGGGTGCAAACATGATGAGGGTTATATTTATATACGTATGTGCCGTTGATAACTGTAAGCATATATTTCAGCCGATATTTTTTGCAACGAGACGTCATTTAAAATAATATTTATAATTACGTTTCATACAAATTCATATTGTCTTCGCAACCATTTAAAGTCGTATTACAGGGACCGGTAAACTCGTTACCTTGATGATTGCAACATAACGAGCATCTACAGAAAAACATAAATAATTTTTGTGCGGCAACTTTTTCATGCCTTCTCAGAATTTTATACTGAACCTTAGATTATTAGAAGGAAGGTGCCTCCAATTCACTTTTCCTATTTAATAAGTGTGATTATTTCTCTGATATTTATAAACTAAATCGACGGATGAACAACCACATTACAATAATGTATGTCAAGTAATTGCAAGTCCGTCACGCGAGCCAATTGATGGTAAAAGTGGAAGTGTGCGCGCGCGTCGATAGACGTAAACGTTCTCGTTACTTAGCGATATCCTGCTTAGGTTGTGGTTTAAAGAAATACTAGGTTTTGTTCCTAATTGCACATATACCAAGACGCGCATTATTACTCGTGTATTCCCGGAGGGTAGACAGTTTTAATAACCACGTTTCGCCGGATGTTTAGATCCTTTTTCTTTTTCTTTTTTTTACGAGGAGAAATCCAATTACGGACCGTACCTACCGGTGGCTAGCCGGTAGGCGTGTGTGGGACTCACCTGCCATATTGGCACTACCCACTAAAATTCCCCGATATACCCGTTCCTGCCCTTCTGTGGGAGCGACCCGGGGTCTGCTGGAGCAACTCTCCGAGCCGTTCCCAGGGCTTCCCGACCTAGACGGACACTAGGTCGGGGTTTGCGCCAGTGGATGTTTAGATCATAGGTCCAGTCTGGTGCTAAGCACTGGATACAGTAAAATTTTGAAATTCCGAATTTCTGTACGTTTTATCCGAACTAATGTTGCAGGCTTCGGAAAAGAACTGGCGTTCTCTCGTACTAGTTTATTTTTGCCCATCGGCCATAGTTGGCTGTATTCAATATCATTTATTTTTATGTAGAACGAACGAAAGAACTCGCATGTGTGGTGATGTGTCTTCACTCTTTTTCTATGAAATCAAAGTTCTCGAATCACACACTTGCACAGAAAAGATTAATAAATAATAATATAATAATAATCTTTACGTTGCTGATCCAAATATCAAACCTAGAGCGTTTACTTTTCATTTTGTACTTTTACAAATTATTCAACATCTATCAAACTATTACAGGTTACAATTGAAGCTAAATAGTGACAATGACCTAAGACAAAACATTTTTTGGATCGCAAATTCAGAGTGTATTCTGAAGTGTCAAGGCACGCTCTCATTAATCAGCAATCACCAATTGATTTTCGCCTTTATTTCAAAGACAACAGAGATAAGAGTAACAGTGACGAGATAGTGGTTTTATTGCGCTAATTAGAGGAATTCAGAGACGTCAGTGGTGTTGTTGTTTTGTGAATAGGAATAAAGTGACAATGAGCGCGTTTGACGTTGGCCACGCTTCCTTACATAAATTGAATGAGCTGCAGACATTAAAACAAGAATAGCAAACAACTGTAGTAAGGCCATCTACTTAGACCATAGAATAGACCTTCTTTATATATTCCGTCGCTTAGGCCCGGCGCATATTGTCGGCATCGGCAAGGAAAGGAATCCTTCGGCATCCCTACATGCAAGCGCACACTGTCGGCAACTATGCCTGCAACGTCCTTAGGGATGCCGAAGCGACCTTAAGCATGCCTTACCGTCCAAACTACCCCCGAGTGTTGCCTTCGCGCAGCGGGCGGCAGCGTACTGAAGGATGCCGAAGTATCCCGAAGCCACCTCTAGGCCGCCGATGCAGCAACCTCAAGCATACCGAAGCGGTACTTTTATTACTACGCCCATATAACATGGAAATTTCTACTTGGTTGCCATGAAGTTAATATTAGGTCCTTACCTATAATATTAAATTGGTGTTTTGTATGGAGATTTTGGGAAATTCTGCATTTTCCATACTAAAAATTTTTTCAGTTTTCTTCACAACGACAAATCCAAAGATAATAATTTTTGGCATCTATCATTAGACAAGCTTTAGTAATATGTGTAATATCACACTTCATAAAAATTATTTAAACGTTTTTAAGTGAATGCAAATAAAATGATGTATTCGGGAGGCACTTAAAAAGAGTTGTCTCCATGTCCAATTTTAACACAATTAAACTTACAACAAATTATCAAAACAAATCAAAAGAGCTCAAAAATATAGTCTATTTTTAGACGAGGTAATTATTTTTTAGGATTACTCTGAATCTTAATAGTTACAGACAAAATACTAAGAGAGAAAAAAAACACCAATTTCATAGGTAAGGACCCAATATATGATGCTTTTTATCATCACCCGTATTTCAGAATTTTTCTTTCTTACGGTACTCATGAAGAGATCTACAGAAAGTTAAGAGAGAAAGGGATGGCGCTATTCATTTCCACATAACGCCATCCCTTTCTAGCATCTTCTAGAAAGGGATGGCATCTTCTATGCATTAGCTGTTGCCCGCGATTTCGAACCCTTTAATTTTCCGGAATAAAAAGTATCTAAGATGTTGACCAGGAATTTAAGGTATCACCATGCAAAATTCATTGAAATCGGTCCAGCCATTTCGGAGATTAAGCCCGTACAAACAGACAAACAGACAGAGACACATTTTTTTTATTTTTTGTATTTTCCCTCTTTTTACATCCCCTTGACTTGGTTTTAACAATTATTTTTCTATGTACAGATATTCGACCTCTACAAATTTATTATATGTGTAGATCTGTAGGCCTAGCACGGGCCGAAGAGAAAAAGTCCCCGGAAAGAAAAATTTCATAAGATGAGATATGCATAACGAGGATATAGGTAAAGGAAAATAATATTCCGAGTCAGGATATATCGGCTAGCGACTCACCAATGTTGCTTGAAATGTTAAGAAACCCAAAGCCGTAAAGAAAAACCTTATTCTGATAGCTTGCATAAAGTTTTGAATTGACGTAGTCTTTTTCCATCGGGGGTTAAAAATGGGTAGGCAGTTCTACTAACAGTGCCTACTTACCGAGGTCGTCATCGTCAAAGATATCTTTTTTTTATTTTTAAACTTCAATGAAGTTGTAGTTTATGATATTTTTCAAATCATGCTTATATAAAGGGAGGGTAGAAACTTGCTGAGTTTCTTGCTCGTTCTTCTCAGAACAAGGCCTCCTGGTAGTTTTTGTGAACGGATGGCGTTGTTTTTCTCGACGCATCTAAACTGAATAATGCTTTTTTTATTTTGATTCCTTGTAGTAGCAAGGCATAGGCATAGCCTGTAGTTTGATATGACAAGTTTTTATCGTCATAGGTAGGATGGCGGCCAGCGTACCTATGAAACGTCCCCTAATATTATTTTATTATAGTCTAGAACTCAATAATTGGTAATTGGTATTGGTGGCTTAATAATTGGTTGTGACTATTTTTATTACTCTTCATAAGGTTTTATACCATGGGCTACATTATTTATCACTCCCACGACAGACATTTTAGCTGTACCCGAATTGTTATGTACCGTTGGATTATTACATTGTTATTTTGAAATTGGTAATCACGAACTGACCGAATGCGAGCAGATCATTACAAATCTGTGATTACACTGCAATAATTTGGAACAAATGCGCATGGTATGTGGGCGGAAGTTCACGAAACTTTGTTTTGAAAATGTAAATTACTAAATAATCTTCAATGATATGAAAAATTTAATTGAAAATTGTCGGATTTAGAAATGTCTGTTGATATCGAAAATTAATTACGTCTGTAATACGAGCAGTGTTAACGATACTTTTGCTACTCTATCTTTTATCTATCTTTCTGTTTATTGGTTGCTATAGTTACTTTCCGTTTTTGTTCTAGTAAAATACAAGTTTTTGTATCCGATATTTCCTCTTACTTAATTGACCTCCAACTCCAACCAGCAAGCTCACCAACATTGTGGTCCTTCGAGCAAACGTACGTACGAGCTGAGGATTAAGAAGATATCACCAATAATGTTTACTAGGGCAAAAGCTCGCAGCGAAAATAAGCTCGCACAGAAGAGACAAATTGCGCAGCTCGCAGAGAAGTCATTACCAGCAAGCTCACCAACAAGCAGGTTTATTTGCTTTTAGGTCTGCTTGTTTATAAAAATAAACAGATACAGATTAAAGTAGGGTTAGGGTAATGTTAAGAAGGTCTATATAAATATTATCATATCAGTCGTTCCGCGTTCGTAGCGTCGGACCCTACAATCTATACTACTATTATGAAGCTGAAGAGTTCATGTGTTTGGTGACCGCGGTAACGGTCTCAGGAACTATTGGTCCGATATAAAAAAATCTTTGAGTGTAAGATAGCCCATTTATCCAGGAAAGCTATACAACATTACGCTAAGTACTAGTATTCCACGCGGACGAAGTCGCGTGCAAAAGCTAAAGTTTTATAAAAAAGGATACTTGGAGTGTTGGTCGCACCAGTTGAATGGGTCATTGACATTAGAAGGGGATCATTGGATCAGGATGAATAGCATTCTAGAAGAAGCCTATGCTCAGCACTGGGCGATTACAGGCTGACAATGATGATGATGATGGACGATTACATACGGCTAGTAAGATATACGAAGTAGTTATGATTTTAGTTTTTATTGTATTCATAATATTATTAGTCATGTTCTTCATTCATCATCTCACAGACGATCATACCCTAATGAAGATTGTGGCCATCTCACCAATGTACGAGATCATTGGCACATTCGAAGTATGTAAGTAGACTGGTAGACTCCAAAACCACTCAGCAGTGGGCCGTATAGAGGTGTAATAACGTAACGCCTTTAAGATTTTTTAAACGGAACGTAATCTGATATTTATTCCTTGCCAATTCCGTCAAATCTATTATTTCATAATTATACTTAATTAATCTAGAAAGTGAAAAGAAACGATTGCATCAGACCATGGACACCGAATCTTCGCCGCTCATATAACAGAGTAGTCATATGTAAACGACGTATTATGCAATTCTTGCGTAAATCTAATTATATCAACCAGCAAGCAGTTAATTACAGACTTAAATGATACTATTATTAAGTAACGCAGAGGGTAGTACTCACAGTTTCCCTGCGTGATGGAATCAACGAGGAAATTAGCATCAGAACCCGACCCCGGGGTTGGCCATGTAAAGATTTTTCTTTATTTTTACAGGGTAAGTAATATAACTTTGACAGCAAAGGAGGGCAGTGGCCCACACTCCATACTCTCGTACTCGCGTTCCCTCGTGTTGTCTCGTGGGGTATATACGTTCTTATTTAGCACGATCGGGGCTCTTATGTGGATATTAAATTGTCAAGTAAATGTCAAGTAATTCATATTCTACCATTTAATTATATTTGTTCTTTTTTTAAATAAAATGTATACCATCTAATGTAACATAAAATAACGTTATAACGTCTCTATCCTCAACCAATGTTTGACAAGATCAGTCTTTGTCCTCTTTGTAATTGAACAGAACAATTAAAATGACGATTTAAATTCAGCTGCAACACTTTGAACTCTCAAAACTTATTTGAGAGGTCTCATAAACTGCCGAATTGGTTTTCTTTGTTCAGGTTTAGGTAGCTGTCCTTAAATGTGTTATAAGCATTCCGATATCTGCATAGTCGTATACTTCGCAACTTAATGATACCATTTCGGGTCGGATCGGTTGATTGCAAGGCCTGTAAAGCCATCCGCCCACTCTGGTTGGTTGAGTCTGTTTGTTCTCAGAATCAATTATTGTCGTTCGGAATTGCTTGTCACGATCGGTGCAAAAAGTGCCGAAGCTTGGTTCACCGACCGCGTAACACATCATAACTGAAGCGCGCAGCAACGATGCTAATGACTTATTGGACAGAACTGCTCGACAAAATCTTTTTGTTCTTGATTCCCTTGGGTCAGAAAAGAGAAAAACATTCCATTTAATTATGGAAGAGCTTGTTTACTCGACTACCAGAAAGAATATGTCAGATTAATTGTTCTAAAGGCAAAGTACATAGCTGCTTTAGGAAATATAGCTATAGGTTTGTGCATTCAAATTTCCAGTGGTCTATTGGCCCTGCGGAGAATGTTTGGACAATGGTCTTTCAATTGTTGTTTGCAATTGTTCCAATAAGTTGAGAATTTGTACGGTAGGTATTCTCTCAATTTCTGTCATGATAGAGAAAATAATCAGAAGTTGCTGGATCTAGTTACAACAGGTAGTTGCAGTGTTTTACTGAATCAGCTTAGATGAAAGTTCTCTATGTTTGACTTTTATAATAATATTTCACAATAAAACCAATTTGTGCAGAAAACACTTAGAATAAGAGTACAAAGGAACAATGGCATATATTTTCAATGTGAGAACTATGAACATATACAATAATCAAGCTAATAGGATTGTGTGGCGGTCATTATTAGCTATTGTATATAATCGCGCGTTTCAAAGATTAAAATTTTGACAAAGCCTAAATGTATAGTTTGTTAAAAATGATCTATTGTTCACAAATTTATTAGCAAATCCAAATAAAAACCTGTTAAATAATATGGCAATAATGGCCTTACAATTGTCAATATGAAAAAGTACTTATAGAGGACAGCCATTATAAGAAATGCTTATTTTTTAAAAAAATTTCGATCATCCATGATGAGGTCGGATAACAAAATCTTATAATTGCTGATGTCTATAAACTTCATTAGTATTTTCTTTATATGACAGTTCCGTTCTCAGTAGTTTCCGCAACAGAGACACTCGTTAAAATGTACGGTGCTTTGATGGAGTCCTATAAATCCGACTTCAATACTCTAGCATAATATTGCACACAATAAGTCGATTAGTTCAGGAGTCAAGACTTAATACCATAAGCCTTGGAAGAGAAGGATGATAACATCTACATCGAGCATGACATCACTATGAAAACAGGATGCTTTGAGTGGTTTTAGAGCCACGCCGGCATTTCTATACATTTTGAAGTCTCGTGTAGCCGGTCGGCGGCGTCGTATCGGCCGCCGGTGGCTCTGAAACAATCTTTATTTTGGAATTTAGATTTTATAAAGATACATTTAATAAAGTGTTTGAAGAACCAGATAATAATGATGATATCAATGCGGAGTAAATTGCAAAACTACTTAAGTTATTTTTGGGTATCAATCAAATAGTTTGTTTTACCATTGATTCGAAGCATGTGTTTTATTTAGCGCCGTTGACGTCAACCATTCATGAAAACTAAACATTTCTGAGTACATTATGAATCATATTTTATTGTAGTATGTAAGTAATTGGTTTTACTTCAACGTGTTTTTCAACAGGCTCGCCACCTGTCACATGGGGACTTAACATATCTGAATGTGTGTGCCTAACCCTTCGGGGAAAAGTGCGTGATGATATGTTATGTTTATTTTTCACTTTAAAGACAGACTAATGTAATTTTGGGAATGTTTTGAGTATAATTGTTTGACAATTGTTCTAATGTTGTTGGAAAATCAATTATAACTTCTTTATATTATTAACTCTTTAAAAAGACATATCTATTTTTCTGATCTATTTGTATTTGGCGTAGAAGGGTGAATAAGAATTGGAATAAAAACAGTAAATAGTTAATAAATTGTCGTCTTCGTTAATAATATAATTAACTATATGATTCATTATATTACTACATAATCTTTTCAATGATCTTTTCAATTGTGTAGTACCCACATTACATTAGAGCTGTTCTTCAAAGTTTACAAAGTTATACACGGTTAGGTACTGTTACAATTTAATCAAATGCACTTATGTTCATGTAGAAAATGTTGAAATAAAAACATTGTAATGAAGTTATTTGTCCGTATTTAATTGGGCATTGCTTGTGCATGTTTTTCTTTCTAAAAATGCGAGGTAATAGTCTTGCGGCAGTTACAATGTAAATTATTTGTCATTGTTTGATTATTTAGTATGACGCGAACGACCGGTGGTTATTGCATCCAGACAATGTTCATCGCAAATGTTTGCTTTTAGTTGTCATTCACCACCGTGAAATCTGTATAATGACTTTGAGTAATAATTGTTCCCTATGCTTTGTCTGGTGCATGGATAATAGGTCCACCATAAATCATTGGGCCCTTACCTTTTGTTACAATACAGAAAGATCATAGTTTGGATTTGGGAAGAAAAAGGGTCGGTACAGCGCCTCTAACATAGATGTTGATAAAATACTTTATAAAAGTAAAGTTTGTTCGAATTTTAACAGATTCTTTAAAGGCAAAATGACAGATGCGTTTGATAATCAATTAATGTCGATGGACAGATTCAAGCTAGCAGCGCGCCATTGCAAGTTCATACCTATTGACAATTTACTTACGCCGAGTAATATTTAGAAATATATGGCTTACATTTTGTTGCTTCAAACTGTGTATACATACGAGATTAATTTCTGTACTTTATTGTCGTTAGATCTGAAGTATTGTTACGTAAAGCCTTTTTATCTCTGGATGATATTTATGAATAAAAGTCACGCGCCATGATTGTCCACAAGTACGCATAGTTTCTCTTATCTGTACAAGTTGACA
This sequence comes from Parapoynx stratiotata, assembly GCA_910589355.1. NCBI lineage: Eukaryota > Metazoa > Arthropoda > Insecta > Lepidoptera > Crambidae > Parapoynx > Parapoynx stratiotata. The sequence continues at coordinate 1,736,355 of OU342458.1, forward strand.
GCCGCTAACTTGACTAACGACTTATTGTGTAAGCGTTTGTGAATAACAATATTGTCATTTTTTATTTCCGTTTTTCTTGTAAGAGAATATGGTAAACTATCCTCTTGTAATGTCATAAAAGTTTAAAGGAAGTCACTGGATGTGGACAGTGCAGCAACTATTCTTATGGAGATTCTTAGGGGAGCCTATGCCGCCTATGCCTCGTATTGTCCAGCAATCTCCTCTAGGGTCAATGATGATCCTCTTGAAATTTTATTCAGGTGCTTTAGAAACAATAGAAAAATCAGCTACTCTTATTCTAGTCTAATTAGACAAACTGTACCTACCTGTTTAGTATGAATAGGCACTTTGTCAATTTCAAAATATTTAATTAATGAACAAATTTTATTCTATTGGAAATTAAATTGGGATATTTGATTTGTTAGTAGTTTAATTATTTACAACTCAATGCAAAAACTGGTTCTTCAAAAGAGTAAATCTACAAATTTCATATACAGTTAAAAATCAACAACCTAAATCGCGGTATAAAATATTGAAATTGAAAAACTGTACAATAATATTCTTCTTCTTCTTCTAGTGCCTCTTCAATCCTGAAGGTTGGCCGTCAGCTTATGGTATTCTTCTCTGTTAGTCGCAAGCCGAAACAGTTGTTCAACAGAGGTAATGCCGGTCCACTCCCTAATGTTTCGCAGCCACGATTTTCGTCGTCGCCCAGCGCGTCTCTTTCCCTCCACCCTGCCCATCATTATCAACTGAAGCAGTCTATATCTATCGTGTCTGAGCACGTGACCGAGGTACTCGACTTTGCGTCTTTTGATAGTTCGCATTATGTTTCGGGACTCGTGTACGCGCTGAAGCACAGTTTCATTTTTGATCTTGTGCGTCCAACTTATGCGCAGCATGCGACGGTAACACCACATCTCAAATGCCCGTAGGCGTCGCGTAGTGTCTTCTTTCAAAGTCCATGCTTCGCAACCGTACATGACGACAGGCCAAATGTAACACAGAAGTAGCCTGACTCGGAGCTTTATGTTAATTTTACGGCAACACAGAACCTTCCTCATACTGTTGAAAGTGGCTCGAGCAATTTCTATCCGGGTCTTGATTTCTTGGTCAGATACCCATTCTTCATTAACCCAAGCACCAAGGTACTTGTATTGTCGTACTCGCTCTAGTTGTTTTCCAGCTACTGATATGCTAGGATTCAACTCTGCATTTCTGGAGACTACCATCAACTTGGTCTTACTGATATTGATGGACAACCCGGCTCTTTCGCTGTGTTCGTTGACTTTGTTTACTATTTCCTGCAGATCGCGTTCTGAGGCTGCAATGAGAACAGTGTCATCGGCATAACGCAAGTTATTGACGACCGTACCGTTGACTTTCACGCCCGCTTCCATATCCGCTAGGGCATTTGCCATTACAGCTTCGGAGTAAACATTAAAAAGCAAGGGAGAAAGAACACAGCCTTGCCGAACCCCTCGACTGATTTCAATTTCGTCGGTTTCCTCATCTCCAACCCTCACAGTAGCCACTTGATTCCCGTAGAGATTGCGAATAATCCTGACATCTTTACCATCAAGTCCAATGTCACTTAAAAGGCTCAGAAGTTGTTCATGTTTTACTCGATCGAATGCTTTTTCGTAATCGATAAAGCATAGCAGGACGTCAGTTTGCATATCTCTGCATTTCTGTACGAGAACATTGAGGGCGAATAGAGCTTCCCGAGTGCCTACACCGGATCGAAACCCAAATTGGCTATCTCCCAGATGTTCATCACATTTCGGTCTTATTCTGTTCTGTATGATGTTCAAGAATACTTTAAGTACATGGCTCATTAGACTAATCATACGATATTCTCCGCATTTTTTAGCGTTTTGCTTTTTGGGTATTGTAATAAACGTAGATTTAAGCCAGTCTCTTGGAAGATTTCCAGTTTCATATATGTAGTTGAAGAACTGTGTTAACACATCCAATTGGTCTTCTTCTAACATTTTAAGGATTTCAACGGGCACTTGGTCTTGTCCTGGCGATTTTCCTGATTTGGCAGACTTCAATGCCCGTAGAACCTCGGATTTTATAATAGAAGGGCCCGTGTCGCCAATCGTCATTGCGATATTCCTTGATGGATCCATATACATCTCCGAAACATAATCACACCATAATTTTCTCTTTCGGTCAGAGTCCAAGATAAGATTCCCATTGGCATCTGTCAAGTTGTTAAAAGGTCTTCGTCTTTGACCCACCATTTCCTTAATGTACTTATGCGCGTTGAAACTGTCATGCCTGCGAAGAAGATCTTCTAAGTGTGCACATTTATCACTGTAATAATTGTTCTTGGCCTTCACGATCTCTTTTCGAATGGTGTTATCAATCTCTCTATACCGGTCTGGGTTTGTAACCTTAAACTGCCTACGGTCCTCCATTAGTTGCAAAATTGAGTCCGTCATCCAATCCTGTTTCTTAACCTGTTGTGTTGAATGCAGGTATTTGCAGCATATATCATTAACACCTTGCTTAAGACTTGACCATGTGTTAAGGTCATAATTAGATGTTTCCGTGCGATATTCAACGATCCACTGATTGATGGCGTTGTGCACATTTGCTCTTGTGTCGGGCTCAGCAAGCATTCGTACGTTTGGCCTCTTGTCCATTCTCTTTCGCTGTACTCTCTTCAGCCTACATTTTACGTCCACCACTACTGGGTTATGATCGGACCCTATATCTGCTCCAGGGTAGGTTTGCGCTTTCTTGACACAGTTTCGGTATCGTCTGTTGATCAAAACGTAGTCAATTTGGTTACGTACTACGTGGTCAGCTGTGTGCATTGGCGAAGTCCATGTATACAAACGGCGCGGTGGTAGTTTAAAGAGGGTATTCGTGATTACAAGATCATTATCTTGACAAAATTCTATTAGTGTATCACCTCTGTCATTTCGAAGTCCAAGGCCATAAGCACCTGTAACACCAGGAACGATGGACGAACCAACCTTCGCATTCATGTCGCCCATTACGATGATAATTTCATGGTTTTTTGTGGTTTTCAGCAAGGTGTCAACATCCCCATACAATTCCTCAATTTCTGATGATGGTTTCTCTCCCGTAGGTGCATATATTTGTATTACATTGATGTTGTATGGTTTAGCCTCCAGTTTGATCAGCATGACTCTGTTTGATAGAGGGACAAAATTTATGACTGACTTGGAGATTTCTTTTGTGAGAAGAATACCCACACCATATCGTTCCGATTGTTGGTCGCTCCCTGAATAATAAAGGACATAGTCATCAGGTGTGAAATATTTGTCTTGACCTGGCCATTTAGTGTCACTGATGCCAAGAATGTCCACTTGCAACCGTTTAATTTCCTTTATAACATTAGTGAACTTACCGTCCTGTTTTAAACTTCTAACATTCCATGTTCCTATTCTGAGGGTTTTCCACCCGGGGATTCTTAGCACCCCTGTCCCATTTAAGGGACGCCGGGCACTCGGGGCCGTGGCTATATTTGACTTTTTCATTATAAGCTAACTACTAGGGAATGTAGTGCAGTGGTTTCCCGTTGCCTTCTGCACCAGGCCTTTTAGAGGTTATTTATACCTCAAGGCTGCTGAAGCCTCATCCAGCCAGTTGCCTGGCCGGGGGTATGGTTATACCGCCATTGCTCGGTCGCCAGAGCCTCGTCCGTTATCTAGCAGGGGGCACCGCGCCGTTCAAGATGATCGACGCCGTCAGCTATTCATACGAACTGCCGACGCGTGCAGGTGAGGTTGACAATTGGGGCCAGCAAAGATCTTAAAGCCGTTCTCCCCCTTACCCCCCCAATTACAATAATATTGTTATCGATTGCACAATCGAGACAAAATTTCAAATCATATATATTGTGTTATGTTATATTGTGTTCAAAAATAATTTTCGATTTGTAATCTAAAATTATTTTTGAACACAATATAACAGCTGAATTGTAATTACCAAGGCAGAGGCACCTCGGCGACCGTGCCTAGCTTTTCGCGTGAGCGCCTATTCTACATTGCTTATTTTCAAAATAAACTGCATGATTCATTGTTATTTCAAGTGTCTTAATATGATAGTTTCTTTCATTTATTTTTTCTACATGAACAATCTTATTTAAACACTCAATTGTAATTTCAAAACGATCTCATTTCTATTGTTCTACCGACTTCTAGCTATCTAATCAGAATATAGCCTGCAGCAGTGTTTTCGCCATACAAACTGTTCAGAAATTTCGAAAGTGCTTTTTTAGATAAAAAAATGTTGCATTTCGAACCGGATGCTTCATGCTACGCAACTTGCAAGTGATCACTGGATTCGAAAACACCTGGAGTTGACAAAAAGTGGTGGCTGGTGCACGTGAGGTCGCAACGCGATCGCGGGACACGCGGAGAGGCTGCGTCCGCGCCGAGCCCGCCGCGTCACCAGTCACCAGCCTGCTCGCGCAGTCTCGATTTCTCGCCGTCGCCAGTGCCGCGCTAGCCGCAGACGACGCCACTCGTCCTGTTATCGCTGTGTCTCGAAGTTTTAACGTAACAAAAACACTTGTCGAAGTCCGTGTCATTTGTAAATATCAAACAACAAACTAACGAACATAAAATTTCGAATAACGAATTGAATGGTGCTGTGAACAAGTGCATCGAATTGTTGAATACAGCCACCTACCTGTCCGATGCGTGGCGGAACATAAAAACAAACTCGTCTCGTGTTCCGAATGGTCCCCGGCAATAATTATTAGTTTGGCAAAAGTGAGTGTGTGTGCTGTGGACGCCTAATGGTTCAATTAGAACGAGTTTAATAAGAATAAGTTTGTATTAACGCATTGTGTGTACCTGTTCCCGGCTGGATTTTCGGATGTTAAAGTTGGTTAGTGTCAATTCCTTTTTTGTTTACTCCAATGCTTAAATGATCTTGACAATTCTTGTATTGCTTAGAATGAAATCAAATCCCTGGCTATATTTACTTAAAAATAAGCGTGAAACATAGCTAATCGTAAGTTCGTAGTCTATGTTGTGTACGTTATCTAAAGGTCTGTGAGCTTAGTAATCAACTCGATAACGATAATTATAGTTTGGCATCAATAACAATTATTGTGTAGATAATGCATTCTGATTTAATATCAATAATTCACTTTCCAATTAGATCATAACTGCTTTGTTTGTTCTGACGGAGCAATAATAGAATTCCAATTTGTATAATGCAAGATATTTTATTTTCACTGCAGTATTAGTACATCATGTCGATTTATCGTATAACGTCACCAATCTAAAGTTGTTCCTACATCGATATGTCGAGCAGCACCATTAACCATTAAAATACCAGTTACATTACTTCAGCTAATTTGAATTCATCCGAATTCGAGAATTCTTGTTTCCTTGCTTGGCTGTCTTTTCCTGTTATGTTAAGGTTTGTCGCAACGTATTAATTTATGAAGTCATTTTCTGTAGCTATATTGTAGTGAATGCCAAAGACATTATGATTTTGATCGCTTGTTAGATTAAGGGCGGGTTCGACCAAATTCCGAGTATGGGGGTACAGACACCAATAAATGCTTAAACATTAGTCGAATTCGCTGTAATGACGGTATCCTGCGTACTCGGCCGATTTTTGGCCGTGTACGCATTTGACAGCTGAAGCATTTTTGGTGTTACTAAACCAGGGTAGCTAATCGAAGTTTGGTAGAATTCGTCCTAAATAGATCTACAATTCCCTGGCTTTCGACGACATTGAAGCCATTATCTTGGCAATAAACACACTTAATTCCTTAGCAATTATGCTAAAGGGCATCTGTCGGTCTATCCCGCCGGCTGTTCACTTAATTTGCTTCGTAATCTTGAACTTTTGCTGGACCACTATTGAACTTGTAATTTACTGCTGCTTCCTTTATTATTGTTACTTAATTATCGTTTTTAACTTCCTTTCGTATTGCAGGTTGTATTGTTATATTCTTAATATCTCGTACTACATCAGCAGTTGCATTTACCAATGTTGTCTTTGAGGTTGTTTCAATAAATTCAAAGTATTAAGATTTATAATTTAAATGGAGATAAAATAACAGATATATAAAAAAAAGTTAATAGTAACTAATGTACTAGTCCAAATATTTTGTAGTGTGATGGTATTGAAGCTGTTTAAGAATAAGCTTTAAGTTAGAAGCATTGCTTCTAACTTAAAGCTATATCATTAATTATTATTATTCCAGTCCGAATGACATGAATAGCGGAGATAACGCAATGCTTAATTTGAGTCCACTGCATTGCTCAACTGAAAGCAACGCCAGACATGTTAATAGCAGAGCACTTAAACCTATTCAAAAACATTTGAAATATCCATTTCGTTCGATAAGTTGCCTTTAGTTCGTTTTTATGGTTTGTAATAAAGAGTCAGTTCTTTAGTTCTTGAATAGAGTATTGCGGTTAACTTTGCGTTGGAAAGGTGCCGTATAACTTATTGAACGTACGCCTTGAGAAACTTATGAACGTTACCCGAGGCTGTGACATTACTAGGGTGTGTGGAATGGATCAGAATGTAGTCGTTCAGCTGTTTTGGAACCTGCTTTCGTGGCGTTAACGAAAGTGGTTTTATGATGTTTCTGTTTCTAGAAACCTATCACTCTTATTCATAAACGCTATTTCAGTTAAAAACAATTGTTTAACCATGGTAAAATTGTTGCTTAAAACTAAAGTAGCGTTTACGAATAAGGGGGTTAATTTAAAATCGTTAGTTCTTTATACGTAATACATTACATATAAATTTTATATTTCTTTTGGTAGAAATCATCTTCATAGACTTTATCTTTGCTGAGCTATGTCTTTCCGTTCAAAAGAATAATTAGTCAAGGTATTATTATGTAACTCTTAATACTTGATATTTCAAGGGTTTCAATTGGAATTCTAACTCTGATTGAACCCTGATCGAATCTGATAACTGCCGAAACAAATGATTTATAGTGCCTTCCGTAGCGAGTAATTGGGATGCTTATATAATGGTATCCAACCATAGCAAATGTTTCATTGTATTCAATGTGAAGGCACGTTACAGTAAAATTTTCTGATTGCTACTGGACAGTCATATAGAGGCGATAAAAACAGCTTAGAATTCTTAACAATACTAAATTTTTTGGGAAGAACTATGGAAATAAATTGCGTGCAGTGCGTGCATTTTGCTCAGTTTTAAAAGCGACTATTTCTAATTTATTTTCAAATGCGACCAATAATACAATCAAAATTTTAAAAAATATAAAAATTTAGGTAACAAGTAGTTACACTTATGACGCGTCAAAAACAATAAAGCTTATACAAATATAACAAACAAATTATATACCTACTTCTACTTGTATACCTCTACATTTTTTTCTTCCTGTTCACTACCGGGAGGCCTTGTCAAGAGAAAATGCAGGCAAGAAACTCTGCAAGGGGTCCATCCTCCCTTTACACAAAATTGTTACCATCAGTTCAGTCGTCTGCCCGTTTCTCCGTTTTAACATTTAAACAAATTGAATGATGCACTAAAATTAAAGTTATTAATGCACTATGACCTATGTAGTTATACAATTTACCATACAAAAAGTTTTGTAGGTACCCCGAATAGGACAAAATGATATACATATTGCAAAAAGTAAAATTCCTCGCAGTTCTGATCCAATGGTCTTGGTGTGGTCTAATCAGACACCTAATTCGATAAAGTTATCGTTTCAACTACTGTGTCCAAACACTTTTACTGATAAGCCAGCCGTTGGCTCAAATAACCTCAATCGAATGGTAAATATTAGAATCTGTGGGTATTACACAGTTACAAAAACGAATCTATAGTATGTAAATTAAATTCTTTTTTTCAGATTTTGAACTGCAAGAAAGGCTTGGACCATACCGACACAATAATTATTTCACACAACTTACTACCATGCTTATCATCATAAGCATTATTAAACCAACAGTGTACATGATAACTGCGTATGTTATGTCTTATTTAAATATCTTTTCTATTGCCTGAGCAGATTTGAACGAGGTTTTTAATTTAAGACGATTTCCGACGATTCTTATGTTTAAGATAGAAATAGCATTTTTAACAATTGGATATTAAAAAGGATGCTATCTTCCCCATTCTTGGACTCGAAATAAGTAAAAAAACTTTGTTCCGGATGTCTGAAAACACCTATCCACAAAATTATAACAAATCAGCGTGATGGTGTTTTAGTCCAAAGTAATATGATAATGTATCATTTGATGTCGGAAGATCTTCGCGAGCTAAAACATAAATACTCGAACGATGACCAAACCAATATGTGAGTACGAGTATCATAGCGTGAGATAATAATTTACTATTTACTATTAATATAAATAAATATTCGCGCTTCGTTAATAATATTGGCTATTTTTGAGCACAATTATTGTCAAAACCCGGTATTGTTTTGTAAATTATCGTTGCCTCAGTGTTTAATAAACAAAATGAATCGATGAAAACATTACAAGAACTTCTTATTTGGTTGCGTAGAAGAATATACCTAGGTAGATAGTGAAATACCAAATCTTTTCGACAAATGTAAATCGGTGTTTAATTTTGTAAAATTTTACGTACCTATAGCTACATACGGCAGTCACCTGCATGAGTAACGTTTGTGGTAAACCACTGCTTTTTTATATGTGGGAGCAATGAGGTACGTAGCGAAGCCAATAAAAACAAAAGATAAAATACACTGCTAATTTAAAATGACAAAATCATATTGTCTCGTGTTAACTCCTCTTCTGTAGCAATTCGGCAAGCTTACATCGAGTTTAATAAAAATAAAAAATATACTGTCTACTGGTTTACAAGTCATCCGATACTATCACTAATTCTCCACACTCTGCGCTTTGCGTACGACAAAACTAAGCGATTTTTTTAAATATCTTGATTATTGGCCAGAAAACACAAGATACAATACTTGTATCTTTTTTTTACCTACTTTTTCAAACTTTTTTCAATGTTCCCGAGATTGCGTGAAATCTTGATAGTAGTTTGATACTACGACAGGATAAAGACACCGTTTCAACCCCTGTCTAATAGATAACTATAGACTATTAGGTAACAATTAGAGCTCCTTCTTTTACATATTTCCGTTTTTTTATATAATATGCAACGATGCGTAAGACAGCTTTATAGCGGTAGGGTGTCATTGAAAATAAATAGTAATAGTGGTCTAACAAAATTGAAATGAAAAATTTACTTTGCCAAGAATACATTATTTTTAATCATAATCGAATCCTACCTTCCGCTGACTCGACAAAGTTTCTGTGGACATGTGTCGGTCTTTATTTCGTATGCATAACTATACGAGTATTAGATTTCCTTTAGAATATGAGAAATTTTCTAAGTAATCTTTACGTTAGCTTTAGCTATAGAGGCATTATTACGCGCTCACGCCTCTTGCCTTTCCTGTAAACCAACGATTCTTTTATACAAAACATACATAAAAGTTTTCATTTGACGTGTGACAAACAAGATATATCCTCCTTTGTATAATTTCTATGGGAGGTTTTCGTTTGCGGTTTCTTTGCTTTCTTTGTGCATTTTACAGACATAAATAATATGTTGCGTTCGGCATCTGGCCGTGTGGCGCCTTATTTGGTTACGGTCGATTGCTTAGGAAGTGACCGAATTTGTTTTCGAACCGAATTTTTAAGAAGTAACACAACACTACAAAGGTATTGGTAGACTGGCATGCGAATTCAACAGTAAAGTTACAATATTTAAATCAAGAATGTAGGTAATAACTATATTTTTTTTTTAAATTTTGATTTCATGTTCGAGGCTTTTTTCTTTATACGTTTTTCTTTGAAAACGAATCTACTTACTTGCATTAAATATGCCCTACATATGCGATTATTATCATAATAATATTCATTCTACTGTTGTATAACTGAATATCATAATAACAATGATATAGTTACGTCTAATAACAAGGTAGTTGATTATTTTGTCTGTTAACTTATCAAACTGATGTCAATAATTATTTTACATAAATAAATATATTTATTACTATTACGCTTGTACTGGAATACAAATATTTACCATATCTTCGTTTCAAAACGGTTTTCAAGAACAGTAGAATACTAATAACTAAAATACTACTTAAAGCAAGATTATTTAACAACTAGTTAAATAATCTTGCTTTAAGTAGTAGTTTTGTTTGCTGATGACACTTCTTTGATTTTCAAAACTGACAGACGCAATAACGTATCTGACGAAGTAAACAATGCTCTCTCGCAAGTCTTGCATTGGTTCAATATTAATAACCTTGCACTTAATTCTAAGAAAACAAAATGTATTAAATTTTGTATGCCTAACGTAAAGCAGATCGATACTCAAATTTGTATAAAGGAGGAACGGATAGAAATAATTAAGTCTACCACTTTTCTTGGAATTACTGTGGACTCTAAACTGCAATGGGGTCCACATATTACGGCTCTAGCAGGAAGACTAAGTTCAGCTGCGCATGCAGTTAGAAAAATAAGGCAGCTCACTGATGTTGAAACGGCGAGATTAGTTTATTTTAGCTATTTTCACAGCGTAATGTCGTATGGTCTACTGTTGTGGGGCTCCGCTGCTGACATTCAGACTATCTTTGTACTTCAAAAGAGAGCCATTCGTGCCATATACAACCTTAGACCACGTGACTCGCTCAAGGAATTATTTAGGGAAATAGATATATTAACTGTGGCGTCTCAATACATCTTTGATTGTATTATGTATGTACGTAAACACTATGATACTTTCCTTAAAAATTCTGACTGCCATAGCCTCAACACCAGAAATAAGCAAAAGCTCGCCGTTCCAAGCCTCAGACTTCACAAGACTGTTAAATGTTTTATAGGAATCAGCATAAGAATGTATAATAGGCTGCCACAAAGTTTTATTGACTTGCCCCTGCATAAATTTAAATCAACTGTTAAAAGCTGTTTAATGAAAAAGGGGTATTATAAGATAGAAGATTATTTTACAGATAAAAATTCGTGGCTACTATAATTTGCTCCTCTGCACATACTTATTTTACAATATTTAAAATGTTCTATATTCCTTTTGTTATTATGGCTGTTTAAAAAAGGCTAACTGTTGAGTTTCTTGCGGCACTTCTTCTCAACAGGCCATTCACGTCGAAGTGCTAGTAGGAATAAAAATTTTGACGTGCAAAAGTATTTCATGTAAATCTAATTGTAGAATAAATGATTTCATTTCATTTCATTTCACTCGGTAAAGAGTCATACAACATTTAAATAAAGCATAAAAAATAACTGAAGTAACTATGGTGTAAAATAAACTAAGTACCTACTTCCTTATTAATTACATTGCCATCGGATAAAATAAGTGACCAAATTCAGCATGTAAACACAAAACAATACACCTAAAGAAAATTGTTAATAAGCAACAATTATCTCAAGCCTCGATTAGTTCAAATCGATATCCGAGATAGTTCCGCTCGACGCTCCCGTCTCTAGTTATTTATGTTCCCGTGGCGATGGCGCTAGAGCTAGACGACTGAAAGTTTACTTTACGCCCGCCGACCAAGCTTCATGATAATGAGCCATTGTCTAAGTCTATGTACTGCTCTTTAAAATATTGTCCAATATTTTCTAAAATGCGTACACGCAATTTTAAAAACTGTGTTTTTTTACAAAAAAGTAAAAAAAAAATTAATTTTTCTGTGAAATTTTAATGTACTAAAATAGAAAATTTATTACAAGGGAATCATAATTAATAATGTGAATTATGAAAAAAATAATACGGACTCAAATTTTTTGCTGAACTGTCGCCAATTTGCACACACGCACTCAATAATTTGTCAACAATTCTGTAATCGATTTTTAGTGTGTTTACACTAAAGTTCTTCATGGTTATTTGATTTATTTGTTGAGTACGCGCAGTGAAATATAAATCTGGAAAAAACAAATGAATTGAACTAGTGTACAAAAAGACTTCTATTTAATCGTCATCAAAAAATGTTTACTTGGAAATAAAAACAATATCGAAGAACAATAAAAAATACAAGATAAAAGTAATAAAAAATGTTATGTTGACAGCAGTGTCAGTAATAAACAGTTACTTTAACACGTAGTTGAAAATTAATACTATTCATAATCAGAATTATAATTACTGGAGGCCACAATCCCGGTCAGAGGTACTGTTACAGCACATCAACATTTACATTACAGTTAAAAAAATCCAATAAATTTCAATCTAATGTGTTTGAAATATGGAACATATTTGACGGACAAATTTTACGAGCCGGTTTGTTCCCCACACTGGTTTACCTTGAACCTCAAAGCCCTGCGCACGCCGCCTTCTAAATGCGCGCGCATGCGTGTAAACATAGTCCCTTTACGGCGTAGATTTTAGCGTTTGCGCACCATATTATACTAAATATATGGCACAACGGGTCTTACGCGACTTTAACTGCGCGAGCGCAACGGCTTTGCAATGGCCACCCACTCGAATTGAACTTACCTTATCAATAGGAATAGTTGTGTGGTCTGTGAGCTGAAAATACAGTTAGACCAAAGTGGCTGTCTAGGTTTTTAGATGAACATTCACTCAAAAAAAGCACCTTTCGTTTTATTTTTATACTTTTGAATGTATGTCAAGGAAAAGTATTTAATATCATTAAGGAAGGTCTAATGCTAGACATATGACAATTCTAAGGGCAATTCTACGAAAATCTATCTGTATCACAGATGTTGTTCTAGTATAGACAAATCACCACATATAGGTCAGCTTTCGTGCAAGATTGGTAGGAAAAAATGGACATATCAAGTCAAAACATTAACACTATAATAAGTATACAAGATTAACACTTAATACTAACTATTTTGACAAAGTAGTTAGTATTAAAATTAGTTCTTGCCATTGCGTAGCCAGCCACTAAGGCCGTTGGCCAATAACCATGGTTTCTGAAATTACTCCGGACATCCTGTCGCACTAACGCGTTTCCTGAACGTTAAAAATCGGATGTTTGGTACTTTTGTGTTAATTGTCATGTTTCTTCCGCTAAAACCTTGGAGCTATAGCGTTGAGAACATTTGGAATGGTCGACCTCTAATAATCTAGATATAACTATGGTTGCATAATTTACTCTTTAATTGACCTTTTTATATTACTATTCAAAGTTAATACCTTAAGTTTCGAGGCGAGTGAATTCTGTGAAAATCTGTAAGAAATTTTTGATTGATTAGACTGAAGTTTCAAGTTTCAAATTTAAATTGCGTTATGCAATGCTTTCTGTAATATGGTAACGTATTTTCCTTATCTTTCTATCCTTCTGTGGGCGTTAACACCTCCTACCTACCCTTAAGAGGAAAGAGGCGTGATGATGTTTTTTTTTCTATCCTTGACCTTAGTCTTTAAATGGGGACAGTAGTGTATCCTCTTCCATTTTCACTTATTCACTTTTTTCTTCTGTCTTTAGTTCAGCATTCACTGTGTTCCTTCTCATCACAGAATCTTTGGTTTATTCTTTTATTTCGGTTCAACACGGTTTAAGAGTAATACTATTGTAAAATAAAATAATTTGAAAATGATTGTGAAAATGTGAGAGTCATTAATAAAAATAAAACCTGCAATTTCACTGTTATTCTTAAATCTTCGCAATTTAATATCCGATTTTCACATATCTAATCAATGGTGCTATTTTTAAAACTGACAAATTGATTACTTGACAGGTTGAGAGCAATCTGACTTAGATTGTTTGTGTTATTTGCTTGAGATAATTTGCGTACGTGACGCCAACACTATTCCAAAGTAAAATGGTCACATTTTACTAATCAATCAAATTCAATACACGCCAGGAGTTATCTGTTGAATGAGTTCTTGTTTTGCATTTCTCTTCGTAAACAACACCCTTATGAATGTCTCAATGCTTATAATACGAGATATCGGTCGAGAAACTAACACATATTATTATGATCCTCGCCACCTGTTACATGGGGACCTAACGTATCTGGCGAAATGTGGGTGTTTAACACCTCTGCATAATGTGTTGTTATGTTATTATTATAAAGGTGGTCTAGCAATAGATTTTAACTTTTGTCTGAAAATCAAAATGCGTTACTCATCATCATCATCAGGCATGATGTCCACTGCTGTGTACAGACCTCCCCCCTTTTCCACTCCTGCGCTGCCCGCATCCTGCTCATTAAGGACCAACTTTTTAGCAGAAAAAAAACTTTTATTAGCGTTCTTCGTCCTCAGCCTTAGTACGTCCTACTGCTGGGCACAGGCCTTTCTCATGGAGAAACACATGAGAAGTATGGGCCGTAACACCACCACGCTGGCCCAATGCGGGTTGGTGGGTAGGAACGGGTGCAATAGCAACCGGGACCAACGGCTTCATGTGCTTTCTAAAGCACGGAGGAGTTCGAGATCGCAAATGGTCGCCCATCCACGACCTGACCATGGCGAAGGTAGCTTTGTTTTCAAAGCGTACTAACTCTAAGTCGACTTACCTCTACTAAAATGGCAGATAATAGATAGGAACTTTTAATAATTAATAACTTTTATTAGATTTGCGATATCTACAAAAATATCTTGTGAACTTTGAAGAAATCACGCGAAAAGTCTTCAAAATACTTCACTAGATAGCACATAATGCTGTATTTCTATAGTTTGTACGTTTGTACGCATTGTATAATTAGGCCAACGACATGGAAAATTATTTACAATGTAAGCTGCAATAGCACTATAGAAAATACCGTATAAAATTGTCTCGTGATTACAAATTCCTAGGCGCATGCGCAGAAATTGTCAGTGCTCAAGATAGCGACTCGGCTTCGCAATCCGAGAAACGTTTTCGTACAATTTACATCCAACTGGCTTTCCACATGAGGAAGTAGTTAAGGCGGGACTTATGGAAATCTTCGCGATCTCGGTACCTATAAATTGTCTTTTGATAGCTATTCAGCTAAACACAATGTGAAAAGGAAGCCGCCGTTATGTTATTTACCTTCATAACGTCTTCGCACATACTCGAAGTCTACTCTACTCCAACTCAACTCATAATATAGCGTTGAAATGTAGGTATGTTTTATGTTGTGTGACTTAAGAGTGAATTTACCGAATTTTAAGTTTAAAGTGTACGATGCGTGTTCCACGTGTTGTACACCTATTTGACTGTCGCCGACTCGTTTGTGCTAACGGAACAGAAGCTAGTTCTGTTCCATTGGTGTGAGCGTGAGCGAGAACATATTATAGCCACTAGATTTTGCCCGCGACTTCGTCCGCGTATAATAGTAAAGTGATGGTATGTAGCCTTCTAAAATAGGCTATGCAACACTGAAAGATTTTTTTCAAATTGGAACAGTAGCTTCAATTGGTGGAATTAAAAATTTACTCCTACTAGAGTAGGAGTAAATTTTTGAAATTGTTAGAAGCAAAGTTCATAGTGGCGTAAATTTGTCCTTAATTATTCTGGGAGGCGTGATTTAATCTTTTTAACATTTCCATGGGAATATCGGGATAAAAGGTAAAGCCTATGTCCTTTCTCAGGCTCTAGACTATCTGCGTACCAAATTTCGGTTAGATTGGTTCAGTAGTTTTGACGTGAAAGCGAGACAGACAAACAGACAGAGTTGCTTTCGCATTCATAACAATATTTATTTATGTAGTTGTTCTATTTAGATGCATCTGAATAAACCAGAGTCATCATATACGCATTTAAGAGGTGACAATCTTTATTTATTTCTAATAAGAGTCATTTACTGTCAAAAGTGGTTACATATTTTTGGAGTCGACTGTACAAGATTTTTTTTTGCAATGATCGAAACATTGCAAAAAGCTTAAAAGCTCTGCAATCATCCGTAAATGGAAGTCAATTATAAATAAAAACCTACTCCTTATTTATGTTTTCGAGTACGTTGCGTACTGTACGAATCAATAGTTAAAAAATTAAGCAATCCTTTTGTGAAAGCAATTGAAGATTCTTGAGATGCGAAGATTGGGTAAGGTAATCTCAGCAAACCTTGATATTACACAACGACAGTAAAAAAATACTCACCAATCCACCATTTTTATCTGTAATGGTCATGACATAAAAGTATTTCCAATGAAGTAGGCATATAAAGGCGCTAAAACAGTGAAATCAGTAAAAATATATTTTTAAGCACTGGAAAGCAAGCTATGAAAAGGAGAACGGATATTTCATAATAATTATATATTAGACCACGGACGTCATTAATTTCAACAAATACACGTGAAAAAAATTACTAAATTTAAAAGAGCCGGCCTAGACTGAAATAAAATCTTTAGAATCTTGTTTTTTAAATTTATATTAGGACTTTGAATCTCGGTCACGGGACCTCTTTACAATACACATAGTGTAAATGACCACCACACTTACTTGACCGCCAGATCAGGACCATTATCGTTTACTACCCGAGAACAACGGCTATAGTACAATCGACATTAAATTTAGATCAAAGATCTAGTCCATAATGTTCACGATTTCTCATAAGTGACAAGATACCATTAGGCGCGTGCTCGAGTACAGAGTACAGTCAATTTTAGGTCGTAAATTGCCAAATTTTATAATAAACTTTGTACTTTATTTCCAACACGTTAAGATAAAAAATTCTTGGCAAGTTTTGACAGTTGCGTCACTTATTTTCCAGCAAATAGACTGCGAACTTGTAAGGTTGAATGGTGTAATCGGTTTCACTTATTTTTTAATTTACGTTACTGGCCTTAGATAAGTCAATATCGACTAATGATATAATGTGAAATGTAACCGCAAGATTAGTTTTATCTAATAGCAAGTCTTCACATCAATATAGGCTTCCAACAATTAACAATTTGTCGATAAACTCTTTGAACTAACTTACTCTACAATCTGTCGTAGTACCAACCTAATCTAAAACTGTAACATGACGATTTTTATTTCTATTTGCAATATTTAGAATTGAATAAATACTGATGAGAGTCCTTATCAGACCAACCAAAACCAAAAAGCCTGACTGAACCGACAAAGCATATCAAGCGAAATGTATTATTTCCCCGCCTATTCTAAGGCTCATGTACGCGCATCATACCAAAATAATTGGTGCAGATTTCACCCACGTATTTAACGTATTTAGGGTCGAATTTTCTACTTCACATTAAGTTCCACACGTTCAAACTCGCGGGCCAAAGTTTGAGTATATTTAAAGGCTTTTCTACAAACATAGTTTCAGTCTTTTATGTGTTTGGGATTTCGAAACGAACGCTCCTTTTGTTCCAATCGATACATTGCTTCACTCCACCCGCGCTGAATACGAATGATTGGTTTACAATTTGTTTTGAATTTTATCCTTGACGCATATTGCTGTTGTTGTTGGATTTATTAGATCAAATTTTTATTTTCCAGCGCGCGTTAAAAGGTCCTCCTTTTCCACTCTAAGTGGGATCGGTACAACATGTCTTCCATTCTCCTCTGTCACTCGTCAGCTCAGCATCCACTTGTTTTATTCTCATATTATTCTTCACGTGTTCAATACATAGCTTCTTGGATCTTCCTTTCACTCTAGGTCCGTCCACATCCATGCTCAGCATCTTTCTTGTAATGTGGCATTCATACCTCCTTATTATATCGAGCGTTTAAGGTCCATTTGCAGGAAATTTAAATCGAGATTTAAAACTCGATTTTGTCTAGGTTATCTTTTCCATGCTAAGTGAGCTTTTGCTTTTTCCATAACACTTGATCAAGTTATACAATGAACAGTATTCCAGTTAAGTAAACTTAATTACTTTAATTTATAGGAGAATATTTTGAACACTTAAAATTAGTTGATGTTCATAGTAAAAATTACAAAATCATTATATCCAGTTTTTAAAGTTAAACTAATTATTATTATTGTATTAAAAGTATCTGTTACTTACTTTAATATCATATTTTGTACATATTTTGAGTAATAGCACTAATAATTTATTTTTAAATATATAAATCTATAAGGGCCACTTGCAGGAAATTTTAAACCTAGCTTAAATCTCATTTAGTAATTTTTTGTTATAAAAGCCATAGTAAAAATGTGAAAAACTGACAAAAACGAGTTTTAAATCTCGATTTAAATTACCTGCAAGAGGCCCTAAATCTATAAATTTCATTTTCATAAAGTATTGCGATTCAATTTGAATTGCTAAATCTGCGTTCCTTGCTAGAGCAAAAACTTCCTGCATTGTTTCAATATCTATTCTATATCAGTACTACTAGAAATCTTGAGGTTACAGAAGACATTTGAATAATTCTCTTTGTTTTGTTTTATGTGAATGGCGTTGCAATGCACCAATGCAATAATAATATTAGCAATTCTACAAGTTCCGTGAAATACGAGTGAACGGTTGTCATCACACTTGCGTACGTGACAGTATGTGGAAATCAAATCTGTTATTGAGATTATGTCCCTTGACCGGCAGAGCAATCAACAACCCGATTTTGGAGCAGAAAAAAAAACAAAAGCATAAATTTGTACTTATTTGATGGCAAATAGGATGTAAATTCTTCTTAAAACCTGTATGGAAACAAAATCACTCAGATCTTATTTCATCCTTCACGTTTTTTTAACATAATAATATTGCTAATTACTATTGCGGTCGTATTGTAAAAAAATCACATTATAAAATGTGAGTTCTAACATCTTCGCTTTTCCCTTCTGGGGTGTAGATTATTGTTATTGTGTTCATTATTTTTATGTCTTAGAAACTACAGGCATATTATCAATATTTCGTTTCAACTTGCGTGGAAATTTTATCATCTATCTAGTTTAGAAATCGCATTGATCTCGGACCATTCCACAACTCAACACCATAAAGGCACTCGGGCTCGGAAGAGTTGATTTATATTCTATTCACACGACTAGACCGTCTTCCTTTTAGTAAAGTCGTTTTTGCTTTGATCGATTCGGCGCTATACGACGGGGAATGCATAAATCAAAACAATTAGAAACATGCCATTCAATATGAGCTCCTTCATCTTCAGGTCTTTAATGTCAGTCTACATCTTTTTTGTTATTGGCAAAGGCAATAATTTACCGAAAGCATCTATATAAATAATTAATTTGGCAATTTTAACCCATGACGCAAAATAAAAGACCGTATCAACATCAGTCGATTAAAATGTAATTAGCAAATAAATACGTTATTTCGCCAATTGCAGAAATTTGTTTGTTTTACGTCATAGAAAGACTACGTTTGGTTTGCCAGTCATTCAAGAATATTACATAAGATTTAAATTCCGTAACGTATCCACTGGCATTGATCATTCTCTCGTTATCGGATGTTTGATAGTGTTGATTTAGTCATAGAACCTCTTGAATCATGTCGGTTTTGATCTATAATAGTATTGCGTAAAGTCGATGACGTCAAGATTTCTCATATATCTTTATTAAGACGTTTAAACATGTAAATTAGAAGCAATACTTTAAATCTTGGCATCTTTTAAACAATTCCCCCAAGGCCACTTTCTACTATCGCACCGCCAGCCATCTACAGGGACTTCACCCACACGTAAAATCAAAATTAATAGAGTATTTTGAGCTTTCAAAGTAATTTTGTTCCACGCACTTCACAGGTTTGTAGCTTCGACCAATCTCTTTACTTTATGTACTTGCAATTTGTTACGGGTAATAGTGGTACACAGGTTAAGTATACACGCATACATCAATAACAGATATAATGTATTTCATTGCACCTTTGAAGGAGGTAAATTGTGCGCTAAACAAGTTTTCAACCAATAAAGTCAAGCAGTCGCCTCAACCTTAGGCGCTCATGACACCTTACCAGCTGTTTCTTTCGCGAGTTAGTGACCCTTTTGGGGTCAAGTGAGTTCATTATTTTGGTGGAATGTCGTTTCTGCAGTCATCGATGTATCTGGTAAAAGTTCTCTTAGGTATTTACAAGAAGGAAGTTTTCGTACACCATGTGATGAAGATTGTGATATTTTTATAATCAGTCTTGTTGCAGTCTACGCTTTCATTCTGAGTTGTGGCTACGCATTGAAATGCAAAATTTCGGCAACAGGAACATTTTCATTTGTCTTGTATGGATCTTCATCATCATAATCATCAGCCAATTCGTTCACTGCTGGACTGCCATTGTACTGTACTGAATTTTCCGCTGCTCTCATCCAGCCCACTTCAGCAAATGTATGGATATCTTCTTCTTTCCTCGCAGGGCGTACTCTGGATCCAGTCCAAAAATTATGCAGTCTTTTAAAACACAAACAAGGTATATTAGCTGTGCATGCAGTTGTGTTTTGCAAAAAAGTGAGCCACGAGCGTCATTTAGACGATGTGCCAATTTCTCCTTACCCACATTCCGCTATCGAGTCTTGACAAACATTATTTTTCTTCAATGAGAATCTACATATTTAATTTGTATTGATAATTTACATCGGCTATTAAGGTAGGAAAGACGTATTGCTTTCTTTGTAATAATAATGAAATTCAGTGTCCTCGTTTCACGATATAGATCAGTTGAGTTGTTAGAAATTGCGGATGAGTGGCTATTTTTAATGTTTATTTAATACCTTTGTAAAGACTAGTGCTTGCTCATCTCTCCAATCGAGTTGCAAGTCTATTTGGCAAGAGACGTATCTTTTTTGCAATTACCTCTCTTAAAATGTTAATTCAGAAAATCGGTAAAAGTTAGGATGGTTTCATTTTCACACAACGATTTCTTGTCCTAAATCAGAAGGTTCATTGAACGGTAGGTGTCAAATCTTGTCGCATGAAAGTCGAGATTGTAGATTTATTATTCAAAAGGTTCCAAATTATTTTATTGTTAAAAAAGTTTTTGCTTCTTTTGTTATACAATATTATAGACATATTTCGCCCGAGTTACTTAAAATTTTTGTTTTATTGTGCACAATGTGCGTGCATAAATCGATTTATAGATTTTCTAAAATTCTTTGGTTTATCAGCATCACTTTATGAAATCTGTGTAATATTATGATTTATTAATTTTTTATTTTGAACTGAAGCTATATAGAGGTAATCTGTGTTTATATATCGTTTAGATTCCATTAGAAAAAAATAAGTCTTGATTTCTGTAATTTTTATTTTTATTATCTGTAATTAGTGTAGAGATTAACCCTTTTAGCTATCTTTCATATAACTTGCAATCAGCATTGCAGTTTTAAATTGTATTGCATATAAAGTTCGCACATTCATCACCTTACGTAAGTACTTATCGTTACGAGGCTTATGACAATGATAGCTATAAGACTTAACAGTAAATTATTTCCAACTTTAAAATACAATACAAAATACAAACAAGAATAATACTTGTCTAATTTAAAATTGCCTTTCATTTTCTACTTTAATTACGTGTAATTTATATCGAGTTTAAGCGTAATTGTTATTGCCAAAATTGGTGAGACTTTGAATTCTTTTCGTAACTTATGGTTAAGCAATATCAGACCAACAGTGAGAAGTGTATTGTTCAGTGTTTAATTAGCTCTCTAACATACATTTAATACTTACGAGTATACTTTACAGTCTTGGTTTTTAGGTCAGTGAAACGATGTACTTTCATCAACCCGTCGTTATTTATTATATACTTAAATAGTTATACATTCTCCTTTATAGCATAAATGTTGTGTTAATTCGGAGTGTGTATTGGGTTACACATCGAGGCGCGGAAGTGAGGCAAGCGCTTGTGTAGCTCAATTAGCTTCGCGACATCTAGCTAAAGACATAATTACCGTGTCGTAAGCTAGCAATGCTAAATGGAGCAGCAACGGTAAGGCGATGCCAGTCAACATAATATCCAATGCAGTTATGCTGGTCGGAAAATATTCGTAGGCATTCACCCGAAGTAAAATCAGGACACTTTTATCAAGAATTATTACAAATAAATAGAAAAAACCCAGTATCTCAGTGGTGTTGTCTTTAGAATTGAAAAACAATATTGCTATGGTGAACATTGGAATCAATTTAGAATGGGTGACTGATATGATGATTCCGTGGTTTTGTTGAGGCCCTACTGTGAATTTCCCAAAGTATTCAAAAGGACGTCGGGCAAACAAAGCAAAAGAACAGAGGCCAACAATATTTAGGTATTTATACATTGAGTTGAAAATTCAACTTGCATAAATGAGGTGTATGTTTTATACCCATTCGAAATGTCGATTTTCCTGTACGCATTTTATATAAGTTGATGTCATTGAGCAAGGACAGTGGTAAGACGACTGCATGTCTGTGTGGTTCTTGATTATTTAATTATTGAATATTATTAAAAAAATATTAGTAACTTATAATGAATCAAACTCAGAATAGTTTTGATTACCCAAAGTCATCTTTTACAAGCAAATTAATCTCATTGTTATATGAAACATGGGAATGTTTATTAATCTCTGCATAGAAAGCAAGGGTTTTGAAATAGATATTTTAATTAAGCCTTAGTTTACTAATACAAGTAACCTTGTACGAACAAGGTATCAGCCTATATACGTCCCACTGCTGGGATAGGCCTTCCTCATGAAGAAACACATGAGGAGTATGGGCCGTAACACCACCCCGCTGGCCCAATGCGGGTTGGTGGGTAGAAACGGTCACAAATGCGAACGGGACCAACGGCTTAACGTGCCTTCCGAAGCACGGAGGAACTCGAGATCACCAAGTCTTGGTCACCCATCCACGGCCTGACCATGGCGAAGGTAGCTTTGTTTTCGATAGAAGCCAAAGCGTACTGAGCACTACGCCACCGAGCTCCTCTTTGGCTATTGAATATATTTACAAGTAACCTTGTAAGTATAGTTAATAGCTGGTCAGACTATACAAACTGTCTTTATTCAATTATGCCCAACGTTGTTAGTTGAAAATGAAATCTATTGTATGTTTTTGATAGTTTTGTATATTACATACTCTGGCGCAGTGCTTAAAAGTACTCAAGTTCTAGTACTTGTTTTGTTTTACCGTAGTGCGCCACCAGTCACAACCCATATTGTATAGAGTATAAAAATAATGTCATCAAAATAGCGCATACAAATCTAACATTGACACTAAAGTGCATTGCTAAATCTGCGGCGATGATTCAGGCACTCATGACATCACGCGAAATTCCGCTGTTCTCGGTCCGCTGGTGGATTCTTTTGCATCCGGAATATTCGGATAATTAACTGTCTTCGGTCGCTCGTCTGCGACCTTTTGGTGTTTTATGCACGAGATTGTGTTGTGTGTGTGGAAGTGTGGAACAGGCTTACGGCAAAACTTACGGCCCATTTCGTGGTAACGGTTACGGAGCACACTTATCACTGTCAGATTCCAATATCTGCAATCATTATGGTGGTTGCGAAATGCGGCAAATAATATTTAATAATTTAAACATCATAACCACAAAAAGAAGAGAATAAAAATAGATTTATAAATGATAAAATGCTGAGGAAGTAAATGGTATTAGTGACAGAGAAAGATAGAAGAACAGTATATGTAGTGTATGCCCCAAAAATAATAAGTTTCTCTGTTTCTTTTTCTATATTAGATTCTATTAAAAAATATAGCTAAAATCTATCTCCAATTTCACTTGTATTTGTTATGTATAGTTTTGTAATAAATTCTAGTTCAAATAAAAGCCGACTGAAACATTGCAACAATCGTGTTATAACCAACGCCTGCGCGCGCGCAGCGGAAACCGGACAGGATGTTTCAGATATCTTTGTCATTGTCTTGCGGCGTAGGCAGCGAGCTCGTTTGCCGACGCTGGTGATTTTGTAAATATCTCTTGAGTGGAACAGACTACACTGTAGATCGTTAACATATAGGATTTGATACACGTTCTTATTTGACTCACAAATCTGCACAAATCTGCTCACAAAACTCGGTGATGGGCAGCTTTACTACATTTATCACTTTCAGCTCTTTCCTAATGTAGAAGAAATGAGATCAAGAGTGATAAGATGAGATCATTCTAGCCATGTCCTCATTCACATAATCTATCCATCTCTTCTTTGGTCTTCCTCTCCCTGCATTACCATCAACTGTCATATTTATGACTCTTCTCGTTTCATGCTCATTCTCTCTTCTCAAAATATGTGCATACCACGATAGCCGCTATAAACATACTCATTCCTCAGTCTACCAGTAATGAGTTGATAAGTCAGGAATGTAATTATATTTCTAGCTTCATTGTTAATGATGATAATATGTTATGCTTTCTGAACTATGTTTAACACATAAGTTTAAGTATAACCAAACAACGGCATAACTCAAGGTAAAACTCAAATTTCAAAAGAAGGAAAAGTAACGGCGATTTTTTTAGCAAGTTCAGTTTCCGTTCGTGTCAAAGTAAATATCAGAATTCACCGAAATATAATGAAAGACATCTCAAACGATAAATCATTGGTCAACATCAGATGAATCACTACAATGAACTCATTCGTCATTGAGATTATCTTCTTTTGGTGCTTTAATAAAAGTGACTGTGTCAAAAGTATTTTTTTTTGTCCTAACAATCATATGGATATTAGACTTCTAGAGTGTAACATTTTAAATCTTTTAATGACACTAAGCATTTATCAAAAGACTAACATGTTTTTTTTTAATTATGCGTCGCTAGCAGTCACGAGTCATCGCAGTGAATAGCCAATGTGAAGCATCCGAATGGAACTAAAATCAATAGTACATATTGATTCATGGATTGTATTGATCTTAATGATATAATTACCTTATTATAACACGCCTATAATATCATTCGTCACGAATACAACGTCAACATTCCTTCCTTTCTCGGTTCAGTACACTCTACTGGCGCTTCAGAATAGAAGAACCACGCTCGGTATGGAAATATGCTCTGGCCTGAGTTCTAAGGACTAAATGGAATTTCATGGTAAATTGGCAGTTTTTAACAGGATCCGGCAATATTTGACACATTTTCACGTATTTTACTGAGAACAAATACGCTTAAATATTTTTTATACGAGTATTGACTAATATAAGAAATATTAAAGGATATCAAGATTAATTCGAATTCTTTATAAAAATTCAAACAAAGTAAATACTTTCTTTGATTCGTGTTAAAATATAAGGTAATGAATATGATTCAAGATTTTTTCCTCTCTCTCAATATAAAGTAATTGCTCTTTTAAATCTTTCAAGAATTAAAAATTTTCTGTTGCAAATCAGATTGCGCTACTTTAGTTCTCTAAAATAATTGACTTCGTTTTGCTCTACAGGAGCTTCTTAAATTATTGGTAAATAAACCATGAGTTAAATGTAAATATTCAATAAAATGCTTGATGGTATCACCAGAGCGCACTGAATAGCCCAGATAAAGCATGCTTTGTTTCCTTGTTGAAGTACGTTCTTGTTGTAACTCCTTCATTTTAAATTAATTTATCTACTGACCTTAGTTATTCAAACATACTTATTAAGCGCTCTTCTACTGCTCTTTTTTCATGTTTCGTTAGTAAATTCCACTTCCAATCATGGAGCATGTAGGATTGTAGCCAATGGTGAGCGGTAATTGTTTCATAGAAAAAAAGGGTACCGAATCTTCCGATCGCACTAAATAAGAACGTTATTCTTTCTTCTTCTTCTTTGCCTCTTCCCACGTTAGGTGGGGTCGGCTCTCCTTATCCTTCTGCGCCAGCACATTCTGTCCTGGGTTGTCTGGTCAGGCAGTTCGGACTTCCTAACTAGATTGGCCATACTAGTCCACTAAGTCAAGGGCGACCGGCCTCTTCCTTTCTTGCGTTCTGGAATTGCCATTGCCTTCTGAACCACATGCTCGCTTCTGTTCCATCTTAGGCGTGTTTCGGTGAGCTTATCCTGGATTGGAGTGACTTTGAAGCTACCTCGGACGTATTCGTTTCGAATTTTGTCTAGTCTAGTCACTCCGCCCGACCACCTGAGCATCTTCATTTCAGCAACGTGTAACTTCTGAACATGTGTTTCCTTCACTGTCCAGCATTCCGCCCCGTACAACATCGCTGGTCTTACTGCTGTTTTATAAACTTTCCCCTTAGTGCGTATGGGCATGCGCGGGTCACAAAGAACTCCAGTGAGCGTGCGCCATTTTAAGAAAGTCACCACAACCAAATCACAGTCGGAAACGATATGGTCCACCCACATTCCATACTCTCGTACTTGCGTTCCCTGGTGTCGCCTAGTGCTGTGTATGGAACATAACGTTTTCAACTGGGATATTGTTGTAGTAAATACGTCCATAATTTGCGATCTATGGTGTTATTGTTTGTAATATGCATTATTTATTAATGAGCCTTGAAAATATTGTGACTAGTCAGACTCTAAGAATTCTTAAATAAATCTTGAGCTTACAAAAATATGTCGTCACGTATTCTAAACGGAAAATCAAGAACATCAAGTTATATCGGGTTTGCTAATTGTAAAGATTATTTAGTTTGCGCGCGACCTTGCGTTATCTAAGTATTTGTTAATGGTCGGCCTAAAGTACGTCACAGATAGTGATGTGCCGCACGATAACGATCGTTTATTGCAGTAAAGATAGGTGGAGATAGGTGTGGCTGGCCAATGTTATTCCAGTCTTTAAGACCAGACAAAGAGAGTGATGACCTTTATAGTATGGTCGAATTAAAATACCAAAGATTACCTATTACATGAATAATCAAGTATGATACTACCTATCTACTTAGAATGTTTGCAAATTTTTATTATACCAGAAAAGAACACCCAATCAGTACAGGCTACCATGGTGATGTAGAACAATAAGTTTTTGACAAGTTTTAAGTTAATGAAACCGAAAAAAAAGTAAATAAAGAAATTTTGCAGAAATTTAATTTTGCTAGTGATTAGTAGAAATGTGACTTATTTTTTAAATTCAAGATTTTTTAGTAATTATATTTTAATACATTATTAATACCTTTTAAAAATTAAATGATTTAAAGTAAATATAATTCATACAATTCTAACCCATAAGATCCCTGTGTCATTGTCGGGACAGGAATGCGGTATTGAGCGAACAGAAAATAGTGCTTTCGAGAATGCGGCAGGACTAAGCGTCGTTATCTTCAATCCAAATACCACTAACATAATTATCTAGCCTTGCTGTTATTTAACTGATAAAGTACTCATAGGCAAAATTTTGTCAAGGATATTGGAGTAAAGAAAGGCGACAATTTTGGCTATTTAAATTGTGAAAGGAATGTAAGAATCTATTTTGGTATTTAATTTACCGTGTTTTTTTTCATTTAAGTACAAGAAATAATTGATTCTTTAATTTGTTATTTTTTTGTACCTCCGCACGGAAATCATATTATGAGTTTTGAGGGATAAAAATAATTATCTAAATTTTTTTAGATTTTTCGATATCGATATATTATTATTTTTTCTCTCAGTTTTTTTCAACACTAATAAGAGCCGACGTTTGAGATGTACGTTCTTTACTGATTGACTATAGACATAAGACAGGTTTTAATATATTTCCACACGAATTGGAATTTACCTTAAGGTATCTAAAATATTGGAAATCAACTAGGTACTTTAAAAGTAAACGATAATTATGTATTGTAATTATCTAGTTTAAGGTACTTACTTATAATTTTCATAGATAATTAAAATAATATAATTTAGCTTACGAACGATACTCTAATCTAGAAAAACCTATGTCACACGTAGGTGCAATGAGGGTGTGGTTGCATATTTACATATAATAGTACTTGTCGCAAGCGCACTTTTCGACCAAGAAGCTCTTAGTTTTGTAAGAATTGACAAATAGTCAGTTTCGCAAAGTTCATGCTCGCGTTATGATGCTATAAAGGTACATTACGTATTTACAGTATAAAAAGTTACTATATCCCACGTTTCTTGCTTGACTAGTTTTTGCGTAAATTCGTGCGCATAGAGTAAATGAGTTTATCTATTAACTCTATAATTCAGAGTGTCAAGGTTTTGTTTTACTTCTTGTGTCACTTTCCTTTTTTCTGTGTCTTTGTGAAGGTGTAGTAAAAATGTCATTAATATTCCAAGAGTGTTTCAATTCCTTTAAGAAGTCCAACCTTGATTCTCCGTATAAACTTTAGACTCCCACATCCCCCAAACTTCAT
Organism: Parapoynx stratiotata; assembly: GCA_910589355.1. NCBI lineage: Eukaryota > Metazoa > Arthropoda > Insecta > Lepidoptera > Crambidae > Parapoynx > Parapoynx stratiotata. The sequence goes on from OU342458.1 coordinate 1,764,379, forward strand.
TTAAGGAGAATCTTGGAAAATCCTTTCTTAGCGGGTTCCGTTTAATCAGCTGATCTGATTGATTGAGCTGTATGTTTATGGATCAATCAGTGTTGGTTGCCTTATACCTATACATATATGTACAGATAAAAGCTGAGCGGTTGTCTGACATGTCTCAAGATATTGGTGTAAATTTTGAACATGCGTCTTCACACGTGCCGGTAGGGAATTCCATGCTTTGAATTTGCGCACAAAAAGAACTGTGCTTCAGATATTTGGTATATTAACTTTTTATCACTTTTTATCCCCGAAGGGCTTATCCATTACCAACCCATATGTATAAATCACCGCAGTCACTGCTTGGTGAAGCGCAGCCTATGGCAATGGATTGCTTTTGCCTAGTCTCTGACTAACTCTTAGGCCTTGGGGATAATAGTCTTGATTATATTTATGTATAAATCGCCTTGTAGCAGAAATGAGCCTGTGGTCTAACACCGGACAAATTTTGTTTTAGTGTGATGCACACTAAAACATAATTTGATGTGTGGTGCACACTTAATGATGCAATATGCATGACTCATAATTTTCCAATCTTTTGCCTGTAGGAGTCGCCGGAGGTGCGCATGGCGCTTCCGCTGCCTGCGCACGCGCCGGATCCGCCCTCGGCGCTGGCGGCCTACTGGGCCGAGTACGAGGACCTCTGCCGCCAGATCAGCCCCGGCCCGCTCTTCGATGACGACGACACACATTACGAAGGTCTGTAATCATTTAACAATATGTCTACTGATAGCGCGTGTATCTTTTTAATAAAATCCTAGTCCCTATTTTGTGATTTTCATATGTCTTAAAATAGTTCAATAAATAAAGATTCAATATACATAAAAACCTATTTGACTTCTATATACCTACTTTATCTTCTATATTGTAGTATTGGGGAAAAAAATATGGGCTATGGTCTCTGTCGGGAAGTACGATTATCATGACTCAAAACTGTTATTTCGCATATCTTGATTTCAAAATAGTACCTATCTTCATTTGTCAACTATAGTAGGTACCTATTGTCTTTTAAGACGTACAATCACAAACAACATAATATATCAGATTATACAGATAAGTACGTAAACTTAATAAACCTGTTTTAGCACAACAAATATTTTCTGATGTCGTGACATTGTCTGTGTACCATAATCATTTTAAGTTCGTCGCAATAAGCAGTTGTTGTCACAAGACAGTAAGAATATATGATTATTTTTTTCAAACATCGGTTTCAAACATTTAGGTAGCTTTAAATGTAGGAAAAACATAATAATATGAACTTATTTTCAATTTAGCAATTAAAAGTTAAGACTTACTTAATTGATACCGTATAACAGCACTATAAACAACATGCTGGGTGTAAAGGTTCGATAGACCCCGAATTTGTGTACACCTTAGATCTTCAAATAAATAAAACTTATGAAGATAAACACAAAAATATATTCCAAAGAAAAATTATATACAATGTCAACTTAAACCAAAAAATCAATATTGACGTCTTCTTAAATTAAAAATCTACATTACTAAATATGGCAGCCAGCGTGCCAGCTATCCTCAATCCGCAACACCGAACTCCCAAATCGTATGATTCAATTTTGTAAAAATATGATGTCTTTGCCTTACTGTTTTATTATCTATTACTGACACTTGATTCTGTAGTCTATAACAAGTTCCCTCTCTACTCTGGTATATCTGCGGTCTGCCATGATGTGAATAAGTAATTGCAGTATAAAACGGATAGTCCTTTATTCGTTATTTATCTGGTGCCCTCAAGCCCTAATTTCTTCAAAAAATATGCTCTATATGTTAAATTAATTGTTTTTATATAACCTCGTAGGGGAATATGTGAAGTTTGACAAATTTGAACTTATTCACCATTTGCCTTAAAGATAAGAAAAATAAGTGGTGATTTCTGCACCCACTGGTCATAACTTAAGTGTTCAAGTGAATCGAGATAACAAAATAAATCAGCGCTGTCGCAACGAGCAAAGGTTAAGTTGTGAATAGAATCATTTTTCGACATTGCTGATACGAATCTCCATGTCGCAATAACTCAGAGTGGCCCGAGCTTTAAGTTATGTTTGAGGCTATCATTACTTATTACTTCATTTATTTAGTAAATTCTCGTACATAGGTCAATGCTGTAGTCGACTATTTTTTGATATCATAATCTTGTAATAAGCCCTTCACTCTATATTTATACATTAAATACTGTTAAAGTTAAACAAGTTATTATGTATACACGAAATATGACAATAAAACAAAAGCAAAATAATTCTACTAGGTAATGATTTCTCTCTAGAAATTAACCCCTTGAAGGGACAGCGCGAATACCGGTGATCGCAAACAATAAATGTTTTTATTGTGTCTAGTTTTCTGACCACAAATATTACGATAATGATTTAATCATATAAAAAGGAAACGTGAAAAGATTGTGTAGCTTTATCAAATATATTGAAGATGTTAAAAAAATAACGATATTTATCGATGCTTATTTTCATTTAGTTTGACCCAATGTTGGTAAAAGTGAGTTATAAAACACAAAATTAGTTGTATATTCATTTATTGTTAATTACGACTCTCTAAGGACATTAGGCAGTGACACAACTGTCATATCTTTCGTGACGTAACAACCTGAACTTTTGACTACTTAGATTTCACTTTTCACTTTCTTCGTTTCATAACGCAGGTACGAATGACAAATTAAATTGGTCGATGCGCATCATTAGTGCTGAATGAGGTCTATTATAATAAAATCTTAAGCCAATTAATGTTTACGAGCGGCTTACTGACGTGGTTGTAGACAAAGGCCTATTGTATGTTGTCATTGAAAAAACTTCACATTTTTAGTTGCTTTATGAATGTCTATTTCTATGGGAAACGTGAAAAGCGCCCTAGCGGAAACTTGCTGATCATGTTTACCATAGAAATTGACATTTTTTACGTAACTTAGGAAGTAAAGTTTTTTACAATGTCAACTTACACTAGGGATTCTGAATAAGTCTATATTATATAGTAAAAAATCTATGTTCATAATATCTATGTTCACCCACTTGATTGTACTAGCCTAACATTTATAAAAAACAAGAATTGTAAAAAATGAGAAAAAAAGAGCAACCCTCAAGTTTCTGGCTCGCTCTTCTCGGGGATGTCTGCGATCCGAGCGAGTGGTAGATCCACTTATTCATAAATTGACGTTTTTAAGTGGTTGTATATCAAGCCTATAAAATAAAGATATTTTTGATTTTGATTTTGAAGTCGCTAAACTTGCGAATTCTTGTTTATATATGTACGTCCACACAGGCTCTCCAATTAAAAAAATATAGAAGGATATTATGTTTTATTCCATCACTTCAGGCGCAGGAGGCGCTTCAGCAGCATCAGTATCTTTCAATAAATAAATAATAAATAAATATATATCTTCAAACATTCACACCTATCAACTAGCCTCGTTTTAAGCAACTATAGCTGCTTGAGTTAGGGACACTAGATGACGGATAAATATATTTAATAGATATACATACAAATATCCTGAATATATATAAATATATATAAACATCCAAGACTGGAGAACAAATGCTTGAAAATTCATCACACAAACATTTGCCCCCACCGGGGATTGAACCCGAAACCTCTCGAGATGGCGAGATGGCGACTGGCATTCAGACCACTCGTCCACGGAGGTCGTCAAATCAGTCAATCAGTCTGGACTTTGGATCTCCCGCAGAATTACGGCTGTAACGTCAGTAGATGTTTATAAAAATCGTTACTCGCGTTATCTATTTATATGTTTGTGTGGGCGAAACAGACGACAGTTTTATACTCACTTACTGCAACTCACTAATCCGCAATAAGCCGTGGTGGTGTTCTAGCCCTTACTGAATTATTCGTAGATTTTGACAGTTGAAGCGATCATTCGGTTGGATAGGTGTTTTTTCAGGCCTGCATAACATTTTAAATGTTCTGTTTATGATAAACAGAACACTGGTGATGAATAATACATGTTAAGTTTAAGTATTAAGTAGAGAAATTTTATGTTATATAATAAAAAAAACGAGTGCTTATTTACAAATTATGCAGTCATATAACATCAATATTGTCTGTTTGCTGTATTATTGTATAATTATAGTGACCAACAAGATGTAAGTAATATACATTCTTAAAATATACCTATTAAAAATTTCGAATGTTAGTACTAGCATTTTTACATCTAATATTCATATTGTTATTAGCACAGACGTAAGAATCAATAAATAATTTTTATGTATTAATATTATACCGAGATAATAAATAAGAATTATTCCTTCATCACCAGCCAATGTTCGTCCACTAGTAGAATAATTCTCTCTTAATGCATTCAATGTACGAATATTATCATCCACCGAATTTTCTTTTTTCAAATTAAATTCTTAAACATCAAACAGTTTTATTATTATGATATACTAAAAAACTCACAGCTAGCCTTCTTTTGAACGCAATCCCGATGGATCGACATTGATCTTGCTCATCATTTGCAATACTAGGGCCAAAGATTCAAATTGTGCGGATGTTGAGTGCCACAAATGACATTGAGTTTTGCTAAAATCGTTTAAAAAGATTTTCCCGTACCGACTCTCTCGTTTCGGTATTGAAATATCATCACACCTATTAACTAGCCCCATTTTAAGCAACTAATGCTGCTTGTGTTACCGACACTAGATGACGGAAAAATTTATTTAATATATAAATATCCTGAATACATCTAAACATCCAAGACTGGAGAACAAATGCCTGAAAATTCATCACCCTCATCACCCAAACATTTGCTCCCACCGGGGATCGAACCCAGAACCTCTCGAGATGGCGACGCTTTGAGACCGGCGTACAGACCACTCGACCGCGCAATTCGTCAATTTTAGATTGTTTTATTTTTATTGAGATTTCGTCCAATAATTGTTCAGGAAGGGAATTATTATTGGCAAAATTGCTCATTGTGGGTTTTAGGTCCTCTGCATTGCGTTGCGATATTTCCTCACAATTACCTCTGCGGCTGTCCGTTGCCAAACGAAACAAAAGAGACAATTGTGTGACGTCATGCGCGGAAACAAACAGATTTGAGTGTAATTGCAACGACAACCCGAAATAGGTGGCATTGTTTAGGTGGCAATGGAACCAATTTTGTAATTGTCTTTTTTGTTTTTTTTTTCTCTGAGTGTATGTACTCTGAATCTGAGGTTGAATTAACTTCACGCGCAAAAGTATGTTTATCACGATGACACTACTTTAATTTTTGAATTTGAAGTTAAGTTCCTACAGAAACGTCCATTCTGTTTATTAAACGTCTTAATTTAAGCCGAGATAGATCAGGTAAGATTATTGCATTAATTCAATGTAGTCTATTTGTTGCCGACGAGCAGTCCTACAGCGTTTTTCCTTTTGGCTGCATGAAACCTCCAATTCTAGTGACATTTTCGTACTTTTTAAAAATAAAACAAATATATGGAATTTACTTAGTTCACTAAAGATTTCCCAAGCAAGTTTCTTTCATTGTGCTCGCCAATAGGTACTATCTAACTTAATATGTACTGTAGCAGAAATGTTGAAACTGATACTTAGCAGATTCAAACCATATGTCTCTAAAATAAGTGAGAGTATATATTCATTGAACACTAAGTACATACAAATGGTTACGCCTGTGGTACCAGCAAACCACAGACTAATGATGCCTGATTTACATAACAATGTCGATGGCTACTATTAGTCGTTGCATAGACGATAACTATTGATACGGAAATACCTTAAGTCATCATTACATAAGAATTGAATCGGCTGGATTTATTTTTAATGTCATCAAATGCGAAGTCTATTTCGATGTGTAAATGCCAGTTCTGATAGCGATTTGTTCAAATGCTAATAAAACCTTGGTGGATAAGCATTCTTAAATCAGTTGCACAATCTAGATTGTTGAGATTAAGTCGATTAATTGGATAGAACCGATATAAGTGAGATGGGCAGAACGTGTCGCTTTCAAGAGGCAGCCTTGGGCCGCATTCCGCTGGACAACAGGTTTTTTAACCGGACATTTGGAAGCGATGATTGCCGGTGTAACCTAGCCCTTTCTAAAGTTGTAGGTCTCCTTTTGAGGATGTAAGAGTATTACCGGCGGCTTTCACAGACGCACCTTGTACACAGCATTGTGCTTAATTACATTCTTTATACGTGCTGTATTGAATTTGATTGTCACTTGAAATATTTGGGACATTGTTTTCTATTCACTAACCAATTAAGGAAACATTAGTCTGTGGCTTATATTTTGGCCATATGCTCTAATATTATCCTCTACAAAATGTTAAGATCCAAAACTAGTAATTTTTTTCTTTGAAACATGACATAAACCCAAAAAACCCTTTTTTTACATATTATTAGCAAAGACTAGACCCAGGAAAGCTCAGCTTAGTGAGAATACATAATTGCGAGGTTATCAACTAAATTAGATGCTTATTAACACAAAGTATTCAATTGGAACGACAAACGTGGACGCAGGTGGCGAAGGCGTTGCATTCATTCATGAATCGACCAGGATCGCTGCATACAATTAAAGGTGTCATCCATTTGTAAACCAACCATTGCTTCATTACTTACTACTTCACGAGGACTTTATTGATGAATGCAGCAATGTACAAATGCCAATGGAGTTCATTCAGTATTGGTGTGGTTGTGTGGTGCAGGTTAGCACCGAAGGAAAGGCTTATTTGTGGTTGATCCATGGTCGACTAACGGAGGCCTGCTGGGCGGTAATTACAACACAATGAGCCCAACACGAAGCATGGTAATTGCTAAGCTTGAACGAGTTCATCGAGCTATCGATCACACATCGGGAACGGTCTTAGATCCCGGCCGTTGATGTCTTTGCTACGTTATTTGATTATAGATCAATGAAAATTTGCTAACAACATTCCTCTATGATTTCTTGTATTTTTTCTCGTCGTTTACCTACTTAGCATTTTTTGTGTGAAGACATATGAAAAATGTAAGCTACTCGTACTTAAACTGTGTACCAAAAACAAAAATGACACCATATTTACATAAGTTAATACGGAGGTATTTTAATGCTTAAAAACAGGTATGCGGACAAAAAAATACCACTTCTTAATACGACTATACTTGGGGTATAGTCGGAATTTATCCGAGAGCAAACGCAAACAAAATTGAAAAACAAAATTCGCCAATCGCTGTTACAGTCGAAATTAAATTGCCGTGAAGCGTTGGCTGTCTGGGCATACGCCGATAGATAGCCAATCGGGCATCGCGGAGCCCGTTACATTGGAATGAGATGCCGTAACGGGACTGCTGCGTGGGCGCACTTCAAGCGCTCATCTCAGGACTGAGGGTCACAAGGTCGTTGTTGACTTCTATAATTAAATAAAAGTAGCCTGCAAATTGTTGGTCATCGTTGTTAAAAATATCGTATAGGAAACTACATAACTCTTTACCATTAGATTTTTACTACTATGTTTGAACATTCTTCCTGAATTCGAAAGATTCTTTTTTATAGCTCAAATTTGAGTTATAAAAAAGAATCTTTTGAAGAAATTCGACAGAAGGAAATCACATTTGGGATTAGCTTTCACTTACTCTATGTATTTGATGTTGTTAAACACATGACCGATCGAGATCACATCACAATTTACCAAATCTATGACTCAGAATCATATGGACTAGAATTTATTTTCTGACCACCCACATCAAATTAATGTCAACATTAGTAACCCGGTTAAAATTGCAATTGTATCAAACAATCTATAATTCCACTGTCCAAATTTGGATTAGTTCTACATTACCCGATCTATAGTGTCAACTGCACACGAGGTCGAGAACCAATAATATTTACAGTTATCGCTGTGTTCGGTGTTTGGGAAACATGCCGATTAAAGAACAATAACGTATTATCTCATCGAACAATATCAATTCGGAAACACGCTAAGAATCAGCTTTGTTTTAGCATTAACCTTCACAATGCGTTATCTTTGGCGGTAAATTGTTTAGTGTCTGAACGGGACTTATTGAACAGTTTTAAGTTAAATTAGTTCTGTGTAGAATAGAATCATTTATTGCATACTGTTACAACAGATCTTACAGCTGGATTTAATTGCATAGAAGGCATGTTAAACCGTTGATCCTGGTTGCATTTGTTATCCACTTATCCGCTTTGATCCGTTGCAGTCTGCTGGTGTAGGGTCTTGTATGTGTTGCTTCATTGTTCTTGGAAGAAATAAAAGATGAGTTTTAAAGAAACGTAAAATCGAACCAATAAATAATATGTAACTATTAAAGCTATTAAAACAATTTAAATAGAAAATGAGTTACGAAATCTTTGCTTTTGCCATTTAAGCTTTTTAGAAAGTATTGCAAAATTTGTAAATATTACGTAAATCTTGAAGGAAAATATGTTAATATATGCAGAGCACAATTTCTCGATCAGTACCAATGTTGCGACAATTCTCGGTGTCAAAACGCTCAAGGGCTAATTGCTATGAGCATGCAACTATCGTTTCATTTACATAGACAGACAATCAAACCGCTGTCGTCATCTCACCCCGGTCTAATATTTAATTTAACCACACACCTTCGCAAAACATCGGCGCTCCTACATTAGAATAAATTATACATTACCAAACTCGCATCTACGGCATTAGACTTAAAATCCAACCTTGGCAATTCTGATTTATGCCATCGGCAAAAAGAGGCCTTGTCGGAGCTGTTGTAATTAGAAAAACAATTTGTTTGTGCGGATCGCCTTGAATATTCGCTCTATATTTGTTCGTCGTTAAATAGATTGATATTTCGATCACTGCGTAAAACATTTTTGTTCATACCTCCATTTATTTTTATTAGGCTTGAAGCGTTCTAAATAGTAATCTAGCGACATTACGTTGGCAGAACTCCATAATAGGAGGGAATGTAAAATTTTAATTGAATTTGGCTATGATTCCTAAACCGTGATTTTGTCTTTCTCAATGAAATCCGAGTGTGATTTTAAAATAAGGTTTTTGCGTATTTTCCTGCTGCTGTAAATAAAGTTTTTAAATTGAATATTTCAGCATATCCGTGAGATGCTATTCATGTCTGGAAATAGTAATATACACATATATACATACATATAATCACGACTATTATCCCCTAAGGGTTAGTCAGACTAAGCAAAAGCAGTCCATTGCCATAGTCCACGCTTCACCAAGCAGCAGCACCCAAGGGAAGAGATGGGTTGATAGTATTATTTTAATGACCCGCTACCACACGGCTCATGGCGGCAATAATAATATTTACACATTAAATCAGAATTAACTGATTACCTTAACTGGACTTGCTTAGGACTTGTAATAATTGTAATGTTGTGTCAATGCCAAATTTATGTGGTAATTTTGAACAGAGCATACAATATTTATAAGCCAGTTATACTAACAATTAACATTACCATAACTTGTCCTTAAAATTACTATTAAAAGTAAATTATCGTTATTAGCAAATCATCCAGATAGTTAAAAAAATATTACTTAAACGTATGCACATAATTACCGCATGAAATCGTTTATTCAGGCCATCAGTAGTTCACCGCAAAAGTCAAACTTCAAAAGCCAATCGGCCGCAAAGAAAGCTTGAAAAATATAAAATATTCATCATCTGTCAGGTGCAACATATCTGTCGTAACACCGCTTCGCCGTCAAGGCAGCCTTGCCAGGTGAAAGTACACTTACCGACCTTCCACGTCTCTGAGGATTTTACCACCTGACTTGCGTGTGTACCAAACTATTTTCTCCATGAAGGGGATCCAATAATGGGATCGTCAAGTTATCCTTACGGGTAATAAATCAGAAAGTGGTTTCGTTATAAAGGTATCAGCAAACAATTAAAAGATTTCTCGTTTTGAATTAATTACGTGAGCAAACTATGGAACTACTTATTTTCATTCTAGACATTTGTGAATAATCTTTGCTTGTATATAGAATTTTTAAAATTTTCTTTTTTAGTTTTCTGTAAAATCAGCTAGATGAAGGAAACTGGTAAGAAAATTTTTGGTCATTGGGATTTTAGCATAACATTTCTGACGTAAACCTTTGCAAACATGAAAGCTAAAACATGACAGTTCATATTGGTAATATATTATATCATTCTTTTTTTTTCAATATGACAGTAAGTGACGACAAGGCCGAAGGTGGGAGCGAGCTTTACCTGTAATCCACAACAACTGAGGAACTGGCTATCTTGTTGCCGGAACACAACAATGCATAAAACTGTTATTATGGCGACAAATTTAGGTAAGACGGTTCTAGCTTAGAAGCCTACCACCAACCAAACCGAGCGGAAGAACTGTCCCCATAGGGAATCGAAACCGGACCTTCCGAACAACACCCGGTCAGTGGTGTAAACCACTAGACCAGAGAGGCGGTGAAAAAATGTTTTGGACTAGCTAGGCTGGTCCCAATTCTACTTGGGATTTCCTTACTTGCTGTTCGTTTTGATATCAATCTTACTTCATTCAAGGTATAAAATTTCGAATGAAATCACTTGTTAAGTAGGTATCGGATCTTGTCATAATATTCATCAAGCCGTATCCGATCGCAGCGAGGCAGCGGGGCATCTCTCCATTCAAAATGCTGCTTTTATTGTAAAACTATCGTGACCTTGACCCTCCGTGCTCACTCGTGACTATCATGCTCCACGGTTCAGGGTTTTTACTTCATAATACTTACTTTCACTTAACAATCCCACCGTACATAATTTGAGCCGAAAACCCGCACTACACACTTTTGTTGGTTTTAATGAGCGCCGGATGTTTAAGTAATTATTAAATTAAGTTTACCAGGTCTTTGTGATTTCAGTGAAAATTTTTACTTAACCTAATTAGACTAACACAATGACACAAATAAAGTACAAAAGCTACTAAATCACCTAGAAATGTTAATTGCAAGTTTATTAGACAAAAGTAGTTCTGACATACATAACAGAAATGGAACGATGTCGGTATTACGATATAAGGATTAGTAACCAAATACTCCAGCAAATCAGAACACACCAAGTTTTCTAATTTTACCAGAAATCGTCCTATGCGGTTTGTAGAAACACCTAATTACCTGAAGGGTCTCTTTGAAGTGAAGAATTTCTTGAACTTCGTTGAGATAAAGCTAAAGTAATGAATAGTTCACCATATGTATATACAGACAGTATACTTGATTGCTTAGCAGATATGCCTGGTCTAACGGAATTACTGGTACGTGACGTCACAAACCCTCGATTGAACCTGCAAGTACAAACTCTACCGTTAAATAAAATATCCACAGACACAGTAACTCCGCGCTGCCCACAAACAGGTTGTGAGTCGGCTATGAGTATTGGAGCGGTTAATTCCTGTATCAGGTAAACAAATACGAATGTGTGTACTTAAGAGTACCTTTGCATTTATTATGGAACTGACAGTAAGCGGGTTTTTAGGACATCCGGTAGATCGATGGAATTCTTTTTAAAAGTATCTTATGGTGTAAGTTTAGAAAAACAAAAGACGATGTAGTCTCTTAAGGGCGTGCGTAAAAACACAAATTGATATAAAATATCACCCATGATGATGGGTAAGCAGAGGTGCTACTCCCCATTGGATATTTTAAGATCCTTTATTGTGTAAAAAAGAAGCGAGTCTGCTTGACACGAACACAGCATAGTGGCCTCCTGGTAGTTTTTGTGAACGGATGGCGTAGTATTTCTCTTTCACGAAATATTGTAAAATGTTTATGACATTCATAAGCATGCCCTAAGACGCATCTAAACTGAATAAACGCTTTTGAATTTTGATTTTTTTTTTAAAGTGCATAGGCAAACGATTTTCATTATAATAAGCTATACATTTGAGCGTTTGCGTATGAATGCTATCCCATTTTTTATTTTTTATTATTATTACAGTTGAAGTATTACGATTCAAGATTTTTCCTAAATTAATATTAGCTACAGCTTCCGGTACCTATATAAAACGTACTTAATTATATTTTAGCACTCTCCAAGGTCTGCGGTGTCATACGAATAAATATTATTGTAAATACCTATTGCCTTAAATATTTGCACTATTCTGCCACCGGCGTCGTCAGCCTTGATAGATACGACCAGAAATCATTTATAACCAAATTAGAACGAAACTATTATGCGAAAGTTATATCAGAGTTTTATATCATTGGGAACATGGTTGAAAAATAATTGCTATGCTTTTAACTGCCAGTAATCATAATATGGTTTCGAAACTGTTAAATTGTGAATACGCGTTTTATGAATGAACCTAGCAACTATCGAGTAAGTTACGTAATTCAGCAGCATTCCGTCTCACGCGCACGCCAGCCGGAGTTTTTAAGTTACACCGTCCCATTATGTTCATAGTTTTTTTTTATGTTCATGGTTACTATTATTCGCTGTTCCGTTACTCGTTTGACTGAGTTATTGTGCTGAGTTATGAATGGCTATCATTGCGTGATAAGTTTCAGATTTTATAGCATCCGTGAAAAGATAATTGAATTTCTCAGAGGAGTCAATTCCTGCTTCTGTTTCTTTGCCAATGAATTCTAAGAGAAAATAAATAAGAACGGTTAATGCAAATTCATCGAGAAAGCTGTTCAGGTCCAAAGGAAAATACTTATAGGAAAACTTGTGACTGAGCATAATTTTAGCTTTTCTAGGGGTGCTTTATTTATTTATTTAATCTTTATGTACGACGTACAAAGGCGGACTTAATGCCTTGAGGCATTCTCTACCAGTCAACAGTGCTAGAGCCATCTAGACCCCAAATGAAATTGGAAAACGGCAAATGAATGATGAATAGTTTATGTGCCTTAACTTTTTTAAAAAACATTGTATAAATGAAAAAAATCTAGGTATAACAAAACAACGAGTGATTTCGAAGTGTGTGAGTGCAAAGTGATTTCGGATACCAATCCAATGTTTTTTAAAAAGTTAAGGCACATAAACTATTCATCATTCATTTGCCGTTTTCCAATTTCATTTGGGGTCGGCGCAACGTCTTCCTGTTCTCCTCCTCCTTCTTCGGCGTCGGCGCATCCTTATCCCACGCCATATCAACATTCACACCCATCCTAGCCATATCCTCATTCACATTATCTATCCATCTTTTCTTCGGCCTTCCTTCCTTCATTCTTTAATAACTCTTATGTCACATGCTCATTTTCTCTTCTCAAAATATGACCAAACCACGACAACCGCTTATCTCCCAATTTCTCTATCACTTTTTACGGTGAAACTTTCGTTATTAAGGTAAGGAGAACAAACGCTATGAACGAATAAAATAATGCAATTTAGAAAGATATGTTCCACACACGCCGTAAGTATTACGTCTTCGAACATTTACAGGAACTGCTTTAGAGGAAATGCTTCTGAAAATGCACCTTGCCTCCGACCATCCGAAAGAACACTAAGTTACAATTTTATGTTCTGAAAAGTTCTTTAACCCAAAGTCGAGTCAAGCCGCGAACATAATAAATACTAATTCATATTTGTTAATGTACCATCAATAATTTGCTTTAAAATATCACTGATAACCACATGACGAGTGAGCAAATACGAGATGGTATCAGTTAGTTCGACGGCTATTGAACTGACAATCAATAGAAGTATAATAACTTGCGTAATTGTATGCACTAAGTGTTACAACATGACTTCGCTTATATTATTGCCGGTCGTTGCATTCCCGCTCGATAACTATATCTTGTAATTACGTGACCGACTTTGATACTGTTGCGTGCTTGAGAATGCCATGATTTTTAATGGGCTTCGTATAGAAAAACATTTAAAGATTAATAGTGAATGGAAAATATGCGGTGAGCCAATTTTACTCATATTGAGATAAGGCAAAATTATATTAATTGGTTAGTTAAACACAAACTAAGTATAAAACTTCTACATTATTATGCTATCTTGATTTTCAATCATCATTTTTCCTCATGGAGAAACATGATGATGAGTATAAGTCTTTGCCCCACTGGCCTAATGCGGGTTGCTGGATAGAAACGGTTTCAATAGCAACCGGGACCAACGCCTTAACGTGCCTTCCGAAGCACGGAGGAACTCGAAATAACAAAGTTTTGGTCACCCATCCAAGGCCTGACCATGGCGAAGGTAGCTTTGTTTTCGAAATCGAATGATGGAAATAGCATCATCATCTAAATTACAGAATTTGATCCTAACCCAACTCCCACTTAGCAAATACTCGTTATAAATATGTGGTGATATACAAAATTACCTTGAAAACTCATTTTATCTCAGCGTACTTGATTAAAATTTTGTATTTTAATTAATAACTCATTGTAAGTATTTGTAATTGCTTTTGTAGATTTGGTAGCGGCATCAGACCTTTTCTTCGAATCAAACAAGGTAGCAATTACACTATTTCCTCTATCTTGCTTATCTATCTTTGAATCTAATGCTTGTAAACATTGAAATCTACCTTTAAAAGATAATTGTATTTGATTAAGTCTTAAATTTTAGTGTATTTGTATGTTGAAACGTAGATATTGATAGACATTTTACCGTCCAAACTAATAATAATGTGAAAAGATTAATGTTCTTGTCCCTGGTACTAAATATTATATAAAGAAGAGGTAAAATAATAACAATAAACAAATAAATAAAAATAATAACATAACTCTTTCCCCGAAGGGGTAGACAGAGGTGTTGAACATCCACATTTCGCCAGATATGTTAGTTCCCTAGCTATTAGTAGTAAGTATCCACCGGGCACAATGTGAGGCAAGTGATATTCACAATGAACTGAACATAAGTTTTATTCAAACTCAGTGGCACTTACAGGCGGTGGGATCGAACCCGCGTTTTCCGTGGCCATCGAACGGCTAGTGCCCCGTCCGTCCCAACTCGGCTACAGCTGCTTTACATTTGCATTTATTGCATTTTACATGCTTAGGTCCTTATCTACTGGGACCTAGAAGAATTCTTCGCACTATGGTCGACGAGATGTAACTGGATGCAACTCTTGCGTTTTGATACCTGTCGCCATTGATGTATAATACACTAGATCTGTAGTAACCGCGTTAAAGCGTAGCCACTAGGCATATGGCCACAGCCATATGCGAGGCTTATGTCAGTTAGTGCTCTGTGAGACGTCAACCAAGTGAATCGGGAGGAAAAAAAATTTATTATGGGTAAATGTGCAGTAAAAACGTGCGAATCCAGGTACCAAAAACATAATAAAACCATGGGTGTTACTTTCCACACGTGAGTTTGTTTTTTTATGCTCATATTTACGTAAAAACTAATTAAAATGTAAAATGTTTTAAAATTGGTTCAGTGCTGCCATTAAAAACTGATTTTTGGTTTCCCATATTTATGGGAGAATGTTGTAATTTATGGAATCAGTGATTTTATGTAGGTTTTTAAATAGTAACAATGTTGCACATGGCCTAAAAATGCAGCAAGCCGAGATAGGTGGATTAAAAATATCCGATTGCTGCGGAAGGAGACAGACTGGTTTCCACCAAACTCGACAATCATTATGTTCGAAGCAATTTCCTCATGAAGACAAAATATGCCGCAAAAGTTGTCATGTTTATTTGTCTCATGAGGCAATTACAATCGTTATTGTAGGTGATGCTTTTATCTATACATAACAAAGGTAAAGTTTGCGATCTTACGAGTTTATGACGTTGCAGGGAATAATCTCTGGATTTACCGACTCGATTTTTAAAATTATTTTACAAAGAGAAAGCTAGGTTATCTGTTCATATTATCAGCAGTTTTGAATATTTATTTTTACATTTTACAGTACATCAAGTTATTAAAGTATATTATTTCGTATTTCGTATGGTCGCCGATGCATGGCAACAGACTCGCCACCTGTAATTTTGCGTAATAAATAATAATAATACGAAAATCTCTTTTATTTTATAACCAAGCATTAGTTACATTTAATTTTGCAAAATGAATTATTTATAAAAATCGACACGTCTTACACTCACGACATTTTTTTCTAATACTTATTTACTTCATTTGTAAATAAGTATTTGCATTGCTCTCCAGCCCATAATACCTTATTACCAAAACACGATATCTTTAAGCTTGATTAAATACATCCAATAAGAAATAAAAAATATTAATATAATTATTTAAAAAATATATATATTATTAAAAAATAAAAATGGGGTAAAATTTCACGAGCAGGGAACACTTCCACCATTGTACTTTGACATTGAGATATGTCTAATCCTGTCTAATCTGAGCGAGACGGTACAGTCACTGCGCTGTAGCTTTTGCGACTTGCGTAAGTGGGATAGATATATGTTTATTTTTTCAATGTTTAGTGGTTTCAAAGCTACGTCGTTGAGTTTCGGAAACGGCTACGCTTTTTTTGACGCAATTTAATGCAGTTTGCAAATCTAGTGTTATATACATCAATGCCTGTCGCTATTGTCAATCCACCACACACACACGAATGCATATTGCTAAAACTTGGCCACGTCACGTATCAAATAGAAAGCTCAATAAAAATAGTAAAATCAACCAACACCAGTGAAAGGAAAATTAGACGTTGGTCTCACATATTCGGCTCGCGTAATGAAACATGCCACCTGCCTTGCAACGTGAATAGTTTGGTTTTATTTTCGATTAAAGTCAAAAGCTTTTGACTTTTCACAAACATTTTTACATTTCCAAGTCTAGTATTAGACCCTTACCTATGAAATTGGTGTTTTGTGTGGAAATTTTGGAGGTCTACATTTTCCATACTAACATTTTTTCAGTTTTATTTCACGACGACAAATCCAGAGATGATCATATTTGCCATGTATCATTAGACAAGCTTTAGCAATATGTGTGATATCACTCTTCATAAAAATTATTTACTGATTTTATGTTAATGCAAATCAAATGATGTATTCTGGGAGTATTTTTAGAAGCTGTAATTATTTTATAAGAATGATCTGAAACTTCATAGTGACGGACAAAATACTAAGAGAGAATAAAATTTCATAGGTAAGGGCCCCATATTATTAAGATTTGTCAATTCTGTCCTTCGTCAGTTAACACTATGAGATGAGATGAGTCTGTACGCCGCAATGTCAACTGCACAAGGATTTCTTTTTACTTTTGGGTTAAACGGATCCCAAAAAACCCAAAATTATTTAACAGAGAAAAATCCATTATAATAGAAACAAACAGTACATGCCACTGTTGCTTTGATAAGTACTTGAAAATTACAAAACAACAATTATGCAGCAAAAATTCACACTCGAGAGATAGTGACGTCACGGAAGCTGCAGGAAAAGGTGATAAGTAAACCATTCCAATACCAGTTCTCAAACGAACGCGACATCTGACAGAACCGTTACCGACCAGACCGAAAAAAAGACAAAATGACGTGACAGCTTTGATTGTAGAATTTGATGGACACCGTGCGGCTAGATCACAGATACTAGGAATGGATTGGCGGAATTAATTTTATAGCAAACTCAAAAACCATATTTGTGTCATCAAAACATATATTATACAATCATCTATCTGCTTCCAAGCAGATACAACATTTGAGTTGCTGCCTAATTAGTTATATAGCTGACCAATTAGAAATATCTGCTGGCCAATTAGTTATTTTAGTTGACCAATTTTATCTTTCGCTGATTGCTATTGGTCCATATTTTAACCTACTGGTCAACCTGACCACGGATCAAAAATCCCGACTCTTAAACGATCATCAAAAATGTGACATCTGATGGGTGAACATTAGTGAACAATGTTCAATTCCAACCATGGCGATTGGTTTATGACTAATAAACCAATCGCCATGGTTGGTTCGTCATGGTATATGACTAATATTAATTTATCGTTCAAAGCACTTTTTTTTTCATCCTGGATTGTTTTTCTCCCTTTCATAAATAGTTTTCTAGAATGCCATGTTTTTTAGTAGATCCAATTTTTTTTTAATTCCTCCCATCGGAATGTTGTTTGTGTCAATGTCACACATGTCACATTAAACAAGTACCACGTGTTGTAAACGCAAGATGAGTTCATCTCTATATTTGATATAGTATATCAGCATTCAGCATCGAGATGACAAGATAAGTCTGTGCGAATTTGTATCTTATTACTACAGCTATAAGGAGACAAGGTTAATTAATTTATCATTATGTTAATTTGTCCCGTAAGTGGTTTCAAACAATGCATACCGTGGAATATTTTGCATGTTTTATTACACTTCTTAATATGATCAAGTGGTTGTGAGTCTTCATTTTGTGTTATTAGTAAAATGAGTGTGTTTGTGCTACCTATTGTGACAATATATTTTTATAGAAGACAGTTATGTTTTCTAGCTAGATTATTATTTTATATTAAATTAAATAATAATCTACCTAATACCTAATAGTTGCAAGAGATATAATCTTACATTCTTGTAGATCCATTAAGATTAATTTTTGACTATTTTATTGATTTGATTCAAACAAAGATAAAGTCTATGTATAACGGTAATACACGATGCCATTATAAATACAAATCTTGTTCCTTACTTGCATCTCATATTTTTTATTTTTGGCATAATTAAAATATTTCAAGAATGTATCTGACACAAGTCACGTACGATAATTTCTATCTGATAGGTATCTTGTCATACTAACGCGTCATGTGTACTTCCTAATACTTATATCTTAACAAATAGAGAAAGCAATTCGACAAGGTAATATAACATAATTACAATCGTCAAGAAAAATGTACAGAAGTCCGCATATCAAATGATAACACGCGCATTTGAAATTATGCGCTATTACAGGACACTTAAGCTCATAAGAAATATTGATATTCTGAAGTAATGTTACAACATGATAATGATGCGATAACATTTACAAATATCGCATGAATAGTAAACGTGGGTTGGTTTTAAATAATTCGTCCCTGTGCCGGTTGATTCGGCTGATAACATACTTCTGATATGACAGAACACACAGGGATTCACAGAAACTACAGTGTCCCAGAAAGATACGTTAGGTAAGAACCCGGACCCTGAGTGCAGTAGCTAATATTTAAAAATAAAAAATTCTACTCGAGAGAAACTTAACCTTCCGACCGCAGTACTCCAAACTTTTCTCTCCATACTTTTTAGAATCGAACATTTAAAGCGTGTACGGAAAATAAGTCATAACAGCTTATTAAAAAGGTTGTTTAGGTTTTAATAATGTTATCCGTAGAATTATTACGAATGATAGCATAACAATTACACCAGTCATATTCATTTTAACCATTGAGCATGAATGTCTTTAAAATCTTGTCTGTGCCCGAGTTTATACCATTATTTTCTTTTAGCCGGTTTATTAAGGGTTTACATCTTGTCTTAATAAAGGAACTTGTCTAGGACTTTTGCAAGGATTTTTTACATCAATTGTTTTGAATTTTCTCTATATATAAAGACTTTAGGTAAATAGGGGAGACCTTTTTTTTTAAAAAAAAATACCCTCCTTGCCCTTCCGTGGGAGCGACCCGGGGTCTGCCGAAGCAATTCTCCGAGCCGGTCCCAGGGCTACCCGACCTAGCCAGGCACTAGGTCGGGGTTTGCGCTAAAGGGGGATTCCCGGGTATATTCGACAAATCCCCAGACGGGGCAGCTGATGAAATGCGTGCGTGGGAAGCCATCCAATGCACACGGCCGCTCGCGGGGCAAGTGGAAGGAGGGCGCCCGCCTTCTCCTGCCCACCCGTCTGCGCCGGAGGGGACCGGCTTGAGTTTCCTCCTCCCAAGTAGGGGAGACCTAGGAGAGTTGTGACAGAGATGAGTTGTGACAAGGACGTTTTCGTCGTTACTATTATAGTCTATCAAGGGACAAATGAACGTTATTACAAGCTCGCTTACTATAATAGTTAGGGAGAAATCGTCCCTGTCACAACTCACCTCTGTCACAAGTCTCCTAGGCCTCCCCTACCATAGCCATAAAGATTTAATGTCTCGGAAATACTGCTTAAAGAATAAAAAAGTTTAGATTTATATTTACGTCCCGCCATATATTTCGCCTCAGCTCGGAATCAATTCACGGAAGAGTGTGACCAAATTCGGTTCGTACCGTTCAAGAGTACCGTAATGTCCAGACATTTAAAGAAAAAATCAATAGAAAAAGGCATCTTTTATCCCGTTTATGTAAAGAATAAACGCATAATTAAATTAAGTAATATTTAAAGATTTATAATTATCTTCATGTTGTGTGATATAATCTCTGCTTATTTTTTTATGTCGGTTTTTATAGTTTGTAGAGATGTTTAATGGATTTTTTAGTAGTGCTTTAGAATTGGTCTTGACAGGTTTTAAAAAGTTGTTGCTTAAAGCTGTCTGCTACACCCGTTCGTTTATATTTTTGATAAAGTCCATTAATCAATTCGTGCTTGAATATGGATCAACAAACTCGTGGATCCGAAGTATCGGAATCCGGGTCGAGTTGAAAATCTTTCTTAATATAATACTGGCATTACGATGCTCATTATATCAATACTGAGTATGTGCCTTTTCGGTGATCTAAGGCATTAAGTTTTGATTTATATAGATTCCTTTGTTTTTGATCACTGAATAAATCATTTTTCTTTCTTTCTTTCAATACAAATAAGGTTGTATTGAAATTATCTTGGTAAAATAGTTTATTTGTTTGTTTCTTTGTCTTTTTCAGTTTGTAATGCTAATGACGCTACGAGTATCTATCTATACGCTACAGCCTGTTTATTTAGTTAATTTTGCTATCCTTGTGGTATAAAAACATACCTAATTTTTAAGGGTTAAATACTAAACGCACTACTCTATAAAATCCATAATTGTAGAAATCTAATCACATACAAAGCTGTAAAACGCGGAGCTTAATTGCTAATTAATTTTTATTCGCACAAAAAGTTGCTCATTATGTCATGGGAACTTCAATAACCATAGCCACGGGCGACACATCGTCTGTAATTGTCTATGCCATGATCTAATTATAAGTCAATAAGTCGTATGGGTAATAAGTACTGACAAGTCGCCGTATCCTGTCCAGGGTATGTTTACCCTACCTAGGGGGGTAATGAGGGGATCTTGATGGGCGTTAATAGGATCCGTGAAGAGGTTACAATTAACCTGTCTAGATCGGTTGATATATCCGGTGAGTAATTCAAACGATTATGTTTTTGTTGGGACTTTTTTTCTTCAGTTTTGCACGTTCTAAGTTTATTTTTAAATAACATAAAATTATCATCACGCCTCTTCGCCGAAGAGGTAGGTAGAGTTGTTAACATTCACATATAAATAAACACACACCACCAACATATTTATATATAAGAATTTTGATATTGTCAAATAACCGGTAGAAAAAGCTGCCTATATTTTAAGTAATTAAAAATATTGTAGCATTTTAAATGGCAAATTCGACTCAACAAATATTTCAATTTAGAGTTTAAATAACTCAGAGTTTACACACATTGACTCCCGCACGCTTAGGTTTGCAAACTTATAAACTGCGCTCAGTGTATTTGTGTCACGAAATCCATACAATACCTATGAGTACTTTTATGTTAGATTGTATTTTTATTGAACAGTGTATATTAAATTAAAAAAACCTGACATTGTCAAAGTAGATGCCGTAAATGTCTTCAACAATGATTTTTTTATGACAACCGAGAGTAATCGATGACTCCACCCAGATTGTACAAGGGACCACATCTGAACATTGCCACTGGCCATACAAATAATAGTTCTTTCTGCAAAATATAAAAGAGGTGCAGTAATTGAAAGGATTTTTCTTCCGTGATACGTTGACGATGACAACACAAAAACAAGTTTCTGCTAAAAAAGCGTTCTCTCTTTCTGAGAATGAATACAAATGGTACATTGCACACGATTTTCACTTTAGCTACGGTTTTGATATTGTCATTAAAATAAGTGCTTAATTAAAAGTCCATAAGGTTTACCATTGGGTTATTAATCTTTAATCTTAGGCATTATAGTGTTATGAGTTGTGACCACTTATAAGCAATCGAGGAGAGATTATAGACTTCAATCGCTATGGAATGTTCGATATCTAACCTTAATCCAAGTCTTTGTATCAAAAGATCAGAGTACATTTTTAATTACTTATACAAATTTCGCCAACAGTGAAAATGTTATTCCTATTTACGATAGAATCCTTTCTTTTTTTTCTTACTAAGTAGAAACATTGTTGTCACGAATTTTCAAGAATTCGGACACATGTTGGCATCTCAAAAGAGGATTTATACCTTACACGGTGCCTTACACGTCGTTTTCCTTCTCCTTCCAGGGATTCCTTCTTTACACTTGCAACGCTTACTCGGAGCTTACTCGGAGACAAAAATAGTTACCAAATAATTCCACGAGGAATACTTTTTATTTGTAGACAGTCCCTGATTCCTTGTATTCTAACAGTCCCTGATTCCAATACTTTATTTGCATTCCCACAATGTTGATAAGGTGTTAAAATTATATTAGTACATGATGGACTATGTCGGGCACAGCAAATTCCTCGGATTCTACTGTTTTCATTATTTTTTATTTGCACACCACAATTAAGTGGAGTTCTTAATTGCAATGTCAACAATAATAAGCCTGTTGAGGAGTCGTCTAAACAGTCACTTTCTCGTGGGAGCGTTGAGTGAGTGGCATTGTTCTAAATGACATTGTTACACTTTCCTTGTCTTTCAAGGGAAATCCTCTGCCCAATGATACACGTTTTTGTACACTATAGCACGTATGGTTTAGGCTTAAACTTGATTTAGAAGTGTTGGGTACAGTTGCCTGGCCTTCCCTAAAGATCTTCACAATTATTGCAACTTCTTTATTTTAATTAACCCTAACTGTTAGCCGTAGATAGCTTCTCTAGCTTCGCCGGATTTTTTGGGGAAGGTGAGATTTTTGGTCCTCTAGTCTTTAGTGGCGAGCCACCACTTGAGGAAAAGGCACCGCAAAAGTAATCCACTGCCATAGTCCACGCCTGTGACAGCACATGAGGTCAGCGTAACAGGTGGTGAGCCCGTCGCCGCTATAAGCTATTGGTGGTCGTGTAGTTCTAAGTCCATTAGTGCCTTTTACGACACCCAAGAGAAGAGATGGGTTGGAAGTATTCTTTTAACTGTAGGTTAACTACAAAATATAAATATACAAAAAGCACGCGATACTACAACATAGCATTCATTGTAATTAAGAACGAAGAACAAAAATGCTTTGTTAAAGTTATTAGATAAGCGTTCACCTTCCGTGTTTAAACAGCATTGATCAATCGTGAGAGTTTACAGGTTACGATAGATTGGTAAAAAGTTCTGAGTTCAGTTCTCATGTAGGACCGGGAAGTGCCAGGAAGGGTCGTTAGCCGTCACGCTGCGCACGCACCTATTCGGTATCACATGTGCCTGGGAACATAACTATTAGGGCTTGCACTCGTTTCTACAATCTAGGTTATTTTACGATATACTAATAGTTATTATTCTGAACTATCATGAGCTTCCCCAAGAGCTTTTGGTCTGAGAATGTTCAGGAAACTGAGCAAGCTTTGATTTCGATTTACATGATTGTTAATAAATAAATAAGAACCTTTCATAAGATGTTACGTCTCAAAGCAGATCAGATCTGATAGGGACTCAGTAAAAATTGTTTTGTTATGGTGCTTATCCCTCACTTTTTGGGTTTATTATGCTACTGTGGTAAACTCTCGCGGCGCGGCGGTATACTCAGTTTTAAAAAAAGAAATAAATAGTAAAAATTCAATTTATCTCGTTGGTAACAACCCTCACGTATCGTTTAGTGGCTGTCTAGCTACTGCAGACCAGCTCTATCACATTAATTAGCAAGCCTTAATTAGCTAGTTCAAACCATTGTTACTCTATCGCGATGTGTACTACATAGCTTGAGCTGTTACGATTATTACTCCCACCGGTTATAGACAGACAGACCGTGTAATTAAGGCTTCAAGGCAAACAGCAAGTTTTGATTTAAGAAAAACAAAGGCAAATTAAGATTTGGAAATCATTGTGATAGTAAATAAGTTATCTAAATATTGGGTCCTTACCTATGAAATTGGTGTTTTTTTTCTCTCTTAGTATTTTGTCTGTAACTATTAAGATTCAGAGTATTCCTAAAAAATAATTACCTCGTCTAAAAATAGACTATATTTTTGAGCTCTTTTGATTTGTTTTGATAATTTGTTGTAAGTTTAATTGTGTTAAAATTGGACACGGAGACAACTCTCTTTAAGTGCCTCCCGAATACATCATTTTGTTTGCATTCACTTTTTTTTTTTTTTTTTTTTTTTTTTTTTATACTACCAGGGTAGCAAACAAGCATACGGCCCACACAGATGGGCAGTGGTCACCGTAGCCTATGGACGCCTGCAACACCGAGGGCATCACCAGCGCGTTGCCGACCCTTAAAAAACCTTTTCACGCCCTTTTTGAAGGACTCCATGCTGTAGTCTCTTGGGAAAGCCTCACCAGGGAGTTCATTCCACAGCCTAAGCGTACGAGGAAGGAAATTCCTCCTAAAACGCACGGTACGCGACCATTGTGGTTCTAACGTGTGAGGATGAATTCCCTGGCGATGGCGAGCGGTGCGGTGATAAAAAGAAGCTGTTGGCATCATGTCAAATAGCTCCTCAGAACAGACCCCATTGTACAAGCGGTAGAACACACACAAGGAAGCAAAATCTCTCCTCAAACTTAAGGGCTCAATACCGCTTGTGAGCTCGGGATCGCCGACAATTCTCATGGCTCGTCTTTGAACCGCGTCAAGAGGTCCAAGTTGGTATGCTGGTGCACCCGCCCAAAGATGACAGCAGTACTCCATATGGGGCCTTACTTGCGACTTATAAAGAAGCAGACGCTGCCCCGGAGAGAAGTACCGCTTCGCACGATTGAGCACACCAAGCTTTTTAGATGCCAACTTGACCTTATCCTCTAAGTGACTGCGGTACTGGACGTCACTGGAAATGTCGACACCAAGGATACCCAAACTGTTGGAGATTTGAAGAGGTGTATTGAGGAACCGTGGAGCCACAGCGAATGGAGTTTTTTTAGCGGTGAACGAGCAGACTTGTGTCTTAGTGGGGTTAAACTGGACTAAATTTAGTCGTCCCCAATCAGAGACTCTAGCTAGACTACTCTCGATTTCAGACACAAGTCGTTCACGACTGTCCTCCACAACTGATCGAGGGATGTTTGCACGACCCGTATAAAAGGCGTCCCCTGTGCTGTCATCCGCATAACAATGAATGCCATTAATAGAAAGCATGTCATTGATATGCAGTAGAAAAAGCGTCGGGGACAGCACCGAGCCTTGCGGGACGCCAGCATTAATGTCCATGCTATCGGAGCAATTGCCATCAACGACGGCCCTAATGCATCTGCCGGACAAAAAGTTGGCGACCCATCTGCATAAACCCTCAGGCAGTCCATATGAAGGCAACTTCGAGAGTAAGCCCCTGTGCCAGACCCGATCGAACGCCTTCGCTATATCTAGGCTAACAGCCAGCGCCTCACCATGACTCTCAATGGCAAGCGCCCAGCGGTGAGTGAGATACACGAGAAGATCACCAGTTGAGCGACCGTGGCGAAAGCCGTACTGACGGTCACTGATAAGTTCGTGATCTTCAAGGTATCTGAGGAGCTGAGTGTTTATCACACGCTCCATCACCTTAGAGAGAAGGGAGGTGATAGCGATAGGCCTGTAATTCGATGGGTCTGATTTATCGCCCTTTTTGGGCACAGGGTGCACATGAGCAGTCTTCCACGAAGTCGGAACATGCCTGGTGGAGTAAGACAGCGCGTAAAGGCGCGTTAGAACCGGACACAACTCCGGAGCACACTGCTTAAGCACCACTGCTGGAATGCTGTCTGGCCCACTCGACTTATGAACATCAAGGGAAAGGAGCTCCCGCCGTACCTCCCGTTGCGTAATAGAGATTTCTGGCATGGAGTAGCCGCACCACGGAATTGTAAGTGGCTCGGCATCCCCCTCGTTCAAAGTCGAGTTTGAGGCAAAGATTTCGCCTAAAAGATCGGCTTTCTCCTTCGCACTATGGGCCAAGTAACCATTGAGCTTCCGCAGAGGTGGCAAGGACGACTGACAAAAATTCCCTTCGGCAGCTTTGGCGAGCGACCAAAACGCGCGACTCCCGGAAGGGTACCTCGCAAGTCGGTCACCAATCCTGCCGACAAATTCGAATTTCGCTCTGGAAATTGCTCGTTTACTCTTTCTCGAAGCAGCATTCAACTTTCGCTTCGCATCAGAGATATCCGGATCCTGATTGATTCGAGCCGTAGTCCAAGCCTCATACGCAGATTGCTTGAAAAGACGAGCATCTTTGCAGGGCCGATTAAACCACGGTCGTCTCTTCACCCCCGCAGCCACTAACGGGTTAGGAATGAAGCACTCCATACCCGCCAGAATCGTCTCAGTGACTGAGGCTGCGCAGGTGTCAGGATCATCCGATGCGAAACAGAGTTACTTCCACGGGTACGACGCGTAAAATTCACGCAGTCCATCCCAGTCTGCTGACTTATAGTGCCACACACGTCTCCATTTCGTTGGTAGTGGAGTATCTTGAAGTGTGTACGGCACTCTCGCCCGGACGAGACAGTGGTCCGATGAGCCAAGAGGCGCATCCACTGAGATGGTGTAACCATCAGGGCGTGTAGTCAGCAGAAGGTCGAGTATAGAGCTTGTGTGGTCCTCAATATCTGGTATTCTCGTTGGAGTTTGGACCAGT
Source organism: Parapoynx stratiotata (assembly GCA_910589355.1). Taxonomy (NCBI): domain Eukaryota; kingdom Metazoa; phylum Arthropoda; class Insecta; order Lepidoptera; family Crambidae; genus Parapoynx; species Parapoynx stratiotata. Next base: position 1,791,134 of record OU342458.1, read on the forward strand.
TGGGAGAAACCATAGGCCAGAGCGAATTCGAGCGCAGATCTCCCTACCGAGTCAGTGGATCGAGACTTGAGCCACTCCTTATGGTGGGCATTGAAGTCTCCTAAAATCACTAACTCGGCGGTGGGATACTGCTCGAGAACTGAGTCAGTCGCTGATTGCAGGCGCTCGAAAAGACGAGCTGCGTCCACATTACCGCTATGTGACCGGTAAAGGCACGCGTAAATGCGGGTGTGGCCGCCATGATCTACTCGCACCCACAAGATCGACCGGTCACTGCCTTCAAGGCCGTGCAGACGGCGATAACAAATATCCGCCCGAACGAACATACACACCCCGGCACGACGCACAAAGTTGTGTTCGAGCTTGTACCCGGGGTAGTGCAGATATGAAGTGTCGGCCGGACAAGATATCTGCGTCTCCGTCAAGAAAAAAAGGGTCGGCTGTGCAGTTTCGAGGTGATGGTGGACTGCGTTGATGTTGGTGTGAAGCCCACGGATGTTGCAGAAATCCACACTGAACGTGGACGTGGACGCCGCTGACAGACCAAATTTCCTTTTCTTTTTTGCCATTTTTCATTTTTCAAAGAGGGGTGTAAAGGTAAGGAGATTTATGTTATTGGCAGCCGGAAGGACAAAGGTGCTACAAATACTTTCACATGTGCTACGGGTCTGCGAGCTGCTGGCGCGGCGGGCGGAAGGGCCCCCGGTCCCCCCCTGGTACAACGGCCGGGTCCACTCCGGTCTCCTCCTCCGGCACGACCATTACACCAGGGATTTTTCGCGAGACTGGCGGTTCAGCCTCCCAGGGCGGAGGTTAAGCAGTCCCTGGGTTCGGGAACCCGTTCAGCCTGCGGGCGGCCAGCGGTCAGCCGTTTCACCGGGTCTCCCTGACCGCCGCGCCAACACCCCGCACCCACAACACCTGTGGCAGCGAAAACGCCGCAACGGACCCACCCGCTGCCAACAACACAATTCTCTAAGAGCCACGGGACCTTACTTACCTACAGAAACACAACACTACCTAGGCAGTGCTATTTTACTGCGGTCTCCTGTAAGGTGGAGGTACTTCCCCGGTCGAGCTGCTCCAATTCGAGCGGGTAAACCCACTGTGCTCTACCTCTCTTAAAAACGATAAATAACTTTTATGAAGTGTGATATTACACATATTACTAAAGCTTGTCTAATGATTGGTGCCAAATATTATTATCTTTGGATTTGTCGTTGTGAAGAAACTGAAAAAATTTTAGTATGAAAAATGCAGAATTCCCCAAAATCTCCATACAAAACACCAATTTCATAGGTAAGGACCTAATATGTGATGTTAATAAAAATACAAGAGGTGTTCTTTCCAGCCACGAGAAATAAGAAATGATTATGTAGGTTCATAAGTTTTTCCTAAAAACAAAAAATGTAATCAAAGGAAAAGATAGCTGTGTGCCGAGGTCGTAGCAAAGTGAAGGTGTACAATGTATATTTTTAGTGAAAAATTTATGAAGACATATTTATTTCATTTTTTGTTATTGTGTAGTTGTTAAGATCTACGTGAACATGGAAATTGAATTATATCAACACAGGCTAGAGACAAAATAGAGTGCTTTAATATCAATGACACAGATAGGAGCAGATAGGCTTACAAGGAGAGGAACAAATAGATAAAATATACCAATATACAAGTAGGTTCGTATCTATTCGATAATGAGATTAGAGCGATATTTTAAATTTAACTCTGGGTTTTTTCAAGCATTGTTATAGATTGTTAATGTGTTTGTCATGCACTTATTTGTTTGTAGAAGCATGAAGGTTGTTTTTGAATTGAATAGAGTAATTAACACTTATTTATTTGGGTTTTTGCTTCTCACACTACCTATTGTCACGTGTTCCCGTCGAGATTTAAGTTAGTTATATAAGAACAATTAGTTTTTACCACGTTTTTATTACCTCACTTTCTTGTTTGTCTTTTTGTCTCTTTGTTTGTGCGGTTGAATTATAACTCAATTTTGAGGCACTTCCTGACTAGGTATCGGGCTGAAACTTTAGGAATAGTTCAGAACCAGGGGACAATGCAACTTGCAACTACTTTAAACTTTCTACGAGCACTTTCAGGTCGAAATTTCAACTTTCAGGTTTTGTATATAGATGAGTGACTGAGGTGACTACGCACTGCGCCATCTATTGATTGGTGTTAAGCCAACAATCAATAGATGGCGCTATGCGTAGTCAAAAATAATAAAATAATAATATTAGAGTAAAAATATAAAAATACCACGTTTTTCAAAACAGTAAAATAAAAATAGACAAACAAGAGGGGTCACTCAAAACGTGGGGTTGCATCTTTGTAACTTACACTTACGACTTATGCATGCTATTCCATTAGAATCCCTATAATATAATGCATACATAGATCGTAAGTGACCCTTCATGTTTAAAAAATTCATGCTATTCCATGCATGCATGCTATTCCATTAGAATCCCTATAATATAATGCATACATAGATCGTAAGTGACCCTTCATGTTTAAAAAATTCATTTTACAAAAATTTCAATTACTTCTTTATTTAATTAAGCAGATTAAGCTGTTTTTTGCTTCCAATCCACATAATAAAATTATTAATTCATAGATATACAGATAATTTGCCACTGCATGTTGTATAACAAGCAAATAAAATACAAAGCATAACAAAAGTGTAGCTTTTATGGAGTTTTCTCATTGTTTTCCACCATAAAGCCTTAGAGTAAGTAATTTACAACTTTATGATGAAAGAAATAGGGCACGGAATTGTTAGAATGTGACATGCAGATTTACGTACAATAAATGTACGAGAGAAAATTAATTTACCTACTACAAACGATTTATCATTTAAAAATAAACGTTAATTAGGTGGGAATAAAGTAGAATATTTAATTTTCATTTCTCGGGGACCTACATTTGACTGCACTTAATTCGAGCGTTTAATAGGAAACCTCTTAGTACTAACAACATACCATCATATCTCTTTTATTTATCTTTAACCATACGTGCTTCAGCATATTAATACAAGAATGTTAACTCATCAAGTAGAACATCAAATGAGTAGACAATATGATCTCTGAAGAATTCTAATCAGTAATCGTTGTTCGCTTTGTTTACGACTTATGCTAATCCGCTTCCTCATCACTTTACATACTTATTTAGTATATTTAGTCCTACATCATCTAGTCACAAGATCGAACACGTCGTTATGTTTTTAAGAGGATAAAAATGCGATGAGAATGTCATTAGCGTTTTGATGCAAACAAAAATGTTTACCTTTGTCTCGTAAAAGGGGAAAATATCATTGTGCGTATTGTCATTCCATTCAAATAAGTTCTTATATCAAACCCAGAGAGAAATATTTTTTCTCCTTGCTTATCCTCAAACATTTGGAATAAGTTATTACAACAGAGAGAAGGCTCTTTAGTGCTTCTATAGTCAAATGAGTTGCTCTATAATATACTGCCCTTTTTTTTTCTCAAACTCTTCATCACAACTCTCTGTCTAACCCCTTCTTCTCTATTGGAGATATAGATGTCATGATAGGTCCTTTGTTTTTATGCTGTGTTTGGCTCAAATAATCCTTAATTAATTTGTGCAACTGAAACATCAGTAAATGAAATAAATAAATACATAAATATCTTCAGACATTCACACCTATCCTCTAGCCTCATTTAAAGCAACTAATGCTGCTTGTGTTACGGATACTTGATATCGGATAAATACATTAAAAAGATAAATACATATAGATATCTAGAATACATACTATACATAATATAAACATCCAAGACTGGAGAACAAATATCTGTATTTATCACTCAGACATTTGCCCCAGTCGAACCCAGAACCTCTCGAGATGGCGACGCCTTGAGACCGGCGAACAGCCCACTCGACCACGGAGATCGTCAGTGCTTCGTCTGTTCCTATAACTTTATTCTTCATCCTGAAGATGCAGCATGCAGTTCACGTACCGCCACACGCAGGCATGCGGCTCATTGTCTCGGCTGTGTGATGCGCATATTATAACTTATATCATACAATTCAAAACTATTCGAAACCACGCGAGTTGACTGAAAACTAAATTATGTATCGAGATATTAAATAAATAAAATAAAAATCATTTTTTTCAGATTTGAATCTATATAGTTATTAGTATGTTAGTAACAATTTTTCTTATCAAATATGTTAGTAATATTGGGTCCTTACCTTTGAAATTGGTGTTTTTATTCTGTCTTAGTATTTTGTCTCTAACTATTAAGATTCAGAGTATTCCTAAAAAATAATTACCTCGTCTAAAAATAGACTTTATCTTTGAGCTCTTTTGATTTGTTTTGATAATTTGTTGTAAGTTTAATTCTGTTAAAATTGGACACGGAGACAACTCTTTTTAAGTGCCTCCCGAATACATCATTTTATTTGCATTCACTTAAAAACGATAAATAATTTTTATGTAGTGTGATATTACACATATTACTAAAGCTTGTCTAATGATACATGCCAAATATTATTATCTCTGGATTTGTCGTTGTGAAGAAAACTGATAAAATGTTAGTATGGAAAATGCAGAATTCCCCAAAATCTCCATGCAAAACACCTAATAGTTAATGATTAATATAACATACATAATTTCCTATTTAGATTGCCCTGTAATTTTTTCTATCCAATGCTTTTGGATAGGACAATCCGGACGAGCAATAATTGTCATCAGAATGCTGTTTCTGCTGCCCCTCATGCGTCGCAGCATGGACGGGGTCTGCGAACATTCCCGAGGCACTGCAGAACCGCGGCAGCCGCAGTAGCATTTTGAAGGCATTATTGTACTGCACGCGTAGTGCGCTATAAGCTCGACGCGTACAACACAATTGATGTAACGATATTGTGTTTTTTTTTTTAAATGGTCAGCGTAGTTCTGTAGTGTAAAGAAAATTAGATAGATAGATGAAATCTTTATTTACTCTACAATTCTCCATCACACATAAACATAGAATAAAAGAAATAACAAAAAGAATGAGAATAATAATAATAATTAAAGATAAATTGCATAGGGCCAGCGTAGTGGTGTCCCACTTCTAGATATGTAGAGTAACGAAGCTGATCCTTTCACTCTGTCTATATCTCTTAACCTCTTGAGGGTTAAAAACGAACGCCGGGTTTCGCAAACAACATAATGTTTCTATTCTCGTTTTGAGGTTGAGGAGTAGATGGATGCCCCTGATACATGGGCAAGCATGTTGACATTGAAAACCTACTCAATAACAAAACCTATAAAATAACAAAATTAAAATAGGAAAATATGTTCGCAGAATAGCTGCAGCCCCACTTAGTGGAAAGACTTGCCTACTTTTCTCGGTATTTGATAGTTGTTTACGATTTATCTTTCAAAAGCCTAGCTAGCTAGCTATCAGCCTATTGTGGTCCACTACTAGACATAGGCTACCGCCAATGATCTCCACAACGACCGGTCCTGCGCCGCCTGCATCCAGCGACTTCCTGCGACATTCACCAGATCGTCGGTCCACCTTTTTGGGGGCGTCCCTACGTTGTCTTTTGTTTTGGGACACTACCGTAGATGAGCCGAGAATACGCTGCGTAGCTTCCCGAACGCTGCCCAGCCGAGTTGGATTCATCGATTGACCTCTTTCTGGAAATTGGACCTACCTAGTTGGACTGCTTGTCTCTCGTATACATACTCGTCAACAATTTCTAGTGTAGAGCTTCTAACCTTCACAGGAGGGAGACCAACATGGGAATTAGACATGATCTTCATGACACGATTCAATAGCCTACTAAAGCAAATCCTACTCATCTGTTCTCAAAAAAGTAGGCTAATCTTCAGTATCTAACAGGATTCTCGGATCCTTTTCTTAATCATGCGATATCTCGATTAGCGAAATCAATTTGATTGTACTCGATGCCTGTCAGGTACTCAACACACTGTCCTCGATTCGGAGTAGGCGATACAAATTCGGCCGAGTGAACGGTACATCCTTATAATGAATGTATTGTTCCGCCTACGGCTGATGTTCGTGTCTCCAGGATATATAATAATAAAATTTGCGTGTTTATGTTATATTTATATTAAAAATGACCACTCGCTCGGCTTTGCACGGGAGCAAAGCTTGCGTTAGAACGTAGTCGAAAGGAATAACTCAGGGATATTATAGCTTACATATTGTTAAACCTACTTGGTTTTTATTTAATAAGAACACCCTGGCCACGTAGACATACTTAGATAATTTTAAATATGACGTATGTCTGTCACTATATTAATATCTACTGAATACACCATATATATTTTTTAACTTAAATTATTTTATTTACTTCGACACTGCTTTTTAAACTCAATCTCTAAAACATATTATGTGAACAATTTTAAAAATTGGATCACTAGTTACTCTGAACAGCCAAATTCACACAATTTACTCCTTTTGTATATGATTCGTTAATTTATAATGAAAATCTTTAAATGGCCTTTTTACATTCCTTACAATATGCACTCTCTTGCATTCTTTAAATTTACTACCGTAAATATATACAGTGCTGATTGTTTTTGCTTTAAATTTGTGTTATATTTTAAATTATTATGACATTAATATTTTTAAATTCAAATTAAGTGACATGACATCTATGTATATTTTTTTGTGTTCCAATTACATTTTGTATTAATTAAAACTGAAATCGTGACCTTGTATATAAAAATTTGTACACCGTTTATGCGGTCGAATATGTTGATCTTTTAAATAACTGAACATCATGTAATGAACCATATTCTGACAAATAAAGAATTTAATTTCAATTATGTAATTAATCTGTTTGCATTCTTTCAAATCGATAACACAAAGTCCATTATCATATGCAAATAATAATTAATGTTATCAATGGCGACCTCCAATTCACATAATTTCATTAATGTTAAACATTTGATTAGATTTTAATTAATAAACTACTTGATTAGAATTCAGTAACTTCCTAGTGTAAGTAGTTTATTGTTTGATGAATCAAATCGACACCTGTTATTTCTGCGCATTTCCTGCATTCGACACTTTGTTTTGATATCTGAATCTTGTTGAATCGTATTGATCTAATTCGGTCTTACGAATGCGGATTGCGCTGACATGTTTACATACGATTTAGCTAATCGGGCCGTCCTTTCCAATAAAGAATTCTTAGGTCACTTTCGGTGATCGCTACGTTGAAAAAGAAATCCTAAACCATCGTGACAATACATAACTGTTACTGAAAAGTTTCTATTATTTTTGAAATGTTATTGTCTTTTTAACGAGCGAAAGAGAAACTCATTTTATTCACACCGTTTAAGAATGAATTTAAATAACTAATTTATAATAACAAAATAGATCATACTAAAGATCACATTTCATTCAAAGCACGTCATGCAAAATGGGCCTTTTTTGTACTACTATTGTCTCGTGACGATATAAAAAAAATGATCTATTATAATGTATATCTGTTTTCGATGTTATTTCAGTTTTATCAATTTATTCGGCTGTGAAACTGTTTATCTGTCGAATTACAAAGGACTAAAATAAACCACAGATTAACGTTAGATAAGTGTATGGTTGCACGTAAGAAAGTCATTTTAATAAAAACTTTTGGTTGACTTTTATTTATTTTATTCAGATGATGTTTTTTTAATTCAGTCTCCTATAGTATAAAGGTTCTCCTATATTAATAATAATAATAATAATCATTTATTTTGTAAAACATGATGAGTATTGATGACATAGCATGATCACAGCATTTTATTCATAATTAAGTTTCACACCAAAACTACTAAAGTTCATTGAGTTCTTTGTTTTTGAGTAAGTAATTTTATAAAACCATATCCACTTGAATAATACATGCACAAAAAATTTATGAGAGGCCAGCGGTTCATAGAAAAATGGCTTATGTCATTTAAAGAAAAATGGTTTTGAACTGAAGGAGCTTCGGGGCTACGAAACTTTTTTCTCGCGATAAAACAAAACATGCATTTAATCCGAAGTTAAAAATGATTAAATAGTTACAAATAAATAAAATCACTTTGAGCGGAAAATCGGGAAACGGTGGTATTTACATAAAAGTACATTATTTGTGAATTTTATTCATTAAATGGGATTGCCTCAATCAGACCTCAATCAGACCTCAATCTGAGGCGTAGCCTATTTTATTATAGTTATTTTCATTAAAGTAAAAAAAATCTGTTCCACATTTACAATAAAATGTTAAAATGTCGATACGCATTTATTAAATCAAAAGTACGTACGTTAATAAGAATAAGACATTATACTCGTTTAAGATAATATGTTGATTGTTTTTCTTCGATTCTGTTTGATTGAAAAGTCTAAATTAAACAATATTCAAATAGAATTTTTACGTGCTTCATAATAATTATGTTGTTATGATCTCTTTATTAAAGAAGCGCAAAAATAGACTCTCCCGTCTATTAATACTCCGCATACGTCAATCGTAGTGGATACGTAAAAAAGACGCGGGCAAAATTGAGTACGTAGGAAGGATATTTTGCGTTGATAAATTCGGCACTACTTAACATATTTATTATCAAGGCAGGTAGCCGATATGACAGATAGAACCCTTATCTGAAAATATCCGTTATAAAAATATATTCATAAATTATCAGTTTGTTAAAAGAGTTCGTTGCAAACGCTTGCCTTCACATTTGTGAATTACAGTGGAAATTGACATAAAGTTTATTTGGTTTTAATTTTGAATTTAATGGGAACCAAACATGAAACTTCTTGCCGGGGTTTTTCCTATCAGTACGTATGATTTTAATTTAATTATTATGTTTTGTGTGAATTTTCAGTGATTCCAGTAAGTACGAATAACGATGTTTGTTGATAATTTTATTAATGGATGTTATTATAACACCTTACTGACTATTTAAGAAAATTAGATAATGGATTACTAAACAGAAAATTTAAAAGTATAATTTTAATTCAATTTTTAAGTATATATTAAGATACTTGCTTTGGGTTAATTTTTGTGCGAGTTTATGTTATTATTATTAATTTTCATATAGGTAATGTTTTATACATACTTGTAATTCAACTTTAAGCGAGATCTATTAAAGACTAGTGGCTTCCAGCGGTTTCACACGCGCGGTACCCCGCGTTCCCTTGGGAATGTCGGTATAAAAAGTAGCCTATGTCTTTTCTCAGGCTCTAGACCAAATTTCGATTAAATCGGTTCAGTAGAGTTTTGACGTGAAAGTGAGACCGACAGACATACCGACAGAGTTAGCTACGTATTTATAATATGAGTATGGATAGTATGGATAAACTAGACACAATAAAAACACACTGTCATGTTACATAAATAAAATCAGAAAAAAAGATGAACAAGCTGCTACTCCTGTACGACAGTACCTATTTAAAACGTATACCAAAATTTAGTTTTTTTTTATTGAAATAGTCTTATCTACTATTCATTTTGGATAAAACTTCAAAATAGTGTAAACAAATTAGTGTGAATTACTGCAAATTTGTTTGTCACAACATAATTATGTTTTTGTTTGTTATCTATTGTCCTTACTTCCATAAGGACAGAGGCCTAATTAATGAGTTTATTTATTCACTAAGACCTCTTATCGGTACGTTTCTTGTCGGGAAGATTCTTGTCTTCACATCAGTTTGTCTTAAGACATCAATTGGCAAGGATTGATTGGTGTCCAATGAGATTTTCCTATAGAAGTGATAACTTACCTGACTGAATGTGACTAAATTTTATGGTACCGTTGATAACATTCCAAGGATTAGATAGTTTAATAGTGTTGTGGAATAAACTTTTTTAATTTTGAGTGGAATTAGTGAAAATGGTTGTGTTGCTACGTTTTAAGCCGAAGGAGTGGCCTCAACCAATTTATGGAGGTAAACATATAATTTTCAATATTTGTATAAATTTTGCTATGGTGTACGATGTTTCAAAGTTGCTTAATTTCGTGAGATGATATGTAGATCTGAGTGTAATTATCAAAGCGGAATAATAATGAGAAAATAATTATTAGTTCTAAAATGTTCTTCACACACAAATTGATATTCATTCCATTCTGTCAGGAAATTTATATGCTGTATAATTATTATTCTTCCGATCTCTATAAGGCTGTCAACAAGGCACTAGACATGTTGAGGAAATCACCAGGGTCGTTTATTGTCCGATATACATACCATTTACGTCGGGGAACATACCCCATTAATAATACAATGTGTTAGGCTTCATATGTATCACGGAACAATGACATTACCTTGATGTTGTAACCTGATAAGTATGTTGATCCCTCTCCGGTAAAATACCAATATTAATTGAATAAAATGATAAAGGTATCTATATAAATGACAGCGGCTCTTTGAAACAAGTCAATAACAGGAAATACGAAAGGAAATTGTGAAAATAATAAAAGTTACAGCAAGCGACAAGCAATGACAAATAAAAAATAAAATTAATCGTAATTTTAATATAGTTTATTTTTCGCCAAGACGTGTTTCAGTACCTATCATTGAGTATTTTTTTATTTACTTTTAATCCCCTTAATTCTAATCTTATTTTTGAATCCACGGTTGAATCCCGGCTCTCACTTTGTTCATGACTCAAACATATTATTTCGCTCCTCAATATGATTCAATCTACTAGTCCTTTTGTGTTCACGTCTCGCCCGATTACTAAGACACTTGACGTTGAATAATTGGAGTGACTCCATTCACCAATCTTAAATTTAGCTTGTCTAGACGAGCGCAGTGCGTTGACACACATACCGGGACGATGCGCCTGCGCTAAACTTAATGACGATTTTGCGGGAATATACTTAAATTTTCATGTAAAGTTAAAAAAACTAATACAAATACCCGTCAAAACGAAAAAAATATGGCCAAATCGATGATAACATCAATCAATTTGCTTCATAATAAAGTAGAAAATATTAAAAAAAAAATTAGTCGTAACATAAAACAACCAATGTTTTAATGTTATGATAAAGATCTAACAAAAAAAAATTAAATCAGCGCAAATGCTTTGTCAGCAAATTGTAGTCAATTTACTCTTGGATTTTGGTTTCAATATCATAAATATTGAGGCAAAAGCACTGTATCTTTATTATTTCTGCCAGTTTACACAGTTAAAAACCCATCTCTAGAAGTCGTAAAAAACTGCTCTCTTATCCATTTTACTGTCCAACACTTAGATTTAATGTATATCGGAAATGGCCATCTTCGTTTAATACCCAATCCGATCGAAACAGAATCCCAAGTCTATAAATAAGAGCGCATAATAAACGCAGGCGCACGCGCCGGCTGCCCATGCGCAGTCCGATGCGCGCCGCGACGCGCACTACGCGACGCGCCTTTGTTTAATCTCTGTAACGCGTAGACTACAAGAAATGGAGCAAAAACTATAGTTGTGACTACTCAGCTTTTCACAAAAATGTTCGCGCTTTTCTAACCAGCCAGTATTTTCATAGCAAGTTAAACGTTTTTTTATATACCCTTATTTATCGAAGCATTTTCCGAATCGACTTCCCTTGGTGTAACGTCATAGGATTCTACCCCCATACGTCACAAATAATGAGTGTTTCCTGTGACGTCTCAAGTGATTCACGATATGTCTCCAACGCCGAATACTAATTTGGCACATCTCAATACAAGAATACTCGCCTACATTACGTTATGCAAACCAACAAATGGTTATCGGGTATTCGAAAATATGACATCTAATTTGTGAATCAGAATATGCGTGTTTGAATTAAATATTTTGTTCATGTGTGTTATGGGCGCCTTATGTCGATTTCACGCCAAATACGTAATAGGTAAGGGTTTGTTGTTATTTTTATTAATCTCTTATTACCACTCAGAAATAATAATGAAATATTCCCATGTCATGTGTTACGGTCTAATTTAGAATAGAATAACCTGCATAATGTTTCATATATTATTATGAACTTATTGTGTAACTTCATTAAAGTTAATGTTCGTATGCATTCGGAGTAGTTTCCATTTTCTCTTTTCTTTTGTTTGCGTGGGATAAAAACTCACTTAAATTAATTTTATTACAAATTCATGACCGCAGTATTTGCATTAAGAATATTTTTTTATTTTTCCGCGTCCAAATTACAGATAACATGTAATGTTTCTCGAAACTTTTATCTCGGCTTAAAATAAAAACATTTATTTATTCTTATAATAGTGCGTAGTGTTTTCTTAAAAATAACCTATTTTTAAAGATATAAAGCCGGAACAATCACAAACATAAGTATTATTCTTTTCTGCGACACGATGAAAAAGATTACATGCTAGACATGTTATATATCAAAATTTAGAGACGTGCATTCATGTTTACGTTGGGTTCTGTCATCGACACCACTTAGATTCCGGTTACGTCTGCCATTAAAGATGATCTATATAGAGCAGTTGCAGACAGAATGACCTTTATAGAGCGATTTAGTTATAGGAGCCGTTAAAATTTTAACAGATCTATGTACAGCGATCTAAGCCGATATTTGTGGTACGTTTTACGATTCTGATTAATATTTTCTTTAGAGCGTTAAGATTATGATTATTAGTGCACTATATGTTGACGATTGATATTCTCATAACTACATTAATAGGCTTTTCGTACCTAAGTAAAATTTTGGGGCAAATTAGTTATTTATATTGCCCGATTCAGTCTTTTATGTTCTACTGATTAGTTTAAGTATATTATAAAAAAACATATTATTCATAAACAAACCCATCTCCCATCTCTTCCCTTGGGTGTCGTAAAAGGCGACTAATGGACTTAGAACTGCACAACCATTCAATAGCTTATAGCGGCGTCGGGCTCACCACCTTGTCACTTCTTGATGAAGCGCGGACTAAGGCAATTGACTGCTTTTGCGGTGCTTTTGCCTAGTCTCAGACTAACCCTTAGGGGGCAATAGTCGTGATTATATGTATGTTTGTCTCTCTTCTTCTTCTTGCCCTTTTCCCACACTAGGTGGGGTCGGCACAACATGTTGTCTTCTTCTTCCATTCTCCTCATTATATGTATGGTTGTATAAACAAATAATTTTACAAACTTTGTTGTTTTTTGCCGCATCAACAATGTATGACTTGCGGTTGCAAGTGTTAAATGGCAGATTAGCTTACATTCTTCTTAAAAGCATATACAAACTGTTTCTCTTTAAAGTCAATCGATATTAGTTAATCGTGTCGATATTTACTGTTATTTTTGTTTATTGACTACCTCATACGAGATCATACTAGTTCTTAAGTAAAACAGGAGCTAGAATCAATTACATACAAGTAAGGTAAAATCTAGATCAGGAAATCGTAATATATTATTAAAAATAAGTGCTTCGTAATTATTATGCTCAGGCCACATTCCAGTGAGCTCAGCGTTAATGCATTGGCTATTTCATTACTATTTGAGAGGATACTTTACTATTATTTGTAACGGAGTTAGGATTGAAACAATATTAATAACTGTAGCTGCAAATTATCATGGCACAGATAATCAAGTTGTTCTATTATGAACTAAATTCAGTGGAATTAGGAATCAATTTTAGTCGCTTACTACAAACCTATAAAATAATTACCGAATTCAATAATGATTTTTTTTTGTAATCAACTATACAGAACAAATAACTTAAAAATATTCGAAATAATCTATTTTAATATTATCTTGTGTATCTTGTGTACACTTCATCCCAATCCGATGACGAATGTTTAATAACAAAGCGTTGCCTAGCAACCACCGACAGGCATATGTTAATAAACTTTTTCTATCAGGCACATTAAAAAATATTTACTATCTTACTGTATTATAAGAAAATATAAATAAAGCAATTTAATTTGGCATTAATTATAATTGCTTCTAAAATATCACAAGAAAAAGTTAAAAAAAAAAAATAATAATAAATAACGGAACGTAGTACTTTCATTCGTGGTCGGGGTTTCAAGACTCGGCTGAAGGCCTAGAAGCCAGGGCCGGTTAAATAAATAAAAAAAAAATAAAAAAATCGTGGTCGGGTAAAAATAAATAGGTTTTTGGTGGCATTCAACTATGGCGGACGTGATTTTTATTTCGATGATTGTAATATTGTACGGAGTGGATATTGTTACGTAAAATCAGTGTAGTTTTGTGTAATAAGTGTCTGTGATGATGTGCAATGTGAAGGATTATCGAAATAAACGTCAAGTGGTGTGAAAAGTGATGAGTTTTTTATCGTGGTAATCCACCTCATCGAAGTAGCACCACAGTTTCTGCCATCGATCGTTTGACGCCAAACTCTCCCAAGATGCATTGAAATGCATTACACTAGCATTTCAATGCAAACTACTGAAGAAATGTATACTGAAGACTTGGCTGTATGGGCTCCGTTCCCTTTGCCTTCCCTGCATGGGAGAATATACAAAAAAAAATAAAAAAAAAATGAATACGCAACTGATTTTAAAAGTACTAACGGTATAGGAACACGAGGGAAAGTTAGTGTCGATTGCAATTGGAAGATTAGTTTAAAAGTGCAAAAATGTTTACGAGATCTGAATTTTGTCATGGTTGTGTTCTTATAGGGCTTTGAGGTAAAAATAATTTAGATTTTATCTTCATTTCTTATTTTATTTCAAAAGTATTGAGGTTTTGTGAGTGTTTCTAGTGATATATGGTAGAGAAATAATTATTATAAAAACAATTGTGAAATTATGTGCAGTAATCGGGTCAGAAATACAAGATTTAGCTATATTTTCGTAAACTAAGTTGTGATGACCCTAAACTTGGTTTGTTTACATTTATTCGTCATCGGATTTGGATGAAGTATAGTTATTTATATGTATTTATCTATATAATATATTTATCCGTCATCTAGTGCCCGTAACACAATCAGCATTAGTTGCTTAAAATGGGGCTAGTTGATAGGTGTGAATGTCTGAAGATATTTATTTATTTATTTGTATAAGCATCATTGAAAATTGCATTCGATTCGTCAGCAGTTTTTGCGTGATGTCTGCAAAATAGGGACAAAAAATATTTTTTCCTTTCAATAACTATCATGTGACTTCTGCTTGTTACAATTTACATGTGTAATACTTGTTAAGACCACTCGTTGAGTTTAATTCAACGTAGTTAAGCCAAGTTATAGATTAACTCTTTTAATTGCCTGCTTCGGACACTCTGGTTGTAACCGTTTCATAAATAACACGGAGGAGTTCAGCTAAACAAACACGCGGCGCCGGCGCAGGCGTCGCCCACTAATAACTTGGACTAACACTACCGAGTAATGAACCGGAGATTTAGTTTCCAATAAGATTTTTGATAATTTAAATGGTAAATAAAACTCCTTCTTAATATATACTTTAAAATGATAAATTTTACAGAATACACTTTATAACTCTTCCAGATCGTCGTTAGTAATATTATAATCAATGTCTGTTGTAGTATAATAATCGATACTATTATTATAAATGCAAAAATAACTCTGTCTGTCTCGCTTTCACGTCAAAACTACTGAACCAATTTAACCGAAATTTGGTACACAGATAGTCTAGAGCTTGAGAAAGGACATAGGCTACCTCTTATCCCGATATTCCCATGGGAACGGGTGCCATGCGGGTGAATATTAAACAATTTAAATAACGCCTCCCAGAAAAATGAAGGACAAATTTACACCTCAATGAACATTGCTTTTAATAATAGAGTAGGAGTAAATTTTTAATTCCACCAATTGAGGCTACTGCTCCAATTTAAAAAAATCTTTCAGTGTTGAATAGCCTATTTATTGAGGAAGGCTAAAGGCCACATACCATCACACAATGTCAAAGTAACTATTCTAAGCGGACGAAGCCGCGTGCAAAAGCTAGTGTAAGATGTATGGCTCACCACCGGTTACGCTGAGTGCAGACCCTGCTTGGCGAAGCGCGAACTATGGCAATGGACTGCTTTTGCGGTGCTTTTACCCTGATTAACCCCTAGGGGAAAACAGACGTGATTATATGTAAGTGTATGTATATATTATATTGATGTTATTCAATACATTATAATGATTAATCACAACCTTCACACAGAGTTCAATGTTGCTTATGTTTTTTTTATGTAAACACCCATCTTGTGGGTTTTCCTTGCTTTTAACACGTGGTGTAGGTACAGAAACAAAAGTATTTGTTAAGCAAATATGTTTGTGGTTGTTCACGTTAATGGCGATTAAGAACAATGTTCACTTCAAAGTATTAAATAAATAAATATCTTCAGACATTCACACCTATCAACTAGCCCCATTTTAAGCAACTAATGCTGCTTGTGTTACGGATACTAGATGACGGAAAAATATACTTACATAGATGAATACATATAAATAATCAGAATATATACAATACACTTGAAAAGATCCCAGACTGGTGAAGAAATGCCTGCATTCATCACACAAACATCTGCGCCCACCGGGATCGAACCTAGAACCTCTCGAGATGGCGACGCCTTTAGACCGGCGTACAGACAAGATTAAATATGAGTAGGAACATAATCTATTCAAATTATTTAATGGAGTTATGTTTAAAGCAGCTATAGACGTTTCACATATTATTACGCGATCTCTTTCGAGGTAAATATTTTCAATGCTAAAATCATTATGTACAATTAAAGTTTTTTCAATAACTGTAGATTTTTATTTAAAATCTTTATTGCAAAGAATACAAATAAAAGAAATAAAAATAACAGTCGGCCCTTCTACTAATCTCTTCCATGCTGCTTGATTATTTCAGAGAGTAAACTGTGAACTATAATATAAAGGCGTAATATAAATCGTAAAGCATAATATCAAAGAGGCAAAGCTAAAGCAAATTTGGAACAAAACTCTGCGTACATACAGGCGGAACATTTAAGATCACGCATTGCTAATTACGTTCAACTTATTACTGCTTAAAAACGTATTTGTAGTTTGAGAATTAAAGTAATTACTTTAAGTAGAACTAATAATACGAAATTACGAGCGATTACGATAACAACTAAGATCATTTTTCGTTTGGAAAAGACAACAGAGCGAAGCTCAGTAAAAGAAAACTTTAAATATTCGGCGTAGTTAGTGAGTTTTACGCCTGTTTCATTCGTTGTAAATTAGAGGCAAATATAAATTTATACATTTGAATTTTACATTAATACCTTAACATTTATACATAGTATTTTAGTAAACAATCAAAGATATTAAAAAAAGAATCTGTACTGTAACACATGCAATGGGGCAATTAATTTTTGACCCTATGAAGTTAGAATAACGTTCCAAGATATATCGCTTCCGTGGCAATGTAAATTAAGACTTAAAGGACCGTTCATAGATGCAATCGTAAACGGATCAGCCCTATTCATATATACAATTGTATCTGATTACGGAAAGCCAGCGCATGTCTAGAAATAGTTAACAAGGATGCGTCCGCGCATGCAGGATGTGTCATTAACAACGCTAATACGTTGTGCTGACTAATCGTTTAGCTCGCGTCTCGTTCTGCGGTAGTTATGAATGGTATGAGAACTTACGGGTGGCCGAAGAGAACAAAAGCTGCAGGGAAAACAAAAGTTTTATATAGTTAGTGAAGATAGCTTTCCGAAAAATATTTATTGCTTAAAATAATAATATCAATAATTTGTTTTCGAGTCGAACAAGGCTACATCTTCTTGTCTCTCTTATTAGGATACGCACCGTTTCGTATTCCAGTGTAATCACCGGGTTTTAATCATAAAAAATACTTCAATACCCACATTTCATTATAAAACAAGACACGTTTAAGTGTACATATTTACAAATAACACCATCATACGGACACGTAGCTTGCGTACGTTTCATTACCTGTTTGCTTTTTTTCGTCGAAAATGACCTACCTCGTATTTAAAAATTTATTATTGACTGCAGATGTTGAGATTATCTTAATTGTGAACTTATTGAAGTTGTCAGGAATAGGTAAAATATGTTCCAAACAATGTAATAACGATGCTTCCGTCTCAAATTCTAAATCTCCGTTTCTTTGTCCAAACAGAAGGCGAATTGGAAGCAGAATGGCTTCAAGCCGCTGGCTTGGGTTCTCTTGCGGCGCCGTTCCAGGCTGGCCTGGAGGTGACGGAGGCACAGCTTGGGGAGGCTGTGAGGCCTCTCCCTCGGGAGCAGGCGGCCGCCGTCCGCCGCCGGGTCCGGAGGCTGAACCGAACTGTGAGGAGAAAACGAGCAGCCTCCAGAGCGAAAAAACCTGACATCAGAGATGTTTTTAGAGATCTTGAGGTTAGTAACAATATCATATATATATACATTTAATCATATTGCAACAGGCCAATGTTTTTAAAGTATGTATGGAATTTAATACAGTTTTCACCGATGCATATTATTAGTCTATTATCATTACCTAGTCTATTTTCACGTACACAAGTCATGGCCAAAATTTGGTATTTATATTCACTTCTATTATTTATTACAAAATTATATTACAAAATTCTATTATTTATATTCACTTCCATAAAGGCGAATTATGATATTAATGAGTGGCCTTCCACTAACATCTCAATCAGCTCAATGGTTTGCGTTTTCGATTTTGCAATAATTTGTCCTTTACTCAGAACTATACAAGAAATCGAGGTTACATGTAACGGACACCCGATTAGTAAAATAACTAATTTTAGGCGAGTCAACTTCTGAGAACGCGTTAATATTGTTATGGAATGTGTTTATGGTTAACGCATTTACCGCTCGATGTCAGAACGAATTATGTATGATAAATAATTGCGCGTAAACTGATTTCGAACAAGTTGTTACCTTAAGTACCTGCTTGACAGGGGCGTTATATAGAAGATCATTTCTCTCGCTCGTTAGAAATGGGAAGGCGAAAACCGCTGATAGATAATTTCATATCTTATGCACCAGCAATTAAGATTTAAAAACGATTTAAAATCTGTTTTAGAATCATGTTTATGTGTTTTTTAGTATAAACGATTATGTGTGGCAGTGTATGAAAACAGGTTTATATTGCTGTGTCAAGTTTAAGATTGTTTTTTATGCATAACCACTCACCGTTAACGTAGTAAATACAACTAGTTTTGCTATCCACAGTACTGGCTGTATTACGAACATGATTGTAATTAAACTATCGCTTGGATTCGATGCAAATCAACTTGTATAATTTGATCTCGTTGTCTTATTTTTTTTTTATCAAATCATGCAAAATAATATGTTATAGTTTTGTATTTAAGCTGGGTCGGCACAGGAAAAATATTAAGGGTTTTCTTAAAACTAATGGTTCTTTTTTCGAAAAACATATTTTTAATTTTTTTATAGATACTGCTACTTTGCTGTGCGTCCAAATCAGTTATTGATTGGATTGTTATTGGTTGGACATGCATGATGACATTAGCGGTACAAAATTTATGATATGAATACAGTCTATCGGTTTTAGGTTCCCAATGCAAATTTTTAGAGTAAAATGCTGAGGAGCAATAATTATAAATAATGTGAGTTAAATTGCAACCTCTCGTGTGCGATCTGCCGCGACCTTAAGTGCGAGAGGTCATATAATTACAGCCATTTAGAATAAAACAACAACCGTTTAGTAAAAAATATTAAATTATCATTAATGTCGCGTGTATGTGCTGACATCTAAAGGATCAGGTATATATGTGAATCCTAAAACAATAGCTTAAGTGTTCTGAAAATATTCTGTTCAGCCATACAAAGAAAGCGGATGAGGAAAATGATGATCGGAGAGAAAACTGGATAAATAAACAATCAGATGGAAATAGCAATCAATATTGCTGATAAACTGATCAAATTAATGGCAATCAATTTATGGTAATAATCAAACTCGGTGTAGATTCAGTATTAAATTTTGTTTGAACAGACCAAAACACTAAAACTTCAACGTCAAACGTTTACGCGGAGAATATTTGTAGAAATTAACTTAAAATTTACGATTTCTGGATATTGTTATACCAGTGATTCATTCGACTTTACATGTTTTCAATGCGTATGTTTACATCGTAAAATCATCACGGGTATCGATGAGTAATCAAAACTTTTACATTTTAGCTAAACTAAACTCGGTTCTAAGAGACAGGCTTGCGATAATTTAAGCTCGTTTCTATGAGACAAAAGGACAATAGACATGAACAGATCGAATGAAAGATTGTGCCAGGCGATCGAGTCGAAAAATACATTGGAATGTCTTAATCCTAATTAGCAGTAATATCAGGAGAAGACAAAAGAGCCAGGCAGGGAGAGGAAGACTGAAGAAGAGATGGATAGATTGTGTGAATGAAGACATGGCTAGAATAGGGGTGAATGTTAATATGGCGTGTGATAGGGGAGAGTGGGTGAGAAAGACTCGTTGCGCCGACCCCAAATGAAATTGGAAAAAGGGCAGGCTAATGATGATGACGTAAGAGCCAGTCACATAGAGTGTTAATGATATTAATGTTCGGCTAATGTGACATAGCGACAACGGTAGACCAAACTATAACAGAGTGAAGAAAAAGATGAGTGTCAGTTAAAACTAAGTTATGGGAAAGGTAAAAAATTAATCCTCTTCTCCATAAAAGGAATTTAAGTTTTAAGCTACAGTTTTACAATGGATAAACAAGAGCTTATAACTTAAATAGCGTTTATGAATAAGGGTGTATGTTCCGTCTCCATAATTCATAATGTATCGAAGTTTCACAAATTTAAGGTATTAACAAAAACAGCCAAATTCACAGCTGTTATGTGCGCGGTACTTGTAAAAAATCGGTGCTTTTGCATTCGCGCGTAGCGAACCCGCCCCCGCCACTTACGCATCGAAAAGACAATCACTAGCAATTGCTTCTTAATCGTGTGAACACGTACGTCTTTGATACCATCTTCGTGTGTGATCAGTTACTGATATCGATTCCTTCAACGTCTGCTCGTGGAGTGTTAATCGTGGTGAAAGTTCATCGAGTGCAGCAGCAGTCCGAGGTACGTGCGTGCATGGTATTGTTGTTGCCTATATCAATTTGTGAACCTTCAAAATCGTTAATCGGAGATCTTATGGTCTACCCTATGTAGTAGAAAGCCACTTATCATTTGGTCAGTGCGAATACTACATCTTTTTGGTGCCGAAACCCGGGAGCTTTCGCTTATCAACAATCACGAATCTGGTTTTTTCCGTTTAATCGTAGGGTTATAGTTACAAATTTTATTATATCCCAATCTTGTGGAAAAAATATCGATTTATCATCACGAGCATAACATCATCGAACACTAAACCCAAACTGTAAAATTAAGTAGATATTTCGACTTCATTGTGGGATCAAATTAAGCAATCATCATATTTATCGGTGCTTAATTTTTATTAGCGGCCTACATTGAACAACTCACCTTTTTCCGCTTAATTTTATAGTAATTAATATCGTTGCAATACGTTGAGTTACGCATCATTTACAAAATTGTTATTTTAACTCGACGGTGTCCATCAAATCTTTTGTGCTCCGTTAACAAGTACGTACGGGATCGATCGGTGGCAGCTACTTGTTGCCGTTGAATACAAAACCGGTTTCTTATTCGCGCGTATCGCAGCGCCCGGTGTTAACTATTCGAATTCAACTCGTAATTTGGTTTTATAATCTATTTAAGTTTTATTGTTCTTTTATTGGTTTTTCGTTAGGAAATCAGTTAATTATGTCGCTGCTTGGTAAACATTCTACTCGTAAGCAAAGTTTGCTTAAGAAATCGAAGTCTAAGTCGACGGAAATTGAATATACGGTGCAGGACTTGGCATCATTACGCAGGAAACGAACTATCGCTTATAAACGGTTGGCTAAAGCATTGGAAATCGCCACTTTGGCGGTCAATGATTGTTCTCAGAGTGACTTATTCTTTTCGTATTATCACGAAGTAAAGCATATTAAATCTAATTTTGAGGATGCACATTTTAGCATTTTAGAAATTTTAAATGATTCTGACAATGAAGATAACGATATGCAGGAACGTTTCGATGAAATGTATTACAGTATTTTATCGATCCACCGTCAATTAACAAATAGTGAATCGTCATCGACGTCTCATAGTACTGCGTCATCGTCTCATATTCGCTTACCGAAAATCACTTTGCCTAGTTTTTCCGGTAATATAAAGCAATGGCCGGAATATTTCGATACTTTTAATGCGTTAATACACAATTCGGCTTCGCTTAATAATACGGAAAAATTCCATTATTTAATTTCATCGCTTCACGGGGATGCGTTGTCCGTTGTTAAGGCGTTCCCTATGACACAGGAACATTATATTGATGCATATCAAGCACTTATTGCGCGTTATAGGAATAAGCGGGACTTAGCGTTTACTTGTTGGAGGGACATATTGAACATCGATTTTAAGCATAACAGTCCTTCCGATTTTCGTAAATCATTAGACACCCTTGAAGAAAATCTATGCATTTTAAAAACGCTTTGCTTACCGGTTGATCAATGGGATTTTGTTTTGGTGTATCATGTGTTGTCTAAGTTGGATACGGGTTTGCGACGCGACTTTGAGGAAAAATATTCACAAATCGAGCTCCCTACGTACGAACATTTAAGGTCTTTCTTGCGGTCAAAATGTGAAGCTTTACAGAGAGATACTCATTTTAGCGAATTGAGTAAGCCGTTGTCTACCAAGTCAATACCAAAGAGTACTCCCGCTCCGTATGTAGTCAAACGACCACACACGGCACACTTGCTTGTAGCGGCGGCAGAAGAAAAACCTTATACGTCCAATGTAAATAACAAAGCCGTTATCGTTAAATGTTCGTATTGTGGGGGTGTGCATGTGATTTCCTCTTGTGCTGAGTTTCTTAAGAAGTCAGTTGACGATCGGATTAGAACTGCTAGTGAAAAGCGCTGGTGTTTTAACTGTTTGAAGCCGTCTCATCAATTACGGGAATGCAAATCGGTATTTTCGTGTCGTACCTGTAAGCGGAAACACCACACGTTACTCCACCGTGAAAAATCTGATGAACTCGTTAAACCAACTACCTCGTCTTTGGTTTCAAAGTGCTCGTCAGACACAACTGTGTTACTTGCGACGGCTATCGTGGAAGTGAAAGATGCGGAGGGAGTCATGCATTCGTTTCGAGCGTTATTCGACACTGGCAGTCAGAGCAACTTTATCACTGAGGCTGCAGTAAAGCGTTTACAGTTAACTTGTATGAATACAACTGCAACCATTTGTGGTATAGGTGACGCGGCTGCGTCAGTAATCGGTGACGTCAATTGTGCCATATGCACAAACGATCAATTGGTTTTCAAATTAAACATGCATGTGATTTCCAAAATTTGTGGTGACCAGCCAATCGCCAAATTGAATACGTCGGGTTGGTCACACATCGAGTCACTACCGTTGGCGGACCCAGGGTTTGATATTCCTGGTCCGATCGATATTTTGTTTGCGGCTGACGTCTTTGCGGAATCTATACGTTGTGAACGGATACAAGGCAGTTCCAACCAACCCATCGCCTTTAATTCGATATTTGGTTGGTTACTCCTTGGTAAGACAAGATTAGCTTCTACATCCTTACTAGGCACATCGTCACAAATCGATGATTCTTTAGACTCATTGGTGCAAAGATTTTGGGAGCTAGATTCTCTTCCGAAGTCATCGTTACTCTCTCCTGATGAGGTTGCTTGTGAGCAGAGTTTTCTTGATACGCATCGTCGTGACGACGCTGGTAGATACGTCGTATGCTTGCCTTTCCGCAATAACGTAGAACCAGTTTTCAATGGTTCGCGTGATGTTGCTTTGAGACGCTTTTACGCTATCGAAAGGAGACTTGCACGTGATCCTAACTTGCATCGTCAATATGCGGACTTTATGTCCGATTACATTGAGACTGGCCACATGTCATTGGTTCCTGTTACCGATATCGGGAGCGGACAATATTATATACCACATCATTGTGTTCTACGCCCTGACTCCTCGACTACTCGTCTTCGTGTTGTGTTTGACGCGTCTGCAAAGGACTCTCATTCTTGTTCGCTTAACGATTCGCAGTTAATCGGTCCAAAATTACAGACGAATATTTTGGAAATCTTACTTCGTCTGAGAAAACATAACATCGTTATTATGGCTGACGTCCGTCAGATGTATCGCCAGATCCTACTTTCATCAACCCATCGTGCCTATCAACATATTCTTTGGAGATCTTCACCCAACGAGCCTCTGAAGGAGTATAGACTGAATACAGTCACTTATGGTGTAGCTTCTTCTCCGTTTCTCGCGTGTCGCACGTTGCGGCAACTTGCTGCAGACGAGGGTGATGCATTTCCAATCGCTAAACAAATAATAATGTCCGATATCTATGTCGATGATGTGGTAAGCGGTTTTGACACCTGTCAACAGGCTAAAGAAGCGATGTATCAGCTTATCAAGATTTTTAGCTTGGGACAATTCAAGCTTCGCAAGTGGGTCAGCAATAATCTCGAACTCTTACGTGATTTACCGCCTGAAGACTGTCTTCGAGGCTCTATTTCTCTCGATTCGTTGGACTCATCACCCTTGAAAATTCTTGGTCTCGCATGGGACCCTATATCCGACGCCTTCCTGTTTAACGTACAGCCTTCGGCACGACCGTGTACTAAGCGTTCTATTCTGAGCGAACTCGCAAGAATATACGACCCGTTAGGATTTTTGTCTCCCGTTACGATTCAAGTCAAATGCTTAATCCAGAATCTTTGGATAGCCGGTGTAGGTTGGGACGACACTCCACCTAACGAAGTCATATGCACGTGGAGTAAATATCAAACTCAATTGTTACATTTAGCTCAACTTAGAATACCTCGTCGTCTCGCTTTTAACAAAGTAGAATCATACCAATTACACGGCTTTTGTGATAGTTCGATGGTGGCCTATGGAGCCGTTATTTATCTTCGCGTGGTTGATAAAGATGGCAATATCAGTGTTTTCTTCGTCTGTTCGAAAGCTCGTGTCGTCCCACTTAAGCGTGTTTCCTTACCCAGACTGGAGCTGTGTGCCGCCGTTCTTCTCGCAGATTTATATAAATTTGTCCGTGATACGTATCTTACTTGTATTCCTATCGATTCTGTATACCTGTGGTCTGATTCCACCATCACTCTGGCGTGGCTGAGGTCTCATTCTTCGCGCTGGAACACCTTCGTGGCAAACCGAACTAGTCACATTCAAGATGTTACACCAGTGGATCGGTGGCATCATATCGGTTCCGAGGATAACCCCGCGGATATCTGCTCACGTGGAGAATTTCCTCGTGACCTGCTCAATAGTACGTTATGGTGGGCGGGCCCACGTTGGTTAATGGGTACACCTGATTCATGGCCTTTATACGCTGATAGTCTTTCGCTTGAAGAGGAGGCCACGGTTAGTTTAGAATCGCGAAAGTCAGCAGTCACAATGACAACCACGACACTCGACAATTTGACACATCCTTTTTTCCATAACTTGTTAAATAATTTCTCATCGTTGAATAAAATCATTAATATCGTAGCGTACATTTACCGTTTTGTCAATAATTGTCGCCGTCGTAATCGTATCAATTCGAATTTAACAAATATCGAACATCATAATAGTTTAATGAGTATCGTAAAATTTGTACAACATCAGACGTTTGCTGAAGAAATGAATCGTTTAAAGAATGACCAGGCTTTGTCTAAGCCATTTCGAAAACTTAACCCATTTATCGACAAACAGGGTATCCTCAGGGTGGGCGGTAGAATCTCACGATCGGGTCTAGGATACGAACACAAGCATCCTGCTTTCCTACCGTCAGATCATATTCTCACTCGTCTTATAATCGATAACATTCATCGTAGCTATTGTCATTCTGGTGTTAATACGACTCACTTTTTATTATTACAGAAATTTTGGATAATTTCTGCTAAACGAACAATCCGACGCTGCTTATCAAAGTGTATGAAATGCTTTCGTACAAATCCAAAACCGCTCCAGCCGTTTATGAGTGATTTACCATCGTACCGCGTTAGTGAGGTTAAGGCCTTTTCTGTAGTCGGCGTGGACTTTGGTGGTCCTTTTCGTATTAAGCTGGGCCCACATCGAGGTGCAAAAATAGACAAGGCGTATCTTTGTCTGTTTGTATGTCTCGCGACAAAGGCTGTTCACCTCGAAGTGGTGTCCACGCTTTCGACGGACGGTTTTGTGGCAGCATTGCGCCGATTCGTAGGGCGTCGCGGGCGTTGCAGTGTAATTCACGCAGATTGCGGTACCAATTTCGTCGGTGCCTGGAATCAACTTTCGGACATAATGCGACGCGCGTCTGACGTTGAAAAAATTGAATTTAAATTTAATCCGCCATCCGCCCCGCACTTTGGAGGTGTTTGGGAAATCCAAATTAAGGCAGTCAAGACACATTTGTATCGAGTTGTTGGAGATCAGGTGCTGACGTTCGAAGAGTTATCTACCCTCTTTATTCAAATTGAGGCCGTATTAAATTCGCGACCGTTATGCCCTATTAGTTCGGACCCCAACGATCTTTCAGTCTTAACTCCTGGTCATTTTTTGACCTTAGAACCGTTAACTACAGTTCCCGATGAAGATTTTTCGAAAGTTAATATTAATCGCCTTCATCGGTGGCAGCTCATTCAAAGTTTTCAACAGAGTTTTTGGACACGGTGGAGAAACGAATATTTGAATTGCTTAACTCAACGTGCTAAGTGGACCAAACATTGTAAACCTCTAACGGTTGGTGCACTGGTGATCATCCGTGATGATAATCGTGCTCCATTGCAATGGTCTCTCGGACGAGTTATTAAACTTCTTCCGGGTGCCGATGGAGTAACCCGTAGCGCAATGGTTAAAACCAGCAACAATCATACAATCCAGAGGCCATTGGTTAAATTGTGTCCTCTACCAATAGAAAACTAACCTAAAATCTTGCAATTTTATATTCGTAATTAATCTAATCATATTTATTAACTTATATCGTCTAAAATTAGTTCTTTTTTTTTAATCGTAATCGGAAAATACCAGATCGTATTTTGGTGGGCGGGATGTTCCGTCTCCATAATTCATAATGTATCGAAGTTTCACAAATTTAAGGTATTAACAAAAACAGCCAAATTCACAGCTGTTATGTGCGCGGTACTTGTAAAAAATCGGTGCTTTTGCATTCGCGCGTAGCGAACCCGCCCCCGCCACTTACGCATCGAAAAGACAATCACTAGCAATTGCTTCTTAATCGTGTGAACACGTACGTCTTTGATACCATCTTCGTGTGTGATCAGTTACTGATATCGATTCCTTCAACGTCTGCTCGTGGAGTGTTAATCGTGGTGAAAGTTCATCGAGTGCAGCAGCAGTCCGAGGTACGTGCGTGCATGGTATTGTTGTTGCCTATATCAATTTGTGAACCTTCAAAATCGTTAATCGGAGATCTTATGGTCTACCCTATGTAGTAGAAAGCCACTTATCATTTGGTCAGTGCGAATACTACAGTGTAAGTTATTATATTGAACTTATCATGACAATAGATGATATGGTCAGAAAAGAAATGAAGTAGTGTTCTACAATATAAAAATTTGTTACGAAATATTATGAATTTCATTCCAAATCTGCCTACATTTTACAAGACGTAATGACGTTTAAGAGACAGCCAATCAATTGTATCAAGTCAAGATTACTTTTTATCGATACAATCTTAACATTTTCAAGAGGTTTAGAAAATCGTAACGTTGTAAATGACTTTACAAAATATTGAGCAAAAGGAACCACCGTTTCAGCTAACGTTGTTAACCAATGTAGGCTTTCATTTTATGATCAATACACTTAAGATATCAAGGCATATAATGTTTTCGTCTATAATATAAAAAATTATAAAAATGCACCTTAAAATCTAATGCACCCTGTTAGTATATCAGTCATATTAAGGACACAGATAAAATAACTAGACGTAAGATAAAGAAGCAATTAAGAAAACATTAGGGACTCCATGTCCTCAGTATTCAAACCTTCATGACGAAAAGAGGTTGTTTATCTTAAAATTCTTTTAAAAACTTAGGGATTTAATGGAATCCTTTGGCATTTTGTTTTAATGGACTCACTAGAATGTAACGAATAAAAATATTTGTTTAATATAAGTTTTTATTTGTTTTAAATTAAAAAATTTAAAATTTAACTTAAGTACTGTAGTGCCAATAAGACTAGCACGGACGCGGGCGGCGCGGACATTAAAATTACCTCGCGTCCGGTAAATTTCAAAACTGAATTGTTTTGTCGGAGTTATACCAGAGTGCTAAGTGTCAGTGGTGCGCGCAGTGTTGTGTTCTGTTGTAAATACACCAACGGCCTAGGACGTAATGCTGAACTGGCATGATGATTTGCGATACGGTGCGCTCGAAGGTCTGCGAGAAGATGTCCAATTGTAAGGGGTTGGCGTTGATGAAAACTTATTTTGACGCTTTGGTACGTTTAAACCTTGCTATCGATAGAGGTTACATAGTTCTTTGATAGAGGTGTAATTATAACTTTGTTGTCAACAAAGGAAAAGGAGCTAAAAATGGGGACCCTGATTTTACGATAACATGAAAATCGCGACTCAATGACTGTTTCATTCTAATTTAAAACTTTTATTGAAATTGAAAATTTTTATTGAAACGCATGATGTAAAATTTATTTGTTCTTTTCTGTAATAACGAGACTATTGAACTATTATTAGAAGATGATTGTTACATTACCATTTGAATCAAAGACCTCACGGTGCTTAGGTTTTTCGGACTTCACTCTATGGGCATTTGCCACATCAGAATCGCAGCCAACCCTTTCATTTTGAATACCTAATTCCAAGAAATAGCTATCGTAAAGAAAAAATTATAATGGTTGACTGGTAGAGAGCGATGTTAGTCGTTAAGTCCGCCATATGTATATTCCTTTTGTAATGGACATTAAAGTTAAAATAAATAAATAAATAATAACATATTAATTCAACCTCTTTTATAGTGCCGTAAAGTATATTAGGTAGGCATTAACTTTGTTTTATTTATTTTTAACTAGCTGTTGTTGTCCTCCGCGGTTCCTATAGTTTTTAACTATCCGATGGGCACCCTTTAATTTTCCGGAATAAAATGTATCTAAGATGTTGACCTCGGATATAAGGTATCACCATGCAAAATGTCATTGAAATCGGTCCAACCATTTCGGAGATTAGCCCGTACAAACAGACAAATAAACGAACCGTCAGAGAAACAAAAAATAAAAAATAAATGTTTTTTTGGTATTTTCCCTGTTTACATCCCCCTGACTTGATTTTAAGTTTTTTTCAATGTACCTACCTACAGACATTCGACCGCTACAGTTTTATTATATGTATGGATAGTAAAATTTTCTATCTGTCGTCGTTATGTATCGTTGCATGAGAAGGCAATAACTTTTAATCATTCCTCTTACTCTATCGTTTTTCTGACGACACAACACAAATTATACCGATCCAATATATACCGGAAGGTTCGAGAAAGGGTTTAGGTAGTTAAAGACTACGATCCAGGCAGAGGTGTCCACCACACACATTCCACCTTCATTTCGAATAGACTTTTTTTTTATGGCTAGCACGGTTTGTGCAACAGCCAAAGCAAACGGTAGGGAAACGAGTTAGGATCGAATAGACTTGTGTCCCTAAAAACAATTATTACCTCTTGAACTTCATATTTACAATATTTTTATTAATCAAAATGTTTAGACATACCTACGAATATTTCAAAAACTACAATTATTAATCTTCAGTTTTACGACTGGTTGCAGAACCTTTTCGGCCACACGTTAACAGTAAAACATTTTTTTACTGTTAACGTGTGGCCGAAAAGGTTCAGTTGTTTGCATATAAATGGTAATGTAATGCATTTCAACGCATCTTGGGAGAGTTTGGCGTCAAACGATCGATGTTAGACACTGTGGTGTTACTTCGATGAGGTGGATTACCACGATAAAAATCCCATCGTTTTTTACACCACTTGACGATTATTTCAATGATCCTCCATATTGCTCATCATTATTGACACTTACTACACAAAACTACACTGATTTTTCGCAACAAGATCAACTCCGAAACAACATTACAATCACTGAAATAAAAATCACGTCCGCCATAGTTGAATGGCGCCAAAAACTCCTCCAAAAACTACAACTGTTCACCTTTTCACAGGTTATTAACCTAATTTATTAATTCAATGTGGTTGTTAATGCGATCAATTGTAAAAGTGTGTCACAGAATATAGGGAATTATAATTGTTGATACAAGTACACTATGACAATATAGCCATGAATAAATAGAACATTTTTATCGTGGTTTATCCTTATTACCGTTTGTCTGTATTTGATTAGAATAACTGTTTGTTATTGTTGCCTTTCTATAAGAAAACTAAAACGAAACTGCAGATCCATGCATCTAGACTCCACTCTTACTGTATTCTACTCTGGTGGGGTAGTCTTTTAATGTCAGGGGTTTTATTATAAAAAGTTACAGTTTTACAGATTTTTACCGTAATTTTTATGTTAAAACCCTATTATACGTAATTCTAGTGATCATAGCGCACAGGAAGGATGTAGCATATTGTGTTTTCTAGTTTTTGCGTGCATAAGGTTGAACCGACGATAATGAGCTCTAAAAATAATTACGAGCACAGCGCACTATTATCTCAATAAACCTCAATATTTAACAACAGAAACGTATTAATAGTTTCTAATATAATGTATGTGAAAAATATTACTCATTAGAGCAAAAGGGATTATCGTTCTATTTACGTAATTTGAAACAAAAACTTAAGCAACAACAATGTTAAATTAGCAGTTACCATTAATATGTTTAAATGCTAAATAATAACAAATTTTTAGTGCCGAAACTACAAAATTGCTCCGTGTCGCGAGGAGCCACGCGGGCAATTTTGTATGCACCCGCGCGGACATCAACCTACCGCAGTTTCCGTCCTAAGTAATTTCGTTATTTTACTAATTATTAAACGTGTAACGTTGACGAGTTGAGTTTTTCAGCGTTTTGGCAAGGAAAGCAACTAGTCAGGGTTTAAATATTCAATGAAAAGGTACTAAAAGTCTAATAACTAACTCTCTGAATATCAGTACGATTATTAGATAAACAATGCACCACAGACATCAATGTTATACTAGGAATGGTCATTCTACGCTTATCTTGCTAATCAAATCGTGTATTTCCGTGGAACTAACCGTTCTGACATCAGTTGAATAATAATTTAATATCACCATAGAATGAGAATAACGATTGACTGTTGCGGCCAGTTGCGGCTATTTGCCTATTCGGAGTGGCTCTTGCTAACTTGATGGTTATAGCGGTAATAATAAAAACTATAACGCAACTGCGCTATGAACATTTCATCGGAAATTGAGAAGGCTGTATAAATATGGTTTATGATTACGCTTTTCCTACTATACACATAATACTCGTATTTACCACACAGGTAGAAGCGAATAAATGTAATACACAATCCAAAAAGTTTTGATAAATTATCTTTACATCTCTCATGTTCGGTAAGTAGGTTCTTAATACCCCCAGATGCGGGTTGTAAGTGATCAATTACCGCCCTAGGTTAATAATGTAGCTAGAAACGCCCTAGGGTGGTAAGTAATTAAAAAAAAACTCTTTCAAAAAGTTCGCGTACATCTAACCATCTTACTGGCACTAGACATCATGCATTCAGCCCAATGACAAAAGAGGTCGCTTCGCTATTTTCATCAATTTTGAATATCGAACGGCGAAGCTAAATTTAGTTCTTGAAAATAAATTTATTTATTCTTGTAATGCCTTTTTTTCCACTTACCTTACAATCGAGATGTAAAGCAGAGTAGTTAGCTCGGGTGTAAGCATCAATTGCACCCTCGAACTATATCTCGGGCTGCAATTGATGCCTTACAGCCCTTGGCTACTAATCTACTATTAATTGTTTCAAAAACATTAGTTACAAGTAGCGGCATATAACTTTGGTGATGAGCGATAATCAATCAGCGCTCAGCATCTCATCTCATCCGCAATCGGCTGCGCCGATTGGCTCTCCAGAAGCATTCCGTCTTCCCCTTCCCATGCAGCTATCACCTTCACGTAACGGTCAACACCAAAGTTAAATGTGACTAGTCGCTACACTATATTTTATTCCAAAATTAAAATAAATCATTTGAGTTTCAGGGGGATATGTGCACATGTCCTATTCTTTTATCGCTCGACATCAAGCGTGGACATTTTTGATGTAAAAAAAACGACAAAACGGAACATAATATGTCATAAAACTGATACGTAATGTCATGCACGAATAAACGTGATTTCATCTGTCGCATTGACCCACATACACACAAATGACAATGTCTCTAATGCGACCATCTTCAAAACATCTATATGGTCGATATTCGCATGAATGTTTCATAATTTTGCAGTACCTCTAAGTACCGGTCTACTTCCGCTCGTGGTTGGTTTTTTTGTGGTCAGGAAGCTTGGTAACACGACTTGCTAAACGTTACCATTTTATTTTTTCTGACTCATTAGAGGTGTGGTTGGTTACCTCTTTAGAGGTAATTACCTCTTTAGAGTAATTGTTCTTAGTAACTAAAAAAACTTAAAAAGAATTATAGTTTACTTTTTAATTTACTTCGCTCCACATCTGCACCGCTAAGGCTGAATAGGGCTAATATTACATGCAGATTAGTAGGATTATCCCACAGATAATATGTACATAGATGACGCAAATACATTTAGGTATTACTGCGCGTGATCGAAATTCCCGACCAAATGTCGGGGTTGTCCGCTATTAACTACTTTGTGCGCGTCTGAATTGCTGCAAAAACTACAAAAAATGCCTCGTTTCCTGATCGGCGGCACCGGTTATGTCAATCAGTTTGAATCTCCCGGCTCAAAATTACTACTGTGACGGCACAGTAGACGTTTAAAAATTGAGGCGCTCGGTTAAAAATCGTCTAGTCGGTATCTATGTAAATGTATCATTAGATACATTCTATTTATCTGTGGATTATCCCTTTACATAACCCCGACGCATGCCAACAGACTCGCATCCTGTGACATTGGGAATTAAACATGATATATACACGACGATAAATGTAGGTAGGTATGTAGGTATTTATCCACAGTAGCTAAAAAATGTCCCATTGCTGAGCACATGGAGAAATGAATGTTTTTTATGTGTTTAAAGACTTTATACAGGGTTATTTTAAATCATTAATCTCACAAGACTGGGTAGCATCATAAATAACAACATGTGTTCTACGCCTTAATAATTTGACACAATTTACTTGCATACATAAGTCACGCCTTTTTCCCACAGGGGTAGGCAGAGATTACATCCTTCCACTTGCTACGGTCCTTGCATATTTCTTTCGCTTCATCAACTCTCATTACAGTCCTCATGCATGCTCAGCGATTTCGGGTACTTTTGACCTGGCCCTTCTCTAGAACGTCTTTAATTTGAGATTTTAAACTTTCGCGTTGCATTGTATATAAAAGCAGACGTAAAAGCATACGTCGAGCAGTAAGTAGTATCTATATACTACATTATGTACGTCTTTAATTTGGTCGAGACACGTTCGCCTAGGTCTGCCTCGTCCCGTATCTCCACTCACACCCGATTCATATATCCCTTTCATCCATAAAATATCAATTTCTGAACGTTCTTAGCTCTGTGAGAACGTCGCTCGTGTCGCCTTTTCGTATAAACAGAATATAGAATTACTAATATTACGACAGTAAATAATAAGCTTGTAAAATCGTTTTTAATTAAAGTATTGAGTTAAGTTAAAACTCGTAGAACTTTACGATGTTAGATTCATTAAAAATGCTATGTATAGGGACAGATAGATAATTTCTACCATATATATTTTTTCCTAACCGAGAAACCGTACAAATAAATATATCATTTCAAAAGAAGCAGTAACAATCAGTAATTGAAATACCATTACCCGTACAAGCCTCAGCCGGGTCAGTCCGGAAGACTGCCATCCGGCACCCGGCAATATCGCCTCATACGGCAACTGCCGGCTGATCGTATGCGCACGCCTAGATAATAGATCGGTTCGCGGAAGCTGCGCGTACGCACATACGGACATTAATCTGACATGATCTTAATTTTTCTAGGAGATATGTAATTGATATGTTTGTGCCATAGTCAGATAAAAACTTGTTTTTTACGACTTATATAAAAATTGAGAAGAAAGAAAAATGTTACGAAATCGAAATCTTTTGCTTCAAATTCTGGAGGATGATAAATAGGATATTTTACTCCTAAATATTTTTAACTTACATACAAAACAAAGTTCTGTTTTATTTGGTTAACATACATTAGTTTTTTATGTTCTTCCGAGAATCGTCCGATATATTACGTCACAAGTCTTCGAGCAAAGTTGTCTGATGTAGATAGTTGTTTTCGCAATTTTTGGCTATTTATTTAAGTTATTTCAACATGTTGGTGTTCGTTTATGAGGCGAATCACTTAAGTTTAGTTGAAGTTTTTCTTTACAAACTTTTTACCTGTTGGTAGCCGGATTGGGACACTACTGATTCGAGAGCTCACGAGACTCGCGAGTTCGATCCCACCGCCTGTACCACTGAGTAAATAGAACTTATGTACAGATTGTGAATATCGCTTGCCTCATATTGTGCCCGGTGCATGGCATCAGGCTCGCCTCCATACCTAACGTATCTGATGGGTGGGTGGGTGTGTTAACACTTAACACCTCTGCCTACTATCTGAAAGAGGCGTGATGGTTTGTTGTTGTTGTTGGAAACTGGTTGTCATTACATTGTCATGATATTCGGCGGATTTTCTAAAAGTTGTGATTAGATTTACTTTAAATTCGGCGGATTTTCTAAGAGTTACTTTATATTCGGCGGATTTTCTAAGAGTTGTGATTAGATTTTTATTTACTAGACCTTAGATTACGAAGACGCTACGATATTGTCGCAGTGTCTTTCAAGGACATAAGATTGAATTCTTACAGAAGAAATTAATTAATAGGCAGGCTTATATAAATGAAGTAATATTTCGCAATAATATTATCTAGCAATCGGTTAAATATTTATACTCCTGGTTGCGGTCATTGACTACGTCCATCAGTATAATGAACACCGCTTATTTGCAGCTTAAATCAACAGTGATAACATAATAAGCAGAATGTTGGTAATTTTTAATAAAATTCGGGGACACTTTCTCGGGTTGCGTAACAGATCTGCGACAATGCGTAATATTAGTTTCTCTTTCTAAACAATCACACACAAAGTTGCAACGATTAAGACGCTTCTCTCACGGTTCTACGCTATTGATAATAGCACGTGCTTTCTACCTTAAAAACATACTCTCGTTAGTATAACAATGTAAACAAGTTTCCTCGGTAAATGTAGGTATATAAACGATGTATTAATCAGCCGCGTGCGCCGGCGCCGATGGAAACGTTCTCGCGCTCGGGAAAGTGTCGCATTAACCACAACTTTCTGTAGTTTTTACTATGCAGAAAGGTAAAGCTCGGGGGAAATTATGTATGCCCTCTGCATAATATCATACAATTTATCTAGTATACAGTCTCCAAGGTAGGTACTTACTTGTTAATGCCATTAGAATGAATGCGATAATCTCAATCTAGTCTGCAATAAACTAGAAACATGAGTTTCCTCCAAATACTTAAAACAGATTTCAGAATAATTTTCCATAAATATCAGCAATCAATACTTTTTCAATAAAAGATGAGTATACATACCTATATGCCTATGAATGTTATTTGTCGAAGTATACAGGATCTGTGAGTAAATATATTAAAAGTCAATTAATAAAACAAATTATACTATTAATATTTTTATGCTTATCCTAGATTTTTTCGATGCGAATTGTTTTTATTTTTATTTATTATTATTTTCAATAAAAACATTAATTTCATAATAGCTACTAAAAACCACTCCTGTGCTTTTTCTATTGTTGTCCGTGTTATACATAATAGGTTGGGGAAAAAGTTTCATCGCATTTTTTAAGAAAATTCAAAACATTTTTTAATATAGTTTATTTACATTTAACTAAAGTATGTAGGTACCATTTTGTTCGATAACTTTTTGCCATCTTGTAGGTAGGGACATGATCCCATTGCTATAGAAATTTTGGGACTTCTGGTCAAAATACCGCGACAAGTGGTTTTGGCAGTCCTCTCGTGATGTTAACCTGACACTGCCTAAAGAATTCTGAAGAGACCGAAACAGGTGGAAATCTGAAGGTGCAAGGTCAGGACTATACGGCGGATGCATTAACACCTCCCAGCCAAACTCTCTTAATTTTTGCTGATTGGCTAAAGATGTGTGAGGTCTAGCGTTATCATGATGAAAAACCACACCCCTTCTGTTGATTAATTCCGGCCGCTTTCTCTCAACTTCTTGCTTTAATCTCATCAGTTGTTCGCAGTAGAGTTCAGAATCGATGGTCCTGCCCGGTGGTAACAGCTCATAATGAATAATGCCCTTCCAATCCCACCACACACACAGCATCACCTTGTTGCGAGTTAACCCGAGTTTCGCCACAGTCTGTGAAGCTTGACCGGCCTTTGACCACGACCTTTCTCGCACGTTCTTGTCGTACGTGATCCACTTTTCATCACCAGTTATTAGCTTCTTCAAAAATGGTTCGGTTTCATTACGTCGTAATAAAGAATCACAAATGAGTACACGGTTCATTAGGTTTCTTTCAGTGAGCTCGTGAGGTACCCAAACGTCAAGCTTTTTTGTGTACCCAGTTTTTTTCAAATGTGCCAAAACTGTTTTGTGGTCAATTCCCAGTTCTTCAGCTACGTCGTAACTACTGACATGACGATCTTGCTCCACTTTTTCAAAAATGGCATCCATTTTATCTGTAATAGGGCGACCAGAGCGACGTGCATCTTTGACATCAAAATTTCCGGATTGAAAACGCTTAAACCAAATTTGTGCTACTCTCACAGACACTGCACTAGGTCCATAAACATCGCAAATTTTTTTCGCGGCTTGCGTTGCATTTTTACCTTTTTTGTAGTAAAATTTTAAAATGTATCGAATTTCTTCATTAGATTCACTCATCTTGGCGGTACGAAAAACAAATGAAAATCACACATTTTCCTAATTTAAATTTGGAATTATGTTCTTTAAAATTTAAACTTTCAATGATACCAAAACCAGCCAGATACAAATAGTATAGCCAAAGAGATTTTATTACAAGTTTATACATACTATAATGCGAAAAGACTTTTTCCCCAACCTAATAGGTATACCTATTCAACGCTTAAATATGCTCACAAACAAATTGATTTCAGGTTCCATTAACATTGTCATAATCAATATAATTTAATATTATTCATAACAAAGTTATTTCTCTTGAGCACAAGGTCTCTGATTTACATAACATCACATTTACATTTCAACAATGGTACCAACGCAAATATATCACGTAATAATGAATTATGTAGATCTGCTGTTCATAATCATCATGTCCTAGGATTAAGCACTTTAGCTAATAAATACAATGGTAGTTTGAATATTTCCACTGTTAAAGTCGTTTATTCAAATTCAATAATAATTACTGAAGATGTCATGTTTTGCCATATATCACGGA
This sequence comes from Parapoynx stratiotata, assembly GCA_910589355.1. Classification (NCBI taxonomy): domain Eukaryota; kingdom Metazoa; phylum Arthropoda; class Insecta; order Lepidoptera; family Crambidae; genus Parapoynx; species Parapoynx stratiotata. The sequence goes on from OU342458.1 coordinate 1,828,712, forward strand.
ATTAACTCCTACGCGTAGAAGTTCCAAGCTCTACGACTTCTACGAGTTATCCAAGCCAATCATTTATAAGTCTTTGTTTTTATTTCTGAATGACAATATTTACATCGGAAGTTATAATAAATAATCTAAAAAAGAGTTGATATCCCTTTTATTAATTTCTTTTAATAACTGTTGTAAAATCCAGGCGAAATGTAAGTGTTAGTATCTTCCGGGAAAAGAGGCGTGACGATATTTTAAAATCCTTCATCATTTTAAATCTAATGACATCTTTGAGGATGTTATTTTGAAAACAATGGTCTAAAATTGTTTTTGTTTAGAATGGAAACTCATTTAAAAGAAAGAAAAGTGCCCTTCACCACTACTGTCGCTGCAAATCTAATTAATCAGTGTTCATGAACTTTGGGTTAATAATATTTTGTCTTTTTGCAGAATTCAAGTGGAAGCGAGCCAAGATCGCGAAGCGCCACTCCAGACTCACTGGACTCGTTGCCCAGCGGTGGGTCGGGCAGTCCCCCCACCGAGTGGGCAGACTCCGCCACACCACCTGATTTCGTGTAAGTTTAGCTTTGTCTGTTATTCCTAAATGGGATATCGCGGGTAGCATCTATAATATCTAAGTAGGTATAGGTATATCAGTTCCCTAGTACCTATCAACATAATTGGCTAATGGCTCTAATTGTCAAAGAAGTTACCGGTACAATCCCTGCCTAACTTAGATTTAGTGAGTAGAATACCTTATTCTGATTTATTATAGTGATTTATTGCTTAAATACTTATGCCTGTGTACCCTTTCAGCGACAGTTTCCCCCCGGTGAACACGCACGCGCCGCTCGCGCGCACGCCGTCGGCGCCGGCGGGGCGGCGCGCGCGCCTGTCGCCGCCCGCGCTCGCGCACTCGCCCCCGCTGCCCATGCACGAGCTCTTCAAGACCAGCGACTTGCACTGGGCTGATATTGCGACTAATACAGGTATGGCACTGTTTATTATATCATCAGACTAGGTCAGTCTGATGATATAATAAACAAGAAATTTCGGCCTTCTTTCTGTGGTGTCGGTTAGGGGCGCTGTAAATGTTTGTCTTTCTTTGACAACTGCTGAGCACAGACCTTTCCTACGTGGAATGAGTAATTAAAACACCACAGTAGTCCGCAGGGAAGAAACAATTGCAATATTAACCAAGACGAATAGCTTAACCCAGGAATCACTATTTTAGGTGTCCTGTTGGACCGTGGCGAAATTCCAGATGTTTTATCTATGTAACACCACATACCTTCAGCACAATGGAGAATAACGGAGAACACTGACTGTTAGTTTTTATCTTCTTAAACCTCAAAAGTCGAGGGATAATTCGTAAAGATGATGAAAGGCAGTAGAATACCGCAATAGTGAATAAACTCATTTCTCTATCTTTTTCTTTATTGCAGAGGGCATAGAGCTTCTGGGGTACCAAAGATATGGAACTGTCCAAGGACCGAGAATTGGAAAAGAGAGGATCAATGGATCAATTCTAAAAGAAAACGACACATTCATGTAAGTTTGTACACAATCATTTTGCTTAGCGTTGTTAGTTTTTTTACTCATTAAAATTGTTTGAATTCAATAATTTATATAGAATTAGTTGACACAACACAACGTCGTTTCTATAAAATGTATAATTGTTGCAGTAAACATGCGGCGGTGTCGCGCGCCAAAAGCACGGCATCCGCGCAGCAGCCGCTTAGCTTCGAGCACAAATTCAACCTGGACAGGCAGATGCTCGATCACGAGGAGGTAATGCTGACACCATTCATTTAATTAAAATTTTTATTAGAAGTTGTCAAATTGGATTATTCGAAACACAGATTTTCGATTTAGGAATTTTTTTCGATATTCAGTTCGTCGATCTAGAAGACGCAGAAGATGTTTGTCAGGGTGGTAATAGGTGGAGATTTTTAATCTTAGCTTACCCTTACCCCCCCCCCTTAAGTTACTGATATTTTTAGCTTTAAAAAAGTATATTATTTTCAATAACCAATTGCAGTGTATCTAAAATTCTGAAATTGGCCATCTGTTGAGTTTTCAACATGAAAGAGGTTAAAATTAAATTACAATATTTTTTTTTCCCAGGAATGGCCCGAAGCAGAAAGCAGCGTGGACATCGAGAGCGTGTCAGATTCGCACTGCCTGAAGCGGCTGCAGCCGCTGCTGTGGCTGGAGCTCACCGCGCTCTTCGACCGCTACTCGCTGCCCTTCCACAAGAGGAAGCCGCCCAAGAAGAAAAGGAAAGAAGGTTTGTAGCTCCATTGATACGACATAATAATATAATGTTATTATATAGCAAAAATCCAATATTCATAGTTATAATATTTCTAATATTATCAATATTGTCGTCTAGAATCTATAGCACAAGTCTCAGTCGGTAAAGCACAATGATTTTAATATCCGGATTGAGCCCCACGTTGGGCGCCAATATAACGGATACAGAAATCACGTCATATTTTTATAGTTCTACGTAAAGAAAGATACAGTATGATGATTCCTTCCATCAGAAAATTGCTCTTAAACCGAAGGGCATCTTTGTAGGTATGCCGAGATCGTGGCTAAGTGGTAGCGTAGTGGAGGTCTATATTTTCTGTCTGCCGCATAAGAAAAGTGCGACTAGATGTATGTGTTTAAGGAAATGGCTAACAGTAGGTATCTTTATTTGTTTGCAGAGGGCAACGTGTTCGGTGTGTCATTAGAGACGCTCGTGCGCAAAGACGTAATCCTGTGGGAAGAGACGTGGAGCTGCGTGCCTTCCATAGTGCGCGCGCTCGCCACCACGCTGCGAGCACGCACAGCTGATGAGGGGCTACTGCGAGTGCCCGGCAACAAGCAGAAGGTACAAACACACACATACCTGACACACGGGTATTGGCACAAACACACACTGTCACAGTGCGCAAAAACAAGTAAAAATGATTTATCCTCTCACGGAATCAGATAATTTTGACGATCTCCGTGAGCCACCAGTGTCGCCATCTGGAGAGGACCTGGGTTCGATCCCCAGTGGAGGCAAGCGTTTGGGTGGTGAATTTTCAGACATTCGTTCTCCAGTCTCGGATGTTATATATATTTATATAATCAGGATATTTATATGTATTTATCTATTAAATATATTTGTCCGTCATCTAGTATTCGTAACACAAGCAGCATTTAGTTGCTTAAAATGGAAAAAAAATCTCATTCTGAACACATACTATTAGGTCCTTACATATGAAATTGGCGTTTTGTATGGATTTGTTGGGGAACTCTGCATTTTCCATACTAACATTTTTTCAGTTTTCTTCACAACAACAAATCCAAAGATAATAATATTTGTCATATATCATTAGACAAGCTTTAGCTATATGTGTGATATCACACTTGTTAAAAATTATTTATCTTTTTTATGTGAATGCAAATCAAATTATGTATTCGGAAGGCACTGAAAAGGAGTTGTCTCCGTGTCCAATTGAAACACAATAAAACTTACAACGAATTATCAAAATAAATCAAAAGAGTTCGTAAATACGGTCTATTTTTAGAGGAGGTAATTATTTTTTAAGAATACTCTGAAACTTAATAGTTACGAACAAAATACTAAGAGAGAAGAAAAATACCATTTTCATAGGTAAGGACCCAATATTTAGGTAGTTAGGTAAAATTAACCTAATCTCCCTGTTTTGCAGATCGAGAGCCTCTGCCAACTGATCGAGCGCGAGTGGTACGGGCAGCGCGCGGTCGTCGAGGAGGCGCTGTCGCGAGCCAGCAGCCACGACGTGGCGGCCGCCTTCAAGCGGCTGCTGCGAGACCTGCCGCAGCCGCCGCTCACGCAGGAGCTCATGCGCCTCTTCTACCACACATACGGTCAGTACTACAGTACAGTCCAAGTTCTATGCAACAGCCAATCCAATCCAATCCAATCCGTTGGTACGTATGTGCCGTCTTTATAATGAGTTATTGCAGAATCACGATGATTTAGATGTATTGTGACAACCTCCATGGTCGAGTGGTCTGTTCGCCGGTCTCAAGGCGTCGCCATCTCGAGAGCTTCTGGGTTCGATCCCCGGTGGGGGCAAATGTTTGTGTGAACAGGCATTTGTTCTCCAGTCTTGGATGTTTATATATGTATATTATGTTCTGAATATTTATATGTATTTATCTATTAAATATATTTGTCCGTCATCTGGTATCCATAACACAGGCATTAGTTGTCTAGTATGGGCCAGTTGATAGGTGTGAATGTCTGAAGATATTTATTATTTATTTATTTACCAGAAAGCATACCACATTTAAATTTTCGGTAAGAAGGATCCTCGGTTAGCTTAAGCCCGACATTTTTGTAATATTTTAATTTTTTTATCGTTTGTTTCCGCCCCGATAAAATATACTTATAACTTTTACCTTTACACTTATTTAACTGCCAACTTGTTTGTGTGCTAAAAATATATCATGCTGTGTGTACATGTTTTTGGGTTACATGCTAGTGTGTGAAATAACTACTATTGTATGCGACGTTATTATTGTATGTAATCTGTTGTGTATACTTTAATAAATAAATAAATAGATATATGAATGAATGAATAAATAAACAGCCCACCACATTGCTGAAAAGAACTTCCTCGCTCAGACCCGACGATTATAACAGAGTGGCTAATAACAAATGGCCCGCCTGATTTTATTTGAGACACTATAAGTAACTTGTTCATAAAATGAAGAGAAAGTATTGTGTTTACATCATGTAAGATGACATTACCACCATAAAAACTAATACCTACGATCTCAATGAGTTCTGGCTTCCTTTGGTACCAGGAACCCCAATCGTTCGTTCTCAGCCTATATACGTCCCACTGCTGGGACAGGCTTGCCTCATGGAGAAATACATGAAGAGTATGGGCCCAAACCTCACCACGCTGGCCCAATGCTGGTTAGTGTGTAGAAACGGTCACAAATGCGACCGGGACTAACGGCTTAACGTGCCTTCCGAAGCACGGAGTAGCTCGAGATCACAAAATCTTGGTCACCCATCCATGGCCTGACCATGGCGAAGGTAGCTTTGTTTTCGATCGAAGCCAAAGCGCACCAGTACTATGTACAATGCAAATTCAATGCAACAGCGCACCACTTTGCTGAAAAGAACTTCCTTCTTATACCTCGCTCAGCAGACCCGACGAATATAATCTAGGATTTTCGATTAAATGTGATCTTGGATCTCGTATTCTCCTACCACGCTTATTATAGAACAAAGAAAAAAATAACCCAGAAATGATTGCACGGCACTGCCCAATCATGAGCCCATTTGATGATCATGGTCTACCTATAAAGGTAGTCTCCAATTTTTGTCGCTAGAGATAATAATTTATTGGTGATATAATTACAGCAGCCCTGAGTGAACGGATGAGAAAGTATGCTAATGATAATGTTATTGTTACAGCTCTGAGCGGCCGGACGCAGGGCCGCGCACTGAACCTGTTAGTCCTGCTTCTGCCGGCGGAGCAGCGCGCCACCCTGCGCGAGCTGCTGAGCCTGGCGCGGCACATCGTGGCGCACCAGCAGCGCAACAAGATGACCGACCACAACGTCGCCATGATCATCGCGCCCGCGCTCTTCCCGCCCAGGTACAACACCACTTAACAACCCCATCAACTTGCACTGGTACACTGCTGAAAATCGGTTTTTCCTGATGTACGGCACTCCTCCCGATCCTCGGGCGCTCTCCACACTATACCTAATAATATTGTCCTATCTCGAATATTTTAATATGTAATATTTTTGTGACCAGCTATTTTATGGCATTATAAGGCTACTGTAATCAACCCACTGCCACTTCAGGCTATGTAGGTGACTTAAGTTTTCATTTCTAATACCTGCTGTTCCGAGATACATACATACATATAATCACGACTGTTATCCCCTAAGGGTTAGTCAGAGACTAGGCAAAAGGACCGCAAAAGCAATCGACTGCCATAGTCCGCGAGATATAGTGACAGTGAGATACCGAGCGTGTTCCGAGATTTTACAATTTCATTAATAATTTACACTTGATTTTCCCGTCCCGTGTTGGTCCGGGACACAAAAAAATTTACTAACAGCTTTTCTTGCCTAGCATGTCGTAAAAGGCTTGTTTCTACTCTTTCACGATTTTTCATCTGACCAAACCCATTTTTTGTATGGTTAAATGTAGTCTTAAGGAACACAGTGCTCCTTGGACTCTGCCTACCCCTTAGGGGATTGCAGGCGTGATTGTATGTATGTATGACTCTAATAACGATTTTTCTTTTCTAGCTTGTTGATAAAAGCTTCAGACACGCTGGAAACCCAACTGGCAACAGCCGCGAACAGCTGTCACGTGACGGAAGCACTGATGCGGTGGTGCGAACAGCTGTGGACCGTGCCCGCCGCGCAGCTCGCCGCCGCACAGCGCAAGCCGCCGCAGCACCGCCGCCTCCATCACACATGAAGGACATATCCGGTGGATTTTGCAGCAGTCAGTGATACTACAGCAAACTTCTGCGACAATACCTTCCCATACATGAGGGAGACCTCCAGCGGATACTGCAGCAGTGTACTGGCTGGTGCTATCACAGCAGTGTACTGAGTGGTATACTGCAGTCAATGCTGCGTTTCAGCAGCATCGCCGCCTGCACCATACGAGGCATACAGCGAATGGCGAATATTGCAGCAGTATAGTGAAGAAAACGCCTGAAGCACTGTCGTCGTTACCATACATGAGCGTATTCCATATTCAGCGTACGTCACTGTAGTATACTGACTGGTATACTGCTGCAATTGCTGCTTCGTTCCTAGACTCCATGGAGCTGTGTCAGTATACTGAAGAAAACTTCAGAGCCAATACTTTCACCAAATATGAATAAGATATCCAGCGAATATTGCACTAGTCGTCAATGAACGTAGACTCCTTTTAGCAGTGTTGGAGCAGAGCAGTATCGCCGTCTGCATCGTACATGAGGGAATGTCCAGCGGTTATCACAGGAGTATACTGGATGGTATACCGTAACAAATGCTGCTTCGTCAGGGAGTGTATGCATTGCGGCCTGCATCACGCATGAGATCATCGTCCAGTCTGCCAGGGTCGCCGGTCCAAAATATCCCGGAAGCTTCTGGCAATCAGGAACAAAATGAAAAGGTTTTGAGGAGTTCAGCAGCGATCATCGCAAATGCCGTTAATCGTCAAACTTGCTGTCCACAGCAGCAGCATCTTAACAATCCAGTTTAGTCAGCAGGCGACATCTTGAATGTTATTTGTAGTGAACTTTATAAACGTTAGAGTGAATGTTCGTGATTAACTCGTAGGATGCTCTACGGCGCAGTGTTTGAGCAGAAATACTCACATAAACTATCGATGTTAGCTCAATATCTGCTGTCATCCATTTTTACCGAGGCTTGTGATTCCAATAACGATAAAACGATATTTTAGTTTTACGCTGTGCTATCTTGAACAATTCTGCGATTGGGTGATATGATAAATAAGAGCGATTATGCATATACATATACTCCGTGTTAATCTTGTAGTTAACGCATTTAGTGTGGTATACAAAATGTGAATGAGATGCCAAATATTCATCATATTTCTTAAGTGTAACTGTATTTTACGTGTTGGCTGATCCTAAATTATCTGTAAAATATGTACTAAAACGCCCACGTAGTTTGGTAGTCGTCCTGACAGCAGTTTCGATTGTTGCTGACAGTTTCACAATCTTAACTGTTGTTAGTGGTGCACAGAACAACAGCTTCGTGCTGTTGTGTTTACGTGCATGCAAAAGAACGCGGGGCGGTTTTAGACCAGTATGTTTCGTTTGTAAAAGGTATGGTGCCATTGAACTATTTGGTTTACTAAATGTTACCACTTTGGCAATGTAGCGGTTGTAGCATGGTGCCTTATATTGCATTGATATTTTAAATTTTAAGTCTCCACAATCAGAATTCCATGTAATCATTGTATTTAATGTAAATAATGTTTCTTAATAGTATCTTTATGTAAAATATTTTACCAATACTTTGACTAGGCAAGCAAAGACTGACTTGGTGTATTAATAAAGTATAATGATATTTCGTAAGTGTATTTTACTTCCATTATTAAATAAATAAAATGTGTATTCTTTATCAATTATTTTTATTTCCCCTCCCGATATATGAGGAACATAATCCATAACATAATAACATAACCAGCTAAGTTCTCCTATTATAGATCATACCCATCCTACCTACTGCCTATCTAGGTCGGGAAGCCCTGGAATCGATTCGGAGAATCGCTTCGGCAGAATCAGTGTCGTTCCCGTGTTATGGCTAGAATGGCCATATCAGGGAATTTTAGAAGGTGTTCTCAGCGAGCATCTGAGCAACTCCTATACACGCCTACAGCCCAGCCAGCGGTAGGTAAGCTCCTTAAACTATGCGGAACATAACCACAACATAACACTTTCATGATGTACTTAAATAGGATCTGTAAAAAAAGTTCTGCTATAGACTTAGAGCATTTAACCTCTTTTCTGTTTTAAATGACAAAGTAGGTAGTTCAAAGCTTTTTAACAACAGAAAAATTTTATCAATTTTGAACTTTATTAATATTAAGGTTGAAAGTGTATTAAGGCTATTATTATTTTTTAATTGAGAAAAGGAAAAGGGTCTAGCTCATCTCTCTCTCACCTGTCGCAGTAAGATAGTTATAACTGTAATATCCCTAGGAATATAATTATATATACTGGTACATAGTTTTATTACAGTTCATGTTCAGTGTTTAAGTATAATTACTAGATTAAGCTTGATGACATTATTTTAAAAGTGTAATTGCGGTGCTTTTTCCTAGTCTCTGACTAACACTTAGGGGATAATAGTCGTGATTGTATGTATGTATGTTTACATTCATTATCAACATCATCAGCATATGTTGGTCCACTGCTGCAATACTTTAAGGATAATATTATGTATTAGTCTTTAGTACCTCACCATTACCATCTTTCAATAAGACATGATTCAACAAAGGTCGAAAAAAGAAAGAAAAATCATAATTATTATTAAACAGTTTTATTGATCTTAACAAAGGTAAAAACCATCAATGCTTGAAATTCTTGAGAAGATAAATGGCTTCATTATCGGCTCCACAAAGAATCCTTCCCTTATCACAGTGCAGTGTGTTGATGGCTTTATGTAAAGGTGGCATTAGGGCATTCACCATCATAGCGTTCTTATCATCTAGAGGGAGCCATGTATTAATTTGGTTGTCTGGACCTTGTGTACCTTTGGTCATCGCTTCCATATTCCACTCCCAAATTTCACCAGACAATGAGCAGGTTAGTAGTTTCTGTGGGTTTTCTGGATGAAACTGCATTTCTGTCACACCTGATGAGTGAGCATTTAGCAGGGATACTGGAAATGAGTTGATTCGAAGGTCCCATACTGCCAGAGACCCTGATTCACTACCAGCAAGAACAATGTGGGGTTGAGTGGGGTGATTCAGCATGCATGTTGCAGCCTTCTCATCTCCGGCAAGGAGGAATGATGCTGCTGGTTTATTATTATTGGATCTGAGATCCCATATTTTCATATGTCCTCTAAAGTTACCAGTTATTACCTGAAATAATTACTATGGTCAATAAAAGCAAAATAATTACTATAAAACATTAGGAATGATTGTTAAGGATAATCTAAGCATGGATGTCCTTTGTAAGCAAGTTTTGACCAAATTTAGCTGCAGAGAAAAAGACAAACATTTATTTTGTTTTATATGAGAGGAGGCAAATGGTTTAAAGTGATCACTGTCGCCCATAGGCATCTGCTGCACCAGAGTAACTGCATATATGTTGCCAGCCTTATAGATAATTAATGTAAATCAAAAGTATCAAAGAAAATAAATAATGTTTCTTTCATATAAAAGACTTCAAGGTCATCCTGTGATGTCTTGTCGTTACTCATGGTAGATTACAATTTAAGAAATGTAATCAATGAACTTGAAATCCAAAAACAAAAGCCATTCAATTATCATACTTACTTCACTATGTTTTAGAAAGCAGACAGAATGTAATGAACAGCTATCAGCACCAGTAATAGTCCGAGATACTTGTCCACGGCGACTGTTAAGGATATTAATGGCACCATCTTCTCCTATTGTTGCGATATCTCCGTCGAGAATATCAAGGGAGGTACACGAACAAGGTTCTGATCTGTTGAATGACGAAAATTTTTTATAAACAGGTCAGTGTTGTCTTATTTCCATTTTAAAACTCTTAGGACAATATTTCTTAGCTTTTTACTGTTTGTGCAATACTAACCCATAGTTGTGTAGATCTTTCCAGATATGTATCTCCTTCAGTGGTGTTTGTTTATCATAAGTACTCACTTCTAATAGCCTAACATCTCCATTTGAAGTGGACACCGCAATTTTTGTCTTTTCTGTGAATTTCATCTCCGTTACGTCACCCGGCACATTAAGCTCGGACATGATCTGAGGGTATTCAACTTCTTCTTCTTCATTTGGAGTCTCTAGAGCCCAAACTTTAACGGTATTCTGATAGTCATCCCAACTACCGGTAAAAAAGGATTTCGTTTCGATATACTCTTCAGGTATCCACCGAACTTTATTTATTTTTTGGGAAACAAAAGTACCTTGCACGTCCAGAGGCATTTTTGTAGGAATTTAGTTATAATTTAATGTGTCCTTTATAATTAAAATGTTACACTTCCACTCTCTCCAAAAATGTATTAAATTGTGTTATCTGTGACCATTGTGTGATTGTGTTGACATAGGTTGACGGTGTTGACTTTACCTTTTTTTTTTTGTTTTTTAAATTCTCCCATGTAGGGAAGGCAAAGGGAACAGAGCCCATACAGCCAAGTCATCAGTATTTTATTTCTGTAGTTTGCATTGAAATGCTAGTGTAATGCATTTCAATGCATCTTGGGAGAGTTTGACGTCAAACGATCGATGGCAGACACTGTGGTGCTACTTGGATGAGGTGGATTACCACGATAAAAAACTCATAACATTTCACACCACTTGACGCTTATTTCGATAATCCTCCACATTGCACATCATCACAGACACTTATTACACAAAACTACACTGATTTTACGTAACAATATCCACTCCGAAACAATATTACAATTATCGAAATAAAAATCACGTCCGCCATTAGTCAAATGCCGCCAAAGTAGAGATGTGTAACTCCTGAGTGAATGCATCAAAAGATGTATATCCCAGCAAAAGATTGAATCACTCTTTAAATCCCAACATTCCAAAATACATCTTTAAATCAGTAGCACTATGGTTCACTTTTAGGATGTACGAAGCGTGAAAAGATGTAAAGTGAGACAGCTATTGCGGGATGTCCCGAGTCGAAAAAGGATGAAAGATGATTGACAGATTCGCGCATGCGTACAAGCACGTACAAGGTTCATTTACAAAGTGTCTTATAACACTTTTGAGAACGTAATATCTCGTATTAATTTAGTGTATAAATATTTTGTTTACAACAGTAAATTTTATAAAAAAGTACACAATTATTCATCAACAGCGTAGTGTTGTACTTCTAACACTCTTATTCCATATAGATACTTTACCAGTATTTGATATGACTAATAAACATCTGTCATAAGAGAGTTCGTAAATGAATCAGAGTATTGACATAGTAAAAGGAAATTTAACTCACATGTAAAGATGATAGGGATCAAATTCAATTAGAATTATTTAAAAATATTTAATTTTTATTTATAGGAGATAAATGCGCGCGAATTGTTAATGACTGCAAATATTCTTCCGTGAATGTTTAGTATTCTTTCGAACATTTATTTATCGTTTTGTCCTAATTAATTATTGATTTAAATTGAATATAATATTTAGTTGTTTTAATAAGTGTGTGTATACCTATATATAAACTTTTGTGTAAATAGTTCTTACTCTTTAATTTTGTAAACTTTGAAAAACTGTGATTAGGTATATAAAATTTTATAGCTACTTTAACCTATATAGGTTGACAGTCCTAAGCCTGTTTAAAGTATGAAGGGAAATCGTATTTACTTACTTATAGAACTTAAACGAAACCTAAGTTAACTAATAAAATCTATGTATTTCCTTCGTTGTAATATTTTAAATTATAATTATACTTTAGAAATAAATCTCACAAAAATGACAAAAACCACAAAATAAATCAATTTCGAAGTCAATTTATGTAAAGATTAAGATGTATCAGGTAAAAATTTACTTCAGATGGAAAGATGTATTTAGGATTTAAAGATTTAAAAGAGTGATATAAATCTTTTATCTGAAAAGATTTATAAATCTTTGTTCCGTCAAAAGATTTATTATGCGCATCTCTGCGCCAAAGCCTCCTTTTTTTTTTTTTTTTTTTTTTTTTTGTAAATTCTCCCGTAGGGAAGGCAAAGGGAACGAAGCCCATACAGCCATGTCTGCAATATATATATCTTCGATAGTTTGCATTGAAATGCCAGTGTAATGCATTTCAATGCATCTTGGGAGAGTTTGGCGTCAAACGATCGATGGCAGACACTGTGGTGCTACTTGGATGAGGTGGATTACCACGATAAAAAACTCATCACTTTTCACACCACTTGACGTTTATTTCGATAATCCTCCACATTGCACATCATCACAGACACTTATTACACAAAACTACACTGATTTTACGTAACAATATCCACTCCGTACAATATTACAATCATCGCAATAAAAATCACGTCCGCCATAGCTGAATGCCGCCAAAAACTCCTTTTTTTTTTGTTTTTTTTTTTTGTAAAATTCTCCCGTAGGGAAGGCAAAGGGAACGAAGCCCATACAGCCATGTCTGCAATATATATATATCTTCAATAGTTTGCATTGAAATGCTAGTGTAATGCATTTCAATGCATCTTGAAAGAGTTTGGCGTCAAACGATCGATGGCAGATACTGTGGTGTTACTTCGATGAGGTGGATTACCATGATAAAAATCCTCAGAGTAAACAGAACTGGAGTAGCCATTAGTCAATTTCTCAAACATTTTTTTCTGCCATTTCTTGCGGGGGGTGAGGTTACCACTACACTCAAAGCCAGCCGTTTTTACAAATGCACACATGCATAATTTTAAATTTCACGCACACACACGCTTAAAATAGTCACGTGGGGTGTGCGTTTTGACAACGTCACAGCCGCACTCCCCACGAGACTAGCGTTCGAAATTTGAAATCGTAGAATTCTAAAACATGAAATAATGAAGTAAATAATCATGAAATCTTAAAAATTATAATTACAAATAAAAGGTGACACCATCTTTTAGCATACTCGATGTTTTCTATTTATTTTTACAACAAAAAACAGCACAGGCAGGCATTTTTGCGGGAGCTCTGTTCGCCGCAACGTTTACAATGTTATGGCTGTCAAAATGGCGGCTCAACTAGTTTTATTAAACGTGCAAGCATCCGATGCTTGTGCATTTGGCAGAGGGGAATGTTAGACAAAGGCTACTCCAGTTCTGTTTACTCTGAGTAAAAATCTCATCGTTTTTCACACCCGATCCTCCATATTGCTCATCATTATTGACACTTATTACACAAAACTACACTGATTTTACGCAACAAGATCCACTCCTTTATCCGCTTTAAAATATAATGTGATAAAGGCCTCAAAAAATTTATATTAGGTCCTTATCTATGAAATTGATGTTTTGTATGGAGATTTTGGGAAATTCTGCATTTTCCATACTAACATTTTATCAGTTTTCTTCACAAAGACAAATCCAGAGATAATAATATTTCAAATCAAATATAATATCGTATTTAAGTGAATGCAAATAAAATGATGTATTCGGGAGGCACTTAAAAAGAGTTGTCTCCGTGTCCAATTTTAACACTTACAACAAATTATCAAAACAAATCAAAAGTGCTCAAAAATCTCTATAGTCTATTTTTAGACAAGGTAATTATTTTTTAGGAATACTCTGAATCTTTATAGTTACAGACAAAATACTAAGAGAGAAAAAAAACACCAATTTCATAGGTAAGGACCCAATATTATATTTTATGGTGATAGCTATGACAGTAGGAAGACCAAAGAAGCGATGAATTGAATGCATGAAGAATTATATGAGAATAAAAAGAGAGGATGCTGAGCTGACGAGTGACAGAGGAGACGACACGTTGTGCCGACCCCACCTAGTGCGGGAAAAGGGCAAGAAGAAGAAGAATCATTTGGGGCCCGATAAAAAAAGGGTCAACTAGCCTATTTAATATTATTTTCAATACTTTTTATATTATTTATGATTTTTTTATAAATCGAAGCTTTAGATTTAAATAGTATATTAAAAATATTGCTGACTAAATCGACCCTGTTTGCCGATAAAAAAATTATGACACAATTTTAAAATTAGTGACTGACACTGACAGACAGTGAGTTTGAGTGAATGTCAAAGTCCAAGAAAATCATAAAAACATTTATGTTTATTTGCTTTATTCTTGATTTTTTTCATCTATAAGTTGTAAATCCTAACAGCTTAGAATTAGGTTTACATTGAAAGTCTTTAGTGTATTGCTTTAGTTTGGTATTGTGATACTTTCAAGTTTCAATAGTAAACAAAAAATGGTTCACGATCGTGGCGGAATCTTACAACCAGCTGCCTCTGCAGAACATATCGCTACGCATGCTAAGAATGTTCAAATACATAAAGAAGGAATTGAAAAACTTTGTCAAGAGGCAAGATCCGTGCTTGCTTTTATTTTCAGTTGTGTAAATTATGAGAAAATCTTCAATGTTTTTTCACCTCAATTTTATTATTTTTTCTCTTTTAGATGATAACGTCTATGAAATCTAATAAATTAGAGATACCTGAAACTGGAGCAAGTATTCAGTACCTATCCAAAGATGATGCCAGAGCTGTGGACTGGATATTTGTAGCTGATGCATTGAACTTCTGTTTCTGGTCGTATTCTGGTGATGAAAAGTGGACTGTGGATGGACATTCAGGATACTTCGCCTTAGAGGCAGCTCTGAGTAGAGCTATCAAGGTAATCAAATCAAATCAAAAATAATTTTATTTCATAGGCTAAACATAGCACTTAAAATCGTCAACATTCATACCTCCTTATTCTTAAATGACAGAAATAGATTTATATATAAAAGATGCAAATGCATGTACTATTCTTGTTCAAACCCCAAGAAATCCATGGGGTGGTCCGCCACTAGCTACAGTGTATGATATTTGCCTATGTTTCTGTTTCAAGTTTATGTCCCTTAATTATTAACAACTATTCATTTTAGGTACATAAATTGATTAGAATTTAAAATCAACAGTCTGAATGACAGTGAAGATTATCACAAAAATAAAATCCATACTAGTATTATTATAATAATAATAAAGCCTTTTATTTCCACAACAAAAAAAATACATTTCTTTTTAAACATTTTTTTTTACTACATTGAAGTGGATCCTTCTAAGGTGAAGGCCTCCTCCAATCCATCCCATTTCTTATGGTCTGTTGCAATTCGTAACCAATCTTTTCCCACTGCTTTTATTATCATCATCATCATCATCATTTTTTCTTTGGTTTACCCACTTTACGTTTACCCAATGGTCCTTTCCATAACGTAGTTTCTTTGGTCCATCTTCCGTCTGAATACCTCTCCAAATGGCCCGTCCATTTCCATTTCAGTTTTAAGCTATGTAATAGAGCATCTGTAACTTTGGTCTTATGCCTTATTTCATAACTCTTTATTTTGTCTATTTTCTTAATATTCATGATACTTCTCGCCATAGCACATTGGCATCTCATGATTTTGTTTTTAATTGCATTTGTGTACGTCCAAGTTTGGCATCCATATGTAAGGCAAGGTAATAGGTTGACATCAAGTACAATTTTCTTTAAGTCAAGGTTTTAGGGACCTTTTCGAATTTCTTTTTTGGGACCAAAACTACTAAAAACACTACTAATAAAAATGTTCTGTAATATCCACATTTCGGTAATATATTTTAATATCAATTTATAATATTCGTTACAGTAGTTTAATATACAGCAGAAAATAAGTACGGATTGATTTTTTAAGAGATACAATTGATAACTTTTCTGCAGCAATATTTTTGGAATGTTTTAGAAGATATCCTATTGCCTCTAGATTAATTATATCTTCAAGTGAGGAACAGTCGAGCCAACTTTTTAAAGCAATAGCAGCCCTATAACTGCCAGGTTTTTAAAGCAATAGCAGCCCTATAACTGCCAGGCGAGTTCATATATACCAACCTCCTTTAGCATTTTCTTGACCCAACCTGCAATAATCGACCTAGTAGCAGGCACAGTCTGCATTGAGCCTTCATCTTGTCCCATGTCCGCTTAATCTAAGAAACTGGATCTAGCCACTTACTGTTTTGATTACAATTTAATTGCCAACCTACTTCACAACAAGTGAAGAGGTTTTTGATCCAAAAGCTGGCATGAAAATAACACATTCCTTTCATTCACTCGTAATAATGTCAAGTCATGTACATGGCGACCCGAGCACAGTAATATAACACTAGCAGTAAATTTTGAACTTTCATACAAGTTCTCTGTGTCTGCATTAAGTTTCACCATATGGTTAATAACTTGGTCTATATTCCAAAACCTCCAGGTTACGAACTTTAGGCTTAGCAATCATTATTGACTTTAGCATTCGTTTTACAAGCGGATGATTGCTGAGTCGCTCTGATGATTCCGGGTTGCATAAGGTAGAGATATAAAAAAATGGTATTTTGCATCATAATCCTTCCTCAACGTGTAAGTAGGCAAGAAATCTGGCGAGGTCTGATGCAGTTGGATTATACTTATATTATGCGATTGCGTCCATGTTTCCCAACGTGCCCCCATGCAGATTTGTATGATTTTAAGGTTGACGCCTTCCAACTATTTCTGAGAAGGTGCTTAACTCTTTCGGACCATGTTCTAGTTGCTTATTCCACCCCCACATCTCCACACTTCGAGGGACATTTCCGACACTTTCTGAGGCACTTTCCCGGTCGATGTGTCCACTAACATATGTGGCAGATTTTTGATTGTCTATGGTGTAGCTGCTCTGGACCTCCGATCTAATCTCCAAAACACTCGCTCCCATCATGGAGCTACTATGAGTTATGTATTTCGAAATCTGTTCAGGGGTTTAAGACTTTCGGCATCAGGAATGGAGAGGGAAACACCCACGCCAGGCGATAATTTCAAACTTGGGATAGAGCGCCGTGAAACTCCGCTTGAGAATCTTGGTAATTCAGAGTGCAGTAACGAGCTACCACTCGCGATATTCGAGAGGCGAACAGATCGATGGCGGGCGTGCTTCATTTGATGAAAATCGGTGTCGTCGTTGTGGCAGTAAGTGCCACTCCGGATTTGTTTGGAGACGTGACAATCGATCTGCCTCGAGATTGTAAGCTCCTGGTATGTGATGAACAATTAGGATGATTTGGAGAGAGTCTAGAAGGTTCAGAATATCGTAAGTCAGACTAACTCTTATGGCTTGGTTCCGCTCTCGTTTCGAATGAAAGCAACTGCAGTCTTGCTGTTGCTTTGAAGGTGCTGAGCCTTTGAACCGACGAACTTTGGATGTTCCAACCTTGCTCTTTCAAAACTTTGTATACGGCAAGCAACTCTTTGTGGTTGAAGTGTAACATCATCTCCTCCGGCAACCAAGTCCCTGAGATAAACGTATTGCTTATCTGCTCACCCGAACCTTGATCCGAAGCATCTGTTTCTATGAAATACGCTGGAACGTGAATCGGGGAGTGATTCCTGAGGGTTTTTGACCACCACTGTAGTTCGTGAATGACTAGGTTCGCCAAACATAATAGGTTGTTCATTAGGTCGTTGAGATGTTTTTCGCCAGGAACCAAAGAAACTGGTAAAATTGAGCATCCCAACTAGACTTTGTAGGTCTCTAAGTTTTCACTGTGTAAGCTTGGGCTTCGAGAGCTTTGTTTATTTCTTCTAATATTTTGATATAATAATATTTCTTTTTGATTGCTCCAACAATTCCACAAAATTCCTAGATATTCTTTTGGCTTGCATGGTGTCAGAACAGATTTCTTGTAATTGACAGTCCATCCCAAGTACTCCAATAGATTTTCAGATCAGTCCGCGTTGCAGAGAGACGTGCGATCTTTTTCTCGTGGCTAATAAACCTTACCAACTCCATTCTTTCGAGGGTAGTAGAAAAAATTTCAGAATCGAAAATTACACGAAGGAGGTATTTTTCTAAGTAAAGTCTTGTGCAATGGGTCTGGTACTGAAGCAAGAATGGTTCCTCTGCGTTGCTGAATTATTTATTTATTTATTAACTTCTCACATACAATTATCATTACAGGTAAATACCTAATACGATAAGTAGCAAACTAAAAAACTTATCTCTGCTTTGTGGCCGCAGGCCAGCTGTAGAGCGTCGTTGGATATTTTTTGAAATCAACCTTTGTGAAAATATCCTCTATTTTGTTATTTATTGCCTCAAACGATAAGCTAGGTGAACGGGGGTTCACAAGAATGGGAGCGCCTTCGGGAATAGGAACGATCACGAGATCGTTTACAAGTTCGTTTCCTGACGCGGGTGAAGAACTGCTTTCTGAAAAATTTGGAGCTAGTTCGCGCACTCCTCGAACTATATTAAAGCTAACGAACGGTACGCACCGTTATTAACCCATTAATACCATGGCGGACTCGGTTCGATCAAAAAGGGACTTACATACCTGGACCCCGATCGCGCTAAATACGAAAATATTTACCACAACCAAATGTCCGTCGAAAACGTTATGTGCCAGCTATTCTCGTTCCCTCGTGTAGTGTGGCTGGGCCGGCCGTAACGTTTTTGACTGAAAAGACGTTCGTATATATCGCGATCGGGGATGATTAGGATCACACTTTAAACTAGTATCACTTATTTTATAACAAAATTTAAAAATACTTTGCAGTAGTTCCCACCGCAGTTGAATACGTGTTGACTGTATGTAAACAACGACGTCAATGATCGGAAATGGTTCGCCATATCTAAGGCACCCCACTGCAGGTGGTGCTGGACGGTGAGAAAGAGACAGAAAACGGAAAAGGAAAGGGACAAAAAACTGGAAACGGAAGCAATGGCATACTCGTATCACATATTAATTATTAGGCTTTGAAAACGGTCTAGATGTTTAATATTTTATTTTATTTTAATATTATTTTGCAGTGTTTTCAGTAATGGTACAAATATCTTATTTCAGGAAGCCAATGCTATAACAAATCCAGAATTTTACTCCAGAATAATTAAAGAACAACTGCAAATGATTATGAGAAGTGACAATGATGTCCAAATGCCACTGTTTGAGGAAAGACTGTCTGTTTTGCATGAAGTAGGCAGTGTTTTGCTGGAAAAATATGACGGCACATTCACAACATGTTTGAAGGAAGCTGACAAATCTGCTGTGAAGCTGTTGGAAATAATTGTTGAAAATTTCCCTTGCTTCCGGGATGAAGCGGTGTATAATGGCAAGACAGTGTCGTTATACAAACGGGCGCAGATCCTTATAGCCGATATTTGGAATTTCTTTGGTGGGAAGGACTGGGGAGAGTTCAAAGATATAGAAAAGATAACAATGTTTGCCGATTACAGAGTGCCTCAAGTATTGGTGTACTTTGGGGTCTTGACTTACAGTGAAGGGTTATCTGAAAAACTTAGAAATGGTAAGAGGCAATTTTGACATTGTAATTTGAATGATCTTCCATACATTTTCTGATTTTTTTTTCATAATATTCCAGCATACTGATAGTGATGCATTGTCAAATTCATGATTTTACACTTTTAATTTTGCTATGCTTATGTGCAATTAAAGGTTTTATAGTTTTTTTTTCATTAATAGGTACACGATATAATATACATTTGTTCCCTGATATTTTTCAGTATTATTTATTTACAGGCAGCGGTAGCCGAGTTGCGACGGACGGGGCACTACTCGTTCACTCGGCCGCGAGAAACGCGGGTTCGATCCCAGCGCCTGTACCAATGAGTTTGAATAAAACTTCTGTACAGTTCATTGTGAATATCGCTTGTCTCACATTGTGCCCGGCGCATGGCACAGGTTCGCCACCTGTTACATGGGGACCTAACATATCTGGCGAAATTTGGGTGTTTACCACCTCTGCCTACCCTTTCGGGGAAAGAGACGTGATAATATTAGGTCCTTACCTATGAAATTGGTGTTTTGTATGGAGATTTTGGGAAATTCTGCATTTTCCATACTAAAATTTTTTCAGTTTTCTTCACAAAGACAAATCCAAAGATAATAATATTTGGCATCTATCATTAGACAAGCTTTAGTTATATGTGTAATATCACACTTCATAAAAAATATTTATCGTTTTTAAGTGAATGCATAAAATGATGTATTCTTGAGGCACTTAAAAAGAGTTGTCTCCGTGTCCAATTTTAACACAATTTAACTTACAACAAATTATCAAAACAAATCAAAAGAGCTCAAAAATATAGTCTATTTTTAGACGAGGTAATAATTTTTTAGGAATACTCTGAATCTTAATAGTTACAGACAAAATACTAAGACAGAAAAAGAACACCAATTTCATAGGTAAGGACCCAATATGTTATTTACAAAAACTCACTCATACTGCCGGTTCTCTGAAATAGCAGCATATTAGGTAACACAATATTTTTGGTTACATAGTATTTTTCGTTTCAGACGTGCTCTTACCCAGTGGTTCAGATGAGGAGGTAGAAATTCGGGGCTGCTCCATACACGCTGTTGAATTGTTAAGGAAAAAGTTAGAAGAAAAACTGAAAGATAGAGAAAACGTCGAAGTCCCTAACTCAAGCTTAATAGACTACTACTTGTGGTGCTACAGGAGGAAGCATGCGGAGGAAATGGAAAAGGTACCATTTCACAAGACTTTTGGAATATTTTACTAAATAGTTTTTGTTAATAAGTTTTGTTGCATTCATTGACTGGTCGATCAAAGGTGCTATTTATTATTAACTGTAAGTAAAGAGACACTTATTTATAAAAGTTGCATTTGCATTCATCAGTCAATACTTCTTCATTCATCTTGTAATTTATAAAGATCACAAGTACATAAGAATTTTATTTATTGGCCTATGTATGTACAGTCAGCGTCAAATAGTGACACTCAGGGTGTTCAAATAAATGGACACTATCGAAATGTCAATAATAATAATGGTACAATAGGCTAGTTGACCCATTTCTTTCTGTGCCCCCAAATGATTCATTACTGATACCATAAAAAATAATACAATATTTTTCTGAAGCCTATAACACAATAAATTTTAAATTATAAATTACGTTTTTGCTTATATGTCAAAAACGCCTTCGGTCCTGATGGTCTATGAATTATCTATGCCGTAGCGTCACGATTATTGTAAACAATTCAATACGCATGCGTGACATAGCCGACAGTTATGATTGGTTGCGACTGGTGTTTGATGGATTTTGACCATGCGTAGTAATTGTTGACATGAATCGTTACTCAACTAATTTCACAAACATGGTGGATAGGGTTTTTGGCATAGGTAAAAATAAAACATATTTAAATTGAATTTCTACAGCAATCCCTTATTTATATTTATCGAACTTGGTATATTTCGGACTGTTGTACTAAATACTATGTGAATGACACATTATTTTCATTACTTTTGATTTGAGTCAACTAGCCTATTAAAGTTTCCAAATTGCTGTTAACAATAATTATAGTAACTTCATTTGTGTTGTCAATAATATGGAAACTTTATTTGTACTGATATTATTGATTGGTAGTGTCTATTTATTTGAACATCCTGAGTGTCAGTATTTGACGCTGACTGTACATAATAAAATGTTATGACTAAATTGTGATAATAAGAAAACATATTTGAAACAAAATAGTGAGTATATTTTTTTGGTGTAATTTTGTATTCTTATTTAAGCAATAACATCCAAGAGTATAAAACTATATTTGCAAAAAGATTTGAATCGTAATAAATAAGTAATGCAGTAAAAACATATTTTCATTTATTTATGGAATACTAACTTAAAAATACATTGCTCCCTTTTACTGTACAAGTTAATAATTATCACAATATCTAGTGGTTTTTATACTTTAATATTATGCAAAGTACCTAATTGACATCGTAATAGTATTTCAACTTATTTTACATACATAGTTCACTTAAATATTATAGACACAACCACTAGAGAAAAAATATTCCAATTCATATTTTTCCTTGATTTATTTACAACTTTGGCATAGGATAAGGTAATGACTTAAATAATGAAATGATCTCGACGAACATGGCACGAACTATTTACAATATAACATAAATATGACCTTATGTACATAATAACTATGCGACCATTTACGATACTAGAATATTAACTAGAAAATTGTGAATTGTTGTTTAATTTCCTTTTGGGAAAAATTTAACTACCGTCTCATGTTTACTAATTGTAAATATGTTGTAGTTGAACGTGGTTGTAAGAAAAACATTTTTTGTACCTACCAAAAATTTATAAGAAAAATATCAATTTTCCGTTGATTCAACACATACTACCTTAGTATAAGATACGCCATAACGTTGCGGATCGCATTATAGAGATTTCGAACTTGATTATGCAGTGCCTATTGATATTATCAAAGATAATGCTATCGTAGAAGATTAAGGGCGCCTTCAACTGTATTAAAACTCGCTAGAAAGCTTATGTTCTTGCGTTATCAAAGCATGAAAAATTAAAAACCAATTCCCAATCAGCTTGAAATGTTAATTTATAGGCAACTACATTTAACCGCGTTAATCCGTTTAACTTGAGATACTTAAAACAATATGACATGGCCATACAGATTATACTTAGACAATATTCACTATTTGGTACTAAATTTATTTTTGAGGCTTTCAAAGAACGCTAATTTAGTTTTAATAGTACCAGGCTCCGGCAGAGGACTGCCTGGCCTGCTGGACTCTTTGACAACTTCCTCAGTGCCTTCAGGAATCTCCTTTGACCCTCCCGGTACTTTGATTGGCGTCGCATATGACAGCTTAAGTTCTTCTCTGAATTCTTTAGAGATACTCCTAGCTGTGAGGCTGTGCATGTACTGTTTGGTCGAAGGCTTGTCAGTGTCACCATTCAAAATATTATCCTTGCTCCTCCGTCGCCGTGTATACGGTTGAGAGAGCTGAAAAAGGCATTGTTATAACATAAAACTTTGAATAAAACCAGTGCATTGCTTATAAATATTTTTCTTCATCAAGATTATTTTTATCAAAAATGAGTCAAGATGCTGTAAGCATCACATTTTATCTACCGTATGACTCAACATGCAAACATCATATTATCTAACACCTGAGCAATCAAATTACATTTACCGACCTTGGTGGGTTCACTTAGATTGTCCATGCTCACGAACTTTTTTGCTAGTTCCTTCACTTTCGGCAGCTGAGACAATATATCATCAATTTCACTATTTCTTTCAGCCGTATCTTCTTCTGAGTTTTCTACAATTATTACTGTTTCATCCGCCAACTCCACTTGTGGACTGAATTCGTCAAAGGCTTCTTCTAAGACGTTATCTGACATATCAACACCGTTCGTGACAGCCGCAGTCTGATATCTAGGTGATAAGCTATCTTCAGGTTTACATTTCACTATCTCGCCTGTTTGTACGTTGTATATTTTTATTGAATCTTCCAAACTGCTAGAACTTAAGTAGGAGTTGTCTACACTATTATTAGTAGGTGACCTCTCAGGTTCACTTACTTCCTTATCTTCTATGTTTAGTAAAGGTAAATCTGTTTTGTAAGCAAATTGTAGTATTTCATCAAATTTCTTATCAGTGTCATCATCTGTGTACACTATCTTTGCAGGGTATAGTTTGATTTCGTTAGCGTCCTCATATTCTATTATAATCTTGTTATTGTTGCCCATAGATGTTGTAGTTATAGAATCTAATGTCTGATCTTGGATAGCGAACTTTGCGTACTGCTGATTAGTCGCTATCGTATTGAACTGCTTTATAAGTAATCCCTGAAATTGTAATATTGCTTTATTATTAAGGTATTCTACTATGAATGGATATTATAGAACATTTTTATGAAATATCAACTAGAAGTACTATACACTATTATGATTTCTAAGTAACTAAGTTTTCTAAAAGCCCCCACGCCGTGCTGTTTTAGTTACATTATATTTTTTAAATAGTTGTGAAAGAGGTGCTAATATAAATTAGTGAAGAGCAAGCAGAATATTTAGTAGGTTTATAAAATTTTGATTAAGATAAGAACGTCGTTAATGAATTTCGCAAAGCAAATGTTGCAGCCTCTATAAAATGGAAAGAGTGATGTAAAGAGTTGTTAACTGTTAGTTCAGTGGCAAGCCTGTCGTACTCGTTAGTCATATGTTTGCCAAAATCATACAACACTCACCACTAACATCTCGGTGGATTACTGTAGTTACTACACTGAAATGTTTAATAAGAAGAACACAAATCTATGAGTGCATAACTAAGGATATTCTCATGTTCCTATGTGCAGAGTGCTGTTAGTCAGCGAATTTTATTCAAGAACATGCCAACTTTTAAACACAACAGGCAACATACGCTGTGTCAAAACGAAGATATTTATTTTAGTATTTTAGTTGAAAATTGATAACAATCCACCAGTTATGATTGAAATATGTATAACTATTTAATGAGCCTAACAAAACCTAACAATTTATGCAACCTACTAAGAATGATTTATACGGCTATGTCTGTATCGTACATAGTAAAGAGATTCATATTGCACAGAGTTAGAAAATCGGTAGGAATGTTTATCATTGTCAGTAGAAGTGGTTCAGGATTAGTCGTGTATTAAGAGGTTACGTTTTACCAGAGGTCGTTACGAAAACCTTTGCTTAACCTTAGACTTCCACCGAACGTATAATTGAGACCTGGCCGACGTTTGGAGCGAACACATAAATCTTCGCTTTTCAAAGTATTGTTCCGCCTAACATTGCTATATGTTTCGAATAGATCTTCGGTTATTTCAGGTTTTTTCGGTATTCTAAGTCTAACTATATCCTCGTTTTCCACAAAACCGTCACCTTCATCACACACATTTGTTTTTCTTACGTTGGCATTTCGACTGACATTACGATTGTCGGTCGCATAGTATTCATCAGCATTATCGTTTTGTATATCGGGGTTTTCAAAGATTGGATTTATTGCGAAGTTGGGACTTGCATTTCTAGGGCTCAGAACGGCGCGAACGATGTTTTGATGTAATGCGGAGGCTTCGAGATCGCTCAACGAACTGCTAGCACTTACAGGCGCAGCGAACTCTGTATCGAAATTGTCTAAACTGGTCGATTTGTTCAGCGATGATAAAGAACTCGAGTCGCTATAACTGTTCTTCTTGCGACCACCGGAAGATAGTTTCGCCTCTTTTATATAGTAGTCTCTTCCGTATCTGCATGAAGAAATTAGATAATTGAGTCATTATATATTTTGGGAATAACTCTAATAAAAGCCCATAAGGTTATTAAATATACGCTTACCGTTTATAAGTTGGAACTTCGTCAGCTAATACGTCTTTTAGAATTTTTGGTGCCGGGCTTATCGATCGTCTTTCATTTAATACATTTTCACTATTAACAATTAAATATGACTTATCGTCTTCTTTTTTTGTCGTTGAAAATTCTTCCTGTTTGATCGAATTATCATCTCCATTTACTATAGTCACAGGTTTAACATCGTCTTCGTCTACATCTTTAGCTTTAATCGTCATCATGTCGAATAGTGATGATGTACTTTTAGTTGATAACCTTTTCTGAATAGCTTCTGGAGAGTATGGGTTGTTGGGCATTTCAACATAGTTTAACCATTTTTTGCGTTCTCGGTATGCGATGGAACCTATATAATAAAATATCAGTTTTAGAACAGATACAAAATTTGACTTTCCACGTTCGACTTACTAATAAAATATTTTATTACCTGGTATTAAATCGTCAATGTCCTTATCTGTGTCTCTTGTTGGTATTCTGAAAAAATATATCAATCCTTCGTGATTTATTCGATATAATTAATATGCACATAATAATATGGAGCAAAGTACTTTAGAAAGATAGATGACTTTTTAAAGTAGAAAGGTTTTACTTACTGTTGAGGTTCGTCTTCAAAATGTTTTCTTCGTAAACTATCTGCGTACCTCTGGACGGGTACTGTGACAGTTTCTTCGTATTCTCCTTCTCGTTCATGACGGTTTAATGTACTTGTTGAGCCTGAAATATAAAATGATTCATGTCTATTATATTCTAGTTTTTTTAATACCGAATAAACTTAAAATCAGATGTAGTTAGTGCTTGTAAGTTTTAGTTATTTAAATTACCTTTCATATCTGATACATTATCCAAGACATCTTCAGATATCTCACTACTGAGCTTGTGCAGTGTCGTATCATATTCAGTGTCTGCATTGTTATTAAGCATGGTTCTGTGAATTTCTTCCTTTAATGAAAATTCTGTTTTCGACATTGGACCGCTGTCTATTCCTAAGACCAATATAGAATCGTTTTCATTTTCTAAACTACTTATAGTATTTTTGTTAATATCTTCACCAAAATTACCTATGTCATCATTGATTTCATTATTGATAGCATGTGTTATGTTATGTCTTTCGTATTCGTTGTCTCTGAATGTGTTGGATTCTTCTTTCGCATCGTCGATAATTGTTAGACTGTCTGGTTCAAAGTCCAATTCTTCGTCTAATTTCGATTTACCGCCTATAACATGTTTGGAGTCAAGGACTTTCTTCATATCGCTCTTGTAATCTTGTTGTTGGTCTTCTTCTGGGTCGCTGGCGTTGTCGGAGAGGTCTGTCGTGTCATCTGCATCACGATCGCCAATAAGTGCTCTGTATTCTGTGTTAGAGTTAGGCACTAACATGGGGACTGGTACAGATTGGATTGTCTTTATCTTTTTCTTCTGGAAAAGCCAGTTTTCTTCCCAAGTACCATCAATTGCTTGTATATCGCTGCCGGATACTTCATCAAAGTCTCGATCTGCATTTTCTGCAACATAGAATTTGTATTGTTTTAATATTGCAATTGACAACTGTATCCTCATTAAATCAATATATCGTAATGCATGTTACCTTGATGTACTATGTCTCCTCCAAACTCGGGGAATGGTACCCGCTTGGGGAGTTCCAAAGCATCATCCGTCGCTCCTTCTTCCCAATCAGAAACGTCTTCCTCTTCAGGAAGCTGGAAATTGAAACAACAATTGTTAGTAAATGTTTTACAGATTCTGTGCAATCCCTAGATTCGTCTAAACATAAGGTTCTAAAGTATAGAAAATAAAATGGAAGAAGTGATATCACTATTTTTTTAATAGGTACATGTTGATCTCAATATGGCATGGGAAAGGAGGTGTGGGTCGCTCTGCGAAACAAGATGGGATGTCGATATTAGTAATTATTTTGGAATGAGCTGGATGAGATCGACCGCAGATCGAGAGCAGTATCGTGCCGTCCTGAAGACGAACATTAGGTTTATGGTGATGGTTGTCAAAGTTTACTTACTGGGGGAGAAATGTCTCTGGTATGTCTGAAGTTGAGGGACCTCGGCGAGGACCTCTCAGAGGGCGTGGGGCTGGCGCTGGCCGAGTGGATGCCGCTGCTTCGCCCACCAGACCCATTCTCAGTCTGGTAGCGTTCGATTACCTGAAATCAATATTAAAATTAACGTTAGTGGCAAGATATTAACAATTTCTTACAGCTTTGAATTTTTTTAACGAAATCTATCATGAGATTATATTAGAATAAAAATTATTCGGTCGTAATTTACCAATTAATTACCATCTATGATGGCACACAGCTTAAAAAATCACCTATTGCGCATACTGGATACGATTTAGAAGTAGCCTTTATAGTATTTTTGATGTACACTTAGGGACATATTTACCTAAAGGAACGCAAAATACAGGTTCGATTATGTTCTCCTTACGCACTGGCTACATATATCATCAATAAGTAACTTAAAAATTTTAATCGTTTTTTTTCTGAGTTTCATTTGTTTTTTTTTCGCTTTGTATGTCTTTAATGCTATGTTTGATAACTGATTATTGTTGTTTTTGACATTTTTTCGTTTTTTTTTATTTTTTACTAAAATTCGTTGTTTTGTTGTGTTGATTGAGGAGGAGAAGGATCAAAGTGTGGAGACGACCAGGGATAAGATATGCTTAGTGTAACATTGTCGGAATAGAACCTTACGTTGGAGGGTCAGTGATGGTATGGGGTGGCATTTGTTTAGGAGCACGTACGGAGCTACACATCGTGGAAAATGGATCTCTGATAGCGGCACGATACAAAACGGAGATCTTAGAAAAAAATGTAATTTTATTTTAATGCACGATAATGCTCGACCCGTGTGGTAGGGCTCATTAAAAGAATACTACCAACCCATCTCTTCCCTTGAGTGTAGTAAAAGGGGACTAATGGACTTAGCACTGCACAAACATCCAATAGCTTATAGCGTCGACAGGCTCATCACCTGTCACGCTGAGTGCAGTCACTGCATGGTGAAGCGCGGACTATGGCAATGGACTCCTTTTGCCTAGTCTCTGACCTAACCCTTTGGGTATAATAGTCGTGATTATACTCACTACCTCACACTGCTGTTATAGTTTTGGGATATTTTCAAGAGGTCGACATTGAATTTTTAGAATAACCAGCCCGCTCACAGAACTAAATTTGATAGAGCATGTCTGGGATAAACTGGGAAGAAAAATTAAGCACCGAACGCCAGCAGAAAAATTAAGCACCGAACCAACTTAAGAACTCAATAGGGCGTTGGTAGAAGAATTTAATAAAAAGTATGCCCAGGCGGATGGAGACAGTCTGACAGTAAGAGGAGGTGCCTACGTGTGTTTATGTTGCATAACCCGTAAGAAATTACCCATTTGATAAAGTGTTTAAGAGACGAGAATCTCCGTTTCCTCATATTATGAGAAAACTGTCAGTAATGTGTTTTTTTTTGTGAATTTTATTTAAAGACGTTAATTTAACTAAGTCTGTTTTATTAAAATCTTAATAAACATAAACAAACTATTATTTTTGGAAATTCTGACCTTTTTTGCGTTTCTCTAAATATGTCTATGAGTTTAGTTTTCAAAAATATATCTTAGAATAAAATTTTGGTTATTTGTAAGGATGTTTGATTATATTTTGTTGAGAAAATAAATCAGAGTACGTAAAAATATAATTTTGTTCATTTATTGGATATAAAGCTTCTGTCGATCTCAAAAAGAGTATGGATTGTTACAATGTTAATGTATCGAATGTATTAACTGCATATGATACCAATTTAGTTGTCAAAGTTGAAAATACCAAGATCGTTGAAGGCCCCTTACCTAATTTATAACCGCTATTGTAATTATACCATTACCTTTCAAATCAAAGCAATTTCTCCTAAGAAAGTCGACCTTTCGAAAAGCGCCATTTCTTATTAAGCAATTTTAAAATATAGCTGCTTAATAACGTAATAACGACTATTAGTATTTGTTTGAGTATTTTCCCACCAATTATATGATTGCTTTTCCTGGTTTTTTTTTTAATCGTCACCGCACTTATTGCGCTTTCTAATGTCGCATGGCTTATAATAGAAAGGTTCCCACCTCTGTAGTGGAGTTTGGAAAATATACAACCCCTCCGAAAAAGTTGTACATGTTTATGTACAGGCAAATGTTGTGTGTCGGTGATGGTCGGGTCGATTCTACCCGTACGCGACAGTTGCAGCGTTAGAACTGCGAATATGGGTGGTTGGATCATTAGGGCGGACGTTAGGGTTGGCTCAAGTCAAGTATTATTTGTTATGCTTTTTATGATATCATCGTAATTGATCCTTTATAATGTGCAATTTTCACGATGTGTCTTTAGGACTTATCACTTTAATAGAGGCTTTTTATTATAAAGGCTTGAGGGCCAGTAAGGTGGACGTGGCTAAGCCAGTTTTCTTTTGCCTTCTTGTCTTCGTATATAAATTGGTCATAAAAAAATTAAAATGCGTCTATGTAAGGTAAAGCAAATAAATAACGAGCGCGGTCATTTTTTACATATCGAACGTGACTAAAGAAATGCATTTCTTGGAATCTTAGTTTTATTTATCACTGAAATGTAATTAATCTTAAAGCTACTGATAAATAACAAAATATCGAATTTTGATAAAAATGCAAAATCACGCGGAACACCAATTTATTTTCTAATTAACAGATATTAAGCGGCCGGCTCGGCGCCTACTTGCATTTTTTCATATATCATTAAAATTTATAAACAAAATTAAATGTTACCTTATGTAATTTCCTTAATTTTTGTTATTTAGATGACATAAATATTACATTTCCGCGGCACTCCTGCGCACATGGCTAAAGTGCGCTCTACACTCGCCCGCGATTCGCGCCGTGAACTTCGCGTTTATATGTGTCTCTCCACACTCACGAAGCTTCGCAGTCCCGTTCGCGGCTTCAAAGGAAATGGATGACGACGTGGCTGTCGCTGCTGCGGTGACGCTTTGTGCTATATCTTATCCGTGTCCATGCATCGTGGATCTTATTTTTATTTTTATGGTCTTTGTGTTTGGACTGCCAAAATATTTCAATATCCCACGTAGAACTCATATTTAAAAAGAAGCTGCCAACTACGTAATAATGCACAACCAATTGCGACAGTGTCGTCTCAGCTACTGCGAAAAACTGCGAGTGTGGATGCGTACGCGGCGGTTTACGTTCGCGCGGCGTGAACGAAGCGCGAACCCTTTGTCGCGGGACTAAAAACCGACAACGAACGGGGAACGACGCGAAGCGTGAACGTGAACACGCGAAACCACCGCGAAACCATCCACACACGCGTTTCGCGGTCTTTCACGCCGCGAGTGTAGAGCGTGCATAATAAACGCAAGCATTACGCGAAAAGAGCGCGAAATATTTTTATCTCCTTGACATATCACACTTTCACTCGAATAAAAGTACTGAGCTCAAATTAACATGATTTAGGTACTTCGTAAAATTATGTACGCACATCTCGTCTTCTCATCAAGTCTTCTCATCAATCATTTTTGCTTATCATTGTAAGATAAGTAAAGTTATTTGTAGTAGTAATGATATAAAATTTTCACATAAAGTATAAAAATAATATGTCAATGCATTCTTTTTCAATTAAAGATTTATAAGTAATAAACAAAACATAATATAGGTAAGTAATAGATTGTTCTCCGTAAATAGATACTACCTATGTGATTATCACTTTAAAGGCCAAAAGAAATTTCACAGAAAATTCATTCATAAGGTATAGCGAGCACATGGACCACTTCTATGGACACTTGTTGAAGAAGTTCGCTTAAGCCTTTGGAACAAAAAAGCGATTCAGCGAAATATGATGGAACACCTATCCAAATAGGAACTTACCATGGCGCCTTTGTTTTACAGTATAATTTTTTTAGTAATACATCTAGAAACAATTTAAGACCTCGCTAACATTTTATTTGTTTGTCATATAATATCACTTCAATAACAATACACTCGAACCACTTCTATAAAACCTAGATATAAAAGTAGGTCACTAAGCATTAATAGAACGCAAAGTTGAAAAAATATAGAAATCACAGCGATACAGAAATTACAGGTATCAAGTAGTATTTATTCTAAATGCCTTGCCTTGTAAAAAATAAAAGAAAACATGCACTAATTGAAAATAAATCCAAAGGAATTACATATACAACAAAAATAACTAAGAGCATCTATTGCTGGAAAAATAAATGTAGGCGCAAGAATGGGCTCAATGAAAATGGAAACGAGACCACTGCACTTCAAATTACGCGAAATACCAATTAAAATTATCACCATAATATATATTTTGAAAAACTCAGAAAAACTCACAAAAGCCACAACGTATAGAAACACCACAAGAAGAATTGCATAGAGAAGCATCGTAATCTAAAACACTCGTTATTATCACATTTAGGTATTTAATTTGAGTCCGGCTTCGAGGTTGAAGCTTTGAATACTGACGTATAATTATTTAAAAACCTTACATACCATTCCTTCGACCGGATTGAGACAATCTGTTTAGGTATCTAGCCACGCGAGGATATCGGCACAGATAACCGTATCTAGAGATACATCTTATCAAAAATCAACTTACGACGCCGAAGAAAGTCTATAAACAAAACGGACCCAACTGTAACGAAATCCTGTTAATATCTACAATTAATACGAGATAAACAATCAATTAGATTTACTGAAATTCAGAAGTTAGCACCTTGTTGACTCAGGGATATGTTCGAGAAATTTATTCGTATCTATATTGATTATCTATTATTAGCGGATTCGTGTATAATAATGAACATGAGTAAACCATGCGAATTATAGATATAATACATTATTCTATGTAGTATAATTACGTAATGAGAATGATACAACAGTTTTTAGAATGAAATTGTAAATGTATAGATAGTCAAAGCGCATGCCATCCTCTGTCGCCCAGAACGAGGCCTACAGACATCTGCTACAAGACAGGCCAGTAACCAGTGTTGACCACTGGACAATGATGGAATGGCCATCTTTAATAGAACTCATTAAAAGGTTTGAAGTGCAATTCAGAGGGCTCTTCACGGGAGCGCTAAGGTCAACAAAGTCCAACGAATTAGAGATAATAGGTAACATACTGACCAATTTAGAAATATTTTCTGCCCATAAGTCGCTGACCAATAATGATTTTAGCTGATTAATTGTATTTTTTTGCTGACCAAAATTCGAATATTTTGCTAACCGTTCAAATAACACCCTTCAAATTATGGTCTCGTACCCACTCATAACCGAAAACTGAATAACTGCGTAATAGTCATCTATGATTCGCTACTTTATATTCCAGTTGATGTTTTGGT
Organism: Parapoynx stratiotata; assembly: GCA_910589355.1. Taxonomy (NCBI): domain Eukaryota; kingdom Metazoa; phylum Arthropoda; class Insecta; order Lepidoptera; family Crambidae; genus Parapoynx; species Parapoynx stratiotata. The sequence goes on from OU342458.1 coordinate 1,861,612, forward strand.
TATTATAAATTACTGATTTTAAAATCTACCTATTTGCAATAAAACGATACCTACTTCTAAAGCTCTACTAGTCAACCGCGAACATTCTCGACTTTACTATGGGCACTCTGATGATGAGATTTACAGGAAACCCATATTAATCATTTTATCTATAGATTTAGTTTACTTCATTTTTATGTCAAACTGTAACGCAACCCTTAATTACGAATGACTGAGCTGTTATAACGCCGCACTCATAAGGATGCCGATCTGTAAGGTTATGTTTGCATAAACAAGAAAATGCGCATTAACTGGACTTTAGCTAATTAATTAAGTAACATGCTTAGCTGACCATTAATTTAATATGATTCTCGTCATCAGCCTAAATACGCCCCACTAATGGGCATAGGCCTTCCTGCACTAATCACATGAGGAATATGCCCTATGACCAACCAAACCGAGTAGAAAACTTCTACCCTCGAGGGGAATCTGACCCGGACCTTCCGATCAACACCCGGTGGTGTGAACCACTAGGCAATGGAGCTGGAGCTGATTATTTATACATCATAATAAAAGTTATAAATACAAGGTACACTACAATAATCTAACATGCCTCCGATATTACAATTTCGTTGGAAACAACCTCTTTTTAATTTTCTTTTTTTTTAGTTCACAACTAAACCAACGGGCGAACGCAATCACTGCTTGGTGAAGCGCGGATTATTGAAATGAAATGAAATCATTTTTATTCTGCAATTAGATTTACATGAAATACTTTTGCACGTCAATATTTTTTTTCCTACTAGCACTTCGACGTGAATGGCCTGTTGAGAAGAAGTGCCGCAAGAAACTCAACAGTTAGCCTTTTTTAAACAGCCATAATAACAATAGGAATTAAGAACATTTTAAATATTGTAAAATAAGTATGTGCAGAGGAGCAAATTATAGTAGCCACGAATTTTTATCTTTAAAATAATCTTCTATCTTATAATACCCCTTTTTCATTAAACAGCTTTTAACAGTTGACTTAAATTTATGCAGGGGCAAGTCAATAAAACTTTGTGGCAGCCTATTATACATTCTTATGCTGATTCCTATAAAATATTTAACAGTCTTGTGAAGTCTGTGGCTTGGAACGGCGAGCCTATGCTTATTTCTGGAGTTGAGGCTATGGCAGTCAGAATTTTTAAGGAAGATTGCAATGGACTGCTTGTCTAACCCTTAGAGGATAATAGTCCTGATTATATGTATGTATGTGACAACTAAAAAGTGTGTATTTTGATATTATTGATATTCTGATATCTACATGTAAAATGCAACAAGATTAATTATGTAGATAGGAACATAATAATCCTCTAAAAAATAATCGATAATGACATTATGCAAATTAACTTGATCATGAAACACTTAGAATACACGAAAAAATTTTGTTTGTCTAACAAAAAATGGATGAGTCTGCTCAAAGTTAAAGGGGCGTTATTGGATTTTACTCAATTACCACCACTTAATGGATATAATATATGATATGAACTATTACCTTGTTTTTTGGAGAGTTGTTGGCAGGAAACTCCACAAGGTTTAGTCCTTCCTTTACTCAATAATATGCAATATGTGCAATATTCGTAACTTCTCATCGGGCACAAAACGAGACACAATAGAAACATTTATTTTTTGCGAACACCGGCATTCGCGGTGCCATCCAAGGGGTTACAGAGTATGAAGAACGCTGGATAAACACAGACGAGGAAAGAAACGTAGAATTTCAACATAATATCAGCTTATATGAGATGTTTAAAGTATCTAATCGGTATGATAATAACGCATTACAAAATCACAACTTTCAAAATTCAAATCAGAAGATAAATGTAACGAAAAGTAAGAAAGATAAATATAACAAAAAGTAGGATAAAAATAATATAAAAACAAATGACGATCAATATATTTTGTCTGAAACGGACTTCAAGGGCATTGGTACCTCCTATATAGGTATTTCGTTTTTATATAGGTATTTAATCATTGATATTTTTAGAGTTCTGTAATTGTCGAGTAGAGAGCTTATAAATAGAGTTATAAGTAATTTAAATCGGTTAAGTAATTTCATGATCTTCGTGTGTATAAAAATAGGTCTTCAAAATTGACCATATGACTAATTCCTTTAACACACATAATTACTCGTAAATACTGATAAAACCTATTCTGTTTGTTTACATAATATCAGATATAGCTTAACTGAACATACTCAGCCAACAAGTGAAGAAGATAAGAATAAACCCCGTAACTCGAAGCAAATCGGTTACCATTGTGAATTTTAACTACGGTAATCATAGCGATTATGAAGTATGCGAAATTGTTTGAAAATGAAACAATGGCTTCTCACAGTTCACTTTGACGCCTCGATTGTCGTTTATTTGCACGAAAAGTAGTAATTACTGCGTTCTGTCTGATTTATAAAGAAATATTTACTTTTTACGGCGCTAAATAAAGCTAGACTATATTTAATAATACCCTGCGCGTGATTACGCAATGTTGGTTAAAGTTTTTCTACCTATGTTTTTATGTAGTCTTAAAAATAAATCTGATAGAGTACTTATAAATTGTGATTGCAATGCAAACAAAGTTAGTTTATGCTAAGGCTTCTTTTAGTTGTATTCTGTAAATTTTGTACGATAGCCTTATTAAGGACACGCGGGGCGAGTTCGCGAGTCCTTAAACGAGCCCTTATAGTTTAATGGGATTGGATTGGAATTATAGTAATAATGGGAGAGTCAATTTAGTTACCTTACAGGCTAACAAGGTAAAAGAAGCGGGTTGGTGGGGAGAAACGGTTGTAATAGCAACCGGGACCAAAGGCTTATTTTTTTTTTAATTTATTTTTTTTAAGATATTTTTTTTTTCTTATATCGAAACCAGTTTCTAAAAAAGAAATATTATTCCTATTTGGAAACTATTTTCGAGCCCTGGTTTCGAATATGGCCGAAGGGCTAACCACTATGCCACCGAGGTCCTCGATTCAAATTGTTCAAAAACAAAAAGGGAAATGTGGGACTACTGTTGAAACTATAGTACGTCTCAATCCAAGTTGCCAAAAAGGTAAACAAAAAAGCCGACTTACGGAATTTGTTATTTGTTTTCAATAATCACACTTTTATCATAATTAACATTTTAACATTTTTAATATAATTAACGGTAAAAATTGTTGTCCGCTTCAATTGATTTCAATTACCTACAGTCGTCACAAAACATTTTAGAGATGAAACATTACCTTTGTTTTGTTTACCTTTTTGGCAACTAGAATTGAGACGTACTATAGGTATCTGTCACATTTTAAAATACCTACGGTATCCTTCTTCCTTTGTCGTGAATCGTGCCAGTGATGACTTCATTTGATGAGGGCAGCATGCTTACGACTAACCTTGATGTTAAGCTTACATTCAAATTAGCATATTTTTCTTAGCGGACAAGTTTCTACTCCGGTAGGTATGATATGTTTTTCTACCTGGACCGCAGCATGACCTCTGAACCCGATGTAATACTCGTAGTAGTGTTTACAGGTATTACTTTTGTACAGGCAAGTGTTTATGTAATGACAGGCATTTCTTTTTCAGTCTTGGGTGTTGGGATTAGTTATATAAGGTGTTTTAATATCAAAAAAAAAGGCCGAAAGGGGGTTGTAATGAGTTATGTTTTTGTCCCTAAAACATAACTCATTGTCATAATATGAGGACCGTTGATATTTTTAAAAGCCGAATTTTTTTTGTTTACCATTTGTAATTCTATGATGAACTTTCATGGGTTGACCGGCAGATATGTCTGTTAGGGATAACTGTATGTTATCAAACTTTATAATTATGTTCTTTTTTAAGAAATGATGAGTATATTTACATTTTTCTGGCAAAATAAGAGATATGGCTACGACGCGTATTAAATACTATCTCTGGATATAATATTAAAAAATAACAGATGCTCAAGATGATACAACTATTTTAGACTACATTGCAAATATTACCTTATTAGTAATTCATTAGCAGTTGGTTTAAAACAATATCCACGTGGATTCATCTTTTAAGAGTGTAAATGAGGGACTGTAATGAAGGTTATAAGTAGTTAGAATTAAGAAGTCACAGAGCAGCGAATGATACAGTTATGATGAGGAAAATTGTTGTTAGATTGCCTTTTGACCCCGTACAGTACAACGATGAGCTATGAGAATCGTAGACGATCCTAACTCCCCAGCGATGTTGAACATTCAGTTTATATATTTGTCAGTGATGTTGATATTTGTCAGTTTATATAGTTGATATATTTTATTTTATCAAACATATATTTCTACTCAGTAGGTATTAAGAAAATCTTAATAGAGAAGATACTTTTAGCCTAAATGGTAATAATTTTTCTTGTCTCTGCGGATGTATAACCTCTCGTAGGCTATAGAGAAATCTTTTATTCGGGGACGCCGGGTTTTGCTTGGGCTAAAGAAGGTTAAATAAACAAATTTAAAATGGCTCATACCTTATTCAAAATAGCAGTGGCCAGCAAATCTTCGTAGGTGGAAGCTTCCAGGCTAGGTGGGCTGGCGGGCTCGGCGGCGTACCGCGCAAGCGCCGGCAGCGCTGCCGCTTCCTCCACCACGCGCGCCACAAGCCGCTTGAGCTGCGCGTGCGCACCGCTGGCCCCGCTCTGGATATGCTGCCCAGCGCTTGATGGGGAGTCGGTGCGGGAGGGTAAGTCTGGGGAATTGGAAATGTGGATTTGAGAAAAATAAACAGCAGGTATAAGAAATATTTTTTTTTAGAAAAAAGTAAGTAAATTGATTGATTGATTTAACTGACTTTTCTTGATTTTTGGATCATGTATTAATATACTGTATGAAAAGGTAACAATAATATAACAATGAAAACAATAATAATGGACTTTAATAGTAAAATAATGAGTTTACATTTAAATTACACTATTTATAGCTCTCTGATTAGATTAATTCATTCATTTATTTCCATCTTGCTGATCAGGTATTGATATTTTATAAAGGGCATTATACCAACCCTTATTAATTTATAGTTCAGTACATATCGTTATTGGTTACAAATTTACAATAAATTAAGCATAAGAGGTGCCTTAAAAAGTGCTGCAAATCCATTTGCATACATAAGCAATTATATATGTGTAGTATTATGTTTTTAGTTACGGAGCTAAGAATTTAATAGTAGCAAATAAGTGAAATAAGTCAAAACTGAACATTAAAGTCATCTATATCACGTTGAAATCAGAAACACACAAACTTGTTGATATGTTACAGATTTTATCACCATGTAAGTAGGGTTTACAATTGTGTAAGTGTTACAGAACCTCCACCGGAAAGTTAGCACACGTTAGTAAACAAACGCAATAGGTGTCATCGCAGGATGTTGGCGGCATTACACAAAATATCAAACAGATAATTGTCGACATTGCTAAAAGTAAGTTCAGTAAGTTCTTGATTTTTTTCCTCCATTACTCATCTATATTATTTTAACACAATTTTGTAGTTAGGTAATCGAAAAATAAGTATGAGTTCCAGAAAATAGATCGATGTTTTCAATCTGTGTATGCATAAATAATAATAATAATAAATAAATAAATATCTTCAGACATTCAAACCTATCAACTAGCCCCATTTTAAGTAGTTACGAATACTAGGTGACGGATAAATATATTTAATAGATAAATACGTATACATATTCAGATTTTATATAATACATATATACACATCCAAGACAACAATACAAATGCCTGTATTCAACACACAAACATCTGCCCCCACCAGGATCGAACCCAGAATCTCTCGACATTGCGACGCCCTGAGACTGGCGTACAAACCACACTACCACCGAGGATGTATGTACCTAGTGATAGCTTTGATTATTAAAATGACCTTTATTTAGTACTTCATAATCATATTATACTTTATTTGATCAACGGTCGAAATTGCAGACTTTAAAGTGAAAAAAAGTCAAAAACATTTTGACAAACACATACCCATTTGAAATCATGAATTGTAAACCTTATTGCTAATGTGGCATTGTCTATTTTGATCGTAATGTTCGATCATAATAACATTATGTTTGGGTATCAAACCAATCCTGGGCCTATCCATATAAATATTCGGACGACACAAATTGATTATTGATTAATTGATTATTTATAAATAAATATTATCGAACTCTTCATGCTTACTAACTCGCCAACATTCTTTTCGCGAATTTTAAAAGTTTACACAGCTTATTCATAAATTATTGTGCTATTTTAATTATTGCGAGTTATTAGTAAAAGCCGGTGTCAGGCAGTCGCCACGTGACGACCAACAGTGTATAATTAATAAAGTAATTATAAGCAGAAGTATAATTTACAACACAATCTGCTTGGGGTCGGGACCGTAACCTCTGTGTGCGAGCAAAGTACGCTTCGTCGTAAGTCTAACTAACTATTTACATTATTTGTATAGTATTGAGTCACTTTAACATGACATTATTAACACCGGCATAGTATAGATAATATCATTATCAAAAAGAATCATCAATTTGAAAATGAAAAAGTTGCAGTTAATAGCAACGTAGGGGTTAAGGCACTTGAAAGAAATTTTTTATTTCTAGAAAGATAGAAATTATATGAAGATTTTCGTCAGCAGGAGAGTGGTAAAATTATTCAGAAATCTATACTCAGATCGAAGGCAAACTCACGATCCGGCTACCTACTACCTATAAGTGTTTTTAAAATTAATTTTTAACCCTGGTCAGTCTTTTTATTTTACAATTCTATAAATTAATTTACGTTATGCTAAAATTCTACCTACCTGGCCCTTAAGGTTACAATGGCGCCCAACGTGGGGCACACACATAATAACGTTAGAATTACGTTTGAGGTCTTAATTCTTATAAATTACTAAGCATCTTAAAACTTTTCTCTCGTCGTTATTCTTTTCCACTTGAAGAAATCTCCGTATTTTCCTTCCGCACTACTTGAATGGCCTTTTCAAGCCTTTTAAAATACCATTGAATGTTGTCGTAACCGTAATTGACTTACATACGATTTTTCACCATATTTGTCTATGTAATGACGTAAAACTACCAAGTAGCTCATTCCACATTAGTGGCGCCGGCGGACATAGCGAGTGAAAGGATCGAACAATTATTCTTAGACCAAATCAAATATCGGAATTAATTAATAAATTAGAAGTCTGGGATGCGGATTGATTATGCTATAATGGGTCTAAGACTCAATGTTATTGACTGATTTGCGAGTAAGATTATGCATGCACTATTTATATGCGTATCCAAATATGCAACTGACTACTAATGTAGGTATAAAAGCAGGGGGAATGGCGCTCATTGGGTAATGGCGCTCATCACTGTAACTCTGTCAAAATTGAACGTATTAGCTCGTGAAGTACCCGGGTAGAGAGCCTCTAGCAGGCAAACAAGCAAGCGATCAGTCAGCTCATCTAATAGGACCAAAACTTTAATGCTTATTTTATTATTAATTAAACTTTTCTTTGAATTGTCACAACTATTCATTTTGTGATAATGCAATAAACTTTCAACAATTGCGTATTCTTTTTCTTTTATTTCAAATTAACTATCTACCGTTTGGGGTAGGTAATACCGCTCATATGAAGAATTACATATAATTTTTTTTGATAATTATGCAAAGAACCACCGCTAAACCGGTTTGGACCTAATCAATCACTGTTCAAAATGTAATATGACTTTTTATAATTTATCTTGCCTTTTGTTATTTTATTTTATATTACTTGAAGTTGATTTGTCATCGAAGACTTTCATTATTATTAAATTGAAAAATGTTTTTCTTCATCACCTCGTACCCTGAGCGGTATTACCCACAGTCAGGGGCAATGCCGCTCAAGCCATATGCTTTTGATGTTAAAATGTTGATAAGTTAAAATTTTAAGAACTCTTTAATTAGCGAGTTTGTTATTTTTATTAAATTTGATTTATAATAAATAATTTAAAAAAGTACGTGTGCGGGTTTTTCTTTCAGTGAATGCCATTCCCCCTGCTACCCCTATTACACGAAATTTTAAAAGGTAACTAAGAAGGGCCATCACAATTTCTATATTGATTTTAATATTTTACACGCATAGGCTAAAAACTTGTTTTTAAATCACGCTTATCAGAGGCTAAATTTATAATTGAATAATTAAAAATATACAAACTAGTAATATCATAATAGATTGCAAAACGGGCGCCGCCTTTGAACTTGGCGCTGCTTTTCTAAAATTCAGCGCCACAAGCATACTGTAAGCTAGCACAAAACGATGACCTTACCAAATATCTCCTCCAGCCAGAAGCATGACGCGTACAGGAATAAGGCTACTCCAAGCCAGAATCCGATGAGCAAAACGGCGATGTACTCCAGCATTGTCGCATCACTAGTCCTCACTGCTCATACATCACTTGTGACGAGTTTTAGTTTTAGTTTTAGTTTTTATCAATCACTTATAGTCGGCTAACTGTTGACGGTGATAGTGGTATAAATTTAAATGTGTTTAAACTGTTTTTTTTAATTTAAACCTACAATTTGCCGTTTGTGTACGTAAGCGAGGGCGTAAACTAGCGGACATACGGTAAACATGATGATCATGATCAACAAATGTTAAGTATCATCAATACGCTGCCGTCCTTATTTAAGAAGTTCACAGACGGCAGCTTTAACGTATATAAATTTTTATTTCTTATGGATTCTAAGACAAATGAAAGAGAACTTACGAGTCAATATTATAAGGCATACTATTGTATAAGATACTCGAGACATTTAAAAGCTATACACCTCGAGATGTAATATACACTTTATTATATATTATAGCTGCCTTCTATGAAGTCCTTTAGATAGGAGAATTCCCCCATGAGTTTGCTTTAACAGGCAATCTAATCCCTATCTATCTTTCTGTGGAAGCTAGGAATTTTCCTATTGTAGTAAAACATTTTATCTAATAATATCTGTGTTTCGATAATTCTGGATGGGTTTATTTTCCGTTTAGCAATAATTAACACATTCTTGTACTCAACGCTATACAAATTTGCCTTATCTGTAGCCGAACATACCTACTTGGAATAATAATAGATATGTGTGTACAACATTTCTGCCTCATCGTATAAAAACGTGATGTGTTATTTTTTCACATCACAACAATGTTAACTTAAGACAACTGATTTTTATTACAGTCTCAATAAGACTTATTTTAACTTAACACAAATTCTGCTAAATTCTTAGATCACCTCTAACTTAAAACTGGAATAGTTGTAATACTTGTAATTCTACAAGTGAAATCAATTGTACCCAAGGTCTAAATAATACAGGAATTTGGAAAAGATACACGTATTCGATGACCACTCGTAGAAGTCATTGAAAACTTTAACTGTCAAAATGTCTTCACGTAGACAACGGAATATTGTCTTACACGGTGGAATACAAAAAGGGTAATAGTAGGTATGACCTAAATAAATAAAACATGTGTGATTGCACATTGGCACATTTCTCAGATTGACATCAAAGATCTCACATTAACTGAGCTGCCTATGTAACAATGATCAGAGTCATACAACCTTTACAAGGAAAAATTTTAATTCTTTTGCAAAGGAGACTGTTGCAAAAGGTGTTGAAAACATGCAACATTGCAATTGCGTTCTTTCTATGAAGATTAAACAAAAATATATGAACCTATATACCTATATTTTACAGTGCCTACTTACTATTTTGAATTTATAGCCTTGATGAATCGTAGCATACAAGAATGACTGGTTATAATTCTCGTATGCTACGATTCATCAAGAATCAATTATGAAAAAATGATATTATTATAACCATTATAACAATATGCGGAAACCAGTAAGTATGAGATTGAAAAAAACATCAGAATTTATTGTATTTTACAAACCAAACAAAAAACTAAAGCATTTTCACTAGGGTACGTGCGCGGTTATAGACAATTCAGTCGTCGTTTATTATTGGATTTTATATCACATTGTATAGGTAAATAAAATAAATACCTACATTATATAATGTTACGTTACGTGACGTATGCCCATAATAAATATCGTTTTTTGCTGACTCAACTCAAATAAAAATTGTACAAAGACAATGCCGAGACAATTATGATGTTTTTCAAGAATTTCATATTGTACTTCAGAGCTGTGAGTATGCCGTTGCGTGCTATTTGATGGTCGGAATTATCTATGGCTGTGACAAGGTCGCGTAGAGCCAACACCTGATAACGGAGACCTAGATACATAGAAATTGCTCCTAGAAATTACTTCGAGGCTATCAGTAATAATAACTAGACATTTCACGATAGAATGATTTTGAGAATTATAGTGATGGATGAACAGAGATTGCATGTAGCTGAAATGCGAATGTTGAGGTGGATGTGTGGTGTGACGAGAATGGATAGAGTGAGGAATGAATATATTAGGGGAGTCTAAAAGTTGCCCCATTTGCTGATAACCTGAGAGAAAAACGACTTTCTTGCTATCGGCATGTAATGAGGAAGGATAATGATCATGTCACCAGGAAAGTCATTGATTTGAAAGTTGATGGGCGTGTGGGGAGAGGAAGACCAAAGAAAAGATGGATGGATTGTGTGAATGATTATGTGATGAGGATGGGAGTGAGTGTTGACTTGACGAGTGATAGAAGAGAGTGGAAGAAGAAGACATGCTGCGCCGATCCCAAATATAATTGGGAACAGAGCAGGAAAAGAAGAAGTGATAAGAATGTGACACCACTTAATTTGTTTTTATAAATAACATATTAATAATGAGCAAAATAAGTTTATATACCTATAGGTACACGTCATAGATTGAATATGGGTTTTAATATCACGCATTCTGAAAAAAATGGTAGAGAATTAGGATTAGGGGTATTTCTTTCCTATTGTGTAAAAGGTTATACATATGTTCTCTGTGCCAGTTAGTTTATATAAAGCTTAGTATCTACAGTATATTAACAGTATAGAGCGAAATGTGGATGCTACAACCTACTCTCATTCGGGGATATTGGCGTGATGATATGTAACTAATGTTTGCACATAAAAAAGGAAGGCTTTTTTTGTAAGGCAAACAACGAAAATCGCTATATTTTACGTAAAAAGTTGCCAGTATAATATTTTACAGAATGGAAAATTTGGCCCTGGAAGTAGCTTATATATTTAAAATTGCTTAATTAACTAGAAGGGAGCTAACTTTTATTATTAAACATAAAAATAACTTCATTCTTAGTTTTTACTTAACGCTTACCGGCTTCACGAATCTGACTCTAATAGATGAACTTTTATTTTTGCAATTTACTCGACGAAACCTAATCTAGTTCGGTAGTAAAATTGACTCAAATAAATTAGCTTTTTGTTTTGATGTTATCAAATGCATGGACAAAACCTAATACTATTTCAGTCACAAATCGGATCTAATAGATGAGCTTTTGTTAATGCATTTTCCGCAACAAAACCTAATCTACCTCAGTAAAAAAATTTACATAAAAAAAAAAGAATATAATTTTTTTTTTCAAAGCAAATGACTTTTTTTTTCCCTGGGAAATGCCCGCGCATACCTTCCACCCGGGGGGTGGGGGTTATGTGGGACTCGAACCCACTAAAACCCAGGGTGCTCGCCTCAGCCGCATCTGGTTCGCTCAGGGATCTCATGTACGCGCCCGAGCAAACGCGGCGGTCCGTGTGGACTCCTCAATGGAAGGGAGGGTGTACACGGCCCCCCCTCTTTTCAACCTCCCCTACAGGGGACTGCCAAAGCCTGAGCAACGGGCTCGACAGCCGACTGGATCACGACGTGCAGACACCCCTTCCTTCCCCCAGGACCCCCGTCCTGATGTCTGCGATCCAGGGCTAGGGAGACACCTGCCGTTCGTACAGGCGTCTCCTTCGCCCAAAGCAAATGACTTACATAACTTAGTATTATATGTTCTATACCGTTAGAGAGAAAGGGTGAACTGTACTTCTTCCCCTCCAGGGCCCACAAATTTTTTCCACTGTGTATAGTAAGTACATTTCAACATTTTCCGAACTCGAACATTGTAAAGCAAAGAAAAATTATTCTAATACCATGTTGTAGGTAACAATTTTTGTTATTCCTTGAGTGTACAATACCGTGGTTATCCAACAATTATGACAAAAACAAACCAGCAGTGGTTTGAATGGTTTTCTCATAAGGCAATTTCCTTGACTGCTGTCTGGGCACTTTCATCTTGCAATACCGATGTGTGACCACTGTCACTATTGAACGGTGATGTTCACATAACGACGTACTTAGGGCTAGTCGGTGGTTATTTGTATTTCCTTATTTACCTACATAACAATATTATCTTTAAGCCCACTAGAACTCCGACCAGATTTTCATACATTTCTATACAAATTTATTTTGTTCCTTTAAACGGTCTCAGATGATTTAAGTATGTTCCGGTGTTTACTCGTAGTGGGCTAGACCCTTAAAGATTTTCTTTTTCACTTATATAAATTGCTAAGGTAACATTTATAAAACTAAAGATCAACAGAATGATAAGATAAGATAAAAAAAAATTGTTACCAATATATTTTCTGTAAATTTTAGTAAGTTTTCTTTTTGACTGTAGTTGTGTTATTAAAATGTTAGTCTCAATGCAAGAAATGTGTTTTTTAGTTTACTCTTAAATTTTTATTAGTCTAATTTACCTATATGCAAATTTTCTCTGCTGTCTGTTCGGATAGGTGTGTTATATAATCAAAACATGTGTCGTTATGTAAGTAATATTAACATTAACGATATAATAAAAATATGGTTACCTCGTGAGTAATAACATATATACTTATAGTAGTTTACTGTTGAATCGAAACTCGATAATATTATATATCAATTCGTCTAATGGTTCATGCTTTTTATACTGTTAACGAAGTTACGAGACATCGACCAGTATTAATAATTTGGATAAATCATACTTTATTTTTTATAAAATATATGTTATATTTATATTAATGTTATAAAGATGACTTTGTTTGCTTGTTTGGTTGAACGCGTTAACTTCAGGAAAAACTGGTCCGATTAAAAATTTGCGTGGAAATTCAGAAATTAATTTCAGTGCTACATAGCCCATTTATTGAGAAAGGCTATTATGCTATTAGGTCCTTACCTATGAAATTGGTGTTTTGTACGGAGATTTTGGGGAATTCTGCATTTTCCATACTAAAATTTTTTAAGTTTTTCTCACAACGACAAATCCAAAGATATTTGGCATATATCATTAGACAAGCTTTAGTAATATGTGTAATATCACACTTCATAAAAGTTATTTATCGTTTTTAAGTGAATGCAAATAAAATGATGTATTCGGGAGGCACTTAAAAAGAGTTGTCTCCGTGTCCAATTTTAACACAATTAAACTTACAACAAATTATCAAAACAAATCAAAAGAGCTCAAAAATATAACCATTTTTAGACGAGGTAATTATTTTTTAGGAATACTCTGAATCTTAATAGTTACAGACAAAATACTAACAGAGATACGATACAGAGATACGCAAATGAAGTCGAGGGCATAAGCTAGTATGTTGTACAGTTTTATCATTAGTAATTATTTAATTTCCTTCTATTCTACACGTGAGGTTAAACGGGCAGACTCTTCACCTGGTGGAAATGATTATCGTCGCCTATGAACGCAATAATATGCAGTAATAGAATAAGTAGTAATCTTAGCGGTTGGCCTAGAGAAAATCCCGTAAAATTAGGGATTATAGGAAAAAATATCAAAAACGTTTTATAATGATATATGATGATAGTCGAGGAAATTCAACCAGTAACTTTTTCGGAAGCGTTATTTTTAAAGTAAGACCATGATTCTCGGCAAGCGTGAATTTATCGATAAAATGTGTCTGTAGTCTAATAGCACTATGAACACGGTTTTAGATGAAACTCGTTTATATCTCATGAGTGGCCAGCACAAATAGGGACGGACCTGTCTCCCAGAATCGACACGTTTCACTTTCGCTCTCACATGAACGGCAAGGTTACAAGGTTGCCCTATCGGGTCGCTGACCTTATACGTCATCGCCAATATAAACAGGCGCGCTGGCTATTATGCCTTTAATTACATGACCTGTAGTTTCAAGTGTAATTAACTCTATACTTACACGAAACTAAACACTACTTTAAATTAAATATCATAACGCTGTGGAATTAACTGCAGCCCTACTCTCTAATAAATTTTCAATGGATTGGAATGGGATTTCAGCAAAGGCAGCTGGTTGTTTTTCAATTGAGTCAACGACTTTATAATAAAACTAGCATTTATTGTGTGTATCTATGGTATGGTTTATGCATATACTGACTTGTGCCTTGTGTGCTGTGTTCCTTAGGATGTGCTATGTAAAGGATCTATGGACTATATAATGTTGTTATACGGTGCCTGTTTCTTATGTAATAACCTATATGATAATTGTGTTCTCATGTAAGTGGATTTATTGTAATCTTTCTATGAGAATAAATTCTTTAAACCTTAAACCTTTTTTGCCCGCGGCTTCGCTCGCTTTAGGAAGTATTATTATTAAGAGTGGAAGTTATTAAAATCTTTCCTTAGTGGATGCCTACGTCATTGTAGCTTTATGTATGCAGTCTCAGCCCGATCGGCTTAAAATTGACAATGTTTCGTACAAACTTTCATCCCCTATTTTATCCCTTTGGGGGTAGAATTAATCAAAATCTTTTCTTAGCGGATGCCTACGTCATAACATCTACCTGCATGCCTAATTTCAGCCCTATCCGTCCAGTGGTTTGAGCTGTGTGTTGATAGATCACTATGTCAGTCATTCAGTCATTGAGTTATATATATTTAGATATAGATTTTTTTATTAATAAAATGATTTATCAAATCAATATCTTGACTCTTCTGGCGTACTTTACATATTTTTGTTTAATTACAGTCTAGCAATTTGACTTTTAGTTTAGATATAATAAATTTCAAACGCCGTGTTGCCATAACATAACTTAAACGCAGGAGTCTAATCCATGTCGGGTATGAAGACAGGTTAATTTTTACTGATAATTACTGTTTTTAAACCAGTATCTACTTTTTCTGCACTTTTATTGGCTAATCGACTAATTTCCACAAAGTATGATTGACTGATTTTACCTGTAAAACAGAATATTTCTCGTCTTACTTTACTGTTTGCATAATAGCGATCCATCTTACTGTTAAAAATAAAAAGATTATCGCAATTATCGCTTGCGGGATTAACTGTCGACGCTGATTTATACTCAACTGATAAAATAAGTGTCGAAATCTATAACCCAATGACCTAGCGTTATTTTACGTGTAATCACTTACATCATCATTGTGTAATTGTATGAACTTATCAGCACGCAATAGGCATCCTCTTAATTGATTTAATTGGTATACAGTCGACAAGAAAGCTTGGCGACCTTAAGCATAGGCTAGGCTTTGACGCCAATCTAAAATATTACCTAATGTATGGACATTAAGGTAGAAGTTTAACTTATCTTCAAGTACGATTAAATACAGCGCTAGGTTTTCCAAATGGAGCAAAAAAAATGCATGAAGTTGAAGTATCGGCTTCAGTAAACAATTACCGTTTGGCCGTAGGTTGCTAGATTGACACCATTTGCAAAAAGTAGTGGAATGATACCCACGCTAAGAAGGTGGATATAATTATTCCTGGGCGATTTGTAGTAGTCGCATTTTTAGCCCATATTGATCAAAAACATAGACGTCAGGTTACTCGGGAAATAGATGAAGAGGCGGTGAGAAAACAGACGAGACAAAACGATAAAAATCAACTGCAATTTTTACGAATAAGAAACGTTCTATAAACAAATACCTACATATATTTTAATCTGAAAAAAATAAATTAACGGAGAGATGTTCTTCAATAAATGAGTGCTCAGTTCACTCATCGTCAGTTCAGTCATCGTCGACTGTACATTTTTAAGGTTCATCAAATATTTTGCCACGGTAGATTAGGAATCGCAAATGACTTACATAATCCTCTTGCAATATTTGGGAGATCGTGTTATGTATGAAAAGCTGTTTATAGAGATAGAAAGTGATTGTTATCTTTAAAGTTATTCCAAGTTAGTAACTTTTTGCTTTATTCTGAACTAGCAGTTGCCCGCGTCTTCGTTCGCGGTTACTGGTTTTTTAACTATCCTGGCGGAAACCTTTACTAATAATAATAAATAATATTTTTTTTTTAATTCTCTTTCACAATATTGTAATTACAACTACAATGCTTAATATCTAACAAGTAAATAAAAAGAAACATCTGTGATGACCATATTGTGAGAGACTGGTGCCCCGTACTAGGAAACCCTGTGTTACAGGCGATCAGGCTCTCACCATATCATAATTTTACAAATTCTCATAGGTAGTTTAATCTACATACAGAGTAAGCTTAATTATTTACAAATACTTATTTTAATCAGTATGCTTAAAGATGATTGATTAATTATATGTTTCCATCCAACATGTGTATTGCATTGCCTAGATGCATATTTATTTTAATGCGTGTGTTTGTGTAAATAATTTACCGGAATAAAAAGTGTCTAAGATGTTGACCAGGGATATAAGGTATCACCATGCAAAATTTCATTGAAATCGGTCCAGCCGTTTCGGAGATTAGCCCGTACAAACTGAGAAACAAAAAATTTAAAAAATATTTTTTTTTACATGACATGGTTTTAACCATTTTTTTCCATGTACAGAAATTCGACCTTTACAGTATTATTATATGTATAGGTATCGCACACTGCTCCGGTGTGTTTGTCTGTTTTATGACAGCGGTCTTGCTCCCTGAACCTAAAGAAATACTTGATATGAGAAATAATTAGATGGTATATATAGAAGATGTAAAATGTTGACGATTTTAAGTGTCAAGTTTGGCCTATGAAATAAAGTTATTTTTGATTTTGATTGATTTTGATGGGCGTAGGAACTTCAAGACAGAAGAAAAGGTGGATAGATTGAGGAAATGATGATATGATGAGGAAGGGAGCTAGTGGTAACATGGGGAGAGGTAGGGGAGAGAGGAAGACGCCGACCCCAGATAAAATCGGGACCAGGGTAGGAGAAGAAGATGACCAATCAATTTATAACCTAAAACGCACAGCATTAAAATTTTAAAATGTACTTATATTATAAAGTTATTATACATATGTCTTCGCAAAACGGACTATTTTAATATTCAAAAATTAGTCATTGACATCCAAAAAGTTTACTTTACAAAAATGCCATTGTTATTTCAGTAACAGTTTTAGTTCGTAACAATGACAATGATTCAAATTAAGCTTGAAATTACAGTGAAGTGAATAATGGACGAAATTATATAGTTATTTTAAATTATTTGTAGCAAATCAGCCAATTATCAGTAATTGTGTGACTGCACGTCTCATGATAGGTATTTCGTTTCGTAACAAAATAAACTTAACATAAGTTACTTTATCTACACTCATGTTTTAATGTTCGAATTATGAACTTAGACTCGAACTCATAATGACATTCTTTTTTAACACAGATGATAAAAACGAAAATTTAAAAATGGAAACTGTAACATAATGACCATTATGCAACAGGTTGGACTCATTATGCAACACTTATTTTCCAAAAAACGCACAAAACTATGGCAAATGTCTTCCAGACAGCCAACAATAAATAATTTTTTTTTGTTAATGAGTGCAGATAAACTAGTGTATGTAACTGCACATAACTCGGTATTGAAACACTCCCGTAATACTATTTAATAAATTGCCAGGGCTCGTGTTTTAATAACCTATATTATGTCACAGTTACATAAACTACTCTTGTGACCTTATAAGAATAATGTGAAAGAGTTATGGAAATACAAAAGCAAGGACATGAGGTCGTCATCATCTTTTCCTAATAACCATCAACGGCTTGCTGTGCCCTGTCTAGAATAGCTTGTCAAACTCGAAGGAGGCCTACCAACGGACTTTTAGTCTGAATTACATTTTTAAACTAAAGTCTATATATTACAACTACCTTTTGCCCGCTACTTCGCCTGCGTAGAATATTAGGTACTTAGCATGATATTACTATATATAGTCTAAAGCTTTCCTCAATAAATGGACTATCTAATCGGACCAGTGCTTCCTTGGATGTGCGTTCAACCAAACAAACACACTTTTCAGCTTTATAATATTAGTAAAGATGCAATGCATTTTTAACGTTATATTATACGATCACGAAATTTTCATATGTTATATACTCAGATTACTTAGGGCGAATTCGACCATTGAGATTAATAACAAGGGAATAGTAATACCAAACTGAGCTGAAACGATTGGTCGAATCTTCTCTATGTCAAACGAGACATTGACAGATTCGTGCGCGAAAAACTGCGTACTCCGTTAAAATAATATTATTCGCGTGTAGCCAATCTTGCTAAAACTAGGATAGCTAATCGGCTCCGCCCTTAGGACAGATTCGATCAATCGTGTGAACTCAGTTTGGTGTTACTATTCCCGTGTTACTAATCTTAAGTTGGTCGAATTCGCCCTTAGTCACAAAGTGTATTAGCTGTGTGCTGTTTTGTCTTTTGTCATAAGTGTAACTACTTGTTACCTATACGATTAAATAAAGAATATCATTTCATTTCATTTCTATATTTCAATTAACCGTCGAACTTCTTTTCTCATCACATGTTCCAATCACAACAAAAAGTCTCAGTTAAAGTAAGTATCAAACGATTCTAATCACACACTGATTACACACCAACTAGTCCACCTGTCTCTGCTCAAATTACTAGTCATTACCAAACCAATGTTGAAACACCAATCAAGTCTGCCTCCATACACTCGTGTTATTCACATTCATATACTCAACACAAGAACTACCAGTTAAATACAATTAGATTTAAAAACAGTGATAAAAAGGGACATGGTAGTTTCAGTATGGGAGTATATCACGTGATAATTTATTTTTCTATTTTAGTAATTTAATACATTTATTGGTATTAATGTAAACGCAATGCAATTTTTGACCATGTCTTTGACCATGTCCTTTGAGTCTTGTCTTGATGAGATTTATACATAAATTGTCACTGTATTTCAAATCACGTACACTCAACCTATGTTTCTTTAGATTCTTCTAATTGACTCTAGATCATTGTTGGCCAAAACTGTGATTTGGAAGGTTAAATACAGAGGAAATACAGAGGATTTTTTTATTCAACAATGATTCAATACCCGATGGCAGGTATTAGTAAAGCTTTAGGTGAGACTATACGCAAAGGTAGCTGAGGCAACAGAATGTACAGAAAACCGAACCTTACTGACCTATACGTTTCCTTTCGTTCTTTTTAAAATTCGGCAGTAAAAAAACGAACGCATACTTCTAATTGCTCGAGATAAGTTGACCAGTAATCGAGTGAGATCATGAACGATTTCGCGAGATAAACTCTGTATCGAGTAGCGTAGCGTGCAGTCATCCGCTAATATACATAATTGTGACTGCGCAGCCAACGTCAATCATGCCCGACGGAGCTGGCAACATTTGTCACAATTATACGTTGCGAAGAAAATAAGTAATCTTCGCCATTAAAAGTATATAATTTATTAAGGCCTAAATGATTGACGACGTGTAATATAACGACAACAACACCATTAATCAATTGATTTAAGGGTACTTTCAGAGCAATGCCGGTGGTTGACTGAAACAATCACAAAAATGTAATGAAAATGAATAACTACTTTCAATTTATTGTTGCAAGCTGCTATCCCCGATGACGCAGGGATGAGACGTACAGTCAAGATTATCCCCAGTAATTTCAATGGCAGTCTTACTTTTTAAACGGACATGGCGGACGGCATTGGCTAAAGATAAGATACTACGTCTGTCATACCTATGCATACTAGAGCAGGCGCCAAAGGAAGTTTCTATGGAATCTGGTCCAATAGCTAAGTGTGTTATATCGTTGGATAGGTATTTTTGAGCCGAATAAAAGCTACCTAGCCACATTTAGATCATAATCTGAAAGCTTTTCTGATTTCAAAACTATTTACAGAACGCGATGTACAATTTTGAAAACTCAATATCCTATGTCGCCTGGCAGTGCAGTGCTCTATACTGAGTCAGATCAGTACCAGGTCTCCCTCGGTCTATGTAACATGGCCGACTTTTAAAAATAGAAAGGAACAATTCCAATTTGAACGAGATATTATTATCAAGTAAGCAACTTCTAATAATCACAATGACGATGCAATTCGCTAAAATATCTCTTATTATGACATTACGTTTCTTATTTACTCGGATGCATGCTCCACACTCCATGCGTGGGAGTGTGACAACAATTACATACGTAATAACAGATCAATTGAGGTTCCCCAAATGTTGCGTCTCCACAATGTTTGCTCTCACGTAACACAGTCTCCGTCATTTACACTTTGATAAGTGTCATAATAACGCTAATTCTATTTGCTAGCCGACTGTAATATTTACGTAAATGAAATTGTACAAATGATAGCTTTGTCACATTACAAAATAGTGCTACTGTCTATTGCTAAAGTCTTTATACCAAATAAAAAAAAATCAATTTTTTTACAGTAGTATTCAAGGGAGGACTTATATCAAATGGAGATCTCTTTCAAGGAACCCGTCGCAGGTATGTGAGATCCTATGTTGTGAAATGACAGCAGTTTTTTTATCGGACAACTGACTCAACCCTCTATAATTTTAAATAAGATTAGTTTGAATACTTTCATAATGTGGAGTAATGTATAAAGTAATTTATATCCATGGAAACAATAAAACAGTAACCCTTGACTTGCTGAACACTGTTTCTCTTAAAAAATCAAAGTATAGAATTAATTAGTTAGTTAGTTGTTTTATGATTTCTAAATATAGTTTTTAGTATATCCTCAACCTCATTCAGTTATTATTAGGTATAAAAAATAAAATATAAATATCTTCAGGCATTCACACCTATCAAGTAGTCCCATTTTAAGCAATTAAATGCTGCTTGTGTTACGGACACTAGATGACGGACAAATATGTATCATATTGTATAGTATGATACAATACAAAATTGGATGCTGGGCAAAAATGAACATTAGGTACATACATTAATTATTTACAATTATTGTAATTTACTATCGCAAAAACCAGTTAAAAAATGATCATGACTTCAGTCGTTAAATAAAAAAATATTAATAATGTGAGTTTATTTTTTTGTTGTGTGATTTCCGAAGGTGGTGACGTAAATGCAGGACTGGTTTGTAATTGTCCAAAGTACAAGATCATAATTCTTTATATCTAACTACAGGTGTTATACGCGTAATGCAAAATCGTCAGTAACACCTTACAATAAGGTCTAAATATACATGTCATTGTAACCGTTTTATGTACTGATACAATGTCATACGTTGAGATGATGATATATTTTTACTTACTTGGCTTGTAATATTTTGAAGTCTTTTATTTTTAAAGAAATTGCTTTTTTACTTTACGACGCGGCACAGTCTTTGTAGCATAGATATCGTGATAAGTTTTATAATATATTTTTTTTCATTAGAAATACTTGTCTTTAACTATATACTTGCTTAAGTTTAAAAGAATACTTATATGTGAAAAGTTACTTTATTTATCTACGACTTTTGTAAGCTGCCACCATACCTACATATTATGAACTCTATGCTTGTTCGATGGGATATTTTATGACTGAAGTTCACTTGGTCGCGGCGTGGTATAACTTCTCTGCCTATGTATTTGGGAATGTGATGATAATTATAATTATTAAGCATTTCAATCATAAGCTCCTTACTCATAAGACCGTCACCTCCTTAGGCATTATTTTTCTAATCAACTAATTAAGCTTAAATCAATATGTCACATTTTTAACATAGTAGCGTTAAATATAGTTTTTTGAAGTCATTATTTGATCATTGATCTTGCTTAGAACCTAAATAACGTTTATGATTAAGGGTGTATAATTGTATATGTATAAGCGAGCATAGGTTTGAACAGTGTTGTATTATTTTATCATTAACGTGTATGTACTTATTCGCATAAAACCAGTTTTCGTAGTTCTATAAAAACAGCTATGAGAATTTCACGAATAAAAAAGCAAGTTAGTATCCGCTTAAGGTTTTTGCCTTCATGTATTAACAGTTTTATATTCAGTTAAAGGTGTTATTACTTTACATTTTTATAAAGTCACCGTGACTGGCCAAAAAGAAAAAAGAAAAAAAAAATATCTTCCTTCTACAAGTTTACTAACAACAACATAATATGGCCTCTAACCCTGTTTTATTATTGTATATGACGTTTTAACGCACACATTCAACTATGGGCTCAGTTGCGGCGCACTAGGGGCCCAATTCTCGTGCATTCGAACACAACACAACAATTTTTCCTTCGAAAACATTTCGATCTTCGAATTTTTTTACGAATGTGATCTTTTTTCGAAAACACGAGAATTGGGCCCTAGGTCTATGATTTTTTTTGTAAAGAGGGGTGACTAGTACGTTTCAATCCAAGTTGCCAAAACGATGGTAATATAATGTTTCATCTCTAAAATGTTTTGTAATGACTGTAGGTAATTGAAATCAATTAAAACGGACAACAATCTGTTACCATTGATTATATTTACATGCCAATGTTCATGTAAAAAGTGTGATTATTGAATAACAAATTCGGCAAGTCAGCTTTTTTGTTTACCTTTTTGGCAACTTGGATGGAAACGTACTTATAAGGCCGGGTCTATGATTTAGTGATAACCTGTATTTTGTTATACTTAAGTTACGCATTTAAAGTAACCGTCCTAAAATTAGATTGGTTATCAATATCCAGCGTGTACAACTTTAAACAAAAGGCGATGATATGTAACATTGTAAACCTATCGATCATTCATTATTATATTTTAATTTTAAGAGCAACATGACGAAAATATCGGAAATATATTACAACATCCTTCTTGGTATTATAGACGCGGAGTATATTATTGAGCAGTTATTTAATAACTCACAATATTACATACCTGAGTAATTTTGAATAATTAATTGTCGTAACTCATTAGCCCTCAACCAAATGAGTGATTTCTGTGTTTAAATTAATCTTGCGTTGGCATTTCGTAAAACGACAGTCATGATTTCACGCATATATTAGTTTTGTTGGTGTGTCCTTCAATTTGTAGTCCACCAATTTCACGAACATGGTGGATAGCGTTTTTTGCAGATGAAAAAAAAGTAAAAATAAAGCATGATTAAATTGAATTTCTACATCAATCCCTTATTTATATTTATTGAACTTGGTTTATTTCGTAAACTTGTACTACTACACTTGTCAATTTAACATTATTTTCATAACTTTTGATATGAGTCAAATAGTCTATTACCGTCGACACCGACAACATCAAAAGGGGTGTACTGGCCTTAATTTGAGTTAACTTATTTCTTTTTAATCGAATTACATAAATGTTATTTTTCTCTATTCTATTTTTATTCAAATGTTTTCATGATATATGAACAATATCTACGGGTTTTCTCTACATTTTTCGTTAACCTGACGTAAGATATCTAACACAATAAGCCCATCGCATTGTAAGTATTACAATAACACATCATAAAACGTAATCAACTAAATAGTTAAAAGCGCCATTGAAGCGTTTAGCATTTACAATCACATAGCGGTTAGCTGAATTAATAACCGCACAGATTACTCTGTTGTGCGAAGATTTCCATGAAGAACTATGAAAATGAATCTTCTTTGTGTTTTTAATAATAATCATTGATTACGTAACGTTCTTATGAGCTTACTAACCTAAGCTTTTTGCTTCTTATTTATTACGTTTTTATTTATTATTTTAACGGCAAGTCTATGTGTTTATATATAGCCTTTGTGTTCAATTAATTAACAATTGTTTGAAATGTTTTCCAAGCCGAACAATGAGAGCAGAGTATGTGACAAACTACCTTTAGACATTTTAAGTTATGAGTTTAAAAAAACACATAAAATATCACACCTCTTTCCCCGAAGGAGTAGGCAGAGTTGTTAAACACCCAAATTTCGCCAGATATTTAGGTCCCCATGTAAAAGGGCACAATGCGTGGCAAGCGATATTCAATTAATATCGCTTGCCACGCTTGAGCGTTATGACGTTAAGAGTTTAGATATATATTCAAATGAGAACGTTAATTTTCTCTTGACGCGTAGGGCTGGCATGTCTTTACTAAAGCAGCATCATTTCAATAAATAAAAAGCCGCCCTGTTTTATAAGAAATTATTTCTTATTGTCGTCGTTATTTCTCAACAACAAGTTTTGAGGAATAACTTTAAAAAATTTCCTTATCTTTTAAAGGAGCTAAAGTGTTGACATTTTAAAAATATTTATAGTACACATACTAGTCTTTTTACTCAAGGCAAAGTAATTTAAATTGAATACCCTTATAAATATGAAACTGTCGTACCATATGCTACAAATTACAGCTAGTGGCCTTGTGCCGGCAAAGATTTAGGACTCTGTATGTACATAGGTTACATAGTCACTTAGAAACATAAATTCTTGTGTATCAGATAAGCTTATGGAATTTTCCATGAAAAATGTCATGTAAATAAGAAAGGTAGCCGTAGACAGGGTGAATGGAATAAATTTTTTAAGTATTGTGTTTGTATATACTATCTATAGGTATAATATAAATATATTTATGGCTTTTACTTTAATGATACCGCCACCATATCTTTGCTTAACCTAATGGTTGACTGGTAGATTACGATATTTTAATAGTTAAGTCCGCCAAATAAATAAAATGGCACTGGACTTGAAGAGGTGGATTCAATCTCTACCTAGTGGTAGAATAATAAGAGAAAAATAAGACAAATAAGGTTTGTATGTGAAATGCACACTGCTCACGTGTTTCTCCATGAAGGTTTTGCTCAGCATTGGAACAAATACAGGCTGAGGACGACATGAAAATTATTCGGTCTCAAAACTACTTTTCTGTTTTTTTTGCAAGGTTCAAACAATATCATCACAAACTTATACTCTCCTCACTTCTAGGCAATGGTTTTTAATGGAGAAAACACATGATTACATGTACATAGATATTGCAATTATAACGATTTGTATAGAAACCAAGCGTGTCTACTTTTGAACGTCTACTGTGACGTCAACGTTGTAATTTTGAGACATGAGTCCAAACTGATTGGAAGATGCTGTCTAAGCCCCTCCACCGATTATCACAGAACGAGACATTTTAGTTCTTGTAGCCATTGGGATGCACGCAGGCTATTTCGCAGCGGCCAACCCCGACGTTTGGTAGGGGTTTTCGGACACGTGCAGTAGGTACATGCATTTGCATCATCCATGTAAATGTATATCTATGGATATGACTATACATCATACTTAACACTGTAACGTAGTTCCCATGTGTCTTGGTGGTGGTAACTTGCCATTATTATTACGAACATCAAAACAAAGAGGAACAACACAATAGTGCAGTTCCGACATACATAGAGACCGGTTTATTTGAAACATAATAAGACCCCTGACCCGCATGATGTCTGGACACCAATGTAATGGCAATAATATAAAATTCTAATCAATGACCTGTACAGTCTCAACCTGTACATATTATTTTATTTACACACTAAGCGATATTTTACTATGCAATGTTATAATTTAAGTACTGTTTATCCTTTAACTGTGTCACATAATTTTAGCTTCGTTTGCAACCTTCGTTCATGATAATTTTCTTTATAATTAAAATACTTTTATACATTAGAGTGCGATTAACAGCCACAGAGGAAGCACTAGTCAACCAACTGTTTACTTTATTATAACTTTAACTCTTCAATATACGTCAAGTATAACTTCGGGTGATTTTCTCTGCACTCCAAGTTCAACTCAACCCCATCTGAACACATAATTAAGTGTACACCGTACAGACTAATTCATTATTTTTTTGGGGATACTCCATTGTACAGACGAGTACAAAAACGTGTATACATATTTTAGAGGTGACAATCTTTATTTCCTTCTAATAAGAGTAATTTACTGTCAAAAGTGGTTACATATTTTTGGAGTTGACAATATCAGTATTGGTAGGCAGAGTTGTTATATCATTCCCATGTATCTTCCATATACATATGACATCTTCTATATACATATGATATCTTCGATAGATGACTAAAATTTATTTCTAAAAGTTCAAAGAACTTCTACTAACTGCTTATGAGTCATTTAACCAGCTTTTTAATTATATATACCTATTAGAAACTAAAAATTTCACTTCCTTTTTAACATTATAACAAATTACGCAAATTGAATAATATTACAGCTCATAATTATACCGATATCCTTAATGAGTTATAAATATATTGAGTTGAATATTAATGTAACATTAAAATTATCTTTTAACCTAATGAAATATCAGCTGGGATCTAATAATAAGACCGGCCTCAATTACTCGTAAGATTGACATAAACATAAGTCTTAAAAATGAAACAAGCATTGGCAGGTAAAGTTGTATGTTGGATAATAATACAGAAAAGATATACACAGAGGTCCCACAAAGATGAACATTTTTGCAGATGTGTAAAATATAATAAGCCATTTGACAAGTTTTAGAAAAAGCAGTTCAAACTGTTTACTATGGCATAATACTGACGTAATTTGATTTGTGCAGTTCGAAGTCCATTAGTCGCCTTTTACGACACCCAAGGGAGATATATATATGTTCATAGAAAACAAATAGTATCTGTGTTTTCAGCAATAGTTATTATAAGTACTAAAAGCACCAGGTACGCAATAATTAGATCACATTCGTATATTAAGGAGTGAGAGTTCTTTTACTGTATTTGTATCGAGATTTTTTCCTGTGGTGACGTGATAACAGACTATGCCAAGCACAAAATAAAGCTCTTGTTACCAAAACATGTGCAAGAGCTTATTATAATGGCACACCGTATAAATGACCTCAAATTTAAGTTTTAGCATTTTCGGATATCCAAAGAAAAAATGTAACAAATCCTCTTCCGTGCTTCGGAAGGCACGTTAAGCCCAGTTAAGCCGTTGGTCCCGGTCGCTATTGCGGCTGTTTCTACCCGCCAACCCGCAATGGGCCAACGTGGTGGTGTTACGGCCCATATTCCTCATGTGTTTCTCCATGAGGAAAGCCTGTGCCCAGCAGTGGGACGTATATAGGCTGAGAACAAAGAAAAAAAGGAGAAAAGCCACCTCATACCTGTACTTGAGAAATAAATTATACTGGTCTTAAACACGATACTGGCTGAAATTCATTTCAGTATACTGCTAGTTTACAGTCTCAAGTCTGCTGCATGTCGATACACTGTGTGTCTGGGCTTATTATGTCTTTACCGTGACAGTTTACGTTCTCATTAAAGGCAAACGAGTTATTTTTGAATGTCGCGAAAACCTACAAGTAACGCACGGTACACTTAGGGTGAGTTTTTTGATCCGTAGTAATAGTTAAAATCTAGACCAATAGCGTCAATGGAAACGCCAAAGAGAATGACATCAGCTTGACTAATTGTTAAATTTGTGATAAAAATTCGAAGCAATATACATCAGGTGTGCCGCCAGATGCCATTTAATAAAAGTGAAGTTGATGTAAAACTTGTTTTAATTATGCATATCGTAAAAAGTTCTAATGGAATCATTCATTCATTCAACACCAAATTATAAACCTTTGAAAATACAGAAAGAACGAAATTATTTTAACATCGCTAATAATTATTTACACTTGTTTGTAGAGCAAACTTAGATAGGAAAATCTTAGTTGCAGAAATAAAATAAAAGCAAAAATTTTACTTAAAATTCACGTTCTTGGAGTAAATATGTGGGGCTCTATAGGTTCCATTTAATTTCTGCTTCTGACTGTACTTACGAAGTTGATAAAAATAAATATGACATTCTTAAAGGTTATCCGATGCAGATAATTACAGATTTTTTCATTCAAGTTACTAAATACAGAAAACAAAAAGATAGTCATGTTTTTAATAACATCACGGACTTGACACTTGCTTGAATTGACGTATTGAATTTTATTTTGTTTGTGTACCTACTTCGGGAGATAGTCATTATCTTAAATTACTCATATGTTATTTGTTATATTGTTTTCAATCACAAAGACATCATCTAATGCATTATATGGTAATTGAGACAAGAATTGGAAGCCTCTACCCTCCAGTACAAGAACTGCCTACAAACAAACATATCAAGCCAAAATGACTAGTATAAATCATGCAATGCGAGCGTTCTATGTCAATTAGTCTTTACCAATTAAATTATTTGCACACAATTAAAGTATTGTGTAGTGTGTGTGAACCTGCTCCTAATTGAGCTGAAGGCAGTGGTCTGGCTGTGAATGAAACAGGTCGATAGAAAAATTGGGTCCTTACCTATGAAATTGGTGTTTTTCTTCTCTCTTAGTATTTTGTTCGTAACTATTAAGTTTTAGAGTATTCTTAAAAAATAATTACCTCCTCTAAAAATAGACCATATTTTCGAACTTTTTTGATTTGTTTTGATAATTCGTTGTAAGTTTTATTGTGTTAAAATTGGACACGGAGACAACTTCTTTTCAGTGCCTTCCGAATACATAATTTGATTTGCATTCACATAAAAAAATTAAATAATTTTTAAGAAGTATGATATCACACATATAGCTAAAGCTTGTCTAATGATACATGCCAAATATTATTATCTCTGGATTTGTCGTTGTGAAGAAAACTGAAAAAATGTTAGTATGGAAAATGCAGAGTTCCCCAAAATCTTCATACAAAACGCCAATTTCATATGTAAGGACCTAATATAACAATGATATATACATACATATAATAACGACTATTATCTCATAAGAGACTAGGTAAAAGAACCGCAAAAGCAGTCCTCTGCCATAGTCCGCGCTTCACTAAGTAGTGACTTCACGTGTGCTTAGCGTGACAGGTGGTGAGCCCATCGTCGTCGCTATAAGCTATTGGATGGGCCGTTTTAAGTCCATAAGTCGCTTTTTACGACACCCAAGGGAAGCTGAAGATGGGCTGGTAGTATTCTTTTGATGAGCCGCTACCACACGACTCGATAAAAATATCATACTGTAAGAAATATACGCTGTAATTTTCGCAATTTAAGAAATGATTAATGTAATAGCATATTCATATGTGTGTAAAAGTATAGTGTTCAAAACAGAAATACATTCGAATTTAATCTATGCCTGGACTTTTACTCATTGGCAACATTTAATATTCATCTTTTTCTTTAGTTACCTAACACCGAGCTGTGATTATAATATTAAATATTAACATAATATTGGGTCCTTACCTATGAAATTGGTGTTTTTTTTCTCTCTTAGTATTTTCTCAGTAACTATTAAGATTCAGAGTATTCCTAAAAAATAATTACCTCGTCTAATAATAGACTATATTTTTGAGCTCTTTTGATTTGTTTTGATAATTTGTTGTAAGTTTAATTGTGTTAAAATTGGACACGGAGACAACTCTTTTTAAGTGCCTCCCAAATGCATCATTTTATTTGCATTCACTTAAAAACGATAAATAATTTTTATGAAGTGTGATATTACACATATTACTAAAGCTTGTCTAATGATAGATGCCAAATATATCTTTGGATTTGTCAATGTGAAGAAATCTGAAAAAAATTTAGTATGGAAAATGCAGAATTGCCCAAAATCTCCACACAAAACACCAATTTCATAGGTAAGGACCTAATATTAAAATTATTAACAAACTAAAAATTAAACTGATTAACATCGGGACTTTAACGTAGGTCCTACGAGATTACAACAATTAGAGTCCATCCCCTCACGGTGGTCGTCAAAATTATAATTTTAATGATTTCTATGTAATTATTACATAGAAATCATTAAAAATATGCGTTCTACTATCATACACACATTGTCATAAAAGAAGCACAAATAGGTACATCCAACGAATTAGGGATGTTTTGAAAATATAAGTTCCACGTTGGCCGTGCGTGGGGGAGGCCGTGAAGGGTATTTTTTAAGCATTGGAAGCAGTAAACGTTATATCTAGCGCAACAAATTAAAATACTTAGTTAGAATTAGTTTTCATAATTAGGTTTAGTCTTAGGTACAGTCGACTCCAATATTATGTAACCTTTTTGACAGTTAATGACTCTTATTTGATGGAAATAAAGATTTACATTGCAAAAGATTGTATACTAAACTGAACAAACATTTTATTGTAAAGAAACAAAATAACAAACATTGCCCTAGATCTCCGACGGGTGGTTGACCTTTATTTGACTTAGCTACTCATCCAAAAAACTGCTACGATTACACTGTTTGTACAAATAATCCTGTAGTTCGTAGTCGTAGCAAATAGGATTTCGTAGACAGCGTCCCAAAGATATTAGGTTTACCGCTACATATATACTTTGTTTCAGTTTCGCTTGAAAATATTTATCTAAACATTAATTACATAGAAATAGGATGATAATATGCCCTAAGTTCCGGAGAATCAAAAAAAATTGATAATAAAAGTTTTTTAAATAACAAAATGTGTTGTAGCCTATCAGTGAAACCAGACAGAAAAGAAATATTTGTTGTTTGGGAATACCGGTGTTCGCTAGTGTTAGCTAGGGGTTAACATGAGCACAGCCATCTAGGTACTAACTACAACAAAAATTTCATACAATTTGTTCCGTTACTCTAAATTAATTAAAATTATCCCTAAACACCAGTTTTATTTGATTTTGTTTTGCTTTCAAATTCTTCTATTAAATGTTTATTGCAATAAAAGTGCGTAAAATCAACATTCGTCTAGTCATCAACATATTATGCTTTCTACCAAGGCTGGCCGTGCGCCCGCGCAGTCTAAGCCGCACGTCTATCGCTAACGTCGCACTTTCTTTATACATCAAATTCGCGATCGCGAGATTCTTTCTCGTTTATCCGTTAATTTTCTCGTCAGCGATTGTTACGCTATTTCATGGTGTCAAAATGATTTGAATGAATTAAGAAAGTCTGTGGTGGCTTAAAATTTCTTAAGTTTTAATAAGTGATTGTTACGATTCTACACTGGTTGGCGAATGGCTCATCTGAAATGAGTTGTGACTAGGTTTTTTATCGTTTGAGAGATTATTCAAAACACCATGTGTACAAAAATGAAATAGAAACATGTTACTTATAAGTATTTTTTTTACTACACTACTGCTATTTGAATACACCATTATACATATATTTAGCTAAAAGCTAATAAAAATAGTACATACATACATATCATTACGCCTTTTTCCCTGGTAGGCAGAGGTTACGTCCCCATGTAACAGGTGGCTAGCCTGTTGCCATGCACCAGGCACAGTGTCAGGCAAACA
This sequence comes from Parapoynx stratiotata, assembly GCA_910589355.1. NCBI lineage: Eukaryota > Metazoa > Arthropoda > Insecta > Lepidoptera > Crambidae > Parapoynx > Parapoynx stratiotata. The sequence continues at coordinate 1,892,963 of OU342458.1, forward strand.
ATGATCACAATGAACTGTACATAAGTTTTATTACGACTGAGTTTGAGTTGAGAAATGAAAAATATATTTAAAAGTGGCAAAAATTTTATGATTGGCTATTTAAAAAAGTGGCTCATGAGTTTCTTGCCGGGTTCTTCTCATGAAAAGCCTTACTCTTTGAATCCGGCCGCTTGTATCGATTACAACCACAGGCAAAGATGTACTTGTACTGTGCTGTGGATGTACTTGCTACAAGCGCTCGCGGTAATAAACTTTAATACAATGGTCTCTCATCATTACATATTGATTAATTTTGTAAAATACATATGTAAAATGTTGACGATTTTAAGTGCCAAACTTGGCCTATGACACGCAGGTTCAACCCTCGGCTGAACTTACCACTAAGGTTTAAACTTAATCACAAATTATTCTAATGTCCGATATGATTCTCTATGGCTTAGTGTGTCAACATATTACTGGTTCCCACGGTGTAACCAAAACTAGGAGTATATTAATTTTTGTTCGGCTTAGTAAAGTTGACGTAACCAGGGAGCGTCTACCCTTGACCTAAGGTTGTTAAGTCGTTATCCAAAATTGATAATGACAACAAACTTGCGTATAACAAAAAATATTTTTCCCTTGTTAGAGATATTACGAGTTTTTATTTATTACGAATTAATGTATATGCTTTGCTTTTCACACCTTTGTCTAAATAATAATTTAATTCATATTACGATATGCTTGGTTTACTAGACAGTAATATAATTATATGGATAATAAAAGTATGTATTTATATGCTAATAATATTTAAAATACATAATTGTATGCTATCTATACGTGTGATTTGCCTAAGATGATCAAATATTTTTATGTAAGTGTAAACAATGAATACTATATTCTTGTTGATAATGACTAATATTGAGTAATTTACAAACGACTGTAAATAAAGGTACAGTCGAAGTACTGAAAACAAGCGTCACCCCGTATCAGTACACTTGTTTAAACACACGTAAACTCATACCACTTGATCTGATATCTAATTCGTACTCTCGATTTAACACAGCACTAATTAAAAAGTTTCAATCACTTCACACTCCGAAATTGTTCCTTTGCTTGTCGTGTAAAAAAACACAACTGTCAGATTTTGGCGGGATATTTTTTGTGAATTATACTTTTAGGATTTCACCGTTTTTTTTTTCAAAATTTGAATTACTTTTCGGATATTTTTTCGCGATGGCGCGAAATATTCGGAGCGCGCAAACGGATGCGCGCGTCGTTTGCCGTGCGCGCGGAGGCAATGCGTGCGCGCGGTTACTCTAGTGGAAACCAAGGCAGTGATACAAGGCATAATGTGGATTTGTTGAACTAATGACTAATTAACTCGTCGTTGCTTAGGTTTCGGGGGAGTTATTGAGGTAGAGTTGGGATTAAATTTTGTCCAATGTACTTAAACTTATTAATAGAATGTTCGCTTTAAATAGAATATTTACAATATTGTCGTGTTATTAACCAAAACATAAGAGGTTGCGACATCTTAGGCGTCATTACAGGCTAGAAGTGATTTTTCTCACAAAATACTTGTCTAACATGATTCATTACTTGAACAAACGACTTGGTACCTACTAAAGTGCTGATGTTCATATGTTGACGACAGTACTTATAAAAATCTTAACAAATAGGTAATGTTCATCACAATCATACCTTTGCGTGTGCAAAGGTCACTGCATATATTTTGTAAGGATAATAACAGCAATTCTCAGAAATGACAAGAAAATTATGGTGATTTTCTTATTTCAATGAGCGTTGAGGGAATTATCATACTCCATGAGCAGTCGAGAGATTACCGTAGAGATTTAATTAGTGGTCTGACGGTGATCCCTTGTTTGTCAGGGAGGAATCATATTTACTGTTCCTACCGCTAGCTACCGCCGGCTGTAGGACCGTGTGGGACTATCTCAGCTGCTCGCTGAAAATACCCACTACAACGCCCCGATATACCCGTTCCTACGCTTTCGTGGGAGACCTAGGGTCTGCCGAAGTAATTCTCAGAACCTGTCGTCGATGATCCCTTTTTTTTTTTTTTTTTTTTTCTCGAGGACAAAATCCATTTACGGACCTACCAACCGCTGGCGAGGCGGAAGGCGTGTGTGGGACTCGCTCGGCGGCGGCCGAGAATACCCACTAAAACTCCCCGATATACCTCCTTGCCCTTCCGTGGGAGCGACCCGGGGTCTGCCGAAGCAATTCTCCGAGCCGGTCCCAGGGCTTCCCGACCTAGTCAGACACTAGGTCGGGGTTTGCGCCAATGGGGGATTCCCGGGTATATTCGGGAGATCCCCAGACGTGGCAGCCGGTGGAATGCGTGCGTGGAAGCCATCCAACGCACGCGGCCGCTCGCGGGGCAGGTAGAAGGAGGGGCTTATGGCGCCCGCCTTCTCCTGCCCACCCGTCTACGCCGGAGAGGAGCGGCTAGAGCATCCTCCTCCCGCTCCCTCTCCGCTGCCTCCTTCTGCAAGAGCACGTTCTCGCAGAAGGAGGCGGCAGCCTCCCATACTCTCTTGCTGCCCACCATGGCCGTGACCAGAGTAGGCAGCGAGAGGTATCCCCCGCCAAGCACCGCGCAAAGGTCGCGGCGCTCCCGTCGCCAGGCCGGGCACTCTACTAGGGTGTGCTCGGCCGTATCATCGGGGGAGTCGCAATGATGACACCACGGCGACTCCTCCCTCCGTGCGACGCGGTGCAAAAAGTGACCGAAGCACCCATGTCCGGTCAAGATCTGCACCAAGCGGTAGGTGAGGCTGCCGTGCCGGCGCCCAACCCACTCCTCCAACACTGGACGGATCGTCCAGTGGCCGGCTGCTGGGGAGGCGAGTGCCTCAGCCCATTGGCCCAGAGCCTCCCTCTGAGCCAGGGTACGGACCCTCCTCACCTCCTCGAGGATGGGCCGTTCCCCCCGTTCCCGCGCTGCGACTCGATGCCGATGCACCCGTGCCAACACGAGGGCATCAACATCCCACGGGGTCGTGCCTGCCAACACGCAGGCTGCCCCGTGGCTGACCGTGCGATACGCTTGCACGGCCCGAGTCGCAATGACCCTCTACGGCCTCCGCAAGAGGGCCACCGTTCGAGGGGAGAGGCACTCCGCCCACACCGGGGCTCCGTATAGTGCCATAGACCGCACCACCCCGTGGTACAGCCTACGGCACGCAGAGCTGGGTCCCCTGAGGTTGGGGAGGACCCGTCCGAGCGCGGCTGCCGTGGCACACAGCCGAGGAGCGAGGAGCTTGAAGTGCTCCTCGAAACTCCACCGAGGGTCCAGAGTCAAGCCGAGATACTTTATGTGTACCTCGACTGGAATCCGGACCCCGTCCACTCGGACACGAAGCCCCGGTGGGATTCTGCGCCGTGGGGCGTGGAATACCGTGGCCCTCGTTTTGTCGAGGGCCACGTCCAGTCCCAGGAGGCGGATGCGTCGGACGACCATAGTGGCGCCGACCGACGCAAAATATGCCGCCTCCTCCCACTCCTTCGCTCTCGCCGCGACGAGGGTGTCGTCCGCAAAACAAACGACCTCCATGCGGGGCAAGAGCGAGCCGCGCAGAACCCAATTGTACCCCAGGTTCCACAGTAGAGGGCCTAGTACGGAACCCTGGGGTACACCTACCGCCATAGTCCAGCGCTGGACGCGTCCGTCCGCGTCCTCGTAGAGGACTACCCTCTCACGAAGGTAGTCTGAGACGAGGACGCGGAGATAGAGGGGCACCTGATGGTATTTGAGTGCCTCCTCTATGCACTCGTGAGGGAGGCTGTTGAAGGCGTTCGCAATGTCCAAAGACACCGCGATCGCCACCTCCCCCTGTGCTGTGGCCACCTCAGTCCACCTCTTGAGGCGGGCTAACGCGTCCACGGTGGACCGACCGGTGCGGAAGCCGTACTGGCATTCGGCCAAGTCCGGCCCCCTACATTCTAAGTGCTCGACGATACGGGAAGCGAGGACCCTCTCGAAAAATTTCCCCGCCTCGTCGAGCAACACCACCGGTCTGTAGCCCGAGGGGTGGTCGGCGGGCTGAGATGCCTTCCGCAGAAGGCATAGTCGACCCACCTTCCCCCGCACGGGGAAACGGCCCCGCGCGATGCAGGCGTTGAGCACCGCACGGAACCGCTCCCCCAGGGGGCCCAGGGGTCGTCGATGATCCCTACATCAACTAGTCTACTTCGGTAATATTTTCCAAGCATGATCGTATTTCGTCCATTCTTGATATCCAAATATTATTGCGTGGAAAATAAAAAGAAAGCGTCCCGAGGTGATATTGACGTCGAATGTTTAAAGGTATAATTATATTTTTATTCATTAGAATATATTATGAATGAAAACCAAAGAGAAATAGATTCCTTAAACGCGGAGTATAGAATTACTAGGTGTGTTACAACAAACGAATATATAGATAAAATTTTGTTCAAAATATGGTTTTAATGATTCACATTAGTGGGTTTCCTAGCTCACACCATACGAGTAGCAACACAGTTTTTTTTTATAACAGACAAAATTCATTAAAATTACGAAATATCACCATTTTAAGGGTTACGTAGTCAACTAGGAACCCTTGTAGTTTCGCCATGTCGGTTTGTCCGTCCGTGGGTAATTTCAGTGACTAGAAAGCTGAAATTTGGTATCACTATGTATATCATTTGTAAAAATTATTCGGCTTTTGCATTTTAAATAAAAAAAATCCGACAAATCATCGACCTGTGTTATAGCAGAGCCATAGAGACCGATGCTACGATTTTAGAGATGAGGCTTCTACTTTGGAACTTTACCAGCTAGACGATTCCACGGCTAATGCGACCAGTCCAACACAGTCAGCTATTATTTTAGCATAATGTCATCAATAAAGAACAAGCATTAATATTGTACTTGAATATTGCATTGTCACGTGTCTGTTAGTAAAAGGCTTGCAGTTATTACAAGCACGTGTTCGTAGATATCTAACATTATTTCAGTCAATTATATCCTATCATTATTCAAGCTGGTTCCTAATGTCTCTTCGTCAGCACAATAATAGGGTATAAACTCTTATTTATATCGATTTTATTACCGATTACAATAAGGAACGATGGTTTCATCGATTCGTGAGACCTTGAAGATGTTTTATTTATTCCTTGTTGCTTATTTTATTGTAATTTTTCACATAATTACGTGTTTTTATGTCTACTATAAAATATCATGACTATGGATTCTGTATTGTCTCAAGATCCGTATTAAAATTAATAAAAAAAATCTGTGTGAACCGAATATTTACTAATGACGCAAACATGTATATCCTTGTAATTTAATTCAATTGTAAAATTTACTACATACTTGTAAGTATTGGGTCCTTACCTATGAAATTGGTGTTTTTTTTCTCTCTTAGTATTTTGTCTGTAACTATTAAGATTCAGAATATTCCTAAAAAATAATAACCTCGTCTAAAAAAGACTACATTTTTGAGCTCTTTTGATTTGTTTTGATAATTTGTTGTAAGTTTAATTGTGTTAAAATTGGACACGGAGACAACTCTTTTTAAGTGCCTCCCGAATACTTCATTTTATTTGCATTCACTTAAAAACGATAAATAATTTTTATGAAGTGTGATATTACACATATTACTAAAGCTTGTCTTATGATAGATGCCAAATATTATTATCTTTGGATTTGTCGTTGTGAAGAAAACTGAAAAAATTTTAGTATGGAAAATGCAGAATTCCCCAAAATCTCCATACAAAACACTAACTTCATAGGTAGGTAATATATAATAGCAATCAAACTAGAAAATTTTCCTCCTAAAGGATGGAAAAGTTTATAGATTAACTTGTCAAGGGGCACAAAACGAGAAATAATAGAAACATCTATAGTACGTGTCAATCCAAGTTGCCAAAAAGGTAAACAAAACAAAGGTAATGTTTCATCTCTAAAATGTTTTGTGATGACTGTAGGTAATTGAAATCAATTGAAACGGACAACAATTGTTACCGTTAATTATATTTACGTGCCAATGTCCATGTCAAAAGTATGATTATTGAATAACAAATTCGGTAAGTCGGCTATTTTGTTTACCTTTTTGGCAACTTGGATTGAAATGTACTTATACGGCCGGGTCTATGATTTAGTGATAACCTGTATTTTGTTATACGTAAGTTACGCATTTAAAGTAACCGACCTGAAATTAGATTGATTATCAATTATCAAGACGTACTATAATGTTTGCGATCACCGGTATTCGCGGTGCCCGCCAAGACATTAATCTTTTTAAGGGCATTTTATTAATGTATATTTTCCTTAGAAACTTTAATGTATTCGTATAATTAATCTATATTAATTTATGCTTTTGCATTTTACTACACTAAATCAATCTAATGCATTGCTTGAAATCGAATACTCGTTATCTTGAAGAAATTCTCGAAATATTTCCATGTGTGCCACGTGACGATCAAAAGCGTATGTTATGGTGCAGCTAGCAATGCCAATGGCTCGCGTGGTGCGAATCTAATCGATTTAAAACATCGACTCATAATCGGCAACCGCGAAACCTTCGGCCATATGTACACTGTGTACTTAAACGTGATAATAGTTCAACGTTCAACTGAATACGGTAATTATTATAATTCAGTTATTGGAGAAAGATATTTTTCACTTGTTATTCAGCATGCTGCTTTTTTTTGTTCTCCTAGCTACACTCGGATATGAACTCATTCTCATCTACTTACTATCAATCACATTTTTAGTCGTTAGCTAATATTTTTTTGGAAAAAACGTTAGTGCTGATTTGTTTTAGTGAACATTAAATGAACTTGTTAGCGTTTTGAAAGTTTTTATTAATTTTTTGAATAAGATACTTTTTGCCTTACAAATATCAACTAACATTATATTAAATGTACAAATATTTGCACGTCTGCAGTGGTCGGACTGAATACAGTCACAGTTGGGACCTAAGATCAGAACTCAAACATGTAAAAATAATGTATTCTTGGCAAATAAATACTTACTTATTTCCAACAAATCATTTCCAATTTCTACTAAATATTTATTGTTTACGTAGCTTCAAACAGATTCAAATATCGATAAATATTATTTATTTTACTATCTCGAAGATAAAAGATCAATCGTTAAATAAAATGCCAATTAGATTCTTCTGCTTTCGGTTTTCACAACTGACTGACTGACTGACTTTGCCGTATAATCTTCTGTTCGTATTCACAAATAAAATGTAACTAGTAGATAGTTTTTTTATGAAAGCTCAGCAACTTACCACCCAATGTACCCAATTAATAGATAGCTCATATAATTAGCTACCAAGCTAGGGCTCCAGAATAAAAAACAGGCTAGTCTAAGTTGGAACTAACTAAAATAAGATGCCTCAACGTAATCATCTGACACTTTCTCATCAGAATCGACCTTAAAGGCATAAAACAATAAACACATAAATAAAATTAATATTTTTGTACTTATATTAGGTCCTTACCTATGAAATTGGTGTTTTGTATGGAGATTTTGGGGAATTCTGCATTTTCCATACTAAATTTTTTTCAGTTTTCTTCACAAAGACAAATCCAAAGATAATAATAATATTTGGCATCTATCATTAGACAAGCTTTAGTAATATGTGTAATATCACACTTCATAAAAATTATTTATCGTTTTTAAGTGAATGCAAATAAAATGATGTATTCGGGAGGAACTTAAAAAGAGTTGTCTCCGTGTCCAATTTTAACACAATTTAACTTACAACAAATTATCAAAACAAATCAAAAGAGCTCAAAAATATAGTCTATTTTTAGACGAGGTAATTATTTTTTAGGAATACTCCGAATCCTAATAGTTACAGACAAAATACTAAGAGAGAAAAAAAACACCAATTTCTTAGGTAAGGACCCAATATTACTTTATACGGAGCAGAGCAAAACATTGCAAAGTGTACGTAATGTAAGCGATACGCACACAAGTGGTCAGCCTTAAGCCACATCAATGTAGGCCGTTTTTACACCTATACTCCAAAATAAACTACATGTTGCTAAAAAACGCGAAAATCGGATTCAATGGCCCCTCAAAGAGATCCGGTTTTTACTGAGCTTGCCAGGGTAGACATAAATTTGTATCTTCGCGCCTGAATAGATAGACACAAGTGCTATCGATCACCCACGTTTTATCATAAGCACAAGCCGGAATCGAACCCAGAACCTCAAAGATGGCGATCACCGGGTCACAATGGTCGTCATTTTAAAAATCTATTCTTTTCACCGAATGAGCGCCCTTTCACACAGACTGGCTTGGAGAGAATAGGATTTTTGAACGTAAAAATTAACCTTGTTGCAACGATTCAAAACACGGTTTTAAACGTGATAAGAAAATCTTCGGCTCTCCGAGCCGGTCTATGGGAACGGACACTAAGCCGTTTGAATCCGAAACAATTTATTATTACGTGACAGTGTGAGAGGAGGTATGGTAATTAGTGAGCATGTTCGATATTCGGCAACCTTCGTCATCGTTCAAGGCCGCGGCCGGTTGTCCTTACAATAGGGATTCCGGCTACTCTACCCCCATTGACATATTGGGTCCTTACCTATGAAATTGGTGTTTTTATTCTCTCTTAGTATTTTGTCTGTAACTATTAAGATTCAGAGTATTCCTAAAAAATAATTACCTCGTCTAAAAATAGACTATATTTTTGAGCTCTTTTGATTTGTTTTGATAATTTGTTGTAAGTTTAATTGTGTTAAAATTAGACACAAAGGCAATTATTTTTAACTGCCTCCTGAATACATCAATTGATTTGCATTAACATAAAAACGATGAATAATTTTTATCAAGCGTGTTCACACACATATTGCTAAAGCTTGTCTAATGATACATGCCAAAAATTATTATCTCTGGATTTTTCGTTGTGAAGAAAACTGATAAAATGTTAGTATGTAAAATGCAGACATCCCCAAAATCTCCATACAAAACACCAATTAAATGGATATAGAGATAGAAGGTGTCAATTGAATGAGCAGTGAAAAATGTACTTCGACAAAGTAAGTAAAGGAAAGCACTGAAGAATAAAATGAATTTGCAATTTATGATCTACAAAAATATTATCAAAATTTACACGTGTAGATCTGAAGATCCGAGGAACACAAAAAAATCTTTGTTGAGACAAAAAATCTTTGAAAATTTGAAAGAGTATTTGCTCTCGTAAACATTTATTTCATAAACAAAGTACATCCAAAGTAACTACATACATTGAATATCAATCAAGTATTTGTTTACCCAGACTATGTAAAAAAAACCTTCAAAAGTTAGGTAATTGCAGTCTTGATTCTGCAGTTGTGAAACACCAGATTCTTTTGGAGTAGCATTTTCAACAACCTTTTCCTTTTATTATACTTATACTTTTATCTTGATTTTTATAAAAAATTTACAACTAAAGTGAACATGTGATTCGCACTAGATAATTTTCATAGAACGGGAAATTGTCGTCTTGTTGAGTTCAGGAAAGTCACATTTCAGTGTGGGTTCAGTACAATAAAAATAATTTTTTATACTTAACACAATCTATGGGTTTTTACGAGAAAAAAATTATGGCCAGATTCTAGACTATAGTCTAAAAATTTCATTAATTATATTTATTGTTGGCTGTCTGGAAAACATTTGCCATAGATTTGTGCGTTGTAAAAAAAATAAGTGTGAGAGTTTTTGGCGGCATTTGACGATGGCGGACGTGATTTTTATTTCAATGATTGTTTTATTTTTCGGAGTGGATGTTGTTACGTAAAATCAGTGTAGTTTTGTGTAATAAGTGTCTGTGATGATGAGCAATATGGAGGATTATCGAAATAAACGTCAAGAGGTGTGAAAAGTGATGAGTTTTTTATCGTGGTAATCCACCTCATCCAAGTAGCACCACAGTGTCTGCTATCGATCATTTGACGCCAAACTCTCCCAAGATGCATTGAAATGCAATGCATTACACTAGCATTTCAATGCAAACTACTGAAGAAATATATACTGAAGACTTGGCTGTATGGGCTCTATTCCCTTTGCCTTCCCTACATGGGAGAATTTTACAACAAAAAATAAGTGTTACATAATGAGTCCAACCTGTTGCATTATAGTCATTATGTAACAGTTTCCATTTGTAAATTTTCGTTTTTATCATCTGTGTTAAAAAGAATGTCATTATGAGATTGAGTCTGAGTTCATAATGTATTCGAACATTATAACATGAGTGTAGATAAAAAAATTTAAAAGACTATCAATATACCTCGATGCCCCTAAACAGGCAAAATACAATTCATCACATTACAATTTTCTCAAACATTTCCACGACCGGTTTTCAAAATTTTAACGAAAGTTGTATAGAAACTTGGATAAAACAACACCATCACGACATAACTCGTCGCAACCCACTTACTGCACGGGTATTTCGGAGTATAACGGCGTATTATAATCATGCTAATCATTTTAAATTAAAGCAATAATAATTATGTTTCCATGGTAAAGTAAGCATGTCTTCACGGGCGTTGTGTAATGGTAACCTACGAATTTTAATAGAGACAATACGGCATAGTCATAATTGTCGTAAAACAAATGTTTCAAGGAATCTATGGCCCGTATTACGGAACTAAACTCAAGCGTAGATCTCTGCTTGAGCACTGTTAGAGAGGGATGGCGCTATTGATCCCACACAGCGTCATCCCTTTTTAACTGCGCTCAAGCAGAGATCTACGCTTGAGTTTGGTTCTGTAATACGGACCTATGACTGTCACTTATTTTGCGAATCACAAAGTGAAACGAGACGCGTTTTTCGAATGGAACTCGTGATAAGGCAGTTGAGAATATAGAGGTATGATTTTGTCCTCAACCTATATACGTCCCCACGTCCCCATACGTTCGAAGAAACGGTAGCAATGGCAACCGGGACCAATATCTTAACATGCCTTCCGAAGCACGGAGGAGATCGAGATCACAAAGTTTGGCCACCCATCCAAGGTCTGACCATTGCGAAGGTAGCTTTGTTTTCGATATCGAAAGCCAAAGCGACCTAAACACTACGCCACCGAGCTATGGAGGTATGATCAGCCTCCAATAAGGGTACTTTTATTTGTCGCTGACTTTATATCTCACGTAACCCTCTGGGAAAAGAACTAAATAATTCCCTTCAAGGGAAAGACTACGCGAAACAGTAATTTCATATGCTATGGGAAAAATAACTCTCATACTACGATCATATTCAACAGTTATTTCTCATTGATTGATTGTGATTAACACTATGTTAGTCTTCGAAAGTCATTTGCCTTGGCAAAATTATATGTAGATTAATATATTATTAGATTTGATTAGATTTAATTTATTAATTTCACTCCCACTAATAATTCGCGCTTCCTGACTGCCTAACTAAAAAAAATCGATTGAATCATTTCTTCTCTTTTCGGGTCTTTACAAGACATTCCAGTAGAAATATGATTTAAATTGGAGATTGGCTCTCTAAGCATAGACTATTATGTATATGTACTTATAGATTAGCAGTGCTAATGAAAAATAACTAAATTCTTAAGCTCATTCATAGTTCATTACGTTTTTAGATTGATAATCATTGTTAATATAAATACTGTTTCATTTATAAACGGAAGGACGACGGGGCACTATTTCCGCGCTATCGAAGTGGGACACAAAATATATTTCGTTAAGAAAAGAAATACAAGGCATTGTTAGGTAAGTAACAGAATCAGGAACTTTTTCAAAATTCAATTTACTAAGTATGGTCATCTTTTTGAATGTTGATGGTAAGAACACCTAATTATTTCTGCCCAAAACTCGCTCTATTGGTGTCTGTTAGTGCTATAACAAGATACATTCTTACAACAAAGACTCCTTATAATACCCAAATGCGCTTTATTCTTGAGAAAGCTTGTTATGTAAGGTTAAATCGATAGAACCTCTAGTCGATTCGAGACATTATTGAAATCAATTACTTAGTCTTTTCCGTATCAGCCATGAAACTTAATTATTGGTTAAATACCTTGTTTAGAAATGTCAACATTGTTATCTAGAAATAAATGACGATCTTGGAATGGCACTGATACACCAGTGTGGCGAAGGCCTAACAGAAATAAGGAAAAATAATAAAATATGCTTATTTTGTTTCTAGTTAGAATAATCCAACACAATCATTAAAACAATTGAAATGAAACATAACTCATTCATAAAGCTGAAATTAGACTGTTCATCAAAGTTTATTCATTTTTGCAATGAATTGTGAAATATGAACGTTATTCTTCTAAATTCTCCGATCAATGTCAATTTAGACATTTCATTTTCGGCAATTTATCGATGATTAATACGAAAATGAAAAAAAAACCGGCTAATTTCAGTTTAACGAAAGAAATGAAACTTCAATACTATAATTAACAAATAGTACAAAATTTCTGCTACTTAATAAGTCAAAGAAATACAAGACGTATTTAAGTAAGAAGACCAATCAAGAAATAGTATTTTTCAAACTAAATCTAATTAAGTTGTCACGGAGCAGATTACTGTACTTTCCTTACCTTGCATATTAAAGAAAGCAGATAATAAGAAACAATCAATAATGGGAAAATGAAATCTTAGAGATTGTGGGACTCAATCGTTATGAGTGGGTCATTGTAGCATCAGATAGCTGATTTCGGATTGAGCCTACAGTATTGTAAACAATAATGGTCTGTTTTTGTATCAAGCTTATCACTTTTTCCTTCGGAAGTACCTAATGGCAATGTTGTGTTTTCTCAATGTCTTCCCTATTCTTCGTTGTTATTCTCTTTGTAATACAGTCACTGAGTAAATCTATTTTTGCACGATACACTCTATACCATATAAAATTGTCCGAAACAATAACTAATAGAGTGACACTTTTTTAGGGTTTACAGCAGCGGAATGAGCAACAAAAGACAGTACCTTTCGTTTGGTTAGTATTATTTTGATAGAGACAAATATAGGCTGAGAACCTGAGAACGAAGTATAGTTTGATCGTAAATATCGCTTGCCTCACTCTGTGCCCCGTGCATTGTAATTATTATTTTTAATTAGATTGTACGGAAAATTTACCAAAGTAAGTCCTCCTAGTATAATGCTTGCTTTTACAAAAAAACTACTGAACTATGTATGATTAGCTGTCAACAGATTGTGTGGAAGAAATAAAACCGCCTATTTTAACAGATTTAAAAACTTAATTTTACTTTAAATTTTAATCGCTTTAAGATTCTATACTAATAAGGTATGTAATTTAGTACATTTCTCTACAAGTGTTGAAATTTATTTAATATAGGGTTTATATAGGCTTCCACATAACACTGTGCTTTTCATTACGAATACGAGGAAATAACAATATAATAATATTGTTATAACAAACAATAACAACAACAACAACAACAATAACAATATTTACATTTAGCTAGATTGATTTTCGGATTAGCGGATCACCTGATGTAAAGCAATTACCGCCGCCCATGGACAATTGTCTAATTGTCCATGGGCGGCGGTAATATAAATAACCCACAAAACCAAAGGAGTCACGAGTGCGTTGCCGGCCTTTAAGTGGGAATACGATCTTTTGTCTATTATCTCTGTTCTTAATTTAGTCCCATAGTTTACATTTAATAAAAAGAGTTGTAATCATTACGCCGGTGTAATATCCTGTGTCTGAGCTAAGGTGATATTAATACTGACATTTAGAAGACGAGCTGCGCCTGCGCAATTGAGAGCAGGTGATTTTTTTTGCCGTGTAATAATACGGTCTATACTGCCCGGCAAATTGATGCACCTCTGCATCTATAGTCTGCGATTACGTTCCAGTAAAAATAAACATAAGAATAGCAAATTTAATTGATGAGGGGATCTTGTGTTAGGTTTTCTAGTTTTACTAGCGGCTGCTGTATAAAAAAATCGATTGAGACCCTGCGAATTCAGTATAATAACGTCTTTAGGATGATGTTGGGACTGCCGCGCTTCTACAGTGATTCTGGAACACCAAACGGATTGCTTTGAAGCTGTTATTCGCAAGAAGACCTGCTCCCTAATATACAGAGTGAGAAACAGTCCCAATAGCATCCTAAAGACAGTAGCGGACCGCCTCACGTCGCCGATTTGGAGGTGCATTGTGCGAAGAGTGACGGTCACGGGAACGTATCCTTTTTTCGTGATGGTCATTCAAAGGCACATAGAGAATAAAATATTTTTAATTTATTTATTTGTCAATACTAACAATACTTTTTAAGTCACTTTACTAACAAATTATGGATGTATCTGGTCCGAAATAAAAAAGTTTTGATTTGTATAATTGCATATAATATTTGATAAATTTTAATGCCATATTTATTATTATCTGTGTTCTTGATATTAAAAGAAACTTATATTCTTTCTAACGTATATTTGGGAATATCATGATGGTTGATTTTGTAGGCAATAAACTTTTTAAAGCAGTTCATTTTAGACCACCAAGGTGGCAGTGAAAAGTTTTGCGTCAGACAGGGAGCTTTCCACCGTATGCCTTTATTGTTCACTTGATGAAAATGTTGAAGAGGCAATTACATATTTTCATCCCTTTTTTAATTTAAAGGTTTTTGATGCTTAATATATTACATATCACCGATCCCCATATTGTATCAGGTCTCTAGTGCCAGCAGCTGTACTGAAGGGAAATAAAAATGTTACATCGTCATATTCTTTTTCGCTCTCACGGTCCGATCGAGGTGGCCGCAGAAAACGAAATAAAATGGCAAAAGACTTAAAGTTTTACGACCTCAGTAGTGATGTTACACATGAACATATCGATAACACTAACGACGTAAAACCGGTGCCTTCTCCTCTTTGTTATTCCATTTTAGACACATTTCACTATTAACATTTAGTTATTAAATTATTTTCAAGCAATTTTCAACCTCTATGTTATCCAAAATATATCTTAAATATTAAAATTAAAGATGTATTTTGGAAAATATAGAGGAATAGACTAGATAAGCGTATATTTAAAGAGGAATTGCCCAAAGATAAAGAGTATGTTTAAAAATATTATAAAAAGCAAAGCTTTAATACCTATGACGACCTTTATCGATATATTTTAGCGTCTATCTTTTCGATACTTCCACATCTCTAATTCTTAAACTGCACTCCTGGACAAAGGTAACTAAAAATACTAGCACAGAGTAATGATGAATATGCAGAGGTTTAACAAAGCTGTATAAACAGTACATGCCAAGTTGCAGAGCGGTGAAGACGTTATACCTAATACTGGCCGCAGCAAAAAAGAGTTAGGCTCTTGAGAACCTGAACTACAAGATTCAAAATATAGGATTGATGCCGGAAAGTTTTACTAAAAAAATACACAAAAAAATTTTATAATTAAATATGCAAGGATCCTACCCTTACGAAAAAAAATACGTGACCGTCAAAAGCGGAGCCCATTGAGGGATCATACCTAAACCTGAGTTGGCGGTAAGAGTAAGTGGGAGTCAAGCGTGCATTCCTCACTAAAACCCCCCAACATACTAATTTTTTTCACCGTTTTTAAATAAGTAAAAATAATAATTGTAATAAAACATTATTCGATGAACAAACTAATCGGCCTGCTGTTCTCTTCTACTCTGTGATATTAGATGCAAAATTCGATTAGCTGCCAACGATAAAATGGAAATATGAGGTTCGCTATCAACAGTATAGTTCCAGACAGCATTTACTTTGGGGTTTAACTGCTAATCGCTATGTGGTACAGGTACTTTTGTTTTTATGTTCAAGAGGCAAAGGAATTGCGACCTTGCGGATACTTGTAGCGCGTGTCATCTTTTTTTATACTTTATGGTGGCAAAAGCGTACCGCCCCATCTGATGGTATGTGGTTATCGTAGCTTATGGAACTATGCAATAAGAAGGTGAGTATCAACGCTACCAACCCAATACAGCTCCGTTTTTGAAGATGAATGTTGTTGTATTCTCTCGTTATGAAATGTGATTTGTTCAATTGGTAGATAGCCGTAAGTATCCCATAGCTGACTTAACATTGACGGAATTCGTGAAGTGTGAAATAGAGAAGCATAAATTAGAAGATTGAAGAGAATCACCCATTTACGTATTCAGCAAGAATTAGCTGTTGCCCGAGACTTCGTCCGCGGCTACAGGTTTTTTAACTATCCCACGGGAACCCTTTAATTTTCCGGAATAAAAAATATATAAGATGTTGACCAGGGATCTCGCCATCACCATGCCCGTACAAACAGACAGAGAAACAATTTTTTTTTGTATTTTCGACTTGATTTTAAGCATTTTTTTCTAAGTACAGACATTCGACCTTTACAATTTTATTATATGTATAGATTTTACATTATTGGCCATGTAATCACAGAACGCTATCAGTTGTTTGTATGATAAACAACTGAAATATACTTAATAAAGGCTTGGCATCGGATTTTACGCAAATGTTGCATCAGTGCTTCAGTCTTAAAACGTTACTATGAAAATTTCAATAGTTTTATTTTTCACAGCTTCATACAAAGTAACACATTGAAAATACAAAACTCCTGTGGTTGACGGTGTGGCTATTACAAATATTTTAGTACCCAAGTAAAGTGTATTGTGTAATAAGAAGCAATAATGTTGGCAACTCTGTGACCTACATTGCATAGATACATATTTAAAAATGTTATTTTGTTTTTACTTTACACGTTTAAAATACTTACTAGCATAATTTAAATTAATAAGCTAAGGTTATTATTATACTCCTTATGTTTGTCCGCGATCACGATTACTGTGAAGTGTTCAGAACGTAAAAATGTAAATGGTAAATAATGTTTGATCAACGCTTAAAAATTATTTCAGAAAGTTGACAGTTTCGGTACGTAGTGGTGGTATAAAGATCTTGTCACTTACCACTGAATATCAAGTGTATCATAAAATTATTACGAACCCTTGATATTAAGCCAATTACTATGAAATAAAAACGGACACGCATTAGAATTACCACCAATAAAACAGTGACAGTGTTGAGGGCAAAGTTTATTAGAATCAATAATGTAGAGAATTAGAGATAATTTAAGAAAATACTAACACTGAACATTTAGGTAAAGTTAACAAAGATTAACCTTTTCTTTGTTTTACCTCACATCTGTGAGGTGGCTGAAACTAGCTAAGCACCTACGCGAGTGGCTAGCAGACGCAAGGTACGTCATAACGAGTCGTGCGTGATTTTCGAACAGCGTTTATGAAATGTTCAGAGCCCTCGCAACGCAAGTACGCACGAGGCGCGTCAGAACCGAACAGAACAACGCTTCCCTCGGCTTAGTGTGTTAATCGCTTAACCGTGCTAGAACTATTCCAGGCACGTAAAATTTATTGAAATAGGCTAGTTGACCCATTTTTCATTGGACCCCAAATGATTCATTACTGATACCCATCACCATAAAATATAATACAATATTTTTCTGAAGCCTATACTTAACACAATTAATTTTAAATTATCAATTACGTTTTTGCCTTAATGCCAAAAACGCCTTAGGTCCTGATGGTCTATGAATTATCTGTGCCGTAGCGTCACGATTATTGTAGACAATTCAATACGCATGCATGACATATCCGACAGTTATGCTTGATTGGTTGCGACTGACGTTTGACGGATTTTGACCATGCGTAGTAATGGTTTACATGAAGCGTTACTCAACTAATTTCACGAACATGGTGGTTAGCGTTTTTGGCATATTTTATATTTATCAAACTTGGTATATTTCGGTCCTTTGTACATAATACTATGTGAATGACACATTATTTTCATTACTTTTTATATGAGTCAACTAGCCTATTGTATCGATTGTAACGAGGCGCTTTATCAGTATTAGCGACTCTTTGCTGTTATTGCGCTCTTCTCTGTCCATTTTCTCTCTGTTTCTGTTTTTAAACTAACCATCTGTCTCTTTTTCATTGTTTTTGGTCTCAAATTTTATTTCCATCAGAGTCAGCGTCTGGAGCGGTTGTCTTGACGCCAATAAATTATAAAAATATTTTAAAAATTAAGTGTTGATAATTAAATTATATATATTTAGTTAATAAACTATGATGATAAATTATCAAAAGTTTCATATAACTTTTCCAAGGCACTATTGTAAGTAGCCCTACCCTTGATAATATCTTTAAGTTTTATGTTCAGTGATTTGTGAAATTTACCTTTTTATAAATTGTTTCAGTGTGCCTTAAGTTTTTATAAATATAATACAATAAGTGACGAAATTTCCATTTTATTAACATCGGCACCCACCACGTCACACGGTCGGTCGTCGACGGAACGGTCTAGAGGGCATGCTCTCATATATTTTTAATGATAAAATATACGAAGAATATTTTTTCGTCTAAAACGGTCCTAGCACGGTCCAGTCGGTATGCTCCAGTGTGCAGACACCTTAACTAAAAGCGAATCTTTGTCTCCAGTCGGACTAGCCCTAGTGTAGGTAATCTTTGAATCAAAGTAACTTTTATAGTTGCGCTAAGAAGCTCAATTTCAACAGGAAACGTGAAAAGCACCCCTAGCGGAAAGTAGCTGAAACACGTTTTACACAGAAATTTAACTTCTTAACGGAACTAAAATAGTTAAGTTTTTTACCAATCTATAATAAAAAAAATTTAAATACAAATAAAATGGACTTTGCTCTGTTTCAATTTGTGTGTTTTCAGTGGATTATTAAACTATTAACGTTCGAATTACGTTTCTCTGGTGTTGGGATGTGAGTATTTATAATTAAACGTCTTATGCTAAGTAGCACGGTTCACCGATCATTAGTGGTAGACTAAATTAAAATTAACCGAGCTTCCTATTGGTCGTATATTTTTTTTATTTCATTATTTTGGAAATCAGGGAACGGAATGGATTTTTTTATGATGAGCAATATAGAATTGGGATTAGCAATAAATGCGCAACAGGGAAGTTAGTTTCTATTTATTATTTTCTTTACTTATTGATTTTTTCCGCGGTTACTATGGTTTCTTTAATTATCCCACGGGAACCCTTTAATTTTTCGTTATAAAAAGTATATGTATATCGTTTTTTTCATCTTTATTGTAACAGTTACAATGCGTTCTAATAAATTCGTGAAAAAGCGATAATTTTAAATATTTAAATTTTTCAATGTACTTTCTTTATACTAGGATTTATATGACAATCTGTTATAAGCAAAGTGCGCTGTGAATGACCGATGAATTAGATGAGTGTGCGCAATAGAACAGATGCTAAAAGCAGTGGATGGACCGTGACGGACTACGGCTGTTCCAGGGATGGGACACACTATCGATAATTTATAATTTTCTATAATAGTGTTCTGTAAAACTTAACAATTTTTGGACTTGTAAGTTCTGACTTATTTCAGGGCGAGTTCGACCAAATTTCGATTAGTAACACCAGTGTAAAAATACCGAGAATGCATAAGCTGTCAAATGCGTACACGGCCAAAAATCGGCTGAATATGCAGGAACACAGAATTTGGTCGAATCCGCCCTCAATCGGTTTTTCCATTTACTGGGAAATAATTTTGGGTCTTATATAATAAGGTTCTTATAACATCAATATGTATCTAATTTGCAACACTGATAATATTCGGTTTAGGCATTATAGTTATTAATCGATTAAA
Source organism: Parapoynx stratiotata (assembly GCA_910589355.1). NCBI lineage: Eukaryota > Metazoa > Arthropoda > Insecta > Lepidoptera > Crambidae > Parapoynx > Parapoynx stratiotata. Next base: position 1,912,597 of record OU342458.1, read on the forward strand.
GGCATTCGCCACTCACATATTCCACCTAGTTTAGGTCTGTATTTTTTTGTATTTAAGTCAAATAAAAACCAATTTATTTCTTTATTTTATTGTTTGTAATGTTAGCAAACTAACATTAACATAATTTCCATAAAATCAAACATCCTAAATCTATGATAGTTCCGACAGTTACGTCACTTCCCTATTCGAGGGAAGCGGCTCGGATACATCGGCGAATTAATTATAATAATATTACTGAGCATATGATTGTTATTACCCGAGTTCACACAGGGTCAATGACAGCACGCATTTGCATTACAATAACGTAATTGCTTGCAAATTTTTACCTGTGTAGTTAGAGAAGAGGCATGCTTTAGTCCATTTTTATACAAAGGTGGCAATTAAGTATGTGATCCATCTGAGAAGTGGTTATACCGTAGTAGCCTATAGACACTTCCAAAAAACCAGGGCTCCGATCAAGCTAACTAAGAACGTATTTAACACAAACAAATCACAGTCGAAAACGTTCCATCCAGACTTCATTATCTCGTACTCCTCCTCGGGCGGCGTATTATCCATACAAAATAATTCCCCAAGTCTATTCTGTAAATGAAAAACACAAGCGGAATTGTTTTTTACTATTGTATGTTCGATTATTTCCACGCAATCTATAAAATATTTTTCATAAACGATTGACAACTTTCTGACGTTAATATAATAAAAACCTCCACTGGTCGACTGCAAACAACTTTAACTCCTAAGCGAATGCAAATCGAATAATAAAAAAAGCATACAAAAACGAAAAACGAAAGATTTTATTTTCTTCTCTAAAGCTAGGTACTTATTATTGTATCCTGTCTGTCTTCAGCCTAATTCGTCCCACTGCTGGGCGAAGGCATTCCTCATGGAGAAACACATGAGGAGTATGGGCCGTAACACCACCACGATGGCCGAATGCGGGTTGGTGGGTAGAAACAGTCGCAATAGCGACCGGGACCAACGGCTTAACGTGCCTTCCAAAGCACGGAGGAGGTCAAGATCACAAAGTTTTGGTGACCCATCCACGGCCTGACCATTGCGAAGGTAGCTTTGTTTTCGATATCGAAAGCCAAAGCGACCTAAACACTACGCCACCGAGCTATGGAGGTTGGCGAAGGCGAAGGATTAATGAGGAATGTGAATATTCTTGAGGTCCATCGTCATTGTTATTTCGGACTCGTCTCCTGCCGTGATGCACGCGTAATATTGCTGTTTTGTTTTAAATACTACTGGTGCGAGTGACACGTTCAAAGGTGATCGCCTGACGTCAAAACTCCGACTCTTGCGTCAACCACAATAGACAAAAAAAATGCCTTTTATTTTATGTCTTATTATTACGAGCCTTAGAATATTGATAATTCTGATATAGCAGAAAATATTAAAACGTAAATGCAGATTTTGATATTTAATTTTAACTTAAAGATTATGATTTATTTATTTATACTTTAATGTCCTAAACAAGGTACATATGGCGGACTCAACGACAAATATCGTTCTCTACCAGTCAACCATTAGGTTACGCAGAGATTTGGTGGCGGTATCATATAAGTTAAAGCCATAAATATATATACTACACCTATAAATATTATATACAAACACAATACTTAAATAATTATACACACATACTTAAATATTACAATAAATAATTTAATACTATACATATAATTATAATATCAAATAACTGCTCTGCTTGATCTCTATATTCTCATTAATATTAATTTAAAAATGCGAATGTTTCCTTTATGTTTATTCTTGTGGCTCTTTAAAATACTTTGGCTCTGTAATAAACGCTATAAAATAGCGCCTAACATATTTCACATGCAATGTACTCTAACGTCAATGTAGCTCGATAAAAATGAATTGCCGTGAACTAGTCAAGGGGCACGAAACGAGACTCAATAGAAAAGTGTATTATTTGCGAACACTGGGGTTCGCGGGCCATCAAACGGGTTAATAGGTAAAAATTAAATAAATGTTCACAAAAATTGGTAAAGTGATGATGCTTAACCACGGAAACTTGGACTCAGGAATGAGGCGTAAACTAGGCTAATGTTATGCAGCTTCTTTGGCATGGCACATTTAATATTAGAGGTTAAAGTATGAAATTACCGTTTTGTAGGAGATTTTGGGGAAGTCTGCACTTTCCATAACTAACATTTTGTCAGATTTCTCCACAACGACAAATCCAGAGATAATAATTGTTGGCATGTATCATTAGACAAGCTTTAGCAATATGTGTGATATCACTCTTCATAAAAATTATTTATCGCATTCACTTAGAATGCAAATCAAATGATTTGTTTGGAAGGCACTTTAAAAGAGTTGTCTTCGTGTCCAATTTCAACACAATTAAACATACAACTAATTATGAAAACGAAGCAAAAGAGCTCAAAAATATGGTCTATTTTAAGAGGAGGCAATTATTTTTTTAAAATGCTCTGAAACCTAATAGTTACAGACAAAATACTCTTCTTTTCCTGCCCTGTTCCCAATTCTATTTGTGGTCGGCGCAGCATGTCTTCTTCTTCCACTCTCTTCTATCATTCGCCAAGTCAACACTCGGTCCCATCCTCATCACATCATCATTCACACAATCCATCCATCTTTTCTTTGGTCTTCCTCTCCCCACACGCCCATCCACTTTGAAGTCCATAACTTTCCTGTAGGCCTAGCACGGGCCAGAGAGAAAAAGTCCCCGGAGACAAAAATCGTCATTGCCTCTCGCTTCTTCATTTGCGCGGAACATGATCACAAATCTGATGGAACGACAAAATACTAAGAGAGAAAAAAACGACATTTTCGTACTTTAACCTCTATTATAACAAAAATACCTGATGCTTATATAAAATTGCCAATCAAAATATTTAAGAAGCGCCTGGTAGCATTGCTCATTGACAAAGTTTTCTATTCAGTTTCGGATTTTTTGGAAGACAAGTTTAAAATAATTGGACATGTGTTGATTGCTATTATTGGAATTATTATTTTCAGTGCTATTTAATTGACAATGAATATATTATTGTTACCATTTTATTGACTACGAATCTGACAAATCTAATAACTATTATTTTATATTAAAATTTCCATTAATATAATTGACATTTGATATTTATACTGATTACTTAATTAAAATTGTATTTTTTCAATATTTGTATACCTTGACAAAGGTGGAAATGTAGTGATACTAACCAACCATGACACCAATCGTTGTAAAACTAACCTGCATTTCACAATTAAATTAATTAATATGATTATGAGGACTCAGGAGGACTTATTTCATTTCTTGATTAATCGCATCGCATGCTAATCTCCGGTGCTCAGTGCCAGGCACTTCTCGAAATGTAGCGTGTAGTATAGGTACGGAGAGATATTGCAACTAGACCGACTAGGTGACTATTCGACGCTGTAGTTTGTTTCATTTTAAAATTAATAATAATAATATCTTTAATAATAATATAAATACATCTTAAATAAATATACATCTCTCTAAGAAGGAGTTAAATGTTGCATGCTCAAGCTGTAAAACAGTTTTCAACGCTGTGAATTAAAAGCACCTACTAAAACGTTAATATTTTTGTCAAAGCGAGGCGGAAGCAATTCTATCCGACAGAGGAGATACCCTTTCCCATAAATTTGAAAATACATGTAAAATCAGCAAGTGCAATAAAGGTGCTAAGACACTGCATGCGATATAGCGTCGCGTCTTACGTGTGAGCGCGTCCCGAAGCGCGTTCGCGAGCGTCGCCAGCGAGCCGCGCAACGCCGCGTGGTGGCGGCTCACCATGCTCACATCTACGCAATGGCATTAAGGCTATCTACAGGCGCTATACATGCAACGTTCCTAGCAGATTTCCAAATGACTGCAATATTTTCTTAACTGATTTTTCTTATTATTCTATTTCATTAGAAAATTGAGAACATTACGAATAATATTACTTGAAAATTTACAGAATCTAAATCTAATACTTACAATATTAGAATCAACTTTAAAAGACAGTTTTTCATGGTTTTGGCTGGTTTTGGGGAGGGTGTAAGCAAACAAAAATAACTAAATGTATATCAATAGACTTGTAAAAAAGTACTCTTAAAAATACAGAGATTGATACACCTCACCTCCTGCCATCTTCTAACATTTTCGGTGATAGGAAACTAGAAGCACAAAAATTGTGTTCCCAGCCCCCATCATAAAATAAGATATATACTCCTTGTTTGCCAGATATACACAATTACGGGTACTATCTTATTCAGAGAACTACTTATATACAAGTAGCTAAAGTTAAAAGATAAGAAGGTTCAAATTTTTCCGCTATTTACATTTGCGAGTACCCTCAATATTTTCGAAAGTATTTACAACTAATTAGCAGTGATCGGAGTAGGTAGAGCTATTTAATGTACTTGCCATATAATAGAATAGTATGGATATGAAACAATTAATTATATTTATACAATAATCAACAATTATTTAACATTTTCATTCCGTAATTTTATAAGAACATAATCATATTAATTATTATTTGTATCACAAAAATCGAAACATGATTGAAAAGAACAAGCCATTTGTCTTTAACTACAATAAAATCTTTACCAAAATTACTAACAAGTTTAAACAATAATTTACTTTATTGAAACAAAAAATTACCTTTTTTATACTTATTGATAAAAAGAATGATAATAATCGAATCCCGGAGTATTAGTCGGAATCCCGGGGAATATCCATATTAACATCAATATTTGCGGTCAATGAACCTAAATAGCTCTACCTATTCCGATCAGTGCTAATTAGGCAGTGTTATCAAAGCCGTCCACTCTGTTAGAGCTGTTCAAGCTACTCACATGCCGGGTGGTCGTACAGGGCGCCGATCCTGGCACCCTCCAGAGTCCCGCCAGCCAGCTGCGCCGACAGCGTCTCCAGGAAGTCCCGCACGTTGCGCAGCTCGCGGCCCGCGCTCGGCCCGGGGCTCTCTGGGCCCTCGCATTCTTCTTCTAGAATACGAGGAAGAACAATTTTTATTTGTATCTATGAATATATATGGTCACATTTTTCGGTCTTAATTCAATACCATTGAGGTAGAACAACCATATCGATCATAGTGATTGAATAAAAAATTTAAACAAATAATAAAAATTCCCAATTGATTTTTTAAAATTATAGGTTACGCCATACAATAAATAAGTGTGAAGAAAAACCATAATTAATAATTCGGTAGTATTTGAACACAAACACATTTATAAAAGAATCTATTAACATTTTATTTTAAATATTATACTACAAATAAACATAAACTTATTTGTTAAAAGAAATTTGTTAATATTCAAGTACTTAAGTTGTTACTGAATTTGATGGTAGAATGATAGATCTGTAAAAATTTTATTTGTGGAAATCGAGATGAACCACGCACCTATCTGCTCAAGTTTGTCAGTGGAGATAGACCACGGCATGAGGCTGACGGCTCGCTGCACCTGCCTCAGAAACCACGCCCCAGACTCGAATTTCACTGGCCTGGAATCAAACATTTTCACAAAATTATGGAAGAGCATGACACTCTAATGCTCTTCTATAATATGTGATACTGACACTTGCAGATTCTGCGAACAAGAGCGTGAACAGCAATGCACCCCTTGTGCTACTGTGAACCGCTGATTCACAAAAGAAGCAGACACCTGGGGAAACACACCCTTGACCCAGATGAAACAAAAACAATCCAAACTGGGAACATCTTATCTTTCTTAGACAGTGCCGTGATGGAGATACTGTAGGGCCTAAATAGAACTTACATAGGAGGCTGGTCAGAATATATCTTATTAGATCGCAGTGACGCGAATCAGCCCCAATTAACACGAATAATAATAATAAAATACACTCTATGTGAGTTATCCAGTGGGCATCTCTATTGCTCCACTTTTTTAAACACTGAAATTCTGAAAACCATTAGGTTTTTTTACCCTACAATTTTCACAATACTATACTTAACGTTAAAGAACTGTGGCAATGTGGAGGATGTTTTTACTTAGATGAGCGTCAAATTTTTTTAAGAATAAGTTGAGTTGACCACAATCTCTCTGACTTTTTCGTGTCCACTCTTTTTCTAATAGTTTTATTTCTGCTTACAGTTTGCTTTTCCAACAGCAATGTTTTACATTAATAACAAAATTGCTCACCTGTGATATCGACACACACAGGGTATGAGGCCGCCCCGCGCGTCCCCGCCGCACTGCCGACACACCCCTTCATCTGCCGGCTGCTCCGGCGCCGGCGCCAAGTACCGCTTCCGATTAGGCGGTTCGTTGCTGCTGGAAAAAAGCAAATATTTTATTGAATATATATTGTTATAAAAATTGTTTATTTTGTAAACCCAATGCATAATGTGCTGTTGTGTTTGTCATAAATTATGACCACACATTAAGACCAGTGCCGGATTAAGACTACTTGATGTCCTAAGCAATCCTTATCTGTGGTACCCCCTATTCCAAGGGCGTACCAAGGAGGGTGGCGGGGGTTTGACCCAACAAAAATCCGACTAATACTCGTCCCCAGAAGCTGAGTACGCCCATGCCCTATTCTTATGTAAACTAGTATCGGTATTTAAAAAAAAAATAAAAAAAAAACGAGATTGGAAGCCCTAGAATGCGTGTTTCCACCATCATGGTATTGAAACAATCAAAGGTCACACATAGATTAATGTGACTTACGATTAATTTTGTTTAAAGAGCGTTGTTTGAACAATTTTCTACATTTCTCAAATCTTATTGATGCAGCATCAAGAACCTTCAGTTGCTCATGTGGCAATAGGTACGCTCGCTGTGCCAATCCGGCGACGTGTGCGGAGACTACTTGCATCAGGTTTTAACCGCGGTATTGTGCAACCAATTAACACGGGCGGGATAAATCTGAAGTAGTGTGATTAACTTAATTTTTACACTTTTATTTATGTGTGTGTAAACACTGTAAAATTAAAGTTTCTTGGTTTTTCAACGACTATCGACAAAAAATCTTGTTATAACTTTATAGACAAAACTTCTACAGATCTTTTGGTGAGACAATTGTAAAATTACCACAGGGAGAAAAAGAAAAAACAACAGCCGAAAAGGCCTACCGGTATTGCAAGGCATGGCAGAACTCGAGATCACATGCTTTTGACCTATCCAAGGCCTAACATCGGTGAAAGTTTTCCTTTCAATGTCGAGTGGTACAAACCACTAAGGCACTGAATAAAAAAAACCATCCTCATATGTTAGGAAGCTAAATTGGTGAATAATAATTTTGGAATATATTACGAGTATTTACTTAAGCAATGATAAAAAATCATTTTGAAGGTTATTTGAAAAACATCCTGCGCAACGAGTTACAATAGTTCAATGCCAATGACAATTAATTCATCTAAGTCATTGATACATTTTCAAACTTCTCAATTTTGCCTTCAAATATACATTATCCAATAATTTAAAGAAGAAAACATTTTTTTTTTCATATTAAAGCATTTCGCTATATACTAGTCAAATATTGCGACAGGAACGCAGAATGTTCTCGGGCAGCAGACTGCACGCCCACGTTATGCTTAGAGCTGCCTAGAAAGGTCACGTTTGTGAAATTCAACTGCTTACATCTCCTACAGGGATCATCATGTACTGTGTGACCAACGATGCTAACCTGTGACAAAAGATTTGTCGGAGTAAAATGGTGGGCATTTTCACTGCGGCTTAGTGTGTGTGTTTTTTTAAAAAAACTTTGCCCTTGTTTAGTGGCGTCGGTACAACATGTCTTCCTCTTCCATTCTTCTTTGTCAACTTAGCATCCACTTCTTTTATTCTAATATATTTCTTCACGCATTCAATCCGTCGCTTCTTTGGACTTCAATTCATTCTAGCCCCTTCCACATCCATGTTCAGCATTCTTCTTGATATGTGGCATTCATTCGTCCCCATCACATGACCACACCACGCTAATATATTGCTTCTTATCTTTTCTGTCACTGGTGCTGCTTTAAAACTTCCTTTGACATACTCCTTCGTACTATAACTAACTACAATTATGTGAAACAAAGAAAAGGAATCGTTTCTTTGATATTTTTTCTTAGTTTAATAAAAATCTGATAACGAAATCTTGAAGAAGTGTCCAATTAACAAAATTACAGAGATAAGCAAAACGTATTGAAATGCGTTTCGCACTGATACATGCAACGAAAGTTTTATGAGCTTTTAGTCTTGGTAAATTAGAATAAATTGCATAATTATCCAAGGTCGAAAAGATACTTAAATAACCGTATATTTTATATTTGATTCTATATGTTTATGTGAAACTAAACACCATATTTTTTGTAAATCCGTAATACAAAGGCGACCTTTTCAAGCTATTATCAAATTTGACAACTTTAGTCTTTAAAACCCGATTAATTGGTCCTTTTCTAGCATTATAAATAAGAAAGAGCTAAGCATACAAAATATTATTAAGACAAGAGAATGGGACGAGTTTTTGTTAAATTTTCATATGCCAATACGAATTTTTGCGACAAAAACAAAGTCAAGCCACAGCCACAGCAGGTCATTCGGAAATTAATTATTTACGTTGGAACTGATCAATGTGATACAAATAAATCCAGTGAAGTATCAGTAATGAGATGTCAAAGGGTTAATAAGAATCGGTATTGTGTAATGCGATCAGTGACAAATAGACTTTGTATGTTAATTTCTTTGCCCTTAAATTACCCACTTCGAACCGATAAAGAACAAATCATTAAAGAACAACCACCACCTTTGCTCGTCCAACGGCCGGACATAGCACCATTCTTACTCAAGCCACCGCTCTCATCTACGCACTCCAACCATCCTACGAATAAATAGCATAAAATAAAAATAAATTAATGTGAATGATAAATACAATTCAGAGATATCGATATTCAAGAAACAATGGTACTCATGGCCTCAACATCGTCTGAAACTAATTGGAAAATTACTATATTTAGCGTCAATAAACAATGAGCGAAAAAACTTACTTACCTACCTGTTACATCATAATCGCTAAGTTAAGAAATAAGGCAATTAAAGACAAAGTCTATTCATTTCTTTTTATAGCATTTCTTTCCTTAAAGTAACTATGTCCAGTACCCCTGGTGTAAGTTATCATTGTAAAAAACTTAACTTTTTTAGTTGCGTTTAGAAGCTCAATCTCTATGGGAAACGTGAGAAGCGCCCCCAGCGGATGCTGAAATCGCGTTTCCCACAGAAATTGTGCAGGCGGTGTCTTGGGTGAGGAAAGTATCATTTTCCAATTAACTCTATGCTTTCATAACAGAAACTTAATTGAGTGATAACAACATTAGCAGAGCATTAGCGAGAGGAGCTCGGTGGCGTAGTGGTCTGTGCGCTTTGGCTTCCATCGAAAACAAAGCTACCTTCGCCATAGTCAGGCCATGGATGGGTGACCAAACCAGCATTGGGCCAGCGTGGTGGTGTTACGGCCGATACTCCTCATGTGTTTCTCCATGAGTAAGGCCTGTCCCAGCAGTGGGACGTATATAGGCTGATGACGAACATTAGCAAATATGTTGTGCTGCCATTTACTTTGGGAACAGGCAGAGAAAGAAATGAACTTCAAAGTATTAGATTAATTGTAAAAATAAAATTATTTTTATGGGTGTTATTTAAATGGTCAGCAAAATATTCTAATTTTGGTCAGCAAGAAAATACAATTGGTCAGCTTAAATAACTAATTGGGCAGCAACTTATAGGCTGCAGAAATTTCTCATTTGTGAGCAAAATAGCTAATTGGGCTAACTCAAATGTTTTCTGTGCTTAATTTTTATATATGTTTTGATGACACAAATATTGTTCATAAGGGTCATAAAAAATAACCTTAAATATGACACCAGCAATGTAAATTAATTTTTCATCCCACCACCTCGGAAAGTGTAATTTTGCGCTTCGAAATCTGGCTGGAAAATTCTATTTTATTCGCTTGAGCGGCAAAGTAGATTTGAATTTAGAACATCACATATAATGAGTACTCAATATAATTGTAAATTCAAAACGTCATTAAACCTATTTAATGTAACCTCTATGGTGCCAAATTTATGATTAGAACTTTTTAAATTGTGAAAAAATATTTTGTCATTATAAATTGTTTTCTTTTTCATTTTGTCATTTCCTCGCTGAGGTGGGATGAAAAGTTACGTATTGCACTCGAGTGGAAAGATTTTTCACCTTGTGCTCGTTTGTTTCCCTCGCTGACGCTCAGGATTCTAATTTAGAATCACTCGCTGCGCTCGTGATTCAACTTAAGAATCCTTCGCTTGCTCGGTCATCCAAATCGAGCACGCGGTTAAAAAGGAACTTTCCACTCTTGTATAATAAATAACTATTATTAAGCTAATTGCACCGATATAATAGGCAAACGCCATATGCACTTTATATCTATCAGAATACATTTCCTAGGAATTGATCCTTGATCTTACATTGATTCTTTTCCTACATTTTATACATTTCCGGTAACATATATATTGCCGGCAAAATATTTGTATGCTACCCAAATGATTTTTCGGCTGGCCATTTTCTTGCTGACCAAATAATTAAATCGCTGCCCAATTCATTGTTTCCTATTTTTTATTAATTTGAATTTTGAAGTCAATCAGGGAAATAAAGCATACATAATATGTTTGGTACATATAATGTGTGCTATATTTCCCTGATTTCTCAACAAATTTTCTAAATATTAATAGCCTTTTAAAAAACAATTACTTTAATGTTTTAAACATGGTTGAGGTCGTTTATGGTATCTTCTGCGGTTTAAGACGATTTGTTTACAGCTGCTCACTGAGCCGTGTGGTTAGAGGCTCATTAAAAGAATACTACCAACCCATCTCTTCCCTTGGGTAACGTAAAAGGCGACTAATGGACTAAGAACTGCACAACATCCAATAGATTATAGCGGCGACGGGCTCACCATCTGCCACGCTGAGTGCAGTCACTGCTTGGTGAAGCGTGTGGCAATGGACTGCTTTTGCGGTGCTTTTGCCTTGTCTCTGACTAACCCTTAAGGGATAATAGTCGTGATTGTATGTATGCTCGCTGCGAATACCCACTAAAACTCCCCGATGTACCCACATGCCCTACGGAAACTCAAGTTCTGCCGAAGCGATTATCCGCATTACTTCCATTCTAACATAACATAACACGAATAGGTCAACACATAAATTTCGCCAGATATGTTTAGCTTATTGACATGCGCCGGGCACGGACTTAGGCAAGCGATATTCTTATGAAACTGTGTAATAAGTTTAATTAAAATCACAGGCGAGGTTCAATGCGAATTCCGGAACTCGTTCTGAGTTCCGAAAACCGTTCCCTAGAGTAAGTTTTTATAGAAAAAAAACTTCTAACTTAGATTTGCGTTTGAAAATGAATTTTAAGGGAATCGTGAAATCACATTTCTCATATAAATTGACATTTATAACATTTCATATAACAACATAACAAAGGTAATAAACAACAAGGTAATAAACTAAATATAACAATCTTATAGATAGATTTTAGTACTATCAAGAAAAAACGTTTTCCATATTTTTTTCAAAAAAAAAAAATTTGTTTACAAATTAACCAACCTGATAATGAACCAATAACGCTGCATACTGATGCTCTTTCACTTCCAGCAACTCAAAAGTGATTAGTATTTTTACAATGAAAACTACTAGGGGTACGTTATCGCTGCTTCAATCACATAACGAAGATCTCCTAACCGCACCGTTATTACGAGTATTATTATTAGTGACTGTTTGGGGTTGTTCCTATGTAAGAAAAGTATGTATGTAAGAAACACCACAGAAAGGCTCTGGGCCGAACTGTTATCCTTGATCCCCAGCCCTAAAGTTCATCGGCCTTTTCGTTGCCGGCTAACCGCACAGTTAATAAAACTGCTAATAAAAATATCAACAGACTGTACCCCTGGCAACATTTCAAAAACATAATTTTTTTAAAGGCATAAGGACTTGTATCCAATTGCCAATAAATTAAAATTTTTTTTTTTTTAATTACTTTATGAAGCTCTTTTTTTGTGGGAAATGTGATAAACGCTCTAGCAGATGGTAGATTAAATCACGTTTCCCACACAAATTAAGTTTCCGCAACTAAAAAGTTATTTTTTTTACATTAATAACCTACACTAAGGCCCGAGTTCACCAACATTTTAAACAACTGATTATAAGATAAACAGCTGTTTAAATTAGTTTTTGTGTTCACCACACGTTAACCATCGATTACAGCTTTTAACCAACCGATCAACTTAACCGAGCCTGACAGCAACGTTTAACCTCCGTTTTACTTACATTTACTACATATTGACATCAAAAGTGTTTCGAAAATTTATGGTTATTTTCGATTAATAGGTTGTTTTAGTAATAAATGATAAATGGTAGATAATTATCACGACCACTACCTGGGACTTCTTGAAAATCTTGAATATTTGGAAATACAGGGTGGACCAGAAAGATTTGCGAATTTGAAAAAATAATAATAAAAAAACTAAATACAATACAAATACAACTTTTTATTTCAATTAAAATTGACATCTGGGAAATTCATTTCTTGAAAATAACATCATCCAAATGTGCACCATCGCGCTGCAAACATTCCTCGAATCTGAACCTCAAATTAGTAAGAAATTGCTGGCACATTGCGGGGGGAATAGCTGCCATTTCTTCTCGGATATAAGTCTTCAACTGGTTAATCGTGGCTGGGTTATTGGAGTAGACCCCACTTTTCAGGTATCCCCACATAAAAAAGTCCGGTGGCGTTAGATCCGAACTTCTAGGCGGCCATGCAATGTCACTTCGGCGCGATATCAGTTTCCCAGCAAACATTTCATTTACAACCGCCAAAGAGGCATTCCGTTCTTGCTGACCTTGGGCGTCCCGGAGGCTTCTTGAGAACCGAACCAATTGCTTCGAACTTTCTGACCCACGATCGAATCACACTTTCCGTCGGACACTGATTTAGGTCATGTAATCCAAACTCACGCCGAAATAAACGTGTGCAGTACTGCTTGGTGAAGCGCGGATTATGGCAATGAAATCCTTTTGCGGTCCTTGATAATAGTCGTGATTTTATATAAGTAAACAAATCAACATGAATTTCTTTTTGACATTGACAATTTGACAGTTACCGTTAGTTACGAAAGGTGTTATCCGACCAAAATTAGAACAACGTCGTAGTAAAACGTTCTTATAACGTCATTGCACTTCACAAATTGGACGAATTTTACTTATGATACTAAATTTAGATGTCGACGTATATTGCGTCCGTTTAATATGACAGAGCTGCTTCGAAAATAAGTATCCTTATAACATTCGTTCATTCATTCTAAAGCATCGTTTAACTTCCGATTTTGTAACCATGGTAAAAATGTTTGCGGTGAACAGTGAAAATTTTAATGGTCATTTAAACGATGTTTCGGTATTGAACGGCCAATCACTAAAACGTTGGTTAAACAATTATTGGTGAACTCGGGCCTAAGGGTGATGAAAAATGATACAAAAAATATTGTCCATAACATTTATTTTCTATTATTACATCTTACCAAATCTAACGAATCCTAGTTTTACATATTTCTGAGATGCATACAACACAGTCTTTGCCATAGAACTTGTTCTATGTGACGTTTTATTTTCATAGGAATAGAGGAAAGAGCCATGGATTGAAGGCGTGAAAAGAATGCATGAGAATAAAAGAAGTGGATGCTGAGCTGCCGAGTGACAGAGAAGTATGGAATAACATGTTGTGCCGACCCCTCATTGAGTGAGCAAGGGCAACAAGAAAAAGAAAAAAATATTCAGTGTAGCTTAAATAATTAAACATAAAAAACTTGCTTAACTGCCCAAAATCAAAATTCATTGGCACGCTAGCCAACTGACCTGCTATTGTTTTCATTAGCAATTGTGAATACCAGCTTCGCAAAGGTATCATTTATAATTGTTCGCTTGCATGCATGTCTTAAGAAATGAATTGAGCAAATCATAAAAATCGTTCATATATATTTCCTCGAATACTCATTGCTTTTAAGCTCAATGCCCATTGGCTAATCATTTACAAATTATTAACTTTTGACATGATAGTTTCTCATAAATAATAATATGCTGAAGGTTCAATATTTATTTTGGTACAGTTGAGGAATTCCGTGGTTGATCGTTTGTTTTTCAAGGAAATGTAATTTAAAAGTAATGATTTTCAAGTAGTCTTTTATGATTTAATTAAAATTTATTACTGATCTTAGCAGCCTGACATAATCTATTGACTTTACTTTCTTAACTCCTTGGCGGGCACCGTTATCAACGGCAACAAAACGAGACACTAACGAAACATCTATTGTTTGCGAACCTATTGGCTCGCGGTGCCCGCCGAGGAGTAAATTTTTCCAAACGTTTCAAAACAACTACTACCCCTAGGCCCCGATCGCGTTAAATAAGTTATATATTTATATACTTACGACAACCAATTCTCAGTCGAAAACGTTACGGCCCATCGGCACTATCGTACTCGTGTTCTCTCGTGTCGCCTCGTATATGGGCTATGAAATTTTCGACTGTGTTTTGGTTATGGTAAATACGTTCATAAACGCAGTCGGGGCCCTGGTATAACCTCGACTTTACAAAAATAAAAAGCACAATAATTTCTGAACTACCTTGACAGCATTTAGGTACATGTTTTTACCTGTTTTCATAATAAATAGAGTTTGAAATCGTCGAACACTCCAATTAATAATTTAAAGTCTAGTGACGTTGTACACAATAACAAAAGGTATATTTACAGCTAGACTGACATCCCAGACGCCCCAGACTTAGGTGCTTTGCTAAAATCATGTAGGTCTGGCACGCCTGGGACCTCTCTCAAAGATACTACATTTGAACGTTTACAAAGAAAACATTAGTGAAGGAACCATTTCAAAGTTATTTGTATAGAGGCGTGATAAAAAGTTTCATGATTTGATATCAATTTTATGGTGCTTACAATAATTAAATATGTATAGTTATGTAATTTGAGATCATCTTTCTCCTTCTGTTGATGATGTTCCTTTCTTGTCATCAGCACTTCTATATCTTTGAAGGCAGGGCTTGTAGTTATTGCTTATTATACTAATAATGTTACATTCTGTGGTTTGGATATTACATAAATAGCCCTTAGCCTGTGTCAAATAACTTAAAGCTAACCGCAAGCAGCTATATACCTGACTCACCCAGTTGCAGAAACGAACTTTAAAATTTAATGTCGGCATTATCTCTAATGCTCCATTAAATTTATTTATTGAAGTGTCAAAAGAACACCTTAGCGTAGTTTTACGTTGCACAAAACGACATTAGCACTCTGTCAATGCTAAAGAGACATTAGCTAGAACTGTTTTGTGTTCCATCTTTAAATTTAATGAACTTTAAAGTTTTAATGTCTCATTAACAAATGTCGTCCTTAAAAAATCTTTGTGCAACTGAGTGTAAGTAATTAAATTAAGTTTTAAATACTTGGCCTGGTATAAATGTTGAAAGAAAGATATCTAAAAGTAATGCTTATTAGGAAAGAAAGATATACATATTATTATATTGCCCACAGATTTACATTACACAACAACAAAATATAAAAAAACGAAGGCACAGAATACAAAAAAATAGAAGCATTAGAACACTAGGTGGCCAATTAGGACCAATTAGGTCTCTCATATGCTGCGTCAGAATGACCTAATGCAGCGCTCGTATTCTCATCGAGCGAAAAACGTTTGTCTTAGATATTGTACGTGTTTATACGAGCACTATCATACCTCTATATAAATAATTAAATAAATAAATAACAACAACAACAAACTTTGGACAATCACGCCCAACAACAATGTTAAACAGCTTATGCTCTTGTAATGGATAGATAGTAACTGATAAATATTTACATTCATTTCATTCTATGGCCATCCCCTTGTCATCTCATCCACATCAAAGAGGGGGGCAAATAAGAATTTAGAAATACATTACTTACTTATAAAATGCACGCAAAGAAAATAGACGAAAATGAAAACCGTACCTTTGAAACGTAACGTAACGTACCTTTTAAAAAATTAATAAGCTTCATAATTTTTCATTCTTAATTTATTCTACGCAGACGAATGTGTTTAGCAAGAGGATCACGGGCCGCGTCCGCCAAGGTGAGGCCCATTTACGCTCGGTCCGTTGGCCAACAGTTAACTAACTTAGAAGGAAAAAAGCAGTAAACAACCATGAGTTTAACTATGTAACTTAGGCACCGGTGAGTGACTTTTTCACAATGACTACAGCATTCACTTTTTAACTTTCAATATTTGTAACAAAATGTTATGAATGTCTATTGCAACCGTTTTAGCCAACAACATTGGGCCATCGTGGGAGACGCGAGTAGCTTAAATATTTGAGGATACTTTCGTAGTCTCAAAGAGAACAGCGTGGTTTGAATTGCAAAAAAAAAAATGATCATGTCAATTAAAAAGTTATAGAGTAAAATACCGAAGACAATATGCAAATATGAAAATGAAAATGGACTGGTTGAATGATGAGATGACCACTCGTCACCATACACTCCCTGCGAGTGTATGGTGACGAGTGGTGGAAGAGAGTGAGTGAAGAAGACATTGCGCCAACCCAAAATAGAGAAGTGGGTACAAAGCAGGAGAAAAAATAAGAGTTTGTTATCGAGTCTACGACTCGCACTCCTGCTCTATATTTTTGACAACTGCTTAGGATGAATGCTTAAAAATCTGAACATCGGAACAAAGCTGTGTAAAAATAGTAGGAAACGAAGGAAACGTTTGTGTCTATTAGAGTAAATAGCAATCAGAGTCACTAGTGTGATTTGTTACAGTAAAAACTTAACTTTTTAGTTGCGTTAAGAATTCCAATTTCTATTGGTAACGAAGTCTATGGGGTAACGTGAAAAGCGCCCCTAGGGTAAAATAGCTGAAATCACGTCTCTCATAGAACTTTTGAACGCAAGTTATAAGTGAAGTTTTTTACAATGATAACTAACACTATTGGTAAAGGACCTCACATGCCTTCCGAAACAAGAAAGAACTGGAGATCACAATGTTTTCTTCACCCAGGCCCAACAATAGCTTAGATTAGGTACCTACTTTCTTGTAAATATTGAAATCGAAGCATTTAAATGACTACAAGGTAGCCAGTTCCCAATGATTTCTAATACATATTTGTTTACTATAATCATTTACGAACATTATACTAAAATATAATTAAAATTCTGTATTTCAATGCCAGTTATTGAAAAATAATGATATGGAAATAATCTATCACGCACTCATCTGTTATTGATTGTAATTTGATTAATGTATTTTTCAAAGGTTAATCTGATTGTGAAAGATATTAATAATATTTATATCTTGTGATTTTAACATGTTACAAGATATGGCACAAACAAAATAACAACAATAACAGATTTTGTAAAAAGGTAAGGACTACGTTTTATTGACTAATAGGCTTTGACTAATGGCTATCTATTAAATTACAAAACAGACTAAATATTTATGCATGTTGCGGTTTGCGAACTCCACAAGGTTTCAGATATAATTTACAGGTACTAATTTAGATTCGTATTTATGTTATGTTCAATTCTATTAAACGTAATGGAAATTTTATACACTATTTTTAGTGTATAATGTTGTTATACAATATTCAGTCGTGAAAATATATTATGACTATGACTTACACGATTGTTATTTAAAAATATTATAAATTACTACGTTACGTACGTTATAAAACGTGTATATAATTGAATAAACTAGTACTCGAAAAAATTACAGAAAATAAACTAATTGATATTAAATATAAGGCAAGTTACTCTGTATTCGCTTCTTAATATAATACAACTAGTTTATATCATAGCTGACACGTGTCTTAAAATATATCCAGTGTCTCCAAAATAGAATTCCATCCCGTTTTCATTATTCGCCTCTGCATACTGTTATCACTTCACTGAAACCCCACTTCATTCACTTTCACTTAATTGTCATCATCCAAATCAAACCACATGGAAGTCACGCTCCTAACTCCCTGCTCCCGAGCCTGCTCCTCAGTGATTATCCTCAGTACTACCACTTCTAGCATACAAAGAGCGAAGAGTATCACGAATATCGCGAAGTTGGATCCTTGGTGGTGGAACTGGAAGGAACTCGGTAACGGGCCAGGGGGAGGCCACGCTGCCACTCCGAACATGACTAAACTCGACGCTCCGTTTAGGGACATCATTAAGTCACATCACTATGATTTATCGATAGCACGTGCGGGCGGGCCACACGCCGCAGCGACAATGCTCCGCTGTTATCAATACGAGTGCGCCCGCGCCCGCGCGGTGCACTGTTGCAACGAATCGCTCTTATGAAATATGAATCGCTTTAGTTAGAAGCCTACGTTGGGAAATGGTCGAATGTGAACGCAATGGTTTTGCGGCCAAGGCTAGCGAGCGGTGTGCGCCGACCTTTGGTGTTTGTGCGAGAATGTTTGTTTTGGTCAATTTGCCGGCAGTGTATCGTATCTTTGCGGGTCGATATACGATAACCTGAGATTGTCTGATTAGTTTTTTGCTTAGAATCTAAATTGATTACTTTCTAATTTATTTTACAAATATTAAATAGTTTTAGTGTAATATGTGCTATGCCATGGTGTCCACAACTAACCAGCGAGTTGTCACGACATTATGCTAAGCGGGAACCGTGTTGGGTTGAAATGTTAGTATTATGAAAAAGGGGGGTGACAAACACGCATACGCCCGTGAAAAGTAAATTGGGAGTAAATAAGTACTTATAAAATGATATAGGTTACGGGTTATGCGGAGCATTTATTCCTTTTTTTTACATATGACAGGTAAGTTCTTGGCCTTCATCCTTCCTGATGGTATGTGGCGATAAAGCCGAAGGTGGAAGCGAGCGTCACCTGTAATCCTCAACAACTGAGGAACTGGCTATCTTACCTCTGATTGCCGGAACACAAAAATGCTTAAAACATTGTTATTATGGCGACAAATGTAGGTAAGACGGTGGCAGCTAGCCAGGCGGGCTTAGAAGCCCTACCACCAACCAAACTGAGCAGAAAAACTTCTGCCGCCATGGGGTATCGAACCCGGACCTCCCGATCAACACCCGGTGGTGTGAACCACTAGACCAGCGAGGCCGTTACAACTATAACGGTTAAACTTTTATGGGTTACGATGGTTAAGCGGAGAATTCACAAGACGGGCATGCCCGCGGGCAGTCTGTCCGGGTTCGCCACAACACACTACACAGACTCGTCAGTGGGTGTTAGACCAGCTGCACGATTAGTTGTGAGTTACAATGTCTACGAAACAAAGATAACTCGCTATTGCTGCTGCCGCATTCAAACCCTCAGTTGAATTTGAGCAGAAACTAGCTTACTTCATATAGTAGTGAGGTGCGGCGAGTATGTCCGCAGACTTAGCCCGCGGACATGTCCGTCTAGTGAATTCCCCGCTTTACGGACAAGGTAAACGTCAGAGATGTCAATTTGTTGTTGAATTTGTCACCTGTCATCATTTAAAATTAATTTTAATACTGAGAAGAAGCTAATGTTAATTTATAAAATCGAGAATTGTAGAGCATAGCATTCCTGAAATTGTAAATATAGATTTACGTGTACCTACATATTAGATCAGTAATGTTCATTTTCGTTGTGTATAAAGATGCTCCGGAGCTATCAAATATACGGCGTGTCTCATCTGATACCGATTTGTCGGAGGAGAAAACATTATTGGTGAACCCGAATTGTCCTGTGAGGTAAGAAAATGAATAATCTACTCAAAATCATATTCGAAACGTAAACGTAGGATGCCTAGCGATCTAATGGGTCAACTTGGAAGGTTGCTTGTAGCATTTGAATGAGAGAAACCCATAACAAAATTTGTGACATTTATTTTATTTTATTTTATTTATTTATAATAATACAAAAATCTTAAACTAATCTTACAAATTGTTCAGTGCAACAAGTGCAACAAAACCCAATTTAGGTTTGACTGAGACTGACATGCTTAGGTTTAGGATCAGTAAAGGACTGAAAGTGGTTGTTTTTAAATAAAACAATTAGATAACAGGTAGGATAAATGATGAACAAATAACTTGATAAGCAAAGTTCATATAGCATTCCTAATTTTATAAAGAAGTAAACACACTGTCCATGGTTTTAACGCACAGTCAAAGAATATAGCACACCTACATGAAAATGAAAACTAAGTTACAAAGGATACTAGACTTTATGTGTCTACACTTAGCACCTTTGAGATTATTACAGGTGATTTCCAGACACTATTGTTAGTAGTCTGAATAAGCGACGTTTTCCCCCTCTGTTTACAAAAGCATCGTTTGAAACCAACTGCTTTTCACATTAAAACCAATAGATTTTTGTTTTCAGAATCATGTTAGAATACATCAGGAAGAAGTGTCGCCTGGGCCTGTTTACACAGTTCGACCTGTGCGACGAGCGCGGCGTCCTCATGGGCCTCTTCGGCCTCAACACCTACGAGTACGCCACCGGCCAGTTCATGCACAAGAAGACTTACTACGTCATCGTTTTTAAGACGGTACTTTTGTTCTAAATCAATTTTAATCAAATTTGGTATGTAGGGGACATCGGCCCTTAGGGTTATAAAATATAGAAGACGGTGTGAGAACCACCTCTTTATTATGCAGTGTGTTTGGATACCAGTGCCGGTGCTTTTAATGTCGGAAACTTTGATCAATTTTATTGACACATCACGCATTTAATTTAAAGTGTGATTTAATTAAAATTCCTAAAATGGCACCTATTTACATTTTTTAGTAAACAAGGCGCGGGCGTCAGTGGTAAATTCGTAATAATGAAGTCTTACGCTCAGTTGCACAAAGATTTTTTAAAGACGACATTTAGTAATGAGACATTAAAACTTTAAAGTTCATTAAATTTAAAATTGGAACACAAAATAGTTCTAGCTAATGTCTCTTTAGCATTGATAGGGTGCTAATGTCGTTTTGTGCAACGTAAAAACTACGCTAAGGTGTTCTTTTGACACTTCAATCAATAAATTTAATGGAGCATTAGGGATAATGCCGACATTAAATTTTAAAGTTCGTTTCTGCAACTGGGTGTAAGACCCGTATTACAGAACCAAACTCAAGCGTAGATCTCTGCTTGAGCGCAGTTATAAAGGGATGGCGCTGTGTGGGATCAATAGCGCCATCCCTCTCTAACAGTGCTCAAGCAGAGATCTTCGCTTGAGTTTGGTTCTGTAGTACGGGCCTTAGAGAGGTCCTACGAATATGTCTGAGATCTTATTGGACACCTGGAAATGTAGGCAAATTAAATTTAATATAAAAATTTTTTTCGTTAAATTTTAGGTACTTTATTATTAGTGTTTTCTTTTTATCATAAATATAGAATTTCCTTATGTAAATAGGTCATTATGAGTAAACGACAGTCTTTGAAGCCAAACTGTTAAACCATTTTCGCTACATTTGGTATTTTGATTTCTCACAATGATTATTATCTGCTGTGGGCTGTGACCACAATCATTGTAAAAACGCTTGCAACTTCAGGGGCATCACTCGCGTTATTAAATCATGCGTTATTGTTTTAATGTTAGTAAACCCAGAAGCTATTATACCTTCAGTTAATTCTTAAAGCAAATCTACAAACAGTAGCCAAAGTAAAACTTCTATAAGAATTTAAAAAACCGTTAAAGAAGATAGCAGCAATTTAAGCAACTACACAAGACACAGCGATGTCAATAATGATTTAAAAAGTTTTAAGAGTTCATGGATGGTACATGGACCTACATCCTTTGACAAACGTTATACTAGGCACGTCAGTCAGAAATAGAACAACTATCTAATTTCTTCAACCTTTTTCAGGAATCTGATAAAAGAGTGTCAGTGCTGCCTCAGCTTAACCACGAGAATGTGCTGTACGAGAAACTCAAGGAGCGGGTGAATTGGTTCATGACCACGGGAGAGGGGGCGACCCAGGTGACGCCGCCAGGCAAGGCCACCCCACCACCAGCTAACGTTCCGAAGAAGAAATAAAAGTTGTGTACAAACATTGTGTCCAAGGGTAGGGATGTCTCCACTATGAACTTGATTCTCCTATGGCCAAAAATTGAAATTCTACGGAAGTCTGAAATACGCACCATTCTGATTTTTATGATGGATCTGAGCACATAGCACTACGACCAAATGGTATATTTTGAAAATTACCATTATTGTTAGTTAGTATTGTTTTTTTATTTAGGTTTTTATTATGTTGGCAAACAAGTGAACTGCTGCCGCCTAGCTTGATAGAAAGATAAAAAGGCAAAATACAATTTGTAGACTATGGTGAAAGAAAGCGACACCAATAATTTGGAAAACTATATATTAAAACACAAAAAGTCTGTAATGCCATAACTCGAGGCAAAACCTAACTACCAGCCTACCTGCCGATTATTTTAAATTTTAAAACTAAACAGGAGCTAGCCGAATAACTGATAGCTAAAGAACGTCCTCAACCTATATACGTCCCACTGCTGGGCCCAGGCCTTCCTCATGGAAACAAACATATGATTAGGCTGAAGAACATTTGCATATTATTATCATGAATTGTGATTTCATCGCAATAAATCTGATAAAAATATTCATTATTTCAAAAACGTTTTTATTTTCAACCTCATAAATAATACGTTTAGTATTGTTTTGTATTATACTCGTATACTACAAGAACCTTCTTAGCAAATAGTTCTGCAGGCGCGATTGCTGTTAAACTTTGCTAAGGCGATAATGACTTACATGGCTTCCATTTTAATTTAATAACCATGATCAATGGGGTAGGGTTGACGTTGGGTTATCTTAATAATAATAATAAATTTGTTTTTTTGTAGTTCAGTTAAATCGAATTAAAATGCCTATAAATATGTCCAGCGCGACCATATTACAGGAAGTTGCCATATTATTGTACTATAGTAAGTATTGTGCCAGCGGGTATCCGATAGCAATTTAATAATCCTAGCAAACTATAAACGTATCCTCGCACCGGAAGGTGACTCGCTCCACAGGAAGCGACGGGACTCTCGGAGAATAGTAAGTTTAAGTTATAAACCTAACAATAGTTAAATATTTCCAAGTTCTATTACAAGGGCAGTAAGGTTTGCTTATTAGGTATTATCAAAGTGATCATTACTTCGATGGTAAGATGAAACCTTTTAATTGACATTTTATACAAGCTATTTATTTATTTAAGCTTTCATGTAACGACTAATATTGCTCTCTAACAGTCAACCATCAGGCAAAGCGGAGATCTGGCGGCGGATTAATAAAATATTTATATGCATCAATATAATATTAAATAAAATTACATACAACTACATCAATACGCAATATATAACTACATAAATAGTAAGCTATAAATTTGGTAAGTAGGTACTTGGTCCGTAACCAAATGCTAAAATGGTCCAACGCTTTAAAGAAATAAGAAAAGAGACATCTTATAAAGAACTTGAACTAAATACAATTCTCTATCTCCTAAGTAGTTTAAATATAATTATGAAAAACGATTTTCAACAAAGATAAACAATATGTCTAAACTTCTAACCGGAAAATGAAAAGTGAAATTTATATTCAGTGAATCGTCTATAAAAATAAAACACAGTTAAAAAAACAATAAGTTGCGGTGATGGCGATAGGACGTATCGCGGAATTTGGAGTGACAGAAGGCACAACGGCTTGTACCGGGCAGATGGTGGGCAGCGAACCGTGGCTAGGGTTGTCACCTTTTATCTATTTTATCGATCTATACATAAAACTGTAGAGGTCGAATATTTGTACATATTTGTTTTCTGCACCATCCAATGGTTGACTGGTAGAAAATGCTTTTGGCATTAAGTCCGCCATGTACACCAAATGTACTAAAGTTTTAAATAAATAAATAAAAAAAAAGGATGTAAAAAGAGGGATTTTTTTGTTTCTCTGTCTGCTTGTCTGTTTATCTATTTGTACGGGCTAATCTGAAAGGAAAAGGCTGGACTGATTTCAATGAAATTTTACACGAGGATAACTTATATCCCTGGTCAACATTTTAGATACTTTTTATTCCGGAAAATTAAAGGGTTTCCGTGGGATAGTTAAAAACCCATAGTAACCGCGGGCGAAGTCGCAGGCAACAGCTAGTCGTCAATAAATAACCTACATCAAAACTAATCTATATAGGTAAGTACAAAAAAACAGTACTACATGACCATTACTTACCTCTCGACAGCTGTTGTAAATTGTTTGTAATGAGTTTGTCTTTTATCCGAAAATTTATAAAAAAACATGTTTTTGTGCCGTATTATGTCTTTTCCTTTCTTTCACATAGTATACTAATAATAGTCCCCCTCATCGATTTTGCTCGCAAATATTTTACACTTCGATGAATTTATTTTATCTTTATATATTATACCCCCTGCTGCCTAGTACAGGAATTTTAATTTCCCAGCCAATATTTTACAGACGATCCAATATATCGCCAGCGCAGAATAGTTGACCTACAAATACGACTTGAGGTAACCCTGCAACGGTCACATTTGGCGCTCGGGCAGACACGTCGCGTCCCGAACTGGGTGAAGCCTGGTACACCATGACGGAAGTAATCCGCGACTGACACTGCACCGGAAAATGTAGAAACGTGCGCTGGCCGATGATCCAAAAATGATAATAATATTGGGTCCTTACCTATGAAATTGGTGTTTTTATTCTGTCTTAGCAATTTGTCCGTAACTATTAAGTTTCAGAACATTCATATAAAATAATTTCCTCTTCTAAAAATAGACCATATATTTGAGCTCGTATTATTTAATTTGATAATTTTTTGTAAGTTTAATTGTGTTAAAATTAGACACAAAGACAATTATTTTTAACTGCCTCCCGAATACATCATTTGATTTGCATTAACATAAAAACGATGAATAATTTTTATCAAGCGTGTTCACACACATATTGCTAAAGCTTGTCTAATGATACATGCCAAATATTATTATCTCTGGATTTGTCGTTGTGAAGAAAACTGATAAAATGTTAGTATGTAAAATGCAGACATCCCCAAAATCTCCAAACAAAACACCAATTTCATAGGTAAGGACCTAATATACCAACTGTAGATAAGTAGTGACATGGCGATGGCGATAGATAGGAGAGAAGAGAGGAAGAAAACGTTGCACCAGCCCCAATAGAATTATAATTATAGTATGAATAATTATAATTATAAGGAATGAAGAAAATAATTATAATTATAGTATTTTTAATAACAGAATTAAATAATCCAAAGTAACATCGGAATTCCCCGCCGGCACATGTGCATTGCCTTAAAATTAGGCGTAAAAAATAGTAAAAAGGGCGAAAAAAGGACGTGAAAAGGTTTTTTAAGGGTCGGCAACGCGCTGGTCGCGCGTCCATAGGCTACGGTGACCACTGCCCATCTGCGTGGGCCGTATGCTTGTTTGCCACTCTGGTAGTATAAAAAAAAAGCAAGCAAGTTAGGGCTAAGGATTTTCCGCTCTATGTGAACTTAAGTTTGAACTGCACTAGCGTTTGAATTCTGCTGAATTTATTAGTCTGATTGTTTAATAAATTTATGGCTTACAACCTTACTATTGAACAGATAATCATAATGGAAACGGTATTATTTTCTGTGTAGGTACCCTTGGGAAAAAAAGAGAAAAATAATATTTAAAGGTGCTCAATGCACATTATAACGTTTCAGAATATAATTAGCGTTCAATAGCGTACGATATTGCACGAATATGTGCATCTGAGGAAGAGCGGACCAGTAGTTTTAGGAATCGATCTATAGGTATGTAATAAAAAATATGTATTTTATATTGACAATGATATTTTATATGTAAAATTATAGACATAAGATTTTTTTTTCGAATTTATTGACTTTTCTTTAACCAATAACGCGAACTTCGCGACGTATATTTTTTTGGAAAACGTGTGAATCATGTCTTGGTATAAATTCACGGTAGAGATCTTCACTATGGTTTTAAAGCGTTATATAGATAATGATAACCTGAATTAAGGTAATAATTGCAAAATTTACTCATAAAAATTACTTAATGTAATGTTTTCCATGGTTCACAGTCACGAGACTAATGCGATGTTTAGAAATAAGAACAGTTGGTAAGAAATTATAAAAAATGCTTTACGAAATATCGTACTTGGATGCTCTATATGATTTGTTATTAACACATACGAAGTAGGTACACCTTTTAAAATGTCTCCAGTTCAACATTTTAAATAGTTGCGCCGTGCGTAGTTATGAATATGAAAAATGTTTTCTAGGTTTAATTTTATGAAACACTTTTTTTGCTTTCTGTTCACAGAAGTACCAAGAGGTTAAAGCTTTGTTTCTTAACCGTTCTTATTGTAACCCATTCACCCTATATTAATTGTAAACCCCACAAACGATTTAACAAGGAAATTTTAATGAGGAGTTTATCTATAAATAGTCGAGTTTGATGAGACAAGAAAATAAGAAGAAACACTTCTTTGAGCTAAGTCGGGCATTAACCATAGCTTAAAACGATTTCGATTAAAGATTTAAAAAGTGCGAAAGTAATAGTTATTATAACATTTAATGAATCACTTGTTACAAAAGGCCGTGCAAATTCGCCACAAAGGCTTGTCGGAAGTATTGCCAAATGCTGTGACAGTGATTACGTATTAATTACCGCTTTGTTGAGCAAACAATGGCCAATGGCCGACGCTTGCCACGGTTATCGGGTGTAAATAAAATGAGGATTATGATTTTGTATCGTCTCTAAGTCATTGTCAACATTATGATGAGGCTGTAGGGATGAGGCCCGGACTACAAAAAGCGGAGACGAGACGAGAGATGTTTCTTGCAACCAACGTTTCGTACGTTAACGGTTTCGTAGTCACACTGAAAAACATCTATCGCCTACGCTTTGGACTTCTATTGTTAAAAAACACATCTCTGCGCTCTTCTCGTTGGTGGTTGGCCTTTGGTTTGTATCCTAAACAAATTATAAGCATTTGCTTTATATTTTTTTATATTATAAATATTTTTTATATAATACAATTAATATAAATGTAAAATACAAAACTCGTATGTAGTACCAAACTTAAATATTTTAAA
This sequence comes from Parapoynx stratiotata, assembly GCA_910589355.1. Taxonomy (NCBI): domain Eukaryota; kingdom Metazoa; phylum Arthropoda; class Insecta; order Lepidoptera; family Crambidae; genus Parapoynx; species Parapoynx stratiotata. Next base: position 1,939,764 of record OU342458.1, read on the forward strand.
TCGAGAAAACTTTTGAAGTATATGCACGATATTAAATACAAACACCACGTGGTAGGCAAAAGGTTTTTGTATATATCGTCCTAAATTGGTTAGTACCGATACTTACTGAACTTACAATTAAAGTTTTATTTTAGAGGTGGCCATATTTATTACCTTCATGGTTACATATTTTCGGAGTCGCCTGTATCTACATAGTGCATAATAAACCTACAGTGGTGAAATTGGTCTGTTATTAAAGTCCATTGACCTTGAGATTTCTGTAATTGGCTATTTTCACTGAAGTACATAAGTTATGTTACTTTATACATGAATTTTAGTTTATTAATAAATAATGATACAAGTAATCTATTATTAGATTGGAAATGACGTTAAGCATTGGCGGTTGCGGTTTCAGTAGACCAATGAAAAAGATGAATATTGTTTTTTAATTTGTAATCATTATATTTATCGATCACTAATAACAAGTCAAAGTTTCTTTATTTAAGTATAGCTAGGTAGGTGAACTTACTTATTTAAGGGTACACTCGGGTGGACATTGGAAAAAATCCCGTAGTTAATCTTGGTGGGTAGACCACGTGCGACAGAGAAAATTCCCACAGTTAATAACAATAATTTCTACATGTAATAGTTTTTTTTAAAAAACTGTGTTAATGCCATTTTCAAACAAGATCAAATAAACTACTTATAGTTTAAAAGTATATAAAATCATACCTTTTCTCGACAATGTATCAAAATCCCAATAAAAATTTCACACAAAAATCACAATAGCACAGCACAGATAAAAAAACTCGTGAATGGACACAAAATGCGCGCGCGCTTCCGAATCGCGCGGTAGGCGACTGTGTGCGCACCGGCGATATGGATCGTGCGTTCCTCATTCGAATTCAAAACATCCCCTTGAAATTGGTTTTTCATGCGTAGAAACTAAATTTATTTTAAGGTTTTTGACACACATACTATTACGATGTAGTAAATATCTCCACAAAATAATACACCAGGCATAAAATAATTCATTCTACATGGAATGTTTGTACTGCCCTTAGTGGTAAAAAGAAAATATTTGATTGAGCTAATGCATCTGTAACATAATGGAAACAAAGAATATATGAAGGTAGCTTTACATTTTTAGAGATCTACTGGCGTTATAGTCTGGACTTTTTATAAATGAGGTCGCAAATTATCCTACGACATGATGACACTGTTACAATACCGTATACTCACATTACTCCCGTTACCAATCCTATACAAATCAGGAGAAACATTTATGTTTGCTGCATTGGAAGTGGGCCCTCAGATTCTGATATTAGGTCCTTACATATGAAATTGGTGTTTTGTATGGAGATAATAATTTTAGGCATGTATCATAAGACAAGCTTTAGCAATATGTGTGTGAACACGCTTGATAAAAATTATTCATCTTTTTTATGTTAATGCAAATCAAATGATGTATTCGGGAGGCAGTTAAAAATAATTGTCTTTGTGTCTAATTTTAACACAATTAAACTTACAAATATATGGTCTATTTTTAGAAGAGGCAATTATTTTATAAGAATGTTCTGAAACTTAATAGTTACGGACAAATTGCTAAGACAGAATAAAAACACCAATTTCATAGGTAAGGACCCAATATAATGCTCTCTCAACGAACTCTTGTGATCAGCCTCTCCACAGAAACACAACATTCAAACTTCTTTTATTTTGTAGAGATCTTCTGTAAGGTTTCCTCCTTGCTACCCTCGGGGAGCTCAGGATTAGACCTGAAGTAACTTGTATGACCTTCTTTCCTTAAAAATATAGAGCTCGGTTTTATGGCCGCTGTTACAAAGACGTTTTATTTTATATTTGTTTTAAAAGTGTTCTCATTTGGTGTTATATGTTAAGGAGAATGTCTTCCTGTTTGTGTAGCATAATTAAGACATTTCCTCGAGAAGTAGCCAAGGCTTACGTATCAGTTACAATTAAATTTATAAAAATTGTTTGATTGTTAAAAGTAACGTCAAGGAATTCGAAATCATCAGCCGACCATTGAAAATGAAATGTGGTCTCTGTGTCGTTTTGTTTTAACCGCATTTAGTCAGCGGCGCTGAAAAACCACTGCATAACGGAGCGCGGACGTGAATCTTCTACTGACCTACTAAACGTTTTTAAAGATCACGGACTTTGGTTTCATTTTTTTCCTTTTTAAGCAAATTAATAAAACTGTTACTGGCAGATGTCTGAAATGTCTTTTGGTGTAGCATTCGTCATCTAATCATGAAGTTAGATTTTGCGATCCGAAACAGACAGACTGACAGAGCCGCACCCGTTCTTTGCACTCTTATGCATCTCTCCTGCAAGTCCTACATGATTGCCTACCGCGATTTACATACAAAATAACGTTATTTTAGTTTGTTATCAATCTATTGAAACAATCCAATGACGTTGACCTCTGTCGGCTAATTTAAACAAAATGTATACTTAGAATATAATAGAAACTTGTTCCGGACCTTATATACTTTTCGCTGGTAAACGTGTAGCCGTGTGTGTGTGTGTTCTCTGGCGGGATTCTGGCAGCATACCCACTAAAACTACCTGAGATCCGAGTTCGCTTATCCATTCCCAGCCTACTTACTTTAAGTTGCTACCGGAAAAAAATAGTTACGCTAACATAAATTTACAGATAACTGTAATATTCCAGCAACGTTGAAAGTGGTGTCATTTCATCAAGTGAACTTGTAAGTGTGACGGGAACAGTTGACCAATATATTCATTCAGTGATCATTAAAAATTGATGGGTCAGTTACAATGACTTCAAATTCCGCGTCACGCTCACTGCTCTTCCATTGCTATAGGCACAGAATAGATACGCACAGAAGGCAATCCCATGAATTTACTGCACTTTTTATACCTACGCTCGGCGGTCACGCTAGGCTTATGAACATTCGATATAAATACAAAAAAATCGTGACCTAATGATAATGTATAGAGTTGTTACGTCAGTAACAGCATAAGAACAAAAATAAGCAATAGGTTAGCGTGGCATGGTCATGTGATGGTGAGGGATATATGTATATATTTTTATGGGCAGTCAACAAAAACATTCACTAACAATATATTCAATTTACAAAATTTCAATATAATATTAATCTATGCTGTTTTTTATTATGGACAACCCCGGCACGCATCACGATAAATGTCACATATCGAGAAGGATAGATATGAATTTACAAAAAAAAGGAAGGTCAATGAAACGATAGAGTGAATGCATGAAGAATGATTTAGGAATAAAATAAGTGGATGCTGAGCTGACAAATGACACAGGAGAATGAAAGAAAAAAATATGTTATGTTGTGCGTATCTCTCCTTTAGTAGGAATGGGAGAAGAACAAGAAGGTCATGTATTTTATGTTATTTTGACGTATTTTAAAGAATTTTGTTCTCAAGGAAGTTTTTAGGATGAACGGGCAACAATAATACATATAAAACAATAATATCTACGTGGGAACACATGGGGTTACATGGGGACTCAAGGTGGTAACCTCTGCCTACTTCGTCGGTAGAAATAGGCGTGATGATATGTATGTATGTAATAATAACTAAACTCGCGCTCGCAGTGCTCCGAACTGCTCCGAGACATCGTTTCGGTGAGTGGTGTCTTTCTTTCGTTGCTCGAGCGTGCTGTATATGTATATTATCTTCTGTACGTATTTATATTGTGTTAGGCCATTGTCGAAATGTATGACGTCACATGCGGATGTGACGAAACGCCCCACAATATTCAATTTCGAGTGCTTTATCGATAAATAAATCATGCAATTTTAACACATTCTAATTAATTCATTAAAACAATTGTTATTTCAATTTTCAAGGGTGTAAGTTAGTTTGATGTAAAAATAACAGGATTGAATGAGTTACATTACTTAGGGCGAGTTCAATCTTTGATTATTAACACCGATATAAATACCAAAAACGCTTTAGCTGTCAAATGCGAATACGGTCAAAAATCAGCCGTGTACGCAGGACTCTATCATTTCAGCGGATTCGACAAATGTAATTTGAGTATTTAAGGGTGTCCGTACCCGCGTGTACCTAGTAACACGGAGTTTGGTTGAAATCGCCCTAAATAATTAAATTATGAAACAACGAAAACAACATTAGACAGTTAGGTAGGTATATGATAAACGCTTAAATAGTTTCTTGAACTACATATGTTTTGCTAGAAAAAAGCATTTAAAATTCAAAATTCAATATCGTTTATTCAATTTAGATGCGTCTTTGCAGATGCTTATGAACGACAAAAGCATTTTACAAATTTTCGTGAAAGCGATAAACTACGCCATCCGTTCACAAAACTACCAGGAGGCCTTGTTCTGAGAAGAACGGGCAAGAAACTCAGCAAGTTTCTATCCTCCCTTAACTTTTTTTTCTTTTTTTAAAAAATGTCATAAACTACAACGTCATTGAAGTTTTAGAAGAAAAAATAAATAAATATCTGTGTTATATATTCTGCAGTTTACCACATTTTTCATTACAAATGCAAGTTAGTCTAAAATATTACATTAATAAAATAAAATTAAGATTCCGTTGATTAATTGGAGAAATTGAAAAAGTAGTATATACAAAACCAGGATAGGTATCTTCACCACTTGCCGTACCATACAGTTCCAAAGAAAACTTCATTGATTACGCCAATTCTACAAATCAGATAGGCATGAGTTTGACCAAAAACCGACAGTGGCACCTGTTCACAGGCATGACACATGAATCAGCCATCGCTTCGCTCTACCATATTTTAGGGAACGCAACGACCCGACACACGTGGCACCACAGCAGAGTCATTTGAGTGAGCATGACACACCCATGATTTCTGATTATTAAACAAAAAATACTTAAGTAATGAAATGATAATTTAGTTCGATAGACAGATTTAGTCAAGATAGACAGTGTTATGAAAATGGGACAAGCATAAATCATGGAATGATAAACATGATAAAGTTACATGTAATGCTTTATGAGGATAAAAGATAATATGTGAGTAGGTAAAATATCCAACAGATAGTTTTCGTTCTCAAATCTCAAAACCATAACATTAAACCATGTATTTGTACTAAAAGCATTCGATAAGCTAAGCTCAACATGATTGTGGTCGATTCTTTGTTTTCTTCTCTTGTATGAGCGAACTTTAATTTATCTTCCACTGCTTCCACCTGTGCGAAAGACGAAAGACTAACATGTTCGTAACAGCATGTGACCTTGGTGTACAGTGAGAGTTACATTAGTTCGTAGTTTCGATGATAGATGGCGTTCGACGTTGTTTAGGCCTACTATGGAATCTGGTACAAATACGAGAGTTTTTCAGTTTCTGTGCGAGATTCAAGATTAACCAAATTTTCGTACACTTTCTCGTACGTGATTTTAAGAATAAAGACAGACTAAAAAGATCGTCTTATCACAGAGACGGTAAATGGAACATTTTAGCTGCCTAAAGCGCTAAATTTCCAATTCGCAAAGGTGATAGCATAAATTTCGAATTATCGGAAGAAATTTTTCTCCAGAATTACAGCTGATGAGCTATAATGATGGCTTCACCAATATCCCTACTGCAAATTTACGATTACATTATAATTATAAATTCTGTTCCGTTGTTCACATAAGGACAGATAATTGAAAAATGAATCACTGTCAGTTCTAATTCATGACATAAATCGGCACCGAGTGCAAAACCACCCCAAGTACCACCCCAAGTTAAATAGTACGGTGTACAGCACGAAAAATAGCATATAACCTGACCCAGAAAAAACCGGCTAAGAGCATGTCGGGCTACGCTCAGTGTTGGGTTCCGTAGTTTCAAGTCCGTTACATTAAGTGTCCACACTTAAGAGTTAAAGAAGTCACGCTCCTCAGCAACTCCTATGGCTCTGATAACATTTTGTCCAACCAACGCAAATTGTCCATAATCAGTACTCAATTAGTTCACTTTTAAAAAAACTGTACCTTTGCAGGTTACAGTGTACAATTATTTGCCGCCACTGGAGAGCCCGAAGTACAGCTCCCTCTCTCGATACAAACTAGACGGTTCATGTATGTTGGGTTTTCGGTGGTAATTTTGGACCGCATGACCGATTGTAATAATTCCCTTTTTATTAAAAGAAGATACGTTATGAAAATAATTATGAAAACTAATATAAAAAATGCTTGCATAAACGGTAAAATTATATTGTAAAATTTTCCTAGAATGGCTTTATTAAGATCTCATTTTGAGATTTTTGTTAAAAAAAGCAAAGTTCCTGGTGGACCTGTTGAGTTTTTTTCGGAACCGTATTTAAAAAAGTCCCTGGATGTGGGCAGCGCCTGACTGTTCGTTATGGGGTTAATGGATAAGGTCTGGTCATGGACATCCCTCGAAGGAAGATAAATGACTGAATTGAAGGAATGGGATATAAGAAGTAAGATAGTGAAGCTTTTATTATAAAATATATCAATATTGGAATATGTTAAATTCTAAATTACCGCTAACTTCTTTATTTTTCAAATAAGGCCCTTTCAACATAACTTTATGGTCGAATCTTTTCTTAATCCTTTCAGTACAATTAGAAAAAATATATCAAAATACAGTAAGTGTGAGTGTAAAATACTTACTTGGGCCAGGTGAGTCCATTAGCGAACAAGTAGCACACTCCAGACACGATCCCGGCTAATAAGCCGAAGCTTACCCCAACAGAAAGGGACAGGGTATCTGGCATCCTTTTTGTTCACTTTTTTTCAGGTATTCTTATTCTAATACCTTTCGTTGATAAATATCTTTCATATCAGTCCTTTGCTGGTGAATTGATATTTAATAAATGTGCATTTGTAATTAGTAAGATGAACATTTAGATAAATCTTATCTGTTGAAACTTATCTACGTCGTGATTCATTGAATACAAATTAGTTTCAATTGGAAAGATATTACCGACTATAAAATTAAAGTTTGTCTGTCAAGTCTGGGGTAATTTTACACAGGTATTTTTATTTTCTATAGGTTTTGAGCGACATAACAAATCATTCCTTTTATTATTATTTACTTATAATTTATTGTACACAGTATACACAGGGTTGTACAAGGAAGAACATATAATACAATAGGTAAGGCATGGTTCTAAAAGAAATTTATTCCAACCCAATGCGATAGGAGTTTTTTCTTTCTTATGGAACTATTTCGATATTTTATTTTACTTAGGCCCAATTGCACGATCGAGAGTTAGCGCCTAACCCAGGGTTTGCCCATATATTTGCCCCAGGGATAGGTGCTAACTCTTGAACGCGGAATTGGGCCTGAGTGCCGTGTTTGTTTCCATACGGAAGGCCTGTGCCCAGCAGTGGGACGTATATAGGCTGAGGACGTCGGGCTTAGTGCTCGTTCTCCCGGAATGCTCATCCTCACGGAACGACAGTATACGAAGGCGGTGAAATGTAATATAATTTATTTTACTCTCTATAAATCATGAAATTAAGATTAAAAAGTTGCTTCTAACTTTGACTTTGAAGAAGTCAAAGTTTGAAAAACCTACAAGAAAATTATGAGTCCAAAGGATTTGGAAGGATGGCTTATTTATGTTTCAAAAATACTAACTTGTCATTCAAACGTAGCCTTGTTTACACGGAAAATAGTATTTAATTTATTTTAAAAAACCGGAGACAGGCGAGAAACCTTAATTCAAAGTAGTAATACTCGATTTTATAACAAGAGAGCAAAGTAGTATATTTACGGCGAGGGCGCTAGTAGAAGCACGAACGAAGTTATTCACTCTACTTTTCATCCCCTTTTTATGAGAAAATAAATTAAAGAGAGTGACTCCTTTTGTTCATTTCACTCATTTCACTCGTTTCATAGTTATTGCCTATACCGTGGTTATTGCTTACCTACATACCAGCCAGTAATTCATTCTATTCGTTCGATTTCTACGTTCCAAATTCAAATCTCTTTTACGCCCGCTAAAAAGTTCTAAACAGAAAAGAGATTTTGCTCCGAATAAAAGGGATGAAAAGTTAATTTCTAAAAACAAAAGCATTCCAGCATTCCTAATAGCAGTTGTTAGCGTGTTTAAGCTATAATCGTTTCACAGGCTTATCTTAGCACACTTCACATACTGATACTAAGCATAATGAGACAATGGCCCAACGGGACGGAGCAGGTTCGGTTCCCAGCCCGAGCAAGACGTGTACTCGATCTAGATAACCATTATAGACTTGAGAAAAAGGTTTTTATAAGGTTGACGGGAATATTGTTGTTAATTGATACAATTATGATAATTTTTTTGATAAATTACGTCGTGAAAATATAACACTTTGTTATAGGAGAATTCAATGTCCGAGTGTTTTTGACACTCACATTTACAAGGTTTAGTTTTACCGAATAAATTTCATCTTTTGTAATTTTATATTAAAGTTCTTGGGTGGAAACCGCGACTCAGCAAACGGCGTGGGAGACGCCGTGTGACAAGATGAATGAGGAGGCCTGTGTCCAGCAGTGTACGATCATAATCGTCGTCATCAGCCTATATACGTCCCACTGCTGGGACAGTCCTTCCTCATGTAGAAACACATGAGGAGTATGGGTCGTAACACCACCACGCTGGCCCAATGCGGGTTGGTAGGAACGGTCACAAATGCGACCGGGACCAACGGCTTAACGTGCCTTCCGAAGCACGGAGGAGCTCGAGATCACAAAGTCTTGGTCACCCATCCACAGCCTGGCCATGGCGAAGGTAGCTTTGTTTTCGATCGAAGCCAAAGTGCACTAACCACTACGCCACCGAGCTCCTCCTACGTACGATCATAATGATGATGATGAATATCATATTACAAAAGATGTAACTTTAATGTTTTCAAACCCAAAAACAAGTCTATAATTTTTAACAAAAAAATATAGACCTTTTCCTTAGTCTTGTCCACCACAGCTCTGAAGTAACTAACTCATACAAAACGTATAATTATATCCTCTTAGGATAACTGTGTATCTTTATTAGAAGAAAAATTTTCATTGTTCCTTAAAATAGATTGTTTCTTTATTTCCTAATGTTTTATTGATGAGCAATAACGGAAAACTTACTATTGGTGTAATTTAAATCAATTACAATTACAAAATCATTTCTAGGGCTATTTTCTTTATCTGTACTCGTATCTAATGGTTTCTACGAAAACTTGTGTTTGAGATAACTTAAAAGGCACTTGAGGCCTGGCACTTTTGTTTAAGGAAAAATTCGGGGTCCCTAGAATATTAACCAAACTTTCTAGATAAACTGCTTATTAACTGTTTATTACTGTTTATTAAGCGTATGTTTTATTAATTTATGTTAATAATACGTAATTTTTTAAAATTTGATTTTTTCTATATGAATATAATAAAATAACACCACAAACAATAAAGGAAGAGAGAGAAAAATTATTAGCCTAAGCCAATTGTATGGCGACGAGATTATAATAGTTCCGTGTTGTTACATTAAAATAATTATTGTTTAAAAAATATTCATTCCAAACTAAAGAAAATGTAAAGTAATACGCTTAGGGAAATTAACCGTGCTCGGAATTTTCCGTTTCCTGTTTTGCTCAAAACATCCTCCAGTCACCTGAAGAAATAAAACATTTCCATATTTGCTGACGTTACTGAGCTAGGAATATCAAAATTACTGTGATTGTTTGTTTTGTATAATCATAATGGAAAATGTGGTATTGAGCGAACTTTTCATTCCACTTATTACGAAAGAATGGCGAAGTATTTTATAATATATTTTTCAGAATAAAGAATAAAAGACCTATTGTAATTTTATTTCTTCATTGTATATTTCTTTCTTTATTGTGTACAATAAATTATTAAATAAAATAAAATAAAGATTCCTGCCCCTCTTTATAAGGACAAGGACTCCTAATTTTGGTAATCTCCTAATTTCCTAAGTTTGGTGGTTGGTAAGGAAATAGCGAGCTTGACGGCACAACTCTAAGGTCTAGCTTTAACTAATAAACTAATAAAATTTGTTACCATTCTCCGTTACTATTATATTAAGCTAACAAAATAATAGGTAGACCGACATTTCTGGTGCATCCCACACTCGCCTGTCAGCGTCAGCCAGCAATAGGCAGGTCGTAAGTAAGATCCTCCTCGTTAAAAAGAAAGAAAAAATGTTCTTGTCAAGATTGTACCACGAAATCGTTTTTAAAAACGAAAAGTGTCCAGCAAATTATAATCCTAATCCAACATGTAATTAGATTCATAATGAACAGGCAGCAGACCCTAAGCTGGTCAGGGTCGTGTCGAGATGATATCAAGCAGCCACAATGACGAGGAGACGCAGTTTCCACATTATTTGATCGTCTGACGTGATAAATGCCGAAGCAATTTCCACATTAGATTCCCACAAAAAGTTAGAGATCTTAATTATAGGTCGCATAAGTTCAGCTTTATATATTGTGTATAATTGTGTTAGCTTAGTAATATACTGCTAAACTTTATGAGAAACATATTTATTCTTCATTTATATCTTACCTTGTGATATTATAATATATCGTTACCGGGAATCCCAGCCCGGCGAAATGCATGTCTTAGCAAAAGCTTTCTTATATAATAATAATAATAATTCTTTATTTTGCTTTAAAACACGGTATATTGGGTCCTTAACTATGAAATTGGTGTTTTTTTCTCTCTTAGTATTTTGTCTGTCACTATTAAGATTCAGTTTATTCCTAAAAAATAATTACCTCGTCTAAAAATATACTATATTTTTGAGCTCTTTTGATTTGTTTTGATAATTTGTTGTAAGTTTAATTGCGTTAAAATTGGACACGGAGACAACTCTTTTTAAGTGCCTCCCGAATACATCATTTTATTTGCATTCACTTAAAAACGATAAATAATTTTTATGAAGTTGATATTTCACATATTACTAAAGCTTGTCTAATGAAAGATGCCATCTTTAGATTTGTCGTTGTGAAGAAAACTGAAAAAATTTCAGTATGGAAAATGCAGAATTCCCCAAAATCTCCATACAAAACACCAATTTCATAGGTCAGAACCTAATATATTATGATGTTACATAATGAATAAATGAGCACATGTTTTGCTAGTTTTACACAGCATGCAAAATATATTATGTGAATTTACATGAATTTGATACCGATCATGTCAAAAGTAAAAATAAATTTAACAAATAATGTCATTTTCATAAATTCAGCAAGTCATCATAGAAATACTGAATTATTAGATAGAAGTACCAATTAAAATATTATACAATTACATTCAATGCCACTCAGAACTTCATGAGTAGTCAGAACACGGTATACCTACTATCTTGTATTATCAAATAATTCCCTTAAACAATAATATTTTTTTTTAATAGGTTCTTATTCCACTGTTACTATGCAGATGTTATCATCAGCGCAACAATTTCTCGTTCCGGGGCATCAATCCAAACAACACGTGGCCCATACCTACCTATTATGTTTATTATTTACTTTCCTTGTATTTTTTATACCTGTTGTATGTTTTCACTATTCGTCATTGTCTAGAGAATGTTGTTTTCTTTTGCAATCTATTATCATATTGACTGTCCACTCATAAAACATTCGTCGCAGAATATGCTACTAATGTCTTCTTTTTCCATTCTATATGTCGACAAACAGACCACCTGATGATAAAAGGCGACTCAGTGACAAAATGATCGAAGCGCCTAAAGTAGTCAAAACTATCTCACGTGCCTTAACATACCATATTTTTTTATGCTTTCAAAGTGGACGAAATATCTAAGCAATGCATCTGTCAATTTGTTATTGTACATCTTAGCAGCACATATAGAATTTACATACATCTTGCTTAGATGTGTTGCCCACTGGATAACTCAATCAATTGGGTTACTGCGATAGCGTACTTTTAATTGAAATAACGCTTATGATGATTTTGACTACTCTCAACGCGTCGTTCAATTTGGCGCTGACTGTAGGTACCGTACTTCACGGTTCACGATTTTACGTCTTTCACGAACACAGTGCTCCTTAAACTCTGCTTACTGACTCTGATTACAGGCGTGATTGTATGTATGTACCGTATGAATTCAAATAATTGTATTTGCATGCAAATAATTCCTATTTGGAACCAAACTCTGACCTCAGCGTATACCAAAGAACCAAGTGTACGTTGTCCAACTATGACATACGATGTAATTTCGCAATAATTTCACCACCAAAACACAGGCAAACGCTGCAATTTTGTAGGGAAAATGTGCTAAAATATAGAAATTTTTTGTCAAAATTCTCAACATTTTCAATTTAGAGTTAAATTTAATTTTTATTGCACACAGTAAACGGGTGAACCTGCGTAAACGTGTTGTATCTTCCATCTCCCGTTACGTTCGGGCGAATGCCTTGTTTTTATGAATTCCAGCCTCGTAATGTATTACATTATGTAAGCATGGGACCTCATTGTAAAAAGTTGTAAGGGATTTGAAAATTGCAATATTAAAAATAAATTGAAATCGTTATGCAGATTTTTTCTACCCTTTCTTCAGTAAACTTTTTTTTGATTGCGCGGTTCTTTTCTTATGTGAGCAGGGGGCAAACTCACTCGATGGTAAGTGATCACGGCGGCCCATAGACATCTGCAACACCGGAGGAGTTGCGGATGCGTTCCTGACCCTCTTGATTCTTACAGCTTTTGAAAATTCCAACTGCATAAAAAACATGTTTTGGTCCTCAAGTCAGTATTGGCGGGGCAACACTGAGGAATTTCTCTGTCGTTTACTACGGATTTGCCTTCTGCCTTATATAGGTACAGTCAGCGTCAAATAGTTAGTGACACTCAGGGTGTTCAATTAAATAGACACTACCAAAAAGTCAATAATATCGGTACAAATAAATTTCCCATATTGTTGACAACACAAAAGACTTTCCTTATTGTATTATAATAATATGGAAGCTCTTTTGTGTGTTTAAGAATATGGAAGCTTTATTTGTGCCGATATTATTATATTATTAACACCCTGAGTGTCACTAACTATTTGACGCTGACTGTACTAATAATATTCTAATATTACATGGTGGTTACGTGTGCATAATCGATAGCAAACACTTTCGATTGTGGCACTTGCCCGAGAACCAGTCGGTAAGCCGCATTATATTTGTTTTATATTAAATAGACAATCGTTCATGAAGTTCGAGTAAAATCGCTCTTATTGTGAGCAAACAAGGTCTATATTACTTTATACCAAGTATAATTTGGCACTTAATCTGGGAGAAATTAATACGTGTGTTGTTTTGAAAGTTAATGCTGATATAAGTACCGAGATCTTATTAGTAAGTATGGACAATCATTATTTTGGAATATAGAGTTATTAATATAACTTAACCTCTCAATGGTCACGAAACGAGACACAATATAAGCATACATTGTTCGCGAACGCCGGCGTTCGCTTGGCCCTCATATATAAATTATCGTGATGATTATTCTGACAAAATGAGTACAGAGTTCTTAATTACATTATACTCTTTGCAGAGTTCTTCTTGTCATTTTCCCCCTTCCTAAAGTTGGTAGCCCGCTCGATCGCGGTTGGCACAATGGGCATAAATTTCGAGCTGTGCTGCTGCTGTCTGTCTTAAAATTAAACGTTTTATGGACAGCTTATAATACAAATCTCTCTGCTTAAACATATTTAGCTAAGTACTATGTTCTATAGATTATAGGTGTTATCAAACTTATCCCAAGCTTAAACATGAAGAAAGAAATGCCCCGTACACAAGGTCTAATACAAAACATTCGCCAAGTCGCGAAGTAAATTTAATCAATTTTATTTTCTTGGTATTGAATATTGCTCTGAGGCTATCACAATGATTCACAACAATGAAAAATAGGACTCGCTACATGCTGTTTCTGTAAATAAAAAAAAATATGTCAATGACTACAACCAGAGACCTCAGCCAGAGACTCAGACGAGAGATAGTAACCACAATTGTCAACGATCTTTCAACGATGTTTTCTGTCAAAGATGATAGTAATATGTTTACTTCAAGAAGACTTCAAGCTTGTCAAGCTTAGACTTCAAGACAACAAGACATTACATTAAAATAATAACCCAATTTGTCAATCAACAATGTCCATTGGCTTGAGTTTCTTACAGTGCTTGCTTGGCATACAGTGTAAGGATTTCACTATTGTAGCAGCAGACCAAATGAATACACAGAGTATTATTGTTCTAAAAACAGGTTAGTTGACTTTTTTACATGTAAAATTTAATGCTGATGACTATTAAACGACGATTTAAATTTTGTGCAACGGACGAGGCCCTACTCGTTCGAGAGGTCGCGTTTGAATAAAACTTATGTACTCACATTGTTCGAAAAAAGGTCAAAGTGTTCGAACAGTGTGTCGTGCCGGTGTTAACTTACGGCACGGAAACCATAACTCTTACACAGAAATCCGCCGAGAAGTTCCGAGTCGCGCAAAGGGGCATGGAGAGAGCAATGCTGGGAATCACCCTGCGAGATCGGAAACGCAACGATTGGATCAGAAATAAAACCAAAGTTAAGGATGTCATGGTTACAATAGCGAAGAAAAAGTGGACATGGGCGGGGCACATTGCGAGAATGGACATGAGTCGCTGGACAAGACGAGTTCTTAAATGGAGACCCAGAGTGGACACTAGAGGACGCGGAAGACCACCGCACCGCTGGGTGGATGACATTCGACGACACGGAGGTCGAGACTGGATGAGTCGGGCACAAGATCGCCAAGAATGGAAGAAGAGGGAAGAGGCCTATATCCAAGATTAGATCATGTACTCTCACATTGTGCCCAGTGCATAGCAACGGGCTCGCCACGTGGGACTTAACATATTTGGCGAAATGTGGAAACACCTCTGCCTTCCCTTCCTACTTCGGGGAAAAGGGCATGATGATAATTGTTATGTGTTGTTCGTTGTTAAAATTAGATTCCAAGTAAAGGCTAAAGAAATTCAAATGAGGCTCTCGAAATAGCCTATTGGGCTGGTCTATAAGTGTCTATACGTATATACTATATAGGGTAACGTGAACCAGGGCAAATGCAACTAGGAGGCTATTTTTTTTCTCGAGGACAAAATCCATTTACGGGCCTACCAACCGCTGGCGAGGCGGAAGGCGTGTGTGGGACTCGCTCGGCGGCGGCCCAAAATACCCACTAAAACTCCCCGATATACCTCCTTGCCCTTCCGTGGGAGTGACCCGGGGTCTGCCGAAGCAATTCTCCGAGCCGGTCCCAAGGCTTCCCGACGTAGTCAGACACTAGGTCGGGGTTTGCGCCAAAGCATTGTATGTGCCCTGGTTCAACTAATACATACATACATGCAATCACTACTGCTATTTCCTTAGGGTTAGTCAGAGACTAGGCTAAAGCAGTCCACTGCCAAAGTCCGCGACAAGCAGTGACTGTTCTCAGCGTGACAGGTGGTGAGCCCGTCGCGTCGCCGCTATAAGCTATTGGATGTTGTGCAGTTCTAACTCCATAAGTCCATAAGTGGCCTTTTACGACACCCAAGGGAAGAGATGGGTTGGTAGTATTCTTTTAATGAGACGCTACCACATGGCCCCAACTTATTATATATTATATCAACTTATACAAATGGTGGAATTGAAGTACAAAGGAGGATAAACAGCATGCAAACATGAAATCAATTATTATAGATAAGTGTACATACCAAAGAGACAAATATAAATCAAACAAAAAAAACTCAGAAGAGGTCAATTTTTTTTAATAATAATATGATCACTTCAGTCTACGCCTTTGGGAAAAGATTCACGATGATGTACGCGCTGACTTCACTGTCGCTATATCAATATGAGCTCAACATGGACTAACTTGATAGTGCCGTTTAATAACCATTCCGAGTACAACATCCCGAATCCAAAGCAAACTTTCCAGCCCTTAACCGATAAAATTCCACTGCGAAATGGACTTCTAATGCGAAGGTATAAGGTACACAATTGGGAATGTGTTTATCTAAGCTATTTATGTTATTATCTTTAGTCGTACGGTGGTGCAAATTAGCATGAGTTATCATCGTGACAGCGATGCGCGAATGCAAGGAAAGTAAACATGACACATGACAAGGTTATTCTTATTAACTGACTATGACCCACATGCATGTTTTCCATACTTTTATAGATAGATCCGACAATTGACCCTATCTCACCTGGTGTTAAGCAAGAATGAGGTCCAGAAGTGAGGATAGCTGGTGCGATAAAAGTCTTAAGTCTATACATCTTATTATTTCAATGTGTTGTTTAGGTATAGCAATATTATATTAATGATAACCCATGAGAGTTGCTTTTAATTTTTTTTTATCAATTAGGGGAAGGCCTGGCCGAAGGTATAAACATCCATATTACACCTCATATATTTAGATCCCGTGTTGGTCCGGGACACAAAAAGAATGTACCAACTGCTTTTCTTGCCTAGCATGTCGTAAAAAGCGACTAAAGGCGTATGGGTACTGGGTCTGTGATTATGAAGGCGATGAGCTAGTCACTTGTTACTACTCTTTCACGATTTTTCATCTGACCAAACCCAATTTTTGTATGGCTAAAGGTCTTAAGGAACACAGTGCTCCTTGGACTCTGCTTACCCCTTCTGGGATTACAGGCGTGATTGTATGTATGCATAATATTAGGTCCTTACCTATGAAATTGGTGTTTTATATGAAGATTTTGGCGAATTCTGCATTTTCCATACTAAAATTTTTTCAGTTTTCTTCACAACGACAAATCCAAAGATAATATATATTTGGCATCTATCATTAGACAAGCTTTAGTAATATGTGTAATATCACACTTCATAAAAAATATTTATCGTTTTTAAGTGAATGCAAATAAAATGATGTATTCGGGAGGCACTTAAAAAGAGTTGTCTTCGTGTCCAATTTGAACACAATTAAACTTACAACAAATGATCAAAACAAATCAAAAGAGCTCAAAAATATAGTCTATTTTTAGACGAGATAATTATTTTTTAGGAATAATCTGAATCTTAATAGTTACAGACAAAATACTAAGAGAGAAAAAAAACACCAATTTCATAGGTAAGGACCCAATATAATTTTAGGTTAAACGATAACTGATTAGGTTAAATATTTACTAGGGTTCGGTCCCACCGCCTGTACCACTGAGTTTGAATAAACCTTATGTACAGTTGATGGTGAATATCGCTTGACTCACATTGTGCCCGGTGCATGGCAACAGGCTCGCTACCTGTTACATGGGGATTTAACCTGGCAAAATGTTACTGGCCTGTTCACCTGAACCTGTTCTGAAATGGTCACCTTCGGGGAATTAGGCGTGATGATATGATGATGATATGTTTAATTAGTGTAATATTGCGCTAGAGATACAAATGTAACATCTAAAAAGATTCTACAGAAAAATCACCAATATATTATTGAAAACCAATAAAGGCTGTCTCTTTTTGTAATAAATCATAAATTCCATTGTATATTCTGCCGTGTCACCGGCTGATACAAGGCCACCTTTGTGCTGCCCTCACATGCTCAGCGTCGAGGAAAATAATGGCTTTCCTTATATTCAGGACTTTTACTCATAAACTTCCTTTTCTTATCTATTTTCGGAAATATTTCTTCAAAGTTAAATATGTTTAAATATTATTATTTACAACAAATTTCGGAAAGACCAATTAAAACGAAGTCAATTTGGACAGATGTACAGTCAAGATTATGAACATAAACACTTTTTGGAGTAGATATCTTCTATTTCAAGTCGTTTTTGTTCAAACGTATACATGTTCTTGCTTGTGTATGGTACCTGACTACAGCTCTACCGAAAGTCTTCCACGAGTACTTTCAAAGAAAATATTGTGACATCTAGTCACCTAGTCTATAGACGCTCATAGAGCGTATAGCATTACTCACGCATTGCCTAGCGTGTAATGGTATTCAAAAATACCGTCACATTGACAGCATAGAAGATAAGCCCCATTCTTCTTAATTTAACTTTAGATAAGGGTGCCTTTCCACCAGAGCTATGCGAGGTAGCTTAGCGGTGTGAGAAGAAAAATAAACCTATTGGTTTACGGCACGTAAAACGTGTAAAAAGTTTTTTTCTCCTATAGCATAGCTACATCACATAGCTCCCTAATGGCGACTCGCCATTAATGCTCTACAATAAAAAGTGATATTATTTCGCCACAAACTTCTTCTATTTCAAAAATACTAAAAAAATAAATTACAAATTCTGCTTCACGAGATATTAAGCAGTAAATAAATCTACAGGCGAAGTAGCCTAGACTAACAGGAAAAGCCTTGTGAAAACCTGGTGAAAACTGTTATAGATGAGGACAAACTCCACAAGATCTCGGACCAGCTGATCATGGGCCTAAACGGCAGCGCAGGGGACACGCTACAGTTCGCCCAGTTCATCTCCAAGAACATTAGCCTGTACAAGATGAAGAACGGGTACAAATTGAACACAGCCGGCGTGGTTCACTTCACCAGGAAGACATTGGCTGACGCGCTTAAAACTGGGGTAAGATAACATGTACTCGAAGCAACAGCATCGTTATTATGTTATTCACTCGTTAACTTTGCTATTGCCTTCGCTTTTATCTATCTGGTAATGAACTCCCAAGCTTAATTAAGGAGTTCGCAAACTTCCCGGCAAATCAAAGATCCAGTTTTCATTATCATTTCCATTAGACAAGGATTTTTTTGAGTAGAGTCATCACTGCTCATACTGCAATCATCTATGCAGTTTAGGTATTTGAATACCCTTGTGAACTAAACCCTGCATCAGTAGTAATTTTTTTTGGGAATATCGCTACCAAAGACTAAATAAAGTGATCTGTGATCGCTATTATTACTACGCCCTTTGTATGGTGTCAGGCTTCTCCCCTTTTACATAGAGACTTAAACTTTTCATTCGAAATGAATTATCACATGTTCCGCATCTTCTCCGAAGTAATAATATTGGCGTGATGGTAATGATATGTTATAGCGGAAATGTTAATTTCCACTTAGAAAATAGACCTCCCATGAAGACAAAAAAGGCACTGGAAGCTTACAATTGTCAAAACAAAATAACTTTTGTTCATTCATTCTCAGACGCTAATGCTCGTTTGTAACTATAGTTTGTAGTCTAAAATTACCGTAAATAGCATGCCGGACTCGGACGAAGCAGTTAAAGGCTAATTAAACCTCTTAAGACGATTATAATGCAAGAAATGAAAGTACCTGGCCAAAACCTGACAATTGGATGAAAGTACTTTGCGGTAAAGTGACCACGCTAGAGATATTCCATTTTGGAAGTGCCAAATTGCCATTTTATATAAAACAATTTAACTTGTCATATAATGTAAAAAAATACTAATATGATGATTCTTCAGTGCGAACTAAGGCAGAGACATTTCACGATTTAGAGACGATGGCGAGACTATTGGATAGTACACAAAATGAAATACTAATTAATATTAGGTCCTTACCTATCAAATTGGTGGAGATTTCGGGGATGTCTGCATTTTACATACTAACATTTTATCAGTTTTCTTCACAACGACAAATCCAGAGATAATAATATTTGGCATGTATCATAAGACAAGCTTTAGTAATATGTGTGTGAACACGCTTGATAAAAAATATTCATCGGTTTTATGTTAATTTGAATCAAATGATGTATTCGGGAGGCAGTTAAAAATAATTGTCTTTGTGTCTAATTTTAACACAATTAAACTTACAAAAAATTATCAAATTAACTAATACGAGCTCAAATATATGGTCTATTTTTAGAAGAGGAAATTATTTTAAAAGAATGTACTGAAACTTAATAGTTACGCACAAATTGCTAAGACAGAATAAAAACACCAATTTCATAGGTAAGGACCCAATATAAAATTGTCATTCAAGTAGAGCAGTAACTAAAATATTTTTTTACTGGTATACACCTAATATTGGGAGTGGGCTGGATGAGGATGGTCGTAGATTGATAGCGATGTAGTGCATAAGGGGGGGATTACCAGCTGTGCGTGGACGCGGGTCGATGATCACATGTAAGATTGGCAAGCCGACTACACTCAGGTGCACAAAGATTTTTTAAAGACTACATTTGTTATTGAGACTATAAAACTTTAAAAGTTCATGAAAGTTAAGGTTTTCACACAAAGCAGTTCTAGCTAATGTCTCTTTAGCATTGACAGCGTGCTAATGTCGTTTGTGCAACGTAAAACTACGCTAAGGTGTTCTTTTGACACTTCAATAAATAAATTTTATGGAGCATTAGAGATAATGCTGTCATAAAATTTTAAAGTTCGTTTCTGCAACTGGGTGTATAACATGTAGGTAAATTTCGGTATGTTTTTATCAGAACCCATGCTTGGTGAACATGCTCCTGGCGGGGTACGATGAAGATGAGGGTGGTCAGCTGTACAGCATGGACTACTTGGCCGCATGCGTGAAGGTGCCCTTTGCCTCCCACGGCTACGGGGGACTATTCTGCCTCAGCATCTTGGATTACTACTATAAGCCTAGTAAGGACTTTTATTGCTAATATTATTGTAAAAAAAAAAATTATTCAAGTGCTTTTCCGTTTTTCCACTTTCAAATTGATTCGTTGTATGAACGAGGATATAGCTATTGGAAGGGAGTAACACCCAGTTGCAGAAACGAACTTTAAAATTTAATGTCAGCATTATCTCTAATGCTCCATTAAATTTTTTTATTAAAGTGTCAAAAGAACACCTTAGCGTAGTTTTACGTTGCACAAAACGACATTAGCACCCTGTCAATGCTAAAGAGACATTAGCTAGAACTGTTTTGTGTTCCAACTTTAAATTTAATGAACTTTAAAGTTTTAATTTCTCATTAACAAATGTCGTCTTTAAAAAATCTTTGTGCAACTGAGTGTAAGTGTTTAAATGCCAATTGGAAGAAATAATGGAAGCGGAAAGTATGTTACAGCGTCCCTAAATAATTTAGCAGGGAAATAGCCGAACTATATTTACTTCCCTGTGGCATTAGTCCAATAAAAAAGGTTTTATTCAGAGCAGATACGTCTTAGTGCATGAAACGCTCAGAAAGAACTACATTCAATCACAACATCTCCAAGAACGCTTGTTCAGAGAAATGTGAAAAATATAAGGTTTACAGGGTTAAAAAAACTTTATTCTGCAACTTACCATAATTTCGAATATTATTTCTGCAATAAAAAAACGACTCCATCTAGATAACATAAGTATAAGATAAGTAGATAAGTATTCTATTTTTGTTGGTTTTTCAACTTTTATTGTACCGTCGTTTTAGCTCTCCTCACTCCGCTTTCCGGTTGACTGGTAGAGAATGCCTCAAGGCATTAAGTCCGCCTTTGAGCGTCGTACATAAAGAATAAATAAATAAATAACAATCTGATCTTAAAGATTCAATGATCTCAATCTTTACAGCTCTAACAGAGATGGAGGCCTATGAAGTGCTCAAGTTGTGCGTGCAGGAGATCCACCATCGGTTGTTCCTCAACCTGCCCAACTTCCAGGTCAAGGTGGTGTCGGCCCAAGGAGTGAAAACTTTGCCCGTCATCAACCATGCCACCTTTATGCCACAATAAGTAAACTTATGCGGTGCTTTTGTATTTAAATAAATATATCTTTTTAAATCTCCTCGACTGCTAGGGACGCCTGCAACTGAATATATTCCCAAAAGAAGGTTATCTTCCACCTGTCTCAGTGCGAGTTGGTGGGGAGCGTCAAAGCCTCTGGTTGGTGTGCAAGGTGCATCATGTGCAGGTGAGGTGGCCCTGGGAATTTAAAGTGTTTTTACGGCTCGGCCACAAGTACAAGCAGTGGGCGGAGCGGCTGGCGAATTCGTATTTCATTGCTCGCTCGCTACCAACGGACTTTTGGGACAAATGTCTTTTGTCAGCAATGAAATGCGAATTTATCTGCCGCTCCGCCCACCGCTTGTCCTTTTGGCCGAGCCCTCTTTTTTTATTAAACCTTTTTTAATTGTGACTCTTGAAATGTGATATACAGTTTTTATATGAAATTTTACTTTTATATAATATTATTATCATTTTTATACTTGATAAGGCTCTTACTTGTGAGTTTGTTAGTTTGATGTGTATTTTCGATGTCCTATAAAAATTATAGAAAAGAATTTTCGAGTTATTTGGTTTAATTGATACCCCAAGCGTGTCTGTTCCGCTCTGCTTGCTTAAGTCTTTAAATCTAGATTTATCTGATACCGGAGGACAAAGGAGAAATAAAGAACTCTATTTTAAATTTAAACAAGTACCTACATATAAGCTAGAGTCGTTTATTAGTCAGTCAGTATAAATTGCTCAGGGATACTCGCTTAGTGTGTCCCAACTGGACGTAATAATAAATAAAGTATGTAGTCACATAGTAAGGTTATTAATAATAGGATGTTATTTAAACGGTCAGCAAAATATTCGAATTTTGGTAAATAATAACTAATTGGTAAGTAACTTATGGGCAGCAGATATTTCTAATCGGTCAGCAAAATAACTAATTAGGCAGTAGGAAGCAACTCAAATGTTTCTTTTGCTGCCAAATTCTGAAGTATATGTTTGACTGTTTTATTATTATTTTATTACCCTTAAATGTAATATTTATAATGTCTACTCAATTATTGATACAAATATCGTTTTTAAGGGTCATAAAAAAATACTTTAACCTAATATCTATCAGAATACATTTCCTAAAAATTGATCCTTGATCCTTCATTGATCCTTTCCTATTCCCAAATAAATATTTTGCAGCTAAACTATTATTTTGCTGACCGCCAAATTATTCCCCTGACCAAATATTTTTTAGCTGCCCAAATAATTATTTTGCCGCCCAAAATAATTATATTGATGACCAAATATTTGTTTGCTGCCCAAATGATTTGCGGCAGATTCTTTTTGTTGAGGAAATAATTAAATGGCTGCCCAATTAATCACATCCCTTAATAATCTACGAGGGTGTTTTTAAAAATAAGTATAGCATGTAATCATTCGTATAGTACAAGCAGGAACAAAGTTAAAAAGAAAATTTTGAATATTTATATGAATTTTTTATGTAAAGCCCAGTCCTCAATTAGATTGAAAATAATCCTCAAACTTACTACACTGATCTTCTTACGCCAACCAAATTTTGTAATATTACAAGCGGTTTTATTATCTTAAATGTTATCATATTTGTAAGGTATGCACAATACCTTGTAGATTGTAATGTATACATAACGTATGCGCAAGTGATAAGAAGGCTAGCACGAGGGACTGATTATCATATTACAGAAGGTAGAAGCCTAAATTTAGTTTCCAGACAGGTCGCCGAGCTCGCAATATATAGATTTGAAGGAAAATAAACTTAACTACACATCTATCTTGATTTCGTGACGGTATTTTCATAAAGATTCCTATTGAAAAGTCGAAAAAGCAAGCTATAAAGGAATGCTTATAACGCGTTCCTACTATGTCGTGACGGAGAACATTCGTCGGTCTTAGCATTTTTATTTAAATGGAAATGTTCATATATAGGACGACACAGTTTAAACAGTTGTCCATGGTTTTTTGCAGTGCGACTGATTGTCAAGTATAGGATCAAAAGAAGACAGTCGTCCGTCGAAAAATTAATAGCCAGGATATAATGGGAACGCGCCCTAACTCAACACAGACACCGAGTACCTTTTACCAAAGTTTAGAGTGCGCGATGACGTGAGAAACTCGAAAGCTTTTATTTCACTCATTAGGTTTACGAAAAGAAACCCGATCAAAATCGCGAAAACCTCCACAGATTGAGAAACAATGACTCTGATAATGGAGGCACAATAACTCACGGGACTCAAACAAAATAGAAAATGACAACACAAAAGACTATAAAAATAGTTAATCAATAGAAACATCACTGCGAATGCGGCAAAACGATATTACATGCAACTGAGCTATAAAATTCGCGCTTTTTTATACGCAATTCTATTTTATAATAAAAATAATAGAGACAGGGTTGAGCTCAGACGATTTTAGTTGTAGAATGAAGCAAAGATACTCTAATATTATAGATTGGCTTTTACAACTACGACGAAATTTATTAATTAATCTTGTAATAAATGGAATGCAAGATAGCTGGCAAGGCATTAGCAAAATACAGGATCAGCTACAGACTCGCCTTATCTATAAACATATATTTTAGTACCATCCTCTTAAAATATTTAATAGAGGCAAAAATATAAAGCTATACTATTAATAATATTAATATTCTGAATAGATTATTACGATGTAATAAACGATTTCGCACAATACTGCGGCCTTTTGTATCACGAATTGAATTTGAGATTTTTAATACCAACTGTCGTAAAACATTTTATTTCATCCTTGCGTAATTTATAAAATGGAAATAGATAGAACGTGTTTGTTAAACAATTTCAATTTTCACTCGTATTCAGTTTACATTTTAACTATATCTCCAGCGTTTTGACTGAACGTAAACCTAAATCTATACTAGTAATATAAAGAGGTAAAGTTTGTGACTTAGTTGGCGTTAATCTCTGGATCTACTGAACTGATTCGAAAAATTATTTCACTGATGGGAAGCTAAACTATCCCCAAGTGACATAGGCTATATAAAATTATCGAAAAGAATATAAATCCTTAATAAAACTTCTACCCGTGTGAAGCCTACGCTAGTTTAACATAAAGACGACCTCCGCGGTCGAGTGTTCTGTATGCCGGTCTCAAGGCGTCGCCATCTCGAGAGGTTCTGGGTTCGATCCCCGGTGAGGGCAAATGTTTGGGTGATGAATTTTGAGGCATTTGTTCTCTAGTCTTGGATGACTATACGGCGACCAAACGTAAGTATGCTAGACTTAAAAGCGTTTTTATAGTAAGTACCAATATATTTATATTTATTCAGGATATTTATATGTATTTATCTATTAAATATATTTATCCGTCATCTAGTGTCCGTAACACAAGCAGCATTCTTTGCTTAAAATGGGGCTAGTTGATAGGTGAATGTTTAAAGATATTTTTTTTTTAAGAAGCGATAACCCAATTGGGGAAAGGCAGCAAAACTCTGCAAGGGGTGTCCGATTCAATTCCCGCTGCCTGTACTACTGAATTTGCATAAAATTTAAGTTCAGTATATTGTATAATGTTGAATATAGGGGTAGGATATGTTAACAATATACGTTATACAATATACTGTACTTAAATTTTGCTTACTACTCGTAGGTGTCCGTGTCTAGGCGTTTGTGAAAAACCAAAAAGATGAAAAGGGTTTGCGAGGATTTGCAATTGTTACGTTATGGCCCATTCACGCGGACTATGGCAATGGACTGCTTTTGCGGTGCTTTTGCGTAGTCTCCGACTAACCCTTAGGGGATAATAGTCGTGATTATATGTATGTATAACTGTAGTCAAATTAATGAAAAAACTGTAACAGGTTGTCAGTTATATTTGTCAAACGGTAGCTGAAAGATTTAGAACCCTCTACCCATCCAATAGCCGAATAGTTTATCACCGTAATTTATTTATTTATTTAAAACTTTAGTACATTTGGTGTACATGGCGGACTTAATGCCAAAAGCATTTTCTACCAGTCAACCATTGGGTGGTGCAGAAAACAAATAGAAGTAGGTACACTAAGTTTTTAGAAATATAACAAAAACACATTTCAATATGAATATAATATAATATAGAATTAATAATTTAGTAATTCCCGCTGACGTAGCCCTGAACCCTTTTCTATTTACAGCTATCAAACAACTTTGTGGTAAAAGGAAGACCGGAATCGGATTTGGGAGTCCCGATAATCCATTAACTAGAAACTGTTACTATTTTACTGTAATAACGATGAAGTAATGAATGAATAAATGATGAAGTAATGAACTGAAATATTAGCGAGTCAAAATAAATACATAATTGCACACTTGGTGCAATCGTCATAAGTCCAAAAAATGTTTCGTGATTTGGGCCACAAAAAGTGTCAAATTCTCTTTTACACCAAGTGCTACACTATCGTTAATTCTCCACTGTTCATTTTAACGTTCTTATACTGTTGGTTACGACAATAGCCGTAAAAACGTAAGAAGCTAAGATCGTATTTTCTTTTCAAGGGCATGGCAGGCTGTTAGTAAGTTATCATTACGCCATTTTTTTACAATAAACCGTGGCTTTTATAAGAGCACTTTTATAGAGGTGAGTTTAAGGAAAAATCTGTAGCAGAGCTCTTGGATAAAATATTAATATTTGAGGGTCTGATGTTTCGTTTTATTAGTTAACGAAATATTTTGTTGCCATAGAAAATACTATAATTTTTATACATACTTACCAATTTTATTTGTAATTGTATTTTTATACCTTCCAATGCATTAATTAATTATTCTAAAGCTAGGTTCTATGACATGTTTAAACAAGAATACCGTAAGTTTTCTGTACTTGGAAAAATTTTACGTTTTAATATTTTTTATTAGCCTCTAGTTAATTTTTGTTATATGCAGCACTACCACCTATCTACGGCACAAATTCTACAAGAGATTACAGGTTCTCCGTTTCTACCAGTGTAGATCTATGACATATTTAAACAAGAATACCGTAAGTTTTCTGTACTACATAGACGTGAAGATAATTATGCTATTTGAAAATGCTCAGCAAATGACCCATCATCAGAAAATGAATCCATAAGCAAAGCAGATAATACGAGTAGCTATAGGACAAACCTCTCCTAACCAATTCCACCTGGCGACAGCTAGTAAAGATTTCACCTACTTATAAGAATATAAGAAATTGTTTTGAAAAGTGTTTTTTTATCCTAAATAAGTACCTATTTATATAGAAAAGAAGAAAATCGCCAGATTTTAATGTAAATATGGAACTAAATGGTTGCCGAACGTGCATTTTGTATTTGCACAACAAAATTGCTCTTAATGCTTGCTGTATTTGAATAGAAATCAGAGAGTTCGCCGCCAATTAGATTAGCAAGTATGCCGACGTCTTATGTACGTAATTAAACAATGCATGGAATTAAGACTCTTTACCGACACTAGCTAAATAGTTAGGATTATGTTTTGTATAATCTATTATAGTACTATAATAATACAATGACAGTTAATTATAACTCCAATTAATAACGACAAATGACTATAGGTACCTATGTACAAAAATAAACGAAAGAGTTGTGATAAATATGTAGTAATGTTAGATTTTACGTGTATTCAATGAAACTATGAAATATCACGTCGTATAAATATTCATACGTGAGTTTACGCACCGTCATAAATATGCCTAGGATGATAGTTCTAGCCTATGGTAAACATTTATCACATGCAAAAACCTTGTGACGTGTTTCAACAGATAAGTTTTGTCATCATTAGCAGTAAAATAATGAGAACCTACTGAAATATGTACAGTAAAGACGCAACTCAAAAAATGAGTTTTTATCGTAACTACAAGGTATAATGTTTTTGACTTCTTACCAAGTATAAAATACAATGCACACTCATATAAATATAAATCCAAAACAAAAAAAAACACTTTTCACCAAAAAGTTTTGACTTTACACTGTTTTTTTAGTTCACTTTTTTACACTGTCGAAAAACAACGTAGTTCTATGGTTGAGTGACATGTGGGAGGGTCGACGCGAGCGCACGGGCCGGTGCGCATGCGCGGATGAGCCGGAGGCTGTTATCACGAGACGAATGCCAGTACTGTGACCATAAGTTTGTTGATTAGAAAACTACACAGGAAACCACAATCGGAATTATCTTTTTGAATATTTTTATATATAAAAAATCCAAAGAGTTTGATTTTTGTTTTGTATTTAACAGAAACTTACGTATGTTATGATAAGGATACGATGAAAAAAATAATGTGGCTATATTCAAGGTTTTTCTGAGTTCATGTATGAAAAACTGTTATATAATCGTTTTTTTCGAATGTCATGCTAGTACAGTTTCCAATTAGCTTGACCGCCAATATAAAGTAGTATAAATCAGTTTTTCAATCAAACCCATTCTTTAAGAATTCAAGTGCTTGGTTCAGGGAAGGTTGAATCAAAATCATGGTTACACTAATGCTCGTACTTTGTGAGATGAATGAAAGTATGATCCAATAAACATGCGCACCCGACATCGATCCCGGTGGGAACCGAAGTGCAGTTATGAATTTATATGATGCTATTACACAGGTTCCGTATGACTTTACAGCAACACATAGTTAATGACAACTGACATATTTGTAGGAAAAACTACTTTATTGTACACATAATTGTATTTACAAGCTTAAATATTTTGTAAATTGTCGTACAATTCCGACAGGTGGACTCGGTATGTGTCAGTAATTTTCAATTTATTTATACCTACTCTTCTTACGAAAGATGACACGAGAATGATAGTCATTCTGATACAAGTTTTTTTTTTGTTTTTTTGATATATTAGGTCCTTACCTATGAAATTGGTGTTTTGTATGGAGATTTTGGGGATGTCTGCATTTTACATACTAACAATTTATCAGTTTTCTTCACAACGACAAATCCAGAGATAATAATATTTGGCATGTATCATTAGACAAGCTTTAGCAATATGTGTTTGAACACGCTTGATAAAAATTATTCATCGTTTTTATGTTAATGCAAATCAAATGATGTATTCGGGAGGCAGTTAAAAATAATTGTCTTTGTGTCTAATTTTAACACAATTAAACTTACAAAAATTTGCAAATTAAATAATACGAGCTCAAATATATGGTCTATTTTTAGAAGAGGAAATTATTTTATAAGAATGTTCTGAAACTTAATAGTTACGGACAAATTGCTAAGACAGAATAAAAACACCAATGTCATAGGTAAGGACCCAATAATTTCTACGTCTATTGTCTAAGAACAAGATTAATGAGATTAGTAGTTATTAAATGCTGTGTTCTATATTATTTTATGATTCCAATTGGTTAGCATCGCCAGTACATATCAGTTGATTATGGATCAGTCCCCTATAATGGACCTCTTCGAATTTTTATGGGTATGGGTCGAGTACATTAGATTTACTATAAAGGCTCCTAATATATCAAGAATTACCGAAAATAATGTTCCTTAATTAATTAAAATTTAATTAATTATAACTTAAAGAGAACGTATTTCCTCCTTAAGGGTCGGCAACGCATCTGCAGCTCTTCCGGTGTAAATGTCTGGCGGCGGTGATCACTTACCATCAGGTGAGCCATCTGCCCGTTTGCTCTTTGTTTGCATAAAAATAGAGCCAATAATTTACTTTAACATTATACAAAAATTTACATTATTATGTAATGTGTAACTTACAATTGATGGTATGATATGTTATGTACAATTACAAATTTGCAACTTACAACTGCAAATTCGTAAGATACAATTTTACAGTCCTTTTCTACATAATATATAAGGGACGTTTTAGAGCAACGCCGGCGTCCGGCACAGGCCACGCGCGCGCGTGTACACGTCAAAATTTATGGAAATCGCCGGCGTTGCTCTGAAACCACTCATAAACGTTTATTAAGTAAATTGTAACATTTGTAAATTGGAGCATTTGTAGACTATTACCTTTAGAATTCATACATATTTGTAAAGTTTATTAAACAGCACTTATCAAAAAACCTTACAAATTTGTCACTCTTTTACAAAATTGTACAATTGTAACGTTAATTGAAAAGGGCTCGCCTCTTTTTAGAACAACAAATCAAAATTCACAATGAAATAATGTTTCGATGGAACCCGCCACAATGGTTAAAAAGAATACTTTATATAGTAATTTAAGTCCAATTGCTGACGTCTGACGTTGATTAAGTACTTATAATAATAATCCAGAGTGAACAATAGTAAATTACGACTATTCGCTTTAAAGATGTGAAATAACACATAATATAATGTAAAATTTTTTTTTTTAAATAACTTGTCCGCGTTTGCTTGAAAAAACATATGTCATTGCAGGTACTGTTGGCATCAAATATAATTAATGAAGCATAGGAATCAACAGCATCATGCTTCAGACATGGACTTATAAAAAAGGCTTCAGATGGAACAATTTTCATCTTATGTCTAATAAAAAAAAAAATATTATAATAACTATGTAAAACTTTCTTATCTCTATGTAGAAATGTTAATGTGATGCTATGGAATTATTATGAAGCCCTATTTTTTCTGCGAGTTCATAATTAAAAAACGATTAATCACATCGTGTTAGGGCAGCAGGTGTGTAGGGCGATTCTTTCTTACTGTACCAGATGTACTTTATGTTCCGAAATCAATTGACGTCACCAGAGTGTTTAAGGTCATTACTATGTTGTTACTTTCTATGATGGCGAGTGGCTACGCTCTTAAATCCTTAAGATAATGTCTAAAGTCGAATTATTTAATCGCCTTCGTGAATTTCAATACCTAATAAATGTACTACTGAAGTGCAAAGTGAAGGCCGGAATATCAGAGATCAAATGTCCAGTGCGACCGTGCACTCAGGCGCGATGGTAAGTTAGTTACGTAAAGGGTTGACGCGACACGAGGAAATCAACTTTGTTTATTTTCTATAACGTATAGATATGGAAAATAATCAAGAAAGTTGTAACACTCACTTTCAGTTTTGCAAAAAATGAATTTGAAGTTTTAAATATTGGGTTCTTACCTATGAAATTGGTGTTTTTTTCTCTCTTAGTATTTTGTCTGTAACTATTAAGATTCAG
This sequence comes from Parapoynx stratiotata, assembly GCA_910589355.1. Lineage (NCBI taxonomy): Eukaryota > Metazoa > Arthropoda > Insecta > Lepidoptera > Crambidae > Parapoynx > Parapoynx stratiotata. The sequence continues at coordinate 1,970,433 of OU342458.1, forward strand.
AGTATTCCTAAAAAATAATTACCTCGTCTAAAAATAAACTATATTTTTGAGCTCTTTTGATTTGTTTTGATAATTTGTTGTAAGTTTAATTGTGTTGAAATTGGACACGGAGACAACTCTTTTTAAGTGCCTCCCAAATACATTATTTTATTTGCAATCACTTAAAAACAATAAATAATTTTTATGAAGTGTGATATTACACATATTACTAAAGCTTGTCTTATGATACATGCCTAATATTATTATCTCTGGATTTGTCGTTGTGAAGAAAACTGATAAAATGTTAGTATATAAAATGCAGACATCCCCAAAATCTCCATACAAAACACCAATTTCATAGGTAAGGACCTAATAATCAAGAAAGTTGTAACACTCACTTTCAGTTTTGCAAAAAATGAATTTGAAGTTTTAAATATTAAGGTCAATATATGTATTGTTTTGCCAGCAGTGCCTCTTCACATTTTATCTGGGCTTCTACGGAAGATCAGTGTATAATGATTAGACAAGGGGCTTGTACTATTAATGTAACTCGGCCTGAACAGAGGGAACAGTTTCCAATTCATCTCTTAGGGTTACGAGTGATCTAATATATGGCAGGATAACCTTAGGTCGGTGAGCTGAATAAATCTTCGGGTACTAGTTTAATGCTAATGAAATTAGAACTGATACATAGTTAGTACCAACTCAATGATTCAGTTTTGCATATTAAGAGCAAATAGTCGCCATATAATAAAAAAAAAATAAAGTAAATTTTTTCCTCACAATATTTATTAAGGGTAAAGGTAAAAGGATAAATAATGTGGAAAATAATAAGCATTGGCTCACATTGACAGTTCTTTTTTGTGTTTTTCCGAAGTCAGTCAGTTTTTTTGTGAGTTTTAAGCCAATTCACTTCAAAGTTAAAACAACCACTACTGTATTTAATAAGTGAACAAACATTTACATAAAATACAAACTTTTCCGATAGTATAAAACTGAGTCGACATAACCTTCACTCGACGAGCAGTCTCATCGCAACGGAAGTAATTACCCGAAAACCGATGAAAACGCTCAAACGAATAAAAAGTTGAATCGAAAATTCATTTGCGAGAGTATGTACGTACACCTGAGGCCAGATAAATGGGGTTGCTACGAAGCGACATTATTTGAGTTTTTTCTATTTGGAGTATAATCGTTAATGATGCCATTTTTTTCGAAACGAAAATCAAAGGACACTTCAATCTAATAAAATAAAACTTAATAAAATTCAATCTATCATGAACCGAGATTGATACAGCAAAATATAGTGGTGATTTCCAGAGTTTGTTATTATCAACTGCCTTAAAAGTAAAACAATTTCTTATCTTATGTCATAATACTGATAATTTAAAACTTCGTAGGTATAAACTTCTCTAATCTATTTATTGGAATTCAAATATATAACATTTACCAAGTAATTGCAAAACCTCATCAAGAAGCCGCATCCTCTATTTTCAATAAAAGGAATGTCCTATAAAGTAACCTTTGTCTTCAGAATGCAAATCAATACAGGAATGCTATCTAACGGATTGCGAGTATTGGGACTCAAATTGGGGAGGCATATTAATCACGATCAAATTCGATATCTGAAGCAAACGATGATGTTGAATAATCGCTCTGAGCCTTTTGCGATTAAGATAGAGCTGAGTAATGGACAGACATAAATAAAGAAAATTACAAAACATTTACTATATTAGCTAGGTAAAGTTAGATGACCTGAGTTTTCTCTGGGAATACATCAATAGATGAGGTGAGAAAAAATTAAATTTAAAGTTTTTGCTGCCAAAAAAATCAATAACTAAGATATAATGGGTCAGAAAAAGCACCAGAAAAATCCACCCAAGCTGTGAAAAAGCCAGACCAGAAAAGCTATGAATAAAATATGAAAGTAAATGGTAAGTAGTAATGGGAAAAAATATTGATTGTGAAAACGAAGACATGGTCAAGAAGGAGCGAGTGTTCCAATGATAAGTGACAGAAGAGGAATGAAATTGGGAATAGGGGAAGTGATGACGCTCTATCAAATACAAAATTAATTAAAAATTACATTATTTTCTTCGTATTAGTGAGAACGATTTCTGAAAATACGTAGTAATTTCTACAGAGGGTCGAAATCGAAATGGCACTCTGATCGAGCTGTCGCGGTGGTCAAAGTCGGTTGATTCCTGCCTGTAAATACATGCTAAATAGGTAAAAATACCATCAAAGAATTCACAAACGCATATTATATACGAGTAACTAATGCCGCAAAGTATTCCAAAATACATAGATGGTTGGAATGAGCAGACCCGACATGAAGCATTTCCGTCGCTGCGGCATCCGACCGACCCCGTCTCGCGACGACGGAATTACAGATTGCATACCGGACCTGGATATATTATCTGTGGAACTTGTGAGTGTGAAGACTGAATTTTGCGCGAATTCTTTAGTAAGTCAGATAATTATGTATTTTTTAAAATGAAGTGTTTGATTATTGGTGAACATTGCGTTAAAAATTACTGTAATGAATATACGTTAGCGATGTAATTTTTCATGCAAGTTTACGCCACAAAAGGATTTCTAATAATTTATCACGGCCACTAATTCCACTTGATGTTTGTTAGATTTATATTTTTATTAAGTCAATGAAGTTAACTATCGGCCAATGGTTTTTTTAAGAAACTATTATTTTATTTTATTTTTATTTTATTTAGACACATAACAGAGTACAGTTACATAGTACATACAATAAATTAGCTATAAATTTAGGGTACAGACTGTACTCCAACAACATGCGTCCTAAAATTTACAATCGTTCTGTGAATCAAATTTTAGACAATAATGACATATGTTAATAATAGACAGATATAAGATATATAAATAAATAAGTAATTTAAATATAGGTATACTATAAAGTGACATAAACAATACATATTATTATTTTCAAACTTACATACAAAACTAATAATTTGGGATTTGTATACGCAATTAAACACAATCATGTACTCTATATAAGAACATATTACATATTACGAAAACTTGTTGATTAACATTAAAAGAAATTCGCCAATGAGTACACCAAAATTTATTATAAATGTTATATACATAAAAACTACTTAACAATATTGTGAACACTCCTTCTGAAGGCACCAGGACTAGAGTTCATGACATCGAGATCAGTATTATCTTGGATTATATTGTTGTACAGACGGCACATGCGTACCACTGGATTATAGTAGGATGCCTAACAAGAGTTAGGGTAAACCTTTAGGTTAATCACGGATTTAACAGAAAGTAAAAAGGGATGCCTTTACATTTTATGAACATTATAAGAAATAAATAATAGACTCTCCTATTCTTACTGTTTTAAAAAAACAGCTGAAAGCTATTTTTTCCTCTAGAGGCTATTTGGTTGACTGCGAATTTCCTCGACTGCACATAACAGCTGTTACTCTGTCCATATATTAAGCCCATACGGCCATCGTTTAATGAGATTTCCTTAAACTACCGTTTTATTGTCCTCAAATGTTCCACCGCGTATTTTTATTTCTGTACCGGGTTTTGCCATTGAGAGCACTCCACGTATAAATCTCAAAGAGTGCGGTTCTGCGAAATTCAATTCAAAACTGAAGCGCTAACGGCTTGTAACCTTAGTGCAGGCGATTCGCTAAAACAATTAAATTTAAAGAACGTGCACTGTTAATAAACAACTCTAGACATTTTTTGTGCTTTACGTAGTGGAATTTATAATTCGTTTAAGTTCATTTTGCTGTAGTGATTTCATGTCACTTTTAGCTCGCTCAATATATTGAGTCTTATTTCTAAACTTTCGAGATAAGATTTTGATGACCCTTTGCGTTTATATTAAGTTGAGATACACCACACACCTACCTACACCTAACTACAGTGTCGTGTGGTCTGCATCATCATGTGCCAGGGTGATTACTTTCCATCACGAGAAGCTGACAATGGCGAGCGCTGCGATAGAAGGTAGCCATGGGTACCATATCAAAGCCGCTCGCCATTGACAGCGAGCTCATCCTCAGCTTGGATTCAAAATGGTCGCGTACTAGAAATAATAAAGAATCAATAATCCGCTTAGAATTTCCTTCCACGTACGCTCGGATTGTGGAATGAGCTTCCTGCCGAGGTTTGCCTTAAGGATTACAGCATGAGGTTCTTCGAGAAGGATGTAAAACAGTTCTTGGAAGGTCGGCAAACTAGTGTCGCAATTTTTTATGAGTCAGTTCTGGGAACTGGCTCGACCCCTGATCCAAGCGCGGTATGCCGACTGTTTGTTGCGTGAGCAGTTCTCCCAGTATGGTCAGTTTAAAAGGAACTTAACCACGACTCGTGGTGAGCATTGAAGTCCCCCAAAAACACCAATTCCGCGTTTGGAAACTGCTCTTGCGCGTCATCTGCCTCCCGACTAAGGTGTTCAAAAAGTTCAGTTGTCCCCATGTCGCCGTTATGGGATCTGTACAGGCACACATAAATGTGTATGCCATGGTCAACATGCACCCTAAGGATTGACAGGGATGGTTCCTCCAAGCAGCGCGACGGTGACAGCGAACATTGGACGGACGAACAAGCACACTCCGGCTTTCGTTTTGAAGGACTTCAAAAACGTAGTCAGGATAATGAAGGTAGCTCGTATAGCTCGGGCGGAGTATCTGCGTCTCCGTCAAAAACAGCATAGCTGGTCGTGCCGCTTCAAGGTGTTGGTGGACGGCATTGAGGGTAGCATGGAGCGCGGATGTTAGCGAACCCGACCTCAAACAGCGAGATCGCGACACCCCGGAGAAAAACTGACTTGACTGTGTCGCTGTCACGCCCCAGAAGGGGGAGAGGTGGCCACAATAGGGATGGAAATAGAATTTATAGGGAGCATAGAACAAGCGCGGTGTCGGAAAGAGCATTCGCAAGTACCCCGCGCTCTCCCGTGATTCGGTCTGTATGCCGTAAGGCAGGTAAGGCCATGGGTTGGTGGTGGGAATCCTCCACATAGTAAACCCCGGAGAAAAAAAGGGGCGATGAGTTGTATTCTTTCCGTCACCGCTCGGATAAAAACTTATAGTATACGTATCACAAGAAACATATTGCATGCAACATAATAGGTTTGAATTCCCCTGTTTAATGCAGTAAGTACAAACGCATACATTATAGTGACATTACCTGTGCCCTCACAATCCGACTAATGCGAGCACTAAACAACCATTAGCGCAATTACTGAGTTGCCTGCGCATTATGTGCGGCGCGCTTAGTTTATGCGCCGTTTAACTCAATTCCATCTGTACTATAAACTCTATGATAGAAGATCTATTTCTATTTCTTACAATTAATGATATAAATTATAAAGGACAATGACAAATTCATATTGTTCATTAAATAATTTAGGAGTTGATTGATTTTATTTTTAAATAATGATTAATACTACAGTAATTATAATTAAATAAAATTCTCAAGATTTAATATAATAACAAAAATTGTCTTAATTGTAAAATTGTATATACACTTGATGTTTGCATGCTATGGTATATGGCTGAATAGGTGGTGAAATTGTGTATTTATTCCAACTTATTGTACCCTTTTCAAATGCAAATAAATTATTATTATTATTATTTAAAAAAATCTCAAATGCTTGAGACACATCTCCACTTCCTCATAAATTCCTGGTAAAATCATCAAATAAGGTAAACGCAGGTATTACCACGGTAGTCAAAAATCTGCAGGTATTACCGAGGTAAGTATATTCTTACCGTTTTATGCAATTGAAGTCATACTGCGATAATGACTGCAAAATTGTGTATCTTACTTATTCTGTTCCGTTTTTTAATTTTTATGCTGGGTATTCAGCTTGAGGAGCTCGGTGGCGTAGTGGTTAGTACGAAAACAAAGCTTCCTTCGCCATGGTCAGGCCGTGGATGGGTGACCAAAACTTTGTGATCTCGAGCTCCTCCGTGCTTCGGAAGGCACGTTAAGCCATTTTTCCCGATCGCTATTGCAACCGTTTCTGCCCACCAACCCGCATTGGGCCAGCGTGGTGGTGTTACGGCCCATGCTCTTCATGTGTATCTCCATTAGGCCTGAGCCCAGCAGTGGGACGTGTATATACGTCCTATATATGTGTCTATATACGTATGCTGAGGACGATATTCAGCTTAGATAATGACAAGCTCGAGGTAGTGAAACCAACCGTAAGTATTTTTACAGTGAATTTTCGATTGGCTGATTTCTCGAAATGAAATCAGTCCGATCACTTCGAAGAACAAATGAGAACTTCGTCAGCATTAAATTCTCTCGCTTGTTTTGGGAGCTACTATGAGTACAGCTGACTTTGTAAGAAGCGAAAGTTTTTATTAATCACTTCTGATCGGGGTTCAAGTGTCGAACTAATTCCTGACCCAAATCCATGGGCACATCGATTGGCCGCGAGTGGGAATAGCGCATACTATGGACACTTCATACTATAATCTAACATATAACAAGCATATATAACATTCAAAGAACATAATATTGGGTCCTTACCTATGAAATTGGTGTTTTTATTCTGTCTTAGCAATTTGTCCGTAACTATTAAGTTTCAGAACATTCATTTAAAATAATTGCCTCTTCTAAAAATAGACCATATATTTGAGCTCGTATTATTTAATTTGATAATTTTTTGTAAGTTTAATTGTGTTAAAATTAGACACAAAGACAATTATTTTTAACTGCCTCCCGAATACATAATTTGATTTGCATTAACATAAAAACGATGAATAATTTGTATCAAGCGTGTTCACACACATATTGCTAAAGCTTGTCTAATGATACATGCCAAATATTATTATCTCTGGATTTGTCGTTGTGAAGAAAACTGATAAAATGTTAGTATGTAAAATGCAGACATCCCCAAAATCTCCATACAAAACACCAATTTCATAGGTAAGGACCTAATATATGTTAGGCTAAACTAGTGACTCGCCCCGGCTTCCCATGTGTTACCCCCGTTTTACCACCGGAATGGAGTTTTATGAATCCTATTCTTAGCGGATGTCTTCATCCTTTATTGAGCCTAACTGCTCAATTTCAAGTCTGTAGTTTTTATGATTTCGTGATTAATCAGTGAATTGTATATAATATATAGGGGTGCAACTCTTCACAACGTTGATAAGCTCAAACCAAGCACCCTTGACTTCTAAAAATGATGATCAGCAAAATGATCAATTTGACTTACGATTATATATCTTACGTTACTTAAAACTTTAACAGCTATAAAAAATTGGTATCAAATGTCTCTGCTCTTTGTAAATTTCAATTTTTTATTTTCTACTTTTTAGTGCATTTCTAAAAGTCGAGATTTTAAAAAGTTTTTTTTTTTGTTTTTAAATATTTTCATTTTTGTTTAATTTGTTTATTCTATGAACGACGTACCACGTAATATTTTTGTATTATATATAGTGTTTCAATGTTATTGACCATGAAAGTCCAGCACGTGTCAGATATATGCAAATTAATGGCAAATAGATTGTTCTGCGTACAATCGTATTTTTATATATCTATACATACTCCTATATAGCAAGTGGAAGGATGTAATCTCTGCCTACCTCTGTGGGAAAAAGGCGTGACTTATCTACGTATGTATGTGCAACTGTGTATGCATATAATAAAACTGTAAAAAAGCTGTCTGTACCTTAAATATCTTTTTGGAAATTTTTATGGGGGTGTAATAATAATCATACGCAAACACACGAACACGCACACACACACGCACGCACGCACACACACACCACACACACACCACACACACACACACACACACAACACACACACAACACACACACACACAACACACACACACACACACACATACGTTCTGTTTTGTTTTATTCTATTTTATACATATATATTTAAGAATGGCAAAAACTTTACTAAATCCTGCAAGTCCGGTGGAGGGCGCTAATGTCTGTCATACAGTTAAAAAAACTAGTACAGGCGTTAACGTTCAACCGTATCATGTTATGTCGCCAAAACTTGTACCTATTTTTTAAGATAAAAGAAAAAGATGTAATCGATATAAATAACAAATCACCATTTTTTATATTTTGTCTGTCTGTATGTTTGTGCATGTATCATGCAAAAACTACTGACCGGATTTTGATGAAATTTGGTATGGTGATAGCTGAATATCCTATTTAATATCTAAGTTAACTTTTACTACAGAAAAGTGTCTTAAAACTTCCATGTAGACCGCCTGATTGTCGGCAAACATTTGTTTCGAAAATGAATTAAAATCTAATCAGTAATGTGTAGTTAGTGTGTGAGAAGAAGCCTACAGTATTCTTCAGAATTTTTTTTTAATTATCACAGTAAAATACTCAATATTAAAAAAGTATGTATAAAGTTCTGAAGTTGCCAAACTAGACGGCGCTGGCGCCACAGGGTTTTCAAAACTTGTTAACGTTGTGTTATTTTTAAACTATACGGAAAAAGAAGTAAATAATTTCGAATCAAATCTTAGAGTACCTATAATATTTGTAGTGTTAAAGAAAAAATACACAATATTTTTACTTTTTTTTTTCATCTGCCAAAAACGCTATCCACCATGTTCGTGAAATTAGATGAGTAACGCTTTATGTAAGTAAACAATTAGGTACTACGCATAATCAAAATCCGTCAAACGCCAGTCGCAACCAATCAAGCATGACTGTCGGCTATGTCACGCATGCGTATTGAATTTTTTACAATAATCGTGTCGCTACGGCACAGATAATTCATAGACCATCAGAACCGAAAGCGTTTTTGACATCTAAGCAAAAACGTAATTTATAATTTATTATTGTGATTTAGGCTTTTTATAATTTTTTTATGGTGACTGCTATCAGTTATTAACCATTTGGGGCCAAATAAGGGTCAACGAGATTCTTGAGAAATCTAAGCCCGCCCAAACTGTGCAACAGAGCTCTGTTCTGTTTTGTGATAACGGGATGCGGAGCTGGCGAGCAAATTTTCACACCCCAGAAACCTCTGATATTTAAACATTTAATTTAATAACTGCATAACTGTGTTAATTTCCAGACACAAACTATTTTGTCAACATCAACATATAAATTAATAGCCACGAGAACGAAGTCGCGGGCACAGCTAGTATGAAAAAAAAATCACTTTTACAAGATTGACAGCTATTTTTATTTTGCTTCCTATTTTACCGTTTCACATGGTAGCGACAAGACGTCACTATTGTAACTTTTACAACAGATACCTACTACTTCCTTTGTATCATAAGAACGACTTTGCAGTATTGGCAGACATCAGAACGTCAATTGATTCAATTGTAGATCATTTATAATTTTATGTTTTAGATCAATCTGTTTGGTGACGATTTGCGTAGATTATTTGAATAGGTCTAAATGTGTTGTGTTCCTTTTGGTTCCATACATACATACAAGCTTGCCTTCCCGCTCGATAGATAGAGTGGTACAGACCTCCGCTTGTACAATCCTGCCACACCTTTTTCGCTTCCTCTACTCTCATTTATAACTTCATTCTTAATGCAATCTTATCCACAGAATATCAGTGGTCGTGGCAAAACTGCAATAGCTGTCACGGCCGTGTACTGAAATAACTCTCAGTAAATTTTGCTAATTTGAGTTATTAATAATGTTCTTCATGTAGAAGACGCTACCATTAACTAGTTTTATTAGACAACACGTGGATCCAAGATTTAGAATTGAAATAACATCAGGCGCAAGTTTATGATTATTTGATTTTAAGAGTTATATAAACAGTTGTATTACTTATTCAAGTACGATTTTAACCGCCTCTCTGGTCTACTGGTGCACACCACCGGGTGTTGATCGGGAGGTCCGGGTTCGATTCCCCACGGGGGCAGAAGTTTTTCTGCTCGGTTGGGTTGTTGGTAGGGCTTCTAAGCCCGCCTGGCTAGCAACCACCGTGTTACCTAAATTTGTCACCATAATAACAATAATGAAAGCATTGTTGTACTCCAACAATCAGAGGAAGATAGCCAGTTCCTCGGTTGTTGAGAGGATAACAGGTGATGCTCGCTTGCATCTTCGGCCTTATCATCACTTACCATCAGGTGAGATGAAGGCCAAGAGCTTACCTGTCATATGTAAAAAAACAGTATAGTTGTTTCTATCACGATTCCAGGCAGTTCAGTTTACAACGTAGACACGGAGAGTATTAAAGAGTAATGATTTGCGAAAATTTTATTTAGGATTAAATAAAAAAAAACAAAAAAAATCGAAAAGATTCTTTTGTCGTTTAGGAAGAAGCAAAGGTAGAAAAATGGCATTGTCTATGCAAAATATCGCGTAATCGCTACATTTGGCAAGCACTGCGTTTGAATTGAACTCAAGAATCTGTCCGCCAAGTCGAGCATTAGTTTATTCTGTAGCGCATGCCCTCCACTGTACCCGGTCCATGGCAACAGGTTTGACCCATGTTTCACAATTGTCTGTTGTCGGGGATACAATAATACATACATACATATAATCACGACTATTATCCCCAAAGGGTTAGTCAGAGACTAGGCAAAGGCACCGCAGAAGCAGTCCATTGCCATAGTCCGCGCTTCACCAAGCAGTGACTACACTCAGCGTGACAGGTGGTGAGCCCTTTGCCGCTATAAGCTATTGGATGTTGTGCAGTTCTAAGTCCATTTGTCGCCTTTTACGACACCCAAGGGAAGAGATGGGTTGGTAGTATTCTTTTAATGAGGCGCTACCACACAGCGGATACAATAAAAATTTATACAATATATATGCGTATAATGTCAATGCTATATAATGTTTACTTACCGATTCTCACTATCCAGAACACACTTCAACTATCTCTTTTTCACTTTAATACAACATATCATATCTTCATCCCTCCTTTTTCCCCGGAGGGGTAGGCACAGATGTCAACAGCCACATATTGCCAGATATATTAAGTCCCCATGTGCCTGTTGCCATGCACCGGGCACAATTTGAGGCAAGCGATATTCACAATGAACTGTACATTAACATTATTCAAACTCACTTTAATAATTTACAAATTATATCTCGTTACAAATTATACCTCGACTCGTTATAAATTAACACATTGAAGTTCATAAAATTAGTAGCGAAATACGAGTCGTTATAATAACACAAAAGCGCGCAAGACCAGTTCTTAACTAATAAAATTGTTCATAGTTATATTGATTGGCCCTTATCAATCAAAGACTCGAATGATATATTAAATTGTGAATCAGCACTAACCAAACTGTGCTATCTAGGTAACTATATAAAATCGATAATATAAATAGGATTTTGAACAATCCTCAGCGTATATACGTCCCACTGCTGGGCACAGGCATTCCTCATGGAGAAACACATGAGAAGTATGGGCCGTAATACCTCCACGCTGGCCCAATGCTGGTTGGTGGGCCCACATGGCTTAACATGCCTTCCGAAGCACAGAGGAGTTCGAGATCACAAATCCAAGGCCCGACCACGTACACCACCGAGCTCCTCCTGATTTTGAACAGATATAAAAAGCATTTATCATATTTAAAAATCTCTATTGATGCCCTCACGAATTTGCACTGTCAGCAAAAGCTGACAGTGTGTATGAAAAATCATACACACAAAATCAGGCGTGTAAGGAGCACTGTGTTTCTTATGACCACATTTAGCCATACAAAATTGGGCTTGGTCAGATGGAAAATCGTGAAAGAGTGGTAACAAGTGGCTAGCTCCTACTTTTCCTTTGTATCATAAGAATTTTTCATGATACGCGATAGCCGACGAGATATATATAGTCTTCGTCGTCTTGGTGTTTTTTGTTGTTCAATGTCTATCTGGTCATGTCTAATGGTCAATAAATGCTTTTTAATTTTTTGTTTCTTTCTTTCCATAGACAACGATAACCGTAAGCGGCAACCGCTTCCCATCAGACGGGTCGTATGATTCTCATTCTCATTATTCAATCAATTTATTTATTTTCTTTAAAGTAAGTATTTTGTATGTATATTCTAAAAAATAAGACACACAACATAGCAGAGAATAATTTTAATAATAATAAATAAATATCTTCAGACATTCACATCTATCAACTAGCCTCATTTTAAGCAACTAATGCTGCTTGTGTTACATATACTAGATGACGGATATGTATTTCATAGATAAATACATATAAGTATTCAGGTTTTATGTAATACATATATAAAACATCAAAGACTGGAGAAAAAATGCCTGTATTCATCACACTAACATTTGCCTCCACCGGGGATCGAACCTTTCGAGATGGCGACGACGCCTTGAGACCGGCCGGCGTACAGACCACTCTACCACGTAGGTCGTGTAGTTTTAGAACACTTGAAGAGTAATTTATAATTCGTAGGTGACAAATCAATATTTTATTGTGAGTGTGTGAGTAAAACATAAACCCAGTATGTACTGGTGTACTTAATGATGTCTGTCTATGAAATAGAGGGGAATATGATTTATGTAGAGCTTGCTCATCGGTCTGAGTCCTCTACTTGGGTACTTCACGTGAATAGCGACAGAAGCAATTAGTGGACCAAACTACGCAGATTAATATACCTCTCTAACGACCCGAGGCTTATCTCCGTTTATAATAAAGCAAAGTTATTATTTTATTTGTTAATAATCCGCTGACTATACTGCCTACAGGATTTTTTTTATTGTATAGGCGGCAAACGAGCAGGCGGGTCACCTGATGGTAAGTGATCAGCGCCGCCCATGGACACATACATATACATATTTTACTTATTTCTTTCGTTTTTTTTATTTAATGCTATACTGTGACAAACTGTGACCATACTGGGTCAGGCACATTTTATCGAGCCATACATGTTTATACGCACAACAATTGCCAATAATGTATGGTTTTTTTTATACCACCAGGATGGCAAACAAGCATACGGCCCACAGATGGACGCCTGCAACACCGAGGGCATCACCAGCGCGTCGCCGACCCTTAAAATCCCTTTTTACGCCCTTTTTGAAGGACTCCATGCTGTAGTCTCTCGGGAAAGCCTCACCAGGAGTCCATTACACAGCCTAAGCGTACGAGAAAGGAAATGCCTCCTAAAACGCACGGTACGCGACCATTTTGGTTTTGGTTTTTGATGACTTTAAATATTTGAAATAATATCTATTTATTAATAAATATACCAACAAAAAATAAGGCACAATACACAAATTAAACATTTTCTGTAAATAGGAGAAAATCGTAAAATAATAAGGAAATAAGACCGAAATTCGTGACAATTTACCCAAATGAGACCTCCGGTTAACTGTAGACCTCCAAAATCACCGCGGACTAGTTATCATGCTAATGAGGTCATTATAACTTGGTAATAACGATAATTTATTTTAATCAAAGATATTTTATGCTAGGAATTGAGTTCTGAAAGCGATTTACAAGTTATGTAGAGTATGGGATTACGAGTTTCATCAGACTCGCATAAAAAAAGTGGCTGCACTTTGTACACAAGGGTTTCTTGACTCATGTGCTTTGAACAAGGCTAATTGATACCTTAGACCATAAAACCTGTCGATTTTTTTGTATTTTTGACGAAATAATTGTAAATTAAAAACAATATTTATAAATGTATATTATATTAGTTAGCAAACAAAACTGGGTATAATTATCATATTAAAAGTAACCTCAAACTAACAAACTATAATAACCAACAAAAAAAATCACTATAACTTGGTCAATGGTCACGGTCAATTGCAAAGGTGTTATCTCTACCGAAAATACTGTTTCTTTATTAGCATTTTTATACGGCCGTCTAGCCTGCAAAAACTCTGTGAATCATTTCTCATTCACAAGACACAACTGTACACTGAGCAGCCACTCGCCTCCCATCACTCGCTATGAACACTTGCATACACAGTACACACGGCTTCGTAGTCATAATAAAAGAAATTATTTAATAATTCCGAACGAGCCTCAAGGGTGCCTTACCGCGCCTGCGCGAAACACGTCACAGACAGTTCGCGTCGCTGTCACCCTAATATTTTCTAACCTAGAATAGAACCAAAATATTGCAGCATTTCGCGTAGCCGGCAATTTTTTTGTGAGTGTGTCTGCGTTGCTATTGGTGAGATTCATCGGACCATACGGATTGAAATTTGTTACCACTTATAATCAATGTGCATGGTGACTATCGTTTAGATGGAGAGAGTATCGCGCGCGATATAGAGCATATTTTTATTGGCTGAGTCTATTTTTGCGGTTTTGTGATATTAAATTTTGTGAATAGAATTCGTAAGCGATTACGGGTGTTGTGAATGACCTTTAGTACAGCTGTTGTGTTTGTGCATTAGGTTATCTGCTGTCTCTGTTGCACCTGTGGAGTTGTGGAGGAAGCAGTGGCCCTTTGCAAACAACCGGTATGTTGGTTTTTAGTTAAACACTATGTTTTATATTTTGTTTTATTAAAATTTTATTGCTCATCAAACACGTCTATATTAAAATGTTTGGAATCTCGCAGTTTTATTAAAATTTTCGGATTATTTCGGTCGATGCATGGAATAGACTCCCACAGGATATAGTGTCTGCTGAAAACACCAACCAATTTTAAAACAGGCTGGACAGATACATTAAAAAAAATATAAAAAAATTAAATAATGTATATTTAGATACTGGCATTATCAGTTGCACCAACTGCCTGCCTGATAATAATATAATAATAATAATTTCCCAGTATTTTTTGTGAAAAAATTCAAGACAAAAACGCTAATTTATATCATTGTTTTGCTATGTAGAACACTATAAGGCATATTAAATATATTTTTTAAACATCATATTTTAGCTGGAATGACAAATTTTTTATTATTTTCATTAATTACAATACATTTTGCTATGAGAACATACGGGATAATAAATATGTAAAATTACACTTGTGTGCAAAATCATTTAAAAATATTTAACGTTTAACGTTTTATTTAACGTTAAAATAATGCTTTAAAAATAACATTAGAGACTTTTTAATGCTTAATTTAAAAGTATAGAAAAGAGGAAAATTTTAAAAGATCTTACAAAATAGTATAATTAATTACAATAACTAAACCGTCCATTCAAATGGAGGGTTCATCACAAACATCAGTGGATTATAGAATCCACTGAGGTTTGTGATGAACCCTCCATTCCCACGTCTATACGTGACTTTTTATATATCGATTTTGCAATGTTTTTGAAATGGTAAATAAATAAAAAATTATATATTTCCTACTAGCTTTTGACCGCGACTTCGCAAGCGTAGAAAAATTTCTTTGACATAGTGTAATAGTATGTTGTAGCCTATAGCCTTCCCCAATAAATAGGCTATACAACATTGAAAGATTTTTACAAATTGGGACAGAAGTCTCAATTGGTGGAATTGAAAATTTAATCCTACTCTATTATTAGAAGCAAACTTCATAGTGGCGTAAATTTGTCCTTATTTTTCCTAGGAAGTGCTATTGAATTTTTTTAACATTCACCCGCATGGCACCGGATCCCATGGGAATATTGGGATAAAAGGTAGCCTATGTACTTTCTCAGGCTCTAGACTATGTGTGTACCAAAGGATAATGCCCGATTTGCCCCACCTGGTCCCAGAGTTAGGATAAAACGTTAATTAAAATTAAAATTAAAATAATATTTTTAGTGGGATTTACTTATTAAATAGGCGAACGAGAGCAAAACTCAAAATTAAAAGTAATTTTCCTATTTCACTATTGGAATTTTTAATATCCTTTTTGATTTTTTTTGACATTAGTAATTAACCTATTGAGCCAAACGTAAATATTTTGAAAACCTGAAAACTGTAGGAATTTACTCTTTGTAATGGATGGCTGCAGCATGAAAAATATAGAATAGTTCACATTAGATTAATCAAAAGATAGCTAAAGACTTCGCTGTATAAACTGGATCCCTTTATCTTCCCTTAATAATGAAAAAAGGTGAAAATGTGTCACGTGGTCTGCTCTCTGAGGGTTGTTTTGTTGTTCTGTCGTGGTTTCCCTGTGCGCGTGCTTTCTGAAATTATTTTGTTTTTACCGGACCTGTGTTACCTGGACTTTTGGCTGTGTTTTATTGGACTACAGATTTGCTTACTGATTTGGAAAATGTCGCGATGCATAAAATGTCGTTTGTGTACCACCTTTCAACGTAGACGTCTTGCATCAAGTTTGGACGATGGTGCACAAGGCATACTTATGAGATGGAAATCAATGCAGCAGGTACATAAAAACTACATCAATATTTAAATAAATAATTTTATTTTAAAGGTGTACATTATACAATCGTATTTTATTTTGGGCAGTTAATAGGTAAGTTTATTATATTATATATTTATAATACACTAACAAAAACGATAGATTTTGTGTCGCTTATGATTTAAAAACATTATTTTTACAAATAATAAAATATTCGCAAAGAAATAACAAATATTTTTTTATATAACTTTGCTATTCATTACTATCAGGCACTCATTTTATTTGTCTAATATCTTCTGATTCGCTCGGTGTTTAATATAATTTTTGCTTTCTTTCAAAAGCTGTTCCAATAGTGCTTACGATGCAATATTTTTAATTAGTGGGCACGCGTATTTTGTAGTGGGGCAGAGCTCCATACAATCTGGGCATTGTCCTTTCAGTTGAATTGGTTATGTAGTTTTGACGTGAAAGCGAGACAGACAGACTGACTTATCTTCGCATTTATAATATTAGTATTGATAATAACAAGCTGGCAAAGATACAAATAAATTGGTTGATTATCAATGGTATGATTGTCGATGTCACAAACTGAAATGACCTTCGTCTTTGGCACGGCGACGCGACGTTCATTTGCTTGGCAGCGTTCGACCCTTCATTTTATTGTTCGGACCCTTTTGACCCTTCTTGACAAATGATTTAAAACGATAAAGAGATTAAATTTTAAATGACAACAGGCTCGTCCCCATTTACATGGTTGAGATTCGGGTGTTTACACCTCTGCCTCCCACTATAGGGATAAAGGCGTGATGATGTTATATAAATATCCACGGAAAAAAGAGAATTATTTTTTCTACTTTAGCAAACGTGTTTTTTGAAAACAGATGACACATTATTTCCGTGCATTGTCAAGCACACGTGAGAGAAATATCTATCTTAATTGATGGATATTATTTTTAAATCTTAATGAACCAAGAAATTAAATAATAAATAAATATCTTCAGACATTCACACCTATCAACTGGCCCATACTAGACAACTAATGCCTGTGTTATAGATACCAGATGACGGACAAATATATTTAATAGATAAATACATATTAATATTCAGAATATAATATACATATATAAACATCCAAGATTTGCCCCCACTTGGGATCGAACCCAGAACCTCTCGAGATGGCGACGCCTTGAGACCAGTGAACAGACCACTCGACCACGGAGGTTGTCATCTATTAGTCGTTGTCATCGTTGTTGTCAAATTAAAACAAAAGCACCTAGGTATATCCTATCTTCGAAGCATTTTCGAGTATCTCGGAGAAAATCACAATTTCATGTAGCCAAACATGTGCCAATATTGAAGCACGTGGAGATTTGTAATCTCTGCTTACCCCATTGGGAAAAGGATGCATGATTGTATAGTTGTGTGTATGCAAAGGTAAATTATATACATTCTGTAAAATGTAAAACCTTTCGCAAAAATCGAGTTCTTGAAATTTGTTCTCCAACCATTAGCACGTTGGCCTAGTAGTTAGTACGCTTTTGGCAATCGATATCGAAATTATCGAATAAAAAAGCTACCTTCGTCAGGCCGTGGATGTGTGACCGAAACATTGTGATCTCGTACTCCTCCGTGCTTCGGGAGCCACGTTATGCCGTTGGTCTCGGTTGCTATTGCTACCGTTTCTACCCACGAACCCGCATTGGGCAAGTGCGGTGGTGTTACGGCCCATACTCCTCTTGTGTTTGTTTCCATGAGAAAGGGCAGTGCCCAGCAGTGGGTCGTATATTGACTGAGGACGATTCTTCAACCATATAAAACAAACTGTCGTGAGCAGCAACTGTTAAATAATCACTAAAATACGGTAAATAGTACAATTGCTACGAAAAGGTGGAACCAGTTCCCTTTTAGAAACAGATTTCTCCGCATTTAGGGTAAAACGTTGACAATTGTGCCTTGACAATACTTTAAACAGTAATATTGTGAACTAGTTCTTTTTTCGTAAATTCTTTACAACCAAAACTAAACAAAACCCCGTCAGTATGGGCTTTTACGTACCCTTTTTGCCAAAACACCTTTGCTGTACATTACCTCTTTATTATTTAAATATATGTATTGTAAAAATAAATATAATTTAAATTTCCTGATCTTAAAAATATCTTTTGATTTGTTAAATGACGTAGAGTTATTTTAAATATCTCTTGCCTCGTGATGATGCGTGATGATATGTTTTGTTATGTTAAAGGACCTAGCAAACTAAATAATGGTAAAATTTTCGAATAGTTCACATTTCGCCAGATATGGCGATAAATGGGTGTGTATGGAGTTGTATTTTTACAGGTAATGTTCCATAATTTTTAAATTATTTGGCATAATTTACTAGATTATTTCCTTCATACTATGATTCAGCTAATTAGTGTTTGTAACGGAAAGTTACCGAAGTACCTATAATTTACTTTTTGGAGCATTTATTTTCGAAATAGTGATTTAATTTCACAAATTCTTAATATTTTAAATGCCCATTTTTCTAATGGTACGGATAGCGTGGACCCATCGTTGTAGAAGATTCTCGCGGGATATCTTGGTCCAGCAGTGGTCGTCATTAGGTGAATTGATAATTATGGTGAAAATTTCATTGAGCTGCTGATGATTAAGCAAGTATTTGACATAGAAGCACAACAGTTCACATAGTCCCCATGACATTCACTAAAATAAGTAGCCACATTTCCGAAACTTTAACAAATAATTGAAAAATGAAAAACTTTGAACAAAATTTTCTTCAACATCGAACGTAAATCAAATTTAACGCGACACGGTATTAAGTGCACTTGGCTTTCTCACAAAAAACGTCAAAGGTGCCTCCGTTGATTTAGCGTGGGGCAATAAAACGCCAAACGGGAGTGGCCACGAAATAGGGCGGAAAGATTACTCGCTTAGCATCGCACCATTTCGTTCAAACCATTCTCAAACTCGGCTCGCCCTATCTCTTGAAACCAGAGTGTACTGGAGATGACGACAAGTACTGACTGCTCAACAGTTGTATTGAAGAGTTTTATTTTTAAAATGCCGCTGCTTTTTGTTCTCAATGAAGAGTTACAAAAGTTGAAAAAGTCTAAGTACAAATTTTAAATACTGGTATTTTATTTTCACGTGATAAAGAAGTATAAATAATTGTAGCATAGTGTTGCCTTTTTTATTTTATTAATTTCGATTTTGAAAATTGCTATTGATAGACATGAACCAACAAGTTTCATGAAAAAAATACAATCGCTTGTGCAAGCGGTCCTTAAAAGTTGTACGTTGATAAACTCAAGTAGTATTAGCAATATCCACTCTGTTGTCAATTTAATACGCTTAACTTTTCTTCTATCGCTACTTTCAGTCGAATTGTGCTTAAGTACGAACAACGTTGGACATAAATTTACGCGAACTTTCAACTTCAGAGAGTCCAGTAGAACAAGGAACATTTGTGTATGTTAGTCTTTGTCATAGCCATAGTTACCTAGCAACCATTGTTATTTGTCACTTGTGAAAATATACACAGTAATGAATAATTGAATTTTTATTTCAATAAATATTTAACAAATTGGCGACGAGGATGGAGGAATTAAACCGTCTTACTCGCCTTCGGGCTTCAATACGCAGCGCAGCCAAATAACAAAGATTCATACACAAATACTACAGTTACAAGAATTAACAGACTACGAAATCGAACAAATAACAACGGTTGCTAGGTAAATTCGTACAAAAATATTACAAGAAAGCGAAAAGTCGTTTTCGGACTTAGTACATATTGCATCCATGATGGAAACTGGAAAAAAAGAAAATGTCACCATTTCTACATCTCTAAACAAGCCTACATCCGACCACATTAATAGTCTTGTTTTAAATTTTAATACTGCAACATGTTAAAGTTTGAAATACGGGCGTGTTTTTATATTCTTCAGCCATCCTAGGTCTCATAAATTTGTATAATATACATGTGCTCTTCGGCTTAATCTCGTTTGTACTATTGAGTTTAAGTAAAACTTAAGTACAGTTCGTTTTTCATTACAAAACGCCAGTTTTACGAAGATCATCATCGGGCTATATTCCACTGCTGGGTCCTAGTGGGATACCATGGAAGAGAACCTTCCACGAATAGTATGGGCGGAGCATCAAAAAGTTCAGATACATAGTTTCTTTTCTCTCATTTCTTCGTTCGCGTCCAAACGAGAAGCAATGGAAATATAATCTCCATTGCAACACGCCGTTAATCGCAATACCGAGTAATCTTTCCTATACTTATACCCACTGTGGACTGTGGAGTCATGTTATCTTGAAACTGCAGCATAAGACTCTAATTGGCGATAACGATGATTAATTACGAAGCGTATCAACTTATCCGAGCGGTTAATTTTATGAATGTGATTATTAAATCACTGTCGTTAATTACTATGATTTCTTTGTAAGAAGAGCTCTTGTCAAGATTTATTAGTTTTGAGCTGGATGTACGGGATAATCTTGGGAAATAAAGATCCGTTTTTAAAAATCTTTCACTTATAGAAAATTGTGTTAAATGTGTGTTAAGTTAATCACTATTGTTTGATACATACATACATATAATCACCAATATTATTTGTTTGATACATACATACATATAATCACCACTATTATCCCCTAAGGGTTAGTCAGAGACTAGGCAAAAGCATCGCAAAAGCAGCCCACTGCCATACTCCGCGCTTCACCACTGTGTAATACCATACGCCTTATGTTAGATGTAACAGATATATTTTTAATCATACTCGGATAAATAATAAGTACTGAAGGTGCCCACTAACTTAAAAAGTAGGACGTTTATTTGTGAATAGGATGTTATTTAAACGGTTAGCTTAATATTCGATTCTTGGTCAGGAAATAATTCTAAATTGGTCAGCAAAATAACTAGGTAATTCGGCAGCAGCTCAAATGTATTCCCTGGAGCCAAATTGTATAATTTATGTTTTGATGAAAAAAAATTGCTTTAAGGGTATACATTTTTTATGTATTGATTAATGATTGATTTAATAACATACTTAACTATATATATTCCGGTAACATTTATATTGCTGCCCTAATAACTATTGTGCAGCTCACCTAATCATTTTGCTGCACAAATAATTAATCTGCTGCCCAAATAACTATTTTGCAGTCCAAAAAATTATTTTGCTGCCCAAATAATTATTGAGCTGCACAAATAATTACATACCTTTGTGAATATTCCTCCTCTACTGTCCTCGCTACATTACAGCGGGAATTTATCCTTCGCCCCCTGTTAAATATAATACATGGGATTTTAAACATAAATGAATAAATTTTGATGTTAACGGCTCTGCCTACCCCTTCGGGGTGTTTATAATGTTATACTATATAAATAATAGAAGCCATCAACGTTAAGTGCGTATTGTTGTTCGAAATGTTCAATATACGCTTGTGACGCCGCTGTCCAATTAAATGGAATCACTATTCCTCGATGCATTTCATTATTGATTCGTATCTAAAATTGCCAAGCGATATTGCTCTCAATATAATCAGATGTACGGTATTTATTGATGCGATCTTTCGATATCACACACCCATGAAGGATTTCTGCAAATATTTTGTCCGCTGTATGTTAGATAATACGAATATGACGGTTGACGCTGTATCCATGAGAAGTCTGTATGTTATGATATTTATAAAGACACTGTATCACTGTTCTTAATAGATTCAATTTTGCTAATAAACAAGTTTTACCTTAGGTGATTCATGCTGTAATCAGAGTTTAAATACATATTTCTAAGATATTTTGAAGAAGGCACCAAATTGTTATCCAACCATCAGCTCATATGGTAATATTCAAAAAGACAATGCAATTCGGGTATTCCGTAAAGACACATTGTAAATTCTGAAATAAGACACTCGAAGAAACATATTATAATATATATTTTATCACAGATAGCGACGTACAACATGAGATGTTTCGGTGATGTGATTGTCTGACAAAGATGATCTTATCATTCTGATGTAGATACCTACTTATTTTCAAAATTGTATGATCAAAGTGATTCAGTACTCTTTGATCGGATGGCGACGCCTTGAGATGCACAGGAGAGGAGGACCACGGAGGTCGTCAAATAATACATTTATATATCTGGTCCTGCATAAACGGTATAATAATTATCATGTTTATATCACCGACGAACGGACGAGGAAGACCTAGGTGAACATTTTTCGACCTAATCGAAAGCGTTCATGACAGGAGGTCAAAAGTAACAGGGGCGAGGTGGTAACTTTTATATTTTCGTCCATGCATAATTTGTATATAATTTTCATTGCGTCCTACTTACAGCTGCCCTACTCTATGTAGGTTATGTTGACAAATCAATATTGATTTAATGCAACGTCAACGTGTTCGAAATGACAGAAATCCAATTCATATCCATTGAAATTTGACTAGAGAGTAGAGCAGTGCGAGCATAGAACTCTCGACAAGCTAAATTTGACAGTGCAAATCGACAAAACTGACATTTTTCGACAATTTATCGATGTCGGCAGCATATACCTTGAATTATCGATCTGTAGATAAGGATCGACAAAGTTACCGAATTTATCGAGATAGTTCGTCAAAATTTAGCATCGATCTTTTTTTGACATAATGAATAGATAAAATAGAATAGATAAAATATCGTTTAATTTGTCGAATTTTTATCGTGTCTTCAATCGACCTCAATAAAGTTATATCGACAAATTTTATTGATTATTATGATGAATTTCGGCTTTATTGATTAGTTTAGATGGGAGTATTGTTTGTATTATGCTTTTATTTTACCATAAAATGTAAACTTACTATAGTTACGTAAAGATTTTGTAAGCCATTTATTTGCTGTTCTAGGCTTTATGTTATTGTTGATTTTGGAATGCTTCTGATGCTGTCAGTTTTGTTTGTTGTCTTTATTATTAATTTCGCTTTTGACATTGTTGGCTTGGTTTGTTTTTTTCTACATATTTCATTTCTAATTAGCATTCGCTATTTTCAACAGAGGTAAAATAAATAAAAAAGAAGGTCTAGTCGAGCTAAAATATTAGGAATACATGGAAAAAGGGAAACAATATTTTTTTTCGTGTCAACATCTTTCTTACCAACACACGTTCACTGCATTGTTAAATGTTTATTGATATGATTTACTATATTTAGCTTTGTCAACTCTTTTGTTTTTACTGGATTACATAAAGATTTTTAAAAATACTAGTAAAAAATATTGTAAAATTGAACAATCTTTATATTCAAGATCCCTTTGCCGAAGTTTTTATTTTAAATTATGTCCTATTTAAGAAAATAAGAATGAATGAAGAACGAATGATCGACATAATTTGACACTTGTTATCGAGTCGATAAAATTATCAATTCTTTGTCGATCCGACCTCTATGCTAGCGGTTATCGACTCGATTCGGTAAATTATAAGCGTTTGTCGATCGACAAACTTGTGGACTGTCAAGTTCTATGCCCGCACTACAGATGTAAATTAATAACTCCCATAATCTAAAACAAACAAAGTAAATTGTAGCACATATTTCTCTAATAAAGGTATTTTTATTTCAGGTACTCCTGTGACCTCTGGATATCTGTTCAACCTTATACTGATTAAGAGATTAAGAGATCTGATAACGTGAGCGAACGGGACCAAAGTCTGTGATAATAAACAACGCACGAATAAGACTAATGCGAGAATCTTACTATACAGAAGACTGTACAGAAGGGAACAATACTATTTATTAAGGAAACGTTTTTGTATTAACGCTAATTGTGATTGTGGAAAGTGTTTTTGTAAATTTTTACAAGAGGAAATTAAATTCAATTAGTGAACGAATTAAAAAAAGTTTGAACCAGCCTAATCTATATCTTCGGTATGACATTTTATAAATTCGTCAAAATATTAACCAAGAAATTATAAAAATAATACCTACATTAGAAGGTACTTGGATAAACACGAGATCAGAGAAGACTTAAACATTGAATTTCAAATATTTTTTGCTGAACTTTACACAATGTCTCCCCGTAAAGACACTGTTCATGGATTTACGCAAAATCAATCAAAATCCCAGCTCCTCATAGACGTGGATACGCCGAACAAAGACAATATATCGGGCAGTGTGATGGACGGTTTAAATATGGACTCTAATGAACCAGTGTATAAGGTTTACAATAGCCGGTGGGTGATGTTGACGTTTTTCGTGATTTTCTCGGCTTCGAACTCGTTCCAATGGGTCCAGTACACGATAATTCAGGACATAGTGGTAAAGTACTATAGTGTGTCGAGCAATTTTGTGACGTGGACGTCTATGGTGTATATGGTGACATACGTTCCGCTGATATTTCCTGCCAGTTGGATGCTGTCAAGGGTGGTAAGTGCACAACATTTTAAATAAGATTTAATTATTTTTAGTTTTCACTACACAATGAAAATACTTCTATAATATTAACGTGGAAAGTACCTACATCATTATCACCTATACAAGATTGTTCTTTTTAATAAATCTAAAAGGAAATTCAATCCCCTTCTAAAGATCCAATTTTCAATATTCGAAAAGCATACTATCAAATTACAGCTTAATTTTTCAAACATCGGTACCACAGGTTCTCCAAAAAATTTTATAATTAAATTATTATTCATTTTGTTTGATAAACATTAACTAAACATACAACTAAATACTAGAATTCATTACACAAACCACCAGGATTAGATCTTTGATCCTCTTGATTTAGTTACTGGTTACGCAACTGTGCCATCAGAGTAACTGCAAAACAGGGATTTAACAGACTAAATACAAAGCTTCAATAACATTTTATTTCATGTTTCTGGTCTTATATATTTTTTTCTGGTTCTAGAAAAATTATTCTTAACGACATTTTCAAACATAAATTTCGCAAACTTCTAGCGCGGATACAGACAGACAGCTGCGACTCACCTAATCCCTCATTATGGACTTTATTATTTAAGTGGCCTAATTCTACGTAGCTAGATTTATTTATATTATCTCTTTTATGATAATTCTACGGTTAAATCAATTTAGGGATAACTTATTTAATGTAATCATTCAAAAAAGGCAATGGTAATGGACAGCTTTTGCTTTGCTTTGACTAGTCTATGACTGACTATGACATACATACATATAATCACGACTATAATCCCATGGGGATAATAGTGGTGATTATATGTATGTATGTATTCTAAAAAGAGGACGGCATTTTTACACTTCTCCCGGTGTGGCAGATGTCTATGGGCAGCGGTGACCACATTCCATTAGGTAAGCCGTCTGCTTATTTGCCGAAAAAAATTTGAAATTATTAATTTCATTAATTCCTTTACCTATTCACTCGAACACATTTTTATTTATTATACAAAAACAAACAACATGGCTGTTTTGGTATATTAAATAAATGATGATATTGAATATAGATTATTTATTTTGTTCAACTGTACCGAAATGTAACAGTTCGTTATTGATGACCACCTACGAAAAAAAATTACCCCTTTATTATTCGCATCGATCAATAAACGAAGGTCACACACATAACAAGAAGTTGTAATTGATTATACTATAAATCATCCCCACAATGACCCAAACTCATGCCCCAAAATGATTTCAAATGTGGAGATCTTTGGGGAAGGCTTATGTCCAGCTGTGGACATCTCTGAACTAAATGATAACTATAACTCATAACAGCAGTAGCGATGCAGAAAGCAATTTGTTATCCGTGTAACAGCACATTCTTCTAATAACCCGGATCTAACCCTCCTCTGGAAGGACGTGATAAAACTCGTAAAAGGTTTGATATTTTCCTCAAGTGTTCGAGTAAGGAGATCCCATTATCGCTCCCGGGGTTCCACAACTGGAGGGAAAACTCGCCGGCTCTGACTAATGGCGGAAAACTAACTGCATTTTAAAATTCACAAGTTTATTTGCCTTCGTATTATTGGAGCCACGTTTCGGGGACTGGTGCCAGATTACCACAAGACGAATTTCGTATAACATTCTGTCAAAACTTCTTTGAAATTCAATTTTTCAAGCTGCAGAATTTATGTTAATTCTTATTTTTAGGTCAGTGTAAGATCTTTTTAATTGTGATATTTTCCACTTGAATGTTTTCCATGCATATTTAAACCCATTCTATTTTTAAGAATTATAAAAAGAAAGAATACTAGTTTATGTAACTGTCACATAATATAGGTTTTTTAATAGTATCACGCGAGTGTTTTAATACCGATTTATGTGACAGTTACATACACTACTTTATCTACACTCATTATTCAAAGAAATAAAACAAAAAATGTAATTAATTTTATTTATTGTCGGCTGTCTGGAACACATTTGCCAAAGTTTTGTGCGTTTTTAAGACAAATAAGTGTTGTATAATGAGTTCAACCTGTGGCATAATGGTCATTACGGTACAGTTTCCATTTTTAAATTTTCGTTTTTATCATCTGTGTTAAAAAGTATGTCATTATTCGAGTCTGAGTTTATAATTCGAACATTATAATATGAGGGTAGATAAAGACTTTTATATAATAATTTAGTTGACCTTTATGTCATAATTGTTTAGTTCATTGTGAATATCGCTTGCCTTACATTGTGCCCGGCGCATGGCAACCGGCTCGACATCTGTTGTATTTATGTATGCAGTTCTTAAAGATTCTGAATTAACTATAGAATTATTATTTTTAACTTTAAAGCTCACAATCTTCATCAGTTTTCTTAGTTAATCAGGTCTCGCGTCCCACTTTTTGGCACAAGCTTTCCTTTATGCCAGCATGCTAGAGACAAAACTGACAGGTTTAATCTAGCGTAAATGACCTGCTGAACACAACCGGGCTGATCTAATATGCATTGGGAGAAAATAGCAGATGCATTTGTTTAACGTCGCTATGAACACAACGAAGATCTTTCAACTTTTGCCATATGTGACAAGAATTTGTGTTTC
The DNA here is from genome assembly GCA_910589355.1 of Parapoynx stratiotata. Lineage (NCBI taxonomy): Eukaryota > Metazoa > Arthropoda > Insecta > Lepidoptera > Crambidae > Parapoynx > Parapoynx stratiotata. Next base: position 1,997,614 of record OU342458.1, read on the forward strand.
AAATATCAGGGACCTAGTGTAAGTTATCATTGTAATAAAATAACTTTTTTAGTTGCATTAGGAACCTCAATTTCTATTGGAAACGAGATTTCTTATACTTTCTGCTGTATGTATTACTGAACAGAACAACAGTAATGAAACAACACTACATGCAAAATTTTTACTCATAATAAAACTTTCGTATGATTTCAGTGGAAATCTTGTTTTATACAAAGTCCAGAATACACAAACTCGGTATGATGGAATAAAAATATGAGTATAATAGGATTTCGGATCCCTTTGTTGTGACTCTGTAATTTTTAACCCCCGACGTAAAAAAGGGTTGTTATAAGTTTGAAATGTGTGTGTGTCTGTCAGTCCGTCTGTGGCATTGTAGCTCCCAAACGGGTAAACCAATTTCGAAAATTTTGTTTGAAATATGGGTTAGTCGAGAGTGTTATTAGCTATGTTTCATAAAAACCGGCTTAGTCATATGAAAGATATGATAAGTGAAAACAGGATTAAAGAATCTAATGTTTACAAATATACCCGAGTGGTATATCAAATGCAAGGTCATAAGTTGTACATCATAAAATATGCATAAAATTAAAAAAAATATTAAAATAAATTAAAAAACAAGGGTTTTTTTAAATTTTATTTCTTTTATTAGCTGTAGGGTAACGAATGACACAGCAGCGAACTGACTTTTTACCGACGACAGCCTCAGGTCGGTGACCTTACCATTCTCGATCAGACAATCTTTAACACATTTGGCGTCACTGCTAAATTTATCAACTCAATTGCTCATTATTTACGTTATAAGTCAACGACGTCCATCGCCGAAGTGACTTGTTAAATCACTCCATTTATCAAAGCCCCTAAATCTCTGAAGTGTTCATTAATCTATAGTATTAGGTTACAAAACATTCACTAAAAGCTTAGTTAATGTGAAAAAGGAAAGAAAAACACGGTTCCTACATGTTATTGAGTTTGTCAGAAAACTCGTCCGTAAGAAACATTTTTACAAAATAATATTGATATGCAGTGTACCTTATTCTATGGCATTTATATTAGTTATATCGAGTTCAGATTGTGCCTTTCTCGTCTAAATTAGCACTATGCGCAGGTTTAACCTTACATGTTACATGTACCACTTAGTTTGAAATAATCTTTATTATTATACTCAACATTGCTTCTGAGTGGTCAGTACATGTCGAAAAGATATATATTAGGTTGGGGAAAAAGTCTTTTCGCATTATAGTATGTATAAACTTGTAATAAAATCTCTTTGGCTATACTATTTGTATCTGGCTGGTTTTGGTAACATTGAAAGTTTAAATTTTAAAGAACATAATTCCAAATTCAAATTAGGAAAATGTGTGATTTTCATTTGTTTTTCGTACCGCCAAGATGAATGAATCTAATGAAGAAATTCGATACATTTTAAAATTTTACTTCAAAAAAGGTAAAAATGCAACGCAAGCCGCGAAAAAAATTTGCGATGTTTATGGACCTAGTGCAGTGTCTGTGAGAGTAGCACAAATTTGGTTTAAGCGTTTTCAATCCGGAAATTTTGATGTCAAAGATGCACGTCGCTCTGGTCGCCCTATTACAGATAAAATGGATGCCAATTTTGAAAAAGTGGAGCAAGATCGGCATGTCAGTAGTTACGACGTAGCTGAAGAACTGGGAATTTACCACAAAACAGTTTTGGCGCATTTGAAAAAAACTGGGTACACAAAAAAGCTCGACATTAGGGTACCTCACGAGCTTACTGAAAGAAACCTAATGAACCGTGTACTCATTTGTGATTCTTTATTACGACGTAATGAAACCGAACCATTTTTGAAGAAGCTGATAACTGGTGATGAAAAGTGGATCAGGTACGACAAGAACGTGCGAAAAAGGTCGTGGTCAAAGGCCGGTCAGGCTTCACACACTGTGGCGAAACCCGGGTTAACTCGCAACAAGGTGATGCTGTGTGTGTGGTGGGATTGGAAGGGCATTATTCATCATGAGCTGTTACCACCAGGCAGGACCATCGATTCTGAACTCTACTGCGAACAAATGATGAGATTAAAGCAAAAAGTTGAGAGAAAGCGGCGGGGAATTAATCAACAGAAGGGGTGTGGTTTTTCATCATGATAACGCTAGACCTCACACATCTTTAGCCACTCAGCAAAAATTAAGAGAGTTTGGCTGGGAGGTGTTAATGCATCCGCCGTATAGTCCTGACCTTGCACCTTCAGATTTCCACCTGTTTCGGTCTCTTCAGAATTCTTTAGGCAGTGTCAGGTTAACATCACGAGAGGACTGCCAAAACCACTTGTCGCGGTATTGTGACCAGAAGTCCCAAAATTTCTATAGCAATGGGATCATGTCCCTACCTACAAGATGGCAAAAAGTTATCGAACAAAATGGTACCTACATACTTTAGTTAAATGTAAATAAACTATATTAAAAAATGTTTTAAATTTTCTTAAAAAATGCGAAGAAACTTTTTCCCCAACCTATTTTATGGCACACATACCAGGCGAAATAATCTTGTGACGTGGTGGAGTCCGGAGGTAAATGAAAGGAATTTCACTTATTGATTATTTATTAATAAAGAACTAAGGCACACTGAAACAATTAATATAAAAGGAAAATTTCACAAATCACTGCATATAAAACTTAAAGATATTATCAAAGGTAGGAACTATTGGTAACAATACTTGAACAATTTATATCGTTACTGTTTATTACTCGTTTTATAATTTATAAATTTCACTTATTGTTATTATAATATTTATACAATAATTGGCTTCGAGCCAACCGCTCCAGACGCTGACTCTGATAGGAATAAAATTCGAGAACAAAACAATGAAAAAAAAGAGAGTAGATTAGTTTAAAAACAGAAACAAAGAGAAAATAGCCAGAGAAGAGCGTAATAACAGCAAAGAGTCGCTAATACTGATATAGCGCCTTGTTACAATCAAGTCCTCTGTGAACCCTTGGGCATAGATTACTAAATAGAGGCGCGATGTTATATTATAAATACGAGAAAAGTCTGTACCCAGTCTTATAGTCAGCCGATGGTTGATTTCTCCGGATTGCTTGTTGAACTATCGGATACTCGTCGGAGGTTACATTTCACCCGTTTGTTGACTGTATTCCGACCTCATCCATCTCACTAGACAGGCCAGTGTAAACGGAGCCCAGACGTCGTATAAACTTAGTACAAACAAACTAGTCTTAACAAAACAGATACAGCTAAAGTAAGCAATGGTAGGGTTGCCTTTTTGTGCTCTATTATTAGGTCCTTACCTATGAAATTGGTGTTTTGTATGGATATTTTGGGGATGTCTGCATTTTACATACTAACATTTTATCAGTTTTCTTCACAATGACAAATCCAGAGATAATAATATTTGGCATGTATCATTAGACAAGCTTAAGTAATATCACACTTCATAAAAATTATTTATCGTTTTTAAGTGAATGCAAATAAAATGATGTATTCGGGAGGCACTTAAAAAAAGTTGTCTCCGTGTCCAATTTTAACACAATTAAACATACAACAAATTATCAAAACAAATCAAAAGAGCTCAAAAATATGGTCTATTTTTAGACGAGGTAATTATTTTTTAGGAATACTCTGAATCTTAATAGTTACAGACAAAATACTAAGAGAGAAAAAAAACACCAATTTCATAGGTAAGGACCCAATATAAACTTTACAAAAGCTTTAGACAAAAACTCATCAAAAATGAAAAAAAAAAATTGCACTCTACAATTAGTGCAATCCAGCTACGATAATAATCTGTTAATTTTAATACTACTTGAGGAACCGTAGCCATATCAATACCAACCTTTTATTAACATTTCCAGCTCGTAAAAAATCCTCTTACAGACAGAAACGTAGAAACGGTTGCAACAACGATCGGGACCAGCAGCTTAAAGTGCCTTCCGAAGCTTGGAGGAACTTTGATGTTTTGGTTACCCATCCAAGAACATAGCTTGGTGAATTAACTTTGGCTTCAATATCGAAGGATAAAGAGTGCGTGCCATAACGCCAACCAGCTCCACGATGTGGTATATCCCGTATCCTAATAAAGTATATTCATTGCCTAAAAAATCATAATAATATCAGAGTGGCAGCCCTTGTGTAGTAAGGTCTAGTGTCACTGGCTATTGCAGATTAGGGATAACCGCCCGTGGACCGTGTAATTAAGGTTTAGGCGTATACTTCGGAACTGCTCCGTTGTGCTTCTACTGATATACTTTCCTACTTCAAATATTTATATGTTTCATCAATAAACTGGAATCATAGAGTATTTACCGTGAATGTAAAGAACGGAGAAGAAATTCACTCTTTTGTCGTTTATGTGGAAAACATGATTACAAAAACAATGACATCTCCTATTTTTGTGTATTCCTTTATTGTCGAAGCCTTTCTATATAAATTCTAATTTCCTTTTCATGGAATTTTTTGTATATTTTAAGAGGAAATTGCGATATGATGGACCGATTGACGGATGAAACTTGCTATTTTTATAACGCACCAGAATAAGCTATAGATTCAACTGAAAAAAAAGCGTTTATTCCATTTAGATGCGTCTTAGCACATGCTTATGAATGTTAAAAACATTTTACAAAATTTCGTGAAAAAAAACTACGCCATCTGTTCACAAAACTACCAGGAGGCCTTGTTCTGAGAAGAACGGGCAAGAAACTCAACAAGTTCTACCCTCCCTTTACATCAACATGGTTTTAAAAAATGTCCTAAATTACAAGGTCATTGGAGATTTAGAAGTAAAAAAAAGATAACAAGTAATATTCTGCACTTTACCATATTTTCCATTACAAACAGAAACCAATAAGAAAATAAAATTAAGGTTCCGTTGACTAGCTGAAGCAAATTTAAACGTAGTACTACTTTTATAATACATTAAATAGGAATCTTCATCACTTGCCTAGCCATACAGTCCAGAAGTAAATTTTTTTTATGACTAAATGCAGATGAATTTCCATATTATAGGGTTGATTGTTAAATGTTTTCAGGTGCCACTGTCGGTTTCTGGTCAACTCATACTTGTCTGATTAGTAGAAATTGCCTAATCAATGTAATTTACTTCGGGATGTACGGCATGGCAAGTAGTGAAGATAGTTATTTTTCGTTATGTAGATACAACTTTTTAAGATTATACTTTAGACTATCTGTAAATGTTTGTGATGGAAAATGAGGTAAACTGCAGAATATTGCTTGAAATAAGTAATAAGTAATCTTTTGATTTCTTTTTAAACTTCAATGACGTTGTAGTTAATGTCATTTTTTAAATAATTGTAATGTTAAGGGAGGGTAGAAACTTGCTGAATTTCTTGCCCATTCTTCTCAGAACAAGGCCTCCTGGTAGTTTTTGTGATCGGATGGCGTAGTTTTTTCACGAAATGTTTATGACATTCATAAGCACGCTTTATAAAATTATTGACTTTAAAAATGTCTTTAAAAAATTTATCGACCATAATTTATATTTTCAATATTATAAAATACTATTACAGCGTTTTATATTGTTAAATAATTCAGTAAAAAAATAAAAACAGCAAAAAGTTTATATAAATCATAATATTTAACCACTTCTTTAGACCAAATGCTGTTACTGCCGATATATTGCTAAAGGTGTCTCGTAATTAACAACTCGAGAAAATATTAAAGCTTGATTCTAAGTTCCAGCCAATCGCAGGTTAAAGCTACGCACACAGAGCAGACAAAAGCTAGTCTTGAATTAAATTATAAGTAGCCTTAAAAGCAGCGGTCGTTGTGTCATGCCTAATTGTTTTTTAATTATTTATAAATGGTCGCATCGCTTTGTCACAATCAGGATAAAGGAAAAGAAAATAAAGGAAAATCAGCGACGACGTTATTATTTGAGTACACGAGCAATCATAAATATGTATACACAAGTTCGGCTTAAAGGAAACCTCATTTTCTTTGCATTAAGTATCTTAAATAGCCCAATATTCTTACATAATACTGCACGTGACTGTACACAAAGCCAAAGAACCTTCAGTGTTATTAGTACCTCTAAAGGCGACAGTTGCAATTTATCCAGAGGCGTTAAGCTAACAAGTTTTTAACTAGATCACAAAGCTAACAGCTCCGCTCAAAGAAATCAAATTAAAAACAAAGAAATCGAGACGTTTAATCGCCACCGAAGTACTGGCGTTCAAAGGATTACAGTTACACTATTAAAACTTCACGAAATGTTTAGAATGTATGTTTCTTTTATTCAATATGTTTTGAGGGCCTTCGAGATTTCAGCACGGAAATTATAGGGCATGACAGTTTATTAATGGTAATCAGGACCGAAAATAGCCTTTGTCTTAAAGTAGGTCACTGTAATAATGTATAACCGCCTCTCTGGTCTAGTGGTTCACACCACCGGGTGTTGAACAGAAGATCCGGGTTCGATTCCTCATGGGGGCAGAAGTATTTCTGCTCGGTTTGGTTGGTGGTGGGGCTTCTAAACACGCCTGACTAGCTACCACCATCTTACCTAAATTTGTCGCCATAATAACAATGTTATAAGCAATCAGAAGTAAGATAGCCAGTTCCTCAGTTGTTGAGGATTTACAGGTGAAGCTCGCTTCCACCTTCGGTCTTATCATCACTTACCATCAGGTGAGATCAAGACTAAGAGCTTACTAAGAGCTTTTCATATGTAAAAAAAATGGTTTACTATTAAAATCGTAATAAGAATATTAAAATATGACAGTACATTACTTGGCAGTAGCAGTGGGCAGGACACATTGCTCGTAGAACTGACGGCCGTTAAGGCGGAAAGGGTCTTGAGTGCCGACCACGTACTGGGAGGCGCAACGTGGGTAGCCCCCCAACGAGGTGGACTGACTATCTGGTGAAGGTCGCGGGAAGTCGCTGGATGCGGGCGGCGCAGGACAGCGAGTTGTGGAGATCATTGGGGGAGGCCTATGTCCAGCAACGCAAAACAGGCGCAAATTAGACGTCGAGTTGCGGAAACCGCCCGTATCGATGATGTCCAGCAGGACGACAATAGGCTGAAATGATGATGATGATGAGTAGATCACTTTAAAGTTATACTGTTTTACTGCTGATTCATTAAATATATTGTTTACTTTACCATTTTAAACAGGTCTATGCTAATAACTGCTTAATAATATGCTAGTTTTGTTTTCAATTTAGTAGCGCATGTGAGCAAGAGATATTAACAAATTACAAATTAATATAGATATTTACAAACACATACGCCTTTATCCCTGTATGGTAGTAAGAGATTACAGCCCTCCCCTTGCATCGATCCTAGCACACATCTTTAGCAACATAATCATGCACAACCGTCGACAAGTCTAAATTAAAGTGGAAGATTCGCTCTAGACCGTGGATGGCAGGGAAATGACTTTACGTAAGCTATTACAAAGGTCTTGATGCATTGCCTTTTACAGTTACACACAAATCTGGAATATGTTTAGCATTCATAGCATTCGGGCCTTATTTTTAATCATACACCTAGTTATCGCCAGGTTTATTTATTATAAAAAACCAACGCTTATCACTTACAATGGATATACAAAATTATAAAGCCAATAACTTGTTCATCGCAATAAATTTAGATTTTAATACGAACGTGTAACAATTGGACGGTTGACAAAAATACAGCAGACTAAGTACAAGTTAAACATAGTTTACTTAACTTTCAACACTTTCTAATATAAGTTGATGCTTGCTTAAGAATAAAGAACTTTAATTATTGTTATACATATATTTACATAATAATAAAATTGAACACATGTGTACACGTGTAATATTAGGTTGGGGAAAAAGTCTTTTCGCATTATAGTATGTATAAACTTGTAATAAAATCTCTTTGGCTATACTATTTGTATCTGGCTGGTTTTGGTATCATTGAAAGTTTAAATTTTAAATAACATAATTCCAAATTCAAATTAGGAAAATGTGTGATTTTCATTTGTTTTTCGTACCGCCAAGATGAGTGAATCTAATGAAGAAATTCGATACATTTTAAAATTTTACTACAAAAAAGGTAAAAATACAACGCAAGTCGCGAAAAAAATTTGCGATGTTTATGGACCTAGTGCAGTGTCTGTGAGAGTAACACAAATTTGGTTTAAGCGTTTTCAATCCGGAAATTTTGATGTCAAAGATGCACGTCGCTCTGGTCGCCCTATTACAGATATAATGGATGCCATTTTTGAAAAAGTGGAGCAAGATCGGCATGTCAGTAGTTACGACGTAGCTGAAGAACTGGGAATTGACCACAAAACAGTTTTGGCGCATTTGAAAAAAACTGGGTACACAAAAAAGCTCGACATTTGGGTACCTCACGAGCTCACTGAAAGAAACCTAATGAACCGTGTACTCATTTGTGATTCTTTATTACGACGTAATGAAACCGAACCATTTTTGAAGAAGCTGATAACTGGTGATGAAAAGTGGATCACGTACGACAATAACGTGCGAAAAAGGTCGTGGTCAAAGGCCGGTCAGGCTTCACAGACTGTGGCGAAACCCGGGTTAACTCGCAACAAGGTGATGCTGTGTGTGTGGTGGGATTGGAAAGGCATTATTCATTATTAAAGCAAGAAGTTGAGAGAAAGCGGCCGGAATTAATCAACTCTTCTGTTTCGGTCTCTTCAGAATTCTTTAGGCAGTGTCAGGTTAACATCACGAGAGGACTGCCAAAACCACTTGTCGCGGTATTTTCACCAGAAGTCCCAAAATTTCTATAGCAATGGGATCATGTCCCTACCTACAAGATGGCAAAAAGTTATCGAACAAAATGGTACCTACATACTTTAGTTAAATGTAAATAAACTAAATTAAAAAATGTTTTGAATTTTCTTAAAAAATGCGAAGAAACTTTTTCCCCAACCTATTATGTCTGCAATAAATCTTTGATATAAATGTTTATACAGTTTGGGTCATTCGAATGATCCGTATATAGTAGAAATAATTTAGAAAAGTTGGCAATGGCTAGTGCTGACATAGATCTAGGAAGAACAATCAACTAGTTAATAAAAACAGTTTTAATTTTTCCAATAATTCATCTTTTTTCATCAGTTTTGAGACGTTTCTCTGTCTTACCCTTAATTATTTCTCCCGTAGTCTTAGCGTACCAACCCGCTTTGTGGTTACGGCCCATACTCCTCATGTGTTTCTGCGTGAGGAAGGCCTGTGCCCAGCAGTGGGACGTATGTAGGCTGAGAACTCCTAGCGTTGTCTGCATTGGTTTGAAAGCTGAGAAGCCCCTTCCCTGCCTTCCACCCCGCCGTGCAGTGCTAGTTCGCGATACAGCGGTTGTGGTCAATAAGACTATAATAAAATGCAAAAAAGGCTTGAGTTCTCATCAAAAAACCGAACAGAAATCATCAATACTACCCAGCATCACTGTATCAATTGATTAATAAAAGCAAAAAAATTGTCACGTTATTTTTCTTCAGTAATTTTTCAGTGCCCGAATCTCAGTACCGTGTTAGATTGTTCCGGACCGATCAGCTGTCGCCTTTAAACGCTGAATCAGGATTAACTCATTATGTTCAGTACAAGATGATGCGGATTAAAAAGAACCGATAAATTTTCTTTTTCTAGAAGAGATTGTGTTTTTTATTCATTTAGTTAATACATACATACACATACATATAGTGCCGACTATTATCACCAAAGGGTAAGTCAGAGACTAGGCAAAAGCGCCGCAAAAGCAGTCCACTGCCGTAATCCGCGCTTCACCAAGCAGTGACTGCACTCAGCGTGACAGGTGGTGAGCGCGTCGCCGCTAAAATCTATTGGATGGTTGTGCAGTTCTAAGTCCATTAGTCGCCTTCGACACCCAAGGGAGTGGTGGTAATATAGTTATTATTTTAGAAAAAACTGTTAATATAAGCCTATTGTCGTGCACCGAGAACAGTGTAATGTATATTTTCAGGATACGAATACTTGAGATTCTCTCTAATCTGCAAGTATTGTATAAGTGACACAAAAATATAAAACATTGCAGTAAGCCAAGATAAACTATTTCACAGTATGACAGAACAGACTGAAAGAAGAATAAAAGATAAAACTTTTATTATTCAATCTCTGTGGTGACGTAATAGCCGCTTATCCCATCAAAAGCAACATGTAAAAAAATTGCAAGTCTCACAATGTAATTTTTCAATGTGATGTTTTTGGCTTTGTGATGCCGACAGGGTCAGTAAAATTTTAGACTTCTAGCTCTTTCCACAACAAAGTTACAGGGGTTTTAAAATCGCACTAGTTGTGCCCCCAGATAATAAGATAAACATACAACATACATACATAAAATCACGCCTGCAATCCCCGTAGGGGTAGGCAGAGTCCAAGGAACACTGTGTTCCTTAAGACCACATTTAGCCATACAACAATTGGGTTTGGTCAGATGAAAAATCGTGAAAGAGTAGTGGCTAGCTTATCGCCTACACAATCACAGACCCAGTACCCAATACGCCCTTAGTCGCCTTATAAGATAAAGGAAGTCCGAAAATAGCGCTAGCCACTGATAGTTGACAAGTTCAGAGGTTAGCTTGGTATGGGCATTTGTAATAATGAGAGATAATGTAACAACCTGAAAATTGGATGGATCTAGGATGAGAAGAAGACCAAGGAAGCAGTGGATACTGTGAGGGAAGAGGGAAAAGGAAGAGATGAGGCAAATCCAAAATCATAAGCAAATAGTTATTCAAGTATACCTTTCTGATACCAACTGAAACTAAACTGAATCGAGCAAAAAGTCGATACATTTTCACTTTACTCGAGAATTAAATTGGTCCCTCTTTTGTTTAAGTTACTGAGATGAGAAACGTACCCTCGACTGGCTTGGTAGATACCAAGTTGCTGTCTAAATATTTGCCAAAAACATTGCATTTCAAGTTTGATTTGCCTCGGTTGATTTAATGATTTCAAATATAAGCTATCGCTTTTTTATTTGGGATATGTGAACTAGAATGTGAGTGAAATAGTTATTTTGGACTGAAATTAAAAGTAAGCTTAAAATTCTTTGACTCATAATAAGTAATCACACTGTACCTACACATAAAAAGACAAATAGAAATATTATTAAAACAGATGATAATTATGGTGAGTGTTCTTTAGTAACTTACTACTTCCTTTTGGGTCAAACTCGACTACAATATAAAAACGTGACTTATAATATCGCTCATCCAAAATAATAATGACATAATTACCAAAAAGTCGAAAATGAGTTTTGATGCCATAACTTCATGTTTTACACGTTTTATCCATGGTAAAAACGACAGAATTGTTGTTCCATTAGTTTCCGACAGAAAGAGTCACTGCCGTCATGGTTTTGGCCTATACTTCGTAAGGATACGCGGAAACATCGACTAAGTTTATGAAATGTAGACAGATTTATAAAAATAAAACTAAAATTTAATATAATGTTAATTAAATTCATGATTTATTCCCATATCCAAACCTAGTTTAATGTCATAATTGTATTATTTAATTTATAAAATGTCATAAATGTACGTCTGGTTTCTTTTATTTGTTTTTTTTCAATAGTTATCTTGAGTTTTCTAGCAAACTTTTTATATAATATTATTGGTAGTAAAGTAACACAACATAACTATTAAAATATATCAATAGAATGATTGGAAATACACAATATTTACGATGTCAAACTTTTAAAACGCTCTCCTGAAAAATCGCAAAAACGTAATTACGTCAATATTCTTTTGGATGAGCGATATGTAAAACGACTTATCGTAACGCTTTGCATTGTATGTAATGGCGGCACTTCACTTAGCGTATCATATTCGCGTATTATATTTGTCCGAAAACAGCTATGTGTAGACGGTCTTTCATACAATTTTCGGTATATTTGCAAACAACGCAAATAGCGAACATGCGTTTCCGTCCACTCATTGGTTTTTGATCACACATCAAAGGGTTGTTTGAATTGTTTGCCCGATAACAGTCCATGTGTGTATGGGTTATTTGGAATTATTATATTATTTGGGCAAAGTCGGGCAAACACATCTATAATACTACGCGAATACGCCAAGCCAAGTGAAGTGCCGCCATAAGAAACAACCCGAATATAATAAGAGAGGTAGAAATTAAAGTTTTCTAACAACATTTTTCCTCGCTTTTGTTCCAAGACGTTCATTTCTCTATTAACCTATCGCCCGAAGAATATGTGTCACATGTTTCATGCTGACTTTCTGTGATATTGCCTTCATTTATAACCAGGAGCTTCGAAGAATGTTTACAATATTTATCCTTTTCAATCCATGACAGCAAAAACACAGTTGAGTAACATAGTAATACTCTATTAGCGAAGGAGGTTAGGTTTTTATCACCGCTGAGTGCTGGACAAGATGTTATGTTCATAATTAAACTATTTAATGACAATTATAAAACACTCCACGCTTATTGAATTACATCTAGACCAGACAACGACATACAAGACTGGACTCTAACTCTGGTACCACCGGTTAACCTACTAACAGATACAGATAATATACCAATCAAAACACAAGAATAAAAAGTATCTCGAACGTGTTCACTATTTCCTACATGAGTTCCATTAAGTGTCACATCAAAACTTAATTATGTGGATCTCCTTTCACAATTTTTATTGCCACCTGTTTAAGACAACAAATGCCGTGTTGCTCATCTTCAAATATGGAGTCATGTACCTATTGCTTACAGTTTTTAAAAGGTCTATCAAAGACAAGATTCTTTTAAACGCTAAGGTTTTTAACATGCTTGAGTGCCATTTAAATATTTTACATATAGTGGTTTACAAAATAACGCCTATAAAAATTAAGCTTATTTTCATTCCATTTATTTTTTTCATAACACGAGGAAACCTTCGAAGTATTGACACGCCACTATATCAAAGTAGGTATGTTTGTGTTCAATATCACCAATAGAAATAAAATCAAGAGAGCTGTTGATTGATGACCCGGATGAACAGTATTCACGAAAGTTTAAGGACGCGCGTATACACTATTCCTGTGGGTCGACGAAGAAACATTGAAGTAACTTTTGCTATTTGAATTCTTAGCCATTTCTAGTTGAACCCTTATCGAGGCGGGTCCGACGGGGTCTCTGTTTTACAGTCAAAGAGCGCCCCAAAGACAAATGGGGTTCGTGACGTTGCTCCCGGGATTTCTTGACGTGGGAGCTTGTATTTACATCGATAGTCTATTAAAGGAGGAACATCTGAATTTTATTTCTTTTTCATTTTTCGCAATAAAATTGCAGTGATGATTGAAGCAAGAGATCTCCGCTCATTCCGGTCAATTCCAAAAAATTGTAACAACTTTTGACAGTAAATGATTTATTTGAAGGAAATAAAGATTGTCAACTCTAAATTGTGTATACATATTTTTATACTCAACTGTATTTTAATTAAAACTTACGTACTTTGAGGTTAATATGAATATGACTTTCCTCACACTGTTCCTGGCTCAGTATTAGCAAAGCCCCTGATTTCATCATTTCAGGGACTTGAATTTGTCAGACGCAATTTGTTGTCACCTATCTATCATAGGGATTTAGGTTGCTCTACAACGATAATGGCCATCCATCTATCAGTCTATAGTCGTTCACTGCTGGACACTGGGCTCCCCCAATGATCTCCACAATTCGCGGTCAAGCGCTCGCCCGCATCCAGCTACTATGATGACGCCATGTCGTTAGCGATAAAAATATACAATCTCTACAATCGAAAATTTCCCTGTTCATGAATAGTAGTCGTCAGTATCCGTAGTCCGGTTGACTAGTAGGTTTAAATATGGACTAATGGCGAAAATGTAAATAATCATTGACAATTTAACCACAACACTATGCTGGGATTAGTAAAATGGCGCCTGGGGGCACAGCACCAGCTGATATATATGAGGTCTTTACATATGAAATTGGTGTTATGTATGGAGATTTTAGGGAAATCTGCATTTTCCATACTAAAATTTTTTCAGTTTTCTTCACAACGACAAATCCAAAGATATATATGGCACCTATCATTAGGAAAGCTTTAGTAATATGTGTAATATCACACTTCATAAAAATTATTTATCGTTTTTAAGTGATTGCAAATAAAATTATGTATTCGGGAGTCACTTAAAAAGAGTTGTCTCCGTGTCCAATTTTAACACAATTAAACTTACAACAAATTATCAAAACAAATCAAAAGAGCTCAAAAATATAGTCTATTTTAGACGAGGTAATTATTTTTTAGGTATACTCTGAATCTTAATACATACAGCCAAAATACTAAGAGAGAAAAAAAACACCAATTTCATAGGTAAGGACCCAATATTGCTTCGAATTTTCATCACAATGGATCATGGGCACTTTTGTATAGGATCTGGGCGTAAAACCAACAGAAATAAAATGTCTTGTAATTTACTTACTATAGTTCTAAATACCATTTAAAAATATTAAACCCTCAATTCGACTATGTATCCCAGAAAAAAACCCAAATATTGGTTACAAACACATATTTTTGTTAAAACAATTTCAAAAATTGATTCCTTTTATTGAAATATCAATGGTACGAGTAATCACTTACTATAATATGTATTAAATGTTCTGCGCGTGAAATGAAAGGCTCGGTGTGTGCTTACCCCAAAAAATTACAAAACTGAAAGTATTTGGGCAAAACTTTCTAATGATTAATTATTCGTATCGAAGAATGCCAACCTCACCTGCTCGCGGGGCATACTGCAGAATAACTGAGGCTCTGGCGACGAACGGCCGATGCCATAATATCCATCCAATAGTGTTAGATAAGTGCCTGAGCGATGACGGGCAGAAGCGTCATTGGCTCAGGAGACCTATCTTCTGCGCCCACCAACCCACACGCCCAGCGAGCGTAGTGATTATGGACAAAAACCCTTAAAGTGACGCAGACACAAGAAACGACCCTCAGTACCAGTAGCTCCGCCAGTCCTAATGCTAGTGTTAATGCTTGAAATTAAATTAGAAATAATTAAATTTGAATAATTGTATGTCAGATCTCACTTAAATTATAATAATTGCATTTTGATTGATAGAGACCAAATCATTAGAAATATTAAATCATTAGAAGTAGAGCATACTTGCTAACAAGCAGAGAATCAGTAGGAAGTTTTGAAATTTTTAAGACTTAGCACGGCATGAACCTCTCATATCACCCGCAGAACATTTATTTTGATAATTACCGTTGATATTTGAATAAAGGGTATCAATCCATAGTTGTTTTTAACAAATATATGTGTTTTATTAACCAAATGTTTGGGATCTTTTTTCCGGGATACCCGGTGCATTTTGGGCATAATAAATATATTTAGGAGTTATTAGGAAATACAGTAGAGTAAATTACAACAAATTTTATTTCTGTTTGTTCTACGACCATTTTGCCCATGGTCCTTTTAAAATTTTTCAAGCTGACGTTATACATTTTGGCGTTTCCATTGACACTATTGGTCTAGATTTTAACTATTGAGGTAACTATTACTATGGATCAAAAAACTTACCCTATGAAAAGAATAGAAATACTTTTCGCTACGAGACAAACAAAGAATTCCAATTAACTGGCGAATTGTTCCACGGATCCTGCAGAGTTAATATTTGTAAGTGCAATCTCAATGTGGTTTGTAATAGCAGCATTTTTAAAATTTTCAATTAAAGATAAAAACAATAGTGAAACAGACTGATTTTCATTAGTTTAAGTCCTTTTCATACAGAGCAAAAAAAATTCATGATCTATAATAGTCTTTCGTACTTTTTTGTTTTCGACTTTACTTATAAAGAAACAATTATTCATAAACAAATGTCAACCCTTTAGTGCTTTGGGTCTATGAGTGAAAATAATATAGGTATTACATAATTTCTTTATTGTTAATTTATTGCATTATTTTATTAAGCTATTGCATAGCTTCTATCGCGGGCCTTGAGCGCGGGGAATCCAGAAATTCCGTAACGAAAAAACCTCACGCTTCCCACTCCGATGCGCAAGGAGGTGTGGCTTGAAGGCCTTGCATCGTCTAACGTCGTTTCAGTTCGGCAGTCTTCGACACGGCGTTGTGTGCGTGAATATGAATGAACAAAGTGCATTTATTATTAATGAAGAAAGTCACCAAAAAAATAATGAAGTGAATGAGTGAGAAGAAGAAAATGAGTGAGTACTCTATATACATACATTTTATTATTATCACAAATGCAGTATTAATTTTGAATTGAAAATATAATACTGCTATAAAGATAACCTAAACTTTTGATATTAAAATGAGCGATATTAAAAGTAGCCCTCTTTTATACACACAAACACACACACGCGTATAGTTTTAATTCTAAATTTAGATTATGAATATGTGTATATATATATATATATATATATATATATATATATATATATATATATATATATATATATATATATATATATATATATATATATATATATATATATATATATATATATATAACGTGGCGGGTAGATTTTCCTCGCTGTTATCGGCCATCTCAATTATGCACAGTGGGCGCTCAGAAGGGAAATATTGGTTCAAAAATAACGGACAACGAAAACTGATTTTAACCCACTATATTTCCAATAATTATTTTTCACTAATTACACAATTAAATCACTTCACTAAATATAATCACTTCTCGGCGGTCAGAAGCAAAGTGAGTGTCGCTCGGCCCGCCGCTACGCCGTAGACTCTGTCAAACGCCGCTAGGGGCGCTGGCGTTCCGTTTCACTTAGAACACTAGGTGGCGCTGGTATCGCGTTGATTCCGACACGGCCATCCTGCTTGCACACGTCCTCGTGTGTTAACCTGCGGATAAAAAGTCAACCAAAGTATTTGTTCCACTCGGTCTATCCTGACCTTTTTAGTTTTTTTTTTTTTTTTTTTCACATCTCTTACTTTACTAATCCTTACTTATAATTTACTCTACTAACTTTACTATTACTTTACTCTTACTTTACTAATCTCAATTAATCCTTATCTACGCTTGAATCATTTACAACTTGAGCAAACATAAAAAATAACTCTGAGAATATAATTGAAACCAAAATAATGACAAAAAATCGACAGCCAGAGCCATGTACCATTCGTTTGCCATTAAAACAATCACCTGTTACAATCAACCATGTAAAACAAAAGGATACCTCGAGATATACCTCAAACACCACGGCTATCACAGCCGAACAAGTCATGGCCATCGCGGCCGAACAAACCACGGCCATCACAGCCGAACAGCAATCACAATTACTCTCATACGCGCTCTCTCTATCAGATCCATCTGGATCTCCGCGCACGTGTGCATCCTCGCGACTACACACTATAGTCTCTACAGACCACGACCTTCGCCAGAGCTAAACGCGCACCGCGCACCCACGGACTACAAGGGTTTCCCCAAGAGTTACCGATTTCTACCGGGCTACGACTACGTAATAGCTACTGGTATAGTCGACTTCACTACGGCTGTTTGAGTACATCCTCGAGTTCCACCACAACACAAACAAAGCTCATATATCTACACTAGGATCGTTATGTGCTTCAACTTCAATCTCGACTGGTACATGACCTACTGGCATCTTTTTTAACCTATCGTGTGCATATTTGTAGGTACGATTTGAATTTAAAGCTTTCAACGTATAACGATCACCGTCCAAAACATCGACTACTTTAAACGGACCCTTAAACTTCGGATCTAACTTTGTCTGATTCCGTTCCTCATTTTCTAACAACACATAGTCGCCAACCGAATAATTTGTCACCTTTGCCTTCGTACTATCAAATCGAGTTTTATCATATAGAGCACTTCTTTGAATATTTTCAGAAGCCATTTCCCGGATCTCATCAATATCGACTTCGGTCTCTACATCTTCGCTACACATAAGAGATAGGGGTCTAGCTACTTTACCTATTAACAGCTCGAGAGGTGAAGCTTTTGTAACGCGACTCGTGGTACAATTTAATGCAAGTTGGACCTCGCCTAAGGCGTCCTGCCACGACTTATCAGCACTAGTCTCTACTGCAGTTAACATTGCTTTCAAAACGCTCATGATCCGTTCTACTTGACCGTTTGCACGAGAAGAACCGGTTGCTATGAGATGCAAGTTAATGTTTTTACTGCCACAGAAATCGCGAAACTCTTTACTAGCAAAACATCTACCCTGGTCAGCAATGATACGAGTCGGAGCGCCAAAAAGCGACACACTATTATTTACCGCCCTAATGCTACTCTTAGAGTCTATGTTTCTTGTGTGGTAGAGCAAAACATATTTGGTGAATGCGTCTATCAGAACGAAAACATACTCTTTGTTATCGTTTTTACCGCTGAGCTTACCGGTCGCGTCAATATGAACAGTGTGCCACGGGATCGTGACTTTTGGAATCGGATGAAGCTCGGCTTGGACTTTTCCGGAATGGGATTTAGCGACTTTGCAGGTTATGCAATTGTCAATGAACTTCCTAGTACATTGGGTCATTCCCGGAATCCAGTAAAAATCAAAGAGTTTCTCGCAAGTTTTGTCAAGAGCCAAGATGCATAATAGAGTCATGAAAATTGTTTATTACGGACCACCTAAGCGCGCGTGGTAAATAAGGCAAACATTTAGTCCTACCATTTCGCTGAATTTTGCGGTATAGAACACCTGAACGCAGTACATAGGTCTTAGCTACCTGTTCGTCCATCTGACCACTTTCTAAATCACGAACAATTTTGGAAATCTCGTCATCACGGTGTTGTTCTGCTTGAAGCCAGTTGGGGGAGAGTTCAGTAAGGTTAACACGCTTTTGTTCGACATGTGATATAGTAAGCTTTGGATCAGAGGGGAGGGGATTGCGGGATAAAAAATCTACATGGGACATTTTCTTTCCCTCTCTATAAACAACATTAAAATCGAATGACTGTAAAAAGGCCCACCATCTGTGTGCTCTGGGAGTCAAATCATGTTTAGTCTGAGAGGACTTTAACGAGTTACAATCTGTAACAACGGTGAACTTTCTACCCTGGAGATACTGTCTAAAATGTTTGATAGAGTTCACAACCGCTAGTGTCTCTAACTCATAAGAGTGATATTTACTCTCAGCAGGGGATGTACGTTTGCTAAAATAAGCAACCACGTAACGCTTACCATCAATCATTTGAAACAGTATCGCTCCATAACCTAAGCTACTAGCATCAGTGTGTAGCTCTACATCATGTTGAGGGTCATAAATCATGAGAACAGGCTCATTCGTCAAAATAGAGATGATTTTTTGGCGAATGCTTTCATGTTCTGGCTGCCACTTAAGATCACCTTTAAGGGATGTCAACCGGTACAAAGGTGCCATAATACGAGAAAAGTCTCTTACAAATTGACGGAAATATGAAGCCAATCCGATAAACTGCCTTAACTGTGACACAGTCTCGGGGGGTGGAAGAGCCGTTAAAGATTCTACCTTTCTGCGATTAGGCTTAATCTGGCCAGCCTCTACCTCAAATCCCAAGAACTCTACCTTCGTCTTGAGGAAGGAGCACTTCTTGAGGTTTAAAGAGAAACCAGCGTTAGTTAGTGCTTCTAAAACAACCCTAAGCCTGTCTAGTCCTGTCTCTACGTCATGCGATACGATCAGAACATCATCAACATAAACGATGACATAATCATGAGCTAGGTCTCCTAAAGCATTCATTATAGCTCTCTGGAATACGGAGATTGCATTTTTCAATCCGAAGGGCATTGTCAAAAATTCAAATTGGCCATCCGGCGTTATAAAAGCTGTAGGCTCTATCGACTCTACATTTACGGGAATCAAATGGAAACCACTAGCGCAATCCAGAAGGGAAAAGTAATTGGCTCCATTAAGACGTGCTATTTGGTCACAAATTAGGGGAAGAGGATACCGGTCCGGCACCGTATTACTGTTCAGCTCCCGGTAGTCAATACACATCCGGTCTGAACCATCACGCTTCTTCATCAATAGAGCAGGGCTTGCGAATGGAGAGCAACTAGGCCTAACGATGCCCGCGTCTAACAACTCTTTAACTCGATCGCGAATCGTTATACGCTCATCTGGTGGCATCCTATAAGGTCTCCGTTGCACTGTACGATTCGGGTCAATTAATCGAATTCTAAGCTCGCCTGTATTAACGCGTGTAGTGGGCATACCGCTAATAAAATACCCGGAAAACTGATTTAGGGTTTGCAAAAGTTTAGACCTATCTAAGCCAGTTACGTCTGTATCTATGACTTCTAAATTGGGTTGTTGTTCTTTATCGCGGCTTACGGAATTTACTACACAAACTTTATGAAAAAGAAAACTCAGTAGCGGTCATGTTAATCATGAATCCCTGGCTCAAAATTTCACGTCCTATCATAATGTCACTCTGTAAATAACTATCCGGCAAAACATGCAATAAAATCTCTAGAGGGTGATCGCTAATCGTTACACAACATCTGTTCTGTGCTGAATACACGTGTCTGACCAATGCCGGTCATGGCAACAACATTGTTAGCACGTTTACCGCTAAATTTAGCTGCTAGACTTTCTTTAACTAACGAGCATTCAGCACCAGAATCATAAGAAAAACAATATTGCACACCTTTATGTTGTAACATGCCTGACGGTGGTTGCACGACGCAACATCCACGCGCCGCTCGCCCCGCGCCGGGCCTGCGCCCGCGCTGCTGCCGCCGCCGCCAGCTTGGGTGCCGCTGGTGGTGCAGCGGAACGCGTAGTGTCCCGGTTTGCCACACTTGTAGCACAGCAGGGGCCTCGCAGCCGGTTGTTGAGGCCTAGGGCCTTGGCTCGGTGCTGCATACGGTGTTGTTCTTCCTCGGGGGTCTATATACTTGCTCTTGCAATCCGCCCGCCTATGACCCATTTTTCCGCAGTTAAAACATTTTAATGGCATTGTTTTAATACGCTTTGCATCGGGTTCATTTGGCGATTCGCTGAGCAAATTAATCTTGCGTTTCAAATGCGAGAAAGCATGTAATTCTTGCTGCAATTTGTCCCTCGAAGTAATATCGCATGTAAACGCTAGGCGTTGCAATCGGGTATCGAACTGAGATATGTGAGCGAGTACAGTAGCAACTGCTATTTGTTCCTTATCTACGTCCTTCCAACGATTGGTCAGTGACGTCATCAAGCGACTTGCGTATGCGGAAAGCGTCTGTTTGTCTCCTGGTTTGCCGCCGTGTAGGTTTATTAAGGCACCCGCTAATGTCTCAGTGGTAACAAATCTGGATGTAAACAGTACCTTAAATTCACTCCATGTCATCCCTCGGTATGAAATCTGCGATAGCCACGTCGATGCCGCTCCTTTGAGAGCCTTGCTGATCGCAACGATCAGTTGGCTGCCGTGCAGTTCATTCTCACCAAAACACAAATCCGCCGTCGCGCACCACGATCTTGCATCTGTGTCCGCCTTATCGGGGTCGAACTCTGGCAAATCCACATGATTATCCGTCCTGGTAGTTTGCAAGGCCTCGACAAGTGCTCGCATGTTCGCACTTTGCTGTTCAAACATAATTCGCCAACGGTCACTTTCCGAGTTAACATTTTGAACCAACATTGATCCCACTTCTGATAACGTGGCGGGTAGATTTTCCTCGCTGTTATCGGCCATCTCAATTATGCACAGTGGGCGCTCAGAAGGGAAATATTGGTTCAAAAATATCGGACAACGAAAACTGATTTTAACCCACTATATTTCCAATAATTATTTTTCACTAATTACACAATTAAATCACTTCACTAAGTATAATCACAAACGGTACGCGACAGATTCTAAACGCAGTGTTCACTTCTCGGCGGTCAGAAGCAAAGTGAGTGTCGCTCGGCCCGCCGCTACGCCGTAGACTCTGTCAAACGCCGCTAGGGGCGCTGGCGTTCCGTTTCACTTAGAACACTAGGTGGCGCTGGTATCGCGTTGATTCCGACATATAAATTCATTCTTCATTATGTATATAACAGAAACCATCAAACAAAGCACGTGTACTATTCAGTACCTTTGTTTTTGGTGTATAGATAATGTTTTATTTATTTAATAATAGAAAAATTTGTTTTCTTATCGGTCACCACGCTCAAAAAGTGTAACTTGAATTAATATCAAAGAAAAAGAAATACTGCATGAATAAAATAAATAAATAAAATTATAATTGCATAAGTTGATACAAAATGATATGCAATAGCTTTACCAGTCCCCGAGTGCCACACGTCTTTTTTTTTTTATTTCGCCGTACTTTTTTAACATTGTGCTGTAATCACCTCTTTTATTCAAAAATATAAATGGAATCCTTTTTCCGTATTCATATTTTCAAGTAATATAATTGTAAGCGAGCAGCATTGTTATCCTAAAATAATACAAAAGGCTGTTTTCCTTTGTGCATTTGTGTTTCCAAAGTATTGAACACGGCTTAAGAGATTTTACAAAAAAACTCTTATAAAAGCAATCAGGGTTTGGGGTATCGTATGCAAATTACCAAAACGGAACTCTTGCAATTTTCTATCAGCATTCCTGATGTCATTTTCTGAAACGTTGTTCGTATCGTAAGCCTAAAAATCTAGAATACTTAATAATGTTAAGAACTTAAGTCTTAGTAGGTGCAAGATCTATTATTTTATAATTCTCATTTAAAAGAAGTTGTATTTAAAGTTCTTCTTACCGCCGTGCACTAGGAAATCGTTAGGGGAGGTCCACAATACCTCATAAAACGTGATAAAATCACGTAGATCGTGATCATTGGTAATCATTTTTATTATGCATTTTTTTTCTGGGCGAGAATAATATTTTGGGTCCTTACCTATGAAATTGGTGTTTTTATTCGGTCTTTGTATTTTGTCTGTAACTATTAAGATTCAGAGTATTCCTAAAAAAATATTACCTCGTCTTAAAATAGACTATATTTTTCAGCTCTTTTGATTTGTTTTGATAATTTTTTGTAAGTTTAATTGTTTTAAAATTGGACACGGAGACAACTCTTTTTAAGTGCCTCCCGAATACATCATTTTATTCGCATTCACTTAAAAACGATAAATAATTTTTATGAAGTGTGATATTACACATATTACTAAAGCTTGTCTAATGATAGATATTATTATCTTTGGATTTGTCGTTGTGAAGAAAACTGATAAAATGTTAGTATGTAAAATGCAGACATCCCCAAAATCTCCATACAAAACACCAATTTCATAGGTAAGGACCTAATATACACACACAACACAAAATAGCACAAACAAAACAACACTATAACAATCTGAAAACTTTATTGGCCATTTTGGTATCGTCTATATATTTGAACACCTAAATGTAACTAATTATTTGAAGCTGACTGTATCTATGTTGTACAAATTTAGTCAACGTGAATGGTACTGCGCAAGTAAATTAAACTTTGTAATGCCTTTTATATGTCGCTTTGGTCTATTTCAGTAAATAACTTATGATCATATTTTCTCTTTCGGATAAGGATTTCGCATGAATAACTTTGACTTCGGAGTTGCTATTAACAGGAAGAACTTCTACAAAGTGATAAGGAGTAGCTGACCTGAAGGTACAGGTATGTTGCGGGTTAATTCACAAGTACCTACGTGGCAAGTTGTACAATACAACTAGTTACAAATGTCCAATCCGTCGAACTTCAACATCTATCGAAGCGCCGGCCGCGTCCACTGTTCTAATGGGGGCAAGATCTGCTGATTTTAAAATAATATGTATCTACTATTAACTTTAATGTCTAGGGTTCAGGGGTTCCGAATACATCATTTTATTTGCATTCACTTAAAAACGATAAATAATTTTTATGAAGTGTGATATTACACATATTACTAAAGCTTGTCTAATGATAGATATTATTATCTTTGGATTTGTCGTTGTGAAGAAAACTGATAAAATTTTAGTATGTAAAATGCAGACATCCCCAAAATCTCCATACAAAACACCAATTTCATAGGTAAGGACCTAATATTATCTTAAAAATATGGTGTACAGTCAAGTATGTTACATCGTTTGGTACAGTTAGTTTAATTATAACACTTAATAATAAAGGCTGACGATGATAATCATAACAGAAAAGCAATAAAAACTTTAAAATGTATAAGATGGGCATATTCATGATTTTACCAATTATATCAAACCTAACACCTCTTCGAAGGAGTACGAAGATAAACGCGTGATGATACGTTCATGCTTTATTTGTTTAATAAACAAAAAGTACCTACAAAAAGCTATAAAAATATCCAACATAGAATTTTTTTCCCATTCAAGTAAATTCTAATAATAGAAACACTCATTGAACTGACCTATTGAAAGCGTAATGGAGAAAATCGGATTAACAAGGTTCTCATCAAAGTCTATTATGTTCAGAGAGCATGAGCTCGTATATCAAACCTATATCGATTTTGGACTATACCATTACAGTATCTATTTTATTGGAACAAAATATACTAACATAACATATAATTAACATTGCACGCAATCATAGTAATAATAATTATGGCCTATTTTTGTACCTACTTATTCTAAAAACGCCACATAATATTACTACTATTATTATATCACTACTGTTTAATACTCTATAGTTTGTCTTTAATCTTTATTAGTCTGCAACCAAATTTTATTAATCTTAAACATGTAAAATTTGTAGTAATTATGATACTCAGAAACCTAGAATAGAAGATCAAGAAAAAACTTTTGTTCACCCATACAATTGCCAACTATTACGAAAGTAGCTTTGTTTTCAATATCGAAATCAAAGGGTGCATACTACTCTTATATCTTTCTCTTTCAGCCTGTATATATACTTGGTTAATATTAGTAAAAGAAAATCCCGCAAATGATTCTATTACACTAAACGATTCGATCAACGTCGGAGGTGACCCGGAAAGATAAATGAGAACTCCTGGATAGATCTTTGATTGCAAACGTACAAAAAACTCCCTCCATTTGGGTTGCTTACCACTTATTATTGGGGAACTGATTTATTACGGTCCATGTCTGATAGACATCTGAAAGAATAATAGTCTAATCAACTCACAACATTGAACTAAAATCTCTGAGAACACTTAGGGTCAGTTTTTTGATCCGTAGTAATAGTTAAAGCAATGGTTAAAATCTAGTCAAAGTCAGCTTGATCAATGGTTAAATTTGCGATGAAAATTTGGAGCAATATACATCAGCTGTGCCGGCAGTCGCCATTTTACTAATCCCAGCATCATGGTCTGGTTAATAAATTGTCTATTATTATTTACTTACACTAATATCTGAAAATTTGTTTATTGGATTGGTCAAGCTGACAAAGCTGACACTCACAACATCATACGTTAACGTCATTGGTCAGTATTTTCACCAACTGATCAACCTGACCAAATAACCAACCCTAAGCGTGAGTTGTTTTTATCCGTAGCCATTGTAACCACAAAAGTTAAATTCCAGATCAATAGCGTCAATGGAAACGCCAAAATGTGTGACGTCAGCTTGAAAATTCGTCTTCTTTTTTTATCCAAATCGTTTTAGCCGATTGTCTTCTAATGGACTAAAACTCGAGCAAACTTTAAAACTTAAAATTTTTATCTGCAGACTGTCAGCAACAAAAAAAGACTAAACATGTCCGAAATTGTGATGCTCGCATTAATTTTATTTAACCAAAAAGAGGCAAACAAGGTGGGTCTCTTATATAAATATGCCTTACCTTTTAATAAAGATTTTTGCCTTTTGCCTGGTTATAAATAGTCGCCTTGGACATCCGCAAACCAGTGGAAAAAGACAAAATAATTCTTTCGGCAATTCCTAATGAGCACGTTGATTAAAGCCTGAGAAATTGCTCTCAAAAAACTCTCAACTATTCAACCTTTTTACAAACCCCAACCAGATTTGCATAGATGAAGTTTCATCAAACGGGGATGATTTACAGAAAAGTTTGAAGATAGTTGAGTTTTATCGCGTCTCTCGGGGTGCCGGTTGACTAATAGTGGTCTGTTCACGACGGCCATTCAACGCGCTCGATCATCAATGGTATTGTCACTGAAGCATTTAAATTATGGAGTTTAATTTTTGATTGTTAATGCCGTCTATAAGAGTTATACGTCTATGTTTACTTGATGTTCAATACTAAATTTATTGTAAAAAATAAATGGTTAACCTCATTTTGAACCCTGTTCTGTTCGGAAACAATACCAACTGCTTGGTCCTCAGCCTATTACGTCCTACTGGGCACAGGCCTTCCTCATGGAAAAACACATGGGGAGTATGGGCCATAACACCACCACGCTGGCCCAATGCGGGTTGGTTTTACCCAATACCGATCCGCTGAGAATGGAATAGCAAGACATGTTGCGTTGACCTTGACTTAAATTGGAAGCATGGCAAGGAAAGGATGATATTATTCCACATGATAATTTTTCACATGATCTTATATAAAAGCCTTTTTTAACTACAATCATATCATCACGCGGCCTTTCGAACGAGTAGTACCCCGTCCGTCCAAACACAGCTACCGCTGTCTTTATATAACTGGATTTTTCGAAAGTCAAAGTGACAAATGATACTTTTCTTTTGTTTTATTTGTTTAGTTTCTGTGGTCAACAAATATCTTTCAAATTAATATTTATACAGCGTGAACTAAATCAGGGTTTCCCACGATAAATCTTGTCAGCACGTCTTTATGATACGTTCGCAACGGAAAAAGCTCTAAAGATTTTGTCAGTAGCCTATCCGTTGTAGTGTCTGGGGAGAAAAGGTCTGCGGGGATATTTATCAAGGCGAGAACGATATATTTCCTGCTACAGCATTGATATAAAAGTAGCCATCAACATTACTTTACCGACGTGACATAGAAATGGGAATTGAACTACGCATATTATCTTGTAAAACCACCGTTGCAAAATTTCTAAGGGCCTCTTGCAGGAAATTTAAATCGAGACTTAAAACTAGATTTAGTGATTTTTTGACATTTCAGCCATAGTTTTCACTATGTCAAAATCTGACAAAATCGAGTTTTAAGTATGGATTTATATTTCCTACAAGTGGACCTTAAAGACTCGGTGGCTATGTTAAGACTGGCAAATGTAGAATTTAGTAACCTAAAACATTTTATATCCTACTAGACGTATGACAACGCACGCGCACCGCATCACAATGCGCCTGAGCCCAACGGGTAGTGAGCCACCCCCTCCTCTTCCTTGCTTGTTTTAACTTGGCAATGTATGTTTTTAATGTGAGAGTGTATATCACTAAACTCCTAGAGGCTGTACCGATTTTAATGAAATTCTGTGTGTTGAACTCAAAAAAATAATTAATATCATTCTCTTCATCCGCTTTTTCTTCCGCATCCTCATCCTCATCACCAAAATGTGTGCTGAATATAATTATCCTTCTAATTTTATTAGATTTTAGATTCCTCGGCCACTTCCTTATAATCACTTCCTCAACAGCCTTCCTCAATAAATGGACTACCTAACACTGATGAATTTTTTAAATCGTACCAGTAGTTCCTGAGATTACCGCGTTCAACCTAACAAACAAACTCTTCAGCTTTATAGCTTTAAACATAATTAATGTTAACATAATGTTCATATAAGATTGGAATATAATTTAATTACATACAAGCCATGTGAAATATTAAGTAGAAGATTACTATGAAAACTGAACGTGATGTTAAATGTCGTCGTCATTAAATGTTGTAAACCTTGAGAGAGTAACATAATTTACAATTTTAATGCAGCATGTTCAATTGACAAGATCTGTTAAAATTAACAACACACAATGTTGTAGTCTAATAAATAGTGCTTACATCAATCATACATTTTCATTCATCATCATCACCAAAATACAGGTGCCTCACTGCTGCCTGTGTGCACTGTGCACGCCGCTCTCGATTTTTCATCTAGCCCACTCCAGCCAGCCAACCTACGAATATTGTCTTCCCATCGCAGGATGTTCCAATTCCAAATAAATGGAATTCAAATTTCCATTTAAAAATCGAACCCTCTGGAAGCTGGCTATTACCATGCTACGTCAAACGAATAAATCAAACTACCTATTCTTTTGTAGCATTCCATATAAAACAGACATCGAAATTTAGGGCGCAATGATTCGAACAACGGGCGTGCGAGCTCTGTGAAAATTAATCACAAAGCCTATCCGGCAAATGGACACAACTATTTTGAAGTTTAGAAATGTTAATCACCAAATTTTCTTAATTTTTAAATAAAATTTTTATTAAGGGAAAACAAGCCTTTGTGAGAAAATAGGTCGTAGGTACAGAATTTTATTTGCGCTTGAGCAAACAAAGTAAGGAATTTGAAGCGCGTCTTGCAAAATGATGTAGTGACCCAACCAGCGACCCAAGTGTGTTATTTCAAGAGAATATAAAAGGACCTTTATTTTTAAAATAAGAACGGCTTAATGTGTTATTATTGTAGACTCTTATAAAGGTCTATTATTAAAAATTAAACGACCTCACCTTATGAAGTTCGAATCTAAACTAATATTGTACTGGTACATACAACCAAAATACGAAACACCGACTGAGTGATCATAAAAATCACAGAATTCCATTTCAGGGTGAATATTTTGTATCAGATCTGCAGGAGGTTCATTATATTTGTAACATGCGTGTAAGCTCAATGGAGTTTCGTGATACCAAGATTATATCACATCACATAGTACGTTACTCCCATGTGGCTAATGAAACAGATTACCACTCCCTTTACATCTGTGCCCCATTCGTCGTTAACCTTAGTAAATGGCAGTTTACCTTTATATAATCTGTGATAATATTGTGTTACCAATCCATCATTCAATGAGGGGTTTTGGCTTTGACTATGACGGACGTGATTTTTGTTTCAATGATTGTAATATTGCTTCGGAGTGGATATTGGGGCATAAAATCAGTGTAGTTTTGTGTAATAAGTGTCTATAATGATGAGCAATGTCGAGGATCATTGAAATAAGCGTCAAGTGGTGTGAGAAATATTGAGTTCTTTATCGTGGTAATCCACCACATCGAAGTAGCACGAAAGTGTCTACCATCGATCATTTGGCGCCAAACTCTCCCAGGATGCATTGAAATGTATTTATTACACTTGCATTTCAATGCAAATGAAGACATATTACTACTAAAAGAATAGGCTACATACAATGTATACGACTGAAGGATTCTAAAAAAATCATAAATTGAAATATTATTTACTGTTACTAAGCCATCTCTAAATATAAATTATTATCGTACACATACACTTTCGTGCATCATTGTCAAAAAAGATTTTGATATTAATACACTAGTTAAGAAAATGGATACTAAAGTCTTTCTTATTTATGTGGTCACAAGAAATTAAATTAAATATAAAAAAAAGGAAAAAAATATATCATCAGAAATTAATACTATGTACAGAATTTAAAACAACATAAAACAATACTTCCCAACATATTGTAAACATTTAAACTTAGGATAGAAATTTCCGTTTGAATATTCATGGCGCTGTTTGGGAAACCATCAAAGGGAAGGTCTCCTGCGCCGCAGAACGCGAGCTCGCACAAACGGGATCCTTGTCCGGATATTCATTGCTGGAACCGGTTGTAAATTATTTCCTGGCACCTTTGTTATTGAATATTCGTATTTGTCCTTAGTACTGATTAAAACGAAATATGTTTAAGATATTTGTGAAAAATTTCAGCAGTAATTTTTTTAACATTGTGCAAAAAAGAAACAATGGGACGATTCATTAAAATTTGTGACCCGCGCGGTAACCGTTCCTATGTGAAAATCGGCATAAAAAGTATCCTATGTCCTTTCTCAGGCTCTAGACTATAGTTTTGTAAACAGAACTACTGGGATTTTATCCCCAAACTGCATATGTACTGTCAATCAGTAGTTATGTTAAACACATTCAAAATTGTGACTGTTTCCCTTTATAATGTCTCGCCTTCTTTACAGACAGCAGTCACCTTCACGGTGCAATTTAACCTGATTAATGAGGCTAGTAAATCGTAGTATGTGCACAAATTACCCCGGCCCATTGTGGGTATGAAATCGAAGAGAAGCCCAAAACAGCGTAGTCATTTCCCCCCATTGTGAAGCCTGTTTCCACGGCTCAATTAAACCAGCGCGCTTGCACACAAATTGAATATCATCATATAATAACATAATACGCCGTGGAATACTAAAACAGTGATTTGGTGTACTCGCTTGTTTACATTGCTATTTTAACCACGTTCGTATAATTGGATATTTACTTTTTTTGTCTATAAAATATTGCCAGTAATCTCTGCTTAACATCGCCTGTGATGAAAGGTAATATGTTGTTTTTACTTACCGAATTTTATTAAAGAACTTTGTTATTCCCAATGGTTTATTCGCATTTCATATTATAAAAACCAATATTTGTAGCTTGTGTTGCTGTTTAATAAATAAATGCCCATATGCTAATCTTAGTGCCTTCCAAGGGTCTTGTTTGACCTAAACTTTATTGCAAGACCTACGTTACAACAAGAATGGCAATAAATATTTGAATCTGACGTTCAAAGGGCTGGGGGTCGACCCGAACTCTCGACTTGTATCGACCCTATCCTTTATGAAATAATAGTACATACAAAACTTATTCTCGTAACCAACAAGGACCGGGACGAAAGGACAACAAGGGTAGGGACCGTTGCAGTGCGTGTTCTACGTGGTATGGGAAGTTTGGTATTTTATTCACCTTGATAAAAGGCTTGAATGCGACCTTTGATAAAACGCTTTGTACACTCACCGTATGCGGGAGTGTGAACACCGAAGACCACAACCGTACAATCACTGGACGTCACACACCTACTTGGCGCAATCCTTTCGGGCAATGTTCCGACACCTCGTAATGGGCTCGAACTGGCACTCCAAGAAGGCGACTGCATGATGGTTCTCTTTTCACCCAGACAAAATTCTTCACTCAGTCACACACCAAGTTCCAACGAATGCGGTACTAACAAGCGGTACTTAATTATGGAAAAGAACAATAAATACGGTTTAACCAAACAATAGCTAAAAAATACTAGTAAACTTTTTACAATTAACACTCTCGATGGTCATAGTTTGACGGAATTTTCAAATTTAGAACACAGTGCCACGCTCTTCTTCAGGCCATGCTTTTCACTCGTGTGTATTTTCCACAGACTAAGCAACAATCTATGCACTCTTTGCCAGTACTCTTCGTCAGTTTGCCTACTTTTTCTAAACTAGTGCAAGCAGTCTTAATTTGACTACTTTTTAATTTTTTCATACTCATAGGTTCACTGGGATAATCTGTCAATGGAAAGAGGTGACATATAAATCGAGTTTTTGGCGGCATTTGACTATGGCGGACGTAATTGTTTACGATGATTGTAATATTGTTTCGGAGTGGATATTGTTACGTAAAATCAGTGCAGTTTTGTGTAGTAATAAGTGTCTGTGATTATGTGCGTAACGTGGAGGATCATTGAAATAAGCGTCAAGTGGTGTATAAGGTGATGAGATTTTTATCATATATAATCCACCACATCAAAGTGCCTACCATCGACCACTTGGCTCCAAACTATTCCCAGGATGCACTTAAATATATTTGAACTTGCATTTCAATGCTAATGAAGACTTAATACTACTTAAGACTACACACAATGTATACGACTGAAGGACTCTGTATTCATGGTCATGAACATTAAAAAAAAGACATGTAAATCGCCGAAACAGCAGTATGTCCAACTATGTGCAGTAGTTAACGGGAGTAGGAGTAGGATAATGGTGATGATGATGATAATAATGTTGTCAAATACTTAGGGATATTTATTTAATATTTTCCACAAATTACATTAATTTAAAGCAACCTTTTATTGTAGTAACCAATATTTGAGAAGTCTTAATTTTTTCAGCTCAGGCTTTATAGCTTGATTATTCCAATTTTTTGTACAATTAATAAAGAAAGAAAAGAAAGAAAAATATATTTATTTCCATAAAACTGTGAAACTAAGGTTGAAACAAAAGGACTTAAACTTAGTGATCATTAAAAAAAGCCCCACAACTGCATGGAATGGGAGACCCAATTCAGCATTACGCAGAACAAAATGTTCTGACGCTAATTTTCAATATATATTTTTTTTTCAATTACACAATATTAATTTTAGAAAGGTTTTCGAATGACACGATTTGCGATGTACCTATGACATGTAAAAGTTACACCAAAGTCTTTCATTACACCCTTCAGTAATATAATTTATAACACATTTGCTCGTAAAGGGTCTCTTATTGCACCAATTTCAATATCATAATCTATCACATTACGTACTTATGCGATAATGTAAAGTAAAACGCACAGTTTATGATGTTCCGTCTAAAAACGAACGATACTTTTTTTTAAATCTTAGCAAAGAGTTTTTATGTCGGAAAGGTAGTCAACATTTTCTTAATTAAATTACCTTTGGGAGATGAAATATAATAAATAAACATTTAATTCTTTAATTTCATTGACAAATGATTAAAGATTTATTAGTTTAAGAATATCTGAGTTTTATTTATTTTCTCGCAAATGTGTTATAAAACGTCGTATGACATACGTGCGGTTTGATAATTACAGCCTCTGCCTTCTTATAGCCCTCACCTACGGCTCGGGCTAGCAATATCGCCTCAGCTGTAATTTTCAACTTACCGCACTTATATCATAATTCACTATTACAAGCATATAAAATTATTATATATAAAGAAACATTTTCATGAAAATAAACATTATTTGATGAATACCAACGCACATCGTATTAGCACGAAAAGAACTCGATATATGAAAGCTCACTCATCATGAATTTTACAAAATTCACAAAACGGCATTTGTTTCTTGGTAGCTCCCGTTTTCGAATTGCAGGCATTCTTATGACTCTATATATTGTACTGGTATTAAATTTTTTTCATATGAATTTGCATTAGTACCTAATCGTAATAAATATGAGGGCAACTTTAGGTAATAAAAATAAAATTTCTATGTTCCAGAATGTTTTAAATATTTTTGCTGTCGTTAATAACAAAATTAGCTACAGACTATAGCGTGTGTTACGGTTAGTAATCCTAAGTAAAAATAAGTAAAAGTGTTCATTTTGGTATAAAAAACAACAGTAAAAATCTTAAACTAAACATTTTGAAGCTAAACACGCTGTAAAGTAATAAAAACTCCCGGAGTGATAACAGCACAGTTTGAGCACATGCTTCGTTATTATTTTTCACATAAAACTGAAATGATTTAATAAAAAAACACTGTTATAATGTTTGTATACGTTTGTAATGACGAGTTTGCTATTAGGCGTGAAAAGCAACCTTAGATATATTTAAATCCATACGTAACAACTGGCAAGCGTAACACACTGTACCTTCTTATGTATATTTCAATCTCATCTTAGAAAAAAATCATTCTTAATCTTCTCAAAAATAATTTTTAACCAAATTTCAAGTCGTTAAAATGTGTGTGAACACGCCGGCAGTTAGCAGCAGGAACCTTGTCAGTATTCCACATGCAGGCTCGTTTAGTCCCGAGCAGCTGTAAATTGCGAGAATCGTTAGCGTGGCATCTGTTTAGGCTGTCGTTAACTTCCGACAGCCTTAATTAGAGGACTCTTCGAAATTTGGACCTACTCATACCACAACACAGATAGATATAGTCGACTTCAAAAATATGTATGGACTTTTGATATTAAATGACTCTTATTAGACGGGGATAAAGACTATGACCTGCCAAAATCATTTCTGTTTGACTTGACTGTAATTATGTACATTTAAGAACAATTTTAGAATGACTATTTTATGTAAAGGGAGGATGGAACGCTTGAAGAGTTTTCTTGCCTGTATCTTCTCTTGACAAGGCCTCCCTGTAGTGAATATGAAGAAATAAATGTAGAGGTAAACAAATAGAACTGCTTATTAAATATAAATTTGTTAATTTTATAATGTTTTGACGCGATATAACAGGAACTACTGGTACCTTTAATACTTTGAATATGAGATTTGAATTCTCATGTATTTAAGTACTTCACTTTTCATACCGATGCTGACTGCCGTAAAATGGTCTAAAATCTAGTTATTTTGATATATTGATAATAAAACAGGAATTATAAAATAATTATAGCTAAACTCTCGCTGTCAGGTGGTCTCAAAGGGACCAAGATATCGTCTATGAGTTCGTTGCTCGAATACAGTCATCAGCATAAAGATGCCCATTTTAATACTTTGTAATTTTGACATCAATTTTAACTGGTGCCCCAACAACAAATATTTTACAAAAACGTTAGAGTGACACCGAACTAAAATGGGTATATATTGCAATTCACGAAGGAAACTAAATTATTTGACTTTAGACTTTATCTTAAGGCGTTAAGAACGAAGCTACTCGCCATCATAAAATGCAACAACTATACCTACATCTTTGTATGGAGATTGAATTCTTTACATATATGGTTTGTGCTCAAAAGGCTACAACAAAAAAATATTAGGGAAAATTTTATATAAGCCTCTTTTTTTAACAGCGGTTGTCTTATTTTTAACGCGATACGGTGTACCGGTCTGAATTGCCATATAAATGTGCTGATTAAGGACTCTCATCTCCGTCATGACCTTTGGTTATTGCTATGATACGGCTTTCGGGACAAAATTTTGTAAACCCTTGTGAAACTGTGATCGTTAATGTTATGATAACTTTGTAAAATGTTTTTCTGAAAAAAGGGCCATGAAACTGAACCTATTGGTTTGAAGTGTCTAAACTGATAATAATAACAATATCAAAATTAAACTAAAAATAATTACACGTGATATTATTGTAAAAAAAATTCTATCTAAAGTCTTAGAAGGACTGGACTACAAGGACAAGGCTTGGTGGTGGAGTTTTTAGTTTAACTATAAAATCAAACAAATAGTTTATTAACATACTAAGTGTACAATTATGATCTTAAATATAACAGTTAAGACATATGGGTACTTATGACTTAGTTACCTTTCGGTGTAGCTAATTGTCCTCTAGGAGAACATAATTAAAGTTTAAAAAATTGTTAAAAAAACAAAAAATTGTTAAACAAAAAACTCCTACAAAAGCCGAGCCCAACTGTTTGAAAGTTTTGAGAGCAATTGGTCTACTGCCTCGTACTCAACATAACATTTTTAATAGTAGTGAATTTAAGAAGATTGACCTTTACATGTATACGTAAATAGGTTTTCCTTAAACTCTACGTCGCTCATATACGTCACACTGGGATATACCCATCAAACTCATCCTCAGAGTAAACAGAACTGGAGTAGCCATTAGTCAATTTCTCAAACATTTTTTTCTGCCATTTCTTGCGGGGGGTGACGTTACCACTACACTCATAGCCAGCACACATAAACAATAACTTTTACCGTTTTTACAAATGCACACATGCATAATTCGACACACAAATTTAAATTTCACGCACACACACGCTTAAAATAGTAACGTGGGGTGTGCGTTTTGACAACATCACAGCCGCACTCCCCACGAGACTAGCGTTCGAAATTTGAAATCGTAGAATTCTAAAACATGAAATAATGAAGTAAATAATCATGAAATCTTAAAAATTATAATTACAAATTAAAGGTGACACCATTTTTTAGCATACTCGATGTTTTCTATTTATTTTTACAACAAAAAACAGCACAGGCAGGCATTTTTGCGGGATCTCTGTTCGCCGCAACGTTTACAATGTTATGGCTGTCAAAATGGCAGCTCAACTAGTTTTATTAAACGTGCAAGCATCCGATACTTGTGCATTTGGCAGAGGGGAATGTTAGACAAAGGCTACTCCAGTTCTGTTTACTCTGAGAACTCATCATAGTTTATGGTATGTACGCACTTTGGAATTACAGTCATGTTTACTTTATTTCGTTATAATACAGCGCCACTACATGCTACTGAATTATGATTATCTAGAAGCACACTTAACTACAACAACATATCATCACGCCTCTGTCCCCGATCGGCTGGGCAGATGTGTTTACACCCACACTTCACACTAAGGGATATTGGCGTAAGAAATTTTATGGTATGTTAAATAAATAAATATCTTAAGACATTCACACCTATTTCAATATTCAACTGCGCATATTAAGTAACCATAAGTAACTGATGCTGCTTGTGTTACGGATACTAGGTAACAGATAAATATATTTAATAGATAAATACAAATATATCCAGAATATATAAAATACATTTTTTTTATATATACAAGACTGGAGAACAAATTCATGTATTCATCACACAAACATTATCCCCCACCAGGGATTGAACCCAGAATTTCTCGAGACAGCGACGCCTTAAGACCGGCGTACAGACCACTCGGCCACGGAGATCGTCAACAGACTTTTCTGTAACTCTTTGACATTAGCTTAGAATAAAGATTTGAATTGAAACAAATTAAATTTATTTTAATTTTTTGATTTTGATTTTGATTTTTTGGTGTAAACTATGGTAGCCGTATCTCGAAATAAATTCCTTTGGAATCCTCTTTACATAGTGTTAAGACCAATCTGAATATTTCAAAATTATTGTGGTAATTCTGGTGATGTGATATCAATCTAATTAACAAAATACTAAAGTAATCAACGAAATATCACTACTTTACGTGAGGGGTTAGAATGACAAAGTAAAAGTAGGTTCACCTTTATGCTCATGACATAAATAGAAACAAACCTTATACTTATTTATTTTCCCAACAACCCATGTGCACGTCTAGACCCTGTCTTGGTGCTTACATGTCGCTTTCATGGCGGTTATATTATGTCAGTACCAGGGAGGCTTGTCCTTTGTCGGAACACAATACACCCTCCTAATCTTTATAAAATCAGCAACACTTATGTGGTACCTTTTGTATATGGGACTTATGACAATCGACTTCATTATACTTACTTGAAATATTATAGTGTCTTATTTGTAAAATTTTGTACTCCACCTTCGATTGAGACATTATAGTGGTAAACTTCTTTGCATCATAACGACTGGTATCACTACCTCCAGATAAGTTTGTGAGGTATTATCTGAAAGATATATCCATACGAAGTCTATTCCATGTTTTGATTTATCTGCAGGATAGCAAGTGGTAAATACGGCTTTTAATATTTCACACCATTTAGCCTATCCAAGAATAAACACTAAGTACTGTAGTGTGTGATCTAGTGTAACGAAACATAGATATTATATGATACATAGACATTTTTGATTGTTTATATTAACAACTATAATAACTCATGTACAAAATGTAGTTCCAATCGACACATGATCACCGTACCGACACTCGAAGCTTCAAGATGACAATCGACAACTACGAACCTTTAATTTACTAGTTTGGTGAAATTTTTTTTATTGATAATGGCCGACATAATACCTTATGTTTAGTGAAGTGTTTTCTTATTACCAATAAAAAGAAAATAATGTATCTTAGTATCATAGTAAAATTAATTTATAGCGCTCACGGCACTTGACTATACTTACCTACGCAAATATCCGTGTCGTTTGCTTCCGAGCAATGGGTTTGAACAATAATTGTTAATGACATGTACGGTGAGTAAACCCTTAGCCCGTAGATTTATTATGGGCTTACACGTAAGCCGACAGTGCTATGACGTAAGCAACCCTTTATTGTTCGGGAAGACGCGTGATCGCAAAGGTGAGTCCAGTGCGAGTAATGAGTTAATTCGTTCTGTTAAATAAACCCATTCGCTAGTTATGGTATTACCAGACTTGATTTACGTTGCTTTTACTCACATATTATTATTACGGCTTTATATATCATCTTGGGTAAAATTTTTCCTACCTTAATGTTTAGACTAAATTAATTATCTTAAAAATATCAGGATAAATGAAAGTGTTGAACACCTTTGCCTACGAGTCGGCAGCGATTCCAGCCGTCCATTGCTATGACCCCAAACACGGAGCTCACGGCACCTTGTAATTCAACATGCTCTTGGTCACAACCGTCAATCGATAATAACCGAAGAAGCAAGTGCTCGTGTTCTACCACCACGAAATTTGTTAACATTAATGATGACCCGAGACTCCTTGAGCTAACATGTCATTAACTATTATACCAAGGCAGTCATTTTGACGTAACATGTAAACCCTTTTGAAATTCAGGAAGCGCAAGTATACGCCTTGATATTATACTTTGTTCCTTTGAGAGAACTTCGTTGAAGATGACAAGAAGTTAAATTAAACTAAGATTACAGAATTCTTGAGGCAGGTACCAAGTATAGCCTCAATTCGATATATATTTGATTATCTACATTAATAACGTTTTATACGTACTTTATGCTAAAGCCTGCTAAAACTATTAATAAATTATTGAATCTCTTTACGTCCATGTACATTATTTTCGATGAAAATATTATGAGAAGTGTTACACTTTAAGATAAGTAGTGATATACTGGGTTGATATGTCTTTATATGTCGCCCTTTAGCAATATGTCTGTGAGTGTGAGCGAGTGTGAATTGTCAATATGGGAGAACACATTGTGTTCACACCGATATTCCGCCTTATATGTATGTCAAATACAAGGTATGTAGCATGCTAAAGAAAAAGGTTACCTTTTATAAAAAAACACTGTTTCAGATAGAAACATACTACAGATAACATTACCTTCACAAGAGCGAAACTACTAGTAAAAAAATAATGATATTTTTTTTAGTGACCAAAACCCAGAAAAAGATAATTCCAAAAGGTAAAATAAATTTTCTGAGGTATTTTATCTTTCTAGATTTATTCTGGTAAGTCTAAATGTCAATATTTGAATTGAGTTGAAGTATATTGGGCGAATATATAATCGTTGTTCAGTCAGCAAAATATATTCTTCTAACAAGGGTCTGGTTATATTAAATTGTTTGTCATTATATTAAAATGAAATATAGAAATCTATCAGGAATACTTCTATATTTAAGAATTCTATATTCAAAATAATGTTTACATTCAAAATTCTCATTACACCTTACACATAGGAAGAGCTGTAAAAATAATACCTATATTATTAATTAGTTGATAGTGCTTCCCAGATTTATGTCAGCACTAGCCATTGCAAACTTTTCAAAATTATTTCTACTAGGTCATTCGAATGATCCGTATGGATTATTCGAATGACCCAAACTGTATAAACAATTATATCAAAGTATGTATAAATATGCGAATATAGGTATGTATATCATAATAAGTGTTAAATTTTTATTATTATATAAATATAATAAAGCAATAATTAAAATACCTTTATTCTTAAGCAATCATCCACTTATATTAGATTATTAGAAAATATTGATATTTTAGTAAACTATTTTTAACTTGTACTTAATCTGCTGTATTTTTGTCAACCGTCTAATTATTACGCGTTCGTATTAAAATCTAAATTTATTGTGATGATGATGAACAAGAAACCTGTTATTAGCTTTATATTTTTGTGTGTCCATTGTAAGTGTTGCTATTGTGATAAGCTGTAGTTTTTTTTATAATAAATAATATCAATGGATATTGTCTTATATCTATATATGATTTACACTTATCATTTTATAGGCTTCAATTTGATATAATCAATGACATAGTGATTGGAGTGATCTTGCCGCTGACTCAACATGGTACAAGCGGGACTTTTATGGCCTGATTTGAATAAATATTGAAGAAGGAAAGATATTTAAGAATTTAGAAGAGCCATAATGATCACTCAATCAGTGTTAAAACTTTACTCAATCGTGATTTTATCTGCGCAAAAACATCAGAGTACAAAATTAAGAGCATTACGAAAGCAATCAAATATTATTATTATTCTGGTGAAGGCTTTTCCTCTATATCCGTAGCTGCTTTCACATTATTATGTTGAAAAGAACTTATTACAACTTACTTATTACAAATCGATTAAATTTAATCAAATTTTTGCAACACAAAAATAGATTATATTTACTACTACCAATCGATAAGAATCGCCTCATGAGTTTTCATAAATCCCACAAGGTACAAGGGTCTTGCGGTATAGTATACGATAGACTGACGCTTAGTTTGCTCTCATTATCGTGATTACACTATTGAAGACAGACAAACGGTCTAGGCTGGTGTATGATTGTATCACGATTGTATCGCCGGACGGAGGGTGCACAGGAAGCACTCCATTCAGCCTCTGATTGTAGGAAAACAGTCGACGGCGAGCCGCCGCGCGCAACACACGCCGCGTTCCACCACTGGCTTTAACGCGGGAAACTGACAATAATAGTTTATAAAAAAAACACATTATTTACTAGCTTGAAGCATCACCAATTCTTGTTGATGTTGTAAAAATTTTATCGGAATATAAATATTATATTGAATGTTATTTAGATTAGATTTAAGATGCATTTAAAGTTCTAAGATCAAATATATGCCAAAATAAACATACGGAATAACGACAATAATATTTATTAGTTTAGAAGAATTTTCTTAGAGAAATATTTTTGAGGACATTTAAAATGAGTGAATCTAAGAATATGGAAGTATGCGGGAGTGTTATGGACGGGGTGGCGGAGAAAGGGGGGGTGTTGGAGACTCCTACTAAGAAGGTGCCGACGGAGTACACGGTGTACCCGATTCGATGGCTGGTACTGTTCATCTTCGTGCTGTACTCGGCGTCGAACTCGATGCAGTGGATCCAGTACAGCATCATCCAGGACGCGGTGGTGAAGTACTACGGGGTGACCAGCATCACGGTCTACTGGACCTCCATGATCTACATGATCACATATATTCCTCTCATTTTTCCCGCGAGCTGGCTTTTGGATAAAACGGTGAGTTTTCTTCATAAATATTCCATTTGTAAAGGGACAAAGTGATTAGCGCCACGGAAAAGTATGAATGAATTAAATTTCAAAGTAAATAATAACATGTTGTAGGTCACATCTGGCAATTAGTTTAAAATTTTAAACATTTTTATTTATTTTAGGAGCCTGTTTTCAATACTCTTCGGACAATTGTTTGCAACTTTTGGAACTATTGTGAATTTTATTACTTGTATGTGTCACGTCATCTTCAACCAAAATATTCGTAAACTTATTCAGATTATCATATTAAGATGAATGCCAAGCAATGGGACGTATGATCATATTTATTTGGAATAATTTATTAAAACAACATAAATCCGCTGACGCTTCTCTCGCATCATGAGATTTCACACACCTGTGACGGGTTGACTGGAAGATATCCCTATTAGAGACAAGTCCTCCCTTGTATACTTCTACTTTATATATTGTATTTTTTGGTTTCTTTGCAAACATTTATAAATATTTATTATATATATGTTGCCTACAGTAAATGCTCCAACTACGGTAAA
The DNA here is from genome assembly GCA_910589355.1 of Parapoynx stratiotata. Taxonomy (NCBI): domain Eukaryota; kingdom Metazoa; phylum Arthropoda; class Insecta; order Lepidoptera; family Crambidae; genus Parapoynx; species Parapoynx stratiotata. Next base: position 2,038,914 of record OU342458.1, read on the forward strand.
ATTTAAGATTTCAGAGTAAGTCTTGGGATTTACCGACATGAGTTAGTAAATGTAAGTATTTCTGAAAATGGGATGATTTCTTTCGGACTTTTACTATTCAAATGCAGTTTATGCTCGCTTTTACCGCTGTCAGCTGGTGATGTTGGTTTTAGGAATATAACAATGAGTAATTCTTAATGGGTGTTATTTAAATGGGTAGCAAAATATAATAATAATATATTTTTGTTTGATAGATATTAGGTTAAGCTTGTTTTTTATTACCCAATCTAAATAATCTTATTTATAATGTCTACTCAATTTAGACATAACAATTCTAGTATCCGTAACACAAGCAGCATTTAGTTGCTTAAAATGGGACTAGTTGATAAGTGTGAATGTCTGAGGATATTATTATTATTGTCACAAATGACTTGAAATTACGTCAGACGTGCTTCCAGAAGTCAACTTCCACAAGAGGTTCACTGTGGAACTCGCAAAACGGAAGACTGGGCTATATCGGCCTTGAGTGATCCCATAGATGACGGGAGTCTGGTGTGGTTCACTGATGGCGCCAAAACAGGGGCTAACGTAGGATGTGGCATATATGGCGCCAGACCAAGGGTCAGCAAAAGCATAAACCTGGGAAAGTATGCCACTATTTTCCAGGTCCAAGTTTGTGCCAGAATTGAATGTGTACAAACGCATTGCCAGCGAAACTACGTAAACCAAAAAATCGGTATTTACTCAGACAGTCAGGCAGCTTTACTAGCAATAAACAATAACATCCTTAAATCAAAGCTAGTAAAAGACTGTGTGAAAAAACCCAATGATCTGGGAGAAAGGAACAAAATCATTCTCAAATAGGTGTCAGGTCATTCTGGAATAGCAATGAGAAGGCCGAGCAACTAGCCAGGGCTGGGGTTCAAGGAAAACCGTTCAACCCAGGGCCTTTCTGTGGTATCTCAAATAACCGGCTATGCAATACCTAAAAACTCTCCTCCTTTATGAGGAAACACACATAGAACGTCCGGGATAACACAATCAAAAGCACTAATCCAACCATACTCTCGCAAACGCACTGACAAGCGATTAAAGCTCAACAGAAGTAACCTGAGCGTGATGATTAGGACTTTAACAGGTCATGACCGAACATGACACTAAAGGACACTGACACTTGCAGATTCTGCGAACAAGTGCGTGAAACACCAGTGTACCTCTTATGCTATTGTGATCCGCTGATTCACAAAAGAAACAGACACCTGAGGAAACACCCTTGACCTATGTGCAATAAAAACAATCCAAACAGGGATAATCTTATCTTTCTTAGTGCCCAGTTGATGGAACTACTGTAGGGCCTTAAATAGAACTTACATAGGAGGCTGGTCAGAATAGATCTTATTAGATCGCAGTGACGCGAATCAGCCCCGATTAACACGAATAATAATAATAATTGTCACAAATATTGTTTTCAAAGGTCAAAAAAAATTACCTTAACCTAATATCTTTCAGAGTACATTCCCTAGTCATGAAATGATTAACATTTACCGTGCCTTAAGCCTAAATCCTTAGATTTACCAAATGAATGATGACAAAAGTTCGAATCGCAAACCTTTTTGGACATTCACCATTAAGAATTGGTAAATCTTAGGTTTTACTGAAAAATCTTAGGATTTACCGTAGTTAAATATATACCTCATATAATCTTTCTGTTATATATTTTTCTAATATATTCAGTAGAATTTGGATGAAGAAAATAGAATCCTAAATCACCTGAGTCGACCTAGAATCATCAATGAAATACGATTTGTTAATAGCATTTACTTTATACTGTTAAAGTTTGTAAAGTCTTTTCAATACAAACTATCGCACGTTATTTTTTTTACTAACATCACTACAGTAATGAAGTTTTTTTATTCCCTGGATTAACATTTATATAGGCATTGTTTTCAAAATATTAACAATCAAATACAGTTAAACAATTTTATCTCCATGCGAAAGATTCTCAATTTTTCATTTTCACAATGAGATCATAACAGATTAGATAATTTAAAACCCCGTCAAAGAATTTCCATTTCCGTATAAATTATGTATATTATCTGGAAATAATAAACTGCAGTCTTCATTGTTCTTGCTCAAGGGTTTTAAACAATGAAATAAAAAGAGAAAGAAACTTAATTAGATCCTGAAAACCTTTCCCTGAAACTGCTCCAGAAAGGATAATAATATAATATTATCCAACGTAAAATATTTCTTCTCAAAATGCTGACTGAGCATTCCTTTGTTTCGATCAACTTTCACAAGAATAACAAAAGGGTTTTACCCTCATCGAACGTAAAATACTGGCCTTTTCCTGACGCCCTTAGTGATTCCTATAAAAGATTTATTCAAACTCGGTGATTGCGTTAGTAGTCCGTAAAATCTTAAAAAAGCGTAAAGCTTAATGTAACCTTCGACAGTCTAATAATGCCTCTATGGTTACGGTAAGCCTTATAAATATTTAAAGTCACTCCATTTGCCTGTTTTCCGTTTGTGAGTTCACGTCACGAATATTTTTTTCTGTTAGATCGAACCAGTCTTCTTTCAACGACGACCAAAACCCTAATTACAATTTATTAATAATATTATAAATTCGAAAGTAACTCTGTCTGTTTGTCTCGCTTTCACGTCAAAACTACTAAACTAAACAATTTAACGGAATTTGGTACACAGATAGTCTAGAGCCTGAGAAAGGACATTGCCTACCTATTATACCGATATTCCTATGGGAACGGGTGCCATGCCGGTGAATGTTAAGAAATTTAAACAACGCCTCCCAGAAAAATTAAGGACAAATTTACGACACTATGAACTTTGCTTCTGATAATATAGTAGGAGTAAATTTTAAATTCCACTAATTGCGGCTACTGTTCCAATTTGAAAAAATCTTTCAGTGTTGAATAGCCTATTTATTGAGGAAGGCTACGATTTATGATATAATCTACATACCATCACACTGTCTCAAAGTAACTATTCCATGCGGATGAAGTCGCATGCAAAAGCTAGTAACCTATATTTCCAGATATTATATGCTACAAATAAAAAAATAACAAATCTCTGGCGGGTACGTCATAGCGCGCTACGATATCAAATTACCGAGAAATAGTTGATCAGCGAAAAGTACGATAGTAAATAATAACATTGGAGTCAAATTAATACCAGACTCACTGGCTTCAGCAATAAGGAATATACAAAATTAGCAAGCCCTAATCACGATGGCAGAATTTCCAGATCTTCCCTTTTCGCTGAGGGTGCGGCATACCCTTCCCGCACCCCACAAATCTAATTCAATATGCCTATTTCCTTATAGAGGTGGGAAAATACAATGTTCGAATACATTTCCAATGCGCCGGGCAAAATCTTCCCTTGCATTTTCCGCAAATGAGATCAAAAACCGTTTAACCGAGTCGAGAAAAAGCAATTTCGTTTAGATTTATAAAAAAATTGTTGTAACAATGTTCAGTGAAAATAGAAAAGTCTCAACTGCGGCAAACTCCGCGCGATCAGCTGGCGTGTTTTGTTGTGCGAGACAGAAAATTTCTAGAGAAACGCACAGGACTACCATCAATCTAAATGATGGAGGTAGATGTTTTCCGAATAACTCCTCGGAGCACTCCCAATAATAAAGGGTCAAGTGGATTTGACATTGCCTGGCGACCAACAATAAGGGAGAAGTTGTTTATAGTTTTTTTACATAAAATACTTACGCTTGACCGATACTGCTGATAGAAAGCGATGCAGGAGCCTATAATAGGTGAGACGTCCATACCTTTTTTTTGACGAGGACAAAATCCCTTGCATATCGCTAGCTAGGCGATAGGCGCCTACCAACATACCGAGCCCTAGATTATACTCGAAAGGAACCAGAGCCTCCGACAAGGAGTTCCATATTCGGGCTGTTGGACTACGAGTTTGCGGAACCTTTACAGTATACGTGTGGTGTTTGCCGTCTCTGCTGTTCCTATAGTGAAATTACATACATACATATAATAACGACTGTTATCTCCTAAGGGTTAGTCAGAGACTAGGCAAAAGCACCGCAAAAGCAGTCCACTGTAATAGTCCGCGCCTCACCAAGCATTGACTGCACATGTGCTCAGCGTGACAGGTGGTGAGCCCGTCGCCGCTATAAGATTTTGGATGTTTGTGCAGTTCTAAGTCCACTAGTCACCTTTTACGACACCCAAGGGAAGAAATGGGTTGGTAGTATTCTGGTAGTTGCTATAGTGAAATTGTTTAAAACTAACCTTTAAAAACTCTTTTTATGATACAATTGTTTCTAGAATGTATTTTTTGTTTAATCGCTTAAAAGTGTTTTTGGCAATTCGCACTTCGATCATTAATCTTATGCAAATTTGTAATCGAATCCTTTGCCCTCACTACTACGGAAACCCATTTCAATTTGTCAAATTAAAATAATATACGGCTTACTGAAATCTTGACTATTTTTTAAACATGTAGTGCGTGTATTAAATATCTCCGTGATCACTAATCGTGAATATAATTCCGAATATATGGTATTTGTAGCAACTAAATAGAATATTCCGCATGTTCAGATATTATACAAAATTCAGATGATACGCAGATGTTGTTTAATCTTGTCCCTAATAAAATAGCGGTATTATACTAAAATTTCTCATTCAAAGCAAAAGTTTAAAAAGTCTGTAGCAGTTTATATTCAAAAAGTAATTTAACAATCTAGAAAAATCTTCGTGTACTGTGTTATCTGTTAGTAAGCTTTTTCATAGACACGAAATATTTTGATTGTATCTTTGTTAGTTATTGATATGCAAATACGATTATCTGCCAATCAATAATTTTAAAAAAGGGAACAAGACAATAAAGATAGTTCGCATTGTCGATTGCAAAAAGATAGTATTAAAATCGTCTAGTGTTATCTTTTTACAATCGCGTAACCAAATAATAAAAAGTTTTATGGGATTCTAGAAATCGTAAAATAATTTTGATAAGCGACCAAATCTTTCGTCTAAAGTGCAATTATCGATAAATGTTTTTTTTATATTGGAATATAGGCTGGGGACATTACCTTGTAAAAGTATTAAGAAATTGTTATGATAACAATACACCTCTGTATACATCCCGGTGTTGAACAAGGGGACGACGCGCTTTCCAAACAGGAGGAACTTACTTAGAATTCTATTACTATCTTAGAATTTGGTCACTTATCATTAGTAAAAGTTATTTAGGCAGCTTATCACTACAACAGAGCTGGAATTGAGACATCGATCGACATTACATCCTACTAGAGGTTGCCCGCGACTTCATCCGCGGTTATTGGTTTTTAATTATCCCACGGGAACCCTTTAATTTACCGGAATAAAAAGTATCTAAGATATTAACCAGGGATATAAAGTATCACCATACAAAATTTCATTGAAATTGGTCCAGCTATTTCGGAGATTAGCCCGTACAAACTGAAAAACCGACAAACAGAGAAACAAAAAAAAAAAGTTTTTGGTTTGCCCTGACTTGGTTTTAAGCATTTTTTTCCATGTACAGACATTCGACCTATACAGTTTCATTATATGTATAGATATCACTCAAGTAACGCAGGAATTCTTATACCTCTTAGAAATATCTGCCCAATTTGTTGGATTTTCTGTCAAACTAAAAATATTTTTGTGTTAAAATTTTATCAAGAGCGAGTGATAGGTTTTATTTTGGGAGTAAGGCTTTTCACGAGAAGATTCCGGAAATATACTCGTAGGCCAATTTTCTGAATAGTTAAACACTTAATTATGATCACAATAATGAGACCAATAATAATTCCTTTAACCAAAAATATACCTCCTGATGAGTGATTACCGTAATCTATAGATCGATTGCAAAGACTATTGTTTCGTTTCCTTTTATGACTATTTCTATATAACTCCCATTTGTCAATCAATCAATGTTGTCATAACAATAAGAAATTTATTTTCCAAAAGCTAAGCTAAGCTTACTCAAAATAGACTTGTTATTACTGAAACCAAAGTATTAATAAATCGTAAGTACATAATGTATAATAATAAAATTACCAGATAATGGATACTTCGAGTCAAGTTTATTTGTTCGTGATTAATATATTTCAGTACAAAAATAATTTCAACAAACGTTTACTCATGTTAAATATTGATAACTGGCCGGTGGCAGCTCGACAGGTCTATCTTTCCCAGGTCAGACAGCCGTGGTTACCGAATTTTAAAATATAAATAGCCTCTCCAGATTCAGGGGTTGATATTTAATTAATGTAAACAAAGCAACCCTTTACAACAGTGAAGTTTAACTCGATGAAAATTAGTATTTACAAAATCGATGTACACGTTCATGCTCCTAGATAAACTTACTGTTGAAATGCCAAGATAAAAATAGTAAGTCCCAATCATTTCATGTTTTTGAATTACAACATTAATATGCACCTATACAGGATTATATCTGAAGACTGTACTCCAGACCTGTGGTATAATACTAAAAAGTGCTTTAGTTAACAATAAAATATGCTTCCATGTTAAGAAATAAGTTGGATATAATAATTAATAATAAGTGACAGACGAGAGTGGAAGAGAAAGACATGTTGTACCAACAAGATAAAAAAGTCAGGAAGAAGGAATTTATTTATGACTAGCTGTTGCCTGCGACTTCACCCGCGGTTACTGGTTTTTTAACTACCCCAGGGGAACTCTTTTTTTTTTCGGAATAAAATGTATCTAAGATGTTGATCAGGGATGTAAGGTTCCATGCAAAATTCATTGAAATCGGTCCAGTCATTTCGGGGATTAGCCCGAAAAAGCAGACAAACAGACGAAAATACAGACAAACAAAAAATTTAAAAAAAAACATTTATTGGTATTTTCCCTCTTTTTACATCCCTCTGACTTGATTTTAAGCATTTTTTTCTATGTACAGACATTTGACCTTTACAGTTTTATTATATGCAATAGATAACACTTCATAATAATTTCTATAACGAATTAAATAATGTGAAATTACTTCGATTCCGATATTTACAGCTGTGAATAATGAAACAAACAGATAATATCTGAATTATCACTAATGGTTTCAAGAGGAAGGTTTATAATGCATAAATAATATGACACATGCGTAATATATTGCACCCGTACGAAGCCGGCGACTTATGTACAGTTTGTTATGAATATCGCTTGGCTCACACAGTGCCCGCTGCATAGCTACAGGCTCGCCAACTGTTACGTGGGGACTTAACATTTCTGGCGAAATATGGGTGTAAACACCTCTGCCTACCCCTTAGGGGCTTTAAAAAATTGGATAAGTTACTTTTATTACAACAGTTGACAACTATTGTTCATAATTAGTATAGTTCCCAGAAGCATTTCTGCGAAAAAAACATTAAGTTATCCTCGTCGATATCCATTAAAATGTAATTACTTTTCCGTCTACACTAGAATGCTTTGTAAACAGTCACAGTAATCACTATCTTCAATAGTCATCACTTTCTTTATGTTTTGTTATCTTAAAATATCGTCATAACTTTAATGATTTACTAAGGTCTTGATTAAGGAGGAGAAAAATTAGAAAACAAGGAAAAGGAACATACAATCCTTTCTGCACTCTTTACATATTAATTAAAGGATTAAAATGGATTTCACAAAGCATTTCTATCATTCTAGACCGTCCCAAGCGTATATATACGTCACACTGTTGGGCACAGGCCTTTCTCATGGAGAAACACATGAGGAGTATGATTCTAAACCAAATGTGCGTATATTTACACTTTCAGAAGGTCACCAGGACAGGAGTGTTTTGGTCAAAGATGAAAGATGCTATGAAATTAAATGATCATTGTATCTACAGGTTTCTGGCCAAATTATAACAATGAATTTTACTAATATAGTTTAACCTTTTAATTACCTTCAAAGCAATAGCAATAAGGAGAACGAAGCTGTGGGTACCAACTGGTACCAAATACCAGCCACGTTTCCGCGAGCATCCGCAGAATCATTTCTGTATAAAATTACTTGTAATTTGATAAAATAATTTCTGTTATAAAGAGGTACTTAAATTACGTAAGCTTGTGGACGGTAATTGAAATTCCTAGTAATGTTTTTAAATAAAAGTTTTAATCTTGCTACTCAATCGTGCAAAAAGGTCTGAAAGAATATACATCAGATTTGGAGCATTTAAATGAAAATGCTTTTAACCACTATTGTGCCACAATCACTGCTGCAGGTTTTTGACAGTTAATTCGTGAAAAGTGTTTTAAGGCTACGCCCACTTTCATTGAGTAAAGACGCGTGCTGACAAAAACAAAATATATGACTTTGCTGCGTTAGGAAAGAGACACCAAAAAGAGCGCATGTGCGAAAATAAAACGTCGAGAGCGACAAATTGGAAATAATTATGTTAAATAACTTATTTGGAGAGTGTTTAGGTTATGTTTTGCTGTTCTAATTAAATTAATTTTAGTTGTAAATACTCGATCGATCTACTTATAAAACTGAAAAAACAGATTTCTTCGACTACGGTCAAACAGGAAAATGTACCATAACTGACCTTTAGATGCAACAGGAAAAACCATTGTAATGAATTATTCACTGGCAATAAGGTAATAAATTAAGAAGCAAATTAAGAAAAATAGAAGAAGCGAAAAGTCTAAGCAACTTAAGAGTTGTAACATCTTCCTACTATCACTAAGGAAAGTAGAAAAATAAATACAAACATTATCTGTGGTACTAACCAACATCTTAAGTTTGTTTTTTTATATATTTTTTTATCGTTTTTATCATGTGGTGTCAACCAGTAAGTAATTGGTTTTTATATTTAACCATAAAGATATTTTTAGAATGTTATATTTAAATTAAGTAACATTATTAAAACGGTTGGTTGACCATAAATAAAATAAAAGGAAAAAAATGTTTGTATTTACAATTTTCTTACACAAACCTTATTGTTTTAAAGGTCTAAGAGTGAAATGGTTTTAGACGCATAAACGGCGCAAAGAGAATCTTGAGTATGGGTAGCGTTAAAGTTGTATTTGCCCAGAAGTGCATAATGATAATCTTTTGTTGTAATTTCTAAACACTATGGCCCACTTGCAGGAAATTTAAATCGAGATTTAGAACTCGATTTTGTAATTTTTACTCTTATGTCATTTTTAGCTCATAAGTCTAAAATTGACAAAGCCGGGAATTATACTAGGTTTAAAATTTTAATTCAATTACTTTAATTCAAGTACTTTAATTCATTTAAAATGTATGTCAAGACCACAAAGATTTTTTATTAATTGTTTATATGAAGTCGTGATTATATGCATGTATGTATGTTATCTGAAGTCTTTAAGATACGAGATTATTACGCTGCTTAAATAAAGTGCCATACATAGAACAATTCTGCGATAGTTTAATTTGACACCTTGAGCAGTATCTACTATATCTCTTGCCAATAGGTTATCTTTATATGCCAATGAATCACATCTACTGTCGTATCATAGACTTACACTGTTGCAGAAACTAATCATAATAAATGTAAATAGATATTAGATTGAAGAAGGTAAATGATATCTTATACGCTATTCCCGCTTGTGCCTATAAAGGCATTCCACGACATGTTTCTATGCAGACATGTGTGCGTCACTTACTTACACACATACGTAGACTTAATAATCACGCCTTATTCGCGGTGGGGTAGGCAGAGATTACAAATAGGAGTAAGGGGGAGCCCTTACTCCCCTACGATCTTGGCACACATCCTTCGCTACTCATTGTGCACCACTTCCTTACCTTCATTGAATAATAATTGTCTAATTAGATAATTGTTACTTTCAAATTGTGTTGAAACTTTATTAGGATAATCATAGGTCTCCACATATATTTGTATTTTATTTTTAATTCATAAAACAAGAACAAGCTAGAATAGTACAGCTGTTCAAACCAGAAGAAGGTCTATCACGAAATTTTCTTCCGCAATTGCGTATGATTAGAATACAAAAATACTGATTTCGTAGCTACAACCTAAACGAAGAACGACGCAATCGTGTGTATCGGATTTTTTTTTATTGTATAGGCGGCAAACGAGCAGGCGGGTCTCCTGATGGTAAGTGATCACCGCCGCCAATGGACATTTGCAACACCAGGGGCGTCACTCATGCGTTGCCAGCCTTTATATTTGGAGTAGACTAAGAAATTGGATGGGACCCACATTTTAAGTCCCTAGGTATAAAATACATTAAGAACTAAGTACCTAAAGGATTATCAGATACGTCATTAATAATTGCATATAAACAACTATTAACTAGCTACCGCATATTAATTGCCGTCTCACTGTGCAGTGGAGTTAACTGTTAATTAACGTTTACAAACTTAGCACCCTGTCACATTGAAACGAATTTATGTTGCATGAAGTGCACTAGTGACAGTTCGCAGTACATAAACATATAACCGTATGTATACTACGATTGAGACACGTATTCGTGATCTATGCGTGTAATTAATGGAATATTTGTAATAGAATAGAGTTCAGAATCATGGTGATTCTAAACGATTTTAAGGTGATAGAACATTAGAGCCTCTACAATAGCATCGTGATACTTACAATTTAACCGCTTTTATAGATATTGCAATTCACGAAAGCAACTTAATCATTCGGCTTCAGACTCTGTCGTTAAGAGCGAAGCTGCTCGCCATCATAAATATACCATTTTTGAACAGGAGGATTCCATTGCGGATTATACCTACCACTGACTGGACGACAGTAAAATCTTGCGTACTGAGAAACTTATTCTCAATTCTCTAGCAGCCAATGTGCTAAAAACATTGTTAAATCCATACTGATATTATAAATGCGAAAGTAACTCTGTCACGTCAAAATTACTAAACCAATTTTACCGAAACTTGGTACACAGATAGTCTAGAGCCTGAGAAAGGACATTGGATACCTTTTATCCCGATATTCCCAAGAGAACGGGTGCCATGCGGGTGAATGTATGTTTTTTTTGGAGTCGGTTTTATTTTTGTTAAAATAATTATTTATTGAATTTTAGTGATTCCAAGTGCGACCGTTTATAATCTTTCAGGTATGCCCTCGATTCCATCGATCTCCAAGATCCCATCGTCAGATCCTGGCCTCATGACAACGGAAATCTTAAGTACTTACCCATAAATATCAATGATATTTAAAGAATTTTCTCTTTACTTCCAATGGTTGAGGAGTTATATCTTCCACCATCAGACGCAAATGCTTGAATAACATTAGAAAAAATATGAAATATGCCATTCGTGCCTATAAACTTAAAAAATCGAGGGCAGGTGCCCTCGAGTTCTCCAGGATCCCCTCATCAAATCCTGACCTCAGGACAATGGGACTAACTAGAAAATAAATCCTTTCAGACAAAGAAAAAAAATATTATAAACAAAACTTTTTGGCGAATTGATAACCTCCTTCTTTTATTAAAGTCGGTTAATAAGGTAGCTTTTCACTAGACCGCAAAGTTAGCGATGAAAATTCTTCCAATAACATTCAATTATCCTTGAAAAGTGAAGCACTCCTGGTAGCTTTTTGCTCACTTACCAATTTACTCAGTCGCTTAGTGCTGATGAAAATATAGCCTAATTCGCAATTCGGGAATGTGGCGCCACGCACAACGCACAAACAAAAGAGCTCTGGGCCTAATGGCCTGAAACGACATGCGTGCTTCTTAACATATTCATTCACAAGTCATTATTTAGGCGATGGAAGCCAAGAATGATTTAGGCAAATATTAACTTAATGACTTAGGTACTTTATTGGTGTTCTGTGTATTCAGTCATTTGAGTCCTCATATGGCTTTACAGGGACTGTTGTACTCGTGTTGGATTACATCACATCCTTCTAGTGTCTTGTATAACTGTGGCATGTAATAATTTGTATTATATATGTAATAGTTTGTGTTTGTTTGTTCTCCGTATTTATCGCCCTCTCGATATCTCGATCAATATTAAATTAATAATTGTCAAGCTTCTTATTTATCCGACTAAACATTTAAGCAAAAGATTTCTTTTTGTAAAAAACATTTATGCTGTAAAATTTGAAATAAATAAATATGAGAGGAGGCAAACGGGCAGACAAAAAAATCGAAAAGATTCGAAAAGATTTCTGGGTGGAAAGTGATTATCGTCGCCCATAAACATCTGCTGCACCTGCGGAACTGCAGATGTGTTCATTACTTTTCGATACGGACGGTTTCCGCGACGTAACGTCCAGTTTGTTCCTGTTTTGCGTCGGCTGTAGATGTGTCACCGGCTTTCGTTTCTTGAACAACTGAAGATCGTATCGGTCCGGAAATACTGCTGACGACAATTCATTTCAAAGTTTGGATGTGCGGGGTAGAAACCTGTGACCTGTATCTGTTTTAGCATATAACTACTTATAAATTGCATACAACATAAACCAAGTTACGACTTATTTTAAGTTAGGTAGGTCGTTAGGTAGTACCTAACGTTCATTTACGTCACTACCGAATTATATGAAGCCCTTGAATAGGTACTACAAAGGGACTTTTACAGTACCTACCAATCATTCATTTAATTAATTTAATTGATGTTTTGTTTACGAGTGAAATAAATCTTTTCGGGTCACCCAAATCCGTGGATTAGGACCACGTTATCTGCCGATTAAACATATCAACGTGGAATTGGCTTAAGCTGAGTTCGTAACTAACATGGATTTAAAAAGAAAATGAGTCAACACTGGGATGGATTGCTAATGAACGTTATTTTGTATGGGAACCGCGCGCACCAATCTTGCGGGGAGAGACGCGTGGAGGTAAATCTGACATCTTTACTTTGCGGCTTTGTCACTCAGATCGCAACAGTATATATTAGGAAGAGATGACATTTTTTTGGTAAAGTATGTCATAATTTTCTTCTTGCATGCCCATCAAAAATTTTGTTAATCTGAATAAAGAATATGACTGAAAACTCTTTTGACAATATTAGAATTCGAAATTTCATTTCGATTAGTGTTGTAGTTTGTAGTTTCATAGGAACCAATAAACTACATAATTATAAGCCATTTTTATGCAATAATTTGGTAAAATAAACTCGGCCTAGGATAAAATATTGTGAGCCCAAATTGCATAATATATTAAGTGCCCTAAACCGATAAGCGACAGTGGCTCGTCTTAGCTTTTTATTATAATGTTTAGTTGGCTTGGTTGATTATTACATATAAAAAGCTAACACAAGCTATGAAATATACAACAATTAACTTACACACTAAAAATAGAGTAGCCATTAGTGGACCAAAATGCAGCCAAAATGCAGTGGACCAAATAGAAATGGCATTGAATTTTGATACAATTAATATGAAAATTGCGAGCTATTTCTGCCATAGAAGTGGCAAAAAATACAAACTCTTTATCTCATTCATTTAATTTTGAAAAACTACAAGCAGCATTAGTTGCTTAAAATGGGGCTAGTTGATAGGTGTGAATGTCTGAAGATATTTATTTATTATTTTTAATTTTTATTAAAAGAATTATTTATGATAATGCTTTTGTTACTACCTATTTTATCTTTATGTTTCACATTAATCCATCTAAATAGCAGTAAACTGGTACTACCAATGACACACTTTTACACTCTAATCTTGTATTTAATAATCATCATTTTTCATTAGAGCCTGTTTAATGTAAGGTTTAGTGAAAAGCCAGTCTTTTAGGTAAAGTAGGATTTTTTCACCATCATCACGTTTGCTGTGGTAATATGGACGGTTTTATCTCAGGGGTAATAAAAATAAGATGCCCAATTTCAGAGTTGGTGGGAAGTAAGATTGAGTGATTTTATAGACCCCACACTCTCATAAAGCGGTCAGGGGTAACATCACTATGCCAACCCTGATAATAGCCATTGAATATGATAATCATACAACATAATATCTGTTATACTTACGCACGTCATGTCTACAATGTTTGATCCTTAATACAGTATTTACGTGAATATGACTATTTAGGAATTCTAGAGTATTCGCATACGCCTGTGTGCTACAATATTTCAACGTATTTTCGGCAGCAGTAAATGAGTAATATGTCTAAGAGCATAATACTCGTAGTACCACCATATTACTTACATAACATCAGAATTCTATCACACCGTAGTAAATGTGTTGCCGGCGCCACCGAATAATTGAAACTCACGCTACAGTACTGTATACAAATGTTTTTTTAGCCATTCACGTATTTTTATACAAGTAATCTTTAAAAAATAATCACGTCATTTTTCACTCGCAGATTGCAACCTCTTTGCACGCAGGCCCGTCCGCGTACAGGTTGACCACTAAGAAGACTTTTGCGTATAATAATTTCATAATAATACCTATATAAATAATAATATTATAAAATAAAATATTTACATTTTACGTCGCCTACGGAAAAATTATAATGACTAATATTAGGTCCTTACCTATGAAATTGGTGTTTTGTATGGAGATTTTGGGGATGTCTGCACTTTACATACTAACATTTTATCAGTTTTCTTCACAACGACAAATCCAGAGATAATAATATTTGGCATGTATCATTAGACAAGCTTTAGCAATATTTGTGTAAACACGCTTGATAAAAATTATTCATCGTTTTTATGTTAATGCAAATCAAATGATGTATTTGGGAGTCAGTTAAAAATAATTGTCTTTGTGTCTAATTTTAACACAATTAAACTTACAAAAAATTATCAAATTAAATAATACGAGCTCAAATATTAGGTCCTTACCTATGAAATTGGTGTTTTGTATGGAGATTTTGGGGAATTCTGCATTTTCCATACTAAAATTTTTTCAGTTTTGGCATCTATCATTAGACAAGCTTTAGTAATATGTGTAATATCACACTTCATAAAAATTATTTATCGTTTTTAAGTGAATGCAAATAAAATGATGTATTCGGGAGGCACTTAAAAAGAGTTGTCTCCGTGTCCAATTTTAACACAATTAAACTTACAACAAATTATCAAAACAAATCAAAAGAGCTCAATAATATAGTCTATTTTTAGACGAGGTAATTATTTTTTAGGAATACTCTGAATCTTAATAGTTACAGACAAAATACTAAGAGAGAAAAAAAAACACCAATTTCATAGGTAAGGACCCAATATATAGTCTATTTTTAGAAGAGGCAATTATTTTATAAGAATGTTCTGAAACTTAATAGTTACGGACAAATTGCTAAGACAGAATAAAAGCACCAATTTCATAGGTAAGGACCCAATAGTAAACCTTCCACTGGATTAAAATAGGTACAGATAAATCCCAGAATTTGTATGCGCTAGAACAAAATAAGGATAATATAGCTTCGTAGAGTGCAAGGCAGAGATTGCAAGTCCTCAATTGTAAGGGCGTCGGGTGACGGCTGCTAAATGCAAAACTGGTTATTCACAGTCCTGAAAGAGGGGAACGGGCAAAAGAGGGGGCAGGGCAGCTGTCGGTATGCACGATTATAGAGAGCTGCCATTGCCAGATTTTACCTACAACAAAGTCAAAGTCATTTCGTCATCATTTATGCATTCCTTATGTAAATTAGAGCTGATAATAATTTTGTATGTATAAGGACCTTGTAAGCCACAGCAATTTTTAAGAGGAACAATATAATAAAATTAATCCATTAATTATTACAACAAAACTAAATCTTGCTTATGGACTAATAAGTCTTCAGTAAATGCTTACAATTTAATAATAATAACAGTATAAATCTCAAACATTAGTAACATTTTTATAATAAGTACAAATTATTTAATGAGCATAAATTATTGTGGAAATTTTATTATGCATATAATATCATCACAGTTTTTTATTCATTTATATAAGCATTCTAAATATATAATATACTATATTTGGTAATAACTTTAAAAATATCATTGTTATACACATTTTACTATCCCAATAGGAACATATAATTTTTATAATAGATGCCACCACAAGAGTATCACATATAATTGTAACTGCCGTTCAAAATGGCAAAATAAGGTGATAGGTCTAATTTAATCACAGCAATCATATCTTTTCACGCTGGAAATTAAAAAAAAAACGATTGTTTCACAAATTCGGAAAATCTGTATATAAATTCATTAAAGTAGTAATAGCGTATAAATATTTCCAATTTAACGTATGAAGCTTTACTAAAAGAGTTGGAGTAACTTTGAAAGCTTCTAAACGGGTAAATGCGTCCGTTGTATTGAATGAGTGACCCAATGAAAGCTAGCGTCAAACAGACGCGCATTCACCGCCCTTCATTTGCAGGAAATCTCGCTGCTTCTGAGCTCTGAGGCGCGGACGTATGTATCAAGTTATTTATGGAAACCTACGTTTATTATGATGCTACTTGTATGTAATAGGTACAGTATTAACATAATTACTTGTTATGTATGAGAAGGTTGATGGTGTAGTTTATGCACTTTGGGTTTCGACATTGATAAAAAAGAAACTATCGCCAAGGACTGTGCTTTGGGTGGTTGACTTAAACTTTACAATCTCGAGATCCACTGTGTGCAAGGCACGTTAAGTTCCCTGTTTATTGCAACCCTTTATACCCACCAATTGGCATTAAGCTAGCGTGGTGATGTTACGGCCGCTGCTCATGAAGGAAGACCGTCCACGGAGGAAGGCCTGTGCTCAACAAATGGTCATCCTTCTCTGTATAATAGAGTATAATAATCTATTAGTATACCTATCTAAACTAACAGCATAATAATCTATTAGCATAGCATACCTAGCTACAGGCTGTAAACACATTCATGTACTGGCTCCTGTATATGCTTTTTACTTTACGTCATAACTAGGTCATTAAGATGCAAATTTATGTTATTACATTACAGCGAAGTCCAATCAAAGAAAAGTCGAAGAATGGGTCTTAAATAACTGACAATTATAAATTATACTTGGTACTTAACTTATGATTAACGTGATTGAT
Source organism: Parapoynx stratiotata (assembly GCA_910589355.1). Lineage (NCBI taxonomy): Eukaryota > Metazoa > Arthropoda > Insecta > Lepidoptera > Crambidae > Parapoynx > Parapoynx stratiotata. The sequence continues at coordinate 2,055,841 of OU342458.1, forward strand.
GATTTATTTATGACTAACGTAATTAAGTTACTTTTAAAATAACAGCTCGTATGTTGTCAACATCGCCAAACACACAATTTATAGCATTATTGTTCATAACGTGTCAATGGGTCTTGGCACAATTTACCCAATTTACCCAAGTTTTGATATAAAAGCAATGAATTTCGAACTTTAAAATCTAAACTTAAAATTCCTTTTACAACCAGTGTAACGTCAAAGTTTCTCTAGTCTCATAACGGAAACTCGATCTAAGCCGTCCTCAACAAACATAACTTAGAAACACACATTACGCACAATACATACGGATCCGGCGCCACATGGTGAATTTATGCTGCGCCATCACAATTTATTTAGCCCATTAAATGTGTGACTTGATGGCTTTAATGCGTCGCTTGATTTATTAATTTCCATCAGAAGAGGCGTGAATAAAACATTTGTATAGATCTAGTTATCTTTTTTATTAACGTATTTAATGTTCGAAGCTATTGCCTATCTCTTGTAGAAGACCTCCAGTAGTTAATTAGCCAAAAAAGGCAGTAGAATATATAAATTATATTTTGTGATATTACGATTTAAAAAACCCAAATTAAAAATAATTCCAACATTGTTCCGAAAAAAAATCAAAAGTATTAAAAATATAATGAAACCAAAAACACCACGTAACTTTGAAATTTAAAGCATGCGGTGAACATTATGTTACATAATTCAAAAATGTACTCTAAAGCCAGAGTCTGCTACGAAATTTGCTACAAGGAATAAATTCCTGCGTGTAGCGTGTTCCCTCGACTACGGTTCAGCTACACCGTATTTTAGCTGCGTTAGAACTGCTACAGAACGTATGCATGCTACGAGGCAAAATAAAATCGAGAATAAATATTACAATTATTATTTCTTTAATGTTATTAACAGGAATACTTGTTTTTTTTTTTGTAATTTTTATCATTATGTTTTTTGATAATAGATGTTCATTAGATTATTTATTTATTTAACGATTATGTATGAAATTTATATTTTGTTTACCGAATTATTTTATAAAATGTATTATTATTACAATTTATTGTATAAGTTTCGACCATATTGCATTACGGGATGAAAATTATGTGTTCAATGACGTTGTAGTTTATGACATTTTTTAAATTATGCTAATGTAAAGACAGGGTAGAAACTGGCTGAGTTTCTTGGCAGTTCTTCTCAAAACAAGGCCTCCTCCAAGGTAGTTTTGTGAACGGATGACGTAGTTTTTGTCTTTCACGAAATATTGTAAAATGTTTATGACATTCTTAAGCATGCGCTTAGACACATCTTAACTTAATAAATGCTTTTGTTTTTGATTTTTAATGTTATGAGTGTGAGTAATAATCTCATCAAAAACAGAATCTGGAAGATCTTTTACAGCAGCCCAGAATATAGTGTTATTAACTTTAGTACACATTTTAATGTACGTTTATTATTCAACTTCGGAAATGAAATTAAATTAAATGCTTTATTTAATAATTTAGGTAACCAATAGACACTTATGACGCGTGAAAAACAAAGAAAACCACGCTAAGCCATTGATCCCGGTCGTAATGCAACCATTTCTACCCACCAACACGCATTGGGCCATCGTGGTGGTTGTACGGCCCATTCTCCTCATGTGTTTCTTCATGGGTAAGGCCTGTGACCAGCAGTTCACATACTTTGAATATTTGTATCATCAGTCACAATACAACTTATATCGGCAAATCAAGTAACGACTGTACAAAATCTTGAATATTTATGGGTTTTATCGCTTACTCGTGTATATCGTATAGTAAATGACTATTTCATTTATTCAATATGAACTCTTTAATGCAAAATCCAATTTTTATTAATAATTTCGTACTAGAATATCATCGAGCGAATGTATTCAACTGCACGACGTGATTAAAAAGCTTAAAAATTATTACTCTGGAAATATTAAATTCTGAAATCGCATTCGTTAGAGGGAACTCTGACAAGCGCTGTAATTACTTAGAGTACGCCGTTAATCGTGAAACTTCTATGTAAATTTTTCCCAATAACAGAATTTCAAATGTCTTTTTTAATTTGAATCTTTGGGAGGTAGATATTAGTTTTGTAATAGTATCACGCGAATGTTTTAATACCGAGTTATGTGCAGTTACATACACTACATTATCTACACAAAGTTTTCAAAGAAATAAAACAAAAAAAATAATTAATTTTATCTTTTATTGGCTGTCTGGAAAACATTTGCCATAGTTTTGTGCGTTTTTAAGAAAAATAAGTTGCATAATGGTTATTATGTTACAGTTTCCATTTTTATTATTCCATTTTTCGTTTTTATCACTGTGTTAAAAAGTATGCCATAATGAGTTTGAGTCTGAGTTCATAATTCGAACATTATAACATGAGTGTAGATAAAATAGTAAATTGGTCCCTCCTTGACAAAAAATAAGGTAATATCGGGAGAAACGTGGGTGTTAATGTAAACTTACATCTTCGGAGGTAATGGTACGAGTCTGTCGTGTTTGTCGTTAGAATACGTAACGCTCCAGTCATGATGTAACATTTTATTTATGTAGTATACTTAATTCCTTTTTTTTATTGTGCACACAGTACAACACAAGGTGGTATGCTAGTAGGTTATCTTTGGTCTTGTTAGGAGTAGAAGTAACAAGCTGTTTAATACGGACGGGAAGTGCCTTAAATATTTTAAATAACTTAATTTGTATAAATGAAACAAATTTTAATTTAAAAAAGCTTACCCAAACCGGGAATTGAACCAGTTGAATATTTAAAAAAAAAGACTATTTTATTCCACACGATTCAGTAAAAATAAAAATTCACTAAGAAACACTAGGTTCTACACTCGTATTTCGTACAATCGAACAAGTTATCCATTAAATCAAATATACCCTTTACGGCTGATTTCCAAACCTATCCATAGAATTCAAGATTTTTTCATAGATAAACTTTTTGTCAAGTACCTAATTTCGTTTTCGATAACTCTCAAAAGAATCAATATGGAGCCCAAAGGTTTTTGATGTGTGTTAACAAGTTTGTGGACGCCGCGGAAATGAAATGAGCCTCTCTAAGGCGAGGGTTTCGCGAGACGATACAAGAAGAAACTATGGGAAGGTTGCATTTTGCAACATGACGAATATCTTTAATGCGGTGATATAAAAAGTAAAGTATTATTAATTTTATCGTATATCGTGACATTAGATGTAACAAATTAGGTACATTTTATTCCAAAACGTGGACTTAATAACTTCATAATTATGCCTAAAGGAATATAAGGACAGAATCTTTTTTAACTGCATCATCATATCATCCATATTCCCGAAGGATATAAATAATATGATGGGGTAGGCAGCACATATCCATGGAGGGATAGGTGGAGGTGTTTACACCCACAATTATTCCCTTTAAAGCAAGCATAACTTTTGTCTACGTTTTTGGTAACGGTGGTAAAAATTATAGATTCTAATCTTCCCAACGTTGAAGCGATGAGAGCATAAATATATATTATAAACCTAGTATAGGGTTATACATATACATTATACTCTCATCGCTTTCATTTCGGCTGAGGATAGCTAAAATACATGCAGAATAACTGCAACGCGGCTGTAGCTGGTATTTACAAAACATACAAATTGTTTAGCGATTAGCGACCTTTATTAGCACAGCGTCTGCAGTCACAGCAGTGATAAACAATGACTTACAAGCTAACATTGTTCTCAGATTAAATCAAATGTATAATTATTTTCACGCTGTCGTTAGCTGCATTTGTGTTCTTTAATTAGTTTTAAGATGGTGATAATAATAATTGTGCATTCAACCATTTGCAATTTTGCGAAAATTGCACCATAATTTTTATATAGAACAAAGACATAAAATACGATCACATACGATAAGTTTTCATTATGAACACGTGAAAATGGTTCTAGCTAACTAATACACATATATATTTAATAGTAAACACCTAGACCAAGATAAACATGTTTATGTACACAAATATTGACCCTCTAGGCAATCTGGTCACCTTTTCATAATTGCTATCACGAAACAGAAAATGTATAGGATGCGATCTAAGATTTCGCTTAGCCAATAATTGATAGCGAAAGCCATCGAAAAGCATTTTGGCCATATCATAATAAAATCATATTTAAATATACATAAAACAATTTTTTTTACCAGCATCGGATAAATTCCTCAAATCATATTAACTGTCAGACTTTTTAAAGGGGGACAAAGGAGCAGATGGTTCATCTGATAGGGAAGGATTTCTGTCGCTCAGATCATACCAATGCCAATTTTATAAGAATTCTGTTAATTTTTTTAAATTATCTTTAAGATAGTGGTTAAGTGAAAATGGTAAAAAGGCACCATAAGCTGTATTTCAAACAATAAAAAATTCTTTGAATTACATTTACATTGAAAGTAGCAACGGTAATAAAACGAGAGAACAGCCAATACTCTCGGGTCCGCGATGAGAACCGTCTCGTAAATATTGTAATATCCTGGTTTTGTCGCGTAAGGGTAAAGATTTATTTATTCTGCAGGATTTAGTGGACACAACATTCATGTTCGGAGCGAGAAATGGCTTATTTACAACACACTTTAGCACATATTATTAAGGGATCATAAGTTAATGTTTGGAAATGAGGTTTAGATTCAGAAAATAATTAATTTTGGTTCTATATATATACATTTTATTTCAACTCTTTAACTATTCCGCGATATATTGCTTTCGATCTGCATTTTTTAAGTTTTTAATACTTAAATAAGAGAGGTATGTGTAAGTAGGTACAGTCCAGTACAAAAATGTGTATACACATTTTAGAGGTGACAGCCTTTATTTCCTTTCAATAAGAGTCATTTACTGTCAAATGTGGTTATCGTGCTGTTCTAGATAAAGTTTCATTCTAACCAAATGTTCCTAAACAAAAAAAAATATCCCGATTCAAAGTTGTCTGCAATATAAGAAAATCTGATATATTTCCCTGAACCCTAGACATTAAAGTTAATAGTAGATACATATCATTTTAGAATCAGCAGATCTTGCCCCTATTACCGGCAGTTTAGAACTATTAGAACAGTGGACGCGGCCGGCGCTTCGATAGATGTTGAAGTTCGACAGATTGGACATTTGTAACTAGTTGTATTGTACAACTTGCCACGACTTGTGAATTAACCCGGAACATACCTGTACCTTCAGGTCAGCTACTCCTTATCACTTTGTAGAAGTTTTTCCTGTTAATAGCAACTCCGAAGTCAAAGTTATTAATGCGAAATCCATATCCGAAAGAGAAAATATGATCATAAGTTATTTACTGAAAGAGACCAAAGCGACATATAAAAGGCATTACAAAATTTAATTTACTTGCGCAGTATCATTCACGTTGACTAAATTTGTACAACGAAGATACAGTCAGCTTCAAATAATTAGTTACATTTAGGTGTTCAAATATATAGACGCTACCAAAAAGTCTAATAAAGTTTCCAGATTGTTATTCTTTGTGCTATTTTGTGTTGTGTGTTTATATTAGGTCCTTACCTATGAAATTGGTGTTTTGTATGGAGATTTTGGGGAATTCTGCATTTTCCATACTAACATTTTATTAGTTTTCTTCACTACGACAAATCCAGAGATAATAATATTTGGCATGTATCATTAGACAAGCTTTAGTAATATGTGTAATATCAGACTTCATAAAAATTATTTATTGTTTTTAAGTGAATGCAAATAAAATGATGTATTCGGGAGGCACTTAAAAAGAGTTGTCTCCGTGTCCAATTTTAACACAATTAAACTTACAACAAATTATCAAAACAAATCAAAAAAGCTCAAAAATAAAGTCTATTTTTAGACGAGGTAATTATTTTTTAGGAATACTCTGAATCTTAAAAGTTATAGACAAAACAGTAAGGGAGAAAAAATACACCAATTTCATAGGTAAGGACCCAATATATGGTATATTTTTAGAAGAGGCAATTATTTTATAAGAATGCTCTGAAACTTAATAGTTACGGACAAATTGCTAAAACAGAATAAAAACACCAATTTCATAGGTAAGGACCCAATAGTAAACCTTCCACTGGATTAAAATATGTACAGATAAATCCCAGAATTTGTATGCGCTAGAACAAAATAAGGATAATATAGCTTCGGACGGAATATAACAGATATCAGAACAGAAAACTTTAAACTGATATCGAATGTGCTTCATCCAATTAGTAAAATCATATTCATAATTTTTTTTTAATACATGTAGTAATATTAAAAATATCGAGTTGAAACGCTCCCATACATTTTGTATGAAGACTTTAACAATGATCACAACAAACTAATAAAATTTTCAGTTCCTCAGTTATTGAGGAATACTGGTGAAGCTCGCTTCTTATTTTGGTATTTTAGTCACTTTCCATCAGGTGTGATGAAGGCCCAGAGCATACTTATCATTTATAAAAAAAATCTCCATTTAAGATTTGTAATTTATAGCATCCTACAAGCTATGTTATAGAGGTAGTGAGTGAGGAGCGTGCAAAGTGTCATAATACTTGAGTGTAATTTAGGCGGCCCCCTTACGAACCTCTCGTGGCAGAGTATTACTCTGCAAGGATCATTGTTGGGACAGAGGCGGCCCCAATCAGACCCCCTACTAACAAGATAATGTTACAGCTCTATTGAGGCGATGCTTGTACCAGCTTAAAATAGACCCTAAAGTAATACGGTTAAGGCACATAACTGATTATTGATCTTCAGATAGGTAGTCTCTTGCACTTTTTGAAAGCTCATATTTATTATTGTTCAAATCAGCTTAATTTGGTGTTCAATTTCGCACTTCAGTATTTGCTTACTTTGGTAATATAATTACAAGTTATTTTTATTGAATCAACAACCTTGCAAGACTAGGGCTAGATAGCTAACATCACAAATAACAACATTTGTTCTACGACTTTTGATAATTTTAAAAATTTACATTCATACAAATATAAATATCACTTTCTGAATGTTCTACGCTCTGTGCGCATCGCGCGTGCGATCACACGTGCGATCGTTACGCATGTCGCCTTTTCGTATGAAAGGAACATAGACTTACTAATATCGCGACAGTACATTATAAGCTTGTTAAATCATTTTTAATTAATGTACTTATTAAGTTATGATAAAACTGGTAGATCAAAAATGTTGTCATTTAAGATATTAGCTACGAAATCTTCAAAGGTTGTTGATTCATCATAAATAATCCTGTATATTGAAATGTATAAATAGTATTATTATAAAGCCGCTCTTTATAAATATTAAATCAAGTCACTGAAATGCAATTACGAACAACGTATCAAAAAAATTCAACCTGAACGAACATTGCTCAGCCTGTCACAATTTATGAGTTCAAACATTCTTAATAACAGGTCGGCTTCAAAATGTTTTTTGAAAGTGTAACACTTCTGATTGGTTAATTAAAATTGTACTCAATATGTTTTAGATGGGATTATTTATGGTATGTATTATACTTAAATTTTGAGAGCTATCGGTAATAATACACTCATTATCCTGTTTTCCTTCTGATGATCGGAATCCTATAAAATGTATATCAACACTTTTATACTGACATAAAATTTATGGAAAGTTCGTAGAAAAAACAATCCATTACCATTAAAAATAACATTAGACATAGAGTGAGTGATATTGGACTGTAAGGGTTTTATTGTTTGAAGATGTAATTTAAATATTTATTTATTATAAGGATGTCCCGTGTTACCACTACATAATTATATTATTTATAGATTTATCGTTAACAATACAATGCTTTTGGGATAATAGTCGTGATTATATGTATGGATGTGTATGTAATACAAAGCAAACGTTGAGTAGTGTATCCAATGCAGCGCACAGACCGAGAGTGTCTAATGAGCCACCATTACGAATGGCCTCGGACACATCATTCATTTACCTTTTCCTGAATGGAAACAAAAATACACATGTGTCATACAGCATCTCAAATTCTCAATATTTTTTTTATTTTTGATCATTTTAATGTTTTTAGTTCGTAGAGGAGGGCTGGATCATAATAATAAATTATTATAACAAAATCAACATACCTTACTCATAATAAGTACTACTACTTACTCATAATTACAAAGGAACTGGCTCTCTGCTCTAGTGGTTTACACCGCCGGGTGTTGATCGGGAGGTCCGGGTTTAATTCCCCGTGGGGGCAGAAGTTTTTCTGCTCGGTTTGGTTGGTGGTAGGGCTCCTAAGCCCGCCGGACTAGCTACCACCGTCTTACCTAAATATATCGCCATAATAACCATGTTTTACGCATTGTCGTGTTCCGGCAAGCAGAGGTAAGATATCCAGTTCCTCAGTTGTCGAGGATTACATGTGAAGCTCGCTTCAACCTTCGGCCTTATCACCACTTACCATTAGGTGAGATAAAGGCCAAGAGCTTACTTTTCATATGTAATTAAGCATAAACAAAGCTTAGTTTAATAGGATTCGTAATCGCACAATACCAAAATGTAAAAGATATTAACAAGTCTCATTTGTATGAATTATAAGTAAAGAACTGACAATTACTTGTCAAAAGTAAATTAGTCCTTTGCCTTATGAAGACATCTTCGCATCATCACTTATTTGCATTCCGGGTCCATTCCGAAATTGGAATGATTCTAACCACGCCATTTGTATAATGATTAAAGATGCTATAGTAACTGTTTCTATCCTAGTAACAGTAACTACCAATCTGCGTTGAGCCAGTGCGATAATGTTAGGTCTATGGACAGAACTATGGACCTGTGTTTCTTCTATATCTTTTGCGACTTCCATGATACAGTACATAATGAACGACCTTCATTAATTTCCGTTAGCGTTGATGCGGCTTTCAAGCCGCCTGCCAAGAGTAGACACTCTTATTACACAATTTTGGGCCAATCATGTCGCGCAATCAGGATGCAATTTTCCCAAATAGCTTTTCCGTTGGCACTAATGGGCAACGCTCAATCAGAAATATGACCTATAAAAATATTTTCTTTCACCTCACGACTCCTTTTGTACTTCGAAATTTGCGTAGAAAAGTTCGAGTACGCTTACGGGTACGCTTTTCATGGGCACATTTCAAACTTTGTGGTTTTGATTTCTTTCTTTAAACGTTTGAATAACAAATCACTTTTTCATGGCTGTGACGAGGTAAAAAGTTTTGTTGAGATCGATACCAGAGTTTTTTGCCTTTCAATAGATTTCTATATCTCACAGGATATCGTAAAATTTGGATACCCATTTGAATACAGAAGACCCAGTGAAGTGGAGAAGGCGTAGCCGGTAACGGGACTCTGGTAAAAAGTCTAGAATGCTGGGCTGAAGAAGAATTAATCGCTTGCTAGATATTGATATTCGACACTAGCGACAAATAAAAACTTTCAGCCATGCGTATAAATAACTATTTTATTTTTATTGAATACTCCATCAGGCTCGACTTCACATACTGTATTGATGTCTCCCAATTTCCGAGTCAAATATTTATGGGAGCGACCGTTTGTATTGTAACGGAATACATATCTCATGTTTATACTTGATTGGTTCCTAACAAGTGACCTTTCCGGTGACGTTTCTACACAAAAATAAGCCTCTTCTCACGACAACATCCAATTTCATTAGAGTCAGTGGCGTGAAGTCTCCTTTTAGTTCGCGACGCGGACATTGGAGTGTTTCTTTTAACGGCACAAAGGGTCGAAATATAAATAGAAGCAATGCTCAATTAAATCTGTGGCTACTTTATACTGCTGGAAACACGGTGTTGAGTCGTCTTTGATACCTCTATCCTACAGTTTTCTAGCCGTAAAATAGCCATGCCATTGCTTTGTTGTATTTCGGTTTGTAACACAGACAGTCATATTACTGTGTGTTACATTACACCTTATGTCATATGTTGACAAAGTTCAAGTTGGAAGCAAATGTAATTTTTAAGAATACATTTCAGATGTTTTGTAGCCAGATACCGTCAGGAAGACAGACTGCTTGTGTGCCATTGAAAAAAATCTTTCAATTGTTTACACAAGTGAAGTTGCTATAAAAGTAACGCTTTCAGACAAATATTAAAATTAATGAGCGAAAGTTGTTTTTCAATTAGTTTTTATCTTAATTGCATAGCGAATTTCAACATCGTTCATTGATTCAAGTGCTCATATAATGATTATAATGCTAAAAATCTATGTTCATAATATCTATGTTCACCCACTTGATTGTACTAGCCTAACATTTATAAAAAACAAGAATTGTAAAAAATGTTAAAAAAGAGCAACCCTCGAGTTTCTGGCTCGCTCTTCTCGGGGATGTCTGCGTTCCGAGCGAGTGGTAGATTCACTTATTCATAAATTGACGTTTTTAAGTGTTTGTATTTCAAGCCTATGAAATAAAGATATTTTTGATTTGATTTGATTTGATTCAATATTGTAACCAAAGTAGTACAAGCACAATACCACTAAGTTCATATTTGCGACCAAGTGTATTCAGTTTTAGCTAGATATTAGGCTAAAAGTAACCTACTTATCGTCATTACATGATAGGTATTTCTAAAGAGCGCTCTTACATATTAACAAAGTAAACAGTCAAATTACTGTAATGGATATTACTCAAAATGCTTCTCCCCGGCGGCCATCGGAGTGGCGTGCTCAATTAAGAGTACCTTTACCAATGTCGGGTAACTGCGAGACGAACCTATGAGGACTAATACAAAATTAATGTGGATACAATTCATTACTCATTTGTTCAGGACATGACAAATGTTAGACTAAGGTACTCGACGATAATACGAAAATTCCAAAAAGAAGATGCGCCAGAAAGGGACGAAAGAAAGATGATTCATCGTAGAGTAACAGAGAGATAATGATGAAAGAATAGTAAATCAATGTCATAATTTATCCTGCTCTTCCATTCTCTTCCTTGCCATGTCAACACTCGCTTACTAGCCGTCTGTTTTTAATAATTCAATAAATAAAATGTTGATTTATTTCCCAGCTCTTAGCTTAAAACATTTTGCTTCATATTATTATGAGGTACTACGTGCTACGAGGTAGATAATGGCTATCTATAGATGAAAAATATATAGAGGATTTGACATAAGCCTTTGCTTAGCTATAGATACCTAGATGGCCGATAAAAATTCTTGGTATTTTTCTATCAATATTAGAATTATCATCATCGTCATTATATCCGCCTGTTATCGCCCACAGCAGGGCAGGCTTACGCCACGCCCGATAATAGGCCTCTCTCCTGTGCCAATCCTTCCGGACTGTAAAGCAACCGCAACATGATAGGTCGATTTGGCCACCATTCGGTTAAAGTTTAAAAAAATAACAATGGTATAAAATAATCGTAGATCCTATGGCGGGGACTTGAACCCAGGATCCCACAGGTCACTGACCACCTCACCGAGTCATCAACAATAACAGATTGACCATACATTGAAGAATAAAAATTCATCTCTGTGATGAAATATACTACGTAACGGTATCACAACGTAGCTCAGAGTAAACAGAACTGGAGTAGCCTTTGTCTAACATTCCCCTCTGCCAAATGCACAAGCATCGGATGCTTGCACGTTTAATAAAACTAGTTGAGCCGCCATTTTGACAGCCATAACATTGTAAACGTTGCGGCGAACGCTAGTCTCGTGGGGATTGCGGCTGTGACGTTGTCAAAACGCACACCCCACGTGACTATTTTAAGCGTGTGTGCGTGAAATTTAAATTTGTGTGTCGAATTATGCATGTGTACATTTGTAAAAACGGTAAAAGTTATTGTTTATGTGTGCTGGCTTTGAGTGTAGTGGTAACCTCACCCCCCGCAAGAAATGGCAGAAAAAAATGTTTGAGAAATTGACTAATGGCTACTCCAGTTCTGTTTACTCTGAGCAACGTAGGCATTTATAAAACACTAGTGGCTCTACGCGGTTTCACTCGCGTGATACCCGCTCCTGTAGGAATATCGGGATCAAAAAGCTTTGCCACTCGATGTTGTAGCTTCCCAACAGTGGAACGGAAATCGGTTCAGTAGTTCCGGAGCCTATTCAATATAAACAATCAAACATTTCCTCCCTATAATATTAGTAGGTAAAGATAAAGAAGTATAGATAATGCGAATTTAGATATTGTTAAAATGTCGCTTAATATTACTGTGCCAGGTGTATAGCAACAGGCTCTTTCGCAGTTCCATACGGATTTAGATATAATCAGGTGAAATGTGCGTGTTAACACCTGTGTCTATCTCTTCCGACGTGATATGTTGTTATGTTTTGTAAAATGTCATAATATCTCGATTACCTTATCTTCAATAATGTAATAACATCTTACAACGACAACCCACTTGACCGACTTCAGTTTGCATATTAAATATTAATCAGATAACTTGTCGTAGGCTCTTCAGTCGATAATGACATAGTTAGAATGAGGATCAGTAATGTTTTACAAATTAAATAAAACTAGTACCCACGCTATTCTTTATGACATAATAATGATGATGAAAAGTTATTATTGAATTATTAAAACCGGACCATTTACGAAGATATTAAGTATTAAACTTACGCCGTTCCCGACGCTTAAATTCGATGTACGCGAGACCGTGTGACGTCACAATAACGGATAGAACCAACATTTAGTATGGATTTTCCATCTAAACTCGCGATATCTTGTGATAGGAATGTCCGAATTAAATAATTCAAAAAGTTATATAAAGATATTAAGCCAGTCTTGAACACGAAATCATTTATTTTGATAAGAATTAATAACAGAGATACATGCGAAAATTTTAATAGAATTTTTAAAATATTTTTAAAATAGAATTGCAGCATATAGAATTGCAGCATAGCAGAATTTTTAAAATAATAAAAATCACTTATTGTAGCCAAACTATAACTGTCAGACATATGCTGTCGCGACGTGTTTTTGTAAATAATAATAATATTTTCTACAGAGAAATAAAATAATGAACTCATTTTATCCTACAGTGTCATTGTATAATTTTATTCATTCAAATAAATACATTACTTATTTTGTTACAGGGTCTACGAGTGACGACAATAATCGGGTCTATGGGAACATGCGCGGGCGCGTGGCTGAAGGTGATCTCCGTGCCCCAGGACATGTTCTGGCTGGGGTTCGTGGGGCAGACCGTGGTAGCGGTGTCGCAGGTGTTCATCCTGAACGTGCCGCCACGCCTCGCCGCCGTCTGGTTTGGGGCCAACCAGGTCTCGTCCGCCTGCAGCATTGGGGTCTTTGGGAATCAGGTAGGACTAATATGTTGCTCATTTTCATTTAGCTTAGAGACGTCCACTGAATAAGAGCCTCTTCAAAAATCTTCCCTAAGATGGATCCTGAGATAAAGGGCGCCCAAAGATCTCCATAACTGTCTTGCGTTGACGAAAGTCACATATAGATATTATGTTTTAATTGATCCTATCTACGAACTAAGTCTTCCTGATAGGGTGTTAATATGAGGTCTCCATTGCAAATGAGAATCCAAGGTGATCCATAAAATACCGTTTAATCAAAACATTGAATTATCTCCTCATTTAAATTTTTCTACTGACCTGCTTTACGTTAAACAATGAAAATTTAATACATTTTGTTTTTTTTATTGCAATATTACACTTTTTTTTAAATTTTAGAGTAATTTCTGACATAGTCAACTGACCAAAAAACTTTATAGCGCACAACGATATTTTTTTTTGTCAAGTGTGATCCGAATCTACCCAATTAGCAATATATGTTTTCCAGTATAAAGCAACTGAAAAATATATTATCCAAGCAAGTAGCTGACTAAGGGGTTATCTTAGTCGGTTCTATGTTCTATGTTCTCATTCTATGAATGAGCACATATGCGGGCGCGTGGTACTCGTGCCTTTTCCCCAAGACATTTTTTGCTGGGGTTTGTGAGGCACACCGAGTAATCACTCATCTTGTCATTTAGCGTGGAGACGTCCACTGGTTATAGCCTCGCCATAGATCAGCACAACAAATTCGTAGACACAGACAGTCCTCATATCAGACGTATATCTTATCATCATTTTGCCTAGAGACTGTCACTGCTGGACATAGGATAACCTTTATGAAACTGCTTCATTCGATATATTATCATTACATTTCGGTACAATTAAACGGCTACTGGTCTCTTGAGGACATGTTTGTTTTTATACAATACAAGAAAAGCGTGACGGAGCTCGGTAACGTAGTGATCAGTGCGCTTTGGCTTCGATCAAAAACAAAGCTACCTTCGCCATGGTCAAGCCGTGGATGGGTGACCAAGACTTTGCGATCTCGAGCTCCTCCGTGCTTCAGAAGGCACGTTAAGCCCTTGGTCCCGGTCACATTTGTGACCGTTTTTACCCACCAACCCGCATTGGACCAGCGTGGTGGCGTTACGGCCCATACTCCTCATGTATTTCTCCATGAGAAAGGCCTGTCCCAGAAGTGGGACGTATTTAGGCTGATTATGAAGAAAAGCGTGAAGGAAACTAAAAAAGAAGGCTATAGAAAAGCTGTGATAAAAGATTTGATGGAAAAGGAAATAAACGTTGTGCCGACCCCACTCAATGTGAGATATTATGAACAGGAAAATGCTGATGAATCATGATAGACAAGGTAATGCAGACTACCTTTACAGGGCCGATAATCCGAATGTTATTTTTTATAAGGTGCTTATGACCTGTTCGCCACAGGATGCCGCGACTTTGAACTATAATTCTTTAAAATTAAAGAATTTTGTCTACCCAAATACTTAAACTACCTGAAGTTGTTCAGGAAACGTAGTAACTGGAGTTGTGCTGTTCCAGTATTTGTTTCTCACCTAAAATTAACAGTTAATGTCTACTTAGGAGGTCAACAAATCCAAACTAATATTATAAATGCGAAAGTAACTCTTTCGGTTTCGTTTTCACGTCAAAACTACTGAACCTGAAAGTTTATGATAAGCTAGTGGCTTCCCGCGGTTTCAATCGCGCGGTACCTGTTCCCATGGGAATATCGAGATAAAAAGTAGCATATGTCCTTTCTCAGGCTTTAGACTATCTATATACCAAATTTCTAACTATGTTTTTGTAAGATTTTCAATAGAAATTAAATATTTTACAAAGCTTTTTAATTTCATCATAATCGTTTCCTTGCCTTATCCCCAATTTTTTGGGTTCGGCGCAAAATGTCTTTCTAAATAATTGTAAAATAGCTTTATAATCAAAGAAGTATTCTAAGAGACGCAAGCCTAAGGTAAACATACCTTAAATGTGTATAAGTACCATACTAAAGTTTTCTCAGAAATGCCTGCGCCTGATCGGCGACAGCTGGACAGTTTGCATAGCGACTTAAACTTTATCTTAAATGTAGGTAAGTTTCCGAAGACTCCAAATTTTCTGTTTGATTGAATTTGGAACGATTCGAAGTATTTTGTGAATGGATGCTATGATAGAAGTTTGAAGATTCGAAGTTTAATTTTTAACCGACCTACAGTTACATTTTCTCTGAATTCTAAAGGGTCATTGTGCAGTGTTGATTGTCTTGATGTCCTTGGGTCTAATCGTTCGTTGACTACAATGAACACCTTATTCAACCTAATTTTATTGTGCTATTAATAAAATCTATCCAATAACCGTAAAAATATAAGCCAATCCGTCTGTTCTTATCGACGACGCAAACTTAGTAAGATAATATAAAATATAATGAAAAATGTTGACGTTTGACGTCTGTGTTTGTAACACAAAACACCTTTACCTTCACAAAACTTAAAATTGGTTGGTTTAGACAATCATATTTGTAGGAATAAGTCATCTGGGATCCATTATAATGTAACTAAAAGGATTTACAAATCTCCGTATATTTGTCCTTCCAGTTGCTAAACTAAATGGAAGGCTTTCACAAAATGTTTGTTTTTTTGAGAAGTCGAATTTCCAGGGTACTTACCGCCCTGTACCCTGAAAGTTTGCAGTACTCAATTAATAAATATATATAAATTAATTTACTTTTCCTTCACTTGTCTGTAGATAGAAACATATGCGAACAAAACTACACAAATTCTTAAACTTTGAAAATTATTTGTTGCGATTTAAGTATAGAAAGAGAGAAAGATTTTTGTGAGAGCAGTCACTTTATATTAACAAATTACCAATATGTCAAATATTCATTACCCAATTATGTTGGATAAGCATAAAGATGGTAGTGGCTAATATAATAACATGAGTACATTTCCACATGTTACTCGATACCTGTCTGTGTTAGGGACCGAGCGTCTGCTCGTAATATTGTTTAAGTGACGATGATCTAACCTTAACATTGGACCTTCGCGCTGACGCATACATTCTGTTTTAGAGCCTTACATTAATACTTATAATACTAATACTAAGCCCGCCTGGCTAGCTACCACCGTCTTACCTAAATTTGTCGTCATAATAACGATGTTTTAAGTATTGTTGTGTTCCGACAATCAGAGGTAAGATAGCCAGTTCCTCAGTTTTTGAGGATTACAGGTGAAGCTCGCTTCCACCTTCGGCCTTATCGTCACTTACCATCAGGTGAGATGAAGGTCAAGAGCTTACCTGTCATATGTAAAAAAAAAAAATATTGTAATAGACTGGAGATAAATACACTGTAGATATTGAATAATACCTACTAGTAAGGAGTGGAGGAGGTGTTGAGTGCTTTTGCGGTCCTTTTGCTTATTCCTGACTAGCCCTTAAGGGATGATAGTCGTGATTATATGTATGTAAGGAGTATATTTTCAGTGGTAAAAAAAGAAACTATTCTAGATTTTTATCTGTTTTTGATAGTTTTTATCTACTTAGTGGAATTTGATGCAATTTTCACTCACCAATTAGTAGCTCAACTCAAACAAACTATATGCATAATATGAAAAAGTGTTTATCGTTTAAAACGGATTAATATTAGTGTAAAAGAGTAATTTAGATCTCTTATATTATGCTATAAACAATGTACGATTACATTTATATGACACATGTTTATAAAATAAAATACTAAGAACATAATAAAAGCTTAAGGTTACAGATAAGGAAGATTTGGGTTGCTTTTATTTCCTTGTTGCGGGATTATCCAAATTTTTAAGCTATTACTAACGCTGAATACTTATTTGTTATATTATGTAAAAACTACGGCTAAAGATAAAGATTACTGTGTGGGATGACATTTGAATTTGAACATGACGATAAGCCTACTAATAAAACGCCACACGCTAAGTTTATGTTTCTGTAAATACGATTAAATTATTTAATATAATATTAATGTCAATCTTTATTCTTATTATACAGAAAACACGTGTATTTCATGTATCTTGAAGAAAAAAGTGTGTTAAGAGCTAAAATGACACACACAGATTAGCATTACATTTCTTCGGTCGCTTACCGTACTGTCAGTTTTTTTTATCCGTGGTCAGGCTGACACTTAAAATATGGACCAATGGCGAAAACGTATGATGTCGTGATAGGACATCTTGTCCAATAGGCGAATTTTCAAATATAACTATAGTGAAATAATGATAGACAACGTGGATGTGGACAGACATAGAGTGAGACGAAGACCAAAGAAGCGATGGAATGAATGTGTGAAGAATGATACGAGAATAAAAGTGGGTGCTGAGCTGACGAGTGACAGAGGAGATTGTAAGAAGAAGACATGTTGTGCCGACCCCACCTAGAGTAGGAAAAGGGCAAGAAGAAGAAGAGACAAGTTGACCACAACACGATGCTGGGATTAGTAAAATGGCGGTTGGCGGCACAACTGATGTAAGTATATTACTTCGAATTTTCATCACAATTTGTCAAGCTGAAGTCATACATTTTGGCGTTTCCATTGACGCTATTGGTCTAGATTTTAACTACGATTACGACTACGACTTTACTTCTTACTACTACGAATCAAAAAACTCACACTAAATTGTGAAAAAAAAATTAATTAATAATCTTCGGGTGAAATCTTGTAACTCAATGTTGAAGCTATAATATGTTATATTCCGATTGAGCAGAAATTTTGCATGCATGTTAATATTATTGTTTTTCAAGTCATCCTTATTCCAAAGTCAACTAAACGTACTTTTAATATATGGACGCTTTTAAAAAACTTAAAGTTTATCTCTAATGCAGTATTGTAAATCAGTAAGTAAATCGCCACGCCTCGAGAAAATAAAAATTCTTGAACCGATGAGAATCCTGAGCATTCTGAATCATTCTCAGCTGTTAGGTTAACCTTTTGTTAGGGAGTTGCAATGTCTTTCAGATTACTGTTATAGCCTATCTTATTAAACTTCAGTCTCATTTAACTACAAAACTGTCTAGGAAATGCCCTGAAGAAATGCTAATAAAAATTTCTAGTTTATTAATTCACTGTATAGGGGTTATTTGAAATTACTTGAGCGAAAACAATGGCAGTTTTATCAGCGCTTAAACTTGCTAACGAGAGCCGCTCTTGAAGAGGCTAATCAGGCGATAATGGAGTTTTTAATGAGCCATCGAGGATAAAGGGATGCAAGCTCTTCTCTTTGTGACTATGGCCCTTAGCGAAAATTGAACTTTGAGATAATTTTCCAATAGAAAATATGCAACTTAACGGTGCTTACGAAAGTTCGTAACAAACTCATTTTCATCATAACTTTGTTTTTAATTTACTTTGTATAAATTCTTTGTGTGCCATTGAGTTGATTAAAAAAACCTTCTTACACAACTCTTTACAATTTTCGAATAATGTAATTTAAGTTCAACGTAAATTTATTAGCGATGTATCATGTAATCCGTTAAATTCACGATATAATGTCATTTTGTAATAAAATGTCTGTCTGTTCAGGAAAGGTAAAATCTAATTTTAGATTTTTCTTGGAGTAATCATGCCTACTTAAGTAAAAGATGTAACCACGCATAATTGAATGGTAGAAATGTAACGCCACCAATCTCGTGTATTTATCTATATATAGGTCAAATGGTCAATTAAGCAAAATATCAATGAAAATGTTCATTATAAATTGTGTACTTGGAATGGTCCTTAAAACGGACGAGCTGGACTAATTAAAAGCCTCTGTAAATCCTATTTTAATTAAACCTGCTTCTGAGATGTAACAACACAAGATTAATTGTTAAATTTAGCTTTGAGAGGTTTATAAATAACGTCGATTCACTGTATTTTGATCACCGTGCGGATGACTGCTCCTTGAATATTGTCAATATAATAACAATAGCCTCATAAAATTTGGAGGATAAAGTTTTTCATTCTGAAGTTTATTTTTGAACTTCTGTTTCAGTCTTGTTTTTATTTGAAAATATTATGGTTTAGATATTAATAGCAAAATTTTAACCAGTTCTGTAAATGTAGTTTTAGTGTTCAAGTTTTCTTAATTTTCTTGAGAAAACTTACCGACTCACGAGCAAAAATGTGGATTCACATCTCACACTTTCTAACACTTGTTGCTAAGAAAAAAAAACATACATATCATCTCGCCTCTTTCCCTGAAGGGGTAGGCAGAGTGTAACAGGTGACGAGCCTGTTGCCATGCGCCGGGCACAATGTGAGGCAAGCCATATTCACAATCAACTGTACATAAGTTTTATACAAACTCAGTGGGCGGGCAGTCAGGCGGGCAGTGTGGGATCGAACCCGCGAGTCCCGCGACCTCTCGAACGAGTCTAAAAAAGTCCGTCCGTCCGTCCATTTATTAGGAAAATTTATTTTTTTTATAAAAAGAAAGAAGTTTTATTACTTTAATAAAACCTTTTTTAATCAGATTTCCTTACTTAATTTTGCTTTTGCGCGATTGTAAGTACTCGTAAAAAATAGGAATTTAAGAGGGAAACATTATCTAATTCAATCCATTGCTTTTTAAAACTTATGAAAAAATATTGCATATAAAATATTTGAAATTCCCTCTCGTTGCTTAATGCCTGCGCTGGTTTGCGCCGATAACAGGCGGATCCGTTAAATAATGGTTCCTAGGACCCGGTGTTGGGACCACAAATTGCTTGCTAGCTCATCGCTAGACTGGCATTTTTTGTGCTTTTACATCGCCGAAAGAAATCGTTATACCTTCTATTTTATAAGCGGAAACTCCGCCACGGAAATTTCATCTGGTAACGCAATATATACAATGTCGATGTTATACAATGGCATGTCAGACATTTTTAATACATACATAATTGGCGTATTACAAAACTCAATATGATTTGAGTTTAAAAGCTTTTATTGTACGAGTTGCAAATAAATTAAATTAACTCTTTTGTACAGAATTTCTCGGAGGAGCTCGGTGACGTAGTGTTTAGTACGCTTTGGCTTTCGATCAAAAACAAAGCTACCTTCGCCATGGTCACTCCGTGGATGGGTGACCAAATCTTTGAGATCTCGAGCTCCTCCGTGCTTTGGAAGGCACGTTAAGCCGTTGGTCCCGGTCGCTATTGCGACTTTTTTTACCCACCAACCCGCATTGAGTCAGCGTGGTGGTGTTACGGCCCATACTCCTCATGTGTCTCTCCATGAGGAAGGCCTGTGCCCAGCAGTGGGACGTATATAGGCTAAGGATAGGTACGGAATTTATATTTTTTAATAAGTAGTTTAAGTTTTTTCCATTCTAGTTTTTAATATGACAAGAAAATGGAAAATGAAAATTAAATTAAATTAAAATTTATTGTACATTATTTAAATAACCAAAACTAATAACATTATAAACAACAGTACAATTGGCGGCCTTATCGCTAAGAGCGATGTCTTCTATACAACCGTTGAATGGGTAAACAACAAGAGAGACGCTAAAAGCAAAATAAATAAAATTATATTTTATATTTAATGAATTCCACGTAGCAGTTACCAACGATATACTAACACAGTTGAACAATAAGATATCGCAATAGAGTGACCGATCTGACGGCGATTGCAGAACTAGGAAGCGTTTATTCAATCTGAGCTGGGGCCTGGTGACCCGCTCGGGATTGACGTGGAAAATACCTATAAAAATACGCCTACAAGGCAATATATGTCTGTGTGCTATAAAAGTGTGTTCGTTAGTAGACGCAAATACCATAACAACATTACACACAACATGTCATTACGCCTTTACCCGGTCGTACCTCTGAGTTTGATTAAAACTTATGTACAGTTCATTGTGGATATCGCTCATTGTGTCCGGTACATGGAAACAGGGTCGCCACCTGTTATTATTATTATTATTCTTGCACTGCCCTGAGATAACTCAGGGCACTTCGACCCTTTGAGATTTTTTGTGCTTCCCCTTTCCTATTCATCCCTCCCTGCCATCACCCAAAATGTCTTGAATGAACGTTATGCTGTTGGCTGGGGGCATGGCTATAAATTCCTCAGGTTTGGGATAATCCCCCCTAGAATCCGTAGTCGTTTGTTTCCTAGAGCATCGCATTCACATAATACATGCTCCATACTTTCATTGCTTTCACCGCACAATCTATAGGCTCATCAGCTTTGCCTAGAGTGTACAGATGCTTTCTTCATCGCCACCTGTTACATGGAGACTTAACATATCTAGCGAAATATCACCTCTGCAAATAATATGTAAGTAGAAATAATCTGTTCACAAACAAGTAAGCTGGCCACCTGATGATAAGTCACCTACATGTAATAGATTTCTGTGAAAATAGCAGCTTGCAATGCAAATGAAATATACAACCAATAACTTCAATCCCTATATACTGTACTTATTATCTACCATTGCAAGCATTGCAGCTGTACGGCAAAATCTTGACCCATTTTATTTATTTTAGCATCTTCCTTTATTACGTTCATTTCCGTGGTTCTGATTACTCACCCTTGTCCAAACTCTTAGTCAACAACATTTTCACAAGTATTAAAAATTATCGAGAAAGCTGACCGAGAAGATTCAATATTAATCGAAAAGGTTTGAATACCTAGGTTAATATATTTAAAACACACAACAACACAATTTACCAAACAACATAGCTATTAATTCTTCTCCAAAGTATTCCGTCTCAGACTCTGTGACTCCTTCATCCTTCGCGATTCGCATCAACAATCATAAAGATTGCAAGACTTTTAAGGAAAAATTAACTAGAATAACATCGCATACATAATTAAAAACATCTTTTGATTTCCAAACAAATGCTAAGTAAACAAGGATCTTCCTACTTGCAAGGAAAAACATCTACTAAATCATGTTTTGCATCGAATTTTCCATTCGCTACTTAATTTAAAACTTTCATTTAACCCCTTGGCGGGCACCGCGACCGGTTTTCGCTGTTTGTATTGTGTCTCGTTTTATGCCCATTGACTACAAGACGCAGAAAATAATGTTCTTCAATAATAAGAAGTCGCGAGTCCCTACGATTGCTGTAGTCATAAATTATGTTTCTTTTGCGGGATCCTAACCTAGGTGCTATGAAGGAGTACCCCCCAGTGCCTTTCCATCAGAGCTATGCTTGTAGCTATGCTGTGTGCGAGGAAAAATAGACCATTAGGATTGCTTCGATTCACGTGCTCAAAATGATGCCATCGAATTGATCTATTTTTCTCTAGCATACCCTCGCTCTGATGGAAAGACACCCTTATTCCCCTTATAACAGGTGGCGGGCCTGTTGTTTTGCACCGGGATCAATGTTAAGATTTTATATAGTTTTAACTCATACCAATACCTAATTGACTTCGCTGCCAGCACATGTGGCCCCTCTTTACTATAACCCTAATCCTTTAAAAAAGCCAGTAAAGGCACTATGAAGGCTGAAAAAGTTAGAGTGTAAGTACCTACTTTTACATCGGGACGTTTTTCTCAAATGCATCTGCTATGGAGTAATTTGTACGGCCTTCTTAGAACGTACAGAATAATATATGTACAGTCACGATTATTGTTTCCGGCCATTTACTTACAATTCACTCCTTTTTCCGTCGTCTACTTAAGGAAACTCATTAATTCTTGATATATTTTGGTTCAAAACAATCACTAAGTATATAATGTAGTATGTAGTTTAAGCGTCTATATGTAAACTCGCCTGAACCATGAGCTCATTGAACCTATTGTCATGTCACTGCAAACCGTGCGATTTCAATGACATGAAAGACATTAGATAGTAAACATAGTATACTACATTACATAAAAGTAAATTACACAATGGTGGTGTAGGCGACACAAAATGTTAACATAATATTTTATAATATTATTATGTATATGGAAAAAATAGTAATAAGGTTTAATAGATTGCAACCTCCGCGGGCGCGCGCCGCACCCGCGTGCAAGGAGGTTAAGATCAGTGCCGAGAAAAAGTTAGCGATCGGTTTTTGTTTTTTGGCTTGTCATCTTGTCGTCTCCGAATCCGCGCGCTATCTTTATAATTTCTTTGTTTAGTTTATTTTACCTTAATGTATTGTAAATATATAAAGTAAACGACCTGTAAATAGTGTTTCGAGTTGTTATTTATTCGATGGCACCGGCAACTCTTACAGGTGGTATTCTAATAGACAGCTCTTCCAGACATTCTGTCGATGGAAAGACAAACTAACAGGTGCACAGAATTAAATGCATTACAATAATATTAATTAAAGATAAAGTAAAACATTATTTAGAATCGTCGTCATCATCTTGACTTCAGTAACGGTTGCTCCAATAGTTCTCACTTCGTAGCCCAGTGTGCGCCATTCTACACATTCCATTGTATTTAATACATCTCAAAATGTAAATATATCCATAGTATAGATCCTAATATAGATCCATAGTATTTTGAATATGAAAATAGAACATAACAGAATCAGATCTGTAAATGGATTGGTTATGTAAACCAGCTGAACGGAACGAGTTGAACAGAACCAGCAACAAAACACGACGGACAGACTGAAAATCAATTCAGAAATTGAAAACGTGTGTGACAAATGGAAACATGAGTAGAATGCATCGAGTGTTTCGGTGTCCGTCCGTCATTGGACGAGGGCGGCATGTGGGCTTTATTGGGCCTGCACATTTCACCAAACAAAAGGCAGCCTTGGACACATCACACACAATTTATTTTGCCATTATTACAACTTTTAGTGGAACAGGCGAAATATAAAAGTGCTATGCTACAAGAATATCGTTTTCATCATTTTGCATGAAGGCCTGTAGAAATTCCAGTCTGGAAATTTCCTACATATCTAGGTTGCCATCTTTTATGAGTGGGATTTAACTAGGAAGTTTAAAAAACAAAAAATATCTGTATATTCCGATTATTTATATTCCTCGTCTTCGATGAGATAAATGTTGGTTTAGTGATAAAAATATTACCTTTCATTTGATACCCAACACGGGTATATTTGTAAACATTAGATTTTGACTCCTTTTATAGGGCTAAACCGATTTGTTTGAAACAGCTAAAAATTCTCTCGACTAACCCATGTTTTAAGAAGAACGTTGAAATGTTTTTGAAAGAAACAGAATCGAAATTGGTTTATCCTTTTGGGAGCTACGATGACACAGACAGACTGACAGATATACACACACACATATACTTCAAACTTATTATAACCCCTCTTTTTGCGTCGGGGGATAAAATTGAAGTGCGTCATATTACACTTAGCTAAATTTAATATATATTACAGTATTGATTACTCGGCTCTATATACCCGTACACCCACCTGTGAAAATTTTGATTACTTGCATCTATTATATATGAGTAAATTTTATATTCTATATGCAACGGATGTACCTGATTGGTATGGTTTCAGTAGAAAATTATAGTTAGCGATTCTTATTCCTAACAAGTCATCTATTATTCCATTGCGGTAACATTCGTCACAGGGTTGTGGTTTACAGCTCCGTAGTTAAATATTTAAGCACCAAACTTAAGCATAGTTAAAGTACCGTTCGTAATTAGAGTTGGGAAGTTAATCGTGACTGTCACTTTAACAAATTTAGGGGTAACTAAATTATTCCCATTGTTTAAGCACAACCGTATGCAAAATATGGCGTATGTAATTTACATAACAAGACATACTCACATTTACTCGTAGTTAGAAATGAAGAAATTTTAATATTAAAATTTGACTATTCTGTAGTCTTTGTAGTGCTACATATTAAGCATTTTCATTCATGAAAAATAATACTAGCATCGCAACGTTGGTAGACTCCCCACAAGGCGGACCGGTGATCTGACGAAGGTCCCGGCAAGTCACTGGATGCGGACTCTGACTTTTGCGCATTGCCGATCCTTGTGGAGATATTGGGGTATTTATCCTGCTGTGGACGTCTCTTGGCTTTAGACTGATGATGTTTCATTCAGAGGTTTTTTTATAAACAAACAATTTTTATGTGCCAGGATCTTAACAAGTGGAAGGCTGTAATCTCTGATAACCGCCATCAGCTGAAGGTATAACCGATGTATGCATCTCATGAGACCGCGTGACTGACTTTTTGTTCACATACATTAGATAAATATCTCTCCTTGTATTATCTTAGGTCACATTACTACAACAATTTGAATTAAGACTATAACTCCTTCGACTTACATTAAATGCTATAGGTAGTGTATAATGTTAAGCTGCTCATTACATAAGTATCAATTACGAGACAACTGTTGCTGTATTTACTTATAGCTATACCTTCATTTTACCTCAAGATATGCAATATGTTGTATTTTACTCTCCACACCATTGTTTTTAAGTGGTACTTAGAAAAAAGGTAACCATTACCTCGAATTGTGAGCTCGTTTTTTTTTTAAATTTAAAAAAGATATTCTTCTTTATTAAGAACTTATACATCTACATAATAAAACATATACATAAATACATATAATCACAACTATTATCCCATAAGGGTTTATCAGAGACTAGGCAAAAGCACCTCAAAAGTGGTCCATAGTCCGGGCTTCACCGTGCAGTGACTACACTCTGCGTGACAGGTGGTGAGCCCGTCGCCGCTATAAGCTATCGGATGGTTGTGCAGTTCTAAGACCATTAGACGCTTTTTATGACACCCAAGGGAAGAGATGGGTTGGTAGTATTCTTTTAATGAGCCGCTACCACACGACTCAGGACCCAGAATGGCTGTGCTTTCAGCAGGACACCACGGTATGCAGCAGGATGCCACGGTATGCCACGAAATGCCACGGTATGCCACGAAATGCCGCTGCATCCCATAGCATAATCTGTCGGGTCATGCCGTGCCATGCCGGCAGTAAGCGCCGGCCCTTACACGACATGTAATTTTCAACTGTTTTTCAAAAAAAATATTATAATTATGCACGTTACACAAAACAAAAACGACTTCGTGAAAAGAAATAAAGAAAAGATTATTATAAGCTGATTGTAATAAAATCATAATGTCGAATATAAGTCACCAAAAATGGCTACCTGAAATTTTCAATGGACATTATTGATCGAACAGCGATTTTCATATTTTGTAACGAGCGTGAAAATGAAGTAGCCACGGGAATTTGTAACCTATTGATAAGTAATAAAAGCTGTTTTACTGCGTCAGTGACATACAATGAGTGTCGTGCGGATTTAAATTTTCATACTAATATATTCGTTCATAAATCTGCCATAACGAGGTCTGCCGGCCGCGGGATCAGCTCAGAATGAGGAGATTAATGGCCGAAGGAGACAGACACGGAATGTGCGCAATTTTTACACGGTCATTTGTTAAAATCTGTATGAATCTCAGCCCTAAGATGTGCTGCAGATATTTACTTTTAAAGTTATTTTATTAACATAAGGATAGTATTTTAAGGGTGTTCTTCAACGTTTTCCCAGCCTTGTGCCAGCGTCCGTTTTCCTTCTAAACTTTCTTCATTCTGTCCAGTGTTCGGCATCCTCTGGAGAAAATCGTTCTCCCTCATGTCCGCATTAACGACATTCAGCCAGCCTTCTTGAGAATAAAATGCTCAGGTTATAGTAAAAAAAAGTAGATCTATACCTACTTAAGAATACTTAAACTTTCTATAGTTTATAAACGATAAAAATCTTAAAATGTTTCGTTTAATATAAAAAGTATGGATCAATAGCTGTGTAAATTGTATATAATTTTTCACGCAATGGAGTGCCGTGCCAGTTTGTGTAGCGTTTTTATGGAGAAAATAAAGGCACGTGTTGCATACAAAATAAATCAAAGGAGAATGCGCAACAAGTAAGGAAAAAAACCCTGAGTGAACTGATGCTGCATATGGATTAGAATATTAGTCTTATATAGTGTATTAAGATGTCTTTCTGAGCCGAAATAAACAATATTTTCAATTCTCGAAAAAATCTCCCCTACTAAGAACAAATAGCAATATCACATATTTAGCCATGGAATTTGATAATGAAATATTTACAAAATAATCTACTATATACATAATAGGTTGGGGAAAAAGTTTCTTCGCATTTTTTAAGAAAATTCATAACATTTTTTAATGTAGTTTATTTACATTTAACTAAAGTATGTATGTAGGTACCATTTTGTTCGATAACTTTTTGCCATCTTGTAGGTAGGGACATGATCCCATTGCTATAGAAATTTTGGGACTTCTGGTCAAAATACCGCGACAAGTGGTTTTGGCAGTCCTCTCGTGATGTTAACCTGACACTGCCTAAAGAATTCTGAAGAGACCGAAACAGGTGGAAATCTGAAGGTGCAAGGTCAGGACTATACGGCGGATGCATTAACACCTCCCAGCCAAACTCTCTTAATTTTTGCTGAGTGGCTAAAGATGTGTGAGGTCTAGCGTTATCATGATGAAAAACCACACCCCTTCTGTTGATTAATTCCGGCCGCTTTCTCTCAACTTCTTGCTTTAATCTCATCAGTTGTTCGCAGTAGAGTTCAGAATCGATGGTCCTGCCTGGTGGTAACAGCTCATAATGAATAATGCCCTTCCAATCCCACCACACACACAGCATCACCTTGTTGCGAGTTAATCCGGGTTTCGCCGGTCTGTGAAGCCTGACCGGCCTTTGACCACGACCTTTTTCGCACGTTCTTGTCGTACGTGATCCACTTTTCATCACCAGTTATCAGCGTCTTCAAAAATGGTTCGGTTTCATTATGTCGTAATAAAGAATCACAAATGAGTACACGGTTCATTAGGTTTCTATTAGTGAGCTCGTGAGGTACCCAAATGTCGAGCTTTTTTGTGTACCCAGTTTTTTTCAAATGCGCCAAAACTGTTTTGTGGTCAATTCCCAGTTCTTCAGCTACGTCGTAACTACTGACATTCCGATCTTGCTCCACTTTTTCAAAAATGGCATCCATTTTATCTGTAATAGGGCGACCAGAGCGACGTGCATCTTTGACATCAAAATTTCCGGATTGAAAACGCTTAAACCAAATTTGTGCTACTCTCACAGACACTGCACTAGGTCCATAAACATCGCAAATGTTTTTCGCGGCTTGCGTTGCATTTTTACCTTTTGTGTAGTAAAATTTTAAAATGTATATACATACTATAATAATATAAGTTTATACATACTATAATGCGAAAAGACTTTTTCCCCAACCTAATATATCACTAACATTGACCACATCTCTTATCTGTTCACTCTGGATTTTTTTGCGCATTCTCTTTTGAGATACAACCAACTTGAGTCCCCTCTATCGAAAATTAATAAAAGGAAAATGTTTTGACGACCTCCGTGGCCGAGTGGTCTGTACGCCGGTCTCAAGGCGTCGCCATTTCGAGAGGTCCTGGGTTCGATCCCCAGTGGAGGCAAGTGTATAGGTGATGAATTTTCAGACATTTGTTCTCCAGTTGGATGTTCATCATATATGTATTATATTATTTATATCTCAATAATTATAATGTATTTATCTTTTAAATATATTTGTCCGTCATCTAGTATCCGTAACACAAACAGCATGTAGTTGCTTAAAATGGGACTAGTTGATAGGTGTGAATGTCTGAGGATATTTATTTATACTTTTTCGTTCGCTTAGCTTTTTGAATTTAATTATTACACACCAACGGTATAAATTATTCCGGACAATAATATACACTTTTGTCATACTTAGAAATTTTCTACGCCTAAACAGGCGTTTACAACATTCATGTACCTATACAAATCCACTAGCATAGCATGTTCAAATCAATATTTATTTACGAATATGGTACAGTCAGTTGTTTCTTATAAATTTATTATGTTCTCACATTCTAGCGCATGTTTCGGCGAGTAAATATTATTATGTTAATTAATTAATTTTACATCATTAAGTCATAATAGATGGTCAATAATAATTCCTTCAATGTTAAGTCACATGAGCATTAATAATTATATAATAAGCAAATTAAAACAAAATAAAATTAAACAAAACAAAACTTAAACATTACCCTTCTTATTACCGCCACATTATTTTACAGTATTGTCATTAAAAAATTTATCTATGGAATAATAGGCCTTGTTTGTAAGGAATGAATACAGGGCTTTTTTTTGTTATTTTAGACTATGTTAGTATAATTCAAAATAACATGTTATCGATAAATCAAATCGATAGCTTGTATCGAGAAATATAATATAATATAATTATATAATTTTCTAAAGTTTAGTAAAAAAATATCAATTTTCGACACCTACTTGTGTGTCTGTCTATATAACTTTGACCGTAGTAACTGGTAAACAGCCAACTCTGGAAGTCAGGCGGAGGTGTTTTGGCCAACTGTGAGAATATAACATAGAAGAAAACACAAGACATATTGTTATCGTCACGCCTTCAATTCGAAGACAAAAGCAGAACCTAAACGAACAATACACATTTGTGCTATTGTATTAAAAAAATGAGTTATCTTCAGTATGACATCTTGCTGAATTAGACGGTTCATATTTGCGCTCATTTACGAATCATCATCGATGAAATGACGAAATGAAATGTCTAAATTGACATTCATCGGACTGATGAACGTCATTTAGAATGAAGAAAATCGTTCATTATTCACAATTGCAAAAATTAATTTTTATGAGTTTTGATGAACCGTCTCATTTCTACTTTAAAGTAGCATTGTACATAGTCGTGTAGGTCTTACATCATTCATCATCATTATAACAAAGACACGGACAAAGGGCTCCTCTAGAGATCTACACAAATTGATAAATGACTCCCCTAGAGTTTTAACATGAATAAGAATACGTTTTTGTATTCAACAAGTAACAAGTTTAATTATTCAGTTCTTCACAATTATAAAGTAAAGGACTTTAAAGGACTTTTTATTTTACAAGAGAAAGGAAATATAATTAAATTTAGATATATTTTGTGCAGGAAAAACCAAATTTTTCCTGTATTTTTTTTGTTAGTTGCACACAGATATACATATCACACTATTCCCCTATGATAGACTGAGGTGTTACCATTTATAACATCTCAGCTGACCACATTGTACATTTTGACTAACGTGTTTAAGTCCACATACAACAGGGAAAGTAACTTCTACTGTTTTCCAGTTGGGAGTGGCTCTGGGCTTCCTGCTGCCACCGATGCTGGTGCGCGCGCAGGGCACAGTGGAGGAGATCGCAGCAGACTTCCGCTTCATGTTCTTCCTGGTCGCCGCCTTCACCAGCATACTGCTCGTCTTGATCCTGCTCTGTGAGTTGACCTACATACATATTCACACTTTTATCCCTGTGGTCCCTTACAGTGGCGACGGGCTTACCACCTGTCACGCTGAGTGTAGTCACTGCTTGGTGAAGCGCGTACTATGGCATAGGACTGCTTTTACGGTGCCTTTTCCTAGTCTCTGACTATCCCTTAGAGGATAATAGTCGTGTTTTTATGTATGTATGTATGTATCCCTGTGGTTATCAGGGACGCAGAGATTATAGTAGTTATTAAATATTATGGTACCTGCTGAATTGAATTATTATTATAGTGATACGCAACTTCTGTCTTGGCTATTTTTAGTTTGAATCACAGAGTGGCAAAGTTGTTTTTTAGTGCCTGGTAACGGCAGTTGGCTTGCCCCCTATTAGGGACGTGGGACAACAAAATTACTGGCAAAGTGTGGGATTTTACTGCTCAGACTTGGATATAGGCGTTATGTTAGTAGAAAAGGCTACAAACTTTTCACGATCGAATAGATATATGCGTAATTTTTTGCATTTATGCTCTATAAAACATTATGCTTTTATAGTCTCGTGTAATGATATATATAATGATAATGTATATGATTATGCTATTGAACAAAATAGCTTCCTTGCATTTCTGTATGCAGCTCTGGTATCTATTTCATAGCAATACAAAGATGTTCAAGCCAATTCAACGAAGCGAGAGTCAAATTAATGTAAACAATAAATGCAAGACATGATAGTGTGTTATAATAACAAAAATGTTGTAGGTTCCTATAATAGACTTTTTACAAAATATATAAAAAAAAAGTTCCACATTATGTTTTTTAACATTTGTCACCTCCATTATATATTTCGGGGTATATGCGCCGCAATTTCGCAAAATCCACGCGCGCAATCCAGATAGGTTCAATGCTTCGTTACTCCCCGTTCCAGTCTTCAAGGCGGCGCCGGCGACGCCGCCGTCTGCGGCCGCGGACCTGGGCTCCAGCCTCGACTCCAACTTCCTGCAGTCCATCAAGAAACTGCTTACCAACCGCAACTACGTGCTGCTGCTCATCTCCTACGGCATCAACGTCGGCGTCTTCTACGCCATTTCCACTCTCCTCAACCAGCTTGTGCTCACGTATTACCCGGTAAGTTCGTTTGGTATCTTTCACCTGAAGATTTTGGTCATATTTATGGTTTATTTTGAATGGGTATTTAAAGACACTATTAAAATTTCAGAAAAATTCCATTTGCATTTGCTTTAATTTCATTTCCCTGGTCTGACTTGATCATGATAACTTCTCCAAGCTGAAGATGGATATAATACTACTCAAATATTACAATTCGTATATTATTTTGTCTTTGTAAACAACAATAACAACATCAATATGCCACCAAAATATGTCACCAATATGTCACCTAAATTAGTGTAATATAGGATGACGCATAAATAGTTTATTAAATTTTTATTCTTATTTATTTTCTAATACTTATCAGAAGATATCAAACTGGTCAAATATATCATCGATTTAAATTCCCTTGACATCAAACTGGATATTTACGAAACTTTCTTGAAATAGGGAGCAAATGAGGACGCTGGTCGCATCGGTCTGATGATCGTGGTGGCGGGCATGGCGGGCTCCGTCATGTGCGGCATGGTGCTCGACAAGACGCACCGCTTCAAGGAGACCACACTGGCGGTGTATGCCGCCTCCGTCGTTGGCATGCTCATCTTTACCTTCACGCTCAACTGCGGCGTCATCGGCATCGTCTACCTCAGCAGTATACTGCTCGGGTGAGTCTTTGATAGCAATGTGCGGCATGATACTTGATAAATCACCCTAAATCCCAAA
This sequence comes from Parapoynx stratiotata, assembly GCA_910589355.1. NCBI lineage: Eukaryota > Metazoa > Arthropoda > Insecta > Lepidoptera > Crambidae > Parapoynx > Parapoynx stratiotata. The sequence continues at coordinate 2,088,175 of OU342458.1, forward strand.
TTTATTTGGGCCTACAAATAAAAGTGAAATTTTTAATTTATTACAATAATAAGGGCGATATTAAAAATGTTCTACCAATATATTTAATCCGAAGTCCAATAACTTCGAAGAATAACGCTTTTCCCTTTTTCTAAAAACGTGAATCACTGTGCTAAGGAAAGGAAACCACTATCTAATGTAATCTTAATAAGTTGCCACTTAGTAATGTGTGAGACAACAATAATTCACCGCCTTTACTTAGCGGGCTATAATACTCCGAAACAAATAGCAGTTATGGCCCTTGAAAGATCTAATCTACCAATTTCCTTGCGATGGCACTAGAGACCATTATTCATTTTCCTAAGTGGTGTAACACAGGCGTTCCCAGTCATTTCGCTCTCACAAAGGAAGAAATCTAGTTACAAGAGAACACTTGTCTGAAATTAGATTTGCCCACTCCATTAAATAAAATCAACTGGGATAAACGGTCCTATATTGGAATGCATTGTTGATCCTCAATTGTCACGAGACACATTAGAAAAATACATTGATCGCGAACGCCGGCGTTCGTGTACCTAAAGGGTTTAAAAGACAATGTTTAATTAAAATACTGAGTTACAAGGTTCCTGTAATATGGAAACGGCGTCGTTCACCTGTTCAGCGTATTTTATTAACAAGGAAAACTACAAAAAATATGTTTTTGAACCTCAGTACCACAGTGTATATAACTAATATAATAGGTCTTTACCTATGAAATTGCCGTTTTTTCTCTCTTAGTATTTTGTCTGTAACTATAAAGTTTCAGAATATTCTCATAAAATAATTACCTCCTCTAAACATAGACCATATTTTTGAGCTCATTTGATTTCTTTTGATAATTTGTTGTACGTTTAATTGTGTTTAAACTAGAAACGAAGACAACTCTTTTTAAGTGCCTCCCGAATACATAATTTGATTTGCATTCACTTAAAAATGATAAATAATTTGTATGAAGAGTGATATCACACATATTCCTAATGCTTGTCTAATGATACACGCCAAAGATTATAATCTCTGGATTTGTCGTTGTAGAGAAATCTGAAAAAATGTTAGTATGGAAAATGCAGTCTTTCCCAAAATCTCCATACAAAACAGCAATTTCATAGGTAAAGATAACGTGTTCTTGGTAAAGATAACGTGTAAGATAACGTGTAACGGTAAAGATAACGTGTTGTATAATGTGTTCTTGAGGACCTCCGCGGTCGAGTGGTCTGTACGCCGGCCTCAAGGCGTCGCCATCTCGAGGGTTCGATCCCCGCAGGGGGTAGATGTTTGTGTGATTTTCATTTGGCATTTGTTCTCCAGTCTTTGATATTTATATATGTATTCTTCTGAATATTTAAATGTATTTATCTATTAAATATATTAATCCGTCATCTAGTACCCGTAACACAAGCAGCATTAGCAGCTTAAAATGGCGCTAGGTGATAGGTGAATGTCTGAAAATATTTATTATATATTTTTTTATTTCATGTATTCTGTAATTTCGGAAAAAAAAATACTGTATTAAGTGAAATTTTACTCTGTTTCCCTCCTACAATATTATATTTATGATCTTGACAATTCAATTTATGCGTATTTTTCATTGAAAGAGGAACCATAAGAACACGGCCGTCTGAACTTTACCAACGCAATAACATTTCGAGATTATAGAAATAGTTCATCAAGTATATTAACCTTGTCTCCAGATTCTTCATGACCGGCTACCTGCCTGTTGGCTTCGAGTTCGCTTCAGAGGTTACCTATCCCGAGCCAGAAGGCACCACTTCTGGCATCCTCAATGCTGTTGTACAGGTACTGTAAAGTCAAACATTTACTTTTACTTTTTACATTAATTAAAAAAAAGTTTTTTAATTCCGTAATATTCGATTACAAAGAATGTGATATGAACTGAGTTTCTACGCAGTTTATTTAAAGTTCTAATATAACAATAATCTCACCATTTGCACACGTCGTGTCATAAAAGTTATCTCTGCTAATGCACAGATTTACCATTCAAATGTTTGACAAATGTTATTAATCTTGTAAACACAACAAACTACCTATATTCATATCACGTCTTCATAATATCATTAATCATCTTATTTGTTCCTAATTGTATATTTTGGACTTTCTTTGTTTTTCAATCTCTATTATATAATCTTCCCCTCTTATCGTCGTCGTCTTATCGAGAACATCTGCATTTATTAAATAGGATTCCGTTTACATATTAACGATCTCATTAATTTCTATCGTTTACAGGTGTTCGGTATAGTGCTGACGTTGCTGTACGAGTGGATGTTGAGCAACATAGGTGATCGCTGGTCCAATCTGACCCTGTGTTCCTTGCTCGCCTTTGGCACCGTCATCACGGCTGCCATTAGATCAGACCTGCGCCGCCAAGCCGCGCAGAACAAGGGCTAAGAAGAGCTCGACCCGAGAATACTTTGTACCACAATCGTCGCCAAACTGTGTATGCTAGTATTTAGTAAAGTATTAATAAAAGAGAAGTTTAAAAGTAGGGTCCATGATGACCCACGCTTAGTGATTAATCATTCTAGCCAGATCACTTCGAGTTAGTAATGCTGGCAAAGCTGGCCTCAACATAAGAGTGATCGACAGTTACAAATCTTTTTAGTATTGTATACCTACTCGTGAGAATTCACTTCTGATTCTAATTAATGATATCATAGTGAATATAAAGTAAAAATTCTTCAAAATATATCATGAACAAAATATATCTTGTATCGTAAACCTACTCGTGAGCATTCACTTCTGATTCTAATTAATTATATCATAGTGAATATAAAGTAAAAGTTCTTCAAAATATACCATGAACTGACAGTTAATATTTAAAGAGTAGTGTGTATTAATGTACGCATAGTTAACGTTTGAGAGTTAAAGAAATTGAGTAATCGCAAAACCCCAAAACAGTTTTCGATTAATGTCAATCAATCTTTAGTGGCATAATAGGCCTAATGATACGACCCCTAGTGTTAAGTTTAGGTGTACATTGGTGCCAATACAATAATCTTTTCAATCTCAGATGCCCTTTGGAGCATAGAATAGTATAAAGTATTAAACTCTAAACGTCAAAAGTCGACGAAAGAACGGTACTAAGTAATTGAATAATATCCTAATAAAAATAGGAATAAAATAAATGTTGAAATAACGTATAACGTACGTTAAAAGAGCTAATGGACGATATGAGAAGGCGTGGATGAAATGAGAGGTGGATTAAATGTGTGTAATATGCTGTGAGAGGAGAATGTAAAATGTGCATACGTAGTGAAGAGAATGTAACTGAGAGACTTACCGACCCCACTTTTAGTGAAACAAAGGCAGGGAGAAAATGAATAATAAGAAATCATTGCTGCAACTATTTTTACATTCGTAGAACACCATTGAATGAAAATACTTAACTACGTTACACATAGGAATGAAGTAGCTAGATAGTATGCTACTATAAGTCGATTTCTTAAACACTAATTTATGCAACTACACTTGAAAGTATAATAAATAATTAAAATGCTAGCTTTACGGAAATACGACAATAAATGTTGACTAAATTCCCAGGTGTCTTGCCAAATTAATGAATTGTGTGAATGATTCTTTAATATTAGGTCCTTACCTATGTAATTGGTGTTTTGTATGGAGATTTTGGGGTTGTCTGCATTTTACATACTAACATTTTATCAGTTTTCTTCACAACGACAAATCCAGAGATAATAATATTTGGCATGTATCATTAGACAAGCTTTAGCAATATGTGTGTGAACACGCTTGATAAAAATTATTCATCGTTTTTATGTTAATGCAAATCAAATGATGTATTTGGGAGGCCGTTAAAAATTGTATTTGTGTCTAATTTTAACACAATTAAACTTACAAAAAATTATCAAATTAAATAATACGAGCTCAAATATATGGTCTATTTTTAGAAGAGGCAATTATTTTATAAGAATGTTCTGAAACTTAATCGTTACGGACAAATTGCTAAGACAGAATAAAAACACCAATTTCATAGGTAAGGACCCAATATCTACAAAAATCGTAGAATATTTCAAAAATAGAGTATATTGAAAAGTATTTTGTAGATGATATTTAAATGAATTTGATATTTGGTAAGTAGCTAGTACCTACGTGTCGTAGAAGATTTTGAAAATTAAATAAGATCTATTTGGGTAGGTAATATGTTCTACTAATAATCATTCATTGCGCGTGTCTGCTATGTCATTTTAGTGATAAATAGAAAATAAAAACTATTTATGGGTAAATTTCAGTAAGTACAACTGCGATAGGTATTATAAGTGAATTACTATTATTTATATTATTTATTTTTATTTAACTAGAGGTTCAAAAAGTTATATCAACATGTTTCGTTAAGGCTACTCTATTCCAGCTGCTTTTGGTTGATGTCACAGATTTAAGAGTTCTGTTTTTATTTAGCATAGAACTTATTATAAAGTAAGTTTTTATTTCTATTGTAACTTGGCTTTGACATTCATTTTTAACCAAAGTCAAAGTCAAAAATAATTTATTCATTTAGTTATGTATCACTTTAAAATTTTTTACTGAATTAAAATCCAAAATAAACAGCATATCAAGTTATACAATTTTGTCATTATTAACCAAAGATTATCTAGGTACTTCTGGAAACCATTGAAGCCAGATTTTGAACACTTTAGGACGAGAATTACTTGTGCTAATAATAATAATAATCTTTATTTGCTAAAATACGGTAAGCACTAATTATTCGTACACATTGCATATAAAGTACAGATTAAGGCGCAAGCAGTTCCCACCCTAAAATGTTAACTTGTTAATAAAAATCTTTCTTTAATTAGTTACGCTTTATAGTGCGAAATTAATACCTACACGGGTCGCATTGATTTGATATAAGGCTTGTGATTGTTGTATTGTGTAATATTTTAAACTGCTTAAGTATAATTTGATCAGCGTCTGTAACGAGTACCAAATGTAATAGAGATTTATTTATTTCAATCTTTTTTTTATAAATTTGTATAAATTTGATGTGAGCAAAACAGTATTAAATTAATTTAATTTTTATGTGAACCGTTTATCGTTTAGGTGTAGTGTTGTATTCTATTTTATATTTAATATTAATCATTTTCTTTAATTTAGAGAGAACAGGTTTTGTGTTTGGTCTAGCGCATTTTTAATGTATTTTAAAATTAATAAAATGAAATGCTACAAGTTGTAGTAAGGTATTACACGTTGTATCACTACAAGGTGCGCATTGCAATCCTACTGAAGTATATAATGCTTGAATCTGTAATATTACATTACAGGCAAATGCTCCTGGTGAAGAAGCACCACTTTCTGATCTCAAATCAGAGAATGGAGCAGAAATCTTAAAACGCAGCTTCAAAGAACATACGATCGTGCTAAACTGTCCATAGATAAGATTTAGTTACGGCAAAACTCGGCACGGCAAACTTGCCGGGTAGAAACTGTTCCCAACTGTAGCAGTTGGGTATAAGCTCTCTTAAATCATTATTAAAACAGGAGTTAAGGGAGTGACTTCCACTCTTGTGGCTTAAATAAAAGGTCAGAGTATCCATACACTCCGTGATCATGTCTCTTAAATTTTAAAATATCAAAGTGAATAGTAAATTTTGAAAAGTCGCGTATATATTATAATATAAAATATTATAAAATAAAATATTTACAAAATAAATAATTACGTATGCCTATTCAGGGCTTGTGGTGCGGTAATGCACTTTTACCCAGTACGCCCTCAATGTAATATTAGATACCAGTAAAACGTACTAATTTCAAAATATGTAGCTTAAATATACTGATTATACAAACCAATAATGTCTTCAAGTACGTTAAACATTTTCATAAATACCTACTTACTTATAACGAGCTGATTGTAATCTGACAATAAATTTCTGGATCTATATGAATAGTGTGTATTGTAATCTAGGTTAGCTATGTCAAGAATTGTTAGCATAACTATTTAGGTAGCAAAGCTACAAAAGTAAGTTACTGTAGTCAATAAATCTACCTATTTTGAGCATCTTACAACTTATTTATGTTGTTATTTTTACAGCTAGGCCTGCAAATGTTGAAGTAATTGTAGGATTTCGTAAAAATGCTAAAATATATCAAATGTATTTAAATCTCGGCTCTCAGTATGTCGCGAGCTTGGTTTAGTTAGCCACTAGGCACTGTTTATAGAAGTGTACGTATAGTACGTCTCAATCCAAGTTGCCAAAAAGGTAAACAAAAAAGCAGTCTTAACCGAATTTGTTATTATTGTATCACACTTTTCACTTTTTACATGGACATTGGCACGTTAATATTATTGATGGTCACAATTGTTATCCGTTTCAATTGATTTCAATTACCTACAGTCATCACAAAACATTTTAGAGATGAAACACATTACCTTTGTTTTGTTTACCTTTTTGGCAACTTGAATTGAGACGTACTACTTATAATCAAAACTGTGTGGTTAAATACCAAAAAAAATATTTTAAGCCAATAAAGTTACAGTTATAAATGATTATTACAAGTGTCTAGGTCTTCTAGTAGGTGTACGCGTTACACATTAGAACACGAAAAAAATATTAATATTGAAGTTGTATCTACTTCTAGAATCATTCCTGTCGATACCTGTAGAGATAAATGTAAGATTGACGTGTTAATTATTATTGTTCAATAAAATTTGTTGATGGTATTTAGGCTGTTTTATTTGGTTCGTCATTCACATTTTAGATCTATGGTCATTCATTAAAGGTCATAGCTCATTATAGCCACTCGGAAACCGACCCACAACGTCTCGAGGCGGATGGACGACATGGCCAAAGAGAATATAATTACTACGTTTTGACATGGCGACAACCCGCTGCTCGCATGCTTGCTTTACGTTGACAGCGAATGCGCTGTCAATGGCAATGGCCAACCCAGGAGAGCTAGGTGGCGTAGTAATTAGTACACTGTTTCACGATACGAAAACAAAGCTACCTTCGCCATAGTCAGTCCGAGGATGGGTGACCAAAACTTTGTGATCTAGAACTCCTCCGTGTTTCGAAAGGCACTTTAAGTCGTTGGTCCCGTTCGCTATTGCATCCCTTTCGACCCACCAACCCGCATTGGGCCCGTCATGGTGTTACGGCCCATACTCCCCGTGTATTTCTCCATGAGGAAGGCCTGTGCCCAGAAGTGGGACGTAGATAGATAGATAACTCTTTATTGAGTACACCAAATTGAAGTTTACGATTTGATGACGACGACGCGACGTGTCGATGTTTGATTGACGAAAGAGGCTGGTAACGACGACGTCTCAATACTAACTGAATGACACTTATAATTTCATGTTTACCGCCCAACAAAGTGGGCACGCGGCACGGGTCAGCTAGTTTAATATAATTTTTCCATATTAGTCCTGTTGTGTTGCCATGACCCTAACTACCAGATGAAATGACAGGTGCCATGCTGCCGGGCACTGCCGGCTCATCTACTCCTCCAGGCTTGATGAGAATCCCGTTAGGATTCAGAGATCCTGCCTTGGCCCATACGATGTTTTGCTAAACCCACTCACGCCATCTTTTCAGTCAAGCGCCAGTTTTTGTAAATTATGATGTGTTCTACAAAGTTTGATTACATTATTTTACACCCTGGGTTACATTATTGGAGTTTTAGTAAGGATCCCTAATTATTTTCAAAATATAATATAGTTAGTGTAATATACTCCGAGATAGTGTAGCTTCTCAACAGTCCAGAGATTACCTCATACATCGTCACAAAGTTTACCTCTTTAATAGATTCATCATTTGCTGTATAAATTTAAAAACAAGGACAACTATTTCTGAACGAAAATGTCAAATATCAATTTGACATTTCTTGCGTAGCAGGCAAAGAGTAGAGTAATGACTTAAATTACTCTTTGGAGAAATGCGATGTTGCAAAGAGTACCTCCTAATTTAAGTAGAGAAGAGTAATGTAATTAAAGTTTATGGGAACAGGAGAGTCCGTTCAGTTTTATTTACAAGTAGGCTAATATTAGAAAATCTCTAAACTAAGTACATTTTGGTCATTGTTTGTGTAGTGAGTGTACCTCGTTTCTGCTTGTATTTTGCGTTAGAATAAATAAAGACAAACAGTTGTTTTTGGATACGAAGCTATTTCTGACTTGTCTTCACAATTATGGCTTTGGTAGCTTACGATTATAGTGACTCGAGTGACATAGAAGAAGACGAAAATGCTACTGTCGTAACGCTCAACAATAAAACACTAAGTGTTCCAGGTAAGGCTGTAATTTCGTGAACTTTTTTGCTTGGGAGTATAAAAAATATCCGTAAAAGCATGGTTCCAATTTTACATTTACAGAACCCCAAAAAAAAGAGGAAGATATAGAAAATAATCAAGTTGAAGCACCCTTAGAATTTAGTCAGGCAAACACATCTCAGAGCTTATTTAATAAACTGCCTGAACCATCCAAGAAGAAACAAGCAGTGATTGAAGAAGATGATGAATTTCTGCACAAAAAAGAGACTCAAAGAAGTGGTGTTAAACCGAAAGCTAAGATTACAGTGCCCTCACTACATGATGTAAATATGAAATAAATATTGTCAGCTGTAAATATGTATTTTACAGTGTTTGCTAATTCATATATTTTTTTCCAGTTCAAAGATGTGAAAGGTACTATTCCAAGTACAAAACCCAAAGTGGCAAATGGAGTATGTATAATATTATACGTTCTTTGGTGTGTAGCCTACAATTTATTTGTAAAAAAAATTTCCATTATTAAGCAATTCCTTTAACATTTTACAGAAAAAGTCAGGATTGTTGAGTATGTTACCACAACCTCGAAATGCTGCATTAACATCTATTACCACAAAATCTTTTGTTCCACATGTACTGACACAAAAGCCAGCTACAACAGTGAAGAAGAAAGAAATATTACCTTCTCCAGCTAAGGTTAAACAAGAAATTAATACACTGGCCAAAGCTTATTTAGATGACAGTGATGAGGATGAAGAAATACAAAATGATTTCTTCTCAATAAACAAAACAGAAGAAATACCTATTGATGTGATGCCTGATGTTGATATAAAACCAAACACATCTAAAGCAACATCAGTCCCTAGAAGTAAAGAAGAGATTTTACAATCATATTTTAAGCCAGAAGAACCATGTGAATTGCCAACAGACTTAGGCGAACCATCAGTACAGTATGAAAGTACACATACCTTTGCATCAAAGTATGGAAAAAGAAGTGAGGTTGAAAGCTCAAATGCTAATGATGTACTAGATGAAGAGGCTGTGAGTAAACCACTATTTGTATTCAACTATTTCCTAACAATGTTTTGAATTCATGTTTTATATATTTTTTTTATAGATTCGGCAACTTTGTGGTGCTCGTGGAAAACAGAGGAGAGAAGAAATACAAATAGTAGATGTGAATCAACAAGAAGTGTTAGCTGATGCAAGAGAATGGTTACTGAAAGGTCTCATGGATGACACTACAAAGAGAGTGTCATCTAGTAAACGCAGGGGTGATGAACCCACAAGCCAGCAGAAAAGGAAACATCAAATCACTTATTTAGCTCATCAGGTACAATTTAAATTCCTTTATTTTGATATAGTGAGATTTTCTTTTTCATAATGGTACTTCTAGTCTACAATTTTTTCTATTTCTTTTTAGGCTAAAGCAAATGAAGCAGAATTACAAAACCAGTGGGCCAATAACAGAATATCCAAGAGACAAACTCAATCCAAATATGGTTTTTAATTAAATAAATTTAATATAGGTGTACAATGTAAATACAAATAAAACTTTTTATTATGAACATTCACTTTATTATGTTTTTCACTTTGTATACTAGTTAAAATATGGATAGATATGATAAATTATAATCTTCTGGCTTTCCTGGGTCTGGATGGATTCCATGAAACCCGTGTATCATCTGTTACAGAAATAATTTCTAGTCCTCCCATCTGTAGCCCCTTCACTGCAGCCTGAGACATAATAAAAAAAATTTAGATTACAAAACAAATAAATAAAACTGGAACAATTGTTGGTTGCTACTCACCAATCTCCCTGGTCCAAGTCCCCTCACTTTTACCCTTACAGTTTTGATACCTCTATCTATAGCTTTCTAGAAAAAAAAAGATTGTGTACATAAAAGTTTAATAATTATAAATGGCTTATTAGAAAAGTTGATTCCACTTACATTTGCTAAACTAATAGCAGTTGTTTGTGCTGCAATGTTAGTTCCTTTTTTGGTATTCTTGAAACCTTCTATTCCACATGATTTGATTGCTTTCACAGTACCAGCCGCATCGGTCAGAGTCACTATTGTATTGTTGGGGGTCACTCGTATGTTGCAAATTGGGAGATGTTTGTACAAAGTCCCATGGTATAGAGCATCATCTGACTCTAACGTTGGGAAAAGATTCTGTTTCCTAAAACATACACAGATCTTAGACATTGTATGAAAATGACGTATAATCGTTATAGGCTCTAAGAAGCTGTCATAGAATACTATTATTTACTTACGATTTAATAACAGAATCCAAATCCACTAGTTTTTCTCCTTGGACTCCTTCATCGTCGAGTGGAATACGTTTGTGATCAAATTTCTCTGTAGCTTGAGGTGCAGTCGTATGTATTAGTCTACCAAAACCTAACAATGGCAATGTAAGTGTTTTTTTAATTGCGCTAAGCATTTTCTATTATCCAAATATAATTAATTACTTATTAGTAACATTTATTTATTTCAGAAAATTCTAACCTCAATATTTGACAATTCATGACAGCTGACAGACAAATATTCTTCTGCGAAGGTATCTAAAACATACAGCCGCTACGTCGAAATATATTTATGTTAAAGGTAGTTTCTAATTTAGGATTGATATCCATTATTCCCAGTAAAAAGACGAAATATGGAACACTAGAAGAGCACTCAAATGAAATTAAAAAAAACACGCTCTTTTATTCCACATAGAACATGAGATTAATTGCTCTTAATTATTCCAATAACCGATACAGGCATCGTTGAAGATTCGATACTCAATACGTGCTCAATACCTACCAGCGGCACGTGTCAGTATGTTTTAAATTATAAAATGGCTACGATTGGGCCATTAATAAAAAATAGAATTCATGATTTTATTTATTTTGAGGAGAGCCAGGGTCTTTGGCTTTAAAGAATACATAGGGGCCGTTCAAGTATTACGTAAGCAACTAGGGGGGGTAGGGTGGTCTCTGTTTTGCTTATTTTGGATGACATGGGGGCTCAGAGTAAACAGAACTGGAGTAGCCTTTGTCTAACATTCCCCTCTGCCAAATGCACAAGCATCGGATGCTTGCACGTTTAATAAAACTAGTTGAGCCGCCATTTTGACAGCCATAACATTGTAAACGTTGCGGCGAACAGAGCTCCCGCAAAAATGCCTGCCTGTGCTGTTTTTTGTTGTAAAAATAAATAGAAAACATCGAGTATGCTAAAAGATGGTGTCACCTTTTATTTGTAATTATAATTTTTAAGATTTCATGATTATTTACTTCATTATTTCATGTTTTAGAATTCTACGATTTCAAATTTTGAACGGTAGTCTCGTGGGGAGTGCGGCTGTGACGTTGTCAAAACGCGCACCCCACGTGACTATTTTAAGCGTGTGTGTGCGTGAAATTTAAATTTGTGTGTCGAATTATGCATGTGTGCATTTGTAAAAAATGCTGGCTTTGAGTGTAGTGGTAACCTCACCCCCCGCAAGAAATGGCAGAAAAAAATGTTTGAGAAATTGACTAATGGCTACTCCAGTTCTGTTTACTCTGAGCATGGGGGAGTAGGGGGGTCTAGATGATGATTACGCTCAGAGTAAACAGAACTGGAGTAGCCTTTGTCTAACATTCCCCTCTGCCAAATGCACAAGCATCGGATGCTTGCACGTTTAATAAAACTAGTTAAGCCGCCATTTTGACAGCCATAACATTGTAAACGTTGCGGCGAACAGAGCTCCCGCAAAAATGCCTGCCTGTGCTGTTTTTTGTTATTGGGCGTTTGGCAACTAGTGTTGTAAAAATAAATAGAAAACATCGAGTATGCTAAAAGATGGTGTCACCTTTTATTTGTAATTATAATTTTTCAGATTTTATAATTATTTACTTCATTATTTCATGTTTTAGAATTCTACGATTTCAAATTTCGAACGCTAGTCTCGTGGGGAGTGCGGCTGTGACGTTGTCAAAACGCACAAACCACGAGACTATTTTAAGCGTGTGTGCGTGAAATTTAAATTTGTGTGTCGAATTATGCATGTGTGCATTTGTAAAAACGGTAAAAGTTATTGTTTATGTGTGCTGGCTTTGAGTGTAGTGGTCCCCTCACCCCCCGCAAGAAATGGCAGAAAAAAATGTTTGAGAAATTGACTAATGGCTTCTCCAGTTCTGTTTACTCTGAGTGATTACGTCATCGTTAGTTATTTACTTTTTTACACGAATGGCAGCCTCAGAGTAAACAGAACTGGAGTAGCCTTTGTCTAACATTCCCCTCTGCCAAATGCACAAGCATCGGATGCTTGCACGTTTAATAAAACTAGTTGAGCCGCCATTTTGACCGCCATAACATTGTAAACGTTGCGGCGAACAGAGCTCCCGCAAAAATGCCTGCCTGTGCTGTTTTTTGTTGTAAAAATAAATAGAAAACATCGAGTATGCTAAATGATGGTGTCACCTTTTATTTGTAATTATAATTTTTAAGATTTCATGATTATTTACTTCTTTATTTCACGTTTTAGAATTCTACGATTTCAAATTTCGAGCGCTAGTCTCGTGGGGAGTGCGGCTGTGACGTTGTCAAAACGCACACCCCACGTGACTATTTTAAGCGTGTGTGTGCGTGAAATTTAAATTTGTGTGTCGAATTATGCATGTGTGCATTTGTAAAAACGTTGTGCGTTGTGCTGGCTTTGAGTGTAGTGGTAACCTCACCCCCCGCAAGAAATGGCAGAATAAAATGTTTGAGAAATTGACTAATGGCTACTCCAGTTCTGTTTACTCTGAGATGGCAACCCTCACATTGTCTATGCGTGAAAACGAAACGCATTCTCGGGGATTACCGCAAATAATGCATATGTTTAGGCACTCACTTTGAGAACCGATTAGGGGAATTACCGCGCGCTATTCATCATGTTTAATTAATGCATTTATCAGTATTGTTTTGTTTGGATACTAAACGTTGATGACTTGGTTTTGGATGAAGGAGGACAATTTCTTGATCTTTCAATCAATTTAGCTCTACGCTTAAGTACTGCAAATGCCCTACAATTTTTTTTATCCGACGGTAAAATTGAGACTCTCAAGTCGAACATGCAAAACGTGTGGTCTTTATCATGCTTCCGTCAAGTCATTAAATCGTCACATCGAGAAGATCCATAAAAAAGTAAACACGCCCACTGAGAGGAAAGTAAGACCTGTAAGAGTCGCTGCTCTTCGTGCTAATGAACTGATGTGCATTATTCAAAATTTAGAGCACCAAGATGTTGAGAGTGACGTAGATTCCAAAATGGGATGAATGTGAGCAGACCCACGACACTGAGAAGCAATGCAATGTCATCGATAACTTAGAATCATGTAATCAGGTTTAATGGACTGAAAGACTTAATGTGTACCAAAAATGTTCTTTTTGTTTGTTATGTTCTTTATTTCTGATTATAATATTTTTGTCCCTTACTCTACGTGTATCAGTTAAAACTAATCTTCCCATACATTTTCCTATTTTTAAAATGACAATATAAAAAAAACATTTATAACTAAAAATGTTTACGTAAGCATAGGGGGAGGGGGTAAGCGCTTTGCTTACTTTTGATGACAATGAGGGCGGGGGGGGGGGGGGGGAAATGGTAAGAAATCTGCTTACGTAATATACGTAATACTTGAACGGCCCCATACCAAATATTTCCACAAATGCAAAATAGGCCTGACGTCGAGTTACGGAACCCTGTTGTACCGTATTACATCATACATATATAATCACGACTATTATCCCCTAAGGGTTAGTCAGAAACTAGGCAAAGTACCGCAAAAGCAGTCCACTGCCCTAGTCCGTAGTACCGTATTATGAGGTTTAAAAAAAAAACAATAAATGCTCATAAAACATCAATTTAATAATATATATTAAGAAGATCGCTTATGACTATGTGATTTCATTAAATATACATTTATTTCTTACTGAAAAGATTTTTGCAGTATTGAATAGATTGTGAGAAGCCTCGTAGCGGCGACGGCGCACCCATAGCCAATAGATGTAAATGCCCAGCTTCAGCTAAAAAATTTGCTTTCGCCAACTCTGCTGTAGCCCACTTCACTGTATACTGATTTTCTGCATTGGTATCTTCGGAATCGTTACTAATAATATAGTTGATAATAGACGAGTAAATTGGTGTAGAGACTAACTTTAAAAACAAGCCGCTGTCTAACATCTCCTTGACTAGGTCGTTTTCAATCTCCTGTAGGTCATCCTGAAAAAAAATACACATACAACAACATACATATCATCACGCCTCTTTCCCCGAAGGGATAGGCAGAGGTGTTAAACACCCACATTTCGCCAGATATGATAGGTTCCCATGTAACAGGTGGCGAGCCTGTTGCCATGCACCGGAAACATTTTAAGTCAAGCGATATTCACAATGAACTGTACATAAGTTTTATTCAAACTCAGTGGTACAGGCGGTGGGAACGAACACGCGTCTCGCGCGGACTCTCGAACAAGTAGTGCTCCGTTCGTCCCAACTAAAATTACAATTGTATTAATCACTTCCCATCTTTTTTCAAAACGAGTTATATACATATTTTCTACATGTCCATCTTTTCCGATTCTCTTTCTCGTATTGCATATCCATACCGGATAAGATTCACGACACTCACCTTATTGTTCTGTACCAAGTTAAGTACGATATCCGCTAAAGAGGACTCGTACTTGCTGAGCAGGACCGTCCACAGGGTGTTGATGATGGCCTCGCGCGGAGCACTCTCTGCTAAGCATTTCACTTCCTAAAAAAATTGAAACTACATTAGAAAGTTGTAAGAATCTCCAAAAGGAAAAAAGCGAAATAGTGTGCCAGGTTCGAATTCATTATATAGTTGAGTCATATAAAAATATCCCTTATTAGCACGTGCAATAAAGTTTATTTTCAACAAAAAAATTAAATAAGCCAGGTGTTGTCTTCCCAACCTGTTCATCGAGCACGGGGTGCGCCAGCAGCATCTTGAGCAGCACCAGGCTCTCCGCGGGGTCGGCGGGTGACGTCAACAGGCTATGCACCAAAACGTACTGAAGGCTGCGGGACTCGCTGCGAGAATATTTACCATAACTTTATATAAATAAGCTCTATAATCGCCTATACAATATATTCGCTATCCTTTTCTGGATTGCTAAATCTCATTAGAGCTCTTATTTACGGCAGTATACACTGACTCTGCGCTTAGAAGCAAATTGTCTTAAACTGGTTTTCTACTCTTAAAATAACAAATGCTCTCGCCACTATTATTCATTGTTACAGTATACGTTCGTATTGTATGCAGAGTAGGACGATCACGGTCGATTTTTCTAATCCCGGGATTTCGGGATTATCTACAGTTAATCCCGGGATCCCGGGATTGTATTGGTAATAGAAAGTGGTAACAAAAAGACAGTAAAACATACCAACATCAAAATTCACCTAATTGTAAATCGTGATAAACCAATTCCAAGCTTATACCGTTCCCGGCTTTAACACAAAGGCAATAAGAGTCAAGCTAACGGACGCCTTTCACGACTCCTCTCAATCAAACCAAATCCAACTTTATATTCTTCACATACGAACCTGTTACGCGTGCGCGGCCAGCAGTGCAGCACGTCGACCAGCGCCTTCTTGCGCCGCCACGTGTCCGCCAGCGGCAGGAACGTGCTGAATACTGTGATGCGACCATCTTCCGTTAATAATTCTTCATCTGTTTACAAAAAGGAAAACATTAATTTTTATTTCTATTCAGATCAGAGCTTGAAGAATTCAATGCCGTAATGGTTCGAACGTTTGATTACCAAAAATATGAAATTTGCGATCTCGAGTCGCTCAACGAGCTATGGAGCGTGCAATGCTCGGAGTATCTCTAAAGGATAAAATCCGCAACGATGTTATCCGACAGAAAACCAGGGTGACCGACATAGCGCACAGAATCAGCAAGCTGAAGTGGCAGTGGGCGAGCCATATCTGTCGGAAAACCGACAGATATGGCTGGAGACCGCGACTCGGCAAGCGTAGTGTGGGACGCCCTCCGTCGAGATGGAGTGATGATCTGCGAAGCGCTGCAGGCAGATGCTGCATGCAGGGATAGGATAAAATTGCCCCCGGTCTCTATGTTGCATTAGCGATCGGGGCCAACAGCTGAAAATAACTGAACAGCCTGTATATTCTGTTGGATTTCGATAAAATCTCGCGTACGGTCTCCTCCCTCCTGAAATTTACCCAATTTTATTTGGGGTTGCCGCTACATGTCTTCCTCTGCCATTCTCTCCTATCACTCGTCATGTCACCACTCATTCCGTTCAATGTACGGGTGGGAAATAATCCCATGTGAAAACCAAAAGGCGTCAATAAAAAATTTTGGTCATAGTAAGCGACAATTATTTTAGTCCGCACTACATCCACGACCACTTTTTCTACGTACCTGTGAGCTGTTCGAGAGCAGGATGATCAGGCCAGTCGTCGGCCAGCAGGCGGCGCACGTGACCCGGCGTCAGGGCCGGCTGGCCCGGCAGGCCCGGCGTCAGGCCCGGCAGGCCCGGCGTCAGGCCCACCAGGTCCGAGTCAAGGTCTGCCGCCATGCCCGCCCGCTGATACCACGCCAGGCGCGACGACGCGCGTTGGATCTCCCTGACACACACATTACACGTAAATCAGCTGATCTGACATGAGGAGGCACATACTCTCAATCGATAAATCGGCGTGGCGGCGTGCTGCACGACGCGGCGCAGCACGGCGGCGGGCGCGGCGTGCGCGTGCAGCACGACAGCGGCGTGCTGCGGCGTGTACGTACTGCGGCGTGGCGGCGTGCTGCACGACGCGGCGCAGCACGGCGGCGGGCGCGGCGTGCGCGTGCAGCACGACAGCGGCGTGCTGCGGCGTGTACGTACTGCGGCGTGGCGGCGTGCTGCACGACGCGGCGCAGCACGGCGGCGGGCGCGGCGTGCGCGTGCAGCACGACAGCGGCGTGCTGCGGCGTGTACGTACTGCGGCGTGGCGGCGTGCTGCACGACGCGGCGCAGCACGGCGGCGGGCGCGGCGTGCGCGTGCAGCACGACAGCGGCGTGCTGCGGCGTGTACGTACTGCGGCGTGGCGGCGTGCTGCACGACGCGGCGCAGCACGGCGGCGGGCGCGGCGTGCGCGTGCAGCACGACAGCGGCGTGCTGCGGCGTGTACGTACTGCGGCGTGGCGGCGTGCTGCACGACGCGGCGCAGCACGGCGGCGGGCGCGGCGTGCGCGTGCAGCACGACAGCGGCGTGCTGCGGCGTGTACGTACTGCGGCGTGGCGGCGTGCTGCACGACGCGGCGCAGCACGGCGGCGGGCGCGGCGTGCGCGTGCAGCACGACAGCGGCGTGCTGCGGCGTGTACGTACTGCGGCGTGGCGGCGTGCTGCACGACGCGGCGCAGCACGGCGGCGGGCGCGGCGTGCGCGTGCAGCACGACAGCGGCGTGCTGCGGCGTGTACGTACTGCGGCGTGGCGGCGTGCTGCACGACGCGGCGCAGCACGGCGGCGGGCGCGGCGTGCGCGTGCAGCACGACAGCGGCGTGCTGCGGCGTGTACGTACTGCGGCGTGGCGGCGTGCTGCACGACGCGGCGCAGCACGGCGGCGGGCGCGGCGTGCGCGTGCAGCACGACAGCGGCGTGCTGCGGCGTGTACGTACTGCGGCGTGGCGGCGTGCTGCACGACGCGGCGCAGCACGGCGGCGGGCGCGGCGTGCGCGTGCAGCACGACAGCGGCGTGCTGCGGCGTGTACGTACTGCGGCGTGGCGGCGTGCTGCACGACGCGGCGCAGCACGGCGGCGGGCGCGGCGTGCGCGTGCAGCACGACAGCGGCGTGCTGCGGCGTGTACGTACTGCGGCGTGGCGGCGTGCTGCACGACGCGGCGCAGCACGGCGGCGGGCGCGGCGTCCACGTGCAAGCATGACAGCAGCGTGCTCAGCGTGCTCGCGCGCACCTCGCACGCCAGCACCAGGCGCGCCACGCTATCCAACACCTTCTCCGTTTCGCCGTGGCTCATCTCTATCTCCCTGTTCACATCACAGACAGAAAAAAATGTTTTTTCTTATACAAAGTGGTCATCATTCGAACAGTAAATTTGACAGCAATTCGAGGTAGGACAGGCTATAGTCAAATTCATCATAGTTCTGGTTGTAATAGACAGCGTTTGGTGAGTGTCTTGATGAAGATCACGATGTTTGTTATTTTTGTATGTCTTCACCTCCAAATCTGCGTAGCGGGCAGTCCGCAGCTGTCGACGATGGCTTGTATGGTGCTCGAGTGGAAGTTGTCCAGAAAGCGCGCCCATCGCGTCAACTCGTTACCGACATGAGCCCATGTCTGTTCGCTGTAAATATGCAAATATAAAAATGTGTTCTAACGTATTCTCTACTAGCTGTTGTCCGCTATTTCGTCCGCGGTTACTATGGTTTTTAAACTATCCCACGGGAACCCATTAATTTTCCGGAATAAAAAGTATCTAAGATGTTGACCATGGATACAAGGTGTCACCATGCAAAATTTCATTGTAATCGGTCCAGCCATTTCGGAGATTAGCCCGTACAAATAGACAGAGAAAAAAAAATTATAAAATATTTTTTTGTTTCCTTCTCTCTTTTTACATTCCCCTGACTTGGTTTAAAACTTTTTCTTCTATGTACAGACATTCGATATCTACAGTTTTATTATATGTATAGATTAAGGTTTATTGGTTTATTGTGTAAGTGATAGTAAAACTTCTTGTCATATTGTCATAGGGGACCGAGAACAGAATTAAAAAATAAATAGCACTACGCGTCGTCAGATTTTCAGTCAGTTTTAAATAATGGTTGTTCAAATAAAATCACTTCAGTAATAATTTTCGGTTTAATCTCATACTGCCTATAAACCTAAGACTACAATAAATGAAAACGTCCACTTACTTCTTGATAAACTTGCCCTCATTTTCTTGCTCCTGCTGGCAGTAGTCCACGGCCTGCATTATCATCAGGCTGCGAGTACCCGCAGGAACTCTGCACAAGAAGAATAATTTTAAGTATCTACATAGCCATTATAATTGCTGAGATACACATCGGCGACGACCATCACGGCTATAATAATGTCTCCGAAGGAGTATGCAGGAAGATGTCCCCCACATGTCACAGGTCATGTCAAGGTCCTCATGTAACAAAGGCTGCGCCTGTTACAATAATCTGTGATACAGGTAGGGATTTTACCAGCTACTTCTCCTACGAGTTTTTGCCAACAGCTGAGCTCCTTCGTCTATATCTCGGATTTAAATCAAGAGCAATAATAATTGCATTTAAATATTAATAAATATCTTCAGCCATTCACACCTATCAACTAGCCCCATTTCAAACAACTAATGCGGCTTGTGTTACGGATACTGATAAATATATTTAAGAGTATATATATACATATAAATATTCAGAAAATATTCAATGCTTATACATCCAAGACTGGTGAACAAATGCCTGTCCTCATCACACAAACATCTGTCCCCAGCGGGTACAGATGTTTGTGTGATGATCGAACCCAGAACCTCTCGAGATGGCGACGCCTTGAGACCGGTGTACAGACCACTCGACCACGAAGGTCGTCGTTAATGTATGAGATAAAATTCTGACCTGTCAATGGCCTGTTCAGAGAAGCAGGTGTTGGCGACGAATTCCTGCAAGTCGTTCTTAGACAACTTGTTGAAGTAACTAGCGCACTGCCGATACTGCTGCATCCACTTCTTGTTGGTCGCTGCACTTTGCGGTACCTGAGTGATAAGGTTATTTGCTAATTTATTGAAGAACATTTTCTTCATCAGAAAAAAATGTCACAATGGAAACATGCGAAATCTTCAGAAGAACCAAATGCACAGGAGACGAACCTCGTTTGGCAGTAAGTAAAAAAAAACAGTTCACCGGCTAGAAAGATCCGGGCAATTACTCGTGCTACTCGTTCCAAACAAACTATTTGAGCACTCACGCTGTAGAAGTGCCGCGCGAGCCAGGCGGCGTAGAGCGCGGCGGGCGGTAGGGGCGGGCGGTAGGGCGGCGGCAGGGTGCGCAGCAGCTTGGTGACGAGCGCCACGTTGTCGGGCCGCAGCACGCCCACCACGTGCGCGCGGTACTGCTCCGGCGCCGGCGGCGACACGATCATCTTGTAGTCCAACTCTGGTGGAGAAACAAAATATAATATAATGAGCTCTACTCCAGTCTGTCCCCGAAGTGAGATGGCTCGGCCAATAGTACGAATGGCGGGTGGAGCGGCAGGCGATTTCGCATTTCATTGCTCGTTTAAAAAATCACCATTGTGCATCCGTAGCGAGCGAGTAATGAAATTCGAATTCGCCCGCCGCTCGTACTCGTGGCCAAGCCGATAGGCAGAGGTTTCAAACTCCCACACCTTATCTTCTAAGTCTTCATATAAGAGAGTCGTATTGCCGGGCACCGGGCACAACGTGAAGAGATATTCACAAGAGGCAATATGAAGAGATATTCACAATCAGCTGTAAAATTAAACTAAACGGTGTGGACAAATTATGAACAAGAAACTCATAAAATAATCTTAACGCCCGTGTCCCGAAACGTCAACACCTACAAATCTAAATGTTTCTCTGTATGTCCGGCAAATTACATTTGATAAGTATTTTCATAGAAAACCTTTTTTGAAATCTATGAATTCTAATCATACCAGAGCACGCAGCCTTGGTCTTCTTGAGCAGCTTGATGTGGTCGACGGCGCTAAGGCCAAGCACCAGCGCCTTGTCGTCGACGTCGCGAAGGATGCTGAACAGGTTGATCAGCGCGTTGTGCTCCGTGCCCGCGGTCTTCGGCCAGAGGGTATCTTTTATGCTGAACATCGAAGATAACAGATAATTGGTTGGTTGGTTTCATCAATTTCTTAATAAAACTGGGAAACAGCCCTGAAGGGGTAAAGAAGAATATGAAATAAGTGTAACTCGTACTTTATCACAAGATAAGTTCAGATACAGCAGGACACAAGTGACTTTGACATCTGTCACAGGAATCATGTTACGTGAAAATATCTATTGATTATTTTTACGTGAAAAGATCTATAGAAAATAATAATATGGATTATGTTCCGGAATCGTTATAAAAAGTATAAAATAAACAAGTAAAGTAAGATTATTAATACCAGTCAGTAACATGATATTTCCAGTGTTGCAGGTTTTTAGTCTCAAATAAATAATGATGTGGTAGAATCGAGATTTTACAATTAAAAGTTAGTCGAGATTACATTCAATATCAAATTGCCTTTATAAAAATTAAATAATGTTTGTATCATTGACAGTTGCACTTGTCATTTTACTGACTGGAATTAATAAAAATTAACTTTAGGATCAAAATACCGCATAAAGGCGTCCGGGCAGTCGCGCACCTGCTGCGGCGGCGGCAGCGCGTGCGCCGGGTGCGCCGCCGCGTGCTGCAGCCACACGTCCAGCGGCGCCACGCCGTACTTGCCGCCCAGCGCGCACGCCGCCGACAGGTGCTCCTTATCTAGCGACCTGGCATACCAATTTTAACTCTAAGCTTATCAGAATTGGGTTTAAAACACTCATAACCGATGACGACTACGAGCAGCGAGCTAACATCAGTTTACTCACCCATTTCTGCCGGTCTCGAGTGAGTTATAAAAGACGAATTCGCCCGCCGCGTCGCTTGCCGCTCGTAGTTTAAAATTGCCTCGAAACCTCTTCCATGCAGACACATTTTATTAAAACTTTAAACTCAGAGGTCCTAGCTATCGTTGCCATCATTACTAAATACCGCCTTTAAACTAGAAAATATAAAATGGCCTTATAAAATGGCAACGGTCCTAACCACTTACTTAGCAACGCGATAAATGATCTCCGTGCGATAGTCCTCGTCGGCGTTGAACAAGAGCCCGTTGACGGCGAACCCGAGGCCCCGCAGCCGGTCCACCTCCCCCATGCCCGTCAGCCGGTCAATACACTCCCGGATTATCTCTAACTGTTCTTCAGATGCGTTCTTTTGTACTAGGGTCGTCCTGGCCAGCTGGAGCAGAAAAGTTTTATTTCTATAAACGGAAATAACTCATATAGAGATTATCTATGGTTGAATGGTTTTTATCGTCTCGAGAGGTTCTGGAGCCGATTTCCAGTGCGCGCGCTTACGGCGGCGGGGTGCGTGAGGTACACGTTGTCGCGCAGGTCGGGCGCGTTGCAGGCCACGAGCGTGGCGTAGAGCGCGGCGGCGGCATGTGTGCCCGCGTGTGTGTGTGTGCGTGTGCGCAGCTTACGGCGGCGGGGTGCGTGAGGTACACGTTGTCGCGCAGGTCGGGCGCGTTGCAGGCCACGAGCGTGGCGTAGAGCGCGGCGGCGGCATGTGTGCCCGCGTGTGTGTGTGTGCGTGTGCGCAGCTTACGGCGGCGGGGTGCGTGAGGTACACGTTGTCGCGCAGGTCGGGCGCGTTGCAGGCCACGAGCGTGGCGTAGAGCGCGGCGGCGGCATGTGTGCCCGCGTGTGTGTGTGTGTGTGCGTGTGCGCAGCTTACGGCGGCGGGGTGCGTGAGGTACACGTTGTCGCGCAGGTCGGGCGCGTTGCAGGCCACGAGCGTGGCGTAGAGCGCGGCGGCGGCATGTGTGCCCGCGTGTGTGTGTGTGCGTGTGCGCAGCTTACGGCGGCGGGGTGCGTGAGGTACACGTTGTCGCGCAGGTCGGGCGCGTTGCAGGCCACGAGCGTGGCGTAGAGCGCGGCGGCGGCATGTGTGCCCGCGTGTGTGTGTGTGTGCGTGTGCGCAGCTTACGGCGGCGGGGTGCGTGAGGTACACGTTGTCGCGCAGGTCGGGCGCGTTGCAGGCCACGAGCGTGGCGTAGAGCGCGGCGGCGGCATGTGTGCCCGCGTGTGTGTGTGTGCGTGTGCGCAGCTTACGGCGGCGGGGTGCGTGAGGTACACGTTGTCGCGCAGGTCGGGCGCGTTGCAGGCCACGAGCGTGGCGTAGAGCGCGGCGGCGGCATGTGTGCCCGCGTGTGTGTGTGTGCGTGTGCGCAGCTTACGGCGGCGGGGTGCGTGAGGTACACGTTGTCGCGCAGGTCGGGCGCGTTGCAGGCCACGAGCGTGGCGTAGAGCGCGGCGGCGGCATGTGTGCCCGCGTGTGTGTGTGTGCGTGTGCGCAGCTTACGGCGGCGGGGTGCGTGAGGTACACGTTGTCGCGCAGGTCGGGCGCGTTGCAGGCCACGAGCGTGGCGTAGAGCGCGGCGGCGGGCGCGCGCGCCAGCAGCCGGCGCATGCGCGGCGCGTCGCGGCACGACTGCAGCATGCACGCCACGCTCAGCGGCGTGTCCTTGTACAGCAGCTCTTCCGCGCACTTCTGGATTACTGCACATACAAATTGCTTTATTGTTACATCTATGTTACCAGTTGGGATATCTACGAATGATTTGTTGACTCTCCAATGTGAATAAAGTTTTCAACACAGGTCCGCAGATATTTCCGACGAGTTTATATTGTTACATACATACATACAATCACGCCTGTAATTAAGAGTCCAAGGAGCACCGTCTTCCTTAAGACCACATTTAGCCATACTAAATTGGGTTTGGTCAGATGAAAAAACGTGAAAGAGTAGTAACAAGTGGCTAGCTCATCGCACAATCACAGACCCAGTACCCAATACGCCCTTAGTCGCCTTTTACAACATGCTAGGCAAGAAAAGCAGTTGATACATTATTTTTGGTTAATATTCTTACTAGATTATAATGTTTGGATTCGCATTAAAATTCTTGCCATCAATGTCAGAACGTAAGCTTGCCAAAGTCGAAAAGTAGGAGTACCTTCAGTCTCCTGCGTGAGCTCGTCGCCGTCGGTGAGGCAGTTGTGCCCGTAGTACCAGGCCAGCAGCGCGTGCGGCGCGCGCGGCGCGTCGGGCGCCGTGAACTCCGTGTACGCGTAGTGCGAGCGGTCCTCGCGCTGCTGCGGGTACAGCGAGCGGTAGAACTCCTGGCAAGCTCCCGACCTCTCTTCCGGTTCGGGTGATGGGCCCTTGGTATCGCTGAAACAATTTAATAAATAAATAATATTGCGCTCGTTTATCAAAAGTATCATTACTTTGTAAATAAATCGGTAGATGTTGATTCTAATGTCGATCAGATTACTATAAACTAATAGGTAATTACTTACCCCGAAGTAAACTTATTCTGAATAGAATCCAGCAAGTAATTGATAAATGGAACCTTCTTCTCAGTGTGCGCGGGAGCAACTAGATCCTTCTTCTCGATCACGGGCTAGAACAAAATGACATTAAAGAGCAATGTTTTAACTTGTACATAAATTTTGTACATTGGAATATAAAACTTACCGTGGTAATGGCGTCATCAAACTCGTCATCTGTGGATGGCCAGCGGTCCACGAGGCGTTGATGTTCCTTCAGGGCAGCTCCAGTCTGTTGCATGCTTTCCAATTCCAACATAAGCCTGGGGTAAATATATTTTTCTTAATTATTGTAGTATATTTATTCGTATGGCATCACACAAAGTCAAACTTTATCTCGATCCGTGCAAAGCCTGCAGAAGGCCGTGTTATTAGAATAACGGTCAAGAAACTCATTAATATTTATTTTTGAATATACAACAGAACATTTTACAGCTTACCACATCATCAATTACAATCAAAAATAGGTACATATAATTTAAGTTCAAACTTAATTTACGTTACGTTACGTTACGAACATTTCATTACATAATCATACACAAGTCACGAGCATAAATATACACGATTAACAGTTAATGAGTCTTATTACAATAACAAATAAATGCCTGTTTCTTGCGCCGTGTGTATTCCAAACGTATTCTGCAATATGCTGCATAACGCCAAAAAGGTGTTGGCTTACTGCTCGAACATAGACCTGACGTTATGTTCGAGCAGTAAGTCATCATCTGCTCAGCGTTTATCTTCCTGTCCTTCGCTCTTCGCTTTAAACTTTTCTAAAACATATCTATACAAAAGTTAATATTAAAATACGAGTGCAAGTTATACCTACTCAACATATTATATACTGTGACTTGTGACCGGAACCGCCACGCCAGCAGCGCAGCGCGTGCGAGTGTGCTGCCTATACAGCCTGTCTCTGCGCATGTGCCGCCCAGCGGGCGCGCCGCGTGCGTGTGCTGTGCTCGTGCCTACATGCCTGGCGAGTGCACGACGTACCTGTCGCGCAGCACCTGGTCGAGCGCGGCGGGCGGCAGCGCGGCGGCGGCGGCGGCCAGCAGGCGGCGGCGCGCGGGCGTGTCGGCGTGCGCGCGCGCGTGCGCCGCCACGTGCGCCAGCAGCGGCGCCGCGCGCGCGTGCCTGAGCGTGCCTACATGCCCGGCGAGTGCACGACGTACCTGTCGCGCAGCACCTGGTCGAGCGCGGCGGGCGGCAGCGCGGCGGCGGCGGCGGCCAGCAGGCGGCGGCGCGCGGGCGTGTCGGCGTGCGCGCGCGCGTGCGCCGCCACGTGCGCCAGCAGCGGCGCCGCGCGCGCGTGCCTGAGCGTGCCTACATGCCCGGCGAGTGCACGACGTACCTGTCGCGCAGCACCTGGTCGAGCGCGGCGGGCGGCAGCGCGGCGGCGGCGGCGGCCAGCAGGCGGCGGCGCGCGGGCGTGTCGGCGTGCGCGCGCGCGTGCGCCGCCACGTGCGCCAGCAGCGGCGCCGCGCGCGCGTGCCTGAGCGTGCCTACATGCCCGGCGAGTGCACGACGTACCTGTCGCGCAGCACCTGGTCGAGCGCGGCGGGCGGCAGCGCGGCGGCGGCGGCGGCCAGCAGGCGGCGGCGCGCGGGCGTGTCGGCGTGCGCGCGCGCGTGCGCCGCCACGTGCGCCAGCAGCGGCGCCGCGCGCGCGTGCCTGAGCGTGCCTACATGCCCGGCGAGTGCACGACGTACCTGTCGCGCAGCACCTGGTCGAGCGCGGCGGGCGGCAGCGCGGCGGCGGCGGCGGCCAGCAGGCGGCGGCGCGCGGGCGTGTCGGCGTGCGCGCGCGCGTGCGCCGCCACGTGCGCCAGCAGCGGCGCCGCGCGCGCGTGCCTGAGCGTGCCTACATGCCCGGCGAGTGCACGACGTACCTGTCGCGCAGCACCTGGTCGAGCGCGGCGGGCGGCAGCGCGGCGGCGGCGGCGGCCAGCAGGCGGCGGCGCGCGGGCGTGTCGGCGTGCGCGCGCGCGTGCGCCGCCACGTGCGCCAGCAGCGGCGCCGCGCGCGCGTGCCTGAGCGTGCCTACATGCCCGGCGAGTGCACGACGTACCTGTCGCGCAGCACCTGGTCGAGCGCGGCGGGCGGCAGCGCGGCGGCGGCGGCGGCCAGCAGGCGGCGGCGCGCGGGCGTGTCGGCGTGCGCGCGCGCGTGCGCCGCCACGTGCGCCAGCAGCGGCGCCGCGCGCGCGTGCCTGAGCGCCGCGAGCCGCTGCGACACCTCGGCCGCCGCGCCCCACCCGCCCGCCGCTGCCGCGGCGCTGCCCACCGCCAGCAGCACTTGCGCCTCCCTGAGATATTTTAATTGACACCTACAGTGCGCAAGCATAACTTGGCGAACCGGTGGTGCCGCCGCTTACAGTACAATTAGACCATTCGTGAATTAGACTTAGCTCGTTCCTTCTTGTCGGGTGTCGGGTCCGTTACCAATCAGGTTTCGGAGATATGTGAAAAAGAACATAAAATGCTCTGCCACTAAAATCAACGATTAATATATGGATCCGACACCAGACAAATGGGAACGAGCTCTTAATGCTTTCAAGATCGGATTCGAATAGGAGTGTGTAATTTGTTCGCTTTTTCGCCGATCGCTAACATCACAAATGTAAACCTTTTTAATGCTACTATTTATAATCAGTTACTGGTCATGTGACATCATGGCAAAGGTCACAGAAGGTTCAAAACCTAAAATAACCAATCATCATGCTTATATCCGCCAACATCTAGGCAAAATTGTCAACACCACAATATTTGGAAATTCCCTGAGAATATGTCAAGATAAATGTCGTGGCAGTAGGTAACTGCACGACGCTGATATAAATAAATAAATAAAAAATAATAATATAAATTGTCTTACCTCGTGTGCTCGTCATCTCCAGCGATTCTCAACAGTTTAGCCAATTTCAATAACTTATGACTCGCCATATAAGCATTTGGATCCGTCGTCAAGCATTCCTCTATTAAAGCCATGCGATCTTCACAAAGGCGAACTGAAAACAATTTATCGTAAGAATTCTGTGGTTGAATGAACTTTTAATGCAAGATATAACGATCAAATTACCTTGAATAGGAAGGAGAGTCAAATCAAAAGCGCTAAGTAACTGCAGAGCTGCAATGAGATCCAATTCTTGTTGAACCTCCGGATTCCCGTCTTTTATTAGCGTTAAGCAACACCTATATTAAAAACATAAAAGAATAGTGACCTCGAAACAATTCAAATTTATTTAATTGACATTAAATTATATTTTTTCAAAAATAACAAACAAACATGGCAAATGTTTTGGACACAGCCTAAAAGAAATAAATCGGTTTTTATTTCCGTTTTATTTGAATAAAAAATTCAGCGGTAGTCGTGTTGGGGCGGACGGGGCACTACTCGTCCGAGAGGCCGCGGGAGACGCGGATTAGATCCCACCGCCTGTACCACTGAGTTTGATAAAATTTATTGTGAATATCGCTTGCCTCACATTGTGCCCGATGCATGGCAACAGGTCCGCCTCCTGTTACATGGGAACGTAACATATCTGGCGAAAAGTGGGTGTCTAACACCTCTGCCTACCCCTTCGGGGAGAGCCGTGATGATTTGTTGTGTATGTGTTGCAAAAAACATGAGTGTACTTTATCTTTAATATACTTTAGGTAACTCCACAACACTATTAAGAACTGTGCTACTAATAACAGTCACATAAACTACGAGTGCCTTACTTGGCCAGTTCCAGAGCAGGGTCGGTAAGAGCAGACGAAGAGTTGAAATACTCCCGAGCGGCCGCGGATATGAGTTGCACGCTGTGCACGTAGTCGATTGCGCGCGGAGTACGGACCGTCGACGAACAAGTCAGCACTTCTGAGGCAAGCTTTATGCTGCTTGCGTCACCAGATGTTAGCAACGAGGAGGCGTAGATCTGAAGGAATACATTGATATCATTATCCAATAACTACAACTCTCTCGGTTGCCACATTATGTCATCGATAGTACTACAGCAGGCGAGAATGGTCTCTGAACCTGCGAATGACAGTTTGGGGGAAACAAGGACAAATTGGCAAGTATCCTCAAAATTGTACAAAGTGTAGAACCCGGTGTTAACTCATGTCCCCACTGCTGGAATAAAGAGGAACAATGTTAAGTATACTCGTCACTGTTTTTAATAAAATCCGATAATTTTTGAATGAAGCAGGTAATCATAATATAATTAAACGTCGGAGATTTTAGAAAAGTATGGTCGCGTACCTCGTAACACTCTTCCTTGGGGATGCTCGTGAAGAGGGTAGACTGCAACTCCAGCAAGTCCTTCAGTACCTCCGCCCACTCCTGCGCCGTAGGCTTCTCGTCACTTTAATAGTTTAAAAAGTTGTCGTAAACAACATGCGGTAGGTAGCCGGGAAATTGTGGTTTCAAGTCATTTGCTAAACTTTTTATTTTACCAATGTAACTGTAGGTTTTTAAGTACATCATTTACTTTGAAAATTTGTATGTGTGTGTCTCTTAAAAAAAAACACAAACACAACACATAAATAAATACAATAGTATATGTAAAGATAGAGCAGTAACCGTTTGGCCTGCAGGCGCGCGAGCTTGGTGAGGTGTGTGCGCGCGCGCGGGGTGTCGGCGCGCATGTCGCGCAGCTCGCGCGCCGGCAGCGGCAGCCCGCGCGCGCGCCCGCGCAGCGCCGCCGCCACCAGCCGCTCCAGCGCCGACGCGCGCCGCACCAGCGAGCTGCCAGAGATGCTGCCGTCGCTGCGGACACACCCACACACTCACACAACGTCCACAACATTCTATCTAACGCAGTACTGACTACGAGTATGTGATAGCATCCAAATGTTTCACAAGGAATCCGATGGGACGATCCTGAAGGGACGTGAATAACTAATAACTGTAAGCACGATGCTCACGTTGGACATGTGTTCTTCATTTCGTCAACTTGTGCCGAATTTGATGCCAATGCTGTTTACAAATATTGTTTCTTTATCCACATTTGACCGACACATTTCGACAGTAATTTAGATTTTTATATATATTTTTTAAATAATATGCAGCAGTTATTTTACTACGCGGAGGCTGCGCTTGCGGCGTGCATCCCATTTATGACAAGGGTCGCCACGAAGGGACGTGGAAATGAAATGAAATGAAATTCTTTATTTAATCATTTAGGTAACAACAAGTAGTTACACTTCTTCTTCTTCTTCTTGCCCTTTTCCCACTCTAGGTGGGGTCGGCACAACATGTCTTCTTCTTCCATTCTCTTCTGTCACTCGTCAGCTCAGCATCCACTTCTTTTATCCTCATATCATTCTTCACGCATTCAATCCATCGCTTCTTTGGTCTTCCTCTAACTCTAGGTCCGTCCACATCCATGCTCAGCATCCTTCTTGTAATATGACATTCATCCCTCCTCATCACATGTCCATACCACGCTAACCTATTGCTCCTAATCTTTTCTGTCACTGGCGCTACTTTCAAACTTCCTCTAATATATTCATTCCTGATCTTGTCCATTCTTGTAACTCCACACATCCATCGCAACATTCGCATCTCTGCTGAGTGCAGCTTTCTTTCATCCATCGCTTTCGTTGCCCAACATTCAGATCCATACATTACAACAGGTCTAACGACGGATTTATAGATCTTCCCCTTAAGCTTAAGGGGTAATCTAGGATCACACGTTGCTCCTGAGACCTGTCGCCATTTCATCCATCCCACATTTATTCTATTTCTTACATCCTTGTCGATATCGCCATCGTTTTGAATTAATGATCAGAGGTACCGGAAATCGGAGCAAACAGGTAGGGATACACCACCTAAGGTCATGTCCGAAAAACTGGATGCCTCCCCAAAAGGGCAGAACAAGTGCTCGGTTTTCGTCCTACTAATCCTTAAACCGACACTCTCCAGCCTACTCTGCCATTTCCCCAGCCTGCTTTGAACCTCGGATACATTTTCTCCAACAAGAACAATGTCGTCGGCGAACAGCATACACCAAGGTGGCCCCTCTTGTATGTCTGCTGTAAGGGCATCCATAACAAGAAGAAACAGGTAAGGGCTTAAAGCCGACCCCTGGTGCAAACCTACAGCCACATTGAACTTGTCGGTTACTCCGGCTTCGGACCTAACTTGCGTGCTCGCTCTATCATACATCTTTCTTACAAGCTCTACATACTTCCAAGGTACTCCTTTAACTTTCATAGCCCACCGTAGAACCTCGCGGGGTACCCTATCGTATGCCTTTTCGAGGTCAACGAATACCATGTGCAAGTTTCGATTCGCACGTCGATATTGTTCACATACTTGCCGAAGTGCGAATATGGCGTCCGTTGTGTCTCGTCCAGGCATAAACCCAAATTGGTTCTGGCTCACCTCACTCTCCTCTCTCAGTCGTCTCTCAATCACTCTCTCCCATATTTTCATACTGTGTGACATGAGCTTTATTCCCCTATAATTGTTGCAGTCCTGTACATCACCCTTGTTTTTGAAGACTGGCACAAGTGTGCTATTGCACCATTCTTCAGGGATCGCTTCCTCTTGCAACATTTTATTGAAGAATAAAGTCAGCCACCTCAATCCGTGTGCTTTCAGAACCTTCCATACTTCAACTGGTATACCATCTGGACCAACAGCTTTACCATTCTTCATTCTCTGCACTGCCATTCTCACTTCATCGATACTTATGTCTTTCACCATATTCATATTCGGCTCAACCCTTTCTAACACTCCATCCCAATCGTTTTCCTCGTTCATTAATCTATTAAAATAATTTTCCACTCCATCTATCCTTTATTTCCTTATCAATCGTCAACGTCATACCATTCTCATTCTTAACACACTTAATATTCACTACTTCTCTTTCATTCCTTTCCCGCTGTCTTACCATTCTAAAGAGGTCTTTCAGGCCTCGTGGGTTGTCCATCGCCTGGTATAGGTCGTTATATGCCCTGGCTCTTGCGATGGCAACCGCTTTTTTGGCCTTTCTTTTACATTCGCCATAGGCCAACTTTTTGACATCTTTAGAGCTATCATGCCCTTCTTCTGCCTTCTTCCATTCTTTAAAAGCATTCTTCTTTTCTTTTAGACTTCTTTGCACTTCTTCGTTCCACCACCACGTAGTAGAACAAGTAGTTACACTTATGACGCGTCAAAGATGGAGTAAAGTAAACGACTGTTCCCGATCGGTTACCTTTTATTACTGAGCTCTAATATTGTCTCCAATGATTACAAGATTCTTATACGTAAATAGTAGCTAAAACTATGCATATAGTACCTACACCTCAATCCCGTGGATGAGAATATGTGTAAACGTATATAGTTTTCATAAAAATATATTCAATTTAGTTGTTACTACACTGTGTTCAATAAAATCTTGTGTACGATATACGGGAATGTGGTCCGAGCGACTACATAAAGAAATATACCGTCATTATCACCAGCGTATATGCGTCCCATGGAGTAACACCTGCGGAGTGCAACCCATAACACCACTACACTGCTCGATGCGGATTGGTGAGTGGAAACGGTCGCAACCGCGACCAGGACCGAAAGTTTGACGTGCAATTCGAAGCACGAAGGCACTCGAGATCACAAAGTTTTGGTTACCCGTCTATGAATTAGCCATGGCGAATGTTACTTAAGATGAAACATGTTAAACTGACATTTCATACTAATGTAACCGTAAGTAAGGTTAAAATTTACTTAAATGACTTACGTTTCTTTCAGTATAGTATCTAACAGGTCGCAAGCTTTATCCAACTGCTCGGTGCCGTTGTACGCGAACAGACACCTTTCCACCAGCTCCAAGTGCGTGCGCACATCCAGCTCGAACTCGCTGGGAGATTGCAAAACCTAAACATAAAATATACCGATGAAAAAGGAATAAGGAATTCTAATTATTTTGAACTACACTGTCATATCGATTATTATCTCAAAATAATCTATATATTGGGTCCTTACCTATGAAATTGGTGTTTTTATTCTGTCTTAGCAATTTGTCCGTAACTATTAAGTTTCAGAACATTCTTATAAAATAATTGCCTCTTCTAAAAATAGACCATATATTTGAGCTCGTATTATTTAATTTGATAATTTTTTGTAAGTTTAATTGTGTTAAAATTAGACACAAAGACAATTATTTTTAACTGCCTCCCGAATACATCATTTGATTTGCATTAACATAAAAACGATGAATAATTTTTATCAAGCGTGTTCACACACATATTGCTAAAGCTTGTCTAATGATACATGCCAAATATTATTATCTCTGGATTTGTCGTTGTGAAGAAAACTGATAAAATGTTAGTTTGTAAAATGCAGACATCCCTAAAATCTCCATACAAAACACCAATTTCATAGGTAAGGACCTAATATATAAGAAAACTGTAGAGGTCGAATCTCTGTACATGGAAAAAAAAAGGTTAAAACCAAGTCAAGAGGATGTATAAAGAGGGAAAATACCAAAAAAATGTGAAGTCCTTAAACATAAAACTCACCAGCAATATAGACGAGAGGTCATCCACGCTTATGCTCTCCAGGTAGTCGGTGAGTCCGCTGAGGCACGCGTCGGAGCGCTTCGACAGGTTCTCGTAGCGCTTCAGGAACGGGATAACGAACTGCTTCAGGTCCGATACGAACGTGGCTGGGGACGACTTCGGAAAAACAAGACAAAAATCATCATCTTTCATAATTCAATTAAGTGCACTGTAGGAGAAAGAAAAAGATTAAGGATCGAGCCGTTCAGCATTCTTTGTATTAAACACTCGACTAAAAATTTAACATACAAATAAGAATCGTAACATAAACGATTCGCGTCGAGACAGCGGTCCCGCACTCACGCCTACGCCTTCGCCACGCTTGCACATCTGAACTGATCTGGCACCAGCGAGGTCTACCAGCGGTCAACAAGCTGTAAGCTCGGAGTTGCCTAGCCGTAGATGACAAGACGTCTGGTTACGTGCTTGCGTAAGGTTGACGGCGAGTGGAAAGGCGATTAGGTTACGATCCTTTTCCGACTAAATCCCTAAGTAACAGAAAACGAATCTATATCGCATAATGTAATGCAGGTACACGAGCATGTCCAGCATTAGCAGGTGGACATGGCGCGGCCTGTATAAGGCAGGTACACACCATCTCCATGAGCAGCGCGCAAGTGCGCAGCGGCGTGAGCGTCTCGAGGCGCGCGAGGGTGACGCCCTCCACGTTGACGTCGTACACGAGCGTGTCCAGCGTCAGCAGGTGGAACATGGCGCGGTCCAGCCCCTCCACGCCACCGCCCACCGACGCCAGCGTCACCAACTGTCACATAAAAACAAATCCTCAAGGTCCTTTTTTGACTACCACAAACTGTCAATAGAGGACATTGACTAGCAATTGAATAGCAAGAGAGAAACCAAAACCTCAGAAAGAGCTTACAGTGAGTGCGTGCGAGGCCAGGCCGCTCCGCTCCTCGATCTGGCGCGCGCGCCGCTCGTACCACCACGCGACGTCCGCGTCGTTGGAGGCCAGCTCGCTCGCTGTCTCGACCTCCGGCGTCGTGTCCTCTGACCAGTTCGAGCTCCATATAGACCTGGCATTACACCAGCCCGTTAAGAGAAGCTTCCAAACATTTTAAATAATTTTTCATCTTATGTGGCTTATGGTAAATATAGAAAATGTGTTGAAAAAATTTCAACAACTCATTAAATAACATCCGTTTCGACCTTCATTATGAAAAGAACTCCATTGGAAGATGGCAGCATAAAATACCTTTAAAGCCTTTGTGACATTTTAAATTTCCATTTATTTGACAGACCTCGAAATTCCACTCTCAATCAGAATCGCATTAAAAGAAATATTTTAGATTTACAACTATAGTAAGTCTCAATCCAAGTTGCCAAAAAGGTAAACAAAACAAAGGTAATGTTTCATCTCTAAAATGTTTTGTGATGACTGTAGGTAATTGAAATCAATTGAAACGGACAACAATTTTTACCATTAATTATATTTCCGTGCGAATGTCTATGTAAAAAGTGTGATTATTGAATAACTAATTCGGTAAGTCGGCTTTTTTGTTTACCTTTTTGACAACTTGGATTGAGACATACTATAAGTTTACAATTGGTGTACTTTAAATGAATAAAATGAAATAACTCTTCACCTGAATATCTCTTTCCTACACCAATCATGTTCGTACACGGATGGTTTTATCTTTATCGGCGATTTCTTCTCAAACCACTGCTGGAATGGATGTTTAGTCGGCAGCAAGTGCTGATAATCCAACGGGTTAATTGTCTCTGGCAGGTTTTCTAGCACTGACAACTGCAAGGCTACCGTCTTAATGTTAGGCCATAGACAAGTGAGCGCCTCTATACGTCCTTCTTTCGCTATTTCCATAGAGCTGTGCACTATGCTGTTGCTGCGAAGGCGATCGTATTCGTCCTTTAGGTAAGTCGATTTCTCACACCTGAGTATTGCCTGTAATACAAATATGTTTTCTAGCTATTGCGCTTTATACTCAAGTATAAAAATATTAAACTAAACGTATTTTGGTGAATTTTAAAGGGTAAATGTAGAAACACAAAACAGAGAAAGCAACAGACTTTTAACATTTTTCGACTAGAACAAACATTACATATATACATATAATCACGACTGTTATCCTCTAAGGGTTAGTCAGAGACTAGGCAAAAGCACCGCAAAGCAGTCCATTGCCATAGTCCGCTCTTCACCAAGCAGTGTCTGCATTCAGCGTGACAGGTGGTGAGCCCGTCGCCGCTACAAACATTACATTCGAAGATAATGTTTACTGAGAATCTGGCTATGAATTAGGACCAAAATCTACCTCATAAAGTCTCAGCCTCTCCTTGTAGAAAAGCATGACGTGTCGACACCGAAGAAGTTCGCTAGTATAAGCATTCAAATCTTCCAGGGTAATATGAGCTGGATCCTTCACCTCACCCTCACTTCGATCTTTATTTATTTCTATGATAAAAATAATACATTACAGCACGTATATTGAGCATAATGGCATAATGGTTCGAAACTATAAAACAAATAATTCACCATACAATTACGCATTAGCCCCGAAGGGGTAGGCAGTTAACCCCCACATGTCTACAGTCTGAATAATTTAGTAGGTGCATTTTGTTAGTTATTTGTAGTGTATTTAATCAATTCCCATACTAATGTAAATGGTCTATA
Organism: Parapoynx stratiotata; assembly: GCA_910589355.1. Classification (NCBI taxonomy): domain Eukaryota; kingdom Metazoa; phylum Arthropoda; class Insecta; order Lepidoptera; family Crambidae; genus Parapoynx; species Parapoynx stratiotata. The sequence continues at coordinate 2,123,804 of OU342458.1, forward strand.
ATATGGTAAAATGCACCTATTAAATTATTCAAACTGTAGATACACCTAGCACAGTCTAAGGCATGTGATATTCACAACAAACTATGAACACATTGCAATATGGTCCGTACTTCTCAACGTTTATCCATATATTACAGCCTATGAATATCATTAGCCAACCCTTTTCCCAATTTCATTTGGGGTCGGCGCAACGAGTTTTTCTCCTCCACTCTCCCCTATCACACGCCATATTAACATTCACTCCCATTCTAGCCATGTCCTCATTCACACAATCTATCCATCTCTTCTTTGGTCTTCCTCTCCCTGCATTACCACCACTCTCATATTCATAACTCTTCTCGTTACATGCTCATTCTCTCTTCTCAAAATATGTCCATACCACGATAGCCGCTTTTCTCTCAACTTCTCTATCACTGGAGCAACTTTCAGGCATCCCCTGATATACTCATTCTTCACTATATCAATCTTCGTCACTCCACACATCCATCTTAACATACGCATTTCAGCCACATGCAATCTATTTTCATCCATCTTTTTCATAGCCCAACATTCCGATCTATACATAACAACATCATAAGTCCTATGATTGTTTTATATATTTTTCCATTCAATCTAGGGGAAATGCGTGAGTCGCATGTATTTCCCGTGACCTGTCGCCATTTCATCCATCCTGAGCTAATGCTTTGCTTGACGTCTTGATCTATTTCCCCGTTTTCCTGCAGGATTGAACCCAGATATCGGAACTCCGAGCAGGCTGGCAAACGTGCTCCGTCGAAAGTAACCGGACAGGGATTGGAGAGATATTAATGCCTATGTATATGTCATATGAAAATTGATAATCAAAATATTTAATTGAAAAAGAAATCCATTTCATACCATACAATATCCTCTCATTAGTAAGTTGCAGTCCAAACTGCAACAATTCCTTGGCCGCGGGCAATGTTTCCGGCAGTCGGTCTACACACTGGTGGACAGCCCAGATCTTCTTTGACACTTTACTCTGTTGGAGAATATATTTGAGTTATAGCCTACGCACAGATATAGATTATATCCAATCACACTACTTAAGTAATTTTAAAGAATTTCTGCAAGATATACATGGGTAAGAGAAACTCCTTAGGCAGTTAGCTGATAAGCCCATGTAGGGTACATGGGCTAGATAAGACAGATAATAAAGAACAATTACCAAATATTTCTCTATGGCGTCAGTGGACACTGGATTTTTTCTCCACTGCTGCTGGTACACAAGATCACTGTCCAAGTTGAACTGTTCCGCTAGTGACAACGCTTCGCTGTAACTTCCGCTCTCGATCTGTCAATAAAAAATATTTATTTTTATAACTTATCATCTGATACGTTGGTAGACACAATAGGAAATCAATTGTGCTATGTCTCCTCCTTAACAGGATAGTGTCAGTCCAGGCATAGATAAGTTAAGTAGTACATTTCTCTATTCCCATACATGGGTAATTAGTTCGTAACGTTATGGTAACTAAAAAACCCATGTATGGGAATAGCGATCTAAACTACTTAATTTATCTATGGTCCAGGGGATAATTAAAATCACTATGAATTTGCAAGCCGTAAGTGGTAGGGCACAATGCTCTCAAATCTGACCATAAATACTGCAAGACTTGGCCTTTTGTACGCAAACAAGTTAGGGACCGTGGACCTAGTGAAGGTCGCCGGAAGCCGCTGAATGCGGGCAGGGCATTTAAATTTTTGTCTTTGCCCTTCTCACTTTAAGTAGGATCGCCATAATATGTCTCGTAACAACATTGGTCTAAAATTTCGTCCCTTCGACTTTTAGTTGCAAAATAACTCTTATAAAGTCCTCATAAGGTGTAAAGTCATTCAAGTGTGTAAAGTAAGCATCGGAAGTGTACCTTCCTGCTGAACAGCTCCGTGGGCGTGGTGCTGCGGACGCCCAACAGCCGGTAGACGCGCGACACCACGGTGATGCGGCGCGGCCGCGGCTGGAACGCCTCCAAGTCCGTGATTGCGTACACCACTGACTTTACCAGCTCTTTCGTCAGATCTAACATGGAGTCTTCTGTCTCTATCTCCGCTTTTACCACTTCCATCTGTGTAGAATAAACTCAAATTATTCTAACTAACATAACAATGATTTTTTTAAAATTGTGCACAAATTTCCTTAGCACTGAACTACTTAGTAAATTATCGAAGAACCCTCAAAAGCCAATACAGTTGAAGTAAACTAAACAGATATAATACAAAACTTACACTTTCATCACTTCGTGATTTTTTCGCTGGGAGCACATTAGATTCACACTCCAACGCCATAAAAGCTCCATCGTAGGCACAGGTTACCTAAAAGTAAATAAAAAACCTTTAAAATACTTAAAAATTATCAGAACACTTACCCTGTTCAGAGAATGAGAACTTACTTGAGGTGTACCTTGAAAAAACTCTGGCTTCTTCCCCAATAAATTCGCCATGTTCTCTATACCGCAAACAGATACGGCACCGCTAAATCGTGACAAAATTAATTCCTGGAAAAATCGACGTTATTATTATAAGCATAAGTATCAAATTTGTGAAATATTTTACGAAGTGTAACACCCACCTCATTGCTCCACCAATTAACATCTGCAGCGTGGAATGTCGAAGCATCATACTTGAGCTGTTTCTGGACGACTAGTGGATTTTGCATATCGTGCTCTGGTTGGGCGACCAAGGGATGACGATATAATAATTTTAGCAGAGGCAAGCGCCATACTGATACATCGCCATTGCAGTGGAGGCAGACGAGCTTAGAGCCGTCAGGAGATAATACCATTTGAACTATGAACGCCTGAGGAAGATGAAAAGCATAGATACAATTCAAATCGATGAATTATATAAATCGATTTAGAATATTAAAATCGCACCAAGTTCTTAGAGCATATAAAAGGTATGTAGATATGAAACCGCTCATTGGCCAGCTGTGCCTCTAGCTCGTCGGAGACCACACTGAGCTTGTAGAACGGGTCGTCATTCAGTATGCGCCACGCCGTGACTCCAGCGGATACGGGCGAGGACGGGTCCTAGAACAAGTTTGGGTATTCAATAATATGAACCGTATATCATACTAATAAAAGTGAAAATTTTAATACAATGCTCGCCTGTAGCCTGTATTTAGACATTAAGATTCTACACCAAGTTAGGTGGTGCTTGGGCTTACATTATAATACAAATGTGTGACAAGAAATAGTAATATAATATTTGTTCTTTTGCTTTGTATAAATATGAACGTAAAATATACAGTGTGTAGGAAAACAAGGTTGAAGGAGTGAACTAAATGAACACCAAACAGAATTGAGAATAGGACAAGGGAAAAAGAGAATAGAGATATCCCAAACCTTTGAAATAGCCCTTGGCAATCCTGCAACATATAACGTGGAGTGAGCGGGACAGTAGCAGACGGCACTGACGCCGCCGGCAAACCTGAACGAGTGGTGCAGCTTGAAGCCGTCCGTCTGGGACACCAGGTACCCGCGGAGACGCCCGTCGAACGTCACCACGAGAACTTCCCAGTTCCTACAAATTAATATACCGTAATTAAAACCTTTAAACCTTTGGATTAAAACACTGATTATATCAACTCTATACGAGATTAGAGTGTTACGGACATGTGGTGAGGAGGGATGAATGTAATAACAATCTAGGGAGGACGATCAAGGATGTGGTAGATTGAGGGAATGAGTGATAAAAAAATTAAGTGAATACTGAACTAACAAGTGACAGAGGAGACTGGAAGAAGAAGACATGTTGTGCTGACCTCAACGAAATGTTGTTCTGACTTCAACTATAGAGTGAGAAAAAGGCAGTAAGAGGTAGAAATCATCTGAATTGTCTGGGAGCCCGCGACTTAGCAAACGGAGTGTTGAGCGCCATAAGGCGGATCGAAAATTTGAGAAATTAGAGACTTTGGATAATTTGAGAAATAACTCTGAGAATCTGAGAGACATTGAATGTAACACATCAAGATAGGTTAAAATAGCACATATTGGAGGATCTAGCAAGGGACTAATGACGGGCGATGAAAATTTTTTTTAAGAACAACAAGTGATGTGTAAGCATAAAAAAAATCTTCAAATCCAAAATCACACTCAATAAATAACAGTTTTTCATCAATACCATTTAGTATCCTTCACCCTAAGGGGCATGAAAATTATGTCAGCCACAGCATGAGTATTGTCAGTACACTCCAATCCCCCTGGTCTGGAGCAGTCCTATCAAAAAATAACGTAATATAATATTTATAACCAAAATAGTTTTTTTAACCATAATTAAATTACTTTACTCATACTTACAGCAGGTATATTAAACAAATTTGAGCCAGTCAGGTCAAAAAAACTGACAATACCATTCCCATATGCAACAACAATAAAGGAACAATCAGGGCTCCACACCAATTTACGCCATTGACAGTAGGCGTCTCGACTCACTGAAACAGTACATTTTAATGTAGGTATAATTGGTTTCACATTGACAAAGGTGTGAGACATGTATGTGTAGCCTCGCCGTGGCTGTTCAACATATTTGTGGACAATTGCCTGAAAGGATTGAAAGAAAGCAAATGAGAATGAATGAGTTACTGGTGAAATGCCTACTTTATGCTGATGACTGATGAAAGAGGCATAATTTTGTGTATGTGTATATCTGGTTAACATGCTAACAAACAAAGTTTGTTAGATATTTTTGAATTGTTATTATGATAATTATATTCATCATTAAGACTCAATTAAATAAAAATATTTGAGATTTAAAAATCTATATTCCTTTTTACCACTATGCTTGCCAAATGACAATAGAAAAGTTGTTTGATAAATTTCTAACTCAGAACTTTTATCGTCATACTATATTTAAAATTTTCTGCTGACCTGTTGTCCTGGCTGCAATAGTAGCATATTCAGATCTCTTTGTACGAATTTCTAATATATTATCAGTCAAAACAGCAATAACTTTGCCCTCATCTCCTAAAGCAATGTGCCACTTTTGCTGGCGATCCTTGTGCCTGAACATAAACATTTGAATTAGATACACTTATGTAATGATTAAATGTACAATTATTTAATAAATATTAGCATGGAATTGATAATAAATATAGGTATAATTCTACAGTATACTTTGCTTGAATTCTAGAAAAGGAAACATATAAAACTTTTTATTGAATTACTTTAAAAGTAATATAATCAAGAAAGTATACTTACGCTGCAACACTGTCAATCAAGCTTTTCTTAGGGCCAAAAAACTTAAGCCAACGCCACAGTGATGATATATTTTCTGGTAAAATACTATCTGGTTTTTGCTGGAAAATAAAAACAATAACAACTTTCAAATAAAAAAGTCGACTGAAAAAGCCCTCGTTTATTCGTTTGACATTTATTTTGAATAGGTTACAAGATATGCAGAGCTAACTTTCTAAATGAAAAATAATAATAAACTCTACATGTTTGCAAGTCCACTTACAATATACTCAGGTTCTGGTTTCCATTCCGAAAATACATATAACTCATGTAAAATTGATTTATTCTCATCCATATTCATTTTTTAAAAAGTCTGCATTGACGCACTAGATTTAGAGTCAATTTGATTATTATTTAGTAATTTTCAATGCAACATTTGTGCAACTTTTCTTGTATGAAAATTCAACGAAAATTGAAAAATCAATCGTATGTTCTTGACAGTGACAGTACACATCATAGCAATCGTTCAGAAATTGATTCACTCGAAATCGAAGAGCAAGTGCATGAGCTAGATTTCTTTGCTCCATCATCACTATCTCTACTTTACTCTACTTCTGCTTAGTCTGTGGACATGACTGACAGTTATTATCTCTCTAATCTGTGCAGTTATTTCTTTACGAGTGTTTTGAGTGTTACCTATTTAATTTAATAATCTAAAAAACAATTTGATTAATTTGTTGAGCTTACATAATTTCGATGAATAATAATGGAGATTTGGAACTCTATTTATTCACAGGTACATAGCTATAGGCTTATAAAGTATAATAAACTTTAAATTGTGTGACATGACGATAGTATTGCTTTATTTTCAGACTGTGGCACAAAACGAACACAATATAAATTTTTGGGAAGGTTACCTGAATAGTCTGAATGCAATAAACTTTGATTTGTTCTCTGATAAATTGACTGTTCCTGTAATGGTCCCAATTGGAAGCCGAATACTATTCAGAGGAGGGTTAAAACATACAAATGAAGTAATGGTTTCTCTTGGAGCAGATTACTTTGCAAAATGTTCATTAAAACAGGCTGAAATACTTAGACAACATAGAATTAAGGGTATGATATTTTAAAATGTCTTTTGAAAGTAATGTCATCTTAAATGTTTATAACTTTGTTTTATGCTTAATCTTAGATAGGAACATTTTTTTTTATAAAAAGCACAGCAATTGACTCAACACCACCTGACGGTAAGCAATAGGAGAGTCCAATTTGCGGAAATAGCTAGGGCCACAGACAACAGTAGCCCTACATAGCCACCTCCACCTTGCTGGTCCTTAAGGTGAAGGGAATATGTGTGCCGGAAGCAAATTCCATGCATATGTTGTGTGCACAAAGATAAAGTTTCTAAATCTATAATATGTTTATAAATGGAAAATATTACGTAGTATCTATCTGGCCTACATCCCTGGTTGGAGAGGCAGAAGTATGAATAATTTTATAAATTTAATTGTCCAATAAATTGTGTTTCAGAAATTAATTTACGGTGTCAACTACAATTTCAGATGCTCAAACCAAATTGGACTTATTTAGAAAAGAAAGAGAGTATCTTGAAAAACAAATGACTTTTAACAAAGAAAATGTTCATGATACTGTGAGCAAAGAAATAATAGAAGAATACAATGAAGAAACAGACAAGTTATGGAGAGAGAAACACAAAGAAAATTTAAAACAGTACAAAATACAACGTAAAAGTGTTGAAACAAAAGAAAATGAAAATGAGAATGTAAATGATGAAGAATTGTGGAATAGATTGGAAGAACTAGAGTTGCAAGAAGAATTAGAGAATGAATTAGCACTAATGGACAGTAAGAATATTGAACCAGAAAGGGAAAAATTGCCTAGACTAGTTAGGGAACAAACTCTTGATAATCTAGATAGTCAGAATGAACCTAGTTTAATACAGGAAACAAAATCAATTCTTAAAAAAACAGAAGTTGATTCTAAATTACACTTATTGCAGAAAGTTTTAGATAAACAGAATGAACTAGAAGAAAAACTACAAGCCATGAAGCAAAAAGAAAAAAGTACAAGTAAAACAGAACAAGACTTAATGGCTAGACTTGATGAAATGGAGCAACTGGAGGAACTTGAAGATGAAATGGATAGGTACGTTGATTGTTGCCTTATTTACAACAATAAATGGTATATGGCTTAAAGTCCTTACAAGGATTTCCATATCATATATGTTAAGCAACTTAATATTATGATGAATATTATTTTACAAACAAAGTGAATGCAGATTTGTTTTATGTAAATTTTATTATACTTTTTATTTTATTATAGTTTATTTATTTCAGGTTGGATGATATAATACAAAGTGAAGATGTAGATTATACTAATAACAAAGATATTCAAGATGAGCCTGCAGTTAAAATAAAACGCAGTGTTTCATTTGCTGATGAAGATGATAGTGAAACCATACAAATTACATTCAAACATAGTGAATTACAAGCATCTACTGAACCTTACAAAGCTGAAAATGGTATACAGAAACCCAGCGACATATATGAAGCACATAAAAATCTTTTTAGTGAAGGAACATCGTCAATATTAAAAAAGTCTAAATATAAACCTGAACCAGTAAGTCAACATATCATTACAGAACAAGAAAATGAACTAGACCTTGAAAAAAATACTGCTGTAAATAGAACTATTGAAATCAAAGATGTCATTGAAAGGGAAGATAGGGACAAAAACACCACTGAATCCTCAACAACCAGACCAACTAGCTTGTTCAAAAAGAAAAGAATGCTAAACAAGGTCTAGCGTTTAACATCAGATATAAAAATAAGTAAATATTATATTGCTTTACATATAAATTTTCCTTCTTTCTTTTACCTGTGCTATTAGTTCTTTAAAGTCATAAATGTAATTTTCAAAATTTTTCTCTAGAGCGCTATAAAGATTTTATTTTGTCATAACTGCAGTTATTACTAAAATTGGATTTGGATCTTTGGATATTTATGACTTTTAAGAACTACTTAGATGTAAGATATCATCATTACTTATCACGATTTAACCATCTTTCATGCCTATAACTTTATTTGCCACGGTATAATCGTGGGTTTTTAAAAATAATAAATAAAATAGCTCGCTTTTGTTTTGTTCCTTTGCCTAAACAACAAAATCCAGTTGACATTTTTAACGATTATTTTGAGTGTCTGGGGTTTGGCGCAGGCGGCATTCGACTATGGTGGACGTGAATATTGCTTCGGAGTGGATATTGTTACGTAAAATAAGTGTATCCAGGGCCGGTTAAATAAATATAAAATAAAGAAATAAGTGTAGTTTTGTGTAATAAATGTCTATAATGTGATGAACAATGTGGAGGATCATTGAAATAAGCGTCAAGTGGTGTGAAAACTGTTGAGTTTTTATCGTGGTAATCCACTTCATAGAAGTAGCATCACAATGTCTTCCATCGATCATTTGGCTCCAAACTCTTCCAAGATGCATTGAAATGTATTACAGTTGCATTTCAATGCAAATACTGAAGACATAAAATTACGAAGAACGAGGCTGTATGGGCTGTGTACCCCTTGCCTTCCCAGAAAGGGAAATATTTGTTGGAGTTTTTGGCGGGATCCAACTATGGCGGACGTGAATTTTATATCAGTTATTGTAATATTGTTTCGGAGTTGATCTTGTTGCGTAAAATCAGTGTAGTTTTGTGTAGTAAGTGTCAATAATGATGAGCAATATGGAGAATCATTGAGATAATCGTCAAGTGGTGTGAAAAACGATGGGATTTTTATCGTGGTAATCCACCTCATCGAAGTAACACCACAGTGTCTACCACAGATCACTGAGAGCCGCTTCGCTTCGTGTCTACCATCGATCGTTTGACGCCAAACTATCCCAAGATGCATTGAAATGCATTACAATAGCATTTCAATATGCAAACTACTGAAGAAAAGAATTTTACTGTTAACGTGTGGCTCATAAGGTCCTGCAACCAGAGCCGTAAAACTAAATATTAAATAATAAAAAGAAATATTTGTGAGAGTTTGGCGGCATTTGACTAATAGCGGACGTGATTTTTATTTCGATAATTGTAATATTGTTTCGGAGTGGATATTGTTACGTAAAATCAGTGTAGTTTTGTGTAATAAGTGTCTGTGATGATGTGCAACGTGGAGGATTATCGAAATAAACGTCAAGTGGTGTGAAAAGCGATGAGTTTTTTATCGTGGTAATCCACCTCATCCAAGTAGCACCACAGTGTCTGCCATCGATCGTTTGACGCCAAACTCTCCCAAGATGCATTTAAATGCATTACACTAGCATTTCAATGCAAACTACTGAAGATATATATATTGCAGACATGGCTGTATGGGCTTCGTTCCCTTTGCCTTCCCTACGGGAGAATTTTACAAAAAAAAAAAAATATTTGTGAGAGTTTGGCGGCATTTGACTAATAGCGGACGTGATTTTTATTTCGATAATTGTAATATTGTTTCGGAGTGGATATTGTTACGTAAAATCAGTGTAGTTTTGTGTAATAAGTGTCTGTGATGATGTGCAACGTGGAGGATTATCGAAATAAACGTCAAGTGGTGTGAAAAGTGATGAGTTTTTTATCGTGGTAATCCACCTCATCCAAGTAGCACCATAGTGTCTGTCATCGATCGTTTGACGCCAAACTCTCCCAAGATGCATTGAAATGCATTACACTAGCATTTCAATGCAAACTATTGAAGATATATATATTGCAGACATGGCTGTATGGGCTTCGTTCCCTTTGCCTTCCCTACGGGAGAATTAAAAAAAAAAAGAAATGTTTTTTGGCGCGAAAGTTTGTCTTGAGCGGCGGTGAATTTTAAAACTTCCTTTTTGCTTTAATTATTTATTAGAAATATGAAAGGTAAAAAGCCTAAAAAACGTAAACCAGATGACAACGCATCAGAGGTAAATGAAACGGACACTTCGGGTGAGTCTGAGGATGAACTTGAGTCGGAAAAGTACAAGCCATTTCGAGACACTTCTTACAAAAGACTCTACAGCAACAACTCAGGTACTGTTGAATATATAGTTTTTCTTGAATCAATTGATGACAAGCCAATAGGGGAAAGAGATAGAATGTATCTAGCAAACATTTTGAACAGATATCACAAAGGTATCAAACAATTCAAATCCATTAATAAGTACCGCATTGGTGTCATATTTGAGTCAGCTACATACGCAAACCTGCTACTGAATAATGACAAATTCCAGGAGTCCTACAAACTTAAAGCTAGCATCCCTGCACGTTGCACTGAAATCACAGGCGTTATTCAAGATGTTTCCACTACATTGAGTAACAAAAAAATATTTAATAAAGCCTCACAATCACCTAAAATAATTTCAATACGCAGAATTATGAGACGCAATAAAGAAGACAGATCGTTAATACCAACAAAAACTATAGTTGTTACTTTTGCAGCTACCATATTACCAGATTCAATCAGCATAAACCAGTGGAATTTTGACTTGAAACCTTATGTTCCTCCTGTTAAACAATGTTATAACTGTTTGAGATACGGGCACTTGGCTAAATATTGCAAAAACAGCACGGTATGTTCAATTTGTACACAAAGTCATAGTTTCAAAGAATGTATTACAGATGTTAAGAACGCAAGTTGTGCGAATTGCAAAGGAAACCATGTTGCCATCTCAATAGAATGTCCCATTAAAAAACAAAAAATTTTTGAAAATAGGAAAAAAATGCGCCCACACACATTTGCAGATATATTTAATAAAATAGATTTTCCAGAATGTGGTAATAATAATAAAACTCCAAAGCCTGCTTCAGCAAATAATTTATTAAATAATGTCCTCCAGTCTGATGAAACATTACATATGTTATTAGAGGCTTTATCACACATAACTGTAAATAAAAAACAATTAAACAATCAAAGTTTTAGGGACACACTGAAACTGATAATAGATAAAAAATCTTCTTCGCTATAAAATTCACTCTTAAAATATTACAGTGGAATGCACAGAGTGTATTATGCAATAAGAATTCTTTAATACATTTCTTACATAACAATGACATTCACATTGCTGTTTTGTGTGAAACTTGGTTACAAAATACACAATTATTTAACATTAAAGGATACTTTACAGAAAGATTAGATTCAGGTAATAGACATAATGGGGTCGCCATCTTAGTACATCATTCCATAAAATATTCTAAACTAAATACTTACAGTGATAATTCTATTCAGAATATAGCCATTCAAATTGAATGTTTCGGGAAAAAAATATCTATAGTCAGCTTATATTGTCCAACAAATACTTTACCAAGGTTTAACAAAATTACATTTGATAGCTTACTAAAAAGTATACCCGAACCAATGTTTGTTGCAGGTGATGTTAATGCTTACAATACAATTTGGGGTTGTAGCACAAGTAACTTGAGGGGAAACATAATAGAGGATGTAATAGATGACAATAATCTAGTTATAATTAATAATGGTGACCATACTACAACAGGTTCTAATATTTGGAGATCAAATGCTATTGACTTAACTATAGTTTCACCTGATTTAGCTTTACTATGTGATTGGAAAGTTCAGAATGATCCTATGGGCAGCTACCATCTACCTATAGTTACAGAGCTTTTTTTACAAACACCACAAAATTGTGAGAATACTAGTAGTAAGAGATCTTTTGTAAAAAGAAACTTCAAAAATGTTGACTGGCGCAATTTTAGTAAAGTTGTAGATGAACATTTGCACATTTTTGATGATCAATATCTCCAAAACAATAGTAGTTTAATTTTATATGATTCCTTTTGTCAAATTTTAGATGCTGCTTTTGGTCACTCGTCTCCTTCAAATCATTCTGGACTTTCCCAGTCCCATAGATCTGTAAAAAGAAAACATACTCCATTACCATGGTGGAATGAAACCTGTAATAATGCTGTTGTTGAATGTAAAAATGCGTTTATTAGATATAAAGAAACATATAGCGAAGAAGATTTCATAGAATTTAAAAGATTACAGGCCAGGAAAAAAATGGTACTAAAAAAAGAAAGGTTTGAAGGTTGGAAAACGTTTTGCACAAGTCTGAATAGAATTACCCCTATAAGTCGAATATGGAACATGATAAGGAAATTCAATAAAACACCTTCATACACTTTAAACAATGACCACACTTGGGTAATGTCATTCTTAAAAAAATACACTCAGGATGTTGACATTACTGTGCATGTACCTTTATCACAATTGACAGATCATAATGAACAACTAGGGAATCCTTTTACTTTATCTGAATTAAAAGCCGCTATTAGAAACAGGAAAGACACCACATGTGGTTTTGACAATTATAGTTATAAAATGCTTAAGCATCTAAGTTTGAATGGCTTACTTGTTCTACTTAAAATATACAATTTGTTATGGTCTGAGTCAACAATACCTACATCATGGAAAACTGACATTATTGTTCCTATTTTGAAACCAGATCAAACACCTGGGAACCCTAATTCTTATAGACCTATCACATTAACATCCTGTATTGCTAAAGTCTTTGAACAGCTTATTAAACAACGTTTGGAATTTTACATAGAAAGTCATCATATCTTGCCTAGTAATCAATATGGATTTAGAAGAGGTAAAGCCAGTCGTGAAAGTTTTACACATTTTTACTTAGATCTGTATAATAGCTTTGAATCTAATAAAACTCTTGTAGCAATCTTTGTAGACATTGTAGGTGCTTTTAATAATGTAGATATTTATTCTTTATGTAAAATTTTAAATAGTTTGGGATTACCTAGCCATGTAATAAATTGGATCTACAATTACCTTATAAATAGAATAGTATATATTAAACTTGATAATATTCTTTATGGTCCTGGGATATCTTCAAAAGGTGTCTGTCAGGGTAGTATTTTGTCTCCTTATTTGTTCATTTTATTTATTCATAAAATCAACTTAATTCTGGGGTCACAGGTTACCAATCTTCAATTTGCAGATGATTTGCTTATGTATTTAACCAGTACCAACCTGAAAAATATAGAAAACATACTCAATAAAAAGCTAGAACATTTGCACAAGTATTTCCTTGACATAGGTTTACAAATCAATACAGAAAAAACAAAAGTTATGGTGTTCTCCAAAAACATATCTCAAGTAAATATTAACCTTTCATATGATAATAAAATATTACCAATTGTAAATAGCACAAAATTTTTAGGTATAACATTTGAAAATAATTTATCATTTTGTAAATATATAGATTTAATTTCTCTTAAAGCTAATAAGGCCACAAATATTTTAAAATGTGTCACTAAAGTCACTTGGGGAGCTGATCCCAAAATATTAAAAATTTTGTATAAATCTATTGTTCGTAGTCACTTTGAATATGGATACCTATGTTTTGCTAACAATGAAAAGTATGTCAATAAATTACAGAAAATCCAGAATAAATGCTTGCGAATCATAACTGGTGCCATGTGCACCAGTCCCATTAACTCTCTTCATGTTGAGTGTAGGATAATGCCTCTTAAGTTAAGATTTGAATATTTAAAAAACCGGTTCATTTTGAATTTGCTGTCCAATAATAATAAGTCACTATTAGCTAAGATAGAAGCATGCTCTGGAGCTGGTAATAGTCCTTTTATCACTAAAAATATATCTACAATTGTGACGCAATTTAACAACTTGAATTTACACAAAACTGACACACTAGATTGTTATACTGGGACATATGACAGTAAATTTATAGATATTTCTATTATAATATTGCCAAAACTGAGAAACAAGACTGATGTTTATGAAGTTCTTGATGAATACAAAGATTATAGACAATTGTACACAGATGGTTCAAAGACTTCTGATTGTGTAGCCATTGCTCTATATGATGTTCTTTTCAAGAGAGGCTATGCTGTTAAAATTAGTAAAAATGCTACCATATATACTGCTGAAGCACTAGCTATTTTTGAAGCTTTAAACTTTGCTCAAGAACATCATGATTGCAAAAAGTGGATTATCATAACTGACAGCCAGAGTGTTTTAGCAGCATTGGGGAACCCTAAATATTGTGCAAAAACTTCATATATTATTTATCAAATAAGAGAGAAGATATTTACTCTAAAACGTAATGGATGCGATATTATTTTAATGTGGACTCCTGGTCACATTGATGTCAAGGGGAACGAGTCAGCTGATTATCTGGCCAGAGTAGCAGCCCGTTGTACCATTGGAAATATTAAACAAGTCAAGTTGCCTGCAATGGATTTGAATACAATTTTGAAAACAAATATTAAACAGAAATGGCTAGATGACTGGAGAATTAGTCTCGAAATTAAAGGGAAATGGCTTGCTGAAATCGAGCAATTGAAGATATCAGGTTCCTCCTGGTTCGATAATGATAGCTTTCAAACCCGAGATTTTTATACCACATTATGCAGACTCCGATTAGGTCATGGCTTGTTCAACGCTCATTTACACAGAATGAAGATGATACCGTCACCTACCTGCAACTTTTGCCATCAAGAAATACAGGACTTGCAACATATATTCTTTAAATGCCCAACCTTTGAAAGTCAAAGAACAAGCTTGATGAACAAACTCTTAAAAGCTTATAAAACCGTTGATCAAATTCCGGATAGTTTACCAAGGCTCTTACAAAAATCTGTGAATTACTTCGTCATTTACGAATATGTCAAAACAACTATTGGGAAATTATAAACGAAGCTGAAATACTGAAGACGATGGCTGTATGGGCTCTGCTTTTTGCCTTCCCATTAATAGGGAGAAATAACCAAAAAAAAAAAAAAAAAAAGAAATAAAGAAAAAAAGGGCGCGGGAACTTGTGAAAGGGAAAGGCGCAATTTTTGATAAAATTTAATTTAATTTATTAGTTAATGATTTTATAAATAATTTGTATTATACTTGTAAATTTTTCGTTTGTAAATATAAATATATTTTTTAGTTTAGTGATTAGTTGCGATTTCAAAATGAAAAATGGGTAGTGCGAAGAAGCGCCGCAAACCCCATACTGATGGGGATAGAAATTCATCGAACTCCTCTGATTCAGAGTCGGAGGGGTCCGGTAATAAATATAGTGTTTATAAGGTGCCAGGCTATACTCGAAAATACCCGGAACATTCAAAGAAATCTGAATTTATAGTTTTTCTATCTAATGTCGAGTCGAGGCCTTTTACAGATAGAGATCGTTTGGCGCTCTCTAACGCTATCAGAAAGCATTGCGTCTCAGGTGTTCTACATCTGAGACCAATTAACAAATTCAAAGTCGGCATAACATTTGATTTGTCCAACAATGCAAATGTTTTCTTAGCTAACAAAAAGCTACTTGAAGAGCTGAGTGTCGCAGCAAGTATTCCAGCAGCTGATACGGAAATAACAGGAGTCTTAACTTCGGTGCCCGTTGATTTATCTAACAAAAAAATTTTTTCGTTGATAGGCAGTTCGAGAAATGTTATCCAGGTGAGACGATTCATGCGGCGGCTGCGAGAAGAGGATGGAACAGTGCGTTTTTCACCGACGCAGACTGTTGCTGTCACTTTTACTTCTACGCAGCTTCCCGATTATGTGTATCTTGACTCTTGGCGACATGAGGTCAGTCCATACATTCCTCCTTTAAAACAGTGCTTGAGGTGCTTGAGATTCGGACACATCGCAAAGTTCTGTAGAAATGCTGAAGTATGTTCAATCTGCACCGGCAACCACAGTTTTAAAAGTTGTACAGAGACAATAACAAAATGCGTCAACTGCGGTGGTAATCACATAGCAATATCTAACCAATGCCCAATAAAGAAACAAAAAATTGAAGAGAACAAAATAAAAACACGCTCAGTTACATATTCAGAATTGCTAAATGAAAAATCGTTTCCGCATTTACACGCACGCAACATTGAAACCCAGTTAAAAAATTTATCTAAATCAGACCGTTTTATTGATTTACTAATTAATGCAGTCACTCAAATAATTTTGTCCAACAAAGATAAACAAATGCCTATAAACTCCAGCACGGTTCGACAAGTATTAAATAACACTTTTGAAAAAAAAAATAACTCAAATACGTAATTATGGATACATCGTTAAATATTGTACACTGGAACGCTCAGAGTTTAGCATGTAATAGGCTTTTACTAGCAAAGTTTTTATTTGATGAAAATATTCATATAGCTTTAATATCAGAGACTTGGTTAAGGCCGAGTCAAAATTTTACTATAAAAGATTATAATATTGAAAGAAATGATTGCGGTAATTCCCACAATGGGGTCGCAATTCTAATTCACAAAAGTATAGATTACAATAAAATTACAACAAATTACGACATATCCTTACAAAACATTTGTATTCGTATAAATTTTAATAATAAAGATATAAGTATTGTAAGTTGCTATATACCCACTTATTCTCGTCCACAATTCAGTAAAAGTAAATTCCAGGCTTTAATAGATTCTATCCCTCATCCTATGTTTATTGGGGGTGATTTTAACGCCCATCACACTTCTTGGGGTTGTAGTTCCGATACGCCTCGTGGCAAAGACATCTTAGAGGTAATTGATAACAATGACTTAGTTTTGTTGAATGATGGTCAGGTAACCACTGTTGGTTCCTTGACGTGGCGCCCTAACGCTCTTGATTTATCAATAGTTTCTGCTACTTTAGCTCTAGCATGTGATTGGTCAGTATATGATGATCCTCTAGGCAGCTATCATCTGCCTGTAATAGTTAAGATGTTAGTTAGCAACAATAATTTTGTTCATATTGAGAATTTGCAAAATCTGAATTTGACACCATTTCCAAAACATATAAATTATAACTTGGTAGACTGGGATAAATATTCCGAAAATGCTAAGTCTCTATTAATAGACTTTAAAGCCAATGAATACCCGCCATTAGTCGCATACTCTTTATTTTGTGAACACCTTATTTCAGCAGTTCAGTCTTCAGTTCCCTCAGTAAGAAACAGTAACAATACTACTCATGTAAATTCTTCATCATACAACAGGTGTGTTAGTGCAAAGCTGCATAGTAAGTCACCATTACCATGGTGGAATCAAAGATGTTCGGAGGCTGTCACCAACTCAAAATTAGCATATATAAGGTTCAAGCAAAATCCCACAGAAAACAATTGTGGAATTCAAAAAACTTCAGGCTTTAAAAAAGATTACTTTAAAAAAAGAAAGGTATAATAGTTGGTCTTCTCTTTGTAACACCTTCAATCGTGGTACTTCGTTGTCTGTAATTTGGACATACATGCGCAAATTCAATAAATCTCATAAATCATATAAAAACAATTCTGATCATACTTGGGTTTCAGATTTTTTGCGAAAATATTCTCCTTCTTTTGTTTCTAGTTTAGATAGTACTTCATACAATCAATCAGATTCTAACTCACTTAATAATTATTTCTTAGACCCTTTTACTTTTGAAGAGTTGAAATCTGCAGTCATGTCTAGGAAGGATACTGCTTTTGGATTAGATGGTATCGCATATAAATTGTTAAAAAAATTGCATATACAAAGTTTTCATATATTTCTTGAAATTTTGAACATTCTTTGGACTAACAATGTAATACCTGAAAGTTGGAAGACGGATTGTCTGGTTCCCATTTTAAAACCAAATAAGCCGAAATCGCATCCTGATTCATATAGACCAATTGCATTAACATCTTGTGTAGGAAAAATATTTGAGCAGCTTCTAAAACAAAGATTAGAATTCTATGTCGAGCAGCATAATATCTTACCATCAAATCAATTTGGATTTAGAAAAGGTCGGTCAGCAAGAGAAAGTATCTGTCAATTGCATCTAGATATTGTAGATAGTTTTCGTGTGAAAAATTATTTGATGGCTATATTTTTTGATATTTCTGGAGCTTTTAATAGTGTAAATATTAGTGTACTATGTAAAGAGTTAATAACAATTGGGCTTCCTAATAAGTTTGTCAAGTGGGTTTGTAGTTTTTTGTCAGGAAGGAAAATTTTTGTTAAATATAATGGCTACTTATTTGGACCAAGAACTTCTTCAATCGGTGTTTGTCAAGGAGGGATTTTGTCCCCATTGCTTTTTATATTATATATCCGGTGTCTAAATATGATTTTAGGAAGTAATGTTAAAAATCTTCAATTTGCTGATGATCTGGTTGTTTATATGTCTGGTAAAAACCTAACTCAAATGTCAACAACTATAAATAATTCTTTAAAACAATTGAGTACCTATTTTAAATATTTAAACCTCGAAATAAATCCATCTAAATCGAAATTAGTAGTATTTGGTAAAAGAACAGCTCAAACATCAAGTATATACTATGAAAATAATTTAATACCTGTCTCAACAGAGGCAAAATTTCTAGGTGTGACCTTTATAAATAATCTATCTTGGAAGAAGTATGTTGAATGTATTGTAGCTAGTGCTAATAAAGCTTTTAATGTTGTTAAATCCCTTGCTTCTACCAGTTGGGGGGCTGATCCTAAAATATTACTGATTTTATACAAGTCACTTATTCGCAGTCACTTTGAATACGGTTTCTTTTGTTTTGCCAGTAATCATAAACTTGTTGATATCTTACAGAAAATTCAAAACAAATCTATGAGAGTTATTACAGGAGCTTTTAAAAGCACACCAATTGTATCAATGCAAGTTGAATGCAACCTCCCACCAATAGATATACGATTCAGATATCTAAAAGAAAGATTTATTTTAAAATTGTATAGTATTCATGGAAATCATCTTCTTTCTAATTTGATTTCTTCAGATTCTCTTAGCATTAATCTTCAGCACCAATCTTTTTATTTACTTGATAACTTTCGACAATTCCTTTCTTTTCTTGATCCATTATGTATTCATAAATCATCAGTCTTATCTTGTTATGAAGGCTCATTTGGCAGCAAGTTTCCTGCATTAAACATAATTATAAATAACAATCTTTCAACAAAAGAGGATGCTTATTGTCTGTTTGGTCAGTATCCACACCATAAGTTTTTATATACAGATGGCTCAAAAAATGAGTGTAGTGTTTCTTTTGCTCTATTTGATAGAGCCTCAAAAACTGGTGTAAGCAAAAAAATTAATTGCAATTCTTCAATTTTCACAGCTGAGGCTGCTGCTATTTTAGGTGCATTAAGGCACATAAGTTATCATCAAAAAGAAAGTAAAAATTGGGTTATTGTTAGTGACAGTATGAGTGTGTTAATAAATCTACAAAACAACAAATTCACAGCAAATACAAATTACATAATTAATGGCATAAAAGAATTGTGGTTTGAAATCATTTCTAAATATAAAACAAATATTGTTTTTATCTGGGTACCATCACATATTGGAATTTATGGTAATGAACAGGCAGATTACTTGGCCAAGTTTATTTGTAATCTTCCAGATTCAGCGGCTGAATTAGAGCCAAGCATATTGTTACCATTTACTGATTGCATTTCCCTTTTAAAACAAAGAATGTCTAAGCATTTTAATGATTATAGAAATAATGTGTATGAAACTGAACGCAAAGGATTGTGGTATGCTAAACTCAACGTACCTGTTAACTCAACTCCTTGGTTTTGTCGTAGCTCTGTATATATCTATAGAAAGTTTTATTCTTTTTTAAATCGACTTCGTTTTGGACATTGTCGTCTCAATTATCATCTCTCGCGTTTAAAAATGGTTCCGAATAATGTTTGTAACTTCTGTTCATCTCGGGATGAACAAACTATAGATCACATCATTTTTTCATGTTCATCCTTCAGCATCCAGCGCCTTGTGCTGATAGATGAGCTCATTAAAATATATGGTTCAAGGGAATTAGTACCGCGCGATATTCAGTCTCTTCTTTGTAATATTGAAAGTTATATTCCTCTATATAAATTTATTAACAATACTGTGAGAGAAATTTAGGTTATAACTGTTTTGTGTTGTTGGTTTCTTCTAGGTTAGGTTTTTGTTTATATTTTTTGCATGGTTGTCATGATGTCAACTTTGTGTTTTTTGTTGTTGTTTATAAGTTAAGTTGTACGCAAGGAATTTTGTTGTTCGCATGGACGTAGGAACAAGTACTAAAACGTATGCTTTAGTACTTGTTCTTATGGTTATTATGCATGTTATCAATCATCGATTGAAGCTAAAACTAAAATAAATAAAACAAAATAAATGGAAATTAATAAAAATGGGTTTATAAATTGCGAATAAAATAAATATACTTAAATAGAAAAATAAATGAAAAACAAACTGAAGACATGGCTGTATGGGCTTCGTCCCCTTTGCCTTCCCTACATGGGAGAATTAAAAAAAAAAAAAAAAAAAAAGAAATAAAATATTTGTGAGAGTTTGGCGGCATTTGACTAATAGCGGACGTCATTTTTATTTCGATAATTGTAATATTGTTTCGGGGTGGATATTGTTACGTAAAATCAGTGTAGTTTTGTGTAATAAGTGTCTGTGATGATGTGCAACGGGGAGGATTATCGAAATAAACGTCAAGTGGTGTGAAAAGTGATGAGTTTTTTATCGTGGTAATCCACCTCATCCAAGTAGCACCATAGTGTCTGTCATCGATCGTTTGACGCCAAACTCTCCCAAGATGCATTAAAATGCATTACACTAGCATTTCAATGCAAACTACTGAAGAAATGTATACTGAAGACTTGGCTGTATGGGCTTCGTTCCCTTTGCCTTCCCAGTATGGGAGAATTTTACAAAAAAAAAATAAGAGGGTAGTTTTTGGCGGCATTCAGCTATGGCGGACGTGATTTTTATTTCGATGATTGTAATATTGTACGAAGTGGATATTGTTACGTAAAATCAGTGTAGTTTTGTGTAATAAGTGTCTGTGATGATGTGCAATATGGAGGATTATCGAAATAAACGTCAAGGGTGTGAAAAGTGATGAGTTTTTTATCGTGGTAATCCACCTCATCCAAGTAGCACCACAGTGTCTGTCATCGATCGTTTGACGCCAAACTCTCCCAAGATGCATTGAAATGCATTACACTAGCATTTCAATGCAAACTATTGAAGATATATATATTGCAGACATGGCTGTATGGGCTTTGTTCCCTTTGCCTTACCTAAGGGGGAATTTTACAAAAAAGAAAAATCAAAAGGTTTTTGGCGGCATTCAACTATGGCGGACGTGATTTTTATTTCGATGATTGTAATATTGTACGGAGTGGATATTGTTACGTAAAATCAGTGTACTTTTGTGTAATAAGTGTCTGTGATGATGTGGAATATGGAGGATTATCGAAATAAAAGTCAAGTGGTGTGAAAAGTGATGAGTTTTTTATCGTGGTAATCCACCTCATCCAAGTAGCACCACAGTGTCTGCCATCGATCGTTTGACGCCAAACTCTCCCAAGATGCATTGAAATGCATTTCACTAGCATTTCAATACAGACTACTGAAGAAATATATACTGAAGACTTGGCTGTATGGGCTCCGTTCCCTTTGCCTTCCCTATATGCGAGAATTTTACAACAACACAAAAAATAAGAAATATTTGTTTGTTTTGAGGTTATGTAGTTCAGTATCACCAAAAATACTTCGGTTGATCATAAACATACTCTTTTATAGGCAATTCTTAAAATCTTCTAGATTTTTGTAGTTGTGAAAATATAATTACAGCATGCTGTCACGTAATTGGAGGCATTTATGCCGTCGGTACTCACAAGCAGTTACTTTTAGAACTAGCGAAACCACTCCTGTAAGTATGTTAAAGTTTTATTTCCGTAAAATGATAATTATTTTGTATTATTTATTGTAGTCTATGCTACTAATAACAGTCGTAAGTATCCAATTAATGAGCGACTGTTCCGTGTATTAAATCAAACCTAAATAAATATTTATTTCAGGCACAACAGAATGATAAACAAATTGGTCTGTTTTACACTATCAAACAAGATATCTGCAAACAGTTGTTTGCCAACGGAGGGTTTCCGAAAAGCTTCACGAAGCAGACCAAAACCTTCACAGAAACTGCAGTGATGATCCGACAACCAGCCCTTGATATTATCAACTGCATAAAATCTACAGATTTCAACAAGCCTGTAATAAGATATGTGCTTTGTATCCTTTACAAAAATAAACAAGTCAATATTTTATTGATAATTTAATTATTAGGTTCTTATTTCTTTATTACTTTTAAATTGGTAACCTGTTTCTCTGTAGATGTAGATTCATAATTTAGTAGAATCCGAAAAAGGATGTTCACAGATTATATAGTCTGTAAATAATTTCTTAGCAATAAAATCAGATGGTGAAAAGGGTGCTGGGAAATCTCTCACCATGGCACATCTTATTCATTATGCACATGAGGAGGGCTATGTAATAGTTCATGTGCCATGGGGTAAGTTATCTGTCTGATTATGTGAAAAAAAAAACGCCAATTCATAATATTCATATTTAGAATTAAATTATTTTTCAGATTTGCATTTTCTTTACGGGAAATAATTACATGAGCAGCTATTTAATTATTTGGTCAACAATGTAATTATTTGGGTAGTGAAATGATTAGTTGGTCATTGGAATGATGATTTGGGCAGCAAAATAATTTGGTGGGCAGAAATATTGTTACCAGAAATGCATAAAATCTCAGAAAAGGGTCAATGATCAATTCCTAGGAAATGTATTATATATAGATTTTTTTTTCTGACATTCACACCTATCAACTAGTCCCATTTTAAGTAACTAAATGCTGCTTGTGTTACGGATACTAGATGACGGACAAATATATTTAATAGATAAATACACATCATTATTTAGAACATATTTAATATTATACATATATAATGACAAGACTGGAGAACAAATGTCTGAAAATTCATCACCCAAACACTTGCCTCCACTGGGGATCGAACCCCCTCTCGAGATGGTGGCGCCTTGAGACGGGCGTACAGACCACTCGACCACAGAGGTTGTCAATATTAGGTTAAGATTATTTTTTGTTATCCTTTAAACCAATAAGTATTTGTGTTAATAATCAATTTGTCTAAATTTAGTGGACATTATTCATATTATTATTTTTAAGGGCCATAAAAAAATTTCCTTGGCAAAATTATAAATTTGGCAGTAGAGAACACATTTGAGTTGCTACCCAATTCTTTATTTTGCTGAACAATAAGAAATATCTGCTGCCGAATTAGTTATTTTGCTGACCAATTGTGTTTTTATGAGGTTGCTTATTGTATTTTAAAAATAATCCATTGCTCTTTACAGTATCAGAATGGCTAAGGAGAGTTCCACGTCACAAAGAGATGTCCAACTCAGTAACTCATGAAGGCCTTGTGGACCTCCCTCTTGATGCTGCTGCTTGGCTGCTTCATTTTAAAAGTCAAAACCAAACTCTTCTAAAGACAGGAGATGTATGCTTTTTAAAAATAAAGTACATTCTTAATTCATAGAAAATTGCATTAATTTTTAACAATTTATTTATGATTTTTCAGTTAAAATTATCCAAAGAATATGTTTGGAGTAAGAGGGAGAAGACAGAAGCAGGTGCACCTCTCTCTCAGCTGGTAGAACATGGAATAAACCGAGTAAAATATGCATGTGATGTTATTGATGTACTAATTGATGAATTGAAAAATCTCTCTAACATCAAGCAGTAAGTAAAGATTACTACTATCTTATTTGAATAATTAATTGTAAACATTTCCTAACTATATTCAAATACAATAAAATTTATATGGATGAAAATTTAACTTATCATCCCCATGATGTGCTATGTAATTTTATTTTTATAAAACTAATAAAATTTTTCTTTTTTTTAAGGTGCAAGATGTTTGTAGCCATTGATGGTTTCAACAGTTTCTTCTATCCTCTAACCAGGCTTAACACTCCAACCAAGAAAAAAGTAAAACCTGAAGATGTAACTCTTACCAAATCCTTTTTAAAATTAACAAGAAATGATTGGGTAATGAAATAATATGATATTCATTTATTTTTAACAAATAATCTTCCTAAGTTATACTTATTTTTATATTCTTTTTAGACAAATGGTGTAATTCTGCTCACAGCAGACCAACTAGCAGTACCGGATGATCATCAAGAACAATACTTACCTAGATATTTATTGTATAAACAGGTATGTTTTTATAACTTAAAGTTTGCATCACATTGGAGTTAAGAACTCAATAATAATATTATTTTTGAATATTTTTTAGGGTTTTGAACACTTAGATCCATTTGTCCCTATAGAAGTGGGAAGATATACTGAAAAGGAATTTATCTCTTGTGCAAGTTACTACAGAGACCGATTATGGCTACGAGGTCCTCTTGACATTGAGACAGAGCTGAAACATACTAGTGCCTGTAATCCATATAGATTCATGGAGCAGTGTGCTCCATTGTAAATAAGATGTAATATTTAATAGGTTTTTATTAGTAATAAATTAATTTCAAGTACAAGGATTTATTTATTTTTCCTAGAGAATTTATTGATAATTTTAATATCTTCCTTCACACATTCACACCTATCAACTAGCCCCATTTTAAGCAACTAATGCTGATTGATCTTTACTATTACAGAGGTTGATTCCTCCTTTTAAGTGCAAATGGCACTTGTGCCAGGAGAGAATCACTCTCAAAACAACAATAAATCTGTTTTTGTTGCTTGTTTAAATGTTTAAACAAGAAACAAAGAAAAATAAAACTAAAAAGCAAATATGCATGTGTATTCACACAGGAATGTATATTAATATCCAGAATATAATAAACACATACAAGATGTGATTTACTGCCTGTGTTCATCACACAAACATTTGCCCCCACTAGGGATTGAACCCACAATCTATCGAGATGGCAATGGCTTGAGACCAGAATACACCTAAGTATGTAGTAAAGTAATAGGTATATTGAGTGTGGATTTAATAATTTATTTCAATTAAATTATATCTACAGTTGCACTTATCATGATCTAAACATTGTATCCAACAATGTGGCGCTTGCCAATGCATTCTCCCACATAGAACCAGAACAGCACCTCTGCACCAACTAACACGTTTAAGCTAGCTTGCTTGACTGTCTGCTGCTTCCATGCTCCTGATTTAGCACTTGAGATAAGCTTGCCAAGACCAGCCTTGATCTGAGGGATTTCGCTCATTTTTGGTGGAGCCAGTTCAACTCTTGCATATTTCATAAAAATGTTAAATTTAGGCCGAGCCAAACTGATTGCAGCTGTAATTGAAAAATAAATACGATTATCCACAGAACACATAACCTAAAAATCTTAATACTAATTAAAACCAAATTCGTGTTAGTCTTAGAGCGCTGTTTAAGTAGAAGATTAATTTTCGATGAAAATTTTTTTATTGTATCAGGAGTAGAAAGCTCCACAAAACAATTCATGTACCATACCCTTAAAGATACAATGAGAATTACATAACTTTTAAAAATCATAACATTAACTTCGAAGTCATAAAATGAAAATACATACAATTAATCAGAGATGGAACTTTAGCTACTGCACCGGCCATTTCGATATAATTTAATGAAAACAGATGAACACCAAAGTTTTGTAGCAACTCCCTTTTTAATTTTGGAATGAAATTAAAATCGTAATGAAAATGACAACTTGAACTGTCATTCACGGATTACGTTTGAAGCTGTCATTTGCGGGGGGTTTTGGCGGCATTCAACTATTTCGGACGTGATTTTTATTTCAGTGATTGTATTAATGTTTCGGAGTGGATCTTGTTGCGTAAAATCAGTGTAGTTTTGTATCATAAGTGTTAATAATGATGAGCAATGTGGAGGATCATTGAAATAAGCGTCAAGTGGTGTAAAAAACGATGCGATTTTGCAGTGTCTGCCATTGATTGATTGACGCCAAACCTAAGCGCCAAACTCTCCCAAGACGCATTGAAATGTATTACACTTGCATTTTAATGCAAATACTGAAGACATTAAAATACCGAAGACTTGGCTGTATGGGCTTTGTTCCCTTTGCCTTCCCTACATGGGAGAATTTTACAGCAAACTACTGAAGAAAAGTATTCTACCGTTAACGTGTGGCTCATAAGGTCCTGAAACCAGAACCGTAAAATTAAATAATAATAATAAGAGAGTTTTACAACAACACTGTTTTTTGCCTGACAAAGCATAAAAAATACATGAAAAGACGGGTTTACATGTAAGAAGCAAATAACAAATCGGTAGGGGTAAAGCAGGCTTATGTTCGGATACATAAAAGTATCCTTCTTGCGGTAAATACCGATTATTTGTTATCTGTGCCAATTCTAGAGATTAGTTTTTACACAGGCAACATTGCCTGCTACGTCGATCACTTCTGTCAAATGTGGCACCGCCGGCCGCAGGGTTTACTTAATTTGAGCATTTTCCTTTCCATGATTTTCTAGCATTTTAATTATTTATTTAAAGAAATATAACAGCAGTTAATAATCAGAGAAGTCTCTGATTTTGAAAATTTTAACATGTTGTACGGGGGTGAGTAAAAAATAAAAAATTTTTCTAAACATTACATAGCGTGGCAAATATAAAGTAACTACTGAATATTGCTAAAACTACAGAATTTATATAGCATTTTGTCTATAAATCATGATTATAGACACAGCTTGCTCTACCTTGCTCCAGTTAGAGACTTGCTACTTATTTAGGATATTACTGAAAAGTTCAGGACACGTCAGTTCTATCGTTGACGCGTAATCGCCGGGCTAACAACAATAACCTGTAAATAAATGTATAAACAGTTTGGGTTGCATGTTTATCATTATAGAGTGCTCTTCAATAAGTATCATATATCAGAGTACCATGTAAAAATTCAAATAAATCGTCATTGTTTATTTTATTTAAAAGAACCTTACCACTTACTATCTTATTAGATGCATTATGCAATACTGTAGATTCTATTATTTTTAATGACATAATCACTGAGTACCTGATAGCAAACAATTTGATTTTTTTGGTTTTGGTTGGTTTCCTAAACCATCATTTTTATTTTTTCTAGGGATTCCATGTGTTCTTATAGTGTGTGTACTGGGATTGAGCCATGCCAACACACTGCAGGGCACTATTGACACTCAGCGGTTACAGAGTATACTACAAGAGGGAGTGAAAAGCAAAGAGATTAATACTCTCTTCTTTGCACTCAAAGGCTTAACAAATCTAAAACTCTCTATTCCGAATGTTTGTGAGGTATAACAGAGTTTAATTGTGTTTTTGTCTCTTAATGTTTCCTTATAAATATTTTATTATCTTTATAAATCTCTTTATTTATACTTATTATTCAGTTTATCATTTTATAAATAGAATGGTATATCAAATTTCTATTTTGCATGCACCATTATGATATTTTGAGTTACCTAATGAATTAGTATATTCATGGATATTAATGTTTGTTTCTACAGGTTATAAAAAATGCCAAATATGACTCTAACAATATTGAGCAAGTGTTCTACCTCACAAATGCAGCAAAAATATCTGGCTGTGTTAACTCACTCTCACCTGAAGTGATGAAAGGGCCTGTCAAAGTTTTAGAAAAAGAAGATGTGACTATACCTGAGCTATACCATGCTGTGTACTCATTGAAGGCTATTGGAAAGGGTTCAACCTATGATAAGGAGGATGGCCTTAAAAATATCATTCAACTGTTGAAGAAAGATGATTCACCTGCTAAGTATGTTTTTAATGTTTAACTGTCTTGTACACAATCTGTTAATTTTGATAACCCAAAGTGATTAAAATAATTTTAAAAAGGCTATGAAATTTGTGTTTAGAAGTGCATATTTTAATATATCTTATAGAGTTTGATTGATAAAGCCTTATTAACTGTTGTCATGTGTAAACAATATTTGGTATATTGTGAACTACCTGTAGGAAATACAGTCATAGAACTGTATTGTCTTGTTTGGTCTTACTTTGTAAAAGATAAGTATCTCAAACTATTATTAAAACTAATAACTTATGGATATTTTCACTTGGTATCACAATTTGCCAGTGTAAGGCACTGCTAGAGGGTGCAGAAGAAGGAGAATGATTTGATGATTGAATGAATAAATTGTATGTTAGTGTATAGATTTTTTTATTAATTATCATTATAAGTATTTGTTTCAAGTGACTATGAAATGGAGACAGTTTTAGAACCGTGACATTGGGTCCTGCTGATAAAAGAACCTAATTAATCTACAGTTCTGTGGTTCTGAAGAGGCATTTGAGATGGTATGGATGATTGTCCATGACTGTTTACGTTTGTTTCTTTTTGTTAGTAGACACAATAGGAAATCAATTGTGTCTCGTCCTTAGCAGGATTAGTGTCAGTCCAGGGGTTATAAAAATGTAAGCTAAATGTATAAGTGCCGATGTGTAAGAGTTTTATTGCCCCGACTGCTGCCCTCCTAAATGGGGCTTTAGGTATCAGGCAGGCTTATGCAATTTAAATAATGTGGAATATTTGGTATCTATTCTTTCTTGCCAGTCCAGCTCATCCATAAATCTAAGCAGATCTTTCAAAAAGCAACCTCCAGAAATATGCCTATTTAGTTCTATAGTATGTAAGGCGTATAACCAAGTGTGAATGTGTTCCAGCTACGGCTACGTATTCGCCCTATGCGAGCACATGGGCTGCGCCCCATGGACGGCCACTCATGCCGAAGGTGTGTTAATGTCGGCCGACGAGACCGACTCGCGCGCGCTCAGCTTCGACGGAGGCCTGCCCGTCACCTCGCTCGTTCTCACCACCATTATCAGGTAATTAAGACTATTTTACTTATTCTGATAAATAAGCAGTTTCAATTAGGTACTTATCTGTATAATAAACTTAAAGATAATTTAAAAAAGACAACTATAGTGTTACTAACTTTTAATGGACTGTGTAATGGTAGTAAAATTTCTAATTTGTGTTTTCTTATTTTCGATAGAAGCGTATAGGTACTTGACGTGCTATTTTTTTGGTGAGACACAAAATATCCGTGAACTACTTAAAATTAACAGATACGGTCTCCTACCGTAAGATCACAATAGGGCATAGAGTAGGTCGCTGCACAAGCACGAGCGGATGCTCATTATTTTAAGGGAGCGGGTTATTTTACGTTATTTTTTTTCAAGTCCAATTTATTTAATAGAGATCAAACATCTCTGCATTTACACCGTCGATGGTCATTGTTGTTAGGTCGTACAAGTCGCTGAAGAAGCCGTCGCCGCTGTCGGAGGAGCAGCGTCTAAAGTTCGCGCAGTACCTGGTGGGGCGGCGCTCCGTCAACACGCCTCGCGGCGCTGCCCTGCTGCTGGAGGCCGCCACGGCCCTGGCTGACGACCAGGTATTTTCTCTTCTTTCTACAATCAGGGTTTTCCTTCAAAAGTCGCGTGAAAAGAACTGCACATTGACAACTCATCCGAACCCCAATTGGATTCTATCTTGCTGGTATTACAGGCAAACTTTATTCTGAACAAAAATACAAATTAAACAATGTTTGTTACAGCCCACTGCGGTCAGCATCAACTTCAAAGGCAAGAAATACGTGACTTCCGAGTCTGATAGCGTCGAGTTCTCCATTACCGACTTAATAGGCCGCCCCGTGGCCGGCCTCAAGCCCGAAGACGTAGTGGCGCAGTCCGGCACGCGCCTCGCCGACGACGTCGTGGTCCTCTCCAAGCAAGTCCTCACGCAGAAGCCCAACGAACCCACCACTTACATCCTTAACCTCAGCAAGATTAAGGCCCAATATGGCTTGTACAAGATCGCTCTAAGCGCTGGCAGCAGGACCACTAATGTAAATGTCGCGGTGTTGGGAGAAATCCAAGTGACAAGCATCGAAGTTGGTATTGGAGACGTGGACGGCACTACCAGCCCTAAAGTCACCACCGTAGCCTACCCTAACAAGCTCGTGGATAAGCTACAGGCTGATCATTTGCAGAAGTAAGTATGCCGCGACCTGAATTTCTTGTAATTTAGGAATTAATTGTTGTGCCCGATGCATGGCAATAATCTTAATGTACGGATCTGAATGTTGGGCAATGAAAGCGATGGATGTGTGAAGTCACAAGAATGGACAAGATCAGGAATGAGTATATCAGAGGAAGTTTGAAAGTAGCGCCAGTGACAGAAAAAATTAGGAGCAATAGGTTAGCGTGGTGTGGACATGTGATGAGGAGGGATGAATTACACATTACAAGAAGGATGCTGAGCATGGGTGTGGACGGACCTAGAGTGAGAGGAAGACCAAAGAAACTATGGATTGAATGCGTGAAGAATGAATAAAAGAAGTGAGTGCTGAGCTGACGAGTGACAGGAGAAAGAAAGAAGAAGACATGTTGCCGACCCCACCTAGAGTAGGAAAGGGTAAGAAGAAGAAGCATGGCAACAGGCTCGCCATCTGTTCGGATAAATATAATCAGGCGAAATTTAATATTAGGTCCTTACATATGAAATTGGCGTTTTGTATGAAGATTTTGGGGAACTGCATTTTCCATACTAACATTTTTTCAGTTTTCTTCACAACGACAAATCCAAAGATAATAATATTTAGCATGTATCTTTAGACAAGCTTTAGCTATATGTGTGATATCACACTTCTTAAAAAATATCTATCTTTTTTATGTGAATGCAAATCAAATTATGTATTCGGAAGGCACTGAAAAAGAGTTGTCTCCGTGTCCTATTTTTACACAATAAAACTTACAACGAATTATCAAAACAAATCAAAAGAGTTCGAAAATATGGTCTATTTTTAGAGGAAGTAATTATTTTTTAAGAATACTCTGAAACTTAACAGTTACAAACAAAATACTTAATAGTAAGAAGAAAATCACCAATTTCATAGGTAAGGACCCAATATTACGTTACAGGAATTAATCTGCTTACAAATACATGTAACTCTCTGAAATGGGATTGATTTACCCATGTGGCATTTTATATCAATTTTAATTTAAATTAACCCAATTTGTATCATATTTTATCCGCGCTGCCTCCTTCCACCGTCTCATCGCCAGCTTTCAGAACCAATCCTTTCTTCGCACACCCTTCCTTTAGGAACGTTTTATTTCGCCCAAAATTTGGCCGATTAAGTTTGGTGTACCGTGACAGGCTTACGTTCAGAAATAGATATCTCGTCTGCGATGATTACGACTCACCGCCATGTTTTGCGTGTGCAGGGTAACTTTGAAGTTCTCGGTGCGCGACAAGTACAACAAGCCGGTGACGGTGGCGCAGGCGTTCGTGCTGGTGGCGGCCGGCGACAGGGAGGCCATCTTCGTGGCTGAGCCCGACAACACCAAGACTTACAAAGTTGATCTGGTCAGTTACTAAATCTAAGTGAATATAGCTTTGACTTTAAGGCCCAGCGCATATTATCGACATCGGCAAGGAAGGAATCCTTCGGCATCCCTACATGCAGGCGTACAATGTCGGCAACTATGCCTTGGCATACTGCAACGTCCTTAAGCATGCCGTACCGTCCAAACTACCCCCGAGTGTTGCCTTGGCGCGGCGGCAGCGTACTGAAGGATACCGAACTATCCCGAAGCAACCCCAAGGCCGCCGATGCAGCCGACGCAGCAACCTCAAGCATACCCAAGCGGTATTTTTGTTACTACGGCCATATATCATGGAAATTTCTACTTGGTTGTCATGAAGTTAATATGTGATGTTATTTATCACCTAAAATCCTGAGCCGTGCCGATAATGTGCGCCGGGCTGAAGTTGTCTAATTTCATTTTCACAAATTCTAATTTCACAAACATTTTATTGCATTTATGGTGTACATCTATGTTTCTACCCAAGCACAAGCACCGAAATACTAATGAAACAATGGGAACTGCCAAAAATACGACGACTTTAACCGCCATGTAGGAACATTTTTCTTTCCGTATTTTGACATTTTAGAGAAAATCGACATGACAAACCAATTTTTGCTTTATCATGCTGAAGTTTTAATTGTTATGATGTCACGTCCTTCACTATATATACTATAAACAGCACTTTTTGTGAAGATAACCCTGAACTATTCCAGCGTTTATCGGATGTCGACGAGATCCGAATAAACTTTGCTTATACCCTGTCCTAACTTTGCTTTTGCTAAAGAGCATAGTTTGCATGGCGCCGAGAATTTTTTATAATTTACCCACTGACATTAAACAAATGCAAATTTATTCAGAAATAAATTAAAGAAGGTATTATTCGAAAAATGTTATAATATTGTCGACTTCTTGCATGATAATTATTTTATTTAAAATATATTGACTTAGATTAATTTATTGGATTGTTTTATTTTGCATGTCACAGGTTTGTTTTGATAAAACATGTTAAAACTGTAAATGACTATTATAAGAACCAAAGTAGACACATGTTTATGCGAATAAATTCTCATTTCATTTCATGACGTATATACAGGAAATTTAAAGGGCTGTTCAAGTAGGAAGATGGGTCTTCATAATATTAGGTCCTTACCTATAAAATTGGTGTTTTGTATGGAGATTTTGGGGATGTCTGCATTTTACATACTAACATTTTATCAGTTTTCTTCACAACGACAAATCCAGAGATAATAATATTTGGCATGTATCATTAGACAAGCTTTAGCAATATGTGTGTGAACACGCTTGATAATAATTATTTAACGTTTTGATGTTAATGCAAATCAAATGATGTATTCGGGAGGCAGTTAAAAATAATTGTCTTTGTGTCTAATTTTAACACAATTAAACTTACAAAAAATTATCAAATTAAATAATACGAGCTCAAATATATGGTATATTTTTAGAAGAGGCAATTATTTTATAAGAATGTTCTGAAACTTAATAGTTACGGACAAATTGCTAAGACAGAATAAAAACACCAATTACATAGGTAAGGACCCAATATACAGGAAATTTAAAGGGCCGTTGAAGTAGGAAGATGGGTCGTCATAATAACACGATGTTTCAGAACGTGGGCGCGATCGCGAAGCACCTGGGCCACGTGTCGGGCGCACACGCCCTGACGGTGTTGCTGGGCGACGCCGCCGTCGCCGCGCCCGTCGCCTGGCCGCTGGGACACGTCGCCTTCAGCTTCGGCAAGGACGCGCCGCCCGCAGGTACCTAGCTTTGTTTACGTGTACAGCTTTCTACGTGGAAGAAACACTAATTGGGCCCTCATGCTCTCATAATCGCATTGGTGAAAGAAAGTAATTGCAATGTCGAGAGCCTATGACTCGACGGTCTCGGAGATCGTTATATGACATTGTGAAACTTACGGTCCTGTGACGAGGTGGATGCCGGAGATAAATAGAAGCCCGGAGATGTCGTCACTTATGGTATATATATATATTTAAAAACTTTAGGCACACTGAAACAATTTATAAAAAGATAAATTTCACAAATCACTGAACATAAAACTTAAAGGTATATCAAAGGTAGGGATACTTAGAACAGTGCCTTTGAAAAGTTATTTAAAACTTTTAAACAATTAACGTTATAGTTTATTATATAATGAGACCAAAAACAATGAAAAAGAGACAGATGGTTAGTTTAAAAACAGAAACAAAGAGAAAATGGCCAGAGAAGAGCGTAATGAGAGCAAAGAGTCTATATATTACACTGATATAGCGCCTCGTTGCACATGGGAATAGGCGTGATGTGTGGTCGTTGTTAATGTTCGATTTGCTCGCAGAGTCGGTGGCGGCGAGCAAGCGCGGCGTGCAGGCGGAGATCCGCCACGTGTTCCGCGAGGCAGAGGCGCGGCCGCCGCGGCTGGTGTCGGACGTGTTCGCGGCGGCGTGCGCGGCGCCGCTGCTGCTGCTGCTGCTGCTGTGGGCGCGCCTGCGCGTCAACCTCGCGCTGCTGCCCTGCTCGCTCAGCGCGCTGCTCTTCCATCTCTCTCTGGGAGGTAAACACACACTACACACATGTCCTTGAGGTAGTGTTGCCGATCGACTATCGATGATTAATCGATAGCCAACCAATCGTGAGACTGTCGATCGGCCTATCGATTGTATCGACACTATCGATAGTATCGTTACAAATAAAATCGATAGTGTCGATACTATCGATAGTTTGTATTGACGAAATACAATACTATCGACAGTTTTGCACTCATTCGATATTATTGCCTAGTTCTGTGCTATCGATAATATCGATATATCGATGGGGTACGTTTTTTTCGATGTAAACTAGCGATAGTTTTAATATCGATAGTTCGGATAGTTCTTTATGATATTATTATTATTATATTATTATCAGGCAGTCAGTTGGTGCAACTGATAATGCCTGTATCTAAATATACATTATTTAATTTTTATTTTTCATGTATCTGTCCAGCCTGTTTTTAAATTGGTTGGTGTTTTCAGCAGACACTATATCCTGTGGGAGTCTATTCCATGCATCGACTACTCTGTTAGTCAAAAAGTGACGATGGGGATTGTTCTTTGACGGTTTAGTGCTGAGCTTTAGGTGGTGTCCCCTTAAGTGAGCATTGCCGTTACGTATGTAAATTCCATCTATCCCTTCAACGTCATAGTGGCCATTCAATAATAATAAGCTAGCTGATATGATAATAATAAGCTCAGAAGATATACCCATTCCTGGATTCTGCCCGGAGGTGGCGGCCGGTGGATGCCATCTGACGTTAGCGACCGCTCCCGAGGTCGCTTGCGTCAATGGCGAAAAAGGACGGAATTATGACGGCCGCCTTCTCCCTCCAATCCATAGAGGCTAGATTAGTTCCCAAGGTGGGCCCCAAGGGGTCCACGGGACACTCGACGGGAGTCTTGTTGTCTTCACATCTTCACATTTTTGTCGAGTTTTGGGAATATGGTAGAAATGTACCTGCAGGAGGTCCACCGGAACCAGATCAATTTTGAAAATGGTGTATGAGAAAAATAAGTCTGGGAACCTCTGGGCTAGAGGATCCTCATCCTGCTCCTTCTCTGCCTCCTCATGCAAGAATCCCTTCGTTCTCGCAGGAGGCTGCAGCCTCCCACACTCTCTTGCTGCCACGCTGTTGAAATGCATTTATACCCTAGGATGAGCCGTCCCTCTAGGGTTATGTGGGGCTCCTCTGTTCATCACTGAGAAACGTTGTGTTTCTCAGTGATGAACAGAGGATGAGGTGTACCACCACGCTCTCCCAAAGCGGATTAGTAGGCTCCTCCGTTGGTTAACGTAAACCACGTCCAGAACTTTTTTTTATTTATTTAACCGGCCCTGGCTTCTAGGCCTTCAGCTGAGTCTTGATACAGGCAACATCTATAAATTCCCCACCGTATTTGTTACATTTTTATAGATGAGTCTATAAGCTTCTGGAGTATTCAGTAGTTCTTCCAATTGGCGGGGCACTTTTTCAAGGTATCTTGGAGACTCGTAACTAAATCAACCGTTGTATTGCGAAGTGTTGGCATATAAACAAGAGATGTTCTATATTGGCAACTTCTTGATTGCAGTAATGACACCTGTCGGTATCTGCTCGCCGAATTTTCTTTAAACATACATACAATCACGCCTGTAATCCCCGAAGGGGTAGGCAGAGTCCAAGGAGCACTGTGTTCCTTAAGGCCACATTTAGCCATACCAAAATTGGGTTTGGTCAGATGAAAAATGGTGAAAGAGTAGTGACAAGTGGCTAGCTCATCGCCTACAGAATCACAGACCCAGCACCCAATACGCCCTTAGTCGCCTTTACGACATTCTAGATAAGAAAAGCAGTTGGCACATTCTTTTTGTGTCCCGGACCAACACGGGACCTTTCTTTAAAGTTGATGGGATTGCATAACGTCCTGTGAACCTGCTTGTATCGATTACAACCACAGTCAAAGAAGTACTTGTACTGTCCTGTGGATGTACTTGTTACAAGCGCTCGCGGTAATGAACTTTAATACAATGGTTTAATTTAATACTGTAATTTTAAAATAATTCATAATAAACTATTTATTTGTAAAATGCATAATAATTGTTGTGGATTGAGGATAGCTGGCAGGCTGGCAGCCATATTTAGTAATATAGATTTTTAATTTAAGAAGACGTCATTATTGATTTTTTGGTTTGAGTTGTCATTGTATATAATTTCTTTGGAATATATTTTTGTGTTTATCTTCTAAGTTTTATTTATTTGAAGGATTAAGCTGTACACCGATTCGGGCTCTATCGAACCTTTACAATAATGTAAAATATTGACGATTTTAAGTGCCGAACTTGGCCTATGAAAAAAAAAATTTTGATTTGATTTGCCTCGGTCGGCAGGTTCTCTGGCGCATTTTAAGTGCCGAACTTGGCCTATGAAATAAAATTATTTTTGATTTGACTTGTGTCGGTCTGCAGGTTCTCTGGCGCTGTACGGCGTGCTGTGGCTGCAGCTGACGATGTTCGAGACGGCGCGCTACCTGCTGCCGCTGGCCGCGCTCACCTTCCTCTCCGGGCACCGCCTGCTGCGCCGCCTCGCCGACAAGACGCGCTAGACCCGCTACACCCGCTGCACCCGCTACACCCGCGTGCCCACCGACACCCACGTGGCCCCGACTCTGCATTTACGGTTAAACAATACAATCGCAATGTCTCAAACTATTTGTCACATTAAAATTTCACTAACGGGACTACACGCGACGTACATTATGTAGTATAAATATACTAGATACTACTTACTGCTCGACGTTAGTGTTAGTGTAATTTTTATATACAATGCAACGAGAGAGTTTAAAATCTTAATTTGTGACATTTTGTAGTCTGCTAATCAATTTGCTTTAGTTTTAGGCCCGTATTACAGAACCAAACTCAAGCGTAGATCTCTGCTTGAGCGCAGTTAAAATGGGCTCAATAGCGCCATCCCTCTCTAACAGTACTCAAGCAGAGATCTACGCTTGAGTTTAGTTCCGTAATACGGACCTTAGAGTGCCTTTCCAGCGAGTCACGTGTAACGAACGACTACGAAATGTTCAAAGTTGTATTGAGAAGTTTTTGCGTTTTATTGCTTGAGTTGTAAATTTGAAGACTCTGGGCTACATATAACATATAGGTGTCACGTATGTTAGAGGGTTACTCGAAATTTATATTTGACAGCTGTCACGGGGTTATCATAGTGTAAAAACCTATAGTGGACTGGGATGAAACTACATTAATGAATATCACAAAATACTGCTATTAACTGTTATGGAAGTTGCGTTAAATATAACTAACGGAGCTGACACCCGGAGAATCGTCAAATATCGTCCTCGGCATATATAGGCAGCCTATCACAAGGCTTCCTCAGGTAGAAACACATGAGTAGTATGGGCCGTAACACCACTCTGGCCCAATGCGGCTTGGTGGGTAAAAACTGTAGTGATAACTACCGGGACCAACGGTCTCGTCTAACATATTTTTGTTGAATTAATACTTAGGAACCAGTTTACATGGCGCCCACCGTTTCGTGATATTCCTCGCGTTATATCACGAAACTGTGGGCGCCATTTTACTTTGAGGCCATGTAAACCTAGCGCATGTGAACGGTTAGGTTAATATATAAAATAGGTTTGATACCTTTTCATGCCAAGGACGCCTCCTTGTTCATTCAATACAAACAGGTTTCGCAACTGGACGACCTTGTACGCCTGTTTTGCCTCAGAGCGTGAATCTGAAACTGAGTCACTTTTGTTATTTACAAAATGTACTATTTGTTGTGTCATGTTTAACAATCCATAGCAGTCAATATTATGTAATAATAGGCTAGTTGACTCATATCAAAATACATAATTTTAGTACAAGGGTCAGAAATATACCAAGTTCTATTAATAAGGGATTGCTGGAGAAATTCAATTTAAACATTTTTTTTCCGTGAAATTGGTGACGTAACGAATCTGGAAAATTATTTATACGCATGATGAAAATCCGTCAAACCCAATCAAACATGTCTGTCAGTTGTGTGAGCCTGCGTCACGCATGCATATTGATAAATTGTGACCTCACGGCACGGACAATTCATAGACCATCATGGCCGACAGCGTTTATGCCTGTCAAGCAAAAACGTATTTTAAAATTTATTGTGATATAGACTTCAAAAAAATATTATTATTATTGCATGGTGCTGGCAAACTAATGAATCATTTAGGGCCCAATAAAAAGGGTCAACTAGCCTATACTGTGTTAGCCTAGCCTGTCGATGCTTTAATGGCGGCGATCTCATCCAATTCTTGTAAACCAATAGTTTTTAACACCATAGCACACTTATCTCACTTCAGATGACTGTTTTTTACTTAGCAATATAAATAAATATTTAAGAGAAGGTGAGGAAGTTTGTGTATGTGGAAGCGAGTCATTGAGCACATATTGTTTTGTTCTTAAGTTGAGAGATACATGAATACCAAATGTGTATAACATTAAATTGATAAAAGATCATTTGAAATAAATAATGTGATTCTATTCTCGACTTTTAATTTTAGTCTTAGCTTTATATCCCATGTAGTGGGTGTTAACACACTTCTGCCTATCCCTTCTTCTTCGGGGAAAGAGGCGTGATGATTATTTAAGATATGATGTTGTTTATATCCCACAACAATCCTCCTTATAAAATACAGTGTGGAAAGTTGAGATGGGGCATTATGGGCAGCTCCTAGCTGCCACGCAAAAATGGTCTTAGGGACCTTTCCCAACTTTTTCAGTCAAATCAATCGACATTCACAGATTTAAGATAAAATGTAGTCAGCGAGAAAATCGTCAGAATTGAGCAGCGACCTCATATCCTGCTATAGACGTGTCATACAAGGCGACTCAACTCAAACCAAACATATGTTGTTTTCAACCATGAGTAATTGTTTATCGATCCCTTTCCTGCATGGGATTACAACACTGGGATCAACAATGTTAGAGTACTAGAACATCCACAAACCAAAGAGAACTTCCCATACATTTTAGGGTAAAGG
Source organism: Parapoynx stratiotata (assembly GCA_910589355.1). NCBI lineage: Eukaryota > Metazoa > Arthropoda > Insecta > Lepidoptera > Crambidae > Parapoynx > Parapoynx stratiotata. Next base: position 2,162,816 of record OU342458.1, read on the forward strand.
GAAAGTGGAATTTTCATAAGCTAAGATTTTTTAATTATTAAGCTTTTTCTAGGCCAGCTTTATGTGTATCGTATTTTTGTAAGAATACCGATGTTTGTCATTTCTTTGGAGGACTGTCCACCCGACCCCCGCCAGTGAAAAATACAAGTTAGAATTTTACTTTTGGTTGAAGGGTTAAAAAAAATCTGTTATTAAAATAAATTTAATTATTTAAATGTCCTTATCTAAATTAATTTACTATCACACACTGAATCTTACTTGATAAACTATAATTATTAATTTAAATATATCTAAATGTTATAAATTTATATTAAAATTAAGTATAAAATGTAGGCGATTGTTACAGTCATCATAAAAATATTATACAATCAAGTGTATTTTGTATTAAAACTGTCAAACTTCATGTCATACAAATACTTTTGAATTAAAGTAGTTTTATACAAATTGTTACACAATGATTGTTGTATATCGGATCCACCGATAAAGTCTTTGCATTATTTGGAATTCAGAGATTAATCTGCATCATGTCAAATTTTTCTAGAACATGATAGAAAACATTAAATTGTTTTAAAATTCAGCATCCAGTGTGAAGACATTGTCCATTGGGTTAGCCATTACTCCCCACTTTTGATATTCACCAACTTTCTTTTCAAAGAAGTTTGTTTTTCCTTCCAGAGATATGAGATTCATGAAGTCAAATGGATTCTTAGTATTGTAATGCTGGAAAGAACAATAGCATTGATTAGTAAGCAATGCAAGAAAAAATTCAATGTTGATGCATTCTCAAAATATTTGACCAACCTTTTCTCCGAGCAAGTCTACAAGTAATCTGTCAGCAACAAATTCAATGTAGTCTGACATCAAGTCACAGTTCATGCCTAGAAGTCTGACTGGCAAAGCGTCTGTGAGGAACTCCTGCTCAATGACAACTGCATCTTTGATTATCTGCAGCACACGCTGCTTGCTTGGCTTCTGAACCAAGTGTTTGAACATAAGGCAAGCAAAATCAGTGTGAAGTCCCTGAAAGGAAATTGGAGTTTTCTTTTTTATTCTTTGTTTTTAAATACAAAAATAAATAACTTGATACCCATTACTAAATATTGCTTTAAAGCTTCATCAGTTATTATGTAGGTTACAGATAATGTTATTGATCTGCAATATCTTTGATTAATATGACATTATTGACGATTTATCAGCATTATGTAAGTTAAATTACCTCATCCCTTGATATAAGTTCGTTGCTGAATGTCAGGCCAGGCATAAGGCCGCGCTTCTTCAGCCAGAAGATGGATGCAAAACTGCCAGAGAAAAATATGCCCTCAACTGCTGCAAATGCCACTATACGTTCTCCAAAAGTTGCAGTCTTGCTGCCAATCCACTGAAGGGCCCAGTCAGCCTTCTTCTTGATGCAAGGTAGAGTTTCAATTGCATTAAACAGGAAATCCCTAAAAAAGTATAAAATAAACACCATGGCGAACAAAATAAATTATGAAATGAAAAAAATATTTAAAACAATATGAAAAAAAAAAATTGCAGGAATAACAACTGACCTTTCCTTAGGATCTCTGATGTAAGTATCAATAAGCAGTGAATACATTTCAGAGTGAACATTTTCCATAGCAATTTGGAAACCATAGAAACATCTAGCTTCAGTCACTTGAACTTCTTGAGAGAACCGTTCTACTAAATTTTCATTCACAATACCATCTGATGCAGCAAAGAAGGCTAACACATGCTTTATAAAGTGTCTTTCGCAGTCCTTCAAATTGTCCCAGTCACTTAAATCCTGTCATAAATAAAAACATGTTTATTTTCGATCATTAAAAAAAATATATTTAATAATTTTAATGTGAGTAATGGACATATTTTTACCTTCGATAAATCAACTTCTTCGACGGTCCAAAAAGACGCCTCTGCCTTTTTGTACATGTTCCAAATGTCGGGGTACTGGATCGGGAAGATGACGAAGCGCCGCGGGTTCTCACGCAGTAGCGGCTCCAGTTGAGGGTCGAATGCCGGCTCTTTGTTGACCTCATTTTCTATGTCCATTTTATTTACTGTCACATTTTCATTTCTAGCAGATAATACGTTATTCTTTACCGGCGACTGCAAATTAAATAATATTTTAATAGTTACAAAATATTAAGTAATGAAAAAAATTACGTTTAGATTATATTTTACATGATACTTTATAATGTTGACTTTGTAAAAATAGTTTAAGCCTTTTAATTTGCATTGTGAATAAAATAAAATTAACCTTAAGATGCACGTTGTTAATTATATTGATGATATTCTCCTTGTCAACAGACATTTTTAATGAAAAAGAACCGCTGGTGAACTGATTACTTTATTAAATATGTTGTCTCTAGAGAAACAAGTAAAACTTTTGATTTATTTTCAAAATTAAGACGTGAAACATTTGGTGAAAGACGATGAATGAATGACCCTCTTTTGTAAAAGCAATTTTGTGTTGTGTATTCAGGCGGGAAGGCGGGAACGTTGCCAGTCCGAAAATTAACCGAGCAAGCTATAAGTATTAAATATAAATTACAAATGAATACTTTTTGAAATGAACAAACGCTCTATAATTTAATAAATATTCTTCGTTATTTATCTATAGGTCCAAATACAATTTTAATGTCGGATTTTGCTTTTAGATTCATTGATATTTGAAAATTGTGATATTTGAAAGTGCCTTAGGAGGCTCAAATCGGAACATATCTTGTATTTTATAAATAGTGCAATGAACCATTCGCAACTGTTTATGACATTTTAGCGGGAAGAAATTACCTCCCACTCTTTTCTTGGTTATTCCCAAATATTAAACAACATCCTTCACTATTCAACAACGTCCCATTTTGAAACATTTTTTAATCATTTTGCGTTTCATCAATATGTTTTCATTTGTTGAAATTCAGTGAAATCACAAGGTACATCATTTTCATAATACCGCGAAATATTTTAAAACAATCGTATTGGCTAAACTTCTAACCAATCGTTAGAATACTGCGTTCAGCTTTATTTATTTTTGATTGTAATAATAGTTTTTCTTTTTATACATTTTCATTGCTTTTATTTCACTATTTATTACAGTGTTCTTCATCAATAATGATAGAAATGAAAAAAAGAATTCCTAGTCGAATGGTAGAATTTGTGATTTTTTCCATCACATACACATAGTGATTGGGCTACTCTGAGCAGAAGCCTAGGCCTAGATCCTCAGAGTAAACAGAACTGGAGTAGCCTTTGTCTAACATTCCCCTCTGCCAAATGCACAAGCATCGGATGCTTGCACGTTTAATAAAACTAGTTGAGCCGCCATTTTGACAGCCATAACATTGTAAACGTTGCGGCGAACAGAGCTCCCGCAAAAATGCCTACCTGTGCTGTTTTTTGTTGTAAAAATAAATAGAAAACATCGAGTATGTTAAAAGATGGTTCACCTTTTATTTGTAATTATAATTTTTAAGATTTCATGATTATTTACTTCATTATTTCTTGTTTTAGAATTCTACGATTTCAAATTTCGAGCGCTAGTCTCGTGGGGAGTGCGGCTGTGACGTTGTCAAAACGCACACCCCACGTGACTATTTTAAGCGTGTGTGTGCGTGAAATTTAAATTTGTCTGTCGAATTATGCATGTGTGCATTTGTAAAAACGTTGTGCATTGTGCTGGCTTTAAGTGTAGTGGTATCCTTACCCCCCGCAAGAAATGGCAGAAAAAAATGTTTGAGAAATTGACTAATGGCTACTCCAGTTCTGTTTACTCTGAGGCCTAGATCTAATTGAAAACTTATCCATTTACTTTAGGTAGTGCTGTTTTCAACACCAAAGGGAGTTTTTGGTGCCATTTCATATAAATTCCTATGGTGGATGTGATTTTTTTTAATGATTGTAATATTGTTTCGTGTTGGAGTGGATCTTGTTGCGTGAAATCAGTATAGTTCTGTGTGATAAGTGTCTGTGTTGACTAGAAATATGGAGGACTATTGTAATAATTGTCAAGTGGTGTGAAAGACGATGGGATTTTTATCATGGTAATCCACCTCATCGAAGTAACACCACAGTCTCTGCCATCGATCGGTTGACGCCAAACTCTCCCAACATGCATTGAAATGCATCACTCTAGCATTTCAATGTAAATTATTAAGAACATGGCTGTTTTGACTCAATTCCCTTTGCTTTTCCTGCGTATAGGTAGAATTTAAAAAAAAAACTAATAGTCAAGAAAAACCTGTCACCAATATATGAATACTTAAAAAATACTGTGCAAATATCTGAAAAACTGTGATAGTGAGCAACGCAAGAAAAGTTTATAACGTTTAAAATTAAGAAATGGCCTAAAGGACGAGTTTCCAGATCCTGTAAGACAAAAAAAGTACCTGTCAGCAGTCAGTGTCATTGTCAAGCGTGATTTTGCGGTGATTGTCGTGTCAAAAAAGGGTTTTAATATTCTGATTTATTCTATTTATTTATGTTACTCGCATAAGGATTTAATACCTTATAAAATGTCTGATAATGATGATGATTATAATATGTGCGAGGAAGAGGAGGACTATGGCTTGGTAAGCTTTGTTTTTTACTCGCAGCATATCTGCCTACAATCATTAGCTCGAATGTCCTTTATTTGTTTGAATTAAAATCGTGTATTTGTAATATCACTATGATTAAGACGTTTTATGTGTACCGATACGATTTCAAAGTCTATTTTGGGAAAATCCTTTTTGAATTTGAAAATAAGTTGAAGTTAAGTTTCTACAAGGGCCGCTTACAACACAGAATCGAGGCTTACAAAAACATTACTTCACATACACATATCATGATGGGTCTTTTCTGAATACCGTGATTTATAATGTGGTAAAATCTTTAATAAATAATCCTGACATAAAAAAATATTTTAATGTTTTTGTAAGGTTAGTTTATGATACCTGCTCTTGGTGTTTTCTTTCAGTCAATGACTATTATCTCCTGGACTGACACTTGTCCTGATAAGGATGAGACAATTGATTTCCTACTGTGTCTACAAACATATAAGATGATGAGTTATATACACAGAATGACTTTTTGTTTTAAGTTTCTATGATTTATTTCTCACAGGAATATTCAGAAGATAGCAATTCTGAACCAGATGTGGACTTAGAGAATCAGTACTACAACAGCAAGGCTCTGAAGGAGGATGAGCCCCAGGCGGCTTTGCTTAGCTTCCAGAAGGTGTTAGAGTTGGAAGGGGGGGATAAGGGGGAGTGGGGCTTCAAAGCACTTAAACAAATGATCAAAATTAACTTTAAACTTGTAAGTAGCTTAATTCTTATTATATATTTTTTATATTGCCATTGTGACATAAACATCTTCTGTGTTGTTGCATAATCTGCTTGTATGTTGTAAAAAAAACAATTACAACATAACATAAATATGTTTTCAAATAAAAAAATTATTTTATTTCCAGGGAAATTTTACAGAGATGATGGCAAGGTATAAGCAACTCTTAACATATATCAAAAGTGCAGTCACAAGGAACCATTCTGAAAAATCTATCAACTCAATACTAGATTACATTTCAACATCCAGAAATGTATGTATTTTAGTGTGTAATAATGTGAATGTAATTTTTCCATTAACCTTTTGAAGTTCTTTAATTATTATTTATTCCCCTACACAGATGGAATTACTTCAAGATTTCTATGAAACAACTCTAGAAGCCCTGAAGGATGCAAAGAATGACAGGCTCTGGTTTAAGACAAACACAAAACTGGGTAAACTCTATTATGACCGTGGTGACTTTAATAAATTGGCTAAAATACTAAAACAACTTCATCAAAGTTGCCAAGTAAGTATCTCATGAAATAAGCATTTCAGAATTGAAGTTAAAGCACTACATTAATAAATAATGCATCATACCTCTAACTAAAAAGGGATTGACAATAGTGTTTTCGGAATTCAGCCAATATTTTGACAAACATTTAGAATTTACAATTTACAGTTAAAATTCTGTCCAAAGAAAGTATATTTCTTGTTTTCATAATAATATTTTTAATTCCAAGACAGATGAGGGAGAAGATGATCTGAAAAAGGGTACACAACTTCTAGAAATCTATGCTCTAGAGATTCAGATGTACACAGCACAGAAAAACAATAAGAAATTGAAAGCTCTTTATGAACAATCTCTACACATCAAGTCAGCGATACCCCACCCACTCATCATGGGAGTTATCAGAGGTAGAACTTAATAGAATTTGATTAAATCTTCTTGTTTTTTTTATTCTTGAGCATTAGAAATAAGAATGCATAATAACTGACCCTAACTAAATGTAACTTAAACATAAAATTAATCCAAGCAAAAATTGATTTTAGATTTAATCTTACATGATTAATTATAATTTGTATATTTCCACAGAATGTGGTGGCAAAATGCATTTGCGCGAAGGCGAATTTGAGAAGGCTCACACAGACTTTTTTGAGGCATTCAAAAATTATGATGAATCTGGAAGTCCAAGGAGAACAACCTGCTTGAAATATCTTGTCTTAGCCAATATGTAAGTGAAATAATAATAACTAAAGAAGAGAACTATTATTACTTACACAAATAAATACTATTCCTAAATATTTTCACTTTTTCACAGGCTAATGAAATCTGGTATCAATCCATTTGACTCTCAAGAGGCAAAGCCCTACAAGAATGATCCAGAAATCCTTGCAATGACAAATTTGGTGATGGCCTATCAAAACAACGACATCAATGAGTTTGAGTCGATTCTGAAGCATAATAGGAACAATATAATGGATGATCCCTTCATCAGGGAACATATAGAGGATCTCCTCAGAAATATCAGAACTCAGGTCCTGATCAAACTAATAGGGCCATACACTAGAATTCATATACCATTTATATCTAAGGAGCTTAACATTGATGAGAAGGAGGTGGAGAATCTTCTAGTTACATGTATTTTAGACAAGTAAGTTCTTCAACTGAGTATTAGTGGATAAGGCTTGTTGTGTGAGATATTATTATATCGTTAATGTCATGTGGAAGTTCATTTACTCTGAATTACAGAATCAAAAAATCTCAAAATTAGTTGCATGCTCCAATGATAAGGACGACCTCCGGGGTCCAGTGGTATTCAGTTTCGACGTGTCTTAGCGCATGCTTATGAATGTCAAACATTTTACAATGTTTCGTGAAAGTGAAAAACTACGCCATCCGTTCACAAAAACTGTCAGCCCTCTTAGCATGAGCACTGCATCATGATTTATATCATGTTTTTATCACGTTCAACTGTCAAAGTACTATGGAATTTGACAACAACGAACTTTGCGGTATCCGGATAGATTAGTATTAGAAATTGTCCCTTATACAAAAAATACCTTAAAAATTGTTATGCTATGTGTGGAAATATTTATAATAAATTACCCAATAGTATTAAAGATGTTCGTACAAGTCGTTTCAAATCACTGTTGCACAAATGGCTAATAGACAAGTCATTCTACTCAATTGATGAATTCATAAGATAATAATATAAAGAAAAAAATAATCTAAAGTGATCTGGGGTCGATAGCGGATGGGTTTGTCTTTTTTTTTTACATATTACAGGTAAGATCTTGGCCTTTATCTCACCTGATGGTAAGTGACGATGAGGCCGAAGGTGGAAGCAAGCTTCACCTGTAATCCTCAACAACTGAGGCTGGCTATCTTACCTCTGATTGCCCGAACACAACAATGCTTATAACATTGTCATTATGGCGACAGATTTAAGTAAGACCGTCGTCTTTTCAGAGTTTTTTTGTTTGGTTTTATTTTTTCCTCTGTAGCATGTACCTTTTAACATAATTGTGACTGATATCACTGATATCATGTTTGCATGCTGTTTGAGATGGCTAAATAGGTTAAGCTTCTACTTTGCAATTAAATTCCACCAATTGTATACCCTATTTAAGGCAAATAAATATATTTAATTTTTATTTAATAAAAACGTGATAAATATATCGCACTGCTCATGCTACTCATCCAGGAAGCGTTGTTCTGAGAAGAACGGACAAAAAGCTCAGCATGTTTCTACCCTCCTTTTACTTTAGCATCAATTAAAAATGTCATAAACTACAACGTCATTGATGTTGAAAATTATTATGATGATAATACTGGCGATGTTGTTCCCAGCACAATAAGCGGGCGCATCGACCAAGTGAACTCTGTGCTGGAGCTGCAGAGCGGCGCGCGCGGCGCGGCGCGCTACGCGGCGCTCGACAAGTGGACCGCGCAGCTCGCCTGCCTGCACCTCGCGCTCGCCAACAAGATGGCGTAGCCGCGCCGCACTGCTGTCACTACCAACAATTTTGTACTCTATATGGATGCCAAACTCCCATACAATAGCATGAGGTTATGTTCTGTCTCCATCAGTAGGTGTTCCCTCTCATTCTATCACTATTTATGAATGAAGGCTATCCGTGGGATATCCTCTTCCTCTCTTTCTATCCATAGTTTCTGTCCCACCTGTCATATTTACGCCATTTTGACACCTAGACTGAAAATTTTTGTAATTCAATAGTTTAAATAATAAATTATAAATCTGGTGATGACGTGCGTTGTTTTATGTTGTGTAAGTGAGTGATATCCTGGATGTACCATATCATTTCACAGGTGAGTCAAAAATCACATATAAAATGAGAGAATTTGTTTGAGAAATTTATGTGTATTTTTGTGTGACGTCATTAGTAGTAACAGAAAGCTTTACTACGAAATGACAAACCCATTCATTAAAGTGATAGAATGAGAGGGAACACCTACTGATCGAGACAGAACATTGCCTCATGCTATTGTGTGGGAGTTTGGCATCCATCGTACAGTACAACATTATTGTTCACTACACCCGGCCTCTTACGGTTATCTTTAATACATCGACAACCTTCCAGCCTTCTTAGCATGTACACCGCATTATGATTTATATCGGGTATTTATCACGTTCACCTGTCAAAGTACTATGGAATTTGACACTTGGGCGTGATAACAACGTGATAACTATCATATCGCGCTGCTCATGCTACTTAGGCAGGCCAAGATAGCTACCATTATCAACGTTTGTTCTACTTTTGATTTTACTGTCATGCAAAAATATATAGCGCCGACGCCTTTTCGTATGCATGGAACATCTTGCGAGGAGAAGCGTAGCGTTGTTTTGGGACTTTCAGAATGGGAAAAGATTTCTCACAAAAAAATGCATAAAATTAAATAAAACGCGTCAATAAACACTCGCTCTACGTGGTTTATCATCGAATCCTTCTGGGATTCCTGTGCTGAAATAACTTAATATTTGCATTTTTTACTTTTGTCATTTGGGAAATAAAAGTATTGGAAAGTTGTTATTTTTGCTTACGCACGTTGATACGGCGGTAGCTACGCCCCTGCGTGATTGTTTAAGTATTTTAAATAACCGTGTATATTCCAAAAATGTCTACGACTTCCATTATCAGGGAGTGTACCTATTTATAATTGTGTCATCGATAAGTTTATTAAAGTAAATACTTTGTGAATTGGAAGGTGTAGACATAATAAATACCGAATGCTACTTTTTGCGCCCACTTAGTTCATAGTTTTGCCACATGCCCAGTCTCATTGTGATAAAACATCTCTTCAGTTGTCGTCTAACAAAAAATTGCTTTCGATTTTCTATTGTCCACTGTAATTTTAAGCCATACTTGGATCGGCCACTTGGATGTTATTTGTAATAAAATCTTAAACGTCTCTTAGTAAAACTTACATCCATGTGAAGTCGATCTTATTTAGTTCTACTCTTGTATTTCGCAGAAGTCCCTTATGTAAGGTTAAAATGAGTTTGCTAAAGCAATATAATGTGTGACATCTCTTTTTATGTGAATATAAAATACAGTGAATACTAAATGAATTATTGTGATTATCACATTATGTTGCAATGTGTCGAAGAAATAAAGACTAAATGTGAAATTAATATTTTTATTACTATAAAATAATACAATAACTAATCAATATGTTTTATAACACTACAGTATATAGGTTGGACGGAAATATTTATCACAGGTTAGTTTAAACATTTAGCAATAGTTTGATACACTAGTGTTTAATAGTATTAAATTGCATAGGTGTTAGACTGAAATGGCACTTTTAGTACATAAATTCACATGATACTTTCTTAATATGTAATTATGCGTACTTATTATTTTATAAATTAAATGGAACACCTATGTCTAATTCTTAAAACTTGATTACAGTTTAAAAAGTAATTATACATGCTGTGCGCTGCAAAAAAACAAGACCAAGTCAACAAAATTTTAAAAATAAGTCTTTTGAACTAGTGAAATTGGTATTAAAATACAATAATGTATGTTTTATTGGAAAAACCCATGTTCTGTTGCACACAGCGTGTACTAATTATGTATTTAATTTCATATATTACACTTTGTATGTGATATGCTTTCTAGATATGTAATATCATGAACACTTTCAGTATTTGAGTAATGCCAATAAAAAATTATCTAAAATTATCAGATTTCATCTCCTTATTAAATAACTATATAAAGTAGATAAAGTAATGATTTTTCGTATAAATTACTTTGAATTGCACATTCAATTCTAATAATATCACGTCTGTAAACATTAACAGCACAAATACAAAAATAATCATATTTACAAAAAAATGACTTTTATGCTTACAATGCTATAAAAGAATAAGTAAAAGGAAAGCTCAAAAAATAAGCTACCCAGCTTTACATTCGGGTTTTATATTTCTTGGGAATGTAGTTTCCAGTCTAGAATAAATGTCATATCAGAGATTTCTTTTTGGACAGTGTCATATCTGATCTTCAAATTTTATTATATCATTCGACTTAAGACTTTATCTTAACACCTTAAGAGCGTTGGTAGTCGCCGTCATAAAATGAAACATCTGTACGAAATATTACTCAGTCAGTGGAGTAGTTATTCAGCTAGAGACTAATTGGTGGACAGTTTCTTGAATAAGTTATGGACGGATTTTGAATTGTGAGCCTTGTGTACTAGGGACCGACCGACGACCTGATAAATGTCGCGGGAAAGCGCTGGATGTAGGCAGCGTAGAACTGGTTGAAGTGGAAATCCTTGGGAGGCTAGTAATGGGGTTCCGGCTTCAGTATCGCCTGCTTATTTATGCTATTCGTGTGGCCCTAGTCCTGAAGATTCTGTTAGGGAAAATAGGAACGATAATTAGTTTTCTTTTATTTACTTCATTACTCGTAACAAAAACTGCAGCTTTATATGAACAAAAAGGGTTTGCATTTTCCAACAATATAAAAGGCCGAGGGTTATTCTAGCAGCCAGGGCCGGAGTACAGCAGTACCTTGTGTAGTCAGTGGTAGAGCACCGTACCGTACCGCCAGGGCCGGCGTCAGTGTGCCGGCTTGTCGAGCAGCCAGTGCCGGAACACGGGCAGGGTGCTGGGGTAGTGCGCGTACCTTGTGTGTGTGAGTGCCTCCAGGGCCGGCGTCAGTGTGCCGGCTTGTCGAGCAGCCAGTGTCAGAACACGGGCAGGGTGCTAGGGTAGTGCGCGTACCTTGTGTGTGTGAGTGCCGCTAGGGCCGGCGTCAGTGTGCCGGCTTGTCGAGCAGCCAGTGCCGGAACACGGGCAGGGTGCTGGGGTAGTGCGCGTACCTTGTGTGTGTGAGTGCCGCCAGGGCCGGCTTCAGTGTGCCGGCTTGTCGAGCAGCCAGTGTCGGAACACGGGCAGGGTGCTAGGGTAGTGCGCGTACCTTGTGTGTGTGAGTGCCGCCAGGGCCGGCGTCAGTGTGCCGGCTTGTCGAGCAGCCAGTGCCGGAACACGGGCAGGGTGCTGGGGTAGTGCGCGTACCTTGTGTGTGTGAGTGCCGCCAGGGCCGGCGTCAGTGTGCCGGCTTGTCGAGCAGCCAGGGCCGGAACACGGGCAGGGTGCTGGGGTAGTGCGCGGGCGGCTCCTCGCCCGCCGCGCGGAACGGATACGTGCCCACGAGGATCGGCAGCTGCAGCTTCACTTCCTTCTCCATGCTCTTAGGCTCGATTATAAACTGGTCAAAGATATAATACGATTTAAATAATTGGTTTTGGGGTAAGTACGGCCTGGATAGAACGTACGGCCTAGATAGAATTGAGAACACCAATCGAATTGTTACAATCAATTACCCTCAAGGCGTAGGTTAGGTTAACACTCAGTTGTTCTCACGAAGTAAGTAGCTACTTAGCTTCGAACTGCCTAGAGGAGGCAGGGGAGGGATCGCGACACGACGACTACAAACGTCGTCGGAGTCGGTTCTAAAGGGCGATCGTTGCGGCGAGGATTAGACTCGGGGCAACCGGGTGCGATCGTTGCGGAGGTGTTTGGGAGAGGCCCACATCTAGCATAAGGCGGCTCGGGCTGACATCGAGGCATCAGGGGCGGGCCTGTACTCACGAACACGTCGTAGCGCACGTTGATGAGGTGGCAGCCGCGCAGGTTGGTGGGCGGCAGCGGCGGCACGTACAGCAGCTGCGCGCGCCACTCGTCGCGGCCGCCCGCCCGCAGCCGGCCGCGGCTCAGCGCCGACAGCTCGCGCACCTCGCGCCCCGCCGGCTTCCCGTGCGCCAGGTACTCGATCGTCTGACCGACATGGGGCCTTGTAGCGGCATACACGCAACTTACGCGGCTTTAAATTAGGTCCTTATCTAAGAAATTGGTGTTTTGTATGGAGATTTTGGGGAATTCTGCATTTTCCATACTAACATTTTTTCAGTTTTCTTCACAACGACAAATCCAAAGATAAAAATATTTGGCATCTATCATTAGACAAGCTTTAGTAATTTGTGTAATATCACACTTCATAAAAATTATTTATCGTTTTTAAGTGAATGCGAATAAAATGATGTATTCGGGAGGCACTTAAAAAGAATTGTCTCCGTGTCCAAATTTAACACAATTAAACTTACAACAAATTATCAAAACAAAATCAAAAGAGCTCAAAAATAAAGTCTATTTTTAGACGAGGTAATTATTTTTTAGGAATACTCTGAATCTTAATAGTTACAGACAAAATACTAAGAGAGGGAAAAACACCAATTTCATAGGTAAGAACCCAATAACTCCCGGTAGTGAACAGGAATTAAAAAATGTTGAGGAATAAAACAAGTAGAATTGTATACTTGTTTGGTTATATCTCTAATGTTTTTGACGCGTCATAAGTGTGACTACTTACCTAAATGATTATATAAAGCATTTCATTTCGACAATTCTCAATAAAAAAGGAATTCAAAATGGGTGTTATTTAAACGGTTAGCATATTCGAATTTTGGTCAGCAAAATAATACAATTGGTCAGCAGGTTATGGGCAACAAATATTTCTATATTGGTCAGCAGAATAACTAATTAAGTAGCAAATAAAATGTTTCCTTGCTGACGAATAGTTTAATTTACGTTTTGATGACACAAAATATTGTTCTGTGTCTATCAGAACACATTTCCTAGGAATTGATTCTTGATTCCGAACATATTTTTGTTGCCCAAATAATTATTTAGCAGCTCAACTAATTATTTCGCTGTCCAAATAATTATCTTGCTGCCCAATTTCCTTTCAAAATTAATTTTATATATTCACAAACCTCAGTGAGAGCAGCCCTCGTCGCCTTAATGGTAGTTTTGGAGTCGTTGTGTATGCGCGCGCTGAGCACGACGCTCTCGCCGGGCACGTAGGCGCCGCGGTCCAGCGACACGGAGCACGACACGCTGCCGCCGCGCACGCAGCCCACGCCCAGCCGGTGCTCTACGCTGCATTCGAATTGTTGCTGGAACACACCACACACACACTCTGACTACGTACTGATCGCGGCGACGCTGGGAATCCTTTTAGGGGCGTTTTAATGACGTTTGTTAAGTATCCACTGTGTCTTATGATCAAAACATATAGAAAACACGATTACAAAAATGACTAAAAGAATACTCTTATTGCTTTTAAAGGTCTAATTTTTTTAACGATTTTATCTCTTGAAGGTACTACTATCGCAAATTAATTGCACAAAAAAATCATCTAGAAATGTTAGGAAGAAAAAGAATATATGAAAGACGAAAATAATGCTTAAAGCTTCTAGCTCCTAAACTCAATAATCGCGGAACATACACGGGGTGATTCAGGTACCCTTAGGTTATGGCATCAAATTTTTTTCTTTGGACGTCTATCAACTGGCCATCCTGTATACAGTGTGTTACAAAACCATTTCAGTAATAAAAAATGCGGGGCATGCACGATGAAGACGCACAGCATGCATAAAATCGATCTCTGTGACCATTAAAAGTAGGTTTCAATGCCACAGTAATATATTGTTTGTAATATCTAATAATGCTATAGTTTCCAATATAAATTAAATAATTTACAATATCAATGAAATGGATAGTAATACAACAAGACAAATATTTAGATATGTGTATATCAGCAAGGTTTATTGCTTGCTTTGTGTAACTTAACACTATAGACTAATGACAGATTAATTTACTTATATAAGTTGCCTATGGATACTAATAATAATTAGTACATATAATGGCATAATCTAAGTAAACATATGTCTACCTTTTAAAACAATAATTTTGAATATTTTTAGTTATTGATAGGAAGATGAATCTGCTTATTGTTGCATGCTGTCATACTATTTATATAATATTTCTACTAAAACATAATATGTTCACATACCTATACCGTAACATCTCAATCTCTTATGAGAACAATTGAAAAATATAAAAGAGGGGTTTCAAATGGAAGTTACTATACTCTCAATAAAAATTACTTACCGATAAAACAGGTGGTTCCAAATTTAAGTCTATTGGATTCATCACAATAAAAACTTGTTGGTTCTTATGTGTCAAGCCATTAGGTTCTCTTAAAGCTGCTTTGCAGTAGTACTGGACCCAGCCGTGGGTGCCCAGGAATGTAGATGGCAGGCCCATTGGCAAACCAAGTTTAAATGGAAAACTGTGGATGCCTGGTGATAATACTGAAGTGCCATGACCTTTAAATATTAACAAATATATATTTATTAACTTATATAATAGACTGGAAATGCAGAGTTTATAATTACTAGATAATAAGATAATTTAAAAATGTTTTACAGCAGCTTTTGAACTAAGAATGGCAGTAAAAAAAATTATGAATAAAATATAAATTACAATACAATCAAATCTACAGTTTGATTTACACTTGGTTTAACAGCAAGCCCTTACCTGGTTCACCTAGCAACCTCATCCTAAAATCAATGTAATTTTCTTTATCAAATAGTCTCTCATGTCTTCCAGAGCCTACTCTGACCACTCCTTC
Source organism: Parapoynx stratiotata (assembly GCA_910589355.1). NCBI lineage: Eukaryota > Metazoa > Arthropoda > Insecta > Lepidoptera > Crambidae > Parapoynx > Parapoynx stratiotata. The sequence goes on from OU342458.1 coordinate 2,178,122, forward strand.
ACCAACTACATGGAAATGTAGACCTGGAGCAAACAAAGACAAATCTGGTCATCTACATGTAATCAAGAAAAAAAAGTGTACATACAATTAAATATAATAAAGATAACTTGTCTTTGGTCACTTCATATAACAGTTTTCTTCTTAAATGTTAAAAAAAAAACTATACATAAAAATAAACTTTTTCCACTAATAATAGTAAGTTTCATAAACCATATACTGTTAACTACTGGCAGACTATAATAATAAAATCAAATCAAAAACATCACATCAAACAGGAGATGCTGCCATGTGTATACTTCTTTCCACAAGGTTTTTTTCAGCAGTCTGCCATGTGTTCTTCTCATCCAGCCACATGTCTTATAAATATATTTCAACAGTATTAAATTTATAAAAGTTAAAAACTTACCTAAGACAGGAGTATCATCTTGTAGTTCCATTAACACCTTTCCAGACAGGAACTGACCAGGGAAGTATAACAATGAAGTGTTGTCAAACACTATTAGGAATTTCAACAGTTTCCGCGGCATTTTCGCTGTTTTTTCTCGCGTTGGTGTCACTTAACTTTCAAACTAGAGATGAAGAAAACTATCAATAATTCTATCAACGAAGTACAATGAAAGTTGACTTAACTCATTATCGATGTTTATTTATGCTAATTAGTTCAATGATGTAATTAACTCTGCGCTCATAAGTTTTAGTAAGTATGAAATTTTTTATCGCAATGCGAATCATTTTATGAATTAAAATTTTATGGGAACATAGAGGAACCTTGCAAATAACGAAAGTTACGCCCACGATGACATTATCCTCAAAAATTCTCACAACGTAGGTAGTGGTAGACGACAAAGTTGAGAAATATGCTAATCGAAGGCCATCAACTCAAGTAACAAGTTAAATGTACAAACCTTGTTTTTTTCAATTACTTAAGTGAGATAAACTATACTCTATTTAGTACACGAACGAGTAATTTATAATTGTTTAACTTTAAACAAAGACGTAGGTAATAAAATGATCTAAAATAAAGTTAATAAAACTTCGCACGTAAAAAACGGGATTCTCAAACATTTGACAATCTATTTCTTAATTAATTTTATCAAAGCAAGCAATCTCGCTTCATACATCCAAGTTATTTTTATATTTTTTGTGGACTGCGCTGTGTTGGTGTTTGCGAATAAACACTAATCCTTCGAAATCATCTTAAAATGAGCTAGTTGACTCATATCAAAAATTATAAATTTAGTGTTTAATTCAAATAGTATATTATACAGAGGTCCGAAATATACCAAGTTCAACGCGTTATTATTTCTTCTTTTCGACTTTGGCGGTTGATTTTTTAATAAAAATTAACATTTGGTTCGGAAGCTTAATTCGGAAGCCAACGAAATCTTGAAGAAATATGTCACTATACAGATAAAGAAAAATTGGCTGTAAGAGCTACAAGTTCACTTCCACTTGACATTAGTTGTTTTAAAAATGTTAAAAAAATCACAACAACAAGGCGCGGCGGTTTTCTTTCAGTTTTTATTAGGTTTCTTAGAAAATAATACCTTTAGTAAACACCTACGTGCTAGAATATATTCTAAGGTACCTAATCTGTAAATATTTTTAATCAATATGCCGAGTGAAATGATAACTTTGCAATTGGGCCAATGCGGCAATCAAAGTAAGAGACCTTAATTTATTTTACTTCGTAATTTGTTATTAATTTGAAACTATTGTTTACGCTATACATACTACTTGTATTGCAGTTGGCTTTGAATTCTGGAAACAGCTATGCATAGAGCATGGGATATCACCAGAAGGTATATTGGAAGAGTTCGCTTCGGCTGGTTCAGATCGAAAAGATGTTTTCTTTTACCAAGCAGACGACGATCATTATATCCCAAGAGCCGTGTTATTGGATTTGGAACCTCGTGTAATTCACACAATAATGAACTCACCGTACGCAAAGGTACAGTTTTCAGACTTGTATATCTTCTTTATTCCCTATATAAATATTGCCCCTTAAAAATCATATTGGGCGCGGAATAGAGCCTTTTGTTTATTAAAGTATTTGAAAAATGACATGAATCTATATGTTATGAACTATAGTTTATTGCCAAACATGCATTTCCCTTTATGCCTGTGGCTTTAGTATCAGTCCCTCATAAGCTTCCATGAAAATGATCAGTCTAAACAATTGATCAAATATTGTTTGAAATCCGTTTTTAATATTGTCATATTGTGTAAGCAACACTATAATTATTTGATTTATTTATTTATTTTAAATGCAAACAGATAGATATCATTACACACTTATATAGCTAAGGTATACAACAGTTTCATTCAAGATACTATCCTAAAATAGTGTTTACAGCATGACAGTAAAACTCTTGGGATGATTTACATTGTCGCATGATATGTATGATTTTCCCAAAGGATCATCACTTTGATTAATATGCCCTTCATAAGCAAGCTGTGATGAAATGATATGTTTTAGTTATACAATCCAGAAAATGTTTATTTGTCAAAACACGGAGGAGGGGCAGGAAACAACTGGGCTTCAGGCTATGCTCAAGGAGAGAAACTGAATGAAGAAGTGTTTGATATCATCAACAGAGAAGCCGATGGTAGTGACAATTTAGAGGTAATATTCTACACTAATAACAGGTTCACAATAGCATATTCTAAAAGTTTATGATTTACAAAATATTTGAGTTGATTCAAAATTGACTTTATTAAAATTTAAGGTTGCTTCTTAATGTTAATGAGACACAATTGATTTTCTATTATAACACATCAGGTGATGTATTAACTGAACCTGTATAAATTAGAATCAACTGTATTGTAGACTATCATTATAATAAATTTTAATTATAGTTTTTCTCATATTTTATTGAAACTTTATTATTGTAGGCTGGTAGGTATAATTATAATTATTGAAAGATTGTCATGGTTGTTTCAGGGTTTTGTACTATGTCATTCTATAGCTGGTGGCACAGGCTCTGGCATGGGCTCTTACATCTTGGAACACTTATCTGACAGGTTTCCAAAGAAACTTGTCCAAACTTACAGTGTCTTCCCAAATTTAGATGAGATAAGGTATAGAATGTTAATAAAAAAAAACCATGATACAATTAAAATTACCTTTTTTCTATAATATTTTTGTTATATTATAATTTATCTTTATTTCACAATCATTGAAAACCACTTACTTAAATTTTTGATTCTAAATGCCTTTTTTTTATTGGAATAAGTTATGTACTAAATGATTAATAATATGTTTGTATTATGGCAAATGTAATTTATATATTTATGTGAATTTTATTGGGAAGTAATTATTTGGGCTGCCATTGACTTATTTGGTTAGCAAAAAAAGTCATAAAATATTTTGTAACATTTACTAGAATTTTAATTTCTTTTTACAGTGATGTTGTGGTGCAACCTTATAACTCCCTCTTGACTCTAAAGAGGCTGACAGAAAGTGCAGACTGTGTGATGGTGCTAGACAACACAGCTCTCAACCGCATTGCCAGTGACCGCCTACACATTCAGAACCCTTCGTTCACACAAATCAACACACTTGTGTCCACTATCATGAGTGCCAGTACAGCCACATTGAGGTGAGAAATGGGAATATTAAGTAGTATAATAAAATATTCTACATTATTCCAAAATGGCTTAAAGTCATACTTGGTTTAAATCTGATGAAGTCAATCTCATTTTCTTAGAAAAAGCCGAGGTTAAGGACATTATCTTAATTTTAACTACACCAATTTATCCCTCACTGGTTGAGAAAGCGCCAATTTTGAAGGTATTGTTTTAAAAAAAAAATTGCTACCATAACCAATGTTATGGCGGGAATTGGGATTTTTTTTTCATACTCCCATATTTTAGGCAAAGGCCTATTGTTGGCATTATTTGCCATGTGTTTTGTATTGCAGGTATCCTTCATACATGAACAATGACCTAATCAGTCTTGTGGCGCCCCTTATCCCAACACCTCGACTGCACTTCCTGATGACAGGATACACACCACTCACAGCTGATCATGAACTAAACCAAGTAAATATTATAAAAATAATGAATAAACTTATTTATTTCAAAAATATTATAATATTTAACTCCATTTATTTACAGGCTCCAAAAATTCGTAAAACAACAGTCCTGGATGTTATGCAAAGGTTGCTCCAACCAAAAAATATGATGGTTTCATTAAGTCCAGACAGAACCAATCAACACTGTTACATATCAATATTAAATATTATACAGGTATTTATATTCCATTTTTTTTTATTTACTTAATATTATATATACTATAATATTAAGTAAGTAAAAAAAAATATCTTTATCTACTACTACCAATAAAAATTACACCTGTCTTACTTTTGCATTGTGCAATAAAACCTATTTCTTTTGCTAGGGTGAGGTGGATCCTTCTCAGGTGCACAAGTCACTACAGCGTATCCGCGAGCGTAAACTGGCCTCTTTCATCCCATGGGGCCCAGCATCCATCCAAGTAGCACTGTCTCGCCGCTCCCCATACGTGCATGCTTCGCACAAGGTGTCCGGCCTACTCCTTGCCAACCACACTAACATCTCTTCGGTAAGGCAAAGTTTTTAATTGAAAACAAGCTAGCAATGCGCGATAACAAAATGTTAAAATATCTCTAGTCAGCACCACTTTCGTGAAAAACATGACGTCATCGTAGAGTCGATTGTTGCGATGCGACCAGACATCTTTTTCTCGGAACAATCGAAAAAAATCTAGATTGTTGAGTCAGTCAACGAGTTATCGGTCATCTCGCTTATAAATTTCCGACAATCGTAATTGTCTCCATTGTTGTAACATCTCAGAATCGCGCATGGCTAAAACGAGTATATGAACTGCTCACAATTTTGGATTATAAATTAATAATTCGTTGTTCTAGTTGTTCGATAGATGTCTACAACAGTTCGACAAGCTGCGTAAACGTGAGGCCTTTTTAGAAGTGTTCCGGAAAGAGCCAATGTTCAAAGAGTCTCTAGAAGAGTTCGACGAGTCCCGAAGCGTGGTTGACGACCTAGTGCAGGAGTACCAGGCCGCCGCCACTCCGGACTACGTGAACTGGAACCCAGGTAACTGGTTGATTTGATTTTAATGTATTGGTTGAGATTACATCCAAGTTGTTGCAAGTATTTGTAGTCGATGAATGAACACTTAATTTGTGATTTATAGTTTGGAAAAATGTATTGATACTTAGGACCATATTGCACCAACCAATCTCAAGTTTAGGTCACTGCTCGAGTACCGTTAGAAAGAAATGGGTCTATTCAACCCCACCTTTCTAGCTGAAATTGATTCTGGAATACAGCCTTTGCAACTACCCCCAAAAGATAAGATTATATTTTTACATTTCCAGAGAGCAGTCAAATATAAACCACAAGAAAATAAAATGAATATGGGGATTAACTAACGCAAAACCAGAAACTAGCAGGAAGCAAACTGCAGTCAAAAGGGCGGAGGAAGAAAACTCACTGTTGTTAAGTTTTTGTTTAACCAAGTGCCATTATTTTATTTAAATCTCAAACTAATCTCAAGTAGTGCAAACAGTTAAGATAAATGAAGTTGAAATAAAAAGATTCTGCTTTTTTAATCAAGAATTTTATTCAATAATCCCTAATTCTTTCCAACATTCCTTATCTCCTCATACATATCACATTATGTGCACATACACTCAGTTTATCGTGGTTTGTACAAAGATCTTTCATGAGCTTCTGGGATAACTGTAATCTAAGGATTGAAAACAATATGCTCCTAATATTTGTAAACAATTAAAGTTCAAAATTACTACACCAAGAATAGGACAACATCAAGGACTATGTTTACACTAAAATTTTACACTTTCGAAGGACGCGTATTTCCTGAAATAGTTTGTTACGTTATTTACTAAGAAATGAGTTACCTTCGGAGTTAGCATACTTCAAAACATGAATGAAAAAGCTGCTTTATATATGTAAATATGTTATCAATTCACATATCCAAGAACATAAATTGGTGTCTTTTATAATAACCGTTAACATTACATTACATAAAAAAATAAAATTCATATTACATCTATTGATTACATACTAGCTATCATAATTTCAAGTTTTTTTTTGTGTGTATGGTGGGTGGAGCATTTAAGTGATCTATGTCCATTTTTGTAAAACCCATGAAATACAAATAGAAATGTATGTACAGGGACCAAGTTCCTATCAGCCAAAGTATATTTAAAAGCATACAATCAAAACTAGCAAACACAAAGGAGCAACTTAATTTTTTACCTCCTGTATTATATATAAGTTACTAAAGTCTACATCATGGCATGGTTATTATGAGAATGAATATGATAGGTAATGAGCCTACATTCGGCTGCCATAATAATGAATATTTAGGCTAGGTTATATACAGTAATAACTGGTCACAGCAAAAGTATTTAAAGATAATTTCACTAATCATTATGGTAGTTACAGATGGATTTAACATTTAGAGGAACACAATTACAGCATCAATCCTGACACACTTCTGAAAATTAATACAATCTGGTGTAGTCATGTTTATCTTCCAACAACAACAAAAAAAACATCACTATACCAAATTATTTCATTTACAGATGTGTTTCAAATTAATACCTATCCATTTAAGTCTACAACTATATTGATCCTAATGGATAAATATGAAATATGGTGTTATATTTACTCACATAAAACTGGCAAGTGTGTCTATTAAAGGTTCTCACAAAGTCTACCCAAAAACCCCCCCTCATAGCTAGCGACAAATCCACTGTAACACTGCTAGAGAAACAATACACACATCTTCAACATGCAATATTAAATCTAATTCTTTATACAATAACAGTTGTTTTTATAAAAGTTTGTTTAAATTCCAACTTATATCACCAAATATGACCAATACAAAATAATAAATAAATCAAATCTTTTAGTGCAAAGAACATGTGACGGTTAAAACCTGAATTGCTTAAGGTGTTAAAATTTAAATAAGAAAATAGCAATGCTTTAGTGCAATAAAATAGCAAAATCATAATTTGGAATAAATTGTTAGAGACATGGCTTGATGCCTGGGGGTAAAGAAGGCTAGGAAGTTTGGCTTGAAGGCTGGAATTTGGGTTGAATGATGGAGGTTTTCCTCACTGGTACTGTCTCTGGAGTGGGGATGGCGTCGCCAGTTGGCAGCTTAGCAGGCACAGCAGGAGTTTTAAATGGCGCTGCAAGGTTTCCTGGTCTTTGTTTAGCCATCTGGTAGTCTCCAGAGTCAAAGAATTTTTGCTGAAATAAAATAATTGTTCCAATTATATTGCTAAGGTACATTATTTATTTATTTATAATTCAACAAAATTTTACAGTATACCAATCTTTACTTACTCCTTTTGCTAGCCTCTTCTGTAAAAATGCAGAGTGGCCCCCTGGACCACGTCCTAACATTGCGTTTGGGAATTTTGCTTTAAGCTTTGCTTCTTCCAGCTTTTCCAATTCTTTGGGCTAGAAAATACAAATCAAGTATTGATAAGACTGATTCTACAGTCAACAGACTCATTATCTCTTATGAAAATTATTTTAGTGACTTACATCTTTTGGAGGTTCATTTTGATCTGGAGAATCACCCATGTTGACTTTCTAAAAATATATAAAATTAATATGAATAAGTTTACTTTCCGGCCGATCCTAATGCACAAGTATGGTTATAATTATCTTTTTTACATGAGATTGCAATTGTGTGCAAAATGTGTACGTAATTATTATAGGACGCAAACATATATGAATTGGTTAATTTGTATTACGTACCTATTCTAAAAAGTAAAATAAAAATCTAAGTTTCGAAATGTATTACTAATGTAAACACGCTCTCATTGTACGACCTAGAAAGTTAAAGCATTGCTTTGTTTACGTTCATGTTCTTATTTATTAATGCTCATGAAGAATTAATTATAATCTAATAATTGATATAAATTTACACACTGAAAGTGATTGATTTTAATGCTGAAACAATAAATTATTGACTACGAGACGGTACAATTGAATAAGTTTCCACAGGTTGAAAGTTGTTTACCTTGAAATGGACAGTTAGACTGAAAGGTAATTAGTAAATATGTCTGTAAACACTATATTCTTCGAATAGACTTGAAGAGTTCAGATTTTCGTTACCAAAAAACTCACTTGGAAATCAACAAAACGAAAAATTGCCGTGATTTTCTTCAACAAAAATGGCGTTTCAAAACAGTCACAGCACAGACTACATTTCAAAATGTGCTGATCGCTGGCTAAAATATTTGCTATACAGCCATTAATGTCACATAGTTATTATTCAATGAAACTTTTACACCAAGTAGCCCCCGCTTGCATGACCAAAATGAAACACGCCAATATTAACTCTTAGAAATACCTTGGAAAAAGCCTTATATAATATAGGCACTTCTTTATTTTTTTCCTTATTTACTGTTCACAGTGATACATTATTTTATCATAGTCATAGTGTTTCATTTCATTGAAATAAGCGTCATGTGGTGTTTTATGCAACAATAAATCACTGAAATAAAAATCAAGGCCACCATAGTTGAATGGCGTCAAAAACCCTACCCCTTTATAGGGAGAATAAAAAAAAAACAATCGAGGGTTTTTGGCGGCATTCAACTATGGCGGACGTGATTTTTATTTCGATGATATAATATTGTACGGAGTGGATATTGTTACGTAAAATCAGTAAAATCATCATCGGATGTGCAATGTGGAGGATTATCGAAATAAACGTCAAGTGGTGTGAAAAGTGATGAGTTTTTTATCGTGGTAATCCACCTCATCCAAGTAGCACCACAGTGTCTGCCATCGATCGTTTGACGCCAAACTCTCCCAAGATGCATTGAAATGCATTACACTAGCATTTCAATGCAAACTACTGAAGAAATGTATACCGAAGACTTGGCTGTATGGGCTTTGTTCCCTTTGCCTTCCCTACATGGGAGAATGTTACAAAAAAAAAAAAAAAAAAAAGGAGAGTTTTGGCGGCATTCAACTATGGCGGACGTGATTTTTATTTCGATGATTGTAATATTGTACGGAGTGGAATTTGTTACGTAAAATCAGTGTAGTTTTGTGTAATAAGTGTCTGTGATGATGTGCAATATGGAGGATTATCGAAATAAACGTCAAGTGGTGTGAAAAGTGATGAGTTTTTTATCGTGGTAATCCACCTCATCCAAGTAGCACCACAGTGTCTGCCATCGATCGTTTGACGCCAAACTCTCCCAAGATGCATTGAAATGCATTACACTAGCATTTCAATGCAAACTATTGAAGATATATATATTGCAGACATGGCTGTATGGGCTTCGTTCCCTTTGCCTTCCCTAAGGGAGAATTTTACAAAAAAAAAAAAAAAAAAAAAAAAAAAAAAATCACATCTTCGTGACAGTCACTGACCTCTATTATTGTGTTTTCTGTGGTTTTTCATCTATGGTTTAGTGGTTCCTTTCGAGTTTCGCGCAATTTTACATTTTACTATAAAAAAATGGAAGAGGATAACATTGAAGAAGATATTGATGGTTCAATTCATAGTATACACGTTCGTAATTTCTTCTGCCACGAGAACTTGGAAGTTAATTTAAATAGGAACGTAAATTTTATTGTTGGGCGCAATGGTAGTGGCAAAAGTGCTATTTTAACTGCTTTGGTTGTCGGTCTCGGCGGCAGAGCTTCTGCTACAAACCGAGGGAATAATTTACATTGTAAGTAAATAAATATATTTATTATGAATGTCATTAAATGTTCCAGAGACTTCAATAGTCTCTCGAACATGTGAACTACCAGCCTCTTAGTTTGTAGAACAAAAATTTACGCTTAGTCTTTTTAAATTTTTGCTTTTTTAAACTTATTTTCTCTGATAAAAATGTAGTTTGATGGTTATTCTGTATATTAAAGTCGATATATGTTGTATATATTGAATTAGATAAATAAGGTTTTGAGTCCTAAATCATAAAACCCTTTTTAAAACATTAGTCAATGTAAACAAGATCTATCCTAATCCTTCCGCATTCATAAAAGTTAAGATCAGTAAAGAATAAGTGGACAAAAGAGATCACTTGAGGTCTACCAGTTGTGGGGTAGAAAGAATTCTACGTAAATTATAGAGCAGGAAGTGCAAACACTGAGGAAAATTGCATGGCAAATAAAAAAAAATATTTGCATTTTAAAATATGTTTTATTTCAGCTTTTATTAAAAAGGGAGCTAATTCAGCCACTGTTGAGATAAAAATAAAGAATAATAGTCCTAAGGCCTACAAACATCACATCTATGGAAACTTCATTACCATAGTGAGAAACATAAATGCCTCAGGAGGGTCCAGCTACAAAGTAAAATCTGCATCAGGTATGGCTGTGATTTTTCTACAACACTTCTGCTGCTCACTATAAAATCTTGAAACTTTAAATTCTTATCATTACTTGTTTTCAATACACCATTTAGACAGCCTTTAAGTAATATATTCTGTGTTATTTCCTTAGTTAAATCTGCTTTAAAATTTCTAAATGCCTCTATTAGTTTAAAAGGCAATATTGTCTGCAGAAGCAAACTGAGAAAATGATATCTTTACAGGTGAAGTAATTTCAACTAAATTTGAAGAAGTGAATGCTATTATTCTGGCACATGATATCCAAGTAGACAACCCAATATCAGTGCTGAACCAAGATGATGCGAGGAGCTTCCACGCCTCTGATGCCAAGAAGAAGTATGCTCTGTTCCGAAAGGCAACCAATTTGGACCAAACTGAGAACAACTACATCAGAGCACTTGAGAACTGTAACAAAGCCACTTCTATTTGGAACAGGAAAAACGAGGTGATATTTAAGAATAGAATATTATGTATTGTAAAATAATTATTACAAATTATTTCAATTATTATGTTATGTTTTGTTACACTGTAATTTAATTGAAGAGCCCGGTGGTAGCGGCTCATTAAAAGAATACTACCATCCCATCTCTTCCCTTGGGTGTGTAAAAGGCGACTAATGGACTTAGAATTGCAAAACAATCCAATAGCTTAAAGCGGGGATCGGCTCACCAACTGCTGAGTGCAGTCGATGCTTGGTGAAGCATGCACTATGGCAATGGACGGACTGATGGAATGAATGGACTTTTAAAGGTGCTTTTGCCCAGACTCAGATTTACCCCCAGGGGATAATAGTCGTGATAATATGTAATTTAAATAGGTTGTCTTGTAAAAACATTTTAGGATATAATATACTTTATGTTGTAGGCTTGCCTAGAATTAGAAAAAGAATACAAGAAATGGAAGACCAGTCATGAACAGCTTCAATCACGTGATGAAATTGAAATACAGAAGCAAACTTTGCAAAATGAGTATTATTGGAGTGAGATAGCGGATTTCGAAAGAGAGGCTGCTCTTGTACAAGCGCAGTATGATAAGCAGAAAGTCAGGATTGATAAACTTGTGGAGAAGTTGAGCAAAATGAATGAGAATTTTGGCAGTAACAGTGGTACAATAGAGTAAGTACATGTAGGAAAAAATATTTGGTTTAATGGTAAATTGTTGTAATCTAAAATAGAATACATACCATTACGAATTTACGCCTACATCCTTGAAGGCGTAGTCATTTGAATAATTTTGTTCCAGCGCACTAAAGAGCCAAATAGACGAGAAGACACTGGAAAAGACAGCGTTGGAACAAGAGCTGCGGGCGCTGGAGAGCGAAGCGCGCGAGGTTCAGGCGGAGTGGCGCGGCGTGCAGCGCGGCGGCGGCAAGCACGCAGACCTGCTGGCGCGCGAGCGACGCAAGGTGGCCGACATCGAGCGCGAGATCAACAGCGTCGAGTGAGTGCCGCATGGTAACAGGAGAGGAAAGCATATTATAGTATGCTGTAGTGTGCAGCGCACCTCCCGTACATTACTATATAATATTAGCGTATTACGGTTTATTTTAGTTTTGAACATAAATATTAGCTGATTAAAAAAAAAATTCACTTCACCATCAAGTAACATTACTGCTCCCGGGCCAAACATTGCAACGCCGGCAACTTGAACCTTAAAGCTTACGAAGTTTAATTAATCATCATCAAAGTTGTGAATGTTTGGTCCAAGCAGTAGCGGACATTCAGCACAGCGTCGGGCGTCTCTGGAGCGAGCGGCCAGTGAGGCAGCGGAGGCGGCGGCAGCAGCGGGCGCGCGCTACAGCACGCTGCAGCACGACGCGGGCGTCGCCGCCGCGCACGCGCAGCGCGCCGCCGCCGCCGCCGAGCGCGCCACGCGGGCGGCGCGCGCGCACGCCGGCACGCTCAGTACGTACCGCACTAGCACAGGCAGCACGCCGCCGCGCACGCGCAGCGCGCCGCCGCCGCGCACGCGCAGCGCGGCGTGCGTACCTACGGTACCTACATTGCGCGACTAACTGATCGGTCTCGTCGAGATTTGATCGGACCAAGCCTTCACGGCACATCCGTGACACATTCATTCGTGGACATTCGGCCCTGCTTGCGATTTTACAATTTATCTTACCTGATAGCCGTGTTCTCGCTAAGGCACGCAGTGATGGACAAATATTGACGTTTACGATAAAAATTGCAGCGAACAGAGAAACCGTTGTACTGAGTCAGTCCAAACCTTATTAACTTTCATCGCCCCTACAGAGCAGCTAAAGCAGCAGTTGCGCGAGCTGGAGTCCCGCGGCAACGACTCGCTGGCGGTGTACGGCAACAACATGGTGGAGCTGTGCCAGCGGCTCGGGAAGGCCGTAGCGAGGGGAGAGTTCAGCGCGCCGCCCAAAGGACCCGTTGGTGAGATAACCTCTCTTTACAGAGCTACAGCAGCGGCAACACTCGTTGGCGGTGTACGGCACCAACATGGTGTAGAGAGAGACAGAGAGAACAGCGCGCCGCCGAATGGACCCGTTGGTGAGATAACCTCTCCCTACAGAGTTAAGGAAGCAGCAAGACTCGCTGGCGGTGTACGGCATCCACATGGTGTGCCAGCGGCCCAAAGGACCCGTTGAGTTGGTGAGATAAAACGTGCTTTGGTGCTATAGTTTTTAAATTCTATTTGCTTTATAACTAGATTGAAATTTTTGAAGCTCTCAGTTCTGCTTTTACTGGTCTTCTCCTGAAGAACTATATAATTTAGTGTAATTGGAAGTGAAAGTAACTAAATTTCCTATAGTAAAATGAGTTTAAAAAGCGAAATAATATCCGGTGCATATTTCAATACATTGAATTTTTTAGGATCATATCTGAAAGTAAAAGAAAAGAAATGGAGTGGAGCTTTGGAGCACATAATTGGCGGGTCCATTCTATCGTTTTGTGTCAACACACCTGAAGATTCAAGAAGATTGTTTGAGATTATGGGTCAGGTAAGCTTTAATAAAATTTACTTTTTCTACTAAAATTATAGTCTAGTTTTGATATTTGTAATGTTAATTAATACCGTGTCGATATCACGACAGTGTATATTTTAGATTGTGAAATAAACAGGTAAGTCAAGTTATGCGCGCGTTTAGTCGATAAACCCGCGCGATTTTCTTTACTAAATAAATAAATAACGCACGCCAAGCTCTCGATCTCCAGCCACTCTAGTATACGAATGTCGTCATCCCAACGTGTCGCGTTCCACACCGCATTCTGCTTCCAATAACTAAACTCTGTGTTAGGTGTACGGCAAGGCGTCAAAGCCAGGCGTGACGTGCAGCAAGTTCCTGTCGCGGCAACACGACGTGCGCCGCAACAAGGTGGTGGCCAGCGGGTTCTGCTCCGCGCTCGACGCCCTCGACGTAGCCGACCCGGTCATCGCTAACTTCCTCATCGATAATATTGGCATTGAGAGGGTACTTCTGGTGCCGGAACATGGTATGAGTAGTACCAACTTTAAAATCTTTACATTACCTAATCGAGACTTTATCTGTACTTTAACAAAGCTTAAAATATGCTAATATGCTCTTATTCATGGATGTTGACAAGCAAAATATTTGTAAAGGACGACTCTCCATTTGCTATGATTCCTTCACACAATTTCACTTTCTCTTCTCTCACTACTATCTAATCTCGTTTCTTCTTTTATTCTTCTTATTTATTAGCAAGGAGCTATTTTATTAGATACAACAATTCGCTAGCAATTTGACGACACGTTGAAATTTTGACTTCTATTGTTATATCAGGAGAATTTGGGGTCGTTACACAGAAGCCTCTGCCAAAACACGCTTAACGTCTCCCATTAATATCTCCCGTAGAGGATGCGGTGCGTCTCTCAGACACGGTGGAGAACGTGCCGGTGAACTGCTCGCGCGTGGTGACGCTGGACGGCAGCGAGTACCACCCCGCGCCCTCCTACCGCAGCTACGGCGGCGCCGCGCGCGCCGGCCGCCACCTGCAGGTCGGCACCGCCGAGAGGAAGAGGTGCGTCGCTGGCTGGCTCCGGAGACCATTCTGCTAGCCCCTCATATGGGGCACTACTGACATAGAATACGACGTTCTCTTCAGGCCACTTATTCTAAACAGTCGGTTCACGGATTCGATTCGGAGAGTCACGTATCGTCTCGCTCTAATTCTCCACAATAAAAGGGACAGGAATAGAGATACCGCGTTTCGTTTAGTCTCCGACGGTTTAGAATGAGGGGACAGGTCACTGCGGCATTGACACTGCTGAGAGGTGGAGCCTTAAATATTTAAGAGTGAATAGTTGCAAATGTCAAAGCGAAAGTTGCTATTTTTTTCCATTTTTGTAACGTTGTACTCATTATAAATGTCCATTCGCAACACAGCGGTGATAAATGAACGTGTTAGAACTGAGAAACGATAGAATATGTTTTTTTTATCAAATTGAAGTTACTCATTTGATCGTTTTTATATACAGGCAAGTGCAAGCGGAGATTCAAGAAGCGGAGGCGACTCTTAAAGCGCTGGAAGCGCAAGCGGAGCAGGCGGAGGCGGAGGCGCGCGCGGCGCGGGACAACGAGCGAGCGACCGCGCGAGCGCTGCAAGCGCTTGTGGGCGAGCGGCACGAGCGCGAGCAGGCGGCGCGGCAAGCGCAAGCGGCGCTCGACATGCAGCAGGCGCCGCACCACGCAGTGCTGGTCAGTGGCAACAAACAAATACATACGTATAATCACGACTATTATCCCCTAAGGGTTCGTCAGAGATTGGCCAAAAGCAGTCCATTGCCACAGTCCGCGCTTCACCAAGAAGACAGCAACACACTGCACTCAGCGTGACAGTTGGTGAGCCCGTCGCCCCTATAAGCTATTAGATGTTGTGCAGTTCTAAGTCCATTAGTCACCCTTTACGACACCCAAGGGAAGAGATGGGTTGGTAGTATTCATTTAAGAGCCGCTACCACACGACTCTCACACAAAAACAAAGACAAACCAAAAAAAAAAAATATTTTTGTGATTAAACCTTCGATATCCATTTCATCAATATACACTTTGTATTTGACGAATGTCGTCATTCTTTACTAATCCAACATCATTAATAACGAAAATCCTGTCTGGCTTTTAAACACCCAATTTTTTTGTAGCTGGAAGAGCTGAACGTATCGAAGGAAAGGTTGCGCGTGCTGACGGAGCAGCTGGAGGCGCACTCGGCCAGCGAGCAGGAGTTCAAGCGCAAGATCAACGCCAACGAGGCGGAGATGAAGAGGGTCAAGGGGAAGCTGGCCAAGACGACGGCGGCCTGCAGGACTCTTAGTGTAACTAGATAACAAAAAGACATACATAAAGTCAATAGTCTTATAACTATTGGTTGGGCGGAAAAAATTGTGATATCAGATGATCTCCTCATGTGTTAGGCCTATGCCCAGCAGTGGGACGTTGATAGGCTGATCACGAGGATTGTAATGTATTATGTGTTGGAGCCATAATGGGGTTGGGGGAATTCCAAATTTCTAACTCTATTTCAGGTTTTTTTTATAATTGGCAATATAGTTTGTTCGTGTTTAATACCACGCCACTGTTTACTTTCTAAAATGTATTTGATTATAGACATCTTTAGTTAGATATGCCTATCTCTTCTGATTATTGTTCTGTATAATTCAGGAAGAAATAGACCAAGAACAACTGAAGCAAGACCAAGGAGTGAGCGAGCGGCAAGCGGTCCAACAGAAGCTGAAGGAGGACCAGAAGAAGCTGGCGCAGGTGGCCTCCATACTAGAGGAGAAGCAGGCGCACGTCCACAAACTGACGCAGGAGGCGCTCACGCTGTGCCCCAGGGTCGAGAACCCGAGGTAAGGCCGCCGTGTTAGAGCGGGGGCATGACGAACTCACGCGGGAGGCCCTCACTCTGTGCTCCGAGGTCGAGAACCCGAGGTAAGGCCGCCGCGTTAGAGCGGGGGCATGACGAACTCACGCGGGAGGCCCTCACTCTGTGCTCCGAGGTCGAGAACCCGAGGTAAGGCCGCCGTGTTAGAGCGGGGGCATGACGAACTCACGCGGGAGGCCCTCACTCTGTGCTCCGAGGTAAGGCCGCCGTGTTAGAGCGGGGGCATGATAAACTCAAGCGGGAGGCCCTCACTCTGTGCTCCGAAGTCGAGAACCCGAGGTAAGGCCGCCGTGTTAGAGCGGGGGCATGACGAACTCACGCGGGAGGCCCTCACTCTGTGCTCCGAGGTCGAGAACCCGAGGTAAGGCCGCCGTGTTAGAGCCGGGGCATGATGAACTCACGCGGGAGGCCCTCACTCTGTGCTCCGAAGTCGAGAACCCGAGGTAAGGCCGCCGTGTTAGAGCGGGCGCATGACGAACTCACGCGGGAGGCCCTCACTCTGTGCTCCGAGGTCGAGAACCCGAGGTAAGGCCGCCGTGTTAGAGCGGGCGCATGACGAACTCACGCGGGAGGCCCTCACTCTGTGCTCCGAAGTCGAGAACCCGAGGTAAGGTCGCTGTGCTAGCCACACTCGCGAGCAATAATATGTATTCATATCTGACACTTATTACCAAGAAAATGCAGCTTAGTTTAAGTAAATTTTTTTTTCATATTTTTGCTCGTCACAGCTGTAAAACAATGGCGTCATGAAATCTTATTTCCTGTATTTATTGCAGCGAATTAAAGCGAGACGAGACAAGACTTGACTGTAGACTTCTCCGGTACTGTAGTTGAAATACGAGAGTTGCACGCGGATATTAATAATAAACGTTGTCGGCAGGGACCGCGCGATAGTAACGAACGAGCTAAAGAAGACTCAGTTGAAGTTGAGCTCGATTCGTAGCGACGGACTGAGCAAGGCGCAAGTGGCGGAGCGACTGCTGGCCGTCGAGAGAAAGTACCGGCGCACCAAGCTCACACTCGACCGGCTGCGAGAGCTCATACACGAGGTACTGACGCACACACATTGACACACCACACACACACACAGCTGCGGTGAGAGGAAGTACCAACTTACCAAGATCACCCTCGACCGGCTGCGGGAGCCCATACACGAGGTACTGTCGCACACACATACACACACTGCTGCGGTGAGAGGAAGTACTGACGCACCAAACTCTCGCTCGACTGGCTGCGGGAACTCATTCACGAGGTACTGACGCACACACACACACACTGCGGCGTTGAGAGGAAGTACTGACGCACCAAACTCACGCTCGACTGGCTGCGGGAGCTCATGCACGAGGTACTGACGCACACACACACACCCACACACACACACCAACACACACGCACACACAAACTGCGGCGTTGAGAGGAAGTACTGACGCACCAAACTCACGCTCGACCGGCTGCGGGAGCTCATTCACGAGGTACTGACACGCACACACACACACTGCGGCAGTGAGAGAGTAGTGTGAGTATAATATACACATGCCAGAGAAAGTTTGAAAGTGGCGCACGTGATAGATAAGTTAAAGACTAATATAGACACGTGTTGAGAAGAGATAAATGAGAAGACACAAAGATAATGCAAAGTATTTATCGAGATTTGTTTAGAAGGAGAAAAACATCAAACAAGAGATGAATTGGATATTAATACAAATAATAATATTTTGTTTCAGATCAAAAGCACCACAGACAAACATTTGAATTTCTGTCATAGTGTGCAAACGTACATCGCTAGGAGAGTGCAGTTTTGCTTCCAGTCTATACTCACTCTACGAGGGTATTCTGTAAGTGGTCTTACTAATAATTTTTACTTGGTGTCTTGGCTTGGCATTGAGCTTATTTAATTTTTTGGCTTTCATATGTCGTTATTCGCGTACATTTTTCATTACAGCGTTTTGCTACTTGACATGTGGTATGAATGTCACCATAAAATTTCTATTAGAACAGATTCGTCCTCAGCCTATATACGTCCCACTGCTGGGCAGACCTTCATGTAGAAACACATGAGGAGTATGCTGTAACACCACCACGCTGGCCCAATGCGGGTTGGTGGGTAGAAACGGAGGAGTTCGACATCACAAAGTTTGGTCAAAGTTACTTTGCTTTCGATATCGAAAGCCAAGCGTAGTAACCACTACGCCACCGAGCTACTCTTATTTTAAGACAACAGATTATGGAGAAAGAACGGGTGTGCTTTTCGCGCACGAGACATAATGACATTTTATTTCGACACTAGCTGTTGCCCGCGACTTCTTTCGCAGATACTATGGTTTTTTAACCATCCCACGGGAACCCTTTAATTTTCCGGAATAAAAAATATGTAAGATGTTGACCAGGGATATAAGGTGCAAAATTTCATTAAAATGGGTCCAGCCATTTCAGAGATAAGCCCGTACAATCAGATAAACAAAAAAAACATGTTTTGGAATTTTCCCTCTTTTTACACCCCTGACTTGGTTTTAAGCATTTTTTTCTATGTAAAGACATTCGACCTCTACATTTTTATTATATGTATAAATATGACGGATTCGACATTGTCTGCTGTGGGAGAATACACTAGCAGGGTAGTGAAAATGTAGTTTGTATGCAGGGGCGGATGGAGATCGACAACGCTAAGGGATCCCTGGAGATAGTGTGTACGGGGCGCGAGGGCAGCAAGCGGCACGCCGCCACCACGTCGTCGCTGTCGGGCGGCGAGCGCTCCTACTCCACGGTGGCCTTCATCATGGCGCTCTGGGAGTGCGTCGAGCTGCCCTTCTACTTCATGGACGAGTTCGACGTCTTCATGGTACCACATTATTCATTACTTTTTTGCTCGACAGGCAAAATCGCTGTCGGTCATGATGGTCTATGAATTATCAGTGCCCTGTGCTCAAGATTTTTGTAAACGATCAATACGCATGCGTGACACAGCCGACAGACATGCTTGATTGATTCTGCCTGGCGTTTGACGGATTTTGACCATGCGTAGTAATTTTTTACATAACGCGTTATTTCACGAACATGGTATAGCGTTTGTGGCAGATGAAAAAATAAATAAAAATAAAACATGTTTAAATTTAATTTCTACAGCAATCCCTTATTGAACTTGGGATATTTCGGACCCTTGTACTAAATAATTTGTGAATTAAACATTATTTTCGTAACTTGATAAGAGTCATCTAGCCTATTACGACCCTTATGATGTGATGTGTGCTCATTACTTCAAATTATTTTGTCTAACATATCAAGTGAAAATTTATTTTTCTGTTGAAATTTTCACCCTAATTTACAAATACAAATATAACTACTGTATGTCCACTAACATTGTTAATATTTTTAACCAGAAGATCATTCATAACAGCTCCTCTACTGATATACGTCAATGTATGTTATTTATTATCAGGACAACGTCAACCGCAAGATAGTGATGGAGCTGCTCATCGACCACGCGCTCAAGAACACGAACCGCCAGTTCGTGTTCCTGACGCCGCAGGACGCCTCCGCCGTCACCGCCGGCCCACAGATCAGCATCCACTTGTAATTATGCACTTCATTTTACTACAAACTAACCCACTTTTCCGGTGATTGGATTTTGGATGGGTATTCTTCTCAATGTCTTCTCGTGTCAATGGCTCAATGTCATGAGGCCAGTACTGAGCGACGGCTACAGTTGTTGGTGCTGCCGCATTCAACTTTTCCATGGTACAGGTGGAGGACAGAGGGCACTATATCAAATGTGACATTGATTGTGACGGGCTCCACAGTCAATGAAGCTCCATCTTGCCAAATTCTCCCTACAGCGGCCAACCTGCGTACGCCGACTGTTCAGGGACCAAATCGAGCCAGGTTGTGCCCTGGTGGTAATTTCTGTGCTGGTGGAACAGATCCTCAAGATGCCGGATGGTGTGCTTTCCACGAGGGCAGCCCCTGGGACCCTATCTAACGCAACTGTACTCCTCAGGAAGCTCCTTCGGCTTTTGAGACGAACGCGAGGCATTATCTGTTGTACAGGTGTCGGAAATCAGTATATGAATGGGTTTTAGTATTTCTCGATTCCGAGGACAGGACCTTGGAATAAAACTAATAATGTATATACAGGATTATTTTTAACGAATCAGCAACCTCGTACGACTGGGTTTGATATATTTGACTTTCGTACATACATATAATTACGACTATTATCCCCTAAAGATTAGTCAGAGACTAGGCAAAAGCACCGCAAATGCAGTCCACTACCATAGTCCGACAGCGCGACAGGTGGTGAACCCGTCGCCGCTTTTTACTTTCATACCAAAACAAATATCAATTTATGAATGTTCTCGGCTCTGTGCACATTGCGCATCAACGCGCGCGTCGCATTTTCGTATAAACGGAACATAGACTTACTAATGTCACGACAGTACATTTTAAGCTTGTAAAATAATTTTTATGGTAAAACTCGTAGAACTAATGTTATTTACGATGTTAGCTAAAATTAACTGATAACTAGATGCAAAAGGTTTCAGTCTGTAATAACGATTTATTGTTAAAGATTATTGACTTTGTTATTATATTATTTTTAAATGAGTGATTTCGTAAAAAACTTGTGCAAAGGTTGTTTACCAAATAGGACAAGTTTGAATGAATAGACTTTTAAACATTAGTTTTGCTACAAAAAAATAAATTTTTATTATATTGCATGTGGCCGAAATGCGTATGTTAAGATGGATGTGTGGGTGACGAAGATTGATAGTGAGGAATGAGCATATCAGGGCATGCCTGAAAGTTGCTCCACTGAAAGAGAAGATGAGAGAAAAGCGGCTATCCTGATATGGACATATTTTGAAAAGAGAGATTGAGCATGTAGCGAGAAGAGTTATGAATAGGAGAGTGGATTGAAATGCAGGAAAAGGAAGACCGAAGAAGAGATGGATAGATTGTGTGAATGAGGGCATGGCTAGAATGGGAGTGAATGTTGATATGGCGTCTGATAGGGGAGAGTGGAGGAGAAAGACTCGTTGCGCCGACCCCAAATGTAATTGGGAAAAGAGCAGGCTAATGATGATGCAAGTTTTAAATATCTAAAAAAATAAATATTTCCTTTCTTTACAGAATGGCTGACCCGCGACCTTAGTGTTAATAATTGTGGATTATTGTTATAAATAATGTTTTTCACTTTGTTATTACAATTCGTTACCAAACATTGTACAGCCCGGTGCTTCTATGAAGAATTGATGGTACAATTTGAATTATTTCTGATATTGTGATTATAATTAATGGTTAATTAAGATAATTCTATCTTGGAATTTTATTTTAATAAAAAAACAACTTATATCAATACCATTTTATTTAATACTATATCCTTGAACATTCATACATCATAATGACGCACAAACATGTGATCTATGCATATTATTGCACAAGTGACAAAATACAATAAAACTCACTCATATAGTTTTATGGCTTCCTATTGAATTGTCTATGAGATCACACGCACTTCAACAATGGGAATACAATTGAAAAACTACTATATTATTATTTTTATATTAGTTTCAAATAAATTGATATAAAATAACTTAAAACTAAAAAATAACTAAAAAAGTGCACTAACTTTGCCATCAAGGTTATTTTAGTTTAATGTAAAGTAGTAACAAGTCTAAGTCTTATTTAGAAGGCAGCTAGCCTTAACATATAAGCGTAATCGTTGGTCTTATTCTCTATTATAATTCGCTAAAAATCCTAATAGTTCTTATGTAAATGACAGTGCAACGAAAAACATCGTTATGATACATACTAAACGTGTGATATAGAAAAGTATTTTTTTTATATAAAAAAAAATTGTGAAACCAAATGCCTCAAAATATTTTGGCCAATTAAATTGAAGAGTCACAAAAATACTTTAACAATATTATTAAAAAATGTATGATGCATGGGCGTGAATAAGACAATTTTGTAAAACCCAAAAAACTCATTCGAGAAATCCTTTTACAGCAGGAACTGAGATTAACTACAAAATTCGAGAAGAAATGTTAAACAAAATAAATAATAATAAAAGAATGGCTTGAAAAAATAATTACAGATTTTAACACACATTATTATTCTTTTACATCTACGTAAATTTTCAAATGAATAAAACGACATACATACTGTAATTTATTGGTTTATACACAGCACTAAAAACACCTAGTATCCAGTAATAATATTCCTACAACAGTTAGAGCGACTCGCGACGGTTAATGTTAATTTAGATTGTTTACGTTTACTTTTTATAACTAGCTGCAGGATAGTTTTATAATTTTACGCTACCCTTTTCACTTTTCAGGAAATGTCTTTGGTTAAAATGACAATCGGCAAAAATTTATTAGACCTCTTATTATAAATAATATAATATCAAGAAAAATAAATTTAATTCGACATAGAAGTTTTATAATCAGTCTCACGAACAATGTGTTCATCATGCTATAAATTAAGTAGTAAACATATTTACACACAGATTATAAAGAAATATGTAACCCTATGTAATTTACTATAGGTATATATTAATTTATTTAATATAACGAAACAATTATGATGAGACACTCAGCAATAATGTACAGGGGGTTATGTTAATTGATCTAAAGAATATGATTCATTGTATTCTTTTTGCAGGTAATGCAATGCTTAAATGTAGATTGATTTTTCATAAATTGGTTCACTTTACAAGGTGAAATTAAAAGTTCAATGATTCAAAGGATATGCAACATAGATATTGTGACGTTTTTGAGGAAAATAAATTATGTTTCACCTTGCACAGGAACATCTTATGTAAATTACAATTATTTGATAACAGAATTACAAAAGTTAAGACGGTATGATGTGTTAAAGAATCTTAAACTCATTGTAGAAAAAAGGTGATTGTGATTGGATTAGAATGCATTAATATTTTATTTACAAAAGTAATATAAAAAGAAATATTCGAAAAATGATAATAAAAGGTTGAGTGAATTTTTAATACTTTAAAATTTTACAATATTTAATAACAGAAAGAACTTCTAAACTACTATGTACGTAACACTATTCTACAAAATGTACAAAAACAACACACCTGGAATGTGTACTCATAACCACGGCAAATACACTAAATCACGTTAACCTAGTCATTGCTGCTTAAAACACGTTTTACTTAGGCACAATGTACATATTAGCTATAAGTGCATATTTTTACGTTTTATTTAAAATACACTGACTGAGAAAGAAATATCTTGTATTAATCAAACTAGTGTCTACTCCTTTAAAGATGTAATTTAAAATAATAACATAAGAAAATGATAATAATGTAAGTATGCTTAATATTCTCTCATTTTTTTTTGAAGTTTTACATACCGCAAAAATCAGTTTTCTTTCCACCACTAGTAAGGTGGTAATTTTCTTGATATTGCAGTAGAATAGTTAATAATATTAACAGCATGCGCCATGCGAAGCCATTAGCCTGAATTATTGTATTAAGAAGGCGCTGATTAGTATGATACAAATGTCTTTGGTTAGATCACTCGTTGTTAAGAATAAGAGAGAAAATATCAAGTGTTCTTACAACATAACATTTTTAAATTCTGTAGGAGTGAACACAATCAAGTTTAATGTTGACATTATTAAGATTTTACTATCGCAATACGCACGTTAAACAGTTCAAGACAGCATAATCAATAGAATTATACATTTTGTAACACCTATGTAATTTTGTTGAAATATGGTCATTAAAATGGGTCATTGATCAAATTATCTAAAGAATTTCACTTACGATAAGTATGGTGACAGGTGTTGAAGAAAATTAAGCTTTCTTCCATGTCAATAACATTCATAGCATAAAACTATTTATAAGGCACAGCTTAAAACAAACTTTTCTAAAAAGGATAAAAGTTAATTTTCATTATAAAGGATCTACTATACTCCTGCCATCATACACATCCTATGTGATAATTCACCTTATTCCAAAACGTGGACTAAAGTTACACTTGGTTTCTTATCTTAAGGACTTCGCAGACGGCAACTATGATATAAATTAACATTACATCTCAAGATGTATATATAGCATTCAATAGTCTTGTGTATCACATACAAAAGTATGCCTTAATACTTGCCTCGTGAGTCGGTTTTCATTTGTCTTGGCATTCGTAAGATATGAAAATGTAAAAATATACATTAAAGCTACCGCGTGTGCTCTCCTCATGATTTATATGGAAAGATGTAAAGAAATGTATTGAGATGTATCGTGATATAATATAAATTAATGTATGTTATAGCTGCGGCCTGTAAACTCCTTTATAGATTCGGTAATAACAGCCTATCCTATCACAACTATCGGAAAATAAACAAATGATGGAATCTCTATACTTGTCACTTTTTATTGCGGCGAATCAGAGTGAGACGGTACGAGACTTTTCGAATCGAATCTGTGAAACGACAATTGAGAATATGGGGAAAGGGCGAGGGCGCATTTATACGTTTGTGTTAGAAACTTACTTGAAGTATTTATCTGTAATAACGCTTTGGGAAAATAACAGTCCACATTTTGGAATATGGAGAGAAGTGTCCCTAATAGTCCCTATATCAGTCACTACATGGCTATGTAGCCAAATACAGCAATACAACTTACAAGTCACTCAACTTCAGCTGTGAACTCTATGTCGGCGAGATGCCTGGTGGAGGGGGTCTTGGTGGAGGGTGTCTTAGGGCTCTTGTGGCCGGACTGCGGCGGCGTGGGCGGGTACACGTGTACTGTGTCCTGCGACGTAGACGCCGCGCTGTCGTCCACTTGTGTTGATTGTTGCTCGTCTAGTAGGAGTTGGTATACTTTATCCTGTAAACGAAGCAAAAAAAATCTTAGATTGTTTCAGTAGTTCGGAATGTTTGATTGGGACTCTGTATTATCATAGATAAATTCAGCAGTATAAGATCGCTTGTCCCATACATGGGTTTTTAGTTCGTCTAACTTAGTATTGATGCTTGTACTCTATCAGTCCACATATTACTTTAGGTGGCGCTTCAATACTAGCGGAATAAATATTAGCGCCACCTAACGTAACGTTTACATAGTTGAAATCAGCGCTTCAAGTTAGGGAGACAACTGTAAGCTATCATGTAAGCATATATAAAAATCTGTTGAAGTCATTTATGGAGTAAAAAAATTTAACCATAAAAAACTCTACCATGGTTGGGTCTTTAAACTTCGTGAATCACAGTAGGTATCTCCGTCTTACGCGAGGTTAAGCTTTTAGTCCCAGTTGCTGTAACTACCCACTACGCATCGGATCAGCGCTATATAGCACGGTACTCATAACATATCATCAGGCCTCTTTCCCCGAAGGGGTAGGCAGAGGTGTTAAACATCCACATTTCGCCAGATATGTTAGGTCCCCATATAACAGATGGCGAGCCTGTTGCCATGCACCGGGCACAATGTGAGGCAAGCGATATTCAGAATGCACGGAGCACGCGGATGCACATTTATAACACGGTATTCCGTGTATATAAGGGGTAACGCAGATATAACGCCTAAAATTCTATCCATAGTAAATTAATGTTAAAACCTCTTTTGTGATAACTTCAATAATGCTTATCACGCAGTGTACACATGTCCGTGGAGTTACAGCCGAACACTTTATGTATTACACCGATTTTTTGTCAACTTGAACATGTTGTAATTCTGTTTTGTGTACCAAATAAATAAATTTAAATATGTGAAACGATGAGAGGGCGAGTCTGTTGGTATCGGTCGGTGCAGGCGGAGTGTACTCACAAACATGTCGAGCGAGACGTTGTGCGACTGGATGCGGTGGCTCTCGTCCTGGTTGAGGTCGGGGCAGAGCTCGGCGAGCCCGGCCGCGTGCTGCACGAACTCCCCGTCGCCGCCGCGCACCACGCTCACGCCGCCCGACGCCGACACCACGCGCACGAACGGCTCCAGCCACCGGTAGCAAGGCTCTATGTGCTCCCACTTGTACCCTAGCAAATCGTCGAGGTTACTACATTATTGGGTAAACACTAAGTAGGCGATATTCCAAGGAGTTGTTTGAATTATTTTCAAATTAATTTGGCCCGCAAAACTACGTCACGCATAAACTGAAGAACTTGACCATTACAGGATAAAATAATTTGATGAAAAAATTACGTTATAGACAAAGACAAAAAAAATTCGCCGGTCTCAAGGCGTCGCTATCTCGAGAGGTTCTGGGTTCGATCCCCGGTGGGGGCAAATGTTTGGGTGATGAATTTTCAGGCATTTGTTCTCCAGTCTTGGATGTTTATATATATTTATATATATTCAGGATATTTATATGTATTTATCTATTAAATATATTTATCCGTCATCTAGTGTCCGTAACACAAGCAGCATTAGTTTCTTAAAATGGGGCTAGTTGATAGGTGTGAATGTCTGAGGATATTTATTTAATTAAAAGTTTACACTTAATTATCAGCTGGCATTAAAAATGATCAAAAACCTAAAATGTGCTTACCCGATACCCTAATAGCTAATTCCTTTGAAAAACAGTGCGCTATCGCAGCCGCGGCGACTACGCTGTACGAGTACATGTTTACGTCCACGTGCAACACCGCCAAGTCGATCAGCTGCCCGCACACTACGAACTCCAGCGACGAATACTGGGGGAACACGAACGTGTACCCGCGGAGAGCGTTCGCACCAACGTCACTCTCGCTTATGAGCCTGCGTCGCGCACTGCGCCCCTCACTCGCCAACTGCATGTAAATATTCAACCAGCTGTTGATAGTAATCGGCGTGAGACTCCATGATAAAATCTTTAGTATGAGTAACTCTTGTTCTAAGATCTCTTCGGCGGTGCACGCGCCATCCGTTACGTACGCGAACTCCCCAATTTTGGGCGGGTACACCTCTTCCACTTTGGCTGCGATGAATAGACATGTTATACCTGGAAAAAATAGTGTCTCTATGTTAACTTACTGTAAGTTTTTAGTGGAAATTGTTGTCAATAAGATTCATTCAAAGAATAATCTGTTGTATCTGTATTGTGCCGATTGTTAGATTGGCCAGATCGTTAAGTATTGCAGTATAGCATTTAAATCCAAATGGCAATTGTATAAATAATGTACCATAACGCCAAAAACGTTCAAGATTTGTAAGGGCATATCACGGCGTTGCCAATCCAACAACATATACAATAGATTATTTTATTTCAACACAAATAATGGTAAAATTGCATATCAACCTACGTTTTATACCGTATCCGTAAAAAACTGACAACCAGAGAGCCTAAACAGAATTTTACTAAGTAAATAGTAAAGTTGTTCTTATTTTTGTAATGAAATTCAAGCGTGGTTTAAAAAATCTTTTTCCATTTACGAAATCGGTATGTAGACTTTAGTTGGCACGATTAAAAAAGAGTACCATTAGGAAGCTGAGCCGTCGCGCCTATTCTTCTCAGAACAAAGCACTCAGGTAGAATGCATTGCTTACAATTGTTCCTTGAACTTTTCTAAAATAATACTCTTTTTTTTCGCTTAAGATTTTACAATGGAGACCCCTTTCTAATATTTATTGTGTTAGTACCATAATACACTTTACGTATTCGGTTAGTTAGTAAAAAAGTGACTTTTGGACTGGTTTATCTTTCTCTGAACTTACTTAATGTTCGGCATTAGGGCCGATTATGTAGGCTCAAACTAAACCAATGGAAAAGGAACAAGGATTTTTTTTTGCAAAAACACGTGTTATATTATAACATACAGACAAGCATATTTAAGATGTTAGTGGGCTTTAATATTGATCCATGTTTTGCCAATGCCGGGATGCAAATTTAAGGTCATATTGTGCGCAAAATAATTATAATATGGAGATCTCTTAACTAACTATATAGAGAAATTATAGATTCACAATTTTGTATAGTTTGTGCCTACGGAATCGGCCCTTGTGAAAGAAAAATTACAAAAAAAAATCAATTATCAGCTAAAATAACTAATTGGTCTGAATTACCTTAACCTAATATCTATCAGAATACATTTTCTAGGAATTGGTCATTGATCCTTTTCCTAGATTTTATACATTTTCGGTAACATATATATTGCTGCCCAAATAATTATTTTCAAACTTAATTAATTATTTTGCTGACCAAATAATTAAATGGCTGCCCAATTAATTACTTCCCAAAGTGTAAATTTAGTGCATGGTAAATTATAGCGTTATCGACTGAATGGGCTCCTGGTAATTTGATAAAATTTAACAATTCAATATACTATTGAGGACTAAGTGCAAAATAATTCATCATTCTTTCGGCCTTTATGGAGGAGTAAAATATTTTGGACATAAGAAAAAACCGCAGTGAGTCCGGAAATATATTTTTTTATCGGTCAGTCAAAACATTTGTAAATGAATATCTCGCGATAAATAAAAACTAGGTATAAAATTATAACACATCATACTTATTGCCTATACGAACTTACCTATAAGCTGGAGTCGACTTTTCTGTAAATCTGTAGATTTCGTTAGGAATCTATCTACATAGTCGACAGTAAGGTGAAATGTGTCTCTGTGTAGTTTGTAAACCTCGCAAACCTGTCAACAATAATTAATTTTATTGCTTTTACCCTGAAATCAGAAGCATTGTGCTGAGTGCAAATGCTATATGTAAACGCGATAACGTGGTCGGGAAAGAACCAAAGTAGAATATACCTATGCATGTTGCCGAAGAATTGTTAAATAGGGATAATGTAATGTCACCTGTGGTGAAGCAATCATTTGAACCTATACCATAATTATTAAAACTTTATCAATGTGTGAAATCGTCACACCTTTTGCCCCGAAGGGGTATGCAGAGGTGTTAATACCCGGATTTCGCCAGATATGTTAAGTCCCCATGTAACAGGTGGCAAGCCTGTTGCCATGCACCGGGCACAGTGGCAAGCGATATTCACAATGAACTGTACATAAGTTCTATTCAAACTCAACGGTAAAGGTGGTGAAATCTAACCCGGCCCTGATTCACTAAATACGAACGTATACACAACCAAATTTCAGTCGAAAACGTTACGGGCCAGCTACATTTCACGAGGCGACACGAGAGAACGCGAGAACAAAGTATGGAGTGTGGCTGGGCCGTAACGTTTTCGACTGAGATTTGGCTCGTATTGAGCGCGATCGGGACCGCGATTCCCGCGGCATCTGGATATCCTAAACAAAGATTACGGATTCAGTGCAACTTTAACTAGTATCTATAGTGGTAACTATAAACCCAGTCTATTTTATGTTCAATCAATACCTACGCAGATCTTATAAAAACACCAAAATCGTGTTTGGGCGGACGGATGAGAAATATATCTTTAAAAACCAACTACGTCGGATCAATGAAATTACTGGAAAAATGTGCTCTGCCTGTCTACCTTTTCGAGGAAATAAGCGGAGTAATATATATGTATTAAAAACAAGACGAAGGGACAATTGATGCTGTTACAGACATACTGCTTATATATGTATTGTGTTTCGGCATACCTGTGCTAGCAGTGAATATCGTTTGTTTTACATTGTGCCCACTGATACATAAGGACATGAAAATATCAGGCTTTCGCCACGTGATGATTGTTCGATTACACCTAAATTATATACAGGGCTTCCCTAATGCTCGTCACCGCTCTCGATTCTCGGCCGTTCTCACCCACTCCACACCAGCCATCTTACGAAAATCGTCATCCCATCTTGTCACAGGGCGTCCCTCCCACACTCGATTCGTCGTCACGGTCTACATTCGAGAACTTTACGACTCCAACGGCCGGCAATTCTACGGCAGACGTGACCAGCCCACTGCCAGTTCAGTTTGCTAATTCGGTGGGCTTTGTCAATGACTTTAGTTCTCTGTCACATCAAATCATTTCTGCAGTGCGAGCATAGAACTTCGATAGCCGCCATATTTGATCGACAAAAGCATCCGTCCTTTGGGTTATTTGTCAAAATCATCGACAATTGTCGATCTTAGACGTCAAATTGGGCTTATCGAATGTTCTATGCTCGTAGCGCTGATACGGTCCTTCACTACGAGCATAGCCGTGGTCCTCACGACCTCCGTGGTCGAGTGGTCTGTATGCCGGTCTCAAGGCGTCACCATCTCGAGAGGTTCTGGGTTCGATCCCCGGTGGGGGCAAATGTTTTGGTGATAAATTTTCAGGCATTTGTTCTCCAGTCTTGGATGTTTATATATATTCAAGATATTTATATGTATTTATTTATTAAACATATTTATCTGTCATGTAGTGTCCGGAACACAAGCAGCATTAGTTGCTTAAAATGGGCCTAGTTGATAGATGTGAATGTCTGAGGATATTTATTTATTTATTTATAGCCCTTTTCATAGCTCGCTGAGCGAACGTTAAACTAGTCGAGCCGTGAGAGTCCACGTCTCGGCACCGTGGGTCATGACTGCGAGGACGCACTGATCGAAAACTTTCGACTTAAGACATTGAGAGATGACTTCACGAAGCTTACGAAATGCTGCCCAGCCTAACTGAATTCTTTATTGGTTTCTGTCTTGAAGATGTTCCTACCTAATTGAAGCGCTTGCCCTAGGTAAACATATTCTTGTACAGCCTCGAGAGACAGTCCATTTACTGTAGCTAGTCCCGGATCAACATGTTCGTTGATCATGACCTTAGTTTTATCCAAGTTCATGCGGAGACCAATGCATTTGATGATTCAGCTAGGCCATTCAACATCTCTTTGAAAGTGCTGCAGGGTTTCAACCATAATAACGATGTCGTCTGCGAATCGTAGAGATGTACTCATCATTTACATTAATGCTACGACTTGTCTAGTTGAGCGTTCCGAGCATATCCTGCCTGCAGCGCAGTAAAGAAGAGCTTCGGGGATATAACACCACCACGGCGCAGGAGGACTGACTCGGCCATATTGGCAGCTTCGTATAAACACCCCAACAGCTCGATATATCGCCAATCCACTTGGCACGTCTGCACGGACCCCAGAGCTGACTAGGTCTCGACAGTCAAAAGCTTTCTCAAAGTCTACTAACGCCATGCACAGAGGATGCTTATACTGTTACTTTGTCTTCTGTTGTTTGCCCGCTAACAGTCCATGTGTGGATGGGCTATTTGGAATGATTTTATTATTTGGGCATAGTCGGGCAAACACATCGCTAACGCTACGCGAATTCGCTAAGACAGGTGAAGTGCCGCCACGGAAAAAACAGTCCACAACAAACTCATTAAGCACTATTTAAGTAAAAAAGTTGTATTCTTGGAATAATTACATAAAAAAAACTGTTATAGCCGTTACAGTTATGACGCCGACAAGTAAATTCAATAAAAATGTTGAACTAAAATTGTTCTGAACTGAAATGTTGAACACTCGACGTTCGTCAATTAAAGCCTGTAAAAAAATCTGCAAAAAAATGTTTGTGTACCTACGACCTACATTGTTTTATTATGTAAATAACATTATTGACATGATTTAATATAAGTAAGCTAATGGCTATAGTGGAGTCCCTTAATCTATGATCTAGTCTGGGGCAATGTGGATTAGCGAGGGTTAATGACACTCGAACAGGGACCAACGACTCGCCCGGACCGCCCGCCGCGGATTGCAACTCAACACTCCACCCGTTACTTTTTAAATTAGTCGGGCAAACTTTAAATAGGGAAAATAATCATTTATTTAATGAGATCACGATTAAACTCCTTTTTTAAGTCTTTTGAGAAAGGACTATACTATACTAATTAGATTTGCTCTCGTCTCGATAACGATCAGTGTTTGAAAAAGTATGTAAGAGCTTTGAAGCCCGAATCACCCCGAATAAAGATCAATGTCTCATAGTAACAAATTGCTGAGGCGATTTGAAATATTCGCAGCAATTCGCGGATATTGCGCGCATTATGACTGTACTGCGTGAAAAACGTTAAAATTAAATAAAACTGCATAAATATAGCATAGGCATTACGTAGTCGGGTTCCGAGCCAACTGAATACTTATCAGAATGTATTCAAATTAATAAAGCACTGAGGCCCGTACAGGGGCACTCGCAACATGGAGGCGTGAATAAAAAATCGTCAGCTCTAATGATGTCCTAAAAATAACGGATACACGAAACACGATTCGGGGTTTTACCTGCAAGACTATCTTTGTCGAAACAGTAATTAATAGAACTAGAAAAGAGCAATCAAATCCCATATACTTGCAAACAAAACTTAATAAAAATATCTCATCTGCCTTTCATACTTTCATTGTTCTTTATTCTTTGCGATTACGTAAATGACCTATGAAGTCATTAGATTTAGTTTTGGTGCATGCTCAAATTAAGACGCTAAGATCATTATTACTTAATGGATTGTTGTCTTAAATGTTACGTGTAGTGATTAAAGTCGTTACTTAAAGACGAATAAATAAAATAATAAGCATTTAACCTTAATTTAGCTTTAATCTCGCAATTAGAAAACGCCGCAATATTTTAACTACAAATTAGCAACAACGCTAATAATAAGTGACACTAATAAAAATAGCACAGCAACTAAGAGTAGGTATGAAAGAATATGGTGGAGATTCAAGTTGGTTCTGAAGAGGTCATTGTACACAGTAAAAAAGAGGTCAATGAACTCGAATTACGTCACAAAACATGTAAAATCATTATCTGCATAAAACTATTTTATCAACCATTTTTATGAACAAGGAATGCACATTCTTTCACAGGTATATGCCATATTTGAACTCACCTTTGCCTCTACACATTGCAGCATGAAAAATATAAATTGTAATAATAATTATACAACATGTGTAGAAAAATAATCATATTCATATTGCATTAAGTATATAACATTTAAAATTGTTCTGGTGTTGCTTTTTAACTTCTGTAATAACAGCTTGGGTGTAAAAAATTACTTCTATAATTGTAGACGAATTAGTAATTAGCTTACCTCGTTTAACCAGTCTAGAAGGATGGCTCTCATGCGGGGTTGGAGGTTGGGGTGTTTGTCAAACATGTTGGGGTTTTTCTTCTCTTTGGATTTGGCATCATGGGTACATAGGCCATTCCACACATCTGTAGGGTCAGCCCAAGACAGTCCAGGCAGGGGACACTTGCGTTTAGGTAGAGAAGGGCATTCTAGCTTATGTGTGCTGTAAGAGAAGGAAATAGTTTCAAGCAGACATGTCTCAAAAGATTCTACAATAGTCTGTTCAGATTAAAAGAGTAATAAGGAATACAGTAGCATTTGTATTACATTGGGAGGTCTCAGAAGTTATGTCTAACAACAATGTAAGTATTTAACTTATATTTTTATCACACATAATATAATCTAACAGCAAATAAAATATAAATTTCACTAGGAGCTCTCTGAATAAAGTATACAATAATAAAAAAGGTGCTCTGCAATGACATCAACTTTCAGATAGAGGATGCCAGAAATCAGAATATAAATCAGCTTTCATTCAGCACTACAAATAACTAGCTCTACACACTGCTATCTATAAACATCTTAGTATGAACTTATTTATTTCAAAGATGCTTACCTAGACCTCTTGTTAGAGTGTGGGGTTGAATCTCCTCTGGCCACATTTTCTAAAGGACTCAGCACACAGCTTGACGATTCAGGTATACTTTGTGGACTTAAAAAACTATCAGGATTATAATCTAAGTCAGTGTAGACACTCTGAGGCTGTTCTATGGTTCCATAGGGAGAGCCCTCATCATCACTGGAGCAAGACGATGATTCCACAACTACATTGTGTGCTGGTTGGTCATATAACTCTTCTTCTAAGATAGAAGATATCTTTGAAGGTGGTACATTCTCCACCTACAAGCCAGACAGGGAATATAGAATAATGATTTGTAAAGTCAAAGCATAACCATTAAGTCTAGGTGAAGTTACCAACCTCATCATCACAGGAACTTCTCTTTCTTTTTAAGCACATACGTTTTTCAGTCTCTTCATTGGGTGAGCTGCAAATAATTGTTAAGAACACTATGTAAACACAGGTGATCAAGGTCGCAATATGAACGTGAGTAAGATATCAGCTGGTTACATACCCATTTTGTGCCATTGTAGAAGGGGCAAATTTGCTGGCACACTATCTCCAATGCCTAAAATACAATGCCAATTCAGTACTGGGTTGCATGATTACACTTAGATACTGTAATTATAAGTACTATCGATATAAAATTACCGCATGTCATGTTCAAATTGCAAATAGGGTTATGTCATTTGACAATATTTCCGATTTTTCGACTATACAGCAGCAGTAAGGAACACCAGTTTGCGTTGCAGTATAAAATACAAATAATAAAACTATGAAATAAGCCCCATAAATAGAGATAATTCAACAGCGTGCCCCCCTGCTGATTGGCGGGAGATTTTTTTCAGAACGTTTTTTATAGGCGTAGTAAGGCAATAACTAGGTCACTTTTTAACTAAATGTCCACTAGATTAATGGAATAACTGATTTCTAAGGTTAGATTCTAATAATAAACGAATCAGCTGTTGAAAAAAATGCCACGAATCCGTCACAATCGCGCGCGAAATCCACCGTCAGCGCCATTAGACACGTCGATAGCTTGGGTTTCTCGGCCCATCCACTTTTGGATATTGTTAAAAATAGCACTTACATGATATGACATCTACATAAAATTAATGCTTACATTAAATGTTACGCTAATATTCGTATTATATGTCTCAGATCAGACATAACCGTTGGTGGTATAATTGGCTTGGCTTATCGCCCCCCTAGGCTTTATAACCTTAATTAATGGCAAATAATAAAATGAACACTAAGTTATCACATTACAAAAGGGTCTTCATATTTCAAAGATTAAAAATTAACCCAATATACATACCTGGTCATTCAATATTTGTATCAAAATCCAAGGAAAAAAATTTCAATATCCACTAGATATGGAGACTCAACTCTAAGTATAATTACCACTAATTTAAGCTTATTTTAACACTTAATAAACTAAACACACAATTTATAACTGCAAAGGTTGTCCTTAGAATAATTATTTAAACATACACATATCTTTTCAGCTTTTCACGGCTCGATAACGCCCGGCTTTCCGCGCGAAAATGTCGCGGTAAAACTTCGGTGGTCCTGCAACTGGACTAGTGCCACACTTCACTGATATTTTCTACAGTAGATAAATGTCACTTTGAAACGTAAGTCATTTCACGCAGACTTCGAACTAATGATTGAGTCTTTATGTGCCAGATTATATAAGTTAGGTGTAATGAGTCTAATTATGATAATGAACCGGTATTTAATTCTATAATTTTTTTATGTTTAGTAAACTGGTTTCATAGATTTATATAATTTATATCGTTTTTCTCTAGTTATATGATTTTGGTGTTGATGAAAATAAAACTCGTATGAACAAAAAGCGTTCATGAAAAGGATTTTATAACAATAAAACTGTTTATAAAAAAAATTTGATGTATGTTCCGTGAAATGGATTTTTGCCCTGAAAGCAATGCTTGAATCTGATTGGTTGACTTTTATTAGTGCGATGGCTGGACGCGCGACGTTGTGAAACGGCTAACTTCACGAAGGAGTTACAGCTGGGCGCCAGCTGATAGCAATGATCGAAAAAGTCAATAGAGGTGCGCTTGGTCTGTTATCTATTGTACAATAACTAACATGTAAATAGTTGGCTGAAATTGAAACAGGTGAATTTCTGATTACGATAAAAATGGCAACTCAAAATATAGCCGTAAAGTTATGTGGAGTGCTTCAGGCGCAGTCGGAGGAAGGTGATAAACTTCTGATAATAATGTGCTAGTTTTTATTGTTTTAAAATAAATTTAACTTATGAATGTATAATTTTAGAAGTAACAGCTCGAGAATGGCGCCTGATAGGCCAGGAGCAAGATGGGACCCAGATGTTATCTTGGGTTTCAACAAGTGCAGAAGGGAAAGAAGTATTAAATATTGGTGTGTACACCAATAAAACAAAATCCCTGGTAACTCTTCATACATTTAATGAAAAATTGAATATAATACAGGCGTCAGTGAATTCTACACACAGCCTCCTAGTGTATGTTGTCAAGGTACTTCCATCTGATGACAATGGAGTAGAGGAGCCCCTGTATTGCCCTTTTTTGATCTGCCTTCTGAATGAATCTGATAGAACACCAGTTGAGGTGGAGGAGAGCTCAAAGAAACAGATAATGGTTCAATATGTTTATGGGAAAAGTAACAAATACAGTCCAGGCATTAGGAATGATAGATTTTTGCTGTTCAAACATTTGGAGTGTGAGTAAACAATAACATTTTTAAAAGTAAATCATGCCAATCCCAGATCTTTTTAATCATAAACATTGAAAATATATTTTTTTGTTACAAAATATTGTTTGAAATGGAAATATGCTTTTCTATGTTTATTTTATTGATTGTATTTTCCAGATATCAAGATATACAGAACTCCTATGTTTCTGAATGAATGTGATGATGGCTCAGAGAAATGGGGCTTTGATGGGATTTATACAGAGCCAGAGACCATTGTGAAGGTGTTCTCTTGGGCCCAGTGGGACTGTGTTAATCAAGTAAACAATTTTAACATGACAATTTATTTATATTTGCTATAACAAATAATAATATAAAATCTGATTCCAGAATGAGACCTAACTCAAGTACAGTTAATTTTGAATACTCTTAACTTAGTAAGTTACTTGGGCCACTGCAGTGGTGTTCTGGCCCATTCTCATGTGTTTCTCCATGTAGGAAGGTCTGTGTTCAGTAGTGGGAAGTGCTCTGAATGGTTGGTGATGATGTTTAAGTATGCATATGCTGTCCATTCCTTCATCTAAGCAAATTAAAATGACTTCAGACTGTATCTTAGACTAAGGTGGATAATGACATATCATCTTTAATGATAATGAAATATCATTAGATTCATTAGAGATAAAAACTTTACTTAATTGTTACATATTTTTCTAGGCATAATAATGATATTGCATAAATATTGTTAACAAAGGTGTAAGCTATTTTGTAATGAGGTGTAATTAGTTAATGAAGCAATTACTTAATTATAATTAGTAAATGCCCTTGCATCTTATTTAAATTAGTTTTTCCTCCTTATCTTTTGTATTTAATTTGAATATAGATTTAATTTAAATAAATGTGTATTTACTTTATGTGTATTCAAAGTAAATGTTCTTTCAGGTGTTGTACTATATTCATCACCGGCAGCCAACACAAAGCTTTGCAGAAGGTGAAGAGGTGAAGTCACCATTTGAAATGACGCCAACTTTGTCAGCTCTTCAATTTCATGCCGACTTGCCTCATGAAACAGTTGTATGTGATCCATATGTATTTATATATAGTTTATTAGTGGATGTAAGCTGCTAAAACTGATAGGTGTTAAGGTCTTTGGGAGAAGGCCAAAGTCCAAAAGATGATGATCATGAAAATCAAAATGCAGAAGCAAATTCAAGTTTGCAAGGGCAAACAAGATCCAATAAGATATATAAAGTTATTAACATTTTTTACATTTCAATTTCACACAAAGAAGTATGTAAATGAACTGAAATCTATAGGGATTGGTGAATATTCACCTGTACCATAGCGTTTCCTTAATTATACTGTGATCAATGTTTATAATAGGCTAGTTAACTCATATCAAAAGTTATGAAAATAAAGTTTAACTTACAAAGTATTTAGTACAACGGTCCGAAATATAAAGAAGTTCAATAAATATAAATAAGGGTTTGCTGTAGAAATTCAATTTAACAGGTTTTATTTTTACTTTTTTTTTATCTGCCAAAAACGCTATCCACTTTTTTCGTGAAATTGGTGACGTAACGGATCAGTTGAACAATTTCGCAACCAATCAAGCATGTCTGTCGGCTGTGGCACACATGCGTTTTGATTGTTAACCAAAATCGTGACCTCACGGTACAGATAATTCATAGACCATCATGGCCGACAGCGTTTTTGCCTGTTGAGCAAAAACTTCATTTAAATTTTTTGTGCTATAATAGGTCTTACAAAAACAATATATTATTTTTTTTGGTGATGGTTAAAATTAATGAATTATTTGGGGCCC
This sequence comes from Parapoynx stratiotata, assembly GCA_910589355.1. NCBI lineage: Eukaryota > Metazoa > Arthropoda > Insecta > Lepidoptera > Crambidae > Parapoynx > Parapoynx stratiotata. The sequence goes on from OU342458.1 coordinate 2,216,444, forward strand.
AATACAAAAAAAAAGGGTCAACTAGCCCATTATGTTATTTTAGGCAGTGTATAGAATACAACACAGACTGAAATGATATCCATAATTTTTCATGCATTGCCTAAATGACAACTCCGATATTTCGGGTAACTACTATTACCTATTTTAGTAAGTATTCGTGGATTATAAAGATCTGAGCTGTCTTCTTAAGATTTAATGTCATTGTGCTCACTGTCTTATCCTTCAACAGGAACACAGCATTGCAGCTTTAAATACCGAGTATTTAAAGCTGCAATTATGTACCGAGTCTTCATAAAGAAAATATTGGGTCCTATGAAATTGGTGTTTTTATTCTGTCTTAGCAATTCGTCCGTAACTATTAAGTTTCAGAACATTCTTATAAAATAATTGCCTCTTCTAAAAATAGACCATATATTTGAGCTCGTACTATTTAATTTGATAATTTTTTGTAAGTTTAATTGTGTTAAAATTAGACACAAAGACAATTATTTTTAACTGCCTCCTGAATACATCATTTGATTTGCATTAACATAAACACAATGAATAATTTTTATCAAGCGTGCTCACACACATATTGCTAAAGATTGTCTAATGATACATGCCAAATATTATTATCTCTGGATTTGTCGTTGTGAAGAAAACTGATAAAATGTTAGTATGTAAAATGCAGACATCCCCAAAATATCCATACAAAACACCAATTTCATAGGTAAGGACCTAATATAAATTGGCCTTATTTTCGTTGGTACTTCTGATCAATGTATTTTGTTGCGAAGCTAAACATCCCGCTGAGCCTGCCGCACGTGCCGAGCTCGAGCGAGGGCGCGGCGTGCGGCGCGTACGAGGACGACCCCGTGCCGCTGCGCGTGCACGACTGCAGCATCGACCTGCAGATCCTGTGCGACCAGCGCGGCGTGCTGTGCATCTGCCATCACTACCTGTATAAGGTTAGCCACAGCCTGACCGAGCTCGAGCGAGGGCGCGGCGTGCGGCGCGTACGAGGACGACCCCGTGCCGCTGCGCGTGCACGACTGCAGCATCGACCTGCAGATCCTGTGCGACCAGCGCGGCGTGCTGTGCATCTGCCATCACTACCTGTATAAGGTTAGCCACAGCCTGACCGAGCTCGAGCGAGGGCGCGGCGTGCGGCGCGTACGAGGACGACCCCGTGCCGCTGCGCGTGCACGACTGCAGCATCGACCTGCAGATCCTGTGCGACCAGCGCGGCGTGCTGTGCATCTGCCATCACTACCTGTATAAGGTTAGCCACAGCCTGACCGAGCTCGAGCGAGGGCGCGGCGTGCGGCGCGTACGAGGACGACCCCGTGCCGCTGCGCGTGCACGACTGCAGCATCGACCTGCAGATCCTGTGCGACCAGCGCGGCGTGCTGTGCATCTGCCATCACTACCTGTATAAGGTTAGCCACAGCCTGACCGAGCTCGAGCGAGGGCGCGGCGTGCGGCGCGTACGAGGACGACCCCGTGCCGCTGCGCGTGCACGACTGCAGCATCGACCTGCAGATCCTGTGCGACCAGCGCGGCGTGCTGTGCATCTGCCATCACTACCTGTATAAGGTTAGCCACAGCCTGACCGAGCTCGAGCGAGGGCGCGGCGTGCGGCGCGTACGAGGACGACCCCGTGCCGCTGCGCGTGCACGACTGCAGCATCGACCTGCAGATCCTGTGCGACCAGCGCGGCGTGCTGTGCATCTGCCATCACTACCTGTATAAGGTTAGCCACAGCCTGACCGAGCTCGAGCGAGGGCGCGGCGTGCGGCGCGTACGAGGACGACCCCGTGCCGCTGCGCGTGCACGACTGCAGCATCGACCTGCAGATCCTGTGCGACCAGCGCGGCGTGCTGTGCATCTGCCATCACTACCTGTATAAGGTTAGCCACAGCCTGACCGAGCTCGAGCGAGGGCGCGGCGTGCGGCGCGTACGAGGACGACCCCGTGCCGCTGCGCGTGCACGACTGCAGCATCGACCTGCAGATCCTGTGCGACCAGCGCGGCGTGCTGTGCATCTGCCATCACTACCTGTATAAGGTTAGCCACAGCCTGACCGAGCTCGAGCGAGGGCGCGGCGTGCGGCGCGTACGAGGACGACCCCGTGCCGCTGCGCGTGCACGACTGCAGCATCGACCTGCAGATCCTGTGCGACCAGCGCGGCGTGCTGTGCATCTGCCATCACTACCTGTATAAGGTTAGCCACAGCCTGACCGAGCTCGAGCGAGGGCGCGGCGTGCGGCGCGTACGAGGACGACCCCGTGCCGCTGCGCGTGCACGACTGCAGCATCGACCTGCAGATCCTGTGCGACCAGCGCGGCGTGCTGTGCATCTGCCATCACTACCTGTATAAGGTTAGCCACAGCCTGACCGAGCTCGAGCGAGGGCGCGGCGTGCGGCGCGTACGAGGACGACCCCGTGCCGCTGCGCGTGCACGACTGCAGCATCGACCTGCAGATCCTGTGCGACCAGCGCGGCGTGCTGTGCATCTGCCATCACTACCTGTATAAGGTTAGCCACAGCCTGACCGAGCTCGAGCGAGGGCGCGGCGTGCGGCGCGTACGAGGACGACCCCGTGCCGCTGCGCGTGCACGACTGCAGCATCGACCTGCAGATCCTGTGCGACCAGCGCGGCGTGCTGTGCATCTGCCATCACTACCTGTATAAGGTTAGCCACAGCCTGACCGAGCTCGAGCGAGGGCGCGGCGTGCGGCGCGTACGAGGACGACCCCGTGCCGCTGCGCGTGCACGACTGCAGCATCGACCTGCAGATCCTGTGCGACCAGCGCGGCGTGCTGTGCATCTGCCATCACTACCTGTATAAGGTTAGCCACAGCCTGACCGAGCTCGAGCGAGGGCGCGGCGTGCGGCGCGTACGAGGACGACCCCGTGCCGCTGCGCGTGCACGACTGCAGCATCGACCTGCAGATCCTGTGCGACCAGCGCGGCGTGCTGTGCATCTGCCATCACTACCTGTATAAGGTTAGCCACAGCCTGACCGAGCTCGAGCGAGGGCGCGGCGTGCGGCGCGTACGAGGACGACCCCGTGCCGCTGCGCGTGCACGACTGCAGCATCGACCTGCAGATCCTGTGCGACCAGCGCGGCGTGCTGTGCATCTGCCATCACTACCTGTATAAGGTTAGCCACAGCCTGACCGAGCTCGAGCGAGGGCGCGGCGTGCGGCGCGTACGAGGACGACCCCGTGCCGCTGCGCGTGCACGACTGCAGCATCGACCTGCAGATCCTGTGCGACCAGCGCGGCGTGCTGTGCATCTGCCATCACTACCTGTATAAGGTTAGCCACAGCCTGACCGAGCTCGAGCGAGGGCGCGGCGTGCGGCGCGTACGAGGACGACCCCGTGCCGCTGCGCGTGCACGACTGCAGCATCGACCTGCAGATCCTGTGCGACCAGCGCGGCGTGCTGTGCATCTGCCATCACTACCTGTATAAGGTTAGCCACAGCCTGACCGAGCTCGAGCGAGGGCGCGGCGTGCGGCGCGTACGAGGACGACCCCGTGCCGCTGCGCGTGCACGACTGCAGCATCGACCTGCAGATCCTGTGCGACCAGCGCGGCGTGCTGTGCATCTGCCATCACTACCTGTATAAGGTTAGCCACAGCCTGACCGAGCTCGAGCGAGGGCGCGGCGTGCGGCGCGTACGAGGACGACCCCGTGCCGCTGCGCGTGCACGACTGCAGCATCGACCTGCAGATCCTGTGCGACCAGCGCGGCGTGCTGTGCATCTGCCATCACTACCTGTATAAGGTTAGCCACAGCCTGACCGAGCTCGAGCGAGGGCACGGCGTGCGGCGCGTACGAGGATGACTCGGGCCGCTGCGTGCAGTGCAACTGCCATTACTAATATCATTGAACTATTATTACTAGCGTATAGAAGCGACACCGCAAACAAGAAAAGTAGTCCGTGCGTTGATGCTCCAGAGCAACAAGTCATTTAGTCATTCGCCAACGCTCGAAGCAACTGCTCACACAAATTGTGGCTACAAAACGATTTAAAAATGCCTTCTTGCGTGTTAAAAACAAGAACAACGAATCAAGAACAAGTCAAAAAGTTAAGGGTGTGACTTGTCATCGGTAAGTTACAAAATATTAATTAAAACATAACATTAAAACATAAACATAATTTTAAAGCATAATTCGCCTTTTTGTATGAAAGAAACGCGTAAGCGACATGAAATCGGCGGCGCTTACGATGTTTTGGTTTTAATACTTTGGTTCGACGATAATCCACTAGTAATTGTGTTAGCGCTTATGTTGTTTGTTTAGCGCTCCAGCATTTATCTCATTCCACGCCACGCTCGCCCCGCACACCCCGCCACCATAGGTAGCTTCGAGTTGGGAGAATATTTTTGTTTGGCATAGCGTCTCTAGTTTACCTTATAACTCAATGACTAATATGATGTTAGTTTAATACCTATCCTAGACCCAAGCAGACTACAAACTTTATTGGCTGTGGTTTGGTCAAGAAGTAAATCAGTATGATCTTTGCATGAAAGTACGCACATTACACCCGTTTCGACATCAGCCTATTTACGTCCCACAGCTGGGACAGGCCTTCCTCTTGGAGAAACACATGAGGAGTATAGGCCGTAACACCACCACGCTGGCCCAATGCGGGTTGGTGGGTAGAAATGGTCACAAATGCGACTGGGACTAACGGCTTAACGTGCCTTCCGAAGCATGGAGAAGCTCGAGATCACAAAGTCTTCCTTTCCCATCCACGGCCTGACCATGGCGAAGGTAGCTTTGTTTTCGATCGAAGCCAGAGCGCACTGACCACTACGCCACCGAGCTCCCGTTTACCCGCTTACCCGTTTACCCGCCCGATCAAAAGTTGGATGGGCTTCACCCATAACCTATCCGATAGTTGAGTCGGCTAGTATGAGTAGATGAGTACTCACTACCCGACCCGACAAAACTATCGGCCGTTTAAAAAGTATCCTTCGCAGGCCTCGCTTACAACCTTTGCCCTTAACTTAAACTTAATTAGGCTACTTATACATAAGTTTTAACTAGTGTTCGACCGAAGCCGAATTTCGGTAAAGGTCCCATTTCTGCGGAAACGAAACGGAAACATCCTGACAAGGATCAGCATGTTTTGAGGAAAAATAAGACAAACGTTATGTTCTACTAAAACCTGCAAACACAAGACATTAACAAAAACGTGGACGCGACAAAATGTCTTCGTCGCTGATGATTGGATGGAATCCAACGTGCCGAACATAACCGATCAAAGCACGAGAACTTCCGAGTGCAGATACGGTTTCGTACGTAGTTTCGGTAGGTTTTCCACCGAAGCCGAACTGACACTAGTTTTCATACCTCTGCCTGATTATAAAATATGTTAGATACAATTATGGTATAAGTAATTATTATATTTTAATTAACATTATCTTTAAAACATCTGTTTTGACTGGATGTTAAGTAATTAGCAGTGATCGGAATAGGCAGAGCTATTTTATGTAGGTACTTGCCACAGAATAGATGAGAGTAAATAGAAATCGTAAGTGGGCGTGTCTCCGCGCGCCACTCATATGATATAGGATCATATCCGTCGGTTTCACGATTTGACACTTTTCAGTCATTCTCGAACCATCAAGCTGTTATTTTGCGGATTATTTACGTGAATATGCCTTCTTGTGCTGTTTTGACCTGCAGGAAACAAAGCAAAACATTTAATTTAACAAATATAAATATTGTTTTCCATCAGTAAGTTCGTATTTATCAGTTTATTAAGTAAAAACTGAAAAATATCAAATGTCAATATAAAAATATACATTGCTTGTTAAAAACAGGGTCAATGTAAATTACATCATTTTCAGGAAGCAATGTACATTGTTTTGTGCAATTGTGCAGATGTAAAACACCTATAGTGCAGTGCATGATTTTATCGTACCAACATTTTATCGATAGTCTTCTAGATTCTGGTAATAATTGATAGAGAAACATTGACTATTAATTACGTTTTGGTTTTCCCTAGGAAATTAATAAAAATTTAAATGGATCTCTGGGATTGGGTTCCTACCAAATTGAGCACGATTTGTTCAGAACATTTCTCAGATGATGTATAATAAAAAATTACCTAAAAAAGTTACCTAATTTTTGACCATCCAAAGAAATTGTTAAATTGTATTCTGAACCTTTAGAAGTGCCTATTTTCATAAAAAAATATTGCAAAGTTTTTTTTACTTTGGTTAGTTATTATTTAACTCTTATTTTCAGGCATCACAATCAAAACGATCGACATCGCCTACAAGTCCAACTACACGAAAAAGGCGAAGAATGGCAAGTTAGGATAATAATATGTTGCGCAGTCAGTAATAGCCATGAGTATGGAACTACTCACAATAATAAATAAAATGTTACTGATTTAATCAATTTCTTTAATTGCCGAATTCATGATTTTTTTATGCAGTCATTGCAATTCATTATCTTATAGAATAATTTATCATAATATTTTATTACTTCATAATAGAGGTTATACGAGTTTCACACATAATTCTAAGTGTCATTTCAGTTAACAGATTCATATTCCCCGGTCAATTCGAATCAAGAATTTTGTACTTTATGATGGATGCAAAACTCCCATACAATAGCATGAGGCAATGTTTTGTCTCGATCAGTAGGTGTTCCTTCTCATTCGATCACTTCAATGAATGAGTTTGACATTTCGTAATAAAGCTTTCTATGACAACTAATGACGTCCCACAAAAATACACACAAATTTCTCAAACAAATACTCTCATTTAATATGTGATTATTGATTCACCTGGGAAATGATAAGGTACATCCAAGATACCACTCACTTACACAACATAAAACAACGCACGTCATCACCAGTTTCATAATTTTTTATTTAAAATATTAAATTACAAAAAAAAAATAAACAATTTTCAGTCTAGGCATCAAAATGGCGTAAATATGACCGGTGAGACAGAAACTATGGATAGAAAGAGAGGAAGAGGATGTCCCACGGATAGCCTTCATTCATAAATAGTGATAGATAGAATGAGAGGGAACACCGATCGAGATCGAGACAGAACATTGCCTCATGTTACTGTATGGGAGTTTGGCATCCATCTTATAGTACAAAATTCTTGTTTCGAATACATCAACACCAAGAAAAAGAAAAATTACAAGTATTATTTCAAACAAAGATAATATAATCAAGCAACAAAGAACACAGATAAAAAATACAAGCTCAAAATCGTAGATTAAAAAAGAAAATAATTAAAATGCAGGAAGTCTTTGACGAGTTCAAAAACAACTTTATGATGCGTACCGAAGATGTGCACACTCTAGAAAATATAAATTTTATGTATGATTGTGACCATTTTTTTTGCATTTTCCTGTTTTGTCAACTATCTAAGGCGTCTGATCAAAAATCATAGTTTTAATCAACACAGCGTATAGATTGTTTGTATTTCAACAGTCGGCGGTAAATATACTTCATTAACCATGTTCAATTTAAAAAGAAGTTGCATTACTACTTGAACAAAAAAAATAATTTTAAATTTTTCTTGCAGATTCATGAGCAAGTAACGCGTATTATAAAAAAAGATGATTCTGGAATAAAATCAACAACACAATATCCACCAGCGCTCAGAAGTTTTGCGCTTACCCTTTAGTTATTATTCGCCAAAAGCATACAGTTATGTTCGAGAAACGTTTTACACATGCTCATCTCATCCTCAGACTATTAAAAAATGGTATCAGAGCATCAGTGGTGATCCAGACTTCACTAAAGAATCGATCATTCTGTGGGTAGACGTCGTTGAGTAAGGTCGGGTGGCGTCATGCTGCTCGTCGTCAAGCTAGTTCTGTTAAGCTGTAACTGATTATCTAGTATCCGTTTGTGTAGTGGCAGTGTTTATAGGCAAGTGAGGCGTTGGTAGTTTAATGAGTTCGTAGATGAGGACTATAGTGATTGTGTGCTTGGTGAGTGAATAAGTTCTGTGTGTGAAGGTACAGCTTGGATTAACGAGTGTGATCCAAGTTGAAGGTTGATCAGAGTAAGATAGGTAGGGCAACAAGGAACCTCCGGTGGTTTGGAGGAAGAGAGTGTGTTTTCTAGTTAAACGGGATAAGGCACTCATTCAGAGGGAGCGTGTTTACATTTTTAATGACGTAACTGATACTTTTGTGGCCTAGATCCTGACAAGTGATAGGCGTCGTTATCCTAGTGTGATGTTATTCTGGTGCGTTAGTATTCTAGTTTGAATGACTATTGTAACAAGCTCGGCCGGCCTGTCTCACGCTTACTGCGTCATATATTTTTTTAAATAAATTAATAAATGCTATCTACTGCTACTAGACTATTCCACGCAGATGAAGTCGCGGGCAATAGCTAGTTCCTAATAAATCGAGCATGATCTGTTCAAAACAGGTGATTATGTTTTACTAGATGTCAGTGTAAACTTTCATAATTATCGATCATTTTCACATCACTAATACTGCACAATTTAAATGTTACCAGTAGCGGCGCTATAAAATGTTATTAGTTAACAATTTAACTAATAGTTAATTATTAACTAATACTTATTTTGCTTATTTTAAACCTACCCTTGAAAAACTGCTATAACACAACATACGCGCATTTTAAACCATGTCAGATAATATAATGATGATTACTTTTGAGACAATTTATTTTTTTAATTACAGTCCCATTTAGTTTTATTTTTCAATAATATGTTTCTTACATATTATATCGGAGCTCGGTGGCGTAGGGAGCTCGGTGGCGTAGTGGCCAGTGCGCTTTGGCTTCAATCGAAAATAAAGCTACCTTCGACATGGTCAGGCCGTGGATGGGTGATCAAGACTTTGTGATCTCGAGGTCCTCCGAGCTTCGGAAGGCACGTTAAGCCGTTGGTCCCGGTCGCATTTGTGACCGTTTCTACCCACCAACCCGCATTGGGCCAGCGTGGTGGTGTTACGGCCCATACTCCTCATGTGTTTCCCCATGATGTAGCATGGAGCCTACCGCTCCATTCTTTACTTTTAAGCTAATTTTTAAGGCTTTTGTTATTTGTATGGGTGGTGTTTTTTTACTATAAATTTCAAAATTCTCAGTTTGCAAGGGTCTTCTCGGTAGCTGATATATCTTAAGTTTGTAGCGCATCATGTAGAATAGAGCCTCCCCTTCCATTTTGTACTTTTAGTTAGTTATTTCAATATTTTGTAATTGTATTATTTGGTTATCTATTTATGGCTATATCTTATTTATATCTCATTTTGTAAGGATTTTCGGAGTAGGGCTTATATATTTAATCTATGGCGATTGTATTTTCATGCCTTTTCTCTTAACGTTTCATATTATTTTATTTAGTATTTCCGATTTCTAATTTCATTGTTTCAACATATTTAATATTTTAATTATTTGACATGACGTATCAATTGTCATCCTTCCATATTTACTTTGATTGCGTTGTCGTAGGTTTAATATATTTTATTTTATTTCTCTTTCCGTCTTATAGCTACCGAGGGAATACGCACCATTTTACTTTTCTGTTTGGCGTTTCTTTTTATTTCAAAATTAAATGTCTGGGATCGTTCCGATATAAGGCAATGATTCCAGACATCGTGGTTCATTCTTCGAGTCGCGTCTTTTAGTACGTATCGGAATATTGGACGTTCCCGTGCCTCTGACACTGGCTCGGGACTGAAGAGGCCCGCGTACCTCTCGTCGAAGCTGTGCTCCTACGTGACTCTCTCCGTGTCTTTCTCCGAGCTTCGTGTTTCTCCGAGCTTCGTGACTCTCCGTGCCCCGTGTCTCTCCGAGGCCTCTACCCTCCATTGTGGGCCTACCCCCACGTCGGGTATCGTGGTGCTGTGCTGCCTGCTGTGCCGCCTACTGCGAATAACTGCCAGGCAGTTAACGCCGGCGCGAGAGTTGTTGTTCTTCATATAGTCGGCCGCCTCTTCGTGACGTCATAATTAGTGAGCTAAGTACTTCCCACCATCAGTCCCCTTTTGACTCCGTTCCCGTTCTCCTTGTGCGCGTGTTAATATTTATGGACTTTAAGTGCGTTTCCTAACTTTCCTCCCTTTCTCTCTCCTCTCCGCTATTCTTCGTGTTTTATAATAAATAGTTTATATTTACCTTTATACCGTCGTATAAATTTTGTAACTAGATTTTTCCCTATTTTCTACACACTACACTTCTACCCCTTTTTTTTATCTTCTCCGTTTGCCCCTTTTCCTCCAGAGAGGGGGCGTAACGTTACAATGAGGAAGACCTGTCCCAGCAGTGGGACGTATATAGGCTGATGACGATATTATACAAAAAAAGCAAGAAAAGTGCATTTTACTGAAGGGTTCTTCTACCGGGATATTATTATGCAGCAGGAACACTAACAATTTTTAAAACGCACTTTAGTCAGAATTAATAAAGATTTTAAAACGGATGTCGTGTTTTTATTTATAAATTTTTGTTTTTACATTTTTATATTATTTTTTATTCAAAAGTTTTAAGTAAATTTTGATTATTTTAATTGTCAAATTTTTATTCATCTGACAACACTGTGCAAATATTCTGCACAAAATTGTGTCAATCGTAACAGCAAAATATCTACGTGCTATGTAAATATTGACGGGTAAAGTGAACTAAAGCTTAATATCAAGTAATAAAGCATATATTTCAATGTAAAGTTTTTTACTTAGATCTTTCTTTTCTTTGTCGACCTATTGTATTGAACTACGAATCGCATACCAGCGTTATATGTGGTGACAATGAGAGCATACGCTTATTTGTGTGCGAGAGGCGACACTGGTTACCGTACTAAATTGTTCATATTATCAATCTATTAAGAAGCGAAGCGGCTGTCAGTGATCTGTGGTACTTGCCATATGATAGAATAGTATGGATATGAAACAACTACCTAATAATATTTATACAAGAATCAACAATCATTTAACATTTTCATTCCGTGATTCTACCAGAACATATCATATATATTATTATTGGTATCATGATTGAAAATCACAAACTATTTGTATTTAACTACAGTAAAATGTTAAATAAAATTACCAACACGAAATAATTTACATTGAAACAAAAAATTACCATTTTTATACTTACTTATTGTTAAAAAGCATGATAATAATCGGATCCCGGAATATCCATATTTGCGGTCAATGAACCTAAACAGCTCTACTTATTCCGATCAGTGGTAATTAGGTACCTAATTTTAATTTCTTTATGGCCACTTGCAGGAAATTTTAAACCTAGTTTAAATCTCGATTTTATCAGTTTTTGACAACTTCACTATGGCTGAAATGTCAAAAAATCACTAAATCTAGTTTTAATCCTGCAAGAGGCCCTTAATGTTTTATTGTTTGTTTTCCTATATTAAATTGTTTTTGTTATTGTTTTGAGTTATGTTTGTTTGTGTCTGTTAATGCATGTTGTGTTATTAATATTGGTGTAAAAATGTTGACAAACCTAATAAATATAAAGATAAATGTATTTATTTAGTTCATTTACATTTAAAATCCTCTTTACTGTACATTAAACCGGTCTTGTGGTTCACACCACCGGGTGTTGATCGGGAGGCCTGGGCTCGATTCCCCACGGGGCCAGATGTTTTTCTCGGTTTGCTTGGTGATAGGGCTTCTAAGTCCGCCTGGCTAGCTACCACCGTCTTACCTAAATTTGTCGCCATAATAAAAATGTGTTATGCATTGTTGTGTTCCGGCAATCAGAGGTAAGATAGCCAGTTCCTCAGTTGTTGAGGATTACAGGTGAAGCTCGCTTCCACCTTCGGCCTTATCGTCACTTGCCATCAGGTGAGATGAAGGCCAAGAGCTTACCTGTCATATGTAAAAAATCTATACACAGTAACTTTTTATTTAAATATAATTTATAACTTTTATACTTAGAGTGTAAAAGCAATAAAAAAGGGACAGGGAAATACCGTTCTACAAAATCAATAGAATTTTTATTTTATTTGATGGACAGCCTCTAGACGACTCCATGAGTTCCCTGGTGTTGGAAGACAGCGCGGAACTGAAGGAGTCTGGCGTTAACTTCGCGTACTCGGTGACGCTGCTGCAGCACGGCTGCGTGGTGCACAGTGTGGTGCCCGACCTACCCTGGCATAGGGCGAAGGCGTTACGCCCTTCTTATACCTTGTATGGCGGTAAGTATTATTTTTGCACAAACAAGAAAACAGTCAGACGGCTCATCTGATGGGAAGTAATCACTGCCCGAACAGTCATTAATACATTGCCTGCCTTTTGAAAGTAAAGCTCAGAAATACCACTAGTGACATCTAGGAACAGCCTCTAGTAGTTCCCAAAGTCCAGTTAGACCCCAAGGGGTCCACGGGAGACTCGACGGGAGTCTTGCTGTCTTCACATCTTCACATTTTTGTCGGGTTTTGGGAATATGGTAGAAATGTACCTGCAGGAGGTCCACCGGCACCAGATAAATTTTGAAAGTGATCTATGAGAAAAATAAATAAATAAATATCCTCATCCTCAGACATTCACACCTATCAACTAGTCCCATTTTAAGCAACTAAATGCTGCTTGTGTTACGGATACTAGATGACGGACAAATAAATTTAATAGATAAATACACATAATTATTCAGAATAAGCATAATATAATACATATATAATGAACATCCAAGACTGGAGAACAAATGTCTGAAAATTCATCACCCAAACACTTGCCTCCACTAGGGATCGAACCCAGGACGTCTCGAGATGGCGACGCCTTGAGACCAGCGTACAGACCACTCGACCGCGGAGGTCGTCGAAATAAGTCTGGGTACCTCTGCTCTATACACTCCATGAGTTCCCTGGTGCGTTACGTCGTTCGTATGCTTTGTACTCCTATAAGTCTGCATTATTTTAGAGGAACCAGAATAAGGTAGACGGGATCAGGTTCCGCGCGATCTGACGTGCCTGATTCCGGACACGAAAGAGACAAGGAAGCCGTAGTTATTATTACTAGTCATTTTCTTTAAAATCTTTTTTGTTTATGGTGATAACGGGCAGACGGCTCTCCTGATGGTAGGTAAGTGATCATCGCCGTCCATAGACATCTACAATATCGGAAGAATTGTAGTTGCGTTGCCGAACCCTTACGAAGGAATTAATATGCTCGCTTATTTCGATAAACCCATTTCAAGGGGTCTACAATGATTCTTCATTTGACAAACTGTAATATTAAAATAATAAAATAGGTATTATGGAAAGAACAATTTTCTTTTACATTTAGTTCATGTCTCTTTTTTGCAGACAATCATCTTCTAGTCAAAATACCAATGTTGTTCACTCACCTCATCGACATAAGTTTGTACCACGAGCCGTGTTGCCACGTCGTCATACCTCACGAAGATAATGATGAAGGTCCGAGCCTAGCGCCCCTAGTAGGATGGGGACCACACTCTATGGTCGACCTGAAGACTCTCGACGTGGTCACCATAGCGGTGCAGGATAAAGACTTGGCAGCCACGTTCAAGAGTGGCACGGTGGTGGAGAATAAGTTGGCGATAATGCACTATTTGATATTGCATGAGAATAATATGGAGTTGGCAGAGGATGTGAGTATAAATATAAGGCTTATTTTTATGCTATTTAGGATTGTATTTGTTTAACTTTAATAGTTGATATCAGCTGATGCCGACAGCCGAGGTTCGTGGCTTGTATGGTAGTTGTTTTCCAAGTAGTAATCATGGCAAACTACTATGCCACCGAGGGCCTAGATATAAACAATTTAAACAAAGAGTCTTCAACCCAATGCTATGGCGTTCTAAAGGTCATTTCCCCCGCAGCTGATATCCTGGCTGTGCCTGAACCAGCGCGACGGGCTGGGCGGCGTGCAGCGCGTGATGCAGGAGTACCTGGCGGCCGCCACGTACGCGCTCACGCGCCGCTCGCTGCCCTCCTCTGCGCTCAGCCTCATGTCCTACCTGCCATATACGCTGCATTCTAGTTTCGCTGATGTCAAGGTACCGTATGAGTCTCATCGATGAGCAATTTTATGATATTCTGCTTTATAGATCGACGTATATAGAAACATTGAAATAATGTCTTCATAGACTTTAAACATTACAGGTGCTTGTGTTTACAATACACAATGGTAAATCAAGAAAAAAAATATTTCAGAGCTTTGAGCAGATTCAGGAAAATTCACTTAGCCTAGAGAACTAAATTTGTGGAAGTAAGCTCTTGTCGCCTTATAATGGACGAACCATTTGGCGAAATTTGCAGGATGTAGCTATAACTAGAGCGGTCGCAGAGATCTTTAGGCCTTTGCTCAGCATTGCGCGTTAGGTTGAATAGCAACCACTATGATGAGATCCTATTTGCCACTATAAGGGGAGAGTTAAAACAGCAGTGGTGACGGGTTGTGTGTCAGGTGGGCGGCACAGTGGTGAGCGTGAGCCAGGAGCAGCTGTGGGGCGGTGCGGCCGTGGTGCTGGCGCCGCGGCAGCGCGTGCTGCAGTTCGTGGAGGACGTGTGGACGCGCGTGTGGGCCGCGCTGCACGCGCCCGCGCCCGTGCGCCTGCCGCCCGCGCGCGTGCTGGCCAAGCTGCGCGTCAGCCTGCCCTGCTACCAGGTACACGCACAGTGCACGCGCGTGTGGCCGCGCTGCACGCGTGCTGGCCAAGCTGCGCGTCAGCCTGCCCTGCTACCAGGTACACGCACAGTGCACGCGCGTGTGGCCGCGCTGCACGCGTGCTGGCCAAGCTGCGCGTCAGCCTGCCCTGCTACCAGGTACACGCACAGTGCACGCGCGTGTGGCCGCGCTGCACGCGCCCGCGCGCCTGCCGCCCGCGCGCGTGCTGGCCAAGCTGCGCGTCAGCCTGCCCTGCTACCAGGTACACGCACAGTGCACGCGCGTGTGGCCGCGCTGCACGCGTGCTGGCCAAGCTGCGCGTCAGCCTGCCCTGCTACCAGGTACACGCACAGTGCACGCGCGTGTGGCCGCGCTGCACGCGCCCGCGCGCCTGCCGCCCGCGCGCGTGCTGGCCAAGCTGCGCGTCAGCCTGCCCTGCTACCAGGTACACGCACAGTGCACGCGCGTGTGGCCGCGCTGCACGCGTGCTGGCCAAGCTGCGCGTCAGCCTGCCCTGCTACCAGGTACACGCACAGTGCACGCGCGTGTGGCCGCGCTGCACGCGCCCGCGCGCCTGCCGCCCGCGCGCGTGCTGGCCAAGCTGCGCGTCAGCCTGCCCTGCTACCAGGTACACGCACAGTGGACGCACTTTACACCGCCAGGAGACAGTTAACAAACCGACCGACGGTACTCGAAAATAATTTTTCTATACTTCATAAAACAAATACTCAATAAATATTATCCCAGGTATACTAGGTATACTAAATCCAAGCTACCAAAAATTATACCAAAAGGAAGCCGCCTAGCTGCCAACCATTATTCCCGTACAAGTACCGGTCCGTATTGCAGCCCGAGGCGCTGTCTCGCTGCAGCACGCCGCTGTCGCCGGCCGGAGGCGGCCCAGCGCTGGGCGTTGGCTCAGCGCGGCGCTCCTCGGTCACCAACGCACCAGACATGCTGCCATTCTTCGAGCTCGACGTGTGCACTGCTAGCAAGCAGGAACATGTCATCGCTGCGGTAAGATACTCGTGCTTGTTTTTGGTCGATCTAATTTCACTGTTTTTCAGAACTTGAAACTTTTAGCGCTGGTTTTGACAGGTAAATTATAAATTGTAACAGAATTTGGTTGAAATGATCTGTCTGTTAATTTATCATAACCACCATCCAGCAAATAAATGCTATGAATCAAGTATGTACAAGATGCTCGTATTCGTCGAACCGCGAACCCGAAACCTAGCGAAATATTGACATCAAAACCAGTGTACAAACCTCGATCAGATCAAATATGTATTATACTCAATGATGCAGAATTTGCGCGAAGTGAGCGTGCACCTAATGCGGTCGAGCGCGAGCAGCCGCAGCGGGGGTGGCGGCGGGGGCGGGGGCGGAGTGGTGGAGAGCGGGGTGCACGCCGTGGCCACCCGCTGGGCGGCGGCGCAGCTAGACGCGTCCCGGGCGCTCTGCCGCGCCGTCACCAAGGCCGTCGCCGCCACGCCCTACTCCAACCAGCAAAGAGGGTTCACCTTCATGTAGGGATGCCCAAATCGAAGTCGAAGTATTTTCGTGGTTTGATTTTGAGCTTTGGAATACAATTGTTTTTATTTTTTGCTATTGTGTAGGGTCTTTGAAATAATGAAAACTGAGTTTCTGTAATTTGAAACTTCTTAAGGCGAAGGGATAGGCAAATATTCATAAATGAGGTGTTTTTGGTACAGTAGTCTGGCAAAAATACAGCACAAGGGATGATCAGATTAATTGATGTTATGACATATATCATAAACTTGTTCGTGACGGTCCAAAATACTAGTTATTATTTATAGCAACATATGGAGAGCATTCAATTTATCATAATCTATTGAAATTTCTTTTACACTTTTTTCTTTTAACGACTTTTCTGTTTATTATCAAACTCAGGATACATATCCGTTACATTAATACCTAGTCTCCGACGGTGAGTTTTTTTAGAAAAAACCACAAATTTATTAATTGCAATGATTTTCCTAGTAGCGCCTACTAAAATATTATAGTTGCATAATTGTACATTTGCTGGCAAAATTTCTTAGGCGCTTTTGCAAAGAAATGACATCGTTGCTAAGCAACGGTTAATTATTAAACATTCTATCTGCATCTTATTTGGCTAGAGCAAAATATTGATAATATTCTACAGTAAGTACCACCCTCTTTAATTACCTTGCCTATCCTCGTCATAATGTAGATAATTGTACCTACAGATCTGTGTGCAACAATAATCGGGCTACCAAAAATTACGTCTCACTACTAAAATGCACAGAGTAGTGGCCGATACAGAGTCTACGCAGGAAAGATTGTTTTATTAATAGAAATGGGTTTCTCTAATGTTTTCTTTAGACGTATTCTCTGCAATCTCTGCAATTGTGAAATTGTCACATAATTTAGTTTTAAAATAAACGAAGAATGATGGTACATTTTTACCACGTTTTTCTTAGCTTGCTTTGATCGATTTTCGAAATTTTACATTCAGGCTTGTTTCCGGTGAAAATAAAATATTAAATAAAAAAGGTTTAAATAAATACTATATAAGAAAGGCTTTTAAAAAACCACTTTTTACTAATGGATTAAAAAGGGGAAAATAAATATTATGGTTAAAAGAATTTTCGAAAATTTTACATAATATGATAAATAATTATATCAATAGGCAAATGACTGAAAATGCGCACCACGTTTAAATTTTCGATAATTCTTTATATCACAATATTATTTTCCCCTTTTTAATCCATTAGTAAAACGTGGTTTTTTAAAGTTTTTTTAAACAGTATTTTTATCCATTCAGTTGTGATTTGTGTTAGATTAAATAGCATTTGCAATCATAAATATTTGCTTATAGTGAATAAGTGAGTTTGCCAATAATGAAATTTTTAATAGCTGCTAAAAATAATTACGCTAAATGTATTTATATAGTTGCGTTCTGCTGCTAATATATGAAATAAAGCGACTACGCTGTTTCACGCCGCGCTTGCTAATGCTAATGTCGTGAATGCGAAAACGAACTAACGCGAGCGACACCGACTGGACCCAATCGCCCGTCGGCTGGGGTGCCGATCAACAGTTTTTAATAGCTAAACATTTTAAAATAATAATCTGATAAAGAAACAAACAAACTAAAATAACTTTATTTCATACGCCAAACCTGGCACTAAATAACGTCAATATTTAATAATTTATAAATTTAAAAAAATATGTCATTAAAAAAAAGTACACCACTTCTCCGCCACTTCTTTCCACTTCTTTTAAATAGCCAATCATATAATTATTGCCCGTATTGAATGTTTTACATAATTTCCATAAATCCCTCAAAATATGACGAACGACGAATACGATGACGATACGATACGCCTCTATGATGACGAACGATAGCAAATAACTATTTCACACCATTTTATCCTCCAGATAATCTTGGATTTTATAAAAACCTCTTTTCATTAAAGTTTTTTAAGTTTTTTAAGCTTAAATTTGTGAAAAGGCAATATATATTTGGTGGGATTTTATTATAAAATTGTATACATTTCCCCAGCAATGCACAGGCCCAGCAACTTTCTTTTGCTTCTAGTATTTAAATTAAGGCATTCATTAGTTTTTCTTAAATATGTGGTTATGTTTATAAACGTATACAATCTTTTCAAAGATGTATTGGAAGGCAACCGTTAATATATCAATTTTCTTGGATAACTCTCTGAGTGAGTCTCGTAGCTTAAGTTTGTAAATGGCTCGTACAGCTTTTCATATTCTCAATATCAGCTGTTGACCCCCATAGCTACAAGTCATACGAAATCACACTATGAAAATAACTTATGTAGACAAGTCTTGCCGTTTCAACGTCAGACAAGAGTCTGACTTTTTTACTGCAAAGGCAGCGGATCTATGTCTTTCTGACAAGGTCAGTATGTGTGGATTCCACTGTAGGCGTAAATCTATCGTTATGCCTAGAAATAATAATAATACAATAATTCATATAGTTTAGCCACAGTGACTGTTATTTAATTTAATTCGAATTTCACCGTTACAAAATGCTCTTTATTTGCTTATTGATATTAATCCTTATCAAAATAAATAGCTATAATATAGTTATGATGTTCAAGACTGGTTCGATACCTTTATATACGTTTTAAATTATTTAATTCTGACAGTCCGATCGATAGTTCTCGTGATTTTAAAAATGTATACTTATGTCCCATCCGGCTTGCGCATACATGCTGACGTCACACGATGTTTCACGCTCGGAAGCGGAACTAAGACTTTTAGATAACTCTATAATCAAAAATACTGATTCGTTTTGTATGAAACAACACTACTATAGGCTTCAAAACTAGTATTCATACAACCTTTACTGTACAAAAATTTATTTACTTGAGACGTCATATTATTTAGGATTTTTATCAGTAAACATTTGTGTTTTTATTGACAAAAAATAAAAACAATTTCAGACAAAACATAATAATATAATGTTCATTTTTTTCAGTTCTGATCCTACTTGCACAAACAATTACAGTAATGACCATACAAAAAAGAAGAGACACTAAAAATCTTTAAAAAGAAAACACATTTCAGAGACAGATCAGCAAAATACATTATCTAAAAGACAAAAAAGAGTGGCGTGGAGTTGTACATGTTTTTCTGGTTATGACTGTATAATCAAATTTTTGTACGGATAAGCAGCACATCAGACTACCAGAAAATAATTTATCGATAGACAATGAATTCTTTTCTTTTTTAACGAAACATTGAGTTGGAAATAAATTGAGAAAACTTGATTTGATTATTTTGGATTGTCTGACATGCTGGAAACTGTATCCATCCATCTAAATCCATTACTATCAGGTTATTTCATTTACGAAATATCAATAGTATATTTTAATTTTTAATAAACCTTTAGTTTTCTCTGTCGATGAAATTACTCTGTGATAAACACTAGCCGTCATCTTTGCGACGAACCTCAAGTTTTCAATAGATGTCGCTGTCGCTTAATTTCGATTACGCCAAACGCTCAAAGTCATTTGCCTTACCTTTCGCCTTAATATGATTTGCCTGATTTTCATTCATCATAACTAACAAATTTTTGATATTTGGGTGTACACTTTACTACTAAAATATTATATTTGGGTGTACACTTTACTACTAAATTTTTGATATTTGGGTGTACACTTTACTACTAAAATATTACGAAATTATAATTTAATAATAATATTATTGTCAAGTTACTAAAAAAGGTTTTCAGTAAACTTTAAAATTTCCAAGTATTTTTTTGATTGGACGTTTAATAAAATGACAGATTGGGATAATTTAATCTGAAAGAAATTACGAATTGGTTTCTATTTAACATAAAAGTACTTTTGATTGAGATTTGGCGACTAATAGTTGTGTGGTATGTAACTACGAGTGCTGCTATTCGTGTTGTCTATTGTGTTGCGTTTGGTTTTGTTGTATTTTCCGTTTCAGATGTTTTTGTTTTTAGCGGATTTTTGTTTTGGCTGCTTTGTTGGTTCTTTGTTTTCCTATATTGGTTTTGGAGTGATACGGTTACCAATTTCTTTTTTAAATGATGCTACTGAAGTAGAAATGAGATCGCCGCGCGATCGTCGCTTTTGCAACTGTTTCTATCCACCAACCCGCATTGGGCCAGCGTGGGAGTGTAACGGCCCATACTCCTCAAGTGTTTCTCCATGAAAGCCTACAAGTCGGACGTATATAAGGACGAACCTTTGGTTTTAACTTTTCTGTTTAAACACTTTTAAATTGTTAATAGAGAATTGTCTCCTTTCTACTTCAGAAATTTTACTATTAGATATAATCCATGTAGTCTCATTAAAAACCTTAAGTTTATTATGTTCACAGACGTCATAAAGATGTGAACAAAATATAAATCAATATTCATTTACTTTTTCTAGTCTCTCATTATGAATGTTCAACAGCACATTACACGAACTCGAAATTCTCCAATAGATTCTTAACCCTGTAGTGATTGCCATGAAGTGCATATTGTTTAGAGGAATTTCACCCTGACAAACTGCACCCATAAAAAATTTAAAAATTTACATTTGCTATACCTGTGTATAGAATTTGGACTTATGAAAGTTCCGTTTTAAGTTTCTAAATCTATAAATATAACATATCATCACGCCTCTTTCCCCGAAGGGGTAGGCAGAGGTGTTAAACAGTCCATTTCGCCAGATATGTTAGGTCCCCATGTAACAGGTGGCGACCCTGTTGCCCTGCACCGGGCACAATGTGAGGCAAGCGATATTCATAACACGATTTCCCGCGACCTCTCGAACGAGTAGTGCCCCGTCCGTCCCAGCTCGGCTACCGCTGTCTTAAATCTAGAAAGATTATAGGTATCTCTGGATTCTTTCTCCAGCCCTGTTTCCAATTACCTGTGTTAATTCTTTTGTTAAATGACTCAATGTTTCTTTAGATTTCCATTGCCCGTCCGTGGTAACTGTCGTTATAACTCTCAATATTTATCCAGAGATGAGATGGAGCCGGAGCACGCGCTGATCGTGTTCAAAGTTCTGGAGCAGTACTACCTGGCGTGCGAGGCGGCGGCGTTCCCGCTGCCGCAGGGCTTCAGCTCCTTCTTCAGCTACCTCGGGTACCGCACGCTGCCCTTCCACGCCTTCGTGCAGTACGTGCATCGGAGCGTCTTCGAGCTGCAGATCGATGTCATGAAAGCTATTATTGTTTGTAAGTTTGGGTTTAATTGTCAAATTAAATGAGATTTATATCTGTTAAGGCGGAATATAAATAATCATTATGATTCTACTGCTTTGATGAAGCATATGTGTTCAAACTTGGACCCTATGGTATACCTCAAAATTGGAACACTTAAGGATTTGTTACTTAAAAAGAAAGAGTCTTTAAGGCCGGCATACGCATCAACCTGGAAAAGCATCTTGAGATACTTGTCTGTATGATAGGTATAATACAAAATTATCGAAATATTTTACTTTATCGAATTTATTTATACTAGTGCATTTTATGGTAATGTATGTTGTTTTACAGCGAGTGACGACTGTAAGCGTACAGTGAGCAACAAGCTGCGGCTGGTGCAGCTGGTGGGGGAGGGGCGAGCGCGGCGCGCGCTGGCGGCCTGGCCGCACCAGGCGGCCTTGCTGCTGCGGGCGCGCGACCACGCCGCCACGCTGCTGAGCGGGGCCGCCGCGCCGCGCCCCGACCACCGCCCCGCCCGGGACACCGGTCAGTACCCGCGCCCACGCCGCCACGCTGCTGAGCGGGGCCGCCGCGCCGCGCCCCGACCACCGCCCCGCCCGGGACACCGGTCAGTACCCGCGCCCACGCCGCCACGCTGCTGAGCGGGGCCGCCGCGCCGCGCCCCGACCACCGCCCCGCCCGGGACACCGGTCAGTACCCGCGCCCACGCCGCCACGCTGCTGAGCGGGGCCGCCGCGCCGCGCCCCGACCACCGCCCCGCCCGGGACACCGGTCAGTACCCGCGCCCACGCCGCCACGCTGCTGAGCGGGGCCGCCGCGCCGCGCCCCGACCACCGCCCCGCCCGGGACACCGGTCAGTACCCGCGCCCACGCCGCCACGCTGCTGAGCGGGGCCGCCGCGCCGCGCCCCGACCGGGACCCGTGTCGCCCTTTCTCAAAAATTTTCATCGTTATTATTCTAAATTTCGACTTTTACTTGACAAGTGTATATTCAAATTTTTTTTTCAGGTATAGCTGTCTTACCGTCTGGTGAGAGGCTGTCTCCACTGGATACATTCCTAGATCTATTGACAGCCAAGGCCAGTCTCAATGAATTAGATTTTAATCTGATCATTGAAGCAACCTTAGCTTCAGTGCAACAAGAGACAGCTGGCATAGTATAAATTAGGATCATGAAGTAAAAGTAGACTTTTATAACCTTTCTCCATTCTTATCTCCACTTTGATCTTTATGGAATATTTGAAATATCAGTCCACTTGGAAGTACAATTTGTTTATATTTGTTGTTGTAACTTACGTTAATGTGACTGCAAATGACTCTTTAGATGTAATCTAATACATTCCTTAGTGTAATTGTCTCATATATTTGTTTTTGATAACTTATAGCACAATGTGTTTTTAATTTAGCAATTTTTGTGCAATATTGAGTGCAATTTTTTTTGTTGAATTATCTATTGATTAAAACAAAGTTATAAAGTATTTTGTATATTATTTATTAACTATTAATCATTTAAAAATAAATCATTATTACAACTACACCTATATTAATTGTAAAATGGATTATATGTCACCCAATGTGCCCTCTCCTGATTTTTTTCATTTTTGTGTGAGGTGAATAATGACTTATACACTTCACTAGACTGTGGGTCTTTGGCGACACTGTAATCCTTTTTGGTTTTCTTATATGAAGGATCTTCAATCAATTTTGATGGGTGAGCTCTTTTGTTGGAACCAAAATGTCCTCTGGCTTGTTTGTTAGGGTTGTACTTTGGCAATGAGAGAGGTATGGTGTCAATTTCTTTTTTAGTAGCATTACTTGGACCAGCTTCAGGCTCAGTCTCTTGTTTTATATCTTTATCAGACTTTATCTGTGAAGTTGAAGCACAATTTGATGTGGATTGTTCTGAGGTTATTGTTTCAACCTTCACTGCCACCTTTTCTGTTTTGTCTGTCTTGGACTTTTTGCCATTTTTCCTATTTGCAATGCGCACAGCTATTTTGTCTTCTAAATTTTTTATGTCTTCCTCGGTACCATTGAGGATAACCACATCATTGTCAGTGAAAGGTTGCTGACACTGAAAAATAGAACAGAATAAATTAACTCTTTATTGCAAATCAAACTACTGAAAGGAGCTATTCAAATATGTATTATAATGAAGCATCAAAGAATGGGATCTCTATTGCTTATTACTGATGACATGGGTCTGAATTATAAAGAGGAGTCTGAATTTTCCTATTTTTTTAGCTTGAATACATAACATATTTTTCTAGCTTGAATTCATGACAGATCTTCAAGGACTTCCCAATATAATGAAATACCTGCAGCTTACATAATAATAGAAAATAAATTATCAGTTTAAATAAAACTACCATGTCAATTGTTTACTTACCATGTGGCAAATGTTCTGTTTGACCTCTTTAAGTGCTCGCTCAGCTAGCACACAGCCACAGCTCCATAGAAAGATGAATCTGAACTTGCCAGTCATCTCAAGACCACTGATGGGGCAGATGTAAGGAGCACTGCCATCCCCAACAGAGCCCTCAGTGTGCTCTGTTGCTACATATGCTGGGTTCTTCACAAGTTTCAGGTCTTTGATGTCCTAAACATTTATTATTAAATGGTGAGTATGGTTAATAATAGGTGTCAGGATTTCAATACGTAAGAACAAGCTACTATGTAATGCATGTTCTGAGTTTGAATAATACAAAAAAAATTATGCTTGCTTTAAGGTTGCTGAAAGCAAACATATCAAGCAAAATGAGTTATACTTTAGGGATATACTATTAAAATGTATTTACCTTAAGATTCTTTATGTGATTAATAGATTCTGGTTTACTCTCTTTGTCCAATAAAGCTTCGAGGACAGAACTTTTGCTGTAGAGTTTGCCAAGTCCGCAGGCCACTACTGGTTCTTGCAATGGTTGCTGGGATAATGCACAATTGCGCCATTTGAACGATCGTTCCGCATCCTTATCTTTCTGGAAGTTTTAACGACATGAACGTTAGCATAATATAAGCAAGACATTAAAATGCAAACATTCTGATTACTGCACAATAAAAATACCTGTTCTGGTTTCTTCTTCAAACGCACAAGCTCATCACGTCGGGGTATAGTACCACCATCACAACCCATGGTAGCTTCAAGCTTTATTTAATACGTGGATTGAATTTGTCTAATTTTATGAATAACTGGTAGTTAATTTTTATTTAATTTGCTTTAAATAATAAGATTGTAAACAGTATACTCAACTAGAATGACTACAACAGCAGTCAGCAATGACATCATAATTGTCAAACACTGACATTTGTGGTGCGTTCGAAAACAGGTACACGAACATAATCGCGATTTCATTGAAACGGCCGCGAGTGGCTGCATGAATTTAACTTTGCATGCCAGCAATATTTCTTTAAAAAAAGTGTCTGTCAGTGTCACTGTCAAATGCACGTGATACTAAAATTCTTAGTTTTTTAGTAAATGAAATTCTTTATCTTACATTCTTTCTTGCTACAGCATATATCTTCAAAACCTGCAAAGTATAGCTAGATTATGTCTGTCACAGATATGGACGAAGAACGGGTACCAGAAAATGGATCTGACTGTGGTTCAGTAGACAATAATTTCCCCACTAAAAGTGGTAATTTAATGAAAAAGAAAACAAGAAAAAAGGGTATAATTTATTTGTCAACAATTCCTCCATACATGAATGTTGCTAAAATACGTGAAATATTTGGGCAGTATGGTGATGTTGGTAGAGTTTACCTTCAATCTAGTCGCAGTAAGTATTTAGAGGTTATGTTTAAGTTTTTGAGTCGGCTTGAAATGTTACATTGTTGTCTGCACACATTATTAATTATAAATTAATATTTCAGAGCCTGGTGAAAAACGAAAACGAGTTCCAAATCAATTCACAGAAGGATGGGTGGAGTTTGAGAAGAAAAAAGATGCAAAGGAAGTGGCATCAAGACTAAATAATACGAAAATTGGCACACGTAAAAAATCCCGCTACTATGATATGATATGGAACATGAAATACATTCCAAGATTCAAATGGGTTCATTTGAGTGAGAGACTTGCATATGAAAGAGCAGCCTTGAAACAGAGATTAAGAGCTGAAATATCTCAAGCCAAAAAGGAGGCACACTACTTGCAGACTAATGTAGAGAAGAGTAAAAAAATGAAAAAGAAGAAAAAAGATGTTGCTGAGTAGTTACTAAGATAAAATGTCATTTTATTCAAATAAAAACAAATTATTATTTATTTTACTGTTTTATTAACTCTTTGATTCTACTGTTGTTTAAAATAGCTGCAGGTTATTTCTGGCTAAAGTTCACTCTGCCACTAATAATTTCTTCCACTCTCATCCTTTGGTTCAAATTAAGTGGGTCTGGGGTCAACTTCTGTATATACCTTCTTGGTGGAATCTTGTGAGAAAGAATACCTTGAGAAAATTCTCTGTGGACTCTCACACCATCCAAGGCATTAGGTTGGAGTTTCTCAAAGCTGTGTAGCTCTTTCATGAATTGCTTGCGCTGTGCTACACTAGCCCAGTGATAACGATGGCGGCAGACTACACGGCTAGAATAATCAGAATGTCTGTAATTTACATTTATTTATATACACACAAACACATACACTAAATGATCATCATCATTATCCTGCCCTTTTCCCAATTTCATGTAAAAACATCTCTATTACTTACTAGGCAAGACCCAATTTTGAATAAGATGGGTAAATACTGACATCTGATCTAGCCAGCTCTGGAAACCCAGGATACAAAGGGATCCTCCTTTTTTTCTCTTCTACTGGTTTTTCTTTAGTTTCCATATTTATTCCACACTTTTATTTTTATTATGACTGCTTTTGTGCTATGATCAATAAAAAAACAGGATTCTCAAGATCAGTTGCCATAGCAACCGTATCTGTCTATGGTTTGACTTGAAGTCCTGTCAAAATTACCAATTAAATCTTGGCACACCTTGGCCATACACAACCTTGATAATTTATGTTAACACACAATGGATAAATAAAACAGAATAACAAATCAAACAAAATAATTATAATACTAAAGTGACAAAAGTACATAACCAAATAAGTATTTTGTAAATAAAAACAGTTTGAAAGTAACAGTTTATTCATACAGAATTATTAAAATTAAATCTACATACAGAGCCAGTATGTTTCAATTAATAATATTATGTTGATATTAATTGTATTGTTACTGTACTCCTATATTATTTACAAGTGTTGATTGTTTCAAGAGGCTGATACCGCTGTCACCCTGCTCTTGCAGACACAGTCATTGAACTCATTCACTAGCACAGAACAGGTTAGGGACTTGTCAGGGTTCATACTATAGCACTCGAGGACCTGCAATTGAGAAATAGAGAACATTAATTATTAAACACTAATGAGCTAAGAGTCCTTAAAAAATATACAAACATTAAATATTTGTTTTCAAATAAGACTTGTTTTATTTTTAAACTAAAGAATTATCAGTAATAATAGTCTTACACTTCTTGAGCCAAATAGAACACTAACAACATTACAAATTCCATCAAATTATAATTGATAGATTAAAGAAAAAACAACAACTGACGATTTGGAGAATTTCTAAATACATGTGATATTTGAATAGATAAAAACTTTTGGCAGAAGTAAAATTACCTTTGCTTTCTCTTCCTGACATGGTGGTAGCTTGTTAACTATTTTATCTGTTTGTGATTGTTCAAATAATTCATTAGCTTCTTTCAATGTTTTTTGATATTCAAGCATCATGCCAGCATTAATTTTCTCATGAGCACGCTTTAGGTTTTCTATGCGACGTGCCCAGTATGCTTCCTCAGCAGCATTGTCTTGTGATTGTTTTTGTTCATATGCAGGAGGGGGTACGAATTGTGGAGGAGGCGCTTGTTCAGACTGCTGTAAAGAATATATATGAACATATTATTTTTATGATGGGAGATTACCAATTATTTATGATACAAGTCTTAACCTAGAAAATGTTGTGATTATTAATACAAATTTACAACAAAATAGCTAAATCATATAATTAAAAAAAATATGCAGGTGACTGCTTTTGATTATCTATAATAATTTCCAAAAGATGTCATTGATATAAATTATGTAATGTAACTATTTACTTTTGTTGACAACTGGGCTTGTATTCGGTTTAACGCTTCTTGAGATACTTGGATAGCATTTTCATTATCGACAGAAACTTTTCGAGTGCTTTGAGAACCTCCCATATTGGCAAAAATAAGTTTCAAATTATATTTATCGGCAAATCACCTCAAAAAACCATTTTTTGACATTTCAATTTTAAATGAGAATCTGTCAGTCAGAGTGACAGCCACCATCGACAATTTTTATGTTGTTGTAAAATTCTCCCATGTCAGGATGGCAAAGGGAACGAAGCCCATACAGCCAATTCGTCGGTATATATTTCTTCAGTATTTGCATTGATTTAGTATAAAGTAAAATCTCGATATACGAGTATTACGTTACGGATTTACGGTATATGAGCGCTCGTCTGCTCATTAAAGGTGTCCACGGAAGACCAGCGTCGTGGTGTTCTACGCTCGACACATGCTGAGTGCGACTCCTTTTCAGTGCCTTAACCTGTATTGTTTAATATGCTCAGAGTAAACAGAACTGGAGTAGCCATTAGTCAATTTGTCAAACATTTTTTTCTGCCATTTCTTGCGGGGGGGTGAGGTTACCACTACACTCAAAGCCACACACATAAACAATAACTTCTACCGTTTTTACAAATGCACACATGCATAATGCGACACACAAATTTAAATTTCACGCACACACACACACGCTTAAAATAGTCACGTGGGATGTGCGTTTTGACAACGTCACAGCCGCACTCCCCACGAGACTAGCGTTCGAAATTTGAAATCGTAGAATTCTAAAACATGAAATAATGAAGTAAATAATCATGAAATCTTAAAAATTATAATTACAAATAAAAGGTGACACCATCTTTTAGCATACTCGATGTTTTCTATTTATTTTTACAACAAAAAACAGCCCAGGCAGGCATTTTTGTGGGAGCTCTGTTCGCCGCAACGTTTACAATGTTATGGCTGTCAAAATGGCGGCTCAACCAGTTTTATTAAACGTGCAAGCATCCGATGCTTGTGCATTTGGCAGAGGGGAATGTTAGACAAAGGCTACTCCAGTTCTGTTTACTCTGAGTTAATATGTCATTATGTATTGTCTTTGTCTATGTTTGTTTATTTTCTATATAATTTCTTACTATGTGTGTACTGAATAAAATTTTGTTCTATTCTATTCTATTCTAAATGCATGTGTAATACATTTCAATGCGTTTTGGGAGAGTTTAGCGTCAAACGACCGATGGCAGATACTGTGGTGTTACTTCGATGAGGTCGATTACCACAATAAAAATCCCATCGTTTTCACACGGGATTTTTATCGTGATCGTGACGATTATTTCAATGATCCTCCATATTGCTCATCATTATTGACACTTACTACATAAAACTACACTGATTTTACGCAACAAGATCAACTCCGAAACAATATTATAATCACTGAAATAAATTTCACAAAAACTCCCGACAATTTTTATTATTTAAACTCTCTTGAAAGCAAAGAGTGCAAGTTGTATTTGTATATTCAGCCATGTGTTCAGTATAAAAAATATCATAATAAAACCCGCGGGAGCTCAATTTATAAGTAGAAAATAAGAATGTTAAACGTTTTTCCCATAACTTGACATTCTTTATTCGAACGGCAAAGAAAAGGATTAAACTTCCTGCGTCCGTGTTTCTGTCCAGTTACAATTTGGGGGTTCAAAGCAAGAGTGAGGAGGCACTATTTGAGTTTGCGTGTTTCGCCAATTAGGTAGACCTCATCGGCGCCATCCATCAGGCGAGAAAACACATACATACAATCCCGCCTGTAATCTCCGAGGGGTAGGCAGAGTTTAAGTAGCACTGTGTTCCTTAAGACCACATATAGCCATACAAAAATTAAAAAAAATATACTAAATGAAAATGATGGTGATAAATTGAATTTTATATTTTTGTTATGCAATAACTTATCATTTAATCACGGCTCTATCCGAAGGGGTAGGCAGAGGTGTTAAACATGTCGCCTGATATGTTAAGTCCCCATGTAACAGGTGGCAAGCATAATATAAGGTAAGTGATATTCACAATCAACTGTACAAAACTCAGTGGTACAGGCGGTGGGATCGAACCTCTTGAACGATTAATTCTCAACTCGATTGTTGCTGCCTCTTAAGTAATGTCATTAACTTTATATTCCCGAAAATATGTAGAGCTGTTAATTAATACTTACAATAATGTTTTCTTCTGATATGTTTGGTCCCTATCGTAATATGTAACACGGGGGGAGCTTCATTTCATTCAAACTTAGTGACACAAACGGGATTGAACCGGGCAGTGATATTTTGAGTAACTTGTTAATGCTAAAAGTGTCAACGTGGGTGTTAACACCTCAGTCTACCTCTTCGGGGAAAGAGGCGTGATGATAATTATGTTATGTTTCTTAGTCAGAACCAAATTGTTTATTTACACGCCGAAAATACTTTTCGATGAAAACAGCTAAAACTAGTCTTTAAGATATGGATTTATAAATAACATATAAATTAAGCCAAAATGAGTTGAATTAGATTAAGATAATAATTGTTTGTGACGAGTATTTTATTTGTTTAATTTGACCATTTAACGTTAAGCCTTCCAAATTAAGAGCACGCAGAGGTCTTGTGGTTGTCGCTGTTGTACGTCAAAGTTTGGGGTTGATTTGCTTTGGAATATGGAGCTTTAATAGTGGGGGAGTAGGGTGATAGTGTTGTGTTATAATAACTGACCACAATTGGGCTTAGCATAACCGGTCTGGCCGGTCCGCGCCGCTCTCATCCAGCGCTCGCCTTACTTTCTTCTGTCTGATCGATGCGCGATCCGGCTCGGCGCTGTTGCTGTTGCATAAAAGTTTTATTTAATTTTAAAATCATTTATTATTATCGACAGGGAAATTCGGATATGAACTCATCTATTGCTTGCATCATTGTTGGTGTTGAGTCATTTGCAATGCTTTTTACAAAAAGAAAAATAGTTAAAACGAGTACCTACTATCGGATTTAGTTGTAGGAAAACTGGCTGCAACAATTACTACATATCATATGATGCGATACAGAGGGAAGGGTGGTTCATCATCATGAACCTTTTCTCTTCCACTGCTGGACATAGGGTCTCGCACTCTCACCTAATTAGTGCACCTAAAAATTTCATTCACGCCAAACGCTATTCTAAACTTCCGAAGTCGTCGTCCTCAGCCTACATACGTCCCACTACCAGGCACAGGCCTTCCTCATGGAAAAACACAAGAGGAGTATTGGCCATAACACCATCACCCTAGCCCAGTGCGGGTTAGTGGGTAGAAGCGGTTGTAATAGCGACCGGGACCAACGGCTTAACGTGCTTAACTTTCTTTCGACCTAAAAAATCATTTCAAACAGCACCGACCAGCAACGTATTTTGACTCTTGCTCTATATAACTTTACACGTAGACTCATCTACCGCTTGCTATCAGGTAGTGGTGAGTCATTTGCTAAGTATTTGATATGTAAAAAAAAAAAATTTCAAAAAAACTAAACCTTCATTCTGGTTTACCTATGAATATAAACATGATCCGAGCCATAATTCTCTCAATCATTTTATGATAATATTTGCATCAATTAAGTAGAATGTTTAAATTTAGTTTGTCAGGATGTCTACCGCTTTGGTATTTAGATATGAATAAAAATATCGAGATTTTTTAATCGAATTCTATTATTTTGTGTCATTTAAAAGCTAATAAAAGCCATAACTCAGATAAAATGATTCCTCTTCGGGAATTTCATTCAAGGATTCAAAATAAAGGTGGAAATGGATTTTATTTCTATCGCATCAGAACATCTAGAGAATTGGTTTAGCTTAGTAAAAATCGGAATATAGAACCGCCTTATTGTATCAGTCGTAAATGCAAAATACATACATTGAATAAACTGTTGTTAAAAACGATGTTTTTTTATTTGTAACTTAACTAAATAAATCATTGCTATCTGAAGAACAGATCTAATGCTTGAAAGTTTAAATAAAAACATGTTGTAAATATTTTGGCAACTTATGTCGTATATTTATATTTAATGCTTTTACTGACTGTTTTTGACGGTTGGTTTTGGATGGCTGGTTTTTGGTTAACATTATATATTATCACCCCTCTAGCCCCGTAGGAGTAGGAGGCGGACGGTGTTAGGCAGAGGGGGGTTTTTGATTAGTACCTACTTCTCTATTCAAATAGTTCCTTACTACTAATTTACCAATTTTATTTATTTTGTAGTAACCAAAAGCAGCATAATAATTTTTAAATCTAATATAAAATCAGTGAGTGCGTACCGGATCGCGGTACACCCATTGGTCCGGCGCGGCGCGTTGCTGATTCCCTTTTGAAGTACATTCCGACACTGCGAGCCACTCGACTGAACTTTACGGAACACCTTTTCCAGTTTGGAAGCTCTTCATAAAGGTCGCTTTTTTAATTCGGGAGGCAATAAGGACTATTGAATCGAGAAGTCACAATAGACACGCAATATGAATACGCAAGATTGCCATAAAAATAGATATGATACATAATTGACATAAGATTTTTTTTGCTATTTCAAAATAAGTTCGTAGTATTCCATATTTGATACCAGTGGTAATCACAGTGTGTGTAGACGACTATTGTAGGTAGAGTCTACCTAAACATGAAAAAACTTATAGGAAATTATTTTATAACACATTTGCTCGTAAAAGGTCTCTTATTTCACCAATTTCAATATCATAATCTATCACATTGCGTACTTGTGCGATAATGTAAAGTAAAACGAGGAGATGAAATATAATAAATAAACATTAAATTCTTTTACAAATTGTTCAAATTTTTATAACATCTTTAACAAGTGATTAAAGATTTATTAGTTTAAAAATGTCTGAGTATTATTTATTTCCTCGCAAATGTGATATAAAACGTCGTATGACATACGTGCGGTTTGATAATTACAATATCGCCTCGGCTGTAATTTTCAACTTACCGCACGTATATCATAATGTACTATTATTATCAACTTCCAAACTTAAGCGATATAAGGTATTATATTAACTCTAAGAAGAAGCATCTTGTGTACCATCCTCTTACACAAGCCATAATAGTACTTCGTTTTCTATGACGTAACTAAGCGAACCATTCGGCCACCGATCTCCCACAACCAACAATCGGTACAAATCTCGTTTATGGTCCAGCTGATGTTAATTTTACTAAGCCGTGTGTGCTTAATTGGAATTTAACAAGCTACATGTCTACACCCCATACGTGGTCGGTGCTGGACAGCGCAATAAGATGTATTGCACTGTTCTACATACGTCGTTCTAATTTACGAGTTTCGATTTGACCGTTAGTTTTCGCCCACACTTCGAGATAAGTAGTTTTAAGCAGCTAAAACTTATCAACATTTATTTATAATTTACTAGCTGTTGTCCGCGGATACTATGGTTTTTTAACTATACCACTTACCTTAAAAATACCTATGATGGTGACCAGGGATATAAGGTATCACCATGTAAAATTTCATTGAAATCAGTCCAACCAATTCGGAGATTAGCCCGTAAAAATAGACAGACAGAGAAATAAAAAATTAAAAACCTTTTGGTATTTTCCCTCTTTTTACATCCCCCTGACAATATTTAATGCATTTTTTTCTATGTACAGACATTCGACCTCTACAGTTTTATTATATGTATAGATAACACATCATTGAAATAATTGTGTAACTGAAAGGCAATAATCGATGAGTAAGTCGTGACTCAAATGTCTGCAAACGAAAATAATATGAACAATATTTAAAGAGATTACCTACTTACATCAATGACTTGGGCATTGTGCGGACAAATATTTTAACTTTACATAATCCCGTTCTCGCTAATACTCGAAACGCTGGGCAGCGGCGTCCACATTTACTAAATAATGCAGTTTTATAAGCTTTGTACGCGGTGCATAACAATTTTAGTTTTATTATGTTATGTTAGGTTATGTTAAGTTTATAAGCATGCATTTGCATAAATCTCGACATTGTGTACAAATGAGTTCGTAAATCGTATTTTAACTTTCTCATACCGTTACGTATAGAAGATCCAATGCATTCGTTAATGCATACTCAAACCTAAATAATCTCCACTCGGTATTTTCCTTTTTACTAGTACACCACACATACATAAGCTAGCACAAATCCCATGTACACATGTTGTTGCAAACTTGCAAGTGACATGTGAGCTAGAGTTAATTGCAATTATACACTGTATCGCATCGGTGCCTTGCTTGAAGCAAATACTTGAATAGGCGTGAAGCCGAAGTAGCATTAAGATACACTGCTCATTAAGGGTTCAAAAGGTTCTATTTTATAATAGTTTTTTTGCAAATGAAAATTAAATGAGTGTAATTCTATCGAGTTACGTAAATTAATATGACAGAAGACTATTGTTTTTATTCAACATTTTGGCAGTCATGCAAACTCTCTTGGCGGTAAGGGCTTTGTAGTATGTAGGTTACAGTCGATCGCCTAGTGTGATACCTGTGAGTTACATCTCATTGCACCTCATACAGGGATCAGTGTATATCGCCAACCTATGACAAAAGAATCCAGTAATTTCACTGCCTGTTCTACGCTTCAGACCGAAACAAAGTAATGCAAGGATTGATATTTGCTTGCAGCAGAAAAAGGAAGACAAGGCTGAGCAGACACGCGACTCATTACCGAGTCTCTCCCGTGTAATATTAGTAAACGTTGATAATGTATTTAATATTAAACCATCTTATATACGTCCCACTGGTAGGCATAGGCCTTCCAACATGGGGAACACATGAGGAACAACACAACGCTGGCCCATTGCGGATTAGTGCGCAGAAACAGAGTTAACATTGTCATAAATTGTATTTATTAGCGATGTATCCGCCCAAATAAACACTAATTGTGTTTCGAGTCGATTGTTGTTAACTATTGTCCGAATCGGACAGGAGGAGCTCGGTGGCGTAGTGGTCAGTGCGCTTTGGCTTCGGTCGAAAACAAAGCTACCTTCGCCATGTTCAGGCCGTGGATGGGTGACCAAGACTTTGTGATCTCGAGCTCCTCCGTGCTTCGGAAGGCCCGTTAAGCCGTTGGTCCCGGTCGCATTTGTGACCGTTTTCACCCACCAACCCGATTTGGGCCAGCGTGGTGGTGTTACGGCCCTTTCTCCTCATGTGTTTCTCCATGAGGAAGGCCTGTCCCAGCAGTGGGACGTATATAGGCTGATGACGACGAATTGTCCGAATCTAAATTCACGCTTTATATTATAATACGTTTATGTGATTGTGGGTTGAACTGACATTGAGTAACAATCGATTTCCTACCTGCTCGCCTCCGGGCTGTCAGTGGTCGAATCTTCTCACCCTTCATAAAAGTTCATTTCGAAAAACACATTAAGCAATGGGGATTGTCTAATATTTTCTACATGCTGTTTTTATAGTTGAAATGGATAAAATAGATCAATTTGAGAAACTAATTTCAATATTTTCGTTATTTTTAAAGTAATAACTTTTATACGGAATTTTGAAAAAACGTGATCGTTTTATTACGATGACGTCACTGTTGGCGTAACATTGTGTAACACCTTTGCTTCAAGAGAAAAAAGAATGCCGTCAAACAAATGTCAACACTCATGTGTCACTCATTCTTTTATTTTTTTTACTGTAAAAATACCACAAGCGACGCGAATTAACAGTTTTCTTATTATTTCGTGAAAAAACTACTATGTCGTGAAATAATTTTGTCAAAGCGGACTCACGGAATCTGCCGAAAGTAGAGAATGTTATGATTTTGGAATATATGTCTACAAATAACCAACATAACCTTGCTGAAAAAAGAGGAGCCAAAAACTTGAAGTGAACAGTACAGAATAGCTTCAGAGAAAGTTGTTAGCACATACATGAAAAATGAGGAAATAACGGATAAATTAGAACACAAGTCATGTGTTAAATGATGACTTGTAATAAAAATGAAGGGTTATTTTGTTTCTGATCCTTTATTTGAAACCACCAAGAACATCCATATTGTTTGGGTGGATTACAATGAAGCCTACATATTATTATTTATTTTTTGAATTACTTGATAGTGTTAAAAAATAAACATCTTTTAAAATATTTTCTATCTAGAAAGAGAAAAAAGAAAGTGTGTTAATAAAAACATTTTTACTCGATGACTTTTTATTATTTCTCCTTGTAAATTGATTAGTCCACTTACCATCATGACTATTTCGTCCAAATATGGTACAAACTGATAGTTTACTACAGAGCGAGGTTTAAATCATACACTCTTACACGTCTAATAACTCTCTACATGAACATCCTAAATACATTTTTGGTTTCTTAAATACTGTGTCTAACATAATTTTTCTAGACGGGAAGATACTCTTAGTTGATTCATGCACTCTAGATAGATTCCTCAGTCTCTGTTGTACATCCAAACAAAGGAGTGGTCACAGATGATGTGTCTTGTGAAGATATCACTTCCATTGTAGCAATATTAGTTAGCGGTTTTCTACTTATATAGTTAGTGCTCTTATGCACCATTTTTATTTCATACTGTGTTGCAACACTCATCTGTAAAACAAACGTTAATGTTATTTATCAATAATATAGAGATATAAAAATATCTTCGCGACTATTAATTATACTGTTTCTTTAGCATTGTTTTTCTCAGTAAAATATACTTTACCTTTGTGGGCATGGTAGGACACGTAGAAGTATTGGGCATGACTATTTCCTCACGTTTTCTTTTCAATGGTCTGCTTCTGCTTGTAGGCTGTTCAAGTAACTTGTTCAATTCTAAACAGTCTTCGCTTGCATCTTGAGCAATTTTACGAAGTGAAGCCGACGCTATGAGTTTGAGTTCTTGGTTCATTAACTTACATTGGTAATAATGACCTTACAGGTAGGAACAAAGCACTTTCTATATTCCATAATTATTAAAAGTTTGTTAATTAAAACAATGAGAACAAATCGTATTTACGTTACAATGTAAGGTTATAATTGTTGTTTGTGACTTATGACACTTGTGTTTGTAAATGTCATTTCTGTCATTGCTGTCATAGCAAACACATTACTGATATTCAGCCAACAATGACGTCATTTGAAGGGCAAATGAAGGTTATTCATTTAAAGGCTAAAATATTAATAATCCAAGATTATTTTCGCATTCTAACAAATAGGCTACGATCAGCAACCTTATTCCTCGAAATGGTTTTCACTTTATAACAATTTAAAAAAATTAGACAATCCCCATTATAAACCTTAACACCGTATCTTAGAATATGGATTTTGTGAGACGAATTGTTAGTTTTATTTTGGACAGAAACAACCAGTCATCGGAGTCATTGGGGCCGCTTTAGGCTCAGGTGCTTCCAATAAAAAGGTCCCAAAATGGTTTGAATCCTGTGTAGTAAATATATGTAGTAATAAGAATAAACGTCAATCGTCGTCGTAATCTGGATAGTGCCTGGATACACCCCATATTGCTTTCACATACCTCTAATGATTTCAATCTCTGTTTCAAACACGGACCTGTTTATAGTACAAACATACATACAATCACGCCTGTAATCCCCGAAGGGGTAGGCAGAGTCAAAGGAGCACTGTGCTCCTTAAGACCACATTTAGCCTTACAGAAATTGGGTTTGGTCAGATGAAAAATCGTGAAAGAGTAGTAACAAGTGGCTAGCTCATCGCCTACACAATCAGAGACCCAGTATCGAATATTCCCTTAATCGCCTTTTACGACATGCTAGGCAAGAAAAGCAGTTGGTACATTCTTTTTGTGTCCCGGACCAACAAGGGATACTCGTTTTCTAGCTAATAGCTAATAAACGTTTTTTCGGGTGCCGTTCGTTTGGCCTAAAAGTTTTAGTCCTAATATTACATGGCCAAGTCGTATTGGCCTGAACGTAAAACGAACAATTATGTTTCGCCTAACAATTATTTTGCAACAATTAATTTGGTCTAGGAATTTAAAGCCCTAAATTTAGGATCTATAATGTTAAATACCCTAAAATATTTCGGCATATACCCATTTTTACTTTAAAATTTAAGTAATAATGTCTTTGAGGCATGTTTTTCTCAAAGAGCTTGTTTTGTTTATCATTTGCATTTGCGAAGGTGGAAGCGAGCTTCACCTGTAATCCTCAACAACTGAGGAACTGGCTATCTTACCTCTGATTGCCGGAACACAACAACGCTTAAAACATTGTTATTATGGCGACAAATTTAGGTAAGGCAGTGGTAGCTAGCCAGGCGGGTTCAGAAGCCCTACCACCAACCAAACCGAGCAGAAAAACTTCTGCCCCCATGGGGAATCGAACCCGGACCTCCCGATCAACACCCGGTAGTGTGAACCACTAGACCAGAGAGGCGGTTAAAGGGGAGTCCAAGGAGCACTGTGTTCCTTAAGACCACATTTAGCCATACAAAAAATGGGCTTGGTCAGATGGAAAATCGTAAAAGAGTAGTAACAAGTGGCTAGCTCATCGCCTACACAATCACAGACCCAGTACCCAGACCCAGACCCAGTTATGCAAGAAAAGCAGTTGGCACATTCTCATCATTCATTCACTTTATGTCCCGGGCCAACACGGGATAATCTAAGAAATTAATATAAAATGGCAAGTCAAAGTGATTTGACGACTGATGCGATTCCTTTGGCACCAAACTCTGCGATACCCAAATAATGATGATAAATTACAAAGAAAACATTGTTGTTGGCTATTTACCAATGCGTTACCACCAAAGATAATAGAAGTTGAGAGATTTATTTGTGTATTTGGAAGAAATATTATCAAATGTAATAAAAAGTAATCATTAGTTTCCTGCTAAAAAAATTAAAAAAATGGAAAATAAAAATAAGTTTGATTTATGTTATTATAGAATTCAAAGTTAACCCAATATCTTAAGCTAAAACTTTAAACCGATTTGTCTTACCGATGTTTTCCCAAGCGTTTCATAATTCCTGTGAAGTTTGCTAAGTAAATTTAATGCCTCGTGGTTTTTGGGTTGTTTGGTTCCGAATATGTTTCGTCCTCATTAATGTTTACTGAACTAAACATACAGGGGAATTAAATACCGCACGCAGACTAGTGAGACACCACCGAGCTAATGTAATTTGTAATCTATGCGGCGTTAATTAACATAAGGTTTCGATCGAACCAAAGTATAAGGGTTGTTACCTAGGTTCGTAATTTTAACGAATTTGTAATGGCGGATCTTTATATGAAAATTATATTTGAAATTGACCATAAATCAAGGCAGCTTTTGTATTTCTTCTCCTTGTTCCTGTCCTTGATCTGTCATTGAGTGAAGTCGACACAACATGTGTTCTTCTTTTTTCTAAAAATTTTTAGTTCAAAATCTTATGAGCCATCTATATATAGTTTTTAGTAACGGGAGTAAAGCAAGCGAGAGTGTGCCAATAATGTTGCAGGTGATCTGATTGCTCGTTTGCCCCCTTAAAATGCCATGCCAATTGCCCATCCATAAAAAAGTGGATATCTAATCTCTGCCTACCTCGATAAAAGCGTCATATAAGTTCCCACAAAATCCATCGCTTCCATAGTCTTCTTCTGATCCACGTAATAGTTTAATTAAACTGATGCAAAATGAAGAAGTTTGACGTATGTTGTGGAACAGTGTGTAATTCCAGATTAAAAACAATCGATCATTAATTTTAATTTTTTATAATTATATCACAACGTATAATACAAAGAAGATTTGTTGGTTTGTTTACACCTGTATAAATTAGAAGGGCAGCGTCCACACAAGACGAAACCATCGTGACATTGGTGACATTTGCTGCGGTCACGATGTTCCTCGTTATGCGGGATTAGGGCTCCGTTCACATGGTCATGAGGTATATTGGCATAATTGCTTCTTAAATTATACATAATCATTAAAAAAGGGTTTTTTATTTTATTTTCCAACTTCTACAAAACTATTTCGCTCCCAACGATGGAATCTAGTTATGTTACACGATAATTTTCTCAATCAAATTATTACACGTGAATTAGTCTGAGAACTTTACGACCCCAACGGCCGTTAGTTCTACGGCTAATGTGACCAGCCCACTGCCACTTCAGTTTGCTTATCCGGTAGGTTATGTCGGTGTTCTCTGTCGGATCACAATATTCCTAATGCGGTCTTTCAGAGATACTCCGAGCATAGCCCATAGCTCGTTGAGCCAATTTGAGCTGGTGGACTAGTCTCGGCACCGTAGCTCATGACCGGGAGGACGCACTGGTCGATGAGCTTCGACTTTAATTAAGCTCAATCACCTATAATGTAATGAAATTCTATTAGTGATTGTTAGCTATTAATAAATTTGTTGTCTATTTCCTTTATTCGTGGTAAAACCTAATTGACCCAGCCTCTAATTTGTTTTTCCTACATTAAAAGTCCAGCGGTAAAAAAATTAAAAAGGTAAACAGTCTCTGAAAATTTCTATTCAACATTCTAGTCCTAGTCCTCGCTTATATACGTCCCACTGCTGGGCACAGGTCTTCTTCATGGGAAACACGTGAGTATGGGCCGTAACACCACCACGCCGCTGGCTTAATGCGGTTTGGTGGGTAGAAATGGTTGCAATAGCGACCGGGACCGGGACCGGGACCAAGGGCTTACCTTCGAGATAATTAGTAACTCTGGGATCATAGTGATCCATACTGTGATATACTCGTAATACGTAAAATCAAAGTAAGCAGTACAATAATATATGAAAACCATCCGTGATATATACATTAGAAAAATAGACAACATTATTTTGTTCACATCGTTGTATTATTTTGAGTAATTTTGGATGAAGAATCCTAAATATCTTGTGATTATGATATTTATAATAATAAATAGACTAAGTGATAAATAACATTAATCAATCTTATCTAAATATCTATTGAAGTTATTTCAGCAATTTTCGTAGTAATTTACATAATTTTGTTAGTGGATTTGAATATTGAATAAGTCGAACCTTATTTACCAATAAATGACGTATGGGTTTTTTTTTTAATTTATTTTCTGGAATTCTAATAAAATCCCTAAAATGGTTTTAGCTTCACATTTTCTTATAATGTATTCATATCATGAAGAATCAAAAAACATATCGCCGATAAGCTTTTTAAATCACCGATGTGACATTAATTTTAGCTTTGATTCATCGATCGTCTTAAACTGACTCTTTTATACATGAACTTGTGACCCACCCGGCTTCGCATGCATTAGAAATATAAAGCCTTCCTCATGAATCAATCTTTCTATTTGAAAAAATCACAACAAAATCCGTAGGGCGGTTGTAAAGACAGACAGACTGCATAAAGCAGCTTTCTTATATGTACTATACTAATCGTATATGCTACTATATGCATTGATAAACTCCGACATTACGCCTTCTAAACATATAAAACTTTATTACTGCTCGTGTAGTAAATAACTAATTCATTGAACTCGGAGATTTGTGAAAGGCATTTCCTATCAATAAGGAAAAATAATCGGTATTTGACTACTCACCAATTTTTTCGAGGTAAGTTAAATATATTATATAGTTGCAGTAAGAT
Source organism: Parapoynx stratiotata (assembly GCA_910589355.1). Classification (NCBI taxonomy): domain Eukaryota; kingdom Metazoa; phylum Arthropoda; class Insecta; order Lepidoptera; family Crambidae; genus Parapoynx; species Parapoynx stratiotata. The sequence goes on from OU342458.1 coordinate 2,257,444, forward strand.
AAACCAGCTTTATAAGGAGTTTTGTGATATAGAGCTGCAGGGGAAAACAAACACAAAATTTTATTTTTGCACTTTCCAATAATTCAGTTCATTTTAAAGTAAGAAAAAGAACTGACTCCATACGCCTCCATGTGTAGTCTAGATGCAAAAATTCCTGCAGAAAAGTAGTAAACGTCAGCCACTTCGTTTTTTTATAAATGGAAAAATCACAATATGGACATAGTTTTTTTTAATAGTTATTACAAGTCAAAGCACGAAAGGATCCAACCTACCTCCTTGTTCATTAATTATATTATTCTACTAAATAAAAAATTATACATTTGTGTTACAATTTAAATCAAAGGAAAACTTAGCAAGACACATGCTTACGACTTAGCAAAAGGAGATATGTTAAGTTGATTATTTTTTTCATATTGCAATCTAAAATTATTTATCATGTAAATATGTCAAAATGAAATAAATAAATCTAAATCTATTATAGTGTGGTGCGCGGGCAGCGTGCGGTGCGCAGACGCAAAGAGCTCGTTGATGTCTATCGTATGCGCTCGCGCACGGGTGGAGTTCAATATCGATATTGGATTTAACCACAGCTAGTTTAGTGGTCCAGTAACGTAATAGAATGTCTGTCTTATTTGTCTGTTTCTTATTTTTAAACGGTGCTCAGTCGTAGTCAACTATTTTTCAGTATATTGTATTTTATTGTATTTTATTAGTTAGGTACTTGAAGAAAACCGATATCTGCATACTACAGAACAAATAATCCATCTAAATAAAATCAATATTTTTATACGCCTTCAACAAGTACAAGTAGGTAAATGTAGGGGAATCGCAATGTTAGCCAGAATAAATGTAAAGGTGCATAAAAATGTGTATACGATTTTATGTATGATTAGGTATTTATGTTCGAAGCTATAAGACTATTGTTCGAGCACACCACTAGATCGATCACTCCGTTATTAAAGCTACTTTTAACTATAAATTAGTGTATTATAAATTTAATTGAAGTAAAACAGTATACCAACAGTCATTTGTTAATTTCGCCCGAAACAATTATTTTTTATGTGTACCAAGTACTAAGGATTAGTATCATTACAATTGAGTTCGGTGTTTTTCCACCTGCGCGGTACTATACCTTCTAAACACTTTCCTTTATCCACAAAGTCTTTGGAATATTACATTTTACATCTAACTTACTCGTAATAAGAAACATTTTGCTGATAAAAGGTATCTAATATGCATTTTATATTCAAACAAGCTTGCCAGTTAATTCCTGAGTGCCTCTCTAATAAATCTGCTCGTGCTCCGGGCAAATCTTTTTTGCTCGGTTTTGGCAGCGGTCGGAATTGAAAGGTCGTTGCGCCTGTTCAATAAGTTTGATATACGAGTGGATCTAGTGTGGCGAATCAGAGGTCGGTGACCTATGATGTATCAGATTACGTGTTCATTCTTGACATTCAGACTTAATTATAATGGTAACGGTGTAAAACTTATTCGGAGATTTTTTTCACAAATGTCACTTCAGTAAGGTGCTTTAGGAAGGTTACAGATAGTCATTTATTATCGTTATGGTACCTTCAGATAGAGGAGTTGGTTCAGTAGTTTCATAATCTTCAGTTAGTCAAGAAAATTCGTATTTTTAGTAGTCTGTCCATGATGCGTTGTCCGGTTTGTAGTTCCACTACATACCTACCTATGTATAAGATAAGGTAAATATGGGGTGCTTGGCGTGGTGCAGACACTATCAGGAGGGATAAAGATAAGTAATAATTGATGTTGTAGAATAGATCGAAAGAAGACACTGACTAAATAGATTTTGAAAATTGAAAAGGATGCAGGATTGTAGGTTGTTGAGTATTTACTTTCCTGGGCACATAATGTTCGCGTCATCTAATATTATTACTGTCATGGTGGAGGCCCGACATTATGCGGAGCGGACGCCTTTTTGGTGTTACGAATCAATTTGTATTGTGCCTTGAAAATTGTATATTGCATATTTATTTTGTAACACCTAACATTGTTCATTCTTTCATTCATGCACGCTCCTCAGTTAAAGCTGCTTTTGACCTGACCCATAAGAACGTACTCGATTTAGTGATACTATACGAAAAACCTCGCCACACTTTACACTCCAAACATATAATTGGGTATATGTGCACGCTGGCAAATGGAAAGTAACATTCTCAGGTAAAATTCCTTCCATCAATTCATGTAAGTACGTAGATGTAATTTTTTACCCTTGTTATGATTCGGGAGGAACTCGAGCGAGTGGAGGGTGCTTGAGGCCTCAGCAAACACTTGCTGCTGAGTCATGACCACTCGGACTGGCTGAACGGGCATGTCCACACCAGTGTTATTTTAAATATTACTATGAGTAGTATTGCGAAAATGAATAAAATATGTTGGGAACATTCGTAGTATTTTTTTGATGAGCATTTTCAACCGTCAAGTCAGACTTTTTCATAGGAAAAATAGGTCCGTCCGACTTACGCTAAGATCTATGTGGAGCGCTAGATTTTTTTATGTAAGAGGGGGCAAACGACTCACCTAATGGAATCCTGAACTTGGTTACCCATAGACACCGGAAGAACTGCAGATGCGTTACCCACCTTTATGGAAAGGGGGTCTCTTTTAGTATGACTCAAGGAGCTCAAGCTCAAAAGAAAATCGCGTCTCGTCACGCGTGTTCGTGTCAAATTCGATTTCAGCCTATGTACGTCCCACTGCTGGGCACAGGCCTTCCTCATAAAGAAACACATGAGGAGTACGGGCCGTAAAACCACCATGCTGGCCCAATGCGAGTAGCTCGTTTGTATACTCGTCCTCAGCCTATATACATCTCATTGCTGGGAAAAACAGCATCCCACGTCATGGTGGAGTGTGACGGGGTAGCAGAATGCCGGGCTTAGTACCTGGGCTCACCGGGTACCCTCCGGGAGGCCATCAGCGACGTGAAGGCGCTGGGTGACTTCCTGGCGGAGCTTGGATGGCTGGAGTGATCCAGAATTCACCCTCCGACGCAAAACAGGCGCAAACTGGACGTCGAGTTGCGGAAACCGCCCGTATTGATAAGAAGAAGAAGAAGAAGAAACACTACAAAAAATTGAAAAAAAGAGCAACCCTCGAGTTTCTGGCTCGCTCTTCTCGGGGATGTCTGCGTTCCGAGCGAGTGGTAGATTCACTAATTTATAAATTGACGTTTTTAAGTGTTTGTATATCAAGCCTATAAAATAAAGATATTTTTGATTGATTTGATTGATTGATACGCCACCGAGCTCTTCAAGTTATTATCTACGGGTTTGTTTATTATCTACGGGTAAAGACATCGTGTGAACATAGCCTTTGTTAGATCCAGGCAGCCATGTCACGTTTTACGCACTCAATTTGGTCCCTTATTTACCTGCACTACAAATAGTTACGGTACAAATTGTTCTTACGTCAGCCTATCAATAAATTGGTCGGAATGATTTGTTTCCGCTTGACTTAATTATTGATGATCGTTGATTTACGTTGAAACATAGGTGGGGTTGAAATTTTAGTTGGGTTTTAAGTTTGGTTAAACTGGTTTAAAACTTTAATGTGATTGTTAGACACATATTGCATAGAAGAACTATTAATTTAATCAGTTACATTATTTCAGTTGGGATACTGTTTTGACAATTTACTTAAATTAATAAAAAGACAGACCTGAGTTTGCGTTATTATTGCTATTGTTATTTTATATTAAATATTTATTGCTCTGTACTAGACATCAAAACTTAACAATGATTTAATCTTTGTTATATTTAAAAAAAATTTACTCAGTAATAAAAAATTAAAAAGTTAATAAAGGTACATCTGAAGTCATATTTATTTATCGTTCATTTACTCTTAATATAGAAAAAGTATTACAAGATTTCTCCAAGGAAATAAGAAAGCGTTCTGATTGCGAAATAATTAATCTCCAAGTATTAAATTATAGCGTAACCAGACAAAAATACATCGATGGAATAATCAAATCATCACCAGTTTGTACAGAAATATTCACATAACACTTTATTCGCCTCAAATTAATCCTTTCCGTAGTTTCGCTTCGGATAAAAAAAAGACACTGATCGGCTGCAGAGGTGCAATGGTAAGTCTGCGTTAGGGGAAGGAAAGTAGTTGGAATATGTGCTTTAAAAGCTTGGCAGTAAAAGTGTAGAGTATTTTTTGAGTTGTTGAGAGAAGATGGTGTTGTATAGTAACTTGTAGCGGGTGGGAAGCGCGGGAGGGGCGCGGCAAGGAATGCGGTCTGCTGAGATACCCCATAGGCTATACGCTCGTATTGATATCTGTATAAGCTTTTATAGCATATAGGTGCCGGGCGACCAGGTAAGCTGTGGACCTGTCATGGATATTTTGTTCTTATATTTCGTATTGATGGCAAAATTTTATTATATTGCTTTGATAGAAAACGCGTGAGTCATTGCTGATATTTAGCGCAAACTTGGAAATACATACTTATAAATTGTTTTTATCTCTATACGGTTGACATTGGGTCGGTTCGGCAGGTTGGTGGGGCTGACTACCTGAGCTACTTCCTTCCTGCTCCTTGCAGCAATAGCAAGGGGAAGGCTAAAGTTGTGTAGATATTTAATTGTCGCTTGTTTCAATATGCACAATAAGATCATAAATTTGAACATATCGACATTAATTATTACCCAGAGAATTCAAGTAACGGTTAACAAAAACAATGTGTAACATAATGATTAATGATATAGAGCATCGATAAAGTAGGTATTATAGTTTATGTAAATTAACTAAACTCGCTAAAAACATCCGTTCGTGTTTTCTATAACATGGTAACAGTTACATGCGTCATCATGTGTTAAAGTTATAAAGAGTTATAACCGCAGTCTGTGTTGTTTTTCAATTTAAGAACGAGGCAATAGTTAAAAAACCTGTCAAAAATTTACAATCGATCTTTTTGGAGTCCCATTTTATACCTCAATTCCGCAGTGTATGTGGTGGGCGACCACATAAAGAGTACAAAAGTGGTCGGCCGGCTCCACTAACCACCGGTCGTTTTTTGGCAAGCAGGTCAACGACCCGTTGAAACAATCGACGCTCGCCGTGTACTTCACTTATAAATATAACATTTATTATTTAGACTAAGCCTCTATTGTGATGAGAAACGGTACTTATGCTTCATCGTCTATTAGTTGCTTGTCTGAGGGATTACTATTGTCTTTCGGTCTTTCATCTGTTATTAAACAAGGTTTTAATCTCGTCTGTTCAGTGGTATTGTTTTAGCGTTCCACTTTCAATACCGAAAAGTTAATAGGTTGTCTTACTTTGTGACTGTAAGAAAGAAATAAGTGATATATTATTATCATCATCATGTTAGCCGGGAGACGTAATACTACTGGATATGGACTATAAATAATATGAACACTTGGATTGTATAGACAAACAAACAAGTGACATTTGTTTAAACTCTGAGGTAGGCCGGCAGTGTTCGGGTGAAGTTCATCAGATGATAATTTTCGAGTTTGTCGTATCGTCGTATTCGTTATTTCAATATTATTTTTTCAATTTCTTCTTCGGGATTTTTCATTACAGTAATGCCTATTCGAGGAGCGTATTCGCGCGTAATGAGCATTCGAAATGTGGAGTCCAACAAAGATCGCAATCGTAAATCTCCCTTCGGTGGAAGTCACCGATTCGACAGCCGATATAATTACCCAGTTACGTATCATTACAACTAAACTTGTTATAACTATTCTCAAATGAACTATGGTCAATTCACATAAGTTCATATCGCCTATCGGATAACTTAACTACTGTTTAATTCACAAAATTTTGTTTAGACTAAAATCAATTGGACTAACAAGCGATTAATATAATGGTTCTTGAAGCTATTGGATGTTTCAACTATGTAGGAATTAGCTAAAATGGACGATTCGCTTATTGTTTATTAATACTGCGCGCTGCGGTGACTATAAAAATAGTTGAGAGTATCTGATGAAGTCAAAGGAAAGGAAGGTCTACGTGAGGTACTACGATGAACGAAGCGAGCAGGAGTGTTACGTAGAATTGCGGCCTCAACCTGAGAGCTGAGCGAGCGAAGCGAGCGTGCCGCCGCATCGGCCGGCGAAGCACCTGAACCGTACATACATTTTTTAGACTTAGGGTCAAAACATTTTGTTCTCTACGCATTCTTATTTGTCTATAAATATTAATAGTAAGTTAATCATCTGTTAGTTCAATCAACCTTAGTTTTATTAATTGTATAAAATAAACGGACGATCAACGTCACCTACGGTTTCATCGTCGATGACGATGAAACCGTAGGTGACGTTGATCGTCCGTTAGTTATAACAAAAATATGTAAAACGATCTTTCGGCATATTAAACAGTAGGTCTAGCGACCGTAGTTTAATTGAAAATAGTACTAACAAGTTTAGTTGTAATGATACGTAACCAATAACCCACTGCCTTTTGAAATTCACGTTGCGCATTCATGTTTTATTGCAAAACTAGTCTCCCGTTCCAGCTGCATCATTAAAAACAAAAATGAAAGCAAAGAAAAATTAAGGATGATTGACTTGGAGATTCTTACGGCGAAGAAATATAAAAATCTGTAATGGCTACAACCTCACAAAAATTAATTTTAATGATAGGAAGTTACACATTCTATGAAAATTACATTTGGTTATTACGGATTCGTATGTATATATTTTTATAAATGAAGCAATAAGCTCCTTACTTGTGGAGTCAGCAAAACATGATTCCTTCTTCTATTGCTCTGTCACTCAGCGCAGCATCTGCTTATTTAATTCTAATAAGTATTAAATAAACAATTAAATATCTTCATACATTAACACCTATCAATTAGCTCCATTTTAGGCAACTAATGCTGCTTGTGTACGGATCTGATGGATGACACTAGATGATGGATATATTTAATTGATAAATACATATAAATAATCAGAAATATAAAATAAATATATATATATACACATCCAAGCCTAGAAAACAAATGCCTGTATTCATCATACAAACATTTGCCCCCACTGGGGATCGAGCCCAGAACCTCTCGAGATGGCGACGCCTTGAGACCGTACAGACCACTCGAACACTTAGGTCGTCAAAATTATTCTATGTTCTGAGTTCCTTGTAACATGATACAAATTTTTTTCGTGTAGTTAGTGTAGTAGTAGCACATCCAGCAATATCGTGTCAGATTCAAAATGAGGTTGATTGGAGTGCCTCATGAGTGTGAGATCACGATCTGCGCGGGCGCAGTTCGCGTGTCAAGCGCTCACTTCTGTGTTTGCATCATGGTCGACCTTAATGATCCGAATGTATCAGCTTCTGGCTAATTCGTGATCCAGTTAGGAAATTAACAGAAATTTTTTATTTTTATTTTATATGGTAAGTGTCTAACCCATTTGATGGTAAGTATGTCCGTAAAAAACATGATTCCTATAAGAATTACATTCGCCTCCAATTTAACATGCTGTGTGTTCGTAGCCTTGTAAAATAAGAAGCAGCCAAGATAGAGGCACCCCCATGCAGTCGACTTAGTACCATGTTTCTCTCTGGAAAAAATACATAATGGAAAAAATCATGTAACATTTTTCTGTTGCATGCACAGACGAATTTCATTTAATCTCCCACTTAAGGTCAAACTACGGCAGAGGTGATTTATTTTTATTATTAGAAGCAAATTGTATACAAACTTTACAATTATGAATAAGTAAAATGTAGACCTCATTCTTTGCAATGAAATATCCGTGCTTGCCAATGCTCATTTGAAGGCTTTTAAGTAACGGTAGGTACGTGATCACGAAAGAGGTTACAGAATCCAAATCGTTAAACTTTGTCTGGTAAACTGTCTAGTCACACACGTTTTTTGAGCATTCCAAAGCGATTGTTTGCCAAATGACGTCACACTCGTGACCGAGCGCTAAGGGTCCGAACATAACGAGGGCCCGTCACCGCTAAGTCGCTTGTCTTGTTCCTCGAGAGCATACGTCGTTCTGAGACAGAAATAACAAGCTTAGAATATTTTCCTACTATACAGCTTCCGCCCGTGGCTTCTATAGCCTTGATGAGGGAATTCTCGGTAAAAAAAAAGTTTTATGTCGGGAAATAAAGGTGCCGTCTGAAATATAGAAGAACTCGAATGGAGTTTTCAAATAATAAACTTTTTTAATGTATTTGATTATTAAATTCAAGTATTTGTATCATAGTAGTAGATTATATTGTGGCCTTTGTTCCTTCACTGCATGTAAGCAGACATTATGGTGATGATTATAGGTTAGTTACATTTAAATTACTGAGGTGAATAGCTGTATTTTCAGATTTTCGTACACAGAAGTCAAATAATTTACTCTTTTCTTTGCCAATGGATTCATGTAACACTTTGCCTTTCTCATGCGTTACTGCGATCTACAATCATTCTTTTTTCCACCAGTTCTTAGCAGTCAACGACCATTCTATTTAAATTTTCTCAAACATATATCCTAATCCGTCGGGAATCAGTTACCTCGAGTATTGTGGTGATGCGCCGGAGTGCGTCGGCTCGTTACCGACGCGTCACGCTTTTCCCACGAACGTAGGCTCGTCTTGTAATTCGGCTTACGGATAATTTGTAATGAAAATAGCATGGACAACGCTCAGGCTCAACTAATATGTTTGCTAATATTAATGTATAATTGTGGTTCATTGTCCGACATCTAATTAAAAGCTGATAGGTGTTTGGCGCCATGTAATCTTAGCTTAAAAAGTTAAAGACTTAACTTATGGTAAAAAGTAAAAGAGCAGTACAAAAAGTACTGTACTTCAAATGCTACAATAGTTAGTACACCACACCAACTATACCAAAGCAACACAATTGTTATTGGAACTCAGATTTAAAATGATTATCACTATGTGCTAACTGTTATTTTAGGTATACAAAATGTGATAATCTGTTTTCTGTTATTTTACCTATGTAAATAAAACTATTCTAGTTATCCTGTCAATGGCCACATAACGAGACAGTAGAAACATAATTCCGGCATTCTCGTGTCCCCGAAGGATTAAGATTGAAAGTAGCGTGGAAAGAAGAAGTTGTGGAAAGAAGCTAGAATGGGGTTGTTTTTATAACGCAGCAGAGATTTAAACCTTTAAATATATATTTTTTTTAATTAAAATCTCCTTTCCGCTTCCTCTTTCCGCGATAATGGACCGGCAGCCTTAGACTAGATGAATGTTGAAGATTTTATAAGCCGAGGTAAAATTCTAGCGAATGTTTGCCAGCGTTTTAAATCTGACCAGTCAGGAAAATGCTATCCTTGGCTTTTGACGATCGTATAACTATGATAAGTGTCGGTAATGCGATTTAATACTAATGCTGGACTAGTTAGAGTAAAAAAGGCACTGATGACGTTGCCCATTCTCTTTTTGAGAGTATTTTTACCAGACTCATCAGTGGGACAATTTGACATCGTTACTCGTGTAAGCTTGGGAATTCGGAGGGAAAAAGGAATCGGAGGTTGGTCCCACGAGACTAATGGCATTTACATATTGATTGATAATGTATTGACTCACGTAGGAACTAATTGCGCCAATGTTTTTCTTTTGACCGCCGGACGCGTCAGTAAGTAAATTATGCACATCCGCTCACATCTTCCCATGTAAGTTTTTTGCCAAGTAAACAGGAATGTACCGACAAATTCGACCGGCTGTTTGGAAGTATGATTGATTGATTGTTGTTGGTTAATTGATCGATTGATAAAATACGTTTTGGTTAATAGACAAGAAGTTGTTTGACCGGTGTTGATATTGGAGCCGACTTAATAATAAAAATGTAGTAACTTAGTCAATAGTCCTGGGATGAAGTGTTAAAATGTTGGACTTCTTCAAAACATAAAATATTATCTTCACACCTGTGTAGCCGAAGAGATAGACATGTTAATATTATAGGTACCTATGTTGAAGCCCCTAATAGAGGGCGAGTTTATTGCTATGCACCGTGCACTGTAGGTTATAAGGGTGCCTTTCACCCTGGACTATTTTTCCTCGCACACAGCATAGCTATATAGCATAGCTCTGGTGGAAAGGCACCCTAAGACTAGTTCTATTCATGATACAGTTTTCATACGATTTATTCAAACCAATGACTTTGCACGGCAGCACCAGTAGAGTAATGCGATTCTGGAAATGCTAATTTCACCCATAAAGAATATTTTTAGGTATTTTACATTAAGAAAAAAAGTACATGAATGAACACGAATGAACATGAATTAATATGAATGAACATGAATTAATATGAATTCTGATAAAAAACAATAATGAACACAAAGCAAGCAGCAAGATAATATTAAAATATTGTTTAAGTAAATTGTCTAGTAGACAACCCTAGCTCCTTCTGTCACACACGTAGCAGAGTTTGTGTATATTGTTCACACTTTCTGTTTATTCTTGCCTATCGCCGTTCGCAGGCGATCAACTAAAGACCTTAAAACCAGCAAATAGACTCTATATTAGAATTAAACTACTCATACTGATTGAAGTTTGTTTGGCGCAATGACGAGGTGTTTCTTGGCGTTCAAAATATACAACTGTATAGTCGTTGTGTTCACAATACATCCGTTTGGTCTGGGACCTTATTAAACATGTTGATTGTGTTACCAATATTCATCGGGTGACAAGGACATTGTTATTGGATTGGTTTTGGTTACGAATCAAAAGTTTGTTAATATAATAGGTCTTTATCTATGAAATTGTCGTTTTGTATGGAAATTTTGGGGAAGTCCAATTTTCAATACTAACATTTTGTCAGATTTCTCCACAACGACAAATCCAGAGATAATAATTTTTAGCATGTATCATTAGACAAGCTTTAGCAATATGTGTGATATCACTCTTTATAAAAATTATATATTGTTTTAATTGAATGCAAATCAAATGATGTATTAGGGAAGCACTTAAAATGAGTTGTCTTCGTTTCTAATTTTAACACAATTAAACTTACAACAAAATCAAATCAGAAGAGCTCCAAAATATGGTGTATTTTTAGAGGAGGTAATTATTTTATAACAATATTCTGAAACTTAATAGTTACAGACAAAATACTAAGAGTGAAAAAAAACGGCAATTTTATAGGTAAAGAACTATTATATTAGTTATATACACTGTGATACTGATATTCAAAAACACATTTTTTGTAGTTTTCCTTGTTAATAAAATACGCTGAACAAGTGAACGATGCCATTTGCCCCCTGTCTTATAGAAAAAACGCATTAGTATTTTTTTTTGGTAAAAACAATGCAAATAGAGGTGTTATAATATGTTATATGTTATCTATACTGTAAAAATGAATGTAGTGCGTAGATGATATTATCATCTAAAGGCGAACTTATTCCTCATAGAGATCTCATCCAGTCGTCCAGTCTCATACTCCTAACCATATAGTTAACAAGCGGTATGTAGAAATAACTGCTTCGGTTTGGAATAGTGTCTTGTTTTGCATATCTCTGTGGATAACACATCAGCTCACGACTTCTGCGATGCGGACATGAGAGTGTCGATTCAAATACATGTCTTCGCATTACTTATATCTCCTGCAACTAGTAATAAATGTCACTCGTGTTAGATAGCAGTTGCCTTAAAGACGGGTTTTCAAGATAAATTGAGAATTGTGTTAAAGACGAAAGGGCTCATTCTGATCGTTGGCTGCTTACTGATGGGGAATAGAAGTACTTTTTAATATGTAATGGCGAAGAAAGCATGCTAGGAGATCGAAAATCTTTTAGGGTGACGAAGTAAATTTGTACAACTAAAAGATTTTTACGAATGTATAGCGATTCCTTATTGGAACCAATTTTGATTGATCGTTCATTAATATTGGGTCCTTACCTATGAAATTGGTGTTTTTATTCAGTTTTAGCAATTTGTCCGTAACTATTAAGTTTCAGGACATTCTTATAAAATAATTGCCACTTCTAAAAATATACCATATATTTGAGCTCGTATTATTTAATTTGATAATTTTTTGTAAGTTTAATTGTGTTAAAATTAGACACAAAAACAATTATGTCCATTCTTATAGTATAGTTAACATATAACATATCTTCACACCTCTTTACCCGAAGGGCCTGCCCCTTCGATTAACCTGAAGTGTTAATCAAAGTAGAATTGATATAGGTAGATATTAGTTCAATATGAGTTTTACTTAATTAAGTTAATCACAGTGTGCCGACCTAGAATGTGATAATGGCGATAGACAAAATTGAAAACCCTGTAAGAATGCTGTTGTTATCCTAATTAAATACATCTAAAAATTTAACTGATATTTTTATTTTATTTTAAGGGTGACTCGTAATTTGTCAACACACATCACTATTGAAGCCTTGTGTATACGTGCTCACACAATGTACTATAAGTTAAGGTTTGTAATGCCGCGCGGTCGTTACCGTGAGGGCACTAGTGAGGGATCCGGACACGGATTTACGGGAATACTTATCGAGATTGTCATTTTAGAGGCACTTATAACGATTGACTTGACAAGCACGAGTAAGCCACTAAGCAAACGCAAACCATAACATGTTTTGTAATCGCATTGAGTTAGCGCACTGTATAACCAATTTGTTAAAAAAATAATTTAAGTGGTTACATGACCCTTGAAGACATGTTGCGCCGACTCCAAATAGAATTGGGAACAGGGGAGGAAAAGAAGAAGACATGACCCTTCGAAATTTTCTAAAACCGAACTGAGACGACAACGTCATATAAAAGGAATCTCTCAAATATCTTCAGACATTTACACCTATCAACTAGCCCCAGTTTAAGCAACTAATGCTGCTTGTGTTACGGATACTAGATGACGGATAAATATATTTAATAGATAAACACATATAAATATTCTGAATAAATATATATAAACATCCAAGACTGGAGAACAAATGCCTGAAAATTCATTACCCCAACATTTGCCCCCACCGGGGATATAACCCAGAACCTCTCGAGATGGCGACGCCTTAAGACCGGCGTACAGACCACTCAACCACGGAGGTCGTCAAATTTCTCAAATAATACGAAATACTGTATTTAAGATCGCGATGCGATCTTAAATACGGTTGACTTAAAAGAGAAATGAAGTAATACGCAAGGGAAATAACGTATAGGTTTAAGTAAAGTCGTAATAGGACGTATTTTGTTCACTATACATAAATAATGGGAAGTTTGAAATTGGCCCCGATTGGTAATAAACTTAGAGAAAAACGACTTTCCTAGTATGGACATGTAATGAGGAGAGAGAATGATCAAAATTTTTGATTGGAAGTGGATGGGCGTGTAGGGAGAGGAAGACCGAAGAAGAAATGGATGGATTGTGTGAATGATGATATGATGAGGAATGGAGTGAGTTGAATTGACGAGTTATAGGAGAGAGTGGAAGAAGAAGACATCCCGACCCCAAATGATAGAATTGGGAACAGGGCAGAAAAGTCTCTGACCTTTTAATGAACGGAAGGCTAATCAACAGTTTTTAGAATGGTTTCTGACAAAGAAAACACAATTTTACTAACAGTGTCTAAAGTCAAATAATTTATACAATCTAGGTAACAATCTAGGTATTTTACAATACACTTTTGATAATCAAAAACTATGCCATCCGTACAAAATCAACGCGTAACAAGTAGAATGTTTAACTATTAACATAAGTTGTAAGAATGTAGTTTCAATTACAAATTTAATTCAGTTACAATGTTTCTTCGCAATGTAATCTCTTGACCTATTTTTATACACAAAAAGTATTCCCCAATAAAAACGATTTACTCATAAAATAATAACATCGCATTTTACTGGTAGTTTTATATCCTGAGAGTAGTTCAAGAATTTGTATTGTAATTTCTTTAAGACGGCGCGTGTTACAAAGTAGTCGAGGCCCTATAACAGAGGTTCCCAATATTTTTGCCAGTACACCTCACTCTACGTTAATATTACACCTCCTGTAGGTCCAGGGAGAGATTATAAAACAAAATTAAATAATCGACTAGGTAACCAACTTTGAAACGTATAACAATCAATGAGAGCACTCTGACTGCACATTATTCATCTTCGTCACTCACCGTATCAGACTCGACGGACCAATAAACACAATATTTTTTTTATAAAGCATTTCTGAGTTTTTGCAATACAACAAACTGAAAGGGCACCATCTTCCTTTGAACAGCGCCCAAGATACTCAGGACTCTTACAGATCTACACGCCCAAAGGGGGCGCAATTCACAGGTTGTGAAACTCTGTCCTTTGCCCGTTTCATATATTATCAAGGACAGTATGAAGCCATACTTACGCAGCCAGTTAATACGAATTTGCGCGCACGCAATTACGTCATAAAACTGAGATGTGGTCAAATAAATAAGTCCCTTTTCACTGCAGTAAAGTAAGTTGTGTAATACCCTAGGTGTTCATTATAAGGCCTTTAATAATTGTACGATTTCTTCAATTAAATCTTTTTTTTAATCACGCTTTTTGCAGGTTGTACGTTTTAATTTTTGTGGGACATTTCCAACACTTTATACATATATTCATATAAGAAAGTATGTAATAATCAGGTATATAAGTAAGTATGTAGGTAGTATTCTTTCAATGAGCCGCTACCACACACACACACACACACATGATGACGACTCAACACTTTATAATGGTAAAAAACTATTGAAGTGAAATTTTAAAGTAAGTCGTGTGTTGCACACGAGTAGGCTTTCCATAACTTTTATGCAATGCTGATTTTTTTTACATAATACAGAGTGTATTTGACCTTGACCTTTGATCTACGAGTACCATCATCACTTCAATTTGGGTACATGAAATACCTATAGAACAGTATAGTGCTACTCATGTGAAAGATTATATAAAGGACTTCCTAGTCTCTGTATTACACGACCACGACCACATGCTATCAAATCTGTAGACGAAACAACAGCGTTGACCAATAAGCAATGTTACGTCGCAGCACGAATACCACTACCCTTCAATTACCAAATAGACCGAGAAATTTCCCACTAACGCGAGCTATAGTTATCGTAAGCTGTAAATGCTATACCACACTAAGAGGTACCATTTGTACCAGAACCTTTAAAGTTTAATAGGATTGGTTGTTAACGGGAAAAGTCCGCTATTACGGATAAAAACAGATTTAGCAGAATAACAATGATTTTTTTTTTAATGTTAACAGGGGGCAAACGGGGCAAACTGCTCACCTGAGGGTAAGTGACCATTAAGGAGGAAGTAAGCTCTCTCTTAAAATTTTTGAAGGTCGTATTGGTCTGAAAATACTTTTGGTGACAGTTGATTCCATAGCTTGGATAGCTTGAAAATGACGCGAAAAACTGGTGGCTGTCTTCCAGGAATATGTTATCATGTCAAGGTATTATGCCGATGGGCGCAAACCGAATTTGGTCACCCATCCAGCGAACAAACATGGTATTGCTTATGTGTTACAAAGTGCGGTTATAAATTACATCAGTGGAAGTTAAATCACAAACTGACACCTTATGCTATTTAAGCCGAGAGACCTCGTCTGCTGGATATAAAATCAAATAAAAAAATTAAATTTTATTTTAAAGGCCAAGCTCGGCACTTAAAATCGTCAACATTTTACATTATTATGCATTTTACAAATAAATTAAACCTTAACCTGAACATTAAACCATTGTATTAAAGTTCATTACCGCGAGCGCTTGTAACAAGTACATCCACAGGACACTACAAGTACATCGTTGCCTGTGGTTGTAATCGGTACAAGCGGCCGGATTCTGAGAGTTAAGCTTTTCATGAGAAGAACCCGGCAAGAAACGCATGAGCCACTTTTTAAATAGCCAATCATAAAAATTTTTGTCACTTTTAAATATATTTTTACATTATTTCTTAATTCCTATAAGTCCATCAAAATAACATGCTTATGATAACAGTAGTACATAACTATTTCCACACCATTATATCTTCTAGATAATCTTGAATTTTGTAATAGCCTATATATATATATATATATATATATATATATATATATATATATATATATATATATATATATATATATATATATATATATATAGGATTTCCAGACCGATCAGCCGTGCTGAGCTTTCTGCGAACCTTGTCATATCGTCGGTTCATCTACTGCGTTTCCATGTATGTGCTCATCACGTGAACGGCGAAAAGGCGTTAAAAATAAATTATATTGCTGAACTCCATGGATTACCATAATAAACGCTCTAAAACCGCATGTAGGGACTTCCCGCGACCTTCACCAGATCGTCGGCGTCGGTCTACCCTGTAGGGGGCCTTCCAACGGTGCACTGACATTGTATGCAAACCTTTTGCAAATAAATCTGGCCTTTATAGCCAAAGAAATCAAAACTTACATTCACCAGACATTATCTAGACATTTCATTTGTATCAAAGAGTTAAATATACAGACAGTTTTTGTGTAGATCTGTATCGCAGTATTCGCAGCGCTTACGCAGAACTTGTCTAAGCAAAAGATTTTCTGATGTTATCTAATCTATTCACCTCTTACAGCGACGCTTTGTTCGATTGCTCCGATAAGTTAGAGGCAGACAGTGTTACGACAATATAAACTGAATGTGATTTTTTTTTAGACTGTAGCTATATGGCTACAGATACAGATTTATTACAGTATGCTAAATCTGTAGCAGCCTTCCCGAGACTATAAAGTGCTTTAAAATGTCGGATCAAAAGTTTAAAGGTAAACTGGAAAGTAAAAGCCCTATCCACATACGATAATTAGTCCACATACGATAGTTAGGACCCATTAAGTAAGGTCATGCTATACAGCAAAATCGACCCTATTCTTTGTGTAGGTCATAGGATTGGAGGATTGGACAATCATATAGGATTGGAGAGAGCAAGGGCTATCAGTACCACCCGGCCACACTAATTTGGGACCTTTAGTCCCGATTTAGGGTTAGGGTCCCTGAATATCGGGTAGTGTACGCCGCGTAAAATGCAGAAACTTCGAATCCTTCGCAAAATGTATGTACATTTGTGAAAACTGCAACTTCAATTCCATCCATGTAGTAATTTAAGCGTGATGCTTGTAAAAGCATACATACAGAGACAAAAACTAAAACTGTTGTATTTGCTTTATTTATTTTAAGGCCGCCATATTCGCTTCTTCAATATCTAATGGCATTATTTCACAATTGTCATAAGTATCAATAAGTTATTGATTAATGTTGAGGCCGAGAATACCAAGAATGTAGGGTTGTCGTCACAATTTCAATTGAATGGTAGTTGGAAATAATTTGTAATTACACGAGTTGTTAAGAAGTTAGTGCCGAAGCCATTACAAACGTGATTGGTTGTTCCCAAACTTCAGACAAGGGCCCTCAGATATCTTCCTTAATTAGTTCAATTTCGTATCGTTGACATCCCTGGGCATAGTTAGTTGTTCGAGAATAGTAGTTTCTGTATTGTAGATATATTAGTAAACGAGCGAGCTTTGTTACCTCAGCAAACAGACGCAACACAATAAGATGCAATTTCTTTTTCTACATTGTTTTGAATGTACGAGTGGGATAAAAAAGAAGTTATCGTGGGCTGAATTATGTAAAAGTGTGAGCTGAATTATGTTTCATACCTTACAAATGTTATATTCTATGTTAGTTTTATACATATAATGTAATTACCTACAGGTCCAGATGAAAATTCACAGGTTCCAAAATCGTCCTTGCTGTTGTTGCTGATGATAGCAAAGATTTTGCTAATAATCAAATATATTTTATTCAGGGATTCGCAGACACGGGTATAAGCTAGCTGATATTTAAAAGCCATAGAGAGTATTCTTTATTCCTAAGTACTTTGTATAGAATCGCTGTAACAGGCATGCTACATTTCATGAGAGGAGATCCAATATTTCACCTTTCGCTCATTAAATTTCGCAATAAACTATGTCGATATAAGTATCAAGTAACTACCTATAAATTTTCTCACAAGCAAGCACGTGATATTTTACTATCTACTAAAATCTTCGCAGTTGACGACTTGTAATCTGAGAGCGATAATAAATAATGATCATTGAGTGTTAGAAAGCGTATAAAATAGGCGAAGTAAAGGGAATTCAGGCTATTACATCCCACCGCTGGGCACAGGCCTTTCTACATGGAGAAACGCATGAGGAGTATGGACTTTAAAATCACCGCGCTGGTCAAATGCGGATTGATAGGTAAAACATTTGCAATAGCGACCGGAACCAATAGCTTAGCTTAACGTGCTCCCGAAGCACGGAGAAACTTGTGATCATAAAGTTTTGATCACCCATCCCAGGACTGTCCCTGGCGAAAGTAGCTTTGTTTTCGATATCGGAAGCCAAAGCGTACGAACCACTACGCCACCGAGCTCCTCATTGTTAATGTGAATTACTTGATTAGGTCTGGATGTGCCTGAAGTCAGATGGGAATAGTAATAACAGTTTAAAGTACCCGGGTTGACAGCGCGCCGGTAAGGTAATGAGATTGCCGCCGACTACTGAATGCAAATTCGCCTTAACATGGAAATTGCAACTGTAATTATTCGTAATTTATTCTTGTTTATATTTTGGTAATTACGGTAGCTGGTTTAAGAGAGAAAAGATTAGCGTTTTTGCTTAGGTTCCTTGTCGTTGTGTCTGAATATTTAAATAGTTGTTACATATCATCACGCCTCTTTCCCCGAAGATATGTTAGGTACCCTTGTAACAGGTGGTGAGCTTGTTGCCATGCACCGGGCACAATGTGAGGCAAGATATTCACAATCAACTGTACATAACTTTTATTCAAACTTAATGGTACAGGCGATTGGACCAAACCCGCGAGTTACGCGATGTCTCAAACGTGTAGCGGCCCGTCCGTCCCAACTCGGCTACCGATACCGCTGCCATTTTTGGGTTTAAGTGGCTATGATCTTTTTCTTTAAAATATAAAGGAATCTTATTGACATCTAAACATCTAATCTTTTTAGTAGCCATCAAATCCAAACACTTAATACAGATTTACAACATGCTATAGTATTAATTAAGTACAAAATACAGTATAAATTTATCAACGGTACTATCATTCTCATTGAAACATGGTGAATTGTAAAAAGCTTTCTATAATTTCGCTCGAGATTATGAGTGATTTAAATACCTTTCACATGCGAATTTACATAATTAAATAAAATGAGTGATTTAAGTATTACATTCGAATTGGGCTTTACTTAAAAAAGAGTTCAGCGATTATTTAATCACATTCAGGTAAATATACCAACCAAGGCGCTTAATAACTTGTCAGATGGAGCTATTTACAAGTGCTGTTAAAAGTATAACGCAAATTATAAGCAAATCGTTGTTCCTTGTTGAATGCATCTTAACACTGACCACTTTTCTTGTCCTTATGCTTTGCTGCGAATGGAATTAATAGCCCTCGAGACCCATTATTTTGTGAGTGGTAGCGTAAATTTTGAATGCCATGGAAAAGTTTTCTATTTTTGCCACGAAGCAGTCATGATGGATAGACATGCAATAAAATACTGTGACTTAATTCATAGGTTATGTACACCGTGATCCTTCAGAGGAGTTTGGTGCGGTAGTGGTTCGTCTATGGGTTCGATCTTGGCTTTAGATATTGAAAATAAAGCCATTTTCGCCATGGCCAATGATCGGATGGCCAAAACTTTGTGATCCCGTGCTTCGGAAGGCACGTTAAGCCGTTAGTGCCGGTCAGTATTGCGACAGTTTCAATTCATCAATGCCTGGGCCAGCGTGTTGGTGATGTGGCCAACACTCCTCATTGCCTACGTCTAGGAAGGCCTGTACCCACCAGCGGGACGTATATAGGTTTCTGATGGTTTCTGACCTAGGTTTCTGACCTACAGGGAGAACAGCTGTTCTCCCTGTAGGCACTTCAGGCAGATGTTGCCCGGGGTTACAGGTAACACTGAACCTGTAAAGGTGTTCTAGGCTGTAGCTAGTTATCATTAGGAGATCCGTTTGCTAGAAGTATGACGTTATGTGATGTAAAAAATAAATAAATAAATATCCTCATCCTCAGACATTCACACCTATCAACTAGTCCCATTTTAAGCAACTAAATGCTGCTTGTGTTACGGATACTAGATGATGGACAAATATATTTAATAGATAAATACACATAATTATTCAGAATATATATAATATTATACATATATAATGAACATCCAAGACTGGAGAACAAATGTCTGAAAATTCATCACCCAAACACTTGCCTCCACTGGGGATCGAACCCAGGACCTCTCGAGATGGCGGCGCCTTGAGACCGGCGTACAGACCACTCGACCACGGAGGTCGTCTCGACCACGGAGGTCGTCAAAAAAAACATTCATCTATACATATTTTAAAACTGTAGAGGTCGAATGTCTGTACATAGAAAAATAAGCTTAAAACCAAGTCAGGAGGTGTAAAAAGAGGGAAAATACAAAAAAAAAATATATTTTTTTTGTTTCTCTGCCTATTTATACGGGCTAATCTCCGAAGTGGCTGTGATTCCTTAAATCCCTAGTCAACATCTTAAATACTTTTTATTCCGGAAAATTAACGGGTTCCCGTGCGATAGTTTAAACACCATAGTAACCGCGGACGAAATCGCGGGTAACACCTGGTTTATCAATAAATTACTGGGAAGGTATCGCAATCTAATGATATGAGCAAAGCTAGTGTTTCATTTAGTTGACCTGTGAAAAAATTGGCTTGCTCTCTGGTTGACTTGAATTTGGTTCTTTCATCGTGAGTGGCCAGCGTCATGAATTCATACATTTATGTATGAAAGAGCTTTTAGACGCTAATGAAGCACAACTATGAATAGAAACTCCAACGTAATTATGACAGTAGCTCAATAAGGTCGTCGGTAAAGCGGGCTAATACGCAGCTTTAATAAGCGCGCTTATCAAGTTTTCGGGACGCTATTATATGCTGAAATAACATTCGTGTATTAACTACTTTAGGGCTATAAGTAATGTAAATGGCGTTAGTTTTTCTGCTCGGTTTGGTTGGTGGTAGGGCTTCTAAGCCCGCCTGGCTAGCAACCACCTAAATTTGTCGCCATAATAAAAATGTTTTAAGCATTGTTATGTTCCGGCAATCAGACGTAAGATAGCCAGTTCCGCAGTTGTTGAGGATTTTACAGGTGAAGCTCGCTTCCACCTTCGGCCTTATCGTCACTTACCATCAGGTGATTGAAGGTCAAGAGCTTACCTGTCGTATGTAAGAAAAAAAAAAAGGTATTCTAATAAGCATGTAATTATGCCGCTACCCTTACCACCATTTACTTACCATTATTAAATTATTCAAACAGAGGCCGTTCCGCTACATAGGTACTCACGTAGCTTAAAGATTCTTCTCCATCTTTGGACCTTTGTCACACGAATATTGCAATATATGACTGTTGCGATTGTAATTGCCTTGTGTTCCAATCTCCATCATCCACCAGTCTCATCCATTTTAGTCCAACAGTATTTGTTGACTTTCCTGTTCTAGTTGTTCAGATCTATCTTTTTGGTTTGGAATTGCTGCAAAATACTTGTGATTCTCTAAGTTATGCATTTTCGCTTGTGGAATATGATAAAATATCACCTATCAAATAGTACCAATTTAAGCAACTAATCTAATGCTGCTTGTGTTACGGATACTAGATGATGGATAAATATATTTAATTGATAAATACATATAAATGTTCAGAATATTTATATTCATCACACAAACATTTGCCGTCACCGGGGTTAAAACCCAGAACCTCTCAAGATGGCGATGCCTTGAGGTGTAGACACCACTCGGCCACGAAGGTCGTCAAAGATAAAGTAAGTGTATGCATTAAAAATACGAAGAGCCAGTTTCTCAGTTGTTGAGGATAAAATATAGTAAATACATAAGTATAGCCACTATTTACATTTAAGAGTCATGTATTCATTAGAGACAGTATTCGGCTTCAGTAGCTAAAGGTAAGATCTGAACTTACCTGTAATAAGTAAAAAAAACGGATTTTAAAGTTTTTACTCAGATTACAACTATTACCAAAGGTTAAAAAATTTGTTTATTAATAACATAATTTTGTCGTAAATTGATAGGCATTCGACACTAGACTAACAACGGATGACTAATACAATCTAAGTTTGTTTGAGATAAAACTGGCAAGGAAATTAATTTTTAAACACCTTAGCATATTTTTGCTCATTTATTAGGCAAAGGCTTTGTAATCACAAAGTACAGGTCATTTATGCAAGGCTTAACTAAAGTGATAGGCTTCTGTAGGTTAAAACCTGATCAATAATTAACAACATCTAAACTTGCTAACTAAACGGAAGCTTTGGCCACCCATCCGTTGTACTATTCATCGCAAAAGAAGCCATGCTCACAATATCCAAATTAGAGAAGCTACATAAATTGACGATCCCCATGCTTTACAAGTTTTGAATCCAGATATAGGTATGCAAACTAAAACTTTCAGTTTTCCAAATGTCGCGTCGCTGTTATTTGTAAAGTTGACATTGTTTTCAATTACTGTGATAGTTAGAATCTCCAGACAAAGGCAGTTCGGAATACTCTCGAAATTTCTTCGATATCGTTTCTTTTACATTTAACCTTGAGGTCGTAGGATTTTCTTTTTGAATATTTGTTCCCCCTTTTTCCAATTGCAAACAAAAAGATGTCCTTTTCACTCGCAACGATGATACGAGAAAAACTTAATCGGTTGAATTTTAAAATCGAAGTCCGATTTGCATTGCTTCTTAACGTTCTTATAACTAGACTTCTTTATTTCTGTCGCTCTGACTTGAAAAATTTTTTTTTGTAAGTATGTCACATGCATAAAGTGCTTAGAAAAAGTTCAACAGCAAAAGTATAGGTTTATCACTTTTATTATCACTTTTCCATAAGTTTAAGAAAAAGAGCGCATAACATTTTTGACATTTGTGACAAAATTACTGAAAGACGTAAGTTTCGACAATGCTTAGTACGAGTACCTATATACATACAAATACGCCATTTTTACATGTAATTGTCGTGACACATAACACACCTTCCGCTAACTCAAGTCATAAAGCGTTCGGTTCGGTTGGTATGGCAAGATAATCTGAAAGGCAGGCTTTGACACTATATCAGGGTATCTTTAGGATATCATTGGAGTTTTCAAACTTCCAACTCTCTTTCTCTTGGTGGTCGAAGCTCTCAGCGTAACTTACTGTATCATATCATGTTTTTTGTAAGGTACTTCAATTTAATAGTATCTTACAAAAGTTACTGGTCCGTTAATAAAAATCTCGATTTGTGAGTAAGTCATGAAGGAAAAGGATTTTCATTTGCTTATCTATCTGGTAATAAGTTTTACAGATTCTAAAATATTGTTACGCCATCGAATATCTGTATAACGTCAACGTCGATCAATATTGTCGATGACTGCATTATCAGCTTAGAATTTATGAGGAAGAATGGTTGTTAGATCGACGTCGTGGAAGGAGCTAGATCAGGAAAAGTGTACAGCTTGGGAAAATGGTTTTAGGTACTGATTCCTCGCGTAGTATGAACGGGTGTGCCAGTTGCTTGCGCAGTCAGATAAACTCGGGAAGTGGGTTTCTTGGTATGGTTGCACGGTCCGGTGCGTTCTCCCGGCAATAATCATCGATGTCACCTACCGAATACAGAAAGGTCCAAGAGGCGCTCCGAAGGTTGTTCATGTCGATCGACTGGCGCGATATTTCATGCCTGATAAGGCTCGGGACGAGCATGTCTTGGGAGGGGACCGTGTTCCGCCATCGAAAAAATAAACTTATTCTCGAACATTGGAAACAAACGGGAGCCTTTTCGGGAACTTTCTCGAAGGTTGTAGTGAGTTTAAGAGAATTGTAGAATATTCAGGAAAGGTACCGAGCCTTCTTTCAGTGGCGCCCTCTTGTGTCGAGTAGCGAAGTTAAATATAATGGATTTTTATAGAATCGTCTAGACTTTTCCACGTGACGCGCGATTGCAACCTTGACCTTTTTAAAGTACTTCGATATGAATATGGGTATATAAGCGGAGCGTGTCGGCCAAGCTGATAGAAAGTATTGGATTACGATACAGTGAGATAACATCGGAGCTATAAGAGCGAACTGAGAAGTGCGGTTAACCAGTGACTGTTAATTGAGTTAAATAATTAAAAAGTGTATTTTTGGTGGAAACTGTATTTACTGAGAAGAACGCCAGCTCGTAACAATATCTTTATTAAACTCGAGCGACAGAAACGAAGTGAGCTAGTCATTCTCCGTCATTCGGCGGGACCGGTTCCTCGACCGGACCGGTCCATTTTTTCGCAACCCGCTCCTTCCTGATGCAGCCGCGTTCTCACACGAGTGTCGATACCAATACCTATATACTTATATGTATGCGGAGTTTAACGTATACATTCGTATTGAGAAAACGCATTTAGGTACATTACGTTGCTGAACGTTTTTTGTTCTTTTTTATTTTATGGTTCGTTTTAAGTTTAGGATACCAAACGTATTTAATAAGATACTACTAGTCAGTGTGTTGTTTTTGGGTAATAAATCATGCAATTTGGTAAAGTCGATCCTAAGCCTTGTGTACCACTACGGGGACATAATATCATCATTCTACTATCCCAAAACGAGTAAGCGTAGCCTAGCACTGGTAACATTCTTACTTTTCTTCTGACGTTAATGAATTTGTATATGTAGGGGATGAGTTTGATGATTAATAGATAATAAAAAAAATACTTGACTATATTGATATCGCTCATAATTACATAGGAATATAAAAAGC
The DNA here is from genome assembly GCA_910589355.1 of Parapoynx stratiotata. Lineage (NCBI taxonomy): Eukaryota > Metazoa > Arthropoda > Insecta > Lepidoptera > Crambidae > Parapoynx > Parapoynx stratiotata. The sequence goes on from OU342458.1 coordinate 2,282,228, forward strand.
TCCGAGTGATCCGAATCTGCGCCGGAGCATTGACTCGGATGAACCATTTAGTCTATACTGGTATTAAGCCGTGTCGTACTTATGTACGGGCAAACGAGTTCTCAATGTACTCGTGTCCATTGTATCATTACAGTAGTCCTTTATTATACATATTTTTTTAATTAAGATCCTATTTATCCAGAATGTTTGGGATGGAGCTCGGTAGCGTAGGTTGGTAGTTGGTACGATTATGTTTCGGTTATGAATCCAAACCCATTTTGGTCATTGCTATTGTACCGTTTCTACCCATCAATCCACATCAGGCCAGCGGAATGGTGTTACACCTACTGACACTCCTCATGTGTTTCTTTTTCTTCAAGTAAGAAGTCTGGGCCCAACACTAAGGCTTAAAAAGGCTGGAAACCAAATTCTGTGTACAAGGCACTGAAAGATATGAGATATTTTCTTTCCATAAATAATAAATTTTGGCTGACTTTGTAGTGGGTTAATTAATATAAAAGTTTTCAATATTTATTTATATGATGTCTTGGAAAAGTCGTTAAATTCGTTATTATTCGCAATACCCAGTGTAATGGAGCCGCGAGCCGCACGCGCACGGCGCGCCCCGCGCTGCGCCCCACACGCGCGCCGGTCACGAGCTGCACAGATTATACACAGATTGTTTCTGCTGTCTAGTACACAGGGGTGGACCAGGGTCGGCTTTAACGAGCAGAGCTGGCAAACACGCAGATTGCCCATCAGCAGGGGGCTGATTCTGTACTGCTAGTGTAAGATATCATTATAAAAACCTTAACTTTTTTGGTTGCGTTAAGAAGCTCATTTTCTATTTCTAGTGAAAAGTTTCAGTGTGAAAAGTGGCTTTGGCAGAAAGTATCAAAAATCTCATTTAGTTAAATTATTTATATTAATTATAATATACACAAGGGGTGTAGGGGGTGGCTCGGAGAGTTGCTCCGGCAGACCCCGGGTCGCTCCCACAGAAGAGTAGGAACGGGTATATCGGGGAGTTTTAGTGGGTAGTGCCAATATGGCAGGTGAGTCCCACACACGCCTACCGGCTAGCCACCGGTAGGTACGGTCCGTAAATGGATTTCTCCTCGTAAAAAAAAGGGGTGTAGGGGGCTGATTCTGAACTGTCGGAGTACCACTTAAAACTAAGAAATAATCATGAGATCTCTGTACCTGAAACTTTTTATTGTCACCTCTATTGCAAGTTATCATAGTAAGACGTAACTTTTTTAGTTGTTTTAAGAAGGTCAATTTCTATGAGAAAAGTGAAAAGCACCCCTTGCGGAAAGTATCAGCACTCGTCAGGAGGCCTCCAACGAGGTGGACCGAACGTTCTGGCGAAGGCCGCAGTAAGTCGCTGGATTGTGGGAAGCCTATGTCCAGCAATGATCGTCTAGAGGCTGATGGATGGATGGAGACGACTCAGTACCATCTGCCTGTTTAAGAATGAAAAAGCTCAGACGATGACTAATAAGACTTTTTTAGGTTTCACGATCTTTGACCTATGCAGGATTAAAAATACCATCGATAGTCCAATAATAATCATCTCGTTATAGCAGTCATTTGGGTAAGCAAAATTATAAGGTTAAGCTTATGTTACTCACGAAAATATTCGTGAAATTGGTTACAATGGAAATAATTATGGTAGATTTATCTTTCAAGAAGCAAAGCGAATCGAAAAGAACATTTTATTTGCAAGAAAATGAATGTGCACAAGTATAATGAAGGCCATAAAGATACATGTTTTTGCCGCAACAAATTGAATTATGCACATATCGGTATATAATTATCAGTGCGAACCAAGTATTGCCAAGTAATTTCATTTGACTAGGCAGATAATATTAAAGTGAATGAAAATTAAAATATCATATTTAGACGAGAAATTAAATACAAACCATTACACAATCAAGTGATAAAATAATATGATAATAGTGCGAAAGTATTTGAACTAAGCGAGTCCTAGCTACATCTCTGTTCGTTACTCTATGTACAGACTCATGTATCTATTGTTTGCAATGACTCGTACAGATTCAAAAGGTATACGAAGACCGCTGTAGGATTGTTAAAGAAAAAAGTCTAACAATTAAGCGATCGACGACTTTTGACTCAATACAACGAACGTCCATAGTCCACAGATCATTGGAGGATTTCTCAATGATCCTGCTATAGAATAAATGCATTGTTTCCTAAGAGAAAGGGAGGGTTTGTTTAGGATTAATCAGGATAAAAGGAAGGAGAATTAATTAAGCACAGGCCAATAGTGATTCCTAAAATAAGATACATAAAATTCATTAATGTAAGATCCAAGATCCCAAGGTATCAAGTCTATTTGGCGTAGTTTCGATTTTTATTCTCCGGCAAAAATATTTGCAGAATTGACTATTCTATAATTGACTATTATAAGTCCCAGAATTGACTATTCTATTATAAGTCCCAGTTATAATTTATGAAAAATTTCTTCTGTTAAAAGTACATTAGAAAATTTTCAACCAGATCAATTATTATTATTATTTGTATTTTATTTCATATTTTTTATTACATTCTTTTGATACTTCGGATTAGTGATTGAGTTGGTTGAGTGTTGATTTAAGGTGTCGCCATCTCGGTGTGGGGGCCTGTGGGCGGCTGTTTGAGGGGCGACAGTCGTCTGCATTGCACTTGCCTCCAGCGACTTTGAGGGGTCTATGGGTTCTGGATCCTCCATGCCTTCGGCAGAGGTGGGCTTGCGCTGCATCCTATCCTATATGCAGGAGTGCGAGTGAGCGTCGAGCGGGTCTGATGGTAGAAAAACGTGCTTAAGCGCGGCTCCCCCTTCCCCGGGGTTGAGGTTTAATTGATAGGCTAGCGGAGGTTTAATTGATAGGCTTGCTAGAGTCACACATAACCCTGCCGCCCCCCAGCAGCAGGGTATGAATGAGCTTTCCCCCTTACAAAAAAAGGTGTCGCCATCTCGTGACTCTAGATTCGAGTTCCAGTGGGGCGGGAGATCATGTTATCAGTTAGCTAGTCGGATAGACTTTAATTCTCGCGTTTTTGCAAAAACATGTATATCTCTAAATCCAACATTTAAGACTTAAGACAACGTTCATAACTTGATGCTAGTTAAAACATTACAACGACAACATAGGGTAAACCATTGTACCACAAGCAATGCCATTAAGATACAAGCGGCCAGCGATAAACGGCCGTGTCCCTTTACGGTGTAGAAATACAGCCTCGCGGTCCCGGCGTCGGCCATTACAAGGACCAATACAAGTAATATAAAGTCCATTTACGGTAAAATGTACTACAGCCAGTAAAACAGCAACATACGCTGTTGACCGTTTTAGCGATAGCATTTTCTTTACGTTGCTTTGAGAAAATTAATCAGTGAATTCATATTGGATTATAAAATGACGTTCCGTGGCGAAGCGGCATCTCTGAGGTCCTGGGTTCGAAAAAAACAAAAGGTTTTGAAGTCATTATGAATGCACAAAAATTTATTTAATATAATTTTCTGTATATTAAATATGATTTTCAAAATCGGGCTCGCGACTCTTTTGAGCATTTTCGATATTCCATATAGTATAGGATTTGGCCCTCAAGGCCTGAAAATTCACCTGTACAGTCAAGTTCCACATAATATAATTCCTATAACTAATATAAATATATTTGTAACCTAGTGTCCCCAAAACACCACATGCGCGAGTTTTTATTATCTAAGAATAAATTCACAAAATTAGTAGATTTTACTTACTTAGAAAAATGTGCTAACAAATAGTTATTACGAGTATAAAGTCGATTTATACAAATCAATACAGTATTTCACCCTCGCATAATTGGTTTAAGAACAAATAATCTCTTTAAAAAAATTGCAAGCTAAAAGCCTAAAGAACGCTTGATGCAGAGCGGTCCGCTGACGTGGACGTGGTGCAGCTTCCCGACCGTGTAATTGGAATTAATTGTGATAACTGATGGTCGTGTACGCATGTCTTACGTTTGCCATGGTTCTTGGAGTCCAGTGGACAGAATATACCGTATCTACTTTGTAAAATTTTACAACTAAACTAAATTGGTGTACAATTAAGAATATTTTCATTTCCACTTCTCATTAATTATTGGATTCGCTCGCTCGGAGCTCGATAGAGTTGCGGTTTGAACGCTTCATGGTCGATTCTGACAACAAAGACTCACTGCAAAGGAGCTCTTGCAACCTTATATGTTGAATAAAAAAACTTACAGCATTATTTTTCTTTTATGGGATAGGGGGCCAAAAGAGAAGACGGGTCACCTGATGGTAAGCAACTACCGTCACCCATTGACATTCGGAACACCAAAGGAGTCACAAGTGCGTTGCCGGCCTTTTAAGGAGATAGGCATCCGGATCCTCACTCACTCAGTGAAATACAACGCAAGCGTTGCTTTACACCGGTTTGCTGTGAGGCTGTGGTATCTCTGCGGTCGAGCCGGCCCATTCGTGCCAAAGCATAGCTCTCCCACGGCGAAAAGTGGCACTCACTTAGCATATGTAATGGTTTGTATAAATTAATCCGCATTAAGCTAGTCGTCATGGGTTCCCCTAGGGGGAAGGACTGTGCCCAGCAGTGGGACGTAAGTACATGAACTGGGGACGAAGCTAACTTGGTGGCCTTATGGTTTATTTATACCTATTCTTCACGTGTTGAAGTCTGCGATTCCGCAAAATATGTATAACAAAATTTTGCAATAATTTATCCTATAAACTCACAAAACGTTGCGCATCCTAACAGATATAAAAACGAAACTAATTGCATTTGCGAAGTATATTCTGCGTCGGGAAATGCACAAATATTTCTCGTAACTACATGTAGCTGCAAGAAATTCCACCGTGGATTACTGGATGGTGTTCCACAATGGTTACTCTTCTTTATTTTACACGAGTAGATAGTTATTTGCGTAGTACCTACTTAGTTAATGTAAAATAGTTTTCAGGAGAAAGTCAGGGACATATCCTACATATTTGTCAGTCTAAACTGGCAGTCTCGCCCTCAGCCTATATTCGTCTCTCTGTTAGACATAGGCCTTCCTCATGGAAAAACACATGAGGAGTATGGGCCGTAACACCACCACGCTGGCCCAATGCGGGTCCAAAGTGTTGGTCACCCATCCGCATTCTGACCGTGGCGAAGGTTACTTTGTTTTGGTATCGAAACCCAAAGCGTACTGACCACTACGCTACCGAGTTCTCCCAAGGGGCAGTGGGCAGGACGCAGGACATATTAGTAAACTGAGCCTTTGGTGCGGAAGGGTTCTGAGTGGAGGCCTAGAACAGCGCTGGTACTACGTCTTTAAGGTGAGTCTACGATCTAGTGAATATTTATCGCAACTGTGTCCAGTGCATGACAACAGACATAACAATAAATAAAAAGTTATGTTCAATAAACTAGTCATTGTTTGAAAAGTATTGTAAGTTATTGCAAAGCAACAACAATAGTTATATGCCATTTTTTCTTCATTTTGTTATATAAAACAAAAGGTTTTATTTAACTAAAGGTTTTTTTCCCCATCCAATATAACAATGTCAATAATGAGATTCATTGTTATACAAAAACAATTTCGCATTGCTCAATTCGTTAGTTATCTCTACATAAGGCGCCGGATACACAATAGCCTAGGTACTGTAGCGCTCGGAACAGTGAGCTTTCGAGGCTTTCAATCAACTGAGCCATTGATTCTCTTCGTTCATTTGGCAACAAAAGTAAGAGGTCCTTACACGTTTGAAACCTAGGACATTATAGGTAAATATTTAAGTATTATATCAAGAAAAATTAAAAATATGTAACTTATTAATATTTTAGATTTTAATAATTCGTAAAATTAGTCCATACTGTACACGTTATAAATAAATAAATGTCTTCAAACATTCACACCTATCAACTAGCCACATTTTAGGCAACTAATGCTGCTTGTGTTACTTACATAAGATGACGGATAAATATTATAATAGATTAATACATTTAAATATACATTCATACATACATACAATCACGCCTGCAATTCCCGAAGGGGTAGGCAGAGTCCAAGGAGCACTGTGTTTCTTAAGGCCACATTTAGCCATACAAAAATTGGGTTTGGTCAGATGAAAAATCGTGAAAGAGTAGTAACAAGTGGCTAGCTAATCGCCTACACAATCACAGACCCAGTACCCAATACGCCCTTAGTCGCCTTTTACGACATGCTTGGCAAGACAAGCAGTTGGTACATTCTTTTTGTGTCCCGGACCAACACGGGACCAAAACATTACACATTTAAATATCCTGAATATATATAAACACCTAAGACTGAAAATTCACCACCTTAACATTTTCCCCCACCGGGGAACGAATCCAGAACCTCTCGAGATGGCGACGCCTCGAGACCGACATACAGACCACTCGACCTCGGAGGTCGTCAATATAATATTTCTGTGCAATACTTACTTGTGCCTATTATGTTATTTTGGGAAATCGTCTACTGTTCCTCACGGGACAGGCTTAGCATAGTGTGAGGAACGAAAAGTTGTTAAAATTGTAATGTTCTGATAGTAAATCAATTTCTTTCTTTCTTTATCCGTCAGGGCGGATGGGTTAAATTTTTTTTTGTCAAATATTTATTCGATTTTTCGACCATAGTTTAAATTGCAAAAAGATTGAACACACGTCTATCGGTGGACCTTACCTTTTAGAGTGCGATCTGAGAGCACTTTGTCAATTGTTAGTCAAGTTATTGTATAGTCAAGTTGTTATATGGTAATTTTTTTTTGTTTTTGTTAAAAGTTTGCTTTGTCATCGCGTATAAACATGTCTGTAAACTTTCAGGTGGATTGGATTAGTGGTCGAAAAATCGATTACAAGTTTTGACGCAGACAACATACATACAAACCACAGATCACTGACAGCCGCTTCGCTTATTCTATGATACAAACAGTGTGAGTTAAATAAATGCGTGTAAAATTGAGAAAGATACAAAATTTACATACAAAATCACAATTAACCACTATGACAACTATGATGACATAAGACACCGATTAAATAACAATTTAAAACGTTACAAAAGTAGCTCAGCAACATGGTTGCTTGTGTAAAAAAATAATAACAATGCCCAAGGAATTAAAGATATAGGGCAAGACCAAAGAACCACAACCAGCAAATCAACTGCTTATAAAATAGGATCTTGTATATGACATTTCCATAAAATAGAATTGAATGGTTGACAACACAATCGGGTTACATGACGTTATAATATTCATTTAATGTTTTTCCCATTTGTACCGCCGTTTCCTTCCCTGAGGGGACACGTCATAACGTTAAGAGAAGATTACAAAATGTAATCTTAATTTCGTTCCTTGGGGGAAGTTCGTGATGGAATTATTTTCCGAGATGTAAGTGCAGTAAATCAGAGCGGTCAGAACTGGTAGAGAAACCTGACTACAAATTTATTCAGATATAAATGCGATTTTATTGCACTGCGCCGGCGCACGCCTAGAAAGTTTCTGGGTTCACTTAGAAACTATACTGGATTTATTTACTGGATTACTGTTGCACATTTAATAGCTGCGTTAACGTTTTACAAAGACTTATCAATAGGAGCTCGGTAGAGTTGTGGTTCATTAGCTTCGACTTTCGATATCGAATATAAAGCTACGCGATAGTCAGTTCTCGGGTACCCATCCGAGAACCATAAATTTGTGATCTCGAGTTCCTCTCTGATTCGGAGGCCTTATGCTGTTGGACCTAACTCTCCACTAGGTCAGCGTGATGGGATTACGGCCCATATTGACGACCCCCGTGGTCGAGTGGTCTGTATGCCGGTCTCAAGGCGTCGCCATCTCGAGAGGTTCTGGGTTCGATCCCCGGTGGGGGCAAATGTTTGGGTGATGAATTTTCAGATATTTGTTTTCCAATCTTGGATATTTATATGTATCTATTAATATATTTATCCGTGATCTAGTGCCCGTAACACAAGCAGTATTAGTTGCTTAAAATGGGGCTAGTTGATAGGTATGAATGTTTAAAGATATTTATTATTATTATTTATTATATTCCTCAGGAGAGCAGCCCAGCAGAGTGGCGTATAAAGGTGGTTGTCGACTTTGTTTGTACTTTATAGGTACAGTGGAGGAAGATCGCGGTCAACCAATTTTTAGCATCGAAAGCCAAAGCGTAGGAACTAAGGTAACAAACCTTTAACATTTGAATTCCATCCTAGTCTAAAACAAATATCATTAAGGCTGTACGTTGTAAAAACGACTTCGCTATACACACAAATACATTTATCACAGCAATCTCGGCCGACCTACTCTGCTTTGATAGATTGGTTCGTGACCCTTTCAAGCTCGGAAAAAATGTTATAATATATATTTAGTAACAGGAAGGTGTAGTCTCTTAACTATTTGATATTTGACAGAGAATGACTTTGATCTAGATGAGATTGATCTTATGCTTTCTTTGTGATTGAAAGGGGTAAAGAGATTCTATTCCTTAGGTTTAGAGTCCCTTGTGTTTCTACATGTAGGAAGGTGTGCCCAGCAGTGGGACGAATATAGGATAGTTACTGGTGCTTAGAGGCTGAAGTAGGTAGTGTTGGCAACTGGCTGGTAAGCGACCATAGATTCGGTTCTTTTTATAATGACGGGTTTTGTATCGGCTTTTGCTTTGAGTTGTCAACGAGCAGGCGAAGTGACACGCACATAATTATTTGTAATAAAAACCAATAAATATAATACTGTGATATTCAGGTGAGTTATTTCATTCCATTTTATACAGTCCACTCTCATTCCCTTACATTAGTTTTTGGTCATTCTCGCCGTAAACATTTACATACCACATAATCCTGTAAATATCTCATCTGTCAAATTTTTTCACTGTCATCCGTATTCAAATTTTTTCACGTATAATTTTATTTATTAGTTTTTAGTAATGGTGAATACACGCTCAATGTCATCAGCAACTACATCTCGTCAGCCGCCTGCTGACAATCTACCGGCTTCGAACGTCGCATCTGCCCCTGGTTCTAGGAGCGATGAGACGCTTATTTCTAACGCGAAGCCGACCGACCAAGCCACGTCGTCCACCGACCCGCAGCACGTGCTGCCCGCTGTCTCTCTAATTCCAGACACAGGCAGTCAGCCGTCGTCACGTCATAGCAAGCACAGTTCGCGAAGCGCATCCACTATTGTCGCACGTAAACTCGCCGCTGTTGCCGAGCTACGACGTCGGCAAGCCAATATGGACTACGAGCTTGAGCAAAAACGTGTCGAACGTGAGAAACAGGTTCAGGAGCTTGAATTACAGGCCACTATAGCTGCAATTGAAGCTGATCAGTCTACCTGTGACGTCCATAGCACACGGTCCCGTACTGAGTCTTGGGTAAAAAGCATGAGGTCCAGTCACCCTGCTTCTCCAGTGCCTACCTTTGGTGAGGACGCCCTTCCGCCACCGCAAACAGCAGTGGCAACCCACACCAAAAATACAAACACGTACCCACAGACCACGCTTTGTTTGGGACAGCCCAGCGTAGAGCCCATTGCTCAACTAGCAACAGCTATAGCCGCTTTAGCCAACAACTCCAGTAAAAACCCGCTTCCTGTATTCTCTGGCAACTATAAGGAATGGCTAGCCTTTCGACACTCTTACGACAAATCCAAATCTTCGTATAATAACATCCAAAATCTTACACGTTTAGGCGATGCATTAAGAGGCCCCGCTCGCGAAGCAGTCGAGGCGTTGCTGCATACTGCGGAGGGACCGGAGGAAGTTCTACAGTCGTTGGAGCAGACATTCGCTCGACCGCAAATCATCGCAGCGCGTGAGATCGCAAGTTTGCGCATGTTCCCCAAAATTACTTCTACCGAGCAACTTAACAGCTTCGCCAATAAGGTACGTAACTGTATTGCTTCTGTAAAGGCGCTCAAGCAGCAGCATTTCCTACACTCAACCGAGCTTTATAAGTGCGCTATGTCAAAGTTGAACGACTTGACTAAGGCGAGGCTCACGGACTTTGCTGCTGATACCCACAATGAGCAAACAACAATTTTCGAAACTTTCTCGCTGTTTCTTCTCCGGGAGGCAGACAGACAGCTAAAATTCACATACACTCCGGATTTTTCAGCCGGTCTGGCCTCCACATCCGTCAAACCAATCCCGGCTGTAAACACGTTTAAACGGGAGAATGTACATAATATTGTAAGTAGTAGCAAGACCTTACCATTCTGTAAATATTGTAAAGATAATCACAAGTTATCTAATTGTAAGGATTTCAAGCTGTTGTCGGTGGAGGATCGATGGTGTTGGGTGAAAGCAAATAAAATCTGTTATAGGTGCCTCAATAGTAACCCACACACGTGGAGAACGTGCAAAGCTAAGCCGTGTGGTGTAAATAAATGTTTTAGGCGCCATAATGCTCTGCTACACGGTAACGAATCACACCCGCCGTCGGATACCATCAATGCCGTCACAGCTGCTGCTGCCAACACCACGGTTCCCTCCACCTCGACCACAAAAGATGACAACGCAGATACGCCAAGCATTGATCATGTGTCATGTCACGTTTCAGGCAGCTTTCCGAATAACACCCGAAAGCACGCTCTCCTGAAGGTGCTTCCCGTAACCGTGCGTGGCCCACGCGGTGAGCTTGATACATACGCACTGCTTGACGACGGTAGCTCCACAACGCTAATCGACGCAGCCGTAGCCGACAAAATTGGAGCGGAGGAACGCCACAGAGAGCCGATTCGCATCGAGGGCGTCGGCGGCATGTGTAAAGAGGTAGTCGTAAGTTACACACAGTTTATCATTCGAGGTCGAGGTTGCGCTGATGAGTACTCCATAAACAATGCACGCACAATTCAAAATCTTTCGTTGCGCCCACAAACTGTAAATAGGTCTGACATTGAAAAATATCCTCATCTCTGTAGTTTAGTAGATTTTCTTACCCTAGATAATGCTACACCGCTCATCTTAATCGGAGCTGGGGACTGGTTCTTGACTGTAAGCCACGAAACCGTAGCAGGCAAACCGTCTGAACCAGTAGCCACTCGTACTCTTTTAGGGTGGACCCTACACGGTTTTATTTCTAGTAGTGTTAAACCTGTACAGTTTGTTAACCATCTACAAGTTGACACCGATTCTATTGAGTACCTTATGCGCGAACAATATAAGCTTGACGCCATAGGCATAAGTAAGTGTTTGCCGAAAAATAACCCCGAAGACCAACGTGCTATTGATATTATTGAGTCAACTGCACGACGTTTATCTGCGGGACGTTTTGAAGTAGGCTTGCCATGGCGACACACTCACCCAGTGCCTGTACCCGATAGCTACCCACAAGCCTTATCTCGTTTTCGGTCGCTACAAAAGCAAATGGCTAAGAATGTAGATTTTGCGCTAGCTTATCAAAACTTTATTGACGGAATAATTAAAAAGGGCTACGCTGAGGAGTGTCCACGTGAAACTTATCACAGTAGAGACTCGAACAAATGTGAGAACATTCGTTGGTACCTGCCTCACTTCGGTGTTTACCATCCGCAAAAGAAAAAGCTTCGAGTGGTACACGACGCAGCCGCTATCACGAGGGGTGTGTCCTTAAACAATTTACTTTTAGTTGGCCCCGATTTCCTTCAGTCATTGCTTGGAATACTTTTTCGTTTTCGTGAGGGTAAGATCGCGGTCATCGGAGATATCCGTGAAATGTTTCCACAGATAAAAATACAGGAAACTGATAGAGATGCCCAACGCTTTCTATGGAGCGATCACATCACTGTCTCTTCATCGACGTCATCTTCCGCCGCATTCACTTCCCATAAGCCCGATCTGTTTCCAATAAAGGAGTACAGGATGAGCTCAATGATCTTTGGAGCAGTCTCAAGCCCCTTCATGGCTCAGTATCTCAAAAATAAAAACGCCTTAGAGTTTGAAAACTCGCATCCCGAAGCAACATATGAGATAGTCCATAATCATTATATGGATGATTATCTTACAAGTTTTGACAGTTTGGATACCGCAGCTAAAATTGTTAACGACGTTTATCAAATTCACAGGGCATGTTGTTTCGAGATGAGGTCTTGGCTCTCTAACGATGTTCAGGCGATCAAATCTATTCCAGAGGACTTATGGGCAAACCCTAATGTAGAGGTAGAATTACCAACCGATGTAAGCGCTTTAGGTGTCAAATGGAATCCTGTAAAGGATATTTTAGGTTTTCGAACAGGTAATTTCGCAACTGCTAGCGAAAACAAACTTACCAAACGCATAGTACTCTCTTGTGTAATGAAAGTTTACGACCCTTTAGGTCTGTTAATACCTGTCGTGATCAAAGGCCGTATTTTAATACAAGATCTATGGCGTCAAAATTTTGGATGGGATGACGAACTCCCGCCTTATTTTATTGATAAATGGAATAAATGGCTACTTGAACTTTCATCTATCACCTCTGTTTCAGTTCCAAGGCGCTACTTATTGAGCGACGCAGGGCATGTAGATGTCCAACTCCACATGTTCTCAGACGCGAGTGAGCAAGCATATGCTTGTGTAGCGTACTGGCGTTTCCTTCTCCCATGTGGTAACATCAAGATCAGTCTTATAGGTGGCAAAGCTCGAGTGACACCTCTAAAACCGTGTACTATCCCACGATTAGAATTGCAGGCAGCCCTTATCTCTGCACGTTTCGCAAATACAATTATGGATAGTCACAAAATGAAACCGAGCTCTGTCACCTACTGGACTGACTCAATAACAGTTGTCAGGTGGCTGAACGGGGATGCACGCCGGTATAAGCCCTTTGTTGCTCACAGGGTAGGAGAGATTTTAGAGCTAACTAGTGGTGCTGATTGGAGGTGGTTGCCCAGTAACTTGAATGTAGCTGATGATGCCACAAGGTTCTCTGAAAATGCCGATAGATGGTTCGAAGGCCCTACCTTTCTTTTGGAAAATCCAAAGGCATGGCCCTCAGAACCTACATGTAACGAAATCGATGTACTGCCTGATATTAAGGAAACAGTGGGATGCCTCACTATTTCAGACACCGACTTGCCACCGGTGCCAGATGCACAACGTTTTAGTTCCTGGCTACGTTTGCTACGAGCTACAGCTCGCGTTATCGTTTGCGCGAGACGGTTTCGGCTATTTTTGGGACCGTTACATCCAAATTCTAAATTGAATTGTAATAATACCCCTACTACATTTTCCATACAAGCTTCCGATATAATTTTTGCCGAAAAGTTGTTACTGCAGAAATCTCAAATAGATAGTTTCAAAGACGTATTTGTAGCGTTGAAAGAGTCGAAACCTATACTAAAATCGAGCCGTCTTTTCTCTTTAGGTCCGAGATTGCTGGATGGTCTCCTTGTCATGGATTCAAGAGTGAAGAACCTCCCATCAGACACCGAGTTCTTAACTCGGTGTCTGATGGGAGGTTCTTCACGTCGTCGCATCCTTCTAGACGACCGTCACCATATCGTCCGGCTTATGATCGCTCACCATCACCACAAGGCCAACCATGGGTTTAACGAACTTGTCTACAACGAGCTCCGCCAACGTTTTTGGATCTTGCGGGGCAGGAGAGCCATCAAGTCCGTAGCGGTAGGATGCAGGATGTGCAAGCGGAGGAAAAAATTACCTTTACGTCCGCCATTTGGAGACCTGCCGCAAGAGAGGTTAGAGCACCATACACGTGCCTTTACAAATGTTGGACTGGATTACTTTGGACCCGTTGAAATTACGAATGGACGTCGACGTGAAAAGCAGTGGTTTGCGCTGTACTCCTGTTTGGTAACCCGAGCTCTCCATACAGAGGTAGTTTTTAGCCTGTCAACCGACTCCGCAATCATGAGCCTCAAACGTTTTATCGCTCGGCGCGGTTGCCCAGCCAAGATTATTTCTGACAATGGCACTGCCTTTATTGGAGCCAACCGAGAATTGAACGCCCTTTTTGGACAACCGATACAAGACTTTTCTGCGACCAACAAAATCCGCTGGCAATTTTTACCACCCGCATCGCCCTTCATGGCCGGCGCAACAGAACGAATGGTGCGCTCCGTGAAGACTGCTTTGAAAGCCACACTTCGAGAGCGAGCCCCAAAAGAAGAGACGCTACTAACATTTCTTTCGGAAGTTGAAGCTATATGCAATTCCCGTCCTCTGACTTATGTGACGTCATCTGAAAACGCCCCGCAAGCCATAACACCGTTCCACTTCATCCTCGGAACTTCATCCAATAACCACTGGCTAGCGACCGAGCTGGACGACAATGACCTGGTTAGACGGACGCACTGGAAGCAATCACTTCGTATGGCAGACCACTTCTGGGGGAGGTGGATCCGAGAATATCTACCAACCCTGATAAGGAGACCACCCAGCAATGGTTCTACCCCTGTCATAAAGGAAGGAGACGTAGTAGTCGTCGCTGACTCCACGTTACCAAGAGGCACTTGGCCCCTTGGTCGAATTGTAAAAGTTTACCCCGGCGCAGACGGTATTGTGAGAGTCGCCGACGTCTCTACCAGGGGTGGAACCTTGAAAAGACCTACTCGGAAGCTTGTCCCACTAGATGCTGCTGACCAGGCAGTTGCCACTACCTAGCAGTGCTTTGCACCAGGGGTGGGGATGTTGGCAACTGGCTGGTAAGCGACCATAGATTCGGTTCTTTTTATAATGACGGGTTTTGTATCGGCTTTTGCTTTGAGTTGTCAACGAGCAGGCGAAGTGACACGCACATAATTATTTGTAATAAAAACCAATAAATATAATACTGTGATATTCAGGTGAGTTATTTCATTCCATTTTATACAGTCCACTCTCATTCCCTTACAGGTAGGTAACGTAGAGGTTCCTTCGCACACGAATCAGTAATTTGATTAGCTTTCCTTTGGTGAAGATCTCTGGATTTATAAGAATATAAGTAAGCTCCTCGGTTGACTTGGAGCACAATACAGGTTTTGCTTGATTATAATAAAAATTTAATATTTTGCTCAAAAGAAATGATAGTGAGATTTTGAACAAAGTATTTGAATTGAGGCTTATTTACAGGCATGTTTTACTTAAACAGCTTAACTTGTAATTGCAATAATTCGACTTACCTCGTTAATACGATACGGACTTGTGGTACGGATACTAGATGACGGACAAATATTTTTAATAGATAAATACATATAATTCTTGAGATATACATAATATAATAAATATATAATGAACATTAAAGACTGGAGAACAAATGTCTGAAAATTCATCACCCAAACACTTGCCTTCACTGGGATCGAACCCAGGACCTCTCGAGACGGCGACGCCTTGAGACCGGCGTACAGATCACTCGACCACGGAGGTCGTCAAGCCACGTCAACCTGCGTTTACCTAAGTAAGACCCAATCACTTTATGAAGTACCGATCTATCGTCATATCTATCGTGTTATTTAATCCTATATGAACATAATGTGGAAGCATTGCTTGCCTCCAGGGTAAAGTAGTTTCACACCTTCACATTCAGAGATATTTATGGAGTAATTAAATGTTATGATCTCTATATTTATCATCGACTGCGGTCGTGATGGAGGACGTAACTCTGACTCGAATACAAATTAGATGAAGACAGATATCCTAATTTTAATACACGAGTGCTTAAAGTTAGCCCTTATGTTCCCATGTGTGTTAAATAAAACAGTAATCGTAATTACTTTAACTTACTCGTATTACGTTTTATTAATCTAGAATCTGGCAAAAGCAATGCCTGCTCATTAAAAAAGGTTTCTTTACTTAAAAAAAATTTATCGCTGCTCCGGATTTAAAATGTTCTAATTTCTAAACTACAACCAGTTTATGGAACTATATTCCAGAAAACACCAGTTGCCGTCTTATCTATTCTATTCTATTTATTTTATCAATACTGAGTAACAATGAAAGTTGCGATGCCAATCTTCGAATTTGGAAGTTAAGGGTTCGTATGAAAAATTGGCTTAGACTTTTTAGCGGCAAGATATTTTACTCGCAAATTTTAATCGAATTCATATCACATATTCTAATTTGTTAAAAACTTCACAGTTCCCCTCAAGCAGAAAGATTACATACACGAAGACACGTTCAAATCAACGTCATATTTTGGGTTAAATTTATTCGTGAGTTGATTCAATTGACCAGGCCACCTCACCGTGCGCAGAGTCACAAGTATTTTAATAGGAGTTTTAGAACAAAGGCTTTTTGTTCGAGGATTTGAAATTAGTTAAAATGCTGTTTAGCATGCGGAGTTGTTCGTCGCAAATAATAATAGACGTTCGACTTGATTGACTCATCGTGGGTCCAGGTGCGGACTAGAAATATTCTTTCTTGCTGCAGTCTCATTAATTGACAGTTGAATCGGTATCGGGCAGGAATTAATCGGGTATTGAATTATTTATAGGATGCAACGTGCGAGTGGCCGGCGGGGCAGGGCCGCAACAGGTCCGCATTGTGTCGGGATGCAGGGATGTGGACCGCGCAGGGCTGCCCTCACCAAAGTTTTTAGGTTTAATATCGCCAGGAAACTAGAATTACGAAATAAAAAACTTAATATAATCCTAAATTCTGCACTTTGAACAAAGAAAATACCATGGTGTAAATTAAAACACAAAGTAGCGTCTTTTTCGTTTCAGTATCAGTTCAATATGAGATTTTATGGAATAAAATCGGCCAATTTAAATTCAAATGATCTCTCGACGATTAAGGCCATAGCAAGTGGGCCATCTAAGTGATCTGATTTCTGAGTCCCGGTAGAAGCAAATGGTTTATCTCCTAATTTTAGTTTCATCTTCTAATCCGATATTGTCCTCTGGAGTGGATGTGGGTGGCTGAAGATCGAGACTGGTGGCGTGAACGTCTACTAATATAGTTATTGAGAATTGGTAATTATCTGGAATAAAAAGACTGCTTTTGGTTGTCACTTTAATCCAACTCACAAATGACGTATAAAAACAACATCTATACAAAAGTAAATATCTATCAAAAACAAAGGTTCTATATAAAATCTGTGCCACTTCGGCACAATAGTAGATGTCACTTTTGTATAATATGAACTTAATTTTTCAATCAACGTATTTTAAAAAGACAAGCGCTTGATGAATAAAATTATTTTATAATTGTTATTATTAATCGCCACAAAACCTGAAAAGAAATGCTCGTGGCATCCCTACTCATCGACGGAGGCGTGGGGCGCGGGGGTGCGCGGGCGGCGGCAGGAATGCAGCCTCTTGTTCGTTTTGGGAGCGTCTGCGCAGGTAGGCGCGCCGGCCCCCCGCAACCCGTTGCTATGGCTATACCCGCCGGTTGCCAGGCGAGAATTTTAACGGAAAAAATTTATGAGCGCGGAAAATATAGAGTACTTTCCAATAAAATAACACACCTATTTCATATAATAACGCTTCATTAACAGCTTTAGAGCTATTGCAAAATAGAAGTTGGATTCTAATTTGAAATGTGAAAACTCTTGTGTCTTGGGGTGGTTAAATAGAACACAACTAGCGCTATTATTAGGTAAAAATTTGGTACAAAACTCTATTATTTTGGTATAATTTGGTATAAAAAAGTAAAGCCTTATTCCATAAAGTTATTTACTAAAGAAGAAGTAGGTATCTTCCTAAATAAAAATAAATTAAACTTAGTCACAAATGTTATAATTACCTAATATTAAATAAAAAAATGTATATAAAATATGAAAGAATAATGTTTGCTTGAGGAAAGTCGTTCATAATGAGAATCTGTCAGAATTATTATTATTACTGGCCGCAGTCGGGGATAAGCAAGGCCCTTCGGTTTTTTCTCCGCCGCCGCTCGGAGGTCAGCCGAGTAGTAAAAGTATTGAGTCAAAATAAAAAACGACCATGCATGGGAGCTGAATGCAGGTCATAAACGGCGCGACCGCTTAAACTACCACCGCCGCCTTATTACTAGGGTTTCATTACTATTGCACCGCTTATTTAAAAACTCATAAAAATATATATATTTTTAATTTCAGTGGCAGTGGCGTTGGCGGTGGCTTTATAGTGTGAATGTCGTTTTTAGTAATTATTAAATAAATTACTTAAGATACTCGTAGTTATTAAATTTTTGTCTTTTGTTAATTTCATAAGCGTAGCTTATGAAATATTGTTTACCGGCTTTTATGTCCACAGATAAACTTAAAGGCCTTCGGGTACAGAATATGACTTTATATAATACAAATGAATAAACGATTGGTTGGTGAAAAGAATAAGCGATTTTCAATGGAGGAGGAAATTTTGTCTAACGAAAAGCGTTTTATATTGTTTTTTCAGTATTTATTATAAAAAACGTCAATTAGAAGGTGAGAACGAAATATTTTATATATGGACAATTATTACACATTTTAGTTCCCAAGTTCGCATTTTGGCGGTAGCACAAAAGTCGGCTCAGTCAATGAGGTAAAGCCGATTAAGCTTTAAGAACTTGGGCGTTCTGCGGGTTGTTAGTCGGTCTGAAGGTAAAATTTATTTGTTTTAGCTTTGCAGCGGTCAGCCTCAGTGTGCTCTTACAATTGATACTCATTATCACAGAGATTATGATACCTATTAGAATGTATTAGAGGATATTGTCAGAAGTTTGTTTGCTTGGACGAGTATGCTTTACGTTATTACGTGTACAACAGAATGTGAAAATTTAAATTCAGACAAATTACTTACAGATTTGTGGATGGTTACAATATAAAAGTCTGTCTGTAATCTGTATATGTCTATCTGTAATATAAAAGTTAAGGTATCTCTAAGGCCAAGAACGAATTAATTTAAACCACAACAGTGTTAGTTATTATCAAATATCACACTAAGTATATAGCGAAACGCTGCAAGACTAACGCCATCTTAAAAGTTTATGTAAGCTATAAAACAGCTGTTGAGTTGGCAGTTTTATTTCAGTAGTACCTATACAAAGTGGATCTTAAACATTCACCGGCCTGTTTGAATAAAATACTGTGTAGTTTTTATACAATCGTTAAAAGAAAGGTTCAATTTGAAATTGTAATTTCATCTGTAATTCAACGTTGTTACTGAATATTTGTAAGGTTGAATCGTGTCTTATTAATTGGGGCTTATAAGGGTTTCCACAAATTGGTTTCAATCTTATAAATGAGGAGAATGGAGAACATGTTGGACTCCATTCAAAGTTGGATAATAGCTGAAAGAAACGAGAGAAAAGTTATATACATATTTTATCAGTATGACACTTACCTGAAGGGATAAGGAGGTGCGGTATACTTATGTTTTTTTATGGATGACTCGTAATATTTGTTATAAAGAGTATAACAAAAATGAACGCAAAAGTTGGAAAGTAAACGATGCATTGTATAATTTTGATTAGTAGTTATTAATAACAATTGCTTGGCTTCTTCTCGAAGTGGAGAAGTAAAACGCATTTTATGATCATCTTAATTTAGTTAGTGTCTGAAAAATGAAAATGAAAAATATATTTATTGGAACTTATCATTGTGGTACAAATTATAAAAATAGTACTATTATTTATGTACATGTTTATGAATGTTTATACGAGTATGGAGTTCTGCCATGAGCTTTATATTTCGAAATCAACAATAATGTTAACCAACCCTAAAAAATACTCTAGGAATTTAAAAATTACTCGTACAGTCGACTCCAAAAATTTACAGGTAATTTTTGACAGTAAATGACTCTCTTTAGAAGGAAATAAAGATAAAAGGCGTACAACATATATTATTTTCGTTATAATCATTGGTTTTATTTTAGGAAAAAAATTCGCTTGATTTTTTTAACTAATGAAGGTTTGAAATGAATCCTGTTCCTACTGGAGAAACTCGAAAATCTTCATAATGTCAATGCACTTTTGATAAATTTGTTTCTGTGAATGTTCGCTTTAACATTAAAGCGCGCCAGTGAACATGTTTGGAAAGTTGAACTCTGTATCGATTTGATTGATAGGTTCGGTGTTTTTATGGCTGCATAAAGTCACAATAAAATGTAGAATTGAAACATTTCTCTCACCTAATGAGTATGGTTGTAAGTTATGTGAATGCCATATGAAAGGACGTAAACAACGACACAAAATTAATTAAAAATGTTAATGTTAGGTGGGAGACATGTATAATAACGTCTCAATCCAAGTTACCAAAAAGATAAACAAATCAAAGGTAATGTTTCATCTCTAAAATGTTTTGAAATGACTGTAGGTAATTAGTTTTATATTATACTAAATACGAAAATAATAGAAAACTAAACAACAAAAACAACTGTCTGTAGGTAATTGAAATCAATTAAAACGGACAACAATTGTTACCGTTAATTATATTTACGTGCCAATGTCCATGTAAAAAGTGTGATTATTGAATAACAAATTCGGTAAGTCGGCTTTTTTGTTTACCTTTTTGGCAACTTGGATTGAGACGTACTTCTTTCTTGTCTCTTTCGTGCTCTCAACTTTCTTGTTATTATTTGTCTCTATCATGTTCTTATCATTTCTTGTCACATAATAATTCCTTAATTGCAAGTCCATACGTTGATATTCTGAGGAGCTCGGTGGTGTAGTGGTTAGTAGCTTCGGCTTTCGATATCGAAAACATAGTTACCTTTGCCATGGTCAGGCTGTGGATAGCTGACCAAAGCTTTGTGATCTCGAACTCCTCCGCGCTTCGAAAAGCACGTTCATACGTTGGTCCCGGTTCCGGGACGTATTGGCGTGTTACAGCCCATACTCCTCATGGAGAAACACATGAGGAGGACACAAGGACACAAGGCGAACAACTAATGCTGCTTGTGTTACGGGTAATAGATGATGGATAAATATATTTAAGAGATAAATACATATAATATTCGGATTTTATATAATACCTATATAAACATCCAAGACTGGAGAACAAATGCCTGTATTCATCACACGAATATCTGCCCCCACCGGGTATCGAACCCAGAACCTCTCGAGAAAGCCTCGCGACGCCTTGAGACCGGCGGCGTACAGACCACTCGACCACGGAGGTCGTCAAGATGTTTCAAAATTAAAGATATTATATTAATTATGTTACTTCTAGTTTTTTACAGAAACATTTGATACAGAAAAAAACTTACAACAAAGCTAAATATTTACCTGCTTATGCTCATCTAACCACCTGTTACCAACAGGATACGATCCCGTAGCCTCTGAAATTGCACACATATTTAACTATACAATTGGCCTTCGAATATAGAAAAAGTGTAATTAAAAGCACGCCCTGTCCACTTTTTGCAATAGTAGATGTCCGAACAAGAACCACTAGACAGCTCTGGAAGTCTAGTCTACTTCTATTTTATTCTAAAAATAGCCGTAAACAGGGCAAGATGTCATATGTCTGCGAAGTAAGAAGGCTGCCTGTCCACTAACGCAAAGCGAGGGAGCGCAGCGGTGATACATACATACAATCACGCCTGCAATCCCCGATGGGGTCGGCAGAGTCCAAGGAGCACTGTGTTCCTTAAGACCACATCCAGCCATACAAAAATTGGGTTTGGTCAGATGGAGAATCGTGAAAGAGTAGTAACAAGTGGCTAGCTCATCGCCTACACAATCACAGACCCAGTACCCAATACGCCCTTAGTCGCCTTTTACGACATGATAAGCAAGAAAAGCACATTTTTTTGTGACCCGGACCAACACAGGATAAAGAAAGTATTATTTTTCTTTACATACAAATAAGGGATTGCTGTATAAATTCAATTTACACATATAAACGCATGTTCGTGAAATTGATGAAGTAATGCGTCATGTAAACAATTACTACGCATGGTCAAAATCCGTCAAACGCCGCGCGCCGTTCGCAACCAATCAAGCATGTCTGTTGGCTGTGTCAGCCTGTGTCACACAGGCGTACTGATTATTTTCCAAAATCGTGACCTCGCAACACAGATTCATAGACGAACGTGGCATTTAATTTAAAAAAATCAATTTATTGTGTTAGAGACCTCAAAAAAAATTATGTATAATTTCCATGGGAATTATATAATAATATAATTCTCAAATGATTCATTACAACAGTAATGAAGCCCAATAAACAAAAGGGCCTATTCTCATTCGCTATTGCAAGTTTCAATCCGCAATGGAATCGCGTGGTGATAGTACGGAATGTTTCCCCATGTAAGATGGCCTATGCCCAGCAGTGGGACGTATATATCCTAGTGTTCATTACTAGGGACTTAGACTTGCATTTCACTCTAATAATAGCGTAGTAAACAGGGCTTGTCATTTGTCTGTGCCTAATAGGATGGCTGGCGGACAGCGCTTTCTGCGGCCATTTATTTTCTACACAATGAGAAACTTCGTTTCAATACTTTTTACGGTGGAAAAGGCAAACTTGTATTTTTGTGGCAATGACTT
Source organism: Parapoynx stratiotata (assembly GCA_910589355.1). Lineage (NCBI taxonomy): Eukaryota > Metazoa > Arthropoda > Insecta > Lepidoptera > Crambidae > Parapoynx > Parapoynx stratiotata. Next base: position 2,304,577 of record OU342458.1, read on the forward strand.
GGTTTTTACATGAAAGATTAAAACTTTTGATTTAAAACCAGGAATGGAAAATAGTACGTTGCTAACGTCATGCTTAAAGCAGTTGTTAATTCTTTTTTGAAAGAAAGAAAATAATTTATTTGTGATACAAAATCAAAATTAGTACCAAGATTTATACCTAAAAAATTTAATTAAAACTAACGCACACGCACGCTTTGTGACACTTGTTTGATTGTTTCTCTTATTTTTTTTCTTTTTCGTTTTTTTATAATTCTGTTTTTATTTTTTGTGGGGGTAACACACACACACACTTACCTACCCCTTCGAGGAAAAAGGTGTGATGATAATATGTTTTTTTAAATGTATTTTATGAATTATGTAATGGTACTTTTTTGTAATAAGAGTTTTTTTGGAAAGAGAGCAAATCGTCGCTTTCTACGAATGAATTATAACCAAAACCATTTGGGTGTACAGATCTATTCTGATTTCATAATACAACTTTCGTTTCAAGGTCAGGAGTTAAAATTCGAAAAAGACCGAAGTCTCCATGCCGTGAGAAGTCCGTCACGGGAGGCGCGCGTGGCGTTACGGCGGATGTGGTGTGTGAACACACTGGGTCTAACAACCTTACTGCTGCTTAGAGGGTTCTTTAAAATAATTATTTTGGTAAAGTAATATCTTTTGTTCAGCACCATTGGGAGCGATTTTAGAAGACTGGTAGACCTAAACAGTTAGTAGAGAGTCAAGCCATGCGGGCGGTCAGTGTAATTGCAGCATCAATGTTTTGTATTTTAGCGTCAATAACTGAGATTGATATGACCATTCTCCACCTCCCATGATCACAGGGGCAGACTCATGAGTCGTCGAGTTTATAATAATATGTATCCAGCCTCGAAGCAGCAATAATTGCGAAGAGAAATATACAGTGAAATTATTGTATACTGTGACTTTCATGTCACAGGTAGCAAAGTAGACTTTTCCAACATGTTAAAAAAATTGTAGCGGCCACAGCGCGCTGGTAGGCCTACGAGTAGGACCGATGATTTGGCGAAGGTCGCAAGTGCTGGAATGATCATTGTGGAGATATCCTTGAGGGAGATCTGTGTCCTGCAGTGCAGGTCTCTAGGCTGAATGATAACAGTCCAATTGTATCCTCACCTTCAGAACATAAAGTAAACTTTTAAGTAAAATATTAATGTTGCGTTCTCCTTCGAGCTTGATAGCTTTTTTATAAATCATTTTTGAAATTTATATTTTTCAACCTATTCTTTTTTTATAAATTGGCTTCCAATTTGATTAGCCAGTGTCAGGGTTTGTAGGTTCGTGCTGTTCGTATTTAGTTTGATTAACAACTCTGCTAAGTACTCTTAACCGGAATTGTGCAATTACAAAAGAATAGTATCTACCGATTCATCATTGTTTATTACTTCTTGATATCTGTTACTTACTAGAGCTATTATTATTGTATATTTACATTGTATTTTTGCTTAATTATATTAATTTTCACCTCTTCCATTTCATTACGCCTTTCCGTTTCAATTAAGTTACCAGCGTATCACGCCCCACTGCTGGGCACAGGCTCCTACATGGAAAAACATATGAGAAGTATTGGCCATAGCACCACCACGCTGGCCCAATCCAGATTGGTGAGTAGAAAAGGTTACATTAGCGACAGTAAAATATTAAAGATACTGATTTATTACTGCGGGACTGAGCTAACGACGTCTCTGCCTCTGGTTGCTTTAAAAATTTAAATGTAATAAGACTTCCGAATAGAAATAGCATGATTATGCTAACATTCTAGTATCGTTGGCGTTATAATAAAAATACATAGAGCGTTAAAAATACGCTTACGAATTTCGGTAAGAATCATAAAAAAGAATGGAATATTAGGTGATTTCTATACAGTGGGTTAGTGGGTGAAAATAGAGATTTAACAATGGCATATAAAACACAGTTACTGTTTACACCACTACCCTATCCTTCGAGAAAAGAGTTATGATGATATTTTTTTGTTGTGTTCGGTTAATTCTGATTGAATTTCGAAAAGAAGACCTTCAACAATTTAAAAAGAGAGCGTATTCCTTCCTTGTCGGCAACGCATCTGCAGCCTTTCTAAAGCTTTACCATCGGCTGATGCCTGTATTGCTGTATTCAAAAAAATCAATATTTAAAAGCATTTATGAATGTCATAAACATTTTACAATATTTCGTGAAAGAGAAAAATTACGCCATCCGTTTACAAAAACTACCAGGAGGCCTTGTTCTGAGAAAAACGGGCAAGAAACTCAGCAAGTTTCTACCCTCCCTTTACATTAGCATCAGCTTAACATATTTCCCTCTTTACATAAAAAAGAACAAAAAACAATTAAAACAGTTTCGCTGATTTCTTACAGCGTATTGCATTGTTCAGAGTTTTGGTGAGTTATATATAACTACCAGTTAATATTAGTAACATCACGCCTAAACCGCCTTTAGCTCAGCAACCTTCAAGGAGAATATAAAAAGGAACTAATCAATGTAATAAAAGCACGAATAAACAACACCAAATATTCCTTTTCAGATTATTGAACCAAAGACAATTAAAACTGTTTCGCTGATTACTCACAGTGCATTGTGTGCAATAGTTAGTCACGTAGCGCGGAACCCCAAACAGTGCCGAAATACAAGCACACAGCACACTCACCACTTGAACCCGTGGGAGCTACAGCGCACAATGAGCCACACAGCTCTTCCGGAACGAGCGATTTCATAAAAGATTTGGTTATAATTTCTTTATTCTCCGTTAGTTAATCCACTGTTATGATTACAAAGTTATGGAACGAACTAAACAAAAGAAAATCTCTTAATTAAAAACGACCGTGCCTCGATCGAGTACCTGCGTGTCTTTGAAAGACGGGGGAACTCGAGATCACAATTTTTCGGTCACCCATCCAACGACCCTTTTTATTAGAAATTAAATTTTAACATTAGGCTGTATGCACTTGATTCCATTGCCTTATGTTTACGATTGGAAATGGCTTCCTTTCGTCTTCCTTCTTCTTGTTTATTGTGTTAAGTGTAAAACGTGTACAATTAGAAAATATAAACACAATTAGAAATTCTTAGTGTTTTAATAAGTAAAACCTAAAATATTAATACTTTTGACTAAACCAAATCCAACCCTTTTCACTAAACCCGCACACAAACCATAAAATCAACCTAATGTAATGACCAAATACTCAATTGGGCTTTGACTCTTTGTATGCAAGTACATACTTAGTAATGCAACGTAATCTTTCATAACTAAGTATGAAATGAAATTGAGTAAGGTACGTAATAAGAGAGTTATTTCATATCTTTAAAAGCTTTTTTAATTTAACTTAATATAATAATAAAGTTGTATGAATTTAATTCTTGACGTAAATATGATCATATCTATTTAGTTCATTTGGCAAGCTGGAGCTTCATTGACCCGGAGAGAACCAAGTGCGACTGCGGAGCCCTGTCACAATCCATGTCACATCTGATATCGTGCCCACTGCCCGGAGGAGTTGAATGCGGCAGCACCAAGAGCTGTAGCCGTCGCCGAGTACTGGCGTCATGACATTTGATACGAAGAAGAAGATAAATAAGTTAGTGCTTACATAAAGTGTTTTATTTTTTATTGCAGTGTTGCCAGTTAAGATTCATGAATTATTTATAAACAGCAGGTAGGCGGAATTTTATAAACATTTAGGCATTTAGCCTATTTTCCTTGAGGGAAGTGATTCATGTTTGAGACTGCAATATTAACTCTGCAACCTCCACGTCTATACGTTCGGTTCAAAAGAGGAGTGGTTTTATGTCTGTATCCTTTATATTTCTATAGTATCCTGTTCAAAAGAGGAGTGTTTTAACGACCTTATCCCTTATTTATAAAGTATCTCTCATTTTTACTCTATAGATAGCTGTTTCTGCCTCAATCAAAAAGCAGCAGTGCTCGGATGTATTTCCTTCGGGTTGGATGGAAAGATATTTTTACAAACTGTGAGTATTTTCCATGTAGAAGTTGCAACCCTTATAATAATATCAATCACATTGTCATGTATTCTAGGTGATTGCAGCTACTTACCATTACGACAAACTGCCTGTCTGAAAACTGTGTTGAATTAAAAAAAAACTGACTAAGGGACGTTTAATAGCTACGCTGGCCTACGCCGGCCACGTGCTTACACGAGACAGTAGTAGCGTTTCACAAAACACGTGCGCGCTTATACGTCAAAATGTATGGAAATCTCGCCGGCGCTGTTGGACAGCAGCGCCCGCCAGCCGCCGGGCGCAGGCGTGGCTCTGAAACCGCACGAAATGGTTCATTACACAAAGCAAAAAAACTCTAGGCGCACACGACTCAATTCTGTGCTCCCTGTCTTGAATTTGCGAAGGAAATTAGTTACTGCACCTGCATCTTCAAATAGCCAATCTATTGTTTCTTAGATTTTCCTCCCTTTTGATCATAACCTCTTTCTTTAAGATATATCGTACATTATCCTTCCTATCTAAGAGTCGTGAATCATTTCCATACATAAGTCGACATCGTCATAAACTAATATGAACAATATTGCCGATCGTTCGAAGCTTCATCAGTTATTCCTGTTGCCAAGTTTTCACTCGCTATTGTGTTTCTGTATAACTGCACATTATCCTACGGGTCAGATCTAGAATAACCCTCTTGTCTTCGGAATAGCAAGCATTCATATCGAATGGCGAATGACTAACAAGTGAATGTACAGACAACAGTTTGTCAGGCTCTAAACATAAAAATTTTCTGAATCGTTTTCGCACTTTTGTTAAACATTTTAAGATAGTAAATATATAAGGTTTTTCGACAGTTTTGTGGGTTCCTGGATTTTCTTTTAATTTTCTCAAAGAAATCTTAAATAAAAATCATATGTAAGAATAAAGTAGTGACTTTGAAAAGAATTTGAAAATCTTATAATTGTACCATAAAAATAATTATTCAACTAAAGAGATGAAAGTATTCCGTTTGGATTTTTGACAAGTTACGTTATGTTATGTTTCCTCAGAATTTTTAAATATACGTAGGCAATCACGACCACTCGATACTATCTACTCTAAATGTAGGACGATTTAGTGGAGATGAATCTTCAAATTTTTTCTTAAACTTTCTTTCACTGTCGGCTAAACGTTGCCAATAATTCCACATTCATACTGCATGCGCTTTCTCAAAATTGAATGCAATTGCGGCTGCATACAATGGCTCCGTGGGCGCGTAGGCCGTCGTGACTCACTAGGATACCGGCATCTAGACGCAGGCTAGGCGGGCTAAAAAGGCTGACTCAAGGGAGGAATTTATGATTGTCTTCGATGGCTACTTCGATGGCAGTTTTGGGTGGACACGTTTAGCAATATTACTAAAAGCAATTCTTATTCATTAGAGCTATTTTACATAAAAATGCAAATGCAATTAATCGAATGTTAAATATTTTAATACTTCCCAAAGAAAAATCTCAAATTGGAAAATTACATAAAACATTTAAATTCATAATTTCTTATGCCTTTCTCCCATAGGGGTAGGCTTCATTTTAGGATTGGGTAATTACTTAATTTTACATATTTCTTTCGCCCCATTTACATGCTCGGCTTGTGGGATAAGTCAAAAATACCCGAAGTACTTTTGATTTAGCCCTTCTCAAGGAAGATACTAAATCAAGACATGTTTGCAATTAAAGTCATAATAACTATTTTATGATTTGCAAAGTAATTCATAATATGAATAGCTAATGTAACCATTTTAGGCGCCCTGACCTACCCTGTCTAATCTAGACGTAGGCGGCCTTTCTACTTGAAGTGATCTTAGAAAGTTCTATAAAATCCATGCAGCCATTACCTGACTGCCATATTTGGCCGGATTAAACGGTGTTTACGTTAGGTTTTACGCGGCGTTATTAAATTATGTTGTTGCTAGGTAAATTGCAGACGTGTATAGTGACTATACTGGAAGGATAAGTTTTGTATGAAGACTTTGAAGAAACTGCGCAGGGTTGAGAACTGATGAACATTGAATAAAACTTATGTATAGTTCTTTGTGAATATCGCCTGCCTCACATTGTGCCCGGTGCATGGCAACAGGCAGGCACGCCACCTGTTACATGGGGACCTAACAATCTGGCGAAATGTGGGTGCCTACCCCTTAGGGGAAAGAGGCGTGATGATATGATATGTTAAAAAATAACCTTAACCTAATATCCTAAACAATAACCTAATACATTTCCTAGGAATTAATCCTTGATTTGCTGCCCAATCAATTATTCTGCTGACCCAATATTTATTTTGCCACCCAAATAATTAAATTACTGACAAAATATTTGTTTGCTGACCAAATAATTAAATAGCTATTCAATTAATTAGTTCCCATATCCTAATAAATGATAAACTGTTTATTGTATGTTACCAAGTGCATATGTCTCTAATGGTCTGCAACTGCAAAGTTATAAGATACATAAAAGAGGTAAATAAATAAACACAATGGCATATAATATCATTGCCTATAAACTTCTTAAACTGTTTAGTTCCATCATGATTAAAGTCTGTAATAGAGTAACGTTATTTTTATAAAATTTTTATTGAAATAAAAACAAAGATATAAAAGCGCAAACTTCATTAAAAAAGATTTATAGCCACATAATATATTTTATTACCAAAATTCTAAATTGTCTGACCAGAAATCTAGAAAAAGCGGTTGTTGCCGTGACTCTTAAACACTAAGCCTGCACGAACATTTCTACACATTCTATTCACTAAAAAACACAATTTATTACTTGAGGCCGTGAACCCACGAAGCTTAAGGAACAGTTTGTAATTAAGGCGTCCGATAATATCCGTATTTAGTGACACAGCCTAAGGAGCAGGCTATTTTGACAGCGGGCGGGCGAATAAGCCGAGCGAGCGTCATTTCACTTCTTTTCGTGCTTTCACACCGCGAACAGAGCTTATCTACTTCAGCGATGCGAAGCGACTGAACATCCAACGATTCCAGCTAGGCTCAGCTAAGCTCAGCGAATGACTCGACACCACCAAGCAGTAGATGAGTCCACACTATGCCCCGGACTCCACCAAAGCGGAGACGAGACGAGCGGGGAGATGTTTTTTAGACAACCAATACCATCATCTGGTCCATCATAACCATCTCGTCTCCGCTTTGGTGGAGTCCGGGCCTTTGTGAAGCGAGCTAGGGCAACAGTATGAAAAGCAGGCCTAGCCATCAACCTTGCAGGCTTAAACTTGCCATTTCACGCCTCTTAGTTCGCTTGTATAGTTTCTACATGCTTCTTAGTTCGCTTGTATAGTTACTACATGCTTCTTAGTTCGCTTGTATAGTTTCTACATGCTTCTTAGTTCGCTTGTATAGTTACTACATGCCTCTTAGTTCGCTTGTATAGTTTCTACATGCTTCTTAGTTCGCTTGTATAGTTACTACATGCCTCTTAGTTCGCTTGTATAGTTTCTACATGCTTCTTAGTTCGCTTGTATAGTTTCTATATGCCTCTTAGTTCGCTTGTATAGTTTCTGTCGCTTCGCCAGTCCGCTCGCTAGCAATGTGACCTGGCGTGATTACAATATAGCGAGGTATCTGTGGAACTAGTCGAGCGGATCCGGTTTGATACAATAGTCGTTCTATTAGAGAGCGGCGTAGGCGGCCGTACTAGCGTTATATTTCATGGCTTGCGGCGCCTCCAGGTTTTCCCTGACTATGACACAGACGATTGTTATCATGAATCCGTTGCTACGTGTAAAGTTTTGTGATAATAATTTCTTATAATACTTTTTGATTTTCTTTATTGCCTTTTGATTGCGGGTTCATCAAAAGATATGAAAAAGAAATGTCGATATTGCGAGTGTAAGACCTTTATACTTAGTATTATTCACAGTGGAATATTTATTTTGGAGCCCGTAGTGATTCAAATGTCTTAGGTTCGATATTAAAAGCAAGGCAGCCCTTGCCATGGTTGAACTTTGGATGCGTGACCAAGTATTGTAAAGTCGAGATCCTCTGTCCTTCGGAAGTCATGTTAATCCATTGGCCCAGTTGCTAATGCAACTGTGTTGGGTCACACTCACGTGTTTCTTCGATATACGATGGCATATAATATCCAGCAGTGACGAATTCAAATTAGAGACGATGACGCAAAAAACTCACAGGTTCAGTTCTCAACAAATAATTTTAATTTTGTAATAAATTTCAAAAGTTTGATTTCTTTAAGCAAACAAACAGCGGCATACTCAAGTCAGCATCGAAAAGGTTAATTTATTATTAAGAAAGCAAACAATATACCTTTGTTCTGCAGAGGTTAAAAAACTTTTAATCTGTTAACCAACGTTACGTGCGAATGACGAAAGTGACTGTTCTTTAGTATGTAACAGCTTCATGTAGATTTATTTTTAAACTGTCGGATATTGTTGCATATTTTTAAATTGATACTATTTTTTGCCGCGCCTCAAACATGTATCTATACATATAATAAAACTGTAGCGGTCGAATGTCTGTACATAGAAAAAAATGCTTTAAATCAAGTCAGGGGGATGTAAAAAGAGGGAAAATACCAAAAAAATTTTTTTATATGCGACCGGCGCAGAATCGATTGTTATGGAAACCTTTCGGGGAGGCTAGTGTGTCCAGTAGTGAGCTTCTGATGATGATAAAGCATTATCTTCACACATGAACCGTGTGTTAATGTTTGGCGAGAATACTAATCGTTATCTAAAAATTTTTTAATTAACACCTAATAAAAAATCTCACCAAACGATTATGAATCGTTAAAAAGGTAGCCATTTTCTCGCTTTTAATCGCATGTAATTTTTTTTCACTGCTGCCAAGTGCCAAACAGGTCTCGGAGTCAATGACCTGCATTAGATCAGTCGATATAAATTATAATGATACAGTTTGAGCACTGTCTTTTCGACACAAGACTCGGTGAGATGTGAACCGTTAATTGATATAAATCTCTTTACACCGCTTCCACCAAATTAAAGTTTAAAAAAACATGAAAAATTTAATGTCAGCTTTGGTTCAGCTGATAAGGCATCCGGCTAAAAAGCTTATAATGGGTTTGACAATCATTTTATTTCTTCCCAACCACGATGCTCGGGGCTGATAACACTCATTGTAACCTTTAGATGTTTGAGTCAAATGAAACGGATTTTGGTGGAAGAATGACCTTTTAAGTTGATTTGTTTTTGAGGATATCAAACGAAAGATAATATGAAAATATCGCACGCATATTAAAAAAAGAATTGCAGACAATGTAAACACTTATTATCAGTTTAAATTAATAAATATCTTCTGACATTCACACCAATCAACTAGCCCCATTTTAAGCAACTAATGATGCTTGTGTTACGGACACTAGACGACGGATAAATATAATAGATAAATACATATAAATATCCTGAATATATATAACATCCAAACATCCAAGACTGGAGAACAAATGCCTGAAAATTCATCACCCAAACATTTGTCCCCACCGGGGATCGAACCACTCGAGATGGCGACGCCTTGAGGCCGGCATACAGACCACTCCACGGAGGTCGTCAAAATTTTAATTAATTCATGTTTCATTTCTAAATACAAACAATTATGATGAAATGAAATAGAAACGATAAAAATAAAAGACAACCAATGCAAATAACGAAATTATCTTATCATTATCGAAAAATTTGTACTATGACCTGCCTACCCCTTTAAAATTATTGACACGATTATAATATATTCAGCAAACACGTCAACTCGTGAAACGAACATTTTGTAGTAAACAAACAGTTTGTTTAGATAAATGGTATAGAATATATAAAGTATTGCTTAAGATTGATATCGTACATCACCATTGTAAGTTGACCCGTCGGTTCTTTGCGCGTGGGTGGACACACGTCTCTCGTCTTCCACGGTGGATTCATGACGATAGCATAAATGTTTGTTTATTTACATAAAAGGAATACAAGAGAATTTATTAGAAATTAACACATATTTCCAAGTAACCCTTTGAGTGTGTAATCGGCACATATTACGCCTCTATTCCCGGAACGGAAAGCATAGGGGCTAACACCACATATCGCCATATGTTAAGTCCCCATTCCCCATGTAAAAGGGGGTGAGCCTGTTGCCATGATCAGGCACAATGGGTTGGGTACGTAGGGAACTCCATCATCATCATTTGCCTGACTTTTCGTCATCAGCCTATATACATCCCACTGCTGGGACAGGCCTTCCTCATGGAGAAACACATGAGGAGTATGGGCCATAACACCACCATGCTGGCCCAATGCGGGTTGGTGGGTAGAAACGGTCACAAATGCGACCGGGACCAACGGCTTAACGTGCCTTCCGAAGCACGGAGGAGCTCGAGATCACAAAGTATTGGTCACCCATCCACGGCCTGACCATGGTCTTCGATCGAAGCCAAAGCGCACTGACCACTACGCCACCGAGCTCATCAATTTGCCCTATTTGCCTGGCCTTTGCCCTATTTCAATTGGAAACGACCTCCGTGGTCGAGTGGTCTGTATGCCGATCTCAAGGCGTCGCCATCTCGAGAGGTTCTGGGTTCGATCCCTGGGGTAAATGTTTGGGTGATGAATTTTCAGGCATTTGTTCTCCAGTATTGAATGTTTATATATATTTATATATATTCAGGATATTTATATGTATTTATATATTAAATATATTTACCCGTCATCTAGTAGTGTCACAAGCAGCATTAGTTGCTCTAAATGGGGCTAGTTGCTAGGTGTGAATGTTTAAAGAAAAAAAAATGCGCAAAGATTTTTCTTCCGTAGGAAACCCCATAAATTTAAGAAATACCAATGGATCCATGCATTGGTGTGCTTGCAATAAGTTAAGACCGTGTTGGGTATCTAGATTTATTTCTTTGCAGTTGTTTACGCTGGTTATCTATATCATAAGCTAAATATTAAGACAATCTAGAATGTTAATGGTCCAATGATGTTCCGCGCATCGCGTGGGTGATGGTGATTTCACTCCTGCGCAGACCTTTATCTCCTGCTATTAAAATTCAGCATGTCAGCCGCAACACGCAGAGATGCTATCTGGGCAGACGACCATTTGGGTAGGCATAGTTGAAAATATTTATTATCTAAAATCTTAAGAATACGTTATTCCGACCCCTATGGTTATAAGAACTGTTGTGATACAAGGGAGTTTAAAGTCGGCGAAGGTCCAAGTCTTTGTTAATTTTTAATGGAAGTAATATTTTACACTGTTCTTAAGTTTAACTCAAATTCAGACTGGGATTGAACCAGTGATCTTCTGCACGAGAAGTCCGCTTTTCCTTCACAGCTATAGCTATCTTTGTGATTTAAATTTTATTATTATTACAGACTGTTTCCCTGGTTGCTGGTTTTTTAACAATTCCACGGGAACCCTTATTTTCCGGAATAAAAAGTATCTAAGATGTTGACAAGGGATATAAGGTATCACCATGCAAAATTTCATTGAAATCGGTCTATTCATTTTGGAGATTAGCCCGTACAGACAGAGGATTTTTTTTTTTTGTAATTACACTTGATTTTAAACAATTCTATATACAATCAATCATCAATTTCTATATACAGACATTCAACCTCTACAGTTATATGTATAGTTTGACTGAAGAAACCGCCACACATTCAATCAAGGATTATTCAGGAGTGGCGAACTATCGGGTAAGACGTCTTGGACAGCCGGGCTCATTAGGTCTTTTTAGGTTAAAAACCTGCAGAGATTGACGAATGAGCTGATGAGCGGGTGACCATAGACAAAAAATAGACACCCATAATGTTTAGTTGCGAAAATTGCCAACCTATATACCGTTTAATCTTACAGATTCTCCGCAGATTTTATTTAATGACACCTATTTTGGTGTTTATATTTTCCTCTTTTATAATTGGAAAATGTATTTTTATAAACTTGTCTATTATTCTTTTATGTCATTATGTCACTTTTAACTTTGCTAGCATTTTGTATACTAATTATAAATAATACAGTTTCCTTTTAATTCCCTATTTCGTCCTTTTTAGACACCAAAATAGCTTTGAAAGAAAAAATTGACGTGAAGTCAGAATAAAGGTTATCGCAGACCTATCTACTGAGCTACCAGTTTTAATAATATAAAAATAGCCCGATTGACTCGCTGTTGTCGTATCAAGGCTTATACTGATTTTGTGGTGTTTCGCTCGGTCGTAGTGTATGTGTTGGCCTTAAAAATAGCTCGAAATGCTTTTATTGCTATTTTCTTTGGTGGAGTTAGTAATTAGCACCTTAAATTACACCATTGCGGATAAATGATTACCCCCGGAGGATAAAAGAAATCACACACGCGTGATGTCTGTTCTAGTTTGTAATTGGTACCTTTATGATGAAATTTATTTAGCATAAATTGTAACAATATATTAGCCTTTCTTTCCGTTATAATCCGAGGTGTGACGGTACCTCAAGTTGATATTATAAGGAGTAAAACTTTTTATTTGTATAATGGTAAGTACAATAATGTACTCTAATCTTGAGAGTTTTCGTAGTTACCAAGTATGAATTTCAACGTCAAGCATAACCCAAATGATTAATTAGGAATCTTGATTTAGGTATAAGCTTAACACTTTGCTTACGTAGTAGCCCTTAGATCTAAAACTTTAGACGCTTAAATGTAATTGTCCTACTGAGTCATCACTTCCATCATTCTGACATCTCGTATTTATTTAGTTTATTATGCTGTTAATAATTCTAAATCAAATGGAGTGTTATAATTTACTGTAACGATTGGGAGTAGGGTATTTTCCAAGCTAGAAAACTCAAACTCAAACTCAAAGTCATTTAATCAAATTGGTATCATCAAATACACTTTTGACAAGTCAAAACATAATAAATTATAAGTAAGTATCCTAAAATTGACAATACCACTACTTTTTTGTTCGGCCTGTTCACTACCGGGAGGCCTTGTCTAGAGAAGATACAGGCAAGAAATTCTGCAAGGGACCCTTTACATTAATATGTTCTACAACCTAATAAAATTTATGTGTATTATACAATACCCTTAGTCACAAATGTCAAAAATGAATTGGAAGGAATATGCTCCAAGAGCGACGTATCAATATATAATATATAAGTGATTGTAATAGTTATACTTTAGTAAGTAGTTCATTAATTGTCATGTCTATTCGGAACACTCTCCTGGCCAAAACAAAAGAAAAAATAAAAAATTATATCTAATATGAATGGATACAATAATAATACCTTTACGAAAACTAAAAATATGGGTGTTAACACCTCTGCCTCCCCCTTCGGGGAAAGTGATGATGTGTGATGTGTGTGTGAGAAAACCAGAAGCGGATACCCATTTGGCAACTTATGTTACAGCAAAATCTCACAACACTACTTTTGGTCAATATGTACAGTCACGTATATAAATGTATACATTCTCATGTACGCCTCCCTTTGTTTCACTGCTCATTTTCAAAAGGTGTAAAATTTTATTTTATTGTACACTAAAGCATTATTCCTCACAACTGTACCTTTCTAAAGAACATGCAAAAATGCAAGCCGTTGGAACAGTGAGCACCACACGGTCGACACACTAAATTGATTATAATAAATTAAATAAATAGAGAAGTTAGTTTGTTCGTGGTTAGGATGTGACCATTAAAATTTATGAGTGTTTAAGTCAGTTATTCGTTTATTCATGACTCGTAATATACGTTTAAGTATCCTAAGACATTGTCTTACCAAAGCTTTGCATAGTAGAGATTAGACTGTCATATCAAGAATTTATGGTACTCCAGAGATAATGCTGTACCGTCTATGAATTTTATGAACATCGTAAAATTTCAGTGCATCCATTATTTAAGTCCTAATATTTTGCTTATTTAAATGTTTTATAGATACATAGATGGTATAATTTATAAATAATAATTGTAACAGGCAGGTGTTTTATGTTTGTACTCTTTGAAATGGGGACAAAACTCGAATAGTCCTTACAAATGGACAACTCTGAGAGGCAGCCCGGCTTCTGGTCGCTACCACAGCTCTCGTCGACAGCCTATATGCGCCCCATTGTTTGGCAGAGGCTTTCTCATGGAGAAACACACGAGGAGTATGAGCCATTATACCACTACGCTGATCCAATGTGGGCTGGTGGGTAGAAGCGCCTGCAATGGTGACCGGGACCAACGGTTTAACGTACCTTCCGAAGCACGGAGGAGCTGGAGATCACAAAGTTTTGGTCACACATCTACGGCCTGACCATGGCGAAGGTAGCTTTGTCTTCGATCGAAAGCCAAAGCGTGCCAAGCATTACGCCACCGAGCTCCTCGCCACAGCTCTATAAAGCGTTAAATAGGTAGATTACAATACCTAAGTTTTAAAAACTTTTCCCATGTTATGAGGACCTAGTGGAATGTTTGGCATCACGACATTTCACGTTGAATCATCGGATCAGTAACCGGAATTTCAATTAATCGCCAAGACAGCAACCGGACCTCGCTTCAGCTTTTGACTCACACGGATAGAGGTCGTTCACCTCGCGAATTCTCGATAGTCAATTATTCGTATGAGTGGAACTGTAGAACTAAGGCCGCACACACGCGCTGCAGTGAATGCGTGTGCGAACTTTTTGTCGAACAGAATCCGTTATGTTCTTAATTCAAAATAACATGCCTACTTATTTAATCTGATCGTTAACACGACGATTTTTTTGCTGCTCCATGAAAGTCTACTTGAGTAAACACCACCGGTTGAAATACAAGCGTAATAAAAACAATAACCGGTTCATTTAAGTTATAATTAACATTTTTTTACATGCGCTTAGGTATATCTTTGAGTATCGAAATTAGTTTCCTAATAGATTTCTCCTGATCAACATAAAGAAAGGGTTGAAAAACGAACACCAAATGCAATTTTTTTAATTGGTATTTTATACGATTAGGAATTAAATTTATAAGCTACATTAAAAAATATATTTGCTTAAAGGAATTTCTTAGTGATTTGATGAAAACCGACTTAGCTGTAGAACTAATCGAAATTTCGAATGTGAGACCTTTACTGCCTTGTTCATAGTAGAATATGTTTTTGGAGCACCGAGCCGTAGCGATTCAAATGTTCAAGGCCTTATGTAGTAATTGTAAATTCCCATTCAATAATAACATATTTTTGAGGGTTCCCTTTATTCCCCTCTATTGTTTCGAAGACCGACCTTGTTATTATTCCTGTCCTGCCAAAATAAAATGTTGTATGTCTCTAATAGTGTTTGCCTGCTCACCTGTGATCAAAGTCAACACACCAAAACAAAGCGTGCATCTACCAACATAGAAATAATATATATACAAAAAAAAAATATTATATTGCCAGCGTAGCTGGCAGTTATCTAAAAAAGTTCTTAGTGAGCCTCCTCAAATAGATTTTGTTATTATTGTCACCTTTCTTATATTGGTCAACCAATATTTTTTTAGGATTCCTTACTTATTGGGAGCCTTAACTAAACAAAATTGCTTAGGTTAGGTTTGAAATGAATGTCCAAAAAACATTTTATATTTATGTAGGCTCGGCCAGAGTACCAGCGCTGTGTCAGCTTATCCTATGCTGGGGCAGCCTATGTTGAGGTCGGGTCCTATTGACCTTTTATCTATTTGTAGATGTACAATTCGTGTTTTGTGTGTTTTTTTTTGCGTGAAAATGACTTTATTCACCAGCAAGCACTTATTAATAAAACATGACGATATCTTTTGCTTTTAATTCTTTAACATTTTTTTTATTTCTTCTCATTACTTTGTTCTCATTATTAGCTTATGAAAATATGTATACACCCTAAAAATACTAATATATACATACATACAATCACGACTACTATCCTCTAAGGGTTAGTCAGAGACTAGGCAAAAGCACCGCAAAAGTAGTCCATTGCCATAGTCCGCGCTTCACAAAACAGTGACTGCACTCAGCGTGACAGGTGGTGAGCCCGTCGTCGCCGCAATAAGCTTTCGGATGGTTGTGCAGTTCTAAGTCCATTAGTCGCCTTTTACGACACACAAGTGAAGAAATGGGTTGGTAGTATTCTTTTAATGAGCCGCTACCACACAGCGACTAATATATAAATGACACTAAAATTACCTTAAATGCATCTAAAGTAATTAGGACCGTTTAGATATAATTATAAATATGAGGAACAAAGCCGTACAATAAGATCCATCAATAACCTACTCAGCGGGAAGTTTACATGACGAAGCCAATAAATGTTATCATGTACAATAAAGCGCCAATTTACACTGGTCGCACTACACGGGGTCGTAACTCAAGTCCATGGGACAATACGCGCCAAGATTATGATCTTAGAACACAACTCCCATAACTCAATGGTAATACAACCCTATATTTTATAAGATAAAGTCGAAAATAACTTTCATATATTTATACTGCCTGAGTAAGTCTGTGATTGTATGTGTCAGTAGTCTATTTTAAAATATTAATTTTATGAGCATTATATTCACGATCGTATGCAATGTGAAATTGTCATGAAAAGCTATTTATTTTACCTTCTAGGGTTATAATTTTCCTAGTTACAAGTATTGTACGTTTCTAGCTAGATAAAAGTAATAATAATATAGAAGAAAGACGAATACAGAATAAATTAAAACGAATGTATAAAATATCAAAAATATTACAGGTAGGCTTTATAGATGCACAGTAAAGTTGGCTTTACAGTTTGCTTTTTATTCACAAACATTTGACAGGACGAGGACGTCGGTTGGGTAGTGGTTTGTACGGCTTTCTATATCGAAAACAAAGCAACCTTCGCCATGGTCAGGCCTTGGATGGATGGCCAAAACTTTGTGATCTTGAACTCCTTCGTGCTTCGGTAGGCACGTTAAGCCGTTGGGCCCAGTCGCTAATGCAACCATTTCTACCAACCAACTCGCATTGGGCCAGCGTAGTGGTGTTATGGCCCATACTCCTCAAGTGTTTCTCCTGTGCCCAGCAGTCGTATGTAGGCTAGGACGAACATTTGGCGCGTCTAGTGTTCATGGATACAGTTTCCTGTACTAATTGCAATTATTTACTCACTGGGTACGTAGCCAATCTGTGACATTGGGTCTACCATGGTGTATTTGTTCCCAATGATATGACAGGGCTATGACTGGGCAGAAATAGGGACTTAGTTGTGAAGTGTTGTCAACTAGGCAGGCTGTAAACTTGTCTTCCAACCAAATGTCATTAAAAGACAAATTCAATCTTTCTCTTAGGGTAAATATAAAATCTAAAAGACTTATAGTCTAATAAGTGCGGAATTACTGCGCTAGATTAGATAATAAATGTAATGCGTGCAATAAGAAATAGCCAATATCTCGGGCGAAACTGAGTGGATAGCATGATTTGAAAATTGCTTCGATATATTAAGATTACCTGAACAAGATAACCTGTAATTAGAAGACATTCGTTTTATGCTAAGCAAGCTAATGCAGACCGTGTTGCTTATTATCCGGGAAGAAATAATTTTGCAAATGGTATAAAAGGCTACAAAGTATGATACGTATATTAAATTAAAGGAATAGGATTGAGAACTGGTTAGAGAATTGAAGGCTTTTCTTCCTATCCAGTTTTCTATTTTACTACTATCTGTGCTGGTCTGTAGACATAATTCTAGTGCACACTAAGAAATTTAGCATTAAATAAGAACTCGTCCTCCGCCTATATACGTCCCACTTCTGGTCACAGGCCTTCCTCATGGTACACATGAGGAGTATGACCCGTAGCACCACCACGCTGGCCCAAAGCGGGTTGGTGAGTTGAAACGGTTGCAATTGCGACAATGTTTTTAAATGTCTTTAAATATTTATATTCTGAGCACACTATTATGTAATCGATTGCGAGAAGTTAACTGTGATTGTAACAGTTCGAAAAAAATTGTATAGAGTTGTTTGTTCAATGTGTTAACTGTCAAAAAAGGTGCGAAAGCAAATACCCAACTCATTAGACGAATTTAATGTAAGAAAGATTTGATGTAAGTATTCTTCACACGAGGAAAACCAGCAGATTATCCCAATAAGAACTTCTCAGAACAATCACTTCAACACAAAAATGTTAAAAGGTCATCGAACTGTGGGATTTTAAAATTAGAACGTGATTCTGACCTTAACCTTTATGCAGGTATTAAAATAAAATTTGAATTCCTTGTCTATGTGTGTGGTCTATGGTATTCATTGTCCCATGGAGGTATCATTAGCAATTTGTATCGCTTCACTGCCAAAGAGAGCGCGACCTCCGACCACCTGAGAGGAAATTTAATTATATTAAATTTCTCGTTGCTTTCCAATAAGACTAAGCAAACTATTACAGAAAATTAACTCAATAAATAATGTTGGAAACCATTACCTTTTAACAGTAAAGGATATTATAACATAACATAACACAGACATAAATAAATACACAAAACATAAACAAACATAACAACACAACATAACATAAACATAACATAAACACATACACACACACACATAACACACACACATACATACACACATACATAACATAACATAAATAAATAAATAAATAACAAATCATTCCTCCAAGGTGCAAGTTAAGGTGTTATGCAATGTAGGCACACTACAGTACATAAGTTAACACCCAAATTTCGCCAGATATGTTAAGTCCCTATGTAACAGGTGGCGAGTCTGGTGCCATGCACCGGGCAATGCATTTTTAGGGTTTAAAAACTTCATAAAAATATGAATAAAGTATACATTCGTAAGGACGATCTTATGTAAGTTTTAACCATTGATTTCAATTGAATTAAAGACAAAGATTCGCAGTGGTTCGGTGAAAAAATGTAATATGCCGTTGGTCCCGGCTACAGCAAATGATTCTGGACAGCATAGCTTAGGTAGGTACTTATCGGCCATAATCGCAAAAGCTGACTTTTAGAATAGGTATGTAATTTAGAAGAACTGTGAAATAAGACTGATGAATGAATGATTATAATTATTGAGATCTACAATTTCAAAAAAAAAAAAAAATTTATAATGTATACAAAAAACAAATGTAAGTGTGTGTGTGTGTGTGTGTGTGTTTGTAGTGTAATGTAATATATGTGTATGTGTGTGTGTGTGTTATGTGTGTATGTGTGTGTGTGTGTGTGTGTGTGTGTGTGTGTGTGTGTGTGTGATACAGGCATTATCAGTTGCACCAACTGCCTGCCTGATAATAATAATATAATAAATTTACCTCAGAAATGAGAGATTATCTAAAGAGAGAAAATAATAATAATTTGTAAAAGGTCAGGCCATAACTTAAAAATAACAACAACATCAAGTACGTGTCGACAAAATCTAATATGAAATATGAAAAAATATGTGCATTACACAAAAGTATTATTATTAAGAATAAATTTTCTTATCTATCTCTCAAATAGTATTTTCCCTTACTTTTTGTGCACATTAACTTTTTGCGGTCAAGTGCTTAGAATTCTAAGCAATACAGAATAGTCTTTTTCTAAGAAAGTGGCAATAAAACTGTACATAACACTAGCCGAGTTTGGGGTTAATTGTATAAAAACTTTTAAACGACATTTTTCATTCGCAAAAATGAATCAGCATTTATGTAGCTCTCGGATACAATGTGTTTTATGCTATTGAATGGTATTTGTGGATCACTTATACTTATTTCTTCGGTTATAAAGTCGGGTCGCAATAACGGAACATTAAAAATACTGTTCAGGTTCTGCAGATTATCTCAATTTAGAACATTAATAATTTCATCGAAGTTAATAGTAATGTGTTCGTCGTATTGAGCGGTATATGAATTTAAGCGATGTTAAGAATAAATCAATGAAGAAATGAAGAATAATCAATGAATCAATGAAGTTACGATTGAAGGATTTCTTATACCTTGCTCATTAATGAATGATGAGGGATGGTTTCGAAAATTGCATCGAGAATTATTCTATGACAAAAATTAAAGCGCATTGAATTGATGCTAAAATGATTATTAAGCAGGCCTTCTTAATTATCCTGTCATATAACCCTGTTTGGCTGTACGTATCCTGTAGGTTCTACCTTCACCTTATCGTCGGTTCAACTTGTGGGCTCTCTATCTGCCTTATTGGTTGTTCTACGAATAATATATAAATGAACAGCTACAGAATGTAATCTAAAACATAACAGCTAGGGCCCGTAGACGAAAGGCCCTTAATCTATAGCTAGTAAGTATTGAAAAATTTATGCGAAAAAATTTTATGCGACTCGGATCAAATCTCCGTAAAATCACTGTCAATTTAGATTCTCTATTGGACGTTGGAAATTATATCGGTAGCGACGTACTTCATATCAAACAACGTCTCGTCTACGGGCTCAGAACCGCTAACACGGTGATTCTCCTCGCATTCCCCGCGGGTCTAGTACTGCATTTTATAATGCAGCATTTGCGTAGACCCGTTCTCATGCCACACCAATTAACCCGGCTAATTAACGTGATTGACCGCAGACACTCTGACGTCGTAATTACACGTCAGCTTTCTAAGATCCTTTGCGGTGGGTTAAACGGCTCACAGGGTTATAGAGAACAGTATATCAAGATAGAGGAGCTCGATGGCGTAATGGTTACCACCGTGGTAACCATTACGCCGTGGATGGGTGACCAAAACTTTGTGATCTCCGTGCTTCCGATGACACCTTAAGCCGTTTTCCCGGTCGCTATTGCAACCGTTTCTACCCATCAACCAGCATTGGGCCAGCGTGGTGGTGTTACGGCCCATACTCCTCACGTGTATGTTTCCATGAGGAAGACCTGTGCCCAGCAGTGGGACGTATATAGGCTGAGGACAATATAGCAAGATATTGTCCCAGAACTGACGGCCATTGGGGCGGAAAAGTTATTGAGTACAACCGCGTACTGGAAACTGCAGCGTTATGAAGGTTGGGAGGCCAATATTCAGCAGTGGTCCTTATACAGCTGATGATGATAGATAGATAACTCTTTATTGTTAACAATACAATACAATAAAGAGTTATCTATCTATCCTAAAAAGAAATAACAATAGATAACATAAAACAATCGGCGGTCTTATCGCTAGGCAGCGAGGCCTTCCAGACAACCTGAGAGAAGAGATTTTATGGGTGCAAAAATAACGTCCATCCATCTGACCAAACCCAATTTTTGTATGGCTAAATGTGGTCTTAAGGAACACAGTGCTCCTTGGACTCTGCCGATCCCTTCGGGGATTACAGGCGTGATTGTATTTATGTATATATGTATGTACAAATAACGTAAAAAGTAAAACCATTAAATTTAAGGAGCGTGAAAAACAGCATGAATAATTAAACTAATTGAGTTGAGTAAAAATTTTTGACTTTTGTTTTAAAAACATCGACGATGATAGCAAGGATTTGGTGTGATTTGAATTAACACAGTAAATTCTAAAAACGATAACTACAGTGGCATTTGAAATGAAAATTTTAGAGTAGGGTAAGTACGAAGTTCATTAGTTTAAATAGAGAATTACTTGTTATTGAGAATTATAGTCCTTGGGGTCTCCGTACTCCACTGTTTCGGACAATACAACAAAAGCATAGATTTGTAACAACTGTAAAAGTTTTTTTAAAGCAAACTATGTTTTTCTGGAACTACATTAATAAAACACTAAAATATTACATTTACCTACCTCTAACATTCCACTTCGTCCACATAATCTTGTTACAAGACGAGACTAGCCCATACAAAGATACAAAATTTTCTTTTTGTCTCTTTGTATGGGCTAGTCTCCGAAATGGCTGGACCGATTTCAATCAAATTTTGCAAGGTGATTCCTTATATCCCTGGTCAACATCTAAGATACTTTTTATTCCGGAAAATGAAAGGGTTCTCGTGGGATAGTTTAAAAACATAGTAACGGCGGACGAAATCCCGGGCAACAGCTTGTAATTAATATAATTCCTATGCTGTAAAATATTAAAAGAGAATACTATGGAGGACGAATTTTGGTTGAGGAGCTCGGAGGCGTAGTGGTGAGTACGCTTTGGCTTTCGATATCGAAAACAAAGCTACCTTCGCCATAGTCAGGTCGTGGATGAGTGACCAAAACTTTGTGATCTCGAGCTCCTTCATGTTTCGGAAGTCGTTGGTCCCGGTCGCTATTGCTCCGTTTTTTCCATCCATCAACCCGCATTGGGCCAGCGTGGTTGTTTTACGGCCCATACACTTTATATGATTCTCCATGAGGAAGGCCTGTGCCCAGCAATGGGATGAATATAGGCTGAGAACGAATTTAAATTCGCCTTAGCTGAAGCAAGCAATTCAGATTGCTTTGAATTGGGAATGACAGCACTACTTTTGCGGGTCGCCGGATTAATGCCCACTGCAAGCTCTGAATACCATCACGCCACACGTCACTGAGTTTGAATACAATCACGCCTCCTACACATCAAAGATATATTACACCTAGAATACATAAAGTACGAATGATTTTAGTTAGAATAGAAGAATAGAGTCCAAATCCTTAAAGAAAAAATCAGAAGACAGCGAATGATTCCAACAACAAATTACAGATTTGCTATTTCAAATTTCGATCTTATTAATGATCAATACATCTTACAATTCATTAACAACGAATACAGTGGGTACACTGTTATATAGTGTACACTGTGCTCGTAGTTTTTGTCCTTCCCCGTATGGGGCCGCCTGATGATTGATGGAACTAAAACGACTAGGAACCAGCTTAGTGTCATTAGTATCCAAATGCTTCGTATGTATATAGAGTGTATTGGCAATTATCTGTGTTAAAACAAAAAAGATGTAAGCGGTTTACATTTTTCTTTGTTCCTTGCTATTTTCGTAAGACAATCATTAGCCTAGTGTGAGTTTTTTGAGTTATTGAGAGTGGAAATATTTGTCGATAAATATTTTTGCAAAACACGATAGAAAACGAATGGCTTTATGGTGGTGTAATGTGTTGTATTCTTTGGTTTAACGGGTGCCATCACTTTGTAAGGAAACTACACTCATTTGCAAAAAAAAACGGGCGGTTTTGATTTTCATTCATATTTAAAAAGATACAATACAAAAAAGGTTTCACTCGTTTGTACACGTTACTGGCCGGTTTTAAAAATGCCGTGGTATTTAAAAAAGTACGTTCTAAATTCAAATTTTCATTTGATGCTCATTTTTACCGAATACCCCTTTTTATCCTACATTTTTGGCGCGAAGTTCCAGAAGTTAACATTGTCTTTCATAATTTTTATTCAATTTTCATCGATTAATTTCATATCCTTGACTGTCAAAGCTTTATTTATTGCTGTTTGGCTATATCAAAAATGGTAGATAAAGTGGTAAAAGCTACCAAAATTATCGCGCTGCTTGAAGAGGGTTGCAGCCAATGCTTCGTGGCTAGGAGGCTAAATGTTAGTCGCTCGACGGTCCAAAGTGATATCAGGAGACTGGTTCCGTCGACAGAAGGCCTGGTTCTGGAAAAAAACCATGTACCCAACCACGGGATGATCGTTTTCTTGTGAGTCGCGCATTGAGAAATCGCAAATCCTCCTATGTGGATCTTAAGAACAACCTCCAAGAAGTAAAAAATGGGATAAAACTACCTATATGCATATTAGTCTGTGGACGGTTAGGAGGAGGCTTCTCGCTGCCAATATACGCAGTTACCGCCCGGCTCGCGGTCCCAAATTACTCCGTTAACACCGAGTTCACAGGCTTAGGTTCGCTAGAAATTGTGAATCATGGACTCAAGAAGATTGGAATAGGGTTTTGTTCTCTGATGAAGCCAGGATATCTCTGTTCGGTGAAGATCGACGTCGGCGAGTGCTAAGAAGACAAGGAGAACGCTTTGCAGAGGCATGTTTCGAAGAAATCACACCTTATGGTGGGGGCTCTGTTATGTTTTGGGCAGGAATAAATTCAATGGATCGTACAGAGTTAGTCTTCATTGAAAACGGCTCACTGACTGGGCATCGATATATAACGGAAGTTCTTATTCCTCATGCACAACCCGCATTGGCCGCTCTAGGTGAAGACTTGATTTTGATGGACGACAATGCTCGCGCCCACCGATCTTGCGATTTTAAAGCGTATGTGCAAGAGGTCGGCATTCGTCGTTTGGATTGGCAACTCGAAGTCCCGACCAAAATCCCATAGAATATGTCTGGGACGTTCTGAAACGGCGAGTGAGATCAGAACAACCGGCTCTGCAGACTATCAGAGAGCTGAAGAATGTGATTACTGCGAAGTGGGAACGTATTCCGCAAGCAAGTATCCGGGATATACTCGCTAGCATGCCCAGACGAATTCAAGCTGTGATTTTAGCTAGAGGGGGTCACACTCGATACTAAACATTTATCATCATCATTTATATTTATTTATTAAAGAAAAACAAAAATACTTTTTTTTTACTTCATGAGAATATGCACTACTAGCGAACATACACTACTAGTGAGGTTTAGCATTATTTCCCATAAATTGCATCAAAATTTTATGAAATACTGATTATAACATTTTTTTCTTATTAATTTACCAAATTGTGAGGATAAAACTATCTATAATTATCAAACAAAGCAATATTATCATTTGAAATGGTTAATTGCTTAGGTGCCCGTTTTTTTGCAAATGAGTTTAGATTAAGTATGGTTTCTTCGTTCTTCTGATAGCACTGTAAGCCATCGGTCCTGCTGCCCGAGTCTCTAACTAAATTCCAATAAATTTGCACCAATATTGATTTGACAACATTAAGTTACAGAGTAGGGCAGCTGGTCACTATTACAACCATTTCTAACCACAAATCCTTATTAGACCAGCGTGTTGATGTTACTCATTCACATTTGTGTTGTCTCCATATAGAAAGAGCTGCGTCCAGTAGTGGGAAGCATACAGGCAGTAAACATTTGAGATATCTCTAGATTCTAGCCGAGCGTACACATATAAAATAAGGGTGACACAATAAATAAAATATCAGCAATAATTTCAAAAGTTACGGTTCAATAAATGTGTATAATTCGTTTATGAGTATTTTTTATCGGGCAAAGGCCACTTGGTTAATAAAATTATAAACAACCTGACAAAACTACCTACTAAAGGCGTTCTTGGCGTTCTTTGTTTTTCTTTCATAACTATAATGTGGTCGAACTCTTTATTTTGTACCTACAATCTATCAATAACAGCCTCGCTGATAATAGATTATGTGCGGGTGCAGGAACTCAGGTTCGTTCCTTACTTTTTACATTTTTCATATGTCTTAAATACCTTCCTAGAATCTATACTAACCTCTATGTTATAGTTCCCGAAACACCTTCAGTTGCAACACTGCAGTGACTTTTTCCTTCTCTATCCATGTTCGCCGTCGGTGCCATCGATGACAGAACACTTGCAGCCAGCCGGGTTAGCCTTCAACCAAAGAAGTTCCGCACATACCCGTACGTCTACATCTACTGTCCTTACTTGGCATATTCAATCCTATGTTACAACACAGGTGCCAACGAAAAAATGAGTCAAATAAAGTGCAGGCCTGACGAATAGCTAAACTATCCAATATTTACGGGACAATTATTCTAGGTTTGCGTTTTCCGGAGTTGAGAAAACATTCGATCATATACTGTGTTGTGTCTAGTGCAACGTAAATAAAAACAAAAGTATACTTCTTGACTTTAATTATTTCAGCACCATCAAATGGGTAGATTTTTTGTTACAATATTTAGTGTAAAGCTAAGTTACTGGTTCTCTAAACGCAGTATGTCCACAGCATCTCAACGGCCGTTTCTGTCAGGGCGAGCCAGTGAAAAAACAAGACAAAAAATACTTATAAAAAGCTGGCCCCGCCTGTGGTCGCGACGAGATGCTATTGTATACAGTTTCACTCTTACCCTTTTAGATATAAGGCGTATTTTGGAACACTAGCAAACATCGGCGAAGTTGATCGTGCTCACATATTTTTAAACCAAGGTTACCTTTTCGCGAGTCGTGGCGATACTACTATTGAGTTCGTGTATAATGTGTGTATTGTCTGCGAGTGAGATCAGATGGAAGATACCTTTTTATAAGCTTAAATAGTATAAGGCACGCAACGTCGCGTGATCACATTAAGCTGCATCTTACAATGATTCGATTACAACTCTAGGATGCATTTTATTGGGTAATTAACATTTTTTTAAATATGGAAGCTACTTATGGCTAAATACTTATGACACGATCAACTTCTCGCTTTTATAAAACCATTATAGATTCTGATCTGTTGTTGTTTGGAAATGTATAGCAATGAATTTCTGCTTTCGTCTTCTATTGTAATCAATTGCATACCGTACGTTTTGTAAGAAAAAATAAGTTATTTAATGTTTTCAATTGCATAACAGTTATTGAAGAATATTGTGGAAATGTCTGATAGATAAACTTAACCACATAGAACTCTGATAGAATAACAAGGTTATCTACGTATGTACCAAAAAGAGATTTTTGGAAGTAATCCAAAATTGATTAGAATTTAATAATAATTTAATAGTTAAGCTTTGGAAAGGCTTAACCTTTCAGAAGAAATTACATCTCTACTTAGTCATGTAAATTGAGTTGATTTCTGGTATGATTTTTGGCACATTTTTTATATCTCAACAATCACAGCTTTAGCAGCAATAATACACATTCATTATCAGCCTATATATGTCCCACTGCTGGGACAGGCCTTCCTCATGTAAAAACACATGAGATGTATGGGCGATAACACCACCACGCTGGTCCAATGAGGGTTGATGGGTAGAAACGGTCACAAATTCGACCGGGACCAACGGCTTAACGTGCCTTCCGAAGCACAGAGGAGCTCGTGATCACAAAGTCTTGGTCACCCATCCACAGCCTGACCATGGCGAAGGTAGCTTTGTTTTCAATCGAAGCCAAAGCGCACTGACCACTACGCCACCGAGCTCCTCTACATTTTATACATATTATCTAAATAAGATTTTAAGGAAGCGAAGATAAATCCCTCAGTTTTGTAGGACAAACTAAGGACCAGTTGTCTGTGCCTGGAAATATCTGTGAATGAAATATGTACGCCGTTGTTATATTTATAGCTACGTTTATGCTTCTCTTCTCTTTTTAGCCGAGCCCCGAGCCCGACCCGGCAAATAGCATCCGATTGGCTTTTACTACCTTCCTTAAGAACAAGGGATATCCATGT
Organism: Parapoynx stratiotata; assembly: GCA_910589355.1. Classification (NCBI taxonomy): domain Eukaryota; kingdom Metazoa; phylum Arthropoda; class Insecta; order Lepidoptera; family Crambidae; genus Parapoynx; species Parapoynx stratiotata. Next base: position 2,331,729 of record OU342458.1, read on the forward strand.
CGTATTTCAATAAAATTTATAGCTCCCTATATTATTTTATCTGTTTCCGACGTTTAAATTTTATTTTCGCATTGACGATTGGTTGTAATTAAGTGGTCAATGCTCTCAGCTTATTTACTCTGCTATGTAAAGGTATATATGTACTTTGATTATGTATACACATATCTAAATACCGGTCAACATTTGTTTGAATAGTTTTAGTGTCTTAGTTTTCTAAATTCTGTTTTTGGCAACAGTTATTTTTAATATGTATCTGTGTTATGTAAATATTTGTGGTATAGCTTGAGAACCTGTATATAGATAGAACTATTTTTTGCTATAAATATAGTATCACAAATGCTTATAATATATTTTTAATTAAAATAATTAGAAATTCAAATGATCCTTGAGAATGTAGCTCATATATATCACTAATGTTATGTAAAGCAAATCTTTAATAAAACTTTGAAGGAATTATAAATATTTATGAAAAAATAATGATGGCAGCGTTGTCAAATTCGGAAAAATGTTTAAGGATTGCTTAGTTTAAATTTATTTTAAAGGAAAGACGCTTGATTATTATATGATTTATAGCAACGTTATCAAGACCGCATTTGCATCGGCCAATCGTTGAACTGTCTATGGACACAGATCAGTCTATGAAAATCAGGTAGCATGGGAAGTTTTGGACCTGCACCAGACTGCACTAGTTGTGTGGTAGCGGCTCATTAAAAGAATACTACTAACCCTTGGGAGTCGTAATAGGCGACTAATGGACTTAGAACTGCACAACCATCCAATAGGTTATAGCGGCAACGGGTTCACCACCTGTCGCGCTGAGCTCATGTGCAGTCAACCCTTGGTGAAGTGCTTTTGTGGTGCTTTGGCCTAGTCTCTGACTAACCCATAAGGGATAATAGTCGTGATTACATATGTGCATATGCATGCACCAGTCTAGACCCCATGTCAATCTATGGGTTCACTATGCAAGAGATAATAACGCAGTTGTCGTCTTATTATATACGAATATTAGAAAAAAAATTATATCGAAAAAGAGATTACACGTATTAAGGTCGCAGAGACCCCTGACCTTCAGAAAATAATTACAAAATTACAATTTATTATAAACTATTTATAGTCTTGGTAAATGTAGAAAAAAGTCTAAACCTTCTTTATATAGCTTAAGAATAGATGTATTTAATCTCTCCGATTTGTCTCCATTCAAGTTATTTAGCACATGGGACGATTCTGACCTTTAGCCGGTTTTGTTCATTGATAGGTACATATTATACGTAGGTCTGTCACTTAATTGAACGGAATTTTATTTCAACATTGTAATTCAATGCTTATTTATTGATCACAATGATCTTAAAGTGATCTACAGATCATTTGACATTTGAAGAGAGGAGAGCGCGCGTTGATGTCTTTACTACACAATGCGCTTAATGAACTAGTTATTTGAAAGGTTGATTATAAAATATTCATTTTGATATAGTAATAACTTAATTAGCATTGTATGTAAGATGCTTAAATATATTATGAGACGTTGAAGTTTATTACAAGATAAGGTATGTAATTATTAAGGTAAACATGGGTATTAGCGCGGTAGTAAAAAATCTGCAGGTATTACCGAGGAGGTAAAAAGTCAAACTATTATGAAAGATTTATAACCGTTTAACTGGATCTATGGCGCATTGTACACAAGTTGTGTAATTGCTTAAACCCTAAAGTAGATATTGGGCAATATACTGGACACCAACATTGAACATTTATATAGCAAAGTTTTATAATTATATCTTCTTAATTTAGGTTGCAATAGTTTATTTATATGTAAACTAATGTAATATATATAAAATTACTAACAAGATGCATGTGCTCATAGCGCGTTAGTCACCGCCGCAATGTCAACAAAGAGACGTGACGCAACCACTCACGGAAAAACTCGATTTATTTGTTACTTTATCTTGCAATAATTACTCTTTACTCCTGAATACATTCTATAAGACCTGTGAATATGTGTACATAAACTAAAATTATTACAGCTATTATAGATTTTTTGTAATATTCAAGGAAACTCGTGTGTCCAAACAAATGTACTATTTTAGTGACATTTTGTGATGAGATGTGTACTCGTAGTTATTGGCACTAGTGCCTCCAAAAAAAAAATTGTTACATGTATATACATATTGATTTGATTATTTATCTCATGTAGAGAAGCTCTAATTGAGAAAAAAGTTTAATTTATGTTATTATTTACTTGAATAAAAAAAACTATTATTAAATAAATAAATGAACATTACATCTCTCATGTTCGGTAAGTAGGTCCTTAATACCCCCAGATGCGGGTTGTAAGTGATCAATTACCGCCCTAGGTTAATAATGTAGCTAGAAACGCCCTAGGGCGGTAAGTAATTAAAAAAAAACTCTTTCAAAAAGTTCGCGTACATCTAACCATCTTACTGGCACTAGACATCATGCATTCAGCCCAATGACAAAAGAGGTCGCTTCGCTATTTTCATCAATTTTGAATATCGAACGGTGAAGCTAAATTTAGTTCTTGAAAATAAATTTATTTATTCTTGTAATGCCTTTTTTTCCACTTACCTCACAATCGAGATGTAAAGCAGAGTAGTTAGCTCGGGTGTAAGCATCAATTGCACCCTCGAACTATAAGCGCCCTCGCTGCGCTCGTGCGCCTAAATATCTCGGGCTGCAATTGATGCCTTACAGCCCTTGGCTACTAATCTACTATTGTCTAACAAAGAAGCTCAGTTCAACCAATAATATCGTAAAAGGTTTTTAATTTAACTACGAAAGTAATGATAATGTTATGTTATAGTATTTTGTAGACCCTGGTCAAGTTAGTTCTATTTTTAGGGACCTTCAAAGTCTATCAAAATTGATATCTTCAGTTATTTGCGGAACTTTTAATCCGTTATGTGCGTTATTCAATAACTTCAAAATAAATGTATTTCGAAGAATTATTTATTTGTAATTTATTCTGAAGAATGAAAAAATATAACGGGAATATTGGCCCTCGTCTGCCTAAATATTTTGGTTTATTTAGATTTTAGATCTTAAAACGTCTTTAAAGTTGATGACAGTAAATAATTGAGTTGCAGAGATAATTTGTAAGTAATGATTCGGCAGTGTCCATTATACTGCTCATAAAAGATATTGATGTTCATACTGGACATGTATTTTTAGAAAATGGGGATATACTAAATTTTTTTTTGTCCAAACAACTCCCATATGTAAATTAAAATGCAGATAATCGTAATTTTTCACAATCGCTTGCCAAATTAAGGCTTTAAACTAAAATAATATTACATACTTCCGCAATACCTGCAGATTCTTGTCAAGGAATGTAGAAGAAGCTATGGTTGCTGGCGAAATTTTGAGAGATATCCAATAATAAAAATTGAAGTAGAAAATGTTGCAAAATTGAATATTTTTACATAGTGATTTATAAAGGATTATCCTTTACTTGGCTAACGACAACCGAGTCTGTAATCAACACATTTCGTAATAGTTTGAATAGCATAAGGGAAAATAAATCATCTTCTTTGTCCTGCTCGGTTCCTTGTTAATTTACTTGGGGTCGGTGCAGCATGTCTTCTACATTGTCACTCTAGGGAAAGTTAATGAAGAAAATAATACACCAAATAATATTCATAAATACTTTTATTTATGAGGCAATTTAAATTGCTGCTAAGGGTATATACATCGATAAGGCCGTCGTGAGACGCACCGTTGGCCATAAACCGCGGTTATAGCAGGCCCTCATTATTATTTATACAAGTTTATTAACATCGCACTAATTAAATGGGATTAGGGCGTATTTTTGTAATGATGACATAAGATCATCACTTAAGTACGTTGCTTGTGAATATCGATTGCCACACACTGTGCCCGGTGCATGGCAACAGTCACGCAGGCTCCTGCTACAGAGCGACTTATCATATCTGGTGATATGTGGGCGTTGACACCTCTGCCTACCCTTACTATGGTAAAGGCATAATGATATGTCGGTATGAGGTGCTCGGTGGCGTAGTGGTTAGTACATTTTGCATTCGATACGAAAACAAAGCTACCTTCGCCACGGTCAGGCCGTGGATGGGCAACCCAAACTTTGTGATCTCGAACTCCTTTGTGCTTCAGAAGGCATGTTAAGCCGTTGGTCCCGGTCGCCAGTGCAACCGTTTCTATCAACCTACCCGCATTGGGCCAGTGTGGTGTATTTCATCCATGAGGAAGACCTGTGCCTAGCAGTGGAATGTATAAAGAGCTGAGAACGGATATATACGATCATTACGAATATGCTAGGAGGCGGGAGGCTCTGGGAACGGCTCGTTTCCAGGAACTAGGATGGCATATCAGGGAGTTTTATTGGTGGTGACGGTGTTTCTGGTGTCCCACACACGCCTACCGCCTAGCCACCGGTAGATGCGGTCCGTAAATGGATTGCTTTAAAAAAAGGTGTTGATTTGTTTTATCATTATAATAATAATATGATAAAATGATGATGATACCATAGAGGTAGAAAACATCTAAAGCTGGATATAATTTTACAGTCTTAACGAACGAACAATAGTAAAAATTTTCCAACTATGCTGCAAACATACTTCAAGTTTCTTATTATCGATATAAAATAATAATTAAAATTTTACTCGTTTAACTAGTTACAGTTGGAAGTCATGAACATTTAATTGATAGCTTACAGATATTTTAATAGAAGTCAAAGATTTAAATAAATATTGTACACTTTTAGAGGTTCTGGGTTCGATCCCCAGTGGAGACAAATGTGTGTGTGATGAATACAGGCATTTGTTCCCCAGTCTTGGATGTTTATATATGTATTGAACATTTTCTGTATATTTGTATTTATCTTTTAATTATATTTATCCGTCATCTAGTAACCGTAACACAAGCAGCATTAGTTGCTTAAAATGGGACTAGTTGATAGGTGTTGTTCCATTTACTGTGGACTGTACTAATTTATGGTTACTGGTGGCTTCAATATTTAATAAAACGACAGTACTTGTTTTAGACGTGTATTCTGATCACCAAGGCACGAACAAAGAGAAAGAAAAAGTGTTGCCACAATTAATGTTGCTAGATGCAACAGGTGTGAATGTCTGAAGATATTTATTTATTATTATTATACATAACCAGGAACACATAACACAAACGCTTGCGTGTGTTTATTTTGAGTTGGTTCGGTATTTGAATGTATGAAAAAAAACATTAAAGCACTAAGACCCTGTTCTAAGTAACATATATCTTCCTTAGCTGACAATAAATCTGTATTTTGAATATTCCGAGTTGATTTACACGCAGCTTAGCAAATACTGCTGATACATTTCACTCGATGCAAAACGCATTTCACTAATTGAAGAACATCTATTAACATAGGAATGTGCGAGAATAAATCCTTCGGTATAAATGTCTTTTATTAAAATGTGAAATATTGGGTCCTTACCTATGAAATTGGTGTTTTTTTTTTTCTTAGTATTTTGTCTGTAACTATTAAGATTCAGAGTATTCCTAAAAAATAATTACCTCGTCTAAAAATAGACTATATTTTTGAGCTCTTTTGATTTGTTTTGATAATTTGTTGTAAGTTTAATTGTGTTAAAATTGGACACGGAGACAACTCTTTTTAAGTGCCTCCCGAATACATCATTTTATTTGCATTCACTTAAAAACGATAAATAATTTTTATGAAGTGTGATATTACACATATTACTAAAGCTTGTCTAATGATACATGCCAAATATTATTATCTCTGGATTTGTTGTTGTGAAGAAAACTGATAAAATGTTAGTATGTAAAACGCAGACATCCCCAAAATCTCCATACAAAACACCAATTTCATAGGTAAGGACCTAATATATCTTGCATTGAGTAAAATGTGTATATTAGATTAAATATAGCGCGGGCAGTGCCGTCTTCACGGCTCGCCCACATTACCAGCGAGCGGGCGAGCGAAAAAATGAGCATCGTCTTACCTCTTTTCGCATTTTGATTCACATCGCAATCTAAAGAGCTAAGAATGCAATGGTCTGGGCAATATGCGACTGTGGATTCTTCGCGGTTTCCAAACCAGACATTTGTACACATGCCCCCAGTCAGCATTTGACCGTTCGTCATAAACCTATATACGTCCCACTGCTGGGACTGCCCTTCCTCATGGAGAAACACATGAGGAGTATGGGCCGTAACACCACCACGCTGGCCCAATGCGCGCTGGTGGGTAGAAACGGTCACAAATGCGACCGGCACCAACGGCTTAACGTGCCTTCCGAAGCACGGCGGAGCTCGAGATCACAATGTTTTGGTCACCCATCCACGGCCTGACCATGGCGAAGGTAGTTTTGTTTTCGATCGAAGCCAAAGCGCACTGACCACGACGCCACCGAGGTCCTCCTTTTAACGTTCATCCAAGACATATTGGGTGATGTCAGGGAGGGATAGGATAGGGAAGCACAAAAGATCCCATAGGGTCGAAGTGCCCTGAGTTATCTCAGCCTCATCACAAGAATAGAATGGATAGAACTAGCCTACGTCAGTGATGCGAACGAAACGAACGAAACATCAAAGACTACAGCGATGCCACAATTCACCTTGTTAGCCAACTATCGCTTAGCATGTCCATAGTTTCCATCGCTACGTTCTCTCACTCGCTGGAAATGTGGCCTGCGGTTTAACAAGCAAGATTAATGGATACTTTCAGAGCCATTTCGTTGCACGTCTGGACATGTCTCAGCTCAGTTTCAGCGAATATTAACCCCGAAAGGTCGTTGAGAACAAACAGGTTTGGACCCAGCAATCAATCTGAGTTACTGAATTTCGGAGCTGGAGTACCGCTGAAAGTTTTTGAGTAGTCGTATCAATCTTATGTCCAAGCATTAGTGCCTAAAATGGAAAAACCAGTGAAATGTTTGTTTTTTCGATAACTTGAAACTGCAATTTGATTATAGTTCTTTTATCTTGCGTTCTAAGTAATAAATTAGAGACAAAAAGAATGCAATAAACTCAGTTTTTTAAGTAAAGTTGTATTTTCAAAACAAATTTTCTTTTATTAGACTTTAACGAAAACCAAATATATAATATGTAAAATTTTATTGTTACTTGTTTACTTACAGGATGCTTGAATCATAATTTAAAATCTAAACAAATTTTGAGATGATAATATTCACGGTCAGATAAATCCACCTTTTATACCTTAGATCAGCGGATTAAATGAACAACACATTAATTAGAGGTTTAATAACAAACACTTGATAACAGATAAATCCCACTGCGCAAAAACACTTAAATACTGTTATCATTAAGTATTGTAGAAAGAAAAAAACATAAAAAGGAAGTAATTTAGAATCGCTTTAAATTTTAATTAATTCTACGAGAGGTAACACAGGAAAGTCCGCGGAAAGGAAGACGAGTGTTTAGTTTTGTATTTATAATTTGCTAGCTATATCTTTGTTTAAGTAAGAGTACATTTTCCCAGCTGATGTTTATTTTTAATTAGTTTTATAACTGTTGTTGGTCCCGAGCCTTACTTTTCAACCTTTTTTATTTTATACATTTTTACATAAAAAAAATCTGTCCGGTTGCTTGCCACTTGTGTGTATCTTCTGCTCGATTGTAAAAGAAGTAGATCCAATGATTTTCTTTTAGAAACATCATCGGATTTAACTAATTTTTCTCATAACTCGCTGATTAAATTTACGACTAAGTACCAAATGTTTCTCTGGATGAACAATTTTAATAGGAAAAAGCATGATTATAGTAAAAAGTCTTCGTCGCTTGTAAATTGCAGTGCAATACACTAAACAAACTGAGTAAGTGTTTTGTCAGTGTTAGCGTCTCGTCAGACAGTCAGTTTCCTCAGTCCACTAGAGCGCGCAATAAATGGATCTTGGAATTAGAACAAGAAACAAAACGATCTAGACCTTCTGAGACCCGCGATTTATTTTTATAGTTCCAAGTCTAGTCTGAGAGCTATTCTGCGAAGTTGCTTAGATTTTATAGTGTTTTTTGGTCGGATATTTCGGCGGCTTTGTGTAACGGCCGCGGTGGCCTTGTGCGTCCGCACGTCCTGGGTCAGAGGAGACATTGCACCATGAACTATTATGAAACCTACACTTTTTCTAGTTGGCTATTCTTGTATTTCAAACTGGTTTTTAGATCAAAGTATTCTATTTAGTACTATCTGTGAAAATGATATACATACACATATCATATCATTACAGATATACAAACCACAGATTATTTTTTTACATACGACGGGTAAGCTCTTGACCTTCATCTCACCTGATGGTAAGTGACGATGAGGCCGAAGGTGGAAGCGAGCTTCACCTGTAATCCTCAACAACTGAGGAACTGGCTATCTTACCTCTGATTGCCGCAACACAACTTTGCTTAAAACATTGTTATTATGGCGACAAATTTAGGTAAGACGGTGGTAGCTAGCCAGGCGGGCTTAGTAGCCATACCACCAACCAAACCGAGCAGAAAAACTTCTGCCCCCATGGGGAATCGAACCCGGACCTCCCGATCAACACCCGGTGGTGTGAACCACTAGAACAGAGAGGCGGTTGGATATACATTTACATAGATGACGTAATGACGTAAGTTCTGCGAGTGTCCGAAAACCTCGACCTTACGTCGGGGTTGGCCGCTGCTAACTAGTCTGCGCGCGTCCGAATGGCAAACACCAAAAACAGCCTTTGTTGTGTGATAATTGGTGGAGCGGCATCGTCTGTTTCGGTATCTTACAATCAGTTTGGATCTCCCGTCCCAAAAATACTGAGATGTCACAGTAGACGTTAAAAAGTTCATATGCTTGGTGTTGCGGACTGGTCTGCGGCCGTAGAGCTGGCGGGCAAACACTCAGATAATTTGTCTATTACTTGTTTTTGAATTTTGTACAATAGCTGTTTTTTTATATACGTTTGACATGTTTTTCTATTACTATTGTTTTATTAGTCTTGCGAGAGTAAAGCACAATATTTTTAACTCCGCTTTTTATTGCTCTCGCCAACACTTGCTTTCAATACAAATCGTTAAACTTAAGTTATATATCTGCGGCATATGATACGTTCATACCGTTGAATTGATGAATACTAAGGGCGAATTTGACCAAACTCCGTGTTACACGGGGGTTGGGACACCAATAAATGCTTAAATTTCATTGGTCGAATCTGTTGTAATGACGGAGTCCTGCATTAGCGTACACCGCCGAATATTCGCCATGTACCTACCTGACAGCTAAAAAGTTTTGGATGTTACAACAACCGTGTTGCTAATGAAAATATTTCTAATTCGCCCTTAGTGTCATATTATAAAAAGTTTGGCCACAGATTTATTTGACAGGGATTTTAATATATTGGGCAAAATGTGAGGGAGTAAGGAGTATGTAAGTATTATTGTAGTGTATTGAGAGGAGCTCGGTGGCGTAATGGTCAGTGCGCTTTGGCTTCGGTTGAAAACAAAGCTACCTTCGCCATGGTCGGGCCGTGGATGGGTGAGCAAGACTTTGTGATCTGGAGCTCCTCCGTGCTTCGGAAGGCACGTTAAGCCGTTGTTCCCGGTCGCATTTGTGACCGTTTCTACCCACCAACCCGCATTGGGCCAGCGTGGTGGTTCATGTGTTTCTCCATGAGGAAGGCCTGTCCCAGCAGTGGGACGTATATAGGCTGATGAAGTATTATAAATCGCTATAAAAATTAAAGTTAGATTGACATTTACCTAGCTCGCGAGATTGTGAACTGTCAAAAAGCGGTGAACGTGCTGCTCACAACTAAACACATAGTTTTCTGTTAGCTTTCAATGGTATGTTAAAATGTTAAATTATTTCTCAATAACAAATGACGAACTATTCTGTAGAATCATAATACCCTCTTCTCGTATAGCGATGTTATTAAGACAACCTGTCTGTCAATCCGTCGTCTTAATATTGGCGTATTAAAGTAGCCAAAATAATCATAGCACGGCGCCACACCGGATGAGGTATCCCGGCGGGATATAATAAATATAAATTACATAAATTTTTTGTATCACATTTCTTGGTTTTGAATATTAATTTATTTAAATTACACTGTAAAATGTATTGATATTGAGTTGCACGATTATTTTTATTCTATGTTACCTAATTAACATCGTGCTGTGCGTCATATCCCTAATATCAGTAGCACGGCAAGTACAAGAATCTACGAACATTTAAATGATACACAAATTCATATCAGGCCCTTATTCCCGAAGGAGTAGACCGAGGTGTTGACATCCTCGTTTAGCCCGAAAAGTATATCTCCATGGAGCAGGGGCGAGCCTGTTACAGTTGTCAGTAATGTGCATTAAAATGAAAGATGAATAATAATATGTCATCCTGCCAACAGTTTTGCCATATGATTCCAGTGCTTTCGTGTAATAAGGTATACATCTCAAGTGACTGAAACAAGTCATCTAGCAGCCAAAATGATCATCATAATCAACCTTTATTGGGCCACCCGCGCACGCGTGGTGGTGTTACGGCCCATACTCCTCGTGTTTCTCCGTGAGGAAGGCCTGTGCCCAGCAGTGGGACGTATAAAGGCTGAGGACAATCAACCTTTAATCATCGATTGTTCGACCTTGGTTTCTTTCAAGATCTCTTTGTTCTACACTACGTTTTCTGGATCGCGGTCTTCACTCCACTTCTTTCTTCAACACTGTGGGGCGTGTACAGCTTCAACACTGTCAGATCTACGGCCAATGTGACCAGCGAAGTGGCAGTGACTGCAGTTTGCGAATTCGGCGAGAACCGTTACTTAACTCTGCCAGATGACTTAATTTCACAGAGATATAGCTCGTTGAGCGACTTTAACCTGATGATTATGATTACGTCACCTAGTAAGTACTTATAGAGCACTGGGTACCTACTCTGTATGCAAACCAACCGGTGTGTTTAAACTCGATCGTAAAACCATTTTTGATGGAACTTTCCTTTGATTTATATTCGTGGAGAAGTAATAAAAAACTAATTATCATTATATACTCAGATCAAATCAAATTATTTATTGCATTCCTTACTCTAATGTTAAGACGGCTGCCTCCTTCCGTCTTTAACGAGATGAAAACTCGGTTGATACTCAGTTATCAGTATTATTATCTTTTTCTGTCGTATAAAAGTAGTGTTGGCATTTCTGTGTTCTAGGCTATAATGTATAATAAAGTGCATTACATCGCGAGATATATCTCTCGTATACATGCCTCGTGAGTCTACTTTTATTTGTCTTAGCATGCATACATATAATCACGACTATTTTCCCTAAGGGTTAGTCAGAGACTAGGCAAAACACCGTGAAACAATCCAATGCCATAATCTGCGCTTCACCAAGCAATGACTGCACATGTGCTCAGCGTGACAGGTGGTGAGCCCGTCGCCGCTATAAGCTATTGACCGTTGTAAAGTTCTAAGTCCATTAATCGCCTTTTACGACACCCCAGGGAAGAGATGGGTTTGTAGTATCCTTTTAATGAGACGCTACCACACGTCTCCTGCTCCGGCTTTGTCCTAGCATCCGATGAAAATGTAAAAATAAACATTACTTATAGCTGCCGTGTGGTTATAATGAAATGAGTTAAATATCAGAGCTTCTATTTTGATTCCCCATAAAGCTTATAGCGAATGGGCAAATAGTTTACGATTACAGCTAGCCGTGTACTAGAGCGTGTTCTTGTCAGATAGCGAATTAAACGGGTGCTTCTAATACTGGCATTTACAGACCACCGCGCACCGGTATGAATTATATGGAATTAATGCTAAGAAGACTTTCATAATTTATATTCTATATATTCAGGAAAAGTGAATATTACGCATTAATCTGGTCTGACTCAAAATAACTTGTGTTGAGGGATCTAGCGTTACGTACAGGTGATACTACACGTACATAATTAATTATAAATTTTGTAGAACTATTATATTAAATTAACAATAATCTCGCAGACAATTCTTATTCATGATACAAACATTTGTCGGATTCGAACTCAAATAGTTGTCAAAACAAGAATTAAATACTTAAGTCCATAATCTTATTCAAATTTGGCTATCACTAAGAGAGAAGGAGAATTTTTATGTTTTATTTTATAGGTATGTTGACTCCCTACTGTTATAAACGCACTCTGAAAAATCACACAATCTTTGTTTTTCATGTACCAATTTTTTATAACCCAAAGGTTATTAATTTGTTATGTTTAAGTTCACTTTGAAATTAAAAGGGCAACTTAAAACTAGATTCACCAGCACGTGAAAAAAAGAATACGTTTATAATCTGTGCTGTTACAGGAGTGGATCGCGTGGGCTAGCCGTGGTCCGACAGTCATTTGTTTGTCGTAGAATCGCTACCGAGCTGTGCTAAGATTGCCCGACTCGCCGTTATTTAGTGCGTGGACGCTGGGAATAAATACTGCTGGATTTATTCATGAATAGAGAAATCTAAGAAGATTTACGATAGAGCACAGTCTTTATAGTTAATTTATTGTAAACGGATCGTGTGTAGGGCTATTTATAAAACTGGAGGGGAATTTGATATGGGAAATTTGATTGTCAGTAGTTTTAGATTTAGGATGCCATGTGGCAGCGTCAGTGTGTAGCGACAGTCGGCTAAAAACATGTGCTTGAATGAAATTGTGATGACGTACGGCACTGGATATGGCCACTTACAATGGGCCTCATAAGAAGGCCACACAAAGGGAAATGGAGAATTTCCTTGCGCGACCGAATCAGAAATGAGGAGATTTGTAGGAGAACTAAGGTTATCGACATAGCCCCCAGAATTGGGAACCTTAAGTGACAGTGGGCAGGGCACACTGCTCGTAGAGCTGACGGCTGTTGGGGCGGAAAGGTTTTCGAGTGGCGACCACGTACTGAGATGCGTAACGTAGGAAGCCTCCAAAAAGGTGGACTGACGATCTGGCGAAGGCCGCAGGAACTTTCTGGTTGCGGGCGGCGCAGGACCGGTCGTTGTGGAGATAATTGGGGGAGGCCTATGTCAAGCAGTGGACGTCATTAGGCTGATGGATGAATGGATGAAAGAAATTGCATTTTCCTGAAAAAAGAGTCATTTCGCTGCATCCATCCATACATCAGCCTATAGAAGCCCACAGCTGAACATTGGCCTTCCCCAATGACCTCCATAACGACCAATTCAGCTGCCTTTTGCTGCCTCTAAGCCGAATCTTAGCTTTACTGCAGAAAAAAGTACGATAGTGGTACCGCCTTTTCCTCTGGTAAAATCGGCTTGAAGTATCTGTTCGCAAACAATACAAGGCACCACAGCGTACGCATAGCTCGGTGGTGTAGTGGTTAGTAGGCTTTAGCTTTCGACGAAAACAAAGCTACCTTCGACATGGTCAGGCCGTGGATGGGTGACCAAAACTTTGTGATCTTCAGCTCCTCCGTAAGGCACGTTAAGCCGTTGGTCCCGCTATTGCAATCATTTCTACCCACCAACCAGTATTAGGCCAGCGTGGTGGTATTACGGCCCAAACTGCTCATGTGTTTGTTTCCACGAAGAAGGCCTGTGACACGTAAGTTGCCAACCTGGAACATAAGGAGACAAGTATCTGCTCAGAAATTTTAAAACACAACAGTGCAAAGTTTCTTCATGAGAAGAATTTAAAACCATTTCTACGCATTATATTTGTTAACCATGTTACTATGATTATAATCTACTGTTGTTACATCATTACACCAATCATCCCATACGTTTTTTTACCATTTTTTTACGTTTTTTTCAACTTCACGTATGACTGCCTGAACGTACAATGCTTTAATTAAAATTACTTTAAGATGTAAAAACAAGCAACAGAACACCACATAAATAAGGACCAATCTCAATATATTTTATCGTAATCAAATAATTCTTAAAAGCATCTGGTGTCCGTGTTTCAGATAACATTGGGACAACGCGCAAATAAAATAAAATATTGCTTTGTATTTCGGTGAGATAAGTACGTATGCGAATTCCAGGCCATATAAGGTACTGATGCAGATCGGGCCGGATTCTTTGAGTCAATAAAATGTGCACGCACCTTTAGAAACGCAGGGAGAAATGGCGAATAAGAGATAAGCCTCCCATTGCAATGAATTTGCATGAGAATACTATGAATGATTATAATACCAGTAGTTTTCTGCCTATGATAGAATTTCTAGCAATATTTTTAAGCTATTGCATAGCTTCTATCGCGGGCCTTGAGCGCGGGGACCGAATCCAGAAATTCCGTAACGAAAAAACCTCACGCTCCCCACTCCGATGCGCAAGGAGGTGTGGCTTGAAGGCCGTGCATCGTCTAACGTCGTTTCAGTTCGGCAGTCTTCGACACGGCGTTGTGTGCGTGCTTTAACAGCGTAACTTTTCAATTCAAGTTACACTTTTTAAAAGTGTAACTTGAATTAATATCAAAGAAAAAGAAATACTGCATGAATAAAATAAATAAATAAAATTATAATTGCATAAGTTGATACAAAATGCTATGCAATAGCTTTACCGCGGCAGTCCCCGAGTGCCACACGTCTTTTTTTAATTAACAAGTGACAATAAAATTTCCTTCGTGTACCACCAAGTCTTTCACATACAATGTTATGTCACTTTACTAGAGGGTGACTTGGTTTAAGGGTACCTTTAATCAAAAGTGCTTGCGTTGCTGTATTCTGGTACGAATGGTTAGAAAGGCAGTGCAATTTGTTAGGTGGTTTGTCTTTACATGTCACAAATGTGTTTGTCTGTGTAAACTGTGTAACGAGGCGCTATATCAGTATAACTAAGTACAGATTACTAAATGTATAAGCGACTCTTTGCTGTTATTTCTTCTTATTCTTCTCTGGCCATTTTCTCTTTTTTTCTGTTTCTAAACTAACCATCTGTCTCTTTTTTCATTGTCTTTGGTCTCTAATTTATATTATATATTATATTTATTAATTGTGCCTTAAAATTTTACCAATAAAAAAGTGACAAGCGTACCACTTATTTATATCTCCACCTACCACGTCACAACTGTACCTAATCCAGAAGGAGTGCAGGACTTATAAGGTCACTGCATACAGTCTGGTGGCAAATTTAATGTCATGTTAGCAATAAAATATCACTGGCGTTTCATATCTTAGTAGATTCGACTAATAAAATGAGTGTAAAAATAATTAAATCATTTCTAAAACATACATATTATCAATTAGACCAAAATATTAAGCAGCTTGTAATGTGGATTCTAAAGATATTTCATTAATAAAATTTGAAACTTCGGAAACCTCTCGTTAATGTCCATTAAAACACATGACAGGATATTTATAAATGAACTTATCGATAAACTAATCCAGTTTTAATATCTCAAATAATAGTGTTATACGTAAGAATGGTTTTCAAGAAAACAATCAAAATCTAAATTGAGTCAATGTAAATATGCAGATTTACCTCGATTGGTGATTCTGCTGGGTTCGCTAATAGTCTATGACATCATGTCTCGTTTAGTCTAGTGTAGAGTCACGAGCATAAATATGTATACACTTTTGACTAATTAACGTCTTTCTTACCTTGTAATAGAATTCATTTTCTATTAATAGTTTATACATGTTTGTGTACATACAGACTTCCACAAACTGTCAAATTTTTTCGATCAATTTCGCACTATGCGTCTAGCGAGTTAAGGTCGAAAATAAATTCAGGTTTGATAGTTTTGTCTTTCTGACTTGCGGGCGCAGGTAACGTCTCACGATTGCCGAATATGGTTTAGATACAGGTACTTACTGTGTGCCAGGTTCTGACTATCACACGTCAGGCCGTGTGACAGTCAGAACATACCAATGGTAATATTACAGTTGGATATTGAACGCTACTTCCTTGGTTTAAAGCGGTGTTTATCATGAAGACTTTAGCAGTTCCTATCAATAATAAAAATTAATTTTAAAATTAATAACGGATATCCAGTTTGCAGGGAACTCCTTGAAAAGGTGATTTTTTTCTCTTCTGGGTTTAAACCGCACGCATTTTGCACGATTTTCAATAAGGAAAGTCTGTGTCGGTTTACATCTTTCTGATACTGTCTTAAGACCACAGTATCAGAAATGATGTTGTTAAGCCGACAGGGTACTAAAGTCAACGACATAGCTCACTGAATCGGCAAGCTGAAGTGGCAATGGGGTGGTCATATTAGTCGTAGTCTTAGACCCGTATTCCAGGCCCGTATTCCGTTGTGCTCAAGCAGAGCTCTTGGAATTCCAGAATCAATTCCAAGAGTAGAACTCTGCTTGAGCACAGCTAGAAAGGGATGAAGTTATGTGAGGATGTATAGCGCCATTTCTCACTGTACTCAACCACAGGTCTACGCTTGAGTCTGGTTCTGGAATGCCTTAAGGCTCATAAGTGAAGACTGCAACTCGGAAATCGTAGTGTGGGACATCCTGCGACAAGACAGGATGGCGATGTTCGTAGGTGAGCTGGAATGGACTGGATAAGGATCGAGGGCGGTGCAGCGCATTAAAAGAGACCTATGTCGAGCAGTAGACGAACACGGGCTGACGATGAAGAAGGAAAGTATCTAATTACGCACAACCACTCGAATGGAGTACATTTTATAATCATCCAAGGGTCGTTTTTTGATCCGTCGTCAGGTTTATCTAGTGGTAAAATATGAACTAATGGCGAAAACGTATGATCTTGTCCAATAGTCGAATGTTCAAATTTAACTTAAGTTTAATAATCATAGATAATTTAACCACAACACATGTTGGGAATAGTAAAGCGGCGGCTAGCGGCACTGGCTGGTGGGAATTTTCATCGCAAATCTAACAATTTGACAAGCTGACATCATACATTTTGGCGTTTCCATTGCCGCTATTAGTTTAGATTTTAACTATTGAGGTGACTATTACTACGGTTGAAAGAACTCACCCTAAGACATATACCTAAGTAGGTTTATGACTCACAGCCGTGATCGTACCAATTCCACTTACTTGACTTTTGGTGAGGCATACATACCTCTGTGTGGGCGCCCTGGCCTTTTGAACTTTGTAAGAAGTTTCCTTAATGTTTTTACTGATTTGGATGTCATCTTACTTTACCTTTACCTGCTATTAAGGAGTTTATGTGTTTTTTTAAGTATAGGCTTTTCGGGAAACATGTGAGGTATTGTAGCACCCACCACAACACTGGCCCAATACGAATTGGTGGGCAGAAATGATGCTTTAACAGCTGGAACCAATTTTTACCTCGAGATCTAAAAGTAAGATCTCCCATCCAAGGCATACCCACTGGCGATGGTTGCTTTGCATTAAAAATGGAGATTGAAGCTACTTCTCAAAAAGATCTATTGGACCAATTTATTCAATTAGGTATACTACCTATAGTGTTATTTGTTACTGTTACTATAGTGTCTGTTACTGTAACTATAGTGTTATCTGTAGTTTTTTAGAACAGATGGCGTATTTTTTCTTTTTCAAGAGATATTGTAAAATGCTTATGACATTCATAAGCATGCACTAAGACGCGTCTAAACTGAATACATGCATTTGATTTTGATTTTATTTAAGGTATAATCACCTGTTAACATTCTAGATTATTTAAATCTTTGCTCTTCTCTAGAGAATTTAGTTCCGTTAATAAATCTCTAAATTTATCGATCTAGTAACAAAATCTGCTTATAGCCAAGTTCCAGTTGTCAAATACGTTTTTGCATTTAATTTGAATATGGTAATTTTATTTTTAACGTAGTGATAAGAACTAGTTTGGTATGCACAAAACTGGTCGTACCATGTAACAAGATGGAGCTTTTACGGATTATAAGTGTTATGTTGTTGATTATTAAAGCTGTACAATATTCAGAGAAATTTATTTATAAAACAACATGGAAAATGTAGTTTTACCTTATATTTCGCGAAATATTTAGTTCGCAGGTAAAATTTTAATTCTACGCCTCATTCTTAGTTTCTTCGGCATTTTTTAAATTCTAATAATAACAACAAATGAATTATTATCCTTTATCGTATACATACAGCCATCTGCCTGCAAGGGGACTTGAATCTGTCAGCCAGTTGCAATAGAAACAATTATGACTTTTATAACTGATCGAGACAATCAAAATGTTTAAACAACATTGTAAAACATAAAATTACATTTACATTTCGCCTAATATGCTTATATTAGAAACCATAGAAATCCTAATTGAAACAATAAGCAAAGTAAACAAAATAAAACACAAGCCTGAATTACCACGATACAAAGTTTCATGGCAACAGATTACATTGATCAAGGAAGACTTTAATTAAATTTAAAAGGACCACTGTAAAATATATTGTCGTTGTGATGAGGCAAAGTTTAGAGCTTCCTCGTAGTAGATATGTATCCTCATTTGCCGTAACCCGCGCTAATTAAACTTTGGCTAATGACGCCCGCGCACCAATCAAGATCTCTGTAAAAGGTTCCGTTGCTTGCCTTTGTCGAGCGCTGTTGCCTCCGAGTCTTGGAAATCGATAGAAATTAAAGATTAAATCATAAATTATATTTTTTAATTTTGTATTTATATTACTTTTGTGAAATTGAAGTTGTTAGCTCCCCACAGACAATAAGATTAACTAAGGACTTTTTTTTACTCAAATTTTTTTCCTGCAGTAAGATAAAAAATCTTACAGGTACAATTTTGTTGTGTCATGAAACAACTATACATTTATCTTTGTTTTAAATTCCATTTTTGTATTATTTTATTGCCTTTATTTATAACAACTGTTAATATGAAAATATTCATCTTTTTAATATTATGCACAGCATCCATTAGATATTATTTTATGTAAGCAGCAAACGGGCAGAAGGTTCACCTGATGGTAAGTGATCACCGCCGCCAGTCTTTAACACCAGAAGAGCTGCAGATGCGTTGCAGACCCTTAAGAAAGGGAATACGCTCTCTTTTTAAATCATATTAAGCTTTATTTTTAATATCGGAAGCCAAAGCGTACTAACCACAAGGTGACTGAGCTCTGACACTCACGTTTGGCTCACTCATATGTTTGGCCTAGGCTAAAATCTATAATTTATGATGTTACATTACAATGTTATAATAGTACTAGTATAATGATATTTATCTTGAGTTTTATCAATATCTACCAGTTCCCACATAAGGCACCTCCGCGAGTGCGGGCCGTGCTCGTGCGCGCAGGGGTCAAGGCGCACATTATGTCCCGGTGTCTGCTGCATGAAGCACTATCAAATGTTGTGACCAACTTTTACAGATAAATATCTTTTGGGCTGAACAATATACCGCACAAAACATCGCCGTTTTGTAACTACAGTATTTAGATGAAAGCAGATTTACGATATTATGAAATTTTGAGTAATGCATATTTTTACGAATACTTTTTTTTGTAAATTCATAGGCAGTTTAACATATAGATTAAAATCTTTTTTACAACAATTTTCAATGGTCTTTTTAATTCTTGCAGGAAAGAATATACCATAATTTCTTTTTTATCCTGTATCGGGATTTTTTTAGCATTTGCATATTAACTGCTGATTTTTGGGTCTTGTTCTTTTACAAATCAATGCTATATAATATAGTGGTTTTCCTGATACTCTTTGTTAAGGAAGTGAAGTTTAGGGATGGAATTTTCCCTCTCAGTAGTCCCTTTCGTAGTACCTTTTGTGGAAGACATAATATATATTCACGCCTCTCCCCGAGGGGGTAGTAGAGGTGCTACCCACATTTTGCGCTATATGTTTAAAGTTCCCATGTAACAGGGAGTGAGCCGGTTGTTATACACCGGATATTTACAAATAACTTAACAGACTACAGAGATTATACTTAGGCCCAATTGCACGATCGAGAGTTAGAGCTTAACCCAGAGTTTGCCCATATATTTGCCCCAGGGTTAGGTGCTAACTCTCGACCGCGCAAGTGGGCCTTAGTGGTTAGTAACATCTGTCCTAGCTGTTGGAATTTTGGTTTGAATTAAAGTGGTTATGGAATTTCTATAGTGCCCAGTAACAGCGGCAGACTAGCCCCCTGTTACGTGGGACCAGTAAAATTACTGGCAGAATGTATACAGGGATATATGCTTGATGGTATTTGTGTAAGCATGTACTCACAGACGCTCCCGACCCTTTGTCGCGGGACCTAGAGGCCCTGTAGGCTGCAGCACCCTGTACGAGTGGCCTTCTGGGTCTGTATTATGAGCTCTTAATTCGAGCCAGTTTACGTCGTAAACTGAACTGCCTGGCTTTTTTGTATTATAACCGTAACTAGTCGCAAACTAATTAGCTTTATTTCTGAACGTTATTGAAATTATTTGGTCAATAGCCAGGCAGAGACAAATAATCCATCAAGAAACTAGTCAGTCAAAAGCATGTGATAAGACCAAAAAAGAACCAGCCAGTTTGCACCGTAATCGGAACTGCCTGGAATCAGGCTGGATTTTAAAAACTTCATAATACGCAACCAGCTCTCACGTACAGGCTGACTGGCCGATACGATGGGCCCATTTTGGTTCCGAATCGTGTATCTGGCGTACATGCCTTAGTAAGTAGTTAAGGCAGCGCCGCACCGCTCCCTTTCTGAGGGAGAGGGCGCTTTCAGGTTATGCTTTTCCAAGGCCGTAAAGGCTTTAAGCACAGGTGGTGTTTAGTTGGTAAGAGACCGACATAACCCCCGGCTCACGGGTAGTCAAGGAGGGATTCACCACCTCCTCCCCCCGCGTGGACAGGTAAATACCCTCCTTCTGAAGATCGAAAAAAGAAAATTGAGGTTTGAATTTTGTTATTTTGTTGAATATAGGTACTCAGATAAAGTTGAGACTATGACAGATACACAGAACAATAACTATTTTGTGTCAACCCAAAACACTAAAACACCTATTAAAACTTGGTCGCCCATCAAATTTGTGTTGATTAAAACACTATGCAACATTGACCATTGTTATTATGTATTAAAGATATTATTCTAAAGTTGTCGCAATTCATATTATGAAAAAAGCTCACGAAATTCCTTAGAATTTTATGAGTCACATAGTAGGTTACCTAATTTATTAGGTTATTTATTTAAGATTAAATATTATACAATATTTTTATTCAGAATACTATTTTATATATATAAATATTATATATATAATATAAATATTGCCTACCTGCCTAGACTTGTTTTGTTTAGATAAAAAAAGAGCTTAGATATCACATTAAAAACTCACAAAAATTTAAAAAAAGAAAAACACTTTTTTCTTCTCACAACAACGTCCACCGGTTCGCACTTACCGAAGTTACGACCTTCTTGGTGGTCGTGTGGAGGTCATCAACCCGCTGCAAGATGCGTTGGCTCACATGTAGCGCTACAACCGCCCACGTGACACGGCGCAACCTACGAGCGGCAGCGTGGGCGGAAAATGCCTCAAACTGTACCTTTGTAATTTTCTCTATGACATGTCTGAGATTAGACACGTGTATGAGTTGCCAAGGTTCAACTTGTATAAGTTATCAAAATCAAAATCTGAATATTCAAATTTTATAAATTGAATGTCCAGTCTGACATTGAATGTTTAATGAGTCTATTAAGTTTATAATAGTGTCGATTTAGACTTTCAAGGCAATATTTTTTGTATCTTTGTTGTCTCTGTTCGTCCCTTATCACTTAATTCCTATACAAGTAAAGGAATAGGAAAGGAAAAGAAGGAAGGAATAGGTATAGGAATATTCCTATACCTATTCCAAATAAATTATTACTATACAGTAATAGTTTATTTATTTCCATTAGACCAAAGATGCTTTCATTTGCAAAGCTCTATTTACACTGAGATTGAACTCAACTTTTGTGTTTTGTTTGATTTCGCAATTGAATTAATATAATGCACCTATAAAATTTAAAATATGAAAAATTCTAATTATCTAAACATTATGTGTGTTAGTCTATGTTTGATTGTAAATTATAATTGTTAGCGCTTTGGAGCATTCTGTAAGCTCGTAAGCATGTTTATAATAATAAATAAATAAATTGAAGTATTCACCTTTGGGTATTGTCAACGCCTACCGTTCCTCGATTGCACCAAAGTAGCCCGAAAGAAGGCCGCCTCCACAATGAGTTTTCAAACTAAATCCGAGGTGATTTGAGATCTTCTTGTTGGCATTTAAATTGGGTGGCTCGTTACACACTAGTTCGCGCAGCCTGTGTTGCTCGTATTGGTCGAGATACTTTATGTAAATTAGTACCGAGTAATCCCATTATAAAGTATTAGAATACGAAACTATGAATAGTTTAGTGTAAGAGCTCATTTTGTTTAAAGACATGTGTGCCAAAGAACGTCTGATTTTCGTCTGTAGTAAGCTTACCTTCTTGCAGTGTGACAGGAAAGGGTGAGGTGACTTCTCCATATGAAAAACGGATTGATAGCAGAACGTGCATAGCGGGTTGACTGACAGAGATCTCTACGTCCTCCATTGAATACATTTACAATAAAGACAAAGAGTTTTTTGACAGCTACAAATCAAAAAATCAAATCAAATCAAATCATTTTATTTCCGTATGATGGGTTGTACGGAGGGTTTTACACAATACACAAGTGGTCATTATATCACAAAATGTCTCAATCACTACAAAAGAGTGAAAAAAATAATTTAAAAATATTACAGAGTTACATTTAAAATTCCATGTCATTCTTGATTACAATTTTTGTCCTAATGATTATCACAATAACTCATCAAATTCAATAATTATATTACAAATAGCAATCTAATTAAAATTCATAACAAGATTCGTCAATAATTAAAATTTCAAGTCAATATCATCAAAAAATTCACTTAAAGCATAATAACATTTGTCAATTAATAATTTAAACAACACAGCCTTAAATTTGTTTGTATTATAGTGCTTTAGTGGTTCTGGGAGTTTATTAAATACTCTTGGTGCCATTCCAATTATGCTTTTATATGCTAGAGCAGTTGTACATGTAACACTATTTATTTAAAAGTTTCTAGGTCGAAGGTTTGGTACAGGCTTTACAGCTTCAAACAAATCTGGGTTAGATTTTACAAATAAACATAGTTCGTAAATGTACAAAGAAGGTAATGATAACAATTTTAGGTCTTTGAAATATGGCTGACAGCTTTCAGTACATTTCACCCCACATATGGCCCGTTTATACACAACGTTTTTGTGCTCTGAAAAGTATTTCCCGATAACTAGAGATGCCCCAAAATATTACCCCATAGCGAAGGGTTGAAGCAACGAAACCATGATATGCAGCTAAAACCGTACTTCTATCAGCTACTTTGGCTAACTTATATAGGGCAAAGGAGAGCTTGTATAGCTTTTTACACACCTCTATAGAATGTGTCTCCCACGACTTGTTGTTGTCTATAAAAATTCCCAAAAAGTTCGTCGCCTTTACTTCCTCTATCTTATTACCGTCAAAGTCAATTGTAATTTTTGGTCTATTTATTCTCTGGGCAAAGTTCATAACGCTGGTTTTGACTAAATTTATTTTTAAGTTGTTAAGTTCTAACCAGTTTATTATATCTCTGAGAGTAGCATTAATGTCATATTCATAATTTGTATTGGATTGTATGAAAACAGTGCTATCATCGGCGAAAAGAATCATGGGGTGCTTGGTTGCTACATTAAGGTATTACATTAAGGTATTTTAAAAACGGATATTACAACGAGAACGCAAATGAAAAATGACAGACTTACTGGGTGTCTCCAGTAAAAGTTATCTAAAAGGTGTGTAATAAAGACTAATAAAACAGGGTTTTGGAGTGCAGAAAGTGGTATTTATTGGGATGACAGGAATGAATCTAAATACAAATATACATCTATCACAAAAATAAGCCAGGGTGTTGCGATTGGCAAACCAAATAGTTTTTAGATAAAGATGATATTTCAATGGATTGTAAGTCATATCATAATCGTGTTCCGCGCTTCTCTGTCAAGTCAGAGCAGAGAACACGCGAGGCATAACGCGTGTCACACATGTCTGTCCTGACCCGAAGACTAGCATTAGTTCCCAAAGTGGTCCAGGTGGACCCCTAGGGGTCCACGGGAGACTCGATGGGGGTCTTGTTGCCTACACATATTCACATTTTTGTCGAGTTTTGTGCCCTTATAAAATCCATACTAATATTATAAATGCGAAAGTAGCTCTGTCTGTCTGATTGTTTTCACGTCACGGCAAAACTACTGAACCAATTAAACCGAAATATGGCACACAGATAGTCTAAAGTATGAGAATAGACATAGGCTACCTTTTATCCCGACATTCCCATGGAAACGGGTGCCATGCGGGTTATTGTAAAAATTTGGAATAACGTCTCCTATTAAAATGAAGGACAAATTTAGGCCCATATGAACTTTGCTTCAAATAATAGGGTAGGAGTACATTTCTAATTCCATCAGTTGAGGCTACTCTTCCAATTGAAAAAAAAATCAGTGTTGAATACCCTATTTATTGAGGAAGGCTATAGGCTACCATCACAATATCTCAAACTAACTATTCTACGTGGACGAAGTCGCGGGCAAAAGCTAGTAAAAAATATATAAATACATACAATAAAGATTCAGGCGAGGCACGCCTGGTGTAAAATAAAGTGTACATTTTTAATTAGTTCGTTTTTGTACCTACAAGTTTGTAGTGAGATTTTGAAAGTGTTTCGAGGTTATATTAATGTAGAAAGGAATCGTTTTATAAATAAAATAAATACTGAGTATGATTATTATTGTAAGGGCCGAAGTTTATGTAACTTTATTAATTGTATTTATTGTTGGCAGTCTGGAAAATATTAGCCATAGTTTTGTGCGTTTTTAAGAAAAATAAGTGTTGCATAATGAGTCCAACCTGTTGCATAATGGTCATTATGTTACAGTTTCCATTTTAAAATATTCGTTGTTATCATCTGTGTTAAAAAGTATGTCATAATGAGTTCTAGTCGGAGTTCATAATTTGAACATTATAACATAAGTATAGATAAATGTAATAAAAGAACAACTTGGAGAAACACATAAGGAGTATCTTTAGTAGAGACAGATGCAGTAGAAAATTAAGAGATTCCAATGTCACCCATTCAAGAATTTTTGAAGTTTTCAAAAGAGAAATCGCGCAACCCACTACGCCACTGGACTTTTCCATTTATTCTACTAAAATTATTAATTTAAAATGAGTTTTTAACAAAAACTGCACTATGTATTAAGTTCAGTGGATTAATGAAATTTCAATTAATATAGCTGGCAATGTAGAGCTTCTGCGTCGATAGAAGGCTGGCAGCATTGTTTTCATGTAGAAAGGCAATTAAAATGAACCCAATCTATTGGAAAAGTAATTTAGATGTTTGAAGGCAAATTGCTTACTTAGGCACCTTTGAGTTCTATCTAATTGAAGCCAAGCTTATCGAGGGTACTTTACTTTGCTTTGATTAGTACTACCAACGACACGCTATCTTGTACAAATTTACAAATTTTGTCAATAGAATTTCAAAGTTAAACAGTTTTATACAAAGCAATGCATAATTGAGTGTTACATTAAAAGTGGTATCCGACGACGTAACGTTTTTGATATAAAGTAGAAATATCTGTAAAGCACTGTCTAATGAATTGAATTTATTGGTGGAAAAAATTATCAAAACTGGTTGTTAGACTGTGAATATTTATCTACATGTGTGGATAAATATAGATGAGAACCTTTTATTTTTAAGCTATTGCATAGCTTCTATCGCGGTCCTTGAGCGCGGGGACCGAATCCAGAAATTCCGTAACGAAAAAACCTCACGCTCCCCACTCCGATGCGCAAGGAGGTGTGGCTTGAAGGCCGTGCATCGTCTAACGTCGTTTCAGTTCGGCAGTCTTCGACACGGCGTTAATATAATAAAACCCACATGTATTGTAAAATAATAAAAAATATTTTAAACAATATTAACTTTTTTTATTTATTTAATAATAGAAAAATTTGTTTTCTTATCGGTCACCACGCTCAAAAAGTGTAACTTGAATTAATATCAAAGAAAAAGAAATACTGCATGAATAAAATAATAATTGCATAAGTTGATACAAAATGCTATGCAATAGCTTTACCGCGGCAGTCCCCGAGTGCCACACGTCTTTTTTTTGGTATCAGAAGTTAATCAAAGTTTTGAAACTCAATGAATTTCGATTTGGTTTAAAAAATGGACACTTGCAATTATAATTGGAGAAACCAATAAATTCGACATTCTAATAAAGAATTAAATCTATTAAAGATGCAAACAAGAGAGACAAACATTTAAAGTATATTTTGAACGTGAGTTTTTCTTCCCATACCTTATCATGTGGCATAATTTTATACAGGATTTTTAAATGCATTTTTCTCGTATTTCTCTTTATAGGCGAAACATAGTGTAAAAAAAATATCAGAAACGTGTAATACACCAATAAATTGTAATTGGCATAGCTATGGGATAATTACGTTTAATGACTGACAAGAATGATCGAAAGCTTGCGTTTATACGAAAGTTAAGCCTAGTTTTTATAGCTGAGTACAATTCCGTAGAGAAAACGAAATTTCTGGAAGTTCTCGTTTCGCGGAAAAAAAAATTCGTAACTAAAATTATATCAGGCAAAGAAATGCTCACGGCCTGTTATACGGAACTTCGGGACACGTGCAGCGAATTCGTTTTTGTAAACTTTTCGTCTGTGCCTTATATGGGACGTGCTGGGAATAATTAGAGTGTGTGTCAAAGACGGAACGTCTAGAAATTGAACTTAAAATTTAAACAAAAAAAGAATCATTAAATGATTTTGGCATAGATAGATAAAATTCTTTGGAGCTAAAGAAAATATAAAAGTACATAATGAAGTAAATAATTATCATATTTATTAAGTAAATACGCATCAGCAATTATTTTATTGTTGATTTTTAACTTTAAACACTATTTAAAACACAAACCTAAGCACTTCATAACATCCACCATTAAACCTCTAGAATAAGCTAATATGAAGAGATGAATGCCTTCGCCCATATTCAGAGTTTGTTGAGAAAGATGATCGATTGAGGAACATCGAAAAATAAGTATGTCCATTAGATGAAGAGATAACAGCATGTTATGTTAATTTTGAGTGCACGGCATTTTTGACGTCGAATAATTACTGTCGGCTTTATTTATGTTCAAAAGCTATCATCGTAATTGCAACTATATTGTAATGACTAAAATAACTATCAATACTAATAGATCGAGTTTTTAATGTTCAGTTTTCTTTAAAAAAAATTCTTGTGTCAATACAACAACTAACTAAAAGCTAAGTAACCACTTTCTTATTGTTCTTTTATAAATACAATCTTCTGACTGTTAAGGAAAAACTTTGTATAAAATTTCAAAAGTTTTTAAAATCTTTGAGAATCTTCAAAGATAAAAATCTCTTTTTAATATATTTGAAAATAAATTAGTATACTGAGTCTTATTTAATAGTTATTTTATTTCACAAATTAGTTTTATTGATGTTCCATGTGCAGCAATGTGCAACTTATTTATTCATTATCATTAGCCTGCCCTTTTCCCAATTTTATTTGGGGTCGGCGCAGTCTTTCTCCTCCACTCTCCCCTATCACGCGCCATATCAACATTCTCTCCCATTCTAGCCATGTCCTCATTCACACAATCTATCCATCTCTTCTTTGGTCTTCCTCTCCCTGCATTACCATCCACTTTCATATTCATAACTCTTCTCGTTACTTGCTCATTCTCTCTTCTCAAAATATGTCCATACCACGATAGCCGCTTTTCTCTCAACTTCTCTATCATAGGAGCAACATTCAGGTATCCCCTGATATACTCATTCTTCACTCTATCAATCTTCGTCACTCCACACATCCATCTTAACATACGCATTTCGGCCGCATGCAATCTATTTTCATCCATCTTTTTCATAGCCCAACATTCCGATCCATACATAACAACAGGTCTTATGATTGTTAGCAACTTATTTATCATGAAACATAATATTATTAAGAAAATGTTTTTTCCGAAACACGGAGGAACTCGAGGTCACAAAGTTTTGGTCCAAGGACTGACCATAAGGAAAGTAGCTTTGTTTTCAATATCGAAAGCCAAAGCGTACGGACCAGTACACCACCGAGCTGCTCTATGACGATCGTCATAAAGGCGAAAATATATGTATGAAAAAAGTAGCTCCCGCAGCAGTCGTAGCTACAAAAATCTCAATAAAACAGTAATAAGGGCAACGAATAATGTTTCCTTTGTTTTTTTACTTCAAAACAAATCGCCCGACAGTTTCACAGAACGATATAGTTGGATTTAACGGCGCAGACAGCGTGGCCAATCAGGAATTGGTTGGACTGGAACGAGGCGACTGGTGATTTCTAGAAACGGCTATCACCTACCGCGATATAATTGAAAACTCGGCTATCAGTGAAATTGGATGCTTTATATTATTAGTTTCACTGTCACTGTCAGTTGTGATGTAATACGGTATTCTGTTTATAACAAGAAAGTAAACATTTGGTCATCGTAATGTTTTTATCTTTTTCTCTTTAAAAAGGGTGCAAGATTTTTCTCCATATTTAAAAGACAAACATTAGAATGCCTGAAAGATGTCGTTCTTAATGATAAATTTTATTTCCAAGAGGTAGGCATGTGACGTGGTGAACCCGGAGGTAAATAAAAGTCCCAGGTCGTCACTTACTTATTGGTATATTTATATAAAAAACTAAGGCACTCTGGAACAATTTTTTTAAAAGACAAATAATAAAAACACAGCATAAAACTAACAGATAATTATAATAGTAGGGCTACTTACAAAAGTGCCTATGAAAACAATTCTATACAAATAATATAAAAATGATGAGTTCGAACACAGCCAGACTTCTTTGAATGAAATAAATCGATTTCAATTTTTTAAATATACTTGATATAACAATTATTCTGTTGGAGACTAAGACAGTGAGGAGACAGACAGTAAATTAAAAAAAAACAGAAACAAAGAGAAAATGGCCATGGAAAAGCGCAATAACAGCAAAGAGTCGCTAATATAGCTATAGCGCCTCGTTAAACCTCGTGTTAACACCTCTGCCCACGCCTTTGGGGAAAAAGGCGTATGATATGTAGATAGGCAGAAAGTTTACGTCTGAAGCAAACATTCTGAATAACTGTAGACATGTGGATCGTTACGTTTATCAAGCTGACAACCCTCTTTATCTCTTTATAAATATAACAGTTATCATAAAAAATACATAAATATAATGGAAAACGTTTTTACAGGCAACTGTAGAATAACAGACTCGCCGGACAGACTCTTTTCTCTGCTCAGTGGTTAAAACGCTAAGGGTCAGTATTTTGATCCGTGGTTAGGTTTACCAGTAGGTTAAAATATGGACCAATGGTAAAACGTAAGATGTGATTTGACAGCTTGTCCAATAGACGAATTTACAAATATAATTAAAGTTAAATAATCATAGACAAATTAACCACAATATGATGCTGGGATTATTAAAATGGGGGCGGGCGGCACAGCTAATGTATTATATATTGCTTCGAATTTCGCAAATAAAGCACGTTCGCGGACGGTGAGTCACCCTGCTTTAGTACTATTTTATTGTATGGGATTTTTGCGATTGCTCTAGCATTTCCGTCACGATGCACCATGCAATGGTCATATGATAGGTTGCCCCCATACATTTGCCGCATGCTAGATAATACGCGACCATGCGGGGTAGAGGAGAAGTTTTTTCTTTGTGAGCAGAATAGGTCTCATGTGACAGTAAGTGATCTGGAGGTTGTGTCAGTAGTGACAGTAAGGAATAGAGAACCCATATTTTATATTGAAAAAGCAACTGCTCAAGCATCACTGTCAAAAAAACTCAATAAACTTGGGATGCTGTAGCATCCGCGATATAATGAAACTGTCCAACAAGAACGCATGCTCATCTGTGAACGTGTTAACAATTTGTCAAGCTCACGTCATACATTTTGGCGTTTTCATTGACGCTATTGGTCTAGATTTTAACTATTGATGTAACTATTACTACGATCAAAAAACTCGCCCTAAGAGACGCTCGGTTCTGTCTTTTAAAGTAAAGTTTCTCTATCAATACGTAACTGTGTGGGGGGGTAAAGTAAACGTCGCTTTAAATTGTTGAACTGGAGGCAAATGCCAATACGAAGACAATTCTTTGATTTTCAGCCACATATGAAGTAAAGTCTAGTTTCATTTTTTTTAAATATGCGATGTTCTAAGCAATAAACTGTGCGATTTTAGGTGCGGCTTATCGCAAACTAGAGTACTTTATACGCATGCCCCCAGCCACCGACATAACGTTCATCCAGGATATTTTGGGTGATGACAGGGAGGGATGAATAAGAAAGGGAAGCACAAAAAATCCCATAGGGTCGAAGCGCCCTGAATTATATCAGTCCCATCATAAGAAGGGTATATAATTTATTTTATACATTTTCAATGTGAAGCAGTTGAGCGCTCTCTTTTAATTAAAATAAGCGGACTTTTCATCAAATGGTCAGTGGTTACAGTTACCTTGTAAGAATTTCATCTGCTTCAACTGCAACCGGGATCACAGTGTTGCCAACTCGTAACATAGAGGTATTCCTCGGAGCACATCAATTTTTTAAAATAGAGAAGAGCAATACATTTTAGGGTAAGGTATTAAAAAAAATAGTTCCTATATAGTTATGACAGCCCGGTACTTTTTTGGAAATACACGCTTACTTGCTTGAGATGCTTATGTGGAGTTACCAGAATGATATGAATATGTCAGATGGAGTTTATTTAAAAAGCAAATAGCACTCACTGATTAATCACGAAATCTCACAAAATTTGTTTTTAGATCGTTGTTTATCAATAGTTTCAGTTAGTATCCCCATCTCTATTCAAAAGTTAAACATAGTTGCGCTTCTAGGAATAACCTAGGTGAGCTTCGAAATAGGTGTGCTTCGATGACTTAATAGGTAGTCACAGTATTCACAAGATCATCTTAAGAATGATCATTTAAATGGTGTCTTTTTAACTTATTTTCATATAGCAGAAGTTCGAAACGCTGTGAAGGCTGGAAACGTCCGAGAAAATGCTAAGCCGTCTAAGTTCACTTCAATATTTTTATTTTTTATTGTCCCCAATGTAGGACCAGTTATTCTCGTACCTCTGAGTGGAGAACATAATCACGTCTTAAAACTCCTTTCCTGATTGTTTAAAATCTGCGAGTCTACAGTTTTAGTGGTCACTCGTCTATGATTCAGCTGACAAGTCGGGACTTGTCTCTGGACCAGTTTCTGAGCATTTTATCTATCATTACCTTATACGAATTGATAATATCTAGCAGACAACATAGTCGGTAAATATGCAAGAATTTCTACAACTCATTGTAAGCGTAGCGTAAGTTGTGATTCATAGCGTAGAAAATAGCATTGTGACGACCTCCGTGGTAGTTAGAACTTGAACGCCGCTCAAGGTAAAGTCATCTCGAGGTCTTGTTCGAGTCATAGGGAAAGCAGCCCCTTTATTTTAACTGTCGGTTCACGGATTCAATTCGGAAAGTCACGTCCCGTCTCGCTCTAATTCGCCGCAATAAAAAGTGACAGCAATAGAGATTCCGTGATTCATTTTGTTTCCGACAGTTTAGAATAAGGGGGCCAGGGCCCCGATCGCGCTAAATAAGAACTTTAATGCAACCTAATCTCGTACTCGCGTTCCCTCGTGTCGCCTCGTGGAGTGTGGATGGACCATAACGTTTTCGTCGGTGATTTGGTTGTGGTAAAGAAGTTCCATCGAAGAATACCTTTATTTCGTATATTTTATTCGTTACGATCTGTAACTCAAAATATACAAATTCATAAAAATTGCTCGTTTACACTGTCTGGTGTATGGCAACAAACTCGCCCTGCTACATAGGAACTTGAATATATAAGCGAAATGTGGGTGTACACCACTGCCTACCTTCTTTGGGGATAAAAGCGTGATGATATATGAAATACGATTTTATATACATAAATACGAGTTTAATCACGACTATTATCCCCTAAGGGTGAGTCAGAGGCTAAGCAAAAACACTGCAAAAGCAGGCTACTGCCATAGTCTGCGCTTCACCAAGCAGTGATTGCACTCAACATGACAAGCAGTTCTAAGTCCATTAGTCGCCTTTTACGACACCAAACGGAAAAGATGGGTTGGTAGTATTCGTTTAATGAGCCACTACCACACGGAAGCATTATTTATTAATACCGACGAAAAGATAGATGGATTGTGTGAATGACCACATGATGAGGAAAGGAGTGAGTGTTGATTTGGCGAGTGATAGAGTGGAGGAAGAAAACATGATGCCCCGTGCCCAAATTACAGAATTGAGAACAGGGCAGGATATCTAGGAATATTATTTATTAATCCGCTACCTAATACCCACAAGCGCATAAGCTGCGTCCTTTGGGTTAGTTGAGAAGTTTTTTATTAGCTGTTTACAGAAATGGCGACTTCAGTATCTTGAGTCTGGGAAGCAGTATTTATTACGTTTAAAATTGCCGTATGAAATAACGATAATCGTTACAGCTTCGCGAAATCTCTCGAGCGCCAAACCGGCTTGCAGGCGTCGCTCCGACGAAAGCCGCCATTGTGTTATTTCGGCCATATTTGATTCCGAGGGCAAAAACGCGGCAAACCGACGTTCGGTGGTCGCACGAGTCCTATGTGTAACCAACTGTGGTTCTGGTTATGTATTCGTTACATTACTATCTCCATACTAATAACGTATTTACGTAGACTAAGAATTTTAATTGCGACCTTGTACTAATGTGTACATATATGAATAATTAACCCGTTTAATTTATTACCAATTTCGTTCTAAAAAGGTCTCAAGTAACAAGTGAAATTTCTCGTTTCCCTTTATTTTCGGATATATAACATACTCACTGGTATACATTTTTATCTTCTTTTTAATAGTAATTAAACCGACCTTTAAGAACATATATATAATATTTATTACCGGATTCTATTTAATTTACGATTAAGCAATGAACGTATTTACTACTCGGAGGTTGGTACAGACAGCAACTTTGTATTGTAGCGTGGAAAGGATCGGATGCGCGCGCGCCGAGAAGTCATCTTGGTTGCCATAGCAGCGCCGCCGCTGCAGCCAATCAGACGAGACGTCGATACCGGTTACGAGCGCCTGCTTTACATTTTTTAATATCCATTATTATTAACATTGATAAACTTAACTTTTGGTAGCTTTTATTAAGTTTTTCGATATTAGATTAAAATCAATTCCCTGCGTATAAGATGCGCTTTTTGAAACAGTTGTCTGTTCGTGTTTTTCCATAGAATCGATTATAGAATCGGTTAAAATTCAACGTCTTGGGTACATTTGGCGTTGTCAATTTGGCCTTTTACTTGCTACAGTTAAAGATTTCTGAACTCTGTAATTTTCGTATATCTGGTACTTACAATATCTATTGTCTAGACACGAAATTAGGATGGATAATTATAAATTGATTCGTGAATCGATTGAGTATCGAGTACTCGAGTGGGGTCAGCCGTGGCTCGTGACGTCATCGCGGCTAAGGGACCAATAGCGGGAGCGGGGCGGCGGCGCCGGCGCACGGGCAGTCGCGCGCCGCCGCCGCCCAGTGCGGCCGCGCGAGCGCGTTCCCCACTTATTCACAGACACTTCTCCGACTATCCCCGTCACTGTCACACGTACAGCGCCAGACAGAGACGCTACCGGTCATTTCGCGGCAAAGGTAACTTTTGTGAATAAGGGGCCGCCAGACGCTCAACAAGTGTAACGTGAAGGCTCTCGAGCTGACTCGGAATCTCGAGTCCCTACGGATTGGATCTCGAACGGAGTTCAGGTGAGTTTCGACCTCATTAGTTGACTTTTTGATTATAATTGGGGTTGTCGAATTGATGAGTCAATAAATTTTTGAGGGTACATTTAATTTTCTTTATCGAAACTAAAATGTTTTACCGAACTTTCTAATCACACGCTCTATACATGCATTTAAAAATGTCTTTGTGATATAGTGGCTTAGGTGAATGTCTGAAGGCTCGCATCCGGGTTCGTTGGCTAGATTCGCGGCCGCCCACCGCTGGCCTTGACCGGCGTGAACTCAGTCTCCTGGTGATGATTCAATTATTTGACTTATAATATTCTTATACCTAACATTGGATTTTCCAACTCAAAGTGCCTCTATCGAATAGTCTTTGAATCGCGATGAGATGTATTTCTGAATACCATAAATTTTGCAACTAATGTTACTTTAATAGGTTATAAAAGTAACTGTTTCTCGAATGTTGAAAAGATGAAACGTGGAGACAGTATTTTCTTGCAAGGGATAAGCACAATTTGTAGACGTCAATAGGAATAATTTTTTGAGATCACCTGATATTTCTTTAAATATGATATTTGAAATATATAGTCTGACACAATAATATATAAAAAGACGGAGGTGATACTTTTAAATACAAATTATTAGTACCCACGAGGAAATGCATTGGCAAAAGACTATAAGAATTTCTCATCAGCGCGTTGATGTCTTCTGCAGGGCGAGGGGCGGGACACTTAATTGGATGTATGAATAACCTTAAACAATATTTACTACTAACTGTTGCCCGAGACTTACTGGTTTTTTAACCATCCCACGGGAACCCTTTAATTTTCCGGAATAAAAAGTACCTAAGATGTTGACCAGGGATATAAGGTATCATCATGCAAAATTTCATTGAAATCGGTCCAGCCATTTCGGAGATTAGCTCATACACACAGATTAACAGACAGAGAACTAAAAAATTAAAAAAAATGTTTAGGTAGTTTCCCTCTTTTTACATCCCTCTGACTTGATTTTTAACCAATTTTTTTTCTCCAGACATTCGACCTCTACAGTTTTATTATATGTATAGATTATTAGATTGATAATTTTCCTCTATACGTGTGAACATTGTGATGTAAAGGTACTCAATACATCAGCATTTGTTAATACCAGTGAAAATCGATGTAATTCCTGTATATTATGCAATTGACGC
Source organism: Parapoynx stratiotata (assembly GCA_910589355.1). NCBI lineage: Eukaryota > Metazoa > Arthropoda > Insecta > Lepidoptera > Crambidae > Parapoynx > Parapoynx stratiotata. The sequence goes on from OU342458.1 coordinate 2,366,718, forward strand.
CGTCAATTTGACGGTAGTCGCAATAAAATTATAATATTCCTCCACAAAAATGCTAAAAATATATAGCGATATTACTATTAAGATTTTAGATGCGATGCCAAGTTATTATAACGTTATAAAACGTAAGTAATAAGCATTGAAATTTCCCGCCAAATTACACCGAGTTACTAAGCAAAGGACTTAGGAACGTGATTTGTGAGGAATGTTTATTTTACCTGAGAAAAATTATAATAATATGTGGAATTTTTCCTTAATAAGTATATTATTATTTTCCTTAATTATTATTTCCGAAATCTGTTGAAAAGGGGAGATAAAAAAGATTTAAATTTATCTTAAATAAAACGATATAAATAACCGTTTATTTTTATTTAAAATTTTCAAATTAGCGATGAAATAATAAGAAATTCTTTTTAATTTAGTATATTTTTAAGACAAGGAAACCCTGTTATATAGTGTGTTTGCGTTCTGTATAAACATTAACCGGTCTGTTATTTGATTAGTCAATTAGTGAAGTAGTTGACAGTTTAGATTTAGTTACAGTTGAAAACCAGAAATTTTCTTAAAATTTTGTGATAATAAACTCAGTTTTTCGATTGTTCTGATAAAATTCATAGAAATCCAAACTCTATGGCTACAACACATATTAATTATAAGTTAAGCAGTAAAATAAAAAAACGTGATACTATAATATAGTTAGTTACGTGTCTGTTTTTCCTCGTGGTACTTGATTTATCTTGTATTTTTTGTACTTGGAACTTTGCAAATGTGAATCAAAAACTAGTTGGTATACAAACTGATATATCATACCATTGTATTAGGTCCTTACCTATGAAATTGGTGTTTTGTATGGAGATTTTGGGGAATTCTGCATTTTCCATACTAAATTTTTTTCAGTTTTCTTCACAACGACAAATCCAGAGATAATAATATTTGGCATGTATCATTAGATAAGCTTTAGTAATATGTGTAATATCACACTTCATAAAAATTATTTATCGTTTTTAAGTGAATGCAAATAAAATGATGTATTCGGGAGGCACTTAAAAAGAGTTGCCTTCGTGTCCAATTTCAACACAATTAAACTTACAACAAACTATCAAAACAAATCAAAAGAGCTCAAAAATATAGTCTATTTTTAGACGAGGTAATTATTTTTTAGGAATACTCTGAATCTTAATAGTTACAGACAAAATACTAAGACAGAATAAAATCACCAATTTCATAGGTAAGGACCCAATATAAGTTTGAAGTGTGTGTGTGTCTGTCAGCCTGTCTGTGGCATCGTAGCTCCTAAACGGATGAACCGATTTCGATTCTGTATCTTTTGTTCGAAAGATGAGTTAGTTCAAAGTGTTCTTAGCTATGTTTAAAAAAATTGGTATAGCCATTTGAAAAATACGAGCTGTGAAAGTGACAATGAAAAATCTGATGTTTACAAATATACCCTTGTTGGGTATCAAATGAAAAGTAGTAGTAGTTTCATCTTTTCAATATTTGAGAAACCGTTACTTTAACTTACACATCACGATACAGCAAGGTTTAAAGAAATCAGTTTAGCCGTTTACAGATATACCTCAGTGGGGTATCAAATAAAAGGTCATAACTTGTACATCATTTAGAAAGCATGAAAAAAAAATTAAAAACAACCGACAAAAAAATAAAAAAAAAAACAAAAAAAAATATTGTCTTGTCGGGGACCGCTCTATACCTAACAATTAAGGGCACCAAGGTAATTAGCGGGCCCCCGAAGAGACTATAACTTTTTTGTATTTATTTATTTTTTTGCCGGGGGTTTTTAAAATTTTAATATTTTTTTTCATAAATCCTTGAGCATTATATCCTCTACGTAGCCGTACATTGCGACAACGCATCGGCACTTACGATTAAGTTGCATTTCCAGCGATCTTGGGCAATGTTGGTTATGAACATCCGGTTTCAATACGCAGCCGCGAAACGGGGACATTTATACGTAATTGTTGGCCATTGGTTACCTTAAAATTGTCCGTATGAGTTGGGAAGTCGCTATGGTCTGAATTTTCGGACTATGTGTCCACACTTCTAGATTACATTGATAAAATGTAAAATTTCACAAGAAATTAACAAAATAAAATAAAGTGAGTACAGAAAAATAATAAATTAATATACAAAAAGAATAATATTTAAGAGTATATACAAGCATAATACTACAAACATAGTGTGACAATAATTTCACAATAACTACAAATGTGTATGTGATAGGTCATTGGGTAATTGTAACCAGAGAACAGGAGTGCATCTCCGTGGATAATTTATTGTGTATTTACCTTATATAACAATATTATGTTGAAAACGAGAAATGGTTAAGATATGTGTTAAAATCTGATTTTTTTAAATAACGTAACTCAAACTTATCTTTTTGGCGAAGTTCACAATTAATTGGTACTTTAAATGGCTGAGTGGAATTACATTTGCTAAACTAACAATTTAGTTTTATAAAATATTGTCTGAACCTTGCAACTAATACCAGATTTTCCTTCTTAATTTATTACAAAGGATACAAGGTTGTCAAACGTGTGTTTTTTGAATCTGACCTTTATGCTTAGAATTTTAATTAGGTCTAATCTACAAAATATAAAACAAAATAATAGGATTAACTCGAATAATATATAATACGTATTATTATACTATTATTTTTTATGATAAATAAGTTCTTAAAATGATTTTTATATATCTATAATGATGAGTAAAATGAACACCAAAAAATCATACGATTTCAATATCAATTTCATACTTTTAAATATTGTGAAAAGAGGATGTAACGTCACCTGTATTGACACGGTAATTAAAGTTACTAATTAAATTAAATTGTCATGAATTAATGGGGTTTGAAGGAACGTGTGTGAAGTCCTAGACGCGGCCAGCTATTTACATAGTCGCCGACCGTGAACGGGCGTGTGAACCGGTGGGGAATGTGGCCGGAAGAATCTAACGATCCTTGTGTTAGCCACGGTTTAGGGAGAAAAAAGGCTATTCAGCTTAAAAAATCAAAATAAAAAAAATTGTTTTACTTACATAGGCTAAACCTTACACTTATAATCTTTAACAGATAACAGATCATTAAAAAACAAACAATAAAAAAGCAATACTCACTACGGCTAGCGTTTGTAGCAATTACATCCATAGCGCCTTGACTATGGCTTTCATCGATACTATCGACCGGACCCTAAGAGTTTTATGACAAGAATCCGTCAAGAAACTCATGAGCCACGCGGCAAGAAAATTCACAACGTCAGAGTCGTGAAATGTGTGAAAACATACAACAGGCCGATGCCAATAGCGTAAGTTTTAGGGCCTACTCACATTTATTCAGCTACCTTCAGCGTTTGTCCATATATATCTGCTTTCTGTGTTTTCAGCTGTCATTTTACATACAGGAACGTTGAATGAAGCTGAATAAGTGTTTTAGTAGTAGTTAAGAAAATTGTAGGCGATTTTTCTCCTTTTTTACTGCTAAAATTCATACTACGGACACGGAAAAATCTAATAATCCTTATGCTAGCTATTATTCACGGGCAAACAAGACTATTTAGTCACAAATGCACTCTTAAAATGTGCCCAATGACCTAAACAACAAGGTTTTCCTTGCTTTAATCATAGTCTACATAAAAACTTTAGTTTTAGGGACACTGCCAAGGTTTTGTAGGTTCATTTACGTCTTTTAATGGAAATATTCTCCGTAAAAATGCTGGATGTTATTAATTTTAGCTAATGGTTTGTTAAATATGACTATAATATTTTATAGAGTTATTTCGAATTATATCAAATAAGTGTTACTAAGGGCGAATTCGACCAAGCTCAGTGTCAAATCAAACACGGGGTCAAATTATAATAATATTTTATTTAAAGAGTTGTAAACATTTATGTGAGCCTGACTAAACTTAACCAATTTCAAATCTAAGTGAGTCTATAGCCTAAAAAAGCGAATTAGATGTTTCATTGCCGTGCAAAGACTTGTCGCGGCTTCATTCGTGAGTGCGTTGGCCAGTCTTTGTTCTTACTCTAACTGTATTTTCGTCTATCTCTCAAGAATTAGTTAGTGGTGCGTCCACCATTTACATAGGCAGTGACCGTAAATTCTCGTGTGAAACATTCGATGGGGCGGCGGAGCGTGGTCGGTACACCGCTTCGTTTGTCGAGAACAAAATTAAATTAGTAAAGCGGAGTTTTGAGACGTAGGAGACACGAGATTGTAGATCGATACTGGCTGATTTCCGGGTCATTTTAAAAGACGATTAGTTCTAAAGTGTGAAAGGTATAGATGTTAAAAAAATATATTTTCTATTTTAATTACTAAAGAGTCTATTTTACTTCTGTATTATATATATCTATTTCAGATATAATGTTATATTTCTATAGGTGATGTACGATATTTTGAGAGATATAGAGATTTTTATAAGCGATCAAAACTTTCTTCGTCAGTTTTTGTTCGAATCCAGAAATTAGAAAACTTTGATGTATAAATAATTTATATCATTACTAATAAAACATTCTAAAACAAAAATCTTGCTAATAAGGTACATAGCTAATACAGATTTTTGAAATGTTATAATACAATATTTATTTAAGTTGCAGTGTTTTTTTTTATTACAATCAGTATTTAAATAATATTAAAAATTTTCATGAGATTAAAACACAGAAGTTTAAATCGTCATAAGAACGAACGTTTTAGTTCAAGAAAACATTGCAATTTTTTTTGGAATGGCGAGAATATACTCGAATTGTATATTTGCAAAACAACGTGAATTAGTTTTTAACTGTTATTCGTCTTTGGTGAATTGCACATGTCGAATATCATCAACTTTTTTATGTGAATTCATACATTCGATAATTTTAAATCCACAGCGTAATATTAAGTAACCGTAAAAAATTACGAAATCCAAAAATATGTTTAATTTTTTTAAAAATTTTGTTAAATTGGTTTTGAAATATTGTAAAAGGACTCTTCGGAGACGTTTCAACCCTCATTCGGTGATTTTGCAGCCGTGTTTTACCTTGTTCCATGGTTCTCATTCTACGACGAAGGTGTCATCAGCTTAGAGCCATTGGCATTGCAGTCACGCACAGGCCAACGCCGGCAGAATACAGTGTACCTTCAATATATCTGCGATCGCAGTCGTTCGCACGACAGCCGATCTAAATCTTTATGACAAGCTTCATGGAAAATATTGAACGAAACGTGTAGTGTCCGTTATGACGAATTAAGTTTCTAGTCCTTATGTTTCTATTCTCATTCTATTGTGTCACTAAAGTTAAAAAAATAATGTAGATATAATGCAAGCGACATTAATGAAATTGGTTACAAATGGGCAAGGTCTGTTCAATCTAACAATTTAGCTCAAATTAGGTAGTAGACTGGGGTATTTTTTTATTTGCTAAATAAAAACTCGTACGATACTTGTAAATTTATAAATACAATACAAAGTACAAAGTATAGGAAAACATTTATTCAGCTTACGAAGTTACTAATGCGGCTTACATACACGTTTCTCATTTTTTTTAAATGGTACAATTTTATATAGCTCTTTACACACGAGAAAACTGTGATTATCGAGGACATTACAGAGGCAATCACAAGATCTTGGTGAAGGAGTTCAGAATGCTTAGAGTTCATTGCCTCGAGCCATTTTTCCTTTGCCCAATTATCACGTGGAAACTAAAGTATTTGCTTATCACACTCTGAATCCGAGTTTTCTCTCAAATCTTTTAGGTTATCTTGGCAACGTGCCTAATCTTCATCGTAATCTAAAAATTATTTAATTTGAGCCTGCGAGGTATTTTGCTTGGGTTTTTTCGGCCTGCGACGCTGTCAGGAAAAAATGTTTAGCTAATTTTGACTGAGTGGTGTAATTGGAGTTTTATTAATTTCCTTAATTAAGCGTTGTTTATGGTTTTAAGGAATCCTTTTCAACTGTCTTTTAATATTTTCATATTTTGTTAAACTTTCTTACCCTTTTTATTTATTTATTTAACCCCCCCCACCCCCTTTTTCTTAATGGAGTCCTGGTTGGTACACCATTTACTTTCTAATTATTTTATTTATTTACAATTTTCGATTTCTATTTTGTTTTTAAGCTGGGAGCTGAGGCACTTATAAACTTAGAATGTCTCTTGTATTTATAGACGTCGCGAGAGTAGTGCGAAAAGAGCTGTACTGTGTATATTATAGACTCTATAGGCTACGGAAATGTACTTCTCTGCCACCTTTATCCCATAAAAAATAAAGTTCTGCTGTCACATTGTATTTAATAAATAAAATATGTGTTAAATACACAATGCAATTGTATTTTTAACAGTAAATCAATGCTATTGACAGCGCTTTTAACTTAACTTAGTCTAAGCAAAAATATTGAAGAATACTGTCCGCTTCGCTTCTTAGAACATGCTGGACTACCTGCCATAAAACCTCTTTATATCCCTTTGTGATTTTTTTCACAAAACGCGTTTTGAGTACTCTGTTGTGATTTTGTGTTTTCCAAATGCAAGCTTGAACAAAGGAAGCAATTAAAGAGCATTGAATATTTTAAAGAAGGTTTAAGAACGTACTTGAAAGATAAGCCTTTGTGTTTTATTGCCTGGAAGCTGAAGTATCATCTCGGACTCTGAAACAACATGATAAATATATCTTCGTTTAGCAATTCTGAAGTAACACCATACAAAATTAGCTTTGTTTGATGGTGTAGTGGATCGTAAGCATGAGCATAACTATTTATTAATTTGTGGCTTAAGTTTTAATCAACACACCGTAATGTTTGCACCTTAGATATATCCCGTGTTGGTCTGGGACACAAAAAGAATGTACCAACTGCTTTTCTTGCCTAGCATGTCGTAAAAAGCAAGGGCGTATTGGGCACTGGATCTGTGATTGTGTAGGCGATGAGCTATCTACTTGTTATCTCTTTCACGGTTTTTCATCTGACCAAACCCAATTTTCGAATGGCTAAATGTGGTCTTAATGAACATTGCTCCTTGGAACTCTGTCTACCCCTACGGGGATTACAGGCGTGATTTTATGTATGTAGATATATACCTATGGTTGCACCATTGATGGAGGAAACATTATTTATTTATACTAGACTTAACGACTAATGTCGCTCTCTAACAGTCAACCATCAGGCAAAGCAGAGATCTGATGGCGGCTTAATTAACACATTGTGAACTCTTCCAATCCGCATCGGGCTTCGTGATGTTACGGTCGTGTTTATTTATACACATTTAAAATTACTATTACGTAGTTTTGTGAGGCATAAATTGTAGGCATACGTAATACGTTTTTTAATGGAACTAGTAAAAAAACACGTATAATCAACGTACTAAAGAGGTTGATGATTTTATTATGTAAATTGTAATCATTCGGGCCAATTTTCATATTAATAACTGTCTTGGTGTGGGTGTATTAGATCATAGCAATGATCGTCAGTTTGTGAATTGAGTAATATTTATATGGTAGCCATACGATCGGGATAATCGGTGAATGTGCAGGAGATCGTAGATTCAATCCGTACCTGGTAAATAAGTGTGCTTGGTGCAGAATGAAAGGTCTGTTCCCTGTTAAATAGGCAATACTCATGCTCATATCTAAATCAAATAAAATAAAAAATATTTTTTTATATCTGCCAAGCCTTGCCCTTAAAATACTCATTTTACATAACTTCCTATATAAATAATGATAATAAAAGGATAATATTAAAGTTCATTACCGCGAGCGCTTCTAGCAAGTACTTACATCCACAGCGCTGACAGCGCTTTCAAGAGCAGAAAAAACTACAATATAAAACGTTCTGTCTAACAATAGATTCATCTCATTCACGAATGTATGTCAGAAATAAGCCAATCGCTGTTGCTCCAAATTTTAATCACACAAATCAAATTTTTTTTTGACAAAATTATATTACGATCAATGTATTACAAACAGGCCTTTTTTATTATATTACCCATACGCGTATTAGGTATCACTTAGTATGTAAATTATATATTGTGTATAAAAATTTCTTATAGCTCTGACCTTGGTTTGTCGATGGCTTAACAACAAACCTGTAGCTAATTTTAATGAAGAAACTAAAGTAAATTAGCTCTTATTTCAATGGACTAGAGTGGGGATTCACATCACTTAATCGGAAAGTGTAACTACTTGTTAGTATATTTTGTGATAGTAATCAAAATTGTCAGAGCAGAACACCACACTTCCTTAAGCAGGTTGCTGTCACACTTTGTTTGACTTTCGATTCGTGGCTATTTTTGACTGAACAGATGTGTTGCTATGTTTGGTGTAATTTTTGTGAATAGATATAATTTTCCAAAATTGTAAATTACCGGTAAGTTTAAAGAAATCAATGTTGCAAATTATTTTGTAATTTTATCATGGAACTTTAAACTTTCTGGATTGTAGAAAAAAGGTTCTTGTGGTATTTTACTTTATATAGTTACATTTTCGATAGATTTTTCTTTATCCTTTCATTTTAAATAGCTACTTATTACGTTAGTATCTTTAGAAAGCCCGTATCATGGAAATGTTCGTTAAATTGCCGCGAGAAAATTAACTTGGAGAAGTATCCGTACTAAATAGATAAAACTAGAATGGTCAGATTTTATTTTTGAAATCAAAATTCCCAGTGATTGTGTGTTACCATCGTCTTGACTAAACGAGTGTACATAGACACGGTCAATTTATTCGTTTAATGAGCCTAATGATTCGTAAAATCAAGCTGTAGTGGGCGGCTCAGACATTAAGTAGCGGTGTAGGCAGACCGATTAACTTTACCATAGGAATGAGGGGAGATTGACTTCTGTCGATAAGCCTATAATAATAGATAGTATGACTCAGCCTCTTTAAAAGGCTTTTACGTTAATTGGAAGGTAAATAAATCGTTCCTCAATGCTTTAAAGCTTATTCAACATTTCGAATGCTTTATTGATAGAATTCCATCAGGATTAAATGTGCCTCGATATAACAATGAAGTCAAATTAAGTACCTACTCGAGGGATCGTTGAGAATACAATCTCCAAAAGATTTCAAAGGTGTCGCTTATGATAGACGGTATTATTATTAAAAGGTTCTTCACCTATGCAAATGTTAAGCTGTGTTAATTCAGAGATTCTAAACCCTCGGAGTGTCCGTTTCGGGCAATTAATTTGTAGCCGGGACCGGATCGCAGGTATCTTCCCAAGCAGGTAGCGATGCGTGCCTCCACCTGTCGGTGCTGCCCCACATACCGACCCCAGCCCTGCCGTCAGGTCTGTTTCCCCTCTACCGCCCTTGTGTGCAGCGCGCGGGGGGGACGAGGGAGCTCCACAAATTTCGGATCTCAGTCTTGTGCAGCCACCTGTGAGACTTACACGGTTCTTTATAATGTTCCGACTATTGATAAGTGCTTTATTGTGTACAGACATTCGTCTACGGCGTTGCTCCCAGGTAAATATGCGTTTTTTGCTTGCACCAATTTTATTGTTCGCGCCATCTAAAATGTGAGATTTTGTTACTTGTAAGCTATTTTACATATTCAGAAGTCGTTGACCTAAACACGAGTAGTGCAAAAAGTGAATGCCTATTTTTCTTACTCATTTATGCACAATAGGTACGCTCGGTCGTATGAAGAAACACATCAGTGTTCATTTGTTTTTGCACGTGTGATTTCATTCACGCGCCGCCGTCCGCTTCCCGCCGCATTTACCGGGAGTAGCACCTGTGGTCTTCTTATTGTGCCTTTGTCAGACATGTACCCACCCTAAAATGCTTCCAAAGCGGTTGGTTTCCAAAGATAGAATATTCAATTCAAAACCTCATAAAAGATTATATCAGACGGGCGCAATAAAAACTGGCATTATCATAATTCTAAAATTGTAATTACCGTGGTAATTAAAGCTCAAAGAACACGCGGTAACGCGTAATGGCCTTCAGTAATAACTGCTTGCAAAGCTGTAGTAATGAATGAATCGATTATGATGCAGTCTATGAATGGAGTCGATCGGCGCTAATGCAAAACAATCGATAAAATACTCCTCACTGCATTACAAATGGTATTTCTATAATGGAATGGTATCACGTGCTGGTTTGCCGGGAACTGGTGTATCGCGAATACAAATTTAACTTCAAGAATTTAATTTTACATGGCCATTTAACATAGTCATGTTAAGAAATGAATTTCACATGGAGGTGGATTGATGGCGAAACACAAGTTATATAGACGTTTGTTCAATTGCTCTGTTTAGTCTATAGAGAGTGTTTTGTGAGAAATAACACGTGCGATGAAATCGTTGGCCAAAATCACGTCACTTTGCCCGGAGTAGGTATTTAGTGCCTATTTCCTTTATTAACCATATGAATTCTTTGACATGTCGATTTTAAATTTTTTTTACCCTTTGCTCACGTAATCTCTTTTCTGCCATGTTGATAACGCATCATTCTCATATCTTCAATATAAAACATTTTTCATTGTTCTTTCATACTTAAACCTGTTTCTCGCTCTCTATAGACCCTTTCTGACCCAGCAAATAAGATCTTCCAACGATTTCATAGCTTAATACAAAACTAGAACTCCAAGATTTTCCTTAGATGAAAAGTTTGTGGGCAAAAAGGCTTTGATCTTAAGGCGCTAAAGGTCGCGTGAATCGAGTTAAAAGCTAACGAGTTGGCTGCCCTTTTAGGGCACATAAGAAAACTTCACAATTATCGCTTAACTATTAGTTGAACCTTATTAAATTAGATTACATGAGATCAAACCGATGGAAACCGCCAAATCATTCTGTCAGTGATTTCCGATTTTTTATGCGGCAAGTTGTGGTCGTTTTTTTACCGGTAATGTTTCAGAGCGTACGCCGAAAATGGCAGCGACTGAGAACGGGTTATTGCGATTGAATAAGCCATTACAAGAGTTTCTACAGCAATTACGTCGGCCGTATAAGGGAAAGCCTCGGTCTGGTCACCTTAAATTTATATCGCACAGTTGTCGGCCTGTATGGCGTATTGCAACGAACACTGCTCAGGTTCCGATGCTATGAAGTTTTTCGATTTATCTTGCTTATTCTGGATGCTTCTCGAATCAAGATTTTCAGCTACCTATATTGATGACACCTAGTAGTAAATGTTTAAGTATTCAATTTACATTAAAACTTGAAGGTCATGTTACGATTGATTGAAGCCATTTCACAGTACATATTGGGTCCTTACCTATGAAATTGGTGTTTTTTTCTCTCATAGTATTTTGTCTGTAACTATTAAGATTCAGAGTATTCCTAAAAAATAATTACCTCGTCTAAAAATAGACTATATTTTTTAGCTCTTTAGATTTGTTTTGATAATTTGTTGTAAGTATAATTGTGTTAAAATTGGACACGGAGACAACTCTTTTTAAGTGCCTCCCGAATACATCATTTTATTTGCATTCACTTAAAAACGATAAATAATTTTTATGAAGTGTGATATTACACATATTACTAAAGCTAGTCTAATGATAGATGCCAAATATTATTATCTTTGGATTTGTCGTTGTGAAGAAAACTTTAAAAAAATTTGTACGGAAAATGCAGAATGCCCCAAAATCTCCATACAAAACACCAATTTCATAGGTAAGGACCTAATATTATGCCCGGTGCATGGCAACAGGCTCGCCACTATTATATGGGACTAACGAAATTACTGGCAAGTGTGGGTGTGTAATGCACATATGCCTACATGTTCAGGGATATCCCATATACAAAGTGTTTCAAAAAAAAAAAAAACCGATAGGGGGTTGTAAGGACCCGATTTAACTCATTGCCAATATATGAGGACCCTAGCTTCATATTTTAAAAATTTAAAAATTTAGGGCGTCTTGCAGGTATTTTAATTCGAGATTTAAAACTAGATTTAGTACATCTTTACTACGGCTGAAATATCAAACAATTACTAAATCTAGTTTTAAATCTCGATTGAAATTTCCTGCAAGTGGGCCTTAATTTATTACTTATTACTAGGTTCGTTCCCCAGTGGAGGGCAAGTGTTTGGGTGACGAATTTTTAGATATTTGTTCTCTAGTCTTGGATATTTATATATATATTCAAGATATTTATATGTATTTATCTATTAAATATATAATATTTGTCTGTCATCTAGTTTCCGTAACACAAGCAGCATTTAGTTGCTTAAAATGGGACTAGTTGATAGGTGTGAATGTCTGAGGATATTTATTTATTTAAAGCGCAACTCTATTAAAGGTTTAGTCAAGTTTATCAGAAGAAAATATTTCCAAAATTTTAAACTTTGTTCCTACTCCTTGAAGCTAGTACTAGGCGGTCCCTAAAATTGATCTTTAGGGGTGAGTCATGAAACACCGTGCATAGGCCTATAGGCCTGATCATAAAATATCTATATATGTATTATTGTATTAAAAGAAGTGTATAAAAATTGTGAGCCTTAAGGGCAGACAGTTCGTTAACAGGACGTCACGATGGTTGAACTACGCACTTCGTCCTTCGGCACGCGTGGGCCGATTACAAAAAGGATCGATTTGAATTCGATTCTGCTCGCCTATCCGATTAGTATTCAAGTATGTGCGACGTTTGAATAAGGTGTTTTTGTCGTTCCTCGTCGGAATCGCCTTGTGTGGACGTGATGTGAACGAACTGCTTAGTACATGTTTACTGAATTATAAGAACTAAACGAGCTCGCTTTGGGAGTCGTCAAAACATTTCATTTAATTTTGTTTTGGCTTCACTTCATTGTTTTTCATTGTATTCTTCTTTAGTTTTAATAACTAAAGTCTCAAAGAATTTTTATACAGTTAAATGAAATAAGCATTAGGATTTTATAATATATCTTTGAACTTAGATTAAAAGTTGATTTTGTTACAGGAATATTTTCAGTTTATGGTTTATTAAGCGTTTCGCATCAAAAGTCCAGTAAAAATTTTTCGCCCTGCGATATTAATTTGTAAACAACATGTTCGGTGTTTATTGGTGTTTTAGGAAGTTCGAATCTACAGAGATGTTAATATTAGCGGCAATGTACGTTGTAACGATATTTGTTACAAAATAAGAAGAAAAATCATACGATCGACACGTCAACACGTTCCTACTACACGTTTCCTACTTTTATTTTCGAGCTATGTAGTTGTTTTCAATAATATCTATAGAACTTAACATTAAAACAGTTGTCAAGTGTTCTGCACATAAAGAATTTGTCTATTGGTCTCTGTGGGCTTAAGAAAGCGGTGTGTAGTATGCCTCTAACAGAGATCTACTTTGAGTGGACACATTAGGTACTTACGCCTCATTGTGGAGTCATTGACATTGGTAGACACTTGGGTCTATGCCATGGTTTCATTGACTTGAAAAATTTTCGCACATTATTATAGAACTATCTATTTTATTGGTCAAGTCATAATTAAGTAAGGATTTAAAATATATCATGAAAAATGTGAGTGTTAAACCCTACTATCGAGATTGCAGGCGTGATGGATCTGTAAAAATTTAGTAATTCTGTAAAGAATGCATACGATTTCTCGAATAATTTATTTTGTCCAATTGTTCAATAGTTATTGTAGTAACATTTCCTATGCAAAAGATAATAGAGTAAAATAAAAAATTCTGGAGGAAAATAAATTGCTTATCAAGTAGTTATTGGCTCAATGGTGCTTTTATCGATGTTGGTTAGGTACTTAATGTTCCGTTGGCGTCAACCCGACGGCTTTCCCGAACGCTTGAAGACTAAACAAAGTTGCTTAAACTTAATATAAGCTCACGGCGGAACCTAAAGTATTTTATCCTCTTTAAATTCTTTCGATAAAAGTAATCGCTTTAAACCTTTGTATACTGGAGAAGTGGTTTTTTTTACATAAAACTTACCTGACATTCAACGCTCTTTGGGTTTTTAAAAAATTGTTATGTATAGGCTTTATATAGGCTAAATGGAAAAAGAAAAGTCAAAAATATCTGCTAGGACATTAGCAAGGGCCTGTAAATCCCTGCCTACCTTACAGGGTACCTAACAAATGCTTTTGAATTTTTTTACGAGAATAGATCATTGACGATCCGTGATAATTACAATAATTTTCTTGGTTAAATTTTCTCTCTAAATAAAAAAATCTTAAATCCACACGGGTTTCGAAAACATTCCATACTTTTGAGGGTAACAAGAAGGGAAGATGAAGGTAACATTTTTACTGTAACAATGATAATATAGCATGCATATATCTCCTAATAGGAATTAGCTTCTGTTTATCTGCTGTTCTCGTCAATTAAGACTTTTTTCGTGTAAAGTTCAGTAAGTGAGCACTAAAAATCTATTGCACACATAATGTGTGCAATAGTTTTTTACCATACATACATTACATAAAATTATCGTCACGGTCCTTTCCCCGAAGGGGGGGTAGGCAGAGGTGTCAACACCCACAGTTCGCCAGATATGTTAAGTTCTCATGTATCAGGTATATTGATTACACCTCATAGATAGACAGTTTTGAGTTTGACCAACACGGTTTTCTGAAGTGTAATTGTCAATATCTTACTTGTTACTGTTATTTTTAAAACTCGTATTCTAATGTATCCGAAAATGGTGTTATGAATTGATCTAGCGTCACTACTAGTGACGCGACATATTTATTCTGACTGCGATATGAATTGCAAAATTTTGTCACTGTAATTTTTCAACAACGTCATACAAAGCCTACAGTGACTACTTGCCTCGAGATGTTTCTCGCGTTGAAAGGGTTAACTGAGATTTTACATATATTTACTAGAGATCACCATATTTTTGATTCTATTTATATATAGTAAAGAATAATGATAGTAAGAACGAGAAGATATCTTTATACACTTATTTAAAGTCAAGCAATAAGATGGAACCTATATTTTATTTCTTTGACATGGGTGAATACTGCATTACGTAATACAACCTACATGTGTAAAAACTGTTTTGTTGTATGTTGCTAGAATAAAAACTCTCTCTGCCGAACAATGCGTCCCCTAAGGATCTGATAGTTTCTACAACGTCTTGGATTCGTTATATTAAAAAAAAAAATATATATATATATATAATATATATTATATTAAAAAAAATAAAAATGCGTGGACAGATTGACACGTCTTTGTTACATATTGTGCTGACTCGTAATGTGGGATGTTGCCAGTCGCTTTTTAATTGATTTGTTTTTATCTTAATTGCTTAGCGAATTTCAACATCGTTCATTGTTTCAAGTGCTCATATATTCTTCCTGATTATAATGCTAAAAATCTATGTTCATAATATCTATGTTCACCCATTTGATTGTACTAGCCTAACATTTATAAAAAACAAGAATTGTAAAAAAGGTGAAAAAAAGAGCAACCCTCGAGTTTCTGGCTCGCTCTTCTCGGGGATGTCTGCGTTCCGAGCGAGTGGTAGATTCACTAATTTATAAATTGACGTTTTTAAGTGTTTGTATATCAAGCCTATAAAATAAAGATATTTTTGATTTGATTTGATTGAGCTGCGTTAACTGATTTAAATACTTTATTTTAACAAAGTACATTTTATTTCTCAAGTAAAACATGAAATGATTTTTGGAGTTCTCAGAATTTGGTTTACATATGTAAGAAAATTCAAATTCATGCTATATATATTCCATTGTGATATTCAAGAAAATGGCTGGTTCACGTGAAGAATTTAAAATGCTATATACATTATTCAGTCTAAGTATATCCGTTTAAGCCAAATATGAATAAATGCTCAAACTTTTTTAGAGACAGCGTTATTTTTCTCTAGAAATAGTTATAGCGTGAATGTTAAATGTTAAATAACGTCTCTCGTATAATGTTTTACCCAAACAAAGAGGCTTACGGTGGATTCCTCGCAAGGCCGCGGTGGCCATTGCCTTTAGAACTGGCGGTAGATAGCTGTAATGTAAGGAATTAGAAGAATAATAATAGCTTACGAACACAAACACGAGTTTTCCAGTAATGGATGCTTTATAATATAACTAACTAATTAGCTGCTTCCTTTGGATAGGTTGAAAGGACTGTAAGAACATATTAATTTAATATTATTGTTCTTTAAAATACAGGTCATGACAAAAGATTACGATGTTTTATGGATTAAATCATAAACTTCAATATGCATCTTATCTGTATATATATATAAATTATTCGTATCTATTATTCCGTAAAAATAATTAAAAAAAAAATTTTTTTTATTGCCCTCGAGTATTTTACCTATGTCGCTTACGACTTCCCTTTTGGTATGTCACGTGGAAATTTTGTGTGAACTTTGTTTTTAAATTCATTTTAGAAAGAAATCGTTGTTATTTTTTGTTTTTCTACTTCTATTAAAATTTTTTTTCATATAATTTTGGTAAAAGTGAACAATCAATTTCTTTCGGTAACTTTTTGGGGAAAAAGGTGCGATGATATGATATGTTATGTTATGATAAAATTATTAAGTTTCAGAACATTCTTATAAAATAATTGCTTCTTCTAAAAATAGACCATATACTTAAACTCGTATTATTTAATTTCATAATTTTTTGAAAGTTTAATTGTGTAAAAATTAGACACAAAGACAATTATTTTTAACTGTTTAATGCAAATCAATGAATACATCATTTGATTTGCATTAACATAAAAACGATGAATAATTTTTATCAAGCGTGTTCACACACATATTGCTAAAGCTTGTCTTATGATACATGCCAAATATTATTATATCTGGATTTGTCGTTGTGAAGAAAACTGATAAAATGTTAGTATGTAAAATGCAGACATCCCCAAAATCTCCATACAAAACACCAATTTCATAGGTAAGGACCTAATATTTCTAATGATTGACAAAAAGTGTCTGCTCAGCTACAGTAGTATTATACCATTTCATCTATTGTTTCTATGTTTCGTGTTGTAAGCTATAACTTTTTATCAGATTTATACGTTTCCGAGGTTGCCACAACCTCTCTTTAGTGGGACGCTATTTCCTCCATGTTAGTTTATACTGCCAAGGCCACGTATTTACCGTCTACTAAGATACTTCATTATAAACGACCATTAATTTTGTAACCCCATTTGTAAGGAAGGAAGGCGACGGCGAAGGTCTTCGTAAATTGGACGCTGTGTACGTCACAGTGTTACTTGACCAAACAGTTCTCCGAATGAGTCAAAGTCGAATATTTACTTTAGTCATTTGCACTGTATTATAAAACTTAGAATTTAGAAGTAGAAGAAATGCGCTGATATGAAGTCATCATAATTTATTTAAGCTATACCTTTAAGAAGTGAAGTGAATATTTGAATAATGTTTCTTCATTACATGTTATTTCAGTATACAAATATTTATATAAGTTACAGTTCCTGTAAAATCATTAATTACACTATTGAACTTTTGAATTAAATTCTTTATTCCCTACTAAGTTCAGAAATTTACTGTGAAAAGTGTATACATACTTTTAGCTGCGACTGTAGATGGCTCAAATAAAAGTAAATGTTCTGAGCTATGAGAAATATTGGAGATCACTGATTAATTTTAGATTATATCACGTTTCAGGTTGATCCGGCAATCCTGAAGTCCATTTGGAGAAGCCATGAAGTCATTGAAGGAGTATTGAAAAAGGCGTCGGGACCAATCCGTTAGTAACTTGGTATAAAAAAGTCTGTTAAAAGAATATTACCAATTCATTTTTTCCTTGGGTGTAATTAAAGGCGACTAATCGACTAAGAACTGCACAACCATTCAATAGCTTATCGCAGCGACGACGGGCCCACCACTTGTCACGCTGAGTGCAGTCATTGCTTGGTGAAGAGCGGACTATAGCAATTGTCTGTTTTAGCGGTGCTTTAGCCTACTCTCTGACTAACCCTTAGGGGATAATAGTCGTGAATATGTATGTATGTACGTATGTATTAATGTTCACGTTAATTACTAAGCTTTAGTTTATTGTTCTTAAAAATAATTTTACTGTTATATTGAGGCCAAGAAGAAGAAGAAGATTGAGGTATATAAAATTATATTTCAAATGTAGAAATAATCTTTTTATTTGTGTGGAAAGTGACCACTATAATTTTTGGCACTGACATCATAATCATTGTGTGCAAGTATAACTGATGTTTTTGTATTTCATTATGACTTTGTTAAAATAGTAATATGAATAATATCCGATTGTAAGAAGCACCATTACGAAAGCAAGCTGAAGATATATTAAATGAAAAAATCAGGAAGGAGAAGAAAAAGGAAAATGAAGAAAGAAGGTTGTAAGACTAGGAAGAAGAACAGTAGATTGGTTAATTATCTTTGGTTATCTAGCTGTATGAGTATTTGTAGACATCATAAAGCTAGGTTACCGGAGTTAAGTGCCGTCTACGACTACAGCTACGAATTTGACTACGATGCTACGGTTGCTACGATGAAGAAAATTCCTGAAAAAGTATGGGAATGAAGAAAAAAATGTGTACTTACTAATAATGATCCATCTTATCTTTTAACGTTTGGTGTTGTAAAAAATAGTTTTAATTTTTGTTGACGAGCTCAATAAAAAAAGACTTGCTTGTGTAACTATCTTTTATCGAACTGAGTAAAATTGTAAATTACGCATAAAAAATACATTTGTTTTAATATAAAAAAATAGGAAGATGTCGCAAGAATTTGGAGGTTTTATTTAACCAAAAGGAAAGAGGCCGTAGCACTACTTGTCGCTAACAATTATGTTATTTTAATTATAAAAATGTTATTAGTAAACTAAAGCTTTAAATCTACATATGTTTCTAAAACAAGAACTTAAAGTTGTATTGATATATGTAAATGAAATGTATCTACTGTGATCTAAGAGTGCAAATTGGGAAAATATTAGGGGTCAAAGTGCCTTGTATGGAGATTTTGGGGAATTCTGCATTTTCCATACTAAAATTTTTTCAGTTTTCTTCACAACGTCAAATCCAAAGATAATAATATTTGGCATCTATCATTAGACAAGCTATAGTAATATGTGTAATATCACAATTCATAAAAATTATTTCTCGTTTTTAAGTGAATGCAAATAAAATGATGTTATCGGAAGGCACTTAAAAAGAGTTGTCTTCGTGTCCAATTTCAACACAATTAAACTTACAACAAATTATCAAAACAAATCGAAAGAGCTCAGAAATATGGTCCATTTTAAGAGGCGGTAATTATTTTTTAAAAATACTCTGAAATTAATAGTTACAGACAAAATACTAGGAGAGAAAAAAAAACGGCAATTTCATACTTAAACCCCCTATTTTATTTGCGGCAATAAAAACTTTTTATTAATTACTTGTGACATGATATAACTGTATAATGGATGATACTTTTTTTTTTTTTTTGGTAATTGTGCTAGCGTTAGTTATAGCTAGAGAAAACGGAGCGCTATTTACTACGCTCACACTTTATCAGCTTGTTTTAATGATGAAAATATATGTTTTGCTTTTATGTTACTATTTTGGTTATACTATGTGATTAAATTATTTCGTAATTTTAAAATTGTAACTGTCTAGAAGAATTAAATATTGATACTACTTGCAAGGTACAGATGTTACATTTTAAGACTGCAACTGCCAACACTCTTAATGCGTTAACAAAGAGTCTAAAGTCGAATTATTTAAGCGCCCTTGTGAATCGCAATATCCGTTACAGCAATTTAGAATAGGAAATGCGATGAAAACAAGTATAAAGCTTCATTAATTCTAACAACAGGTATAATATAAAAAGAGAAACACTTAAGAAATAACGAGGACTTTCCCCCATTACCGCTGAGGAACTCTTCACCTTCACAAAAGACAGATGAGGGTCTGACCGTGTAATGGGTCATCCATAATAGCCTCTTTCGACAAATCTTGATTTTTGTGTCCACAAGTTGGATTTCTGACCCTTATGATTTGTCAAGTCTCAATTGATCATGTAATTGGACATGTGTATTTTGTCAAAATATGGTTAAAATTTATATTTGTTTAAATCGACTTCATTTTCAACCCTAATTCATTAAGGGCCACTTGCAGGAAATTTTAAACCTAGTTTAAATCTCGATTTTGTCAGTTTTTGACAATTTAACTATGGCTCAAATGTCAAAAAATCACTAAATCTAGTCTTAAATCTCGATTTAAATTTCCTGCAAGAGGCCTTAGATCTAAAATACAACCGATTTAAAAAATGGAGGATGTTCTCATTTCTACTGTATTTCTGACTATACATGACAAGTGAAATCTTAAAAAAAAAACTTTAAAAATAATATTAAGTAAAAAAAATTTTTTTTTATTAAAAATAAGTGTCATATTTTTGTTCGTGACTGTACTTGCATAATTTCTCATAATATTGCCTTTTAATGGCTATCCCTTGGCAAAACGTGACTTTGACTTGAAGTTGTGAATTGCTTGACGTACGTATAACGTAGGTTACAATACTGAGTTACAATAATGTATAAAAATATTATATTTTACATTTAGGTCAAGGCCAGAAACCACTTATTTATTAAGATTCGCAAAATATTTTGTATTAATACGGGCTCTGGTAATTATGTTTTCATCTTCAAAGACGATATAAGTAATTAAAGAAAATGTGGTCTGAAAAACAATATTACAAGAGTTTATAAAGGTTGTATACGAATGGAGAATTGTCTATATATACAATTTATTTTTTTAGTATGAACTAGCTAATTAAGATATTTTGACTACTTGAGACTAAAGTCATGTTAAATACACATCACTTGAATATAAGGTTTTTTACTAGCATATTATTGGGTCCTTACCTATGAAATTGGTGTTTTTTTTCTCTCTTAGTATTTTGCCGAGTATTCCTTAACAATAATTACCTCGTCTAAAAATAGACTATATTTTTGAGCTCTTTTGATTTGTTTTAATAAATTGTTGTAAGTTTAATTATGTTAAAATTGGACACGGAGACAACATTATTTTATTTGCATTCACTTAAAAACGAAAAATAATTTTTATGAAGTGTGATATTACACATATTACTAAAGCTTGTCTAATGATAGATGCCAAATATTATTATCATTGAATTTGTCGCTGTGAAGCAAAATTTAAAAAATTTTAGTATGGAAAATGCAGGATTCCCCAAAATCTCCATACAAAACACCAATTTCATAGGTAAGGACCTAATATAATTCAGTTACAGTTTCCCAAAGTTTAGTCTAGACGAACGTCGAATTTGTAGATACAATTTGTATCCTCGCAGAATAATTTGCACTGCATTCACACATTTTGAAGGCAAGCTAGTACGTTCGTTGATGGTTGAAGTTTGTACCAATTATGAAATTGAGCTTTTTGATTCATCTCCATTCTCGGAAACATCACGACCTTAGTCTGACCGCCACGTTGCCGCAAAGCTAGGATCCAATTCTGCTACACCCAGATTCTGTAGTTTGATCAACCAAGCCAATGAGTATGCTGGAGAACCTTTTTACTGGCCACAAATTGTTAATTTTATAATAAATGATTGAGTATTGTTAGTATTATAAATGTTTGGCCAATACGAGTCAATCTAGAGCAGTGAATGTCATTGTGACAGCTTTTAAAAAATTGTATTTTGTCTGTGCCCTTCTTCTTCTTCGTGCGGGCGGTTTCCGCAACTCGACGACTTAGCGCCTATTTTGCGTTTTGGACGAATTTACACAAACAAAAATTGTATACAATTGTGATATCTATGTAAGTAAACACATGTTGCGTTTACCAGTAACTAGTTTTAGTGCTAAGTTTAGATTATGATCCTAACCTACTTTTATATGTTTAAGTACTAAAACTGTTGGTGAACCTTTTTTAAATAAATAAATAAATCTCAGAATTTATGATTTACCTTTAGGGATCATAATTGTTAGCACCTGGCTGGTAAGTCACCATAGATCCATTTGACAATGTTTAACATTACGTTTGTCACGCTCTGCCCATATCAGGCACGGCCAGAGGGTGCAGAAGAAGGAGATTGAGAAAAGAAAAACAAAATATTTTAACTTAAATTATTGAACTCAGGGCGTAAACCTTGTATTTCCGCTCAGTAGTTCGCAAGAGGTAAGTAGGCGACTTAACCTAAAACTGCTTAGAAGACGCAGGCGAGGGAACGCGACACGACAACTACTGACGTCGTAGTAACTGGTTCAGCCTCGCAGTCAGGTTCCGCTGGTTCTGCACTGAGCCGATGGATAGAATCTGGCGGCAGGCATCGAGGCAGCAGGGTAGACGGCTGCCCATGGATAGGATAACCTAGTTCGGGGATAGCGTACGAGCATGAAAATGAATTGTAAGGATAAATTGTAAATTGTAAGGATTAATGATTCGAGAGGAGAGCAGATTGTTCCGGGCATCAGGTTAAATACCCCAAAAAATTTAGATTTTTCATTTAAGTCAGTGAGAGTAGCACTTCCTCGACATTACTCACCATAAAAAATGAATCAGGAATATAGCAGAAGGTATAGGCAGCTATGGCTTAACAGCAATATGTTTATATAAAAACAAAATAAATTTCAATTAAGTGACAGAATGATTCTATTAATTTTTATGTGCCTGAAATATTAATTAAAAAATTATAATGACTGAAGGTTGTATTTAATTGTTTATGGATTGGCTCAAAGGCTAATAGTTCAGTTTGTATTATTTTAGTGTTACTTTTACACAGAAATCTATTATCACCTTCCGGCGTATTTCTTGTATCTGTCAAATAATAGACAATAACAATGTCTAAGATTATGTTTTTATTGTGATTTAAGTCAATAGTTTGGTATTATACCAGAAATAGTATAAAGGTATTTACGGTGAATTGAATGTTGAGTGTATGGATTTTTATATTAAAAATCATCGTAAGTAACAGTAATAAGTGAATATAAATTGAAGACGGTTTTAGAACCGTGACACGTTTGTGTTTCTCTATCGTGCTTTCAATGGGTTGTCAACGAGCAGGTTTTTTTTTACATATGACAGGTAAGCTCTTGGCTTTCATCTCACCTGATGGTAAGTGACGATAAGGCCGAAGGTGGAAGCGAGCTTCACCTGTAATCCTCAACAACTGAGGTATTGTGACTATTTGTGACACGTAGCTGTTTGTAACTTTAAACAATTAATAAATCATTGTGACAATATGTCATTTCCATTTATATACAGTCCACTCCTTTTGCTAACAATATGTACAGATAACGAAGATGTTTTCCGACAGAGAAGCAGGAATCGACATAGCGCACAGAATCAGCAGGCTGAAGGCAGTGGGCGGGCCATATCTGTCGGGGAATCGACAACCGTTGGGGTAGACGTGTTCTTGAGTGGAGACCGCGACTCGGCGTAGTGTGGGACGCCCTCCGGCGAGTTGATGATCTGCGAGGTCTGCAAGCAGATGCTGGATGCGGGGATAGGGTAAAATGGCGCACATATGTCCAGTGAACTAATGTGGGCTGAAGAGAGAAGTAAAGGATATTTTGAATATCGCTTCACATATCAGTGTCCGATGCATGATAAAAGGCCCCATTTTACATGGGGACTTACATTAGGGGAAATGTGGGTATAGGCACAGGGGATAGATGGGTGATGTCCATTAAACAGTAATCTTTATATTGTTAACGCAGTAAGAGCTTGAACGTATCAGAACAGTGTCAAAACCTTTGAATTTTATGCTAAACCCTAAAGTCCTTAGCCTATATACGTTCCACTGCTGGGCACACGTCTTCCTTAAGGAAGCAAACTCGTGAGGAGTGTGGGCCGTAACACCACTACGCGGGCCCAATGCGGGTTGGTAGGTAGAAACGGAGCAAAAGCGACTAGGACCAACGGCTTAAGACCTCGAGATCACAAAGTTTTGGTCACCCATCCACGGCTTGACCATGGCGAAGGTGGCTTTGTTTTCGATCGAAAGCCAAAGCATACTAACCACTACGCCACCGAGCTCCTTTAATATTATATAATAATCTGTACGAACCTTAATATTATACATAATCTGTAAGAAAACACAATCAAACAAAATCTAAAATCACGCCAAATTTCTGAAGTTTTCGCGAAGACAATATTAAATAGAGGCGTCATTGGCAGGGCCACTTTGCGATTCAAATCGCTTTCGTGCGCCTTCAGACCTGTTGCTATTAAAATATTGAAATGGACCGTGAGAAAGTCGCTTAGTAACGTGCGCTTAATTGAAGATGCCGTTGCGACATAACGGCGATCTTTTGCAGGTGTTGCTAGGATAAAGGCAACTTTACTGACTCTAATTTGCAACATTTGATAGGGAATATTGAATTAAGAATTATTTTTAGGGTTCTGTAGTCAACTAGGAACCCTTATTGTTTCACCAAGTCCAACTGTTTGTCTATCTGTCCATCCGCGGATAATCTTAGTGAGCAAAGAGTTGAGTAAATGCCTTCCGAAGCACGGAGGTGTTCTAGATCAGAAAGTTTCAGTCACCCATCCTAGGCATGACCAGGACGAAGGTAGCTTTGTTATGATATCAAAAGCTGAAGCGTACTAATCAATACGCCATGAGCTACTGAAGATACCTATTGCTAATACACTCCCTCATTGTTGGCCAGTTTTAATGACTTCATTTAAATTTCTACCAGTGACACAAGGTTTCATACCGTAAGTATGAGTAGATGTATATTGGGCATTCTACCCCACCTTCGTTCGCTCGGGCTCATGCCCTCGCTCACTACGGTGAGGTAGAATGCCCAATATACATCACGTTCATGGTATGTGGTCATTGGTTGTTGATTTTTAAGTATTACCATTCGGATATGTAGTCATAATCCTAACTGGTGTCGGCTGAGAGACCCGTGGTAAGTATCTCTCTGCGAGCCCGTGGTAAGATCACGCACCGAGCACCACCTAACAGATCGGTTGGAAGCCCCATGATAAGTAACTTCCTGCGAGTCCGTGGTAAGATCACGCACCGATCTGAATGCTAACTGGTGTCGGCTGAGAGACCCGTGGTAAGTATCTCTCTGCGAGCCCGTGGTAAGATCACGCACCGAGCACCACCTAACAGATCGGTTGGAAGCCCCATGATAAGTAACTTCCTGCGAGCCCGTGGTAAGATCACGCACCGATCTGAATGCTAACTGGTGTCGGCTGAGAGACCCGTGGTAAGTATCTCTCTGCTAGCCCGTGGTAAGATCACGCACCGAGCACCACCTAACAGATCGGTTGGAAGCCCCATGATAAGTAACTTCCTGCGAGTCCGTGGTAAGATCACGCACCGATCTGAATGCTAACTGGTGTCGGCTGAGAGACCCGTGGTAAGTATCTCTCTGCGAGCCCGTGGTAAGATCACGCACCGAGCACCACCTAACAGATCGGTTGGAAGCCCCATGATAAGTAACTTCCTGCGAGCCCGTGGTAAGATCACGCACCGATCTGAATGCTAACTGGTGTCGGCTGAGAGAACCGTGGTAAGTATCTCTCTGCGAGCCCGTAGTAAGATCAGGCACCGAGCACCACCTAACAGATCGGTTGGAAGCCCCATGATAAGTAACTTCCTGCGAGCCCGTGGTAAGATCACGCACCGATCTGAATGCTAACTGGTGTCGGCTGAGAGACCCGTGGTAAGTATCTCTCTGCGAGCCCGTGGTAAGATCACGCACCGAGCACCACCTAACAGATCGGTTGGAAGCCCCATGATAAGTAACTTCCTGCGAGCCCGTGGTAAGATCACGCACCGATCTGAATGCTAACTGGTGTCGGCTGAGAGACCCGTGGTAAGTATCTCTCTGCGAGCCCGTGGTAAGATCACGCACCGAGCACCACCTAACAGATCGGTTGGAAGCCCCATGATAAGTAACTTCCTGCGAGCCCGTGGTAAGATCACGCACCGATCTAAATGCTAACTGGTGTCGGCTGAGAGACCCGTGGTAAGTATCTCTCTGCGAGCCCGTGGTAAGATCACGCACCGAGCACCACCTAACAGATCGGTTGGAAGCTCCATGATAAGTAACTTCCTGCGAGCCCGTGGTAAGATCACGCACCGATCTGAATGCTAACTGGTGTCGGCTGAGAGACCCGTGGTAAGTATCTCTCTGCGAGCCCGTGGTAAGATCACGCACCGAGCACCACCTAACAGATCGGTTGGAAGCCCCATGATAAGTAACTTCCTGCGAGCCCGTGGTAAGATCACGCACCGATCTGAATGCTAACTGGTGTCGGCTGAGAGACCCGTGGTAAGTATCTCTCTGCGAGCCCGTGGTAAGATCACGCACCGAGCGCCACCTAACAGATCGGTTGGAAGCCCCATGATAAGTAACTTCCTGCGAGCCCGTGGTAAGATCACGCACCGATCTGAATCCTAACTGGTGTCGGCTGAGAGACCCGTGGTAAGTATCTCTCTGCGAGCCCGTGGTAAGATCACGCACCGAGCACCACCTAACAGATCGGTTGGAAGCCCCATGATAAGTAACTTCCAGCGAGCCCGTGGTAAGATCACGCACCGATCTGAATCCTAACTGGTGTCGGCTGAGAGACCCGTGGTAAGTATCTCTCTGCGAGCCCGTGGTAAGATCACGCACCAAGCACCACCTAACAGATCGGTTGGAAGCCCCATGATAAGTAACTTCCTGCGAGCCCGTGGTAAGATCACGCACCGATCTGAATGCTAACTGGTGTCGGCTGAGAGACCCGTGGTAAGTATCTCTCTGCGAGCCCGTGGTAAGATCACGCACCGACCTACCTATTCAAGCTATGATTACTACTATAAGCTAACTAAAATAATTACTTTAAAAAATTACCTCTTGTACAACCTTGTTTACCTTAGCTATCATCAACTTACAAGTGAGTATGTTGGTGTTAGCTAAACCATAACCTTAACTATCACCAACGTATATGTAAATATGTTGGTGTTAGCTAAACCATAACCTTAACTATCACCAACGTATATGTAAATATGTTGGTGTTAGCTGTACCATTACCTTAGCTATCACCAACTTATAAGTGAATATGTTGGTGTTAGCTGTACCATTAACTAAGCTATCACCAACTTATAAGTGAATAAGTTGATGTTAGCTGTACCATCATACCTCAGCCACCACCTTTGTTGGTCACTTACATAATTACCTCGATAACCGCATTCTTAGATTTTGGGAAAAATATTATTTTTGGGAAGGATTAGGGGGTTGGGAGTTTTTTATTTATTTGTAATAAGTTCTTTAATACAAAATATCAATACAAAAGCTTATCGGTCCTTGTCGGTGTGGCCATAAACAATGTTCTTCACAGCTCGTCAGCGGAATAATCTGAAAATAAAAATAATGATTGTAATGAATGAAATAATAAAAATTAAGTAGATAAGTATCAGGAAAACATTTACTCGTTGTCTGTATCAGATTCATCTACTCAATAATAAAATTTGCATGAAAACATAAAAGATCAAATTCTTTTTTTTATTTTATTATTAAAAACTAGAATGTAAAATGCAAAGAAAGCTAAAAATAAAATGAAATTTGCATTTTCAATGTTGAAAAATAAAAATTATTAATGTTTAAGTTATTGAAAATTAGAATATAAAAAAATATATATAAAATAATAAAATACTGCATTTTAAATGCATAAAAAGATAAAATTTTAATATTGATTGCATTGTTAAAAACTAATTTAATTTAATAAAAATGTTGTTATCAAGTCAATATAAATGTTATACGAATTTATAACTATCGGTTAAAAAATGCTTGAATTATATTATTAATGTTTACTTACATGTTCACGATCAAATAACTTGTCCAGGCACGTGGGAATACTTTTGAGAACCTGAAAATAAAAATTACTTTGTAACTTCTTTTCTTTTAACGTAATTTGCACGTGGGACGCTTACATTTTCCAAACTTTTAATTTTTAATTTATTTAGAATAAAGTTTTAAGTTGAGCTCATATTATTCTAGAATATATAAAAATAGTTTTACTCAATGAAAATTATCGTGAGACAATTATTGTGGAAATTATTCTAAAATATTGTTTAAAGGTTTACTTACATAATGTTCTGGTCTTCTTATTGGAATTTAAATTTGTTTTATTAAAGTTATAACTTCACACTTTACACTATTAATATATTTTAAACAGTTTACGAATACAGTGCTACGTAGCTTGAAGCAGTGAGCGCGCGCTGACGCTTTGTTACAAATGGTTCCGAATGTGGGAACAGGAATTTGATCCTACATGAGTATGAAACTCCAAGAAGTATACTTACTAGTGATGTCTAAAATATATTGAATAATAAAAATGTAATCACATCGCCATTTATCGATTGATTACATATTCGATGATTCTTTTGTTCATGTAGTAGATATTATGTAGATTAAGTATAAATTAATTTTACATACTTTACAACTTTTCTGTTTTACATCGAATCATACAAGCGATGAATTTATCAATAGTTCAATGACTTAGGAATGAAACATAATTGGCTTTGTAAAATATATCCGAATCAACTTAATAATGGTATTTTAATCTTATCATTACATACACGATGTATTCGTTGTTTTCAAAACGAATACGATTATCATTTATAACAACCGATTTCTTGCTACAGGAACGTCTCTACACATGTATTAAGTAGAGTCATCACTTTTGCAAGCAGCAGGCATGATTGAATTTCAAGTCGCAACTGCATACAAGTATGTGCACAAGTATAAAATGTCTTATCTCACAATTTTATAACAAGCGATTATTTTATTATTATGATATAATTTTTATATGCATATAGCTCAGAGTTTGAACAATTCAAAATAAAATAGTTTTGTTTGTAAATGCCGTCAAGCTTACAGGAAAAATATAATAAATTACCCTGGGTACGGTTGCGTTATTTTTGAGTTTATTATTGAGAAATATATTAAGAAAAATATGATTTATTTAATTTTTTCTAAATTCTAGAAACCGATTTAATAGTATATTTTGAAACATCGTTTATTATTTTGAAAGCAAGCCCCTCTGATTATGAGTACCAATAGCTGTTTGTTTTTATTGAAGTATTACTTTAGGAAGTAATATACTTATAAAATTTGTATATTAAATGTAAATTAAAATGTAAATTAAAATGTAAATTAAAATAAAATTAAGTTGCGCAATAATGGTTTCACGCTTGACCACTTTTGAATATTTTTGATGACAATAGGCTTTTTTCCGAATAAAAATACCAACACTGAAGAAAATTATTTCATATCGCGACAGCTGGTCATCCATCACCATATCCATAGTGGCATCCATAGTACGAGAGCAATAAATAATTATATTTATAATAATACTTCGTGTGACGACACAATACAAAATGTACGTAAGTATAAATTTTTCATATACACTTTAATTGGTTTGAATCCAATGTTCTGAGTGCAGTGATTATAATTATGTTGTTTTCAACAGGTCTGACTCAGAGTTTGAATCCGCGTCAATCATTGAGGCCCCACAGAAAAAGAAGAAAACCACTGCTGCCCCAACAGCAGCAAGCAAACGGAAGAGGTCAGTCGTCGCCACCAGCCCCGTTGAGCCCAAAACCAGCCAGCAACGAGCCGCTTCACCAGAAATATTCCAATTGCCATCTATTCGCAAGTAAGGCTCATTCATAATTTTATCGTAATCGCAATGTCGTATAATATTGCATGAGTAATAACCAATCCCAACTTTTTCTCCATGGGTCGTGGGTTCGATTCTGCCCCAGGACAGACACTTAGTGATAAACATTTGTATTTTGATGTGTTTGTATTTTGTTGGTTTTTATCGTAATCGAAATGTCGTATTATATTGCGCGAGTAATGACTAATCCCAACTTTTTCTCCATGGGTCGTGGGTTCGCATCTGGTCCAGGACAGACACTTACTTAGTGATAAGCATTTGTGTTTTGATGT
Source organism: Parapoynx stratiotata (assembly GCA_910589355.1). Classification (NCBI taxonomy): domain Eukaryota; kingdom Metazoa; phylum Arthropoda; class Insecta; order Lepidoptera; family Crambidae; genus Parapoynx; species Parapoynx stratiotata. The sequence continues at coordinate 2,396,507 of OU342458.1, forward strand.
GTTTGTATTTTGTTGGTTTTGTAAATGGTTATATTATTATGTGTGAATAACTATTTGTAATTTAAAAATTTAAGCAATGTTTTTTTATTACAATAAATATATTATTACTTTAAACAAAAAATCTTTGAGTACTGAGTATTTGTGTGTTTGTTTCACGCGGGAAAACCGTGAGATGCCTATAATTTATTATAATACGATATTTGATGTTTTACAGAAACAAGAAACAAGATTTGTTCCGAATACTGCAGTCGGAGGAGGCAGCTAGTAGCCGTCCTAAGTTTGGAGCGACGGCAGCAGTGATATCCAGTTTTGCCAGCAGAGTCTCCACCGGGACGAGTCGTCGCACCGCGTACACCGATGGAGATTATTTCATAGACCTCAAAGTCTACAAAAGCGCTGATTACATCAACAACCCCGTCGATGTGCGCTACAAAAAAGCGCTTGCTGCAGTAAAGCTGCGGTGTGAAGACGCGTCGCCATCCTGGGAGGCGCTGCAGGCCTTCTTAGGGCAAGCGTGGACGGTGTTCGAGAACTCGGAACCCGTACATTACACCGACAAAATTAATTTTAAGTAGGTAATAATAGTAGTAATTTCATTTAATTTTAATTGTTTTTTCTGGATTTTTAATATTTTTTACATAAGTTATTAAAATTCATAATTATAATAAGTTAATAAAATATTTGTATTTGAGTAAAATACTGATTTTTTGTTATAATTACATTATTCATATAAATAGTATACATAGATAGGTGACATTAGACACATATTTTTGTTTAGTAGTTAAAATGCCGTTTTGCGCGTCGTGTAACACAGCTGTTCCTAATAAGTCATGGGTGGGTCATTTGAGGAGCAATTTGCATAAGCAAAATAATCGATCAATTAAACATAGCGACGGCGTGGAAATTGTATCATCTGCTTTTCGTAATCGTATAGTAACATATAAATTAGTTGCTACAAATGAACAACAATTAGGTTCAGTAATAAATTTTTTTACAGAAATACGTGAAAAGTTAAAGTCCTTGTTAGATGAGTATCTCAACATTCATACATGTCTTAAAGTAAATTTTGAATTATTTGCTATATTTTTAAAATTTAAAGATAATTCTCAAGAAATAAAATCTTTTGGCACAAAAAATAAAATATTATATTCAAATTATGACTTCAATAACTTGTTTATTGACGTTATACATTATCTTAAAAAATGTATTGAGGAATTTGAGGACCGTGATAGTGGATGGACATTTGTCAACAATTCACACTTGGAGGTTAACCTCAATAAATACCAACCATTAGGTGGCTCAAGTTTTATACCACTGCCTAAATTAATTCAATCAAAAAAGGCGTGTTTGAATATTGAAAACAAAGATCAGTGTTGTTTTTTATGGTGCGTGACTGCTGCCCTTTATCCTGTTAAAAAACACCCGGAAAGAGTTTCATCATATCCTAATTTTAAAGAAGTGTTTGATGTTTCGGGAATGTGTTTTCCAGTTACTTTTCAAGATATAAAGATATTTGAAACAAAAAACCCGAACCTAAAATTTATAATTTACGGCTTAAAAAATAACAAAACTTTAATAGGTCCGTTATATAAATCTGACATAGATAAAAATAGTAATAATAAGGTTATACATTTATTGTTGATTGAAAGTAATAATACTACACATTATTGTTTGATTAAAGATTGTTCCAGACTGTTTAGAAGCCAGGTCACGGCTCACCATGGAAAGCTGTATTTCTGTGATTTGTGCCTTATATTTTTTAACACTATGGAGGAAGTCGATAGTCATGTATGTAGTGGTGTAGTAACAGTACTACCTGCCAAAGGAACAGTAATTAAGTTCAAGAATTATGATCACAAACAAAACGTTCCGTTTTGTATTTATGCAGACTTTGAATCAATGTTGCAAACTGATTTTAGTTGTTCTACCGCTGGTGAAAACACCACGATCTTGCATCATCATATACCTGTCGCGTTTGCATATTACATTGTGTGTTGTGAAAATCCTAGCTTAAACCGCTATGTAGCACATCGTGGGCCCGATTGTGTTGATAAATTTGTTATATCAATAATGAAAGATGTACAAAAAATTTACGAAAAACTAAATGTAAATACACCAATCATTTTTACCGAAAAAGAACAGACTGATTTTAATAATGCAAAATTTTGTCATATTTGTGAAAACTTTTTATTTTCGGATAGAGTGCGTGATCACTGTCATGTAACGGGTCGATACCGTGGAGCCGCGCACTCGTTTTGTAATTTGCAATATAAGCGTCCTTCTTTTGTTCCAATATTTTTTCACAATTTGGCTGGATACGATTGCCATTTGTTCATAAAAGCCTTAGGTGAGGTACCTGGAGATATAAAAATCATTCCAAAAACTAAAGAAAATTATATTTCTTTCACAAAATTTGTACCAGTGTCAAATAAGCAGTTCTTTCAACTGCGTTTTGTTGATTCCTTCAAGTTTTTGGGAACTAGTTTAAGTAAATTAGCAGATACCTTAAAACCAGAAGAATTTAAACATTTAAAAAGTTTTTTTCCCGATGAAAATAAATTTAAATTACTTATTCGCAAAGGCGTATATCCCTATGAGTATATGAATTGTTGGGAGCGTTACCAAGAACGAACCCTACCAGATAGAAATTCGTTTTACAGTTCAATCACTGATCATGATATTTCGTCTGAGGATTATCGACATGCTGAATTAATTTGGGCAACTTTTAATATATGTGATCTAGGAAATTATACAGATTTATACCTTAAAACCGACGTGCTTTTATTAGCAGACATTTTTGAAAATTTTAGACGCACTTGCAAAAAGCATTATCACTTAGATCCAGCTTTCTATTTGACTGCACCAAGTTTATCTTTCGACGCGATGTTATTAAGAACCGGGGTACAACTCGAACTTCTTGATAATTTGTCAATGGTGAGAATGTTACAAAACGGTATTAGAGGTGGGGTGTGTTTGTGCTCACATAGATATGCTAAAGCAAACAATAAATATTTAGTTGATTATGATAACTCAAAACCTAGTTCATATATTAGTTATATCGATTGCAATAATCTTTATGGTTATAGTATGTGTCAATACTTACCGTTGTCTGATTTTAGATTTTTAAAAGAAAATGAAATTATAAATTTTGACTTGAATGATATTCCTGATGATGCACCATATGGGTTTATACTTGAGGTGGACATAGAGTATCCAAAACATTTGCACAACTTGCATAATGATTTACCCTTTTGTCCCGAAAAATGTATTCCACCCGGTGGAAAAACCAATAAACTCGTTCCAAATTTATTCGATAAATTCACTTATGTTATACATTACGTTCATTTAAAAACTTGTTTGAGGCATGGTTTATTACTAAGAAAAATTCATCGAGTTATAACTTTTAGACAAAGTCCCTATTTGAAACAATATATTGATCTAAATACCTCTTTAAGACAGAACAGCGCGTCAGCTTTCGAACAAGATTTTTTCAAACTTTTAAATAATAGTGTATTCGGTAAAACATTAGAGAATAATGAAAAACGAGTTAAAGTTGATCTTGTAAATCAGTGGTATGACAAAAAAAATACCACAAAAAAACGGAAAAGTGCGCAACAACTCATAGCACGACCAAATTTTCATAGCGCAACAATTTTTACAGAAAATTTAGTTGCAGTGCAATTAAAACCAGAGGAAATTATTCTGAATAAACCAATATACATTGGTTTTACTGTGTTGGAACTATCAAAAAGCCACATGTACGATTTCCACTATTCTGTTATTAAGCCTTTTTACGGTAATAACATACAGATGTGTTACACGGACACCGATAGTTATGTTTATCACGTACATACCCATGATTTTTATAGCGATATCAAAAAACATTTTGTAACTTATTTTGACACAAATAATTTCTCTCCTGTAAATATATATGATTTACCTATCCAAAATAAAAAAGTGCCTGGTTTGTTTAAGGATGAAATGGGGGGAAAAATTATATCCGAGTTTGTTGGTCTTCGATCTAAACTATATTGCATTAAAACTGTAGACAGTACAATAAAAAAAGCGAAAGGTATTCGAAAAAACATAATTCAAAAATTCAGTATCATGGACTACGAAAAGACACTTTTCCAGGGAGATATTGTACGAAAAACAAACGTCCTGTTTAAATCAATTAAGCATGAGATTTTTACATGTGCTGTAAATAAAATAGCTTTGTCTCGTGATGATGACAAGCGCTTGATAGCGAAAGATAATGTTTCTACTAAGGCGTGGGGGCACACTAGTATACTAAATTTCTGAATCAGCTTGTATTTTTATGAAGTGATGAAATATTTATGTATTAACCATTTTCTTATATTAATTTAATAATTATAATATTTGCAATAATTTTTATTATGTTTATCTACGTATTTGTAAAATATTTGTGGTTACATGTAAGTTATTAGGTGTAAGTTAAAAAATGTAAGGAAATAAATATAAGAATGCAATTACATTAGTTTAATTTTTCCTTCTATATTATCATACCTAAACATTCAAATACTTGCATACCAATTAAATCACGTCATCATAAAATGTTGTAACATTGAACCAAATTCGATCAAGTTGGAACATGAATCCTTCATACCCACGTGCAGTATTCGATTACGCTCAAGACAAGTTATGACTTGTTTTTTGCACAAAGAGTGCAAAAAACAAGTCATAACTTGTCTGAATTTCAACTTGTCAATGCATGCATAATGCTGTGTCAGCAAAGTTTTACATACACAAATCATTATGCAAAGGTATAAATATTGTACTGCTCCGAAAAATTTATTTTATTGAATACGAACATTGAATAAGGTAAGCTACTATTTTCTTGAAGTAATGTTGTGCCTTCGTAAGCAAAACATTTTATTCTAAATGATTTCTAATAAATTTTATGATTATTTTCAGAATATGTCACAAAGTCTACTATCACCCGGAGAGCAACGTTCACCATCTCCTGAACTACAAAATGCACAAGATCCTCTAGCAGGATGGTCGGAGATGTTTCCCCCTTGGGTTGTGGAGCCGCAAGAATCACCGTTGCAGCTTAAAATTCGGAATGCACAAAACACTCGCAAGAAGATAGTAAAGAAAAAATCCTTCCTCAAACATTTCCACAACCCACAGCATTCATTTGTAGTAAAAAGTGCGCCAGCGAAAGGGCGCCGCCTAATAAAAATAAAAATTTTAGATCTTGAAAAAGAAGCCGCAGTATCCGATGACGAGGACTCAACCATATTGTCTGCGCAGTATGTGGTGGCTGAACACGTGGACCAAATAATGGATCAGACAGAAGGTCTTATCAATAGTATATCAAAAAAAATATGTGGATATAGCTACAGTCTGTAAAGCTATAATTATATATTTTTTGGAAAATTAAACATCTCGAGTAGGTTTTATGCGTGACATCTCTAGTCACGTTCATAATCTACAAAGAGAAACATTTAATTAAATAAGCATGTAAAAAGTCTCTCTAACATATTCTTATTGAACTAATGTAATATAGCTTACTTATTTTACAATAAATAATATTCTGTGATAATTATGTTGTATCATTTATACTTTTAAATATTGGGAATATTTAAAAATAAAAGACATTTTATTTATAGGTACACTAATTTATTTATTCAAAAATTAAACAGTAATTTTATTTTCTAATAACCATTTTCTGATACAAATAACATTTCTCAATGCACAATATTTAATGTGGTTAAAACAATTGTATGCAAACATATCTTTACAGTAAAGTCTACTTAATGTTTCAAGATTAGGTATACCTTTATCACTTATATCTAAAACATTTTCTTGCCCACATAATTCTTGCACCCATTTAACTTTTTCTTGTCCTTTCACGATAATTTTGCGTTCTCTTAAGTAAGGTTTAATGAGTCTTTTAAATTCTCTGTAGTCAATATATCCTTCGCTCCATCGATATCCTCGATTTCTTTCTATCCACCATACATGTTTCCTTTCTTCAAGAGTCAATGTTGAGAATGGATATGGTGGTTTAATTAAAAATATTTGAGTATGTTCGGATGTGCCTATAACTAATTCTTTAACTATAAATTCATTTTTCTCATTCTTAAAACCTTGCACATCTACTACTATCGTATCGTTATTCATGATAGTTTTTTAACGATGCTACTAAGCGGCTTATATTCAAATATGCAGTCGTTCAGTATGAGACAATATGCAGCTGTTTGATCAGGTATTTCTTGATCTGCTTCTATTTCAACGCGTACGTCAATAGAGCCCTTTAACATTTCGTGTTGGCGCGAACAGTCAACTACAAACAATGGAGCGATTTCCTTGAATTCTTTCAAACTCAACAACGGCTCTGGTCTACGACCATGATAAGACTGCTGAAATCTTACATACTGTTCGTATATTAATGAAAACTTGTTGTCAGCAAAATTAATATTCAGTCCTTCATAAGGGTAATATGACGAGTTTAAAAATACTTTTACATCACGAATAAAGCAATGATCGAACTCTGCCATAGACTCTGACGCATTATTTTTACGGTTGGTTTGTAAAGCAATGACTACAAATCGAGGTTTTTCAATCTGTGATGAAGTTTTAATAGACCAAGCGTGTTTACGTGTTTTGGGCAATAATGGATACTCATACAAATCCCAATTACGAAATGCTAGCGAAATGGGACGATCTTTCTCTAAATGTTTTAGTAAGTTAATTCTTTCGCGGTCTGATACTTTAACATGAGGGACGCGCCAGACAATTTTACTTATTATTATATCCTCCACAACTTGACTGGTAGATAGTTTCAAAGAATTCAGGTTTGTGTTGCTCCTCAATAATACTAACTCATGCTTGCAGTTAATAATGATTTTTTCATAATCTTCTGCGAAACCCAATATTTTATTCAGAGGTATTGATGCAGAAAATACTCCATTGTTTACAGTGGTCGTTCCTGTCGGTGACCAGCCCCAAACTTTTCCACATTTGGATTCATTTTCGTTCAATGAAAGATAAGATTTCATAGTTGTAGTAATCCCTGCATTTTTTACCTTATCTATTTCTACACCATTCAACTCATATCGAATATCTTGAAAAAGGAATAATGCAGGGTTATTAATAAAATGGACACTTGTTATTTCTTCTTTTTGCTTCATAGTATTATCATATTTATACACATTAGCTTTGCCCTCAATGTACAAACTGCTGAGTGCTGGCAACACATACAAATCTTGTTGATTAATAGGTATACGTATTTCATCGTTATTGTTAAAACTTGTCACATATGGTTTATATGAGTGATATTCGAAACTTTCGATGCTGTTATCGTATGATGCCGGTTGAGTAATATTCAAAATATTCATTTTAACAAGCCTAATAGTTTTAAAAATTCCTTATTGCTTTTGGTTAGCTTCTTTTTTGAACGAAGCGGTGCTCTTTTCTGGGAGGATCTTTTTGAACTGACATGAACTGTAGATGTGGATGGAGTTTTATTGAAATTTAACATTTTTTTGTCTAAAGTGTAAATACAGCTGTACTTCTTCACCACGTAAGTTGATTAACTTATTTTCAGCATCCAACAGCCTGATGTTAATAGTGTTGATTGAACTTTGATTAACGGGAAAATAAATCAGGTTTTTAGGTATTTCAATAATTCTATAGCCCGGGGGAACGTTAGGCACAAATTCATAGATAATGTGACTTGCTTTACCATTCACAAATGATCCACTTATTACATCACATTCGATGCGTACTACAGTTGTTGATAAAATGCTGACGGGATACCGAGATTCACTGCTTATATTTGCTTTTATTGTATCCGTACCAAAACCCAAAATTTGACCAAGAGAATTATTTTTATCAAAGTACACATTTTCTGAACACTTAATACATGTTTTTAATGTATTATTATTGCAAGTCAGTTGAAGCGCGGCATTCTTAATATTTCTTTTCAAAAAATCACAAATGTCTTGAAGTTCATAGGATCCTTCAGGTATCTCGATTACTTTGTCATTGCCATAATAAAATTTATTGTTTCTTCCGTCTATATTTGGGATAGAATTGAAAGTTGAAAAATACAAAAGTCCACACTCATATTCTCCTTGTAATTGTAAGGTTGGAGAATAATTTGTTATTAAGGATTCTCCTCTGCCAGTTATTGACACAGTGAAAGACATGTTTATACTGATAAGTTTTTTATTTCATTATCATTTTAAATGTTTTTCCAATAGTCTTTTAAAAAGTTCAAACAAAGATGACCGCAATTTATAGTTCCAAACTTTTGATACTGTACATAATTATAATTTACATTCGTACACCTTAAATAATTTATCAATTCTAATGGTGGCTTTAGATTGCCAAAACTATCGAAATATTCACAGTACTCATTTTGTTTAACATAGGCTACCCAATGGGTTCCGGGATTATTTGAACTATCTAAATTTATAATAGCACACTCGATTTTTCTTGGTTTTGAAGGAAGTGTATCTCTCATGAAAACTCCCCGAAAGTGTGGGATATCAGTAGCATGCTCCATTATATCGAAATTAGTGAGAGGGCGTCTGGGTAGCCGTTTCATTAGTTTTTTGAAGGATTCAGATAAATACCAGTTCCTTTTTTATGCGGCTTGATATACATTCCTTTTCCTAGAGCTATAGCTTCCATCCTCTTATTATGTCGTTCGGATTCTTGAAGATTTTTCTGGGCTGACTTGTAATCGTTGACAGCTTTTGCTATACCAGCTGCACCTCCAGCAAGTGAACCAAGAGCTGATAATCCAGCGAAAATGGGAATCAGAGGTAAGAAACCGCCACTTTTTGGAATAGGAATACACCGCGGCAACCGTATTCCTTTTTTATTTACAAACAGTTTTTTCGCAGCTGCATGAGCCAGTTTTATAGCTATATGATTGTCTTTACATTTTAATTTTTTTAAACGTGACTGTATTTTTTTCACAACTGACATAAATGACCTAACACCTGCTCCAGTTTTAAGTTTGGCTTTCATTGCATTTTTCACGATCCATGAAGCAATTTTTTCTCGTTTTCCAGCATCCTTTGATTTCAATCTTTTCTTAGCCATATTCAAAAGTTGTAAGTCGGCTTTATGTCGAACACCCAAATCACTGTTATTATAAGCAATGTCGTGATACATGCAAGCTTCATCTAATTTATTTATACCTCGATCACCTCTTAGTAATCGTTTTTGGAGTTTGGTTCCAGGGCCACAAAACTGATAACCAGGGAGATGTAACTCAAACGGTAAATTATTTATTAAACTGTTGATAATACCACTTCCTCTCTTCATTGAGGTATTTCAAGTGAGTTACATTACATAACAATGTCATATTTATAGTACTAAACCAGCAGAGCATTTTTGTTCACCCAACTATTTTCTTCATCGCTGAGACCTAACCATTTAACAAAAAGTTTTCTACCTTTTCTTTTTAAAACTTTTTCAATGAGGTAATGGTCAGGAAATTTTGTTCTTTGTAATTCATATTCATAAAAACATCCTAATATCCTCTGTTTGTGTTTATCTTCTAAATGGTATGTAGGTGGATGCGTATCAATTATCTTAACTACAACAAATAACTCTGTTGACCAGTTAGGGGTATAACCTTTGTAAAAATCTCCTTTATATTTACTGATACGAACATGATCACCAAGTTGAAACTTAGGTTTGCGAACTATTTTAGCTTTTTGTGTTTTAATAATATTAGACTTTACAGCCATCTGGTTTTCTTCGTTAACCTCAATAGGCTTAAATTTTGTTATACGGTGAGTAGTATTATTATAGTTTTCTACAACCGAATTTATATTTTGCCCCAACCATTGGTAATGACCATGCAAACTGAAAAGTTTGTAAAGATTTTGTTTTAATGTTCGTATAACTCGTTCTACAATAGAAGCTTTTTTAATAGAATAGGTAGAATAATGATTTATATTATATTTTACTAATAACTTTTTGAAAGTATCATTATAAAACTCCTTGCCTAGATCAGTTTGTAAGTTTTTAGGTTTTCGCGATGAACTGTTTAGTATCTCTTGCAACGCAAGTGCAACATGTGTTTTCTCTTTTGATTTTAAAGGATATACCCACACATATTTAGACAAAGTATCTATAACTATCAAGATGTACTTAAATCCTTTATTAAATTGTGAATATTTCTGAAAATCCATAAGATCAGCTTGCCACAAATCATCTATTCCTTTAATAATTGTACATCGTCGAGGGAAATTTTTTCTTGCCGCTTTGTGAAGTTCAATTACTATATCTTTTTTACTCATTTTTATTGCTTGGTTTAATGAAATGATCTATCTCTGTTTTAGTATAAAATAAAGTTTTTAAACGGTTCGCAGTCACCTTTTCTAAATTATTAATATATTTTGTAACATCAAAAGACACTTTTTTTATTTCTTCTCTTATATCTTGAACTGTTTTATCTAGATATGCTTTATTTACTGCTTCATCGTCTTGCTCCGGAGCCGTTACACCTTTTAGTTTTGAAGATTTCAAATCGAAGTGTCCTGCTTCTGACTTTACTAGTGTATCGCTGAAATTATCAATAAACTCAGATAATCGTAGACGCTTGTGAACATGATGCCCAAACTTGTCAATGTTCATTGCTGCACCGAGGGGCTATCTATACTGAAACATTTCCCTGACGAAAGATCTTTATATTTTACATCTTTAATTATCCCCGCTTCCCACAATTCTTCCATAATTGCGATAATTTCATTGTCTAAGCCAGTGTTGCCCGCGTCTCGTGAAGCGAATAATATTTTTAAACGTTCTACCAACTCATTTGGATCATCCCAATAAACCAAGTCCGTATTTTTTTTCACTTTTTTTAGTATGTTTATACCTTCCCCGTGTGATAGACTTTCCACACTTGTAGTTACATTCCTGGAAAACTTAAATAGAGGTTTTATAACATTCATGTACTTAAATCCTTTATTGCTGTTTATTGGTTTGGATGCATCATAATTGCGTCTGTGTGCATTAGTTTCTAATAAAAGTAATTTGTAGTTATTTAAATCTTCCTCTGTAATATTTTTTAAATTTGGTGTCTTTTTAAACAAGAGCTCTTTTAATCCATCCGTTTTATTCATTGTGAATGTTCCTATTTTTAGGATTTCACCATCATCATAAACACGAGTTTTACCAAGCATCAATTTTCCGCGTTCATTTCTAATTCCATAAGGTATATTACCCATTACTTCCGATGATGTTGACCATGATAGTGTATGATGTTTAAGGTTTGGTGATGACTGTAAAGACTTGAATGACCCCTCGCTGATATTGTGTGCTTCAGAAGGTGATACTGTAAGTGTTTTGTTTTCGTATAAGTTACTGTCAGATTCTTGTTCTTCTTCTTCACTGTATTCATCATTAAAATCTCCACTACAAGAGGACAAAGTCTCGCTATGATCTTTCTTATTTTTTTTCATGAAAGGCATAAACTGATTTTCGTGCTCTTGTTGCTTTTTCCTTTCATTTTTGTTAGCTAACATGGTAAGAGGATCAACTATCGGCTTAAATATGGTTTCCAGAGCCATATTATTCGAGTTTCTTGCTTCTTTTATCATCTCAACTTTTCTTTTTACAGCTGCAGCAGATTTAACAATTTGAGCTTTCAGATTTTTCTCCATTTTTGGTAGGGTACTGCTTGGTAACGAATCACTAATAAGAGTAATTTATTCTGACTGTAACAACCTTTTAAGTACCCATCGTTAGTCCAGTATTATAAATGTATCAAATGTCGACCTGTAACACCCATTATTTTTTTCACAATCTTTATTTATCACAAGATAATTGTAGGGCTTATTCCAAACAGCTGAACACATCTCTCGAAATTGATTCCAGGACATATCCGAACCAACATGCTCATCATAAACGTGTTTTAGGTTAATGTCATCTTGTTTAAATAATATAATGAGATTTGCATTGTCCCTTACAAGATGCTTGGGTATTTTCGTATACGTTTGATTTATATAAAAAGAGTCAATGTTCTTATGTCGCCCCATAGCAAAATAATCCCTTATGTTATTTTGATTTTCACAAGCAACATCATCAAAAATAATAATAGAATCAGGTAAAGCCTCATGTGGACTCAATATTTCACTGTTATGGTTGTATTTATTATATGAAATTCCAGGCACCATATCTAAAACCTTCTCTAGAAATAAATATTTCGGTTGGTATAGGGATTTTGAATAAACATATAGGCTATGAAAATATAAACCCTCTTTATGCAGTAATAAACTTATAACCAAATTGGTTTTCCCACAATTTGATGGACCGCAAACGACACAACGAATTGTATTTGGTAGTAATCTACCATGCCGATTTGACTCATTCGGTAAAGGAGAAGAAATGCACTCTAATTTTAATGATTGTTTTTGTTTCACAAACTTCATCATCACTCGATACCTAGCTGTTTAAGCTGTTACGAGGTTTTCAAATGAATGCGTTTAAATAACGATACTTAGATATTATATAAACGGCTGAGCACCGGGCGGAACTCGATGCGTGATCGAAGTGTTGTGTCTTGATTTTGAAATCAACAACCAATGAACACATACCATGAACGTGATGTATATTGGGCATTCTACCTCACCGTAGTGAGCGAGGGCATGAGCCCGAGCGAACGAAGGTGGGGTAGAATGCCCAATATACATCTACTAGTATGGAATGCTAATTTGGGCTAGGCTGATTATGATAACTGTGAGCGTACCTACCTTGATAGTAAGTCTTGTAGTTCAGGGAGCAGAAAACAATTATTCTTTGGTAATAGATGGAAAAGTGCTCTCATCTCTATAGGGTTCATAACGAGCACGTTCGTTATTGGACGAAGTAGCCACATACTTCCATTGCGAGACATATACATACGTACCGCGAGTAGTACATAGACATACCTAACTGATTTATAAAAATACGCGAATACTCTCGCTTTTTAATTTTAGATACTACAAGAGCTAGAGTCTTTAGTCATTAGGCAAAGATTCGTGTAGGTATACGTAAATAATGTTAGCCAACGCTCAGACAGTTACTCGTTAGTACTCCGTGTTTCATATTAGACTCACAGCCCGTAGTGTAAATTAAATGTCTTCTGTTACCAATTTATAAAGAACAATTTTCACAGAACTTAATTAGATTTTGGTGTAAAGCTGTCTTTGCTGTACTTTACATTAGCAAAAATGAACATAAAATACTGTGAGATTTTTAAGTGCTAGACGAATTTTTTGCTCTGGTATTATTTACTTCAAAGGCCAATTTAATTTTGTAGTCATTATGCTATTATTTCAAACTGATTGATCATTCATTAGATTTCTCTTTCACACATACGTCATAAAGGAAATATTGAAATAAGATGGTAAAACAAGATTATTAAATTTGTCAGACAATTATAACGATACTACTCTTACAAGAGGCCGCTGGTTCGCTGGCTTGCAAAACCAAGATTTTGTGATAAAAATGGGTCTTATGTATATGGGCTAAACTAACAATTTTGGGATTTTGAGACGTTTGCTTATTTATATCAATTGCCTCATATTGTGCACGGTGCATGGCAACGGGCTCGCCACCTGTTACATTGTGACCTAACATATCTGGCGAAAAGTGGGTGTTTAACACCTCTGCCTACCACTTCGGGAAGCGTGATGATATGTGTATGTTTATGTGTTTGCTTATGACCAATGGCTAATGGCCAATAAGACACTTTTACATCGAACGGAGCACCGGTCCTGTTGTATCAACTTATTAGTGAATAAGGGCCAATGTGGTAGATAAAATATGTAAATAATTTGTTTAAAAATCAGTGAATTATTAAGTTTCTATAGTAAATTATTCATTATTTTTTGAAGTAGAATATAAAAAACAATTGCATTTCAACAAAAATCGTTATAAGAGTACAAGGGCCAATGAGACACATTAGGCTATTAATGAATTAGTTTAAAAAAAAGATACTAAGTAATATATAGTAATTGCTCAATGTAATTATCTTAGCAACTATGCAAAGTTTCGTAAGCTTTGGTGTTACGTCTTAAATTATACTTTGGGAGCCGCTCCTGTAAAGTTGATTTTTTGCACATTTGCCCTTATACATAGGACCCATTGATATACAACAACCCTTAGTAAATTGAACAGATATCTAATTTCGCAGTTTTATGGACCTTTAATTAACGGGCAAGAGGAAGAAGAAATATGAATTAGTTTAAAAAAAAGATACTAAGTATAGTAATTGCTCAATGTAATTATCTTAGCAACTATCCAAAGTTTCGTAAGCTTTGGTGTTACGTCTTAAATTATACTTTGGGAGCCGCTACTTTAAAGTTGTGATTTTGCACATTTGCCCTTATACATAGTAAATTGAACAGATATCTAATTTCGCAGTTTTTTTGGACCTTTAATTAACGGGCAAGAGGAAGAAGAAATATGACTAGTGCCATTTATTTAATATAATAAGATAACAAGCTCCTTGATAGCCACGTCCTAGGCGCAGAGAAATAGGTCTCTCTCCATTATTTATTAATGACTATCATTTGTTTGACTAACCTTAGTAATAATGCTATATAACCTGATAAAAATTAACGAGCAATGTGGCTAAAAATAATAGTAGTGCTCATTCTAATTTTAAGACTGAATGAATCTGACGAATGAAAAAGTTAATTCGAGAGCATGAATTATTAGGTCTTTTTAGAGAAACAAAAACCTAAATTGATTAAAGTAATATTTTGTTCACTCTCTCCATCACTTTTATCTATTTGATGCAAAGTATTTGTCATGTTTTTTACTTGAAATTTGAAGTTGCGAGTGAAATCGTACGATTAAATATCTTACAAATGAAAAATAGGCATTATGGAACGCCTGCGAAAATTTCATGAGATAAAACGCATGACAGTAACTTCTTTCTTGCATTAAAAAAATTATAGATTTTTAATTTCAAGTTAATCATGGACAAAAGAAGAACGGACGAAAGAATTAGTATGGATACCATACTAATATTATAAATGCAAAAGTCACTCTTTCTGTTTGTGTTTCTTTCACGTCAAAATTACTGAACTGATTCAATTGAAATACAGATAGTCTAGAGCCTGAGAATGGACATAGGATACTTTTTATCCCGATATTCCCATGGGAACGGGTCCCGCGCGGGTGTAACAGGGGTTATAAATATCTGCTACACCGAGTTATGTGACATAATATTCCGTCTTATAATTTTATTTCGAATTTTAAAATTTCTCGCTTTGTGAAATAATGACACGACAATAAAGATTTATCACCATGACAACAAGTAATCGGATGACACTGAAAAGAAATGTCATTTTCATTACTTTAATAATTTGAGGTTTTAGTTCAAATATTAACAATCAACATTTTGCTACTAATAAGAGCTAGGAATGTAATGTTGAGCACTTTGTAAAAAAACAATGCAGTGTTAACAAACACACAAAAACTTTTTGTAAGCTTTTATCGGCGTTAAATCAATAGCCACGTGAACGACGTTGCGGGCTCAGATAGTATAAAAATAAAGAAAAGCAATTAATGCAATTTTAAAAATATTTCATCTCTAATAAAAACTAGGTAGATTTGTATACACAATGTTGCTTGAGAGTGACTTTGCTCAAATATTTTGCTCATAAGTTGGTGTTTTTTGTTTTGGTCAGTTCATATATTGGCCTTTTGATTTAATGTTCTATGTAAGTTGTATTGGAACTATCTATTAACTTCTTATAAAATAATTCAGGTCATAATTATGTTAATTTTGACCAATTTGTAGATCCACAGAGCATTGAATCGAACTCTGTATAATGAAGAAGCTCAAATTTAAACCTCTGCACAGTAAATGGAATCAGACTGAATATTGAAATGAAGTTGGAGTTGGAATACCTCTCAATATTTAATAAACGAGTGCATGCAAGGACGTTCCGGAAATTCTGTAAAAGCCACTGGGTTATTTTCATTGAGAATTCCACGTTTAGCATTATTAACTATTCAAACAGATAATGTATTATACAGAATGTAATATTCCCTGCGATTGGGAGAGTATGATTATGATAGCTTTGTGTATCTTTATGGCTTCTTAATTTTATCGTAACACGTATATTTTTTAAATACGTTCCCTTCTCTACTAAAGTCTTGGGCTCCAGTAAAAAATCTTATTATTTGATGATATAAGTGAAACCCTAGGATACTGATAGATTAGAATGGATTTTTCTTTTATTTTACTGTCCGGCACGGACAGGATCGGAGCGCACTTTTCTTTTCACACTG
The DNA here is from genome assembly GCA_910589355.1 of Parapoynx stratiotata. NCBI lineage: Eukaryota > Metazoa > Arthropoda > Insecta > Lepidoptera > Crambidae > Parapoynx > Parapoynx stratiotata. The sequence goes on from OU342458.1 coordinate 2,412,788, forward strand.
ATCGGCGCGGATTGCACGTTATAAAAGCAGCCTGCTGCTGGCTACTCCTATTTTTTTACACTAAGCGCGTGCGGATATGCTTTCAAGCATTCCCGAAAACAAAAGTGAAACGTAAAAATAAACCTTATAGCAATGATTCAAAACTCTGTTTTATACGTGATAAAAAAATGCCCTCCTCTCCGAGTGGGTAAATGGACGAACCTTATTAGAACCACATAAATTCAAAAATATCAAATTCACCAATACATAGCTAGAAACGAAATGTGCAAAATATTAAAGAAGTAAATGTTTGCAATACTTGAAAAAGATACAAAAATCCTGAAAGCTAGGGGGATGAATATCGTGGCATTACCATTTGCAGTTCTTGCCCGGGAGTGATCGAGGAGTGCTGGATCTAGCTCGGAGTATTATTCAGAAGCGTTATTCTTTTTATTCCAGAGGGAGAATTTGTCGGAATTATAAGTTCGCAGCTACCATTAAGAACTAGTTGTTTAGTGAAAACGTGTTGTTATTTTCATTTGAAATTAGTTTGGTTTTACTTAGTACCGATAGTTTATTTTTGTTTGTATACAGTTACATGTATTTACAGTACGATCATATATCGCCGGGGATGCTGCAAATCTGCGAATCTACCATATGCAAAGTCCGCGTATCTGAATTAAATCAAGTTTTACAGGGGAAGGTTAAACCTTAATAAGTTGCTTATATAGCGTGAATTACACGCGAAAACTCAAATTGGCTAAATTTGTCAGATGCGCGGAATTATTAAATGCTAGTTACGCGGATTTGCACTATCCCCGACGATATACACTTTTATTTGTTTATTAATACAGTGTACAGGCTAACTCTTAGTTTGCCCAAACTCTATTATGCTAAAAGAAAAATAGAAACAATTAACATTACTTCATTCATACAATAACATATCATATAAGAATGTATTATGTCGTTCATAAAATACAAGTGATAAAAATAAATCTATAGAAAACCATGGATTATTTTTAACTTTTCGAAATGAAATTTTATTACGCTGAACGGTTTCTCGAGCTCATTTAGCTTCACCGTCCTCGGAAAATTGTGTTATATAACCATTCGTCCGGGTTTCTCTAAAAACATTAGGTATCTGACGAACGAAAAACAATAAGACTTAAAGTGCGGGGATTTAACAAAAATAAGAAGAGTGAATAATCATAGAAAGTGTGAAGTGTTCATGCATTCTTACATACATATCATCAGGCCTCTATCTGCGAAATGAAAAAGTAGGCAAATAGGTAAAAGAAAAGTATTGAAAAGTTTGTAACAAAGACCTTCCTCTTTGAATGTACGACACAAATTAAATAACATAGGTTTATCGTTACGTTATTTAAATATATAAAAAAATCATCTAAGAAATAAATAAATATGAATACACTGATATTATTACGGCTGGGCATATCCTATTCAAGTGAGTTGAATAACTCCTCTAATATAGGTACATTGTATAAACTTGCACAATATTAGATCGTAAGGAAAGCAAAATTTATTTACTCTTTAAAAATAGCGAAGTGAAGTGTAAAATTCGCAGAAGTCGGGCCAAATGCAATTTCACGAGGCTCTAAGAAGATACTTTGTTCGCGTATTTTCAGCGTTGTACAGTAACGTCATCACTTACTAAATAAGTTAACTTCTTCACAACTTCGGAAGACACGTGATTCAACATAAGGCTTTGTTTAGTGTCGTACAAATAAATAAAGTGAACCTTATCATTTCATGCATTCAGCATTAAATCATTTTAGGTTTACGCTTATTCGTTTTTAATAGACTTTGAACAAAGGAGGAAGCTCTCAATTCGTCAGAATCTTTTTTTTATGTCGAAACATTTTTCTTTAATTCTTTTTTGCTTGGAAAAGTATAATTCCATAGTGGTTCCATATTCATCAGGTCAGGGTCTGATGATGGAATCTAGGAGAAATGGAGAAAACTCTTATACTCTTTACTCTATTTTGGAGGCACACTTGGAGCGATTTGGTATTTTTTTTCCTGTCCTTTTCCAACTGCATGGATCAGCACAACATGTCTGTCCTACTCTTCGGTCACTTGTACTTCTTTTTGTCTCGTAGAAAGAATATAATATAAGTAAATTATGTTTATATTTCATAATGTTAATAACCTAAACATAACGTTAATAACATTGTGAAATATAAACATCATTTACAGATATTATATTCTTATTACACTTTTTAAATTGCAATAAAGAGCAGTCAACATATATCATCACGCCTTTATCCCCGAGGGGGTAAGCTGCGGCTTTAACACCCCTATTTCGACTGAGATGTCTAAGTTCCCAAAGAGTAATGTTTTTAATATATTCTTTTATAAAATATTTTTTATTACCACCTAATCAACAAAAATCTTGTTACCCATTCAAATGAACTTTTAAAAGAATTACTTTCTGCTGATTAAGATACAATACAAAATCGTTCCAATATTTATTGACTTTGAGTTATTTAAGCCGAAAAGTGGGCGGAAAAATTAATGGATTATTAGATTTCGTATTCATTTGTTTTATTCATCAAAAGTAAACCTATGAAATAATAATAAAATTTATTAATGTTTAAAGGCTTTGGTTGTTTAGTTGTTTCGCTTTTACGTAAAAAATGTGAAATACATAAAATTTTATTATCACGTATCTAGTTGAGCTGTTCATTACCACATTTACACCCAGTTGCAGAAACGAACTTTAAAATTTAAAGTCAGCATTATCTCTAATGCTCCATTAAATGTATATAATGAAGTGTCAAAAGAACACTTTAGCGTTGTTTTACGTTGCACAAAACGACATTAGCACCCTGTCAATGCTAAAGAGACATTAGCTAGAACTGTTTTGTGTTCCAACTTTAAATTTAATGAACTTTAAAGTTTTAATGTCTCATTAACAAATGTCGTCCTTAAAAAATCTTTGTGCAACTGAGTGTTAGTCGTTTACCTGATGTTTTTTTTACTCGGATATTACTGCGCAGTAATAGCCGACATACCAGCTTTCCAATGTAATTATCAACTTTTAAGTAAATTTTTATCAAAGTCTGATAATAAAAACGTAGGAATTTTTAAATTCTAAATCAGGTACTATCATGTATGGTGCAGTCTGTACTTCTCAACAATTTCGTGCAAGTATCGCGTTTAAATTCACTCGTGCCAGATATATTACATTACTAAAAGAGTTACTCCGATGCATCATTTATGAGATGCAATAGTGAACAATGTTTGATCAATGGTATTAAGTTTTATTCACACCAGTCAATCTAATTTAGAATCAACGAAGACATGTATTATTTTACGTGACAGATACTTATTTTATCAAAAAATATGCTGCAGTCAAATGGGTTAGAAGTTATGAAAGATATATTAAGGTTGATAACTAAACCATAATGACATTTTTGACTCGATGAAATCCACAAAGTATTCGAGATATAAACTAGATTTCGAATTTATCTCGCATGAAATGAGAATCTTTTTAGTCGCAAATCGTTCTCCAACTTTAATCAGTTCACCTACAGATCAATATTGAATTTGCTTTTCAAAGTCCATTTCTATATATGCATACATGGCATACATGATGCTCAATATTGTTCTCTATTTTTCTACAATAACACGGCCTTTTGGTACCTGACGAATGTTTGTCATGACATATCATTCATAAATAAAGGCATGTAAATATTTATAATGAATAAGCAATTTGACTTAAACTACAAGTCAGTCATCCCCACTAGCGGCTTAGTGCAGGAAGATTTGCGGAGGAGTGTCCAGCTGGCCCCCAAGGAGCGACGGAGCCTCAAACGGTCCATTATAGGGGATATCGTTTCCATTTGGCAGGAGCGATGGGACGCGAGTGAAGACGGTCGCGATTTATACAGATTTTTCCCCGATATTGCACGGAGGCTATCTTACGACTGAGTGGAACCAGATAACGTCATTTCCCAGTTACTCACAGGACATGGTTGCTTCAGACAGGGCCTACACAAGCTCACGCTGTGCGAATCAGAACTGTGTCCCTGTGGAGAGGACGTTGACGAGAGCCGAGACCATGCACTCTGGGAGTGTTCGCTATATGCGGACGCAAGAACGAAAATGTTGGATCTTGTGCAAATAGTCTGGCCACATATATCACCAGGACCTCATTTGCAGCCGCAACAATTGGAATGCGTTGCGCGAGTTCGCGCACTCCTGGCACACCATTAGGCACGCTTTCCATTGATCGGGTATGCTGATACCCGATCAATGGAAGAGCAGCCCGACGCGAAGTCCTGTGACTGTGTCGCTGTCACGCCCCAGAAGGGGGAGAGGTGGCAACAATAGGGATGGAAATAGAATTTGTAGCATAGAACAAGCGCGGTGTGGGAAAGAGCATTCGCAAGTACCCCGCGCTCTCCCGTGATTCGGTCTGTATGCCGTAAGGCAGGTAAGACCTTGGGTTGGTGGTAGCGGCTTAGTTAAAATTAACTCATAAATACTGAGGATCGTACCGATCCTGTGGGAGCTGATTAGCTGTTCATCATCATACTCAGCCTATATACGTCCCACTGCACCGGTCTTCCTCATAGAGAAACACATGAGGAGTATGTGCCGTAACATTACCACACTGGCCCAATGCGGGTTGGTACCTGCTGATGATCAGCTGTTGCACATTAATAAATTACCATTCTTAACGGATTGCGTTCAGGTCCCTTCCTCGAAAAGCTAAGAGTCTTCGCTTGTACTGAGATACCCACTTATTTTCCAAATTTATTCGGGTGTTAGAAAGAGGAATATAAAGGAAACGATTTTTTTCACTAACAAGCAATTTTGTAGATATATTCCGGGAATGAATATATTATAGGCTAAGTACAGACAGGGTTTGAGAAATTAAATATCAGGTGGAGACTTTGGTATTCTGCACGAATAATTCTATGTTCAACTGGTCGCGACGTTGGCTTTTTATATGTCATTTTAATTTATGTCTCAAAAAATATGTGAGCATGTGTATTAATATTCAAAGATGTAGATCTTTATATTTAAGTACTTTTTAATATAATTGACTATGTTATTCGATACGATATTGAAGTTCACATTATATGTTATCTCATATAATGTGAACTTCAACTTCAATCTAATTTCAGCCTAGAGACTCAATGTCCAGCACATTGCAAAATGCAATGTCCAGCTATGTGAAAAAAAAAGAAAAAAAAAAGTGTTCTCTTCAATAAAATCTACTTATCTCTGAAATACCCCAAAATAAGAAGTTTCGTACGAATCTGTTAATACATATTGCGAACAAAAACCATTTATAAAACTTTTGCTGGGCTTCTTGGGTAATGAACGAGTAATTATCGTCTGTATTCCCTTGAAATAGATGTCATTTAGAGTCGAAAGTGTATACTTGTTGATGTTCGCGACTGTACACTAAGCAGTCTGGTAAATTATCCCTTTGTTCAGTGAAGAGTGATGAGCTTTAGGGCCATCAACGGTCCGCCATAGAATTTATTCTTAAAGGTAAAACGCCTTTTCTGAGTCACTTCTATAATTTTTTTACAATATACGCATTATGTTGGTTCAGTAGAGAGAGGTAGGTATTAAGAAAAAAATCCTATAGTTCTGTTATATATTACAGATCATTACGTAGAGGATTACAAAAATAATAGAGTCAGTTGAAAGTTACAAGAAACGGATGTATTTCATGAAAAAAAATATTTTTTTAGAATATAACCGGCTGCCCTACTCGGTAACGTAATGATTAGATGCAAGGTCAAATGTCATGTCATTTGGTACTCTCTAAAATAATTTCACTAAAATTGATTATGATTGAAATTGAACCTTTATTGTATCGAAAAGAGACAATAGGAAGATAGTTCACATTATAACAGCTTAATATTGAATCTATGAGGCGCTTTTATTACTTAGTGTTCAAGAGTACAAAACGACAGAAATCCAATTCCAAACTATTGAAATTTGGTTGGAGAGTAGGGCAGAAATCAATCTTGAAATCAAAACATTCCAATCAATATAATTATTTTTTTTCTCAAAAAAGCCAAAGCTCCCGCAATCTATGATTATAAGTGACCCATAATAAGTTTATAATAGTTATGATTGTACTGTTGTATCTTAATGTGTGTTATCGAATAAATAGATAAATAATTGGTTAAACCTACACAATAACAAAATTTTTATAAATTACAGTTCATTTTCCATTGTATGGAAACGAGTAACAAGACATTTACCCTAATGAGAAGACTTTCATCAGGTCTATTAATTCGGGGACCTTTGGAACCTTATCTCAGAAGTTATATTAGAAAGGAAGATTGATTATTTGCCCTTAGGATTGGAATTTGCTAAACTTTACACAACGTGACTGATGGGACTGACTGCGTGAGAAATCAGGAGTATCTGTTCAGTATTAATGAGGAAAGTATGGAAGAATCACCTGTTTGTATAGGTTAAAGCTTTGTTAGATTGAATACTAGATTTAAATTAAATAAAAGGGGCAGTTTCGTGCCAGTGGTCGATCGCTACTGTCTCGATCTGCTACTGTGTGTAGATCCGAAACAATGAGATTGAATAAAAAATACCGTACAGTTTTCGGATATGTGCAGTTTATTACTTTGTGTTATGGATACTAGATGACTGAAAAATTATAATAATATTTAATGATACATAAAATGTTATTACTAAATGAACTAAAAGCACTCCAGTAGATCTACATCCAGTCCATCTACATAGATGTAATGATTAAAGTATATTGTGTTCTTGTAAATAGGTAAAAAATCGAGAAGTAGGTCATATCTATAAAATTGAACACTATTACGTTACGTATAAGCAGATTTACCAATAAAAGTGTCAATACTCAATATTTCATTGCATTTCTATTTCATGAAGAATATTTTTTCCGTGAAATCTTCGATTTATTCTGATTCTCGATTTTTAAAATGTTAGGGTTAAGTCCCCAATATTGCTTCCTCGTGTTAGTAATCAATTTTCATTACATTATTTGTCTCACAAACAGAAATGAGCTTAATTACTTGCTGGTAGAAGTTTTACTTTTAAAATACAGCTGAGTGAACACGGGCACAAACCTCTAGAGTATTGTGCTGCAAAGATAAATTTATAAAGGAAAGGGGAACATGTTTCCCTAATTAATTATTACAGATACACATTCCTTTCACTTCTACTCAGAACATAACTTAAATAAATATCTTGTTCTTGGGTACTTATCACCCACAATGATACCGTAGCCGTTGCCTTTCTGTTCTTATTAATGTTGATTTGGTATAACTGTGCCATTTTTTTCTAATAAGAGCCCGAGTTGTTCCCTGACCTTTGTTTTTCTTATGAAACCAGTCGTTAATGTTAATTCTGACATTTTCACCGTGTTTAGTCTTTGTACAGCCTACAGCTCGAACGGATTTCGGAATTAGAAAAAAAATCATGAATTCAAAAAATCGCATAGTGCCGTCATGGGACAAACGATGAACTAACGCGATCGTGGGAATACAAAACTAAAGCCATAATACTAATTAACATTGTGCAATTAACTCCAATTTCACAAAATTAAAGGGTCGTTACAATAATTCTTTTAGCCACATCGACATATTTCGTGAAAATATTTCACATTTTCGTAGCCTTTTAAAGGCCACAAATAATGATAAAACTAAAATCTAAAAGGCAATAATTTTATTTATGGTTCCCCTGTCCTTACTTTATATTAAATCTTTGAATTATGTTGTTCAATATGCAAGGTTGTTCTGATCGCACTGTTGTCTTATTCAACTATTGTTTTTATATCAGTGGAGACTTTAGATGCTGTCGTGCTATTCTTACCAATTGTTTATAATAATATGTAAAATGAGAAAGCTGTGTTTCTTCTCATTTACTTCTCATTCGGCTTGCAAGTTTAATAAAAATATTACTTCGTTCTTACGAGAGCAGTATGCTGTGAATGTTTCATGCTGTGGTTTCATGTCTCTAGCTTTACATGTTTAGACTTGAAGTTGACCTCTTCTTTAAGAGTACCGTGAAGTAATTCTGTTACATTTAATAGACGTCATGTTACTTATATTTCGCGACAGTCTTGTAGTTTTTACCACGTTTTTATTAACTCATTTAATCTATTGATCGAGGAGCTTCGTAGCTTAGTGGTTCAAACACTTTGGTGCACTTAATTTATTCCATATAAACATGAATGGAAAACTTGCCGATTTCTCGGTCATAATCCTAATGTTGGAAACAAAAGCTCTCTGTTCTCTTTAAATAAGGAAAGAATAGTATGAGGAGCTCGGTGGCGTAGTGGTTAGTACGTTTTGGCTTTCGATATCGAAAACAAAGCTACCTTCGCCATGGTCAGGATGTGTTATTATGGTTGGATGGGTGCACAAAACTTTGCAATCTCGAACGCCTCCGTGCTTCGGAAGGCACGTTAAGCCGTTGGTCCCGTTCGCTATTAGTGTTTGTTTCTACCCACCAGCCCTTTGGGCCACCGTGGGGGTTTACGGTCTATACTCCTCATGAAATGAAATGAAACTTTATTTGCTTAAATATGGTCACAATAGATGTTACACAAAGAGACACCGATATAATTTGCTGATACAGTCAGCGTGCAAATATTGTACAAGATAAATCGTTAGAATATAATAAAAGTAGTCATGAAAAATTTTCTAAATAATTGGATTTGTAGCAATGTCACAGTTAAAAGTAGAGTTCAATAAAATTATGTAAATCAATGTCAATTACACACATGCATTCATATTGTATTTCAATGTCTAAACGTTTAATCAAAAAAGTCACTTAATTGGTAATACATTTTCTGCAGTATTGTGCTAAATAATACTTTTTTTAAATTTATGGAATGTAAGTTGGGTCACACTAAGTGGCAACTTATTGAAAATTTGTATAGCCATACAGTTACAATTATTAGAATATATATGAAGTCTTTGAAGTCTATATAGTCTATATATGAAGTCTTCATGTGTGTCTGCATAGGCCTGCAGTGGGACATATATAGGCTAACATGATTAGTGAGCAAAATTAATTGCTAACTACTAACTGAGATCAGAAGCTTTTGATCACTCATTCGGGGTAATAGCGGTTTAGATACCTAAGTTTTCAGTACTTTAGCTTTCAAACAATACGACAAGTATATAGTTTTATTCTCCAACATAAAATCTAGGTGCGAAATATTTTCATCACGTCTCGCAAAGCTGTTGTTAAAAGCGACGTGTCGACGACAGACTCCACTTATCTGTTCGGTGCTGTAAGATCCGTGACTAAATTAGATTCTGAAGCAGTTCCAAATTAATCTAGATTGAACCTGCGAGTGCTTAGCTTTGAGTTGCTAAGTGGATGAACTAAATGTTTCAGAATGTTTCTGTTGGTAAAATTAATGAAATTAAATCAATGTTAATATTGTTAATGCTTTGCCCTGCGGCGAAGCAATTAAGGCGTCGCGTCGGACGAAAAGTTGTATAAACTTTCCTCGTTTTAAAGTTCGTTTGCTAAATAAATACTGACGGGATATATTTTTCAGGATCAAAAGTGTACTGATAATTTAAATGAAGTATTGAAAATACTATTGAGGTTATTGAGTACAATTGAGAATTGAAATATCATTGTGTAAAATCATTTTATTGAAATTATAAAATAATCCTGTATATTTTATCACCATTATATTTTGCATGCTGAATGTTCAGCAAATATGTTGAGCTTTTCTGAACTATGCGATCTGTACCTACCATGTTTTTAGCAAAATAATGTATTTTATTTCATTTAACGTAAAAAATATTAAGAATTGACGACGGAAATTGAAGAGTTTTTAGACCGGAAGTTCATGAAATTATAAAATAGTCCTGTATATTTTATCACTATTATATTTTACACGCTGAATGTTCAGCAAACATGTTGAGCTTTTCTGAACTATGCGATTTGTATGTACCTACAATGTTTTTAACAAAATAATGTATTTAATTTAAAGTTACTGACTGACTAAATATATTAAGAATTGACTGAAATGGAAGAGTTTTTACACCGGCAGTTCATTTTGGTGTGATGATATGAAATGAGAGAAGATTAAATATATTTTATACATGTACTAGCTAGAACATGGTACCTACATATCTACAAATAGTGGACCTTCTGAAGAGACGAGAAGAGGTACTCTACAGCATAGGTGGACTCCACTGTTACCTAAAAACCTCAGTTTTCTGATCCACTATATAAAAATAAAAATTTCTATAAAACTGTTTGCAAATACTCAGTGATACGAAATTCCCTTTTATCCAGTATTAATTCTAATGATAAATACAGGTTGATACCTTTATTTTAGGGACATGCACGTTGCCAGCAATATTACTTGTTTCAAAGAATATATTGAAGCGAGCCTGAAATGTGCCGAGGATTATATTTGTCTATGAAAATGTTGGCGAAATTTCTTTTGCTTTAATTCAGCCAATATGTGCCTTATTTCTAAGAATTTACGAACGTAAAAGTCAATGTGATATGTTGTATTCGTGCATTTTATTGATTTTGATGAATGATGAATCAAATAAAACACAAATAACTTTGAAATAAGATTTAGAAACGGGTGATTGCGAATTATTGACGGGTGATTCTTGAAAAACTATTGATGGAGATGCAGATGTAAAAAAAAAGTTAGGCACTGCAGATTGTAAGTCAAATCAATGGAGGAAACAAAATGATATGAAATATTTTGAATATGTAGATTTAATATTCTTCGGCGATGCGCACTATTATGCTTTTCCACTCATGTAGAATAAAAAATTCAGCTGAAAGACTCAAAGTCAATGCCGTTCCAAAAATTTAAACGGCAGTACAAAGGACAGACAAAGACTGACTTTACACGTGTCATTTGTGTGTGCCATTTTTCCCTTTTCCCACGAACAAAGGAATCGAGCAGTTACCTCTTTGATTTTTACACTTCGGTTATATATTAGGTCCTTACCTATGATATTGGTGTTTTTATTCTGTTTAAGTATTTTGTCTGTAACTATTAAGAGTCAGAGTATTCCTAAAAAATAATTACCTCGTCTAAAAATAGACTATATTTTTGAGTTCTTTTGATTTGTTTTGATAATTTGTTGTATGTTTAATTGTGTTAAAATTGGACTCGGAGACAACTCTTTTTAAGTGCCTCCCGAATACATCATTTGATTTGCATTAACATAAAAACGATGAATAATTTTTATCAAGCGTGTTCACACACATATTGCTAAAGCTTGTCTAATGATAATTATTATCTCTGGATTTGTCGTTGTGAACAAAACTGATAAAATGTTAGTATGTAAAATGCAGACATCCCCAAAATCTCCATACAAAACACCAATTTCATAGGTAAGGACCTAATATTACAATTTGCAAATTTGCTATGTTCGCTCCCGACCTATTGCTTGCTTAACACTGTGCTTGGTGCATGGCAACAGGCTCGCCTCTTGTTACATGTAGACTAAGGCCCTTAGCACACGAGTCGTAAGCGTAGGCGTTTGAAGATGTCCTCAACCTATATGTCCTACTGCTGGGCACAGACCTTCCTTATGCAGAAACACATGAGGACTAGGCGTTTGAAGATTATTATTGCTATATTGCTGTCATTGGACGCGCGTAATACGATACGCCTTGTCCGTATCTGACGAAATGTGCGTGTTAACACCTACCCCTTCGGGATCGCGGCGTGATTGCTTTTTGTATGTGACTTTCGTTACAACAAAAGGTCTTGCAAACCAGCGCTAGGCTTACAATCTGTCTATACTTATACTGAACCTGTAGAGGTCGAATGTCTGTACATAGAAAAAAAATGCTTAAAACCATATCAGGGGGATGCAAAAAGAGGGATAATACCAAAAATTTTTTGTTTCTTTGTCTGTTTGTCTGTTTGTACGGGCTAATCTCCGAAATGGGCGGACCGATTTCAAAAAGGTTTTTCGGAAAAGTTCTCGAGTGGCGACCTCGTACTGAAAGATGGACCGACGATCTGGTGAAGTCCACAGGAAGTCGCTGGACGTGATGCAGGATCGGTCGTTGGGGAAGCCTCCCCCCAATCATGGGGGAGGCCTATGTCCAGCAATCAAAGTAGATCTATTAACACTGAAAAGGCACATACTTATCATACTTCGATAGGTCATTTTGGTTATAGTTTCACGACGACAGGACGTTGGTCTTCCGTAGTTATTAGTAATTCGTCACATTTGTATGAAAGGAAATGTTTTTGTATGTGCTGTACACAAAAAAAGCCGAATACTTGATTTTGAATTTTAACAGATTTTGGGTGTAAAACAGATTCGTGGGCTACAAAATGGTGGAAATAGGACGTGCCCATAAATTAAATTCTCACAATTCCATTTGGAACGCTAGCAATAAATTATAAAGGGAACAAATAATTCACCATTTTACAGTTCATTCGTTGGAATTTTGAGACAATGTGACAAAGCGCTTGTTTCTGAATCATTTGTTTTTCTTGCGATAAATTAGTCCCCGTTGCGAAAATTAAATTATTTTTTTCGGTATTTCAAAATATTCCTAATTGGAACATTTTGTCATACTTTGTTAGATTATACATTCAGATTACAAATTATGCAAATTTTAACATTACTAAAGGGCACACATAATAAAAAGCTTATAATACATACTAGCTAGGCTCGTTGGTCTGAGTTATCTCCATACTTTTATCATAACTTTTTTGCAAATCATCTGTGCTTAGTTTTTACTTATTTGATTAGAGTATAACCAAGTAAACATTTTCCAATAACATTTGAAAAATCCATGGATCAAACCAGGAATCCAAAATATTTTTAAAAATAAGCCCCGCCGCGACAGTGTATCACTGCCGTGACCAGGATTCGAACCTGGGTTACTACGGCCACAACGTAGGGTCCTAACCACTAGACGATCACGGCTACCGGGGCTGGTGATAATACCACCAAATTATACCGTTACATAGCTCCAAATAACTTCATTTAGTCACGCTACACTTGTTTTTACGTTTTTGTAATATCTATTGGTGGCGTGAATAATTGTTTGATAAGTAATTTCAGTTCAGGTATTTTATTGGTTGATTGCCTGTTAGTGTGGGGTTTACAACACGTAATTACATGCAACACATAGTTAATGTCTTATTAGATGTTCAATGATTAATTGGTATAATTTTTGCAATTCGGTTATAAGTCATGCTTAATTTCTCTAGTAGGTACATCATTTACAGATTTTTATTTCATTGAAAGTTCCTTAATTTCATATTTTTTGTCTTTTTTTCCTTTTTAATCGTAGTTGTGTACGATTGGCCTTCATAAATAGCTTAAGAGATTATTTTCAATCCTGATGACTACTGTTTGATGAAGGTTCTAAAGGAACTTATACGACCATCGCGGGATGTATGATTTATGATAGCCCGCTTTATATTTCTTAATATTTCCATTAGTGTATAACATATTAACTGGCTGTGATGCTAGTTGATTGCCTCTGCTAAGCAAAAATCAATAATGCTACCTTCAAAGACAGCAGAAAAGCCCGTAATAACTCGTTTGGATAATCTTCTCTAATTCATTCCTCTTCGCCCTTTTTCTAGTTTTTCTATGGATATTTGTCTTTCAATAATGTGACACAGTAAACGTAATAAGCAACTAATGCTGCTTGCTAGATGATGGATAAATGTATTTAATAGATAAGTAATACAATTGAATATCCAGATTATATATAATACATATGTAAATATCTAAGACTGGGGAACAAATGCCTGTATTCATCACACAAACATCTGCCCCCACCGGAGATCGAACGAATTTGAGACTGACGTACAGACCGTACAGAGATTTTGTTTTAAGCGTTAATTTTATTGTAGTATATTGTAATTGCTTGTAATAAATTCGTTGATGGTAAAGGGTTATCCAACGAGCAATGAACGTACCTTTTGCCGCATGATGGAACACTACATCAGATAGTGTTCACGTATATCACTTATCCATTTAGGCCCGATTGCGCGGTCGAGAGTTAGCAGCTAACCCTGGGGCAAATATATGGGCAAACCCTGGATTAGGCGCTAACTCTCGATCGTGCAATTGGGCCTTAGAGACAACGAAAGCTGCTTTTCAATCGCGAACCCAAAGAGTTTGATCCACTGCCACCGGACTCCTAAAATTGGGTGAAAAAGTTCTCGAGTTTATAATTATGTTAAAAAACAAAATTGTAAAATTGGTCGGGTTATTTGCAACATAAAAAATCCACGAGAAAATTTTCAAGCTTTTTCTCTGATATTATGTATTCAATAATATCTGTATTTGACATAAATGGGCCGGGGTAACATGGAATACGTAATTTGAATACCGGAATAATGTTTCCGATGCGGGGAAACTTGTTTTATGTTTAAATATATATAATGATATTAGCGTCCTCCTCTGAGGAATAGAAAACAAAATTGTGTTTCTGTAACAATGTAGAGATTTTTATTTAAAGAAATTATTCACACAATAATTCACAAATTAATTTAGTAGGTAACTTAAACATAAATTTCTCTCACCTGTAACAATGTAGAGAAACTACATTTAATGCCTCTATTCCATTTCACTATTATAATAAAATATTAATTAACTGAAAACCATATTTTTTAACAAAAATCAAACGTCACAATTCCTATGCCTTGACATACGCGGCAAGAGACAATAAGCAAAGAAAACACACGAAAGAGGTTTTCTTTACATCTCCCCCTCCAAAGACAACAATTACGAGCAAGAAAAAAAAAACGTAATTGTTCAGTTCACTATACCGGAAGCAGCTTTGTAATGTGATAAATATTCGACTCCGGTTTCTTATGTCCCGTATCAACTTCATAGATTGAGTTTGAAATCTTTTTCAAAATTTCGTATGGACCAATCCTCAATTCATCCAGCTTCTTTCTATTCAGCCGATTACCGTTTTCTACATAAACTCTATCTCCAACTTCCAACTTACGTTCTTCTCTACGCAGGTCAAATATTTTCTTATTATAATTATGAGATTTTATTGTGTTTTCCAGAGCTACTTTTCTATCCTTGTCTAGATTTTCATCCGTACACCTGGATTTTAGCTCAACTGGAAGAATATTCACATTCTCCCCTTCCAACAGATATATTTTGTGACAGTGTGTTCGGTTTCATTATACTTTTCTACACATTTCTGTGCAATAGTAGTCCATGCTGTTTTTGTATCACTTTCGTTTATTTTATACCTTATTTTATTAACTAAGGTTTGATTCAATCTCTCATTAAGTCCATTAGAAAATGGTGCATCTACAGCTGTAAAAACTAATCTTATATTTTCACTATTAAGAAACTCCTTAAATTCCTTAGAATTAATGCCAGGATACTGGTCCGTTAATACCAACTCTATCTTGTAGCCTTCTGTCACCTTCTTTACCAGTCTGATAAAGTCACTTGAACCTTGATTTCTCGATGTAGAAATTATTGCATATCTCGTAAAGTGATCAACTAAAAGGTGCAAATATTTTTTCGTTGATCGTGATCCTCCAAAGCCTCCAATAGTGTCAATAGATACTATTTGAAAAGGATGTGTTGCCGGTCCTAAGTGAGACAGCAGGCCATACTTTGGACTCCTTCTTGATTTATTCTTGATACAAGTTTCACATTCATCACATATCTTTTTAATGTTCTCACTGATATTAACTGCTGTGTAAAAAGGAGTTATTTTATTTAGCATCTGAGTCCTTCCGATATGACAATAAGTACGATGAACATTTTTTATAAGAATTTTGCTAAGTTCCTCTGACAACATAATTTTTTTCTTTCCTTTAAATTTTTTATAGTAAATTCCATTTTCTAGTATAACACTTGGATTCTGCATATTGAAACTTGTACGTTGGTCATCCCTTATATTTTTTAAGCTCAATAAATTAACTACTTTCATAAAATCATCCGCATTATCATTGGGTTCCAGAACCGGATTCCTACTTAAGCAATCTGCCTCTTGGTTGGATTTCCCTGGGTTATAGATTATTTTAAAATTGTACTGGGATAAATAATACATTAAATCCCCTAATTCCTCATCCGTTCTCGCTCTGATGTTCATGTTTTCCAAAGGCTTATGATCTGTATGTACTAGAAATTCTTTTCCTATAAGCCAGTGTTGCCAAAATTTCACAGCTTCCTTAATTGCAAGACATTCTAAATATATGGCCTTTTTCCGTTTTTGACTTTCAGTCAGTTTTTTAGAAAAATAAGCAACTGGTTTACTAACTCCGTTTCTATCCTCTTGTTTCAATACAGCTCCCACTCCCTTGATGCTTGCATCTGTATAAATCCGAATCGGCAGCTCAGGATCAAAGATTTTCAAAATTAGTTCGGAACACAGTAGCGCTTTCATCTTATCAAATGCCTCCTGACATTCCGCGGACCAAATAAATTTTACATCCTTTCTTAGTAAGTTGTGTAGCGGATCTAAAATAATTGCACTATGTGGTACAAATTTATGATGAAAGTTTACCTTTCCCAAAAATTGACGAACATTTTTCCTTGTTTCGGGAACTGGAAAACTTTTGACAGCAGTTAAATAGTCCTTCAAAGGCCTGACTGAATTATTCTCTATTACATGACCTAAATACTTGGCATATTTTTTTGCAAACGTACATTTCGTAAACTTAAGTCTAAAGCCTTCTATTAGTATTGCCTCTAGTAGTTTTAATATATGTAGTATATGCTCCTCAAAAGTTTTGGAAAACACCAAAATATCGTCTATAAAATTTACTGCAAAACCGGATAGTCCATGTTTTCTAATAATGTTCCCCAATATCCGTTGAAAAATGGCAGAAGCAGTCTTTAATCCAAACGGGAGACAGGTCCATTGGAAATGTCCCTCTTGTGTAACAAATGCAGTTTTGTATCTGTCTTGAACTTTCAAAGGAATTGACCAAAAAGCTGAGTTCACATCAAAAGTAGAAAAATACTCACAGTTAACAGTTTTTATCATTAAATCCTCAATCAATGGAAAGGGTTGAGATTGAGGCACAACAATCTTATTCAACTCTCTGAAATCTATACATAATCTTGTTCTTTTCCCATCTTCCTTTTTAAATGCCAGAGTAACCGGAGCTGCAAATGGACTGTAAGATTCCTCAATTAAATTCTTTTCTAATAACTTTGATACTTGGCTTTCTATCTCTTTTCTATCTTCCGGTGTGCATCTATAAGGACGCTTGCAACAGTATTTATCAACCATCAAGTCAATATGAGCTTCATAATCTCGTACAGTTCCAATATCAAACTTGTCTTTAGCAAACACGGGCTTATATTTTTCAATCAAACCATTTATCTTTGATTGTTGACATATATTCAGATGGTTCAGTACTAATTCAAATCCACCCGAATTTATGTGTTCATTGAAATTTATTTTACATCCAGTCACGTGTTTGCTCCCTCGTTTTAACACCTCAGAATAGGAAAAAACCTCTTCTTTGTATTCGTCACCCAGTACATCAGGAAAATTGACATTCGACAAAGTTTGAATTGGGTCTCTTAAGTAGTTGTATTGCGTTATATTTAATTTTTCATCTTGTACCAACTTGAACTTTTTTATACAATCCAAACCAATAAGAAAATTGTAATTAAAATTCTCACTATCTACCACAAATATATTCATAAATCTCTCAATACCAAAGATTTTTATTTTTAATGTTACCATACCATTTGTCTTCTTTTCACCATTAATAGTTCTTAAATTAGCCATCCTTATACCTCTTTCACTACTTGGCCGTATTTTTAATAATTTAGCATTTATTAATGACACATTTGAACCCGAGTCATATATCCCAGAAACAATAAGTGTATCGTTTATAAGTAACTTTACTTTTATTAATGGTGAAATATCTAGTTTTTTGGATTGTCTTCATTTAGTTCTACCTCCAATTCCGAATTATTTACAGTCCTGACTATCGCTTTTTGATTTTTCCCTTTAAACCAGCAAAATTCTTCAGAATGGAATCGTCTTCCTCTGCTCTCGTTAAAACAAATTTGGCATGGTCTTCTTTCTTCGCTTTTCCTCGGCTTAGTATCCGTAAATATATTAGTTTTTTTATCATATTTATTCTTCCCAACAAGATGTTCCAATTTGCCTATCTCATTATAAAGATCCGCAGTTTCCCTTAAAGCTTCTCTATCTATCTTATCAGCTATATAATTAGGCAAACCAAAAGCTATGAGGTCTATAAGTGTCCTGGTATCAATCGCTCTTCTCACTTCCAGTAACAATTTTTCTTTCTTCAAAGCATACTCAAGTACCGATCCCATTTGATATTTGAATGCAAGGGCATACCTTACGGGAGACCATCCCTTGTTCGCAAAAGTCTCACAAAAATTTTTCTCCCATTTTTCCCATTCTGACTGTACTGTAAGTTTCATTATCATGCAGTTGTACCAATCAAGACTAGATAGTTCCAAAAAATTTTTCAAAATCTCAATTTTACTCTTATCTTCAATAATTTGGAAACGTTCACACTCTTTATTAAAATCCTGGATCCACTGGTACGCATTTGAGTTCCTCCCAGTAAATTTCCCAATGCAAAAGTCCTTCGCAATTCTCCCTAAATTTTGAGATCCAGATATTGCGGGTTTCTCTTCAAAGATTTTTTCTAAAAGCTCCTTTAAATTTGTTTCACATCGAATATCAGATTTATTTGTTTCTACTGAAATCTCCTCTAAATAAATGTCATTAAATTGTATGTTCCGCTCATCATCCAAATATATTTTTGACATATCATCCGTCAATGTTATCCATATCTTTCTGGTTTGATGTCTTTTACTCAATGACTTTTTTACTTTAGCATAGTTAGAAGTACTCGTAACGGTGTGATGTAGATTCACAGGTTGATACTCTGATGGTATTTCAAAAACTTGCCCTTCGTTTGTAGCTATCGATGTTATGCATATTACATTTGACTTTCCATCCGCCGTTGATTTAACAGCGAAATCAAATCTCAATTTATTCATGTTTCCACAAAAATATAAGCAGAAAAATGTAGTTTTATAATGATATTAGCGTCCTCCTCTGTGGAATAGAAAACAAAATTGTGTTTCTGTAACAATGTAGAGATTTTTATTTAAAGAAATTATTCACACAATAATTCACAAATTAATTTAGTAGGTAACTTAAACATAAATTTCTCTCACCTGTAACAATGTAGAGAAACTACATTTAATGCCTCTATTCCATTTCACTATTATAATAAAATATTAATTAACTGAAAACCATATTTTTTAACAAAAATCAAACGTCACAATTCCTATGCCTTGACATACGCGGCAAGAGACAATAAGCAAAGAAAACACACGAAAGAGGTTTTCTTTACATATAAACATAAAATTTTGTTTGTTGTTAAAATAAATAAATAGGAGGCATATATGAGAGTTGCCAAGCGCCCAATCATGACGGCACTAAAGTGTCTGGTCTTGTTAAAATATCACCCCCTATAATCTATAATTTAACTATATTCAGAAGTTCCCCAATATGATAACATAGGTTAAAAAATTAAATAAGTAGACACTTTATATTAAATGGGTACATATTATATTGACCACTCGCCGTGCCATACACGTTACATTGTATGCATGTTTAGTATTTTCTGGCTAGCAGCAATGGAATTTTTTCATTATTGAGTCTAACCTGCCTACAAAGGCGACATTAAGCAATGAAAAATAGTTCCAGTCCATTTGGGCTAAAAGTACTTCGTATACATAGAACATTCTTTATTTAACTTTGCATATTTACGAAGGTTCGATAATTTTATGGTTATGTAGAGTAACTACAGTATATTTTAATAAGAACGTAAATTTAAATTCAAACGTTTATTCAGATAAGATGCGTCTTAGCGCTGGCTTATGAATGTTGGAAACATTTTTCAGAATTAGCAAAGGAAAGAGAACTTGGTGAGAAGAACTTGTGTGAAGAAAATGAAAAGAAAGATAAATAAAAATAAAAGAATCCTTTTGGTGAAGAACCAATAGATTGAAATATGGATGAATATAGGTATAAACTTAGTTATTAGAAAATACCCTGTAAGGTCCTTCTGTGTCGATGTCATGATGCAGAAAGAAGCGGCGGAGCGAGCCAGGGAGGAGGACCCCCAGGCCGATCCGTGTCGCCGCAGAAGAGTCGGGCGGAGAAGGCGGCAATTTGCCCGCCTGATTCCTCCTAGCGGTGGCCTGCAGGGCCCGGGCCTGGGAAGCCCGAGTCCTGCATTGCACAGGTCACTGACAGTCCCCGATGACCCCGACGTCCAGGGGCATCGCCGGCCTCCCCCTTTTAGGGAGGTGAGAGGGGCTCGCCTTAGGCGAGCGGGCACTGACGGGGTTGTGGAGGTTTCCGAAAGGGTTCCCACGACCTCGTCTGGCAGCGACGCGCCTACGCTCGTCCCGTCAACCTCGTCCGATGAGGGCGACGATGGCGTGGCGGTCGCGCGCGTTTTAGCGCCAAGGTGACGCAGGTGGACGTCGATGGTTTTTAGTGGGTAGGCCCTGCACTCTGCAGGGAGAGTCCCACATAACCCTACGTTCCTCAGACGTAGGGTATGCGTAACGCATTTTCTATCGTTAAAAAAAAAAAAAATCCAAGACTAAATGACAATGTTCACGCACCCAAATATTTCCTTGTGCGCCACGAACTTTGGTGAGAAGCCAGGCTTACCTCCTCATATGACACGCAAGCTCTTCCCTTCATCACATCTAAGTAAGTGACGAGTGACGATAAACGTCACCTTTATTCTTCAACTAGGGTGGAAATGGATTAACCTCTAATTGCCGAAACACAACAAAACTTTATAACATTGAACGTGAGAGACTTAGGTGAGACGGTGGTAGCCAGACGGGTCTACAAGCCCTAACACAACCCAAACCGACCAGAAAAATTTCTGCCCCGGGGGAAATCGGAAGATCTACTACCATGAGGTGGTTAAAATATAATTATGGTCGTCGAAATAGGATGTTTAAAAGTACAGTGCATTATTTCTGGACCAGTACAATATGAAAATCTTCAAGGAAAGAGCGCATACCCCTTTTTAAAGGCTGGAAAAGCACTTCTGACTCCTTTGGTGTTGCAAGTGGCAATGGCCGGCGGTCGTTGCTTACCATCAGGTGACCCGACGTTCATTTGCCCTCTATATCATAAAAAAAAACAAATGACATTAAGAGGTAATCTTTAGACATAAAACACTAAAGCACCTCAGACAAGTCTTATAAAAATGACGGCGATATCGGATGTTCTCAAGATGTTTGTCATAAAACGTAATGCGCGGCATACTCGTGTATCTATGCATTTTATAATATTCACTATTTTGATATGAATTTCTATTTGTCTTCATCATTATTTAAAAAGTAATATACTTAATATCTTCTTCGTCCTAATATCTGACTAGATCTGGATGTCAAGATCTGGAATATTGTTTCAGCAGAGCGCGAGTAATATCAGCAGTAGGCTATGTGAAATTATGTTTTTATTCTATATGTATTTAATTATACATCATAAGGCTAAATATATCTTTTTTTTTCTGCAAAATGTGTTGTAACTCCACAGAGTTACAACTCATTACAAAAATCGTTAACTAAGCGGGTGCAGAAATGTACTTTCTTTGTGCTTATTTTTTGAAGCGGAAACGTTTGCCAGGACCACACAACTTCAAAGAGCTCTGGCGATTTCATTTGCAGCAAATGTACTGAAACATTTGAAGAAAAACTGTGTGGAATTGTGTATCAACCGTCCTCTGTTCAAACCTTCCATAAAATGCAAAATTCTTGCTAGTTGCTTTTGCAAGCTTTATTATCATTTAAAATTCGTATTTAAGTGTTGTAATATACAATGTGATGAGGTTGATTGTCACATTGCTAGAAGAAAACAAGGTTAAAGTTGAGGTTGCCCATACCGTCAATTACCGCACCAGTGTAACGCGTCCTTATCTGGCCAAAGACGTTAAGTGTTTTATGGCTAGTTTTATAGTAAGCACCCGCAAAGCGATCTGCTATTTTTATTTTTAACCGCCTCTCTGATCTAGTGGTTCACACCACCGGGTGTAGATCGGGAGATCCTGGGTTCAATTTCCCACGGGGGCTGGAGTTTTTCTGCTTGTTTTTCTGTTTGGTTGGTGGTAGCTACTAAGTCCGCCTGGCTAGCTACCACCGTCTTACTTAAATTTGTCACCATAATAGGCATTGTTGTGTTCCGGCAATTAGAGGTATAATAGCCAGTTCCTCAATTTCCTCAAGTGAAGCTCGCATCCATCTAGGCCTTATCGTCACTAAACATCAGGTGAGATTCATCTATGGAGCTTACCTGTCATAGTGTAAAAAAATCAATAGTTCGTAACAATACAGCTTATCGTCTAATTTAGTTTTATAGTAAAGACAATGATAGATGAATTGGAAAAATGGTCCTAGCCGGACGTAAACGTAAATAATACGGAAGGATTTAAAAATGTTAAGAAAAAATATAAAATTATAAAAAGTAAGCCCCGCCGCGACAGTGCATCACTGCCGTGACCAGGATTCGAACCTGGGTTACTACGGCCACAACGTAGGGTCCTAACCACTAGACGATCACGGCTACCGGGGCTTGTGATAACGCTGACAAAATAATACATCTTATTCTTATTTTGTAACTTTCACTATCAGTTCGATACGGTCTGCGCCGGCGCAACCGATAACAAATGAAGTAAGCGATGTAGAAAGTTATCGTATACTGGTCAAAGAGATATAAAACTTAAACTTCCGTGGCACAATTTATTCCAAAGAGATTTGATTTTACGCTAATAAAAAATCAATTTAATTATATTTAAAAACAATAAATAAAATATTATTTAATCATGCTACCTAAATTGCGCCTGCAAAATCACAGACCGCGGGGAGTCAGCTTAACATGTATACAAAAAATTTACATTACAATATCGCATTAAAACAAACTCCTAAATCAATATAAAAATGTTTACAACTTCCACGAAGACAATCGCATAAATCATAACTTTGGCCAAAATTTGGAAGTAATTTACATGGCTCGATCCCCTTTCTAAATTGGGTCACAACTCCGTATTATTCGGCTTTTTAAACGGAGTTTGTAAAGGGAATATTTCTATACTGTATTTTTATGTTTAACATTCAATCAACACCTAATTCGGTTGGCTACTTTGTTTTTTGTTTTCCGCGAGAATTTGGTGGCTCATTCATAATACAATAGCTTTATGTTGTGGAAAGTAACGAAAAAAGAGGGAGGATGCTTGGAGTGTCTCTGCGTGATCTAAGGATTAAAGAGATTTGAAGGAGAACTAATGTCATCGAAATAGCTGCAAGAATTGCGAGCGTTAAGTGGCAGTGGGCTGGGCGTATTTCCGGCAATGGCCTTTGGGTTCGAAGGGTTATAGCGATGGCCACGGACTGAAAGATGCAAACGCTAGACGATCAGGTGAAGATTGCAGGTAGTCACTGGAATCGGACAGTGTAGGATCGATTGCTATAAAGATTCAAAATCAAAAATAATTGTATTTCATAGGCCAAACTTGGCACTTAAAATCGTCAACATTTTATATTTTACGTATCTTACAATATAAATAATGATTAAAAAGTATAATATTAAAGATCATTACTACAAGCGCTTGTAGCAAGTGCAACCACAGTGCATTGACGTGATTGTAATTGATACAAGCGGCTGATTTCCCAGAGTAAGGCTTTTTATGAGAAGGATTCTCAGAGAAGGTCCAAGTCCAATAGAGGATTAAAAGTACAGAAAGAATGAACAAAAAATTACAGACTACTATGAAACAAGACAAAAGAAAGCACCAGAATATAGAGATTGTGTCTAAAGCAAGAATCGTTGCAGAGTATGCATTTACGAGCTTTAAAAACGTAAGCTAATATATTAGCATTTAGCTCCCTTGGAATATTCCAGCAAAGCCTTGAGAATGGATAATGCTATTCAATTCAACCTAGGTATGGTATGAAATTACCTTTTCCTGTAACAAGAGCTTTGAAGGTAATAATTATGTGCTTTTATCAAAAGCCTTGATCTTAGGTCTTCATAGAAAATTGGTTCGCTAAGATTCAAGATCGTTAGTTGTACATGAATTAACTAGTTAAAAGAAATGAGATAATGTTATATTGGCCTGGAATTAAATCAATTTAAGAAAAACTTGACTAACATATCTCTAGAAATAAACTGTCGGCTTCTTTCGGTATAAGTAAAACGGCACCACCTTCTCATGCAACAGGTTGCCGCTCCTTTTCTGTGTACCGCTGAGTTTTATTACGATGTAAGTAAAAATAATAATGATTTATTGCAATATTATACAGGAAAACAAATTAGAATAATATTAATATACAGGTGCACTTTAACCACCTTACATATAAACGAAGAATAACTTTGTCTAGTTTAACTAGAAATACAGTTTAGCAATATTACACCTAACACCTAATGTCATAAGGCATTATATTGCTAAGCCGTATTTTTAAGCATATACATATAGTTATTCTTAGTTTATAAGTAAAGCGTTTATAAGTAAGTTTCCAGCTTTTGGGCAGATATTGGATGTGTTATTTTAAACAAGTCGATCATGGAGGAATTGGGTCTTGATCTGGTTATTGAATGATGTTTGGTTACCTTGCCTCACACTGAACCCATTGCATAACAACACTCGCTGCCTGAGGGACCCAAACTAGAATAATCATAAACGCATTTTAATTAGTATTAAGGCGTAAAGAGAGGGGCATCGATGGAATTGATCTCAAAAATAGGCTAACTTGTAACGAGGTGCTATAGCTACATTAGCGACTCTTTGCTGTTATTGCGCCCTTCCCTGGCCATATTTTCTTTGTTTCTGTTTTTTTAATTTGCTGTCTGTCTTTCACATTGTCTTGTCCTCATAATTATTGTTAGGTATATTTGTAAATTGTAACCGAACTATTACATTATTGGAAGAAGTCTGGCTGTGAAATTGAATACATCATTTTTATTTTATTTGTTCGTTCGTTTACAAAGGCACTTTTAGTGCCTAAGTTTTGATTAATAAAATATATAATTATAAGTGATGACCTAGCGCCTTTTATTTATCTCCGGGCTCACCACGTCACAAACTTAAGCACCTTTACTTACCTTTAAGTTACCTTTACTTCAGAGAAACCACTCCTTCCTAACAACAATGCATTACTAAAACACGTAACGTCTTAATCTTAAATAAAACGAGCCGTCGCAGTAACCTTTTATGGGTCAAAGATTAATACTGGCACCGTCGTTGTATTATATACTTTAAGGCAAAGGCCGTAGGGATTCAACTTAATTGCTTGACATTACCGACCCCATCGAATATTGCACGGTTCGCCAAAGATTTGCTTTCAATTACCTGTGAAAATAGTATTCTGTTCACCTTCGAGATTGAAGGCAATGTAAACAATTGTCGTATTGGAGAAAGAGACATTTAAGCTAATGGTTACGTTGAGGACTAAATTAAAATGATATTAAAAGAAAGCAATAATGAAAAGACGTATAATTAATTTATTATACTGTTTACTTTTGTGAAGTCATAATTACAAAAATGCATATCCAGTAGAGAACGCCTCTGGGCTGTATATAAATAGGTTGTGCTATGATGCCCGATAGTGATAACCAGCCTAACAGATATACAAAAATGTAATGAAATAAATAATAATATGCAAAGTTTACAACATTTCACGCACCTGTGTAATACTTATATATTTTAGAGAACGAATAATAATAGTTGAAAATCAGTGGGTTGCTCTTTGAGCATACCTAATCTAAGCTAACGCCCTTTTGCATTCTTATGGCACACATGTTACTAACCACCTTTTGTTTATTGTTTTGTAATGATTAGTGTATTGTTATGTGTAATAATATAGAAGAAATTTGTATGTTATACCTATATTTGTTTGTAAGTATGTGTGTGTAATTATTGCAATTAATGAGCTGTTTATCTATCTATCTATCATTATCGATTTTCGATATTGAATGTTGTTATGTAATCTTGTGGAATCGCTCAAAGATAGGTAAAATTTGAAATCGCTGCATTAAAAAGTATATTGAGAAATATGTCGATACTATGTTGAAATGAAAATAAACTGTAATTTTCAAGATTGGGTTTCAAAAATCATGTTGTGGTACTCGTATTCATCTTTTTCATACACGGCCCACTGCTGGGCACAGGCTTTCCTCATGGCACACACGACAAGTATGGGCCGTAACGCCACCATGCTAGCCCAATGCGGGTTGGTGGGTAGAAACTTTTGCGACTCCAGGAGCAAAGGCTTAGCGTGCCTTCCGAAGCACGAGGTTTGAGGACACCAAGTTATGGTCACCCATCCAACATACATACAATCACGGCTGCAATCCCCGTAGGGGTTGGCAGAGTCCAAGGAATACTGTGTTCCTTAAGACCACATTTAGCCATACAAAAATTGGGTTTGGTCAGATGAAAAATCGTGAAAGAGTAGTAACAAGTGGCTAGCATATCGTCTACACAATCACAGACCCAGTACCCAATACGGCCTTAGTCGCCTTTTACGACATGTTAGGTAAGAAAGGCAGTTCCAATCTGATCATGGAGAAGGTACTTTTGTTTTCGATATCGAAAGCCAAAGCGTTCAAATATTACGCCAACCAGCTCCTCTATAGTAGGTAGAGCTATTTGGATTCATTGATCGCAAACATCGATGTTAATGTGGATGTGGATATTCCTCGGGATTCCCACCAAATACTCCGGGATTATTAATTTTGTCAATAAGTATAAAAATGGTTTTTTGTTTCAATTAAGTAAATTATTGTTAAACGTTTTGGTCATTTCGTTAATGATTTTATTGTATTTCAATCATTTACCAAAATGGGCTTATCCAAACCTACGTTTTTTGTTCTTCCAATAAAAATGATCATTGAAATAACCGGAAAAGAAAAAAATAGCTAAAACAAACGTTTACGCAAATGATTAAAGAAAATGTTCCAATGAAATGAACAGAGTATTTATTGATTTGTTTAAAAAGTAATCAGAATTCTCTTTCATGTGAGTCATTTTGTGTTTGTTATCAAATAGACTTCTATTGTGCGGGTGTATTTTAAAATTCCTTAATGCTCTGATTTATTTATTTCATATTTAAGGTATGCAACGTTATATATGCGCTTGCCAAACCTCAACAAGCCGTAGCAAATTCATAAGTTCGGACAAATGGTTTGACGTGGTTTGTGATTTGTTACAAGCGCTTGTAGCCGATCCATCTAATGTCGGTTTTTAGTCACAAATCAAAGAGATTTGCCGCAAGCGCTTGCGACGCGCGACCTTAGCGCGTTTGTACAAGTTTGGAGTTTGCTGTAAGTACGAAGCGTGCGGACGCGGCATTAGATGACTGTAGACGCAAGCAGTACCTCTGAGTTTTGATACTCCATTATATGACAATCGCAGAGTTTTTATTTCCATTCATTTACTACCTTCGCCTCTTATCGGCCACTATATTATAGAACTCAAGTAAGACCTTTACCAGACGCAGCCAAAGGTCGCGGTCTGTTGTCTAGTACGAGTATAAATATATATTATTATCTTGGTACCGTTTCGTTTCAACATTCAAATATTAGACAACAGGCAACGTTTCAATGTAAGCATACCAAGATATTCATACTAGACAACGGGCCGCGAGCGTAGGCCGCGTCTGTCTGGTAAAGGCCTAAATGTTTGGAGAAAAAAAAACGTTTGCCATAGTCGTATAGTTAACCAACAATGCTCATACTAGGGGCACTGAAAAATCCTCAATAATATTATAAATGCAAAAGTAACTCTGTCTGTTTGTCTCGCTTTCACTTCAAAACTACTGAACCAATTTAACTAAAATTTACACACAGGTAGTCTAGAGCCTGAGAAAGGCCATGGGCTACCTTTTATCCCGATATTTCTAGGGGAACGGGTGCCTTGCGGGTAAATGTAAAAAAATTTAAATAAGGGCTCCCAGACAAATGAAGGACAAATTTACACCACTATGAAATTTGCTTCTAATAATAGAGTAGGAGTAAATTTTCAATTCCACCAAATGAGGCTACTGTTCCAATTTGAAAAAATCCTTTATTGTTGAATATCCTATTTATTGTAGAAGGCTATAGGCTACCATCACACTATACTATACTACGCGAATGAAGTCGCGGGCGAAAGCTAGTTTATTTATAATTCCGACTGTCAACTGTACCACAATACCAATAGAAATATAACGTCACGAAATTAAATGTAATTTGACTAAGTTTAAACGTAAAACAATGCGAATTATCTTTGACGGCTTTACATTTTGCTTCTATTGTAAACGAATCCCCTGGTAATAATTCAATCTATGGTATCGTGCCCTGAAAATCATCGATGAATGAAACAGTTATGTAAAATACGCAAAGCCATAGTCAAAGTTTGTTCATGATTAAAATGGAAGCAAACATTTTCGTTGATTTATTACGATAAGATTGTTTTGTTCCAGAATAAAGAGGAATTTTGTGAAAAGCCAAATTAAAGTCGTTAAAACTTTGAAATGTCAAACTTTATAGTTTTGTCTACATATCGGCTGGTAGTGAAATGTACGTCACACTGGCATTGATAGGACTTATACGATTTGTCATAAGAATCATTTTGCAATGACATGCTGCGTTTGATGCGCCGAATGGACCTTAAAACGATATCGGTTTCCCGTAAATTATATTGCGCGTTAATATTTTTGTTACTGCGTTGTTTTATCAGTGTCCTTGCTTTTGCAGTTCGTGTGGGCATGTTTTCCGTTAACAGGTCGTAAGTTATTTTATTTTATCATAAGTATACTTTTAATGGATTCGTATGCATACATTTTTATGTGTCAACAAAAACAAATTTTACAATATCCTATACATACTGACCTGAAAGCAGTTCATAATACACTTTTTTGCCCCAAACTGTTATTTTCCTTCTAGCAAAACTATAATTGCTGGCTTTGCTTTGATAAATAATTGATTATTCATATACCTATTCCCTATCGCTTCCCCACATATAATATAAATCACACGAGACCAATAACAGGTTTGCACACAAAGTAGAAAGTTAGATAAAAGAAAATGATAGACTGAAAGTTTAAGTTTCAGTCGGGGACGACTTTTCATTGTGTATTTATACAAATATAGGCTACAATAAACACAAAGTAGAATTTAAGTTTGTCACCGCCTCAGCTCTCTGGTCTGGTGGTTGACACCACCGGGTGTAGATCGGGAGGTCCGGGGTTTGATTCCTCAAGGGGGCAGGGGTTTTCCTGCTCGGTTTGGTTGTTGGTAAGGCTTCTAAGCGCGCCTGGCTAGCTACCTCCGTCTTACCTAAATTTGTCGCCATAATAACAATGTTATAAGCATTGTTGTATTCCGGCAATCAGAGGTAAGAAAGCCAGTTCTTCAGTTGTAGAGAATTACAGGTGAAGCTCGCTTCCATCTTTGGCCTTATCGTCATTTAGCATCAGGTGAGAAGAAGACCAAGAGCTTACCTGTCATATTAATAAGTTACACATGTATACACGTTTATGTAAGGAAGTCAATATAACATGAAAATTCAACGAAAATAAATTAGGTAACCAATATATTAACTACCGAACAGGTGAGCTTCAGACAATATTAGCTACCCCATCAACACAAAAAACAATTTGTATCAAGCTAATATTGTTATGGTTTTCAAACATACATACAATCACGCTTGTAACCTCCAAAGGGGTAGGCAGAGTCCAAGGAGCACTGTGTTCCTTAAGCCACATTTAGCCATACAAAAATAGGGTTGGTCGGATGAAAAAATCGTGAAAGAGTAGTAACAAGTGGCTAGCTCATCGCCTACCCAATCACAGACCCAGTACCCTACGGCCTTAGTCGCCATTTACGACATGCTCGGCAAGAAAAGCAGTTGGTACATTCTTTTTGTGTCTCGGACCAACACGGGACTATGGTTTTCATGGTTATTAAAAATAGTCTATCAAAACGGATGTGGCCTTTTTGTTAAACCAATTTGTACCAAATTGTACCATAATCGCAAGCAATAGAGATAAAAATAGCACAAGCAAGCAAACGAGTAGGACAACAAATAGAACCGGGTATTGTCAAACTCAGGAGAATTAGATCTTGAGAGATATCTCAGTAAGTTTCTAGCATCCTTATCGGTAGTTGTGACGTAAAATCGATGCTTTGTCCAGCACTCCGCAATGCGGGCGGCCTGAAAAACGATTGAATGGTATTGTAAAATCTTGGCGGGCGTCTGTGATAAGGGTCCCTGACCACCGGTAGCTACCCGGTGAGTAGAATGAATATTTTTTACCTGAAATGGCCCTAGCGCGTCGCGTCATGCCGCAGCATCCTGCGGTCATACCGCAAAGTATCGAAAAAAAATAATTTATAATACGATTAGATACCTCGAAATAAAGGACATGAGTTCTAAATTAATTAAAATAAGATTCTAAATAACTTTATTAGTTTTAAAATCCTTTGTCATGACATGCCGTGCCGTGAATAATTTGAGAACTGCTTACCTTTAGAGCTAAGTATTTAATAATACTTGAAGGTGAACAAGACTCTTTTTATTTTTATACGTATATATTATTTTATATTTTAAGGTATATAATCATATATTCTTCAGTACACGCGACTCAGTCTATTTCTCAGCATTACTCCTACAGCAGGTGTAAGCTAATAAGCCCTACCTTTTGACTCGTGTTTTTATTTTATGTGTTGTATAATAAATAAACATTTCACTGTTTGTAAAGTAACCCTAGAAAGGCAATTGTAATATTAAAGACCGTATTGGCGAAAAACAGTTATTTAATTATAGAGAGTTAAATCATAATAAAGAAACCTCGGTTTTATATGGTAACAAGCAGCAAATTCAATTCAATATTCAATATATTTATTTGCATAAATACGAGTAGGTACAATATGGTGTTACATTCATTTTTTTAAGTTCTGAGCATATTCACCCATTACAGGCGTGCAATAATCAAATTTAACCAATTGGAATATATAAACATGTCAACATATTATTAAATCTAATCAAAAAACAAATTCTTTAAATGTCAAAATCGTACTTTTTGGTCAAATCAATCTAGTTGGGTTAAAAAAACATATCAACTTATGTTCAAATGAGGAATAAAGAAAAATAAAACATTTAAATTAATTACAATTCGTCAGTTAGAAATTCCTTAACAGAATAATATGCCTTGTCAATTAAAAATCTCTTCAAATGCCTTTTGAAATTATTTTGTGTCATCATTTTTAAGTTAAGGGGATGTTTATTATAAATGTATATTGACATACAGAAGACACTATTGTTCATCGCAGTGGTTCTATACCGTAATGATTTTAATACCACATTATGTCTCTTACTATTTAACAAAACAAGGAACAAACGATGTAAATAAAGATTCGAAGCCCAACGGACGGAAGGTAAACCACGAAATGTGAATACGGCGTACACGAACCCGTAATAACTATATGACATTGTTGTTCATGTAATAATAGCTCCATTTCTCATCACCCTCTTCTTTGTATTTGGATTGGAGTGAATTTATTTGGAGTGCATCATATTAACGAGCGATATAGTTAAGTATTTTTTTATTACTCAATCGTTTCTTTTCCCTAGAGAAATGCCGTAGAGAATTACAGTTTATTTGAAATATAGCTAATAGAGCTTGAAAATAAATTAGCATTGTAAACTTCACTTTTTTAGTTGTGTCGAGAATGTAAATTCTATGGGATCCGTGAAAAGCGCTTTTAGCGGAAAGAAGCTAAAATCACATTTCACATATATATTGACATTTTGTTTTATTTTTCATGTTCATGCAAAAAGGATACTTCTTACTTTTTATCGAACGGACTTCGTTGAAAATAATATAAAAAATATATTTTCAAATGGTTATCGTTTAGATAATAGCAGGAGACGTCTCCATAAACAGATATTAACCATTGCCCTGTATGTAATGTGCTTAGCCACTCAAATATTCCTATATAAAAGACGCCACAGAACATTTAAACAGAGATCCTATCTCCTTTCTGGATTTGCGTCAGACTATTGTATGTACATACATTCTGGGTCCTCATAAATACCGTCTACTTGTATTGTCATAAATATTTTTTCTATGTATAAATTTCTTTACTCTGCTGATTAATATCGTAACGGAATAAAGCTAACAAGATATTCGACTAATTCACATCTGAACAAATTTCTCACGATACAGATTCCGAGTATAATTGTGGAAGAATACCCAAGTGCATTGCTACCTATATTTTGGTATACGTAATTTTACTGACGTCGAAATATTAGCATAAATACTAAACCAGTATTACCATAATTATTAAAATTCTAAAAACACCAACCACTTTGAAGGAACTTGCCGAACATTTTGTTAAAAAGTTGTTTTTTAGATGCCGTCCAATCAAATTCTGCAAACAACTTGATTATGAGCAGATGCGGTAAAGAGTAAACTTGGTAGCAGAATCACAGCCGTGCGGTCCATTACCGACTGAAGGCAGGACAAACGATCCTGTCTTGAACTGTTTGTTTACATTCAGCTCCAACCGTTTCACGACCATTTTCAGTCGACGCGAATCTCCCGCGGTGGATGCACGCCCGCCCGCCCAACATACGGCTATACCAGTCGCGATCTTTAAACTTTTGTCCACGGGAATTTATCTCAAAAGAAAAGTGAATAAATGCTATTTTCCTTTGTGCTATGTAATGTAGTATTTGAGTGGCAACTCGTGTGACGTTATTGAAATTTAAATTGAACGCTGTCTTCATTGCTTGTGATCGGATGTGATGGAAGAATTGTCTGGAAACTTAGAAAGAGAAAGGATTGCTGAGTTTAGTTTTATTTGGGGTGAGTAGATATTTTTATAGATATTTTGAGTGGAATTCTTAATAATTTATGGACCAGCATGATAGATTTCGTCGGAAACTTTCTGTGCATTCAGACAAATAATAACTAACAGGAACAATAACATTGTAGTTAAAAAAAAACAACTAAACTGCAGTATTGTGTATTTTTATCAGCTCTATATTATTTTTATCGAAAAACACAAAATTCAGGCATTGTAGTCACGAAATATTTAGAATTGGGATATTTATACGATGTAATAATAATAAGTGTCTAACTAGTTATTAGCGGAGTGCCTATATCGTAAAGAACAGTATATATTAATTACAATACACGCCTTCATAATATCCTGTCGTAAATTGTTAACCGCAAGCTGACTCACATGAGCCTTTACAGATTTAATTAACAAACTAGTAGCAGTTAAAGTCCACAAACTTTTTATACAGTTTGTTTGTAACTTTATTATGTACGTTACTTTAAAATGATTCTTGTTAAAATATTAGGGATTAAAGTATGAAATTGCCGTTTTGTACGGAGATTTTGGGGAAGTCTGCATTTTCCATACTAAAATTTTTTCAGACTTCTCCACAACGACAAATCCAGAGATAATAATTGTTGGCATGTATCATTAGACAAGCTTTAGCAATATGTGTGATATCACTCTTCATAAAAATTATTTTTCGTTTTTAAGTGAATGCAAATCAAAAGATGTATTCGAGAGGCACTTAAAAAGAGTTGTATCCGAGTCCAATTTCAACACAATTAAACTTACAACAAATTATCAAAACAAATCAAAAGAGCTAAAAAATACTGTCTATTTTAAGAGGAGATAAATATTTTTTTAGATTCTTTTAGTTACAGACAAAATACTGAGAGAAAAAAACAGCAAATTCATACTTTAACCCCTGTTATTTATATCGATTATTTCGTAAATAAGCTGATGGGAAAACTTTGAAATTGCTTCCATACTGAATGTGCACATAAAAATTTCATGTAGGATAATTCCAAATAAATGTAGCTTTATAAAGTAATACATATTTTATAGTTAATAGCTTACATAAGTTCAGATACATTATTAAGTACTCAACTGTACCTAATTCAAAAGAAATAGAACTCACCATAACCCAAACGAAAGGGAAAGTAAAGGATAATTTATTCCGGTAAAATGTATCTATGGCAAGAAGTAATCAATTCACAACCGACTTTTATTTAAATAATTTTAGTACTTTTGACTTGGAAATGGTAGCGGCTCATTAGAAGAATTCTACCAACCCATCTCTTCCCGTGGGTGTCGTAAAAGGCGACTAATGGACTTAGAACTGCACAACAGTTTAATAGCTTATAGCGGCGACGGGCTCACCATCTATCACGCTGACTGCAGTCACTGCTTGGTGAAGCGCGGATTATGGCAATGGACTGCTTTTGCGGTGCTTTTAACTAGTTTCTAACTAACCTTTACAGAATAATAGTCGTGATTGTATGTATGTATGTAAATGGACCAAATTGTTACTTTAATGTTTCTGGAAACATGAGTCAGTCAAATTTGCCTTAATGAAATGTTCGGTGATGAAATGCGTCGGAACTTTTAACTTATCTATTCACATACAATATGGACGCCGGAGTGCTATTACTTATTAGAGAAATGTGGGTGTTTAATACTTCTGCCTGTGACGTGGTAAACCTGGAGATAAATAAAAGGCGCATGTCGTCACTTCTGAAACAAGTTATAAAAAGTAATTTACACCAATTACTGAATATAAAATCTTTGAGATAATTATAAAAGTAGGGCTACTTACAATAGTACCTTAACAAAGTTATTTAGATACTTTAAATAACTGTTCCATTACAATCAGCTTTACCACGTTAGTTTTGCAAGTTTTAAATGTTGTAGGTATATTAATTATAATAATATTTATATGGATTGAAAGGTGGACTGTTGGAGATCAAAAACAATGAGAACAAGACAGATGGTTCGTTTAAAAAAGGAAACAAAGAGGGAAATGGCCAGACAAAAAGGCAATAACAGCAAAGAGTCGCTAATACTGCTATAGCGCTTCGTTACATGCCTACTCCCCTCGGGGAAAGAGGCGTAATGATATATTAGGATAATATTTGATAAGCGCCTCTAGCGGAGAGAAACCGAAATCACGTTTCCCAATATTGGGTCCTTACCTATGAAATTGGTGATTTTTTTCTCTCTTAGTATTTTGTCTGTAACTATTAAGATTCAGAGTATTCCTAAAAAATAATTACCTCGTCTAAAAATAGACTATATTTTTGAGCTCTTTTGATTTGTTTTGATAATTTGTTGTAAGTTTAATTGTGTTAAAATTGTGGACACGGAGACAACTCTTTTTAAGTGCCTCCCGAATACATCATTTTATTTGCATTCACTTAAAAACGATAAATAATTTTTATGAAATGTGATATTACATATATTACTAAAGCTTGTCTAATGATAGATGCCAAATATTATTATCTTTGGATATGTCGTTGTGAAGAAAACTGTAAAAATTTTAGTATGGAAAATGCAGAATTTCCCAAAATCTCCATACAAAACAACAATTTCATAGGTAAGGACCTAATAGAAATTGACATTCTCAACGCAAATAAGAAACAGCTTTTGACAATGAAAACTTACACTATGGGTGCAGTACTCTCGTCCCGATGTGAGTAAACGCAGTCGCATGAGTTTCGACCCTTTTATACTACTGCAGTGAACGCAATGTATTTATTTATTTAAGCTTTTGTGCATTACAGAAAATGTACACATGGCGGACTTAACGACTAATGTCGCTCTCTAACAGTCAACCATCAGGCAAAGCAGACATCTGCTGGCGGCTTAATTAACATTAACACATACATAAATTTAATAATAAATTATATTGTATAACAAACATACATATGCGATATAAAATTACATAAATAATTATACATTTTATATACATAAATATATAATAAGATGATGATTCATGATGATGATGATGTATCTTGTTAAGATCATGTAATTCATATAATTTTGTGAACCTAGTATGTGAATGTGATATTTATCCATCTCTCACGGTACGAGACTGTTAGGCAAAAATTATGACAGACGTTATGATATATCCCATCAAAAACATAAATGTGAAAAATGTAAGCCAACTTCATTATAATCATTATATGCCTTGGTTGTTGACTCTCAATCAGCCCATCAAATTACTCAACATCACCTGATGGTAAGCAGTAGAAAAGTCCATTTGCGAAAGATGCTAGGTCAGCACTAAAGGATGCAGGCCTAGTGACCTCCACCTTGCTGGCTCATAACTTGGCTAGTTTTTGAATTATTATTAAATATAAAGCTACAATTCATTTTTTTTCATCCACGGTTAGTGGTTTTTTAACTATCTCACGAGAAAATTAAAGGGTATTTTCCAGGATAAAAAATATCTATCTAATTAGGTATCACCATGCAAAATTTCATTGAAAACGATCCAGCCATTATGGAGATTAACCCGTACAAACAAAGAAAAAAAAACATTCCCCTGACTTGATTTAAAGCATTTTTTTTATACAGACATTAAACCTCTACAGTTTTATTATATTTATAGATTGGAAATAATAAAA
This sequence comes from Parapoynx stratiotata, assembly GCA_910589355.1. NCBI lineage: Eukaryota > Metazoa > Arthropoda > Insecta > Lepidoptera > Crambidae > Parapoynx > Parapoynx stratiotata. The sequence continues at coordinate 2,449,255 of OU342458.1, forward strand.
AAATTACATAGGTCTCATTCTTATTGGGCCTGGGTCACAGACGACCATTCTCCTTTACTGATTTTAGTGTAACTGTTGCAATAAGAAGAAAATTTCTGGGGCCCTCACAGCCGGTTTTTTATACTCCTGGTCAGGGAATAATTGTATCGTTGTTGAAAACTAGCAAAATAAATCCTAAATTGTTTTTATTCCTGACAATATGATCAAAATTCTCTATAAGAAAAGTAAACTCGGCCTAGGATAAAATATTGTGTGCCCTATTTGCATAATATATTAAGTACTCTAAGAGTCAGTGCCGTCTTAGCTTTCTTATTTTATTAAGCTTGGTAAACCAACAATTACATAAAGCTAACACAAGTTATGAAATATACGACAATTAACATTCAAAAAATAGGGTAGGCTTTATCTTACAGTGGACCAAAAAGCAATGGCAGTTATTTTTGTTATATTATGAAAAAACGGGCTATTTCTGTAATAGGAATAGCAAAAAATAAAATCTTTTTATCTCATTCATTTTATTTGGATATAAGAAGAACGCAGTTGAAACTTTTCACAGATGACAATAAAGATTGAGCATAGGTTGCGGTATTCCTTTGTAAGGAAAAAGCTAAATCTCTCTCTTCATGAATTATTAAATAAACGTTAAGCTCTCCGCGAGTAGAAGAACGTGCCACCTCTCTTATAACCCTAACACCCATCCAACTCCACTCTAGAAAGGTTAGCTAACATTGTTAAATGGAAAACAAAAATGGGACCCAAAGGGACCGAAGGTTTCTGTTAAATAAACTTTAAAAAAATTTTAAACGCTATTTTCCGGGACTGTTACAATAACATTAACGACCGCAAGGACCTCTCAACTGATTACATATTCAGGAATTACGCTCTATTGTAAGCAGTTATAATGGGTTTAGACCTAAACCTTATGTTTGCAGGCTGTAGAACTGGCAATACGAAAACCTTAAATTTATGATTCTCTAAACGAAGTTCATTTAATCGTATCTTCTTAAAGTGCAAACCCCTTTCTTTACATATGACAGGTAAGCTCTTGATCTTCATCACACCTGATGGCAAGTTGACGATAGGCCGAAGGTGGAAGCGAGCTTCCCCTGTAATCCTCAACAACTGAGGAACTGGCTATCTTACCTCTGATAGCCTGAACACAACCATGCTTAAAACATTGTTATTATGGCGACAAATTTAGGTAAGACGGTGGTAGCTAGCCAGGCGGGCTTAGAAGCCCTACCACCAACCAAACTGAGCAGAAATACTTCTGCTCCTATGGGGAATCGAGCCCATAGACCTCCCGATAAACACCCGGTGGTGGAGTGAACCACTAGGCCAGAAAGAACTTCAATTTAAACAGCACCCGTCACATATTGTTACTTGAATTGAAATGTGCAATTATCTTATTAGGCTTGTAATAATATAACTGGGATATGTGTTACTACGTCTGTAGTGTGTGCCTTGCAAAAAGAGAAAGAGATAAAATTGATTCATAGATTTCAGTATTTTAAGTGCGATAATGTTTAAAATACCAAAAAAATTATTTGCAATAATATGTATAATAATGTTAGCACAAAGCGTGCAAATACATAGTTTGTATTTGAGCGAAATAAATTAAAACACATTTTATTTGTTATCAATATTTTACTAACAAAATTCTTTCATTGCAAACAAAAACTCAATCAAAATCTAAACACGCTCGAGTCGCAAAATCAAAAATTTATTTAAGTTATTCACATTGCACTCTTTCTTAATTATTGCGGAAGTAATAGAACTGTCACATTTTTGTTTAAACCACTTTGCATTGAAAATTTTTATCAATAATATTTCTTGCACTATTTGTCATCCATTTGTCATCACATGAACGCATGGCTGTCGAACTTGGTCGAAACATCTCCAGTCTCCACAACTCTTCCTATTTGCCAGAGCCATAATCCTTATATTCTCTGTGAATGGCATGTCGGGATTTATAATTTTGAAATAAAAATGTAATAAAATTGAAATCTTCAGGACAATTTTGCTTATCACAGGAATAAATAATTTGACATTGGCTGACTTCATGAGGAGAATGAAAATAATATGTCAAATAAACTATCCTTAAAAATAAACTACTTTTTGACGCTAAACTCATTAGACGATCTTTTAAAAAAAGAAATGGCTTCAAACTTTGCGCACATCTGCAATCAAATTGACGTCATCTATCTTCACTTTCCTAAATAAGTTGGCGGTCACGTGACATGGACAGTTAAGTGTGTTGCTGTTTGTATGTAATAATAGCTCAACAACACCTTATTATAATTATATTCTGGATTTTTACGAGGGTATACTCCTAATACGCGGGCTAAGGCCAAGTGTATAAGGGGATATTATTTTTATAAGTAGTTCAATAAAAATGAATGAAAACTAGTCAATTTCGACATTCCTTATGTTGTGGATTTGTATACCACATTTAGGCGTCGTTATTTGTGAGGTATTTCGACCACTTCTAAGATTCCGATTAGTCAATTAAATGCCTTTATTTTCCCTTTTAGTCTTATTTAGACTTTTTATTATACCACTGGATTGAGTGACGTAAACCCTCAAATACTCAATAACAAAGCAAATTTTATGTTTCTAAAATCATAGTAAAGTTATTTTCAGTAATTAGACCTAGATCCAACTATCCATCCCCTTGACATTTGAGATTTTGATATGATCAGCCCACACTTTTGCTGGACATTGTTGCTTCACAAAGGAACATGCCCTTTGTAATATATTCGCTAGTTCACTCTTACATAAACCATTCCTAGTTATACTTAATATTTAGTAGGGTCTGTCGCAGGAGAGGGTTATGCTCAACTAACCAGTAACCCATATTTATTCCTAGAATTAGCATTTATAATGTAACGACATTTTGTACAATATTTACCTTGAAATATATATGACAAGATACATGTTTTATCAGAAACGTACATTCGCTGAGCTCAGTTCATATTTCTTTGAGAGATTTCTCTTTGCTTGTTCAATAAATGAATGTAACGAATAAGATGCTTATATCTGTTTATTATAGGTTGATTTTTCCATTACTAAAAAACTTTTTCCGAAACTAAAATATTCTATTAAAATAACTGACAGCTTTTTATTTTTAATTAATGTTTAACGCCTTTTTTATGTTTTTATTTCGATGAAAAAGATTTTTTTTAAGAAATGTGTCTATGCAATAGTATACATTTTTTTATATATTAACAAAGGTAAAATTCAAACGTCAATAGCTAAAAAGTTTAAAAGGTAATAAGTCCACGAGTTCAATCCTTTAGCACTTTTAGGTTGAATGTTATCGCTTTTTTACTGACGCATTAAATGTCAAAAGTGGTTATATACACTTATTTGGCCCACCGTACATGAACATGTAAACACTTTTGTCAGTAAAATACTTCTAATAGGTGCAAAGGAACAAAGACAATTATTGTTCAAAAGTGTATATACGTTCAAGCTCGTGACTGTACATCGTTTTTTTCAAAAGACATTTCAGGTGATTAAGGATAATTTTACTGTGATTGTGTTAACTTTGATTTTAGATAAATGGTCGAGACAATGACAAAAATCCACCCTTCGCTTTGAAAAAAAAGGAAATTGCTTCTTCTAATTAAATATTATGGTGAGATTAAGGGAAGGGCCTTTGATTAAGAAAAAGGAACTGCGTATTTAATAAAAAGACAGGAGCAAAGCTATTAATCCAAAAACGATCGGTCACAGCTGTATCATTTGCATTTTTTGTACTAAATTAGCATAGATAGTAATGTTAATAAGGCTACATATAAATGTTATAAAGATAGATTTTGAGTATTGTTTGTCTGTTTGCCCAAACAAAACTTCCTACCTTCATTAAATTCAGAAGGAGGCCTAAGGAGGCCACAATTTTCTAGTCATTCCGAATTTGCGCCACTTTAGTCTAGCACACAACACACGTATAGTCATTGTTTATTAAGAAATCCCATCTGGCATACTTATTCTCTCCGTTCTACATTCTTCAAGAGAGCATCTAATGGGCCAGCCAAGCGAAGGTGACTAACCCTATTGTTCTCTGTGGCTCTAGCGATATTTGGAAATGGACTCTTCTACTGCTGAGAATTTGCTGTACTTTTTAACCGACTTCAATAAAAGGAGGAGATTCTCAATTCAACTGTACTTTTTTATAAAAAGTATGTTTGTGTATGTCCAGCAGATTATGATAACGATGTTGATGTAATTTTATTCCTCTTTCTCTAACTAACTTACTACTCAATACTCAATGTAGTCTAACTGTAGTCTAAATAATGTCAATACTAGTCTGACTAATGTACTATTTCGTAACACTATGACGTCATTAAGCGTCCAAGCCTAGGCTAACCGAGAATTTATGTTAGATGCGAAATCTATGCATAATGATGAGCTAATATCGCTTGCCCTTAATGGCCCAATGAATTTTAAGTTTCAATTTTACGCAAGAATTTCGCACTTTTTACAATAAATACAAAGGGTAAATACCAATAAATTGAATACACGTTTAATGGTATGAGTGAATTGCACAAATGTATTTTTTCCTGTCCGGGCTGAAAACGATGTGATCCTGACAATATTACGTTACGATTTGTTTAAAGATAATTCTCGTCCTAACTTTAATGAAGCCATAAACGAAAATCTTCAAAATATAATAACATTTTACTGACTTGTCCTCAATCCATTTGGATGTATTTATCCCATCGAAATACTTTAAAAGCAATATGTTCTCAATTAATATTTTTTTTGAAATAGTTATGTTACTTTACCCAACGGCAGCAAAATATATTATTTAAGAATACGGCTAAATTATGAGGCCTTATAGAAAGTTTGTCCAAGCGAAATTCTAAATTTTGGTGGGAAATACAACAGCGGGTCAGATAATGACGTGGAAGAGATATACGAAGATCTCTCAGGCCTTACACAACACCACTAAGGCTCATTCAACGTTGTCATGGAGGACTTGAAGGCAAAAGTGGGACTGTAAACTTGCAGCGAAAAAAACAAACATCCTTTAATCCGCTAAATATGAAATACCGTCAATAATCCTACTAATAAAAATTTTGCACCAAAATTGGCACTGAAAAATACTATCTATTGAAAAGGTAGCAAAAATTGGTACAAAATAATCCGATGGCTACCATGCGTGCGTGTGACATGTAATGTCAGTATTGTATGAAATGGAAAGGTTGGAGTTTTTGGCGCCATTCAACTATTGATTGACATGATTTTAATTTGATTTCACCTTATCGAAGTAACACCACAGTGTCTGCCATCGATCGTTTGACGCCAAACTCTCCCAACTCCTCCTTTTTTTTACATATAAGCTCTTGGCCGTCATCTCTTATAGTAAGTGACGATAAGACCGAATGTGGAAGCGAGCTTCACCTGTAATCCTCAACCACTGAGGAACTATCTTACCTCTGATTGCCGGGCCAGGCCGGGCCTCTGATTACCTCTGAATGCTTAAAACATTGTTATGATGGCGTCAAATTTAAAATTAGATGCATTGAAATGAATTACGCAAGCATTTCAATGTAAGTTACTGAAGACATGATTACGAAAGATATGGCTATTGTGGGCTCAGTTTTCTTTACCGTTCCTTCACAAGAATAATAAAAAGAATTCTGTTCTTTTTATTCAAAGTTCAAAGGATGTGGGTGCGCTAATTTTTCACGAGCCAGAACGCGCAAATACGTGCGCACAGATGTATCGAAGTACAGAAAAAGCTTTAAGAAAACCGTTGAAGGAAAGCTAAAAGCAAGACTAATGAAAACATTAAAATTCACAAAGAAACAAATGAAACTTTTTAATAATTTCAAAGTCTATCTAATTTTGCTCGTTTTATAATAGAACAGTTCATTTCTAAGTAAAAAGGCATCTTGGCTTAATTTATAATGTTCAACATTATTAGCCCCGATTGAATACTTAATATAGAGAGTTTTAAACATAAAAATATACTTTTTCAAAAAATACTTTCTGTATATTCTTATATGAAATACGGTAAATATTGGACTGATTTTACTAAAACTCGACGCGAAACGTGACAAGTATATTACATGGTAATGAAAATATTTTGTAATCAGTGAAAAATAAAAAATCTTAGGAAGAAAGAACTGTGTATTTATGTATACAAGGAGAAAATGAAAGGCATTCCTAAGTACTTTTGTTATCATTGTTGTTTTTTTCATCTTGCGTCACTTTTTATCGGCAAGAAAAATATATTTTTTTCTCCACACTTTTTTTTAATAGCCCTTGAATCTACGAAAGCATTGGACCGGTGCCGTACTATTCAGAATAACGATTCCAAGAATGTTTAGAATTTCGCGGAAAACATCAGCGTATCGGTCTCCGGCGAGTACTTGAAAAAACGGTTGACATTTCCCACAATTTCCCTCATACGTACACAAGGGTAGAGCGGTGATGACGTGCGGTTTGTCGCCTTAATTCTAACACAGCTGTTCTAGCCTCTCTGTGGGTGTTGGGTTGTTTGAATAAGAATTGTGTATTGAATAGAATAGAATAAAATTTTATTCAGTACACACATAGTAAGAAATTACATAGAAAATAATCAAACATAGACAAAGACAATACATAATGACATATTAAACAATACAGGTTAAGGCACTGAATAGGAGTCGCACTCAGCATGTGTCGGGCGTAGAACACCACGACGCTGGTCTTCCGTGGACACCTTGAATGAACAGACGAGCGCTCATGGACCGTAAATATTGGTTAGTATGTAATATGTATTATATTCACTTACTTGTTTATTTGTGTTAATTTATAGCTAAAAGAGTAGATCACACTTTTTTTACGTAATAATATTCATCATCATCAGTAAACTTCTGTCTGCTGCTGGATATGAAATATAAATAAATAATAAAATTAACCTACAGATAACTGAAAGAGTTGTTCACACTAATGTTTGTAAAGCATCGTAAGGAAGTAAAATGACTTAAAGAAATTTATTAAGGTTGTTTCTTTTACTGTAGATGCCAGAAGGTTAAATATTCAAATAGAAAAACAAAAGAGAAAATTTTGTAATTATTTCATAATTGTAATTAGTCCATAAGTGACGCGTATACCAAAACAAAATATTTTAAGTGAAAATAAAATAAATACTTTATTTAATCATTTAGATAACAAGTAGTTATATTTTGACGCGTCAAAAACAATAAAACTTAACAAAAAAACTATACACTTCTACTTGTTTACCTCTACATTTTTTTCTGTTCACTACCGGGAGTCCTTGTCGAGAGGATATACAGGCAAGAAACCCTGCAAGGGGTCCATCCTCCCTTTAAATAAAATTGTATTACGTTCTACAATATATAAATTACAGGCAAGTCAAAGTGGAATGAATAAGAAGATGTCACAAGGTATAATGAAAATTAGAATCGTAGTTATATTCACAGACGATTAATAAACATAAATCTGACAATATTTTTTATGCTATTTGGTTCTCACGCCTGTCTGGGTCACCGTAGCAGCTACGGCGTAGCCCATCATAGACACTTGTACCGTAGTCCGTAGTCCGTAACCGTAGTCTCCTACCCCGCAGAGTATAGGACGACCTTGCTTACAAACACATAATAAAAATATATTCTTCCTTCTTAGGGACATTTTATAGATACGCTGGCCAACGACCCTGGCGAGATTTCCAACATATAAGAGCCCGTGCGTGGCCGGCCCTGGCGGCTACCCTAAAACAGCTTAATACCTAGTTTTATTAACTATAATGCAATGTTACTGCTAAATAAATACGCGCGCATTTACGGATTTCTCCACGAATTCGCGAGATTCGCTTTGTAGAAGTTGTAGTGAATTCAAACAAGAGGCTGCTAGAATCTGCTTGCGCTAACTGCGAGCTCCCCGCAGGCACGCGAGGTTTACAGGAAGTCAGGGAGAGCGGGCGTGAGGTGTGAAATACAGACTTTTGTTTGATTTTTTTTTATATAAACATTTACACCAATCAACTATCTCCATTTTTAGCAACTAATGCTGCTTGTTTTACGGACACTAGATAGATAAATATATTTAATAGATAAATACATATAAATATCCTGAATATATATAAACATCCAAGACTGGAGAACAAATTCCTGAAAATTCATCACCCAAACATTTACCCCCACCGGGGATCAAACCCAGAACCTTTTCAGATGGCGACGCCTTGAGACCGGCATACAGACCACTTGACCACGGAGGTCGTCAAAAATTACTAACTTTATTATTATTATAAGTATAGATATGGGCAACGAAAGCGATGGATGGATGGATGGAAAACTGCACTCGGCAGAGATGCGAATGTTGCGATGGATGTGTGGAGTCACAAGAATGGACAAGATCAGGAATTAGAGGAAGTTTGAAAGTAGGGCCAGTGACAGAAAAGATTAGGAGCAATAGGTTAGCGTGGTATGGACATGTGATGAGGAGGGATGAATGTCACATTACAAGAAGGATTCTGAGCATGGATGTGGACAGACCAGGAGTGAGAGGAAGACCAAAGAAGCGATAAATTGAATGCGTCAAGAATGATTTGAGAATAGAAGAGTTGGATGCTGAGCTGACGAGTGACAGAGGACAATGGAAGAAGAATACATGTTGTGCCGACCCCACCTAGAGTGGGATAAGGGCAAGAAGAAGAAGAAGAAGATATGATTTTAGAGTAGGTATCTATGCATCGTCACTTGTTAGGTGTGTGTAACACTAACATTTTGTTATAATCTCATATAAAATTATATAAAAAGTCTATTTTCTACAGACTTCTTAACCCTTGAAATCCGAAAGGCATCTCGGGATGCCACGTACAATAAATTAAGCTATTGTGTCTGGAGTCTGGTATCTGAATAGTTAAAGTTTGTTAGGGTATGAAGTAACATGCCAAACTAAAAATACAAACGAAATCATGTAGGCTACTGTTGCGTTTTTCTGAACATAAAGATTCATTGAGTCCAAAAGAGTCTTTTTAAAGTTAATGCTAAAATAAACCGCATGTTTGCTTATTTCTGATACACATATATGACTTATATGACCTATAAGAAAGTTGAACGAAAAAGTAACCGAAGCTTTTTATCCCCTCTCTACCTGTATCTGTCGAAGGTCTTCTGGGATTTTGACGAAAGTGGCTTTCTCGCAGACTTTAAGGCATTCCATAATATACCCGTAGGGGATAAAAAACACAGTTTCAGTGTGCCCGGCTTGCTGAATAACGTAGAAAGCATGGTAAAATTTTGTTTGAATTACAAAGGAAACCCATACAAAATAAAGAAACTCTTTCGCAAGGACTTCTTCGATGTAACTAGAATGTATGTAAATAAAACAGATTTTTTTCTTTTAAATTGAGCGAATAGGTACTTACATTGTATTTTGATGATATTCTGCAAGAGAAAAATATAATAAATTATTATGAAAATCCAAAAAGTATAGGTAAATTAAACTAATTGCCATATGTAGAGAACAACTCTATTAATATTATAGAAATATCTAGCACATTTACAAGATTACCATAATCCAGCATTTGCGTGCCAGCTAATATCGTGTTTCATGCAAAAAAACGGGACTGGAACTAATGTAAAAAAATAGGTGAAACTATTTGGCAAATGTCTACCAAAAGGTTTCATATATTAAACATGAGAATGAATAGAGGACTGAAAGCATCAAATGTCGGAGCACAATAGAACGAAAATTGACATGCTAGTTCGTTATAGGCGAAGCATACATTGCGTCTATAGAGATCAGAATGGCATACGACGAAAAATTTTTATCGAAATTGAGTTTAAATTTTTCACGTCAAAGAGAATTGGATTGGAAATTTCTAATAATGGATTTTCCGATTAAATTTCCCTCGCTTTTTACCTTCGTTAATAAAAATTTGATAACGATTAGGACATGGATGAGAGATTTGAAGCAAATTGTTCAATAAAAATTTTATGAGTACTACTTTACGCAAAACCTTTAAATAATATGTTAGAAACATCATCTCATTATCATCATCATCATCATCTCATTTAACCTTTGCATTATACCTATAACATTAAATGAGTTGTTAAACATATTATGGAACAAAATATGTTGCTTTGGTGTCAATAAGTGGAACAAAACAATGTATGTCAAATGTAGTCCCTAACCCTGTGACGTTTCTACTCAGAAAGTCTCATTGCTGCATATCTATTTATTATATACACGTAGGAATGCCTGTGTCCAGCTGTAGGACTTAAGCTGACCAGGTGTGATGACCCACCAAGGTGAAATTTTGTTTAAAAAACAAGCTAATGATGATCATATTTATAATTTCAATTCCTGCACACAAAAATTATAATTAAATCATACATACATATAATCACGTCTATTTTCCATTAGAGTTATTCAGAGAAAAGCACCGCAAAAGCAGTCCACTGCCGCTGTACTGTCCGCGCTTCACCAAGCAGTGACTGCACATGGTATTCATCGTAACATGTGGTGAGCCCGTCGCCGCTATAAGCCATTGGATGGTTGTGCAGTTCTTAATCCATTAGTCGCCTTTTACGACACCCAAGGGAAGAGATGGGTTGGTAGTATTCTTTCTTATAATTAAAATATCATTATTATTTGCTTTTAAGGTTTTAATTCAATCGTCTACTAAATCATCTTTGTGTTTTTTCGGTGAAAGAGGCGTAATATCTGTTTGTATTAAATCATATTTCCAATGACAATACAAACGACCACACAATACACCCTAGAAAGTCAGAACGGGAAGATTAAAAATGGCAGACGTAATAACGCGGGACTTGCAAGCGCGAGCAAGATTATGGTATAACACAATATGGCACTCAAAATTGAATCGTTCTCATCCTATGTTATATTTTGTAATATTTTTTTGATGTAATTTTAAAAACATAAAGAACTTCTTACATGTTAAATTTGTGTAACAGTGGACGAGCCTGTTGATGAACCGGGACAGTGTGAGGCAAGCGATAATCATAAAATCATCTGACTGTTCTCATACCTGTGCTATTGCTGCCTTAGGATAAGATTCTCATCATCATAATTGGCCACAGCATCGGTTACAGATGATAGTTGCAGCACTAGTAGGTTAAGGAGCTGCACGACATTCTCCTTGCACTGCGTTTGCAGAGAGAGAGAGAGATTGCTACGACACACAGTGTCCCAATTGATCCATTTAGCTAGACAATATCAATTGAGGCTCAAAATGAGTCTGAAACAAAATGTATGAATGCATTGTTTATCAATTTCTATTATAAACTATAAAAATCAAGCTATAAAAGCATGGAAATACAAATAAGTGTAAATTGAACCCCCCTTGCGAAGGTGTGCTATGTGTAATGAGCTGCTGAGTATGCTATTGGGACGCTGTGCGACAGGTTATGCTGGGTCAGATAGCGAATGCGAATATACCAGTTGGACGTCCGAACCTCAAGTTTTAGGGTTCACGCATGCGGAATATGAACAGCTTTGTGATAAAGCACGACGTCTGGGAGGAGCGTGCCGAGATAGGATAACAGATAAAAGTCACGTTGTCTCGTCTTGTCTTCAGCTTACACGTCTCACTGCTGGGCACAGGTCTTCCTGGACATATGAGGAGTGGACATGGACATATGTATATATGAGGAGTGTGAGACCACCACACTGGCCCAATGCGAGTTGATATCTTAAAGAAAAAAGTACATCAACACTTTCTTTTTGTAAATACTTATTTTAAATACATAAAAAACACCTAGTAGCTATGTTCATGTATAAGTGCCTTGAGCTGGAATCAAACACGTCACCTCTGGAGCAAACGCATTAAGTTCGTCAAATATTCACTGTAATAGTATTCCGAGAGAAATTGCGCCAGCATGAATAGAGTCCAATCAATCTAGTTTGTATGATGAAGCTGGCTAATACGTCTGAATACACGAGTAAATGTATATTTTAATGTTGAAAACCCCAAAAGCTTTTGATAGAAATAGCAAAATTAAAGCCAAAACGTAGGTAAGATTACTTAAACGTTAATATTAAACGACAGGAAATAAACTGTCCAAATAATATCTTTACGATTATATTAATTACAAAGTGTTTCGTATCTTTAGCAAGTGAGATCCGAAGGATGTGTGAGGATTTTAGTGGCGTAGTGGTTAATACGCTTTGGCTTTCGATTAAAAACAAAGCTACCTTCGCCATGGTCAGGCCATGGATGGGTGACCAAAACTTTGTGATCTTGAGCTCCTCCGTGTTTCAGAAGGCACGTTAAGGCGTTGGTCCTAGTCGCTATTGCGACTGTTTTAACCACTCCTCATGTGTTTGTCAAGGCCTGTGCCTAGCTGTGGGACGTATATAGGTTGAGGACATTCGAAGGATGAGTTATAACCGAATAGAGTATAGAGTTATAACCGAATATAACCGTTAACAAACGTTTCAAAATGGAAAAATAAGCGACATTTTCATGATATAGCTACTGGGTCTTGAATGAAACCATGTTTCTATTTGGTTAAACGAACGTATTTCCACGAAGCTGGCTTGCAATATATTGGGTCTTTACCTATGAAATTGGCGTTTTTTTTTCTCTCTTAGTATTTTGTCTGTAACTATTATGATTCAGAGTATTCCTAAAAAATAATTACCTCGTCTAAAAATAGACTATATTTTTGAGATCTTTTGATTTGTTTTGATAAATTGTTGTAAGTTTAATTGTGTTAAAATTGGACACGGAGACAACTCTTTTTAAGTGCCTCTCGAATACATCATTTTATTTGCATTCACTTAAAAACGATAAATAATTTTTATGAAGTGTGATATTACACATATTACTAAAGCTTGTCTAATGATAGATGCAAAATATTATTATCTTTGGATTTGTCGTTGTGAAGAAAACTGAAAAAATTTTAGTATAGAAAATGCAGAATTCCCCAAAATCTCCATACAAATCGACAATTTCATAGGTAAAGACCAATTATTATATTTTGGAAAAAAAAACTTTACCCTCGTTTTTTTTCGTATTTATTTTTCCTTAAAGTAGAGATTTGAAGGCATTTCTTTTTGGTGTGTGTTGGTATTTAGATGGCGTGTTGTTAAGAAGACACGAGTAGTATTACAAGTATTGCCATTCGTACTCGCCAATCTGCATTCGCCCATCGTGGTTGTGTTACAGTCCATATTCCTCATATGTTTCTCCACGTAGAAAAGTAATATGCCCAGCAGTGGGACGTTTATAAGCTGGTGACCAGTTTAGTCATCAATCATCATGATATGAATAACAGGAGATACTCACTGTTGGACATAGAACTTCCAGAAGAATTGCGCGGCGGCGTACCATGACCACGAGATCTTTAGTCTACCTTAGACGTGCCAACGCTGTTTTTCCCACCTGAAACAGAGATGAGGCAATTATTCAGGGAAAATCAATATCTGTTCAAAGTAAATAAATTAAGTAAGCTACTAAAAGCCATTACGGATTCAATTAAAACAATAATTCCAATTCCATTAAACAGTTTCAATTGTCTCTGCCATTTTAATATCGATAAAAGAGACGGCACTTCTTGAAATTGAGTATTGATTTCTATTGGTACAGAACTGTCACTGTGCTTCATTATAAGTATTTGTCTCTAACTTATTTAAGTAGTCTCCAATTTCGTATTTACTTTATTCGTTTTCAAACAAAGACTTAAGTCAGTTAAGGCAAAATACTTGTTATTTTAATGCAAAACTTAACAATAGAAACTAGAATTAATAAGTAAAATGTATTTTTTTATTGAACATCTTGACAAACAAGTATCTTCAGTTGCTAATGGAGCTGTAACACTTAGAATACAAGTGGTAGGTACTTGTAAAGCTAGCTTCCCACGGTCTGTGATATTGCAGATATCAAAATCAAAAATAATTTTATTTCATAGGCCATGTTCGGCACTTAAAATCGTCAACATTTTACATTATTATGCATTTTACAAATAAATAGTTTATTATGAATTCTTTTAAAATTACAGTATTAAATTAAACCATTGCCATTGTATTGAACTTCATTACCGCAAGCGCTTGTAACAAGTACATCCACAGGACAGTACAAGTACTTCGTTGACTGTGGTTGTAATCGATACGCTGATTATATAGACGCTGATTCACGAATTAATTTCATTTACGTATCTCTGTCTCTGTCTACAATAACACAGACCGTAGGAAGGCAGCTTAGAAGTCGCATTGTTTTGTGGCAAACAAGTAAAATGTAAAATGAGAGCACCCAATAATTTTGCAGTTTGTTTTATACTTCAAACCGGAGCACAGCAATGCAAGAATTGGAACAAGATGAATATTATCTTGTATAGATATATGTAGCTGTCTATGCGGCACTTTAGGCCCTTCTTCTACCTGCCCTCATCCCACTTTACTTGAAAGTCTATCTCGCACAGCATAAACACTGGACTTGCACTTATGGCATTTATTTTCTCTTCTAATCATCACCTCAGCATCCACTTATGTATACTAAGCACATCTTGCTTAAGATATTAATACCTCATCACTTTTGATGTCTAATCAAAGAGAAAAAAACTGGAATAATTTGCTTGGATTTCGGAATACTTCAAGTGTAACTACAATTAAAATGTTCTGAATAGACCATCCTGAATCTTGACAAAGCGTAATTTTTAATGAAATTCCCGTTAGCTTAATTTAATAACACTTAACAATCGTTAACTTCAAAATGAGCGTTGACAATGAAAAAGCGGAGTTGGGCATCTTTGAGTAATTTTATAAAATTCTTTCCCGAAAGCGAAGGGGTGGGCAGAGTTGTTAAAGTCCATATTTCGTCAGACATTTCAAGTCAACAGGTGGCGAGCCCATTGCCTTGAAAGGTCCACAATGTGAGACAAGCGATATTCACAAGGAAGTGCTGTTATTCAAACTCATTGATTGAGTAATATTTGAAACAAGTTTCTTGGAATCTAATGATGTCTCATTTGATTCCTTTGCCGAAACATCAGTAATAAAGAAAATGTTACTAAGATAATGCTTAATATACATAGCCAATGTAAAGCTTGGTTTGTAACTGATACTGTACTTGTCTTGTACCTTCAATTAATTGAAATGAACACCATCATGTAATTGCAGAAATCATTTGCGAAACTTTTGAGTTTGCGATACGTTTACGATAATAATCAATCATAGGCACACCGTAAAATCATACAATAAATCAATTAGGTTCCTGACGAAATTTGTTAGCAGTCGTTTAGTTAAGTACAATGAAATAAATAACGTTATTTGGTGTAAATTCGACAATGCTTGAACAGATTGAAAAAATTGCGTTTTTGGTACTAATGAGTTTCAGTTATAGTTTTCACCTCTTTAATGATCTCGAGTAATGAAGGTCGACGTTATTCATTGGCGATAAACTCTATCAGGCTTTCATTAAAATAAAACACCTAAATGTCTCTGATAATTCGCCAATAATCATATTACACAGGCTGTGTGAGGTAAAACCTTTGCCTCCCATGAATTGAGAGTATTGAAAACAAAATTTTAATTGGTATCAGGGTTGTCCGATATTCTTATTTCGACGTGTTACGAAAAATCGAACCAAAAAAGTTGAAACAAATTTTTCAACTTTGGTTGGCTGCTCTCTCACCCCGTTCTGTCAACTCGGTGATGTGTGAACGATATTCAGAACCAATATGAAGCTTTCAGTATAAATAATACCGGATGTCGGTTAGGTTTGCCATAACAATGGCTCTCGTTTGCATACAGAAAACAAACTAATGTTCAGGCTACTGTTCCATTGCTCTGTACTTACCTCTATAATCCAGAGTACTAAAAACTACTGGGTATTGATTTAGGTAATGTTAAGTTGCAGGCAGATAAAGCCTTTTATAAAGCTTTAATAAAATTTCTTACCAACAGTTAGGCAGCATGTTGCTTTTAGTGTTAAATGAAAAGAGTCACAGTAGATATTTTGTATGAAGTAAATGATTGCATAAGTTAGTTCCCATATCATTACATCTTATTGTATATATTTTATAACATTCATTACCAAATATCCTTGAAACAAGTTCTTCACAGAACATAATATAATTTGGGCGAGATAATTAACTTTTATACGAGTATCTAGAAGTATCTAGAAGAAGTAATGTTGAGTTTAAATATGTTATATTTCTCTTCGTATTTCTTTTACACACATTTTTGAAGAAGACGATTACACTTCTCCCTAATATTATTTCGTTGAAAGCCGACGGTTCCGTTGCGGTCCGACATCAAGCTTAATTCTGTTAATTAAGCACCCTCAGAGGAAATTCATTTGATCCCTCCAACGATATGAAATTGTTTCGAAATTCATCACCGTAAAAATAACTGGAACAATGTAAAAAGTCGCGTTAAAATACAAATTAATTAACCAATCAATTAAGGGTTTTGTGGCGAAACCCGTGAGATTGCGAATTGAATTAATGGCATTAGGATTTGCTTGTCAGCATAATTGAAAAGGCTTATTTGATTTGCTTCTGAAAGTTTTTTATAATATTTTCAAAAGGAAAGCTTAAGTATATTTTGTGTTTAAATAAGCTGTATTCGTCCCGACGTTATTTAGGCCAGGTATAGCCGCAGGTAGAAAGTAGAAATATTATTTTCATTTGTTTGTGTAGATAAACGATAAACTTTTTGGCAGCGAATATTTTTATAGGTTTTTCACGGATTTCGCTTTATTGTTCGTTGTTTGTGTATTTTCAATGCAAAATAAGGATTTGCAAAGATATCTTGAAACATTTTTAGTCGACATTGTATTCCTAATTTTTCTTGCTTACTTATTGTATCGTCCTGTTGATATTGTGCGATCCACCCAAGAAAATGCGTGGCTTTTCTTTACGAAACTAAAAAAAGATTTTACTTTGTTTTACAAACCTAGAGTGGATTTTCTAGGGAAATTGTCTAAACGATGTTATTACGTCCCACTAAGGAATCTGCTAAGAATGGGAACGTGGTCTGAATTGCGAAAAAAAATTTTGCGACAGTAGTCTTATTATTTGTCTGGGAGAAAATTATTCTAATATGCCCTGCATGAAAAGGACATAATTTGTTGGATGGATAATATGTACATAGTTTTTACGTAACATTATGTACTAATAAATGTACATATTAAGGCTTGCGAAAATGTATAGTTATCAAATGTGAGTTTTTTGAGTACTTTTTTTGCTTGCAAAATTAACAAATTGCAAAATAAACAATTTTCTTTGCTGACAGTACCCTTTGTTTATTCTGAGCTTCCCCTGCTCCGAGTAAGCCGTATTTGTTTAGATAATTTAATATTGATGTCCGGGATAACTCTTGTTTATAGTGAATATTCTACCGGTGTACTATTTCGGTAATTACTGTTTCAGAATAACGATCGCCAATTATTATTAACAATGCTAATTTAAAGTTGAACTTTTGCGAAAATTTATGCGACCTCCGTCGGAAAGGGTCGACCACATGAATTTTCATTTGTCTCAATGTTTTTGCTTCTGTTGATTTTCATTTTGCTCATCATTTTTACTTCATTTTAGAACAATGGTATACCTTACTATATTTGTCGTTATTATTTTATTATTATATAAGGTACTGTCACAAGAGCTCACAGCCGTACCATACCATCCAGTGACATACCAAGCGCATTGATTCACTCTCTTCAAATGATTTATATTTGCGTTCGCAACGCAGTCACATCACTGAAAGGCCATGCAATCTGCTACAGATCTAAGGCGAAGTCTGTCATACAAGGAAATCTTTGTGTATGGCTGAAACTGGCGATTATAACAAAAGATAGCTCTAGTGATAATATTAAGAAGGAAAGCGGGATGAAGGAAAAGGCTCTTAATAATAGTTAACTTATACATACATATGTTCAACTTCTAGTAATTAAAACGCTAAATCACAGTTATTAAAATAATGTTGGTTATAATAATATTTTTAATAATAATTATATTCATATTTTAATCTGAATATGAATTTCATAAAAATTTTTAAAGTCTGCGCATAAATTTATAAAGCCCTACGTTAACTACATTACTTCACACAATATTCAGAATATTTTCAACGCAGTATTTCAGTTGTAATTCGGTTTTCATTATATATTTAATTTTATGTCTGTTAACTTGCGTTATATGCATGTCGTTTATTCTGTTCTGTGATATGCATAAAGTGGTCTTCGTGGATCAAAACATGACCATTTACATTGGTATTAAACTAAGTATTTTTATAATCTTGCAAAGGATGCAGGACTTAAAATATTTTCGTAATCTATAGACCGACAAGTTGCAGTTCCTCCGGTGCAGTAGGTGACTATGATTACTTTCCATTAGGTCACTTTACATTACTTTCCCCTTTAAAAAAAACAAAAAACTTTTTATTGCACAATTTTTATACTTATCTTCACCATGTAGATGTTGAATTTAATAAAAAAAATGTTAATTTTTTTATTTTTTTATTAGATAGAGTATTAAATTTAAAGAAGCCCTTCTATCTTATTATTATCTCCGTATCTTCCCCATCGAGTCAAAAGAGTCGTGTGGTATCGGCTTATTAAAAGAATACTACCAACCCATTTCTTCCCTTGTGTGTCGTAAAAGGCGACTAATGGACTTAGAACTGCGCAACCATCCATATGCTTATAGAAATACCAATAGCCTATAGCGGCGACGGGCTCACCACCTGTCACGCTGGGTGCAGTCAAAACTTGGTGATGCGCGGACTATGGCAGTGGACTGCTTTTGCGGTGCTTTTGCCTAGTCTCTGACTAACCCTTAGGGGATAATAGTTCTTCACCATGTATGTGAAGATATTAAGAGAAACAGGCGTGATGGTATGTCATAATTTGTTAAATTTCTTAGCCGATAAAGGTCGACTTATGTTGAAAAACGCTCTTACACCAGTTTTAAAGTGTTCTATTTTGTGATATAGTTACTATTCACTACTGGAATGCGGCCAGGAACAAATTGTGAACTTTATATAACTCTTTAAGAAGCTAAGTCTTTAGCAAAGTTTTAAAAATATAGTGCTGTTGTGCTTCAGAAAAGTTATAAGTTAGAAAGGTGAAACACTTAAAGAATATAAAGTAGATATAAGTGCCTGTTATTGCGCATTGGGAACATGGTAATTATTTAAAAAACTTAGCTAATTCAGCTTTATCGGGAGAACAAACAAATCAACAGACTATTATCTAGTCTAAGCAAATATTACCTACTTCCTTATAGTTTGGGAAGCATTATATTTTCACCACTTTTTCGACCTTTGACATATTCTTTTCTGCAGTTACATATATTATAGATCTTTAATAGTACCTCCATTATTAACGTGTTTGTTTATACAATTTTTAAAAGTACCGTTAAAAATAAATCAAATCAAATCAAATCAAAAATAATTTTATTTCATAGGCTAAACATAGCACTTAAAATCGTCATTCATACATAGTCACATTTATTATACTTAGAGTAAATTTTAATAATAAAATTGACAAATAAGACTTAAAATTCACTGCCGCGAGCGCTTGTAGCAAGTACATCCACATAGCGCTTTGACTGTAATCGATACAAGCGATAAAAATAAAATTGTAAATTACCGACAACAACTCCATTTTAACAACACAGTTAGAAAATGTTGTAAGTGCAGCATAAGGTAAAATTTTACAAAAATATATTTTACGTAGAAATACCAATGCGAAAATTTTATTGGTATGTAGCTTTTGCCCGTATCCTTGTATGCTCGGAATTTAGAGTAGCACCGTCCTTTCGTTCGTAATATTATTTAAATACATTATAATATCGTCACGCCTGGAGGGGTAAGATGGACTAGGATGGAGATGATATTCGTTTAGCTTGATATCTTTAGATCGCTATGTAACAGAAGAAAATCCTGATACCACGCACTCAGCACACTGTAAGACTGCAAGCTGTATTTCGTTAGAACAACAACAACATATCATTACGCTTTTTCCCCCGAAAGGGTAGGTATTAACCGCCAGATTTCGCCTAATATGATTTATACCTACTTAGACTTAGCAGGCGGCGAGGAGTTGCACCGGGCACAATGTGGAAGGCATATTCATACAGATATACATTAACATAGACGACGCAAATATATGATACGCATTGTATTTTTACTTGTATTTATTTCTTGTTTTGATCGCCGTCAGAAAATTCCGACTGTGACGTCACAGTAGGCGTTAAAAAGTTGACACGCTTGGTTTCAATACAAATCGAAATAACTACAATATATTGAATTTCAGTTTTATTGAAACTGATTTGTACAGTGGGGACTACTTTTGTTAGAAGCCTATTGATTTACCTCTAACCTCGGCTGCCTAATTGTCTAAACAAAGCTCATGTCGACTTTGTGCTAAAACGGTAATGTAAGCATTTCCAGATAACTGTATTTGTTACAAGGGTCCTTGTATCTCTTTTGTTCATGGAGACGTGGGCTTGTAACATTTGCCTAACCATCGACCTAGCTCGACACGACCCAGGTCCTAAGCAAATAAGCTTTATGTCTCATGAATATTGCCAGACGTGGATTTACAATGCGAGCCGCATATTAGAACACCAATGAAGATTACCATATTACTGGCGAGACCCAGAGCTTTTATGAGAATTGATTGTTAATTTATCAACAGTAGTAATCTGTAGTCGCACCATTAAAACATATTTTACGT
Organism: Parapoynx stratiotata; assembly: GCA_910589355.1. Lineage (NCBI taxonomy): Eukaryota > Metazoa > Arthropoda > Insecta > Lepidoptera > Crambidae > Parapoynx > Parapoynx stratiotata. Next base: position 2,469,917 of record OU342458.1, read on the forward strand.
GTGGGTGTTTTTGCTGTTCTTCTTTCGTATCTTATATTATTTCAAAATGAAAACTAAATTGATTTTGATTTTTGATTTGATTTTGATTGACTTAGTCTTGTGGTAGTAGTGTTGTGTATTGTCGTCGAGATAACGTATATTAATAAATAAAATATAAATAAATATCTTCAAACATTCACACCCATCAACTAGCCCCATTTTAAGCAACTAATGCTGCTGCGTTACGGACACTAGATGACGGATAAATATATTTAATAGATAAATACATATAAATATCCTGAATATATATAAATATATGAGAACTTTAACTACAAAAAAAATTATAAATAAATAAATATAAAATTAGAGAATAAATAACTCTAGACAAAACTTTAAATTTAAGGTAATATTATGTATAATGTTCCTCCTCTCCATTGTTGTTGTGCCCGACAGGGTTCGCAGTGATCATAAATCTATTGTACTATCTGTAACCACACTGTGAAAAGCAATAAAGTATTGAGTATATATATAAAGATCCAATACTGGAGAACAAATGCCTGAAAATTCATCACCTAAACATTTGCCCCCACCGGGGATCGAACCCAGAACCTCTCGAGATGGCGACGCCTTGAGAGGGCATACAGACCACTCGATCACGGAGGTCGTCAAACCAGTAACAACCAGTAAGTCAGACTGAAAAAAGATTAGTTTTATAACTGGCTTTCACCCTTCACAAGACAAAATACAAGAATTATTAAGATTATTTGATATTTTGAGATAACTACTGATTTTTCTTACATAAATTCAACCCCTATGTCTGGAATCGATTTTTAGACTCACACCACTTTATCGTGAATGTCATGTAACGCTTAGATACTGACTTATCGTTATCGTAAACGAGTCCCTTCGGCACGCCCGCTGTCACAATATGACACTTAGACAGTTTCAGTCGAACGGACCTAATAAGATAGTGAAAATTTTTCATGTTACTTGAAAAAGAACTACAACTTTGGTTCTATCTAAGAAAAATGGATGAAAAGTGTGTCGTCCTGAACATTTAAGTATGATATTAGCTCACATTACGTATAAATTTTTACGCAGTTCTTTTTTTTTATAACTGCTTTTAACTCCATACAGTAGTTTATGAATGATGCGAGCTCAAACATTCAGGATAACACACTTCTCTAGTGTAGGAAAAACCTGGGTTTGTACTATATTATTTACAAATATCAATTTAAAATAAAAAATCAATGAATTTTAGAAATACTCTTCAATATTACTTCGTTGTCAATTACAGTTTGTGTAACGTCGAAAAACCTTTACAGTACTGTGAAAATTATTTGAAATAGAAAAAATGGGTAATATGTCAGTCTTTAGACAAATGGAAATGTATGAAACAAGAAAAAAATTAATAGTTTACAAAGCTAATAAATCTACGCTTGTCTTCATTGGGATAGGCAGAGGTGCTAACACCCACACACATAGTAATAATGCTTGGATCATTAATCCTGTTTCATTTGAGTAAAAAATTCAATAATGCAACCTCATTTAAATTAATTGTTGCCATAAAACCTTTGTCGACAATACAGCTATAAGCCGTAATTTTATCTGTCAACATTAGGGGATGCTTTTCATTAAATTCCCGGGCTCTCACTCATGTACTCTCTTTTTTTCGTAAAGGTTCTATTGTCGTACGAAGCTTTTTGCCTTTGATACTGTAAATTAATAATACGTATTAGTATCCTGCGGGAAATGTAACAAAAATGAGCGAAAATATATTGTTAAACGTATTTTTCTTTTGTTGACACATTACATTTTATTCATGCCCTAATGATATTATTATACGTTCACGTTTTTAAACGCGTGTGTTTTCTACGAGTGATTTGATTTTCAGATGCGGTTTTCGTGCGTCGACACCACGTATAACGGCTTTGTGTGCAAAAGATAAATTATATATCTAGCTAATAGCTCTAGGCTCGGTCGTCCAGCCTTTTGAAACTTTGGTGTATAATGTCATATTGATAGTTAGGCGCGCTTCTGTCACTAACCATTGTACATACAAACATATAATCACGACTATTATCCTGTGGGTTAGTCAGAGACTAGTCAATAGCACCGCAAAAGAAGTCCATTGCCATAGTCCGCGCTTCACCAAGCAGTGACTGTACTCAGCGTGACAGGTGGTGAGCCCGTCGCCGCTACAAGCTATTGGATGGTTGTGCAGTTCTAACTGCCGCACTCAGAGTCTATTATTAACTTTAATGGTTACTTAGACAAAAATTAAACACTTATTTCAATGCACATAAAGTCGATTTTTAAATTCGTTAATGAACATTAGGTTAAATGACGTCTCTGAGTGCGGCTATATGTCCATTTGTCGCTTTACGACGCAAGGAAAGAGATGTGTTGGTATTATTCTTTTAATGAGCCGCTACCACACGACTCGGTTGCCTTACTAGGTTGCCTAAAAGATCACTGTCAATTGTGATAGGTTGAAATTATTTATAAATTTAGTTATACTTTTACTTTGACTACATAAACATTTACAAAGTATATTAAACAAAGCACGAAGAGATTGATTTAATTTAGGTACTCTGTTATAAAGACAAGATAAATCTTTAAACTTTCAAACAGAAACAACTTGATTTCAAAGTAAATCTCAAACATCGAGGTACCTTTGAATAAGAAGATTACCCGCACTTGTCCTCAAGGGGAAGTCCTGTAAGCCCCTGAAATAATTCTTTATCGAATCCATTATTATCCCCTAATGCTGTGAGTTTTGTTCTAAGCCCTTGCGACTTTGAGTCTTAAATGTTTTATTAGAAAGAAAACACACAGGCTTTTGAAGTAATGTATTTTGTGTTGTGTTGCTTTTGATGTTAAGGACCTGATGAAAAATCTTAATATACTTTTAAAGTAACAAACGTCAACGAATTCCTTTATGAGACAAAAGCTTAATTTTTGACGTTCATACGTATTATATAGAATAAGGTGCAACGCAGACGAAACACTTCTTGTGCGATTGAGTCTGCAGCACGCAAAAATTTGTATAGCGCACTTCATGTGCTGTTTTTTATATAGTTGAATATGTTGTATTTTTACAGACTAAAAAGTCTTTCTCTGATAGTCTGTTGTCTGCGCTGCACCTTAAAGACTTTCAATTTACCAGGGCGGACTGGTTACCGAAAAACTTATGACGATTCTTCCTTTTAGGTACATCATTGTTCATAAAAGCAATAAGAATGTTTGTCTATAACTCTTTTTATACCAATTCACACACTTCATAGATTTAAATGCAGCTTTCATTGTAAAAACGCTAACATGAAATAAAAATTTGGTCCCGTTTTCCTAGTTCTAACTACTAAAATTGCGCAAAATCTGTTGGTTGAAATTTATAGTTACAAACTTTCTCTTCATTGTTGTTAAATAGACATAATGTGAACAGTGTTAACCTTTAAACAGTGGTGCAAAAAATATAAGAAAACCTTAATGGGTATATACGGGTGGCTAAGAAACGCAAATGCAGGTTTTCTTTTTCCAATGTGAGATGTGAACTGTTAACGGCTCTCTGAGTTGTGCGCTACAGTTTTTTTACATGTGACAGGTAAGCTCTTGCCCTTCATCTCACCGATAAGTGGCGATAAGGCCGAAGGTGGAAGTGAGCTTCACCTGTAATCCTTAACAACTGAGGAACTTGTTATCTTACCACTGATTGCCGGAGCACAACGATGCTTAAAACACTGTTATTATGGCGACAAATTTAGGTAAGACGGTGGTAGCTAGCCAGGCGGGCTTAGAAGCCCTACCACCAATCAAACTGAGCAGAAAAACTTCTGCCCCATGGGGAAACGAACCCGGACCTCCCGATCAACACCGGTGGTGTGAACCACTAGACCAGATAGGCGGTTGTGTCTGAAGCGTTTTGTTTCATTTTACTTCCTTTTAAAAACAGTAAGGCTCGGTAAAAGGAGGGCTCGAGGGCGTAGTGGTCAGTGCGCTTTAGCTTCGATCGAAAACATGGCCATGGTCAGGCCGTGGATGGGTGACCAAGACTTTGTGATCTCGAGCTCCTCCGTGCTTCGGAAGGCACGTTAAGCCGTTGGTCCCGGTCGCAGTTGTGACCGTTTCTACCCACCAACCCGTATTGGGCCAGCGTGGTGGTGTTACGGCCCATACTCCTCATGTGTTTCTCCATGAGGAAGGCCTGTCCCAGCAGTGGGACATATATAGGCTGATGACGAATAACAGTAAATGTGATTACTTAGTACCTTATACATAACAATGCTATGATATAAACGCTCGCGCTTGAGGAAAGTGCTATAGAGCCTGCCTCTTCGGGGCCTTTGTTACTGAAATACACTCGAGAAACAATGCCGTACCTTTAGTGCCTTGATCTGAAAATAGTACTTACTTTTGCACCTTAAGCTTTTAGGAATTTAGTCATAAGTTGTCTTGACACAAGGTACAATTTTAATTAAGTTTTATGACTAATATTTTTTTAATATGAACGTCTACAAAATAGCTTGCAAAGCCACCAGTTTGAATTGTTTTCCGTTCTCTGAAACAACTAATAGCGAGTTAATTTGTTTTTCATATTATGCCTCATGGAAAAACAGAGTAACATATTATACGAGATAGACTTTTTTTAAACCAAACAACAATAATAAATTAAAATCTCAGATTTTCGGATGAAATAAATTTTCGCTATTTAAGTAAATACTAATATTAACTTTTAAGTTAAAGAACTTTTAACAAGAATGTACAAAATATAAAATCAGTTCTCAGTAAATTCAATTATTTTTTGTCATAGAAATATAATTCCAGACTGGAATATCTACGAAATTCCGATACTAAATTCCCAGTAATCTGTTATGAAAGTGTCATGTAACTCGAAATAAATGGAGCAATTTTCTCACCACTTTTTTCGTACAAGTCTTCGCTAAGTTGTATGGTTCACTGAAACAGCCTTCGCCGTCTATAATATTTCACCAAAAAGCTATTTTCTACTAAAACTGACAACTGTCGCCCTATTACTACTTGCTCGATGGGTGTGACTATTTTTCAGAGTCCTTAGTTATTACTACGGAAGACGTTCTGAGTCGTTTGCAAGACAATATTACCCATTTTTGTAAAACAATAGTGTTTGTTATGTTCCTTGTTCAAAAGTGACAAGCCGTGAAATTACGAAACACTGTGCACTTCTGTTAAAGTACAGCGAGAAGCTCGGTGGCGTAGTGGTTAGTACGATTTGGTTTTTGATATTGAAAACAATGCTACCTTTGCAATGGTCAGGCCCTGGATGGTTGGCCAAAACTTTGTGATCTCGAACTCCTTCGTCCTTCGGCAGGGACATTATGCCGTTGGTTCCGGTATTGCAACCGTTTCTACCCACCAACCCACATTGGGCCAGCGTGGTGGTGCTACGGCCCATGCTCCCATGTGTTTGTCCCACGTACATAGACATTGGAGGACGGAAGTGTTCCTGGTTCAAAAGTGACAAGCCGTGAAATTATTGAACACCTTGCATCTTAAGTTAGGTACATTCGTGCAATAGTATACTTGTATACATATAATTTTCTTGCAAAATTACTGGTGGTTAAGACTCCTTACGAGGGATTTTTGTAAAAACATTACATTACATCCCCAAAGAAGTGTTAACACCCATACGTGACCAATTAAACTCTTTTTACGTAATAGGTGTCTCAGTGTAATAAAAAATTAATAAAAACTTATTTAATTTTTTAATGTATTATGATAAATATACCTACAGTGGATCGCTGTAATTCACGCATTGTCTTGGAAAAACGTCTTCTTTAGTGAGTCTATTGTACTTTTTATACGTAACGAAGTTAGACGGGCTACGTGTTTATCCAGTTGCCCCCTTAAAATTAGTTTTTAGTAATTAGGAGGCTAGAGCTACAAAATATTCAAACTTCTTACAAAAAGCTCCGTAACTAGTAAAGACCCAGAAAATTGGCTTAAATAATTCAATGCCTTTTAATTTTTACTTTAACTCCCTTTGACAGGTCAAGTGAAGCTTACGGGAAAAAAAGCTCACGTTCACGCGCTTTTTAAACGACTTGAAGAAAAGGAGGAGGTTATTAATTCGACGAAAACTTAAAATTTAAATATAAAGATTGATTTTTGTTTTTCTTTTCCATTTTTCTTCATTTTAAACGTATAATTTCTTCGTTTGTACTCGTAAGTAGATATTACTGTATTTTTTATTGACTGGGGACCGACTTCATATATTGTGAAATTTAAATAATATATTTTTCTTAATTTTTTTGTACCAACAACAGAGTTACTTGCGTGTTTACGAAGGCAGAAATTATTTTTTACTCTTGAGTGCTCTTTGTTTTGGATTTTTTTCGAGTCGCTTTTATTTTTAGTGCTTAATTTCTTTGCTATAAAAATCCTTCGGCTCTAGATACTGTGAAACAGCGCAATCTAAGTAAAATTTATACCTTGTGCGTCTATGTTCCACGTGCCTTTTTTAATATCAGCGGCTTTGTGCTCGAGGCACCTGTGGCTTTCACTTTGTTCAATAAACCTAAATTGATTGTGCTTTTTATTATATCGGGTGGTCGGCACCATACTATTCCTAATGAAACAGTCAATGTCTCGAGTGGTGTGTATCAGGAACTGTTATCGACATGTCTATTGTTATTAATGATTACAGAGAATATCGCTCGCCTCGCATTGTGCCCGATGCATGGCAGCAGGCTCGTCACCTACATGGGGATCTAACATATCTGGCGATATGTGGAACCCCTTTAGGGAAAGATGCGTGATAATATGTTATGTGTTGAATACAGAGCCACACACACATGACAGTGTGTTATCACATTCGCTATTATTATCGTGAAAAGGAAAATGTATGGGATTTGACATAAGCATTCCCTCATTTACTGAACGTAAATGGCAAATTTTCGGAGGTGTCGCCAAGGCGGAGGTTAGAGGCGTGATGATATTTTATTTTATGTAATGATGATAACGATAACGAAGTGGATGCTGAGCTGACGAGTGACAGAGGACAATGGAAGAAGAAGACATGTTATGTCGACCCCACCTAGAGTGGGAAAAGAGTAAGAAAAAGAGGAGACTGTTAACGATAAGCATCCAAAATAATTTCTCAGAGCTCAGCATTTTGTTAGGCTTTAAGTTATGATATATATTTATCAATGAAGATATTAATCTCCAACAAAATATTGCTTTAAGGGCTCGGTGGCGTAACGGTTTGCACTCTTCGTGTTAGATTTTCAAAAAAACGAAATGTTGGCACTGGTTGGACCTTGAATGGGTAAATAATAGATCTTTACCTATGAAATTGTCGTTTTGTATGGAGATTTTGGGGAATTCTGCATTTTCCATACTAATTTTTTTTCAGTTTTCTTCACAACGACAAATCCAAAGATAATAAATAATATTTGGCATCTATCATTAGACAAGCTTTAGTAATATAGTATATTAAGTTTCAGAACATTCTTATAAAATAATTGCCTCTTCTAAAAATAGACCATATATTTGAGCTCGTATTATTTAATTTGATAATTTTTTGTAAGTTTAATTGTGTTAAAATTAGACTCAAAGACAATTATTTTTAACTGCCTCCCGAATACATCATTTGATTTGCATTAACATAAAAACGATGAATAATTTTTATCAAGCGTGTTCACACACATATTGCTAAAGCTTGTCTAATGATACATGCCAAATATTATTATCTCTGGATTTGTCGTTGTGAAGAAAACTGATAAAATGTATGTATGTAAAATGCAGACATCCCCAAAATCTCCATACAAAACACCATTTTCATAAGTAAGGACCTTATATTAAACTCACAAATTCTCGTACTTCTAGAGGCTCAAGCATCAATCAATTGGACAAGTGTGGTGGCATTGCTGTTAACTGTCACGGGGAGTTTTCCCTACGTTATTACTCCTATATCTTTTGGCCCCATCGCGGAAGCGTAAAAAGTACTACAAATACGTTCGTGTATACAATAAACTTTAATCATCTCACCGAAACACCTACTTCACACTTACATAGTTTCCTCGACTCAAGAAAAACAATCTCTTAGTATCCTGGCAAAGTTTTAACGACATGAGGCGTTGACAAAAAACTTTTTACTTATTCGCAAAGGCCATGTTTCTAACTTCGTTCTTTCTGACAACGCAAACATGCGTAGCTTCGCTTGTCCGATGGCTTAGCCGCTGGCTCTGTATCGTTTTCTTAGTCCCAAAGGGGATAAAATACTTATTTTTCCCATCTCAAATTTTCTAACAAAGACTCGGAACGGTTTGAGAAAACAAAAGAATAAAGTAACTTTTTACTACCAATGTTGCTGCGTTTGTAGGCGAGATGGGTTCGACAATTTTAATATTGGTGGCTTGGTTAGTTCTGTTAATTGAAATAGCACAGAACACTCATTACAGGGTAAAAATTATACATAAACATATAATCACGCCTCTTTCCCCGAAGGGATAGGCAGAGGTGTTAAACACCCACATTTCGCCAGATACGTTAGGTCCCCATGTAACAGGTGGCGAGCCTGTTGCCATGCACCGGGCACAATGTGAGGCAAGCGATATTCACAATAAACTGTACATAAGTTTTATTCCAACACAGTGGTACAGGCGGTTGGATCGAACCAGCATTTCCCGTGGCCTCTCGAAAGAGTAGTGCCCCGTCCGTCCCAACTCGATACCGCTGCGGCTAAATGTATTATAAAATAAAGCAATTAGGACCTATGTCTATCAGTATCAGGTTGCTGATGACACAAATTAGACAGTGTATTAGGTGACGCACGCTTTTTTGTTTATTAATTCTTTACAAAAGATAGTTTTCCAAATATCATTTTCTTCCACATTTCCACAAACAAGCAAGATGTTGAAGTATTGAGTGACAAAAGGGAATGGTAGAGAAGAGGTTGCGCTGTCGATCGATCGTAAATCGATTTCGCTCTTGCGCACACTGTAACGAATCTGTTGCAAGTGAAAGTAATTCCGCGGAATAACATGTTTTATTATTTTGTCAGTATTATCACCAGCCTCGGTAGCCGTGATCGTCTAGTGGTTAGGACCCTACGTTGTGGCCGTAGTAACCCAGGTTCGAATCCTGGTCACGGCAGTGATGCACTGTCGCGGCGAGGCTATATTTTTGAAATATAAAATTTTTATAAGTACTTTTTGCGGTTGTGGAATGGGCGATAATTTTGTTTGAATACAGAGACTAATATTTATAAATAACTAATGGCTTCCCGCGGTTTCACCCTCGTGTTTCCCGTTCCCTTGAGAATATCGGGATAAAAAGTAGCCTAAGTCCGTTCTTAGGCTCAGACTATCTGTGTACACCTAATTTCGATTAAATTGGTTCAGTAGTTTTGACATGAAAGCGAGACCGACAGACAGAGTTACTATCGTATTTATAATATTAGTATGGATTATAAATGTAATTAGGAATCGAAGTAAGATCACACGATCAACAAATCGCTTATAAAGATATAAATTTAATTATTTTTCATAATAGCTCCATGAACGTCCCTCTATTTTGCTAATTAATAAAACAACTTTGCTATATTAAGGGCCTGTTTCACAATCGATTGGTAAGTTCTGAGTAGCTTACTTGGCAGATCATTTGACAGTTGTAATATGAAGTTTATGTCAATTGCACTGCCAAGTAAGCTATTCAGAACTTTCCCGTCGATTGTGAAGCATGCCTTAAATGTTTTTGTTACTTTCCATAAGGCGCTTAGTATCATTACTATATAAAACGATTTGCTGAACTTACCTCTGTATAAACAAAATATAAAGGAGAGCCTGTACATTTACGGATCTTTAACGGACGTTTTTACCTTTTTCCGGAAAAATGAGTGGTATTTTCTACCACCTTGAGTTATTCTGATATTTCCATTGATATAAATTGCTGGCTGTATTATTGATAAATTGAATTCTTTTAATAATTGATAGTAAGTACCAATTTCGTATCAGAAGAAAATGATAAAATGTACTTTTTGGAACTTTTACTTATTCACACAAAATTAGAATTTAGAAAAATTATGTAAGTGACTATTTTAGAACACCTAAATATTAACAAACTTTATATACCAACCTAACTGAAACTCAGTAACCAATTAAAATTAATGGTAATGTTAAATGTGTACAGTCGATTCTTTAATCGTATGAACGTTTTACATTAAAAATATCAAGTTGTCAAACAATTCCAATGCCAATAAATTTATTATAAATACAATAAACCTATTTTACGTTTACACCAATTAGCTTAGCCGTAATTAATAACTATAAAGTCTGTTATAGGGATTGAAGGTTACAGACATATTGGTATTTTTGCAGAAATATAAACATTAAAAGCCAAGACAAATATTCGTATTCATCGCACAATAACTGCCTCCAAAATCTACCGTTTTGTGTCACAAAATGTAATAAAGCTTAGAGAAAGGAATGATGAGATGGTTTGATCATATTGAAAGGATGGATGAAAGTAGATTGACTAGAAGAATATATAAATCGGGTGTGAGTGGAGATGCGGGACGAGGTAGACCTAAGCGAACGTTTCTCGACCAAATCAAAGACGTTCTAGAGAAGGGCCAAGTCAAACGTACCCGAAATCACCGAGCATGAGGAGTGAGTTGATGAAGAGTTGACAATTATTTGATTGAGAGTTGATGAAGGGAAAGAAATAAGCAAGGATCGTGGCAAGTGGAAAGATGTCATCTCTGCCTACCCCTGTGGGAAAAAGGCGTGACTTTATATATAAGTATATATGTAATCTTGCCTGAATACGTAGGTTCTCTATTTTACCTGTTTCAAATAAAAAGCAACAAAGCTTGCGCTGTTACATTCATTAGACAGTGAAATTGAGTATTGTGACATCATAATTATGTTTCCTGGAAACACATAGTTTGAATTTGTTTGTAAATAGATACATGCGTATCGTAGGTACTCTACGACGTACTAACATGAGGCGGGGTCTGCCTGTTTGCCAATTCTGTTGAACGAAACAAAAGGCACGTCGACTGCGGCATTTTCGAATTTTGAACAGACAATAAATGATCGTATGAAATATGGGTTCACAAATTAATTGGATACTCCACTGAATATACACAAGTACGATTATGTACACAATATTTGTTATTTGTTTCCTATCGCAAACTTCTGTAAAACATCAAAAATCCACTTGGATTTTTTGAGGCAATATTCAGTATTTTACTTGTTCTGCTCTTATGCCTTTGATCTTTTTTAATTTTTATATAATTTTATGCTATTTTGATTGTATTTCGCGCAAGAAGTCAATATTTTGAGTGTGTTGTGTACAATTAACAATTGATAAATTTCAACGATTTTCGTGAATAAAGAACAAATAATTATGAGTAAAATTATTTGTTTTACTTTTTGTACTAAGAATTGGAAATGTGGAGGATATACATACATCTCTTTACAGGAGCTTATCTCAAGAGTTTGAGTATGAAAATCAAGGGCATACTTTTTACGCAGCTTCTAATTAGAAGAACAGAACGATCTTACTTACTATTAAACTAAGAAGCTTACACAAATAAATATAAAATTATTTATTTCAAAACGGAAATAGGGAGTTTTAAAGCCCAAAAGCCGGATTTAAAAATACTACGCGTATTACCGGGAGTTTCACAGGAAATTGTTTTCAAACGGGGATCTTTCATTTGCGGCCAGTACTCCAATAAATTACAAGGAGGACTTATTTCGTTTTATTCCATTATTTGCTTTAGCACAAGAAAATTTAAACTAGAAGAAAAATATAGCTACGCTAACTGCAAGCTATTAAAGCGCATTAACGCTTGAAAAGGAAAATTTATTTGAAAATGTAGCGGCAAGCATTTTTTAAAATTCTGAACGAGTCTTGGGTAGACCGCTGAAACCTCAGAGGGCAAACGTTTACAAATTTGAATTCAAAGCAGGTAAAACTGTTCCTAACAAGGTGTCTAGAAGGATTTGGCAGAGGTTTCGCAGAGAAAACTTTTTATCAGTAACAATTTCGAAATAACATGAAACACACACACTCCATATTGGCACACATTTTTCGATTTGTCATTAAAAAAAATTGTCATTAATGTCTCACAATAGGACAATGGGCCTTCCGTTACGGAAAAAGACATAAGGGATATCGGTACAGAGATATAAAACCTTCAATAAATAACTTCGCTAGAACATATTTGTAGATGAAATATGTGCTATAGAACTCGTGAATTTATTTCTGCGTGCGTTCAATAATCTTTATTTATCCTAACTTTTGATTGCGGTGACGTTGCTTCCACGTCTACTACTGGACTTAGGCCTCCACCAATGACATCCACAGTCACTGGTCCTGAGCCGCCCGCATCCAGCGACTTCCTGCGACTGCGTTATGCCTTCCAGTACGTGGTCGCCACTCGAGAACCTTTCCGCCCGAACGGCCGTCAGTTTGACGAGCTATTTGCTCTGCTCAATGCCACTTAAGGTTCGCAACAAATAATGGAGCTGTACAAATCATTGTGAAATGTTGCTTCGTAATTTCGACACTAGTTGGCGCTGCTCCCAAGGTATCTATGAATTACGGTATTTAGTTTTTCAGATTTATTAATTGTGATAAAATCTTTTTGTGTGGTATAAAAGCATCTTTCATTGAGAACCTTTTCCATTACATAGTCAGGAGCGACCTGTTGTTTCCAAGGATGTACATGGTCCTTTGAGCCGGATAATTATAACGAATGTAGGTGAACACGTAGCAAATATCTTAAAACAAACCGGTTTTAGTCCCCATGTCCCCATAATGTTTATAGAGGACCTAAGCTTAAAATACAATTATGTGCACTAAATTAAATCCTTAAAATCTTTAAGCTTCGTACTCGTTTGGATTTACCAATGATATACTATACACACAACTACAAACTACTTTAGACTTAGTTAAGCTGAAATTGCGAAGTGTTATCCTGTGACAGATACGGAGCTACTGGATTTTGTACCGTAGTCCTTTAAAATACGGGTCAATTTCAATGGTGTATGTTGATCTTGATGTGCAATCAACTGTATGTAACTTGTGGAACAGCTCTGTCGAATTATAAATACATGAGCGTAAGCTGAGATAACGTCTGATCGACTCAAACTACAATAGTTTATGTAACCGCTACCACGGTGACCCCTCAAATATCCGTATACCATCAACTTAACTTGTACAGCAAAAGATTGGCGGATAGAAAAATATTGACTGAATTAAGAGAAGTATAGTAGTTTTACTTTTTGGGATAATTACTACGAATATTGAACAGGTACGTAAATATTAGGTCCTTACCTATGAAATTGGTGTTTTGTATGGAGATTTTGGGTAATTATGCATTTTCCATACTAACATTTTTTCAGTTTTCTTCACAACGACAAATCCAGAGATAATAATATTTGGCATCTATCATTAGACAAGCTTTAGTAATATGTGTAATATCACACTTCATAAAAATTCTTTATCGTTTTTAAGTGAATGCAAATAAAATGATGTATTCGGGAGGCACTTAAAAAGAGTTGTCTCCGTGTCCAATTTTAACACAATTAAATTACAACAAATTATCAAAACAAATCAAAAGAGCTCAAAAATATAGTCTATTTTTAGACGAGGTAATTATTTTTTAGGAATACTCTGAATCTTAATAGTTACAGACAAAATACTAAGAGAGAAAAAAAACACCAATTTCATAGGTAAGGACCCAATATTTCAAGTGTATTGGCGGAGGAACGGAAGTTCTAAGGGCCGCCACGCACTGCCGCCACGGCACGGCATGTCATGGCAAAGGATTTTAGAACTAATAAAGTTAATTAGAGTCTTTTTTAATAAATTTGAGAATTGAGAATTGATGTTCCTTTATTTCGATACCTCGATGCGGGATGCTGCGACATGAGCGACGCGCCTTGGAATGCTACGGCATGAAGAGTCATGCCATTTCATTCCACGAGTTGCCGTAGCGTGCCACAGCATCCCGCGAGACGTATGGGTCACTTTATTTCGAGGATTTATGATTGCTAAGGATGTTGAAATAAGGTTGAAACTTATACACAAATTATTTTGTTTTTTTTATTTGCGATATTTGCAAACAAGAAAACTACGTTTTAAAAATTTTCGCAGTCCATTCTTTAATAATCATCAGAATTTTTGCATGTCGTATCTCAAATCATTAAACAAGTTGCTGAATTCACCATTTGTATATCTTATTCTCTACAAATTATGCACCCAGAATTGTCTTTCCGTCAAATTAGCAGTTCTTGTCTGTCTCTCTTCATCTTCAGTCTTCAGCTATTAACACTTAATCTCAGACAACCATAACGACACAACCAACTTCGATGCCACGATATATAGCAGGATGCCATGGAATGCCACGGCATCCCAAAGCATTATCTGCCGTGCTATGCCGGCAGTGAGCGCCGGCCCTAATATAGCTAATAGGTAAGAAGGTATAGTAAAAACTTTATATCATAAAAATAAATCAAATGTACGTGACTTACCTATGTATGATTCCCATACTATCTTAGTAGCGGTACATTATACTCACTGCTGGTTTCTTTTTTTATATTATAACTTTGGTGCTGACCGTTACGCGGAGGTGATAGCTACGCATGGGGTACTGACGTGGCACTAATAAGGAAGACGAAGTGTGACTGGCGACCCAATCGGCGCCGCCGATCACGGTGAGATGGCTAACGGTCAGCACCATGGTTATATGCCGCTATCTGTACTCTTGTCGATTTATTGAAAAAAAAAAATCATTGCTAGCGTTATTATCGCTGTGAGCGATGAGTACTATTGCTCTACTATCTGAATAACATAGTAGTTGTAATTAAATAAGTGTGCCTACAATAAAGATTATTTTAATTTTCCATTCTCATTACCATCACGTTTCTATCCCCAGAGGGCTAGGTAGAGGTGTAAACTCCTACATATTGTAAAACGAACATTAGGCAATTACCTGTATTTATTATACTAACTGATGCCGACTAAATGTTTAATGTACTCAGTATAAGACATTCAAAACTTTCAAGATTAATTAACATAATTACGAATTAATTTGGTTCCTTAAGTCCCATGCGTAGGACTAACTTCAGAGCCCAAATTCTCAGCGATCTTGAAATAATTAGCGGCGTTCCACTTACTTTGTGGCTTCTTCAAGGTGAGTCCTAAATCCTGTGGGGTGTAATTATAGTACTTTGTGGTAACGCAGGCACCAATGTACAGTTAGCTTCACAATTAGATAAACACAGTGGCATTTATACAAGCAACAAAGTTAAAAGAGTTGTTTTAGTTTTGTTGGTAGAACATTCTGGGAAAGCTCTCTCCATCGTATACCATCTTTTTGATTGAGGTACAGTCGACTCCAAAATTATGTAACCACTTTGACAGTAAATGACTCTTATTAGAAGGAATTAAAGACCTCTAAAATTGTCATC
Source organism: Parapoynx stratiotata (assembly GCA_910589355.1). Classification (NCBI taxonomy): domain Eukaryota; kingdom Metazoa; phylum Arthropoda; class Insecta; order Lepidoptera; family Crambidae; genus Parapoynx; species Parapoynx stratiotata. The sequence goes on from OU342458.1 coordinate 2,485,360, forward strand.
GCACTAGTCATCGCCTTCAGTGCTAGTGCTAAAGGGAAAGGCTTAACGCCGGGTATTTTTGAAGAGTCTTGTTAGAAACAATGTAGTTAGAATGAAAATAGCGAAGATATAGGAAAACCACTTCATCATAACTGTGCTCAGTAGGCACTGAGCACAGTTATAATGAAGTGGTTTTCCTACTTAGGCAAGTGTAAATATGTTCTGGCAAGAGTGAAATATGGGTGTAAGCTTATGTTAACACTATTGCTATTAAAACAATTTTTATTTCTTACGATCAAAGTCGAGCAAGATGATATTTAATTAATTCAGTCATTTACCCGTCTCGCGTAAACAGTTGCGTGAAATCATACCAGCTGCCCTACTGTTAAACAAAATTCTGTCATTTCGAACACTTCTTTTGAAATTATCAAACGTCAAATGTAAAATTGCATTAAATCAATATTGATTTGTCAACATTACGTTACAGAGTAGGGAAGCAGAAACGGACTGAACAAAACAAAACACACTAGTTGACCCTTTATTTATCGGGCCCCTAAATGATTCATTACTATTAGCCATCACCAAAAAAAATAATATAATTTTTTCCAGACCTTTAAGTACCACAATAAATTTCAAATTATAATTAACGTTTTTGCATAACTGTCAAAAACGTCTGTGAATAATCTGTGCCTTAAAATTACGATTTTGGTAAACAATTCAATACGCATGCGTGACACAGGCTGACACAGTCGACAGATATGCTTGATTGGTTGCGACTGACGTTTGATAGATTTTGTTCATTGTTTAGATTATGCGTTACTTTACTAATTTCACGAACATGGTGGATAGCGTTTTTCGCAGATGAAAAAAAGTAAAAATAAAACGTGTTTAAATTCAATTTCTGCAGCATTTCCCTATTTATACTTCATTGAACTTGGTACATTTCGGTCTCTAGTACTAAATACTATGTGAATTACACATTATTTTCATTACTTTTGATATAAGCCAACTAGCCTATTAATTGTTGTACACAAACAATCGTGATATCTGCAAGAAAACGTGTCTCTTTTGCTGTATTTTTTTCTGTGGAAAGTATTTTTATACTTAATCTCGTTAACAGATCTTTTTTTTACAAATCCTTATTTCTATGAACTCATGCCACATGCGTAAACAGAAGTAGCATAACTATAACATTTTATATCATCACTATATCGCCACTACTAAACATAATCTGTGTTCATAAAAGATATTGTGACATCACCGATCAGTAAAGTGGCGACGAAGTGACTATGTATTTTGCAGAAAAGTCAACTTCAGTGACTTTAGTATACAGTTGAAATTTGCATAACGAGATGCAGGCCACTAGCCAGACACAATGGACGTAGACTTAGACGGACGCAGAGATCGTTTAAAGAGCATATAAAATGTATAGAAAAGGTGGCAAGTAAAACGTACAAACTTCAATTTTGGGGCAATCTCGATATGTAAATTTCGACCATATTCCAAAATTTTTAAAGCATACTTTTAATAAGATATGTTCCTACTGATTTTATCCAGTTGAATTGAAAAGCCTGTTGTATAAGAGTGATTTTAGTGTGAAATTAAAGGAATATTTAATAACACAGTACTATAACTCTATTGACGAATATGTGGATGGCATACAAAATATTGTTTACTAATATGATTTAAAAATGACATAAGTTTATGAATTTAAATTGTAATTTCTTTTAGTTTTTGTCTGATTTTTGTATTTTTTTTAATGTATTATTCTACACAATGTATATTGTTGAGAATTAAATGAATTGAATAGAAACGCAACGACTGCAAGCTTCTAGTAAACCAACAGCATGGCGTAGAACTCTTAAACACACTCCTTCAAGAACCAATCAAATGAATCTCCCAGCAGCTGTGGCTGGATCGGCACTCAAACTAGATTAGAACTTCGTGCAGCTTAATTGCGAACATCTGGACTTTATTTTTCTTGAATTTCATTTGCTTTTACAACTCGATAGTTGAAAATTGAACATAGCGCAAAAATCACGGTGCTGGTTTGATTCAAACTAACTATGTTATTCTAACTCAGTCCCTACTCGCAATCCGCGAAATCGGGGATGAAAATTTCTCCTTTGTAATGCAGTCCCACAGCTATTCAGGAATATGGGTCCACGAGTTTTTTTTCTCCGTAGACCAACTGCTCTACAAGGAGATCCCGGGTGATTGAAAAAAACAGTTCGTTGGAGTTGTATTTTTTTTTAAATCAAGCAGAATATTATTTTAACCACCAGTTTGCATTTAAACCAGAAATGGATTCGAATTTCCAACACTGCGTTTGCGTAATATTCTCAGGTAGATAATAATATGACAAAGACAGCAATTTAGAGATTCGGAGGAATTTATCATACTAATTCCACAGATGGCGAGTACGGCGTGTGGGGAAGGATACCAAGATTACCAAACATTCCTGGTTATTATGATGCAAATTTGCCGAGTATTTTCTCCGGATTTCCTGTATGTTGTCAAATTTTCACATACGGATGGTTATTTGCATCACTTTGCTTCTCAAGGGATACTCGATTCTCAAAGAATGAAGTAAAATATTTACTTCGGGGTATCCTTTCTGATTTACAAAGGACCCGTATCGAGATCTTCGTTTTCAACTTTTCTAAAGTAGATACTCAAAGAGAAGTTTATTCTCTAGAAATCATCTTAGACAATGTAACAGTCAGCTCGAAAACAATAATATGAGATAAGTTGTGATCGTGAAGTTTTGAATCGATAGAAAGTTCACTGAAATGTAAGGGACCGCGGAAGCTCCAAGGACAGTTTCAAGAAGTAATGAAGATTATTACTAAGTATACTATGAGAAATTGTTTCTTCCTCGTGTATTTTTACTTTAGAATATTCCTGTATTGCTTTAACATCTGAAAAGAAATATTATATATAGTGATTACTAAAACAAATCCATTGGATTTCTTATTTTAAGCAGTGTTATAGAAAATCGAAATACATTTATAGAAAAAGGCCTTTTAAGCATTTATTTTCCTTTTTAGATTTCATAAAAAAAAATATGCTTCACTTATAAATAGAACACGGATGTCATATTAGTGTCTCGATTCCGTATTTTCCTTAATCTCATCATATTTGACGCAACTTTTTTTACATTTACGTGTATTTATTTCATGTTATATTAATATGTAAAAGATGTTTTATTCACAAAATCATGTTATTCATATTTTTCCAAGCAAGTGTACCTACAATCACTTGACTATTTTATCTCATCTATGTTAAATTTTTAATAAACATATTTTAATTTGTCTTACTTCAAAGAAAGAGAAGTCCATTATAAAACCCTCAGGGATATTGACTATACCTTCTAAGAGAGAATTTTTCAACCAGTATAGTAATACATAATTATGTACTGGAGTAGGACGAACTGTTATGTAAATGACTGAGCATTGGCTGACTGAACTGAAGTTGGCATACGGTGATAAAGGAACATAAAACAAGTCACTAAACATCCAAATTCACTATAACTTCTGTAGAGATATGTGTCGTTAGCTTTTTATTGTAATATATTATAATAACACAGCAGAGTTTTGTCTTAAAAGGTACTATCGAAGAAATGGATTTCTGACCCACCATAATGCCATTATGCCGTAGCATTTAAATTCCAGTTAAATTCACATGTATACAGGTTTCTTGGAAACGTTCGTAAAACGTCGTAAGTGCAATAGACAGTTGTAATCGAAATATTGTCAAAATTGATCATAAATCTGCTTGTGCGACAGTAGTTTCGTGGTTATGCCAAACAAAAAGACCGCACAATCAATTTTATTTGGTACAATTTTCTACTAAACAGACAACTGGCAGTCAAAATTTGCAGTGACTAATTTGTCTGCAAGAGCACGCCAAGCTTAACTTAAGATGTCTAGAAAGTTCCGCGACTAACTTTTTTAATAATAACTTGTGCTCACAAGTTGAGAGATGTTATATTTTCTTATGAGCAAGCCCCGCATTGTCATTAAAGTTAAAAGTACCTCCGGGTAGAAAAGTTAGAACGCGAATTAATAAATGATTCTCATGTTTTATATTTCTGTATTCATTTTTCTAATTAAACAAAAAGTCCCGTTGGTCCCGTGTTGGTCCGGGACACAGAAAGAATGTACCAACCGCTTTTCTTGCCTAGCATGTCGTAAAAGGCGACAAAGGGCGTATTGGGTACTGGGTCTATGATTGTGTAGGCGATGCGCTAGCCACTTGTTACTACTCTTTCACGGTTTTTCATCTGACCAAACCCAATTTTTGTATGGCTAAATGTGGTCTTAAGGAACACAGTGCTCCTTGGACTCTGCCTACCCCTTCGGGGATTGCAGCCGTGATTGTATGTATGTATGCAAATAAAACGTTGTTGCTGACCATCTTTTTTTTTAATTCACTTGTAACTTGTTTTTAAATGTTGTCACAGGCTGCATCTGTTTCATTTCTGTAATGACCTTGTTAAAAAAAATATGAAAATCTTGTAACCGATTCTTTTGGTTGATGTATAATAATAGTATCCGAAATTTCTTTTTAAAATCAGTTAAACATGTACATACAGGTCATAGTGGTGTTTTCACGACATGTACAAAATCTTACCCATCGAGATGACGAAGGTCGTAGCTAAATCACCTCTTTGTAATGTCATGTTCCTGTGGTGAGTAAGGTTGTCAAAGCTCAGTGAGACAGCGTTGTTTAGAAGGGTCGTCGTCCAAGCTGCCAACATGACGCCTCCTCAAAAGAAGGGTAACGCGTGTATGCTACGATGCCCAGGGTGCTACGAGTCTCTATATTACGGCGATAGGAATAGTATGGGTATATCGGGGACTTTTAGTGGTTAATACCTTGATTTCTAGCAAGTCTTCCGTTTAGTCAGCGGTCTGTAAATCAATTCCGTTAGCAAAAAAGGGCATATTATACTAGTAAGTAGGTTTCTACGCTTATTTGTCACTAAAACAGACAACAAATTATATAATACTCGAACTTTCGTCATATTGTCTTTTGTCCTCTTATTCAGAGTGGCCCAAACTTTGAGAATTATTAAACACGTATTGACGAGGCAAGGATGCTTAGCAAACAAACGTGAGTCTTCTAACTTTGGTTATAAGGTTTATTTCTGCGTCTTTTTTGTTTTTTAAATAATACTGTAAAGGAAAATAATACATTTACGGAAAAATAACCAATGATAAATTATAAATTATTAAAGGTAAAAATCAGGTAAATATGTTTTCAATTAAAGAAGAACTAGAGAGAGGGCAGATTTTATTTACCATAGGAACAATACTGAAATAGGGTATGCAACAACAAAAATTAAAATTAAGAAAATTGTCACTGTTACACTTTTTATGTGAACCTTTGTACTTGGTTTTATCTTTGGTTGCTAGGTCATAAATAGGATTGTTTTTTTTACATATAACAGGTAAGCTTTTGACCTTCATGTCACTTGATGGTAAGTGACGATAAGGCCGAAGGTGGAAGCGAGCTTCACCTGTAATCCTCAACAACTGAGGAACTGGCTATCTTATCTCTGATTGCCGGAACACAACAATGTTTAAAACATTGTTATTATGGCGACAAATTTAGGTAAGACGGTGGTAGCTAGCCAGGCGGGCTGAAAACCCTACCACCAACCAAACCGAGCAGAAAAAGATCTGCCTCCATGGTGAATCGAACCCAGACCTCCCGAACAACACCCGGTGGTTTGAACCACTAGACCAGAGAGGCGGTTAAAAATATCAAGTTCGAACCTTAGTTTTTTATGATTTTTTCTCAATAAATTCAGCTTATACAGTCCATTCATTAAATTCTTCCACAGTCACCATTGTTTGCTCGACATATAAAAAACATAAGGACTTCCAAAACAGTCGATCCTGTGATTCACATCCTTTACTTGCGATCACCAAAATTAAATGTTTGCTTACTTGATTCCTGGACTACCTAGTTGTTGATTACGCTCACGTAAAATATTATACCTAATAATATATGATATAAGAAGGAAAATGTCTAACAAGGTTTTCATTTCACTAATCACAAGCAGATTCACGCCTCCATATTTCATTGCTTGGCTCAGGGACGAACAATTACTTTTCATATATGAGACACGTTATATTTTCTCGTTGACAGCTCTTTACAAGATGTATCAAGGTGTCAAGGTCTTGTCGGAGTCGCTTAAATGATGAACAGACAATGAAAATAAAACACATAAATATTAGGTTGGGGAAAAAGTCTTTTCGCATTATAGTATGTATAAACTTGTAATAAAATCTCTTTGGCTATACTATTTGTATCTGGCTGGATTTGGTATCATTGAAAGTTTAAATTTTAAAGAACATAATTCCAAATTCAAATTAGGAAAATGTGTGATTTTCATTTGTTTTTCGTACCGCCAAGATGAGTGAATCTAATGAAGAAATTCGATACATTTTTAAATTTTACTACAAAAAAGGTAAAAATGCAACGCAAGCCGCGAAAAAAATTTGCGATGTTTATGGACCTAGTGCAGTGTCTGTGAGAGTAGCACAAATTTGGTTTAAGCGTTTTCAATCCGGAAATTTTGATGTCAAAGATGCACGTCGCTCTGGTCGCCCTATTACAGATAATGTGGATGCCATTTTTAAAAAAGTGGAGCAAGATCGGCATGTCAGTAGTTACGACGTAGCTGAAGAACTGGGAATTGGACCACAAAACTTGGGAACCACAAAACAGTTTTGGCGCATTTGAAAAAAACTGGGTACACAAAAAAGCTCGACATTTGGGTACCTCACGAGCTCACTGAAAGAAACCTAATGAACCGTGTACTCATTTGTGATTCTTTATTACGACGTAATGAAACCGAACCATTTTTGAAGAAGCTGATAACTGGTGATTAAAAGTGGATCACGTACGACAATAACGTGCGAAAAAGGTCAGGCTTCACAGACTGTGGCGAAACCCGGGTTAACTCGCAACAAGGTGATGCTGTGTGTGTGGTGGGATTGGAAGGGCATTATTCATTATGAGCTGTTACCACCAGGCAGGACCATCGATTCTGAACTCTACTGCGAACAACTGATGAGATTAAAGCAAGAAGTTGAGAGAAAGCGGCCGGAATCAATCAACAGAAGGGGTGTGGTTTTTCATCATGATAACGCTAGACCTCACACATCTTTAGCCACTCAGCAAAAATTAAGAGAGTTTGGCTGGGAGGTGTTAATGCATCCGCCGTATAGTCCTGACCTTGCACCTTCAGATTTCCACCTGTTTCGGTCTCTTCAGAATTCTTTTGGCAGTGTCAGGTTAACATCACGAGAGGACTGCCAAAACCACTTGTCGCGGTATTTTGACCAGAAGTCCCAAAATTTCTATAGCAATGGGATCATGTCCCTACCTACAAGATGGCAAAAAGTTATCGAACAAAATGGTACCTACATACTTTAGTTAAATGTAAATAAACTATATTAAAAAATGTTTTGAATTTTCTTAAAAAATGCGAAGAAACTTTTTCCCCAACCTATTATATCATCATGCCTCTTTCCCCGAAGGGGTAGTCAGAGGTGTTAACACCCACCCACATTGAAAATATTGTTGTGTATAACACAAATAATATTTTCGTTTTGAATAAAATAGGAAATATCATCTCAAATTTAATGTGAATGACATTAACATTCGGGGAAAATTGCCTGGAAGGGTTATTATAGATATAGTGATTATATTAGGGATAACACAATATTCGTAATTATAAGGGTATATCTAAATTATCCATTATTCCAAAACTTTTTGAGAAAATAATATTCGATTCTCTGTTTCCTGCTGTGAGGCCGTTTCTTATATCCCAACAACATGGTTTTATCCATAAACGGTGTACTGAAACTAATCTTTGCGAATTTTTGGACTTTGTACTCCACGGCATGGATGGAGGCTTTCCGGTGGATGCCATGTACACCGACTTTTCAAAGTGTTTCGATAAAATCCCGCATCAAATTTTAGTTCGCTAGTTGGATCACATTGGCATTCATGGGGACCTCTTGAGATGGCTAAAATCATTTCTTATGAATAAGACTCAAGCTGTTACACTGAATGGCTACATGTCAAGCTTTATACCAGTGACTTCTGGGGTGCCCCAGGGCTCGCACCTGGGACCGTTACTCTTTAACATTTTTATCAATGACGTTGTTGATTGTTTCCGTAGTTCCAAATGTCTCCTGTTTGCAGATGATACAAAGATTTTCATACGCGTAAAATCTATCCAAGATTGTATTGTTTTACAGGTGATCTAAATCGCTTGTGCGATTATTGTATTATTAATAGGTTGTTCTTAAATATTGATAAGTGTTGCATAATTTCATATGGTAGGAAAAAACATCCATTGAAATTCAGTTACAAAATGTTTGACCAAAACCTTAAACGGCGTACGAAGTGAGGGATTTGGGGGTAACACTGGATCGGGAATTGTTGTTTTCATCTCATATCAATAAACTCACAACTAAGGCATATCAAATGTTAGAGTTTACCAACACAACTACATTGATACTATTATATAACAGCCTGGTCAGATCACAGCTTGAGTATGCATTAACTGTCTGGAACCCGCAGTACTTAAAATACATAAATGCTATTGAAAAGATACAGGACAAGTTTATCAAAAGAATGACTTACAAGTTTAAGAATGACTTTAGTTCTGGTAATGTTGTGTCCCTGGCTCTGCGACGTAAACACAGGGACCAATACTTGCTGTATAAAATCATTAATGATTATGTCGATTCACCTTACCTTATAAGTAAAATCTTATTGCGATGTCCAAGGGCAAACATGAGGTCACGTGATACATTTTCTGTTTCACTTTCTCTTAACAAGTATGCACGCAACCGTTTCATTCTAAGAGCTATGAATCTATATAATACCAAGTATTGTCACATTGATATCTTCAGCGTTAAACCTAATAATTTTAGATCTTTATTATTACAAATATATTAGGTCCTTACCTATGAAATTGGTGTTTTGTATGGAGATTTTGGGGAATTCTGCATTTTCCATACTAAAATTTTTTCAGTTTTCTTCACAACGACAAATCCATAGATAATAATATTTGGCATCTATCATTAGACAAGCTTTAGTAATATGTGTAATATCACACTTCATAAAAATTATTTATCGTTTTTAAGTGAATGCAAATAAAATGATGTATTCGGGAGGCACTTAAAAAGAGTTGTCTCTGTGTCCAATTTTAACACAATTAAACTTACAACAAATTATCAAAAAAAATCAAAAGAGCTCAAAAATATAGTCTATTTTTTTAGACGAGGCAATTATTTTTTAGGAATACTCTGAATCTTAATAGTTACAGACAAAATACTAAAAGAGAAAAAAAAACACCAAATTCATAGGTAAGGACCCAATAATTAATAGGTAATATTTAGCCATCTTGATGTTTGCGCGTTAACTTGTAACTGGTTGTTATATACTGTATAATTACTTTTTTATAGTAATAATAGGTACCTAATCATGAAATGTATATTAGTGAAAACTATTGTTTTTGTGAACTATTATAATGCTGTTTGTTCTCCAAATAAAGAAAAAAAAAATACGATAATTATCGAACAAATGCACGAATGCGGTAATTGACTACGAACTAGTACACGTTTGCCAATTGTTCTAGTGCGTACTAGTCCGTAGGCAATAACCGTTAAACATAGTACCAGGGAGGCCGTTGGTTGCTCACATGTTTCACAATATTAGTTGGCACACCATATCCTTACAACATTTTTTTTTTTTACAGAGAAGAACAATAAAGTGCACAGATTATTAAGAGTGCACCGAGCTTCTGGCGTTAGAGTAGGCGCAGCGGCTTTAACTTGGATAGACGGTCCTCGCGCTAATTTCGGTATTTCCTTCGATTTTTTTTACAAATGACAGGTTAGGTCTTGGCCTTCATCTCACCGGAAGTGACGACAACGCCGAAGGTGGAAGCGAGCCTCCTACGAGCTATATTATTGATTGTCGGAACACAAGAAATGCCTATAATTGATATCATGGCGAAAAATTTTGGTAAGACGGTGGTAGTTAGCCAAGCGAGCTTGGAAGCCCTACCACCAACCAAACCGAGCAGAAAAACTTCTGTCCCCATGGGGAAGCGAACCCGGACCTCCCGATTAATACTCGACTCGCTACTTACAAACTTCTATTCAAATAAATACCCATTTCGATAAATTATAGGCAATAGACGTTATAGAAAACATGTAGTTTTGTTATTATTTAATAGCTGATTACTTTCCGTGAAGCACTTACGGTGTGCTAAGAGCTTATATTTTTTTAGAGGTATCTTTGGTATTTTTTGGGGTCCGTAGTAAACTAGGAACCCTTATAGTTTCGCCATGTCTGTCTGTCTGTCCGTCCGCAGATAATCTGAGTGACCGTTAGCAATAAAGAGCTAAAATTTTGAATAAATATGTATATTTAAAACGCCGACAAAGTGCACAAATCCAAAGTGGAATAAAGTATTAAATTAGGCCCATACACGTAATGTCGGGACTGATTTTTTTTTCCTCTGGACCCTAACGTGTGATATATCGTTGGTTAGCTATTAAAAAATGAATAAGGGTTTTTTAACATAATTTTCCGATGAAATCTATATTTTCTGAAATAATCCCTCCGAAAGTTAGAAAACATGTGTCCTCTAAGTTTTGAACCATAAGTTCAAAAAATTTGAAAAAATTCTCAAAAGTAGAACTTTATAAGTACTTTCTAGGAAAATTATTTTGAATTTGATGGGTTGAACAGTTTTTATAAATTTTACAAAATTATTTTGAATGAAATTTGTGTCTTAACCATATATGCAAGCATTTTTTTATCTCATATGGAAAACTACGGAACCCTATACTGAGCGTGGTCTGACACGCTCTTGGCCGGTTTTTTTCTATCGAGCCAACTACGAGTAATTGTGTTTCTAACCAATATGATTCATAGAGTAAATCCTTAAATATCTTGCATATGAGTTACATAATTATAGCTTTAGTAATAACAATACAGCAGGGGAACCAATGAATGCAAATATAGCGCTAAAAGCTACTGCACTTTTAACGGCTTAGTCGACACTGTAAGATAAAAAAGTCTCTGAGCACCACATCGCGCACGAGTCTTTTCTGTTTTCTAGTATACGAGATGATCTATTAAAATACCAATGTTGTTTATTAAATAAATAATGTTTATGTGTACTTTTGAAAATTATATTTCGGAAATAACGCCTCGCGTCGACACTTGGCAACGAACTTTAAGTCAAATAATCTCAATATCTGTATGCCTAGTTTTGCTTGACTATAGACTCCGACTTCTTCTTCTTCTTACCCATGAAAAAGGTACAAATTGTAAGAGAAGGCCCTTTACGGTATAGACCGACGATCTGGTGAATGTTGCGCGGGATGTTTGCGGCGCAAGACCATTGTGGGAGGAGCTGATATGACGGACGATGAACAATAAGAGTGAACTTCTGTAGACCCGTTTTATTACCGAAAAGTACAATTTCAACATAGTTATTCGGACTACGGAGACCAAAACTTCGGTTTGCAATAGCTTTATTATGAATTTTTAATTTAATAAAGGGTTTTTCATTTAGAGCGCTCGAACTTTGAAATTAAATAAAACAACCTGTTGGAGCACAGATCACTGAGAGCCGCTTTGTTGGAGTGATATTACCACAATTTTTATTACATTTAAAAGAATATTCAGTGACATTAAGTGTGGAAAATAATATCAGCCAAATGGCCACCGCGACTCCGCTGTAGATGGTGGAATGGAGCTCAATGCCACCAAGAACGAGAGTTATGTTGGCCTTTAGGGCAGCAATTGACTCTGGTTTATCTGCGTACACAAGAGATTTCACAGAAAGTACTCGAGCGGTGTTAAGCCATACGATCTCGGCGGCCAGTTGATGTCGCCACCACAGGAAATGACGAAGCCCTCGAACTTCTCATTCAATAAATTTAACAATTAAACTCAATTTAAACCATTTCTACGCGTTGATAAAGCGTGTAGTGTTCCATGGTGAAATGTCACGACTAAATATGTAATGCCAAATTTGACAGCTATCGCATTATCAAGATGGCCGCTATGCGCTGTCAAATTTCGAGCATCCCCTTTCAAAAACCCTTTACAAAAAATCTTATTTGGGTAAAAATACTAGCATTTGCATCTTGCACTGTGGCATTCAAAACAGACCTCGTTACATTAGAAGTGCAGTCGTATCATGTCAGTCGTGCATTGTACCTCTGCATTTATTTTATGGTGATTAAATATTTTTTTTAAACAGGCTAGCTATAATCTAAAATTTTTAGTCAACCCTTTAAAAACTGCCATGTATAGACTCAATAAAGCTTAGTTTTCCCTGTGAACAATTTGCATATGTGGAAATGCTATTTCGATTTCCATTAATGTTACAAATGACACTGACACTTCAGTAGATGAATGGGTCAGTAAATGACTGCATATAGGGGGTGGGGAAACACTTACTTTTATGGGATAACTGGAAAAGACCCATTTTAGGGATGTGGACTTATCCCTAAAATAGATTTCTTCCACTGAACCCGTCACCCTATGAATTTTTGATGCTGTGAGTAAATATTTCGGAAAGCCTTCGCAAAATACTGTATTCGGATTTTTTATAAAGTCCCAGGACCATAAGCAATTCAAAAAAATAAAGCTTCCCCTAATGAATAAGTTCCCTTGAGGTCGCCCCCTTTAATTGTCTCAAGCAAGGTTGACGTCACGCACCGCGGAGGTCACGTCACGCCGTGACGCCTATAATCGTCAGTTACACTCGCTGCGTACGAAACTCCTAAACGAATTAAGTCGTCAAAGGTTTATTTATCTTCCTGAGTTATTTCACTTGTTCCATTAGCTTCTCTATTTCTTTGTTTGCTAGGTTCGTGTTTCCTCATGAGTTTGGTAAATACGTTGATAGCGTGACCAAGGGAATTTGGCCTTGTAAACTTAATTACCGGGTCTTTTGGAGACGGGCATTGAGCCTGAGTGATGGATAAAGACGTGACGTGAGTGATGCCTCTCCTGAGACGGTGAAGAATTTGGAAAATTGGGATTGGAGACTTCACTTAATTGATATAGTTAAAATTCGTTGGTTGAATGATTGAGAGTTCATTTTCTTTAGTAACTAGATTTTATTTTTATTTGGTATTTAAAGGGGGTGAATACTTATCCTGTTTTGTTTCCAAATCTATTTGGAGTTGCAGAAAACCTATTCTTTCATTATACTATAAAAATTTTCAGACTAGCTGAGATGCGTAGAGTAAGTGTGAAATATATGCTAGCTCTATTAAAAAATACACACTTAGATCACCTAAGTAAACCCACAACACCAAAGAAGTCACATGCGCGTTGCCGGACATTTAAGTGGGAATATGCTCTTTTCTCGAAGGTTTGGATATCGTACCGGTCCGCAGGCGACAATTCATTCCACATTTTGGTTGTGCGAGGTAGACAGCTCCTAGAAACACGAACCAACGAGTAGTATATTTATCGTCCAAAACTTAAATAAAGCTTTGGCTGTTGCCATTGCAGGCTTCAAGAGCTCACGCTGACTAGAATTAAATGTTCGAATGAATGTTGACCATTAAAATAAATAAATGTTGGTTCCGCAGACAAGTCTTTAACGTCGACGTCTTAAGTACTGAAAATTTTCGCCATTTCTTCGGATTTGATAAAAATAGCTTAAATTATTAGACAAATCCAAGAAATGCTTTTTCAGTTTCAGTCATGAGAATTTTCCATGGAACACGTGGCGTTTTTGCTGTGTTAGAATTTTTTTTTTATTAATTACAAGCAAACCTGTGGCTCCTCTCTCGCCTGATAGCAAGCAAAGACCAGATCTGGGATGGATTACCTATTCACTCTCGATTTGAAGACCACAAAGGATAAGAAAGCGAGTGACCATGAATGTGTGCCGTTACATGTCATCATAACATATCTTATTTATCATATAAATGTTTTACTCTGTGACAGAGCACCTAGATTTTATCTTGTAAAATATATACAATGACATTTTTGTTAATTTGGTCAATTTAGTTTCTTAATGGTATTATTCTTAATGGTATTATTATGTTTTTAATGGAACTTTAGGTCTATTAGTTTTAACAACTCGTAAATATAAATGTATATGACTGTTTGTTGTCCTAAATAAATAAATAAATAAAAAAATATTTTTATACAATAAACATAAAATTTGTATTGACATTAATTAATAGGTAATATTTACATTAAACTGTATATCTCAAATTGTCAATACAAGAAAATCTTAAATTATAAAATGAAATAATTTTAATTTAAATACTTATATGATCATTCAGTGTTTGCATGCCTACAATAATGAAGGCAAATACTGTTGATACTTATTGAAACAACAACAGTTGAAACAGTTTATCCATGGGATTTGCAAACAAACGATTTTATTATTATTTTGTGTCACTAATTGAAACAACAACAGTTGAAACAGTTTATCCATGGGATTTGCAAACAAACGATTTTATGAAACAACAACAGTTGAAACAGTTTATCCATGGGATTTGCAAACAAACGATTTTATTATTATTTTGTGTCAGTCACTATATCACGACCTCCGTGGTCGAGTGGGCTGCATGCCGATCTCAAGGCGTTGATCCCCGGTGGGGAGAAACTTTTGTATGACAAAAGCAGGCGTTTCTTCTCCAGTCTTGGATATTTACATATGTATTGCGTATTTTCTGAATATTCATACGTATTTATTTATTTAATAATTTATTGTACACAATAAAGAAAGAAATATACAATGAAGAAATAAAATCATCTAGTATCCGTAACACAAGCAGCATTGGTTGCTTAAAATGGGGCTGGTTGATAGGTGTGAATGTCTGAAGATATTTATTTATATAATTAAGTCTTAAATCCGCCATGATAAAATCCAGTACCTAATAATAGTTAATGAAAACGTCCATTTCCTGTGAGCATCCCCAATGATACTGTAGTGTGTAAAGTGTGTTATCCTCATCAAATATTTGTTTACGTAAGTAACCCTTAGTAAACTGTACATTAAAACGTTGAATTAATTTATACCATCCTCGGCGAAACAGGATTAGGGGAGTTTATAATACATTGTTACTATAAGTATTGTAACGAGGCGCTATATCAGTATTACTGACTCTTTGCTGTTATTGCGCTCTTCTCTGGCCATTTTCTCTTTGTTTCTGTTTTTAAATTTGCCGTCTGTCTCCTTTTTTTCATTGTTTTGTTCTCAAATATTGGGTCCTTACCTGTGAAATTAGTGTTTCTTTTCTCTATTAGTCTGTAATTTTGTATGTAACTATTAAGATTCAGGGTATTCCTAAAAAAATTATTACCTCGTCTAAAATAGACTTTATTTTTGAGCTCTTTTGATTTGTTTTGATAATTTGTTGTAATTTTAATTGTGTTAAAATTGGACACGGAGACAACTCTTTTTAAGTGCCTCCCGAATACATCATTTTATTTGCATTCACTTAAAAACGATAAATAATTTTTATGAAGTGTGATATTACACATGTTACTAAAGCTTGTCTTATGATAGATGCCAAATATTATTATCTTTGGATTTGTCGTTGTGAAGAAAACTGAAAAAATGTTAGTATGGAAAATGCAGAATTCCCCAAAATCTCCATACAAAACACCAATTTCATAGGTAAGGACCTAATATCATTCCTATCAGAGTCAGCGTCTGGAGCGGTTTGCTCGCGGTAAATTATTATAAATATTGTAATAACTATAAAGGTGTTAATAATAAAATTATCAAAACTAGTAACGTTTGAATTCAAGTATTACTATGGCAAGCCCTTCCTTTGATAATATATTTAAGTTTAATATGCAGTGATTTTTGAAATTTACCTTTTTTATAAATTGTTTCAGTGTGCCTTATTTCTTTATTAACAAATATACCAATAAGTGACAAGAGCTCCTTTTATTTTTATCCATATCCTCCACGTCACGGTATTCAAATACAGCCAGCCTTAGTAAACTGGTAGTGGATGCAGTTTGATTTTGGAGCTGGAGGTATCGTTCCGAGAAATGTACGATCTTCAGCCTTGATTCGGGCACAGGGCTTCCTCATGGAGAATCACCCGAGGAGTAGGGGCCGTACACCCGCACGCTAGCTCAATTTGGGTTTATGGGTAAAAACGGTTGCAATACCAACATGCCTTCCGAAGCACGGAAGAGTTCGAGATCACAATGTTTTAGTAACCCATCTACAGCCTGACCATGGCGAAAGTAGCTTGGTTCTCGATATCGAAAGCCAAAGCGTACTAAACACTACGCTACTGAGCTCCTCGTAAAATTTTTCGCTACTATGAGGCAATGCAAACACTGAACTAATTTCCGAAATGCTTACACCCATAGTATCAAATTGCTTGTGGAATCGGGACTAATTCGGTAATACTTGATTTAGGAGCTAAATCACACGTTTCCGGTGGCTTGACGGCCGCACACAGCCAAGCAATATAACGTACGTGCCTAAAGGCAACAGAGTATATACCTAACCACTACGCCTCCGGGCTCCTCATCCAAATCCATTATACTATGATTGCTTTACATCCAATTTGTACCAGGAATGATATTGCAAGCTCTTTGGAACTATCCCGGTACAAATATTCAGGATATTCATCCTAAACTACTGGCTAAGGTCGGCGCCATAAATCCTAACTCCATTTTGTAGGTCCATAGTTCAAGCTCAATATGACGCACTCTCGCATAATTTCCTATGCTATTTAGAATATAATATGTAGTACGGATTAATGTAGATCTACCCCATTTTAGTAGATTTAGTTTGCGTTATCATTTAGCCTAAATTGAGAAGCTTTATTTGGACAGTCGTTTTATGTGCACTAAATGACATAAACAACAGTAACGTTAAAATTTATCGTGATCAAGCGCGCGCCTATTCGTCCTAAAATAAACACAACAACTACAGCTATTGATCGAATCTTGAGCACCCGTCAGGCGTAATAGCACTTCCTATAGAAGATCCAGAAAACTCTTAGAATCCATTTACTCTCGTCTCTCCCCAAAATCCTTTTTTTAGATCGCAAAATCATTTTTAATTTGAATGGCATTAAATAAGGAAGTCCAGCTTTTAGAGAAGAAAGATCTAGCATTATATTACATCTTCACACTGCAGTGTTGTGTTCGCGCGGTGAGTAAGGTCACCAGGTCTCATTAAGGGTTTTATCGGGCCAATCGATCAATGGTAAAATAGATTAGTCGACGTCGATCGCTAGATTCTACCATATAATTAATCGATTCTATCATCGATCGATGATTTTGTCGACGTTCGTTCGATTGGTCTGGTAACATCATCCAAAGCGTTACTTTTGGAGAGAATGCTCGTCGCCTTTGCCATCAACGTGAGCCTTTCCCTTAATGTTTATCTATGTTCCTAAGGTGTTACGAGTGTTTACATGCTACGTTAACTTTATCATTAAGACATTTGCTGGTTTGCCACTCTTCTCTTATAAAAAACAACTTGAAATGCATGTTACGTAAAAGATTTCATATAATGAGAAAAGCGTGCAAAATTTATCCATTCACATAAAATGCACGTCTCGTTTCTGTTCGCGTTCCAGAAACAATTATAACGAAGAGGAAAAATCTATTAAAAGATACGACGCGAGTCTAGTGGACGACGTAAAGGACTACTGTACGTAGCGGAGAAAAACGATCTAGATTGTTTCCGTCATAAAGATTTGTATTTCAGAAAATATTACGCCATAAAACGTAAACAGGTAAAAAAGATAGGTAAAAAAAGGATAATAATCAATGAAAATGAAAGCTTTAAAGAAATGTAAAAATAATTAAAGGCTTCAAAGATTTCATTCTAATTTTAAATATAAAGCTTTTTGTTGCCTTTATTCTCTCTTATAATAGGATCAGGAGATTTTCTTAGGGGTAAATTCCTTGCCGGCTGGTTTTATGCATGAACCGATTTGAATTTTTAAAGCTTATGTTAAATTATGTTTCTGGTATAGTTAATATGTGCTTACACAGCTACAAAATATCAATACACAGAACCTACAAAGTGATTAATATTCTGAGAGCGTACTGCATATGCACTAAATTTTTCGGGTTTCCTTTGTTAAACAAGACGCAGAATCTGATTTCCGTCAAGATTCAGATAAAATAAACAAGACAATATTTGTTATCGCGGACAACTTATGCAGGAAAAAACATTTAAATATATATTTTATATATTTATTATTTATTTTTTCAATGAGCCGGTACGATACTACCAACCCAACTCTTCGCTTGGGTGTGTGTTGGGTGTTGGTATCAGATTAGAGGTGGAGGAGTGTTGTGACCCCTTTTACTTTTCTTATCATTTCGTTTGTCAGAATTGAGCTGCCCGTCAATCTTGATTATTAAATAAGATATCAATCAATCAAAAATATATTTATTTTATAGGCTTGATATAAAAACGTCAATTTATGAATAAGTGAATCTACCACTCGCTCGGAACGCAGACATCCCCGAGAAGAGCGAGCCAGAAACTCGAGGGTTGCTCTTTTTTTCACATTTTTGACAATTCTTGTTTTTTATAAATGTTAGGCTAGTACAATCAAGCGGGTGAACTTTGATATTATGAACATAGATTTTTAGCATTATAATCAGGAAGAATATATGAGCACTTAAAACAATGAATATTTCTGAACATATAAAATATTATCAAAGATATATTGGGATGCAACAGTTAATATGTTTATTTCTTTAAACAGATCTCTTAGTGAGTCACGTGGCTTAAGTTGGTAGACAGCACGCACAGCACAATATGAATTACGAATGCACTACTTGTTATATATTTTAAGTTATATAGAAAACACTTACTTGGCAACAATCCTAGAGGGCTGAAGGTGGTCGAAGGTATTGGAATGGACTCAGACAGGCGAACCAAAAGGCGACTGCGTAACGGCACGTATGAAAAAGTCACCAAACCAAAACGTCCTTTTCCTAGCGTTTTGTCCAATGTAAATCACAAAAACTTTACTCAGTGAAAAGCGAGAGAAATATGCGATATTAAAATAATGAAAAATAATCGCGGTGCAACCTTTGTGCAGCAAAAGTAGGCCGAAAAGTCTTATTCGTTTTTGACAATTAACAGTGCGTTCCAAATTTGAAAATGCCTAAATAAAGCAAGTATGCCATTTTTAAATACGGAACGCAGTGTTGCGTTCTTCTTCAGGCCGTGTTTACCACTGAGTAAATCCATCAAGCCAGAGGATAATCCATCAATGCAAAAACGTGACATGTAAATGACTAAAACATTTGACCACAATCTCATTTGATGGAAAGTGACAAATGAGCCCTATCGCAAGCTTAAATAATGCCCTTTAATTCTTTTCATATGGTTGAGGTGTCGTGAAACCGCTGAATACGGGCAGCGGGTTATTGGTGTGGAAATACTTGAAGAAGCTGATAATTCCCGATACTATGAGGATTCTTGTCGTAAAAATCTTCAATCTGGAGTTGTTGTGTAACCAACACAACTTATTACTTACTTATTTTTGTAAACTTATTTTTGTAACACCAACACAATAACCCAGCTTTTGCTGTAAAATTATTCCTATTTTTATCTGCTACACTTTATCTATTAATATTATAAATACGAAAGTAACTCTGTCTATCTGTCTGTATCGCTTTGACGTCAAAACTATTGAACCAATTTAACCGAAAATTGATACATAGTGTAGATCCTAAATGTAAAAAATTTACGCCACTATGAACTTTGCTTCTCATAAAAGAGTAGGAGTAAATTTTCAATTACACCAATTGAGGCTACTTTTCCAATTTGAAAAAATCTTTCAGTGCTGAATAGCCTATTTATTGAGGAAAGCTATAGGCTACATACCATCACCTTATCACAAAGTAACTATTCTACTAGCACGAAGTCTTGGGCAAAAGCTAGTTGGTTATAATCATGAGTATCTCAAAAATCTTCTAACAAACATTGTCTACGCCATTCAATTGATATTTCATAATTATTATTCTGTTTTACTCTTTCTAATCATTTTTACACTCTTTATATTATCTGTGACACAATAGTAAGAAAATGTATATTTTATCTATGGTCATTAAATTTACCGCCTTCTCTTCAAACCTATTTACTAAGAAACAGGAGTTTTATTCTTTTATTTCTAAAAACCTATTATTCTCCTTATGTTCATCACGAACAAACATCGCTTTATCTTTAATTATTTACACACTCGTAACTCGTAACTGCGAGTTTGAAATAAAGCTCTCGCATATCAGTTGCGTAGTTCAGTTCCGTAGGTTCGTACGGAGAATTAGTTTTAGTCTCAAATAGTTGATAGCAAAAAGTTTTTAATTAAAACTACGCATGTTAACTTTGTTTTGTTTAACCGCGGACACCCTCGCTGATGACTGTGTCGTTAAAATTTGCCTCTGATTTTAATATTCATATGAACTATACATAACAATATTTTAGCTACTGTTGGGTTAACTTTTGTACTTAAATTCGTACGCGCAGTGTTTATGAAATGATGTATAATAATATGAAATGAAATGTGTAAAGATATCAATTCATATATTGGGTCCTTACCTATGAAATTGGTGTCTTAGCAATTTGTCCGTAACTATTAAGTTTCAGAACATTCTTATAAAATAATTGCCTCTTCTAAAAATAGACCATATATTTGAGCTCGTATTATTTAATTTAATAATTTTTTGTAACACAAAGACAATTATTTTTAACTGCCTCCCGAATACATAATTTGATTTGCATCAACATAAAAACGATGAATAATTTTTATCAAGCGTGTTCACACACATATTGCTAAAGCTTGTCTAATGATACATGCCTAATATTATTATCTCTGGATTTGTCGTTGTGAAGAAAATTGATAAAATGTTAGTATGTAAAAGATAGCTTTGTTTTCGATATCGAAAGCCAAAGCGTACTAACCACTATACATACGATAATTAATCATTATAATTTTATTTAAAAAAAAATATTGTAATGTATGTGAATTTTAGTTTTTAATATCTTTATATTTTTTCTCTTGTGCGCTAGTGTCTCTTCCCTTTCATTACTAAATCTCACACACCTGTGATGGGTTGGCTGGCAGTGATCTCTATTAGAGATAAGTTCTCCAATGCATAATTTTGTTTATTGGTGCAATAAAGAGTTTAATAAAAACGTGTACATAATACAGAACTAAATCTGGACCATGTAAACGCACGGAAGTATCTTTGTCAGCGATCTAGGTTATTTAATTAAGCGCCCAATCGAGGTCTAATTAAGTAGAGGGATTACCTGGATGTTCATTAACGTACTTTACAGCGGTAGCCGAGATAAAACGTACAGAGCACTACTCATTCGAGAGGCCGCGGAAATCGCGGGTTCGATGCCAACGCCTGTACGGTCGGCCAAGAAAGTGGTGTACCAATTTGATTTAGTTCGCTAGTCATCGAAAATTACAACAAGGTTCATATTATACATGTTGGAAAGAGATGCATAGTAATGACGTAAACCTAAATCATAAGTATTCATACGTCATTGGTCACATAAAAGTGCACAACATTTTAACCTCATAAGACCTAATATAACACACACATAACCTAATATCATACGATAGCAATGTTGTCAGATCAAGGTGCAAGCAAAATAAATCTTTATTGCACTATAAACTGCAAGGGACATTTCGCCTTAGGGTGGTACACCACTTTCTTGGCCGACCGTACCTCTGAGTTTGAATAAAACTTAAGTACATTTATAATGAATATCGCTTGCCTCACATTGTGCCCAGTGCATGGCAACAGGCTCGCCACCTGCTACATGGGGACTTAACATATCTGGCGAAATGTGGGTGTTTAACACCACCGCCCAACCCTCCGGGGAAAAAAGGCGTGCTGATATGCTATGTTAGGTTATGTTGGTTCTTGGTAACCGATAAGGGCGATAAAACGAACGCGGCGTCATCAATACCTGTTACGTGCTAAGGTAGACAGATTTTTTTTACATATGACAGGCAAGCTTTTGGCCTTAATCTCACCTGACGGTGACTGACGATAAGGCCGCAGGTGGAAGCGAGCTTCACCTGTATTCCTCAACAACCGAGGAAATGGCTATCTTTTTTCTAATTGCCGGAACGCAACAATGCTTTATAATTTTGTTATTATGCCGACAAATTTAGGTAAGACGGTAGTAGCTAGCCAGGCGGGCTTAGAAGCCCTACCACCAAACATAGTGAAACACATGAGGATGAGGATGGGCCGTAACACCACCACCCTGGCCCAATGCGGGGTGGAGAGTAGAAACGGTTGCAGTAACGACCGGTACCAAAGGCTTAACATGCCTTCCGAAGCACGGAGGGGTTTTACCTCACATGTTTTGGTCACCCATCCAGAGCCTGACCATAGCGAAGGTAGCCACCCAGCTCCTCATTTTTTTTACTTTAACACGTTACAATGACTGCTTAATTGGTTGAGTAGCATACTAGTTCGACAAGGTAATAATTATATATCTCTTTCTGGAAAAGCTTCAAAGAATTAACTTTGACCTTCAGATGCTTTCAAAATCATCTCCAATATAATCCACTGAAAATAGAATCAATGAAACGTGACGAGCAAAGAGCAAACGTTGCCGAAACATTACTAATTAGTGTTTGTTGAACGCTGTTCTAATCAAGCAGCTAACCAGGACTGGATTATCAGACATACCTACGCGTGACACCAGCCTACGTACGCTCTATAACTACGGACGACTGGAACCACAGATATAGATTAACATAGATGACGCAAATGCATGTGCTGCGCGTGTTCGAAAACCCCGACCAAACGTCAAGGTTGTCCGCTGCTAACTAGACTGCGCGCGCCCGAATGACTGCAAAAACAAAAAAAAAGCCGAGTTGTGTGATAATTGGCGGTGGAGCACTGGCGGTATGATAATATGATATCTTTCAATCAGTTTGGATCTTCAGTCTCAAAATAACGGCTGTGACGTCACAGTAGACGTAACACAAATCGCTATACTTGCGTTATCTATGTAAAATATCAATGGGTCCCATGTATAAGAGCCAATGTGCAAAATCACAACCTTACAGGAGAGGCTCCTAAAGTTTGAATTTGGAATAATTTTCAGACGGTAACACCAAAGTTACATACATACAATCACGCCTGTAATCCCCGAAGGGGTTGGCAGAATCCGAGGAGCACTGTGTTCCTTAAGACCACATTTAGGTCATTTAGCCATACAAAAATTGGGTTTAGTTAGATGGAAACTCGTGAAAAAGACCCAATACACCCTTAGTCGCCTTCTACGACATGCTAGGCAAGAAAAGCAGTTGTCACATTATTTTTGTGTCCCGGACCAACACGGGGTATTTTAGTTGGATAAATAATATATATGGCTTAGTTTGTTCATATTTTAGTTTTTTTTTTGTCTGCACATTAGCCCTGATACGCTTTTCCTAAATATTTTTTAACAACTTCATAAAAAGGCCTATGTCAATTCATAAATAACAACAACTTCATAAATTTATGCTATCAGAAATTAGGACTCAATGCATTTATATGCGATAATTTGAATGAACTTTTCAATGTGATTGTACCTATATAAATTCTATTCGTTTATACAAATACAAAAATACTTAAATCTTTATTTTCAACCTTTTACAACAGTTTAAAGGTCCCGTGTTGGTCCGGGACACAAAATGAATGTACCAACTGCTTTGCGTGCCTAGCATGTCGTAAAAGGCGACTAAGGGCGTATTGGGTCTGTAATTGTGTAGGCGATGAGCCAGCCACTTGTTACTACTCTTTCACGATTTTTCATCTGACCAAACCCAATTTTTGTATGGCTAAATGTGGTCTTAAGTAACACAGTGCTCCTTGGCCTCTATAAACCTTAATACATAGCATAAATACGGTAGGTTACAATATTTATTATACTTTTACTAAACCCTTAACCAATAATATTATTAGTAATATTAAGTGTGTGCGTGTGCTCGTGAGTGTGTGCGTGCATGTGTGTGTGGATGTACGCGCGCGTGTTGTATGCATATATATTTGTTTATGAAATAGTGGGAACTCCAAACACCGCATCCTACACTCTTATTAAGACAGTTTCAACTATACCATCAATTATTCACCCTGACAAATGAGTGAGCAATATTTTCTTCACATTTCAATATAAAGATTAATCGCACATGTTTGTGACACAGGTGTTCTGCGGCGAACAAATTACGGACCCACTGGAACGAATGCTTACCTTCGTAAAACACGTTCATTTGATTAGCCGCCTCATCGGTCTGTCGTGGAGATTGATTTCATTCATTTATCGCGAAACTAGACTTATGTATTTTAACTTGCTTTCGTTTCTAGTGAATACCTAAAATAATAATTATAATATATTCTTGACTTTCTACTAAGACGTTAACTTTTCTATACTCTAGTTAACTTTGTTATTTTGTGAGTTAACTTAGTCGCAATTTTTAAGGTAATAGAAAAAGCCCAAATAATGGACCCAGTCTGTAGGAGAACTAAGGTCACCGACATAGCTCAAAGATTGCAGAGCAGGGCGCATTTCTCGCAGAACTGACCGCCGTTGGGGCAGAAAAATTCTTGAGTGGCGGCCACGTTCTGGGAAACGCAGCGTTGGTAGGTCCCTGGACCGACGATCTAGTGAAGGTCGCGGGAAGCAGCTGGATGGGGACAGCACATGACCGATTTTTATAGAAATCTTTGGGGGAGGCCTATGTCCAGCAGTGGATGTCATATGGCTGATGATGATGATGGTCCGAGTTGCCTTGATTACGCGTTGACGCCTATATCCTCGAAAGATTATGCAACTGTGCTAACATCCATATTTTAATACACAAGAAAACAATTGAAGAAAAAACATTAAAGAACAACAACGACACATGATTCAAGAAAAACTGATGCTAGAGCGATGCCAGAGAAATCGAATAAATAAAATTGTTGTATCTGTAAAATACAGCAATAAATTTTTTACATGAGATCACGAATAACTTCTGATTATCTTTCTCCACCTCATTTTATTTTAAATTTCTAGTAATTACTCCATGTAATTAAATGGGCATTACTAGCAAAGGACACTTCAAAAAACTGCTTAAAAACCATGTCAGTCATCGACATCCTTTTGAAAATATCACGACAACAAAAAACATTAATGTTTATACCTTCCATTGGAATACAAATCACCAATCTGTACATTTCGATAAAACCCTCATTTCCCGAAAAAGCTTTCAATCCACAATGTGGCCGACAGATTATTTCGAGTGCAATTCAGTGTTAGGAAGCTACTGGAATTAAGAATAACGTTGTATACGAAGCATCGTTCCTTTAATTAGCCTTTCTAGTGACTACCAGGTTGGTACTGATTCTATTTCTGCAACGCTTTTTATTATTGATATATTATAGAATAGTTCTTGTAGTAGAATAGATCTTTGCTGGCCCCAATTGTCAACCTCACCTGCACGCGTCGGCAGTTCGTATGAATAGCTGACGGCGTCGATCATCTTGAACGGCGCGGTGCCCCCTGCTAGATAACGGACGAGGCTCTGGCGACCGAGCAATGGCGGTATAACCATACCCCCGGCCAGGCAACTGGCTGGATGAGGCTTCAGCAGCCTTGAGGTATAAATAACCTCTAAAAGGCCTGGTGCAGAAGGCAACGGGAAACCACTGCACTACATTCCCTAGCAGTTAGCTTATAATGAAAAAGTCAAATATAGCCACGGCCCCGAGTGCCCGGCGTCCCTTAAATGGGACAGGGGTGCTAAGAATCCCCGGGTGGAAAACCCTCAGAATAGGAACATGGAATGTTAGAAGTTTAAAACAGGACGGTAAGTTCACTAATGTTATAAAGGAAATTAAACGGTTGCAGGTGGACATTCTTGGCATCAGTGACACTAAATGGCCAGGTCAAGACAAATATTTCACACCTGATGACTATGTCCTTTATTATTCAGGGAGCGACCAACAATCGGAACGATATGGTGTGGGTATTCTTCTCACAAAAGAAATCTCCAAGTCAGTCATAAATTTTGTCCCTCTATCAAACAGAGTCATGCTGATCAAACTGGAGGCTAAACCATACAACATCAATGTAATACAAATATATGCACCTACGGGGGAGAAACCATCATCAGAAATTGAGGAATTGTATGGGGATGTTGACACCTTGCTGAAAACCACAAAAAACCATGAAATTGTCATCGTAATGGGCGACATGAATGCGAAGGTTGGTTCGTCCATCGTTCCTGGTGTTACAGGTGCTTATGGCCTTGGACTTCGAAATGACAGAGGTGATACACTAATAGAATTTTGTCAAGATAATGATTTTGTAATCACGAATACCCTCTTTAAACTACCACCGCGCCGTTTGTATACATGGACTTCGCCAATGCACACAGCTGACCACGTAGTACGTAACCAAATTGACTACGTGTTGATCAACAGACGATACCGAAACTGTGTCAAGAAAGCGCAAACCTACCCTGGAGCAGATATAGGGTCCGATCATAACCCAGTAGTGGTGGACGTAAAATGTAGGCTGAAGAGAGTACAGCGAAAGAGAATGGACAAGAGGCCAAACGTACGAATGCTTGCTGAGCCCGACACAAGAGCAAATGTGCACAACGCCATCAATCAGTGGATCGTTGAATATCGCACGGAAACATCTAATTATGACCTTAACACATGGTCAAGTCTTAAGCAAGGTGTTAATGATATATGCTGCAAATACCTGCATTCAACACAACAGGTTAAGAAACAGGATTGGATGACGGACTCAATTTTGCAACTAATGGAGGACCGTAGGCAGTTTAAGGTTACAAACCCAGACCGGTATAGAGAGATTGATAACACCATTCGAAAAGAGATCGTGAAGGCCAAGAACAATTATTACAGTGATAAATGTGCACACTTAGAAGATCTTCTTCGCAGGCATGACAGTTTCAACGCGCATAAGTACATTAAGGAAATGGTGGGTCAAAGACGAAGACCTTTTAACAACTTGACAGATGCCAATGGGAATCTTATCTTGGACTCTGACCGAAAGAGAAAATTATGGTGTGATTATGTTTCGGAGATGTATATGGATCCATCAAGGAATATCGCAATGACGATTGGCGACACGGGCCCTTCTATTTTAAAATCCGAGGTTCTACGGGCATTGAAGTCTGCCAAATCAGGAAAATCGCCAGGACAAGACCAAGTGCCCGTTGAAATCCTTAAAATGTTAGAAGAAGACCAATTGGATGTGTTAACACAGTTCTTCAACTACATATATGAAACTGGAAATCTTCCAAGAGACTGGCTTAAATCTACGTTTATTACAATACCCAAAAAGCAAAACGCTAAAAAATGCGGAGAATATCGTATGATTAGTCTAATGAGCCATGTACTTAAAGTATTCTTGAACATCATACAGAACAGAATAAGACCGAAATGTGATGAACATCTGGGAGATAGCCAATTTGGGTTTCGATCCGGTGTAGGCACTCGGGAAGCTCTATTCGCCCTCAATGTTCTCGTACAGAAATGCAGAGATATGCAAACTGACGTCCTGCTATGCTTTATCGATTACGAAAAAGCATTCGATCGAGTAAAACATGAACAACTTCTGAGCCTTTTAAGTGACATTGGACTTGATGGTAAAGATGTCAGGATTATTCGCAATCTCTACGGGAATCAAGTGGCTACTGTGAGGGTTGGAGATGAGGAAACCGACGAAATTGAAATCAGTCGAGGGGTTCGGCAAGGCTGTGTTCTTTCTCCCTTGCTTTTTAATGTTTACTCCGAAGCTGTAATGGCAAATGCCCTAGCGGATATGGAAGCGGGCGTGAAAGTCAACGGTACGGTCGTCAATAACTTGCGTTATGCCGATGACACTGTTCTCATTGCAGCCTCAGAACGCGATCTGCAGGAAATAGTAAACAAAGTCAACGAACACAGCGAAAGAGCCGGGTTGTCCATCAATATCAGTAAGACCAAGTTGATGGTAGTCTCCAGAAATGCAGAGTTGAGTCCTAGCATATCAGTAGCTGGAAAACAACTAGAGCGAGTACGACAATACAAGTACCTTGGTGCTTGGGTTAATGAAGAATGGGTATCTGACCAAGAAATCAAGACCCGGATAGAAATTGCTCGAGCCACTTTCAACAGTATGAGGAAGGTTCTGTGTTGCCGTAAAATTAACATAAAGCTCCGAGTCAGGCTACTTCTGTGTTACATTTGGCCTGTCGTCATGTACGGTTGCGAAGCATGGACTTTGAAAGAAGACACTACGCGACGCCTACGGGCATTTGAGATGTGGTGTTACCGTCGCATGCTGCGCATAAGTTGGACGCACAGGATCAAAAATGAAACTGTGCTTCAGCGCGTACACGAGTCCCGAAACATAATGCGAACTATCAAAAGACGCAAAGTCGAGTACCTCGGCCACGTGCTCAGACACGATAGATATAGACTGCTTCAGTTGATAATGATGGGCAGGGTGGAGGGAAAGAGACGCGCTGGGCGACGACGAAAATCGTGGCTGCGAAACATTAGGGAGTGGACCGGCATTACCTCTGTTGAACAACTGTTTCGGCTTGCGACTAACAGAGAAGAATACCATAAGCTGACGGCCAACCTTCAGGATTGAAGAGGCACTAGAAGAAGAAGATAGAATAGTTGATTATGACCTCCCCTTAAGCAGTTGCACTTCTCTATTCTAATGCTGATCATGCAGACAATGATGACCTTGTGGGTTTGTAGGTGGGCTGCGAATTGCTTCTGTATTGGTGCAGGTTCTCACCGCACTCAGCGGTGCTTAAATTGATCCAGCTTCCCTTGAATAGTCAAGTCACAAAGTAAATATCCCTTTGGCGTTGTCAGAGTTCTATAAAAATTACATAGAAAACAGAAATTCTGAAAGTAGCCTCGCTTAGAAAGTTAAGAGAAAGGCTGATTAGTGTAGAGATAGTGAACACAATCATGAGCACGATACAAAAAATGAAGTAATGATGAATGAGAATAGGTAAAAGCGGCTATAACCGGCAGATTAATGGTACCGCAGCCGCTAGTGCACGCTTACAATTACACGGAGCTACCATAAAAAAAATAACATCGTTTTACAGCCACACGCGCGTTAAAATGTATGGAAATCTTGCCGGCGCTGAGCCAGCGCTAGCGGTCAGCGTACTAATGGAACGTCCCTAAAAGTTGTGAAATTTTGCATGCCTCACTATGTGCCAGATGCAATAGCTTGGGACATGAAACATCAAGTAAAATTTGGATGTCATGTTCTTTTCTTACGAGAAAGGGACTACTCACACTTATTCAGCTGCAAACGTCAATTTTATATGAGACGCTTACGCGGCTGAACGGACGCGGAAAGCTGAGTAACCGCAACTGCTGTTTAGCTGACAAACGCTGAATGCAACTGAATAAGTGTGAGTAATCCCTAAGTTGATGGATGGTACCACGATTGTGGTGAAGCAAATGAGTAGAAGAAGTTGGAATCGCAAGTCTCAGAAAAGAGTGTACCTACAAATCGCGGCAATCTAAAAAAAACAAGGACAAGGCAAGTGCACAATAATATGAGAAATTATTAACATTTACCATCGTATGAGCAATTGCTTAGAATGACACATTCTTAAAATAAACCTTTCCTGTTTGTTTGCACGAGGAAGGCCTGTGCCCAGCAGTGGAACGCAAGTATATAGGCTGACAACGAATAATACTTTCCCTGTCTAACAACAAAGAATTACTCTATACGATATTCCAGATCACAGTAAAACAATTTATAAATAGGTACTTAGGCAGTTACAGTTTCTTCATCTTCAATTCATAAATATAAGTTCTCTTTTGTGGATCATGTTTTATATTGCTTTTTGATATTGTAATTTAGATATTGTAATATTTTGTCGAGATATAATACCTGCTATTTCAAATAGAATCACGTTTCGATTGCCTGCTATTTATGGCACATCACTTTAAAGGCAAAGAGTTGACGTAACGATGTAACAGTGCAGTTTATAACGACGCCATTTCAACCTGTCAGTCAGGTATTCTCTCAGCGGCCGAACTATCATACATATATTAGGTCCTTACCTATGAAATTGGTGTTTTGTATGGAGATTTTGGGGAATTCTGCATTTTCCATACTAACATTTTTTCAGTGTTCTTCACAACGACAAATCCAGAGATAATAATATTTGGCATGTATCATTAAACAAGCTTTAGCAATATGTGTGTGAACACGTTTGATAAAAATTATTCATCGTTTTTATGTTAATGCAAATCAAATGATGTATTCGGGAGGCAGTTAAAATAATTGTCTTTGTGTCTAATTTTAACACAATTAAACTTACAAAAAATTATCAAATTAAATAATACGAGCTCAAATATATGGTCTATTTTTAGAAGAGGCAATTATTTTATAAGAATGATCTGAAACTTAATAGTTACGGACAAATTGCTAGGACAGAATAAAGACACCAATTTCATAGGTAAGGACCCAATACATATACTGACGTATAGATCACCTGACAGCTCAAAAATGCATTACCAATTTTGAATTGTGAATGTGTGCGTGTACTTACTGGTTACGAGACGATACTTCTTATAAAAAATATCGATAGTTGCAGTTACACCTAAGTATAAAATAGTGTTTTTAATTATCTCTTTTTAATTTTGAGTAACATTTTTTACTGATGTTCTCTCAAAACTATAATATCTTCTTTGGCTGTCTACTTGAATACGTCTACGCTTTCAATTTATCATATCGATAAATTGTAGTTTCACCTTAATTCGAAACAATTTGTAAGTAATTTCACTATTTATTTTTTGACTTTTAATAAAATTATTATTTCATAAAAGATTGCATAGATGGCGAACTCAAATTGATAATCTCTTTCTCGTTCATGCTTGTTATATCTCCATAAGCGATTTTTTTGTCTCTATCTTCTTTGGTTGTCTACTTAAATACGTCTATGCGAACTATAGACATTAGTGATGTCAAAATCATAAAGTAATAAAATAGTAACATATTTATGCTCGTACTTATCAGGTACGTACGAGTATAATTGGGACAATCTGAAATTAGGTCTGCAATAAAGATTTGTATTGGTAGAATTGATTTACATTTTTTATTTAATACATTTATCAATATCCTTTTATTTGTACATTTTCATTCTAAAAATATATTTTATAAAATCTCCAATACATCCAAAATGACTTTCCTTTTCAATAATTTCAAGTTTCTTTGCAATAAGCGATATTCAATCCGTTCAGTAAAAGAGTGGTTTGCCCGAAGGCTAAGTGTAATGAAACGAAGGTCTCGCCTAACCCGCATTTTGGGTTGGCATCTAATTTGCAATCATTCCCCGCTCCGCCCATTATATTTAAATAATATAATAAATAATAAAAATCCTCAGACATTCACTCCTATCAACTAGTCCCATTTTAAGCAACTAAATGCTGCTTGTGTTACGGATACTAGATGACGGACAAATATACTTAATACATAAATATTATCTATCAAGTATTGTTAAGTATAATAATTATTGAGAATATACAAAATATGATACATATATAATGAACATCCAAGACTGGAGAACAAATGTCTGAAAATTCATCACCCAAACACTTGCCTCCACTGGGGATCGAACCCAGGACCTCTCGATATGGCGACGCCTTGAGACCGGCGTACAGACCACTCGACCACGGAGGTCCTGTTGTTATTGCATGTTGAAAATACTTTTAGCTCCACATTATGTCATTTATACATATATTTTATTTTTAGATCAATTATTCTTTACCATATTAACTCGTTGAGGGCCAAGCGAATAAGCGCGTTCGCGAACATTTTGTATTTCTATTGTGTCTCGTTTTTAATTTTTTTTTAATGACAACATTAGTTTCCATCACATTTAATAAATACACTTTGAATACTCTACTAAATATAGACTTAAATCAAAATTTATTAATTAGTCTGCAGCGTAGCTAATTTCCATAAAATTTATTAGCGAAGTTTATTAACTTAATTACGCAAATGTACGAGTGGAGATAAAAGAAATCTATTAGTCGCCCTCTAGCGCCTAAGCCATTTATTTGCTAATTAGTTCGTAATTCAATATTCAAAGCTTTTAAAAGTAGGTCCAATCCAACTTTTCCCATAAAGCTAATCTACCTATACATATTATAATAAAACTATAGACATCGAACGTTTGTACATAGAAAAAATGCTTAAAAACAAGTCGGAGGGACGTGAAAAGAGGGAAAATATCAAAAAATGATTTATTTATATTTTTTGTTTCTCTGTCTGTTTGTCTGTTTGTACGGGCTAATCTCCGAAATGGACCGATTTTAATGAAATTTTGCATGGTGATACCTTATATCCCTGGACAGCATCTTAGATACTTTTTATTCCAGAAAACTAAAGGGTTCCTGTGGGGTAGTTTAAAACCCATAGTAACCGATGACGAATTCGCTGGCAACAGCTAGTTGATTTATATTTAAACTAGCTGTTACCCGCGACTTAGATGTAACATCGAAAATCTGAGTAAAAAATCTGTACACTTTGGCTTTCAATATTGAAAATAAAGCTACCTTCGCCATTGTCAGTCCTTGGATGGGTGACCAAAACTTTATGATCTCTACTTCGTCCGCGCTTCGCAAGGCACGTTAAGTCGTTGATCCTGGTCGCTTTTGGTATTACAACCTTTTCGACGCAAGCCGCATTTGGCCAGCATGGTGTGGTGGACGACACACACTCCTGATGTGTTAAACTTTTTAAAACATCCCATGAAAAGGTAGCAACTCAAGAGAGCTCAAAGATTTTTCCATAGATTTTTCAATCTAGAACAGAAGGCTCGTATTCCATAATCAAATTCAAGCGTAGGTATTCGAGTACCGTTGGAAAGAAATGGCGCTATTCATCCACACATAACGCCATCTCTTTCTAGCTGTGCTCAAACTGAGATTTACGCTTGACATTGACAAAAACCTTCAAAAACCTTTTTAGCTCAACCACAAAAAGTCTGACACTCGAAACTTTTCAAGATAATTTACCTCATGAAAATCTAATTAGAATTTACATGGGGGTCACCTTGATGGCTCAAATAGATTCTTTTTTGTGATGTAAAAAAAGCCCGCATACTTACATACATACATAAAATCACGCCTGTAATCCCCAAAGGGGAAGGCAGAGTCCAAGGAGCACTGTGTTCCTTAAGACCACATTTAGCCATACACAAATTGGGTTTGGTAAGATGAAAAATCGTGAAAGAGTAGCATACCGCATACTTTGTGACAGTAATTATCAGTATTTGCTGTCTTGAATTTTATACACGTTCAGTCGCACATTCATGCTCATAATAGGCACGAGACAAATGACGTTTGGAATAATTCGTTACAGCATCCTTATATTATTTGTAGGTCTATTTATGGTAAATCTTCTATTTTCGAATTTATAAAAAATAACTTTTTAGAAATACATGTTGTGAAAATTTTATTTTTATCCAAAGAATTTGGATTTAGAACCTTTTAAAAAAACATCCTTATATAGAGGTGATGAAACCGTCTCTAATTGTTTAATAACATCGCGTTTCAGTGCATATTTTAGAGTGCCCCAACATTCCTTAACCTTATACGAGAGGTTAAGTCAAGTATACTCGTAGAGCTAATTTCTTTCTCTTATTAGAATATTGTACGCCCCTACTATCCCAAATTAGCTTCAGTAATAATTTCCAAGGACGTAATTTGTCTGCAAAAAGACACTAATGGACAATCGCGATATTAAAAATAAATCATTTTGCCTAATAACTG
This sequence comes from Parapoynx stratiotata, assembly GCA_910589355.1. NCBI lineage: Eukaryota > Metazoa > Arthropoda > Insecta > Lepidoptera > Crambidae > Parapoynx > Parapoynx stratiotata. The sequence goes on from OU342458.1 coordinate 2,519,209, forward strand.
ATCCAATTTATGACAAGGCTGCAAAAGGAGAAGAAATTCGGCGAGTTTTTGTGACTCTCCGGGGTTTGTTTGATTATCATTTCGCCCGCCTTGGTTCGGATAATAATATAAATTACTTTTATCAAAACTGTTGTTTACAATATCGTTTATTGTTTTCATTTATTTAAGTAATTTAGGACAATAAAACTTTTAAGATAAAACATAAAAATATAAATGGATGTAAAAATATAAGCCCCGCCGCGACAGTGCATCACTGCCGTGACCAGGATTCGAACCTGGGTTACTACGGCCACAACGTAGGGTCCTAACCACTAGACGATCACGGCTACCGAGGCTAATAATAATGCTACCAAATTTTTGAGTTGTATAAAATGTGTCGATGAAATCACTTTCACTTTTTACGCCTCACTGACTTGGAAGGCGAAAAAATGAGGCAACATCGGTCGTGTAACATCGATAAAAACTAGGACTGAAAAAGTAAGCTCAAACATATATCTACAATTGAATAATATTATAAAAACACACAAAATTAAATAGACACAGCCCCGAAGGTGTATAAGCATCCGCATCTCGCCACAGGATTATCGCTACCTTATATTATTATGGCATGTAATGTTAAATTCCTCGAATTCGGACCTGCAACCAAGGAAAGCAGTACTAACCACCGGGAAAGGGAGATAATTTAACTTAGATAAGAATAATAATTATAATTATAAGAACTAAGAGTTACCTATTTATTTTACCTGTTTAGTAACTTATATATACCGAGATTGATCAAACAGAACCAGAACCAACCTGCCCTTGTTTTTAGTGTAAACAGTAAGATATATTTATATAAATTGTAAGATATTGTTTGGCCTGTCATCAAAATTGTAAATAAAATAAATCTTTAGTTTTTGGTATCTTGATGTATTATTTGTGATTTTTTGTAAACTTTAGTTGGTGTGTAAAGAGGAGTAGAGGAATTTAACATTACATTTGGCGCCCAATCAGGGACCTGAATCCTGGACCCTTGGATGGACAGGTAGTTCATAGGCCTTACTAGATACATGGTAATATTGTAATTTAAATTATGATAAGTGATTGTGCCTACCTATTATCGGTGATACTTTGGCAAGTAGATAATAATATGTCGGGGTAGAAAAGCAGATAAATATTTTATAATACTTGATACCCTTGAACTATGGACCGTTATTTAGCAATTTTATTAAACTCTTTATTGCACCAATAAACATAATTACAGTAAATAAAAAAGTATGCAAAGGAGGACTTATCTCTAATAGAGATCTCTGTCAGCCAATCTATCACCGGTGTGTGAGATTTAGTAAGGAGAGGGAAGAGACACCAGTAAATATAAAGATAATAAAAACTAAAATTAAAATACAATAATATAATAAAATAAAAAGAAATAGATAAAATATAATAAATGATACATACTATGTACACTATGTCTGTATTGAAAAGAAGAGAAATGGGGAAATGTGTAGATACCATTTTAGGAACAAAGCGCTAGAAATGCTTTATTCTAGATTTAAGATGATTGATGCTAATTTAATCAGTGTTCATGTAATAAATAAGATTGATTTCATGCCATTTGAGTTATTCCACCAACTAGTTAGTTATGTAGTTATCACCATTGATTTGCTTTGAGTAAATTAATACCTCATTAGTCTCTCGCCGTCTTTAAATAAGTTTTTATTTACTAATTTCTTTGCCTAAATGCTGTGACTATATTTCCAAAGCAATTGAAATTACTGTTGAAACAAATTTTGAGTGAAATAAAATTTCATTGGACTGAAAAGCTCTTCCAAAATTAATACATTGTTTTGTTGGCACACGTTTGATAAAAATAAACCTGGATTCTTGCAGAAAATGTCTTTTTATTAGCATATCAACTGGGAGTTCACTGCTGAACATACACATATAGATGTGGACGTAGACATAGGCTTTCCCCAAGAATTTTCATAACTATATCATCATCGGTCATCGGTCCAACTGTGAACCAAAAAAAAATATTAAAAAAGATTGGCCTTACACAACCACTGCCACCGCACGACCGCATGATTTCCGATACCTTTACGATATCTTATCACATATCCGAAATTCGTAATTTAATTTGCGAGTAAAAAAAGTATCGTTCCTGCAATCTCCTTTCGAGGAACAGTAATACGATTTCGTGGGTGCTGAGTAGAAGTGTGATGGGGACGCCGATTCGATTTGCAGAATAAGGCTATACGCGACCGCAATCAATTTCAGTTGACCGCTAGTGGCTCCTTTGTAATCAAACTTGTTGAGGACAAACTAAAATTGAATTGTGGAGCTTACTGCTTACTAGATAAAGACATTCGGTTTCGGAGATCTGGTAAAGGTACTGAACCTGTACTCTGTAGTAACAAAAACGTTTGTCATCATCAGGCAGTAAACTTATAGCCGCGTCCGCGCGCTTGGCACTCGCCGCAAACTCCAAACCTCTACAAACGCGCAAACGTCGCGCGTCGCAAGCGCTTGCGACAAATCTCTTTGATTTATGACAAAAAACCGATACTACATGGATCTTTCACTCATATTTACGTATAGGGGAGGTACCATTAAAAAATCAATTTTTTTTTTACATTTTATTTTACCACTTTGTCAGCGTGATTGATACAAAAATTTTAGTTTTTTACTGCTAACGGTCACTGAGATTATCCGCGGACGGACAGACAGACAGGCAGATGGACTTTAAGGGTTCCTAGTTGACTACGGAACCCTAAAAAATTTTTCTCTTAGGTTTTCTTATGATTTTCAATCTGACCTAATACGAATCTGTCAAAGAAATAACTAGAACTTCTCCTAGACTAAAGAGAATATTGTGGAATATTTTATTATAGGCTTTGTCATTTTTCAAGACCTGAGATACATTAAATATAGAGCTCAGTACTCTTGTTCGGACATCTGCAGGTAAATTATGAAATTTATGCTGAAGATTTTCAACGCTCCTCCTTTATTAGATAAAAATTAAATGTTTTTATAAAGAAGTTCGAAACCTTCTAATATTAATTACTTTCGGTCTTGCCAACTCATCAGAATACAAAATTCTAAAGTGCCTGAACCGTCATGACTTGCGGATTCAGGAGGATTCCTTTCTTCTCACCAAAGAGAAATATCGGATCAAGATAGTCAATATTTCATCTTAAAAAATGAACCTCTATAGATTAATATCACATTAGTTTCTTCCATTTACAAATCATGTGGTGTGGTAAATGTCTCTTATGAAATCAGTTATGAAATTCGATTACGTGTGCGCCAAAAGGGACAAGTGGGAAAAGTGGTATCGAAGGCTTTGTGTAAACACCGATAGAATGTTTTAGCCGATTGTTCGACGAAAGTATTCTTACAACAAATAATTTTTTTAAGCCTTCCAATTATAAATTCCAAACAAACTAGATATATTTATACAGTAGGGATAGTAAACTACAAAATTTTATTATCAAAAATTATATTTATAAAACCTGCAAAACAAAAGATAATTGGTGATAGAATAACTATTGAACAGTAAATTGCGGTTGGTCGCAACCGTTAAGTAGTGCTAGCTTTTGCCCGCGACTTTGTCCGTGTGGAATAGTTACTCTGGGATAACGCTTTTACCTGCGGCTTCATTTCAGAAAATCAAAATGGCGAAATCCCCCTTTGTAACCGACTTCAAAATGTTGTGCTATGTTACTTTAATACTGTTCTATCTTCTATGATACTGATTGAAATCAAATAATGTAAAAGGAAAATTTCTTTTAAATTAAATACTTGTAAAGAATAACGTATCTATTTGGGTAAGGATTAATATCATCTTTATAAAATAAACAAAAGGGTCAACTAGCCTATTGCACTGATAACGGCTTTCAATAAAACCTCTGATAGATGACTGCACTATCAAAGCGAGTAGGTATCATCCGTTGGGTTCTCCTATGGTTGTCCGAACAACGTTTTATATAATTTCATTTCATTTCATCAAAATAAATAGCGATAATTATTCAGTTCATATATTATTCATTAAGCATAAAAATTCATTTCATATAAATATTACATTTCACCTAATTTTCATTACCACGAATTTTGTTTGATCTCATTATCATTTCACATCATATACATTGGCAGCATGCAATTAGGTTTGCGTGTGCTCCGGCGCTACGGGAAGGCAGCCGGTGTTGTAATTATATGAAACGTTGTTCGAACAAACATAGGACAACCCATCAATTGGACATTTAATTCGCACATGTACAAAAATGGTCATCTACTTTTTGTGCTAACAGTACCACCATAACCGTAATAAAGCTTGCATATACGATTTTCGGGACTCTTTGATGGCACCCATTTCAATTAGATGATACCCATTTATACCTCATTATCATGATAAGGTATATTTCATTTACCAATGAATTTATTCAGTTCGGTAAGAGTCATTAATATTGGGTCCTTACCTATGAAATTGGTGTTTTTATTCTGTCTTAGCAATTTGTCCGTAACTATTAAGTTCCAGAACATTCTTATAAAATAATTGCCTCTTCTAAAAATAGACCATATATTTGAGCTCTTATTATTTAATTTGATAATTTTTTGTAAGTTTAATTGTGTTAAAATTAGACACAAAGACAATTATTTTTAACTGCCTCCCGAATACATCATATTATTTGCATTAACATAAAAACGATGAATAATTTTTATCAAGCGTGTTCACACACATATTGCTAAAGCTGGTCTGATGATACATGCCAAATATTATTATCTTTGGATTTGTCGTTGTGAAGAAAACTGATAAAATGTTAGTATGTAAAATGCAGACATCCCCAAAATCTCCATACAAAACACCAATTTCATAGGTAAGGACCTAATAATATTAATGTCTGCCTCTATATGGTTTACATGATATCTGGACGTCTAGATCTATTCATATGTAAGTATTTGGTACCAAATTCAAATTGTCTTTTCGTTATTAAATTTGACAAGTAAACAAATGAGCTCATGCCTGGTTTGGAGATGATTGATCATAAATGTTTTCGTCGAATTGATAACCTCCTTTTTTGAAGGCGGTTAAAACTAGCAGGTAGGTAGAATTAATAAAGTTTGGACCCGAATCGTCTGGTCGAATACTAGATTGACAGTTTAAAAATTGTTTAGGGTATATGTCATTGGACTAAGTATTCAATTATAGTACGTCTCAATCCAAGTTGCCAAAAAAGTAAACAAAACAAAGGTAATATTTCATCTCTAAAATGTTTTGCGATGACTGTAGGTAATTGAAATAATTTGAAATGGACAATTATTGTTACCGTTAATTATATTTAAGTGCCAATGTCCATGTAAAAAGTGTGATTATTAATAACAAATTCGGTAAGTCGGCTTTTTTCTTTACCTTTTTGGCAACTTGCATTGAGACGTACTATACGTTCTCAGAATTATTTGGGTATCTGAGAATAGAATAATAGCTGAGTTCTGATTTCATACTATATTTTAGATTAAGGGACGTTTCATGGGTACGCTGGCCGTCAGCGCCGGCCACGCGCGCGAACTTACATTACAGTTACACGGAGCTATAGTAGACTAATGTGCACGCGGAACTAGTTGGCCGCGCCTTAGGTATGTGAGCGGTGCGACGGAGAGCAGGGGGCGCTTGCTGTCATTACTCAATTCAACGCCCGTACTTCGCGACGGCAACACGAATTGAAAGTTCCGGCTACTTTATACAAAACGCACATGAGATTGCAATACCGAGATGAGTCGCCACCTAAGGCGCGGCCAAGGAGTTCCGCGCGCACTATACCGTTTCACAGCCACACGCTGGCCGCCAGCGCCGGCCAAACGCGCGCGCTATACGTCAAAATGTATGGAAAACTCGCCGGCGCTGTTAGCCAGCACTGGCGGCCAGCGTACCTATGAAACTACCCTTAGACTATTATTAAGCATGGCAAATGTTGAGTTATATGCTTGCACTGGTGGACATATTTATGTAGATTGTTGTAATCTAGTACTGAATATGTTCAATTTTTATTAGGCTATATTACGATATCAATGGAGCTTTATCGGCAAAGTGGCAATAGCAATTCTTTTATTGCTAACCTGTAGCATAAAATGTTGTCATAACCAGGAATGTCTGCCTGTTTTACTCTTCAAGTTGGAACCCAGCAAGAACCGACTACTGCGGGAGTATGATATATAACTCAGTAGGTATGTCTTTGGTAAATGAATTAAAAGCACGCTTTAAATCTGATCAGATTATAAAACAACAGAGCTATACAAACAGAATATGACAATATTCAATAACACCAAATTTCAACCCAATTCATTTCCCGAATCCACTTTAAAATTATTCATGTTCTCACGGAGGCGCGCCAATTACCGACAGTCCAATTAGTTGTCGATTTTGATGACTTTAATCCGCATCCCATTTAGGATTAACCAATAGATCAGAAACTGAAAATGAATACTGCACAAAAATACTTTTAAAACAATTTACTGAATGAATGACTGCATTTTGACTGTTTCATAGGCAAGCACTTTTAATTTTAACGTTATTAATTTTAATCGTATAATTCAAATCAAAATAAAACAAAAAAGTACCTTTATTTCATAGGTCAAACTGGGCACTTAAAATCGTCAACATTTTACATAATTATTTTACAATATAACTAATAATCATTAGGAGTATAATCTTAATTCTTGTTTTCATTTTATAATGTTATGAATAAAAAAAATTATGAGTAAAATCCAACTGCCTTGAAATTAGGCTTTTTAACGAATAAGATTGGTTTTAAGGTCATGTTCCTGGTTATGCAGAGTAAATTGAATCGTCCTTCCATTCTACCTAATTCGTAATGTTAAACCGTCGTATAGGCAGTAACTACTTAATTCTAAAGCCGTTAAAATGTTGTACTTATGTAAATCGACCCATTCCAATTTTCGAGGACTCTTTACGAGCAAGCCGCGAGCGGGCCATTAAACCACGTACTAATTAATACTCCTTGTAACATGACAATTACGTTCCTATAAAGTTCATAAATAATTCAGATCTTCGCAAAATGTACCGTTGTTCCAAAATCTAATGGCCCAAGGGACTACACGTTACGTCGATCAACAACGTACCTATAGTTATATGTATTGGATGTACGGTCTACCAAAATATTGGGTCCTTACCTATGAAATTGGTGCTTTTCTTCTCTCTTAGTATTTTGTTCGTAACTATTAAGTTTCAGAGTATTCCAAAAAATAATTATCTCGTCTAAAAATAGACTATATTTTTGAGCTCTTTTGATTTGTTTTGATAATTTGTTGTAAGTTTAATTGTGTTAAAATTGGACACGGAGACAACTCTTTTTAAGTGCCTCCCGAATACATCATTTTATTTGCATTCACTTAAAAACGATAAATAATTTTTATGAAGTGTGATATTACACATATAACTAAAGCTTGTCTAATGATGGATGCCAAATATCTGGATATATGATCTTTGGATTTGTCGTTGTGAAGAAAACTGAAAAATTTTTAGTATGGAAAATGCAGAATTCCTCAAAATCTCCATACGAAACGACAATTTCATAGGTAAGGACCTAATAGTTGGTTAAATACCTCTGAAGCATTGAGCTCAAAACTAGTAAAGGCAAACAAAATGATTGATGTATGCGGATTGACAAATGTTACGGATTGTGTTACGGATTTATTTGTAACTGCATGGTACGGCAAGTGGTGAAGCTACTTATTAAATGTATGACCTGGTTTTGTCTAAACTACTTTTTCAATTACTACAATTAATCAACGGAACCTTATTTTTATTTTCTTTATTTAATATTTTAGAATTAGTTTATTTGTAATAGAAAATGTGGTAAATTACAGTATATATAGCTCAGATATTTTTTTCTTCTTCTAAAACTTCAATGACGTTGTAGTTTATGACTTTAAAAAAACAATGTACAGGGAGGATAGTCTTGCATGAGTTTCTTGCTCCTGGTAGTTTTGTAAACGGATGGAGTAGTTTATCGCTTTTACGAAAATGTGTAAAATGCTTTTGACGTTCACAAACATGTGCTAAGACGCAACTAAATTGAATAAACGATATTGAATTTTTAATTTTGGATGCCCGGCCGCCATTCCCTGTGCCACAAGGGTAGCACATGAACTGTCAGAACTATGAGTTTTATACTGAAAATTATCGATATCGACATATTATTATAATTGAGCAGGTAACAACACTGTGCTCCATACAAAAACCTGCCATTACTTATACCTAACTGTCAAATAGTGGCACCATGTTTGTGTAAATGTTTCGGGTCCATAGTATTAAGGTCAATGCTCTGGAGTACCAGGGACTTGACATACGCCGGGCACTAGTTTATTTATTTTTTGATGTTTTCTCTACAGGCTCAATACCTGAATAATAACAACTATTATCCCCTAACTCATGTGTAACTCATATGTTTATACATGAGGAAGCCTGTGCCCAACAGTGGAACGTATATAAGCTTGAGATAATCACTTAAGGGTTAGTCAGAGACTAGGCAAAAGCACCGCAAAAGCTTTCCAAAAAAAATCAAAACAATCCTGTTTTAAAATAGGTACATAAAACTCTCTTTGAAAAACAGTGTTGACCCAGGCTTAGATTATTGGATTTGGAGCAGTGGACATTGTAAATAGAAAAACACGGACAGGCACGTGGTGCAGTACAGACGCCCTTTGGATTCTTGTTGGAGCAAACACGTGTCACAGTTCTTTGTTTACGTTAATATATACTACCAGCGACCCGCCCCGGCTTTGCAAGGGTTTCCCCCGTTTTACCCCCTTAGGGGTGGCGTTACGTAAAATCTGTTCTAAGCGGATGTCTATACCCTTTATGGGAACAGCTTGTAGATGTTATAGTTCCTGAGGTTTCGTTTTAATCCAGATAGCATCTCGGAATGCCACGAACAATAGATTAAAGAGAACAATAGAAGCTATTGTGTCCGAAGTCTGGTCTCTGAAGAGTTAATCAGTGGGTGGTGTTTCGCTTATTATATAGATTTCTATATGTAGGAAAAATGGATGGACCGTGTAAATGATGATTTGGAGGGAAGGAGTCAGTGGGGAAATGGCGAGTGATGCGAAAGAGTGGAAGAGGAAGACATTTTGCGCTTACCTGAAATAAACTTAGGAACAGAGCAGAATAAAAAAATATTTAGGACTGGTGAGACTGTCATATCGATGAAACTGTCCACAGCTACTTGGGAGGACGTTTTTAAGCTTTTCAACTGGAGAGGACTATAGTCTATCCATTTTGATCTGAGACAAAATGTAAACAAACCATAAAAAGGGTTCTTTAAGATGTCGTTACTCATTGTTGAAATGTTTTATCAAAAACATACGATTATTTAACATTTTCTTATTACATTTTTTTTAAATGATTTAAATTAAGTAATTACTTGTCAGCTTCAAAAATTTTTGGTATTTTTATTTCAATGTTATATTATTAACATAATTTTAGATTACTAAATTAATCGTTGCTACTAAAAAAGACCTAAAATGAATAGTATTCTCAAACTTTTATTATGAGTATAGAATACTTCCAAAAGAAGATGAACAATCATAACATGTTCATGACCCCTTGAATTTAATTGATATATTTAATATTTAGTATCATTTGAATAATAGCTTATTTTTTAAATACACTTAACATAGCTAATACTTATAAAACATTACTTCATTACACAAATAAATAATGTTTATAATCAATGATGATATTGGTACATTAAGTACGGCTTCTCCTTTTCTATTTTATTTAAAAAAATTAGAGCCCATATTGTTTTGTCCCAGAATTGGATAAAAAGTTTGAGAACCACAAATTCTTTGTTTACCTTTTATCTCAGATCAAAATGGATAGAGTATAGGCATCAACATCAACGGCGAGTACATGACTCATCTTCGCTTCACAGATGATATCGTGGTTATGGCTGAGACCCTTGACGACCTGGGTACAATGCTCAATGACCTCTGGAGTCTCCGAACAAGGGGGCTTAATTATTAATGAATATGGATAAGTCAAAATTATGCCAAATTCCGGTATTGCACCCACTCCTATAATGGTTGGAAGCTCTACGCTGGAAGTTGTCAATAATTTCGTTTACTTGGGACAAACAGTCCAACTCGGCAAATCCAGCTTCCAAAAAGAGGCCAACCGACGAATACAACTCAGCTGGGTGTTCGGGAAGCTACGCTACATATTTTTGGCTCATCTACCGCAGTGACTCAAGACGAGATGATTTAATACGTGCGTACTGCCAGTGATGACCTATGACACCGAAACATGATCACTTACAATGGGCCCTTTTATGCAGGCTTAAAGTTACCCAAAGACAATGGACGAGGAGATCCGTGGGAGAAATAAGAACCCGACATAGACATGAGCCATGAGTAGCAGTGGGCAGGGCACAATCCTCGCTGAACTGACGGCCGTTTGGGGCGGAAAAGTCCGATATATTATTATGTCCCTAGGTATATAATTATATACCAAAACATAGTTTTAATACATTTCATGTATTTGTTGTTTTGAGCATATTTTAAAGATTAAACTTAGTGACATAATTGTAGGAATGTAATGCGAGTCAATCTACATTGCATTGCAAAGAAAGTGTCACTTAGAAATTGATATTCCTTGTAAGATATTAATAAATCTCTATAGTATAACTATGGTCCGGAGTATAATTAATTATATTCCTAGGGATATAACTATATTACGGATATATCTTTCATCTGGCAACATATACATTATAATTAAATTGGAAATAACCAGTGTCCCTACATTGAATATTATTTTAAAACCTTAATGTGAAGGAAGTAATCGATCAGATACGAAATCACCAATTTACGAACATTTCTATGTATGATCGTGCATGTTTCACGCAAAAACTATGCGACAGACTTGCACATAAGGACTCATCTGCTGCTTGTAGAGGTGTTCGATAAGCTTTTTATAAAAAAACGCACAATTTCTCTAGTATCGAGGCAGTATAGCTTTTATTCAAGATAAAACAAAAGACGAACGCCGCGCGGGCGGTAGCGCAGCGAAGAGATGAAAATCTAGATTTTTTATGTATAAAAATCTAGGAGATTTTGTTTTCTAAGATAAAATCGGGTTTACTGCGAACGCTTTGCAGAAGGCAATCTTAGTTTTATATTTGGCAAATGTTATTTATTTTACGGAAAATTTCCTGAGAATTTGAAATCCATTCCTTTACATAGATATCTCTATCAGGCTGTCACACACCCAGTTGCACAAACGAACTTTAAAATTTAATGTCGGCATTATCCCTAATGTCCATTAAATTTATTTATTGAAGTGTCAAAAGAACACCTTAGCGTAGTTTTTACGTTGCACAAAACGACATTAGCACCCTATCAATGCTAAAGAGACATTAGTTAGAACTATTTTGTGTTCCAATTTCAAATTTAATAAACTTTAAAGTTTTAATGTCTCATTAACAAATGTCGTCTTTAAAAAATCTTTGTGCAACTGAGTGACAGTATGCCTAATTTGAATGAACAATTTCCCATTACTACTCAGCTACATTTTTTCCCTCAATTACTTTACAATTTTTGTCACAGACAATAATCTTCTCAATCTTAACTTTAGGAGATGCAAGAAACGTGCGTAACCATTTTTTTACAAATCATTGTTTCCTACTTAATTATAAGATACATAAAGGAAACTCAACTGAAAATGATTTATTCTTTATGACACTATTCTATAAGAATAAGAATATAAACAGACAATTGCTTTATGCCAGATTTTAAAGATATATGACACATATAGTGTAAACTGTGATAACAATTAATTATTATAACGTGTTAATTACCAATGTCTTTACTCGACCGTGTCACTGACTACATAATTAAATTAAATTACCACGGCAACCGACGCAATCTCTGCCGTAGCCGCAGGCGTCGAAAGTGCTCCAATTTCAGATAACACGACCGTGACACGATGTATGCGCAACTAAATACTCAGCAACTAAATGAACAGATTTTTAATTTACCCGGTTTATAGCGCAAGAAAAATATAACTGCTTTATTTGCCGGGTAATGTAACAGCCTCGGTAGCCGTGATCGTCTAGTGGTTAGGACCCTACGTTGTGGCCGTAGTAACCCAGGTTCGAATCCTGGTCACGGCAGTGATGCACTGTCGCGGTGGGGCTTATATTTTTGGAATTATAAAAAAAAATTCTAGCTTTAAAGAAACATAAATATGGCTCATATTTGAGACTACTTTGATCATTTATTGATGTCCGTGCTTTAAAAACACTTTCATAATAATCTTATTGACGACCTCCGTGGTCGAGTGGTCTTTACGCCGGTCTCAAGACGTCGCCATCTCGAGAGGTTCTGGGTTCGATCCCCGGTGAGAGCAAATGTTTGGGTAATGAATTCTGGCATTTGTTCTCCAGTCTTGGATGTTTATATATATTTTTATATTCAGAATATTTATATGTATTTATCTATTAAATATTAAATATTTCATCTCGTATCCGTAACACAAGCAGCATTAGTTGCTTAAAATGGGGCTAGTTGAAAGTGTGAATGTTGGAAGATATTTATTTATTTATTATATAAATTATGTTAACGTACGTGTACGCACAAATTTAAAAGTAGGGTGTCAATTTACACAAATTACCTATATCAATCGAGTCCCAATGAAAAAAATAATATTAGTAAGTAGTACGTGTGTAATTTTGTATATGAGAAGATTAAGAAATTTACCACACAGGGTCAATCACCCCTAAATTTCTGTCAATAACAGATCCATTCTGTGTTCAGAAGTTGAACGACTTGAATGAACCGTTCTATAAAAAGTAAGTGAAATCGTGGAACGATGACGATTAAGTTTACGTCGGGGCTAGACTCGGATATTGCGATTATTTCCCGCTGAACATTTAGTTTCTTTCTACTTCTACTGGACTTTTCATCATTCTTTTGCAAGATTGATTTTTCTTTAATGTGCTGGATTATTAGGTATTCATAGTTGGTGGCTAAAAAGAACTTTTCTGACGCAGCTTTTATTGTATGGTCAATAATTTTCCACAATTTCTGTAGTTTATTTGATTTTTATTTTTTTAAATAATTTTTAATTTAATAATAATTTTTAATTTCTCAGTTTAGGCATAGTATTATGTATTTATTTTTATTTATTTATATTATTTGTATTTATATTTTATTGAGTTTATATATTGTTTAATTATATATATCATTTTATTTGTTTAGTAATGTATATGTTTGCATAGATTTCTGTTTTGTCTTGTGCACTGGTGTCGCTTCTCTTACATCCTGAGATCTCACACACCTGTAACGGGTTGACTGGAAGTTATCCCTACTAGAGATAAGTCCTCCCTTGTATACTTCTGCTTTTTACATTGTTTCTTTTTGTTTATGTGCAATAAAGAGTTAAAGAGAGTTAATAAATAGGTGTACTCACACCAGAATAAACTAAAGGTAAAAATATAACAATTATTTTGATAATATACTAGTTTACAGAATATAAACCTTTTACAACATAGAAAATGTTTCAGAGCACATATTACAATGTACTTCAGGCCAATAAGCATTTTTAGTTCATATTGTAAAATAACACAACGTTTGATAATTATATCATTGATTAGTTATTTACATACATACTATTACGCCTATATTCCCCTGGGGGTAGGCAGTGGTGCATTACCTACCACACTTAGCCAGTAATTTATTGGTCCCGCGTAAAAGGGATTACCCCCTTTTACGTGGGATCAGGGGAAAGGTGTATGCAAATTCAATGTCTGCCCGTCCCCGCCCGGCAACTCCCCGCCGGGATAAACGCTTGAATATTAAAGTAAAGACTAGCTGTTGCCCGCGACTTCGTCCGCGGTTACTGGTTTTTTAACTATCACACGGGAACCCTTTAGTTTTCCGGAATAAAAAGTATCTAAGATAATGACCAGGGATATAAGGTATCACCATGCAAAATTTCATTGAAATCGGTTCAGCCATTTCGGATATTAGCCCGTACAAACAGACAAACAAACGAACAGACAGAAAAACAAAAAAAGTTTGAAAAATTATTTTCGGTATTTTCCCTCACATTACATCCCCTTTACTTGATTTAAAGCATTTTTTTTTCTATATGCAGACATTCGACCTCTAGCTTTATTATATGTATAGACATAGATATAGATGTATAAAATGCAATATTGGTGTCAATAAAATCTTATAGTGTTCATAATATTACAAATGTAAAGAAATCTGCGTCGAGTTATAGGTAAAAAAATATAAATATGAAAATCAGCCGTTACTTACAAAACTCGTAGCTCGAACGTAAATACGTTTATGAGAACAGTCATACATTTTCACCCAAGAAGGACCTTACAATTACCTACTGGTGATTCAAAAACATATGTCATTTAGCCAGAAACTTCGCTATAACAGGAACTCTGAAACAACAACTGGCACTTTGGTGTTGTTTTGCACCGTTTCGTTGCCGGAAAGGCTTACCTGTTATTAAACATGCAAAGATTAATTAATAGTAGATTAGTAGCCAAGGGCTGTAAGGCATCAATTGCAGCCTGAGATATTTAGGCGCACGAGCGCAGCGAGGGCGCTTATAGTTCGAGGGCGCAATTGATGCTTACACCCGAGCTAACTACTCTGCTTTACATCTCGATTGTGAGGTAAGTGGATAAAAAGGTATTACAAGAATAAATAAATTTATTTTCAAGAACAAAATTTAGCTTCGCCGTTCGATATTCAAAATTGATGAAAATAGCGAAGCGACCTCTTTTGTCATTGGGCTGAATGCATGATGTCTAGTGCCAGTAAGATGGTTAGATGTACGCGAACTTTTTGAAAGAGTTTTTTTTAATTACTTACCGCCCTAGGGCGTTTCTAGCTACATTATTAACCTAGGGCGGTAATTGGTCACTTACAACCCGCATTTGGGGGTATTAAAGACCTACTTATCGAACATGAGAGATGTAAACAATAATTAATCTTAGCATCAACTTTCATTACCTACTGGCTTACGTGATTCAGAATTGCGTACAACGAAATTGGTAATAATTCGTAAGCCAGGCGCTTAAGGGTCCGGCGAACAGTGAGTTTTTCATACAAACGTAATACCAAAATCATTTTCAATTTGAGAATATCTAGACATATCATAGCTGTTATTCGGATTAAGAAAGTATTTTTCTATGTTTCTGTTAAAAAAAAATTGTTCAAAATATTTATAAACTTATAAATACATACGATTATATTTCGTAAATTTTTTGACGTTTTCGGACATATTTTCCGCTTATTTGTTTCATATTAAAAACGCAATTAATCATTATGTAATTTTAACAGAAACATAGAAAAATACTTTCTTAATGCGAATAACAGCGATGATTTGTCCAGATATTCTTAAATTGAAAATTATTTTGGAATTACGTTTGTATGAAAAATTCACTGTTCGCCGGACCCTTAAGCCATATTATGAGTAAAATTTCAGATCGTTAAAGAGTAACCAACACACTGATAAGCTCTACGTAAACGAGACTTTTTTTAAACTAGGTATTGCCCGCGAATACGGCCGAGGTTACTATGGTTTTTTTACCAATCCCACGGGAACCCTATAATTTTCTGGAATAAAAAGTATCTAAGGTGTTGACCAGGGATATAAGGTATCACCATGCAAAATTTCATTGAAATCGGGCCAGCTATTACGGAGATCAGTACAAACATACAAACAGACAGAGGAACAAAAACTAAAAAAAATTTTTTTGGTATTTTCCCTCTTTTTACATCCCGCTGACTTAATTTGAAGCATTTTTTTATATGTACAGCCATTCGACTTCTACAGTTTTATTATTTGTATATAGTATAGATGGAATGTTTTGATAACGGCAAAATTATTCCAGTACCTGTACAAATAATTCTTTACGTAACGTGGCATAACATCACGCATAAAACCTGAAAATAATTATCTGTAGGTAATGGAACAATGACAAAATGCTATCTGCATACGTGTATTTGCTAACGCCTCCGGTACATGCCTTATGTAATTTTATTATACGTATTATTACGGCTTACCACGGTTTCCGCCCATGCAGTACCCGTTCTATTCGTATCCTTTCTCAGGCTCCAGAGTGGCTCCGTAATTTTAAGCATAACGCTTATTGTCATAATATCAAAATCAAAATTTAATTGGCTTAATCATCAAAAGGCATAATATCGCGACGCATAATTTTAAAAGTCCTAATATTCCTAACAGGCTCAAATTGTTTGTTATTAAAAGGCATAAATTTCACAACGCATAATATCATAACGCATATTCTGTAGGCATAATGAATGTTTAGCATAGAACCACTTTATACATGAGAAACTGTCTAAATATGTGTATTAAAATTTGCAATAACGGTCTAAACGTATTTAAGGATCTAAATACTCAATTATTTTACAGGAAATTACATAAGTGGCTCCTTGAAAAGAACTTTTATAATGTAAATGAGCTTGTTAGTTAATTGGATGATATTAATTAATGTACCTATTTGCTGCTGCAGTCATTAATAAATTAATTAAATACTTGAACATGCCATAGATTTGGCGAAACATGTAGATCTGTTTAATGTCATTATAGCGAATATCACCATCATTTTATGTACCGTGATTCATGTAAATAAACTATTATTATTATTATGAAATAATACAAAGCCCAGGCAAGCATGCAGCATGCCTGGTTTCTGTGCTCCGGCCGCGGCTCCTGGCGCTGTGGGACTCCGGCGCGGCGGTCCAACGCGAGCTTAAGATCGCAGACGGTTTGAAAGGTGGTGAGCACCTGCTCCTCAGCACACGGGCCACCTTGCCACTTCGCGCCTATGCGGGTTTAAATTACACTCTAAGGCACGCGGACTGGGGTGTACTAGTTCGAATCTGGGTGATTATGCTAAAAAATTTTAGGACTACCTAATGTTATGCCAAATGAAATTAGGGATTTTTATAGCTATGCTTAACAATAATATTATTATTAAGCATAGCTATAGAAATCCCTAGAAGGCATATGCCTTTAGACAGTTATGCCACTTGAATTTTATGCAAAAGAACAATTATGCGACATGACTGTTATGCTATTTGATGATTATGCCAATTGGTGTACCTACGACAAACGATGTTATGACAATCGACGTTATGCGAAAAAGACTATCTGCCCCCCTCTATACTATCTGTGCAATTTCGATTAAATCGGGTCAGTAGTTTGACGTGATAGTGAGACAGATAGACAGAGTTACTTTCGCGTCCATTTATTATTATGGATAAGAAAGAAAACAATCGTAAATGGAATGCTTCGATTGTTTCAGGGCTGAAGGATGCAGCGTGATGTTCGATAACGTGAGCGGGGCTGCGGAGGGTTGGGCGCCTACCGCCGACACGCCCGCGCACGCGCTCGCCGCGCTCGTCGCGCTGTATGTGCTCGTGTCGGTCGTCGGCATCATAGGTACGTGAGCGGACAGCGGAGGGGTGGATGTGGGCTCGACGCTACGTGCTTGTTACTCTATACTCGATACCATACTCAATACCTGGGTTTTTGACGGCATTTCACTATGGCGGACGTGATTTTGGTTTCGATGATTATAATTTTGATTCGGAGTGGATATTGTTACGTAAAATCAGTGTAGTTTTTTTGTTATAAGTGTCTGTGATGATGTGCAATGTGAAGGATCATTGAAATAAGCGTCAAGTGGTGTTAAAAGTGATGAGTGGTAATCCACCTCAACAAAGTAGCACCACAGTGACATCGACTATTTGGCGCCAAACTCTCCCAGGATGTATTGAAATGTATTACACTTGCATTTCAATGCAAATGAAGACTTAATACTCGTAAAGACTAGACTACATATAATGTATACGACCAAAGGACTCTTTATCCATGGTCTGGATTTCTGGATTCTTAATAACTCTATACTCGATACTCGACATTGAAATTCGACACTCGATATTCAAAAATGGGATATGGGGAATGGGAGATGGCCGGTGGCAGCTGGAAAGGTGGAATGTGAGGGATAGAAAATGGGAGATGGGAAATCGAAAATCGATACTAGATAATCAAAAGTGGGAGATGGGACATGGAAAATCATCGGAAATCAAAAACTGGAAATTTGAAATTGAAAATTTGAAAGCCGACACGATTTTCACGTCCGACATAATTTTAAAATCCGGCATGATACTTATTATTCTTTATCATACTCATTCTTGTTACCTGATACTCAAAAATTGGAGACGGGAAATCGAAACTCATATGTTACTCGATACCTCTATCTCGATACACTCGATTCTGTTACTTTATAATCGAAAATTCTCGATAATCTACAATGGAAGTTGGATGATAGAAGATGAAAGGTGGGAGATGGGAGTTGTGAGTTCGGATTTGGGTGACGGAAGATGGGATATGGGAGTTAAGAGATAGGAGGTGGGTGATGGAGGATGGTAGGTGGGAGTTGGAAGCTGGGTGACGGGAAATGGGAGATGGATGGATTTTCGCACCCGACTATATCATACTCATTCTTGATAGTCGATACTCTATAATCAAAAATCGAGAACGGGAAATGGGAAATCGGAAATCGACAGTCGAAAGTCGATACTCGAATTCATGATTTCACGTCCGTCAATTTTCACGTCATAAATGTTTTTCAACCAAAGTTTCTCGTCCAATATTTATTTATTTTATTTCTTAACAATATACATTGTGTCGAAATATAAGATTCAATTACAATTACAAAAAAAAAAAAACCAATGAACACAAAATTACATGTCAAGTGATTCAATGGATATACAAAAAACCATAATAAATCTGATAGAAATATAGAGAAGTCATTAATTAAAATCTCACATCAAGAAAAACCAATAAAAAAAGCTAAATGTCATTCATAAATTCGTCAATAGTGTAATAGCACTTTTCCAATAAAAATGATTTAAGTTTATTTTTGAAAGTACTAACATACAACAAAGTTTTCAATTCCATAGGTAGTCTATTAAAAATGGTTGCTGACTGAAAATGAGAACCATGTTTAACAATGTTGAGACAAGGTATAGTCTAAAGTTTAAAATCCTTCCTTCTAGTATTTTCTCTATTTAGTCTTTCTTTTTCAGTCTCAAAGTAGCCTATATATTTATTAAAATTAGTTAAAAGTACTAAAATATATAAGGAGGGAACAGTTAGTATGCCAAGACTCTTGAAATGCTCTCGACATGATTCCTGTTGATTATACGATTTTACTATACGATTTTATTATACGATTTTATTATACGATTTTCACATCTAACACGATCATTACGCCCAACGCGATTTGAACTCAATACCTATTATTTTTCTCTTAATTATTATCAGTTTCACACACATAAGGTTACGACTATGTTTTATGCAGGTAGGCCGAGGATACTTACTTTACCTAAGATCCGTAATCATATTAATCCAGTCCGTTATTAATTATAGGTTTTGTTTGGCAGGCAATGTGAGCCTAATGGCGGCGCTAGCATCAGGGGGCGCCGCACGTCTGCGCACGCCGCAGCTGCTGAGCTCATGCGCGGCTGACCTGCTCGTCTGCGCGGCCAGCGCACCGCTCGCCGCCTCGAGGGCGGTCAGGATACACCAGCTGCCGTGCCACGCCACTTTTTATATTGAGGTACATATTTCCAACTACATTTAATAACATTATCGGTGTATTTTTAGTTGATTGTCATGAGTCTAATATTTGATAATAAATCAAAACTTTTTCTCAAACTAACTCGGATATAACCGCTGTGCTGGACTGCACACCTTTTTGATACAATTTATGTTTTTATACTTTTTTTTATTAATGACCTTGTGTCTTTTGACGTTACAATTATTACAGCTCTTGAACTTGTCACGGTCTTTTTCATTCCCTAGTTTTTCCCAATATTGGCTCCCAATTAACATTTTTACAGTCCACTCAACATATTTACAGTCCACTCAACATATTTACAGTCCACTCCCCACATAACCGCCGTCTTTAAATATTTAAATTGTGCGTTTGCTGTGTTTTGGCGATCAGGCTGAAAGACTTCTCTGTAAACACCAAACTTCCTGAAGTCTCTTATGTACAGTCGGGATAAAAAAAACGTTCGTCACCTTAAAATCCACATTATTTTGCATTAGGAAATGATGCCGCATTTACGTTTCCAATGCGGAGCATAATATGACAATGCCACGAACTTATCTGACCCGGTGGCGGGGTCGCTGTTCTCTACTTTAGTCGCAAAAAATATTCTCAAACCAAAGAGAATATAATCACTACGTTTTCTCAAACAATAACATAAAGTGACAGTGACAATCATAATGGCGACACAGGCTTGCGGCACTCAAGGCGGCACTGTACTTCCAAGTTTGGAATATGCTTGTTAAATGACAGGTCAACTTCTTAATTATTTACCTTATATCGAAAAGGTTTTATTTATATGCAGCCATGCTATTACCGATTCAGTTTCAAATGATATTAAGATTCTATGGCTGATCAATGATTCAATTTCAAAACTGACGAAGATTTCTCTACTCCGGCTGTACTATGTGGTGTAAAAACTAACAATCCAAAAAAACCTACTTTCTCTTTCCTCGTTGAGACCGCTAATTATAAGAACAACATTATAAAGCTTTAAGTTGTCAGCAGGTGGGCTGGTTACTCATGCTCTCAACATGACAATTGCTTGCAGCATTTATAAATATCTGCTTATCATCATACGTCCCATTTACTTTTCCACCACCGTTGTCCTACAAAAAACGACTGTACTAAATATAATGTTGAATGTGCAGTCTTTCCCAGTGGCGGCCAGCACGCTCTCGCTGGTGGCCATCGCGGCGGACCGCTGCGGCGCGGTGCGGCGCGGCCGCGGCGTGCTTTGCGCTCGCCCCTCGCTCTCTGTGCTGGCTGTGTGGCTCACTGCGCTCTTATTGGGTGAGGAATTAGAAGTAACTCTGCCTACGTAGATATAGGTACCTCTAACAACTCCTAGTAACTATTGATAATATTATTGTAAGTAAGGGCCTGTTTCACAATCGACGAGTAAGCAGATCATTTGACAGTTGTAATATGAAATTTATGTCAATTGAACTGCCAAATAAGCTATTCAGAACTTACTCATCGATTGTGAAACAGGCCCTAAGAGTTATAAGATTACAGCTAAAATTATTTACAGGTGCTGGAGCAGTTCTGACGACGTGCATACCGTTTCCTCCGTTGGCGGCGGCCCATGCGCTGATGACGTACTGCGTGCCCGTGGCGGCGGTGGCGCGCTGCCACTGGGCCGTGCGCGTCAAGCTCACCGCGCTCTCGCTCACGGCGCGCGCGGCGCACGGCGAGCTCCCGCTGCCCGTCCCGCTCATGCGCAGGCCCACGCACGTCATCATAGTCGCCGGCGTCGGGCCCCGCGAGCGCCGAGACGCCGTCGACGTCGGCGACGTTAGGAAAAAAAAGCTACAGCCCAGCCTCCTGGGCCCACAGCCGCAGACGTCGACACTGCGCTCCCGACGGAGACTAGGCAACGTCCTCATAGGCATCGCTGCCGTGTTCGCTGCCTGCTGGTGTCCCCACGCGGCTATTGTCATATCAAGCGCTTTCGGGCTGCACGTTCCTTTAGTGATAGCACAGTACGCGTTGCTGCTTGGCTACGCCCATTCAGCGCTGAACGCTGTGGCGTATTGGGTGCTGAACCGGCACGCGCTGACGTCGGCGTGCGCGGCGTGGCGACTGCCGCAGCTGCGCGTGCGCGAGGAGCGGCCGTCGTCGACAAACGAGGCGGCGCTGGGCGCGTTCCACCCGCGCCTGGCGCGCCCGGCGCCCTCCCCGCGCCCGCCCCCCTCTAGCTTCCTCTATTGATGTCCGTCTATCTTCTAAGCTCTCTCAATCTGTGATTCCTGTCTCTCAGTGCCTCGTATAGTCTACGGGTGCCTCCTGCTTGGAGTGTGCCGCTCGTTTCGTCGTTATAATCGTGGTTGTTTGAGATTTTATGGAGAATAATATCCGTGAAGCAATAAAGTGTATGAAACACTTGAAGTGGTTTTATTGTCGTCATGAATGTCGGCATTTTAAATATATGTTGTACCGTCGTACGCTGCAAACAAATCTTTGTATGATTTATCACATTGTAAGCATATGCTCTGGTTAAAAATTACTAATGGAGCTTTTGTTCTATATTATTCAGGTAATGAAAGTTTACTTCTTTGAAACTGCTATAGCAAAGACCATTTTATAGTGCAAAGTTGATGACTATGGGCAGTGCGGCTGTAAAACGCAGTTTAAAGGCAGTGAGTCGGTTAAATGCAGAATCAGGGAAAGTTTAATGTCGTCTAACGGCGATAACCAGGGTTAACTGCGCCGCGGAGACCGCTGCCGGTAGCTACTGTTCTCTGTGAGGGAATTGCCGCCATCGTTATGCGTTTAAAGTGGAATTTCATACAGTCACAGGAACTGGGTCAGTGGAAAATAAACTCAATATAATCTTAATTAAAGGGTTCAACAGACTAGCTACTAAAGACTTATGTAGGTGCATAGGAAGCATTTTTATTTCAAAAACTGGATGCGAGTGGCATAAAATTTTTGGGCTACTTGAAGTTTGTGTACAAAAAGAACGTCGTACTATACAAATCTTTTACATTTCCATAATTGATTTTCAACCTTATTTAAACATTATGATCAAAAAATACTAAGGGCCACTTGCAGGAAATTTTAAACCTGGTTTAAATCTCAATTTTGTCAATTTTTGAATAAGAGCCATAGTAAAATTGTCAAAAAATCACTAAATCTAGGTTTAAATCTCGATTTCAATTTCCTGAATTTCGGAATCGAGATTTAAAACTAGATTTAGTGAATTTTTGACATTTTTACTATGGCTATGGCTAAAATCAAAAAATTACTACTAAATCGAGTTTTGAATCTGCATTAACCTGCAAAAGGGTCTTAACAAGCGTTTTATTCTACTTAGTACTAACGAGTTACCAATCCTGTGACTATGAATATCCTCAACAAAAAGAAAGAGTGAACACTTTAGATGGTCCAGCTTTCTGGGACGCTCCTCCAAGTAGGTTGCACTCAGATGCACTTAGTACCAATTAGAGCTTGTCGATTGAAATTTTATTACAACTAGCAACGTATGGAACGTACATACATTGTGGAGATTGGGGGCAAAAAAATTCTAGGAGTGGACGTCCTCTACACCAGAGCAAAGACAGTGCTATTATTAAAATTTTTTTGGTTGTACACATAGAGCAAGTTTTTATTGTAAAATAAACTTCTCACTTTAAGTTAAAGAAATATAAAGAATGCAATTTCTATGGGAATGTAGTTTAATGGTTTATATGGGGAAACGTGATAAACGCCCCTTGCGGAAACTAGTTGAAATGACATATCTCATAAAATTGACATTCTTGACATTTCATGACCACTTAGTGACACTACGGGTACAAGCAAAAAAAAATAAACAAAAATCTTGTTACTTTTAGGGCCAGTTTGACCGCCTATGAATAAATTCCTTTAACTGGCAGATAATTTATTAGCTGAAAGATAAGGTTATTTGGAGGTTTTAATGACAGGAAACCAGTGTTTCTTTCTTAGTTCCATTCAAAACACATGGACAAATTCCAAAATAATATTGGGTCCTTACCTATGAAATTGGTGTTTTTATTCTGTCTTAGCAATTTGTCCGTAACTATTAAGTTTCAGAACATTTTTATAAAATAATTGCCTCTTCTAAAAATAGACCATATATTTGAGCTCGTATTATTTAATTTGATAATTTTTTGTAAGTTTAATTGTGTTTAAATTAGACACAAAGACAATTATTTTTAACTGCCTCCCGAATACATCATTTGATTTGCATTAACATAAAAACGATGAATAATTTTTATCAAGCGTCACACACATATTGCTAAAGCTTGTCTAATTACTCTGAGCTAATGATTACATGCCAAATATTATTATCTCTGGATTTGTCGTTGTGGAGAAATCTGAAAAAATGTTAGTATGGAAAATGCAGATATCCCCAAAATCTCCATACAAAACACCAATTTCATAGGTAAGGACCTAATATTATCAATGCAAAAGTAATTCTGTCTGTCTGTCTGTCTCGCTTTCACGTCAAAACTACTGAACCAATTTAACCGAAATTTGGTACACAGATAGTCTACGGCCTGAGAAAGGACATAGCGAACTTTTTATCCCGATATTCCGATAGGAACGGGTGCCGTGCGGGTGAATGTTTTCCTATTCCTTTCTTGTTACCGGTAGCTACTTGTTGCTAACCATGTTCATTATTTTTAGTGAATAATTGTTATTATTGTGTTTTATTGCATGCAGTATTCACCTATAACTGTTTGATGCATTAAGATTCAAAATAAAAACCTAAGACTTAAGTTAAGAAATATTGTATGCAAACATTGGTGAATCTAAAATAAATAAATAAAAATAAATAAATAAACGTTAAAAAAACATTAAATAGCTCCTCCCAGAAAAATTAAGGACAAATTTACGCCATTATGAATTTTGTTTCTAATAACAGAGTAGGAGTAGGACTTGAAAAAATCTTTTAGTGTTCAATAGATTATTTATTGAGGAAGGCTATAGGCTACATACCATCACACTTAATTATTCTTTGCGGACGAAGTCGCGGGCAAAAGCTTGTGGATGTAAAACATCTTGGTTTGAAAGTAAGATCCTTGTTTGCTAAGTAATTCATTTTCGAACAACACTGTAGCAATCTATCTCCTAAATGACCGAACCATTTACAAATTGGTTCATTACCGCCGCATCCATTTCAAGTAAGTAAACACATTAAGAGGTAAAATAAAATGGAATAGAAAACACAATACAGCAGTTCAGCGCCACCAAAATTATAACAGAGAGAGTGCACTTTAGCTTCGATCGAAGTCAAAGCTACCTTCGCCATGATCAGGCCGTGGATGGGTGATCAAGATTTTGTGATCTCGAGCTCCTCCGTGCTTCGGAAGGCAAGTTAAGCCGTTGGTCCCGGTCGCATTTGTGACCGTTTCTACCCACCAACCCGCATTGGGCCAGCGTTACGGCCCATACTCCTCATGTGTTTCTCCACGAGGAAGGCCTGCCCCAGTAGTGGGACGTATGTAGGTTAAGGACGATCCATTCTTGAACTTGTCGTCAAAAGACTGACGATTGAGGTTAACGAATAAACCTACTAACTACTACTACTTATTATGGAGAAACTGTGAAATAAGACAAAGAAACCCAATAGGTATAGTATTAATTTGTAAGTATAGAACACTTCTCAACTACCTACAAATAAATGCTCACGAAAAGTACAAAAGGGAGGTTTAATTTGCTAATGAAGCAGTGTACCTACCTCTTTGTCTAAAGATAACCTGCCCTCAAGTGACAATAAGCGTGTAATGAATTACCTGAATCTGGCTCTGCCCCGGATCTCTGACCCATTTCAAACAAACATCCAACTACCTCACAATTAAACGCCATTCACTTTCAAATCGGTCCAAAATCTTGAGGTTTATCTCTGATCGGGACTGAGAAGGCTTACAATTTTTCCTTAAATGCTAACTATTAGTAATGTGTGTTCATCAAATTAAGTTAGCTCTGACAATTTTAACAAAGTTTGTGACGCAAATATAAACGCATCAATTTATATATTAGGTAGGTGTACGTGCTTACATATCACAAGTCAATAAATATATTGGTACAGAGTTTCAGTTTGATATGTGGGCCATTTACAGGTGAACACAACTTTTATGGACAGAACATCATCCGAAAGCTGTAAGTTCTTTAACAATAAAAAAATTTACAGCTTAAATGGTTTATACAAGGCCAAAATTTGAAGACAGTTCGGAATATTTTTAACTGAATCGAGCTTTTTTCTTATTCATTAGCGGTTCATTTAAAGAATACTACCCTCTCATTTCTTCCCTTGGGTGTCGTAAAAGGCGACTAATGGACTTAGAACTGGACTTAGATCTCTGACTAACCCTTAGAGGATAATTGTCGTGATTATATGTATGTATACTTATTGTGTTGCAGCTCCATCACCGACGTAAACGAGTCGGTGAAACAGAGGTAAAAAATAATTATTTTCTAACACCAAAAATAAATAAACACAATACATAATAAATACATTACTCCATCATGTTTATTGTTTATTTAAATATGTATTTATAAATGTATTAATTTATTTATTGAACAATTTATTGTACACACAAAAAAAAATACAATAAGCAATACAAAAGAAAACAGGTAATTGAGTAGATACAAAAGGTAGGGCTTATTCCTTATTAATTTTAGTATAAGTATATAGATGTAGTTTATTTTATTTCTTTTTTTTTTATATATATTTGTGTATCTGTTATCGTCTTCTTTTTGCATCTGCGTCCCAATACAATACTTTAATGATCATTCATGGGTTGACTGGAAGACACCTCTTTTAGGGATAAGTCCGCCATTGTAAACAATATTACTAATTACATGTTTTGTATATTTTTTCAAATAAAATAAAGAGTGTGTAAACGAGTATCTAAAGCAATAATAATAGGTCTTTGTCTATGAAATTGGTATTCTGTATGGAGATTTTGGGCAAGTCTGCATTTTACATACTAACATTTTTTCAGTTTTCTTCACAACGACAAATCCAACGCAAATAATATTTGGCATGTATCATTAGACAAGCTTTAGCAATATGTGTAATATCACACTTCATAAAAAATATTTATCGTTTTTAAGTGAATGCAAATAAAATGATGTATTCGGGAGGCACTTAAAAAGAGTAGTCTCCGTGTCCAATTTTAATACAATTAAACTTACAACAAATTATCAAAACAAATCAAAAGAGCTCTAAAATATGGTCTACTCTTAGAGGAGATAATTATTTTTTAAGAATACTCTGAAACTTAATAGTTACACACAAAATACTAAGAGAGGAGAAAAACACCAATTTCATAGGTAAGGACCCAATATATACACAAATAATATATCACAAAGTGCAATACAAAAAAACAATTCGACTCTCCAATGATTACAGAGTGACCTTAATAATATCTTTTTGCTCTCTTACATAACACTGCAGTGAAAGTGTAACAGATTTAACATGGCCACTGCTAAGAGACTTACAATTATGTCATCACGCTCACCAGTCCCGGTAGCCGTGATCGTCTAGTGGTTAGGACCCTACGTTGTGGCCGTAGTAACCCAGGTTCGAATCCTGGTCACGGCAGTGTTGCACTGTCGCGGCGGGGCTTTTTTTTTTTATAATTTTAGTAAGAAAGTACTTATGAATTTCTTGAAGCAGTAATAATGATGCTACTAAACAGAATATCGCTTGCCTTCTACTGAGCCTGGTGCATGGCATCAAACCCACCTCAAGTAACATAACATAATTAATCAGGCAAAATGTTTCTGTGAAAAATTTTACGCGATACCTATGATGAGCATTTTTATCAAAGATCAGCTATGGGTCGGTTTTAATATCCGTGATCAGGTTGACCAAGTAGTTAAAAGTGAATGCTGAGCTGACAAGTAACAGAGGAGAATGGAAGAAGAAGACATGTTGCCGACCCCACAAGAAGTCTTCTTCTTTCATTCTAGATTTAATGACGGCTGGCGGCATAACTGATGTATATTGCCAATATTTTCTTCGCATTAATTATTGGTCAAACTGACATCACATATTTAGGTATTTCCATTCACGCCATGGGGTTAACCATTGGGTTAACTATGACTACGGATTAAAAAACTGACCGTAATGGTGAGTTTTATTGATCCGTAATCAGTAACCACCAATGTTAAATTCTAGATCAATAGCGTCAACGGAAACGGCAAAATGTGTGACGTCGGCTTGACAAATTGTTAAGTTTGTGATGAAAATTCAAAGCAATATAAATCAGCTGTGCCTCCAGCTGCCATGTTTCTAATCCCAGTACCGTGTACCGTAAATTGTCTATGATTATTTAAGCTGGTTCGGTCGAGGTTGGACGTGGACAGTGTCATAATGCAACACTGGTCTCGCGTCCATATTGTCAAAGACACCTCGATAGCTTTTCATTATTTTTACTGTGCTTAAGTTTAATACTAACATAGTGAGTAAGTGTTATTGTTACTAACCTTCTGGACTCTGCTTCCGCAATAAATACGTTTTATTTTTATTTATTTTTTATTTTTATTTTGAACTTTAGTTACATTTGAAAATTCGACTATTGGACAAACTGTCATACTGACCTGACCACGGATAGAAAAACTGACCCCAAGACTCCACTTCATACGTAAGAGTGGAGTCCATAGGAAAAAATCTGGTGCAACAAAATACCAAAACCACCCTCTTCTTGTGTATTCAACAAAAGAGCACTTTATTCTTTTCCTATTAAAGTTCATTGTATATGGCTCAAATGATGGTCAATGTTTCCCCAAGTTTATGAACACTTACCAGAGGCAATAATGGCGCGTTGCCAAGCAACGCGTCCAAATTATTTTCACACTTGTAACGAACTTCGTGGAAAAACATAGAGGGTTTATTTCGTGGCATTTTGACGGAGATTAACTTCTTGGAAAGGCCATTACGCTAACGTCAATAAAATCTGAAAATCCGAGACAATAATGCGTTTCGTTACGGAACATAAAAGAATGTTCTTGGTATAAATACTTTTCTGAAATTTTCTTTTGCTCATGAAGTTTTAATTTTGTACGTTATTTTGAACATAACATATCTTCACACCTCTTCCCCAAAGGGGTAGGCGGATATGTTAACTCCCACACTTCGCCAGATTTGTTATGTCCCATGGTTAAGAGCCTGTTGCCATGCACCGGGCAAAATGACAAGCGATATTCACAATCAACTGTACATAAGTTTTATTCAAACTCAGTGGCACATGTGGTCAAGTTATTTTGACAAAGTATTAAGGTGATCCAGAAAGCTGAGGAGTTTTTATCGTTAATCAATTAATTATTGTGCAATAAAGTTTATTATTCTATTGTATTGTAATTGAAAAGAAAATGTACCAGCTGCTTTTGTTGTCTAGCATGTCGTAAAAGGCAACTAAGGGCGTATTGGGTATTACTGGGTCTATGATTGTGTAGGCGATGAGCTAGCCACTTGTTACTACTCTTTAACGATTTTTCATCTGACCAAACCCAATTTTTTTATGGCTAAATGTGGTCTTGGGAACACAGTGCTCCTTGGATTCTGCCTACCCATCCGGGAATTACAGGCGTGATAGTGAATTACAGTGATGTATGTATTCTAAATTGCTGCTTTTTAATTGACCTGTGGCAACACTGTTGCCCATATTATACCTTTATTTTATCTGTATTTTGAATTTGTTACTTATGATATTTTATCTATGTTAGTTATAAGAGTATATATTATCTGTGTCAAACTTTGGCTGTCAGAACTTTTCCCGCGACATGATCTGACGCAATACTTTTGAACTTTTCCGTCTGTGATTCTGCGCTCTGTATTTCTGTGGTATTTGTTCTCTCCAACTTGTTAGCATAATAATAAACCACATTACTGAAGGTACCTGCCTTTTCTTCAAGATACCAAATCCGAAAGACTGCTCCACTTTCTGGTGCCGCAATATAGGGGTGCATGCATCCCGATATTTGAGATACCGGGATGCATGGCAAATGATTGTAGATCCTTCGCGCGTATTGAAGAATAAATATTGACGTAAAAATTAGCATAATGTAACATTCTGCAAATAGGAATAATTTCTATTTTGCCTACAGCTACTTCAGTGAACCTGTATATTCAAAATTATACGGTGAAATTATACGGCTTATTATCATCGCTCGCTTCAGGCAAAAACTGACCCGGATTTACACGGCCAAATTTTGCGCGCAAGCTTTTGTTAACTTTATTTTAGCTACAGGTGATTTTAAAATTGGCTGCATGACAATTTGTCAGATTACGATCACAAAATTTGGCTCTACATTCACCAGCCCCGGTAGCCGTGATCGTCTAGTGGTTAGGACCCTACGTTGTGGCCGTAGTAACCCAGGTTCGAATCCTGGTCACGGCAGTGATACACTGTCGCGGCGGGGCAAAATAACTTTTTACCAAGCAGAACTATTTTTATGTCTGTTTTTCTAATAAAGGATAAATAAATATTAAAATATTTTACTACATTTTGTGAGAACGGTGGACCACGCAAGCACGTAAGCACGTTTTATTTTTATTACGTTATTATGGAAGACCATAATGGACACCAAACAGAACTAATTAATAATATTAGCCGTCTGTGAAAGTATTTTTACATAGATTCAGCTGCAGATTAACAAATGAGATAGTAAACACCGTTGAAAATTGACATTCTTATTTGACTTTTTTTAATGTCTCACGGGAATTAATTGACAGTATGTCCCAAAAACAGATAGAAATCCCATTATAAAATCATTTGGTACCTATGAAAATAATCATTTTAAACTAAATGTACATACTTCAAAACAGTTCAATGATATAGATAACAAAATTACCAAACTAACAAATGAACATGAAGCTACATGACCTTATTTTGACAAGGAACCATTTTTGCTAGAGTAAGAAGTTACCTACCTATATGATCACTTGCAATCTCTGAGCCTTTGTACATAGTTTAGAACCCTTATTCAAAAAAAGCTATTTATGATTTAAGCAATTGTTGGACAATAGTAAAACTGTTGCTTAAAACTTAAATAGCGTTTATGAATAAGGGGTTAAGTGTTGAAGTAAGCCAAATGTATGCGCCATTAAATAATACGCTTTGACACAATAAGTAGGGAACGTAATTAATTGGGCAGTCATTTAATTATTTCGTCAGCAACAAAATGGTCAGCTGAAAAATCATTTGGGCAGCAAACAAATATTTTCTCAGCAATATAAATATTTGGGCAGCAAAATAATTACCTAAAGATTTTAAGGGGAATATTGGGTCCTTACCTATGAAATTGGTGTTTTTTTTCTCTCTTAGTATTTTGTCTGTATCTATCAAGTTTCAGAGTATTCTTAAAAAATAATTACCTCCTCTTAAAATAGACCATATTTTTGAGCTCTTTTGATTTATTTTGATAAATTGTTGTAAGTTTAAATGTGTTAAAATTGGACACGGAGACAACTCTTTTTATGTACCTCCCGAATACATCATTTTATTTGCATTCACTTAAAAACGATAAAGAATTTTTACGAAGTGTGATAATACACATATTACTAAAGCTTGTCTAATGATAGATGCCAAATATTATTATCTTTGGATTTGTCGTTGTGAAGAAAACTGGAAAAATTTTAGTATGGAAAATGCAGAATTCCCCAAAATCTCCATACAAAACACCAATTTCATAGGTAAGGACCTTATATAATTTTATGCCGTGATATTACTGGATACTGCGAATTTACATACTATCTTTTTTATACCACAAAGGTGGCAATCAAGCATACTATGGTGTTAGTAGGTGGATACCCTAGCCTATAGACCCAGGCCCACTCACGGCGTTGCGTGCGTTCCTCTACGAGCCGGCCGGCGCGCCTGAGCCGCGGTCCGAGCCTTCAAGGGCACTCTCAAAAGTAGGCCTTTTGTCCAAAACACCAATTGTATACCTACATAAAATAAACATATCACTATACATAACTGATTGACGACCTCCGTGGTCGAGTGGTCTGTATGCCGGTCTCAAAGCGTCGCCATCTCGAGAGGTTCTGGGTTCGATTCCCAGTGGGGGCAAATGTTTGGGTGATGAATTTTCAGGCATTTGTTCTCCAGTCTTGGATGTTTATATATATTTCTATATATTCAGGTTATTTATATGTATTTATCTATAAAATATATTTATCCGTCATCTTGTGTCCGTAACACAAGCAGCATTAGTTGCTTAAAATGGGACTAGTTGATAGGTGTGAATGTCTGAGGATATTATTATTATTCATAGGTTTGCCCAGTCACGTGGACCAACAAAATTTCTGGAAAAGCATGGCTGTGTATTGCACCTCTGTATACTCATACATACATACATAAATCACGCCTATATCCCCGAAGGGGTAGGCAGAGGTGAACTAGCACCCACGTTTCGCCAATTATGTTAGGTCCCATGTAATAGGTGGCGAGCCTATTGCCATTTATCGGGCATAAAAGTCGCAGTACATTGCTATTGCTGGGTGGTATAAGAGGAACGCTGCTGCCCATTCCTCATCATTGATTTATCCTTAGTCGTCTTATACGACACCCACGGGAGTGATTTGGGGTGGTGACAATTGTATTCTACTTTTCCGTCACCACACGGCATCTGTATACTCTTAGATAGGGAATATAAGCGTGATGTATGTATGTAAAAATTCTCAATTATTCAATCCATACAAATATTATAAATGCGAAAGTAACTCTGTCTGTCTGTCTTACTTTCACGTCAAAACTACTGAACCGATTCAATAGAATTTTGGTACAAGTCTCAGAAATTTTCCCATGGGTATATCTGCTCGACCGAGTATTATATGACATACTCCGTTAAAATGTAATCCTTTCGAATTTAAAAATTTCTCGGTATTGTAAAATAATGACACGACAAGAAAGATTTATCACCATGACAACAATTAAGAGCGTTTACGCGGCGCGGGTTTTCATACAAACAGAAAAGTCAATAATCATGGAACTACAAAACCGATATTAAAGAAACTTGGTATTCATATGCAATATATCAAGGTCTAAAAAGTTTGTTAAGAACATTTTTGAAACATTCTTTAAGTGAGCAGCTATACTTGATTTTAAGATTGTATGGAAACTTTTAAATGTCTCTCTCTGTCTCTCTAAACACTTTTTCGAAAATGTTCTTTACTAACTTTTTAGACCATGATATATTGCATATAAGTACCAAGCTTAATTAAAATCGGTTAAGTAGTTTTCATGATTATTGACTTGTGCGTTTGTATGAAAACCCGCGCAGCGTAAACGCTCTTAATCAGATGCCACTGACAAGAAATGTTATTTTCATTAGTTCAACTATTAACAATCAACATTTTGCTAATAATAAGAGGTAGGGTAATGTAATGTTAAGCACTTTGCAGTGTTAACAAACAGACAAAAAAAATTTTTTGTACCCTTTTATCGGCGTTAAATCAATAGCCAGTAATGTATAAAATAAATGCTTAACTAACTCAAACGATCCTTTTAATGAAGGTTAAGCTACTAACTAACAATGTTCTGTTAGTTTAATTGTATTTATTAGTTTCAATAACAATCACGTAGATACCAAAGTTGTGAACGTAAGGAACTAGTTCAGCAGTTCGGAGTGAACTTGAAACTTGAGCATGTCTGCTGGAGACCGCAGCATCAAAGTTGTCTTTGTAAACTGTAACTTTAACTTAATAGTTTGTAAGTTTGTAATAGAATTCAGAACGTATTAGTATTGACATTTTGAAGCGAATAATATATATAGTTCTGAGGACCTATGAATATACCTATTAAATGTATAAGAAAATTTTGCAAATAGGTAACAAGATATTTATTTCAAATGGTTTATTTTATTGTACGCCATCAAACCTACAGTGGCGAGCTACTACGTTAGGATTTCTCTCTGGTAGGCATCCCTTAAGGGGATCCCACTTCCAGGGCGAAAAGGCGCTCAAGCCGCGTACGGGGTTTTGCAGCATTCCTGTAGGGCTGGCACGGGCCGGAGAGAAAAAAGTACCCGAAGACAAAATTACTCTGGCAAAATTCGCATGGAAGCGAGAGGCAATGAGCATTTTTGTCTCGTGGGACTTTTTCTCTCGGGTCCTTGCGGCTCAAAAGGCCTACTTTTGAGAGTGTGCCCTTTATTAAAGGCTCGGACCGCGGCTCAAGCGCGCCGTCTCGTAGAGGAGCGCACGGAACGCCCCGAGTGTGACCTGGGTCCATAGGCTACATACAGAATCCATCTACTAACACCATAGTAGGCTTACTTGATTGCCTCTTTCGTGGTATAAAATAAGATAGGATGTTAATCCACAGTATCTAGTAATATCACTGTATAAAATTATATTCCACCTTCAAATCTTCAGACAAAGTTGGTTATAGAGGAACCCAGCATATAAAAAAAATTGCTATAAAATATTTCGACACACACATTTTCTGATAACTTATAATAAAGCCTCGTTTTGTATTACAAAAAAGTGCTGACGGCCACAAAAGGGACACAAAGAAACGTTAAATTGTTCGCGAAAGCCGGCGTTCGCTTGGTCCTCAACGAGTTAATGATAATTTTCTGGATCGCTACTAATAAGCGATTGCTATACAATCGTATCAGAGACAAGACCCTGAAATGATCACACGATATATTTATATGTGATGACGAATTTCATAATCAGTTGCGCTTAGGCAATGAGTTTTTATATGAGGATTACACTCCCGTTCTGCATATAAGCGATATTGAACAAACATAGTGCGTGTTCCTGATAACCTCTCAGCTTCGTTGTAATGATCAAGGCCTGGTGCGTTATCTTACTCGGATTTGTAATGATTACAAACTCAACAGCTCGTAAGTAAACTTGCGTATTTTTTTGCTTCTTATTATAATGCGTTTCGATATAAAGGCTTTTGACCTCATAATTAACATCACTCCTCATTTTATCGTATACATCACTTATTGTATAATGGAACCGTCAATATTATCGACCGTCATAATAACAATATCCTTTTGACTTTTATAGTCTAGGCCTGAAGTAAGTCCACAAAAAATTTAGAAAAGCTCTGTTTTCTTTGGAAAGGTCTATCACCTTGTACAGCCGGCGTCAAATAGTGATACCAAAAGTCAATAATATTGGGTCCTTACCTATGAAATTGGTGTTTTTATTCTGTCTTAGCAATTTGTCCGTAATTATTAAGTTTCAGAACATTCTTATAAAATAATTGCCTCTTCTAAAAATAGACCATATATTTGAGCTCGTATTATTTAATTTGATAATTTTTTGTAAGTTTAATTGTGTTAAAATTAGACACAAAGACAATTATTTTTAACTGCCTCCGGAATACATCATTTGATTTGCATTAACATAAAAACGATGAATAATTTTTATCAAGCGTGTTCACACACATATAGCTAAAGCTTGTCTAATGATACATGCCAAATATTAATATCTCTGGATTTGTCGTTGTGAAGAAAACTGATAAAATGTTAGTATGTAAAATGCAGACATCCCCAAAATCTCCATACAAAACACCAATTTCATAGGTAAGGACCTAATATTGGTACAAATAAAGTTTTCTTAAATTGTTGCCAACAATATGGAAACTCCTTTGAATAGTCACCGTACCGTGTACCAATATTGACTTTTTGGTAGCATCTATTTATTTGACCACCCTGAGTGCAACAAAGTATTTGACGATGACTGTACCTTGCTTGTATCCATCTTTCCAAGAGCCTTCCACTAACCTCCACTAGAGATCTCAGACTGCGCAAGCTAGAAGCAGAAATAACCTGTAACCTGTAATACAGATTTATTTTTTATTTTTATTGTTGTTTTATATCATGTATTTGCATGTATGGCCAATAAACTCATTCTTTCGTTCTTTCTTTTTTTCTTTCTTTCTCTACCGTTCGTATAACGTTTTTTTTTTCACTCCCCAACGTTAAATTTCATAGCAGGTATTTTGACAGTTGAACATGATAGTAACCTGATATACCTACATCGTTCTCAGCCTATATACGTCCCGCTGCTGGGCACAGGCCTTCCTCATGAGGAAACACATGAGGAGTATGGGCCGTAACACTACCACGCTGGCCACGGGTTGGTGGGTAGAAACATCGCAATAGCGCCCGGGACCAACGGCTTAACGTGCCTTCCGAAGCACGGAGGAGCTCGAGATCACAAATATTTGGTCACCCATCCGCGGCCTGACCATGGCGAAAGCAGCTTTGTTTTCAATCGAAAGCCAAAGCGTACTGACCACTACGCCACCGAGCTCCTCATAATTATATCAAATTTGGTGTTCATGCTAAGAGGCCGGGGCTGGTGAATAATAATGTGCACTAAAGAAGCTACGACCTCTCAATAGTCCTTTTGTGCAAAAATATTTTATTTAAAAATACATTCATTTCTTTCTACAGTGCATTCGGAACTATGTAAGCAGAAGCCAAAGGATAAACATTGTCTTATAGAATGGTCTGTTCGTAAGCGGTGGCCTCATCAAGTAAGGTAAATAAACATAGGTAGCGCTTCTAACCGTTATCCATACTAATATTATAAATGCGAAAGTAACTCTGTCTGTCTGTCTCGCTTTCACGCCAAAACTACTAAACCAATTTAACCGAAATTTGGTACACAGATAGTCTCGAGCCTGAGAAACGACAAAGAATACCTTTATCCCGATATTCCCATAGGAACGGGTGCCATGCGGGTGAATGTTAAAAAATTTAAGTAACACCTCTCTCTCTCAAGACAAATTTACGCCTTGCCTGTGCCCAGCTGTGGGTGTTAAACATCCACATCCATCAATCATCATCAACAACAACCTATGGTTGTCCACTGCTGGACATAGGTGTCCCCTAATGCACGCCACCGCTCTCGATCTTCGGCCGTTCTCATCCAGCCCACTCCAGCCAACCTACGAATATCGGCATCCCATCTTGACACAGGGCCTCCCACACAACGTTTGCCGAGTCGCGGTCTCCAATCAAAAACTTTACGACTCCAACGGTCGGTTCTACAGCAGAACCATTAAAATATCCATCAATATATTAGGTCCTTACCTATGAAATTGGTATTTTGTATGGAGATTTTGGGGAATTCTGCATTTTCCATACTAAATTTTTTTCAGTTTTCTTCACAACGACAAATCCAAAGATAATAATATTTGGCATCTATCATTACACAAGCTTTAGTAATATGTGTAATATCACACTTCATAAAAATTATTTATCGTTTTTATGTGAATGCAAATTAAATGATGTATTCGGAAGGCACTGAAAAGGAGTTGTCTCCGTGTCCAATTTTAACACAATTAAACATACAAAAAATTATCAAAACAAATCAAAAGAGCTCAAAAATATAGTATTAATAAATAAATAAATAAATAAATAAATATTATTAATTTAAATAAATATGTAATTTTATTTATGTATATGTATATAATATATTATGTAATTTATATATAGTAGTTTATATATGCACCTTATATATGTAAGTATATTACACCTACCTTTTCTTTAATTCTCTCTCTGCCCAAAGGTTGCCTGGAAGATATTGCTATTAGCTATAAGGCCGCCTGTGTTGCATTGTATTTTTTTTCTTTACTTTATTTCTGTGTTTTTATTAGTTGCAATAAAGAATTTTATCTATCTATCTATCTATCTATATTTTTAGACGAGGTAATTATTTTTTAGGAATACTCTGAATCTTAATAGTTACAGACAAAATGCTAAGACAGAAAAAAACACCAATTTCATAGGTAAGGACCCAATATTATATAATATACCTAAATACACCTTCCAGGTATGTGTACAACTGGGACACCAAGCAATGCTTCGAGATCCGCTGGGCCGACTTCTGCCAGCCGCCGACAGGCGCCAACAACTTCCCCTCGGAGCCCGACTGCCAGCAGGGATGCTCGGGGTGGGCTTAACAGACCACTGGCATTGAGTTTAAGCTTAATACATCATATAAGAACATAAAAATGGCGGTTTTATTGTTTACTTCTGATTTTGTGTGTGTGCGCGCGTGTGTGTGCGTGTGTGCGTGCGTGTGAGTGCGCGCGCGTTTGTGTGTGTGTGTGTGTGTGTGTGTGTGTGTATATCATCGCGGCTTTCCCCGCAGGGTGAGGCGTTAGGCAGATGCACCCACATTTCACCGGTTAAGTACCCACTTACCACGCCGCACTCCGTAGAAGCGTTCAGAAAGCAAGTGACTGAACATTACTTGTCGCAACAAGTGCAAACATTTATTTTTGTTAAATATTTATTTATTATATTGTTATTATGTGTATTTTAGAAAGTAGGTATCTATACTATTTATTTTATTATTATTACTGTGCACCTTGACACATTTTACTGCCAATCCATCCAATGGTTATCTGGAAGACATCGCTCTTAGCGTTAAGAATGCATTTTATTTATTTATTTATTATTTAAAACTTTAGTACATTTGGTGTACATGGCGTTCTTAATGCCAAAAGCATTTTCTACCAGTCAACCATTTTGTATGTTGTTTATAATGTTATTTTGGTTATTTAAATGATGTACAGTAAAGTTAATTTGTATTTAACAGGTGTCGAACCTGTAGCTTGCTTTTTGCTAAAAGACAAAGAGGGAACAGCAGATATTAAATAAACGTTTTAATCGTCAAAGACCAACAAACTGAAGGAATTATTGTTACAATGTAGAAAAACAGTCTATAATAAGTTGAAGTCAGAATTAAGTAATAATCCTGATTTTTTCCAAAACCTTTTCCAAAATTACAGAAATAGAAACAAAAACGTACCCAAACGTAACGTGAGCCATCAAAGAAGACCCTGAGTCTCAAGTTTACAATTAAAACCAACAATATTTGTTAGGTTTCAATCACGGCCATTAAATCTTTCACTTTATATACGACTAGCTGTTGCCCGCGACTTAGTCCGCGGTTACTATGGTTTTATAACTATCCCATGAGAACCCTTTAATTTTCCGGAATAAAAATTATCTAAGATCTATGACCAGGGATATAAAAATGAAAAATGTCGTAGAAATCGGTCCAGCAGTCCAGCCATTTCGGACATTAGCTCGTACAAACAGACAAAGAAACAAAAAATAAAAAATATATTTTTGGTATATTCCCTCTTTTTACATCCCCTGACTTTGTTCAAAGCATTTTTTTTATGTACAGATATTTTAAATCTACAGTTTTAATAAATGTATATGTCGTCAGGAAATGAGGATACCAGGAATATCACGAAACACCTAGGGATACCACGAAATCCCGGAAGATGTCGAATAGTCTTGATAATTACCACTTCTTACTGAAAATGTTTATTGATACGTCGTTTCACTAAACAAATCTAGTCAAATGTCAGAAAAGCGGATACAGCCGAAACCATCCATGGCGATCCATATACCGGGTGAGAAGCAAGCGATATTCACTACAAAATTTCATCATCATCACCCTATGCTAAAATTTCATCATCATCACCCTAGGCTAATAACCGAATAACTAACTGAACTGGCAGTGGGATTTTCAAACCTGCCGTAGAACTGACAGCCGTTGGAGTCGTGAAGTTCTTGAGTGGAGACCGTGATTCGGTAAACGTAGCGTGGGCCGCCCTGTGACCAGATGGGATGGCGATATTCGTGAGTTGGCTACAGATTTTACCTACGTAAGTTTTATGCAAACTTAACACACATTGCATCGATACTTAGATATGGAGTGATTATCTGGGGCAATAGTGTTCATATTGACAGGGCTTTCAGAGCGCAGAAAAATGCATCAGAGCGATGTGCAACATAAACAGCAGAGAGTCTTGCGTGCCACTACCCAAGAAACATAGGATACTAACCCTACCAAGCATATACATCGCAGAGCTATGTTTATTTATAAAAAGGCACCTAGAATGCTCTATTAACAGAAATAAATATTTTAATGTAAGTCGAGGAAAAAACTATTATACCTTCCAGAGATTAGGCTCCGTCTGTATAGTAGGAACGTTAACTGCATGGTAATAAAGGTATGAACAAACTTCCACACGACTTAAGGAGTCTTTCTTATGAAATAAAATATTTTTAACAATGCATTAAACCGTTATCTCATAAATATTTTTACTCTGTGAAGGAACACTTAGATTTTATTTTGTAATAAATACAATGACATTTAAAATTTGTAGTGCTGCTATTTTGGTCAAATTAGTTTCTTAATGGTATTATTTTTAATTATAAAATTGTCATGGAATTTGTATTGACATTTTATAATAGGCATAAGGTAAAATTTACATTAAAATTCTCAAATTGACACTACTAGAGAATTTTATATTGTAAAATGAAATAATTAAAATTCAATACTTAAATGCCAATTGAATATTTGCATGCCTACAATATTTAAGGCAAATACTGTTGATACTTATTGTAACAATAAATGATATTATTATTTATTATAGTGGTACAGGCCGCGGGAATCGATTGGGCGGCCTGTTGTACGAGTAGAGAAGTCTGTCACAGGTAGTCAGGCCTTAGTTAACGATGCATACGTTAAAAGCTCTAAGGTGCAAATAAATATTCGCAATAGGAATTCTCCATCTCCATATATATTAATAACATAGTTTTATTTATAACTTTTGTCTGCATAATATGACAAAACGAACTATCGAACTGAATAGTCTTACAGCCCCACAATGATAATAAATAATAGCAATCAGCATAGAGCAGTGGGCAGGGCGCGGCGGCTACTGTCGCTCTATTTCATTTAGAGTTATTGATCTAGTAGACATTTTATGTGAAAAAAACTGAATAACCAATCTAGCGGTGAAAGGAAAAGAAATATAACCCCTTAACGGGCACCGCGAACACCGGTGCTCGCAAACAATAGATGTTTCTATAAATGAAAATTTCGACTTAGCCAATATTTAAAAAAAGTATTAACAAAAGCATTATTACATTTAACTCCAAATATAGGGAACATTCTTTTACTTCCAATGACGTGATGATTTTAAATCATTGTCCTCCGCTATACCTTAATCCATTACATGTATTCTCATCCAACCTTCGCTGTCAAAAGCAACTGACTATTTATGTTTATAATGTATAACAATAACTAAAACAATTTAATTAGTGTCCATGTCTAACCATTCCTAGCTCCTACCAGTCGCGCCCTAATCCACACCCGAGTCAAAGCCAGTGTTTAGTGTCGTTCGCAGCAACAGGCTGTGCCACCACCGCGGCATTACCACCACATCGCGATGGGGAACAAGGTCGTCACCTTCACCGAACAACAGCTGGAAGACTATCAGGTAAACAAAGCATTTTAATTACAAACTCCTTTCTTTGATTCTCTTTGATTGTAATTAGTAGGTTTAATTAAAAACTATTTGTGAAATTACAGAACGCTATACTAACACTTTTTGGTCTAGAAAAAATATCCTAAAAACACAGACTGTTTAACCATAATTATTTTTTTTATTGACAAATAACAAATTATTAGCGGTATAACTAATATGTTGACTAAAAAAGACAATACATAATTTTTATACTACCTATAGGAAATAAAATTACAGAGTAAGCACAAAATCACAGAGTTATAAATGCTAGCAAAAGGCGCGCCTTGACGAAAAAAAATTTTCTGTCTACAAAATCAACAGCAGATAAAGTGGTTCCTTTATAATTATTTGCTACATATACTGTACTGGGTGTTCCTATTTATTAGCCCCCATCTTTGCTTAATTTGGACTCTGTCTCATATAAATACCAATGGAGGCGTTACCCCAGACGGACGCTCAAGATTTTTATGGTAAATACTTACCGCAGAGATCTACTTCTGTAGTATAGTTAGTAATCATTTCATTTGTAATGCAAAAACATCCGAGAGTACGTAAATAGATTTTATCTACACTCATGTTATTGTGTTCGAATTATGAACTCAGGCTCGAACTCATAATGACATACTTTTCAATACAGATGATAAAAACGAAAATTTAAAAATGGAAACTGTAGCATAATGACCATCATGTAACAGGTTGGCCTCATTACACTTATTTTTCTTAAAATCGCACAAAACTATGGCAAATGTTTTCCAGACAACCAAAAATTAATAAAAAAATTTTTTTTTTTTTGTAAAATTCTCCCATGTAGGGAAGGCAAAGGGAACGGAGCCCATACAGCCAAGTCTTCAGTATATATTTCTTCAGTAGTTTGCATTGAAATGCTAGTGTAATGCATTTCAATGCATCTTGGGAGAGTTTAGCGTCAAACGATCGATGGCAGACACTGTGGTGCTACTTGGATGAGGTGGATTACCACGATAAAAAACTCATCACTTTTCACACCACTTGACGTTTATTTCGATAATCCTCCATATTGCACATCATCACAGACACTTATTACACAAAACTACACTGATTTTACGAAACAATATCCACTCCGTACAATATTACAATCATCGAAATAAAAATCACGTCCGCCATAGTTGAATGCCGCCAAAAACTCTCCCACTTATTTTTCTTAAAATCGCACAAAACTGGCAAATGTTTTCCAGACAACCAAAAATCAATAAAATTAATTATTTTTTTGTTTCATTTCTTTGAATAATGAGTGTAGATAAAGTAGTGTATGTAACTGCACATAACTCGGTATTATAACCTATTAATGAACTATATTGTGTGACAGTTACATAAACTACTATCTCAACATAAAACATAAAGCCATACTACTTATGGCAAGCCATACTACTTATGGCAAGTACTCCTCGGTCAGCAGTGGAAAGTTATTAGACTGAAGATTATGATGAGCAAAATGTATTCTATTGTTTACATGATACAACCCATAGATACTAAAATATTTACTCTTGTGAATTCTAGGTCACATGAATGAATATCTCAGTATTTGCCTCGTTCATATCGTGGCATGCAACAAACGAAAGCGCTTACAACGTCTACGATATTACATTATACCGGCAATCTTCCTTGTGACCTAAAATTTGATTTGACACAGATTTGACGAAACTAAAATTTGAGTTGAAGTATATCGTTGAAGATCTCTTTGTCGTAGTGCATTGTAATCGTTGGATTAAAACAAACCATTTTGGCGGTAAAAATAACTACTGTAAATTGATGAAAAATCAACATAATATATTTTTTTTTGGAAAAATTTATCCCTAGGGACGGCTAAGGCAACTGAAACCATAACAGTCTTTCGTAATTATATCTTCAGTATAATTACATTGAAATACTAATGTAATGCATTTCAATGCATCTTGGGAGCGTTTGACGTCAAGCATTCGATGGCAAACACTGTGGTGTTACTTCGATGAGGTGGAATACCACGATAAAAATCTCATCGTTTTTACACCACTTGACGATTATTTCAATGATCCTCTACATTGCACGTCATCGCAGATACTTATTACACAAAACTACACTGATTTTACGCAACAAGATCCACTCCGAAATAATATTACAATCGCTGTAATAAAAATCACGTCCGCCATAGTTGAATGGACCCTTCCCTGCGTACATTTTAATTAAACTTCTTTTATTCCACGGAGACAAACAACACACACGTTTTTTACATAGATGACGCAAATGCATGTACTGTGCGTGTCCGAAAACCCCGACAAAACGTCGGGGTTGGCCGCTGCTAACTAGGGGAAGCTGTACAGTACTTGGCCCCCATACAGTTTAACTTTGATGTTAAAAACTAGCAATCAAAAAGACAATGGGAGATTGAAATCGACATTATCGTCAACATTAACTAACATAAAGTTTTGACAAAATTCCGCTAGCTTGAATATTTTTTTTTTCGACGAGTTGTTTTTCGCCGGCCGGCCGGATGAATTATTTAGATGTGTTTGTTCAAAAATTGTTAAACAAACATTTTTTTAAAACAATATTTTCAAATAATATTTTATAGTACGCTACTGAAATCATATCAAATAATTTAATCACACAAAACAATAAAATATTGTAGTGGCTAATAAATGTCACGATTGTTTGAA
This sequence comes from Parapoynx stratiotata, assembly GCA_910589355.1. Lineage (NCBI taxonomy): Eukaryota > Metazoa > Arthropoda > Insecta > Lepidoptera > Crambidae > Parapoynx > Parapoynx stratiotata. The sequence continues at coordinate 2,562,835 of OU342458.1, forward strand.
TAGATTATATTTACGAGTATGATCATCTATGCCAATTACTGTATTTAAGTGAGATTCATGAAAAATACAGTAATTGGCATAAAATATTATGTATATTACTGTTAAAAATGCTTTAAATTGTCTGAAAATTTATAATGATGCTTGCGAACTTACAAGATGAAGTTTTATTTATTAAAATCGTTATTTTATTTTAGTAAGGCAAAAGTAGACCAAACACGTAAAAAAATTGTGTTTCTTCATGAAGGCCTATGCCCAGCAGTGGGACGTATATAGGCTGAGGACGAAGGCCGATTACGTATGTAGAAACGGAATCCAAGATTACAAAGTTTTGCTCAGCCATCCAATACACAACCATGGTTAATGTTGCTTTGTTTCTAAAATCAAAGCAACCGTACTAAGCACTACACGACCAAGCACATAATATATAAAAATAAAATTCAAGACCGATATTTTTTTGGTCACCCATCCAAGATACAACCACGGTTAAAGTTTCCTTCTATCTAAAACCAAACCAAAAGCGTACTGAACACTGCAAAATCATATAAGTATAGAAATGGAATTCGAGATTCCAATTATTGAGTCATCCATCCAAGATAATACCATGGTTAAAGTTGCTTTGTTTCTAAAATTGAAGCACGTACTGCAACAAGTTTTTTGTATATAGAAATGGTATTCAAGAGTGTTTTGGTCGCCCATGACTTAACCATTTTCCAGTTTCTAAAACTAAAACTGCTAATCACTATACTACTGAATGCAACAAAGCAACTTGCACCTTGAATGGGTGACCGAATGTATGAACGAACAGAATTGCCTGAATTTGTTGGTAATGTGCAAATTTTTTTGCATTGAGCCATTTAGGATGAAAATTTACGTTTTGATTTTATTTGTATTTGGATCTCAAATTTACGGCTTTGACGTCACGTTAAAATCTTGACACGCTTGCTTTCAATACAAATTGTTATATTTACTTGCGTTATCTATTTAAAGGTTTATTCCGACCAAATTCTCTCTCCATAACAACTTAACATCGATTATGAATATGGATTAACCATAGGCTTAGTATGTGAGATATGTTATCTGAGCCTAATTAAAAAGTGCTCAAATAAGCTAATGACAACACCCTCATTTCTTTTCGTTTCTATGCAAATACATTATATATCTTCGGCCTTATCGTCACTTACCATAAGGTGAGATGAAGGCCAAGAGCTTACCTGACACATGTACAAAAATATAAATAGCGATTGTGTGACGTGACTAACGATATCATTATAAATTTATATAAGTATCCAGGTCCTAAGTGACATTTACCCAATATCCTTTTGTGCCTCATCCGGGGAAAATATTTACATTTCACCTTAGCTTTGTAAGCCGTAGTATCGTAATACGTACCCTTATACGGAACGATTGATCTGTACGATCCGTCGTTTCAGACTTGCAGACCAACTGAAACGAAGAATAGACAGTTTATGTCTAAATCAAAGACGATATCGGTGATCGCAACAAAAATACATGCGATCATGAAGATCGTAACGATAAATCGATAGTGTAGAGGTTCATTGCGATCAACGATTTGATTTTTCATTCTATTTTTAAGAAGTTTTCCATTTTACAAGGACTCGTATTATATTTGTTTTTTTAATATTTAGTTTTACGGCTCTGGTTGCAGGGCCTTTTGAGCCACATGTTATCAGTAGAACACTTTTCTTTAGTAGTTTGCATTGAAATGCTAGTGTAATGCATTTCAATGCATCTTGGGAGAGATTGGCGTCAAACGATCGATGGTAGACACTGTGGTGTTACTTCGATGAGGTGGATTACCACGATAAAAATCTCATCGTTTTTCACACCACTTGACGATTATTTCAATGATCCTCCACATTGCTCATCATTATTGACACTTATTACACAAAACTACACTGATTTTACGCAACAAGATCCACTTCGGAACAATATTACAATCACTGAAATAAAAATCACGTCCGCCATTGATGAATGGCGCCAAACTCCCCTCGTATTATATTTGATCACTTCTATACCGTTCCATTTCAACTAAGTAAATGATCGACCAATCGTTTCGTGTAATGTGCACATTTTAATGCGATCGATTGTTACGATTCACGTCAGATTGATCTTAACGATGGATCGCCGATGGAGGTTAACTATTGTGAGCCCGTAGCATAGCAGGCACGTTGCTTAGCTATAACAAATTAAAATAAAATTGACAAATCAGGTCATAAGCTCGTCTTCCAGACAAATACCATAAAAATTATAATATTAACTTGCATTAAAAAAACGAAGAAAGAAGAATAAGAAAAAATATTTATTCAGTGTCATTGGCAAATTTAATACGGTTTTTAAACGCAGATTTATGTTTAATCCTATTCTTTTATTTTGTATACAGGACTGTACATTTTTCACAAGGAAAGAAATATTGAGGTGAGTATTGAATTTCTATTCTACTGTGTATTTTATCTTAAATTGCTAATGCAACAAACCTTTCTGTGTTATCTTTTTTATACGTGTATGAATTTTACTACTCGTCTTATTTTAACCGAGGATTGAAGAATTTACTCACTTTTCAGATATAACCGCGGTAGTAAAATCAATATAAATGCGTGATTGTTCTTGAAAAATCGTAGCAACAGGCCTCAGCCTTGTCCCAAAACACTAAAGATAAGAATTACACTTCCTACAGCGTATAAAGAAGCCAATGAAAGTGAGATTAATCGGGATTATCGGGCGCACACGCTTTAAACGGATTTTAATGTGGCGTCGTTACAAGGATTACTACGAACTACTGCCCCCTTCCCAAATTACTAAAACCAATCATAACGGATTTTCTATCGATCACTTTTACGGCAAATTAAAGTGAGACGGGAAGAGTTTCCAAACTGAATTCGTGATTCGACTAATTATATCTACAAAAACGTACTTAACTGTTCAAATTATGCCATTCCAAGAATAAGCGATTTCCAGAATATGCTTTTCACCGAATATTATATACATAATAAAGTAGTAGGTAAGCTTTTTTGGGATCTTTTGTGAAAATTTTGGGAACGCTAAATAAGAAATAATACCTATGAAATTGAATATTTTGTTTGATGTAACTATTAAGTTTCAGAATATTCTTATAAAATAGTTGCCGCCTCTAAAAATAGACCATATTTTTGAGCTCTTTTGATTTGTTTTGATAATTTGTTGCAAGTTTAATTGTGTTAAAATTAGAAACGAAGACAACTCTTTTTAAGTTTCTCCCGAATACATCATTTGATTTGCATTCACTTAAAAACGATAAATAATTTTTATGAAGTGTGATATTACACATATTACTAAAGCTTGTCTAATGATAGATGCCAAACATTATTATCTTTGGATTTGTCGTTGTGGAGAAATCTAAAAATATGTTAGTATGCAAAATGCAGACTTCCCCATAATCTCCATACAAAATCGCAATTTCATAGGTAAAGACCTATTATACTACAAGTGACCAAAACAAAACAAATAGTAAGAAATATTTGTGGGATAGTGATACAAATTCTTCCCATTTTTCCCCAATCGAGAGATTCATGTGGGGAAAGATGAGAATAGGTCGAACACGAGCCAAATGATCCAGTTTTGTTTTTAATCCCCAAATGAATGAGTTTTTAATTACATTTACGGCGTTACACGTACACATATCACTCTCTGTATCCCAATCAAATGGACGGGCAATGTTATAAGGTAATTCCGATTGTTTTACATTTATTATTGCCAGATAAACTCATAAAATATTATAGATGGCGCTAATAATCATTTGAGGTTTATCTGAAGCGATCTCAACCGACCAAATTCCACGAATACGAAGCTACGAACAGAAGTTGAAATAAAATAAACTTTCGTATAATTATCCAATAAAAAACGGGTTGTGTCTGTTTATTAATCTTTATTAGTGTATAACACCATTATCTTTTTAAATATTATTATGTGTGCACTTATCGAGATAACCTTGAGCATTTTAAGCAACTCATAATCTTACTTATGAATATTAGGCACGGTAATATTAAATTACTGTGTATTAGGTAAGTCAGTAGCTTTATCTGCTGCTTTTACATACTATTTAAACCAAATTTTAATTGAAATCCAAACAGTAAGTAAGATCCCATCCTTAACGTGAAAGAAATAATGTATTCTACTGGCAGACTAGCTATAATTTAAATGTAGTGAACTTAGTGTAGTAACTTTAAAATTATTGGCCAAATTAAATAAAAAATATTAAACCAAGTTACTGTTTATGCCATAAAATTATAGGTATAAGTGGAACTTAAACTCCAAAACGCAAAAATTAGTCTCCCTTTGTCGGTCCACTCCACTAGTGGGTGAGTGATAGAAAGCGAGGATAGTGGAAACGGAGACCAATTCAATGCCTCATGTTCTTGCATAGGAGTTTGGGTTCCACATATCATGGTTTACGCTGTTTACCTACTGTTTATTAAGAGCATAGATCTAAGTCAAATTATGGAGAGAACACTGCATAGACAATTTCTTTGACAACGTTTCAAAAAATTTGCCTTAAGCTTAATTGGGTGACAGTTTCCGCTGGACGCCTGTTATGCGCCTGTTTTGGTATTAATAAAAATATAAAAACCAACAAAAATTCATTTAAAAGAGGTGTGAAAATGCACGTGAAGGGGCGAACAAGGTTATAGCTAAACACACCCGCTCAATAAAAAAATTTTTCATCCCACCATCTGGGAAAGAGCATTTTTGCTCTTCGATACCTATCTGAGTGGAAAAGCCTTTATTATCCTCTTGAGCGGCAAAGTGAATTTGAATTTAGAACATCGTATACATTGAGCACACATATTTTTGTGAATTTTTTAATTGTTTCAAAATTCAAATTTTGAACCTTCTTGTTTACTTTTCTTTATTTTGCATTACGCGCGTCGCGCGTTTTATTGATAATGGTTAATTAATAAGCTAAATACAAAAAAAATAAACTAACTTTAATGAGTGATTCTAGCGAAGATGAAGTTAATTTGACGCCAACTGAATTGACTGAAACAGTTATTAATGCGCAAATAAGCTTTCTACCTCAACAATCACGCGAGAAGTATTTGAAACAGTACGATATGTTTAACATGTGGCGACTAGCTAAAGGAGCGAAAACTTATACTTACTCGCTGCGCTCGTGATTCAATTTTAGAATCCTTCGCTGACTCGGTCATCAAAATTGAGCACGCGGTTGAAAAACCCTTTTGCACTCTCGTATAACAAATAACTATTGTTTAGGTTGTCATTTTTTCGATCATATGGTTCGATCCTAAAGTCCGACCTTCCCATACGGCTTTATGAATTTTCTGTTTCATATTAGATTACGTAAATTTTTTGCTGACCTTCTTCATGTGACATTTTGGTCGGTTGATTCCTTATCAAAATCTAGATTGTACAAAAGTAGTATCATTATAAGATTAGTAATTTTATGGTAATTTATCTGGACAGTTTGCTAATTTGACAAGATAAATATTTTAACTTTAATCTGTTTTGTAGACGTTCAATATAATGATTATTATAATTAATGCAGTAATGTTTATAAGTAATATCCTAACACAAATAAAATGACTAATGGATAAAATTTTAATTGTATAATCGCTTTCGCAGGGTTTTCAAGCGGTTCCGTGAGGTAAACCCTGACTTGGTGCCAAAACGAATGACTGAAAGCCAGGCCCACACGATATCGGTGCCAGTGGAGGAAATTGAGAAGCTGCCAGAACTAAAGGTAACGTATAAGAGACATAAAAGAGGTAACAAATAAGACACACCACGATTTTTAACGAACTCGTTTTCTGCGAGACATTATGCATTATTTTTATGGCAAACACGCATACGGCTTACCTGATGGTAGGCGGTCACCGTAGCAGCTACGTTAACTGCTTATCGTAGCTACGGCGTAGACGTAGACGCTCATAACACATCGGGCATTACTTAAAACAAAATTAAGAAAAGCATTATTTAACCACCCAGGGCTTGAAACATCTATAAATATATCTTTTTTTTCGTTGGAACACCCTCTCAGTTTTGCCGACCTTTATTTAGTCTACGATCACCGGCTGCCACGTCTAGGGGTTTTCTGTATTGGGGGGGGTTTTCACCAGGTTGGGAGACCCTGGGAACTGGAAATTGCTTTAGTAGAACCCGGGTTGTTCCCGCGGTATGGCTCGAATATTGGGGAGTTTTAGTCACCCACAAACACCTACCATCTAGCCAGCGGTTGGTAAAGTCCCTTAATGGATTTCTCCACGTTAAAAAAGGATCACAACAAAAAGGATCAAAACACTAATCTATAGTTGTTTTATAAGTGCAACCATTTATTATGGGGAAGCAATTCAGTTGCGTTCTACACGCTTCGTAGCACGTTTAAAAACATACTTTGCAATGTCTCTAAGATATGAAATATGTTTACTAAATAAACCGAAAGATATATAAAGATGCAAGATAATATTACTCTACTACTGGGAAGTGGTAACATCTTATTAGTGAATTACCTACCATCAGCCTACCATTGGTATAAATAAACTTTTTGTAAATATCGGTTATAACTGGTAATAATACAAAATTTTTGTATTGTTTGTCATATTGAATATTTTGGGTATAATGCTTTGATATAAATAAGTAATACAAATATACGTATCAAATAGATAGTATACACCTATCTAAAACAAGTTTTATAAATCTAGTTCAATAAATTCAGCTGCCCTACTCTGTAATGTTGAAAAATCAATATTGATTAGATGCATCGTCAAATGTCATGTTCTTTGATAATTTCAAAAGTAGTGTTCGAATTGACAGAAATCAAATTCATATCCATTGAAAGGATAAAGAGTAGGGCAGCTGGTTGTAATTCGCAAAATTACCAAATTTACAGAAGTAGGTATATCTTTATGGCTATTCAATAACAAACCGTATGCTTTATTAAATAGGAGTATTTTTACATTTCAGGAGAATCCATTCAAAAGACGGATCTGCCAAGTGTTCTCTCACGATGGGTCGGGGAACCTCACGTTCGAAGACTTCCTCGACATGATGTCGGTGTTCAGCGAGGCCGCCCCCAGGGATATAAAGGCTTGGTAAGTTATTCCAACCCTCCTTCTGAGGCTTGGTTAAAAAAATCTACCATCAGGGTTTACTGGCAAACCGGACCACGGAAGGCACGTTAAGCCGTTGGTCCCGGTCGCTAGTGCAACCACCAACCCGCATTGGGCCAGCGTGGTGGTGTTACGGTCTATACTCCTCGTGTGTTTCTTCATGAAGAAGGCCTGTGCCCAGCAGTGGGACTTAACAGGCTGAGGACAAGGGCTCTTTATTGCATATGAAATAACATACAAAATATGGTAAAAATAATAGTTTGCAAGGGCGGGCTTATCCATGACAGAGATATCTGCCAGTCAACCCATTAAATGTAATCATAGAAATTACAAATAGTAGGCAACACAAATGCAAAAAAAAAACAATGTTCTAGTGAAAAAGAAATATGATATGTTATATAAAATACATAATTTTACCTAGATCTAGATTTAGACTAGACTCTACCTAGATTACTTATCATAAAATTAATAAAAATCATACTGTAAACGAACGTGCTTACAATAATTATAATTTATCGTATTGCCTATTAAATAAAAATCCTGTTGTTTTTTTAACGTATAATAGACAACCACTGACGTGACTTTCATAGACAAAATCGTAAACAAAGTAAAGATATAAAAAATATAAAGGATCCATCAAAAAGGTGTGCCAGTGCGGCACACATACATACATACATAACATATACATATATTCATTGTTACTAACACTATGGACTATGTAACAATTGTCTGAGAATAGATGAATTTTATTATATATATACGACGACGACGACCTCCGTGGTCGAGTGGTCTGTATGTCGGTCTCAAGGCGTCGCCATCTCGAGAGGTTCTGGGTTCGATCCCCGGTCGGGGCAAATGTGTGGGTCATGAATTTTCAGGCATTTGTTCTCCAGTCTTGGATGTTTATATATATGCAGGATATTTATATGTATTTATCTATTAAATATATGTATCCGTCATCTAGTGTCCGTAACACAAGCAGCTTTAGCTGCTTAAAATGGAGTTAGTTGATAGGTGAATATTTGAAGATATTTATTTTATTTTTATTAATATATATAAAAAAGACATGATGGGATTACATATATCTGATTAAGCGATAGTTGGAGATATAATAATAATAGTGCTTTAGGCTGGTTTAAAACGAGTGAATACAAGGACTGTACTGGATAGAACCTGGAAGACAGTTGATGTGGAACTGTCTTATCTGTCTATCTTCTGTGGTAACTTATTACCACAGATTGTATTAAAAAAATTAAAATTATGCAAGACAAATTTATAGGTGTATCGTCGTGAAACATATATTATTAATAAAATATTCACGTTACACTAAATAGATAGAAATGTACACATGCTGAATATCCACGAATCTGCGCTTCTTAAGTGTTGACGTCATTGACGCCCACGTCTTGACGGCCACGTCATCTAATGCCTTTTCTTCCACGGTAGAACAAAATATAGGGCACACTTTGGCCCACTTGCACGGTCGAAAGTTAGCGCCTAACCCAGGGTTTGCCCCTATATTTGCCCCGGGGCTAGGCGCTAACTCTCGACCGCACAAGTGGGCCTTAAGATTCTATCCGATCGTACCTTGTATTTGTTACGTTGTATTGGTATCAAATCGTAAAAACCAATTTATATGAAAAACTAGCTGTTGCCCACGACTTCGTCCGCGGTTATTTTGGTTTTTAACTATACCACCCTTTAATTTTCCGGATAAAAAGAATCTTATAATAATATGTTGACCAGGGATATAAGGTATCACCATGCAAAATTTCATTGAAATCGGTCCAGCCATTTCGCAAATTAGCCCGCACAAACAGACAGAGAAAACAAAAATTAAAAAATAACTTTTTGTAGTATTTTCCCTCTTTTTACATCCCTCTGACTTGGTTTTAAGCATTTTTTCTATGTATAGACATTCGACCTCTAAAGTTTTATTATATGTATATAGATTGTGTCATTTGAGTGGCCAGCACACTTCCCTAAAATCAGAGGTGAAATCGGGGCAATAACGGTGGGGACAAATCGGCGCTAAACTACTTTTCGCACTAAAAATCAGGCAACAACTGGCAACTTAGGGAGCTCCCCACCACAGCCCCGATATTGCCTCTGATTTTAGGGGCTTGTGTAGGCTACTTTAACGAATGAGCGATTTTGACAATTTACAATCAATAAATAATTATTTGTCTGAGTATTGTACAAGAAAATTTAAAGATTTGTATTTTTCTTTCCAGGTACGCTTTCCGTATCTATGACCTGGACGACGACATGTACATAGGGCGCGAAGACCTGCTAGAAGCGACACGGCTGTTGACTAAGGGCGAGCTTCATGCGCAGGAGCGCGCTGAGATTGTAGCCAGTGTGCTGGACGAGGCGGACGTGGACGGCGACGGCCGCCTCTCCTTCATGGACTTCGAGCACGTCGTCGTCAGGGCGCCCGACTTTCTCTCCACATTTCATATTAGAGTCTGATCCGTTGATAATAAAGATTTTTTACTCCGTGCGATTCACTTTTGTTTCGACTGTATACGGTATACAATTACAATAGTATGACCATCCAAACTTGATACGTTAATAAGAAAAGAGCGTCTATTCTCTATGGTTGAGTCACAGGTTGCTTTATCGCATTTTGACTGTAAAGAATACATTAAAGTATACTATACAATTATATGATACGAGGCTGACGGAAAGAAACGCTTTTCTTTTGATTTTTACAGAGGCGTGAGTGGTATTTAGAGCGTCTATTGTCTATGGTTGAGTCACATGTATTTTAAGTAGGTATTTTAACTGTAAAGTATACTTTAAACGTTGCGTCTGTAAAAATCACAAGGAAATCGTTTCTTTCTGTCAGCCTCGTTCATTTAAGAAGAAACAATAAGCGCCGCGCGGCGTCACAGTGGCGCTATTATCATATTCGCCTCGTTTTGAGCATAGGAGCATAGGATGAGTCTCTGAGTCGGAAGTGCAAATCGCATCGACGTGGAAATCTTCTCTGAACCTCTCAGCAGCTTCAAAACAAGACACAATAGAAACATAAAAATAATGGTATTGTTCGAACACCGGCTTTCGCTTGGCCTTCAAGGGGTTAAAGGTCTAACACCATTGACACGGATTTAAAAAACAAAAGAATACTGCTGCGCCCTTCCTACTAAAACAATCGTTGATATTATGAAATGGATGATATACATTAGGACTAGCTCTTTGTGAATAGGCATAATAAATATGGAAGACAAAAGCGAAATCTAATAAATATTTACTCCTTTTACTCCGCGATAGACTTTATTAAAATTCAAGCTTTGACAACTTTCTGCTTATAACGCCCGTCTTGTTTTTCTTTATTAGAACGGAAATATTTCATATCATATTTTGATTATATTACTTCTTGTGCTTATTTATATTTTTTTAATTTGGCTTCGCATTCACACAAAAATAATGTGATCTTAATGTTTACGGGTAAATCAATAATTACATATAAGATTTAAAGCAAAAATTTAAGGAATAGTCACATGAAAAAGCGAGTATGTCTTTATTATTTTATGAAATTTCTTCTCTTAGTATGAAAGTGGATGGACCTACAACTAGAGGAAGATCTAGAAAGCGGTGGATTGAGTGTGTATAGTGTGAGAAGTAAAGAAGTCGATGCCGTACTGACGAGTGACAAGGGAGAGTGGTAAAAGAAGACATGTTGTGCCGACCCCATCTAGAGTGGGAAAAAAATCAGAATTAAGAGAGCGAGAGTGAAGATAGAGTGAGTCTGTATTGGTCTTTACTTTCTAACTAAGGTGTCTGGTCATGTGCAAAAATGTGTACACTTTTGACTTCTAATGGCTCTTATTGGATGGGAATAAAAACTGTCACATATTATATTAAGTGTACAGCAAATAGGTATGACGACAAAAAACGTCTTAACATATCACCAGAATCTAGTCTGCAAAAACAAGCAATTATTTTAAACTTTAGATTAGAATGATAGTGTACCAAAACAGCCACATCTTTTTACTGGTGACTGTACCTCTACATATTTGAGTTGAGCGGATTCCCTCCTTAAGGGTCGGCAACGCATCTGCAGCTCTTCCGGTGTTTTCGATGTCTATGGGCGGCGGTGTTCACTTACCATCAGGTGAGCCGTCTACCCGTTTCCCCCCTTTTTACATAAAAAGGGGGCATTAAGTCACCTTTACGTTATAAATTCTACTAGCAAAATGATTTGCTCAAAGACAACAAACTTAACTTACTATGTTTAATAACGTCATGAAAACTATTAGAGGAACTAATTATGCAGCCTATCATGGCATTATTAGCCGGATAGGCTATTTGCGAGCCAATACGGTGTATGTTATTGACAATTACCTATTAAATCGGCTGCTCCGTGCACAGGTATCTAAGTAAACCAATTAATTGTTAGCCGCACTGAAATTGCTATCATGCAGTAAGATACAAGGGCTAGTAATGGAAGTATTTCAGAGTAAACAAGTTACTTGAATACTTATAAGTAATTTGAATAATAGGTAAATAAAAGGCCTCAAGTGTTTTGACAAGGTAAAAGAGTGATGTTTGTGTTCGAAGGCCCAGGCCCAACCGTGGGACGTACATAAAACTAAAACTATAAACAAAATAAATCAATTGACATAAATTACTCTAATGATTCAAATACGGACCTAAAAGTGTAACGTGGATGCCGGAAATAAATAAAAGCCCGGAGATGTCGTCACTTATGAAACAATTTATAAATAAATAAATAAATACCCTCAGACATTCACACCAATCAACAAGTCCCATTTTAAGAACTAAATGCTGCTTGTGTTATGGATACTAGATGACGGATAAATATATTTAATAGATAAATACACATAAATATTCGGAATATACATAATATTATACATAATAGGTTGGGGAAAAAGTTTCTTCGCATTTTTTAAGAAAATTCAAAACATTTTTTAATATAGTTTACTTTTATTTAACTAAAGTATGTAGGTACCATTTTGTTAGATAACTTTTTGCCATCTTGTAGGTAGGGACATGATCCCATTGCTATAGAAATTTTGGGACTTCTGGTCAAAATACCGCGACAAGTGGTTTTGGCAGTCCTCTCGTGATGTTAACCTGACACTGCCTAAAGAATTCTGAAGAGACCGAAACAGGTGGAAATCTGAAGGTGCAAGGTCAGGACTATACGGCGGATGCATTAACACCTCCCAGCCAAACTCTCTTAATTTTTGCTGAGTGGCTAAAGATGTGTGAGGTCTAGCGTTATCATGATGAAAAACCACACCCCTTCTGTTGATTAATTCCGGCCGCTTTCTCTCAACTTCTTGCTTTAATCTCATCAGTTGTTCGCAGTAGAGTTCAGAATCGATGGTCCTGCCTGGTGGTAACAGCTCATAATGAATAATGCCCTTCCAATCCCACCACACACACAGCATCACCTTGTTGCGAGTTAACCCGGGTTTCGCCACAGTCTGTGAAGCCTGACCGGCCTTTGACCACGACCTTTTTCGCACGTTCTTGTCGTACGTGATCCACTTTTCATCACCAGTTATCAGCTTCTTCAAAAATGGTTCGGTTTCATTACGTCGTAATAAAGAATCACAAATGAGTACACGGTTCATTAGGTTTCTTTCAGTGAGCTCGTGAGGTACCCAAATGTCGAGCTTTTTCGTGTACCCAGTTTTTTTCAAATAAGCCAAAACTGTTTTGTGGTCAATTCCCAGTTCTTTAGCTACGTCGTCACTACTGCCATGCCGATCTTGCTCCACTTTTTCAAAAATGGCATCCATTTTATCTGTAATAGGGCGACCAGAGCGACGTGCATCTTTGACATCAAAATTTCCGGATTGAAAACGCTTAAACCAAATTTGTGCTACTCTCACAGACACTGCACTAGGTCCATAAACATCGCAAATTTTTTTCGCGGCTTGCGTTGCATTTTTACCTTTTTTGTAGTAAAATTTTAAAATGTATCGAATTTCTTCATTAGATTCACTCATCTTGGCGGTACGAAAAACAAATGAAAATCACACATTTTCCTAATTTGAATTTGGAATTATGTTGTTTAAAATTTAAACTTTCAATGATACCAAAACCAGCCAGATACAAATAGTATAGCCAAAGAGATTTTATTACAAGTTTATACATACTATAATGCGAAAAGACTTTTTCCCCAACCTAATATATAATGAACATCCAAGACTGGAGAACAAATGTCTGAAAATTCATCACCCAAACACTTGCCTCCACTGGGGATCGAACCCAGGACCTCTCGAGATGGCGACGCCTTGAGACCGGCGTACAGACCACTCGATCACGGAGGTCGTAAAATTTATAAAAACGCAAATTTCTATATAAAACTTAAAGATATTATCAAAGGTAGGGTCAATCAATATTGCCTTGGAGAACTTATTTGGACTTTTGAACATTAATATCGTTATAATTTTTATAATTATTTGTGAATAAACAACCGCTCCAGATGCTAACTCTGATTGAAATAAAATTGGATACCAAAAACAATGAAAAAAGAGACAGATCGTTAGTTTAAAAACAGAAACACAGAAAATGGCCAGAGACGTGCGCAACAGCAGCAAAGAGTCGCTAATACTGATACAGCGCCTCGTTACAAAAGTATATACAATTTACAGCAATTTATTAAATCTGAGTAAAATGCTATGTAGTACAGAATACAAAAATATTGCGCAATGCATTTTATGCCGCGTCCGCGCTTGCCAAACCTCAACAAGCCGTAGCAAATTCAAACGTGTGATGTTTGCCATGACTTGTGATTTGGTGTAAGGGCTTGCGACCTTCCCAAATGTCGGTTTATCAATATAGGATTGCTATCCTAGGTAGGTAGGTATTATTAATCTATTTTTCCTCGCTCACAGCATAGCTACCTACATAGGATGGCTCTGGTGAATAGGCACCCTTACCATCCGTTCCTACTTCTTACCCTAAGTTTTGTTTCTTCTAGAGATGATTTTGCTCATTTAATTCAACCTGCATGGAATAAAAATGTTTTATTTTCTGTATGTTTTATGTTTTATTTCACATAGATATCTTTTTAATCATGTTGCTAATTTTGCTATTACAACCTCTGTGTCGCTATCTAGGTAGGTTCTGGGTTCGATTCCCCTCAGCAGGGGCTAATGTTTGTGTGAAGATATAGTTCTTTAGTTCTGGATGTTAACGTATGTAATATATATTATAAATATGTATTTAACCGTTGTGTATTACCTATAATACAACAAGTGGCAATAAGCTGCTCTATTTATTATTTTATAGACATCGAAATTTCCAGCAGTACTAATAATATGTTTTATCAGTATCCTTTTCATACTAATATTATAAATGCGAATGTAACTCTGTCTGTCTGTCTCGCTTTCACGTCAAAACTACTGAACCAATTTAACCGAAATTTGGTACACAGATATTCCAGAGCCTGAGAAAGGACTACCTGTTATCCCGACATTTTCATGGGAACGGGTGCCATGCGGGTGAATGTTAAAAAAAATGAAGGACAAATTTACGCCACTATGAACTTTGTCTCTAATAAAATAGAGTAGGAGTAAATTTTCAATTCCACCGATTGAGGCTACTTTTCCAATATGAAAAAATCTTTCAGTGTTGAATAGCCTATTTATTGAGGAAGGCTATAAGCTACATACGAGGACGAAGTCACGGGCTAGAGCTAGTTCTTTATAAATAAATGTAATCAGTAGTAAATTCTTATATTCGTAATTGTGTAAGCCTCGTGTACACTATATCATTTTAAAAGTACACATTTTTTAAAATTAAATAGTATCAAGATAGTTCCATCTTATTTCCCCAGTATTCCCATCCTCAAATTATTATTTCCAATTTTGCCATGAGATTCTGGTAGACTTAGGTATTACTTTGAAACTATATTATGTTTGAAACTGAAATGAACTGTTGAATGACAGAAAGTTGCATTCGTAGCGCCACCTAGGAAAAAACCAAGGCAATTTAACCTGAAAAGGGATGGCATTAATCATCCAAGGTGTAGCGACGGCTACATGGCGTTGGATACTCGCTGTTTGCTTAGTATCTCTTCTTAGTGACCAAAGTGTGCAGCTATAGGAATGAATCAGGGTGAATGCCCTTTTGACAGACGTATTGAATAGTGTTACCACATAATAATACATTTGGTTAAACTCCTACATACAAATAATATGGGTTAAAAACTTATTTGATGTTTATACTTAAAAAATAATCTATATATACATTTTTCTGAGGAGTATAGTATAATTTCATAATAGTTTTGTAAATTTTTCACACATGTGTATTAGCATGGATTTAGTACAAACTGAAAAGAGACAAAAAAAGAATGATTTTATTTCATTATAAGCAATGTGATTTTTAAAATATTTTAGCAAAAATCATTACATTCCATTTTTATAGAAAAACCGGTAGTATCCGAAGAAATATATAACACTAGAGGAACGCATCGAAGTCTATACTGCACGTGTTATTTATGGTACTAATTTATAAATTTTGTCTGTGGTATTAAAAATTATAGAATCTTGGCTTTTGTAGTCGCGTTTTTAGTTTAACATGGCTAAAATACTGTTTTAATCTAGAAGACGTGCCTCAATAATCGTCGCAAATACGTGCAGTGACAAGAAAATTAGATATTTTTTATAGTTATATGATTACTTGCTTTCATTTGACAAATTGCGCTAGACCGCATATTTAAAATGGCAGCCCTACCACGTAGAATAATCAAAGAGACACAGCGACTGATGCAGGAGCCAGTGCCGGGAATTAGCGCAGTACCCAGTGAAACTAATGCACGTTACTTTCATGTTATTGTCACCGGCCCAGAAGACTCTCCATTCGAGGGAGGATTATTTAAATTAGAATTATTTCTGCCTGAGGACTATCCCATGTCAGCGCCTAAGGTTAGGTTTATAACGAAAATATACCATCCGAACATAGATCGGCTGGGACGTATATGCTTGGACATATTGAAAGACAAGTGGAGCCCCGCACTGCAGATACGCACAGTGCTGTTGTCTATTCAAGCATTATTGTCGGCGCCGAACCCTGACGACCCACTGGCAAACGACGTGGCTGAGCTATGGAAGGTGAACGAGGGAGAAGCAATTAGAAATGCTAAGGAGTGGACACGGAGATACGCGATGGACAACTGAGCGCCCGTGCCCCGCACACACCCATCAGTGCCTCCCCACGCGCGCGACCCGAGGTGCGACAAGAAACTAACAAATATATCATGATTTTTAAGAGTGCAAGTTATGTTAAACATCTTAGACCGAATAACTTGTGAAGAGACAATTGTGGATAAATTTTTATTATTAGTGGGCATAAGTGTGGCCGCCAGCCGCGGCCGTCCACGCCGCTCAGGCCTGCATCTCTACGTAGCCTCGCCCTTCTGTCTTGGAGCGGACGCTTCAGAGGTCCCGGCAGATCATTGTTTACCCATTCACATGTAGCTTCGTTACAGTAATTAGGTATGCATATTTTTTTACTATCATTAAAATAGCAAATATATTGAATATCTGGAGAATTAAAATGTATATATTTCATAGTTACAAGTTTGGTTAATTTTATACAAAGGATAGTGTGTACTGTCACAAAGTTGGAAGTCTTTGTAAGTGTTTTGTCAACACCCTTGTTTGAGTGCAGATAAGCTTCTTTTATATCAGTTGTCTGATCTCTAGGATTTCTGAGCATTAATTTAATTTTTGATAGTATGTGGAACATTTAAGCAATTAATTTTTCACTGTATAAGCAAGATCAACATGATTTCACTGTGAATCTTTTGTGTACTATTTATGTCTTGTATAAAAGTTATCAATAAATTGTATTTATGTAAATTTAATTTGGCTTTGTGAGCATTTCAAAATACATAATATACAAAAGCTAATTAATGTTTTTATTTATATTTCTCTAACACAAAATAGAAATGAATCTAATCATGGTTATAAATCATAGCAAATCTATAGGCATACACATTTAAATAAGTTATTATTGGTGGGGGGAGGAACTGTTTTCAGGAAGGAAGAACAATATTATATGATAAATTAACAAATGCTTTTATATAACATTCATATACAACAGTTTTACATAACAGACTTCCTGCTACAGATTCCATGACCTTAAGTTTTTGTTGATTTCTGTACAAGGCTACCTTCCGCAGTGTGTGTTATGAACTGCTTATTTTCTATCTTCAAAACTGTTTATGCGAGTAATGGTAGGTCTCAATACCATATTAGTTATTTGTGGTTGATTTCTATGAATGATACATGTTCTAAATTCAAATCTTATTCCCACCCATTAAAAAGTTATTATCTGAAACAAAGAAAAACACTTTAAGAATAGAAGGGATGATATACCACATATTAAACTAAATGGTGTCGTTAAAAAATGAACATTCTGTCGCTTTTTGTAGTAGAAACATGCCAGTATCTCCAGTTATTTATTATCAATTATTGTTTGGACATTTTAGGCTTGATCTTCAGCATAATCAAAATAAACATGCATTTATCAAAACTGGCTGTTTTCACAAAACTGTCCAGTCATTCTAACCTCTAATTTTATATTTTATTGTTGAAACATGGTAATATTACTTGAATATTGTAGTTCAGGAACTATTAAAACAAAAGCAATTTTATGATTATAATTAATTACCTAAATCTATTGTTATGGATCAAAATTTGTTTGATTTTTTTCCTTTTAGTTACACTTGAATACAGTGAGAATGGCATTATTTTATTTCACACCAATAATAATTGTTCATAAATAGATATTAAAGCAATGTAATCTGTAAAATATAAAACTTTTATTCTTTATTTTTTTTCATTATGTATTCCTAAATAATTGGTTTATTTACAAATGCCTTACAGTTACGCACATGTACCTATTTTAGTGCCAAAGTCACCTTCGTCATGGTCAGGCCGTGGATTAGTGAACAAAACTTTGTGATCTCGAGCTCCTCTGTGCTTCGGAAGGCACATTAAGCCATTGGCCCCTGGCTGCTGTGACTGTTTCTACCCACCAACCCGAATTGGGCCAGTTTGGTGGTGTTACAGCCCATACTCATGTGTTTCTCCGTGACCAAGGCCTGTGCCCAGCAGTGGGATGTATATAGGCTGAGGACACCCGTTTTAGTACATTGTGAAGTAAAATAAATAATTCTAAACTGAATCCCAAGCATTAAGTAAACTACCTCAAATCTTGTAAAAACTACTCACACAAAAAAACATTAGATACACAAAAACAAAACAATTGTTTTTGTTTCGAAATGTCTATTGACTTATTATCTACATTTACCTATTTAATGATAATAATAAAATTCGTTAATTTGTTTCTATTTTTATTATAGCTTTTATTATATTTTCATGACTGTCTATGTTCCATTCATAATAAGATACGACACGCGCAATCGGCGCCATGCTCTCGCGCGCGATGTCCATAGAGCTTAGAACATTCAGACATAAAATTAAATTGGTATTGGTATTTTTGGGTGAAAGTAAGATGTGTCAAATTACAAATCAAGCCGTAGTTCCAACTAGCTCCAAATCGACTACAGCACATTTGCAGTCACTGCCTTTTGGTTTGAAATGTAAGTTTTATGTTTTATTGAAATGTATAAGCTTTTTGCCACAAGAGTGAATTAGTCAAATTCTAAGTTACAATATAACGCGTGTCCGACGCGTGTTCCACACGTTGTTCACGTATTGACTGTGTGTCCGACCCGTTTTCCCCTCGTAGTCGACGAATTGGGCACGAGTCGACAATGTGCTTACGGCAACGGCAGGCGGGCGATGCGTTGTCAACTTGTCAGCCGGGACGCCCTGCTCTACAGTCTGAATAATTTAATAGGTGCATTTTAACAGATGAGCTTTATGGACCATTTACATTGGTATGGGAATCGATTAATCTCACTACAAACAACTGTCAAAATGCACTACAAATAACTCAAAATGCTCCTATAAAATATTTAGACTATAGTTCAACCTCAACCAGCCGACGTAGCATGAGCAGCGCGACATGATATTTATCACGACCACTTGTCAAATTTACACTTTAATTTAGCGCTATGTGAGAGGAACCCCCACACTACAGTACTTTGGATATAAAGAAAACTATTTCGCCGATTCCAAAGTTTATTTTTCCTTTCTCTTTTTTTAGAAGCTGAAGCGCAGAAATCTATTTATGTAGATACTTACAGTTAGAAAGGAATGATGCTATACATCCATATGTTTAGTTCCGTACGTGCCCCGAAGACTTATGCGAGTCAGGGTCAGAGTTAAAGTCATCTCAGAATATACTTACATACATAATCTAATCACGACTATTATCTCCGAAGGATTAGTTAGAGACTAGGCAAAAACACCGCAAAAGCAGCCCACTGCCGTAGTCTGCGCTTCACCAGGCAGTGACTGCACATGTGCTCAGCGTGGCAGGTGGTGAGCCCGTCGCCGCTATAAGCTATTGGATGGTTGTGCAGTTCTAAGTCCATTAGTCGCCTTTTACGACACCCAAAGAAAGAGATGGGTTGGTAGTATTCTCTTTATGAGCCGCTACCACACGACACCAATATCTAATGAAATAATATGTTTTATTTAATCATTTAGGTAACCAGTAGTTATACTTAAGACGCATCAAAAACATTAGAAAATTAACAAACAAATTATACAATTCTACTTGTTCACCTCAGTAGAGTAGCTCTCCGCGTTGTCACCCGCGTGGTTCCCGTTCCCATAGGAGAGTCGGTATCAAATGTAGCCTATGTCAGTGTCACCTGGGGATAATGTAGCTCCCCAACGGTGAAAGAATTTTTCAAATATGAGTTAAATGAGTAATTACGTAACACCGTCTTTAATTCATTTTCTCATAGAAAGGGGATGAAAAGTAGTATATTGATACGAGACCAAATCACTTTTTTACTTAAGGATCCTTCGCTTCGCTCGTAGTTCAAACTAGCACCCTCGCCTTAAAAAAACTACTTTGCTCCTTGTCAAGCAATCTACTTTTTATATTTCCAATCCATTTTGCCAATTCAAAACATTGTTTTTTCCAAGATTTTTGCCAAGTTGAGCACAGTTAGAAAGGGATATTATGGCACTATTGGGATGTGTATATCCATGGATAGCACATTAATATTTTTTCATGCGTTATTTTAAGCCATTTTGCCGATTGCAAAGTTTAGTCTTACTTTTCTTATTCTAAGAAACTCAGGCGCAAACAGTCTGCGTGGAAAGAGAACCGTTGCGGCAAAAAATGGAACTAACATAATGATCCAACTCAGATACAGTTGCCTAAAAAAACATTGAAATTAAAATAATTTAAATATTTTTAAAATTAGTGACTTTATTCCCTTGTAAAAGAAGTGGCAAAAGTGTTTTCATGTTCGTTCTCGTGACTGTCCAATTAGAAGAAGAGATAGTGTTATTATACACATCCTTACACACATATTAGTTTCGTGCGGGTTCAACCCTTATGGGAGAGGGGATGAGTAAGGGCCAGTGTAAGAGCCAAAACTGCGATAAACCGACGCCCGCGACGGGGTCCGTCGGAACCCGTCGCGGGGCCCACTTGACGGCCGTAGCGTTTCCAGTACAGTCTTAACGTTGAGTCAATGAATAACTTAATATTCCACGCTGCTGCTCGTGCATCCCGATCATCATACAGCTCATTTGATTGATCCCAGATGACTGGCCGATGTTGTATCTCTAATATGACCGCTCCGTGTCGAACGTCATAATTGGGAACTGAACAAACGCGCGCCCTGCTCACGCGACGGGACGCGCGACGGGACAGCCACGCCGTCGCCCGCGGCTTGGCCTGCGACGGATCAATTTTGTATGAGCCTGCGTCCGCGTAACGCAGCGTTGACCCGTGGTTGCCCCTTAGGGTCAGAGTTAAGATCAAGTCAGTATGTCCAATCGATGTGTCGGTTAGAATGAGAGGGGTATTTATAAAAGGGGGTGGGAAAAAATTTTATTTTTGCTCTGCGACGCATAGTTTCTGAGATATGTGATGAAATATGTTTTTATGCGTTATTTCAGTCATTTTGCCGATCAAACATCCTTCTTGTGTCCACAGTTATAATGAAATTATTCTAGGTTCCATTGTCTTCTGTCATATTAACACTTACTCACCATTATTAGTTTTTGTATTCCAACATAAATAAAGGTACGATTAGGCATTAGGAATTCAGAAACCTGAACAAGTTCTCGTATCCTCAAATGTCAAAAACAAACCAATCACGGAAACTGTCCCAGTTTATTTCGGCCAATCTGAGCGAGACGGGATGTTACTTTCCGATCGAATGAGTAAATTGACAGTTGAAAATAAGGCGTTTTGAACATGGAGCAACTATTGCCATAATTTCAATGGGACTGCGCACACAGCAACTAGATTTTCGGTGATTCAGTTGCTGCAATCCATCGATTAGAAATTAAGTTAGTTTCTAATACCCTCAACTAGCAACCTCGGAGGTTGTCAAACTTGCCGGTTTTGTCAACTGCCTCAACCGCAACGCGTCGAGCGATTTCACACCCTCTGTCCCTTTCCCTTGTGCTGTTGTCATAAAGTTGCTCACAGATTCTCATAAAATTGCGACAACCGTAAACGTTATAGCAAATATCTACTTTTTCAGGCAACTTTTAAACTTGCCTGAACTTAAGTTGCTTCATGTACAAAGCGCCTAAGAGAAAAGTTAGTAAACAAGAAAAAACAATTTACAATAAAATTAAACAACGATTCAGTTTGTTCAGTTTATTCTTAACTTTAATGCAGACTAGAATAATACTCTTAGAAATGAGAACAACAATAGTTATTTCACATGTTACAGTGTACCTACCATATACCAGCTTTCACAGTAAAAGGCTATTTATTATCCGTGTTTCTCAATGTAAATAAATCTTATTCACAACAACTAGCAATATAAAATTATATATCAGACTGTATACTTATATTTACTTGAACAAAATGTTCGTATTGTGAAGAGGAAACATCGGCGCCCTGGCTACTGAACGAACATTCCAAATAAAAAATGCTTTTGTCTAATTTATAAAAAGATTTTTGAGAATACTTTTGTGAATAATCCAATCAGAATTACTGTTCAAGTCATTAAATAACAAGCAACACATTTAACTCCATAATATTCGTACAAAGATCTACAGAACATGCTGTCATTTTTATTAAATTATGGTAAAAAGCATCATACAAAAATTAAAAAACTAAATTTTACGTGAACTTACACAAACGAAAAGCTAAACATTTTTATAAATAAACAATACTTTATAGAACGCCGACCATAAACAATAAAACAAAAAGTAGGGTCGAAATAAATAAATTCGAAAATCTTTTTGGAATGTTAGTAGGTATTATTTATAAGCGGATTAACTTGAGAAGAGACTAGTAGTGATGTTTAAATCGAAGAAGATACATAAATAAATAGAATTAACTCGTCCTCAGAGCGCTAAGCTTAGCTAAGAACACAGGACATACATATAATATAGGTTACATAGTAATGCTATAGCGACACTATAAAATTTACAAAATATGATATATCTTTTGAAATGCTACACGAAATAATGCTTTTCATGTATTAGGTACCTATATCGACTAATCAATTCATTATAATCACCGTAGAGGCACGGCCTTGAAATAATTGCGATCCAGACATTGATAAAAACCCCGACACGATACGAATACTACAGGTCTGAATCACAGATAGTTCCAAGATTTCCGCGATATTCTATCTAAGCTATACACTTTACGACGAGGATATGGAGCCCTGAAACAACTCTTCGAATACAATACTTTCTTTTTATAATTTCTAATATGATTTCAGTTCAAGAGTTATTTCATAGATCCTATTTCGGTAGCATGAAATGGTTTGAACTATGGTGCATTGTGATGAGAAACTTAATAGATTCATAATCACTATTACAGAAACACTTCAAATACAATAAACTATAAAAATATAAACGAAATAAATATATTTTTGCTAAGAAGCTGTACTAAATCATAAACATATAATTGGAATGTATTGATACTAATTTACAATTTATTTAAGTTTAAAATACAAACTAAGTTTAAAAAAAGATAAAAAATTATTGTAATGGCAACATTAGACATATGGCTCGAAACGTCACGAGAAACAATATTTAGCCCTGGAAATATATAGTCGAGCTACGCATAGACACACCCAGTATATAAAAAAGTTTTATATTACCTTTATAAACATTTATTGAAGGAGATTCTATCATTTGGGAGTATATTACCAATATTGAAACACAGATTATTATTAAAACTTTTAAAATGCACCTTTTTGTATCTGGAGAAAACCCAGCTCGACGATACAACACAGGATACCCAATGGTAATAGACTATCTAAGCAGATATGAGTGTGTTTGATATAATTCATCCTTAGTACATTAAATGGAGTATGTATACACAATGTCATGGCGAGTCTGCCGTCTTGTAGTGGCTGCAGGTGCAGCTATTACAAAGCAGAAGATTAGAGAATACAACTTATGACCTACATTAGCCACGTAAGCAATTTAAGCATTGAAACTTGACATCACATTTCTTATTTGTGTTGAGTATTTTTTCTCAGCTAAGCTAATGTTGGGCTCCGCTCTCGCTGCTTACTTTAATAATATAGTTAAAGTCTGTTACAATTGAAAATATTAAATAAAAATCGGGTCACAAAACGTATCGTAACTTAAGACTAACATTTTTTTTTACAATTTCCCGACAATGGACTATCTGATTATTCCATAAACCAGAAGACACAGTTTCTGTCTGAAAAGTTAGAATCTAATTAACAATGAAGGGGCTTAATTAACATTACGCTAAAATGTTATTTTTTCAGACAAAAAAATAATTATAAAACACTGGCAGTATGGGCTTGAATCTTTACCTCGAAGGCAAACAAAAGTAAGTGTTTACAAAGATTTTTGGTACTCTCCTACAATTTTCATCTACACATTAGAATAGTATTTTTTTTTGGTACAATTCTCCCATAAAGGGACTGCAAAGGGAACTGAGCCCATAACAGTCATGTCTTTCATAATTATGTCTTCAGTAATTTACATTGAAATGCTAGTGTAATGCATTTGTGGGAGAGTTTAGCGTCAAACGATCGATGGCAGACACTGTGGAAATAAAAATCACGGCCGCCATAGTTTAATGGCGCCAAAAAACCAGAATAGTACCTGTATACATATCGACAGATCTAGCATTTCCTGAAAAATATCGACCAATGGGATCTCTTCATTTTGAATGACTGGGAAAATTACGCTATCTCATTGGCTTAATTTCTTCGTACGACACAAAGCTTTAGCGTTAAAACAATTATATTTTTCTTGTAAATATTGTTTTTTTTATCTCAATCTGTGCCATAGTTAAAATAAATTCATGTTATCAATAAATCAAATAAGATAAAGTCAGAGCAAATATGAGATCAGGCCCACAAGTCTGCTAAATTACTGTCATTATAATGACAAAAGTGCCTTAATGGTACAATTTTTGACATTTCGTAGTCAAGCTATAGCAAATTGATTAGCAGACCATGAAATGCCAAAATTTTAACATTGAGACGCTATTGCTATTATATTGCTATAGTTGTAAATTAGAAGATTCGGAGACCGAGCTAAGACGCAGTCGGGGAGTGAGACAGATACAGAGTAGAGCGAGAGCGGGCTAGATGAGCGAGTGTAGCGTATATCGTAAGCAGGCACTTGATGTCGCGGCGGAGCGCGCTCAGATGAACACCGGGTTCTCCTGCCCAGTCAGCAGCCGGAACATCGACGTCGGCATCGTCTTCATCAAGATCTGGAATGTTATTCATATTATTTGATGGATTTATATTAGGTCCTTACCTATGAAATTGGTGTTTTGTATGGAGATTTTGGGGATGTCTGCATTTTACATACTAACATTTTATCAGTTTTCTTCACAACGACAAATCCAGAGATAATAATATTTGGCATGTATCAATAGACAAGCTTTAGCAATATGTGTGTGAACACGCTTGATAAAAATTATTCATCGTTTTTATGTTAATGCAAATTAAATGATGTATTCGGGAGGCAGTTAAAAATAATTGTCTTTGTGTCTAATTTTACAATTAAACTTACAAAAAATTATCAAATTAAATAATACGAGCTCAAATATATGGTCTATTTTTAAAAGAGGCAATTATTATATAAGAATGTTCTGAAACTTAATAGTTACGGACAAATTGCTAAGACAGAATAAATCACCAATTTCATAGGTAAGGTCCCAATATTTGATGGATTTATATACAGCAAAAAATAAAAAATAAGGGAATCAAGGAACAAATTTTAAGGGTACCTTATTAAAATATTGTTTGTAGGATTACTACTAAAATAAAACGCTTTGCGTGTTGATCTCGATGATGCGGTGATGATTTGTTATGTGATGTTGTGTCACGCACCTCCCCGACCGAGGTGGCCAGCAGGTTGACGATGCGCTCGTGCGGCACGGCCACCACGCTCTGCGCGTTGATCTCGATGATGCGGTGATGATATGCTAGGTGATGTTGTGTCACGCACCTCCCCGACCGAGGTGGCCAGCAGGTTGACGATGCGCTCGTGCGGCACGGCCACCACGCTCTGCGCGTTGATCTCGATGATGCGGTGATGATATGCTAGGTGATGTTGTGTCACGCACCTCCCCGACCGAGGTGGCCAGTAGGTTGACGATGCGCTCGTGCGGCACGGCCACCACGCTCTGCGCGTTGATCTCGATGATGCGGTGATGATATGCTAGGTGATGTTGTGTCACGCACCTCCCCGACCGAGGTGGCCAGCAGGTTGACGATGCGCTCGTGCGGCACGGCCACCACGCTCTGCGCGTTGATCTCGATGATGCGGTGATGATATGCTAGGTGATGTTGTGTCACGCACCTCCCCGACCGAGGTGGCCAGCAGGTTGACGATGCGCTCGTGCGGCACGGCCACCACGCTCTGCGCGTTGATCTCGATGATGCGGTGATGATATGCTAGGTGATGTTGTGTCACGCACCTCCCCGACCGAGGTGGCCAGCAGGTTGACGATGCGCTCGTGCGGCACGGCCACCACGCTCTGCGCGTTGATCTCGATGATGCGGTGATGATATGCTAGGTGATGTTGTGTCACGCACCTCCCCGACCGAGGTGGCCAGCAGGTTGACGATGCGCTCGTGCGGCACGGCCACCACGCTCTGCGCGTTGATCTCGATGATGCGGTGATGATATGCTAGGTGATGTTGTGTCACGCACCTCCCCGACCGAGGTGGCCAGCAGGTTGACGATGCGCTCGTGCGGCACGGCCACCACGCTCTGCGCGTTGATCTCGATGATGCGGTGATGATATGCTAGGTGATGTTGTGTCACGCACCTCCCCGACCGAGGTGGCCAGCAGGTTGACGATGCGCTCGTGCGGCACGGCCACCACGCTCTGCGCGTTGATCTCGATGATGCGGTGATGATATGCTAGGTGATGTTGTGTCACGCACCTCCCCGACCGAGGTGGCCAGCAGGTTGACGATGCGCTCGTGCGGCACGGCCACCACGCTCTGCGCGTTGATCTCGATGATGCGGTGATGATATGCTAGGTGATGTTGTGTCACGCACCTCCCCGACCGAGGTGGCCAGCAGGTTGACGATGCGCTCGTGCGGCACGGCCACCACGCTCTGCGCGTTGATCTCGATGATGCGGTGATGATATGCTAGGTGATGTTGTGTCACGCACCTCCCCGACCGAGGTGGCCAGCAGGTTGACGATGCGCTCGTGCGGCACGGCCACCACGCTCTGCGCGTTGATCTCGATGATGCGGTGGCCCACGCGCACGCCGCCGCGCTCCGCTATGCCGCCGCGGAGTAAGCTGCATATCTACACAATTACAGATTCTTATTAGTAACTTATAAATTTTCGTCAGACAAAGGTGAACAAGCTTCTTGACAATATCATGGTATAGACGGACGCTGACTTAGCAAACTATGAAAAATTAAGAACTACGGAGAATTTTATATTGGACATGCGCCTCGTTAATCGCATAATCTTATGTTGTAGGTATAATGTGCAATAGACGGTTTTCTAAATAAGATTGTAAATAAATTCTTAGTTGCTGTATATAATAATTCAGTTTTCAAAAACATAAACAGTACTCACCACACCATTCTGTACACTAAACCCGAGCTGGTACTTGGTGTCCGGCCGCTTTATCTTGACCTCCACGACGGGCGCGCACGGCACCACGGTGAGTTTCACCACAGTCTGGTTCTTCGAGTTCTTTATGTACGTCTGGCACGTGGACAGCGGTAGGCCGACTAAGCTCACGCCGTTTATGGCTATTATTTGATCTCCTACGAAGGAAGTTATTATTAATAGTGGATTAGTAGCCAAGGGCTGTAAGGCATCAATTGCAGCCCGAGATATTTAGGCGCACGAGCGCAGCGAGGGCGCTTATAGTTCGAGGGTGCAATTGATGCTTACACCCGAGCTAACTACTCTGCTTTACATCTCGATTGTGAGGTAAGTGGAAAAAAGGCATTACAAGAATAAATAAATTTATTTTCAAGAACTAAATTTAGCTTCGCCGTTCGATATTCAAAATTGATGAAAATAGCGAAGCGACCTCTTTTGTCACAAGAATAAATAAATTTATTTTCAAGAACTAAATTTAGCTTCGCCGTTCGATATTCAAAATTGATGAAAATAGCGAAGCGACCTCTTTTGTCATTGGGCTGAATGCATGATGTCTAGTGCCAGTAAGATGGTTAGATGTACGGGAACTTTTTGAAAGTTTTTTTTAATTACTTACCGCCCTAGGGCGTTTCTAGCTACATTATTAACCTAGGGCGGTAATTGATCACTTACAACCCGCATCTGGGGGTATTAAGGACCTACTTACCGAACATGAGAGATGTAAATATTAGTAATATAACTTATAAGGATCATAGAAGGTGGATTGAAATGAGATCAACGATCCGATCCAAAATCCAAAATCACAGATCGTATATTTTAATTATCTTTTTTTAACGTCAATGCCTTCCGAGTTAAATCTTTATTTGAACCTTGACATACTGGAATGACCTTCGGCAAAAGTGGCTTATCCACGTTATTCTTCCTATAAAAAATTATGGTAAGCAGCAGAAATCAATTTACTAACTGGGGCACGAACCCAGAATCTCAACAATCAATCTAAACAAGGGACTCTGCAAATACGCAGTCATTAATAATACTAGTAATATGTTTTTATTGATAAAACTAAATATTTTCCTGATAACAGAATCACTTGTCTTGAAAATCAGAGAAAACCCAACCAATGTCAATTTTTTTAATTTAAACTTGTTATTTGTTATACTTACCTATATTTAACTGGCCACACCTCGCCGCCGCGCCCGCCGGCGCCAAGTTCGCAATCACCACAGTCGGCAGCATGGATCCCCACCCCGACTCCACCACGACCACCCCTAAAATCTCCCCTTTCGTCTTCGGCACTACCACCTCCTTCTGCAACTCCTTCTTCGCAAACATCTGCAGCTCATCCCCAAATATCTCCTGGCTATTCAGAACTTCTTGGTAATCCATTTCTTTCACAAAACTATGATCTTCGATGCCATTGGCTTTTAAAAACTCCATGTACGCTACTTGGAATGCTTGGCCGATGGATTGTGCTATGAATTGTGCCTGGAATATATATTTGATAATTAAATATTTTTAAATTCTCATATACAAAACACTATTACATTACTACATAAACTATATTGAGCGATGTTATATAACATTGTCATTTCATTCGTTTCTTCGAATAGTTGATAAAAACGTCAAGATGAAATTTTGATCTCGATAACTTTGTAGTAGAAAGACAGTTATCTCCAGGCCATATAATAACGAGATTATTAATATAAATTGAGCTTTACGCTGTAACAAATAAAATCCATTTCACAATTTAAATTGGATATGAACATTTGAATAAACATAGTGAAGTCGTCATGGCCAAACACTAAGATTATCAAATATAAATAATAGTTATGCACACAGTCTAAACTTAACATTAGACGTCTACATTACATTATTACATTCTGACTCGATGACCTTACTTTGTTAACAAACCTAAGCACAATCATTACAAGGACCTAAATCGCATAACTTCAAAAACTTTGACTGGCAATAATAAAAAAACAAATATTAATTTAATGCCTCCTAAACTTACCTCCTCGCTTTCAAAAACGTGACATATCATCTTAGGCGTACGGTTCAGTTTCGGCTGGTCGGAGTCGCTCTCATGAGGCACAAACCGTCGCCTCGCCATAAGAACAACTAGGTCCCCAATATCGGCGATGTATGATATAGTCCGAAGCGCGTGATCCATCATGATTTCCTTCAGTTCTGTGTTGAGGACCATGATCTTCTCTGTCGAAATGAAAAGGTCTACTTCTGTGCTCGGTTGGTTCTCGCCTTCTGGTGCCTGAAGACAAGACGTTTTAGTCAGTTAGTCAGCTGTATTTATATTTGTATACTCCCTTGATATATCATTTCACTAATTTCGATCGTTTGTAATCGATTTATCTTCCTTTTAACAAAACTTGTATTCCCAAATACATTCTGTGTTTTATGTATAACGAGTTAAGGTTGAAAATGTAATATCGAATAATAAATGATATGAGTATTGGAAAAGTTCTAATTATATCATTCATATCATTTATTTTTAGTGTGCATAGATTTTTTACAGCAAGTATCTAATATTGTTATAACGGTGTTACGAATGATTTTATGAAGTATCTAATAATTTTGGACGTACTATTTGTTTGTCTGAAAACTTACCAAAGCCTGATTTCCACGAAAGCAAAAAGAAAGTGTAAATATTTTAATACATTAGTATTTAATTCACTTCTTTTATGTAGGTATAAGAGTCTTAATAAAAATGGGTATCTAAAATTGAAAGGTGTTAATATTGTAACGAGAAGTGATTAAATATGAGTGTTGATTGATTGATGATTATGTGATTTCAGATTCAAAGCAAATAATCTACTCTCGAGGCCATTTAAAAAAAAAACATATTTTAAGTTAACCTGCGATCAGTTAACCTTCCCAATCCAATAACATTATTATCATAGGCAAAAAAGTGAGATGAAACGTAAGAAACAAAATATTTATTTCTATACTTTTTTAACGCTTAAAATATCCACAAACAATAACGCCCGCTCGTGCTACTAGCTTATTAGCTTGTAGTAAATAATGCCGATTCACTCTTGCTTTAAAAACCCCCCAACTAATACCTCTTTTTAAAAACTGTCACAATTTTTTATATGTATAACTATAACATCTTTTCCAATGAATAAAATGCCCAAAACCTTAATCTTAGTGACGGCCTCTTCCACCATGTTCTTTTTGGGCCTCTTCTTGCGCCTGCGCGAGTCCTCGTCCACCTCGACCGAGCCCAGGAAGGTGAGGCGGAACACCGCCGCCGGCGCCGCGTACACGCCCGAGTACGGGCCTTCGCACCCCCACTGCGACAAGCCGGCTAACCTCCACAACTCGCTCACATACCATTGGTAAGCCTCACATACCATTGGTAAGCCTCACATACCATTGGTAAGCCTCACATACCATTGGTAAGCCTCACATACCATTGGTAAGCTTCACATACCATTGGTAAGCCTTATATACCATGGTTGGATTTTGCTTTTAGCTTGGTATCCCGACAATTTACTAGCGTAATTTATGTTAAGTAAGAGACCGTTGGAAAGCTAAGCACTCTTAGCCGCTTGAGGAAACTCGACAAATTAATAAAATTGAGTGGACTCGAGTTGGGAAAGTAGCTGATACGGAAAGTAAAACCACTTTACATATCCTTTTGTCGATTATCGTCTCTTATACCGTTACACACCGTCTCTGTATTCTAACTAACTATAATTACGATAATTGTAACTAAGCAAAATGGTAGCTAACTGTAACTACGGTTATAAGAAATATAATATTGGACTAGTAAATAGGAAAAATATTAATACTGATATTTTTTAAATAAAAAGGTTGACGTTTTGTTATTCAGTTTGTTTGAAATATGTAAGTCAACATATAGAAGATTGAATAAAACACTATTATTTAGGATTCCAGCCATACCTACATAGACAACAATCGCCTATGATGACGGACTTGTAAGATGACATTTATGTGTTTACCGCGGTAAACCTACTCACCAGAAAGAGAAAACATTGCAAACCCCTTTGATTAGTTTAAGCGGCCAAGCAGTGATCTTGCTATTCGTTATAAAAACCCAGAATTTACTAGAATCGGAGCAAAAAGCAAGCAAATCAACTCGAAACACTCAACAATGGTATGTGAGAAGCGGGCGAGCGAATCCTTCCACTGTTAGTATGAAAGCATACCTAACGAAATTATACCTTAACAACATCACAATAGGGTTTGGATCCTGTAGTGCGTTAAGCGTACTCTTTGGTGTAAGGCGAGCACCTTGGCCGGTGTGAATCGGGTCATGTTCATGCTTCTTTGTGCGTACATGAAATAGTGCATGGAAATATGAATTAAAACGTACAAAACCTTTCGGAACACTACTGTACCTATGATGAAAAAATATGAACTTATGATGTCACATACGTTTTATTACTGATATGCAGGCTTCAAGCGCAATGCGAAGGTGTAGAATGATACATACATGTAAACATCCATTCTGTATATAATTCCTTACTGATATTGACTCGGTTGGCTTATACTTTAGATTTATTTTGTTTATTTTTTATTGTAGTAGTTCCGCATTTTTCGCAAAATACCCACGCTTTCTGCTTCGTCGAATATCAATTATATTCAATTGGTCGTATACAACAGGATTCCTGTATCATCAGACTAAAATTCGTAATTCTGTTACTTCTTAAAACCGCACAACATTTAATTTTTTACGTGTTTACAATTCTATATGTGAGCTTTGATGGTAAATTAATTAACATCATAACATTAGGAACACCTTTCAGTATTTTAACATGATGTCGATTGTTAAAAAACTTATTACAATTTTATGATTTACATTTGAGTCGAGAAATTTAAAGTTCAACATTTATTCACAAAATATTAAAGAAACATCGTCTTTTGCAAATTCAAACTACATTATTAACTATTTTTCTTTAGCGTATCAAGTAAATTTAATAAACTAGTTATACAACTAATTCGTGTAGGCCAAAACATACCGAATTGAGAACATGCTATAAGAATATACTTCAAAACGTTTGGTAATTTACAGTACAGGGCCTTACCTTAAAATCTATAAGATGTATAACATAATGGTAAAAGCATAGCATTAAGCGGAATAGAAAGCGACAGAACAAACAATCCGGAGGAGGCTAGCCGGCCAGTACGGGATCCGACAATCTTCCTGGGTCGGGTCGAGGGGTGAGGAGCACACTGAAAAAAATACTCTAGTGCCCAGTCAATACGAGCAAAATTGGCGTACAGGTTCGTGGACTGGCATGATTAGGTTCCAAATTGGCTCAAAAGGCTTGCGCCCAGAGCTGATACTTCGCGAAGGACATTTCGAATTTCGAACAATATATTACAAAGGTTGCAAGTCGCACGATACTCTGGTGTACTAAAACTAGCTTACTTAACAAACAATTTTGTTTCAGGTTCAAAAGGAATTGTAAGGATAAATAGGTATTCCCACTAGCATTCTCAAAACACTAATCCTAATGAGCATGAAATTACATACAAATGAACATGTGTAAGATAGAACAGTTGCGTGCAGGAAGTCGGAAGTTCGAGGTGGTATGTTAAGTGTCCCATATAAATATTTATGAAGAGATGTATATTTTAATTTTTTTTTACTACCTCTTTTTAACAATCCGCTGCTATTTCTATAATAACAATATAATTTTTTGAACTATTAAGCAACATACATTTGTTCTTTTTAATTGACCTGTTTGGGTATAGATTTATATATTTTAAATATTTATATTTATATCGGACTTCAAAGGACACAAAAGGTAACCAAAGACAAGAATCAAAATTTTGCAGTATTCTCGAAAGCGACAGTTGCGTAGGCATAAGTAGAACTTCAGTGCCATAGACAACACTGTGTGGGAGAGAGAAGTAATTTCATGCTCTTAGACATCTACAAAGGACAACATTACATTCAACCGATTCACACGGGCAGTGTTCTTGCCTCATATTTATGTGTAATTTTATGAGAATGCATGTATTAGATATGGAATATATTCTCGTCAATTTACTGATAAGAAGTGCATATTTAAAAAGATTATTTTGTAAAGAATTAAGATTATTTATGCTGAGTCGATCCCACAGATACAATAAGCATGTCTGTGGAATCGGCCTCCTAAAAACTATGACGGAGCAGTCTATCAAAAAATAAATTTAAAGACCATAAAGCAAAGAATCTCCCCCATATGGCTCATGGTCACCCAAAGGTATAAAGAGAGCTATGCTTACAGTTTGATCGAATAGGAATGAAGTTAGGTGATTGGGCTTGGACTGTAATAGAGCTAAGGTCACCGGTATAGTTCGTTCGTCGTTCGTTTCTCACTTAACTTCAGTGGCAGTCAGATTGAGTATAGCAACGGCGGCTCAGCGTTGATAGTCCGAGGAGGAATGATTTGGCGAAGCCACTATTTACGGTCAGGTCTGATCCTTCTTAATTATTTGTCCATATTTAAATTAGCCGTGCGATCTTAATGGTGATGACATAATCTAAGGGTAGATTCCTTGCTTTGTGGTATGTTCCATAAATGTTGACTTCAAAGTTTGTTTTTAATCCATGTTACCACCATAATAGTTGTAGCTTAATTATGACACAAAAATTTTGTTCTTTAATTGCTTATGCAGTAAAACAAAGAATTTGTCCATGGACAGTATCGTCCTCGCCCTCGGTCACCTAGCTGGTGACCGTCATTACCTTGATCCTAGAGACGGCCTCCTCTGCCTGCAGCATCCTGGTGGCCTTGGTGGGCTGGCCCTCGCACGCCAGCTGCGTGGACCCCAGGTAGCGCGCACGGAACAACACGCCTTCTATCAGCACTGACGGTGTTAGTTCTGGAAGAGAACGATGGTACAAATGTTACATTTCGTGACGGCTATTATTGCCAACGCTCTTAATGCGTTAAAATAGAGTCTAAAGTGGAATGATTTGAGGTTAAACCGCACTTGCGCGGCGCGGCGCGACGAATAATATATTATTTTCACTGTTTCGCGTCCCGTCGTGACACAGTTTATTCCCGCAGTACATTTTGCCGATTCCGTCATGCCGCTCCGCTGCCGCGCCATGCTAGTGCGGTTTCACCTTTAGAAGCCCTCGTGAACTACGATATGGAAGAACCAAATAATAGTTACATTGTATCTAAATAGATTTCAGTGAACGGAAACTTTTATTGGCGAATTGAACAAATTGATAGAAATTACAACTTAAGAAAATTCGTAAAAATGCTTGATACTTTTGAATGTTTCAGTATGGTGTTCATTAATGAGTTATTTTAAAAACTATGTTGGTGTAAATGTATTAGCTACCTACCCGCAACAATGTTACTGGGAATATTTTTTCCTTTTTTGCATAAATATTTTCGCGTATTATTTAAGATATGTATTAAATAAAAAACAACAACAAATGGGCTTTACGGTTCTTATTAATGGTATATTTTGGCCGAAACAATTTATTTCAATATTAACAGTAAAATAAATATGACAAAATATCCAGGTTTGAACAAATAGTAGGAAAATCAAAATTGGTTTATGGACAAGCCTAAGGCGGGATCAAAATGGTTATAAGATTAATAAGGAAGAACTCACCAAAAGGAAAGGTCCAAAGCAGCATAAAATGGATAAATTTAAAATTATCAGGGCATTGATTTAACAAGACGGTTCTAACTACGTTTACAAAATGATTGTTAATCTGTTTGAAAGGTGTATTATGTAAGTAATGTTAAGAACTCTTGAATTTTGTGAAATATGTTTTTAAAAGAGCCATTTTATGTTGACGATTTTAGATTTAGAAATCTAACAAGCAATGGATTGAATGTGAGAAATATGATATGAGAAGGTAAGAATGGAAGAGATGCTGAGTTTAGGAGAATAAAAAAGAAGGAAGAAAAAATTATAAAAAGACTTAAAAAGTACACCAACCTTCTTTGTTTTTACTCTTTTTCTTTCCATCTTTGTCCTGAAAACAAAAAAATAATCATTTTTGAACAAAAATATACTTATGCAATTTAAAAACGAATTCATTGGTTATTAGAAAGCAATGAAATGTTGCTCTGGTAGTACACGGAGAGAAGTGATTTGGCTATAACATCATTATTGGTCAGTGGGTAGAAAAGAGGACACCAACGGCTCGTGCCCTCTGAAGCTCGGAGGAACTCGCTACCCAATAGTAACTTATACAAGTCCAACCATAGCATAAGTTCTTTGGAATGGACCTGAGGTCCTTAGGTTTCCATAGCTCTTAGGACTCAGTGCCCTTGAATCCCCAAATAAAGACAGTCCGGTCCACGTAAGACGATTTCAGACGATGCCAGCTGTCAAATAACAAGTATGTCTCTGTATCTTATGAGAAACAAATAATATCTGTCCTGGTTTCACTGAACCACAGATATAGATAACGCAAATGCACGCACTGCGCGTTGTCGAAAACCCCGACAAAAGGTCGGGATTGGCCGCTTCTAACTATGGCGCATAAAATTAAATCCTTGGGATTTGTAATGCGCTTTATGTTAAGTTTTATTGTAATTGTTTATTGATAATAAATAACAAGAAAAAACTGGTCTGCGCGCGTCCGAATGGCTACAAAACTAAAATCGTCGTATGATAATTGGCGGATAGGCATTGGCGACATCGGTATCGTTCAATCACTTTGGATCTCCCGTCTCCAAATTACGACTATGACGTCTCAGTAGACGTTAGTTGACACGCTTGGTTTCAATAGTAATAGTTACCTATACTTACGTTATAATATTGGGTCCTTACCTATGAAATTGGTGTTTTTCTTCTCTCTTAGTATTTTGTTCGTAACTATTAAGTTTCAGGGTATTTTTAAAAAATAATTACCTCCTCTAAATATAGACCATATTTTCGAACTCTTTTGATTTGTTTTGATAATTCGTTGTAAGTTTTATTGTGTTAAAATTGGACACGGAGACAACTCCTTTTCAGTGCCTTCCGAATACATAATTTGATTTGCATTCACATAAAAAAGATAAATAATTTTTAAGAAGTGTGATATCACACATATAGCTAAAGCTTGTCTAATGATAGATGCCAAATATTATTATCTTTGGATGTGTCGTTGTGAAGAAAACTGAAAAAATGCTAGTATGGAAAATGCAGAGTTCTCCAAAATCTCCATACAAAACGCCAATTTCATATGTAAGGACCTAATAGTACCCTATCTGTGGATATAACAACTAAAGTTTCTGTTGTCAAACAAGAGTGTCTTCA
Organism: Parapoynx stratiotata; assembly: GCA_910589355.1. Lineage (NCBI taxonomy): Eukaryota > Metazoa > Arthropoda > Insecta > Lepidoptera > Crambidae > Parapoynx > Parapoynx stratiotata. The sequence goes on from OU342458.1 coordinate 2,599,410, forward strand.
TGAAGCCGTTACTTTGCCGTCACTCGCTCCTACTTCATGGTAAGATTAGCGGTGTGTCCTGCGTACGCGTCACAGTATTGAGCTAGTAGATTCGTCAGCTGACCTTTCCATTGTGCAGTCCGTCCTCGTCCCTGATGTCGGCGTCGTGCGCGTGGTCGCGCGCCGAGCCCGCCACGCTGCCCGCCGGCATCACCGTGCGCGACTTCGGCTTGCGCCATCCCTAACACAACACAGAGATTTAGGTATATAAATAAATATAAATAAATAAATAAATCCTCAGACATTCACACCTATCAACTAGTCCCATTTTAAGCAACTAAATGCTGCTTGTGTTACGGATACTAGATGACGGACAAATATATTTAATAGATAAATACATATTAATATCCTGAATATATATATAAATATATATAAACATCCAGGATTGGAGAACAAACGTCTAAAAATTCATCACCCAAACACTTGCCTCCATTGGGGATCGAACCCAGGACCTCTCGAGATGGCGACGCCTTGAAACCGGCGTACAGACCACTCGACCACGGAGGTCGTCAAATAAATAATAAATACATATAAAAAATCGGTCGTCATATAATAAATACATACAGATAATCACAACTTATATTCAATAAGGGTTTGTCAGAGACTAGGCAAAAGCACCGCAAAAGCAGTCCACTGCTATAGTCCGCGCTTCACCAAGCAGTCACTGCACATATGCTCAGCGTGACAAGTGGTGAGCCCGCCGCCGCTATAAGCTACAGGTTGTGCAGTTCTAAGTCCATTAGTCGCGTTTAATGAAACCCAAGGGACGAGACGGGTTGGTAGTACTCTTTTAATGAGTCGCTCCACTTGATTTAGGTATATGTACTTGCTTTATGAACCCTACTTATCACACATCGATAAGAGATACAAATTAATATTTAAGAAATAATAATAGAATAACCACTACGCCAACGAGGTCCTCACATGATAGGTACGCTTTGGCTTTCGATATCGAAAACAAAGCTACCTTCGCCACGGTCAGGCCTTGGTGAGTGACCAAAACATTGTGATCTCGAGCTCCTCCGTGCTTCGGAAGACACGTTAAGCCGTTGGTCCCGGTCGCTATTGCAACAGTTTCTACCCTCCAACCAGTATTGGGCCAGCGTGGTGTTATGGCCCATACTCCTCATGCGTTTCTTCATGAGGAAGGCCTGTGCCTAGCAGAGGGGCATACAGGCTGACGATGATGGAATATAAAATTAATTGCAGACAAGGCAAGATTGCATTACTGGAGCAGCGACAGCCGAGTTCGAAAAATAACGAGCATGAGGTCGCCTTCGTTTTCGAGCACTTGATCTTCAAGGGAATCCTCAACTGGCTGCTAGGACGTGGAAAACGGAAGGGGCGCTTATAATCCGAAGACTAACATATAAACGTACTACGTTAATTATCCTATCTTGGGTCTCATCCACCATGGCAAAAGTGGCCTTGATTTCTATAAACAAGAAAGCAAAGCAAGCCAGCTCAGTGGAATAGTGGGAAGTACAGTCCAGTTCAAAAATATGTATACGCGTTTGACAGTAAATGCCTCTTATTGAAATGGAATAAACACTGTCGTCTCTCAAATGTGTATAAAAAATTTTGAGCTCGACTGTACAATTAGACAATGACATTTTGTCAACTTCAATGTTACAAAAATGTTAGCGTAATGATCAACGAAAAGACAAACAAGGTAAAATTTTTGTCTACCCTATAAATATCAAAAAGTTCTGCTGAGGAGTAAAGGTCGAGATAAGATAGCTAATAATAACATAGAAACAATTAGTTTATGTCCCTGCAAAGGTGTTAACTTTGCGAATGATAAAACATAATAATGACACATGCAGTTTAACTTCGATTTAAACAGTAGAGAGAACTTTTTGTGTATTGAATATTATATCCATAAAAACCAAGTATGAATATTTTTTTTAGGATTTTAAAAGTACTGTAAAAGTATATTACTCCAACTCCAACGATAGCAATAATGTAAGTTTTAGGTCAATATTTACAAAAAAAAATGAGCAAAAATATTAAGAAAGTAAAATCTGTCTATCTAATCATTACAAAATATTGTCAGAATAAAGACTGAACAGAACAGTAGAGCAAACAATACTACGAGTAAGACACGCGTCTGCACATTCAAAACCATATGGGAAATTTACTTAAAAGTTTATACCTTTTTCCTCTTTTCCTTCGCATTATCACTATTCTGTTTAACGTCCTCCACCGAGGTCTGACTGTTCTCAACCTCATCGCCTATTGACTCACCACTTAAACTGTCTTCACAACTCACAACATCACGCTCTACATTACACAGTGCACTATTTTCCACATCGTTTGCGCTGATTTCACTGTTCTCGTCCAGGCATGGCATGCGTTCATCCTCACACATTTTATCAAAGTAAGTAATTCATTTTCACATTTCGAGTAAAGTTATTTAAGTCACATTATCTTGTGGTAGTTCTCATGCGAACGATAAGAGATAGGCTTATCGACACGAGACGCTGTGTAGAAACACAGTAACGCACTGAGTCGTAGTCGTACCGTACTGGCTGGCCTGGCTGACAATTGAGATAGTATACAAACTTGTTAAACGTCATAACAGCCATAGACTAAGCAAAATATTAATACGAGCACCTACTTGGCAACATGTTTTTTTTTCCTTTGTTTAATTTTGATAATAATAATATGCAACTTGACCGCGACAAAGTCAGGGTATTTAATGTCAATGTTAACGATTTATTAATGAAGATCGATTAGCTACTAAAGCATAAAATATTAATCATTATTAAATTAAAATTAATTTTTTTTTGTATTTTTAATTTGTTCTACAAAGTATAATTCCTACCTACTAACTCAATTTAATTTTGCCCAATTTTTTTATTACACATTACTACATTAATAATTACTTATTACAATTACAAGTACGTATTATTTTACCTAAATTACTTTCAAGTAGGTACTTAGATGTTATTCGAAATTATAAAAAAAAATATTGTAGGCAGAAAACGACTATGCCAATGTTTTACTAATCTTTGGTGTCCCATAATAGGAGAGCAAGGTCGCGGCGCATGCGTGGTAGCAGTTAACACTTCGGCGCGCGCAGCTGACTATTGCGTCACAATTCGTTGACTCATAAAACTACTACAATATATACCTATTGCTATAAAACCTATTTATATTGCTATTAAAAATAGGTTGTTATATAAATGGTTAGCAAAATATTCGAATTATGGTCAGCAAAAATACAATCGGTCAGCTAAAATAACTACTTAATTGGGCAGCCACTTATGGGCACGGATATTTTTAATTGGCAGCATGATCATTAATTGGGAGGCAACCGAAACGTTTTCTGTGCTGCCAAATAGTTTTATATTGATTTGATAAAAATATTACCTGAACCTAATATCTATTAGAATATATTTCCTGGGAATTGATCCTTGATCCTTTTCCAAGATTTTATACATTTCCGGTAACAAATATATTGCTGCACAAATAATTATTTTGCTTGCAGAAATCATTATCTTGCTGCCTAATTACTAATTGTGCCGACAAAATTATTATTCTGCTTACCAAATAATTATTTTGCTGCCCAAATAATAATTTGTCGCCCAAATAATTATATTTTTCGGCTGACTTTTTTGTTGCTGACCAACTCCACTTTAAAATATATGCAAATTCTTTTTTACAATGCTGGCAGTGTCATATTTATATTAAATTTGTGAGAAGTTGTAAACTTAATTTATTTATAGACAGATTGAAGTTCAAGGCCAGTGTTGTATTGAGATGTTTATTGCTTGTATTGACATAATAATATTGTCATTGTTATTGTTGGTGTAAGAATTTTAAATTAAAATAAAATTATAGAAATAAACGTAGAAATATTATTACTAGGGATGGGCCGATATTTGTTTAAAATTCGGTTTAACCGAATTTCGGCAGCTCGAGCCGAACTTCGTCATTCGGCCAAAATTCGGTTTTAAAACCGAAAATTCTGTACAAAATATACTTGCACCATCATAATAGATATTGATTAAAACATATGTAATAAATAAGAATGAAATAAAATAAGCCTGGTATACTCATAACAGTGTTCGGACTAAGTAGAGCTATTTTATGTTCTTGCCATATGATTGAATAGAATGGATATGAAACAATTATATTTACACAAGAATCAACAATTATTTAACATTTTCATTCCGTAATTTTACAAGATCATAATTATCATATAAATTATTATTTGTATCTGAAAAATCGAAACATGATTGAAAAGAACATACTATTTGTATTTAACTACAATAAAATCTTAAACAAAATTACCAACACAATTGAACAATAATTTACTTTGAAAAAAAAATTACAATTTTTATTATTGATAAAAAGAATTATAATAATCGAATCCCGGAGAATTAGTCGGAATTCCGAGGAATATCCATATTAACATCAAAATTTGCGGTCAATGAACCTAAATAGCTCTACCTATTCCGATCAGTGCTCATAATCGTTTACTAGAATTGAAATAGTAATTATACGCGATAAATGCAACAATAAATTGGCCTTTTAACTACCAGCCTTATAAAATTTTACTTACTCAATTAAACAAAACAACAAAAAACCGCTGAAAAATTTAACCGAACTTCGGCCGAATTTTTCACTTTTACCGAATGATCGGCCGAAGTTCGTATTCGGTTCGAACAACATTCGGCCCATCCCTAATTATTACTGCATAAACTGATCATTAGGTTCAAATTTAATTCCGCAGTATCGACATTGAAAACACAGTAAATTTCGCTGTCGCTGGGCTTTGGATGGGTGACCAAAACATTGTGCCTTTAGAGTTTATCATCGAACACGGATGCGATTACCACTGCATCCGTCTCTATCCGCCAATGCCCTACGGCACATACGACCTCATAATGAGTTTTTCCATTTAAGTATCTATAGGTAAGCCAGTACTCCTCATGTAAATATATACCCAAAACGATACGAAAAGCGTTATTTTATAAACAAAATTTCGAATAATACATATATACATATAAGGGTTAGTCAGAGACTAGGCAAAAGCACCGCAAAAGCAGTCCATTGCCATAGTCCGCGCTTCACCAAGCAGTGACTGCACTCAGCGTGACAGGTGGTGAGCCCGTCGCCGCTACAAGCTATTGGATGGTTGTGCAGTTCTAAGTCGCCTTTAACGACGCCCAAGATAAGAGATGGGTTGGTAGTATTATTTTGAATGAGCCGCTGCCACACGGCTAAAACACACGAATAAAACACATTCGCATTATTCTACTTATAATGATGTGAATCACCAACACACATGAACGTCTCAATAAATAACGATCATTTGAAACTTTTAGTGCATTTGTCTTAACCCTAAAATGCCTAAATAATATTTGCTCGGAATCACAGACGCAGGACGATTATTCCATTCCTTGGCGGGTTGAATGTTGAAGCGAATCCTTAATTTCATAACGGTATCTTCGGCTCAGTTGTCAACCAATACATTCCCACTCACATAAGCTCAATAAGCCTATCTGTCCGCGCCAGTCTACTTGCGTTCAATCTTTCAACATGCAACTAAGTATATCCTTTTCAATCAACAAAACTTTACATACCTATGAATCGAAAGAACGCAAGGCAAGTGGGTAGAAGTATTTTCGGCTTACACCTATGGGCATGACCATCGTCATAATCTCATTAGTCTACTGCTGTATATAGATACTGCTCATTAGTCTACTGCTCCTAGTGTGCCATTTACCCTATCTCGTCGCATCCAGAACTATAATTATATAATACTAGCTTCTGCCTGCGACTTCGTCCGCGTAGAATAGCTACTTTGAGATAGTGTGATAGTATGTAGCCTGCCTATAGCCAGCCTTCCTTAATAATAGGCTATTCAACACAGAAAGATTTTCAAATGCCTCAATTGGTGGAATTGAAAATTTACTCCTTCATATTTCTGGGAGCCGTTTTTTAATTTTTTTAACATTCACCCGGATGGCACACGTTCCCATGGTAATATCGGGATAAAAGGGAGCCTATTCCCTTTCTCAGGCTCTAGACTATCTGTGTGTAATTTCGGTTAAATTGGTTCAGTAGTTTTGACGTGAAAGGGAAACAGACAGACAGAGTTACTTTCGCATTTATAATATTAGTATGGATTAGGCGAAATGTGGGTGTTTAACACCTCTGCCAACCCCTTCGGAAAAGGCGTGATGATAATATGTTATGTGTAACTTTAGGAAAACTATTTTTTATGACAAAATTATATTCTCAATATTAGCTCATACAATACAGTTCATAGTTCATACAATACAAATATTAATAATAATATACAAAATACGAAAATAATTATATTGTCCAACAACAACCTTTCCACTTACTTTGTCATCAAAGAAGCCTTGGTCATCAGTTCGTTGTTGTCCTAGCAGCCTGTCAGTCTCGAGGTCAGTGTCAGCTTCATCTGCAAGTTCATTTAAATCATTTATATCTGATAGACATGTGAGACTATACAACACTCAAAAATACTCAATTATTTTTGAGTATTTTTGAATGTTGTATAGTAAAACAAAACATCCAAATTACCTTCATCGCCGCTAGCTGGTTTGATTTCAACAGACTCGTTACTTTGTGCTGACGCTGGCCTTTTTCTGTAAAACCATATAACTATTTACATTTTGATATTGCAATATAAATATGGATTGATAATATTATCCCATGGAAAGAGATTCAAAGTTATACTGCACACAGTTTCTGTTTATGAAGGCTGAAGGTCACTCAAAAGGTGATGCTAAGCTTGGAGTTTCTCTGCGTGATCGAATCAGGAACGTGAAGATTCGGAAAAGAACTAAGGTCACCGACATAACCCACAGAGTAGCGAACCTTAAGTGACAGTCGTAGGTAGATAGATAGATATTTATTGCTTTCATATGAAGTACAGGTGGAAATATAACAATATAGTGGTCAGGGCTAAAAGGTTCTCGAGTAGCGACTACTTACTGAGGGGCGCGTCGTGTTGGACCGACGATCTGGCGAAGATAGTCACTGGATGTGGGCGGCGCAGGACTGGTCATCGTGAAGTTCTTTGTAGGAGGCCTACGTCCAGCAATGGGCGTCTCTGGGCCGAGATGAGACCATGAAACTGTTTCTTTTCGTACCTGGGCGGGTAGACGTCGTCGTGGTGGTGGTGGTGCGGCGTGTGCGCGGCGTGCGGGCGCGGCGTGTGCGCGTGCGCGTGCGGCGCGGCGGCGGGCGCGTGTGTCACGTGTCGTGTCGCTGCAGACGGTACCTGGGCGGGTAGACGTCGTCGTGGTGGTGGTGGTGCGGCGTGTGCGCGGCGTGCGGGCGCGGCGTGTGCGCGTGCGCGTGCGGCGCGGCGGCGGGCGCGTGTGTCACGTGTCGTGTCGCTGCAGACGGTACCTGGGCGGGTAGACGTCGTCGTGGTGGTGGTGGTGCGGCGTGTGCGCGGCGTGCGGGCGCGGCGTGTGCGCGTGCGCGTGCGGCGCGGCGGCGGGCGCGTGTGTCACGTGTCGTGTCGCTGCAGACGGTACCTGGGCGGGTAGACGTCGTCGTGGTGGTGGTGGTGCGGCGTGTGCGCGGCGTGCGGGCGCGGCGTGTGCGCGTGCGCGTGCGGCGCGGCGGCGGGCGCGTGCGCGGCGTCCGCCGGTCTGTGCGGCGCCGGCGCTGGCGGCGGAGGCGGGACCTCGCTGCATGCTGTGGACAAACATCATGGACAAACGAATATAAAACGACTAGATATAATTTAAGATTCAGCCTGTAAAGAAAATCTGGTTTCCAAAGGTCGTCAGCCCATAGCTTCTCAGGACGTCCCTCCTTCGTTACGCTGACTCCAACGCGTCTATTTCCGACCTACACGCTGATACAATTATTGTCGGCTCTACAGTAGTCAGTCCACTTTTAAAAGTGGTCGGCGTGGTCTTATAATGTGCTCTTAACGTAATACTGCGCATGACTATAGAGTGCTGAACGAATTTAAACAATTTATGAAAAATAAGTTTTAACAAACAACAAATCATCAACACGTGCAAAATGTTATTGTTACCTATTATTACACTTCTCGCTGTCGTAAATTTTACTTACACATTGGGCAAAAATTGAGTAACTCGCCCAATACTCGTAACGATCTAGCCAAACTGAGATAGTGACTATTTTAATCGTGTAGTCCTAATGATTCTATGTATTTTTTTTAGTTTTAATATTAAAAAGAAGAAAGGTTCTCAAGTGGCGACCACGTACTGGGAGGCGCAACGTGGGTAGGCCCCCAACGAGGTGGTCCGACTATCAAGTGAAGGTCGCGGGAAGTCGCTGGATGCGGGCGGCGCAGGACCGGTCATTGTGGATATCTTTGGGGGAGGCCTATGTCCAGTGGACGTTTATAGGCTGATAGATGGATGATGGATTAAAAAGATGCTCACCTAAAGGATCCAAAGAATGCAAATCAACATCCAAGAGCGGCGCGTGCGGCTCCGTAGTGGTGCCGTTCTCTATGATCTCCTCTATAATTACTGTATGGTTCTGAAACAATACAATATTTACGTGTATGGCAAAAAATTTGGGACCTTGAGTCAATTGTTCAACGGTCAGTTGAACCAATTTTCCATACTAACAAAATCACTTGAAAGTTCAAATTCCGATGTTAGAAAAATCTATTTGTCATTGACTTCTTCACAAAATTTCAAGAAAAAAAAATCACATCTGAAATTTAAGTTTTAAACAGATTTTAATAATGTTACACTGTAAAGTCGATATGAACATTTTGAGGTTATGTTGAAACAAAATCGTTTTAAAATTTATAATGTGAATGTCTGCTTTGTGTAGATTATTAATTAGATACAAAAAGATTTTCCATCTCTACATTATCCAACAAAAATATTTAAAAAAGGGAACTGACTGGAATGGAAATTATTCAGTTAATTTACAGGAACTTCGGTGGCAGAAAAGCCGTCTATAACAAACAGTATTGGGTCTAAAAACTAACAAAACTGGGTCGTACCTGATTATTATTGTCAGTGTCAGACGCGTGTCCCGAGGAGAGCCCGTCCTCCACCACGGGAAGATGCGTCACCACCACGCGGGTGTTCTCCATTTGTATGGAGTTCGCTGTTTAAATACAAGGAAAATAATGAATTTGATATTACATATCGCTTTACAGATAGATTAAAAACCCCATAAATATTTGTCCTGAATGAAATAAATGTGTTTCGTTAGGGAATAATGTTAGATATACCTAACAGAATAATTCATAAACATATTTATATTATATTGTTCGAACTACCCGATTGTGAAACTCTTTGCCGGAGTCTGTTACTCGCTAAGTATTATTTTCAAGCCGCGCGTGAACTGATTACAGTTACAGTTCGGTGACAGTAGGACAGATAAAAGGGTTTCACATAAGCTAGAAAGAGATTTATTCCAAAATGTATACGAATTGGACAGCTTTACCAGGAATAGGTATGTGAAAAGACCTACAGGCAACCGCGACCTACCTTAGGTTGCTACGATGCCTCCCACCAAATGAATGGCGGACAAGCGTGAGTCTATTCAACATTATGTTAACACTCACATTTCGTCAGATATATAGTCCCCATGGTGTCCGAGCCTATTGGTTAGCACCGGACACAATGTGAGACAAGCGACATTCACAAGTTCAACAACTATTATAAAACAAAACATCAATTAAATCTATATTATCTACCATACCTTTCATCTCCTGCAGTTCGTTCTCCATAATCATAAGCGAGAGGTCGCTCCCGCTATCACTGGTATCAGACGATAGCGCGAAGGGTACTCTGTCCCGTTCCCTCCTCGCGGGCGCGGCGGGCGACGCAGACCCGCTCCACGCTGCGCCCACGCTTAGTTCGGAGACGTTCGGCTCTGGGTAACGCGGGAGGGTTCTTTGTTGCTGAAAAGAATGAGAAGTTTAGAACGTATTTCTTAATATTGATTATTCAAATTTATAGGTTATATACACCTACTCTCAGCGGTCGATTCAAGGATCCGATTCGAAAACTCACTCACGTCTCGTCTCGCTCTTACCTATGTACGTCCCACTGCTGGGCACAGGCATTCCACACGGAGAAACACATTAGGAGTAGCGGCCATAACACCACCACGCTGGCCCAATACAGGTTGGTGGGTAGAAACGGTTATGTAGGTAATAGCGACCGGTTCCAACGGCCTTCCGAAGCACGGAGGAGTTTGAGATTACAAAGTTTTGGTCACCCACCAAGGTCTGACCATGGCGACGGTTTTGGATATCGAAAGCCAAAGCGTACTGATCACTACGCCACCGAGCTCCTCCAAGCGAGGTTCCGAGAGCGCTCTTATTTGCCGCAATAAAATGGACAGGTACTGAAATCCTTCGGATTCACAGCTCACATGATTTTAGTGGTTGTCTCAAATGGAACATTGAATACCTGAAGCCCTAAGAAGTTGGTGTGGTTGTGCGCGGTGTGCGGCGAGTCGAGCGGGTCGGCGTGCGGCCACTCCGAATCGCTGCCGCCGTCCAGACCGTTCTCCGATGGACAATCTTGCGTTTGGCGTCTCAACTCGTAGTCTAGATCCTACAACGAAAATTAAGCTTTATTTTCTACTTTCGAAGGTATTCAAAATCTAGAAAATGTATTATTAAGATATAAAGTGAGTTAGGGACTACTCACACGTATTCAGTTCCATTCATCGTTTGTCCATATAATACGCTAGTTTTGTGAGGAGGAGCTTGTTCAGCTTTCCTCGTTCAGTCGCGTAAGCATCTCATATAAAATCGTCGTTTTACATAGAAAAACGTTGAATGGAGCTAAATAATTGTGAGTTGACCCTAAATCTCGCTATGTTTACGGACAAGAAATTAGATGATGTCGGAAAGTCGAGTTTGTCGACATATCACAAATTTTTTCACAAGAGAATTTTTAGACAAGACAGGGCCGTTTATAATGTACCTGAAAATTAACAATTTCGTCACTAGTGTTGAGCTGCTGATGGCCAGTAACGGCGGGACAACGGAAGAACTCCTCCAGCACCTTCCTCGTCTCCGAGAACTCGTACAGGTAGTCGAACGCCGCCGACCCTGACGGCGGCGTTATGTCTCTACTCTCTGTCACTACCCTCTGGAAGAAATTTAACAGTTTTTATGCACTTGGAAATTGTCTTACTACAAACAATCTAGTTTTAATTATAATTGCTCAAATATTTGAATGATTTAAATTTGTATTTAGATAGTTACTTAAATTCACTTTACGCCCAATACCCTGGGATGTGAAAGGATATCTTTAAAGTATCAAATAGAGTAGCTTTGCACAAGAGGTGTCCCATAAGAGCTTTTATACTACAATTAAAACTTGAAGAGGAGCATAAACACAAAATCAAATGTTAGTTGAGCATAGACAACTGTATGCTACACAAACCTTACCTGTGGAAATCCGGGCCTTGGTGATCTGTTACTAGTCTTTTGAGCGACAACGCCGTATCTTCTCGGCGAGCCCTCATATTCCGCTATAGGAAGTTCCCCTATCACCCTAGTCACCCTGCTTTTATCCTCATCACCAGATAACCAGACCCCCGAGGGGCTGGCATCGCTTAACCTCACGTCTTCCCTGGACGGAGTCGACTCACTCCCCCCATCACAGCTAAGTTCACTTTTATTGTTCAATAAATCACTATCACCATTTTTAATATTGTCTAAAGTCCTTTTGACACTCATATCTATCTCATCATCACTAGCTTCCGGTTCCATCCTCAAACCTAGAGACACAGAATTCAATATCACTGAAAATAAAAGAAAGAGAAAAAAAGATTTTGTGAATAACAATGGTTAATGGGGAAGGAAGGAGAGGTTAGAAAAGAAATTAGAAATCGGCCAACATTATCCGACAGGCATTTTGAGGTAACAATGAAAATATTTTTTCTTTGTTCGTAGGAGGAGACTCTCGATGCAAACTTTATTAAAGTTCAATTACGCGATACCGTCGGAGAACAATGGCCTGTTGTTAGTAACAGTAAACCAAGTGTTAAATAGAATTTGACGGTGAATAAAGCAAAAGCGAAGTTTATGATTGTGACGAATATAACTAATGTAATTAGTCGGAAATTGTTTGATACACATTGGAGATACGGCCTTAATTACGAGAGTAAGCGGGTTTTTATTTATAGCAATAACGTTTTAGAGTGTGGTGAAATAGACAAGAGAGACAGTAACAGATTTAATATGAGCGACACATAAGCGCAGCGTTTAAACTGATAATAGTTGCTTAACTTAAAACTAAATATGTAAAGGGAAATTCACCTTTCCAGTCATCGCTATCGTCAAAGACAACGACTTCTCCATCTGCGACGACAGCTATAGGGCTACTTTTTGTGCTGACGTCATTAGTTTTGTGGGGATCCAATATTGGTGAGCTGTTTTTAGGTATCCCCATTGGGTTGGGTTCGATAGCAGTCTCTCTGTCTCCATTCGTGTATGTGGGCGATGTGTGCCGTGATACCATTTTTTTCGGTTCACTATTTATTCTGTGTAGCGGTATCTGTGATAAATATTAACACAATAAGCTAAAAGCTCCATTACATAAATTCTATTTAGATACGAAAATAGGTCAACGTTCTTATTAGAATTTATCGGTACAGGAATTTTTGCAAACTTTTTTGTTTCGATGTATTCGCTTTTGCGATTTTGCTTCCGTCCCTTTAGCTACTTACTTCGTTTCCACATTAGAGAACTACTCGTATTAACGGAAAACTGACTGTTTTCACTAAAATATTGTAAAGTGCTTATCTCAGTTATTTTCGACAAAGAACTGATACGCGCCAAAATGGTGAACAATATACTCTTCAAAGCCTTTCATTCAATCCCTGCGTTAAAAAAGTTAGGGGCACAATTTTACTTCTTGTAGCCCAGCAAAGTTTTCTAAATTGTCAGTAAAATAACTATTTGGGCAGCAACTCAAATGTTTTCTCAGCTACAAATTATTTAATATAATTAGGTATTTTGCTGCTCGAATAATTATCTTCCTGCCCAATTAATTATTCTGCTGACAAAATAATTCTTTTGCCGCCTAAATAATTATATTGCTGACAAAATATTTGTTTGCTGCCCAAACGATTTTTCGGCTGACCTTTTATTGCTGACCAAGAAATTAAATGGCTGCTCAATTAATTAATTACATCCCATTATTTATTATTGAATGATAGGTCTATGGGAGGTGATATTGTGGCGTAATGATTCATATATCTTGGCGGTGGTAGCTGCTTTATAAAACGCCTAATTGGCTTAGCACACAGTCAGTGATCAAGACGAGATATTACACCAGCCGTCAAATAAAGAATAAGCCCGTGGTAGAAGAACCGATAAATATGAAATCTCGAAATAACTGCTATGGCTAAATATATGACAGACATTATTTATTGTACTAAACAGACATTAACTAACAGTCAACTTACCTCATTGCTTATAGTTTCAGCGGCAAAGTCTACGGTGTCTTTGTGTGCGCGCACTTTATTTCTCATGTTGTGTTTGTGCGTGTTGTTGTGCCGCAGTTTGCGCACAGCCTTAGTGCGGCTTTGTGAGTATATTTCGCGACCTCCTGCTATTTCTATTATCCTGGTAACAAAAAGTTTATATCTTTTTTTATTATTAACATAACATAACATATCAATCATCACGCCTTTTTTCCCGAAGGGGTAGGCAGAGGTAAACACCCACATTTCGCCATTTTTTTGTTTTTTTTAATATTATTTTAACATCAAATTAATACTTAAAACTATTAAGTAAACCTATATACGTCTTAACTTTTATACAAATAACTGAGTTATGAAGGAAAGTAGGTATTTTACAGTATACTGGCTGCTACTACTTGCCTTACAGAGTTCGCACTTGAGTGGTTCATCAAAGTATTCTCTTACCAAGTCGAAACCCACCAATGCAAGTATTGGGTTCCTACAGAAGATGCATTTAAATAATCGCTATCGTCACATCGAGGTGATTTAGGGTGGTTTCATAGGTACGTTGAGTGCCAGCGACGACCACGCGCGCACATAAACAATAACATGAGATAGCTAACATCGCTTACATTCACAGCTACACGCGTGCGCTTATACGTCAAAATGTATGGAAATCTCACCGGCGCTGTTGGCCAAATTATCAAACGTCATTGTCAAAATATATTTTCCATTTAGCGATAACGACAGCGATTTTGATTGCATCTTGTCGGGAGCTCTACTGTTTTAGTAAACATATTTGTAGCTATACAATTCTCAAAGCACAGAGATAAAAAAAAAACAATCATAGAACATTAAAGTACATACTTCCAGAATTAAAATAAAAACAATATCTGTAAAAAAATACCACAAAAAATGTCCCCTAACTACGGATATCAGGCTAAGTTGTAAGTTCGCGACTTCGTCCGCATAATTCCAGGTCGCCTCATGTATTTCTTTTGTTTTGGATCGTTGAAGTATCAAACATAGGTATATATAGGTATATATATCCGGATCATTTATCATCACGTCAAGATAAGCATGAAAAAGGTCGTCGCCTTTCTTGAACATAGTTGTTGCATTAGTATTTGTGATAGCTAGCTGGTTTTACTTCATATTGTATTTTCTTCCTATTTTATTCATGGCTTTTTTTGTTGCAAAATTCAGCTACGTTGTGTAAAATTGACGGGAGAATTTCCTTTACACAGAACTGATACATTAAAGATATTTGCAATTTACACCAAAATATATATAACTCTATATTGTTTCAATACAAGAATTGAAATCTGAGTAAGCAGTATGAATCTCTATGGTAAAATGTTCATTGAAACGGTTAATTCAGGCACTTTATTCTTTATTTATCACACCTGTATGTATTTTCAAAAGGGAAGCCAGAGGTGTAATCACCCACATGTCGCTTGATATGTTTATTTGGCCCTAGGCCCAACACACGTGTTGTATCATTGTATTTTACTGATATTAATCGAATAATCACAGAGACCTTAATTGTTGAAATATTTGACATAGCACAAATTACTTTATTTTTATATTTTTTTTAATTATAAAAAATTTATAGTTTCAAATTGTGCAATACAACATAAAATTTAAACTTATTTTAACTAAAGAACATAAACTAAATGGATACCTAAACAAGGTTGACATAACAACCTGTACCTTAGGTGAAGAGAAAAGGTGCTGACTTAACTTTTTACAATATTAAAATATCACACAGCAAATAAACGACATAAGAATTTTTACAATATCTATGGTTTCAACCTTTTCAAGAATGCCAGATTAGCAGTTCTGGGTACTATGAACTAAAGATGAAATAGGAGTGAAAAAGAAATTTACAATAATAATTAAGACTATCAACTTTAGGAAGGGTTATCTCTAATCAATTGTATAATACATGAAGAGGATCAACTAATTAGTAATCTAGAAACGAACATCATTTCCACGAATATTCTTGTACCGTATCAAATAGGTCACATGACTTCAGGCGACTTCGACTCACCTAGAATCCCGAAGCTTGTAAGTGCCGCCCTTTGAGTTGAGTATCACTAGCTGTCCGTCCCCCCGCTCCTCGTCCGACGACACATTGTTCTCACGCCCCTCCAGCCCCGGGTTCAGCCTAGAACAGGTCAGACAATGTAGAATTAGTACACTGGACTTAAGCGCCTATCACGCGATTTTAAGACAGTCTTATTAGGCCCGTATTGCAGAACCAAACTCAAGCGTAGATCTCTGCTTGAGCGCAGTTAAAAAGGGATGGCGCTGTGTGGGATCAATAGCGCCTTAAGTCTTACTCAGTGTAGTTTAATAAGAATAAGACTGTCTAAGTCTGAATATCACACGACCGCGCTTACTGTCTTAGGGCCACTTGCAGGCACTTTTACTATGACTCTTATGTCAAAAATTTACAAAATCGAGATTTAAACGAGGTTTAAAATTTCCTGCAAGAGGCCCTTACTGTCACTATATCGCGTGGTGTAATAAGAGTTTTAACATATAATAAAATTCAAATGCAGGTAACTCAAAAATGTTTAATAGTTAGGTGGGTATTAATAAAAGGACTTATCTTAATTTCATAGTTCTTGTTTAATAACATGATAAAGAAAAGACAGAAACGTAATGTTAATGTAATAAAAAACAAATTAAAATGTAAAACCAAAATCAAGGCTAGAGATATTTTTCAGACCGAAGTCAATGAGTGCAGTCTCATTATTAAGTTCATGGAACGCAGAAAGACAATGTAAGTTCATTTCATCGAACATTTATTATATAAACCGATGACTTTTGATCACCAAAAACTTTGTCAGTTCACAAACAACGTTTTGTTATTAGAAGCTTTATACATATTTACATTTTGCGTACATGTAAAAATTTCCGTTTCGTGCTTGTGAACATCGTCGAAACAAACAGGCCGGCAAATAAATGCAAATGCAAGCACAATACTAAATTCTAAATTCCCATCTGTTTGGCACTATTTTTAGTCGCGTTTGGCGTCTCTGAAAAACAGTTTCAAATACCACAGCAAAATCAGGTTTAATTTCTATTGTATATAATTGATAGAAAACTACAGATTTCAGTTCAAAATGTAAACAAAGTAATGAATTAGACAAAGAATCTAGGAACTCGAAAAAAGCCTATCCTCTGTGCTAATGTTCAGTGCAATTACAATAGAAAAACAGATAACGTGGGGAAAATAATAAACTAAGAAAAACAGCTACTGAACTCATTTACAACGTCCAAAAGTTTTGCGCTGCCTGAACCACTACTAAATTACTGGAACCTCCCTCATTTCTTTAGCATTCTTCCAAACTTGTCAAACTTCCAAGTTGTTCCTGGTTCACATCACGACGGACCATCGTAATATATATTTGTATTTTCTAAAAGTTCATATTAGCGAAGTTGACACCAACTTTCTTGGTTGTATAATTAATTGTCCTCCTGATTTAAGTCTACATTATTAATAGACACTCTGGATTATTAGATCTGAATTTTTAGGACACTTGCAAGTCACTTAAATTTGTGGTTATTTATAACAAGATTGCTGTCTTCAAAATATTTCTGTTTGTACAGATAAATCAATGGACATGACAACTAAATGGTATTATAATTTGCATCACATTGCCCATTAGAAGTCGTATATCAACGTGATCACCATTTTATGTAGAAAAATAATTGCCGAGTTCGCCAATGCTCAAAATTCCCATTCATAAAACGATGAAATTCGGAGATAGCTGTTAACTGCCTAAAAGATGTCCATGCAAGAATCAAACGACGAATGAAACATGGTTGACAAAAGTATGTTTGAATTATATTTCAAAAGTTCAGTTCTGTTCTGTTCAGTTTGATAATTGAACAACAACCACCGCATTTTTGACTTGTTTTAACGAATTCTAATAATTGTTTTGAAATTGTTCTGCGCTTTGTAATCGATACGAAGATTTTAGCTCAAGCGGATCATTATTATGTTTGCGAGGCAGGTATGTGAAGAGCGTCCATTGGTAATAGAAAAGATTATAAATGTCAGGCTTTTCATAGCCCCATCCTGGTCACATTGTTAGCGCAGCATTTTCATTGCAGCTCAAAGAGGCAGGCAGAGTAGTTATGCAATGAAAGTCTGTTGCTATTAGGCAGTATTTGAAGTAAGCTTGCCACAAGCGCTTACCTTTGAAGATATTCCATCATAATGCTGTGTCTTGTCATATCCTTGCTAGTGGTATGTATAAAAATATCATTTCGGGGAAACACACACCAAGCGTCTAGCTAAATTACTTGTTCACTCCTCTACTCCTCAGTCAGTGTATCTTCATCTGTGTCAGGTACTGAAGAAAGCGCGCACAAAGCGGTAAGAAAGAAATACACAAGCTGATAGCTTTCAAGGCGTCCTTACGTGTTTCTCAGCCAGTGCGGCTCACCTGTCGTGTTGGTGCTGCATGTTCTTAGGGCGGCACTTGGGGAAGAGTCGCGTGATGCGCTCGCCGACGTCCGAGCCGGGCGTGGAGTCGCCCGCGGCGTCCGCCCGCAGCGTCGCCGCGCTCATGTCGCCTCCACGGTCAGGCCCTGACCCGCTCTGCACACAAATTCGCATCTTTTTGTTCCCGACTTTCAAACTCCAATGAACTAGGTACGTCTTATTACTTTCATAACAATACAATATACCTCAAATCAAGGTTTATAATCAATACATGTCGCAGCTTCGTGGTTATACGGTAAAAAAGCAATTTAGCCGTGATCAGAGCACAGTTGAGTGATGGAAAAGTGTCTGGAACTCCATTAAGCTTTGCATGTCGCCTTTAGTATTGTAGCTACGTCAGAACTTTGAAAAAATGGTTCGTATATCATTAAACTTCTGAGTTACCAGAGCCAGTCGTAATTTTAATTTTTATCAAGTCGAGTTGTCCAAGCCTACAGAGGTTGGAAATAGTGTCACAATTGGTAAGCTACCTTCCATAAATGTTTCTCTTATTACTCTACGCCGACATAAGTTCAGCCAAACCGCACTACATGTGTGCAGTCGCGAGCATGAACATACGAGTATATACACTTAGGAACAATTAAAGTCTTTATTCCCTCTTAATAGAGGTATTTTACTGTCAAAAGTGTATACATGTTCATACTCGTGACTTCATACGCTTCTGTATTCAAGCGTAGACAAACAGTTTTTAATAATTTATTTTCAGTTCATCGCAAAACTATATTCATCACTGTTTTATATCATAGAAAACATTTCCTAAAGAAATCTTTTAAAATTGATTTGTTTTCCAGGAAAAACGGTACATCAAACATACAATTCATAAAAATATTAAGTTAACGAAGAAACTATTCCCAAAAACATGTATCAATGTGTATCGGAACCCATCATACTTTTTCATATAACAACATTTTATCGCAGTAACGTTTCATCGAACGATGCATTGGCCTGTTGACGAGAAATTTCATATTAAAGTAGTTTTTGTCACAGCTCCGGCGGTCCCAGCTATCGTCACAGATGGTTTTCGCTAACCACCACAGCTTAGGCGTGGTACCACAGCCACAGAGCTTCCTAAATTAATTGCATGAAATCATATTATCGATGTACATTGATTTATTGAAGTAAAAAATGTAGTTATAATAATTTTGCAAATTGATACGTATGATGAAACAAAGATATGGGAACAAAACTTCGATGTAACGTTTTATCGATAAAATGTATAAAACATGAAATGAAATAACGATGAACACTGTTTCTAGACAATGAGTATTCGATGAAATGAAAATGCGAATGCGAATTTATTTTGTAGGTATATTATTATTTTCAAACAATCATGACCATCAGAAAGTGAATGTGATACGGATGAAAAAGTATATATGAAAGAGAAACGTGACAATTTAACGTTACCCAAGTACGGAAGGTCAACGACGATTTCAGTTTGGGAATTGAAAAAGGTCTCCATCGAGGAATTATTTTGAATCCGTTCTCAATTATCAACGTTATGTACGCTACATTGTTCCGCAATATTTGGAAGACTTATTACTACAAACATAACAATAAAAAGGATTGAAAACACATTGCGTCGAACCTGCACAGAATTGGAAACGGGAGTGATGAACCAACAAAAAAGATGAAAGTGGTCAATATTCGGAACCCTGAGAACTATGTTTTAACTTTAGTTATGACCTTAAGAAAGTACCTAAACAAAGTACTTATTGCACTATATATTCTTTCACTAGTGCCTTCCCGCGGTTTCACCCGTGCGGTACTCCTAAAAAGTGTTCTTTGTCCTTTCTCATGCTCTAGACTATCTGTGTACCATATTTCAATTACATCGGTTCAGTAGTTTTGACGTGAAAGGGAGACCAACAGATAGACAGGCAGATCGAGTTGCTTTCGAATTTATAATATTAGTATAGAATTCTAAGACTTTGTATTCTAAGTCGTTAGTTGACTATGCTCCAACGGTATTACTGTCTGCACAATGAATTGTAATCGCGACACCTGTTTCGATTTTATCAGATGTTTAAGATTCTATACCTAACAAAATCAGCAACTGAACTCAAAGACTCGAAGTATCGACTTCGGAAGGTCTAGCTCTAGTTATATTGATGTTTGTGATAGGTGGTTATCTTTGTCGGGGCACAGGAGCATGGCACCCACAGTACCAGTTGCCAAACTGCAAATCGATACAGCATTTTAGGTACGGCTTGGAGCAACTTTTGGCTTTTGGTTTTTACTCATCGATATTCGACAGTCAGCTGTTTTGTTGCTGTAACGATCCGACGTGACCTTAGCCTGCGTGAGATAATTGGATTAGGTGTATATTGCAGTTGTAGTCGCATGATAGACTTACACATGTTTAAAATGACTATAACATGCGAGGGAAAATGTTAGAATAAAACACATCAACGAATAGCAATGTATGTACCGAGTACGTAAATTCCTCAGCCTATATACATCTCACTGCTGGAAACACATGTGGAGTATGGGCCAATGCAGGTTGGTGGGTAGAAACAATCGCAATAGCGACCGGGGACCAACGGCTTATCGTGCCTTCCGAAGCACTGAGGAAATAGAGATCACAAAGTCTCGGTCACCCATCCACGGCCTGACCATGGCGAAGGTAGCTTTGTTTTCAATCGAAAGCCAAAGCGTACCTACTAATCACTACGCCACCGAGCTCCTCTATTACGTAAATACCGAAATTCAATCATTTGTATCCATTTTGGGCTGTTTCTATTTTCTTGACAGAAATTGTTTAGAACAGAAAATATTTCTAGATAGTTTTTTCTAATTGCCAGACCAACAACCGTCATCTACTTGTTGTAAACGAGGAAATTGTAACGAAAGAGAAGCAGTTTTATAATTTTTGTCATAAATGGCCATAAAGTTCGTCGCTGCGGATTGTTCCATCGTGTGGGTTCCGTTTGAAATAATTTATGTCCCAGCATACCACGCTAGAATTTATCCACAACGTCACTACTGTGTTGATCAAGATTATGCACCGAAAACATAATTGTGACCATTTTATACCGATGTAATAATAAATTGAATCAATTTAGCACAAGCTAAAGCAATTTCACTTAAGTTTCGAACTGTTTCATGAGTTTCATCTGTTGTGGTTGCGGCTTTTGAAGGAGGTCAATGAGCTAACAACCAATCATTATTATGTTACTTTCAAGAAATTAATTTTACTATAAATTTACCCAGAATTAATTAATAATCGAGGCAAAAATAGTTGAGATTTACGTAGGCTGTTTAAAGAGTTGCAATAAATTTAAATTTTAACCATGTTTCGTTTTAATTTTACGTTTATTTTTGTCGATATTTCTGACGTTCTAAATTCCAATTACTTTATTCCCTAGGAAAATTTCATTACTTTATTCCCTCGAGAATAAAATCGTGCTTTATTCTCCGTGTACATAACAAATATAGTGTGCTTTATGTAACGCGGTGAATAAATTTATTTAATCAATAATCATTAGTAAAATACCTAGTTCTGAGTCCTAGTTAGTGTTATAAATAATTTTCAATCAACATCGAAAAAATTTTTAACCGACTTCAAAAAAAAGGAGGAGACTAAACCATTTTGCATGGTTTTATGCCGAGCTTTGTTCCGTGTCTGTGGACGGATTTTAAAATTTCCTCCCTCAAGCTTAGATATTTCCATTTTTTTAACAGTGACGACGTGTGTGCGTGTAATTATCCACATAGAAAAACAGCACTTAAAATAATAAGCCCTAAAAATAATAAGACAAACTTTTAATGAGAAGTAAGTTAAATCATTAAATTAAACGAAAGAAAACGCGAGGTCATACTATGTAAAGGTGGTTTACGCATAAAACTTATTTTTGTGGAGTTATTTTGTATAAAATCTTAAGATAATTAAATAATATTCGATAATTAATAAATGATTACTGTGCTATTCTATTCTCTTTTATGGTCTCTTATTGGAGATATTACCATAGACGTATATAAAAGAAACATGTAGAATTACTTAGCAAAACTTTGAATTAATGTCGATTGATCAAAATAATGTTGATGTAGAAATAATAAAATCGTGAGTAAGAAGTTTTTATCCTTATTTAGACACTAAAGTTATTTTTCAAGACTGACTTTTATGCCAGACGCGGCCTCGAGTCAAGGCTGTATAATATGATCTAGTTATTTTTAAATTTCACACCATGAAATCGCACTGGCTTCACAAGATCGCTTTGACTGGTATTGGTCATTTTTAATTTTATTTTCATTATGTCGCTTTTATCACTTGGCATGTAATTCTATTAAGTTCTGGTAAATATACATTTTCCATAAGTTATCCATAACATATATTTTTAGTTTTCGCCCGACAACTCGAAAGACATACCTATTGTATTTTTTCTGTACATGCTCAGCGTTAGTGAATCGATCACTTATTATAGTACTTACAACTAGTTCATGGTGTTCTTTAAAAATATTGCTAATATAGCGTTTGCCCGTTTTATTTTCATCTATTTAAGATCAAATAGTGCATATAAAATGTTACTAAGGAAAATTAGTTCCATATGTCACCAATAGATGGCGCTGCACGGTGTTGCATCGCGCTAACGTTTTCAATAAATTGTTACTGATTTAGAACAATGTCTTTGGTTTTATTTTGAACCTTATGAAACCCCATTAGTACAGAGTAACCACCCAGTACGTTGGTCCAAGCATTAGTCCAATCATCATCTCATTGCGAACAACCTGGGATTTAAATAATATTTTATAAATTACATAATGCCATCGTTTGGTTAAGTAATTTATTAACAAATTGAATCCTTCAATTATCTTGATAATGGAGTTAACCCAAATACTACGTCAGAATGAAACGCCCTTTGATGCGAATGGAGGGTCCACGTAATGGTATAAGACAATTCATTTTTAGAGAATTTGACTCCTTTCATTGGCTAAAAGGATCCCTTCAATTTCAATGCATTTGAAATGGAAACTTAAAATGTAGGTGACAGGAAGTAATTCAGCTTAATATTCGCTAATTGCTCTTTGGGTGACAACTCTTGGGCAAGCGTTGGCACTACCAATTAGAGGGAGCAGGACTCGAGATATTTAATGAATTCCTTGAAAGAATGGCGAACGTTCTCGAAAATGATTAAAACACCATTTACAGTGGGTTCAGGGTTGGAATCT
Organism: Parapoynx stratiotata; assembly: GCA_910589355.1. NCBI lineage: Eukaryota > Metazoa > Arthropoda > Insecta > Lepidoptera > Crambidae > Parapoynx > Parapoynx stratiotata. Next base: position 2,622,565 of record OU342458.1, read on the forward strand.
TTCGCTATGATTACTAAGTTATGCCATTATTATATTTCGCAGGCCGAGAAAATTGAATATTGGTCTAATAGCGTCCGTACGCTGAGCTTCAATTTCCGTAAAAGTAACAGCCCGTAAAATGGCGAAAGGCTTACCGGCATTTCAGGCATCAGCAAGGAATTATGGCAAAAATAAAGAGGGGGATAAATAAGGCCTCTAAAAAGGAATTGTACAGGCGTGTAATGGCTGAGCAAAGTGCACTAGGCCTGGTCCTTTTTTCTGCTCATTTGCATTGGACTCTACTGCTTAGAAACAAGTGCTTAACAGTCAATTTGTTATCTATTTTAACCTTTATCCTACATATAATAAATCTGTAGAGGTCGAATGTCCGTACATAGAAAAAATGCTTAACCAAGTCAAGGAGATGTAAAAAAAGTAAAAATATTAAAAAGATGTTTATTTTTTGTTTCTCTGTCTGTTTGTCTGTATATCTGTTTGTACGGGCTTATCTCTAAAATGGCTGGACAGATTGCAATGAAATTTTGCATGGTGACACCTTATATCCCTAGTCAACATCATGGATACTTTTTATTCCGAAAAATTTAAGGGTTCCCGTGGGATAGTTAATGACCACAGACGAAGTCGCGAGCAACAGCTAGTACTATATAAAATAGCTTAAAATGCAGTGTATTTAAAAAATTTCAAAACATATAATTATGCCTCTATTCCCGAAGAGGAGAGGAGTTAAACACACACATTCAGCCAGATATGTTAGTCCCTGTGTTACAGGAGGCTAATATAATAGTAGATTGCACATTATGGTGATAAAGAATTGTTTCATTTCGAGGGCGGCATATTGAATCCAAAGTGGAATGAAGAATTCTAAAGAAAGAATTCTGAAAGACGCAAGGGATTCAAGCCATCCGAGATTAAAACACCTTTATGCCCGAAAAGTGTACTCTACTTTATACACCAACTGTAGCAAAAAGTAAAAAGTAGTAAAAAGAAGAGGATTCATGATAATCAGGTTAGTCGTGCTCGAATCCGAATTACGTTGGCCATGGACTTGTTATTGTTTTTTTTTTTCAAAAACAAACAAACAGCCTAATACAACTACAAGCAACTAAGCAATCAAAACAACCAAAAGCGACAAAAGCAACAAAAGTGATCAAAAGCAACGAAAAACGACTAAAGCAACCAAGAACAACCAAACGCGACCAATAAATTCGACAATGGTACGCATGCAGATAATTTTGTTTTTTTTTTTTTTTTTTTTTTTTTTTTTTTTTTTTTTTTTTTTTTTTTTTTGTAATTATGCTAGGGTTAGTTATAGCTAGAGAAAGCGGAGCGCTATTTACTACGCTCACACTTTATCAGCTTGTTTTAATGATGAAAATATATGTTTTGCTTTTATGTTTGTTGACTTAAAGTGGTTTGATTTTATAATTTACTTGGTATGATTTTTATTTTTTTTTAATTTTATTAATTGTATTTTTTTTTTTATATTTTATGATTTTAACTATACACGTGGAAGATGAGAGTGAAAACGTGCGTGTATGTTTATTATAGATATTCATATATCAACATTATAGTATATAAATACTATAATAATAAATACTAAATATATAATATACTTATATATATATATATACTTAATAATTGTATAAATTGAAGATATGTATTATATAGCTTATTTTAAGGGGTTTGGTGATTGTTTCCTTGTTGTTTTATTAAGTTTACTATGTTCCATTGAAATTCTTTAAATTATCTACTATGTATGTTATGTGATCTATAAATGTATTTAATGTGGTCTCTTTTTTAATAATTTCCATAAGGTTAAATGGATCTATGTTATGAAATTGGCAGTATGTGAATAGTTTGTTTCTTGTTTGAGTAAACCGGGGACAGGAAGAATAGAGGTGGTCGAAAGACTGGACAGAAGAAGAGTCGCAAGGGCAGAATGGGTCTGGGGTTATATGGAATCGATATAAGTATTTTTTGCAGTATCCGTGACCAGTAAGGTATTGTGTGATTGCAAATCGAGGAGTAATTTTTGTTAAGAATCTACAAAGGCTCGAGTAGTCGGGTAACAGTGTTTTTGTGTATAAGCAGTTTTCCGGTTTATTGTAATATTTTTCTTTTTCAGCTGTCTGTTCTAACAATTTTATATATTTAACATGGCTTAATGGGAAGTTTTTATAGCTGAGTGTAATGTCAGATGTGGCAGCTTTCTTGGCAGCCTCGTCGGCAATTTCGTTACCGACAATACCGACGTGTGCTTTTACCCATGCGAAGTGTATACTTTGATTTTTTGCGTGTATTTTATAAATATATTCAAAGGTTTTAACTGCTAGTGGACTATGAGTGTTGGGGTTTAGTAACTCTTGCAAGCTGGATAGACTATCAGTTAAGATGTAGGAATCTGTGATGTGATTTTGTTCGACCCATTCGCAGGCGTGTGCTATTGCAAGTTGCTCGGCTTGAAATACTGAGCAACTGTTGTGTAGCCTTTTTTGGATTATGTGCCTCTTGCCGTCGGGCGCGTAAATAACTATAGCTGCACCGACCCCACCGTCATGCTTACTTCCATCAGTGAAAAGCAGGTGTGTGTTAGTCTGGGATATTTTTATTTTTAATTCTTCTTGAGTCTGTATTTCTAAATATGTGATTGGTTTTCTGTTTGCAGGGTGGAGTAGTTTATCGGGGGGGGACAGTGTTTCAAGACGAAGATCAGGTAAGTGACTTGATGTTTTATTTGATTTTATAATTTCTACTTCAGCGACAGCCTTTATTTTGGAAGGTAGTGGTATGAGGTCAGCTAAGGAGATAGCGGCAACGGTGTTGGCTGTTTTAAAGGATCTTATTATCTGAATCGCAAATAATCTTTGTAGAGATATAAATTTCTGTCTAATATATTTATAATTAAGAGCTGAGTACCAAATGTTTGCGGCATAGCATATAATGGGTTCCACCACCTGATGGTATATCGTTCTGATATTTTCAGGGTGGACTCCCCACGTAGCTTTAACAAATATGGACAATTTATTGTGCAGTTTTTTAATTTTCTCTATTGTTGTTTTGCAGTGGTGTATGAAGTTTAGTTTCTTGTCTATGGTTACTCCAAGATATTTTATTTGATTTGTGAATTTTAATATTGAGTTTTGCATTTTAATTTTAAGTTTTTGACTCTTATTGGTGAAGCCGATGATTTGGGTTTTTTCCGGACCAAAATTTAGTTTAACTGATTCGCCCCAGTCAGTTATTTTCCTAAGAATGTAGTTAGTTTTCCTTTCTAGTAACTCCAGGTTTCGGTGATGGACTATAAGTAAAAGGTCGTCTGCGTAAGCCTGAAGAAGTGCGCCGCTATGTTCGTGTGCGTCGAGGAGGTCGTCTAGAATTAGATTCCACATAGCAGGACCGCATACAGAACCTTGTACGCATCCGCGGGTCAGGTTTTTTGTGACCTCTTGATCTGCAAATTTAACTGAAACACTCCTGTCTTCAAAATAACTTAAAAATGTGTAATATAAATTGTTGGGGCATCCAATACGGCGTAACCTTTGGAAAATGGAAGGCCACCAAGCACTATCAAAAGCAGCTTTTATATCGAGCGAGATGGCCAGAATGTGGTCGCCTTTCGTTTTCGCTTCCCTAATAGAGCTCAGTGCCGCTTGAAGAGCTGTGGTGGTTGACACTTGCTGGCGGAAACCATATTGTTTTCGGTTGACTTTACTTTTTGTGTACATAAAGTAGTCCAGTCTGCTTGTTAGTAGTTTTTCCAAAACTTTTCCGAAGACGCATATGAGTCCAATGGGGCGATATGACGAGATCTTATGATATTCAGCTTTATTTGGTTTTGGAATTATCTTGGCTTCTGCAGTCTTCCATATTTTAGGAAAGTAGTGTAATTCGAGACAGCGGTTCATGATATTGGTAATGACTTCAGGAAAAAGTTTAGCAAATCTTAAGCATATGTCCGACGTAAGGTGATCTTTTCCTGGGGCTTTTTTCGGGTTAATTCCTTTTAGGCTTTCGACAATTTCGGTGTATGTAAAAGGAGGGTCGTTGTTGTTGTTAATGGGGTTGTGCATGGCTTGTCTGACTCTGCTTTGAGAAATATTGTCAACTGTATCATCTGGGAAGAGTTTGTGGATTAAGTATGCTGCCGTATCTTGGGAGTTTTCGGTGTATTTGCCATCATCTTTGAGTAATGTAGAAGGTGGTTGGGCAAGGGGTTTGGTCTTAATTATTCGATTTGTGACAGACCATACGTTTTCTTTATTCTGTTTGTTGCAAAACTCTCGAAAATGTGCATTGGATGCTGCCTGAATTGCTGCCGAATATTCTTTTTTAAATTTTGTTTTTTCTTCTAACAGATCTAGTATAGGTTGGTTCCTACGTATGGCTTTCCTAAGATTGCGATGGTTTATAATAACTTTCCTTTTAAAGTCATCCAGCTCCGGGGACCACCAGGGAGGGCGCCGGGAGAAGCCAGTTGATTTTGGTAAGAGTTTATCACAAACTTTTTGTATATCATTTGTAATTGTTTGTATATATTTTTCTATATCATTGGAATTCATTTTATTTATATTTATATTAGTATCTATGACAATATTTAGTTCTTTGTAGAATATGCTTTCAATATCTTCCCATGTTTTGTTGTTAGTAATATTATATCTCCAAGTAGACAGTTTTGCGTTCTTTATTACTTTATCCTTGCCTAATTGTATGTCAAAAGTGATGGCATTGTGATCTGATTCTGTAATTATATTTAAATCAACGGACCATTTATTTACGGAGATGTGGTGATTGTTGCTTACTAAGGTGATATCTATAAACGATTCTCTAATTCGGTTTCTATAGTTGGATTCAAACGTAGGTACTTGGCTATTATTGCAGACGTATAGATTGTTATTGAATATTATGTCGTGGAGAAGGTCTCCTCTACGATTGTTTTTAGAAGAGCCCCAAAGTGTGTGCCATGCGTTAGCGTCGCCTGCAACAATGTGACTAGCATTTGTATTTTCGCGAAGTATCTGTTCTATAGTAGTAAGGATATTATGATGATCAGTTGTGGGCTCGATGTAGAGTGAAGTAAGTATAAGATTCTTGTTATCCATTGTTCTCAATTTTATAACGCTTAAATTTGAATTGGAATATTTATTAATGCCAAGTGCGTTGAATTTGTTGTTCCGGATTAAAATTGCTGCTTTGATTGGTCCGTCGGTGTAAAACTGATAAATTTGGTAGTTGGGAATGTTTCTAATGTAGTTTATGTTGCCGATGTAGGGTTCGCTAAGAAATATTATATCTATTTGGTTTTTGTCTGTGTATGTGATCATTTCCTGAAATGCATTTTTGCTTCTACCTAAATTAATCTGTAAGCATGTAATTATTTGGTTTCTTTTAAAGGCAAAAATAGTTGAGATTTACGCAGGCTTTTTTGAGTTGCAATAAAAAACCGTGTTTCGTTTAAATTTTACGTTTATTTTTGTCCATATTTTGACATTCTAAATTCAAATTACTATTCCCTAGAGAATAAAATCTTGCTTTATTTTCCGTATACATGACAAACAAAGCGTGCTTTATGTGAGGCGGTGAATAAATTTATTTTATAAAATTGAGACTGCGTGTAAATTTAGATAAGTAGCATTACTACTTATCTAATTCTACATGGCAGTCTGTTTACTGTAAAACATTTTCTGAACTTGGTATTAAGTTCAAGTCGAAGTTTCTCACTGAGTTTAAGACTGACAAGGTAATTGTTAACAGACTTATTAAATTTAAATTGTAATTGAACAGCTAACACTGATGAACAGTAATGTTTTAACAAATTAAATAAAACTAGTACACACGTTATTGTTTATGAAATAATAATAATATATCTTTTTGAATTATCAAAATCGGACCATTATTTACGAAGATTTAAAGTATTAAATGCGAATGACGTCGCAACAACGGATAGAACTGACATATAGTATATTTTTCCATTTAAACTCGCGATATCTTTTGAACGGAATGTCCGTTCATTCAAAAAGTTATATAAAGTTATTTAACCATTCTGAACAAAAAATCATTTATGTTGATAAGAATTTATACCGAGATAAAAATAAAGAGCCTTTCTAGCGGCGAAATTTTAATTGACTATTTATAAAAACACTTATCAGTTAGACATAATTATGCTGTCGCGAGATTTTTGTGAATAATAATGTATTGTACAAAGTCGTAGTACATCATTTTATTCTATCATCAATAGTTTTTGCAGCGCATGCGATGGAGAAAATATTTTAAGTAATTTTTTCACACCCTGGGTTAACATTATTGGTGTTTCCGTAAGCACCCTTGTTTCGAAGATATAATAAAACTTATGTCACTCAAGAATAGTGTAGCTTTCCACAAATTTTGCTTATTTACTGGTAATATTTATGGAGATTTGAGGAGCTCGGTGGTGTATTGGTTCGTACTATTTGGCTTTCGATATCGAAAACAAAGCAGCCATCGCCATGGCCAGTCCTGGGATGGGTGACCAAAACTTTGTGATCTCGAGTTCCTCCATGCTTTGGAAGGCACGTTTTGGCGTTGACCCTGCTCCCGTGCCTCTCGTGATAAAAGATATTGCCTTTTCGCTGAGAGTGCGACATACCTTCCCGCAACCCAGACACTCATGCTCGGTGTATGACATAAGGTTCGCCCTTTCTTTCGGTACCCATCCACAGTTTAACCAAGGTAAAGATGATGTTGCTATCAATATTGTTCTATGTACTAAGTATTAATCATCTTGCCTATATGCAGCAGAGATGCATTACATTACACACCCACTCTCTAGGTAAATCTAGAGTCCCAAATGATCCAGAAATACTAGGTCTTTACCTATGAAATTGGTGTTTTGTATGGAGATTTTCGGGAACTCTGCATTTTCCATACTAACATTTTTTTCAGATTTCTTTACAACGACAAATCCAGATAATAATTTTTGGCATGTATCATTACATTTATTAGACAAGCTTTAGCAATATGTGTGATACCACTCTTCATAAAAATTATTTATCGTTTTTAAGTGAATGCAAATCAAATGATGTAATCGGGAGGCACTTAAAATGAGTTGTCTTCGTTTCTAACATTAATACAATTAAACTTACAATAAATTATCAAAAAGAATCAAAACAGCTCAAAAATATGGTCTATTTTTAGAGGAATTATTTTTTAAGAATATTCTGAAACATAATAGTTACAGACAAAATTCTAAAAGAGAAAAAAACGGCAATTTCATAGGTAAATACCTATTATTATGATGTCCTATTATAATTACGTACAGCTTATAACATTATTTTGTTCAAAAATATTAATATTAGCAGCAAATTCCAGTAAGTATAAATGATTGCAAGCAACGGCGAAATAACCTACTGCTATATATGCAATTAGGGCTTTTATAGCGTCAAAAACTCTTAAATCCTAGAAAGTATTACCCTAAAATATACTCTAATACATTTCTTTTTATGTGCAATTTTGTTCAAGTCGCTCGTCACGTGCCGCTATGTAGGGTTTTAAAAGCAAAAATGCTCGCCGAAATGTGGACGTTCATCGCTCCCCTACATAATTAACTCCCAAATAAATGGGACTGAAAAAAGAAACGGCCTCCTAACAATATTGCGTCAAAATATGACCCCTTAAGCCTATGAAAAAAGACGTTAATACTTTTTAGTCATAATTTAATTTCTTTGGCTCATATTATTTAAGAGTAGAATGAAGGATTAAATCATAATTACACCGGCGAACTTTTCAGTAAGATTAGAAACTCCTTTTTACTTTTTTTCTTATGGCTGTAGGTGTCTATTTTCATTTAAATTATGACGTAACGAAGTTATTTCGAGGCTTGCCGTCTTCATATTTTTGGTGTTATATTATGCTTCTCGTAAGGTGGACATTTTTGGTGTTATATATATATATATTTCGCTATGATTACTAAGTTATGCCATTATTATATTTCGCAGGCCGAGAAAATTGAATATTGGTCTAATAGCGTCCGTACGCTGAGCTTCAATTTCCGTAAAAGTAACAGCCCGTAAAATGGCGAAAGGCTTACCGGCATTTCAGGCATCAGCAAGGAATTATGGCAAAAATAAAGAGGGGGATAAATAAGGCCTCTAAAAAGGAATTGTACAGGCGTGTAATGGCTGAGCAAAGTGCACTAGGCCTGGTCCTTTTTTCTGCTCATTTGCATTGGACTCTACTGCTTAGAAACAAGTGCTTAACAGTCAATTTGTTATCTATTTTAACCTTTATCCTACATATAATAAATCTGTAGAGGTCGAATGTCCGTACATAGAAAAAATGCTTAACCAAGTCAAGGAGATGTAAAAAAAGTAAAAATATTAAAAAGATGTTTATTTTTTGTTTCTCTGTCTGTTTGTCTGTATATCTGTTTGTACGGGCTTATCTCTAAAATGGCTGGACAGATTGCAATGAAATTTTGCATGGTGACACCTTATATCCCTAGTCAACATCATGGATACTTTTTATTCCGAAAAATTTAAGGGTTCCCGTGGGATAGTTAATGACCACAGACGAAGTCGCGAGCAACAGCTAGTACTATATAAAATAGCTTAAAATGCAGTGTATTTAAAAAATTTCAAAACATATAATTATGCCTCTATTCCCGAAGAGGAGAGGAGTTAAACACACACATTCAGCCAGATATGTTAGTCCCTGTGTTACAGGAGGCTAATATAATAGTAGATTGCACATTATGGTGATAAAGAATTGTTTCATTTCGAGGGCGGCATATTGAATCCAAAGTGGAATGAAGAATTCTAAAGAAAGAATTCTGAAAGACGCAAGGGATTCAAGCCATCCGAGATTAAAACACCTTTATGCCCGAAAAGTGTACTCTACTTTATACACCAACTGTAGCAAAAAGTAAAAAGTAGTAAAAAGAAGAGGATTCATGATAATCAGGTTAGTCGTGCTCGAATCCGAATTACGTTGGCCATGGACTTGTTATTGTTTTTTTTTTTCAAAAACAAACAAACAGCCTAATACAACTACAAGCAACTAAGCAATCAAAACAACCAAAAGCGACAAAAGCAACAAAAGTGATCAAAAGCAACGAAAAACGACTAAAGCAACCAAGAACAACCAAACGCGACCAATAAATTCGACAATGGTACGCATGCAGATAATTTTGTTTTTTTTTTTTTTTTTTTTTTTTTTTTTTTTTTTTTTTTTTTTGTAATTATGCTAGGGTTAGTTATAGCTAGAGAAAGCGGAGCGCTATTTACTACGCTCACACTTTATCAGCTTGTTTTAATGATGAAAATATATGTTTTGCTTTTATGTTTGTTGACTTAAAGTGGTTTGATTTTATAATTTACTTGGTATGATTTTTATTTTTTTTTAATTTTATTAATTGTATTTTTTTTTTTATATTTTATGATTTTAACTATACACGTGGAAGATGAGAGTGAAAACGTGCGTGTATGTTTATTATAGATATTCATATATCAACATTATAGTATATAAATACTATAATAATAAATACTAAATATATAATATACTTATATATATATATATACTTAATAATTGTATAAATTGAAGATATGTATTATATAGCTTATTTTAAGGGGTTTGGTGATTGTTTCCTTGTTGTTTTATTAAGTTTACTATGTTCCATTGAAATTCTTTAAATTATCTACTATGTATGTTATGTGATCTATAAATGTATTTAATGTGGTCTCTTTTTTAATAATTTCCATAAGGTTAAATGGATCTATGTTATGAAATTGGCAGTATGTGAATAGTTTGTTTCTTGTTTGAGTAAACCGGGGACAGGAAGAATAGAGGTGGTCGAAAGACTGGACAGAAGAAGAGTCGCAAGGGCAGAATGGGTCTGGGGTTATATGGAATCGATATAAGTATTTTTTGCAGTATCCGTGACCAGTAAGGTATTGTGTGATTGCAAATCGAGGAGTAATTTTTGTTAAGAATCTACAAAGGCTCGAGTAGTCGGGTAACAGTGTTTTTGTGTATAAGCAGTTTTCCGGTTTATTGTAATATTTTTCTTTTTCAGCTGTCTGTTCTAACAATTTTATATATTTAACATGGCTTAATGGGAAGTTTTTATAGCTGAGTGTAATGTCAGATGTGGCAGCTTTCTTGGCAGCCTCGTCGGCAATTTCGTTACCGACAATACCGACGTGTGCTTTTACCCATGCGAAGTGTATACTTTGATTTTTTGCGTGTATTTTATAAATATATTCAAAGGTTTTAACTGCTAGTGGACTATGAGTGTTGGGGTTTAGTAACTCTTGCAAGCTGGATAGACTATCAGTTAAGATGTAGGAATCTGTGATGTGATTTTGTTCGACCCATTCGCAGGCGTGTGCTATTGCAAGTTGCTCGGCTTGAAATACTGAGCAACTGTTGTGTAGCCTTTTTTGGATTATGTGCCTCTTGCCGTCGGGCGCGTAAATAACTATAGCTGCACCGACCCCACCGTCATGCTTACTTCCATCAGTGAAAAGCAGGTGTGTGTTAGTCTGGGATATTTTTATTTTTAATTCTTCTTGAGTCTGTATTTCTAAATATGTGATTGGTTTTCTGTTTGCAGGGTGGAGTAGTTTATCGGGGGGGGACAGTGTTTCAAGACGAAGATCAGGTAAGTGACTTGATGTTTTATTTGATTTTATAATTTCTACTTCAGCGACAGCCTTTATTTTGGAAGGTAGTGGTATGAGGTCAGCTAAGGAGATAGCGGCAACGGTGTTGGCTGTTTTAAAGGATCTTATTATCTGAATCGCAAATAATCTTTGTAGAGATATAAATTTCTGTCTAATATATTTATAATTAAGAGCTGAGTACCAAATGTTTGCGGCATAGCATATAATGGGTTCCACCACCTGATGGTATATCGTTCTGATATTTTCAGGGTGGACTCCCCACGTAGCTTTAACAAATATGGACAATTTATTGTGCAGTTTTTTAATTTTCTCTATTGTTGTTTTGCAGTGGTGTATGAAGTTTAGTTTCTTGTCTATGGTTACTCCAAGATATTTTATTTGATTTGTGAATTTTAATATTGAGTTTTGCATTTTAATTTTAAGTTTTTGACTCTTATTGGTGAAGCCGATGATTTGGGTTTTTTCCGGACCAAAATTTAGTTTAACTGATTCGCCCCAGTCAGTTATTTTCCTAAGAATGTAGTTAGTTTTCCTTTCTAGTAACTCCAGGTTTCGGTGATGGACTATAAGTAAAAGGTCGTCTGCGTAAGCCTGAAGAAGTGCGCCGCTATGTTCGTGTGCGTCGAGGAGGTCGTCTAGAATTAGATTCCACATAGCAGGACCGCATACAGAACCTTGTACGCATCCGCGGGTCAGGTTTTTTGTGACCTCTTGATCTGCAAATTTAACTGAAACACTCCTGTCTTCAAAATAACTTAAAAATGTGTAATATAAATTGTTGGGGCATCCAATACGGCGTAACCTTTGGAAAATGGAAGGCCACCAAGCACTATCAAAAGCAGCTTTTATATCGAGCGAGATGGCCAGAATGTGGTCGCCTTTCGTTTTCGCTTCCCTAATAGAGCTCAGTGCCGCTTGAAGAGCTGTGGTGGTTGACACTTGCTGGCGGAAACCATATTGTTTTCGGTTGACTTTACTTTTTGTGTACATAAAGTAGTCCAGTCTGCTTGTTAGTAGTTTTTCCAAAACTTTTCCGAAGACGCATATGAGTCCAATGGGGCGATATGACGAGATCTTATGATATTCAGCTTTATTTGGTTTTGGAATTATCTTGGCTTCTGCAGTCTTCCATATTTTAGGAAAGTAGTGTAATTCGAGACAGCGGTTCATGATATTGGTAATGACTTCAGGAAAAAGTTTAGCAAATCTTAAGCATATGTCCGACGTAAGGTGATCTTTTCCTGGGGCTTTTTTCGGGTTAATTCCTTTTAGGCTTTCGACAATTTCGGTGTATGTAAAAGGAGGGTCGTTGTTGTTGTTAATGGGGTTGTGCATGGCTTGTCTGACTCTGCTTTGAGAAATATTGTCAACTGTATCATCTGGGAAGAGTTTGTGGATTAAGTATGCTGCCGTATCTTGGGAGTTTTCGGTGTATTTGCCATCATCTTTGAGTAATGTAGAAGGTGGTTGGGCAAGGGGTTTGGTCTTAATTATTCGATTTGTGACAGACCATACGTTTTCTTTATTCTGTTTGTTGCAAAACTCTCGAAAATGTGCATTGGATGCTGCCTGAATTGCTGCCGAATATTCTTTTTTAAATTTTGTTTTTTCTTCTAACAGATCTAGTATAGGTTGGTTCCTACGTATGGCTTTCCTAAGATTGCGATGGTTTATAATAACTTTCCTTTTAAAGTCATCCAGCTCCGGGGACCACCAGGGAGGGCGCCGGGAGAAGCCAGTTGATTTTGGTAAGAGTTTATCACAAACTTTTTGTATATCATTTGTAATTGTTTGTATATATTTTTCTATATCATTGGAATTCATTTTATTTATATTTATATTAGTATCTATGACAATATTTAGTTCTTTGTAGAATATGCTTTCAATATCTTCCCATGTTTTGTTGTTAGTAATATTATATCTCCAAGTAGACAGTTTTGCGTTCTTTATTACTTTATCCTTGCCTAATTGTATGTCAAAAGTGATGGCATTGTGATCTGATTCTGTAATTATATTTAAATCAACGGACCATTTATTTACGGAGATGTGGTGATTGTTGCTTACTAAGGTGATATCTATAAACGATTCTCTAATTCGGTTTCTATAGTTGGATTCAAACGTAGGTACTTGGCTATTATTGCAGACGTATAGATTGTTATTGAATATTATGTCGTGGAGAAGGTCTCCTCTACGATTGTTTTTAGAAGAGCCCCAAAGTGTGTGCCATGCGTTAGCGTCGCCTGCAACAATGTGACTAGCATTTGTATTTTCGCGAAGTATCTGTTCTATAGTAGTAAGGATATTATGATGATCAGTTGTGGGCTCGATGTAGAGTGAAGTAAGTATAAGATTCTTGTTATCCATTGTTCTCAATTTTATAACGCTTAAATTTGAATTGGAATATTTATTAATGCCAAGTGCGTTGAATTTGTTGTTCCGGATTAAAATTGCTGCTTTGATTGGTCCGTCGGTGTAAAACTGATAAATTTGGTAGTTGGGAATGTTTCTAATGTAGTTTATGTTGCCGATGTAGGGTTCGCTAAGAAATATTATATCTATTTGGTTTTTGTCTGTGTATGTGATCATTTCCTGAAATGCATTTTTGCTTCTACCTAAATTAATCTGTAAGCATGTAATTATTTGGTTTCTTTTAAAGGCAAAAATAGTTGAGATTTACGCAGGCTTTTTTGAGTTGCAATAAAAAACCGTGTTTCGTTTAAATTTTACGTTTATTTTTGTCCATATTTTGACATTCTAAATTCAAATTACTATTCCCTAGAGAATAAAATCTTGCTTTATTTTCCGTATACATGACAAACAAAGCGTGCTTTATGTGAGGCGGTGAATAAATTTATTTTATAAAATTGAGACTGCGTGTAAATTTAGATAAGTAGCATTACTACTTATCTAATTCTACATGGCAGTCTGTTTACTGTAAAACATTTTCTGAACTTGGTATTAAGTTCAAGTCGAAGTTTCTCACTGAGTTTAAGACTGACAAGGTAATTGTTAACAGACTTATTAAATTTAAATTGTAATTGAACAGCTAACACTGATGAACAGTAATGTTTTAACAAATTAAATAAAACTAGTACACACGTTATTGTTTATGAAATAATAATAATATATCTTTTTGAATTATCAAAATCGGACCATTATTTACGAAGATTTAAAGTATTAAATGCGAATGACGTCGCAACAACGGATAGAACTGACATATAGTATATTTTTCCATTTAAACTCGCGATATCTTTTGAACGGAATGTCCGTTCATTCAAAAAGTTATATAAAGTTATTTAACCATTCTGAACAAAAAATCATTTATGTTGATAAGAATTTATACCGAGATAAAAATAAAGAGCCTTTCTAGCGGCGAAATTTTAATTGACTATTTATAAAAACACTTATCAGTTAGACATAATTATGCTGTCGCGAGATTTTTGTGAATAATAATGTATTGTACAAAGTCGTAGTACATCATTTTATTCTATCATCAATAGTTTTTGCAGCGCATGCGATGGAGAAAATATTTTAAGTAATTTTTTCACACCCTGGGTTAACATTATTGGTGTTTCCGTAAGCACCCTTGTTTCGAAGATATAATAAAACTTATGTCACTCAAGAATAGTGTAGCTTTCCACAAATTTTGCTTATTTACTGGTAATATTTATGGAGATTTGAGGAGCTCGGTGGTGTATTGGTTCGTACTATTTGGCTTTCGATATCGAAAACAAAGCAGCCATCGCCATGGCCAGTCCTGGGATGGGTGACCAAAACTTTGTGATCTCGAGTTCCTCCATGCTTTGGAAGGCACGTTTTGGCGTTGACCCTGCTCCCGTGCCTCTCGTGATAAAAGATATTGCCTTTTCGCTGAGAGTGCGACATACCTTCCCGCAACCCAGACACTCATGCTCGGTGTATGACATAAGGTTCGCCCTTTCTTTCGGTACCCATCCACAGTTTAACCAAGGTAAAGATGATGTTGCTATCAATATTGTTCTATGTACTAAGTATTAATCATCTTGCCTATATGCAGCAGAGATGCATTACATTACACACCCACTCTCTAGGTAAATCTAGAGTCCCAAATGATCCAGAAATACTAGGTCTTTACCTATGAAATTGGTGTTTTGTATGGAGATTTTCGGGAACTCTGCATTTTCCATACTAACATTTTTTTCAGATTTCTTTACAACGACAAATCCAGATAATAATTTTTGGCATGTATCATTACATTTATTAGACAAGCTTTAGCAATATGTGTGATACCACTCTTCATAAAAATTATTTATCGTTTTTAAGTGAATGCAAATCAAATGATGTAATCGGGAGGCACTTAAAATGAGTTGTCTTCGTTTCTAACATTAATACAATTAAACTTACAATAAATTATCAAAAAGAATCAAAACAGCTCAAAAATATGGTCTATTTTTAGAGGAATTATTTTTTAAGAATATTCTGAAACATAATAGTTACAGACAAAATTCTAAAAGAGAAAAAAACGGCAATTTCATAGGTAAATACCTATTATTATGATGTCCTATTATAATTACGTACAGCTTATAACATTATTTTGTTCAAAAATATTAATATTAGCAGCAAATTCCAGTAAGTATAAATGATTGCAAGCAACGGCGAAATAACCTACTGCTATATATGCAATTAGGGCTTTTATAGCGTCAAAAACTCTTAAATCCTAGAAAGTATTACCCTAAAATATACTCTAATACATTTCTTTTTATGTGCAATTTTGTTCAAGTCGCTCGTCACGTGCCGCTATGTAGGGTTTTAAAAGCAAAAATGCTCGCCGAAATGTGGACGTTCATCGCTCCCCTACATAATTAACTCCCAAATAAATGGGACTGAAAAAAGAAACGGCCTCCTAACAATATTGCGTCAAAATATGACCCCTTAAGCCTATGAAAAAAGACGTTAATACTTTTTAGTCATAATTTAATTTCTTTGGCTCATATTATTTAAGAGTAGAATGAAGGATTAAATCATAATTACACCGGCGAACTTTTCAGTAAGATTAGAAACTCCTTTTTACTTTTTTTCTTATGGCTGTAGGTGTCTATTTTCATTTAAATTATGACGTAACGAAGTTATTTCGAGGCTTGCCGTCTTCATATTTTTGGTGTTATATTATGCTTCTCGTAAGGTGGACAGTAAAATTTTTGTTCTTCAGACTTCATTGTTGTAATTCCATGTTCCATTACAAATGCAATAAAACATACTTTAAGCAATAATTAACTAGTCAAAGGTCACAAAACGAGACACAATGGAAACATCAATAGTTTGCAAACGCCGGTGCTCGCGGTGCCCGCTAATGGGTTAGATCAAGCAACAGCAAGGTCGGTAAAGTGACTCGTACTTAGATTTTGCAATGAAATTAGGTACAATAACGATATCACGCAATTATAATTATAAGCAATTATAATGTCAAGCGTTAGCAACAAAATACACTGTACAATAGAAGAACATTCAGTTTCCATTGCAATAAAACTTAAACTATCATTATTCATCACCTCTTATATGTATTTAAAACTAGCTGGTGCGCGAGTCTGTGTCCGCGTAGAATAGTAATTTTGAGATAGTGTGATGGTATGTAGCCTTTAGCCTTCCTCAATAAATAAGCTATTCAACACTAGTTAACATTCACCCGCATGGCACACGTTCCCATGACAATATCGGGATAAAGGTAGCCTATGTCCTTTTTCAGGCTCTAGAGTATCTATCTGTGTACCAAATTGCGGTTAAATTGGTTCAGTAGTTTAGTTCAGCAGTTCAAAACTACTGAACTGACAGACAGAGTTACTTTCGAATTTATAATATTAGTATGGATATTTAACTTAAATATATTTTTATAAATATACAATAATAAAAATCTGTAGCTATTATTGCAAGAACCTCATATTCACGTTTCAATTCAAGAACCACGGGTATCCCTCATCTACGAGCCATCCAAGAATGTCAATCTTTTGTATTACAAAACTCGAAAACCGCTGCTATTCTTTGTAAAATACACTGCGCAAATGTTAGGCCCGGAGCTGTCGACATTTGAAACCCAAAAAGGTCAACAGTGAACAATGAATACACTAAGGGATTATTACTACGGTTAAGAGCTTGTTGATAATCTCCTCTTATAAACGATTTAGGTTTAGGAGGAATTCGGTTAAGTTGGTTTTGAAAGCTTGCTTTCGATACCCAAGGAAAATGCAAAATGGTGTGCAATAGGTAGCAGCCACGGCAATGGTTCTAATTTGCCGAAGAGTTGAATAAGCGGGGTATTTTGTGTTGAATACGAGTAGAGTGAACTTATACCACAATTATACCACAATACAGTGCAATTGGAAAGAAAGCAACAATCGCTATAGTTGGGCGCTCGATTCAAGGTTTTTGGGACATCTAGGGAAAATTCAGGAAAATTTCAAAATTTTTTGGTCTCGAGTCCTCGAGTCGAGTTTTTGGTCCTCTAGACGTCGGAAAGTATAGTCTGCCAATAAATAATAATAATAAATATCTTTTAACATTCATACCTATCAACTAGCCCCATCTTAAGCAACTAATGCTCCTTGTGTTACGGACACTAGATGAGGGATAAATATATATGTCTACGGACGCCGTCCGCTGGACGCGCTCGCCCCGGTCTTGGACCAGTGGCTGGAGCGGCGTCACGGGGCAGTGTCCTTCCGGATGGTGCAGGTGCTGACGGGCCATGGTTATTTTGGCTCGTATTTGCACCGCATCCGCCGGGAAGACTCTCCTCGCTGCCACGAATGCGGCGCTGCGAAGGACACGCCGCACCACACTCTCGTGGAGTGCCACACGTGGGCTCCCCAGCGCGCCAGCCTTATCTCTGAGGTTGGTCGCGATCTTTCCCTGCCCAGCATAGTGGAGGCTATGCTGGATAGGGAGACGGCGTGGTCGGCCTTCTCGCTTTTTTGCGAGGAGGTGATGGCAGCGAAGGAGGCGGCAGAGCGCGCACGGGAGGAAGACCCTCACGCTAGCGCGCTCAGGGCGAGGAGGGGGAGGAGACGTCGAAATACGAGACGTCTCCCTCCTCTCCGTGGAGGCAGCCGGCCGGCCGACGGAGCGGGGGCTTCGTCGTCGGCATTGCACACGGCGCCTCCACTGCCGGGCGGCGATGGCTCAACTCTCTTGGCTATCGTCGAGCTCCCTCCCAGCGCCGGGAGGGGTGATGCCGCGCCCCCCACCTAGGGGGGCTCCGCCGGGGAGGCTGACTGGGTAAACCTTGGGTCCCGGTCTCCTCTCTACTCCGCGGATAGGAGAGTCGCTGTGGTTTTAGTGAGTATGCCCCCTGGTTTCGTCCCAGGGGGAGAGTCACACAGTATTCGCCCATTCCCCCGATGGGCGTTTCTGCGTAAAGCATTTCCACAGCGTAAAAAAAAGGGATAAATATATTTAATAGATAAATATCCTGAATATATATATAAACATCCAAGACTGGAGAACAAATGCCTGAAAATTCATCACCCAAACATTTGCCCCCACCGGGAATCGGAACAGATTCCGGGGTTCAGATTAGGTACTATTGCAACTTTATTGCCATTGTGGTGTTAGCATACTCCTTGTTTGTTTGACAAGGCCGGTACAGTCACATACAAAAACATGTATACAGATTCGACAGGTTACAGTTGTAATAAGAGTCATTAACTATCAAAGTGTATACCTCGTTTTGCACGTGACTGTACCTAGCAGTGGGAGTATATAAGCTGATGAATATTAAGCCGAACAAGTTAACAAGCTTTTGCCTGTTTAGGTACACACGAAATTTAATTTAGAGCAAGTAATTATTGTAGGCCACGTTTAAGAATACTAAGGCCATTTAGTTGGAACTGCTAGTCCCTTTCATAGGGACTTTAGTAATAGAACAGTGCGTGGCCAAACGCAGACGATGTTATCAAGGCTTTGTTACTTAACTGTTTGTTTCATGAAATAGCTCACTTGACTTGACCCTTATTGTTTTTATTAGGATCAAATATCAATGGGATTATTTTAACTTTACTATGTTAACGTCACATTGTGTTATTTAATAAACTCTGTCCGGATAGATGACTTTAAACTTTGCCTTGTTTGAAATTTTTGATTTTATTGGAGATAATTATCTACAAAACACCAACCTGCCGTCAGCATGTCTTCTGCCTGGTACCTGTAATAAAAAAAACTCTTTTGAATAATCATTATTTAAAATGGACAATGCTTTGCTTTAATGTCTCGTGTCTGTGTCGGAATAAATGTTTTTCTTTCTTTCTTTCTTTGACATTTCTTCGCCTTTGTGACATAAGGACCTCCATCTACCCCTTTAGGGATGATTAATGTTTGTTTTTTCAATTACATAATAATATGTTTATGTATATCAAAATATGGTGTTGGTCCGGGACACAAAAATAATGTAATATGTACCAACTGCTTTTCTTGCCTAGCATGTCGTAAAAGGCGACTAAGGCCCAATTGCACGATCAAGAGTTAGCGCCTAACCAGCCAGGGTTTGTCCATATATTTGCCCCAGGGTTAGGTGATAACTCTAGACTGCGTGTTTACTATTCGTAATTCTGTAATTTCAAATATTCCCGCCTATGTTAATGAGGTCGCGGCGTGACCAATAGCAGGGCTTGTATGGTCTAGCCATCAAGCATACGCACCGTACTGATCACCGATTGGCTCCCATCGATGTGAAGCTGGTGTGTGGAGGTTTGGTGTTTTTTGGAAGCCTCTCGTTACACGCGCGCACCGGCAACCGCCAACGAAACGATCTTCTCTTTTAAAATCTTCATTTAACTAGTGAAAGGGCGAAGATATTGTGTTTTGGTGATACGCTGTTTCGTGTCTGAACTGTGGATAGTATATTACGTGATCACGACCATTCCTGAAGGCCATTGGGACACGTTGGTGTGGATAGTCAAGGTAAGGTGCTGTAATTACTTGCTTTTGGCTTTCGCCAGTTCGAACCTACTTTCATATCGGCGGGAATATCTTTAAATAAGTCGACTCCCGACCCAGAGTGACATCAAGGGCCACCTTCGGTAAGGCCGTTTTGTCACATCTTTTTGGTGCCGAAACCCGGGAACGCCTTTTGGCCGCACTCGAAGTCGTGTATTTCAATTGCCTACGAAATATTGCTGGTATTTTTCGTATCCAACCTTTAAACTTTACTCGTAATTATAATATCATAGTTGGTTGAACATTAATCTGATTGTAACCGCAAATAGCATATTTTATGGTAAAGTTCATTGTGTACTTAATAAAATTCGCAAAATTATACCACAATTATACAATAATAAGTGATTGATTATCAACGTTTAACGTGACTTTAATTTTTTCTTAAAAAAAAAAAAATAGGGTAGTTTAACAAATTTTGTTGCAACGTTTGTAATCCAAAACTGTTCGACCATTTTGTTGTTGGTTTTAGTTATTCGTTCCATCGATCCAGCTCATATTCACATGTTCATTCACTTTCGATCAAACCAGTCGTTCGTTCACCCGGTGCATGTTCACTCGTATACATTCGTTCTAATACCGTTCATTCGCGACATAATAACTGTCATCTCGGCCTATGAACAGCTACGTCACTTCAACTTGTTTACATTAATTGTTTTTTGTATGCGATTAATTTTAAAGTTATATTTAACGGATCATTATATAAACAAACAATCAAACTATCGGTGTTTATATATATCCATCGGCTGTGGTAGCTTTGAAATTAAATCAAATAAATTATCCGTTTAGTAAATTTTGTTTAAAATCGTAAACAACGTTGAATTGTCAGGAGATAATATTTAGTTTGCATTCGTTTATTTTTCCTCATTACATCGTAGCATCTCGTAGCGTTGTTCGTAGCAGTATATCTTACCGCTACGGAAATTATTTGGTTGAACTGATTACGTTATTATTTTTTGAGTCATACGGGTCATATTCGTGAGTACGGTTTAGTGGTTGGCAGCTGTGAATAGATTGATAATTTTGTTATTCTATTCAACTCGCTTGACTTGTTTATATCGTTATCTTTCATTATTTTCTTTTTAACAGCAAAATGTCGTTTAATCCTAAACGCGCTATTCGCAAACTTAGTTCGGCGAGTAGATCTAAATCAAAACATACTGATGGTGATGATTATTCTGTTGACGATTTGCCTTTATTGCGTAGAAAGCGTACTATAGCACTGAATCGCTTATTAAAGGCGCTGGAGATAGGTAACTTGGCTCGTAGTGATAAAAGTCAGTGCGATCTATTTTTCTCATATTGCGACCAACTTGATAAGTACGCGACTGATTTTGAACGTGCTCACTTTTCTATTCTTGAAATATTAGACGCAACCGGAAGTGGTAGTGATGACGATGATGCTATTCGAACTCGATTTGATGATACATATTTTCAAATTATGTCGATTCGTCGTAGTTTAACCAAGTCTGTAAACTCTTCTGAGATTGCGCATCATTCAAATATTAATCCGGCCTCATTATCACGCATCAAACTGCCTAAAATTCAGTTGCCAACCTTTTCAGGCAATATTAAACTGTGGCCTGAATTTTTTGATACGTATAATGCGCTCATTCACGAATGCCAATCATTAAAGGATGTTGAGAAATTTCATTATCTCGTCTCATCTTTGAGCGGCGATCCGTTAACTCTTATTCGGACATTTCCTGTAACAGGTGATCATTATTTAGATGCGTATACTGCTTTAGTCACGCGTTATCAAGACAAGCGGGAGTTAGCTTTTACCTGTTGGAGAGATATTTTGAATATTAATTTCAAATTTCAGAATGCAAACGACTTTCGTAAAACGTTAGATTGCATAGATGAAAATTTAAGTATTTTAAGAAAATTAAAATTGCCTGTTGAGCACTGGGACTTCGTTGTCGTTTATCATCTTTTATCAAAATTAGAATCCAAAATGCGTCGTGAGTTTGAGGAGCGTTGTGGGCACACCGAGCTTCCCACTTATGTGGATTTGAAGAAATTTCTGCATTCAAAATGCGAGGCGCTTATACGCGATAATCACTTTGCAGATACAAGCAAAGTGGTGCGTCCAGTTAGGGACTTACCTAAAATTTCTGCTAGTACCTATTCAAAGCGGCCCAATACATTGCACACGCTTATAGCAGATACTTCTTCAAATCCTAAAGCAAATAAAATAATGTATAACAGTACCCAGGGCAAAGGTCAAAGCATGAAGCCTGTGCTAAAGTGTTCCTTTTGCATAGGTGATCATGCTATTGGTCAATGTAAATCGTTTTTGGCTAAGTCCGTGGACGAGCGTATGTCTATCGCTATTGATAAGAAGTGGTGTTTCAACTGCCTAAAATCGTCTCACCATATAAAAGATTGTATATCGGTATTTAGATGTTTGAAATGTAAACACAAACATCATACACTGCTTCACAAGGATCGTACGGCTTCAACAGAGACTAATGCGAGTGGTGCTGACTTACAGTCGGTATCGCTAGTTTCTAAGGGTTCAAATTCTGCCTTATTCTCTAAACCATTTAAAAATTCTACCGTGCTGCTTGCCACAGCTATCATTCAAATTCAAGATACAAACGGAAAATATCAGTCTTTCCGTGCCTTATTCGACACCGGCAGCCAGAATAATTTTATTACTAAGAACGCTGCGCAATGTTTGCATCTTGAGCCAATTCCATGCGAAACAAATATCAATGGCTTAGGAGGCGTTGCTGCTAGCACTATCGGCTTAGTAAACTGTTCTGTTGCATCTAATAATCAACCATTGTTTAACGTCGACATGCACGTTATTCCGTACATTTGTGGCGACCAACCCATTGCTAAACTTAATACCGCGGGTTGGTCATACATTCAATCGATACCGTTAGCCGACCCTGGTTTCGATGTTCCAGGGCCTATCGACATTTTGTTTGGCGCAGATGTTTTTGCTGACTCTTTGTTAAATCAGCGCATCAAGGGTGAAGTTAATCAACCTCTCGCGTTCAGTTCGGTCTTTGGCTGGCTTTTGTTGGGCCGAACGACTCTAATAACCTCGTCGTTTTTACACTTTTCGTCAAAACCTGATAACGAATTAGTGTCCCTCGTTGAGCGTTTCTGGGAAATTGACAGTGTTCCTCAGGCTTCGTCTCTTACACCTGAGGAAATTTCGTGTGAGCAAGCTTACTCTTCTGAGCACAGTCGTGATTCATCAGGTAGATACGTGGTTAGACTTCCCTTTAAGGATAGTATGGAACCCGTATTCGAGGGTTCACGTGATATCGCCCTTCGACGGTTCCATGCTGTTGAACGTCGTCTATTACGTGATCCAGACTTACATAAATCATACTCTGAGTTTATGGCTGATTATCTACAATCCGGTCACATGTCTTTGGTTGACACGAAAGAAGTAAGCAAAGGTAGATACTACATCCCACATCATTGTGTCGTAAAACCAGATAGCGCCACAACTAAACTACGCGTAGTCTTTGATGCTTCTGCCAAAGATTTTCAAAACAAATCTTTGAATGATACGTTGCTGACGGGACCAAAACTACAATGCAATATCGTTGCAATTCTACTACACTTTCGCCTACACGCAGTTGTCTTTATGGCCGACATTCGTCAAATGTATAGGCAAATTTTAATCGCTGATGATCAACGTGATTATCAAAGAATACTTTGGAGGAATTCTCCTAATAAATCTCTACAAGAATTTAAATTAAACACTGTTACTTATGGTATTTCATCCGCGCCGTTTTTGGCTTGTAGAACAATTCAACAATTAGTTGAGGATGAAGGTAATATTAACTTCCCTTTAGCTAGCCAAATACTATCTACGGATATATATGTAGATGACGTGGTCAGTGGGTGTGACACTCTAGAGGATGCTCTAGAGGCAAAGTCACAGATCATACAACTATTCAAACTTGGTCATTTTGAATTAAGAAAATGGGCAAGTAACGATCAACGGTTGTTGGTTGATCTTTCTAAGGAGGAATGTCTCCTTTCTAATGATCCCAAATCATTCCATGACGACCAACCATCCACAATAAAAGTGCTTGGCCTTAAGTGGGACCCAGTATCTGATGCGTTTATGTTTGATGTCAAGTCATCTAACCGTTCGTGTACGAAGCGAAATATTTTAAGCGAGATCGCAAAGGTTTTCGACCCATTGGGATTTTTGTCACCTTTAACAATCAAAGCAAAAATTTTATTACAAAAGCTTTGGATCCTTGGTTCTTCTTGGGACGAAGATCCTCCTGAGGACATAACTAGTGCTTGGAGAACATTTTGTCATCAACTACCGATTATGCGGGAGTTGAAGGTGCCGCGTTGTATTACAGTTCCCCAGGCAAGTATGTACGAACTTCACGGCTTTTGTGATAGCTCTGAGTTAGCCTACGGGGCAATTATCTATATGCGTCTTGTATTTGATTGCGGAAGAGTTCAGGTAATGCCATTATGCGCTAAGGCCCGTGTTGCGCCTATTAAAAAACTTTCTTTACCGCGCTTGGAGTTGTGTGCAGCAGTGGTTCTTGCAAACCTAATTAAATTCGTTCTTGATACATACAATTTAAAATTATCAGTTGATACGATTCATTTGTGGTCTGACTCGACGGTCGTTTTAGCGTGGCTAAGGTCCCACTCTTCTCGTTGGAATACGTTTGTGGCCAATAGGGTGAGCATCATTCAGGATATTGTTCCTGTGGAGTCTTGGCATCATGTCGCGTCCGCAGACAATCCCGCTGATGTTTGTTCACGAGGTCAACTACCACATGAACTCTTTAACAACTCGCTGTGGTGGTCAGGCCCGTCTTGGTTGTCAGAACCATCTGACAGTTGGTCAGTTGATTCCAAATTTTCCACTCCCAACGACGAGGATGAGGTTTTGTTACGTGTGGAAGAGCGCAAGTCTGTCGTACTGGTCACGCAAGATGATCAATTGGGTACGCCTATTGAATATCTTTTAAAGCGTTATTCATCACTCGATAAAATAATTCGTGTTATATCGTACCTTAGGCGGTTCATTCATAATTCAAGAAATCGTTGTAATCGGAATAACAGTTCTATTCTTAATGAAATCGAAAATTATCGATCATTGGTTGTTATCGTTAAACACGTGCAATCATCTGCTTTCGTAAGTGAAATCCAACGGATTCAAGGTAGGCAACCGTTACCGAAGCCCATACGAAAACTTAACCCTTTCTTGGACGAGGAGGGTATTCTCAGGGTGGGCGGTAGAATATCTCATGCTGGACTTGAATTTCAACAGAAGCATCCAGCGCTACTGCCCTGCGATCATCCTTTCACATCCAAGCTCATCGAATCCGTTCATCGTCAACATTGCCATACCGGACAGAACACGACCCATTATTTAATTTTACAAAGATTTTGGATTTTATCAGCAAAACGAGCCATTCGTCGATGCTTATCTAGATGCATCCGTTGCTACAAAACGCGCCCGAAACCTTTGGAACCTTATATGGGTGATCTACCATCATTTCGCGTAAACCAAGTCAAACCGTTTTCGGTAGTCGGTGTTGATTTCGGCGGACCATTCCGTATTAAGGTTGGGACCCATCGGGGAGCCAGGGTGGACAAAGCATATTTATGCTTGTTCGTCTGTTTAACAACCAAAGCAGTCCACCTTGAGCTGGTGTCATCTCTTTCTACCGAAGGCTTCGTGGCAGCGTTGCGTAGGTTCGTAGGTCGTCGCGGACGCTGCAATGTTATTCACGCGGATTGCGGAACTAATTTCATCGGTGCCAGTAATTATTTAGCGTCACTTGAGCCTGCCTCACAGGCGCACAATATAAAGTTTGATTTCAACCCTCCCTCAGCTCCTCACTTCGGAGGTGTGTGGGAGATACAAATAAAAGCTGCTAAGTCGCATCTTTATCGTATCGTCGGTAATCAAGTGTTAACATTTGAAGAACTGAGCACTTTGTTCGTTCAAATTGAAGCGGTTTTGAATTCGCGGCCGTTGTATCCTTTGAGCGCGGACCCTAATGATTTGAACGTGTTAACTCCTGGTCATTTCTTAACTCTGGAGCCGCTAACTACTGTTCCGGACATGGATTATGCGAACATTAAATTGTATAGACTGAACCGTTGGCAGTTGATACAGTCATTTTTACAAAACTTTTGGATTCGCTGGAGGAACGAATACTTAAACTCATTAATGCAACGTGCAAAGTGGACAACACTTTCGAAACCTTTAGCTTTGAATTCGATCGTCATCATCAAAGATGACAATCGAACACCTTTGCAGTGGTCCTTGGGTAGAGTAACCGCATTGCATCCGGGTCTTGACGGCATTGTCCGTGTAGTGACTGTTAAAACTAAAGATAGCTTGATCAAGCGCCCGCTTGTTAAATTGTGTCCTCTTCCCATGGAAACCGTACATTAGTAACATTGAATTTTACCATAACGTATTTTAGCAATTAATTAGTTTTTAACGATTAATATATAACGTTGTATTTTTATATTTATTCTAACTTAATCGGAAAATACCAGCTGTATTTTGGTGGGCGGAATGTTTACTATTCGTAATTCTGTAATTTCAAATATTCCCGCCTATGTTAATGAGGTCGCGGCGTGACCAATAGCAGGGCTTGTATGGTCTAGCCATCAAGCATACGCACCGTACTGATCACCGATTGGCTCCCATCGATGTGAAGCTGGTGTGTGGAGGTTTGGTGTTTTTTGGAAGCCTCTCGTTACACGCGCGCACCGGCAACCGCCAACGAAACGATCTTCTCTTTTAAAATCTTCATTTAACTAGTGAAAGGGCGAAGATATTGTGTTTTGGTGATACGCTGTTTCGTGTCTGAACTGTGGATAGTATATTACGTGATCACGACCATTCCTGAAGGCCATTGGGACACGTTGGTGTGGATAGTCAAGGTAAGGTGCTGTAATTACTTGCTTTTGGCTTTCGCCAGTTCGAACCTACTTTCATATCGGCGGGAATATCTTTAAATAAGTCGACTCCCGACCCAGAGTGACATCAAGGGCCACCTTCGGTAAGGCCGTTTTGTCACACTGCGCATGTGGGCGTAAGGGCGTATTGCGTACTGGGTCTGCGATTGTGTAGGCGATGAGCTAGCCACTTGTTACTACTCTTTCACGATTTTTCATCTGACCAAACCCAATTTTGTATGACTAAATGTGGTCTTAAGGAACACAGTGCTCCTTGGACTCTGGCTAACCCTTTGGGGATTGCAGGCATGATTGTATGTATACCAAAATATGTTTACTCACATAACATTTCATTACAGACTTTTTTAAGATGTCTACCTAAGGTCCTAAGACAAAGACGACGTAACTCTACAGAAGTTAAAGGAAAATAGAAAAGCCTTGAAATTTACCTAAATTAGAACAGAAACGTATCACGTTAATGTGTCCGACAAATTCCTAGAAGGGTTTCTCATTTATTACAGGCCTACAAACTTTCTAGCCTCACGGCCACAGAAACAAACTAAATCCAAGGACATACACATACCATAGTTTTGAAATAGGCTAATTTGCTAACCACAGATATACATTTACATAGATGACGCAAATGCATGTACTGCGCGTGGTCGAAACCCCGACCAAACGTCGGGGTTGGCCGCTGCTAATGCTAATTAGTCTGTGTGCGTCCAAATGGCTGCAGAAACTAAAAAAACCCGTCGTTGTGTGATAATTGGAGAGAGGCATAGGCGGCATCGGTATTTTCAAACAGGCTGGATCTCCCGTCTCAAAACTACGACTGTGACGTCACAGTAAACGTAAAAAAGACACGCTTAGTTTCAATACAAAAACTGAACTGTAAAACACCATAGACAAAGATATCGCAACCTCACCTAACATATGAAGGAAGTATTTCAAAAAGGCTCTATAGATATTGGCCCATGCGACTGCACAGTCTTGGCAGCGCTGCCAAGCTCGCCAGGCACAGATAGCAAGTTCCTCGTAAACATGTGAATGTGGATATGGCGATAAACAGCACTCGTTATGTAATGGGAATGGAACGAGCTCGGGTGTTAAAAAGAGAACTGATATTGACTGAAAGTTCTTTTGGTACGGTTTTCGACGCTCATCATAAGCCTTTGAGCAAAGGTTTATAAAAAAAACGAATTCTGAGATCCAGAGATAGAGTGAAAGATATACACACAATTAGAATTCTGCGTCAATTTGTTTTAAATTGGACAAAATGCAGACGCAATTAAGAATATTCTTGTGCATCTGGTCATGTTTATTCTATAAAAATAAACCTTACATTTCTCTTTTCGCTGTCGCTGTTTTGGTACAGTGTAAAATTTTAGATAGATCATAGCCTCCAGAAATTGGAATGGTTCGTATTTATCATACAAAGTAATAAAATCTCAGTAGAGTGAACTCACAGAACTCAAAACACAAAAGTTACAAATTAAATTGAACAAGTCCTGTAACTGTGCGGCAATCACTCCCTCTGTCAACTTGTTTTACACCTACTCTCCACAATGCAGCCCTGCGCAAAACATCTGAAACTAGGTTACATAATTCTTTCGCTTCAAGTTTCCTGCGCGTGTCAACAGTGGCGAATAAATAAAAACATTATAAATTATGTATGACTGTGAAATGTTTGCGAGATACGACGTCATCTTGCACCGGTCGTGTTGACAAAAATTTTATGAAGAGCTTAGAAATACTAATGTTGCCTTTCCTAGATAGTAATACTCGTCTTGATATTGGCGCGATCTTGTGACAAGTTTTAGCTAATACCAAGGTCTCATGGATGCAAATGAACGGTTGAAATAGATACGGAGACATTATTAATTGACACGTTTTCCAAATATTTCCTATAATGCCACGTCTAGTACCGTATATTGTTTTTCGTATACAAAAGAAAAGCACACAAAAAGCTACTGAAGCTGACAACTAAAAGCATTCGCCGTAAATTTTTAACTCAACAAGCATTAAAAATCGAGTCAGACAAGCGAAAAAGGACCTTGCACATAATGAAATACGGTATCGATTGTCATGTACAAATATAGGTCTGGGCAAATTTAATGAAATCATTTTAGACAAAGGATACTACAGGTAGAGAAGGGGTTTCAAACAAATAGTCTATAGCGAACGTTTGCTGAAGCCATTGAAAGTGATAGCTCAAGGCTTTTGTTGTTTTAAACGGCGAATCAAATATACGAGACGGAATAGAAGTTGCTCTTTTATCTGAACCGATTCAGAAGTTGAAGTAGATACCCGTTATTGTTTTCTTCTTGTTTTCGTTTGCAACAAAACATATTGGAAAGGATCTATATTGTAGTAATTCTTTAGACGCTGACATACAAACCTTTGCTTGTATTTCAATAATAATTACTTTTAATGATGAATAAAGCTGTCTATGTTTAATAGCCGACTGATTTATTTAGCATAAAAAACAGATTTTCGTTTATTTTCCCTTTTCAAAAAAACAGCGTTCAAAAAGTTCTGAATCTTTTTTTTTTTTATGTTTGTTCTTCGATCACTCGAACTCTGTTTTGTTTGATAGGGTAAGCTTTACAGGTGATTTATATCCTAACCATATTCATCAGGTTAGGATATGATAATGGAATCCAGGAGAAATTGAGGGAACTCTTTAAATTTTAAAGGCACATTTGAAGCGATTTGGCTTATTTTAGCCAAATCTAGTACAGTACACTACAATTATGCTTTTCGAAAGCATAATTGGATGAAGTCAAGAAGGCAGTTTCTTTTTAAGATAAAAAAGAGTCATCGTCAAAACAAACAAAAAGGTTATATAATCCAAATACATAACACTTAAAGCTTCGTTCGTTACATTACGTTAAATATAAATTTACATGCGTATCTCCTGCCACCATACTAATTATCAAAGCAAAACTTTTTGAACGAAGCGACAGACAAGCGGGGGTGTATATTTTTGTTTCCTCTTTTAATTATTTATAATAAAATACTTTGAAGTGCTTTAATTAGAGTGTTGTTCGTTATAGCTTAATTATGTTTCTTTGATGAGTGGACATTTAGGGCAGAAGCAGAATTATTATTGCTAGTGCCAAAAAATATAAGATGTTATTTGTTTATAACTGATGTCTTCAAGGCAAAGATTCAGCAATAAATGAACTGGGAAGGGAGTGCCGACCGTGCTGGGTAAACTGGAAAACCAGTTTATTTATATACTCAAATCCATGCAATAATCATGAGGATGACGAAGAAGTCATGGATTATAAGAAAAGAAGGGAAAGATGAGCTGACGTGCGACAGAGAAGATTGAAAGAGTAAGAGACGTCCCTATAAAATATTTATATCTTTCCATTACCGTGGATCTCATAACACAAGCCTAAACAGTGCTAACAGTCGAAATAGTCCAATTACAATAGTTCTATGGCATGAAATAAATGTTAAAAATCAATAATAATTTTATTTCATAGGCTAAACTTGGCACTTAAAATCGTCAACATTACACATAGTCTCATTTATTATAGTTAAAGTAAATTTTAAAAATAAAGTTGACAAAAAAAGACATAAAATTCACTGCCGCGAGCGCTTGTAGCAAGTACAATTGCGCTTTGACTGTGGTTCTAATCGATACAGATAAAGCTTTGAAAGTTGAATATTATCTTCTAGAGATGGACATAATTGTTATCCTCCTGTAGTCCTTGCTTAGCCTTTTTTCTTGGCCTGCTGCTCGTTCACACGTACATTTTTTTACAGCCGCAAGTTGTATAGACTCAGTCTAGACGACAGCAGTTAGCCCTACTCTTAGGAGAAATCGATACGTAGGTATGTTATTAGTTTATGCATTTCACTTGCTTTCAGTAGCGAGTTTTTTTTTACATATGACAGGTAAGCTCTTGGCTTTCATCTCACCTGATGGTTAGTGACGATAAGGCCGAAGGTGGAAGCGAGCTTCACCTGTTATCCTCAACAACTGAGGAACTGGCTATCTTACCTCTGATTGCCGGAACACAACAATGCTTATAACATTGTTATTATGGCGACCAATTTAGGTAAGACGGTGGTAGCTAGCCAGGCGGGCTTAGAAGCCCTACCACCAACCAAACCGAGCAGAAAAACCCCTGCCCCCGTGGGGAATCGAACCCCGGACCTCCCGATCAACACCCGGTGGTGTCAACCACTAGACCAGAGAGGCGGTTGTTTGCCTTAAAGTCATTTGTGTTTAAGTAACTTTAGAGCGAATTCGACCAAATTTCGATTAGCTACACTAGTATAGTAACACCAAAAATGCTTTAGCTGTCAAATGCAGGACTCCGTCATTACAGCGGATTCGACCAATAAAATTTAAGCATTTATTGGTGTTCGTACCCCCGTGTAATAAGACGCAATTTGGTCGAATCCGCCCTTAGTAAATGTTTCAAGATGTCAAAGAGGTATTATGTAGGTCACAAATTCACATCCTGAGACTACGTAGTATGTTATTAGGACTCTTTTTCATTTAAAAACTAATCAAAATATTTCTTCATTATCCATATGACACCATTGCTCATTTTGGTCTATTACATCTATATAAAGCTACGTTTAGGCGGAAAACCTTTGACACCTAATGCGAAAGGGTTAACGGGGTTGGAATTCGCTGTATCAAAATCAAATTGTGAACGGGATGGTAATTACAAAAGAGAAGCACTGTATTCTCTTAGCATAAAAAGAGTTGCGTGTGTGTTACATTACTAGAAAGGAAAGGAAAATGAAAACCTACAAATGAAATACACGCCATCCCCAGAGTATGACGATGACAAGAAAATTAAGAGCACTAACATTTATAACGCTTTGTTTCAGACATTTCACTCTTTTATTCACATCACAGCTCGACGGATCACAAACTGTCAAATTCCTTTATCATCTCTGCATTTTATGACCAATACAGTCTTCGTACAATACAGTCTGAATAATTTAATAGGTGCATTTTGACAGATGAGCTTTAAGGACCATTTACATTGGTATGGGAATCGATTAATCTCACTACGAACAACTGTCAAAATTCACTATAAATAACTGTCAAAATGCACTACAAATAACTGTCAAAATGCACTTCAAATAGCAGTCAAAATGCACCTATGTTTATTATGGAAAATAATATTCACTGACGTCAATTGTTTTCATATCATGAAAGCGTTTTGTGAAAAAAAAGTTTAATCACTGTTCGCTTTAATGATCAAAACAACAGTGTGTCTATTAGATTTTTCGCTAGGTCCTATTGCAAACCGCACATTGTGGAGGCTCGCCGGCATTCCCTGAGAGCTGCGGCCTGCCTGTGGGAACTCGGGAGGGGGAGGAGGGATGGCGTGCCAATGTCCCCCGATGTTATAGGAAACAAACTAAATAAACGCCGTGGAAATGGGGCGATTTTCTCTTTACGATGAACGTGGATATCTGTAATATTATTTATGACAGCGTCTACGTCTGTTCTTATTGTTTGATTGTTTATGAATCTGCTGTGTCGAACTATTTATAATTATTTTTTATTATAGAAATATACATTTTAAAAATTGTGTTTTAACTACACTTAATCTAGATTTCCACGAGTGGCGGCCATCTGCTCATGTTTATTCGTTCCTCCTGCGCCTCATGTCACTTCCAAAGGAACCTAAAAAGACAGCCGCCATTTGTTGTCATCTTTCGTGAATCGAACTATACAAACAAGCTTAAGCTTTAATTTTTTATATATTTTACAAGTGTTACATTTGTATATTGCTATGGATTTATTTAAAATAATATATGTTACAGGACTACAGTCCGACCGTAAGATAACCGCTTGTTCACCTAATACCGACTCTGACTTCGACAAATATGAAATTCTAGTTCCAAAACAGATTTAAACACTGACACACGTACATTTGCTGTGCTGGCATAATTACAAGCCGCATGTGGTGGCATGCAGACGAGCGTATTTCCTGCGGCCAGGATTGGTCGGTATTGGGGTCGTCAGCTGCCATATTGAAAATCGTTCACTTGCTGTACACTAGCCAGTGAAGACAAAATGGCTAAATATTTGGATATAACAGTAATAAAATTTAAAACTTTAAATATCGATATCTGGATACTGTTACAGTTCGTTTGAAATATATTTTGCTACCCAAATTAATTAGCTTACACAATCAATTACAATCAATTCAGAAAATTGTTTAAATTGTTCGAAAGTTTACGCACTATACAACGGAATCAACGGTAATATAATTACACTCTCACAAGAACACATGATGATACTGATGTCCACATGACCCAATAATAAGAGACAATGAGATTTAAAGGCGAAATGTTCTTCAAAAAGACACGCACAGGACAGTTATTCTCCTTTGAGACGGTTAGGCGATCTAATTAGGGACTGGAAAATCGCTAGATACTCCGCATTTGACCCATGTCTCTGGAAGGCTATAAAGGGCATCTTTTATAGACGTCGAAGGAGTTTGGAAATACAGAAATATAAACCCTGAATATTCTTAAAAGCAGAGGAATCGATAAAGGAGGCTCAGTAAAATACTTGTAATTCCTATTGATCCTCTTTTAGTACGCAAATGTTCTGTACTAAAGTCGTGTTACACAAACAATTGAAACTGAGATTGGATGCGCGAATCAGTGTTTAATTACTTGTTTAAACATGAATTGCCATTTGTAGTGAGAGATTTTTTTGTCATTTGTTTCCTGTAACATTGTAAACGAACGTATAACAATTTGTATAATAATATTGTAATAAAAATATGGTAAACTAAATAAAGAACTTCAGTTTCCTTTTAGATAAGCACGAAGCGAAGATTCTCGTCCGTTCTTTTCAGGATAAGGCTTGCTAACAATAAAATAATATTAACAGATGTATTCATCTTAACAATAAGCAGAAGATAGCAATAAACTAGTCAAGGCCGTGTAGTAGTAACACGATATGATGACTAAATTAATCACTGTAGGCACTTCTGAGCACTTTAGACATAAGCTCCCCGCTGCCACGACACACCACGGCTCGTATAAGCCGGGATGTCGAGCCCACACTAACCGACGTATTATTTGGTCCAACTGATTGAGCTGAAACTCTGTTAATATACTGGTATATTCCCCTTGATAAGGGATATCTCTATTCGGGTGCTTGAGAAACGCTGAATAAAGGGCACAATTCACTGATTTCGTTCCAGTTCAGAACGTTATCGTCATAAATAATAATAAAATGTGATAGCAATAAAGATGTTAGGTAGTGGAGGATAGATAAAAATATTGTTATGTTCTGTAGTATATATTTATTGAAGAACTGTAAGAATTTAAGTAAATAACTTTCTGGAAAGTCACGACTAGCAGTGCACAACGGTGTGCTAGTCCCAACACTGATGTAGGAGTGAATGTTGGGTATGGGAGAAGAGACACGAAAGTAGAATAAAGGCGGTAGAAATGAGAGCTTTGAGAAGCATGGCTGGAGTAAAATTTAGTGACAGGATATACAATGGTGTAATAAGAAGGAAGTGTGGTTTGAAAGAGGATGTAGTGACAAGAATAGAGAAAGGTATGCTGAGATGGTTTGGACATGTGGAAAGGATGGATGAAAATAGATTGACTAAAGGTTAGTAGGTCGTGATTTAGTTTCAAGGGTTGCAAACACGCAATGCCTGAAGTCTTGGGTTCGTTGGGAACTTATGAACAATAATTTTATTACTCGGAACCGTTAATATCAAAAAACGCAACTCATTTGACGAACACAAACGTAAAGAAACTAAACCATTCTGTACAGTCACTAATAATAATAATTTTCTATTAAAAAGGGGGGAAAAACATTTTAATGAAAAAATTATACTTCCAATATATTGTCCTCCATTTCGGCTGCCAACACATAACTCGAAGCTCACTTTTGTCGATTACGTTTTTACTATTGAACCGAAACAGAGTCTTGCTTGCGTTAATTTTGTGATATATTTGTCGTCGCCTTGACGCAAGTAAATACTATAATTTACGACTTAACTGTCAAAATAATGTGTCTTTATCGAAGTAAAACCTTTTTATAAAGGCCCACAACACCATTCATGCCATGACCGTCACAGGACCATTTTTCGTGGTCAGCCTTGAGCCTATATACGTCTAGATACGAGAAACACTTGAGGAATATGGGCCATAACACCACCACGCTGACGGTTACAATAATGATCAAGACTAACGGCTTAACGTGCCTTCCGAGGCACGGAGGAGTGTGAGATCACAGTTTTGGTAACACATCCACGGCCTGACCATGGCGAAGGTAGCTTTGTTTTCAATCAAAAGCCTACGCAGACCCCGAACCGTTTTAGATACGTAAAATATTCATCGCATAGAAATGTAGGAGAATGTGCTGGAACAGTCTAGTTGACATGTTCTTATACATTCTATATTTTTGCCTTTAATGGTTGTGGAGTATGTAATGTATGCCTCATTATAGTGTGCAGAGACCTTAAATCAAAACTGTATAGAGTTGTAGTAATTTTATAAAAGAGAGGATTGCGTGATGGCTGTCGTGTAATGTGACCTTCATCGATTGGGCGTTGCCATGCGTGCTGAACCAGTGGATCGTGACACGGCCTGCTGAGGGAATAGCCGTTTAATTACCACTCTGAAAAGTCTAAATTAGAACGGTTAAGAGAAACTTAGAGGTAGTCTCGGAGGCTAAATGTTGCCAATGTACCTAAAGTTAAAAATAAAGTGTCATTCATAGTATGGTTTTATTTAATTTAAGAATATGTGTAAAAGTTTTCTTCTTGAAACTTTTCATGAGTTCTTCAAGATTGTTGCCATGCACCGGGCATTAATTCAAAATCAGCTGCAGATACAGGATATAGGGTCTGCGACATAATTCTAGTTATAATTCTAGTTGTTTCAGTCAGCTATCTCTACCTTAGGCTGCCCGTCAAAATTAACCAATAGCATCGCTTCAAATTTCCGCTTTGTTGATCCGATATCTGTATTAACCAATAGCGCTGCTTGAACCCTCCGCTCCACTCATTCGCGTTGGTGGACAGGCATCCTATCGCGATTTCTCTTAATAAATCCAATTCTAGATTTGAATATTTACATTCAATAAAAATACTCCAGTATCTTTCCCAAGAAAGGCGGTCTACGGCAGTTATCTTCAAGTACAATCAGTTACGAGGGGTCGAGCAATATCCACTCAAGGCTAGCCTACATGCCTTATTAGTATTCGGGCGCGCTCAAAGAGTTCCGATTTAAATATGAAACAGCGGTCTCGGCGACTCGAATTAACTAGATTTGGATGTGACACTTTATCCACTCTTCGTGTTATCCTAAATTTGAGCGAGCAATTTATTATACTTGGCGATTATACTTGGACATGGGGATATACTATTGAATCTCTGGCTGAGTGGTGAGTGGCTGAGTGGTTTATGTGCCGGTTTCAAGGAGTCTGCAATGTCTATGGTCCCGGATTCGAAATCATGTTCGGTGGGTTTTTTGAAGAATAGAATAGAATAGAATAGAATAGAATAGAATAGAATAGAATAGAATAGAATAGATAGTTTTAATTAACAAAAAAAATTGGTATATTTAAGATAATCAAAGCGATGCTTAACTAAAAAATAAAATAAAGGTTTCCGAAAGGGTTTTTTAAAGCAGAATACCAACGAAATTTTAATTGTAACACGGATCAACATTTCAGAACTTATATAAAAAATTGTCAAAATTCAAGAGATTTTCAACCCTAACGCGCTACTAAAAAAGTGCAAATTTGAGCAAACTTTTCCAGCTTGTGTTGTGTAAGCATCCCAAAAAATTAATATAAAACTGTCATCAAGTAACCACATATCATGGTAAACACAGTTAATTAAGCCATCGACCCATCGGCGGGCGGCGAAAATCAAAAACCGCATTAGCCATAAAAACAAAAGGCCGCAGCCCCAAAGCAAACTACACTCGTTACGTCCCCTGTGTACACACTGCTTAATAAGGCCTTGGGGTAGGGTTGGCACCTGGTAATTAGCAAACTAAATTCCAGGGGTCGGATACCGGTATATTTTTTCAAACGTTATCGGCTTAAATGCCTAAAGAACATTGTTTCGTAATGTTTGAACGGAACGTTATAAAAAACGTTCACGTAAAATAAAAAATATAACGATATTTAATTTAACAAAAACGTTTTACAAACGAAATCGTTATTATATTTTTTTTATTTTTTTTTTGTGTCAATAGAGTCCATATTTGTTGCCGCGGCAGGCGGTGACTCGCCCGCCCGACCCGCGTTTGGTAGCCTCGCCCATTAAACCGGTTTTTGAAAACGTGCAATGCAAAGAACACAACACAAAGAATGGTTCGGAACGTTTCAAAAACGTTATTTAAAATAACGATTCCGACCCTTGATAAATTCAACTCTAATGTGAGGCATAGGTGTCTATTTTGAAGGAAATCTTTGACTGTAAAATGATAATGTTGTGGGTTGTGTATAGTGATAATGATATTACCTTTTTCTGCAGCACAGCAGCTTATATTACTGTGAAGGGGTACTAGATGGATACTGTGGCTTGTCATAAAATATAACTTGTTGACAAAATATCCGTTCACACAGACCGCTCGGAGAGGAGAGCATTTTTTCGCGTTTAAAACAGTGTTTTGAATCATTGCACTAAAGTTTATTTTTACGTTTCACTTCTTTTGTTCGAGGGATAGTTCGAGCGGATACCCGAATGCGGTTAGTGTGAAATGATAGGAATAGCCGATCGGCTGCTCTTATGACTACTCTTCGGCGGTCGGGCAGCCGATAGACCTAAACCATTGAGTATCTAACCACCAATAAGTGGTCGATGACTTCGACCAATCCGCCGGTCGGTGTGAAAAGAAATGTGCGCTCCCATCCATCGTCAGTTTGCTTGTACAAATATCGCTTGACCGATGCATTACCTACAGCACGACCACACCCGTAACATAGGGATCTTTTTTCAACAAATTGTTAAATAAACACGCGGACTGCCCATCTAATGTGGCGTTTTTTGCAAGGATATAAAATCCGTTTATCCTCATCACCCTTCATTCCCTACGGGGTAGTGCCAAGCGCAGGGATGTACGGGACGTCAGTAA
Source organism: Parapoynx stratiotata (assembly GCA_910589355.1). Lineage (NCBI taxonomy): Eukaryota > Metazoa > Arthropoda > Insecta > Lepidoptera > Crambidae > Parapoynx > Parapoynx stratiotata. Next base: position 2,660,220 of record OU342458.1, read on the forward strand.
AGAGATTCCCGACTAAACATCCTCCCGGTTTGACTTCCGCTTTACGAAGGTGACCCGAGCTTTGCGCTGAACACAACAGGTACAGTGAGCATCAGAAGTAGATGGACTGTATAAGTACTTTGTCGAACGAAATGATGAAGCAATTAACATGATGTGTCTAGAAAAATGTCGTACATGGAAAATGTGACACAGTACTGAAGTGATGATCTACTTCTGACTTGTACCAGGCTGTACCTATTTGTAGTCTAGATTATATAGGTACATATATGTACCACATGTATATATTCTAGGCAAGCAAGCACTACTTTGGGAAATAAAACATAAAAAATTCGAGATCGCCCATTTAGCCTTCAACCTTAGCAAAATATGTTCAGGCTTTTCAGTACACTCGAATCACATAAGGCGTAGTGATTACTACAGAGTTCGACAATATTATACACTCAACAGGATAATTTTCCACTAAATTTTCATTTGATAGCTAGCTAACATGAGTTGAGTGTCATGAATAAGGGATAATTATACTTAGAGTGCCGTATTTCAACGAGTATAAAAATATTGTGTACTAAAATTAATTACATAATTATTTTTATACTTTTCATAAGTTATTTTTTCACAGCCACGACCTTTTTCTTTAAGGTTTTATCTACATCTACTCGGGATGACTATTTAATAAAACAATGCAAATCATAAATTAAAACTCTCTTGTAACCACGACTGGGCTATGTAACTAGACATTTTAATTTCCTCTCAAATTCAATCATAATATTTTACAAAGAAAAAAGTGTATAAAATGTTTTCGTTAACAAAAATTCCAGCTAGCAACAGTTCCAATATTGAATAAATGAATAATTAAATTTGCGAATCCCAAATTCGTAAACAGCCCTACCACAGAAAGCACTTATCTGCTTTAAACCCCTTAATGAAGCAATAAATGGGGGCAAATGGTGTTTGTTTAGAGAACTCAGTTGGTCGTAAGCATGTTTGTGAGCTGGGAAAAATAATTCGGTGTTTTCTTTTAATACACACTGTTGTTCAGTTTCTTGTCTTTCGAACTACAAACAGATGAGAGAAACAAAAAAAAAACATTTTTGGGCATTTCCCTCTTTTTACATTCCTTGGTTTTAAGCATTTTTTTTTCTATGTACAGACATTCGACCTCTACAGTTTTATTATACGAATAGATCGTAAATGTGTCGATTTTGGTATGCTTTACTACCTTTTACATAATTGACATACAAAATCGTGACTTATTACATAAACTGCACATACATACCATCTATAGCACAAAGCCAAAACTCTGCATAAAGTTCGAGTATAAGCATTTAAAGTACAAGTAGTATTCAGGTTAGATTGACCTCCCTCTAAACGAAGTTAGGAGTAGAGATCAACCTTTATTTATGTCCCACCTACAAGTCGTTTATGAGCTTAATCAAGATAATTAAGGAAGTCGTAATTAAAGGAAGCTAAAAGGAAAATCTCGTTTGGTGAAACTGCGAAGTGGCGAAGGGCGACGGCTTGGCGTGGACACATAAAGTGTGTTTGATGGCCTATGTCGGACAGACGGACATTGTTTAGACATAAACATACATTGATAAATGTCATGATTGATTAGAAATTGTTTGTGTCAACTTGTTTACTTGCTGCATTTAAACTAATTGAGAATCAATCGTCATTGTCATCATTTCAGCTTGACTGCAGAGCAAGAGCCTCCTCTCTTGGGCCAATCCTTCCGAATATAATACTGAATAGATATAAACGTTAATAAAATAATTCTAAAAGTATTTTGTTTCAAACAACACTGCAAACACAACACATAAACATTTTAATTTGCGTTCTCAAATTATGTATCTTCGACGAAACTTTGAGTGGGGAGAAATATTTCTTTTGTGCTGTTATTTCGCTGGAACTCGAAATTTTACTTCTGAAAGTATTGTCGGCTGTGCGAACTTCTAATAATTTCGCAGACGGCTGCAAAATTGTTACAACCGTTTCAAACTATGCGTAAACAAACGTTAATTTGAGAATTTAAAATAAAACTAACTACTACTAACTGACATTTCAGGTCAATAGTTAACGTCGTAGGTATCTCCTCTGAATAAACAATGAGAAGGGATCAATGTCACATAACAACAAACGTGTTAATATTACAAAGTTTTTACAAAACGGGTGTTAGTGTTGCATTTAATAATCTTTAAAACCTTATACATCTAAGAATTAAACATAATCTAATACAACTCTAAACCAAATATCGGTCTGTCACTAATAACAATAAAAACAAACTAACTCTTATTACGGTATATTGCAGCTCAATTTCCAATCGACGTCATAAAGCTGAAAACGTACGTTTTAACACGCAATGAATACCTAGATCCACCGATAAACGCAATTTCGCTACCGAACTAAACATTGACTAACAAATGTTCAGCCCCCTACTAAACTATCAGAAAACAATTGTATCACGACATCTCTTTAGATATGACTTTTTATTGCTGCGAGTCAGAGCGAGACGAGGCGAGTTTCTGAATCGAAAATAAATCGACACTCGAGAATACGGGGTTCTGTCCCGCTGTAGACACGAGTGCGAGCCGCTGTTTGCGATACAAATATTTTAAAGCCGGCTTATTCTCGTGAAGACGTAATTAACTCTCAGATTATACAGTAGACGCATGCGATACTCAACAAGCAAGTAGAGAACACTGAAAGTCTCGAGTGACGTTGGAATACGTCACATTTGCCTAAAATAGAAGAAATAAAATATTTATTCAGGATATTAAAGCATTTATTATACAACATTATATATTTTATGTAATTTATACATGCACCTTATATAAGTAAGTATATTAAACCTACCTTTTCTTTCACTCTGTCTCTGCCCAAAGGGCAAATTCCAGCTTTCTAGTGCTAACGGTCACTGAGATTATCTGCGGACGGACAGACGGACTTGTCGAAACTATAAGGGTTACTAGTTGACTATGGAACCTAAAATTGCATCTTTATATAATTGATAATTTTTTGTAACTTTAATTGTGTTAAAATTAGACACAAAGACAATTATTTTTAACTGCCTCCCGAATACATCATTTGATTTGCATTAACATAAAAACGATGAATAATTTTTATCAAGCGTGTTATACATGCCAATACATGCCAAATATTATTATCTCTGGATTTGTCGTTGTGAAGAAAACTGATAAAATGTTAGTATGTAAAATGCAGACATCCCCAAAATCTCCATACAAAACACCAATTTCATAGGTAAGGACCTAATATTATTAAAAAAAAAAATCGTTTTTTCTTTTGTTATAATAGTAAGTTGAGTCTATTATAAACCGCCCTGTTCTGTGTATAATAATGTAACAAAATTTACATAACGGCCTCCGTTGTGTTCAGAGCAAACGTTTTAAGTTACCGCTATGTCGAGGGAAAACAAACAGTTCTAATCTAATAGGGGAGAACTATGGAATTTTTATGTCTATCACGTCAACCAATAATATATTTGTCGGCAAAAAAAAATTGGAAAGTATTTGACTTTTCCATGATTATCATATTATTTCAGACCAGAGGCGCCCCCACTGTAAGACATAAGTCTCCCCCAAAGGATCTCATTGGGATCGTTTGTATTCAAACTAGCTTTAGCCCGCGGCTTCGTCCGCGTGGAATAGTTACTTTGAGATAGTGTGATGGTATGTACCATAGCCTTCCTCAATAAATAGGTTATTTAATACTGAAAGATTTTTTCAAATTGAACAGTAGCCTCAATTGTTGGAATTGAAAATTTACTTCTACTCTATTATTAGAAACAAAGTTCATAGTGGCGTTAATTTGTCCTTCATTTTTCTGGGAGGCGTTATTTAAATTATTTAACCCGTATGTCCTTTTCAGGTTTCAGTAGTTTTGACGTGAAAGCGAGACAGACAGAGTTAATTTCGCATTTATAATATTAGTATGGATTGTCAAGACATATTGTATTAGCGACTTTATGTCGCTTTACTTTTGTTATACATTAGCACAGCACCAGCGACATGGAAGCAACCACGGATACATAAAGCATCCGTTTATTTTCCACTAATTTCCTCACGCGGTTGCAACGGTTTCCCTCGGAAACAGTGCCCTTTATTATTCTTAGACCCAAGGCTGTCGCCGTATCTTGCACTCATAGTTTTCAAAGGTTAGCGGACTTCAACAGCTAAACAAGGAGGGAAAAGTAAATAGAAATAACATAGGTTGATATAACATTAATAATTAGAGGCAAGTAATCTTTTAAATTACCATTGTATTGGAGGACACAAATAGTATATACTCTGTATATAAGTATATACAATGAGATTTTTACGCCACTCTTAGGGATGTTTCATAGGTACGATGATGTTAGTAGCGTAAGCGCGCGCGTGTGACTGGCGCTGGCGGTCAGCGTACCTATGAAACCACCCTTAAAAATCACATTGTTGAACTTATGAAACTAACTTATGTTTTGTTTTATTAGTAGCGTCCAGAGGCAACTTTCGGGTTTTAAATTTAAATAAGTACTCACAGGACTTTGCTATCGCGTGTTCATCAAATTACTGAGTAGTATGAATTTGCATATCTTTTTTTCTGGTGGTTATATTTGTGCGGACAGACAGCAAAAAAGACGTAGCTCATTAGTATTAAAAAACAGATTAAGAGTGTATAAAATCCGACAGAATCAATAATGTGTCACAGTACTTTTGAGAAATAAATACAGTAGGTACTTCCAGTTCAGTGAAATTCTCATTTCGTAATTGACAAATTCGCGACTCCGAATTACATGAGATATTTACCTACGCTCCTTTGTCTACGTTGTCATATAAAACATCCGTGATATAACTCATTCTATATTACCAGCGTAGTGTTAAGATCAGAATGTAAAGGTCGACATATAACTCGAGCTAAATTATGAAATATGAAAGAATACAATCCAGGAATCTCGAACGAGTACCTACTACATATTTGATAAAAAAAGAAATATCACACAAGGGAAATCTGGGAATTGTGCTCTACTGTGTGCGAATTGAGTGTTGTTTGATGTAATTGATATCGTTCTGAAAAACCTCCTATCAAAGACGAATCAAAGCGAGTTGACAGAACTAACAGATAGTTGCCGGACAGATGGTAACCGGCAGAAAAAGCTTTTCGGAGTGATAGAGCGATTGTAAGATTTTTTTTGTCGACGAATTCACACACATTTTGCTTAACAGACAAAAACGCCTTCGGCCATGATGGTCTATGAGTTATCTGTGCCGTGTGGTTTTGGTAAAAGAGTGGTTTGGTGAAAGATTTTGGTAAACAATCAATGCGCATGCGTGACACAGCCGACAGACATGCTTGATTGGTTGCGACTGGCGTTTGATGGATAATGACCATGCGTAGTAGGTAATTGTTTGCGTTCATGAACATGGTGGATAAATTTTTGGCGGAGTTAAAAACAAGTTTTTATTACTTTGTTAAATAAAAGCGTGTCACATTGTGATTGCAAAAGATGTTCCTTCAATGTTCTATCATATTTACATAAAACTTCGCAAATAGTAAAAGTTTTATGGATATTCTCATATCAAATGCTTATAAGTATAAATTAATCAAATATGAAAGTAAAAACAAAGTTACACTCTGTTATTCGAATTATTATTTTGTTACATTATAACAGACATTTCCTGGCTAATAATAGAGCTGGGAAAAACGTGGGAAATCACGTTTTTATTATTAATTAAATTACAACTCTGTATTTATCTCCCAAACATGAACTGTTAAGACACGGAGCAACTAAAATACAACTTAACAAAAGAAAATAAAGCTGAATTTTAAATATCGCTGTTAATACAATTTTTTAAGACAGCACAGCGCAAACTATGGTCGTCCTGCTTTTTCTTTTAAAGCATGAGTGAGGAAAAGAGAGGTTTAAGTGTTGCACCGGTGGCAAACTAGGAAACTCGTTCTCCGCTCTGCTGGCAGTTGCAGCTATTTGTCTATGGCTCTCGAGAAAATAATGCAGCACTCCGCGCGACACAGAACATTAAACTCATTTTGCGGATAATAGCTGGTACTTCATGGTTGAGGAATACAGCGAAAGGAAACAGTTACCTACTGAAAACAGTCGAGGAATACACCGAGTGAGTTTAACTAAAATCTGTTTAGTGAAACCAATATGCGAAAATGTAAGTTAACTGACAGAACATTTAATTGTGAAAATTGAAGAATGTTACCGCAGTAGATGTCTTCTATGTAAGTCTTAAGGTTTACTGGTATTTTATTAAATTAATCGTTCATTATTCTATTTTTGGCTTTGTGGATGTTGCTTTTGAGCTCTGACGTTTTTTTTCATGTCAGTATCGATGGATATACAATTGACATATCGGTACATTATCGAAAAATAACAAACAAAATAATATCGACTGAAATAAATAACATTATTATTAAAAACATATAAGACCTGCCAAGAAAAATATGGGGATTGAGGACTTAACATATCAGACGAAATGTGGGTGTACTTCTGCTCACCCCCTAGGGGATAGAGGCGCGTTGATAAGTTATGAAAAAATGTTATGTTCAGAAAAAAATTAAAAAAAGCATTATCAAAACTGGGAATGAAATTAATTTTAAAACAAAAAAAAATAGGTTTGACAATAATAAAACCACTTTTTTCGTCTTACGTCAATTCCTTGATGCCATTCGAAGCCCCTGAATTGAAAGTCGTGATTTGAATATGTAAGACTCCTTTGAGCACTGCACCTGAACTGCATCCAGGCTGACGTAGAACAGTTCTCAAGTACTTTAGACTGAGAGGAGCACCGCATCAATTGAATAAATGTCTACATACATTATCGGAGATTTATTTCTCAGATTGAAAATTTTATAGATAACGTCTTCTACACAATAATTCAAGTCACCAGCCTTGAAGTTTCACTGCTGGGCGTCCCTAGATGGAGAAACACACGAGAAGTATGGACCAGACCGTAACCACCACCGCTCCTTTATATCCGTATAACTTTTTCCAGTCTAGAGCTATGCGAACTTGGCCATACAAGGAACATAAAAGGAACGGAATATGAATACTAAACATAATATTACGAACAATAACAATTAATCGGTAGGTATATATAAGGGCCACTTACAGGAAATTTCAATCTAGTTTAAATATCGATTTTTGACATTAGAGCCAAAGTAAATTTTCAGAAAATGACAAAATCGAGTTTTGCAAGAGGCCCTAAATCTTCTTCTTTTCCTGCCCCGTTCCCTATCCTATTTGGGGTCGGCGCAACATGTCTTCTTCTTCCACTCTCTTCTTTTACTCGCCAAGTCAACACTCACTCCCATCCTCATCATATCATCATTCACACAATCCATCCATCTTTTTTTGGTCTTCCTCTCCCCACACGCCCATCCACTTTCAAATCCATAACTTTCCTGATGACAGATTATCAGCAATCGGGGCAACTTTCAGACTTCCCCTAATATATTCATTTCTCACTATCCATGCAAGATGCCCTAAATATTTTTATCTAAAAAAGAATACAGGTATAACAACCAAATTTCATAGACATCTAAATGCATTCTAAATGCAATATTTTGAGCGACAACATTTCGAAAACATAATTCGAACAATCATTTTTATTATAATTCAAGTTCATTCCTTACCATAAACAAAACTGGCAAGTCCATAGAGAATATTCTTTAGAAAAGTGGCAAACTCACGTCCGCAGACCACATTGTCTGAATATCTAAACACAGCCACGCTTCCCAAGTTACTTTGCGGGATTAGCGTCTATCATAAACAGTGAAAGTAAACTAAAGGATAATTTAACGTTATCTCCAACATTAATTCTTGCTTATATATTAATTAATTTAAATAATGTTAGCTTTTAACGTTTGGTAAATAAGGCGTTTAGTAATAAATTAAAGCTTTCTAATTCCTTGATTTATGTTAACTTCAATTTTATGAAGGGTTTTGTTTCTTTTTCATGATAAGATCATTAATTCGTTTAGATAAAGACTAGCCTTTTCTTTAGCCGTAGCCGTTTCTGTAACCAAATTAGTTTGCTCTTTTTATAAACGTGGTAATTTAAGATTTTTAATTCAATATTATTATTTTATTATATTAAACTACGCACAGCGCCATTATTCAATAGGTAACTTAATTGGTGATTTAACACCAATCAATAGATGGCGCTGTGCGTAGTCTCCAATCTCAATACAAAACTTGAAAGTTGAAATTTAGACCTGAAAGTGCTCGTAGAAAGTAGTTGCAAGTTGCATTTTTACTGGGTTCTGAACTATTCCCAAACTTTCAGCCCGATAGCTAGTCCGGAAGTGCCTCAAAATTGAGTTACAAAAATCCAACGGGAAAAATAAAGAGACAAACAAGAAAGTGAGTTTATAAAAACTTATAAATTATTATAAATAAACTTAAAATTGCTTGCACGCATCCTAAATATTTATACAAATGACTTTAACTTGCACAACACATTAAGCAGCACATTTTAACCACTGATGGACTCGACACCTGAGTAAAAACAAATTTAAAAATTCCAAAACAAGAAGCAGAATCAGATAACTTTTACAAACATTACATTACGAGCAATTTGTTTTGCCAAGCTCTTTCCAACCACAAAATGGAACTAACATTTAAAACAGGTGTAATTGCATCTTCGCAAATAAAGGTAAAATTTAATATAGCCCGTGTTAAACGGAAACGAGACCTGACGCTGTCTGTTTATTAACCTGCTGGTGTTCCAAGCTTGCCGATATTGGTTGATAAATCAGTGTAAGTTAACGTACCTACAACATCGTTACAAACAAGATTGGCGTCTCAGGGTCAAACGCTTTGGTGGATAATGCCAGAATCAGGTATAGAATATCTTTGTCCAGAATGTAGAAGGCACAGAAGGCAAGAATAAAGTGTGCCGTAAAAAACCACTACGTCACGCTTGAAGTATTGACAGAATCAACAGATTGTAATCGGCAGCATCGGCAGGAAAAGCTTTTCGACGTTTTTGATCCAGCGATTTTAAATGATATACATTTTTTGAACCTTTTGCTGGCGAATTCACATGGCGAATTTTGAATCAAGAAGTAAAATGGAAACTGTTGGCGAGAGAAATAAAAAGCGGAGTTAAAATACTCTGCTTTACTCTCGCCAGACTAATAAAACAATTGTAATAGCAAAACATGTCAAATATATATAAAAAAACAGATTGTACAAAATTCAAAACAACTAATAGACAAATTATCAAAGTGTTCGGCGGCGAGCTCTAGGGCTGGAGACCAGTCCGCAACAGAAAAAATATTATAAATGAATGCTCGATGAAGTCATTTTTGCGTCATGCGAGTACAAAGATTCTTCCATGGATTAAAAAAAAATTTATTTAACCCGTGTTAACGAGTCGTGTAGTAGCGGCTCATTTAAAGAATACTACTAACCCATCTCTTAGGTTGGGTGTCGTAAAAGGCGACTAATGGACTTAGAACTTCACAACCATTCAATAGCTTATAGCGGCGACGGGCTTACCACCTGTCACGTTGAGTGCAATCACTGCTTGGTGACTATGGCAATGGACTGCTTTTGCGGTGCTTTTGCCTAGTCTCTGACTAACCCTTAGGGGATAACACATCATACATATCATCACGCCTTTTTCCCCGAAGGGGTAGGCAGAGGTGTTAAACACCCTCATTTCGCCTGATGTCAGGTCCCCATGCAACAGGTGGCGAGCCTGTTGCCATGCACCGGGCGCAATATGAGGCAAGCGATATTCACAATGAACTGTACATAAGTTTTATTCAAACTCAGTGGTACCAGCACGGCAGTGTGATCGAACCCGCGTTTTCCGCGGGGATAATAGTCGTACATACATACATAAAATCACGCCTATAATCCCCGAAGGGGTAGGCAGAGTCCAAGGAGTACTGTGTTCCTTAAGACCACATTTAGCCAAAAGGGTTTGGTCAGATGAAAAATCGTGAAATAGTAGTAATGAGTGGCTAGCTCATCGCCTACACAATCACAGACCCAGTACCCAATACGCCCTCAGTCGTCTTTTACGGCATGCTAGGCAAGAAAAGCAGTTGGCATATTCATTTTATTCAATAGTCGTGATTATGTGTATGTATGTTAACGGGAGTTCTTGACACCGGACCTCTCCGGATGCTGTCTGCAGCTATTTATTAATCTGCAGGGAGCTCTTAGGTGTTCCAAGCTTGCCGATATTGGTTGTTGATCAGTAGTGTAAGTTATCGTGTACCAATCTTGAGTCATTGTTACAATCAAGAATGGTGTGAAATAATCAAATAGCTTTGGTTGATATGCCAGAATGTAGAAAGTGTGCAATAAATAACACAGTGTACATTTGAAATCTCATAATTAGGTAAATATTCGAATTTAATTTCAGCTGTAAGTAAAAAATAAGTTTCAACTGTTATCCGTGCAAAATAAAAAACACCAAGTCTCTTTTAAAATCAGTAAATATTTTTTCTCCTAACGATAGGAATTCGCCGTCCACTTTCTCCGTCACCCCTAAAGTAATACATTAATGAGTTATGATGGCGATCTAAAGACGGGTTAAACAACCCCGGAAGTCCCTCAATGCAGGCACGTCCTTGACATAGATGCAGGCTCTTCACCCGGCTCTGCCCTACTTGGTGTAGTAACACTGCAGAATAAACGCTCAGCCTGATTGAGTGGGAAAATCGAGACACGTTCGAGCACTCCCCTCGAATAATTATGCATCAATTTAAGTGGAAATGTTTAAAGCAGATTATACACATACATACTATCACGCCTGCAATCCAACACACTGTGTCCAAGGAACACTGTGTTCCTTAAGACCACATTTAGCCGTAGAAAAATTGGCTAGCTTATCGCCTATACAATCATAGACCCAGTACCCAATACGCCCTTAGTCGCCTTTTACGACATGCTGGGCAGTTGGTACATTCTTTTTGTGTCCCGGACCAACACGGGACAGAAATAAATAGAAATAAATAAATATCCTCAGACATTCAAACCTATCAACTAGTCCCATTTTAAGCAACTAAATGCTGCGTGTGTTATGGTTATTAGATGACGGACAAATATATTTAATAGATAAATACACATAATTATTCAGAATATACATAAAATTATACAAATATAATGAACATCCAAAACTGGAGAAGAAATGTCTGAAAATTCATCACCCAAACACTTGCCTCCTCTGGGGATCGAACCCTGGACCTCTCGAGATGGCGACGCCTTGAGATCGGCGTACAAGTAAGGCAAGTAACAATTCATTCCACAGTTTGGTTTCACGAGGTATGAAGTGTAAAACAGGTAATATTACCTATTTATTATCAAAGTTAGTTTAGTTATAAACATATACATAGAAGTATTAACACGCACATTTCGTCTGTTAAGCCCCTATTTAGCAGGGGAGCCAGTGCGAGGTCACATCATTATCTAAATAGTTTTAGAACAATGCGGACAAAGTTGTATTACGTATTTCCCAAAATTTTGTATTGACATTATCCATTTGATTACATTGATAAAGCCAAAAGAATACGAATCTACCATTTTTGTCATCGTTTTCCAAATCTTTGACTATAAGATGTACTTAAAAACTAAAACTCTAAAAAACTGACAGGACTAAACTAAATTGCGTATCCATGCTTCTCTAACTTTAAGGAAAAGAGAAAGATCTGAGAGCATTAAACCAAAATTTTGTTTCGGTCTCAATATTGAATTCAATAGTAACCTTACAAGTGCATTAAACTGTGATCTAAATACTTGTACCAGATCTGCCCTCGACCGGACACGCCGCTGTGCGACCTTAACATTACGCTAATAGAATACTGACATAGGAAATTTCATTACATTTTCATACCTTTTATCAGGCGACAATGTAGAAGGAAGATAAAAATTATCTGAGAATAGATCATATTATAATAGAATATAGAATCAATCGTTTATTTGGTACACGTTACATAAATCATATATTGTATTTCTATACAAGAATTTAATACAGACCTGGGTAATAGAGAGAGAGGAAAATGTATTATAGATAGCAAATATAATATATGCCTAGAACATAATTATTCCGACGAAATTGAAATACGATGCTTTGTATTGCCATCGTCGGTTTCTTTATAACTGTAATGCAGCCTGACTGCCTAACATTTAGAGTAAATCGCAATTAGTTGAGATAAATTTAAAATTGCGATTTAAATTTTATTTAAATCTAAAAAAATTAAATCAATACAGTTTAGTCAGTTCTGCATTATACGCCTTTCTCTGTTCAGTGGTCTTTGCGTTCGGATTTTTCAGTGCAAATCTAAAGATTTTTAAAAAGGATAGTCACATGTGTTGTTAAAAGATAATCTCCGTAAAATTACTTATAATTAACATGATCTATACACTGAACAAATAACAAAGCTCCGTCGACACGAAGTGCACTAACGGCGTCTGACAATTGACCTTACACAAGGCACGTTTCTTGAACAAGTGCAAATAAAAAAGGCCATTCGTTACATCTATTTACTTCAGGACATTTATAATCCGTACCTTAATAAAATTGCATTACTTTTCACAGTTCTTAATTAGAAAGACGACTTTGCTCTGGTAATCGGTATTTACGGGCTTAATGTTCGTCTAGAAACGACTGTTTGGATAAACGTTAGGGTCAGACTTTATTAAAGGCAAATACTACTTAGTTTTGTACCCAATACTGTAGGCACTAAAACATTTACAATAATTTTATGTAGGTACAATTGCCGATCGCTTGCCTTTCTGGGCTTGGCTGCCTCTTATTACCTTACTTGCTTTTGTCCGCGACTTCGTCCGTGTGGAATAGTACTTTGGGATAGCGTGATTAGGTAAAGCCTATTATAACCTTCCTCAATAAACGGGCTATCTAGCACTGAAAGAATTTTGAAATCGCATCCAGTACTTCCTGAGATTGGCGCGTTCAACCAAAGAATCAAACAAACTCTTTAGTTTTATTATATTTGTATAGATGAAACTCTTTCATTGCTCGTTCTTCTCAGATCAAGGCATCCTGGTAGTTTTGTAATCTTTCTCTTTCATGGATTTTGTAACACGTTTTATGTTTATAATATCTAATCTGAACATTTATGAATTTGAAATCTTCAGGATGTGTTACATATTACTTACAATTAGCAATACCCAACATAGACTTAATGAAACCTTTAAGACTTGTTAAATTAATGATAAGTAATCTAACTTTTGCACATCTGTCTTACTTATTATAACTTATTATATTTCATTTGAGCTCATAAACTTTATCGCTACTTTTATTACTTATTGAAGCAACAACAGCCAACTTTTCAGACTCTGTTGAACAAAGTATATAAGTATTATTTAAGAAAATAAAATATCTCGAGTAGACTTACTTATATTCATGTAGTAGCATTTTTTTGGAGTCTATTTGGAGTCTATTGGTCCCATTGTTGAGCACAGGTCTTTCAACATAGAGAAACACATGAGTATACTCTAGCTAAAGCGGATGGGTTGTAGAACTGAAGAAGCTATTGCAAGAGTAAGAACTTAACGTATCTTCCAATCCAAAGCAATTCCAAAGAGATCATCGATCAGAAGCAATTAGGATCTTAAAGAAAGAATGAATGAATATTCTAAATTTAGGTTAATTACCGCGAGCGCTTGTAGCAAGTACAACCATAGAACATTGTGGTTGTAATCGATACAAGCGGCCGGATTCCGAGAGTAAGGCTTTTCATGAGAAGAACCCGGCAAGAAACTCATGAGCCACTTTTTTAAATAGCCAATCATATAATTATTGTCAGTATTGAATGCTTTACATATTTATGTGTTATGGTCAGACATACAAGGTGTAACCATGGCGAACGTTTACATATTTTTGATGTCTAAATTCAAACCACAAAATCCGCAAATACATTTCAATTATCTTTACTAAGTACGAGTACACACCATACTCAACTTTAATTAGACTACTACTTTAATTACTTGGAACCTTTTGGGAACGCATGCTAATTTCGTGCATTAATCAAAGTCGCATTAAATTCCCATTAAACGTTTTGTTAATGTCGCTGACAGTAATGAGTGGACGACCACTTGAAATATTGCTATATGGAGCAGACAGCACTGTACTTCGCTTCACATGCACTGAATTACAAAGGCTTGACAATTTATGGCCGCTCTTCAAAGCTTAATCCAGCTTTATTTCGAGGGCGTACGAACCGATATATTTTATGAAGTGATAAAATAAATGTGCAAGTGTTTTGGTCATGTTAAGCGTTTAATTTTTGAGGGGAACTACATTGATACACAAAGTAAGCTGAGGTAAAAAATTATATTAATTTTTTTATCATTAGTCAATAAAAATCCTCGTACTTATATTAAAGCCAAAATTTTAAAAACGGGCTTCATACAGTCCTGTCCTCAGCCTATATACGTCCCACTGCTGGGCACAGACCTTCCTCATGGACAAATACATGAGTACGGCCGTACTAAATTGCATAGAAAGACGACTTTGCTCTGGTAATCGGTATTTACGGGCTTAATGTTCGTCTAGAAACGACTGTTTGCATAAACGTTAGGGTCAGACTTTATTAAAGGCAAATACTACTAAGTTTTGTACCCAATACTGTAGGCACTAAAACATTTACAATAATTTATGTAGGTACAATTGCCGATCGCTTGCCATTCTGGGCTTGGCTGCCTCTTATTACCAATTACTTCATACAGGCTTCATACAGTCCTGTCCTCAGCCTATATACGTCCCACTGCTCAGACCTTCCTCATGGACAAATACATGAGTACGGCCGTAACACCACCACGCTGGCCCGATGCGGGTTGGTGGGTAGAAACAGTCGCAATAACGACCGGGACCAACCGCTTAACGTGCCTTCCGAAGCACGGGAGGGCTCGAGATAGCAAAGTTTTAGTCACCCATCCACGGCTTGACCATGGCGAAGGTAGCTTTGTTTTTAATCGAAAGCTTAAGCGTACTTAACGTATTTAACATTAAACACGATAGCAGTTGTTTATCATAGCTTACTCTGTCAAAGGCCTCACGAAAAACCAGACTGCAATTTATGACGCGGCATCATGGCGATAGCTGACGGGCGCGTCAACGCTGGACTCAAATGAAATGATATATGGCTTATTTATAACACGGGTGTAGACGACATGACATTGCTGTGGGCGACAGTACTGACTCGGATTAGGTATGGCCATGTTTACTGTGAAATAGAAGCTTAATCAACATAAGCCAGACTTAGATAATGTTTTGAGCAAGTTATTAAGTCCAACAAATTATTGAGTTTGATTTACAGGCAGGCAGGCAGCAGGGTAGGCAGAGTCCAAGGAGCACTGTGTTCCTTAAGACCACATTTGGCCACACAAAAATTGGGTTTGGTCAGATGAAAAATTGTGAACGAGTAGTAACAAGTGGCTAGCTCATCGCCTACACAATCACAACCCCAGTACCCAATACGCCCTTAGTCGCCTATTACGACATGCTAGACAAGAAAAGCAGTTGGCACATTCTTTTTGTGTCCCGGACCAACACGGCTTGATTTAACACGCTCAAATTTTAAGTCAAGAAGATGCTAGCGCACTAGTCTGTGAAGGAAAGTCAATGGAGAAACCACCGATTACTCTCAGATGTAAAGAGAAACCACCGATCACTGTAGCAGGTATTATATACAAATAATTTGCATTATTATAACTACTTTTTTTATTGAAATCTTTATTTATCGAAGTAGTCACTTTTGAAGAAGGGAAGGAAAGCCCGAATGTATTCATTAAAGTTAAATAGACCGCATCAGCCACTAACCTTTGCGGTCGGTATAATGCCTTTTCACGCCTCATTTAGAAGACCCGCAGTTTATAGCGAATGTGGCTCTCTTCGCACATCGGTTCGTGTGCGAATACCACCGGCGCGCTACCGCTCGCCTTAGATTAAAACCTTCTTCTTCTTTTTTTAAGTTTATGGATTAAAACCTTTTTATATATTTTGCTTTTCTTTTTATTCGACGTAATGTTCTTTTATTATTTTTCCTGTTAGATTGTTTTGAGTTGTTAAGAAAATCTATACATATTATAATAAAACTGTAGAAGTCGAATGTCTGTACATAGAAAAAAAATGCTTAAACCCAAATCATGGGGGTGTAAAAAGATGGAAAATACCAAAAAAATATTTTTTTAATTTTTTTGTTTCTCTGTCTGTTTGTACTGGTTAATCTCCGAAATGGCTGGACCGATTTCAATGAAATTTTGCATGGTGTTTCCTTATACTTTTTATTCCGGTAAGTTTCATTCTGAATATCAGCGACCATGCTAAGTTTACCCTTTGGAGGGCACCGCGAACACCGGGGTTCGCAAAAAATAGATGTTTCTATTGTGTCACGTTTTGTGCCCCTTGACAACTTATAAACATAAACGTAGATGGATATATTGATAAAACAAGGGACGTTTTTAATTTAACTTGTGTAATAGATAAAAAGAAAGTGTAAGTATTTATAGGAATACTAGCTGTGCCCGCGACGGCTATTGATTTAACGCCGATAAAAGTTTACATGTTTGTTTTCACATTCCTACCCCTTTTTAGCAAAAGGATGATTGTTTATAGTGGAACTAAAACCCTCCAATTATTAAAATAATGTAAATAATACTTCTAGTCAATGTCATCCAAGAATTTTGTACTCTTTATGGATGCCAAACTCCCATACAAAAGCATGAGGCAATGTTCTGTCTCGATCAGTAGGTGTTCCCTCTCATTCTATCACTATTTATGAATGAAGGCTATCCGTGGGATATCCTCTTCCTCTCTTTCTATCCATAGTTTCTGTCTCACCTGTCATATTTACGCCATTTTGATACCTAGACTGAAAATTGTTAAAAAAATTTGTAATTCAATATTTTAAATAAAAAAATATAAAACTGGTGATGACGTGCGTTGTTTTATGTTGTGTAAGTGAGGGATATCCTGGATGTACCTTATCATTTCACAGGTGAGTCAAAAATCACATATGAAATGAGAGTATTTGTTTGAGAAATTTGTGTGTATTTTTGTGTGACGTCATTAGTAGTAATAGAAAGCTTTACTACGAAATGACAAACTCATTAATTAAAGTGATAGAATGAGAGGGAACACCTACTGATCGAGACAGAACATTGCCTCATGCTATTGTATCGGAGTTTGGTATCCATCATACAGTACAAAATTCTTGATGTCATCGAATTAATTGTTGTCATGGTGATAAATCTCTGTCGTGTCATTATTTTACAATGCCGAGAGATTAGAAAATTCTAATTGAAATTACATTTTGACGGAATATGTCACTACTAAGTCGAGCAGATACTCAAAACCACGGTTACACTCGCGCGGTACTCGTTCCCATGGGAATATCGGGATAAAATCCTTTCTCAGGCTCTAGACTATCTGTGTACCAAATTTTTATTGAATCGGTTCAGTCGTTTTGACGTGAAAGCAAGACAGACAGACAGAGATACTTTCGCATTTATAATACTCGTATTAGTATGGATTCTTAATCTTTTCCAAATTAAAATGGTACGACAGCTTAACTCTACATTGAGAAGCTCAAAGCAACTAAGACAATAACACAGCAGCATTATATCACACTACGCGTTGACAGTATCGGGATCTCTATTAAGATGAATGTAACATTAACGTCAGCGATTTAGGTTACATACCAGATATCTGGTTAATCGCTACACAATATTGCCTGGTACTAGCGACACAAGTACAGGTTATAACCGTTATCACCTGAAGATAGGCAACCGTGGGAACCATGAACATAAACTAGCTAAAGTAGGAAAGTAAAAACATAATACTGAATTACAAAATTATATGGTAGGCTATTTTAAAAAATGGCTCATGAGTTTCTTGCCGGGTTCTTCTCATGAAAAGCCTTACTCTCGGAATCCGGCCGCTTGTATCAATTACAATAACACTCAATACTTGTACTGAACTGAATGTACTTGCTACAAGCGCTCGCGGTAATGAACTTTAATACAATAGTCTCTTTTTAATAATTATAAATTGATTTATTTTGTAAAATACATATTGTGTAAAATTTTAACGATTTTAAGTTCCAAACTTGGTTTATGAAATAAAATTATTTTTGATTTGACTTTGTTTTAATTTGACTTTTTACAGGATTTAATAAAAAAATATGTTTTATAATTTATTTATAACTTAGTAGATAGTTAGATCTATCTATCTATAATTTAGTATTTGGAACACTTTCCAGTGATTGAGTTCTTACCCCTGACTCCTGTTTTGGACGAGATACAATTGATTTTCAATTGTGTCTACAAACGTATCAAGTGATGAGATATGAATAGGTAGTACATAATTATGTTCCAAGTACCTAAAAACAAGAAGAAGACATTACATGAAAGCCTTTTTTTTGAATGTTGGCTGTAGGATTGCAAAGAAACGCCGAGAAGCTATTCATTGGAAAGTGATCAATATTTGGGTAAAGTTGTCTATAAAAAGCGATTTGTTATCAAAAGATACCGTTTCGATACAGATATAGTTCAGAAATGATTTTATTATTTGCTACTGAAAACTGGCAGTAAAACAACCTATCATCACGCCTTTGTTCCTTATTCATTAGAACCATATCGTATAATTATATTGGTAAGTGGCAGCAGTGGCCTTCGTATTTACAATAGAACAATAAAACGACACTTGAAAAAGAAAAAAAATGTGTCAAATATATTATATTGGGTCCTTACCTATGAAATTGGTGTTTTTTTCTCTCTTAGTGTTTTGTCTGTAACAATTAAGAATCAGAGTATTCCTAAAAAATAATTACCTCGTCTAAAAATAGACTATATTTTTGAGCCCTTTTGATTTGTTTTGATAATTTGTTGTAAGTTTAATTGTGTTAAAATTGGACACGGAGACAACTCTTTTTAAGTGCCTCCCGAATACATCATTTTATTTGCATTCACTTAAAAACGATAAATAATTTTTATGAAGTGTGATATTACACATATTACTAAAGCTTGTCTAATGATAGATGCCAAATATTATTATCTTTGGATTTGTCGTTGTGAAGAAAACTGAAAAAAAATTAGTATGGAAAATGCAGAATTCCCCAAAATCTCCATACAAAACACCAATTTCATAGGTAAGGACCTAATATAAATAATTAAAATGAAACTTGTGGTTAATTATTATGAAATAATTAACCACAAGTTTCATTTTAATTCAATATCAACATAACACGTCACATACCAAATTAAGCAAATTATGGTTTTTTTTTCAGTGGCGACAAAATGTACACAGAATGTATACCCACGTACCGGAATATTAGCAAACATGTAGAGGCATGGCTTCTAAGCAAATATTTTTGAACATCACACAAATATCCGGGACTTAGCACCCTCTTTATTAGGAGCAATCAATCAACCTAAGCAATGAGCGAAAAAGACCATTAACAATAATCCTGTAAAATCCTATTCACAATGATGTATCAATTAATTGAGGGTTGGCCATTGTAATTTTGAATTCCGATGGGGGAGATTGCTGAAGCCAAAGTACAGGATAAAACAAATCTGGACTAGTCCAGACCAGATAATTGTTTTTTTTTGGTAGTGAGCAGGTAATATCGTCTTCCCATGTTGTCACAAGATGACAAGAAAAGATGGGAAGACGATTATCGTAGTTTGGCTGGAGTAGACTAACAGCCGAAAATCAAGAGCCGTGGCGTGCATTAGGAGAGACCTATATCCAGCAGTGGAAGAGCATAGTTTGTGGATGATGAAGAGGTATTATGATAAGAGTGGGTTCTGCAAGTACGTAAAATAAACAAAATAGCTCAGAGAATTAACACGCAAGAAGCGGCGGGCTGGCCATATTGAACGAAGAAACGATTTATTAACCATTGGGGTAGCCTCGAGTTTTGGGGTATTCTCAGTGCAGCTAGGCGAGTCTCACATAGGTACGCCTATCGTTTAGACAGCAATAGTTTTTGTTAATGGATTCCTCCTATTTAATAATCGAATGTGATGATGAAGCCAGTATGTAAACATATATTGAAAATAAAAATTACAATGAAGATGACCTTCGTGGTCGAGTAGTATGTACGCCCAGTCTCAAGGCATCGCCATCTCAAGAGGTTCTTGGTTCGAACCCCGGTGGGGGCAGATATTACAACAACTAAAAGTTACAACAACCCACAAGATCAGTTCCTGATAAATAACAAAGTCTATAAGTCTCTTTAAGGCACTATTGTAAGCAGCCCTACCCTTTTTATAATATATTTAGTGTTAAATGTGAAATTGTTTTGTGTTCAGTGTAATTTACCTTTTTTTATATAATGTTTCAGTTGTGCCTTTATTCTTTAATATATAATATACAATACTATGTGACGACCCAACTGTATTTTCATTATCCCCGACTTCACCCCGTCACATGCTAAATTCAGGCATTCGTTCACCAGTCTTGGATGTTTATATATGTACCTATTGCATATTTTCCGAATATTTATATGTTTTCATCTATTAAATATATTTAGTTATCTAATATCCGTAACACGAGCAACATCAGTTGCTTGATATGTGCTAGTTATTTATAATGCGTCAGTATTCATAGAAAAGTATCTGCTTAAAAAATAATAAAGGTTTTCAACGCAATTCATTTGATTCAACAGCTACTTATACAAGGTATAGGCCGTAAACATAGTACGACGTGCACATTGTATCGTACAGTAATTGAGTTGTTCCAATATGGTTGTTGAATATTAACGATCGATAAAACCTTTGTTTAGTTAGAGGCTATCAAATGTAATTTTACCGCCCGTGTCGGCAACACGATTCGTAGCAGAGTAAATTTTAATGGTGCGAAACAATATAGGTCTTAATTATTATCATTTACCTTTAACATAATTATTATGATTAAACTTTGAAAATTGTATTAATGTTGTTATTTTGGATAAATATGTAGGCGAAGAGGTATTTCTCTATACCATTACGCGTGTCTAAGTTGGTTGTCCTATGTTTGTTCGAACAACGTTTCATATAATTTCAGTTTACCTAACAACTTTTGGTATAATATTCATTTGGCATAATATCAGTTTGTTTAATTTTCGGTTCATATAATAATTATAATGATAGGACTAATGTTTGATGAGTATATAATGCATTTAGTATATCATTGTTTATTTTTTTTTATCGATTATTAGCTAAAAAATTGGGCTTTGATTCTACTTTAGGGCGAATCCGACACAGTCAACCTCTCCCACCACGTAGTAATTGTCTGCCCTACCCCTGGAGTGCAATTCAATAAGGCGGGGGCGCGGAGGGTGGCAGTCCCTACCCGCTGTAACAAGATGAAGACGACCGGGCTCTCCGGAGCACTGAGGCTGGCCGAAGCTGCGAAGGAGAGCGTGCAACGCCAGGGTGGAGAGGCTGCCTTCCCTTAGCGCCGGAGCACACGCAAACCTAATTGCATGCTGCAAATATCTATGATGTGAAATAATAGTTAGATCGAACAAAATTTGTCGTAATGAAAATTAGGTGAAATGTATTTATATGAAAAGAAGGTTCATGTCTAACAATTTCAAGCCAAATGAATATTACATAAAATGAATAATCATCGCTATTGATTTTAGATGCACTGAAATTAGACGAAATGAAATTATATAAAACGTTGTTCGGACAAACATAGGAGAACCCTAAAAGTAGATCTAATTGAAAATAAAATAAATATTTCATAAACTCAACCATGAATGGTAAGCCAAAAGTCAATACTGTAAGGCTTATTACAAAATCTAGAATAATTAAAAAGGCTACTTTTGTTTCCTTTTCCTCCATAAAAGTAGGGTAAAATTATTTATTTTCGTCGGTAACATCAAATTTTAGCGTACAAACTGTTTATACAAAGTTATACACAAGTGTATACAAAGTTAGACTCATATAGTTGCGAACGTGGAGGTAGAGTCCGCTTGCCATTAATTCTAACTTATGACGAAACTCGATACAACATGGCACAGGTACTGTCGCTCGCAAATATAGATTGACAGTGTAACTTACAGCCCTCATTTCGCGGGAAATAGAAAACTCTGGTGTAATACTGAAATTCTTTGTTTCTTGGCACAAATTTTCGCATAAAATTATAAAAGCTATCAAACGTAATTGTCTGAAATTTTTTTTTACAACTATGATGCTTATATAACGAACCTCAACCAGTGTCGTAACAGAAAAATACGTTGCAGCCAGAGGAACTCGATGATATTTCTTGCTACAAGTATTATGGGTATGGATACCTAATACAATGAAATTGTAACTGGCTAGTAAAAAGAACTTGAATGGGAGTCCGACTTTGTTAGAGGAACAGAAACCAAAGAAGGATGAGTTTAAAAAAAAAACTCCCACTCTTATAAACAGTACGGTACATAATGTAACGGTCCATGAGTGGGTTGTAAACTCCCACTCTTTTACCGCAACAGTAGGTCATTAAAATAATGAGCTTCATCCACAAATAACACGGAAACTCGACACAATATCAAAGGTCATCGAGCATTAAGGTTCAAGACAAAATTTCATAATTAAATCACGAAAGTGGCTCGGATCTAGTTGGGCCCATTACTTAGTTGATCGGATAATCAGATTGCCTAAATCGTTAACTTAAGCTATCATTAACTTTGAGAACTGACTACGGTAATCTCTTGATGTTCCAGCAGTCTGATCCGTCGTTTGTAACTGATATTATTATAATAAAATCCCACCAAATATAACAGAACTGCCTTTTCATAAATAAATAAATAAAAATCTTCAAACATTCACACCTATCAACTAGCCCCGTTTTAAGCAACTAATGCTGCTTGTGTTACGGACACTAGATGACGGATAAATATATTTAATAGATATACATATAAATATCCTGAATATATATAAATATATATAAACATCCAAGACTGGAGAACAAATGCTTGAAAATTCATTGCCCCCACCGGGGATCGAACCCGGAATCTCTCGAGACGCCTTGAGACCGGCATTCAGTCAGACCACTCGACCACTCGAATTAAAACCTTATATTAAAAAAACTTTAATAAAAAAAGCCTATTACAAAATTCAAGATTATCTAGAAGATAAAATGGTGTGGAAATAGTTATGCACTACTGTTATCATAAGCATGTTATTTTGATGGACTTATAGGAAGAAGGAAAAATGTAAAAATATATTTAAAAATGATTTTTTTTTATGATGGGCTATTTAAAAAAGTGGCTCATGAGTTTCTTGCCGGGTTCTTCTCATGAAAAGCCTTACTCTTGGAATCCGGCCGCTTGTATCGATTACAACCACAGTCAATGATGTATTTGTTACTGTGCTGTGGATGTACTTGCTCCAAGCGCTCGCGGTAATGAACTTTAATACAATGTTTTAATACTCTAATTTACAAATAATTTATAATAAACTATTTATTTTGTAAAATGCATAATATGTAAAATGTTGACGATTTTTAGTATCAAACTTGGCCTATGATATAAAATTATTGTTGATTTAATTTGATATTACTGCGTCAGAGTATTTCAATATTTCAATATCTTGCTTTCCATGAGACCTACCTTTATAGTCTATGTGCGGTGTTGTACAATACTCGAGTCCTGAGTTTATCTATAAAAACTCATGTCTAAGTCACAGAACTCTATGAGTTCAATAGGCTAGAAGCTCCGAATCTAGTCGCTTAATTATAAAGATTTTGAGTCCTATAAATAGGCGAGCCTTCAACGAAAACCTTCAGGTATTATACTAGAATATCAATTCTCTGATAGGACTCTGCCCTAATTTTTAAAAAATCTATTAAGAAGTATTATTGCATTTTTCTGTTTGGTAGTCTAATACTATTTTAATATTAACACTGGCATTTTCTCATTTCCTCCTTTTTCGGTGAATGGCAGATACTGGAGACCTACGGGTGGTATATATAAAAGATGTGATTTGGAAGTCACGCTCCAAAGCTAGCAGTCATTGACCCGTCTTTTAAACAACCTACAAAAATTACGACTAGTCCTCAAGGACTCAATTCATGTACATCACTAGGCACCACATAAATTCAGCAATACAACGCAGGCTATGTATGGGGCCGCAATGAATGCAGATAGGGTTTCCTTATTCTGCTCAATGTCGTAAAACCCAAATAAATATTCTGTACATAAGCTCTTCTGAGAACCTAATATTTGGATCGTCACGTGGCCATGGCGGGATTACTGTCACGCTGAGCAATGGGATATTTTTTATGAGAACCACGGAATACAAAATTTTATAAGCAACATGTGCTTGGGTTATGCAGGAAAATACATCAATTCCACGACTTACTTTAATAATTCTTAAATATTTTTCAGCCCAATATTGCTTTATTCCACTATCGCAAAAAGATATTTTAGCAAATATTGCTTTGAAATTATTTCATCTAAATCAAATTAGAATCGAAGAAAATTGCTATCAATTTCAGAAATAAACTTAGTTATAATTTAAGTCATAAATTATACAGAATATCATTTTCCATATTTAAGTGATTGAAAACGCTGTAAAATTAATCACAATTTTAAGTAAGCAATTAATACAATTTATGAATACTTCGAAGATATTCTAGTTATTGTTCAATTGTGTACAAAATTATTGTTTTAAATGAACGCAATATGTAAAATTATTTATCACTGTATCACTCTTTCAAAATATTAACCCGTAAATTAAACATACTACGAGTAATAGTATTTACACAACATTTGAACGATTTTTTATTGTGTTTTAAATTCTAGAATTAAGGTTGTAATTTTACACCGTGCAAAGGGATTTACAATATAACGACAAGTTCGCATTAAATGAAATAATGTACTCACTCATTCATAACCACACACACACACACACACACTAAAAATCTAATCCGCACTCACACACACACAGCTGCTACAATTGGGACTCATATCCCACCTTCTGTTGATACTTTGAAGACACGAACCACTGAGGTTATTATATCGCAGAGGTTATCAAAATAAATAGGTTAAACAACATAAAAAGTAAATACAAACAGCTATTACGAAACACATCTGCCTCCTTCCCTTCAAGAAAACCGCAAGGTTGCCACTGAAATATTAAAATATAAATTCCGTGGCATCGACCTAAGCAAATGTTATTTGAACAAGGGAGTAAACTGAAGCTGGATCCAGACGTGTCCCGCGGGAGACAGCCTTATTTAGGAAATGTCCAAGTTCCAACGTAAATCAATTCCCGTCCAGGCTGGCGAACGAGAAAAAAAAATAAGTTTCTTTATCACCTCCTTGGGACCGATGACACAGCAGTGTTTCTGCTGAATTTATCGGTTCCTATTAGCTCTAAGTTTCTTTGGAACAGTTGTTATCAAAATGGCTCGGCTTCAACTATTATCATTTGCAATATACCACAAATTAGTTATCATAACTATACCCTGTATAATTTACAATATTGAATTTATTTATACTTCGGGGATACAAGCGCAGACATGATATATGTTGAAGATGTAGATTGTTGCTACAGTGTATATTTTGTATTTTTATTTGTGGTGCAAGGGTCGTTTTGGCTTATATCATGAAAACAAAGCAACTTTCGCCATGGTTAGACTTTGAATGGGTGACCAAAATGTTGTGATCTCCAGTTCCAATGTGTTTCGAAAGGCACACTAAGACATTGATTCCAACATTAGCTATGTACAGATAGCACATTTCGTAGTCACTATACCCTTTATATAATATTTGTTACACCTAATTGAAAACGCAGATATTAGAAAATATAAATTTAATTTTGAATGCGCAGATATTGTTAGAGAATCAGATTCAAATACAGCAAGTTTTATACGAAATTAAGTTAAAATAAATACAAATTTCCCGAAAATTGCCGATCTATTCTGTGTGATATTTAAATGCCCTTTGCGCTGACATTCATTGAATGAGCCAAGGAGTCCTTTGACCCAATTTCATAATCTCTTCAAACAATGTTCGTGGGGATGATAATGCCTTTGACTTTATCAGAATAACTTTTTTTATTTTGTCTCCCGATTTTTACAATTCGATAGAATTAAAATATATTTGTTCTATTAGTTAAATCAATATTTTTTACCTGGATACAGAAAACCACTTTTACAATGAACAACTTACCATCACGTCCATATTCTCAAACGACACCGACAATTAAAAGGTTTAAATATTTATTACTTATATTATAACAACTTGGTTAATGCACATTGTCAATTGTATGTTCTGGCAACGACACATAAAAAGGTACAAATACGTCTGTCCTCATACGTGCGTCTGTCCTATATACGTCCAACTGCTGGGCACAGGCCTTCCTCACAGGCTTCCTCACAGGGCTTTGGGACACATGAGAAGTATGGGCCGTAACACCTCCACGCTGCCCCAATGCGGGTTGATTGGTAGAAACAGTCGCAACAGATTACAACGTTTGGACAGCCATCCACGGTCTGACCATGGCGAAGGTAACTTGTTTTCAATCGAAAGCCAAATCGTACTGACCATTACGCCACCGAGCTCCTTGTCTTGCAAGACCATGTTAACGAGTTTACTCCTCGCTAATAAAAGGTCGTGTACGAAACAAGTTAAATAGGTATCTGCATAGTATCCGACTGATTTTGTATAGTTAGATTCTAAGGCCCGTATTACAGAACCAAACTCAAGCGTAGATCTCTGCTTGAGCGCAGTTAAAATGGGATGGCGCTGTGTGGGATCAATAGCGCCATCCCTCTCTAACAATGCTCAAGCAGAGATCTACGCTTGAGTTTAGTTCCGTAATACGGGCCTAAGACTAGCCTAGCTTGACTCGACTAGACTAACTTGCTAGCCAGCAATAACTATAATTCAATAAAAGGTAGAACTATCTTATTAAGGCAAGTGAGACCAACTACTCAAAACAGTTTTTCCGTTAATCTTGAAATAACATGAACCAATTCCCGAAAATCCAGTAAAACTAATGGACGAAATCTCAACGGCGTACTTAAGTATAATTTGGAAAATTGAGTAGAAGAAAAAGACAAACAAAATCGCTTTTAGACACAAAAATAGGGAATTAATTATGCAATTTGATGGCAGCTCATTGTGGCAAAGTTTTGGGGACTGGCGCGGGAAAAATTTTAACCTTAATACCGACCCCATAACGGAGGAATTTATTAACAAACAACGTATAAAATGTAAAGAGGCACAATCACGAACCGAAGGCTCATTAACATTGACTGCTGAAGTTAACTAGGGCTTGACCAAAGCGCTCTATGAACGCTTTTGACATGTTAACGGAAAATGGACCAGATTGCTCGACTTTTTTCAGTTCACGTAAAGGTTATAAGTATTTCTTAATTTGGTTCAATTAGCTTTGCTCGATTTAGCACTGGACTGTAATTATACAAGAAGTGTTGTGACTATTTTCTGTTTGTTATTGTACCCATCTACTCTACTCTACTCAAATGTCTGGATTTTCAAAATTATAAATTGCGCCCTCGCATCTATTTGCAGTGCTCGGAAAGAGCAATTGAGTTAGCGGTTCAATATAATATAAGACCTTTGTAAACACATTTTGGCATAAAATAAAATACATAAAATAACATAATATACTTGAATACTAATATGGGATTGAATCTATAAATAATGGATAAACAAGTTGTTACTTTCTTAATCTTATTCATTGGAATATAGAAACCTAAAAGCATTTTAAGCCTAATATTACACAATAACTCAGGTACAGCTTACCAGCACAAATATTAGTCTTTAGCAAAACCTCAAAGATGGCGATCACTTGCTTGTCCAATTTATAAATTTATTAACCCCATTGAAGGTTAAGCGAAGACCGGTGTTCGCGAACAATATGTTTTTGTGTCTCGTTTTGTGATCGTTAAGAGGTTAAAATAAAAAAAAGGTTATAAATTCACGGGATAACGATAGAGTATTTCATCTTCAATATTCTGTGGATCTTAATAGTTTGTTTAGACGAGACCTCCCCTTAAAATTCTCTCCCTATTCTCCACACAGCTCATTTTTTAAATCCTCCCTTCGAGACTCCCTCAAGGCTCGTGTGAACATTTTCAAATATGCAAAATATCTACAAAAGAGAACAATTTTCGAACCATCTGAGCCAGAGGCTTTTATGTTTCCGGACCAGAATCGAACGGTTAATTAAAAATGAATGGAGGGGTTTCTTCAGCACTTTGGTAAAGTTTCCTGACGCTCCCAGATTATCCCAGTTACACAGAGAATATTTAAGTTCTCGCCGTGGGTCAAATAAGCTTATGAGAGGTCACAATAAAAACAAAATATGATTATTAACGTCGCTGTTACCAACAGAGTAGAAAATTCGTCTAGATTATGCTTCGATTAAGCCCCGTCAAAATATTTGATGATAAACTGTTATGTCGACGGCGAAGGACTAGTATTATTGGTTTTATTATTAATATAAATCCTTGAAATTTTTTGGTTCTTAATTTAACATTGCATTAGTTTTACAGTTTTTAACACACTGTACCGAAACAATATCATAAAAAATATACTTGAAGACATCAGGCCCCTGGTGTAATCGCCTCATCTAAGATTCTGAGTTCGATTCTCGGTGGAGGCAAAACCGAAGCCTTCCTGTACTAATTATTACCTAATTAATATCTTCATAATTAAAGAAATAATGGTAAGCAATAAATTATTATGAAGTTGTGTTTTAATAGTAGTTTATGTAACTGTCACATAATATAGGTTATCAAAACAAGAGCGTGGTTTTAAAAAACGAGCCTTGGCCAATTTTGTAATAGTATCACGCGAGTGTTTTAATACCGAATTATGTGCAGTTACACACACTACTTTACCTACACTCATTATATATTCAATGAAATAAAACAAAAAAATAATTATTTTTATTTATTGTTGGCTGTCTGGAAAACATTTGCCATAGTTTTGTGCGTTTTTTAAGAAAAATAAGTGTTGCATAATAAGTCCAACCTGCTGCATAAAGGTTTAAAATTTTCGTTTTTATCATCTGTGTTAAAAAGAATGTCATTATGAGTTCGAGTCTGAGTTCATAATTCGAACATTATAACATGAGTGTAGATAAAAGTAATATTTCATTGTTAAGCTATAATCAACCTTAGGAACATCGTAAGAAGTCGCATTTACGTGTGTGATACCAGTGATACTCGTTTCATAATAGCCTCGGCAAGCCAGATGCTTGATGCGATAATTGGGGCTCTGAATATTTTAGCTTAACAGAGAATTTCAATTTAGTTTACAAATTAATTTCTCAAGAAACAGCCCAGGCTACCGTGACACGATTTTAAGCTCGCGTGTCTATCAAAGAGGATTAGTAAATCCCATGAGGGTTCAATGACTCCAATTGCTGACGGTAATTTTCCACATTGACATTTTCATTTCGGAATTGCTTTAATACCAAAGGTTTTCCTCTTATCTTTTTTAGATATATTTAGAGTGTTGGTCACAATAAATCATTTTAGGACGCAGAGACGCGTTCTTCGGCCGTCGACCCCCTAAAAAAGATTTTTAAACGCAATTCTTTAGTAAGAAGCTTAGCAGCGTTCTTCTAAGAATTGAATAGAATAATGTACAAATATTAGGTCCTTACCTATGAAATTGGTGTTTTGTATGGAGATTTTGGGGATGTCTGCATTTTACATACTAACATTTTATCAGTTTTCTTCACAACGACAAATCCAGATATAATAATATTTGGCATGTATCATTAGACAAGCTTTAGCAATATGTGTGTGAACACGCTTGATAAAAATTATTCATTGTTTTTATGTTAATGCAAATAAAATGATGTATTCGGGAGGCAGTTAAAAATAATTGTCTTTGTGTCTAATTTTAACACAATTAAACTTACAAAAAATTATCAAATTAAATAATACGAGCTCAAATATATGGTCTGTTTTTAGAAGAGGCAATTATTTTATAAGAATGTTCTGAAACTTAATAGTTACGGACAATTTGCTAAGACAGAATAAAAACACCAATTTCATAGGCAAGGACCCAATAGAAAGTACCTGTAGTTGAAATCGAAGTCGACGTGTTGAAGTAAAATCCTGTTAACTCACATGACACGGCTATTTCGTTCAGCAATCCCTTTACCTTTACATCTCACAGGGGAAAACCCATTGTCTTGGATACAGGGCAGTTCCAGGATTTAATGGCGCGATATAAATTAGAGTTATGACCTTATGACGTTATAAACACGTAAGTAGGTAGGAATCTTATTACATACATACATATAATCACGACTATTATCCTCTACGGGTTAGTCAGAGCTTAGGCAAGAGCGCTGCAAAAGCATTGCCATAGTCTGCGCTTCACCAGCAGCAACTGCTCTCAGCGTGACAGGTGAGCCCGTCGCCGCTATAAGCTATTGGATGGTTGTGCAGTTCTAAGTGAATTAGTCGCATTTTACGACGCCCAACGGAAGAGACGGGTAGGTAGTATTCGTTTAATGAGCCGCTACCACGGCTTATTAGGTGATTGTTATAAAAATATACTCAGTGATCTATGCATGAGGCAACTATGATAGACATGCTGGAAAAAGTGGTTGGCGGTTCAATTTTCCTCACAAGTAGGTTCTATTGAATTTGTATAAAGGACATCATGCAAAACGGGCCCTTTTTGTAACACTAATGTTTAAGTAATACATGCACAAATGTTGACTAGCTGTTGCCCACGACTTCGTCCGCGGTTACTATGGTTTTGAACTATCCCACGGGAACCCTTTTATTTTCTCTCAAAGTCTCAACCCAATCGGTTTAAATTGGACAAAGTTTCATACAAACTTTCATCCATGGGGGGAGGCATTAATCAAAATCCTTTCTTAGCGGATGCCGACGTCATAACATCTACCTGCATGCCAAATTTCAGCCCGATCCGTTCTGTGGTTTGGGCTGTGCGTTGATAGATCACTATGTCAGTCAGTCACCTTTGAGTTATATACATATATATACTCGTATATGTACAGAATGTTCTAAATAGCCCGCACCCATACTAAATAAAATTGCATAATTGTTAATGATGTGTGAAACGGAGAGGGACTGACAAATCACTACATTACGACCCCACAGGAGTAGGCAGTGGTGATACAACACCCTTTCGCCTCACTTTTAAGATGCCTATAGCATAGTATACCTATACCGCTTTATTAATAAACTAAGAATATCTTTATGCCTAGTTTAACTCAAAATACTGCTTAGCAATATTACACCTACCGCCAGTATAAGCGCTCGCGAGGACTGGACAGAATTTGGAGTAAACTGTACTTCAGCTACATTCAAACTCTGTTTCGTGCTCGGAGAGGGATACATTAATAATCATCTATATTTCTTAATTGCCTACATATCGTTTTGTGTACTAACAGGACATATCTAACAAAGAGCGTCTAGGACAAAGGGTGCCTCGTTCACTAGCGATTTTATGTCGTATTCCACAGTAATACGACTCTACTTTAATTGACTAGTTTCGGTAACAGATAGTAGTAAAACACAGACACAAAAGACAATACAGCAATCATTAATTAAAAGCTCTTTCAACATTTTCTCCGGAATTTAATTATAGTCGGGAACAATCGGTCACTTACCTGAAACAAAGAAAAAAGCATTGTTAATTTGATACATTAATAAGGCTTCGAATTAAATTATATTACTACAAGATGCGGCATATAACTTTGGTATTGACCGTGACCAATCTGCGCTTACTATCTCATCTCATCCGTAATGAGCGGCCGCTGATTGGCTCTCCAGTCATAATTCGTCTTCCGCATTGGTGCCACGTCAGAACAATGCACAGCTATTGGCAGCTATCACCTCCACGTAACGGTCATGCCCATTCAACACCAAAGATGAATGCCGCTAATTATATAAGGTTTAAAATAATATTAAATTGATGCTGACAAATCACCGAGGTGAATAGATGAGGAAGACATGTTCGATGGCAACGGCAAGATGGAAAGGAAATAATATTGTGAACGTGCAAAAACACAAAGAATAAACAGAACAGACAGCAAATATTTTTTATATCTTTATTAAAAAAGATACATTCATTCAACAGGAGTATAATATTAAAGTTCATTACCGCGAGCGCTTGTAGCAAGTACAACCACAGCGCTTTGACTGTGATTGTAATCGATACACGCGGCCGGATTCCGAGAGTAAGGCTTTTCATGAGAAGAACCCGGCAAGAAACTCATGAGCCACTTTTTTTTAAATAGCCAATCATATATCACCAATTACTCAACCAATTACTAGCAAATTTCCGTAGAAACATGAAGTGCAAATTAATTGAAACCAGCTTCTACTTAATTAATTCATACAAATGTATTTCAGTGTTACTGTTTACCCAGTGTATGGCAACAAGCTTGGCTTAGTGGAGACTTAAACATATCAGGGTTTTAGCACCTTAACCTACCCCTTCGGGGATATGTTATATGAATGTTACTGTAATAACGCGCATTGTGAAAGATTTGTAATGAAAAATCATAACTCTATCCCGTATACGTATTCCAAATATGTATACTGGGTGGAAAAATTTTGTGCGCCCTGGAGGGGAAGTACCTTAAATATAAAAAAAAACTAAATTTGCAAATAGGAAATACTATTAATTTCAAAATAAAGCAAAACTGCATTCTCAGTTTTCTCTAAAAAGCTTACCCAAGCCGGGAATCAAACCAGCTTAAAATAAAAAAATAAAGGTAGCTATTTTATTTCACTAATCGATTAAGTCCTTGCTGAAAATAAAATTTCTCTATGAAACCTTAAATATTACCGTGCTTAGGGTGTTAACATGTAAAACGTAATGAAATCTAACATTCATTATGAATTCCGTATTGTATAGAAAATTGTACTTTGCAAGATACATCAACGAAACAATGTATGCACGATTTATATCCATAAATTTTAGTCTTTAAATGTTATATTATAAAATAAGACAAATTTAAAAGCACATTGGTAATAAAAGCTTTTGTGTATGAAATATTCGATTTAATGGATATCTTGCACGAAATACTAGTGTAGGATTTAATATTTCTTGGAGAATTATTATTTTGAATAGAATGTTTCGGTTAGTAGAATAAAAAAGCAATATTATTTTTTTTTTTAGATGGTCCGATTCCTGGTTTGAGTAAGCTTTTTTGAAAAAACTGAGAATGCAGTTTCGTTTCCTTTTGAAAATAATAGTGTTTTTCCTATAAGTAAATTAAACAATAGATATTTAAGGTGCTTGCTCTCCAGGGCCCATGACAATTTTCCACTCTGTATACTACGATCAAGTAGCATAATTAAATACTAATCAGACGAACAAATCAGCAAAATAACATATAAATGGGTCAGCGTAGATAGATATCTATCTCCACATATAATATATGATTTCTGTGAGACTAATCAGAACAGTGAATTATGTTCATAGTTCAGAGAAAGTAGATGAGATAAATAACAGTTATAACTCAAGTCATTACATGTCCCTTGGTCAAGAAAACTGGTCAAAAATGCGATCAATGTTACACTGGACTATTCGCAATTGGTCAAGTAAAAATAATTAAACAAACATATATAAGGAGCAACATATGAATTTTTTTATTCTAAGATATTGACATACATAAATGCACTATGGCATTATGTCCGCCATTGTACTTGTGTGCAAGAAGAATAAATAAATACCTAATGAAGTTTGAAATAAGTTTCCCTGAAATTTATTGTTAATGAATTAAATTGCTAAATGTGGCGTGGCGTGTGTGTGTGTGTGTGTGTGTGTGTGTTTTGTATGGCTAAATGTGGTCTTAAGGAACACAGTGTTCCTTGGACTCTGCCTACGGGATTGCAGGCGTGATTGTATGTAAGTATGTATGTAAATAAATAGCTTTGGTAATGAAACACTGTGATCTCTTTTGTTTTAAAGCAATATGAAAGAGATAGGTATCTCATTGAATCTAAGTTTGACACTCTGCCTTTATAAACGAACACGTAATAAAATTTTCGGTTCCCAGCCAACTCCAAGTAAACTAGTTCTTGGTAATGAGATTTGTTTTATCAAGATTCATAAAGAGATATTGCAAGTGAAAAAATCTTTTTGAACTTAGAGCCATTCGGTATAATACTTGAACTCTGCCGTTGAAATTACACTTTAATAGAGGTAGTTTCAGAGCAACGCACAGTGTAGAAATCGCGCAATCTAGGGGGACTTAATTCAAAACTATTTTTTGTTGTTGTAAAATTCTCCCATATAGGGAAGGTAAGGGGAACGAAGCCAAGCGGCCATGTCTTCGGTAAGGTTATTTTTTCGTTTATTGTTCATATCCATGGATACAGTCCTTAAGTCGTATACATTGTGTATAGTCTAGTCTTTAGTAGTATTAAGTCTTCATTTGCACCGAAATGCAAGTGTAATACATTTCAATGCATCCCGGGAGAGATTGGTGCCAAACAGTCGATGGTAGGTAGACACTGTGGTGCTAATCAGATACCTTTTCTTGCCTCTTGAGCCTCTTCCGATAACTCAACAATCGGCAAAATACACGAAACAAAGTCGCAGGCATCAAATAAAACTTTATGAACATTAACTAGCATGTGTCCCATGAGTATTCCCTAAGGTAAAAAAATAAAATAAAAATAAATTAAATTTATTTTTATTTTTTTTTTCAGGCAATTGTACACCCAAATTGGCAATAAAAATAAACACAATCATTAATAATAACGGTATAAAATCAAATAAAGGTAAAGGTCAGTAAAGGTGTCTGGTTTCTTCTGTGTAACTATTGAAGGAATCTGCTAAAATTATACACATGAAACTAATTATTAATTCAATATATACATTGGAAATGAATAATAATATAAGTTATTAAGTATAGCACCTAAAAAGTCGGCGTGCTGTGTTGCGGTCATTGGTATTGCCCGTTTGCTGAGTCGGCAAATCTACCAATAAACCTAATTCACTCCTGTATCATGTTTGTGTGTGTGTCATTCTTTCCTGAACTTTATTTTCTTGACCTTTCGCTTGCCAAATTTTTATATCGATCCTGTCATTTGAAGTCCAATTAGCAAATGTATGGCGATCGCAAAATGTATCAATTGTTCTCAAAAGATAAGACTCTACGCTATAAAGTAAAACAAAAAGAACACCGGGATATTGTATATTTTATTTCTAGACGCATTTTATTTTGCAGCTTATCTCAAAATGCTTATTGTAACTGATTTATATAAAATACACAATACAATAAAAAAACAAAAAACAAGACTGTATGTTAATTTGATTTGTTTTTTCAAGTGAAAATAACACTTAAATTCTATTCTTCATATTGTGATAATACAGGGATTTTATTTACCCACTTAAACATATTTTATTACTTTTTTAATTTCTTACAGGAAATTTAAATAAGTAACTGTAATAGATAGGGTCTCAGGTATAAATAAAATTAAAACTATTATAAATTGCTGTCATAGTCCGCGCTTTAACAAGCAGCGACTGCTTTGGCGTGATTTTTGTATGAACAGCTAAAAAAAATGTTGATTCAAATCCCTAAAGATTACGAAATTCCCACACTGTGCAGCGCCTGGCTGGCGAGATTTCCATAATTTCAAATTGTATCGAAATTATGACGTGTAGTCGCGTTGCTCAGAAACGTGCCTAAGTCATACAAGTTGAATGATTTTCCACTGAACAAACTTTTAGATTTTTCAGCGCACCGCTAAATTTAGGTGAATTTTTCGGTCCGTGCATGTATCTCATAGCTCGTAAGTACTTTTTAAATAATTTGTGCGATTTAAATTATTTTATCGTTAGGATGTTGCAATAGGCATTAAATACAAATACGCTTAATTGTCAAATCATGGCTGAAAATGGCTTCAATACGTAAAAGCTTTGATTTATGTAAATATTGTACATTGTTCATAAAAATCCCTTGCCGCAGTAGAAAGTGTATCGGTGAGTCATGCAAAGGAGTCGAGCCGCAGTGGGGTCAACGACCTGTTAACGATCGGCGGTGAACATACGGTCGCGAAAAATGGGGAGCTTAGGCTGCCTGTCCACATACGTGGGAGCGAAGAATTTTAAGGAATGCTGGTTATCCGTGATATGGGGACTGCAAAATGATGCTGTGACCGCACTGCTTCAGTGGACAGGTAGCCTTACGACCCCACCACGCATCACCGGTTGGGACGTATCTTTCCGGAACAGGTCGACACTGTTCCGACACATTTGACGGGTTTCTTGAAGCAATACATACATTTTGAATCCATGTTTGAACTCTGTCATAGATACATTAATCCGATTTACTGTTTCAAAGACGGCAAGATCTTGAAAAACTGACACCAGAAAACTAAGTGGAAAACCAGAGTTAGACTGAAAGCTGGCATAATTTTTTTATCTTCAAGTGGAAACTTTTCGTATGCAGTCGTGGGACAATGTGTTTTTTATTCACATGTTGGCGAATAAGCAGACTCATATGATTATAAATGGCTACCGCCGTAGCCTAGAATATGTGACGCTAATAAATGCATCTGCTTGCATCTACTACAGTCTACAAGGCTATGCTTGATACTATTCCAAAAGATCTTTAAATCTTCTAAGGTTCTCTTAAAATAAACTTAACAAACAGCTGAATTATAAACATTGTTCAGGGATATGAGTATCGGATTATTAAGGTAGCGAGCAGTGCATAAAAGAAAGTAATATGTTGGGCCGGGAGACAGATATAGGTTAACTTGAGTGAATTAAGTTTGTACCAATGAGCGTACGAATAAGACAAATTCCTAATTATTACATAAAGCCAGGTGATATTATTAAATTGTTCGATATAAATATAATATGAAAATTTAATGAAAAAATTAAAATTTCTCTTCAACTCATCGCTGTGACCTATACCTAAGAGTGGTTTCATAGGTACGCTTGCAGCCAACGTACTTATGAAACGTCCCTAATTACATTATGTACATTGTATGCGAAATTATACGAAATTATAATAATCCTAAAAAAGTAATACAATCCGCAACATATCCCGTACCCCAATTAACAGCGACGCAGAAGTTTTTTATATAATCTCCTGATTAGAAACGACCCCAGTCGGACGTGCGAACTCCCCGAGGATTGTACTGTAGCCAAAATTGGGGAGATAGAGGACCCCACAATCATCCGACGCAGCAAACAGACCCAGTGGTGATTTATATTCCCTAGTAGACTAGTTAAAGCCAGTTCATTGCAGTGTGGGATTAAAAGCTTGATTTTAGAACATGCATACCTTTCCATGCAGTTCACAATTTACGACGAACTAAAGATCTTTAATTCAAAATTAATAAAAATAAAGTATAATCTTTTACATATTAATAAGAATTGAAGAAAGAAGTAAAAGACAGAGAGATATGGAGTAATTCACATTTCGTTTAGATGTAAAATCTCGTAAATTGCATTATGAAAATGCGATGGGCGTTACGCAAGACGACATTTTATCTGGCAACGATGTCCTCCATGTAAATCGTTTGAAATATTTGTTGCTCAAGCAAGAGATCTTGGATTAGTATCCGTTCCATTTACATAACTGATTACCATTTCGAAAATTAAATCGTATTTAAATTTTGAACAGCGAGGAACAGGGCAAATAAACGTTCGTTCGGGCAGGCACCCTCTTTATTACTGTCGCGGTAATTTTTGGTTCACTTGTCGGTTTGTAAAAGAAAATGAGCCAATACAGTCTTTCTTCAATAATGCGATCATGATATGTGTGAGAATAGAACGCTAACCCAGTTTATATTAGTTTAATCTAGTCTGCAAACTAACTACACAATTGAAAGGTATTCCTGCATGACTTAACTAGTCAACGGTTAGAAAACTAGATACAATTGAAACATCTTTTGTTTGTGAACACCAGTGTTCGCGCTGACCATCAAAGGGTTAATACCATTTGTAGGTCGAAGTCGCCCCTGCACATCTAATGGAAATACTTCCTGGTCAACAAAGTATACCCATTGCCATCTTGGTTCACAGAGTTGATTGGATTCCAATGTAAAAAAGGAAAAAATGTAAAGGACATGAATATTTCCACTTTATAGGCCTGGCTTGGATGGTTATATCGGGGGGTTTTAGTGGGTATTCTCAGCGGTGGGCTGAGCGGTCCCACAGACGCCTATCGCCTAGCCAGCGATAGGTAAGGTCCGCAAACAGGATTTTGTCCCCGTTAACATAAAAAACAACATAAAAAAGCAGCGTTAGCCGAGTTGGGACGGATGGGGTCGCGAAACTCGCTGGTTCGATCCCACCGCCTGTACCTCTGAGTTTGAATAAAACTTATGTACAGTTCATTGTGAATATCGCTTGCCTCACATTGTGCCCGGTGCATGGCAACAGGCTCGCCACCTGTTACATTGGAACCTAAGATATCTGACGAAATGTGGGTGTTTACACCTCTTCAGGGAAAGAGGCATGATGATATGTTATGTTATGTAACATAAAAATGGTACTAAATAAAATAATGGGATAATTTAACCACCGACTTTTGCATTAAGGCTTTAACTTTACAATAAAGGGCTTTCTTTTCTATTCTAAAATAAAGTAATCGAGGCTTCAGTTCCACTGTCGCTATCCTTATAATCTGCCTGCCCATCAACTGCTAAGCCAATGACGCTGGCTGACGAAGCTTAAACGACATTTATTGAAGCACAAATAGATGTTCAGTCAAATTTAATAAGGCATTGACAATAAAGTCTGGTATAACTGAAATTTCCTCTTAAAATCTTATATTATTATTTTAGTTTATCCAGAAACACAATACAAACTGCGCACAAATTATCCAAAAATTTATTTCAGCTGTAAAACATTAATTTTTACGTATAATAATCGCGCCTTGTCTATAAAGAAACTTGCTGAGTTAAAATAACACACATCCTCAGCCTATATACGTTCCACTGCTGGGCACAGGCCTTCCTCATGGAGAAACACATGAGGAGTATGGGCTGTAACACCACCACGCTGGCCCAATGCGGGTTGGTGGGTAGAAACAGGGACCAACGGCTTATCGTGCCTTCCGAAGCATGGAGGAGCTCGAGATCAAAAAATATTATTAATTATTATAGGAGTATTTCCAATTCTTAAGGCAAATGATGATATTCTCAGATTAAATTGGGTGATCCCAAGGAGAGCGATCATCCTAACATTAGCAATTACTCATCTCCGAGTTTAGCCGATTAGGGGTATAAAAGAAATTTATTAGATATTACCCAATCAATCAATCC
This sequence comes from Parapoynx stratiotata, assembly GCA_910589355.1. NCBI lineage: Eukaryota > Metazoa > Arthropoda > Insecta > Lepidoptera > Crambidae > Parapoynx > Parapoynx stratiotata. Next base: position 2,699,465 of record OU342458.1, read on the forward strand.
GTGTCATATTTTATTATCTCTTTTACGACAAAGAGACCATTTACTTATGATACGAAATATTATAAAGAAATAAAAAAAATGTGATTCATGTTTAATTGCATCTGTTCTCTCTAGACTTCCCTTCTCCAGCTTCAAGTGTTACTCGTCAGCTTTAACATCAAGTTCTTTTCTACTTATATTACGGATTCACACATTCGCTTCTTTCGTCTTCCTTTGATTCTAGGTTAGGTGGGTGACTTACTAATCACCCAATATTTGATTCTTTGCTCCGTTAATATTTACCAGCTTGCTGTGTTTTATCCTTTCTTTATGAAAGAAATTGGATAGAAGTAAATTAAATTAGGAACATAAATTCGACTTGTATAAATGTAAAAATTGTGTAAACGAATAAATTACTCTGAGGTTGAATTTGAATTTAACAACTGTTTGTATATGTTTTGATTTCTAAAATTATCATTTCAATTAGATGTCGAGATTCAGTTTCAAATACAGAGTAGGCAGTCAGATTAAGGTTGTTGATGAAAACAAACAAACAGTGGCAAAACAAGGCACAGCCAGAAACCAAATTGAAGCACGAGGCGAAACATCTACAAACAAAGTGATATTTCAATAACTTGTTTATGGAGTTTGGTTCTCTTTGTCAGTTATCGCTGACGCATTCATCAATGAACTTTGAAACTTGGCGAATCATACACCTTTTGTTGAACCTATTATTCTAAATGATTCTGTTTCCATTATTCTTTGTAAACAGTTTAAAACTTATTCTTGTGGAATTGTTAAGATCTTCTTGCTTTTATAATTTCATTTCGATTAATTTCATTTTTGTTATCAGATATATCTTCAACTAGTTTTTTGTTTGTAACATAAATTTTACACACAATAAAAACAGTCCAAAAATTAGTATAATTTAATATTAGGTAGGTACTACATAATGTTCAAACCTAAGTCGGGTTTAATATAATTTAATAGAAACTAGAATTTCAAAACGTACCTCAAAACTTGATAATTGCTCGAGGGTTTTATAAATTACCTGGTTGGATTATATTCTACGAGTATTCCTTCATATACCTTTATTACAAGCAAAGGTAATCAAATTTAAACTCCGGGAGTTGTGGTAAACTCAAAGTCCACATTTTTAATTAAAAAAACTGAACCCCATTAAGTATAAAAGTACCTATGTAAATGGGGGATGGTATGTTGCCATACACAAGCACAATGCAAGCGTGGTTTCACAGGTGGGCATAATCTGTACTCCAAGTAGAGAGTAGCCAGTCCATCTAACTCAGCTAACGTTGCCATATTTTAATAACATAACATATAATCACGCTTCTATCCACGAAGGGGTAGAAACAGGTGTTAAACACCCACATTTCGCCAGATACGTTAAGTCCCCATGTAACAGGTGGCGAGCCTGTTGCCATGCACCGGGTACAATGTGATGCAAGCGATATTCACAATCAACTGTACTAAGTTTTATTCAAAATTAGTGATACAGGCCTTCCCCACTCGGCTACCACTGCCTTCTAATGATGAAGCTAAAATACTGATTTCTGATTTTTATATACAACGCATTCATACTCTCACAGATCTAGCAGTTATTACTCTTTTGTCTTGTCGAACAATGCATCTGTGCCAGGCTAGACCACACAAATAAAGTGAATACATAAATATTAACGACCGCCACCATAGATTGATATGTCATTCACACGAGGGTTGGTCGCAGTAAGTTGGCCTATTCGTAGCCATTGTTCAGCTGTGAATAGCTATCATAACGTACGCCCAATATCGATATTATATAGATTAAGTGCCTGTATTTGTTAACAAAATAGTATTTGGTGCGGTTGGGGGAAACGGATTTTCTCGTGCTAGATGGCATAGGTTCGACCAATGTCTGCACCATTGTGTTTGGAAAAGATGTGCAGTTTAATCTCAGTATTGCTTACCTTACGGTAAGTAAAGAAAAGGATTACAAGATACCCAGGACACTAGCTATAGATGGTGTGAAAACTGTAAAACTCGCCATCCATAAAATGCAATTGCGCTACCAGAATGGTTGCCTGTGGTATACAAGCTATACAGACCGATAAGGTGAGTGTGACTGACGCAGTTCATTTTTGCCGCATCAGCTACCCTTGCATCTTGACTGCGCTCTTAGTCAACATTCAAAGTGCGTATAAGAACAAGATACATACATATAATGACTATTATCCCCTAAGGGTTAGTCAGAGACTAGGCAAAACTACCACAAAACCAGTCCACTGCCATAGTCCGCGCTTCACCGAGCAGTGACTGCACTCAGCGTGACAGGTGGTGAGCCCGTCGCCCTATAAGCTATTGGATGTTGTGCAGTTCTAAGTCCATTAGTCGCCTTACGACAGCCAAGGGAAGAGATGGGTTGGTAGTATTCTTTTAATGGCTACTACCTCACGATTCTAACATTAGAACAAAACCATCGTATTCTCTAGAACTTAAAGTAGTAATGCCTTGTCAAAGTAAAACTAGGAACAAACGTTCAAACCTTACTTCAAAACACCATACAAGCAAATGTTAATGAGAAGCGAAAGTTCCGAAGAACCCCATAACCCCTTAACATTACATCCGATTTACTTAGTAGCGTAAGCCGCAAGCCCGGGGACTGGGTCGCCGTGAAAGAGCACAAGAAAGGAATTCGTTAATAATATTCCAATGATATTTTCTAAAGTGATCGCATACGTAGAGTTTTCATAGCTTTCTTATTCGTAGAAAATCTAATAATATTGGCGCTGCTGTGGTATGTTTAATCAAAAGCAGATTGAATAGTAATGTGATAAAACTGGAAGTTTTTACACCTAGATAACCGCTAGTTCGTGTATTGTTCTATAATTTTCAATGTATACAGCTGAAAACGAACTTTTATAAACGAACAAAGCGAAATAAATATATCGATAAAATATAATTAGGTGAGTGAATTTCAAAGTTTCCTGACTGAACATCCCAAGAAGCTAAACCAATTTTTTGTCAATAAATAATATTTCTACAACATACCTACACGTCTGTTCAGGTTAGATACAAAACTAAAGTAGTAGATACTTGTATTGATAGTTATCATAACCCATGAATGCTTAATTTCTTTCCTGTGTAAAAGGGGCAAACGGGCAGCCGGGTCACCTGATGGTAAGTGATCACCGTGATCATAAACATTCATACCCATCATCAACTAGCCCCATTTTAAGCAACTAATGCTGCTTGTGTAACGGACACTAGATGACGGATAAATATATTTAATAGATAAATACATATAAAATCCTGAATATATATAAATATATATAAACATCCAAGACTGGAAAACAAATGTCTGAAAATTTACCCAAACATTGGCCCCCACCGGGGATCGAACCCAGAACCTCTCGAGATGGCGACGCTTTGAGACCAACATACAGACTCGACCACGGAGGTCGTCACTTGCGGACTCGGTCGGACTATGATTGCTGTATTCTGATTCAGCTTTCTTGATCAAGGCATTATACACCCTAATCAGTACAACATTAGGTACAAATATATATTGAGGCCTGTCTTTAAATTAGGCCTCCAAGAATAGACTGTTGAATTGATAATGCGAGTACTGACGCCAACAATCAACAGAGCTAGGTAATTAGCCTTCGCTATGGTGAAACATTGCATATCTATTTTAGGGCTAAATTATAATTGCTGGGATATATGTCTAGAAATTCTTGTATGTGGCATTGTTCTCAGCCTATTATACGTCCCACTGCTGGGCACAGGCCTTCCTCATGGAAACAAACACATGACATTACTTTGACATAAAATATAGGCTCCTAACTTGTAGAAAAAAAACTGGACTCTTCTCGAGACTGCTTCAGTTTATGATCGCAAAACCAGCAGACATTTCTGTTTGCACAGCAGCAAACAGATCAACCTTTAAAGATCAACCACACAATTTTAATTTAAAATCTGTATATTTTATTAAAACTTCAAAAGTTTTCATAACAAAAATACGTCTGCGTCTCATTTGTTTTGGTTGACCCAAAAAACAGACGTCATAGTTGTTTTTCAACACGCTGACTTTTAACGCTGACATAATACACTATAAATTTTAGTCCATTTTCAATTTTATAATGAAACCTCAACAAGAATCTAGCCCCTAGCATGACACGAAATATATAATATTCTAAAGAGAAATAAAGTTCTTTGAACACCACATACTCAATATGTTTTTTTTTTTTTCAATATAAACAGAAACATAGGATTTTTATATTCATGTACGTTATAAGAATTAAGAACAGATTATGACGAATGTATCCACAGATACACATTTACATAAATGAGGCAAATGCATTTAATGGGTAAGCCGTTTCTCTTATTAGTTCTGCACGCGTCCGAATGGCAGCAAAAACAAAATATGCTTCATTGTAACATAAAAAAAAAAAAAAAAAAAAAAAAAATAATAACAAATAATAATAAAAAATTAATTCAATAAAATTTTTTTTTTAATCCGAAATAATTTTTTATTATTATTATTGTGTGATAATTGGCGGAGAGACATCGGCGGCATCGGTATATTTCAATCAGTTTGGATCTCCCGTCTCAAAATTACGGCTGTGACGTCACAGTAGCCGTTAAAAAGTGGACACGCTTGGTTTAAAAACAAAACATTATACTTGCGTTATCTTTGTAAAAGTATATCTGTGATTGTATCTTTGCCTACATCGAAAGCCCAAGCGTTCGAACCGCAACGTCACCGAGCTCGTATACCATGGCATATAATACAACAATCATAAGTCACAATGCGGTCCTGTCATGATTAGTTCGACGTCACGTTAACGTCGATATGTCAAAACCATTACCCGTTATATATCCGCATATTTATCATTACAAAGCTTACGTCATCTAGCCTCGTTTTGTATATAACGACCCTAGCCACCCGTCATAATATCCATTACGCCTCAACCAGACTGATATGGCTCGTATCTTGCTCAAAATATGTGTGTATTGAAAATTGTTCCATTCGTGGCACCTCTTCCCTATACCTGTGAACAGAAGTACCTACTGCTGGCTATGCGGTAGGCGTCTAAAGGACCAGCTATGCTGGCACTGCCCACTTAGGTAACTTCTTCGTACCTGCCCATTCGAATATCGCGGGAACGACCACGCCAAGACCCACATAAATATTGGGTCCTTACCTATGAAATTGGTGTTTTTTTTCTCTCTTAGTATTTTGTCTGTATCTATTAAGATTCAGAGTATTCCTAAAAATAATTACCTCGTCTAAAAATAGACTATATTTTTGAGCTCTTTTGATTTGTTTTGATAATTTGTTGTAAGTTTAATTGTGTTAAAATTGGACACGGAGACAACTCTTTTTAAGTGCCTCCCGAATACATCATTTTATTTGCATTCACTTAAAAACGATAAATAATTTTTATGAAGTGTGATATTACACATATTACTAAAGCTTGTCTAATGATAGATGCCAAATATTATTATCTTTGGATTTGTCGTTGTGAAGAAAACTGAAAAAATTTTAGTATGAATGGTTTTTTTTTTATGAAATCATCATATAGATATTTTATGTACCTACGTCAATTCAAAACACAAAACTCTGTGTATCTACAACATAAAATCTGAATTTGAAAGCCAATTTTCCCTACTAATAAAAAATATAACTACCTTCTTTCATTGATAAGTGAGAGAAGTGTTGTGCGCTTAAAAAAAAAAGAAATTAAAAAAGTTCGAAGTGCGAGCAATTATGAGGGAGAGAGCTCACGAACTCATGAACGTTCACTTTTTGACACTTCAACATAATTTTACCACTGTTTAAATAACAGTTACTAATAAATATGAAAATGTGAGTGCACAGTGGGTGTATTCACTTTGCCTCTGGTATATTTAACGTTACAAATTTTAATATCTGAAAAGTTATTTTAAAAGAAGTCAGTTCTTACATTACAATACTTTCATACAAATAACCGGAAAACAGAAGATATTCTTGAAAGTAGTTATATTGTTTCGAATACTTAAAGTATTGCAAACAATTATTAATAAGAAAGAATTTAACACGATCAAAGTCAAAAGCTAAAAATAACCAATCAAATTCTGGTCACAACGAAATTCCTGCAAATTCTTTAGACGGCTAACTCACATACATAATATCACGCCTTTTCCCCGAAGGCGTAGGCAGGTGTTACCACCCATATTTCAAGCAATATTCACTGTGAATTGTACATAAGTTTTATTTTATTTTATTTTATTCGGATAGCTAACAGCAATATTCAAAAACGTAACATCAATATTAAAAACTAAATGCCAATGAAAAGCTATCACAAATAGCCATAATTAAAATAGAACATAGAAAAAAGGAAATAGCCTAATAACTAAAAACAAGGCCACCAAAACCAAGGAAGCCAACACATTCACACACATTGCTGCTCTAGTAAAGCTTTTTTGATGCTAAGGATACTATCACAAAATATGTCTACATTAACACCAAGTCCATTAAATAAGTTGCAAGATCTAATAATAAAACTGTTATGCCTGTAGTTATGCCTGTTTATTATAGTTTTATTCAAACTCAGTGGTGCAGGCGGTGTGATCGAACTCGCGATTCCCGTTTAGGTACTCGCTATATAAAAATTCCATTGATTTAGGATTTAGGAGCAAGAAATCCTAATTAAGTACAAACCGCCCAATAGAATAAAAGAAAGCGAATGAATGACAGATACGAGAATGTTAAGTTTTCGTGAGTAGTAAGAGGCCATAGCGTCCCCGTTTGTTCTAAGAGACGAAGAAATTGGACATTTACCAACACAATGACAATTTTTTTTTGCCATGTTTCCAAGCTTTTGTGTACCTGATATATCCTAAATATATGGAAAATCCAGAGGGGCAGCCAATACAAGGTAACGAAACACTGAGCAGTGAGTGCACAAACGTAGCAAGTATAAGCAACAATTTAGGTCTCTCTTAAGCCAAGAGAGGGTTCTTTGTAAATGTTATTTTGTCGCAATACTTTTTCCTTCCCCATTTCTTAACTTCGGCGAACGTGTACAGAATACACATTGTTTATTACGTTAATAAGGCTTCTCATTGTTGAGTTTATTTAGAGTTAATAGAATAGGGGAAAAATATAGAGAAATGAAAGTTTGAAATAATGGCACACAAAGCCTTTCTCAACCGCGGTCAATCAAGTACACTCACTCACCTGCAATGAAATATATAGAATTGTGTTTTTAGAGTGATGTAATAAGGTTCAAATTTGAATGAAATTGTGTAAATGTTAGTGCATGGGACAGTTCACCAGCCAGATGGCTACTATCGTCAGACCTCCGGGACTTGATACGTTTTCATATATTTAGTGGATATTATAGAACATTGATATAACCTTTGAGATTTAGATATCAGACGAAATTAGGGTATTTACACCTCTGCGAATAAAAGAGGAAGACATGTATCGACCCTTAAATTTGGAAAAGGTCAGGAAAAGAAGAGGATAACATATACCTGTAATCTTATATCTTTGCGTGAAGGACATGGGTTACGTTGTAAATATTTATTTATAAATAAACTCTAACTTTATGCTTCTAAAATTAAAGTTACGAAAATACCTTGTCGCTTACAACTCCACGTGAAGACTAGTGACCCGACATGATTGAATTGGTACACCACCAAATGACTCGAGGAAAAGGAAAAAGAAATTTTCCTTTCCAAAATATTATGGTTTCCACTTTATTACCGGAAGGTAAAAAGCTGCGTGAAGCTTTTATGCTTTTATTTTCCTTATTACTTAAAAAATAAGATTAAAAAATAAAACATCAAAGGTTTTATACAATTCACATGAAGTTCGTAAAATATGACAATATAAGTGCGGAATATTATAATAACGCCAACGTTCGTATAATAAAAGTGTCAAGCAAGAATATAACCACAAAGTATTATGTATACATCCAGTAATACTGTTATACGTACAGGGCCACAAACTAATCTGATCTGGTGGCCAAAATCGGAACTAAACGTCGCCATTATGATTGTATTGTCAACTAGCTGTTGCCCGCAACTTCGTTCCCGGTTACTATTGTCTTTTGACTCGTCCTAAGCCTATATACGTCCCACTGCTGGGCACAGGCCTTCCTCATGGAGAGACACATGAGTTGTTTTTTAACTATTCCACGGGAACCTTTTAATTTCCCGGAATTAATCCGTATAAACAGACAGAGAAACCAAAAATCTATGTATGTGTATTAATTAATATTCCAATATTTCCAATAATTAAATTATTTTTTATAATGTATTCATAAAATTACTTTGTATCAATGTGTTTTTTTGTTTTTCTGTAATTTTGTGCACTTGTATTATTATTAATCTCTCCATCGACAGGTTGTCTGGAAAAGATCGCTGCCTAGCGATAAAACCCCTAATTGTAGCATTAGATTAGATTTAACAAATTTACTGTTTATACTCCTGTTTGGTGTACACGATAAAGAGTTATCTATCTATCTAAATTTAATACAAATACTTGACGCTAAAACTAAATTACAGTTAGTTTTTTCCCCAATGAACAATAGGTTAAACGTAAAGACTCCGCATATTTTATTTTCTAAATAAGCTAGAAATCAAAACATCGTAAATAAAACCCTCACACACCAAATTTGCATATCGCGTCAAACAAATTCCTTCACTAACTTGTTGTTTTGCTGTGAAATAGGCATGAATATGTATGTTCTGTTTTCAGTTCTTGGCGTTTGAGGTAATAAAGAAACATGTGTTAGCGAGTATCCTAAAATTAAATATTTTAAAAGAGGTAAAACAAAAAATCCATGATTATACTCGTAAATGCTCGAAAGTAACTGTCTGTCTGTCTCGCTTTCACGTCAAAACTACTGAACCAATTTAACCGAAATTTGGTACATAGATAGTCTACACCTGAGAAAGGACATAAGCTATCATTTATCCCGATATTCCCATGGGAACGGGCGCCATGCGGGTAAAAGTAAAAAAAAATAAAGCCCCCCAGAAAAATTAAGGACAAATATGCGCCACTATGAACTTTGCTTCTAATAATAAAGTAGGAGTAAATTTCCAATTCCACCAATTGAGGCTACTGTTCCAATTTGAAAGAATCTTTCAGTGTTGAATAGCCTATTTATTGAGGAAGGCTATGGGCTACATACCATCATACTATCTCAAAGTAACTATTCTACGCGGGTGAAGACGCGGGCAAAAGCTAGTATGTTACTTTAAAGTATTAACCATCCAATAGCTTATAGCGTCGACGGGCTCACCACCTGTAACGCTTGGTGAAGCGCAGACTATGGCAGTGGACTGCTTTTGCGGTGCTTTTGCCTAGTCTGTGACTAATCCTTAGGGGATAATAGTCGTGGTAATATGTATATATAAAGTATTAATATGGTTAAAGAACTTTATTTCTCATTAGACTTAATTTATCAAGACTTAATTAGAATGTTATCAAGACTTCTGAGATAGCTGAGTTTTTGGTAGCAAGGTATGGACCTTTCCTTAAAACTCACTTATGCAAGAAAAACTAAGGAAAACAGATTAAAAAAAACAATTTTCATAAATTTAATTTTGTATTAAAATTATTGGACATTTTTGTAGCTGTAACTTTACACAGCAGCAAGGTGGATACAGGTTGTTTATAGAGGGCTCCAATATTTAGGTAAACAACTCAAAAAGTAGGTATTTGTTACCTCGAATAATGAGAATTTGAAATTTCCGACGAGAATTTCCAGATGATTAAAATTTCAACTTGAAAGTGATATTGGCTTGTTCATTACAGGCTAAGTAAACGAATCGTCGACCTACATACTACGGTAATTGATTTAGGACATCGAGTTGTGTTGTCTTGCGCAAAGGGTTTGCATAAGAAAACACGCATTCGATGAAAGTTTTCTACAATTTCTTTGAGTGAGTGGGAATAAAAACTCTACAGATCAGCAGTAATAAGTTCTACAGATCATTTTTCCACATACATTCTTCAAATAATAATGTAAGTGTATGAGCTTGTTTCAATGATACCTTCGCCATGGTCAGGTCTTGGATGGGTGATCAAAACGGAGCTTTTGCGATTACAACCGTTTCTACCCATATAAGCATATAAGCAGAGGACGAGCTTGTTTCAATATCTACCTCTATTTTCACTGTACATACTATTAAATTAAGTGAAATCCTAGAACTGTGAAGGGAAAGAAACATTTATTTATACGAGTAGGTACTCGTATAATAAATAAATACATATAATTATATACAATTTTAAAGCAATATTCTGAATTTATCTCAAAAATAAATTGCTCTGCATTCTCTAAAACCAAAACTAACGTTCGATGATATTATGGCGGTCGGTATGACGATCGTTTTTATTTAAATCGTTTCAACCTATGCCTGTATAACGAGCACAAAGGCTGATAAAAATAAATTTTAAATATCAAAGGATTGTTTTAGAGGCAGACAAAAATGTTTGCGACACGCAAGAAGTCGAAAAAAGATATAATAAATAATGAACAAAGCTTCATCCTACGTGGGTGCCTACCCTTTTGGGGCTATCGTGACGAAAATGACTACTACAAAGAATGATTTCATTATCACAGATACAAAAAATCAATGCATCATTATTGTAATAGAAGTACAAGTTTTAGTTACAGCGATACAAAAAATCTAATTCTATACTTTAGAATACGTTTGTCCCCAAGAAGCTCACAGAGTAACGGTCGACCCAAAATATTATAGAACTCCTTTACTAATTCCATCTCAAGGCGACGAAGTATCATTACGAACATAATTCGATTATTTGTGCCAATTTGCCGAAAAACTAAATAAATGTTTAAGACCAATTAGAAATATTGAAATTCTCTATAATTTAAATACTACTGCCAATTTAGAGTTTCGGATACCTACTGAAATCTGCGCCTCTTGTGAAAAGCGACAAGACTTGAATCGGATTTATACGTTTTCATTGAGATTTTATGGAATACGCATGATATTTTCATGCACGTCATCACGACTTGCGTATACGACGTAAAAATCTCACGAGATATTTATTGACACCAGTGCAATGAAGACGTCAAATTCGCATAGGGAAAATCAAACCACATTTCACAGGAGAAGTCTAAGGGTGTTACCAGACCAATCAATCGATTGTGAATCGAGAGCAGCGATCGATGGTAGAATCGATTCATCGTATGGTAGAATCTATCGATCCACGTCGACGACTACCTAATCCATGTCATCGATCGACGATTAGTCTGGTAATAATAAACGACACCCTTAGTATTTTTTTGAGAAACTGATATCGTTGTCCCTTTGAGATATTATGCAGATTAGATGTCTGAATTACGTGGAGCAGTACACAAAGTAATTAGCGAGTTTCACCCGACTCGTGTCAAGGGTATGGGTCCCCCTAATTTCTATCGAGGTTCTGGCCCCGGGCGCAGAGAACAAAAACGGGTCGAGAAAAATGGTTGATTGTGTAACCGTGTCTAATTTAGAATTATCTTTCTTTGTTGTGTATAAAAAGGTAAATAATATAGGTTACGCAGGCGCCAAAAAATGGGTGTTATTTAAACGGTTACAATTATAATATTCGAATTTCGGTCAGCAAAAAAATACAATTGGTCACCTAAAATAACTTATTGGTCAGGAACTTTTAAGCAGCAAATATTTCTAAATTGGTCAACGAAATAACTAATTGCGCTGCAACTTATGGGCAGCAGATATTTCTAATTTGTCCGCAAAATACCTAATTAGGTAGATACTTAAATTTTTCTCTACTGCCAAAATATATAACATTTGATTTGATGACACAAATATTGCTTTTAAGGGTCATAAAAAAATAACCTTAACCTAATATCTATCAGAATACATTTTCTAGGAATTGATCCTTCATTGATCCTTTTCCTAGATTTTATACATTTCCGGTAGATTATATATTATTTAGCAACTCAACTACTCATTTTGTAGCCTAAATAACTATCTTGCTGCCCAATTAATTATTTTGCCTCCCTTATAATTATATTGCTGACAAAATATTTGCTTGCTGCCCAAATGATTTCTCGACTGACCTTTTTGTTGCTGATCAAATAATTAAATGGCTGCCCCTAGAAAACAGAATCTTGTTGACAGGAATCGAGCCCGAATGAGAGATTTGAAACCTAATAGACCATTAAACAAAATGGCGATAAAGGTTCGCAGTAATTACTACTCGAATGTAATCGTCTACCATCCCCTTTATACATTGCAGACGTAATATTATTTAAGTCAACTTTTTTACTACTAAAGATTTGTTGTACAGTATACATTTTTATGTACTGTAATAATTAAAACTATATTTAAAAGGCAGCGGTGGCCAAGTTGGAACGAACGGGGCACTACTCGTTCAATACCACCGCCGCCACCACTGAGTTTGAATAAAACTATGTACAGTTCATTGTGAATATCGCTTGCCTCTCATAGTGCCCGGTGCATGGCAACAGGCTCGCCAGTTGCTACATGGGGACCTAACATATCTGGCGAAATGTCGGTGTTTAACACCTCTGACTACACCTTCGGGGACAAGAGACGTGAAGATGTGTTATGTTTATGTTTTTAATGAGTACGTTCTCAAGAAGCGTCTAGAAAGCACTTTCAATAGACGGGTACACCCGTCTGTTGAAAGTGCTTTTCCAGACCCTTTTCCAGACCCATGAAGACATTAATGAAATTGGTTAAAGCGAAAGGTGTGCCAAGAAGACACTATGCAAACCCACTGTCTGTGAACATATGTGGCAAACATATGTTTACAGCAATGTGCCTTGATTTAAGGTTCAATATCCAGTAATTTTCCTGCCAAAACATTATTAATTAGTCAGAGAAGAATGTAAACAAGTTATCGTATGATTCACCTCTATCCACCCTCAAAAAGAATGTTCAAAAAGGTAATAATACCCTAGATGATGCATGGAAATGCGAATAGGTTTTCTTTATTACATATGACAGGTAAACTCTTGGCCCTCATCTCACCTGATGGTAAGTGACGATAAGGCCGAAGGTGGAAGCGAGCTTCACCTGTAATCCTCAATAACTGAGGAACTGGCTATCTTACGTCTGATTGCCGGAACACAACAATGCATATAACATTGTTATTATGGCGACAGATTTAAGTAAGACGGTGGTAGCTAGCCAGGCGGGCTCAGAAGCCCTACCTCCAACCAAACCGAGCAGAAAAACTTCTGCCCCCATGGGGAATCGAACCCGGACCTCTCGATCAACACCCGGTGGTGTGAACCACTAGACCAGAAAGGCGGCGGCGGAGTATTCATTTAGTTCATGAAATTTATAAATAACTGACCTACTTGGTCGAGTGGTCTGTATGCCGGTCTCAAGGCGTCACCATCTCGAGAGGTTCTGGGTTCGATCCCCGCTGGGGGAAAATGTTTGGGTGATGATTTCAGGCATTTGTTCTCTAGTCTTAGATGCTTATACATATTCAGGATATTTATGTATGTATTAAATATATTTATCTGTCATCTAGTGTCCGTAACACAATTAACGCATTAGTTGCTTAAAATAGGACTAGTTGATAGGTGTGTAATGTCAGAAGATATTTATTTTATTTAACCAACGAGGATTTATTTTTAAAAATAACATTTGTCCGGTATATGAATAATCGGCTCCCGTAGACTCAAGAGTGTTGTGTTGAATGTTGAGTTCGATAAAATTCAAGCGTAAAATAAAGTTTTGTCAGCACAGGACTCTAATTGTTACACGAACCTTATAATAGAAAAGCACTACATCAAACCAAAATGTTTCCAGTTTCCACTTGAATAAAACGCGTGTTTTTATAACGTTCCGGAACATTTAGTTACGAAACGTAACACACTCAACGCCTCTCGTTTACATTCCGGCGTGCTATTTCAGAGTGACAAAGCCTTTGAAACTCTAAAAATACCTAGATGCAGCGATGCTAGCGCAAGCTACGCGCTATTTTGTATGTTGTCTTTGGAGAGTGCTGTTTTCAGTTGATTATTACAGAACATTTTGGACTTTATACTGTTGACTGATCTGGATATGACAGGTTTACGGAATTATAGACACAGAGTCATAGACACTGTACAAGAAATTCACGCGACAAGCGGAATCCTCTAGTACATAATATATTATATTTCTACAACATGAAATAGCTTTATATATAAAATACAAATATTACTGAAGCAGACAATGATTGAAACACAAAAGATATGATATGCAAACGAACGTATAAATGCAACGATTGCCTTTTTAACAATTTCGCATCGGAATGATGATTGTTAAATTATAATATGTGATGAATAATGCGTTTATAAATTAGTAATGTAAGAACTGTTCAGCAGTCCAGTCAGTCCTAAATCATGGATACACTTAAAATACACAATTAACCTTTTGTTAAATTGGTACCTTTACTATATTATATTGGTTTATGGATTAGACGATATTCGTCCTCAGCCTATAAACGTCCCACTGCTGGGACAGGCCTTCCTCATGGAGAAACACACATGAGGAGTATGGGCCGTAACACCACCACACTGGCCCAATGCGGGTTGGTGGGTAGAAACGGTCACAAATGCGACCGGGACCAACGGCTTAACGTGCCTTCCGAAGCACGGAGGAGCTCGAGATCACAAAGTCTTGGTCACCCATCCACGGCTTGACCATGGCGAAGGTAGCTTTGTTTTCGATCAATGCTAATGCGTACTGACCACTACGCCACCGAGCTCCTCAAAGACAATATTATTAAATATAAAAAAAAATAACAAAGTAAAAATAAATAAGTCAATTCTTCAAACTTATAACACGTTTTCTATCATAATATATGGTTTTTTGATAAATTCAAACGCAAAAGTAGAAATTTGAATAACCTAATAAATAACCTCCTAATTTCTCTTTGAATTCTGCCACGCACATTGTGAATTCAAACAAGTGGGCTCAAGTTAAGACGCATTGGCTATAAATAATTAACTAAGGTTATGACTTATTTGTTCCAAATAATTTCGTAAGTTTTAGGAGAGCTAAGAACGTAGCTGGACAAGAAATAATTATAGAATACTAAATAAGCTAGAATCCGAATTTAAAAACAAGTTATATAACAATGCCACACGAACCAAATCCGTACTTACTGTTTACGTAAGAAAACTAAGACACCACTCTAAATCTACAGACTCGCGTTGACAACAACGACAACGAAACTATCCATGCAGATGTAACTTCAATATAACCTCAACTTCCATCACAATGGGCAGAGCTGGCAATCACAGAAAATGGATCCCGTGAACACTTAAAAGTTAACAAACACAATCACTGTTAAATATTTAAACGTTTTTATCGATAGGGTAACGTCACTGCGGGCTACGCGCTACGGTTGCTACGAGGCTACGTAGCTACGGTCGTAGCGCGTGCGGGCGCGTCGTAGCGTGCCGATGGACTGCGTCGCCGCGCGCCGCCGCGCATGCGCGCCGCCCTGCGTAGGGATGGATTCGCATAATGGTCGTGTCAAACCTTCTCTGTCCCGATCACTTATATCATTTGACGATACTAAACTCGCGAAAGTGGGTATAAATGTACAAGTTGTAATCAGCACCTTGTAATTTCGCGGTACTTATTCACCAGTTAGATTTTCCGGATAAAATTCCAGCAAATTAAAAAAAAAATTATGGAAAACGCTGTACAAGGGGCGAGTCAAGGGTACATGAGGAAACAAAGCTCAATTAATTATTCTAAATAATTACTCTGAATTAAAACAATTATGATATAAATTATTCTTTTCCTTTCATGTAGAAAATTATTTGAACTAGAATAAAAAATATTACACGATTTCTTCGCGGAAAGAGATTTAAAAAAAAAATCTTTTGTGATGGTCTCAGGGAAACTGTAAATCGTGTAATTAACTCACTGCATTACTTTGTCGCTCTATTAACTTTGATATAACGTTATGTAATTATGAATTTCTTCATAATAATTTAATTTTGTAAAACATGACAAGGGCGCTACGAGTATTTACAAATCTGACTGAGTAGCTAGCTAGATATTTATGTATATCCTTATTGCTTGTCGAGGAGTATCGGATGGGCCCTCCACTTACGATATTAAGTTTCATAGTTTAGCTTATTGAATTCATAGTACTATAAATAAAATAGAGGAATACAATAAATATTTTTATGTTTGAATTTCAACATTTTGTTTGCGAACCGTTGTTCTCGGTGACCGCCAGGAGTAAACAGTATTTATTATATCACTGAAAATGTAAAAAAATACTGTTATCAAATTATGTAGGTTGTTATTTTGTAACAGACGTGATATTAATATAAAAAGGAATTTCAGTAACAAATAAATAAATAAATTTAACAGTTTGCAAATAAAATCATATCATACACCGGACTATCCAATATTCTTTATCACTTCTGAACGTCGTTTTGTTTAACATTTAAGTTCAAACACAAATATCTTTAATCATGTAGGGGTACAAATAGTCTTATTATTATTTACTAGCTGTTGCCCGTGACTTCGTCCGCAGTTACTGATTTTTGAAATATCCCACGGGAGATTAATTTTCTGGAATAAAAAATATCTAAGATGTTGACCAGGGATATAAGGTTGAACATGCAATTCATTGAAATCGGTCCAGTAATTTCGGAGATTAGCCCGTACAAACAGACAGACAGAGAAACAAAAAAGTAAGAAAAATGTTTTTTGTATTTTCCCTCTGTTTACATCCCTCTTGATTTTAAGCATTATTGATTTTAAGCGACTTTTACAGTTTTATTACACGTATAAATTTATCATTTTAAAAACATTACAATAAATCAATACATAAAAGTCACGTCCATAATCCACTGAGTTTTGTTTTGACGTGACCAGAGCCGACACTATATAATTGGTTTCTTACAATTTAATTTACTTACAACTAAAACGAAAAAAATAAAAAAACAACAATAATAATAAACAATTCATCAATATTTCATTAAATCTATGGAAAAAAGATACGAGTGCTTTAATCTAAAGGGGCTCAAATATACGCTTATTCACTGAGGATAACAGATATTTTTACTAACATAAATTTCCCAAAAAGTAATTTTATAGTTTTTGTTTTTAGTATTTAAACTATTGCTCGATTCGGGGGTACGCACGCACAATTTAGATTGTTTAAAAGTCGTGGAATAATGCAACCAGCCGTTCGTTTACCGTACATGTGTTTGCTCTGATCGTCTGCAGCCTATGACCGCTAACAGCGCGCGTACGCACGGGGTGATTAACTTTTAGTTTAAAATTATCGTTCTTCTTCTGCGCGTCAATAAAGGCTCAAATGTCATGACGCCAGTACTCGGCAACGGCTACAGCTCTTGGTGAATGATCGTTAATAAGTGTTTTTTTAATCATAAATATTTGACCTGTATATGCACCGGTAAAGTTTTGCAGTGTCTGAAGAGCATTATCATAAAATTGGCGCCTGATTTTGTCTGGTACTATGTTTTTAAGGATTCTTATTTGGAGATTATATAATTGTTTAAATGAGTGTTAAATGTACGCCCATAGCTGCCGAGACCATACTGTATGTAAAAATTTATAAGGGAGTTATATAATATGTTTCAGCAACCGGAAACAGGATTCTCTTCTTCAGTTACACTCAGACGCTACAAAACATAAAATTTATAAAGTCTACTTGTTTATACCTCTATATATTCCTGTGTCATTCACAAGTATGTAATCAAACTCTATATGTGTTTAAGACATGAATACATGTTTGATAATCAATAGCAATCAATTCGGTGGTCACAATAATCATGGTGAAATAATGAAGCGAAACATTTCATAGTGATTATATGGGAGCATGCAAAATTTGTGATCAATTTCAGCCTATTCCCGAATGCGGTTCTATGCAATTACTGTGTACAGTCACCTGTAATAAAATGTCTACACTCGTGTTCCTATAGCGTTGCAATAAGGTTTATATTTGAATCAGATTGTATACATGTTAGTGCTAGTGACTGTGAACGTGTGTATATTGCGGCTAAGAGTCGAAATATGGTGAGGCGTAGTTTTAGCCGGCTCACACTTGGATAAACTAAAGATTTTATTATGTTAGGCTTGCGTCGGCTGTGCGTCGGGTCGCTAGTTCGCTAAATTCCCTAAAATATGGTTGAGCGAATCGATGGCTGATTCATGCGTCATACCTGTGAACAGGTGCTACAAATATACCCGAGTGGGATATCATAACTTGTACATCAGAAAAAATGAAATTAAAAATTTTAAAAACCTTCGACCAAAAAAAATATAAACAAAAAATCGTTTTCTCGTCGTGGGACCGCTCTATTCCTAACAAGGTCATACTAGGTACTTAGCTGCATAGCAGTTTCTCGGTTTTCATAACGTCATAAGTTAAGTAAATTAATAAGCAACGGTTCGCATTCCAAAGAAGAAAACGAGACCATTTTTCATTCAGTCCGAGAAATGGTAATAAGGTTTCCGTCTTTTAAATACGCTCATTACTATGTCGTAAGGTTTTTAATTTCCAAATGTTCTTTTGTATTTTTAACCCAGTTTTTTAGCTAGTGCTCTCACTACAATAATGAACCGAGCTCGGGCGTCTTTTGAAATGCTTCGTTCTCGGTAGTAAATTTTTCGCTTTCCCGTTTCTGGAGGCGTTAATGAAAGAATTCTAAGAGTAACTTCTTCGGATTAGTATTGTGACCTGATAATGAAGAAGTCAGTATGCAATAAGGGATTAATTCTCTTTTTTCTCAATCATTAAGAATGTGAGACAAATAGCAAAAAAAAATTATATATAGACTGCAACATGAATAAATTTTAGAGCTTGCTTTACCTAATATATTAGACGAATGATGGTTTAAATGGCTCTGTCTAACACTTATTATTACTAAAAAGGCAGCGGTAGCCGAATTGGGTCGGGCGGACGGTATTACTCGTTCGAGAGGCCGCGGGAGAGCGGGTTCGATCCCACCGCAAAAAATAGGAAACGGGGGGCGAGGAGCCAGAAGCCCGCTGCCGCCGCCGCCCAGGCGTGTGTATAGATGACCGGGGGTCCAGGTGGCCCCTAAGAAGTTTGGGCAAAGAGCTAATGCACACAGGCCCGCACCTCCGCCCTAACCAGACGAAGAAGACCGCGCTGGCTAGTTCCCACCGCATGTAGGTACCACTGAGTTTTTTTTTATAGAAAGCTCAACAAATGACTCCACCCTACCTGATGATAAGCAGTAGAGGAGTCCATATGTGAAGATAACTAGAGCAGCATACTGACCTAGCCACCCTCACCTTGCCGGCCCAAAAAGGAAGGAAGGAATTAATCTTATGTACAGTTGATTAAAAATATCGCTTGCCTCATTGTGCCTGATACATGGGGTAATGTGGGTGTTAACTCTGTCTACCCCTTCGGGAAAAAAGGTGAGGTGTTGCCTACCACTTCATGATAATATACCTTACCTTATATGTTTACAATGTAAGTAATACTATGCTTGCCTCTCTCTATGACTCGTCTTTATGTTCATGTATAGATAAATTGTAATATTGTTGTATGAAATAAGTGTCAGAATTCGAAATGTTGTATAAAGAAGTGCGAGACTACAATAATAATAATAGGGGTTAAAGTATGAAATTGTCGTTTTTTTCTCTCTTAGTATTTTGTCTGTAACTATTAAGTTTCAGAGTATTTAAAAAAAATTACCTCCTCTTAAAATAGACCAAATTTTTGAGCTCTTTTGATTTGTTTTGATAATTTGTTGTAAGTTTAATTGTGTTGAAATTGGACACGGAGACGACTCTTTTTAAGTGCCTCCCGAATACATCATTTGATTTGCATTCACTTAAAAACGATAAATAATTTTTATGAAGTGTGATATCACACATATTGCTAAAGCTTGTCTAATGATGCATGCCAACAATTATTATCTCTGGATTTGTCGTTGTGGAGAAATCTGAAAAAAATTTTGTATGGATAATGCAGACTTCCCCAAAATCTCCATACAAAACGGCAATTTCTTACTTTAACCCCTAATATAAAGATCACATTGTAATCAGATTGCTGAAATTGAATGGAACAAAAAACACAGACTCACAGATGGCGTGTGGGCGTGACGTCTTCGTTAATTAACGCCGATGCAAAAAAAGCAATAAAACATATTCTCATGAATGCTCTCTAAAGCTGTTATCCAATTATTCGTATCAATTAAGTATTCATTACAACGACACATTAATTATTCAAGCATAGCCATGTTAAAATTAAGTTTATTTATTCATGTTTCGATGTTAAAATAGTCCGGAACGTCACGGGATTACAAATAAATTACGAATTATGAATCATTTATCGTGTATTATTAACATCAAGTTGGGTAGTATTTTAACTGAATAATTTGGAAATCCATAAATAATAGTTAATTTTTAATTATTAAGCTTTTCCGCAGGGCAAATGATATTTTTTTAGTTAATAGAACTTGGTTATTCAAGATTGAGTGCACATTCACTGCTACTTTGCGACAAACACAAATAAGTTAATGTACGTCATACAAAAAAGTCATTTATGTATAGTAATATGTATATCTAGTTCAATGTTATTAAATTATTCAACGGAGAAAATAACTGGAAAACCATGTTTAAGGAATTTATAAATTCATTGGCGTGGTGGCATGTCGTATTGGTAAAAAAAGTGTAATTTACAATGAAAATTATTTTCTAAATATGCATCTATTCACAAGCGAGATATTCCTCGAAGCGCACCCATTTTGAAGCGCCCATACGTTTTACTTTTGAATAGTAATAGGTATACTAACTGAAATTATCGATAATTATCGATTATTTAGTGACTGGTATTCGCTTTATAATATAAACTCCCTCTAGATACTCATATCATCTCGGCAACTCGACACATTCATCTCAACATTCGCAGATTTAGCAAGAAGGCGTGTAATATATATATTTCAAAAAAGTACCAAGCTCTCATAACTAAATAGGAACTATTCTATTTAATACCTTAGTCTAAAATATCGGTGCACTTCAAAATGAATACCACTCACAAGCAAGCAACAAGCACAACACAAACAGAGTCTCCCAGTCGCCAACGCTGAAATTGCCACATAATTGCTGGGTCAACTTTCAGAGCGGCGCTGTGGTTGTAACGATATATGTGCTAGCATTAGATATATACATATATCACCACCAGAATACTTTCAGAATTTACCAGCCTGCGAAACATTGTAATTGTATTGCTTGTCATATCATTTCAACTCGTCAAATAAAGGTCACCTACTTGTGTTGACGGATACTAAGTGTTATACTTCATATTGTGATTTCAATAAACATTTTTGATACCTTAAACTAAAGTAATGAGGAGCTTAGTGGAGTAGTGGTTTGAACGGTTTGGCTTTCGATATCGAAAACAAAGCTACCTTCTCCATGGTCAGGCCGGGATGGGTGACAAATCTCGAACTCCTACGAGCTTCGGAGGCATGTTAAGCCGTTGCTCCCGGGTGATATTGCAACCATTTCTACGAGTACCTACTAACCCGCATTTAGCCAGCGTGGTGGTGTTACGGCCCATACTCCACAAGTGTTTCATTCCACGTGGAAGGCCTGTGTCCAGCAGCGTGGGACGTATGGCGGCAGAGGACATAACTAAAGTAATGTACTCGTAATATTAAAGTGATATTAGTATACTCGGGTCATATGTCGTAAACATGGCGAATTTCTACAGCCGAAAGTCGCAATTGATCTGCAAATAATTCTTTCTGGCACTTTATCAACACGCGATGAAAGCTTCAGCATTCATTGAGGTTTTTCTATAAAACAAATATATCATGTTTTTACACTTACTTCTCCTAAGATTCAAGAGGCGTGGCTAAACATTGATTTACGAGCATGTTTTCCACTATGTGATAAAAACAGAGATATCCAGGGAAACCATTCGTAATATAATAATAATAGAATAGATAATACTACGCAATAATATAAGCAGCTGTCTTATTCAGGACATGAACCCGATGAGCAACCTTGAAAACGGTCAAGGTCAACACTTTTTTTTTAGGTACAACAGGCAAACTCTTGACCTTCATCTCACGTGACGATGAGCGTTAAGATGCTCGCTTCACCTGTATTCCTTAACAAGTGAGAAACAAGCTATTTAAACTCTTAATTATCAGAACACAACAATGCTTAAGTATATAATAAAATCGTTATTTAGGGGACAGACTTAGATAATCGGCGGTAGTTAGCTAGGCAGGCCAAGAAGTTCTACCACTAACCAAGCCAAGCAAAAAACTTCTACATCCATGGGTACACCCAACATTTGCCCTACTGGGAATCGAACCCAAATCCTTTCGAGATGGCGACGCCTCGGGAACAGCGTACAAGCCACTAGACCACGGAAGTCGTCTAAGGATGGAACCGGATGATATTCAACTTCAAGAAATACAATATAAAATAACAAACAATCAGTAAGGGTCGTATAGCGTGGTGCCGCGGTCGCCCGGCCGGCGCCGCCGCATCGATTACCCCTTGCCCTACAACTTGCCGTCAGGAAATGACTGACTCACTAATGGGACGAACTGTTCATATTAAGCAACTAGTCGGAATATTCGACTTTGTTCGACAGTTCTGATTTTTAGCTGTATTTCATTTTTAATTTGACGTTTATTAATTCGAGTTTCAGCGCGATTCATAATTGACTTATTTCTTTACAAGTGGTAAACATAACATTGTCATGTAACTATTGTAGTTTAATAAATACTTTTTTTTCTATATCTTTCAGATTTTTTTAATAATCTAGTATTTTATGTATAAAGTTATTATTATTATTGTTGGTGACTTAAGACTAATGAAGAATTCCCTTTGCTTAATTTTAAATTAGGTACTCGTACAACGCGTAAATTTTAAATGAAATGATAGTCAAAGTACAACAAAGAAGTTCAACTGTAATTCACAGGTTCTATATAAGAACCGAACCAAGGACTTTACCAGAACTGAGTCGCTTTAATCGAATAACTTCAAGAACGAAATTAAATGGCGGTCTACGAACTTGAGCTTTTACTATCACAAAGATCTGGACTAGAGACTTGAGGCTTTTTTGAATATTTATGGAAAGTGAAAACAATAAGTAAATAACAATTCTTAACTGAAATAATAACACCATTTCACCTGATGCTTTTGAATTGTAAAATAACATAATTTGACCTGTACCTCATAAGGTGTAAAAAATTGTGTACCTACATACATACATATATTCACGACTATTATTTATTTATTTAATTTTTATGTACGACGTACAAAGGCGGACTTAATGCCTTGCCGCGGAAAGCGGAGTGAGGAGAGCTAAAACGACGGTACAATAAAAGTTGAAAAACCAACAAAAATAGAATACTTAGAAATATACACTAATAATTACACTAAAAGATATAAATAACCATAATATTTATGAATATAGAATATAATATACCTACACACGATGTATGTTATATATAACATTAATATACATATACTACGGAGATAAAAAATACATAACAATAATAAATAATTATACTTAAATAAATTACTACGACTTACACACAATAAATAATTCAATAAAAATTATGATTCAATATGTGCTTTTGATATGTCAGATAATAAGTGCTGGCGAACTAAGCGTTTGAATGGAATTGAATATTATCCTCTAAGGGTTAGTCAGAAGCACCGCAAAAGCAGTCCACTGCCATAGTCCACGCTTCACCAAGCAGTGACTGCACATATGCTCTACGTGATAGGTGGTGAGCCCGTCTCCGCTATTAGAGGTTGTGCAGTTCTTAGTCCATTAGTCGCCTTTTACGATACCCAAGGGAAGAGATAGGTTGGTAGTATTCTTTTAATGAGCCGCTACCACACGACTTACTACATTATTTACTTACACTTGACAGTAAATTACACTTAATGGAAGGGACTACAAAATTGACATCTGTCAAATGTGTGTACGCGAATATATTTTTACGCACCCCTTTTGAACCTGTTGCCATGTACCGGGCACAGTGAATAAACTAATCTGCAGGGTAGGTAATACGGTTTTTATTTTTGGACTTAATGGTACGACGACGGTAAGAATTATTTTACAATACAACTATCACCCGAATAAACACTATTGTCGACATCTGACTTGAACGGAAAAAACCTCTTAGGTCGAAGACGAACTTAGAAATGTGAACCTTAAATACATAACAATAGGCAATATTTTCTCCAGAGAGTTACAGCAAGGAAAGTAGGCTAGTTAGGGAACATTTGTCGAATGGTTACTGCTAACTATAGTTTACATTACACTCATTCTATTCGCTCTAATTACCGCCGACTCCTCGAGCAGCCGGCAAGTTTAATCCATCACCCATTTAGATTTCTCGGCTGCTAAATTATAATTTGTTTCAACTAATTGCTGTTAATACATACATATAATCACGACTATAATCCGGTAGGAGCTAGTCCTGTTAATTTTTAAAGCAATTGTCAATGTACGTAGTTACTAAAAGAACAGCTACAAACGGGGAAACATCTTCTCTCGTGGACAATTGCTTTCATTTGATATTTGTTAGCGACTTTGTACGCGTGGAATTTATCAAGTAGTCATATATAGATAGACCTGTAAGGGTGGTTTCATTGCTACGCTGGCCGCCAGTGCCAGCCACGAGCTCACGGAGCTACTGACATCATTTCACAGCCACGCGCGCGCTTATACGTAAGAATGAATCGAAATCTCTCGAAATCGAAAAATATCGGCCAGCGTAGCTATGAAACGTCCTTAAGAATACTTTGGTGCAAAATGCATTCAATTCATTACAAATTTTGAATTTCAGCAAACTTCACGCATTTATGTAGTGTAGCGCGAGCGTTGAGAACATACCAGCAGGGCAGCAGGATACAAATGGTCTTGTGGTGGGACAAAAAAAATAGGTAATAATAATTTACGTAAATACATAGGTTACAGAATAATAAGAATTTTATACTTAATCAAAGAACGTTCGTTATGATTCAGATGATTAAATGGAACACCTTTCTTGAAACGTATACGAAGACAACAAATCAAAACAGCCAATAAGATTACAATTCCATTTAGGCCATTACATCTTTTAAAAAATGAGCACGAAATTAAATTTAATAACAGACTTTTCTCCGGTTGACCTTCTCAAAACTTTTCAATCTACCAAGGAAATCTTTTGATTTGAAATTCACAAGCTCTAAGATCTTTTCAACGTTATCTCTGATTATTAAATGCCAGTCGCGTCGCTATCGTATCAATCCTCGGAAAAAATGTCTGTTGTGTTGTGAACCAAATCTAAATTCCTCGTAAAGCTTTAACTGTAATAAAAGACAAGTCTCGAACAAAAGACCAACCCCAGCTCTTTGTAAGCATGAGCTACAGCTCATGTATAAGTATGCCTATCTTTGCGAGTTATTTATTATTTTCAATATATGTATTTGATAGCAACATAAAAAATGTAAGAATATTATTTGTAACACTGCGGTCATTCACTCTTTATCACTGCTACCGAAATTATTAAATAAACAGCTATGGCAAAATAAACGTTTGTTAAAAATGAGCACTGCCAGAATTTATAAGGGATATCACACGTAATCATATCACAAGAGTGATCGCTTATGAATGTTTCAGAGCAACGCCTGCGGCCGACGCCGGCCGCCACCACTGGGCACGCAGTCTGATGAACTTTTACCATCATAATCTTCTCATTCTTTACTAATTGTACTTGGAGTTGGCGCACTGGATTTTTTTCTATAAAAAATATTGCTTTGTCAAAATTACGTCGACTTTTTTTTTAAATGGTATTCAACCACTCACGGGACTAATATTGACGTTAATTGAATTTCATTGTACACAATGGCAAATATAATTATATATTTCTTAATACTTGATGAGAAAGATTTTATATCGCATATCCTTAAGAAATCGTCCCTAATCAAAAAACGGTAATCAGGAGAAATTAAAATTTTACGAAGTGCTCGCTCCGAGCACTTCAAGTAACTGCCGACGTGCGTTTACACTGGTTCGAAGTTGGACTATCTCATTAAAGGACCCAGACAGCTGGGAGGGGAAGAAAAATGTGGCGGCGTATGTTCCCACCTCGAAGCCAAAGTCTGTCGATTAATACAGGAACAAAGCTACTATAATAAGTTATGAGTTGTACTCGTATTACAGCAACTCGCCACCTAGACTGCGAATTTCGATCCTTGACACTTTAACGTTTTACCTGACGAGTTTCGCAGTTTCGCACTTTGTTATTCACGGACAATAAAAGTGTCAATGGCAGCATTTTAAGATCTTTCTTCTTAAAAAACTAAATAAAACATTCTCTTGGTCTTGGATATAAAAGATCCGTACTAAGAAAAGTTTGTATTGGAATTCTTTTTCAGGGCTTTTGTTAGAATACGAGTAATCACAACGCTCTAGAGTTTTATTTGCAAACGAATTCAGTGTCACGGTATACTATTTTTATTAATTGCTTATACAAAATGAAACCGACACACCTACATAGGTTAAACACAAAACCCTACCTTCCGTCTATTTTTTCATGTTGCTGTGATCCTATCGTAAAATTCTCTTCGATGCCGTATTAATTCCAAAGCTCGGCAGTGTAACGACCATAAAAAAACTCTTGTGGACAGTACCTACCAAACGAAATGCAAGAAAGCCATTGAGACTGTTTTGATATTTCTATTCTTTATTTTTAAATAGACGCTCCCAATTTCCTGTGTATTTTCTTGGCTTCACTGTCTTATATTTATACCAACTGATTGTAACTTCAAAAGCTGTGTAAGCAAGGCCGTCGCAACAAGTATTAATTTTTTTTGGTGGGTGGGTGGTCTACTGTTAAGGCGATTCTCACGCGAAGTGTTGCGCATGATTGCGCGGCACCTATACGTGTTTTCTATACAAAGATACAGAAAAGTCGCAATATTAACGAGCGACGATGCGTCGTGCATCTCAGTGTGGGAATCGCCTTAAGCCCCCAGACTTGTTGCATTGTCCATCTATGCTTTACTACTTACATGCATACTAAATCATAAGAAAAAGTAAGAATTCGTGATAATAATCATGACATTGATTTTGACAAAAATATTAATAAGTTACTTTCGTAGGTTATAATTATAATCGTCAATTAATTTCATTGCAGAATGTAAAGAATTTTTAAAAAATCTTGTGGCTCCCTCAACCCGGGACCTTAGACATAACCTCACCTTGAAACCACTGTATAAAAGCTAACAAAACCAAAACTACCTCTTCTCAAAATCATGCAAATGGATACACAAACCTAGGCACTAGAAACCTAGAAACTTTCCGTCCCGTCCACAGTTCTTTGCTAGTGTATATTATATTTATATTTCGTTTAGTATGTCGCCAGTACTTGCAAGCTTGCAACGTTGGCACCTCCAGTGAATGTAAATTAGGTGCACGGGGACAGGCACTCAGCGTTCATGGCGTCTTCTGAGACTCAAATTAAAATTCCGGCACTCTGGACTTAGTCTACTTTGAGTCTACTTTGAGTGGGAAATTAGAGTATTGACTTGAAAACGAAAACACTTAGATTATGCATCTGCATTTATATTAACTAGTTTCAATGCAATTAAGCCGTTTATGCAGTTACAATATAAGATTGAGTCCTCATTGTCCGCCGTGAGATTAAGGATCAATAATTGACTACATTTCAAAATTTTATGGTGTATATTTTATTATTGTATAGAAATAAAAAGGCCATGACATTATCTTTTTTTTCCTGTTTCGACTTTGGCAAGGGGGAGTCATTATTCCTCCGTATGTATGACGTCACGCGAACGATTTTAGTTTTTTCAGTTTTTCTCGAAAACTATACAACAAAAAGAAATATTTCAATGTTTTTCGGGGTTTATATAGAAAAATGTAGAAATGTTTTTAAGCTATTGCATAGCTTCTATCGCGGGCCTTGAGCGCGGGGACCGAATCCAGAAATTCCGTAACGAAAAAACCTCACGCTCCCCACTCCGATGCGCAAGGAGGTGTGGCTTGAAAGCCGTGCATCGTCTAACGTCGTTTCAGTTCGGCAGTCTTTGACACGGCGTTAAGATAATAAAACCCACATGTATTGTAAAATAATAAAAAATATTTTAAACAATATTAACTTTTTTATTTATTTAATAATAGAAAAATTTGTTTTCTTATCGGTCACCACGCTCAAAAAGTGTAACATGAATTAATATCAAAGAAAAAGAAATACTGCATAAATAAAATAAATAAATAAAATTATAATTGCATAAGTTGATACAAAATGCTATGCAATAGCTTTACCGCGGCAGTCCCCGAGTGCCACACGTCTTTTTTATTTTATTTTAAGTTGTATTAAAAAATTAAACGTTGTCAATTGTTATTCTCCTTTTTTGTTAAATAGACTCGCTCTGAGGTGCGGAAGACCTGGCGCAGGACATAAAAGCGTACGTGGTTCGTGTATGTGTGTAGGTTTGTTTGTGCGAGTGTGTGTGTGAGTGTATGTGAGTGTGTGTGAGTGTGTGTGTGAGTGTGTGTGTGAGAGTGTGTGTGTGTGTGTGTGTGTGTGTGTGTGTGTGTAAGTGTGTGTGTGTGTGTGTGTGTGTGTGTGTGTGTGTGTGTGTGTGTGTGTGTGTGTGTGTGTGTAGGTTTGTTTGTGGGAATATGTGTGTGTGCGCCTGCGTGCGTGCGTGTGAATATAGTCAATTTTTTATTTGTCAAAATGATTTCACAGTTTGAATGTTCATTTAGCGTTAGATGATTAGAAATATTTATGGTGAAATAATATTTCAAAGTGAACATATCACTTTTAATAATTATACAATAGCTTTGATTTTGAAATTTAATAATATGTAAAGCTCAATTAACCTTAGTTATTACAAATTAACAGACGCAAAATGACATTTCTAAGTGTGAAATCACTTTTATTAAGTAAAAATTTACATAGATAATAGACGGTAGAGAGTAAAGATTTTTCAAACTCAATAGCACAAGCGACAATTGAAAGCCAGCAACAAACAATGTCCATCGCTAAATAATAATAAACACGGCATACACAAAACCTAAACAACATAAGCTAAATAAGAAAAGTCTATTAATAAGCAAAAACTTCAATCAATCATCATCTATATTGTATCAGTTACGGCAATTACTTTGCTTTCATGTAGCAATATGAATCGTGCAAATCATTGGAATTTGGGCAGCGATAAAATGGCCGCGTCTGCCGAGGCTGTCCTAGGGGAAATCACTGAATCACCTGCTATCTATATAAGGGAAGGTTTTCCTTAAGCTTTGCGTTTTTACTTACCGTCATTTTTAAGCAGTTAGTAGACATACCGAATCACGTATAAATTTAGACACAAAAATTTAATTTTAATACAAATGTATCATTGTCTTAATTTAGATGTTAACACCTCCGCCTACCCCTTCGGGATAAAAGGCGTGATTGTGTTATGTTATATGTGGTTTTCATAATTAATGAATAAGTTTCCATCATGGATATTTATTTACAAAATTTAATTACTTGCGCTATATTGCATGGTGGTATACGATTACCATTTTCTTATTTCTCATCACCTCCATGACGACCTCCATTGCCGAGTGATCTGTACGCCAGTCTCAAAGCGTCGTCGCCATCTCGAGAGGTTCTGGGTTCGATCCCCGGTGGGACTAAATGTTTGTGTGATGAATACAGGCATTTCTCCAGTCTTGGATGTTTATATATGTATTATATAAAATCTGCATATTTATATTAATTTATCCATTAAATATATTGTTCCGTCATCTAGTTTCAGTAACACAGGCAGCATTATTAGTTGCTTAAAATGGGGCTAGTTGATAGGTGTGAATGTCTGAAGATATTTATTTATTATTATTTATCACCATTATTTATGCTTATTTGATCTCCACTCTCGAGTTATACGTGAGGATTGTTTTCGTAGCACCACTAATACCTATTTACAATGGCTTGTGCTGTTTTACCTATGCACAAGTTATCACTACATGGAGAATTGCTTCGGCAGAGTCCGGGACGCTGGACGGACTCATGGGTATGCCTCTTGGGAAGATTAAGTGGGTATTACGGCGCCGTCACGACCAGGCGTGTCCTACATACGCCTACCCCCCAAAGTATCGAAGAATACGCCCTAGTGATAAGTAAAAGTAAAATAATTAATAACATAAGCCTTACAAAATAACAGTCCTTTGCAACATAATAGGTTGGGGAAAAAGTTTCTTCGCATTTTTTAAGAAAATTTAAAACATTTTTTAATATAGTTTATTTACATTTAACTAAAGTATGTAGGTACCATTTTGTTCGATAACTTTTTGCCATCTTGTAGGTAGGGACATGATCCCATTGCTGTAGAAATTTTGGGACTTCTGGTCAAAATACCGCGACAAGTGGTTTTGGCAGTCCTCTCGTGATGTTAACCTGACACTGCCTAAAGAATTCTGAAGAGACCGAAACAGGTGGAAATCCGAAGGTGCAAGGTCAGGACTATACGGCGGATGCATTAACACCTCCCAGCCAAACTCTCTTAATTTTTGCTGAGTGGCTAAAGATGTGTGAGGTCTAGCGTTATCATGATGAATAACCACACCCCTTCTGTAGATTAATTCCGGCCGCTTTCTCTCAACTTCTTGCTTTAATCTCATCAGTTGTTCGCAGTAGAGATCAGAATCAATGGTCCTGCCTGGTGGTAACAGCTCATAATGAATAATGCCCTTCCAATCCCACCACACACACAGCATCACCTTGTTGCGAGTTAACCCGGGTTTCGCCACAGTCTGTGAAGCCTGACCGGCCTTTGACCACGACCTTTTTCGCACGTTCTTGTCGTACGTGATCCACTTTTCATCACCAGTTATCAGCTTCTTCAAAAATGGTTCGGTTTCATTACGTCGTAATAAAGAATCACAAATGAGTACACGGTTCATTAGGTTTCTTTCAGTGAGCTCGTGAGGTACCCAAATGTCGAGCTTTTTTGTGTACCCAGTTTTTTTCAAATGCGCCAAAACTGTTTTGTGGTCAATTCCCAGTTCTTCAGCTACGTCGTAACTACTGACATGCCGATCTTGCTCCACTTTTTCAAAAATGGCATCCATTTTATCTGTAATAGGGCGACCAGAGCGACGTGCATCTTTGACATCAAAATTTCCGGATTGAAAACGCTTAAACCAAATTTGTGCTACTCTCACAGACACTGCACTAGGTCCATAAACATCGCAATTTTTTTTCGCGGCTTGCGTTGAATTTTTACCTTTTTTGTAGTAAAATTTTAAAATGTATCGAATTTCTTCATTAGATTCACTCATCTTGGCGGTACGAAAAACAAATGAAAATCACACATTTTCCTAATTTGAATTTGGAATTATGTTCTTTAAAATTTAAACTTTCAATGATACCAAAACCAGCCAGATGCAAATATAGCCAAAGAGATTTTATTACAAGTTTATACATACTATAATGCGAAAAGACTTTTTCCCCAACTTAATATGTACCCGAACCAGGAAATCTGCAATGAATACCTTGTATCAAATATACAGGTATTCATTACAATTGGAGAATTATCTCTGTATGCGAAATCCGTCTTTGGTTGGTCTCAAAATAAAAGTACGACAATTTTAAGAGCTCCAAAATTGTTTGTCATGCCCCTTTAAAGTAGAGTGCCTGTCTCAAGTTGATTAGGATTTGTGTGAATCTGTAAAAGAATATATAACAGATGAAATTGTTTAGAACTTTTTATTTACTGGGCTTTTAGCTTAGACGATTTAAATGTCAATTTTAGGTTCAAGCAGTTCATATACACGAGGATACGTTAGTTTTACGAGTAAACACGCACATGTGATGCCTCTGGAGCAGCAGGGGTCACGATAACAGCTTTACATTTTTTATTGGGCCCCCAATAATTAATTACTGATAACCATCACCATAAAAAATAATTTAAAAAAAATCTGAAGCCATTCACAATACATTTTAAATTATAAATTACGTTTTTTGCTTAAATGTCAAAAGCTTCTTCGGTCCTGATGGATTCAATACGCATGCGTGACATAGCCGACAGTTATGCTTGATTGGTTGCAACTGACGTTTGACGGATTTTGACCATGCGTAGTAATTGTTTACATAAAGCATTACTCAACAAATTTTACGAATATGGTGGATAACGTTTTTGGCAGATAAAAAAAGAAGTAAAAATAAAACATGTTTAAATTGAATTTCTACAGCAATCCCTTATTAATATTTATCGAAGTTGGTATATTTCGGACCTTTTACTAAATACTATGTGAATGACACATTAATTTCATTACTTTTGATATGAGTCAACTAGCCTATTAGTAAATACCAGTACATAGTTACAGTATTTGCCAATAGTGGCCTGTAAAAAAAAAATTCAAATGCGAAATGAAATTAAATAGGTATATCCTTTCAAATACAGGTGATAGAGTATAAAGTACACTACTTTGTCTTTATTGGCTGTACATACATCGGTTCCGAGGTCTTTCAATAAATATAGGTTCCAAAATGAAACATATAACATAACCAGGATCACAAGGCACCTTTCATCTTTAATGAAAGGTATTATCTCTATGGGACAAACTAAACATAAGAGCGAGCGAAACCGCAGAATAAGGATTAGTTAATAATCAGTGGAATTTAAGGAGTTCCAGAGGAGACTCTTAAACGGTGTTTGTGCCTTCTGATCATACTAAATAGTTCAATCAGTTGATATGTAAGTAATCAATCATTAAAGCTACTAAGACGTTTTTTGAAAAAATAATCATTATTAATATTCATCATCCGCTATTCTTAATTACTTTTCAGCGTATGATTCCCTAAAGAAGAATGGAAGATTACTCTGTCATTCGCCATATCAACGCACTCTCCATTCACATGACCTCGTTCATACATTAGATCCATCTTCTTGTTGTGCTGTGTTTTTGTTTAATCCATACTAATATTGGGTCCTTACCTATGAAATTGGTGTTTTTTTTTTCTCTCTTAGTATTTTGTCTGTAACTATTAAGATTCAGAGTATTCCTAAGAAATAATTACCTCGTCTAAAAATAGACTATATTTTTGAGCTCTTTTGATTTGTTTTGATAATTTGTTGTAAGTTTAATTGTGTTAAAATTGGACACGGAGACAACTCATTTTAAGTGCCTCCCGAATACATCATTTTATTTGCATTCACTTAAAAACGATAAATAATTTTTATGAAGTGTGATATTACACATATTACTAAAGCTTGTCTAATGATACATGCCAAATATTATTATCTCTGGATTTGTCGTTGTGAAGAAAACTGATAAAATGTTAGAATTCCCCCAAATCTCCATACAAAACACCAATTTCATAGGTAAGGACCTAATATTATAAATGCGAAAGAAACTGTCTGTCTGCCTGTCTTGCTTTCACGTCAAAACTACTGAACCGATTCAATTGAAATTCGGTACACAGATAGTCTAGAGCCCGAGAAAGGACATAGGCTACTTTTTATCTCAATATTCCCATGGGAACGGGTACCGCAAGGGTGTAACCGTGATATCAATATCTGCTCGAATGAGTATTACGAGTATGAGAACGAGTTTTATGTGGCATTGTAAAATAATGACACGACAACAGAGATTTATCACCATGACAACAATAATCAGATAACACTGACAAGAAATGTTCTTTACATTATTTTAATAATAAGAGGTGTTAGTTTAACTATTGACAATCAACATTTTGCTAATAAGAGGTAGGAATGTAATGTTGAACACTTTGTAAAAAAAACAATGCAGTGTTAATGAACAAACACACAAAAACTTTTTGTAAGCTTTTATCGACGTTAAATCAATAGCCACGCGAACGACGTCGCGGGCACAGCTAGTTTTATAATAGGTCCGGTCAGAACCCCAGCGCTACATTACGGCCTACGACTACGAGCGGCAGCGGCAGGCGTATTTTCTTTTCATTTTTCGCTCAATACACGCGTCACATGCGTCCGCGCGTCGCAAGCGAGCAATGAAAAGACAAACGCCTGCCGCGCCGCTCGCCGCTCGGTAGTCGTGGCCGGGCCGTTAGTTTATTTATTTATTTAACAATTTATTGTACACAAAATACAGAACAGGAGAACATTAAAAGACAAAAGTACAAAAGGTAGGGCTTATTTCTAATAGTAATGTCTAACAACCCACCTGCTATAGGAGAAATGCTGTCAAAAAAAGCTGAGTCGCGTGTACAAAATAAATATATACCAAAATATAAATAAAATACATTATAATAATACATACTTTTATGTAAATACACACATATATACATAAACATACAATAAATGAACCGGATGTGGGATGATGATAAATCGGAAACAGAGAAGATAAAAGAGAAAAAAATCATTAAATAAAATAGAAGCTACATATGGATGCAGCATATGCTGAGACCGGGTCCTTATTGATCATTTTTGTGTATTTGTTCCATTGTTATTTTTCATTGTATCCTGTGTCTGTGGGTTATTTGGAAAGTAAAATAAAATGAAAAATGATTACATTTACTGAATAATAGAGTATGTAATTATTAGTTTTGTAGTAACAAAATAAAAAACCGTTTTCTAAATCATGGTTTGTCAATTAAACATGGTAAGTAGTTCATATCATAAATATTATTTTATAAAAATGTAGTACCTACATTCTTAATTGAATAGCCACGTGAAATAATTAACAATTGCGCAACAATAAGTAAATATAAAATTAAGATAAAATTAAAAACTCACCTTCATCAAACTGGGCAATGTGTTCACAGTGGTATCTGTAACAATAAGAAACTACAGTCACATATGTATAGAGTTCATATTCAAACGACGAGTTTCTTGCAACTCATTAGCAAAGATCTTTCAAGAGCGTCTCCAAAACAAACAAAGGAGTAACTTTACATATGAAATCTCCGGAATGAAGTAGGGACTTCGAATCACTTTGTCCAGAAACGTAGGCGTCAGATAAATCCGACAGCAATAATATTACTAATTAACCACGAAGAGCTCCGTGGCATAGCGTGACTTTGGTTTCAATATGGAAATCAAATCAGTCAATGCCATAGTTAAAAAGGGATATTTAAAATAAAATAAATAAATAAAATAAATATCCTTTAACATTCACCTATCAACTAGCCCCATTTTAAGCAACTAATGCTGCTTGTGTTACGGACACTAGATGCCGGATAAATATATTTTAATAGATAAATACATATAAATATCCTAAATATATATAAACATCCAAGACTGGTGAACAAATGCCTGAAAATTCATCACAACATTTGCCCCCACCGGGGATCGAACCAAGAACCTCTCGAGATGGCGACGCCTTGAGACCGACATACAAACCACTCGACCACGGAGGTCGTCAAATTTATATTATACTTCGTATAAAAAAATACAATAAAAACCGTTTCCTCAAAACACATACATACATAAAATAACGCCTGTAATATCCGGGGTAGGCAGAGTCCAAAGAGCAACCACATTTAGCCATTAGCCATACAAAAATTGGGTTTGGTCAGATGAAAAATCGTAAGAGAGTAGTAACAAGTGGCTAGCTCGTGAGGAGCTCGGTGGCGTGGTGGTCAGTGCGCTTTGGCTTCGGTCGAAAACAAAGCTACCTTCGCCATGGTCAGGCCGTGGATGGGTGACCAAGACTTTGTGATCTCGAGCTCCTCCGTGCTTCGGAAGGCACGTTAAGCCGTTGGTCCCGGTCGCATTTGTGACTACTACCCACCAACCCGCATTGGGCCAGCGTGGTGGTGTTGCGGCCCTAACTCCTCATGTGTTTCTCCATGAGGAGGCCTGTCCCAGCAAGCGGACGTATATAGCGTACACAATCACAGACACAGAACCCAATACGCCCTTAGTCGCCTTTTACGACATGCTATGCAAGGTAAGCAGTTGGAACATTCTTTTTGTGTCCCGGACCAACACGGGACCAACTTCGTATAAAAATACAATAAAAACCTTTTCCTCAAAACAAGTATAGTAAAATGCTATTCAAAACCAACTATAGCGTATCAATGTAATCCTTTCATGCTAAGCTTTTAAGCAATCACTCTTTGAAAACGACAAACAGTAAAATTGTGCTAAGAAACAGTCCTGAAGGAAATCCGATGATGCCGATAGTTCGAGATCCAATCGAATTATCCGTTTGATCGCTTCAGGGGAAATCGTTTAATTCGATAATTAATTCCCAGTTTCCAAGCTGAGCGGAGCCTTTGACTACTGCATTGGTTCTCATGCTATGTAACTAGGTAATGCCGAAATGTCTCATTGAGGATGTTGTATGTTGATTATATAAGATCATACTATAGCACAGTCGTCGGACTTAGAGTGAGAGGAAGACCAAAGAAGCGATGGATTGAATGCGTGAAGAGTGATATAGAATAAAAGAAGTGGATGCTGATCTGACGAAGAGGAGAATGGAAGAAAAAGACATGTTGTGCCGACCCAACCTAGAGTGGGAAAAGGGCAAGAAGAGGAAGAGACATGAATGACACCTATTGGAAGGGAATAAAAACTGTGACCTGTGACTGTACCTATTAGTGCCGAATGTAGCGAAATGGTTCGAATGCTTTGATTGTTCGAATACTAAATACAAAGTTGTCATTGTCGTGGAAAATGACCAGAAACATTAATTTCTACGCATTATACCTACTTTTTAAAAGCACGCTAAATGGTTTTCTTGCTTTGTAAAAATTTGTCCTACAGTTAGAAAAAGAAACCAACAAGAATAACAATACTTAACAATAACAGACATTTATTTGGTTTTTTGTTACGACAGCATCGGACATCGCTCCAAAAACAAACTTTAGGAAACAAACATTTTCAGTTGTCTCAAAGAATAATAAAGTTCAAAATCGTCTGCGCTCCATAAACATTCTGGTTACGTGCATCAGTGGCAGCATATGTAAATGCAACATTATTCTGTGGAAGACCTAAGTAGAGCAATGCAGCGTGAAACGGAACGTTGATTTATTTTTGGGGGAACGCAGTATGCTTTTTGTTCGTATCGAAGTAATCTACTGGCCAATCCTATTACAAAGTTGCTAAATTCCGCGGTTAATAAGGTTTGTCACTCCGAAATACTGAAACAAAATTCTGGGTTTGTACTCAGAATTTTCTGCAGAACGATGAATATAAGGAACGTATTCTTTAAGCTGAAATTAGACGGTTAATTTTTGCTTTTATTTTCCATTCATCATCGATGAAATGCCGAAAATGAAATGTCAAAGTTGGCGTTCATCGGACTGATGAATGTCAATTTAGAAGGAAAAAGCTCATCATTTACAATTCATTGGAAAAATGAGCCAATTTGATAGTCGCTGTCTGATTTCAGCTATAGTGGAAAATGGTTTTCTTTACGATTCTCTTATTTGGACAACTTTAAGTCAAAGTTTGATCATATGATACTATTGAAAGCGAATAAACAGGTGACCAGAAAAGTCACGATCATGACACAAACGGTATTGATGGAATCGGAAAAGCGATGATTAACAAGAATAAATAAAATTATCAGCAGGTAATATCTTACTGACAATTTTACACTAAGAAATAAAGGTCCTTTTTGCATATCTTAACGCTTGATGCGAATATCCACACTGATGGAAATTGACAGAAGGATAGGGTAAAGTCAAAAGAAGGACAAAGAATAACTGACATTATCATGAATTGAAAATATGGTATATTTAAGATATTTTTTAGAAAAAGGTCTGCATTGATTTCTAAAAAGGTCCAGGATAGAAAACAGTCTTATCCCAACAAATAACAAAACACTTCGGAGAGCTTTGCATTAGTTTCATTGTTTTAAGTAACTAGATAGGATATTGAATATATTCCCATCATTGATCCACTTCAAAAACAACTCAAAACTAGAATTAAGATAAACAGCAATATTTTACTCAAACCCTGTTGTGATATGCGAAAGGAGTATTAAGCTGAAATTAGACGGTGCATCAGAATTGATTCATTTTTGCAAAGAATTGTGAATGTCGAACGTTTTTCTTCTAAATTTAAGTTCATCACTCCGATGACTGTCAATTTGGACATTTTTGGCATTTCATCGATGATGAATCAAAATCTAAAAAAGCTAAAAATAGACGGGTCAAAATTGATTCATTTTTGTGATGAATTGTAAATGATGAACCTATACCTTATAAATTGACGTTCATCACTCCGATCAATTAAAATTCAGACATTTATTCATTTTCGGTGATTCATGGATGAGTAATCGAAAATGAAGGCGAAAATGAACCGTCTTATGTCAGCTTTAAAGACGCAACAAATCATGATATTTCACTACGAGTACATTTAGGAAATTATGCAGTGAGCACATGAGTAAGCACAAGAAAACAATTCACGGTCTGCTTAACGTAAAACAATGTCTGTTAATTGCTTGCATGATTACGACTTCGAGCAGCAAAGCGCTTGCGCTCCTCTTTATTAAATTCCATGTTACACGGCGCTGCAATAAATTAGCAAATGTCCCGACGCTGTCTTAATGAAAATATATCGGGGCGGGCCGAAGATAACCGGCACCAAAAGTGCCGCCAAAATTCGGATGACGATTGTTAATTTTCGGGCTCGGGCAGATTTAGGTGGCACTCCAGTTACGGCCAAACTCCAGCAATTAAGGCGCAGGTTGTTTCTTCGCCGCCGTTTATTCTGCTGAGTACGCGATAAATTAGGGCTTGCTGTAAATTACTAAACGCTACGCTTTAACTTAAGGAACTGCAATAATTAGCACTGTGGTTATCTTTGGTCTTACACATTTAACATATTACGTCTGGAATCGTAGAGATGATAATATGTATGATACCACCCACATTTCTGCCAATAATTTTAGGTCGCTATGTTTTTGGGGCGTATTCAGAAAAAACTATAAAGTATGACACTCTTATAAAAAGCTTTGGAGAATAATCAATCGAAGACTTCTTGCAAAAGTTGCACCGTTTCTCAATCGGCCTTTGGATCTATAAATGAACAATGTGAATTCGTTAGGAAAACAAAATCTGGCGTCATTTAAAAAAAAAATAAGGTCTCAACAGTAGCGAGTTCTTTGGAGGCTTATGTGAAAATACCTGGTTTGACACAAAATAAACGTCTTTGATTCCTTTGGGAAATAGAATTGACGAAAAATTTCAACCTGTGTTAACATTCTTTAAACAATACCTATTTAAATAAACATACGTACGTATACATTATAAAACTTCTGAAACAAAGAAATGATAATAATTTGCCAGATGAATACAAAGCACAATCCGCAATCAACTGTAATATAGATAAACACCAATTTGTAGTAAGACAAATCAAAGTTCATTCAGAGTTAATGAATGGTCTAAAGGCGCATTAATCTGGAATAGCAAAAGCGTCTAAAAGACATCCTTTTTAAAATCCTGTAGGAGTCACAGCAATTTGTGGAGCGGGTATTCCCTGATTGGCTTCGTTTAGCAGCACGGCGTCCGGCGATTCACCGGTGACGACCGCTTCAGACGTCTAAAGGTTATCTGAATTGGGAGTCGATAAAGGAAATTATAAATCAGCTATTTGTAAAACAAAATGTATTTTTTTAATAATGACAAGTGTGCAAAACCAAACGAACAAGCAGAGACAAACTGTTCGTCTGATTAAAAATTATCACCACCGCCGATTTACATAAAGCTAATATCTTCCACATAAAGCTGTCGCACGGTCTGTGATATTGAAGACAGGTGCAGATTCATGAATGAATGTCTTCAATATCACAGACCGTGGGAAGCTAGCTTTAGAAAGATTCATACACAACACACACAAACATACGCCTTTTTACCCAAGAGGCATAAACACCCACAATGTGTGTGTGCTTCAATCAATATGCGTAATGGTATGGTTTAATACTGGTAGTAAAGCACAGACAGATTTAAAAAGTGCATTAGTGGAAATTGAAAACAAACCTTATCTTAAGAGAGGTTACGACATAAGAACACAATAAACGGTAAAGATATGAGGAAGTACAATAATATAAATCGAGTTCGGTATGAATTCAATTCCATTTATGTGGCTATAAATTATATAGGGCATAGTGAGTTCACGATTCTCGTGAAATACTATGGGATATTGCGGGGTCCCGATCCCGACTGTCTGGAAATTTTCGCTGTCATGTATCCGTCAATATATCAAAATACTTATGAGTGATCTGTTTGTGTAGAGATTGAAATTGATTTGGCTAGTAATTTCCTATACAAAGATATTAATTATGGACTCTGTATACCAATGTCAATATATGTTTGGTAAGCATTCCAATGATTGTTATATATTATTTAATTGATATATATTACATATATGATAAATATATCTTAAATAAGCTAAATGCTAAATGTGGTCTTAAGGAACACAGTGCTCCTTGGACTCTGCCTACCCCTTCGGGGATTATAGGCGTGATTTTATGTATGTATGTATATTATAATAATTGTTGATTTTGTGACAACGAAATGTTGGTAACAATCTATTATTTTTATTACTATTACTTCAGTAATTAATCACAGCTGTTGTTCGCGCCATAAGTTGAGGCAACGATAGTGGGGTTGGCGACGTCGGCGTCGTTCTATACCAAACCGAGTTTGAACAAAACTTTTTCAGATCATTATGAATTACACTATACTCGTAGGCCCGTCTCCTGTCACATAAGTATTCAAACACATTTATCAGGGGAAATGAGGATGTTCTCACCACTGACTACCCTTACGCTGATGTAGTAGGAGGCGTGATCAGATTTCTGTACGTACTTTACTAAATTATCATAATCACATAATAAAACTGTAGCGGTCGAATGTCTGTACATAGAAAAAAAGCTTAAAATCAAGTCAGGGGGATGTAAAAAAAAGGGAAAATACCTAAAAAAAAATTGTTTGTTTTTTTGTTTGTACGGGCTAATCTCCGAAATGGCTGGACCGATATCAATGACATTTTGCATGCTTATAACTTATAGCCGCGGTCAGCATCTAAGATACTTTTATTCCGGAAACATAAAGGTTCCCGAGGGATAGTTAAAAACCAGTAACCGCGGACGAGTACTTGGATAAAAGAACACCGTTAAGCATCAAACGAAACACACTGCCCTGCTGCATTACATAAATCTAACTTAAAGTTTCATGTTTACAGTACGAAACCGGTAACTTAACATAAAATGAATCAAACAAGTGGAAGTGGACCTACATCGGGAGACGAATAGGCGTCATTTGAGAACATTGGATCCGCAGCGACTTGTTGCGGCTGTAGCCCATGGTAGTGAAAATGAATAAAAGAATTTCCTTCAAGAGACGCTTTTCTAAAGCAATGGTAATTTAGACATTATGTCATGTGACCGATATTATAGAGGGAAATTCAAGGTGCATTATTTAATCTGTAGTTAACTAATTAATAAAAATTGATCAGTATGGTAAGGGAGAAGGAGGGTCCCTTTTTGTAGGATTTTACATCTGTTGCACTACTTTTGCGGTGCTTTTGTGTAGTCTCTGACAAACCTTTAGGGGATAATAATCGTGATTATATGTATGTATGTTAAAAACTACCTTAGATTGTGGGATGGAAGGATCACATGTGCTGGCATAGAACCCCATTTGCTTAGAACAGTTGCGGCAAAAAACTGAATAAATTGGGTTCTTGCGCTGTCTGAATTAGGTATCTAGCAGAGTTCAAAGATCAGCCTTTTTATTTACTTTAAGCACAATAAGATTGGATGTTATATAAACGGGTAACAAAATATTCGAATTTTGGCAAAAAAATACTATTTGTCAGCTAAAATATCTGATTGGACAGAAACTTATGGGCAGCAAATATTTTCTCTGCTGCCCAAATTATTATTGCTGACTTTATTTACGGAGCAAACAATTAATTTCTAGTCATTCAATATTTACTTTTTTAAACGTACAGTCGAGTTTAAAAATATATATGCACGTTCGACAGTAAATGACTCTTATTGGAAGGGAATAAAGACCTGTCAAATGTGCATACATATTTTTTAACTTGACTGTACCAACATAATGTAAGTAAATAATATTAGAACGGTTGAATTCAATTAGAGGTAGGTAGGTCGTTCATAAGTTATATGCTTTAATGATTTTTCAAAGTATAAATTTCAAGGATGGTACACAATATTTTTGTATATAGTACCGTATTTATTACATAGAAAATAATACATATTTAAGTATCACGGTCTCATATTCCGCGAATTGTCTCTGATCCGGTGTGGCTGACGATGAAAGCTGTCACTCACACCCATTTCCATTATGACTATTTCTGACGGTGATCAGATCTCAATTTATAACAAGGGCACGTATTTTATTAAGGTAAAAAGTTAAGCAAAAAATAATAAAAAATTGAAACGCTCACATTTATTAACTAGCTCGAAGTAAGGAAATCCTGGGTGACGGAAAGATGCATAATGATATGTTATAATTAAAATATATCAGTGTTAAAATACATATACTAAATAAACTTTATAGCCTCAATGATTGGAAATCTTAAAAGAAAATTAAATGATTGTTTTATCACTCAAATCAATCTGAAGACATCTATTGGAAAGATTTCCCTTCCGGCACACGCATTTCCTCCGTCTTATAGCAAAAGAGGGGTGAAAAGGCACCTAATGGGCCAACAATGTAGAGGTAGCTAGACCTGTAAGATTTTAGTCTATTTCTGCAAATAGACTCGTCTTTTTATTCAAGGGTTTGTTTTTATAAAA
Organism: Parapoynx stratiotata; assembly: GCA_910589355.1. Taxonomy (NCBI): domain Eukaryota; kingdom Metazoa; phylum Arthropoda; class Insecta; order Lepidoptera; family Crambidae; genus Parapoynx; species Parapoynx stratiotata. The sequence goes on from OU342458.1 coordinate 2,742,216, forward strand.
ACGTAACGTCAAAAACGTACAAGACAACAAGCGATTCGGCTCCTAAAGGTTGTCAAATTAATCTCGACAACAAATATTCAGACAGACTATCGTAAATTCCTGCTACAAAATAGACTAGCTGAAATTCTTGCAAGCAAAGCGCGTTTGGATCAATAATTCAAATTGAACTATAATTCACGTTCAAGAGTCGCTGCACTCCCAGAGAAAAATAAACTTTGCGAAAACTTTATGATTCGAAAAGATATTAGATTCTGTTATTTGGATGAAAATTTGGGATTTCACAAGTCAAGCGATCCTTTTTATTAGCAACATATGAGTTGTTAAAACCAACCCTCAACAATGTAGCCTAAACAACTTTAGACTTACTAGTAGGATTCTACGTCTGGCTAAGTCAGCATCCATGTCAAAATGGACATTAATAAAGTTTATCAGAAAAATATAAAACAAGCTTATGACGACTTTTAACGAGTGGCATTTAGATTTTGACGAGATCGGTTGAGATAAAACGTCAATAATAAACAGCGGCATCACTTTATTTTCGTTAATATTTTTTCATAAGTACTTAACTAAGAACGTAGAACAAATTTTACAAGAATTTTCGATTCAAAGTGTCTTTCCATAGATTTTGATATAAGCGCGCGCGTGTGATGTGAAACTACTACTATTTCGTGTAAATTTTAAGCGCGCTCGCGTGGCTGGCACTGGCGCCAGCGTAGCTATGAAACGTCGCTATGAATTTTGACGTGAATATTTTCCATTAAAATTTTATCACCGACGACAGTGACTGACATATTTAATAAAACCACCCTTTACTAATTACTAGACGTCACGCCTCATGAATACTTCCTATCACTTTTTATTTATCACAAAGATCCGCCCGACCCCTACCGAAATCCAATAGGCTGAATATTAGTTTAATTTTGCGTGTGATAATATGCAAATTTACCGCCATTAATTATACACGGGCAGGCTGCGCCGTTACGCGGCTGCTCGGCTTAATCTCCCCTTAGCTGAACTAATTTGGCCTTAAAGTGCAACTGCACTATTGAGTCAAGTGCGAGGGAAAAATAGCGTTCTGCATTTTGTTTGAAGTAAGCGAGAGATTTTATGTTTTTAAGGGATTGCCCTCAGCCTATATACGTCCCACTGCTGGGCACAGGCCTTCCTCATGGAGAAACACATGAGTATGGGCCGTACACCACCACGCTGATCCAATGCGGGTTGGTGGCTAGAAACGGCTTAACCTGCCTTCCGAAGCACGGAGAAGCTCGAGATCACAGTTTTGGTCACCCATCCACGGCCTGACCATGCGAAGGTAGCTTTGTCTTCGATCGAAAGCCAAAGCGTATTACCCACTGCGCCTCCGAGCTCCTTTTAAGGGATAGGATTGGAGGATTTGGAGGATACTGCTTTTTGGAAAGGTAGGCAAATGCAAAATTCCCTAATACAACCCAAGCTTCTGGATATGACCGTGTGACAGAAGTCAGTTCCTGTCTTTTATTTTTAAGGAATGAAGGTGGTTCAACGTATATTAGAATTAAATTAAACGCTTTTTCCCCAGAGCGTGGAATATATGCGTTAGGTATGACGATACATACTACATTTTCCTCCAAAAAAGACATTTAAGAGTCTTTTACTGTCAAAAGTGTATGCAAATTTTTACACATTTCGGGGTACAGGGCAAATGATCTATTATATAATTCAAAAACATCAGGTGAAATGGTGTAATTAGTTCATTTAAGAAATGTTATTTACTTATTTTTTACGCTTTCCGTAAATTATCAAAAAAATCTGCAATCTCTCTAGTCAGGATCTTTGTGATAGTAAAAGCTCTGGTTCGTAGACCGCCAATTAATTTCGTTTTTGAATAGAATAGAAAATTCGTAGGTATCACAATATTTTTAATGGATTACTTTCGGACCTTATTTAAAGTTGTTTTCCTTGCTGAATAAGGAATCAAATAAATGTAATGAAAACAATAGAGATCTGGACCATTCACACAGCACAATTTATTACTGCCTCTTGGATATTAATATGGAGCTGAGAGCGTGACTGGACTGGCTTGGAGAACCAACTAAAGTTATAGTATATGACTTTTATTCTACTAGTCAATTAAATAAAATTGGAACAGACCGATGTCTGCGTTACAGATATTGAAAAATATGCTTTTTCAGGCTTTTTTTGAACAACAGAAGCCATTTGGTGCTATTTCTGAAAACTACTGCGTGGAAAAAAAGGATTGACGGATTAACCGCTCAGTAACCAGACGTGAGACACAATAGCGTAATCTATTGTTCATGGCAGCCCGAGATGCCATGAACAATAGATTGCAAAAAGTATTTATTATTATTTATTTATTTGTTACTCCCGATTCGTTACGCACCCGCTAGCATTCAAATAAATATGAGTTGTATCAAAGTAATAGTAAAAAAAAAATTACGTTCGTATTCCGTTGTCTTTAAATGGATTCTTTGGCAACCAAAAAAGGCCCCGTTTTTACTATAAACCAAATACTAAGTTTGTAAAAGTCCCAGCAATCATTAATTTTATATAAAAAACCATATTACCTGTCTGATTTACATTAACCATTATTTAAACATAAACAGTTCAGGGACCGAAAAGCGAAATATAATATATAACATACAATTTTTCGCTAATTAAAAACACGAGGAACGTGAAAAAAGTTATAGAGTTACATGAATTGAAGTAAATTGGAATTGATGGACGTCCGCATTATAAAATTACAAATTGCATACGAAATGTACGACGAAATGGCATAACCATGTTACAGAAAACTCGGGCAAAATATAGCTCTATTGGGAAGTTTGGTATAATGATTTTTGCCTCACCCTCTCGGTAAAATCGATGTAGAATTGGAATCGACATAATTTATCAACAACAACAACTAATAATAGTTTTTATTGATTTAATTTTGCCCGAAAAATACAAAGGAATCAGGAGAGTATCGTAATAAGGATCAGCACAATGAAAACCGAGCACTATTAGCCCTTGGTTTTGCACCCTTTGGTGGTGAGTTTCTCGAACTAAACCTTAGGTGGTGTAAGTGATAGAACGAATGTATCGAAACAAAGACAACACAATATGCAGAAATAAAGTGAATGCCCATTTAATTCACCGACGTCGCTTAGAGACTTTAGAGAGGCCAGTGAAAGAAGACCATTACAAAATAATAATAATAATAATAAAGTATTGCACGGCAGACACCCTCATGACCTACACCAATCTCACATAGACACAAGAGCTTCAAACATGTGGCTCAAAACCGGCACTTTATTCCCTGAAACCGAAGGATTCTTAATAGCTATACAGGATCAAGTAATTAAAACTAAAAATTATAGAAAATATATTATCAAAGACCCAACAATCGCAGACGACAAATGCCGCAGATGTCATACACAACCAGAAACCATACAACATATCACAGGAGCTTGCACAAACCTTACTCAGACAGACTACACACACAGACACAATCAGGTGGCCAACATTATCCATCAAACATTAGCACTCAAATATAAACTTATTGAAAATACAAATACTCCCTATTACAAATATTCACCACAGACAGTCCTAGAAACTCCATCATATAAATTATATTACGACCGTGCCATACTTACGGACCGAACAATCCACTTCAATAGGCCTGATATAACTCTACAGGATAAACTACACAGGATCACTTACCTCATCGATATTGCAGTTCCAAACACCCACAATATACAGAAGACCATAGCTGAAAAACTAAACAAATACGCTGAGCTTAAGGAGGAAGTCACGAGGATTTGGAAGCAGGATAAAGTATACATAGTTCCCATAGTCCTCTCTACAACTGGTGTCATACCTCATCGTCTTCATCACAGCCTGAGAATACTAGATCTAAAAGACACCCTGTACATTAAACTACAAAAAGCAGCTATTTTAAATACATGTAGAATAAATTAAATCCGTAAATTCATGGAAATTGAAGAAAGTAATCCACATACATATATTATGCCTCACATATAACACCATACACAACTTAACACTCATCAGTTCACAAACACACCACACACTGCACTTACTTGGCAACAGCCCGTAAGTGCAGTTCAAACCAGCATAAAATTTTATGCTGAGAAAAAAAAAATAGCAAAAAATAATAATATTATATAATTATCCATTATTACATTACAACACAACATTAATATTACATTTCACAACTTTTGGTACTTTGTTTAATGTTGCTTTAACTACATCATGGACCTATTCGTCCAAACAAGAGCAACTAAATATTAGGTCCTTACCTATGAAATTGGTGTTTTGTATGGAGATTTTGGGAAATTCTGCATTTTCCATACTAAATTTTTTTCAGTTTTCTTCACAACGACAAATCCAAAGATCTTTGGCATATTATATTTGGCATCTATCATTAGACAAGCTTTAGCAATATGTGTAATATCACACTTCATAAAAATTATGTATCGTTTTTAAGTGAATGCAAATAAAATGATGTATTCGGGAGGCACTTAAAAAGAGTTGTCTCCGTGTCCAATTTTAACACAATTAAACTTACAACAAATTATCAAAACAAATCAAAAGAGCTCAAAAATATAGTCTATTTTTAGACGAGGTAATTATTTTTTAGGAATACTCTGAATCTTAATATTTACAGACAAAATACTAAGAGAGAAAAAAACACAAATTTCATAGATAAGGACCCAATATAATCACATTAGCATTTTTGGAGTAATAACAAAAAATAAAACCGACTCCAAAAAATATCCAAAACAGAAAAGCACTCCAAAGTAAAAAATAATTTCTGCCTTCGTAAATACGTAATTTTGCTGTTGGTATTAATTAAAATGAAATTGCGAAAATAGATATTTAAATTTAACAATTTATGAAGTCAGTGCCCTGCCGATAGCTGTGAACCTTTTATTCTAACGTAACAGTATCGTTTATTTGATGCAAATTCATATTTATCTTCAGCGTTTATGATTTAATTCACTGCTGCAATTTTCTTAGTGTGCTCTTTTAGTTTATTACTTTCACCGTCATTCATTGTTTATTTATGTTTTGTCTTTATCTTATGGTGTATATTTTCTCTCGTTTCTTAGATTAGCTAACATAATTTGTCATTTTTGTTCATTTTAAACGTAATTTTTTTTCGTTTGTAATAGTAAGTAGGTATTACCGTATTTTTTATTGGCTGAGCACCGACTTCATAAATTGTTAAATTTATATATCTATTTTGCTAACTTTATTTCAATTGATTGTACCAACAGCAAAGTAACTTTTTTAAATTTGAAATATTTTATACAGAAATATTGTTTTACTTTTGAGTGCTTTTTAGTTTTGGATTTTCCTTGGAGTCGGTTTTAATTTATTTATTGACTGGTGATTCCAGGTGCACTCACTTTTTTGAAATATATATGAATTAACTTTCAGGGATGCCTTCGATTACTCCAGGATCCCATCATCAAATTCTGACCTTATGGCAATGGAAATCCTAAGTACTAACCCATAAATAACAATGATATTTAAATAATTATCGCTGTACACTTAATAGATGAGGAGTTATACCTTCTATCATCAGCTCAGCACCATAATTTGATGACTATATGACAATTGCTTGAAAAACATTAGAAAATATATTAACATTAGAAAATATATGAAGGATTTGAAGGTTGCTCTCGATTTCTCCAGAATCCTATCATCAGACCATGACCCCATTACAATGGGACCAACTAGAACTTAAACCCTTCCAACAAAGAATTTGTTTTTAAGTCGGTGAAGGGGTCTTCGAGTAATCGGGGAACATACATAAAAAAACGTAAAAGTTTTCGTCGAAATGAGAACCTCCTGTTATTTAAAATCAGTTAAAAAGCCTTTTGTGGGAATATCAACAAAAATATAGCATCCGAGTCCATCTGACATTCAAAAATATTTTCAATATCTTCAAAATTTTAGTTTGAACCACGCAAAATCCTACTCCGCTTTATATCTTCCATGCATTGGAAGCGAAGAGTCCTTATTTATTGGAAGCTGCGTCGCGGCCTATTTAGCGTCGGTCGTCAGCGACCTGATTCCCGCGCGTCCCGTCTAGCGCAGCGGTGTCACATTCCATTTGGCTCGAACCGGTTTGTGATGAAAATGGTTGCAGGATGGTTGGTTGGAGGAAATACTGTACGATTTTACTGCGTCCTCTTACACCTGCAGTGCGAGGATTTGCAAAATGATGAGGTATAACATTTTACAGTAAAATTTGAGATTATCGAGTTTCAATTATTATATATTCTAAGGGTCACTTGCAGGAAATTTTAAACATACTTTTAATCTCAATTTTGTAAAATTTTGTCATACGAGCCATAGTAAAATTGTCTAAAAATGACAAAATCGAGTTTTAAATCTCGGTTTTAATTTCCTGCCAGTGGGCCCTAAAGAGAGAAAATGACAGATGCTTTTGACGATTCATATTGAACCATTGATACATTCGCCAAGTGTTGATTGAATTAAGGTCAACTACTTTATATTAACTGTGGCGTCAATACATCTTTGATTGTATTATGTATGTACGTAAACACTATGATTCTTTCCTTAAAAATTCTGACTGCCATAGCCTCAACACCAGAAATAAGCATAGGCTCGACGTTCCAAGCCTCAGACTTCACAAGACTGTTAAATGTTTTATAGGAATCAGCATAAGAATGTATAATAGGCTGCCACAAAGTTTTATTGACTTGCCCCTGCATAAATTTAAATCAACTGTTAAAAGCTGTTTAATGAAAAAGGGGTATTATAAGATAGAAGATTATTTTACAGATAAAAATTCGTGGCTACTATAATTTACTCCTCTGCACATACTTATTTTACAATATTTAAAATGTTCTAAATTCCTATTGTTATTATGGCTGTTTAAAAAAGGCTAACTGTTGAGTTTCTTGCGGCACTTCTTCTCAACAGGCCATTCACGTCGAAGTGCTAGTAGGAAAAAAAATATTGACGTGCAAAAGTATTTCATGTAAATCTAATTGCAGAAAAAATTATTTCATTTCATTTTATTTTACTCTTCCATCTGGTCTCTATACTCCACTCATTAAAAATCAGGTGAGAATGTTGGATACTGTTGGAACTTTTTTAACCCTGGTCCAAAACTTGAAATACAAACATGTAAAATATCTCAATTACAATGTCCAATATTAAGAAAAATCTTAACAAAATTAAAGACAATTTAAAAGCCTCACTAAAAGTTACATAAAAACAATTTTTCAACTGAAGCGAATCCGGCTACGGGACTTCGGAAAAGTTTCCAGAAAGTTTCATTAAGATAGCAGTAACGCGTCGGTCATTCACGCGAGTATTGCCGGGGTGGATTTATGGGACCAATACAATTTATCGGACGGGACCACGAGGAATGTCGCTACGTGACGAACGGCCGATATAAAGCTTGCCAGGATTCACCTAATGCGAGTTGGGCTGGAGCTGGGCGCTGAGGCAACGCACCCATAAGTAACTTGGGATTAGATAGCTAGACTTACACCCAGTTGCAGAAACGAACTTTAAAATTTAATGTCAGCATTATCTCTAATGCTCCATTAAATTTATTTATTGAAGTGTCAAAAGACAACCTTAGCGTAGTTTTACGTTGCACAAAACGACATTAGCACCCTGTCAATGCTAAAGAGACGTTTAGCTAGAACAATTTTGTGAGACAACCTTAACTTTAATGAACTTTAAAGTTTTAATGTCTCATTAACAAATGTCGTCCTTAAAAATCTTTGTGCAACTGAGTGTTACTGCGGCAATTGAGTTTTAAATTTCACACGAGGTTAGACACACACACACAGTTTATACAACTAATGTATCAATCAACAGCTTGGACTCGGTAAGCGTTGCTGTTGTCTGTGTGTGTTATTTCATGTAAGGCTATTTTTGCAATAATACTATCGTTTCATAGAAAAATTTGAATTTGTGACCACAAAAGTGTTCCGAGGCAATCACACAAAAGTTTCGATTAACCTTTGTACTGGTGCAAATTATATATGTATTTGTATTTCTTCAAGGCTTTCAGTTCTTGCAGCATACAGATATCATTTTATTTTGTCGCAAGCTGAGTTTCATTCCGCTCCAAGACGTGGTCTAGTATAAAATTTAAAATTCAAGCCAATATTGTCTCAGCAGCAAACGCTGGTGTCTTCGACCTCTAAGCCGTCTTAGCCATCCAGACTTAAACGAACGCTGTCATTGTGTCCTACAAACTAGAAGAGGTCGGTGTAGTTTCAAAGACGCGTGTGTACTTTAAAAGAGTCCTACATGCTGAGACACGTTAATATTAACTTCTCGGTTAGTCGGTATTCATAAAGAACTTCGATGCGTTTACATTATACTAATTCAAGAATAGCCAAACCTCGAACAAAACAATTTTTTTTAGAACTCACGCACGACAAACATTACTTTTACTTCTAATGAGCTACAATACAAATAATAAGTATCTAATTACTTGTAATATACGTGTAAGTAAAACGAGGTGTTATCTAAACACAGGACATAAAAGCATATTGTACCTCTAATATTTAAGTACACATTCGTGTCAGCAAACGTATAATATACTTTTCTACGACATCTAAACTCAATGGCACTGTGTTTATCTACATAGTGCCCCGTAGAATACAGACAGAAACTAGAAATATTAATAGTGTTGGTTTAAAATAAACACGATTTAACCAAAAGCTTACCGACCGGAATTTATTTTGTCATACCAACCGGATTACAACCCGTACGGTGCGGTAACACCCAGGCACCCGGACGCACGCCAAAACACTAGTAAATATTTATAATTTCGAATTTTGGTTTCGATTCCTTCAAACACTCCAATGTATCAAATAAAATGGATGTGACAATATAAACTCGAGGAATTCTGAAATTCACGGTGTTGCGTACACTGCTTACTAACATAGGATAAACAGTTTTCGTACATGGAGACTCGTGTGGACTACGGATCATACATAATACTACATACATTGGAGCAAAAGGTATTGATAGGTACAACAATATCAAAGGAAAGCTTAAGAACTACTATCCTAAGACTTATTAAATAATTGACGTCTGTTCATGGCATCAAGATTCACAATTTGAGCTTATTAGATTACTAGCTTTAGCCCGCAACTTCGTCCGCGTAGATTGGTTACTTTGAGATAGTGTGATGGTATGTAGCCTATAGCCTTCCTCAATAAATAAGCTATTCAACACTGAAAGATTATTTTAAATTGGAACACTAGCCTTAATTGGTGGAATTAAAAATTTTATCCTACTCTATTATTAGAAGCAAAGTTCATACATAAAACATACATACATAAAATCACGCCTGTAATCCCCGAAATGGTAAGCAGAATCCAAGGAGCACTGTGTTCCTTAAGACCATATTTAGCCATACAAAAATTGGGTTTGATCAGATGAAAAATCGTGAAAGAGTAGTAACAAGTGGCTAGTCGCCTTTTACGACATGTTAGGCAAGCAAAGCAGTTGGTACATTCATTTTGCGTCCCGGACCAACGCGGGACGTTCATAGAGGCGTTAATTTGTCCTTAATTTTCTGGGAAGCGTTATTAACATTTTTTAACATTCACCCGCATGACACCCATTCCCATGGGAATATCGGGATTAAAGGTAGCCTTTTTCCTTTCTCGGGCTTTAGACTATCTGTGTTCCGGTTAAATTGGGTCAGTAGTTTTGACGTGAAAGCCAGCCAGACAGACAGAGTTACTTCCGCATTTATAACCTGTCAATGGTCAGAAAACCAGACAAAATAGGAACATTTATTGTTTGCGATTATCGGTGTTCGCGATGATCCTCAAGAGATTAAGTAACCAGCCATGTCTTGGTTTTTAATATCAAAGAAGACAAGAGAAAATATGTAACTTTGTCGTCAGATCAAAGGAAATAATGTAATATTTCCTAGTTCCACGTACAGAATTTTATCAAAAATAGGATAGGATAGGATTCTTGATTCTGTCGTAAGCACTGAACGCGCACTTCATGTATGCTGCATAATATTATATAAATTTTTTCAAGTCTCGTTCTGGCGGAGCCGTCGCCGGCAGGCATCATTCGGAGCCCGGTTGCGCGCCAAACCGGTTAACCGGATTACAACAACGCTGTTGTGGTTACGCCCGGGCTGGACCGGTTGACAAATACTTGTATTCCGTACTTGTATGCAAATTGAAATTTATCTTCGGGAACCGCGACGGGTCTAGATGGAAATTTAAGCGGATTCGACGACATGACCCCTTGATACTTTGTTTCGGACATTAGGAATTAATTTACTGAGACATTATTGAATTCTGGATCAAGCAATACAGAAATAATATTAGCTGAAAGGGGTTTCTTTCTCGAGAGTTTTATTAACATAACATATTTACGCCTCTTTTCTCGAAGAAGTAAGCAGAGGTGTTAAACACCCACTTTTCGCCAGATATGTTAGGTCCACATGTAAAAGGTGGCGAGCCTGTTACATGGGGCACCGGGCAAATTTAGTGTAATAAAAGAGGAGTAGTAAACATCGGATACATAACACATTAATGCTAAGAAAAAAGTTGCGGCTGGACCCGAGGTAAAGTTTCGAAGCGGCTTTCACCGCATCGGGCAAGTCCATTCTGCGTCCTATAAGGATTTTTATCGGTCGCAGTAAATACAGAAGGAGCACATCCTTCCTACATCAACCGGGAGCCACCCGGGCGGGAATAAAATGTATAGGCGAGTCTAAATCCGGCAGCGCCAGCCAGTAAATTTGACAAATAAAATCTTCGTAAACGAGCAATTTTTTATGAAATTGGACCTCGCTACTTTGTCTTATATTTTTATGATCCACATCCAGTGATTGCGAAATAAAATAAATTAATATCGGAAAAGTCATCGAAGTAAATCGTTTATAAGTCTTTGTTAATGTAACATGCATCACATAAAAACTACTGCACTCTTAAGGGTCAGCTTTTGATCCGTGGTCGGGTTGACCAAGTAGGTTATAATATAGACCAATGGTGAAATTGTATGATGTCGCGATATAACCGCTTCAAACGAGGCGCTTTACCAGTATTAGGTATTTTTTGCTCTTATTGCGCTCTCTACCATTTTCTCTCTGATTCTGTTTTTAAATTAAGCAACTGTCTGTTTTTTCATTGTTTTGGTCTCCTATTTTTAATTCCTATCAGAGTCAGCGTCGGTACGGTTGTCTCCACGCATAACGTCTATTTTATAATTTAATTTGTTACATGTACTAAAAGTCGAAACTAATAATATATACTCAATAATATATTTTTACTAAGGCACTATTGTAAGTATCCCTATGGTCCTATGACCAGCAGTGGACGAAAATAGGCTTATAGATATATTTTCCTATTTTATTCTATAGGCTCCAATGTAGGCTCCACTGGCAATTGTTCTGCCAAAAACTTGCAATGTACGTAAATTTGAAACGCTCATTTGCCTACATTCTAAACAGAATGTGTAGACAACAACAAACCGGAACACATACGCAGACATAAATTTCGATATTCTGGCAATACAAGCAATGCAATATTAACTTGAGGCTCGTAAAGGGATTTTTAGCGGGTTGGCCATGTATCTCAGTTTGAAGCAAATTGTCGACGGGCAACGTCCGGGAGACGTGTCCCGGGTTAATTGAGGCGGTGTTTAGACAAATGGCCGAGATTAGCAGTACTTGGAGATAGCCAGCAACGTCTTCAATAACGGTCAACTGTAATTATTTGGCCGAATCATTAGGTGTTACGTGAGGATCTTATTCGAATCAAGAAGAATTATTTACTCATATGAGTAGGTATATAGAAATTATCATGGCATGTAATGAGGAGAGAGAATGATCATGTCACCAGGAAAGTTATGGATTTCAAAGTGTATGGGCGCGTGGGAAGAGGAAGACCAAATAAAAAAAAAAAGGTTAGATTATGTGAATGATGAGGATGGGAGTGAGTGTTGACTTGACGAGTAATAGAAGAGAGCGGAAGAAGAAGACATGTTGCGCCGACCCCAAATATTAGGTCCTTACCTATGAAATTACCTATTACCTATGAAATTGGTGTTTTGTATGGAGATTTTGGGGAATTTTGCATTTTCCATGCTAAATTTTTTTCAGTTTTCTTCACGACAAATCCAAAGATAATAATATTTGGCATCTATCATTAGACAAGCTATAGAAATATGTGTAATATCACACTTCATACAAATTATTTATCGTTTTTAAGTGAATGCAAATAAAATGATGTATTCGGGAGGCACTTAAAAAGAGTTCTCTCCGTGTCCAATTTTAACACAATAAAGTTACAACAAATTATCAAAACAAATCAAAAGAGCTCAAAAATATAGTCTATTTTTTTTAGGAATACTCTGAATCTTAATAGTTACAGACAAAATATTAAGAGTGAAAAAAACACCAATTTCATAGGTTAGGACCCAATAGAATTGGGAACAGGGCAGGAAAAAGAGAAGATAGTATATAGTAATAAAGATAATAATAATTAAAATTGAGTTTCAATGGTAAAAAATATATCAATGTACATGATACGTGCGTTCTAAAATGCATTAAAACAAACCAATTGGCATAATCACAACACTAAATATGTCTAAAATCGCGAAAACAGTCAACAAACCATTCCCTAATAGCGCATGGCGTTATGAAATTACCCGCACCTGAGCATTGTTTGAAATGTTTAATTGCTTTTTTATATTGTGCGAACACGTTCAATTTCATGTCACGTCTTCTATTTTGAATCGCGTAAATCTTCGGCGCCATTAAAAGGCTCATGAATTTGCATGAAGTCGAAAACTTGGATGCCGCAAGTTTGTCTGGATCGCGAGACGGCTGCCGTGGGTGATTTATTGTTGAGATCACAAAACATGAGAGTTGAGCGACTGCCATATTTAGTCGAGACAATACATCATAGTCACAGCAGTATAAAATTAATGCTAATACGTGCCTTGTGGCACACGCAAAGTTGAGCTATAAAAATATACAGCCTTGTATACCTTGATAGCCGGTCAACCACAGGATTAAATGACGACGAAACTGACAGAAAATCTATAGTACCTGACAGTGAAACAATAGCTCCCTTTTACATTGCATTTATAATAAGAAATGAGTGAAGATAGAGCAAGTGAGGAATTTTAAGCATTATACCACACATCAAGACCGTACCCACGTTTATGAATTCAATAAGAGTGGAACAAATTACGACGCTCAGTTGATAGCTCCCGGAAAGTTTATTAGGACACCTACTCTAGATGTTTCGATGGATCTATTGTAAGTCGCGACGCAATATATCAAATTTTACATTAAACACTAGGCTGCTATATGTTGCTATAATCTTAATCATAAAACAAGGGTTTTAATATAAGACCCTTAAATTAATTAAGGACGTATATTCTTTCGCTAATTATCACGGCTTTTGCTCATTAAAGACAAATCGACTAATAAAGATATGTATTTGATAACCTGGCAGAACATAAAATCATGGCACCCTAAGGATGAGTTTTTTAATCCGTAGTAAGTGTTACCTTAATAGTTAAAATCTAGACCAATAGCGTCAATGGAAACGTCAAAATGTGTGACATCAGTTTGACAAATTGTTAAGTTTGCGATGAAAATTTTAACCAATCTCATCTGTGCCGCCAGCGGCCACTTTACTAATCTCAGCATCTTGTTGTAGTTGAATTCTCTATGATTATTTAAATAAAGTAATATTTAAAAATTCGACTATTGGACGAGCTATCATATAACGACATCATACGTTTTCGCCATTGGTCCATTTTTTAACTTACTGGTCAACCTGACCACGGATCAAAAAACCGATCCTAAGTAACAGAACCATAAGTAAGATGTTCAAAGAGATAATTAGACGTTACGCCAAAGATAGACCTGGTACTGTGAATTACACAGCAATGAAAGTTAAGCAATAAATAACACCATTCAATTAATCCAAAAGAAACTTTACACAAGTCAGTGTAAACTTACACAGACGACGGCATAGTTCCGAATTTAATAAGAGTCTGGTAGGCCCACGGGAAACTTTATTGGGGGCGCCTGTTCCTAACGCGATTACTGTGACGGCATTTAAAGATGTGGCAGGTGACACATTTGTACGACGAGCTCTAGACGTTGACGCGATAATGAACCGTGATATATGCTGTGAAAATTTGAATACGTTCCAATTTGCTTAAACACGTCTTCGAAGTGCTGCCAAATAAAATCATAATAAAACCTCAGAGTAAACAGAACTGGAGTAGCCATTAGTCAATTTCTCAAACATTTTTTTTCTGCCATTTCTTGCGGGGGGTGAGGTTACCACTACACTCAAAGCCAGCACACATAAACAATAACTTTTACCGTTTTTACAAACGCACACATGCATAATTCGACACACAAATTTAAATTTCACGCACACACACGCTTAAAATAGTCACGTGGGGTGTGCGTTTTGACAACGACACAGCCGCACTCCCCACGAGACTAGCGTTCGAAATTTGAAATCGTAGAATTCTAAAACATGAAATAATGAAGTAAATAATCATGAAATCTTAAAAATTATAAATACAAATAAAAGGTGACACCATCTTTTAGCATTCTCGATGTTTTCTATTTATTTTTACAACAAAAAACAGCACAGGCAGGCATTTTTGCCGGAGCTCTGTTCGCCGCAACGTTTACAATGTTATGGCTGTCAAAATGGCGGCTCAACTAGTTTTATTAAACGTGCAAGCATCCGATGCTTGTACATTTGGCAGAGGGGAATGTTAGACAAAGGCTACTCCAGTTCTGTTTACTCTGAGAATAAAACTGATGAAGTTACACATGTACTGTTACTTGATGAATCCGGAAAGGTAGGTGACAATGTAGACAGTCTACGGAAACAAAAAACTAAGTAACGCTACACTCATCCATTAAGTGATAATAATCTAAGCAAATCTGTATCTATAGGTTGAACCTTTCTTTTATTGGGTTCTTGATTCATTACTGATAACCCTCGTCATAAAACAATATTTTTGGGGCCTTTAACATAATAAATTTTAAATTACTTTTTTGCTTTTATCTATTTATCTGTGCCGCGTCGTTAAGGTTTTGGTAATCAGAGTTTTTTGGCGCCATTCAACTATGGCGGACGTGATTTTTATTTCAATGATTGTAATATTGATTCGAAGTGGATCTTGTTGCGTAAAATCAGTATAGTTTTGTGAAACAAGTGTCTGTGTTGACGATCAATTACTGATTTTTACCATGCGTAATAATTGTTTACACGACGCGTTACTTCACCAATTTCACGAACATGGTGGATAGCTTTTTTTGTCAGATTAAAAAAAAAGTAAAAATAGAACATGTATTAATGAAATTTCTACAGCCATGCCTTAATTATATCTATTGAACTTGGTATATTCCGGACCCTTGTACCAAAATACCATGTGAATTGAACATTATTTTAATAACTTTTGATATGATTATTGATTATGATTTAATATCATAAAAAATTCGAGATTCGATCTCTATCTAAACTAGGCAATGCAATGCAAATTCCTGTCCCTCATAAGTCTCATTACTCTTTCAACTACTAAAATAGAATGTTAATAGCTATGCTAGAAGAAGTAGTGTTGAAATTAGCACAAGTTGAATTTTAAATATTGGAAACACAGACAAAATCAATAAATCTTTAAAATTTATTATTCTTCTAGTACGAATCACTAAATATTTGATTGGGAATAATAAAATAATTCCAATATGTGTTCCAGTTCCAATTAAATCCGAAATGGGTAAAGCGATCAGTATGTTGCTGTGAACAGCATAAATTCAAACATTGACCAAAGAATAACTAAATTCAAAATATTTTTAGCTGAATACAGTCAGCTATCAACATCCACCATATGCGTCAATAGGATTTAGCCAGAGGCGCACTGCCGGCTTAACAAAAAGTGACAATCCTACAGCTTATGGACGACGCCAGAACAATCGTTTGTTTTTAATCTGAATGGTATAAATATAGTTCTTTGTGCCATGCAGGGAAATTCACTTAAAATTCTATAGTTCATTTTACTTTTCACGCCTCAGTAAAATAGGTCCTAAGCACAGTAAACAAAATGAAAGGATGCCGTTTATAGGTCTAGAAATTTTGAAGAGGCGACGACCAGCGGGCGTACGTTATGGTAGCGTTTGATATGTGCAATAAAGAATTTTCATCAAAAATTTTATGTGATTGTAAAGTTTATAAAATATCAACATCAAGATTGTAACGATTTCGGTTTTTTATATCCATGCATGTCATTTTTCCTAAAATTTTGTTGACAGGTCCAACTATGAAAATAAATATAAAACATACACATATTACAAGTGATAATACTCTGGTAATAAGGTAAATGCAGTGTTCCGAACTTTGCTTTTGAATTTTCAATCAATCTTTATCATCACACCGCATCATATACGCATTTTAAAAGTTTGCATTTTGAACAAGTAGCTATAGCCGAGCGACGCAATGACCTGGCACTAATATCAAGCATAGTTCCTGCGAATGGCTCACGTCGCATCAGTTTCACAGATTGGCCGGGCATCCGGATCGCGATATAGCGATGTAGCTCTGGAAAAGTCATGTGAACCAGCAATAGGGTGATTTGAAGATTAGATTTTCAAAAGCTTTTAGATAACTCAGACATAAAACATGTTTACTTTCCTTTTTGTGTCTAAAATGTGAGACTAGGCCTTCATAGGACAATAAATTATATTAAAATGTTCACAATTTAAATGTGTTTTCATTTAGGTACAATATTTTGAAATACGCGACTCATTAATTTAAACATTTATCTGACTTAGTTGACTATTATTAAAGCTATGAATTTTGAAGAAGCTTGAAGCTTTGAAGAAGGATGCGGAGCATTGATGTGGACAGACCTAGAGTGAGAGAAGGACCAAAGAAGCGATGGATTGAATGCATGAAGAATGATATGAGTATAAAAGTATAAAAGTGCTAAGCCGACAAGTGACAAAGGAGAATGGAAGAAGAAGACATGTTGTGCAGACCTTATCTAGAGTGGGAAAAGGGCAAGAAGAAGAGATTAAAGCTTTGAGTTTTTAAAAACAGGTCAAATGAATCTTGATTCACAATTTTCCAACGTTCGTGTGGTGGTCGAACTTTGTTTCAGCCAAGAACAGCACTTTCTGTCTCTGAAATGTCTGGAATAAACCCAAAACCAAAAAAAGTCTTTGAACTTTTCTATATCTCTTTCATGTTACAATGTGACAAAAATATAAGTCAGTAATAAATCAAATATTAAGTGATATACTGGTACTTGGGGAGTCTGAAGGTATGATGCGAAATGTGGGTTTTAATACTTCTGACGTGAACGTATTTTTTTTTACTTTAGGAAAATTTGTAAAACTTTAAGAAAACTATCAATGTCCCTCGCTTCAAGGCGAACTAGGGAAGGAACACAACCATTTTCTCTGCGGGGACTTTCTCCTTGGCCAATAAAATCTGTGCAGGAGAACATTTAAGACAAGCTCCAGAATTAAATAAGTAGGATATGACACGTAGGAGGTGCCATGTAAGACAATATCCAGGTCCAATGAGCGACCATCATCTTGTGGCCTAAAAATCTTTGAACGTGGTTCACTCTGATAGTCCTATGAATATACAGAATAGCTAACCTCTGGAAGATGTCACCTTCAGAAGTAGAACATACGTCTCTTATCACAGTGTCTTGCAGCAATCTGTGGACGCATACTGTGTCCCAAATTAAAGTTGCTGCAACAATGTTTTGCGGTCACGAAAATTTGCACAATTAAGGTAACATAAATGATCGACTCGTATTTAAAGGGAATAAGGACTAAAATGGTAAGCTTCTATTGTTCAAATAAATGAAGTTGATTTGATTTTGATACATCACACCGGTGCATTCCCAACCTCAATGGCTTCATTGAACTGAACACTGTTATTATGCGTCCGAGTGAACAGCGACATGTGTCGTCGATCGTACTCTGTTATTGACTGACTGCAAATTGCTATATGACCATCGGGCTGATTAAACTTGCATCAGGTTGGTTCAGTTAAACTACTCCGTTTATTACGCAATGGAGCTTGCTGTATAGCAATTAAGGTCATTTTTGAATAACCTATTTTTTTCGATTCAGTATCACACATACAAAACGAAAGCCATAAATATTAGAATGTGAGCTATTAATTGGCCGAATCTGGTAACTTTTACTTTTAATAGGGTATGTAGGAGAGTTTGGCGGCATTTGGCTAATGGCGGACGTGATTTTTATTTCGATGATTGTAATATTGTACGGAGTGGATATTGTTACGTAAAATCAGTGTAGTTTTGTGTAATAAGTGTCTGTGATGATGTGCAATATGGCGGATTATCGAAATAAACGTCAAGTGGTGTGAAAAGTGATGAGTTTTTTATCGTGGTAATCCACCTCATCCAAGTAGCACCACAGTGTCTGCCATCGATCGTTTGACATCAAACTTTCCCAAGATGCATTGAAATGCAATACACTAGCATTTCAATGCAAATTACTGAAGAAATAAAATACTGAAGACTTGGCTGTATGGGCGGCTTCGTTCCCTTTGCCTTCCCTATATGGGAGAATTTTACAAAAAAAAATAGGGTATGTAACATTTTTGTTACGACGTAAAAAGGGGGTAGGAGGTACGTACCACTAAGACAAAACACCGATTTTATAAAATTGTAATTAAACACGCGGAATTGTACACCTCCTTCACAGATAGAGAGTAGTGATGATAAATATGTTATATCCAAAAATGTATTATTAGGTCAGATGACGATTACCTGGATTACCTGATAAAGTATTGTTTCGGTATTGTAATGGGACTAAATTTATATTTCATATTTCTTAAAGCTACAGCAAAACTTACTTTGAAGAAACATTGCTTATAAAAAACATAATATACTTACAAAAACATGACAATTAAAATAAAAACTAGCATGCACTCTGTACCACTACAATAGAAGAATGTTTACTTATTTTTGTAACACTCACTTTCACAACCACAACACTATCGTAAAACTTTCCACTGAACAGCAATTAGTCAAAATAACCTCGGTCACTAAATCACAGGCAAAAGACAAAACAAGTAAAATCTATTTAAATACGTAGGTCAACTCGCCAAGAAATCCGACGGTACATTAAACTAAAAGGACAGTTACGTAAATTGCATATCGATGCGGGCGCAATCGACTTCGGTCGTGAATGAATGACGCGTTAGCCGAGTGATGTCCAGTATCGATTCTGTCGATAATCGAAAACTTTCTCATATTACGTGGTCGGGTTACAAATTTCTATGGCTTGTGGTTTCATAAAAGATTGTTTTTGAATACTTTTCTTGTTGATTGAAATTATTAATAAATCAATTAATTGCAATTTCAAACTCTAAGACTTAAATATATTTTTATTTAGTTATTAAAAGTTATCATTTTACTTCCTACTGTCTTAAATAGTAAACAAAATTAAGTGACAAGTTGCAAACCAATAATATTTTATCATGGAATATTAATGGCTTATTCAAGGCACTTGATTTTAATTCATTTAACGCGTACACACTACACAATCACTTCGTTACATAATTGTTATAGAAATATGCGAAGGTCCGGTAAACCTGATCTTGAAAGCGATACTAATCTTGTTGTAACAACAATTGGTGCATTGAAAAACATGGTTATATCGCACAAAGTATTAAGTTCGCATTTTTCTTTTAGTTTCACTTCCTGCTGGTGGATGAGAAATGTATGAAATATAATAATTCCGTCGTGTCGATAATCGATACGAGACCAGAACAGTCCGAAAACAGGTGTTATTAACCAGTTAATAAATACCAAGTCACCAAAGATATATGTTTTTATAAGAAATTAAGCTGTACTTTATCGTCGTTCGTACCTGTAGGTACAGTGAAAGTTAAGGTATACGGTTACAATGGGATACAGTTACAGTGGTAAACTTTTGCAATACTGCTTCATTATTTGCTCGTACTCCTTGGAAATCCGCATTAAATCCGCTCGTAATGACTAAATATCTGTTCTTTCTAGTATTCCTCACGTTATTAAATTAGTTCTTTTACATGCTTTTTTACTTTAATTAAGGCATGGTAACGTAAGAACGAGGAGCTCGGTACGCTTTGGCTTTTGATTGAAAACAAAGCTACCTTCGCCATGGTTAGGCAGTGGATGGGTGACCAAAACTTTGTGATCTCTCCGTCCTTCGAAAGGCACGTTAAGCCGTTGGTCCCGGTCGCTATTGCGACTGTTTCTACCCCCCAACCCGCATTGAGCCGCGTGGTGGTGTTACGGCCCATGCGCCTCATGTGTTTCTCCATGAGCAAGACGAATGGGCTGGCTGAGGCTGAGGACAACATAAGAACGGTCGAAAATCGAGAGCGGTGGAGTGTATTAGGGGCGACCTATGTCCAGCAGTGGACAATCATAGTCTGATGATAATGATGATGAACGTAAAATCTGACTTTAAGATAAATTATATAGAAAAAACACAAAATGCAACCCATCAATCACAACAACGCTGCACAGTACAAAATATTTACTCAAAAGAGACGTGTCTCGTACTCCGTAAATAAACAGAAAACAAAGAAAAGCAGATAACGAACGAGCATCTGTTTGATCGACAGAGAACATCGTTTTGCCCCAATGCTCTAATCAAACAGGGCGCTTTTACAACACTGCCTTTGGCGTTAGCTCTCCATGTGGAAACCAGGGCATACCCAATCTAATTGCCGTTACTTCGTGCTGGGATATGACGAAACACGTCAAGGAGACAGTAAATATGCAAGCATGTCCACAAAATTGTTCTAGAACACAAAGGTTACATGCAACCAAAGATCTACGTCCACGTGATCAAACACGGTAGTCCTAAAATTTCCAATGGGAATAAATTTTCCTACTGGTCGAATAAAATCAGGTAATGGAAAATTTACTAGAAATTATTTGAAGATTTTTTTCTTACGTTGCATTAAATACCCTACTAATTCATAACGAAATAAACTTGTGTATTTGATATGGTCAAGAACTTGAAATACTTTGTGATATTTCGAATTGAATGTGATATCATGTAATTTTATGCACACTCAAAAAGGAAACCTTAAAAGCCCAAAGCCGTAATTCATTAATAAAAATTCCACCATTAAAACCCCATTCCATTTAAAACCCCACTTAATAATAGTCAGCAACATTGTATGCATGACTCTAGGCTTGAAAGTGATTTATGTAGAGAACAGCAATGACTAATGGTTCAGAATGTAGTTACAGTAAAAGGTTAGAATATTTGAAGTGTCTTCAGAGCTTTTAAGATGATTAAAGGGAGACAAGACCGTTTTCTAGGCTCGATACCCATATATCAATACCTATTATCGATAAAGTCTGTTATAGCAAATGTACGACACTAGTCCTATCCTGTTATTTCTTATGCTAATGCAAGTATGTATTTGTACCTCCGGGACTAGGAGAAAGGGTAATGACAATGTTTATAATGGCTACGTAGATATTTTAATAGTCACTAGCGATGCTACACGAATGCAACTCTCCGGAATACTTTGCTGTTAATTTTATAGCATTGGTGATACCTAGAACTTGTTCGCCAAATAACACATAATTTTGTAGCTCGGTAGAAACATGACTACTTTAGATTAATGCTAATTATGAAATTAATGCTTTGTGCAAACCTAGTGCAAGAAATTCCCTTCCGGTATACGTGTTCCCTCTGTGCGACATGAATTGAATAAGTACCATCAATACACGCGGAATTATACCTCATAGGTCAGTATGATCTTCTGTTTTCTGAGGCTCCATCACCGAATATAGACCCATTTACTTTTTAAAACATCTATTGTGCTATTTGTAATTTAAAAAAAAAACTATTACTGATAAACACCGAGGAGGAAATATTATGTAATTCATCAAAGCTTACCATAATGCGACCAAAAAAATCTCAAATATATACTAAGAATACATACACTATACACAACAGTAAAAAAATGAGAAGATGACAATAAAAATGAAGGAAAAAATAAAATGGAAGACAAGAAAATTAGATTCGAAAACGATACACCCCGAACCGAGGGCTTCGACGTCGCCTACAGTAAACGACGTTTGACACTCTCATTTCTTCAGTAGAGAGAGATCGATAGACAATATACAAGAGCGGGAAATTAAATTTGTAAAAGCTTCCAACTTTAATATAAAAGAATTTATTTAAAAAAACCGACTTAAATTGCTTGTGCGACTGATGTGTGTTGAAGGTAAAATGCAAAAGGTTATGAGATTTTACATATAAAACTACATAACTTACAATGTTTCAGATATAATAAAACTTAAGTAATAAAATAAGAAATAGGTTCAGTTGCGGATCTCCTTATAAGTAAATTAACGAGCAATAAAAAAGTTTACAGATGCACTAGTTCAAGTATACGTCTGTTACGATGAGCGAAATTATCCTAATATTGGCTCCTTACCTATGAAATTGGCGTTTTTATTCTGTCTTAGCAATTTGTCCGTAACTATTAAGTTTCAGAACATTCTTATAAAATAATTGCCTCTTCTAAAAATAGACCATATATTTGAGCTCGTATTATTTAATTTGATAATTTTTTGTAAGTTTAATTGTGTTAAAATTAGACACAAAGACAATTATTTTTAACTGCCTCCCGAATACATCATTTGATTTGCATTAACATAAAAACGATAAAACGATGAATAACAAGCGTGTTCACACACATATTGCTAAAGGGAGCGCATGTTTTCGCATAACGTCGATTGTCATAACATCGTTTGTCATACATCGAATGGCATAATCATCAAATAGCATAACAATCATGTCACATATTCCTTCTTACTCATAACATTTAAGTGGCATAACTCTCTAAAGGCATATTATTATAAAGCATAACTATAGAAATTCCTAATTTCATTTAGCACAACATTAGGTAGTCCTAAAATGAATCGAATAATCACCCAGATTCGAAAGAACCAATCCCAAGGAAATGTGTTCTGATAAATATTAGGTTAAGGTTATTTTTTTTTTATGACCCTTAAAAACTATATTTGTGTCATTGAAATATATTAAGTTAACAATTTGGGGCAGAGAAAAATATTATGCGTTGTGATCATTATGCTTTTCATTAGTTGTGCGTTTAAAATTTATGCCTTTTAATACTTATGACAAACAATTTTAGCCGATACAATATTAGGACTCTCAACATTATGCGTCGCAATTTTATGCGTTTTGATGATTATGCCTTTCAATATTATGGATCCTCATATTATGACAATAAACGTTATGCTTTAAATTACGGAGCCACTTCTAAAGCTTGTCTAATGATACATGCCAACTATTATTATCTCTGGATTTGTCGTTGTGTAGAAAACTGATAAAATGTTAGTATGTAAAATGCAGACATCCCCAAAATCTCCATACAAAACACCAATTTCATAGGTAAGGACCTAATACTTCATTGTCAACGAAAAAAGTTTATAGGAGTAATTAAAATTTACTATCCAAGGAAACAATAAAAAGTATCGTATTTGAATGAAATAAGAAAAAAATAAGGGACGAATAATTAAACTAAGTAGCACTTAAATGCTAGACAGCACAACTAATAACAATGGATGAAAAATTTACCCTTGCCCTCCAACAACCCCCTTTGGGGATACAGGGGTTATAAAATGTTCTCAGGCTGTGTATATATTTTATATTATTCCCATTTCTCCAACTCTCCAGTAAATCTTTAAAATAAATTCTAGAGCTAAATGAATTTCTTCGCATTGACGCCTTTCCTGTTAAAATGCTATTATGCACTCTCCGCATTGAGTTTACTTTATGCTTTGTAAATTTATGCCACAATAGTGCTTTCATTTGCACCTTCAATGCTCGTAATCAGAACACTATAACTTAGAGTAGACATTTGTAACATGTTTTAGGTAGTAGGTAGGAATATTGAGCTTTGTAGTGACATTAGACCTAAGAGAAATACATGAATTTGATTGTATAGGAGATAGGAGATATCACTTTCAAGTAGGGGACTAGAAGTCATCATACTCAAACCCAAGCCGCAGTCGAAATCTATAAGAAATTATAAGAATTTAGAAGAATTATAATAATAACAATAGAAATTGTATAATTTAGTTTCTATCTACTAGTGTATCATTTTGTTTGACAACTTCTGTCCCAAAAACAAAAATCCAGACAAAGAGAAAGGTAAGAAGCAAATGAACGCAGCCTTTGCCAATGCTGCACTTTTAAGGAGCACAAAACAACTTTGCTTTTCAACCCGTGTAATTTTACCTGCTGTTAATAAAGTTCAAAGATTGCCGTGAAAAGTTTTGAACGAGTTCGCAGTAAGTAGTTACTAGCACTTTGTTGAGTACTGAATTTCCGCTTCATAAACCTTAAACTAGAAGTAGGGAATAACTGTTTTAGCAGAGTATCAATTCGAGCATTGTGTATATAGATTTTCAGCTCTAAACAAAAATGTAACATTTAAATTAGATAAACTACCCATTATTGAACTAAACACATTCCATGCAGTAGATTCAGCATCGACAGAGGACAGAAATAAGCAGAACGAAACAAAGTAACATGGAAAACAAATAAAAAGTGAGCAAACAGCAACACTTTGTGACAACAAAGTGCCAATATGTGTCAGAAACAACTACAAAACTGCTGCGCGGAATGACATGAAGAGCTAGCTCCTGAAATTCGGCCGCTTTAAACCTTTGTGTACAGACTTTAGCGTTCAGATTTTCCAGGACATTTTTTCGAGAAAGGGAACAGTCTACAGTCCGAGCTCTGGCGCCGATTATCCTGGTCTATTTATTCTGATAGCTACAGCAGCAGATTTAAAAGCTGATAAAAAAAAAAAAAATATCTTGCAACGAGGAATGGTAAACTAACGATCCATTTTAATAGGATGAAAATACTCTCTTATTTGAACTGAAATTTTTGTCCACTACACAATAAATACCAAACCACATTCAATCAACGACCCCAATATTTATTTATTTGATAAGTTGCGCAAATAACCAAATGTATGAAGAGTTTGATTTCATAGTTCTTATTTCCTTGTAGCAAACGTGTTATTTGAAAAGCAACTGTTCCGTTGGAGCCCATCGGAAGTATTACCAATCACACATAGTTAAAGTAGAACAGTGCAAATATTTGCATCCAAAATTGATTTTCTCCAAATTTTTTGTGGTTTATTTACTACTCTATCCTAACGAACTGGGTGCTGATTTAATGTTGACAGATGTATTGTAGAATACGTTTAGACTAATAATAACGTTCTAATGAAAGTAATAACTATAGAAAATAATACATTTATGGTGTAGAAGCGAATTAGGCGTAGAAGCAAATAGGATATATTTTAAAGTTCAAGGTTCAAGGTATATTTTGGCGCATATTCATACCCAATCTCGTAGTTCAAAAATATTAGAAAAGGGTGGAATCAGATTGTGAACTTTTGTTAGTAGGAGAATAAGAAATTATTTATCAATGTCATGCACGATCTCAGACCGCACTAAATTCACAATAGTACGCCTATCTTTATCACAATTATCAGCGCAATTTTTGAAATAAGGCAAGTGAATAATTTGATTGTAACTTTTCATACCACTTTCCACTCAACTTTATTATTGGGGTGAATTCGCATCAGGGCAGTGTCTACGTATTAGTTGGCTGTCGCGTGACTCACCCGCTCCCCGGGCTGCGGTTCACGAGGGTTCAAGCCCGAGGGGAAGGTCCTTCGCGCCGATTCCTATTTCGGTATCTCACATCAAAGATTCTGTTCAACCGGGAACAGGATTGTGTTCAAGGAATTTAATTTGATGCAAAGTTTCGGTAATTTGCCAAGACAACTCTACATGCCGATGGTATTCGATTTGGCTCAAGTTGAAACGATTTCATTATTGACACACAATTAAATACAGTTCATTGTAAACACTTGATTGCTGAACGTAATTGTACTCATTCAATACGTAGTAGGTGAGAATAAAATAAAAATGTCTCGAAAACTTTAGAAAAGCTTCCACACAACAGTGTCGATTTGAACAACACTGTAATTATGAAGCCTCGGGACGTTAGGACTGTACAATCAGAGCCAAACGAAGGAAGTGTCAACAGATCGATGATACGGACTCATGGGTAATACTAACTCACGGATACACATGGATATACAATTCCGTACGAATTATTTTAAAACGAGCAATGTACCCATAGAGTACGAAGTGTAATCTTCGCGTTATAACATTTATTTATTGTAAAAGTTTTGAATATAAAAATCAAAAGATAAGACGATAAAAGTTTCTTATGTTTTAAAAATCTCAAAATGGAACTTATATATAACTTTGTCAACTTTATTATTTATCTTTATGTTGCAATAATTGTATATTATGACAATTACTGAAAAAGTTGCTATTATATAAAACATATAACTGTGTACACGATACTACTCGTAATATCAAAATGTTTTACTTTTCCTCCTTGACAATAAAGGACTAAAAGGACAAAACAGACAATGCGGATAAGCAAAACAGCCACAAGGAATACCATGAATAAAATATCGAATGTTCAAACAGTAAACAGTCTATTATTTACGATATAAAATCGATAGTCTGAGTGGATAAAACATAACATATATCGGTGATATAGTCGATAATAAATATCCCCGAGGCAAAGGCGAGCGTAAAAGCGATAAATCACACAATAGCCTGAAGAAGAAAGGAACAGTACGGAAAGGTAACCCTGTGAAGACAAAACAAATGATCGATGCCCAATCTATGTCTCCGCTTCTAACACATCATATAATCATTGTAGAGATATCGCATCTATCAGAATTTATGTTCTCAAGATGTACTTTTTAAATCAACAAATATACCAAGCTCACCTCGTTTTTATTTTATTTTTTTACAACATCCATAGTCTATCAGCGAGCCAAATTACGCAGAAGAAAGCATTTAAAATGCACTTTAACCTGCCCGTTAATGGCACTTGCTCAAGACTATGTACTATAAGAATTATAAGAATATAATATAACAAAAGAGCCATCGATCCCAATCCCAATTTTACAAGAAATATAGCCGTGAAGTGTCCTTAACGGTATCCTTAAAATTGCTAAGACGCAGCGATTCTAATAAGCAAATCCGTCCTTGTCATTGGAGATCGGTTTAAGAAGTGTCTGATAACCGGTACATGTTCATGTGAAAATTTTTGTCGGTTGGAGAAAGAAATGGATTACATATTTATAAGTATCATAGGAGGAGTTCCAAGTCTGACTGGTTGTTGTTATGTTTTATAGTGATTAGATCTTAATGAGAGATTACCTCATAGTCAGATCACTTAGTTTGCAATAATATTACTGAATTTTGAATTTCAATTTAAGTGTCGTGAACTCAAGGATAGTTTAGTTTCCTCTCAAATATTATTCAATATGAAATATTATTGCTTGGTGGCAATTTACTCCGCCCTTCGGCCTAAAACGAATGATTCTCTCACAGATACCCTTCACACTTCATAAGTTTCTTTGTCACATTTTCTACGAACCGTGGCACGATTTACAGAAAAATAATTCCATCTCAAAAGCGGTATTACATAAAAATATCTTTTACGACAATAAAAGTATACCTCTCCGAAGCATTGTGGATAACAAAAAGTATGATACAACAGAAAAAGAAAAATAAATCTTCTTTGGGAATAGAAATTCATTTCATACTAAATAACGACTACACGAACGAGCTTTTTCTTATGCAAAGCACAATGTCAATTTGTGTTAGTAGGTATATATTATATTACTTGCAATCGTATGCGGTACAGCTGTTTAATAATACAATATTGTACAGCGTTCGAATTCAATTACTCTCTAAGCTTCTTGTTCTTGTTGCCTTTGCCGAAGTTTACAGTAATCTGAAGCTCGTCCGTGCTTCGGAAAACCCTTTAATTTTGGTTGCAAAAACTATAATTTCTAATTCATACGAGTCTAGAATTTCAAATCATTTCTATTTTTGACTTAACAGTGAGGAAAGTTATATATTTAAATTCAAACAATAGGTAGAACAAACGGGTATATCCCTGCCGACAAGGTTAGGCGGTCTTTTAACATTTAAAAGCTTAATTTTATCAACATTGTTTCTCGGAGTACAATGAATTGCTTCTTTTCACAGTGGACCAGACAAATGATTTCACTTTGCGGCATATTGGGTAAATGTGGAATCGATTTAGATGTAATTATATTAGCTCTCCAGCAGTTTATAGTTTTTGAAGCAGCGGACTTATATTTGGCCATCAGCATGGTAATCTGCGATAGCCCTTACCTTTTTAGCCTTTCCAAAGCGCAGTTTGAATAAAAAAAGTCCAACCACAATACTGGCAAAGAAATAAAAGTGGAAAGTACGACAAAAATTAGTGCAGTATGTTAATAACACTGAAAAACCACCCACAAAACTCCTGTTACACCAATTAATCCATAATCTCTGATTACGAGCAAGCAAGCGATATTTTGCGTGTTCAAGTAAATAGGTTTTTCTAAGCCTGACCCAGTTCCGTAGTTAGCACCAGTAACAATACCATTGTATACAACCACATATACGTACAGCTTTTACCTGTGGCTCCATTGGAGCTCTTCCATCAAGCTCTGCATAAACTTGGAATAGAATTTTTAAATGAAAACCTTTACCATGTTTACCGGACAATGTTCTAATGAGTATTTATTAAAATATATTCAATGGATTATGAATAAACTATTTGATAGAAATGTTGAAACGAAATACGTTTCAAAACTCACCCATAAAAATCAATTTTAAGTACCGCCTAGTACTAGCTACCATTAGTAGGAACAGATATGAAAATTGGGGTAGTAATTTCTACTGATAAACTTAAGTAAACCTTTAATAGCCCTATAGTTTTAATTTTTGGGCAAAAATAATAATTTTTTCGGCTATTAAAAATATCAAGCTACGTTCCTCATATTTTGGCAATGAGTTAAGTATAAGGAGCCCTACGGTGTTTGTATAGTTTTTTAATGGACTGGCGACAGGTAGACCAGGCGCCAAAGGAAGTTGAGTACCTATGCAAAATATGAGGACCGAATTCTGTAAATTGTTTTGAACTCAAAAAATCTTGCAGATTATGATTCTGAATGTTACTAGGATTTCATTTCATATCATGTCCATGTTATAGATACTTTTATTAGACACTTACTTTACTTTTTATTAAATCAAATTAAAAGGTTCCCGTGGGAGAGTTAAACAAAACAGTAATCGCAGACGAAGTCGAGGGCAACAGCTAGTATAATAAATATTTCATACAAGCCAGACATTTAGGCTGGGAACAGATACCGGATATTGAAAAACCAAAGAGCTCTCGATCCGCTTATGATGGGTACTTACTCTATTTAATAATCCTCTTTGGAAGCTGATCTTTTGAGTGGCGTAAAGATAATCACGAATATTTTAGTTGACAAATTCATCATATAGGAGTACCTACACATAGTTGAGCTATTAATGGTACCTAATACAATCGTTAAACCGTAAGTTTATTACATAATAATAATTAAATTGTTATATTAAATAAAAAATTTAAAAAGAAATTCAATACCGCTAAAGTTTTAAAACCAAAAAATAAGTTTTAGCCGCCGCTTTTTGTCTAATGGTTCACACCACCAGGTGTTGATCGGGAGGTCCGGGGTTCGATTCCCCACAGTGGCAGGGGTTTTTCTGCTCGGTTTGGTTGGTGGTAGGGCCCGCCTGGCTAGCTACCACCGTCTAACCTAAATTTGGCACCATAATAACAATTGTTGTGTTCCGGCAATCAGAGGTAAGATAGCCAGTTCCTCAGTTGTTGTGGATTACAGGCAAGCTCTTTGGCCTAAAGGCCGAAGGTGGAACCTTATGTAAAAAAAAAAGTCTTATGTAAGATAAAATAGTCTATCTTGACAAAAAAAATGTGCTAAGGTAATAATAAGGAATTTATTTGAATGTCAGTTAATGTAATTCCAATCGAATTTATATTTATAATTATTTATTTATCTTTATCTTTTAACTGCATAAACATCCGATAGTTTATAGCGGCGACGCCGCCAACGGGCTCACCACCTGTCACGCTGAGCACATGTGCAGTGCAGTCACTGCTTGGTGAAGCGCGAACTATGGCAGCGAACTGCTTTTGCGGTGATTTTGCTTAGTTTCTGACAAACTCCTCTGATTTTATGTATGTATGTGTAAACTATATTGGTTTCGAATATTTATTGATGAGAATATAGAATTTAATAAAAAAAATATTTACAGGCAAGTCACGACACTACTAAGAACTTTTTGAAGGACGATTGAAGGCAATACAAAAATGGGATGATCTTGTAGCAAATAAAAGATGTATTCCTCGTAAATAGGATATATCAGATTACATTATTCCCTAGCGAGCTAGGAATGATTCAAACAGGAAGCTTTACATCTAAACTATGATATTTATTATAGGTACATACTTACATAAATTCCAAAAAGTTTTGTGCGGAAAAAATTCCGCAGCGTGTGAGGATCTGCAACAAAAGAAAATATTTTTTAACAAAAAGAATACAAGAAGGGAATGGAAGGATGATTGCAATTCTCATTCTTCCAGTTGTCAAATCCAATGTTAAAGTCACAAAATCAAAAACTGAACAACGACTCAAACTCTTTGTGACTAATCAAGTCAAGAGATCAGAAATATGGGACTTCTGACTGTGATGTTAATATTATGTTGTCATTAAGAATAAATCGCATCACACTATATCTTACTTTTTTAAACAACAACAACCATACCAATGTTTTAAATACTCCCCTAAATTAGGTACATAACTGCCTACGATTTAAACAAAATGCCTGCCATTTATAAATACAAAAGCAGAAAGCAGGCCGGATGTTTAAGGCCGCATATAAAGATACCGCGAAAACCGGATTCGGCGAATGCTCGCACGGCAATCGCTAACGAGTGCGTGCGGTGATAAGAGGCAATTTTTCACTGCGACTGTACCCGTTCATGTAATGTAACCTTCGTTTATTAAACGCAAAACTCGCTCCAATTTCAGTATTCATATTCGGTTTGAAACAATTTGTTGCTTGACTTCCAAATCAAAAATTCATGTCAACGCTTGCCGATATGAATAACATTTGGTACATCAACAGAAAAATTCAATTATCACATCCAATTTCACAATATTCAAAGATAAAAAGCTTGTAATACGAGTCAGGACACAGAGTCAAAGGCTTATGCAAGTCATAGTAGTCTGTAATCTCTCACAAATTATATTATTAAATTTCCAATGAAATAGTAAATAATTCCTTAGAGATTTAGTAAAATATTTGTTTCCAAAAAAGTAATAGTCCATTAATATTGAAAAAAAATATGTTTTACACATTTTACCTAAAAATGAAGCTTTAAAGGACAACAAACTATGTGAAAGTAACTTCAAATATTAATGTCAGAGAAGATTCAAATTCTTCACAGTAACATCAACCTTAATTACAATGCTAATAACTGGTCACCCAGAAGCTAAAAGTACGGAAACCGTTTAAAAAGCTTTTAGGGGGAAAATAGGAGCCGTAGAACAAGCACTTACCATCTCATCACCGTGCACACCGAAAGTGTTATAAAAATCGCTGTGGAAAGCATCTAAAAATCCCCGGTCCTCGACGAGAGATAAGATAGTACGGTCAAAATATCTTATCTGAATGAAACAAGCTTAGAGTCTGGAGAGGTGTTACTGATATTGTCAAATATTGATCCTATTACTAAAATATTAGGGTCCATTTCGATATATACCTAATTTTTGTCGGTTAAGGTCGGTCGCAATTCTTACACAAAAATTACCTGACATTTTACAGCAGATGAGAGCTAATAAACCTTCCAGAATAATCCTCACGATAAAGATATAGTTGCTGACTGCTGATGAGATTATTGTGGACAGATTATTATGGGTGTTATTTAAACGCATTGAGTATCTTACCCTTATCTTACCACAAGAGACGAAATACAAGGCGATTCAACGCTGCTAAACTTTAATTATGTTTAAATGAACTGACGTTTTTAGCGACAATTTTTGTCTGTGTCAGTGTCGGCCAAAACCTAGAACCGAAATACGGCTTAGATTTAAAACAATAATCATCTTCAATGTGCGGCATCATGACATATTGTTCCGTTAAATTATGCGAAAGTAATAACAAAACATGTAATAAATCATCGAATAATAATAAAGATAATAATAATAGGTCTTTACCTATGAAATTGCCATTTTGTATGGAGATTTTGGGAAAGTCTGCATTTTCCATATACTAAAATTTTTCAGATTTCTCCACAACGACAAATCCAGAGATAATAATTTTTATGAGCTTTCATCGGTAAGTCTTATTTCATAATTTTACCAAAATATTTAAAAATATTTTTCCAAAAAATCTTTGGCATGAAGTGTCTATTTAAAGAGATAAGTGGTCGATGACCCACATGCAAAATCCCTTGTTCCTGGTATTATTCGTAGATTTTCATCGCGTATCAAGCATCTGAGCATGCTGCAAAGCTCTCGGGATTAACAACCGTATGAGAACATAAAGACAACCCTCGCGCCAGCGTAAGGGCGCGTAATTGAAGCTATATTGTAGAGTATAACAACCCTTTGAATCCTGTCGAACCATTAAACTGAATTATCACTCAAAACAAAGTCCAATTTTCACTAAATTGCTAGCGTTAAAAACGAACTTTTCACTAAATTAAATAGGTTGGGGGAAGTTTTTTCGCACTTTATAATAATATGATCAGTCTGACAGTCATGACTTCGTGCGAAGTGAATTTATTAGGTTTTTTTGTTATATATGGATGGCAAGCTCTTGGCCTTCATCTCACCTGATGGTAAGTGACAATAAGGCCGAAGGTGGAAGCGAGCTTCACCTGCATTCCTCAACAATTGAGGAACTGGCTATCTTACCTTTAATTGCCGTAGCGATGTGCGACTACGAATACTAATACTAATCATTCGACTCCACGAATCATTCGACTAAGTCGACTGTGCTTGAAGTTATTCGACTCGACTCGACTGGAGTCGTTCTGTCGGTCGACAGGATTGATTCGGCTATGGCTAGTCGCGTTCGGTTCGACTCGCGCTTGGTCGGTCAGGCAAGACAGGGAAAGGCTCTTGTCACTTGACTTCAAACACAACAAATGAATGGAAATTAAAGAAAACAACGTTGATCTTGTTACGAACTACTGTAAGTGAATGATGGATGAATGAATGAGTGAATAACATAACCTATCGTTTATTCGTTTCGTTCCGTGTATAGTGCGTCCACCTTTTCTGTTCTGTTGTTGATAATTTTTGGAACTAAATATTTTTATACGAAAATCCTGTTTGACACCTAATTTGTATTGTAAGTAACTCCACTACAGAGCTTTGACACCGGAACGTAAAGAAATTGTAAAGAGCGTCGGCCTGTATATACATTTGACATTAGTAGTTACTAATTAGTAGTCGTTATTCGAACATAGACATTAAGTATACTACTAATTTGTCAATCGGATGATCAAATTAGTAGTTATGTACAAATTAATAATTTGAAAATGAAAATCATTCGGAGTCGCGCATCCTTAAATTGCCGGAAAACAACATTACTTATAACATTGCGACAGATTTAGGTAAGACTTTGGTAAGTCGGGCGGGCTTAAGCCCTACCACCAACCAAACCGAGAAGAAAAACTCCTGCTCCCGTGGGGAATCGAACCCAGGAGCTCCCGATCAACACCCACTAGATCAGTGAGGCGGTTAGGTGAGGTGTACTTATCTAAAGTGACATTAATTACCTACCTATGCCATTTTGTTCAAAGCTTTTTCATTTATTGATGTGATCCTGTTGTTATAAAACATTATGACTCTATCTTCTAATACATTGAGGGCGATTCGTAACCAATTGTTAAAATAATCGTTGATTAAAATCCAAACTGGTTTAAAACAACAAAATATAATAAACCAGATTTCATAAGAATTATATTGTCTGGTCACAAAAGAAACTAGGCCACCATTAGTTATAACGTTATGGATTTATTCAGAAAGCATAATGATTTCATAGAGTCTTAGTCTTTGACCTCAGTTCGTAGTAATTAGAGTTCAGGCTTTGTACAGTTTAAACGCATTTTCCATGTCAGATTTTGTGCCGAGGAGACATTCAATTTGCGATAACCATAAAAGGACAGTGTTCTTACGTAATGAATTCTCATTTGTATAAATACACGTCAGCAATACATCTATTAATACCCTTATTTTATAACTCAACGTTTCTCCTTCGGTTTAATATAGGTCAGAAATACATCTAATAATTTATATTTATTTTATTACGATATCAAAAGTCTGTCCACAAAAATATATTTTCACTTTATCTTATACAGCATATTATACAGCAAAATAGAACAAACCTATTTATGATCTAAGATAGAAGATCACAAAATATTCTTTGACCTTAATCTCACGACAACAAAATCGGGGACGATGTTCTTTGATATTTTAATTTAACACAGGAGGATTTTCAACACACCTACGCGATTGTACCAAAAAAAAAGCAAAATATAACGCTGGGAGTATCCAATCAAAAACAGCCATCGGAAAATTATCGGGCATGCGACAAACAAGATTTTAAACTAACATACTGTGCGAAACAACGTCGAACTTTTTAAACTACAAAATGGTGAAACTCCGCCGATGCTATTAGTTACCCACATTCTGGTAACGTACTCAAGTTCTCGTACAAAGTACGATACAAAGCGAGGAGTGAGTTCAACCCAGCGTGCCCCCTTAGCGTCACTTGCGCCATGCGATGATGCGACTTTGCATTCAGCTTTTAATAAATTCAAACTTTTAACGCATATTTTAAGCCCTTATGACACGTCCTCGGAGTTGCAAGGTATGTTTGTGACTCACATACATAATAAAATCACGCCTGTTATCCCCGTAGGGGTAGACAGAGTCCAAGGAGCACCGTGTTCCTTAAGACCACATTTAACTATAGAAAAATTGGGTTTGGTCAGATGGAAAATCGTGAAAGAGTAGTGGCTAGCTCATCGCCTACACTATCACAGACCCAGTACCCAATACGCCCTTAATCGGCTTTACGGCATGCTGTGCATGCTAGGCAGGTTTGATGATTGAAATTAAAAAGTAATCAGATAGCCAGTTCCTCAGTTGAACAACAGGTGAAGCTCGCTTCCACCTTCGGCCTTATCGTCACTTCAGGTGAGATGAAGGCCAAAAGCTTACCAGTCATAATTATGTAAAAAAAATCAGCCGATCTCAAATAGTTCTTTTATATAGATAGCTGACTTTTTTTGTACCTGAAAGAGGATTATTTTTGAGTGTTTAGTAAAATCGGGAGATACACAGTTAAAACGAAACAAAAAGCTACACAATATTACAGTTTTTCATGTTACATATCTATCTTTTTCATTAGATTTTTAAAATAAATTTAGGACGAATCCTATTGTTTTTCTCAACACCACCAAAGCGAATAATTTATGTCCATATTATTGCTTTCAGGAAATTGTTTGTCAAGTGTACAGAAGAATCAAATTAAATTTTGATTACATAGTACCCTATGAAACGAGGTAGTAAATATTTTCATGATACTTATATGAAAACGTATTAGTTAATATACATAGCTACTTTTAAATACGACTGGGGAAGGTACTGTCTTTGTTGGTAATAGACGAAATATCATTCCATATGTTGATAGAATACATCATAATACATCATAAGATCTTCCAACATTTGAATATTATATAACGCCGGAAGTTAATTTGCTGAATTTCATATCTGTTGTTCTCAAACAACGCCTAACGAACGTCAACTCAACATTGATATACAGTATTAAAACTAAAGTTAAATAAAATATTGCGACAATCAGAGGAAATTGCACACGTAGGTAATTCTTGCATACGTTCAAATTGCCGTGTTTATGTGTGGAGTGATTGGTAAAACATTTATCTATTGGTGGTTGGTGGTTTTGTGGTCTACTTACAACGAACCATGATACAAACTAAAGAAAAATAATACTCGTCGAAGAATAGGGAATTCATTAGCTTGTTTTATTATTTTTTTAACATTCCCAAAGTGAACTCTAAAATAGAAGGACTAGTCCAGGAGTGGAAGTTTCTTCGTAAAAATTTCGGAAAATGATGATGGGCGATGAATTGGTTTGAGTTACTCAATTTCTGCATTTTCTTGACATTAAGAGCGTTTACGCGGCGCGGGTTTTCAGACAAACGCACAAGTCAATAATCATGAAAACTACTAAACCGATTTTAATTAAAAATGGTACTCATATGCAATATATCATGGTCTAAAAAGTTAGTAAAGAACATTTTCGAAAAAGTGTTTAGAGAGACAGAGAGAGACTGTTAAAAGTTTCCATACAATCTTAAAATCAAGTATAACTGCTCACTTAAAGAATGTTTTAAAAAATGTTCTTAACTAACTTTTTAGACCTTGATATATTGCATATGAATACCAAGTTTCATTAATATCGGTTTTGTAGTTTCCATGATTATTGACTTTTCTGTTTGTATGAAAACCCGCGCCGCGTAAACGCTCTTAATATCAAGAATCTTCAAAGAAGAATCATTTTACAACAAGCGATAGATGTAGAAATTAATAACGGGATGATTCCGTAAAGTCGTCGGCGTCGCCTTCTGTAGCCTGCCGGCCGTTTATCATGGTCGCTTTGAAACCGTTGTTTAGTATTCCAGCCAGTCGGCCTCCGCGGATTAGGGCTGGCGCCTGTGCCAACCGGGTCAAGGAAACGCTGAATTTGGATGATGGAAATATGGATATGGATGGAATCTAGATATTTTCGACATATTTTGAGGGGAGAAATATTTAGGACGATTTGTAGGTTTCATGGTGGCGCTGTTTTTCAAGGGCCCCGAATTGGAATACTGGTTCCCTTCCACACCAAATCTACCCGTTTAATAACAAAGAAGACTTTCATGTGGAGACCCACATAATATGCTCTCATTTTAACAGCACTAAACAGACGGGAAGCAGAAAGTGTGGTGTGCTAGGTAAGTGGTATGTGGAAGCCTGTAATCTCTGCCTACCCACCGGGATAAAGGCGCGAACAGATGCATATTATTGTTGTGTTTGTTGTGTTGTCATCTAAAATTCTAAGGCCCGTATTACAGAACCAAACTCAAGCGTAGATCTCTGCTTGAGCGCAGTTAAAAAGTGATGGCGCTGTGTGAGATCAATAGCGCCATCCCTCTCTAAGGTCCGTATTCCAGAACCAAACTCAAGCGCAGATCTCTGCTTGAGTACCGTTAGAAAGAAATAGCGCTATCATCCCCATATAACGTCGTCCCTTTCTAGCTGTGCTCAAGCAGAGATCTACGTTTGAGATTGATTCTTGAATACGGGCCTTACAGTGCTCACGTAATACGAGCCTTAATCTAAACCATTGTACGAGGCAAATAGAAGAAGAAAGCAGTGTAAAAAAAGCGAAAGGTGTGTGCCAGGCTCGTAGCAAGTGGAAATTAATCTCTGCCTACCCCACCGGGAAAGAGGTGTGATTTTATGTACGTTTGTATCTAAGATCCACAACACAAGCGCGTAAGCTATTTATTTTATACAGGCTAGTACATAGGTGTAAATGTCAGAAGATATTTATTTTCAACTTCGATTTACAACTCATACTTTGTAACTTTGTAGTCGACTTGCAAAGTTATTTCCATACTTTATATTCATCGAAGAGAGGTATTGTTTTACACAATGAGATAGCCAGTGAACCCCTATTTGCGAGAACTAGATCGCTTACAAAGTCGTGTCTTATGAAAGACGAAGTACAATTTTTATTATTTTACCCTTGTTAAAATATATTATTATATTGTACCATATTTTGCTTCAGTGGTCATATTAGCTTTTGCCATGCTTGACTACTGAAATGTTGTGAAACGTCGATCGAATTTTCAAAGTACCTACGTTTTAAAAATTCTAGATGGTGGCAACGTCAAAAAATACCCACCTGTCAAAGCGAAAGAACAATGAGCGAATGGTATAAAAAATATATATATAAAATTACTCTTAAGTCCTTTTTTAATCAATACCTATCATTGCCTGGTGCTCAAAATCAATACCTATTTAGCTAACCTGTTACCAAATAAAATTGTGTGCTTTCGTGATGATCTGATCTGATTTCCACATTGTCGTGAAACCTCTGTGTTATTTTCAACTTTATGTATTATTTTGTAAACTATAATAAATTAAAAAAAAAAACTCATATTGGTAAATTATATGGTTTCGGTTTCGTTTCGGTCGTGCTAGGGGAGTTCGGCTTTAATTTGTAGACTACAGTAAAAAGACGGTTCTATGTTTGTGGCTTATTTCTTTGGCAACATTTGTATACCTACTCTCATATCATATACACAGTAAAAAGTCGCAATCAGAGAGACTTATCTTTATTAATAATTGTTTCATCCAAGAGGCTTCTTACGCTGCCTCGGGTCGCAGATAAGCCGAGAAAGTGTTTTAACCTAATTAGTTCCGCGTCTGGCTGGGACTTCGTGAAGGCTACATCTATGAAAATGAAATATTAATATGAAAAATGTTTATTTTGATGGCTGAGCAAATACCCTTCAGTGCTGTTTTTAGACGTACCTTTGTAGCTGGGGGAGAAGACTCACCAGAAATGAGGGCACCACCCCTCATAATTCCCGATGTACCTATTCGAATCCAACCGCGGGAATGACTCCAGTTCTGATGAAGCAATTCTCCGAGCCGTTGACCTATGACCTAGTAAGCAAGGATGAATCACTATACCTTCTTTGTCCTGCCCTGTTACTAATTCTGTTATTCGGGGTCGGCGCAACATGTCTTCTTCCTCCACACTCTTCTATCACTCGCCAAATCAATACTCAACTCCCTTTCTCATCATATCGCCATTCACACAATCCATCCATCTTTTCTTCGGTCTTCCCCTCCCTACACGCCTATCCACTTTCAAATCCATTACATTCTAGACTACAGGCCCGTGGGTGGAAATTGATGGGACATTAAACCACCAGAAGACCTATTTAGAAATATAGAAGGACATGCCAAGAGCTTACCTAAAAAAATATTAAATAATAAGATTCCGCACTATACCGTCTCTGGTAAGCTGTTCAACTGAGTGCAGGTGAGAATTCAAAAGTCCAGATAAAGGGAGTACATTTTGGTCAATAATTTTTTGTTCGGCATTCTCACCATCGTTAGATCCATGGAAAGTAATAAGAAAACATATAGTGCCGTACAGTTTCGATTAATTAATTAATCTTTTAATTCATTATTATGCAATGCCGTACAAAAATCGTGCGACAAGGGAGACAAAGTGAGGGTTGCATCTTTTGAATTCTCACCTGCACTCAGTTGGACAGCTTACTAGTTACGGCATAGTGCTGAATCTTATTATTTAATGTCCTTCTATCTTTCTAAATAGGCTTTCTGGTGGTTCGGTTGACCCATAATTTCTTGCCACGGGCCTGAAGCCTATTCCTGGTGACATGATCATTATCTCTCTTCCTCTTTACATGTTCATATCAGGAATGTCACCCTTTGTACTTTCTATTTTATTTATGTGTTGTTTCTGTTTAATTGTTGTGTACAATAAACTATTAAATAAATAAATAAATAAGTCATTCTTCTCTCAGTTTATCAGCAATCGGGGCAACTTTCAGATTTCCCCTAATACATTCATTCTTCACTGTATCCATTCTCTAAGGAATCACTATATAAAAAACAATAACAATTGTAATATAAACGCGAGCATTATGTATGTACGAACATTTATATTTTTAACACATACACACACACATTTTTACACACAAGAGGTTGTACAAAAACAGAAGTTCATCACTTCGCGTCTCTGCTACTCGAAACGTACTAAAAATGCTTAACTGCACATAACTGTCAAATGTGTATATTATTATATGTTCGAGATATATAATATTTTCTGTCGCAGCCCTGAAAGCCTTATCACCGCCAATATGCTTCGTAATCGGGAATCGGTACTTTGTTCCAATATTTATATCTAATCGATTATGAGTGGACCCCTGGTTTGCCAATCTTTTCCGTTAACGCTTATGATTCAAGGCTAGTGAATAAGCATTTACGAGTTTAAATAAAGTATACTATTCTAGATCTATAATGATCGTTCAATGAGATAACAAACGTTTACCTGACACGTAAGATTCGAAACAAAATAATTGTCTCTTGCCCTTTGTTCCATATTGGAATTATTTATTTATTTAATTGCATGTCACATAATGTCAATAAACCCTTATTATGTAAAAAAAAGCATATTTCAACCCACTGCAACTTTTTTTTGCCACAGTATAAATATTGCATGCTATTTGGTTTGTTTGCAGAACAGAACCCGAAACAGACAGACAGACTCCGAAACTACAGGACCGATTTGTAAAATCTTTTACAATTGCGAAGTTACACTATCTCCGGATAATGTAGGCTATATTTGATCGCGATATTCCTACGAGGTCCGGTTTAATAAAGACTTACTATTAAAATTTACACGTAGAATCCGAGTTTAACATTCATTCTAAAAATGAAAATACTATAAAAGCAAAATTAATTCAAACTGCTCGCCGTAATGCTGGTAATCACCATAATATGCTAATTTTGTTCAGGTAAAATTGTCGGGAGACTAATCATTACATAATGACATGATTTACCGCATCGTAAATGAGAATTTTATCATATCGCCAAATTGCTCTTAAGCTCAAAACGTTGCTGTAACAATAAATTATTAAATTTAATTTAATTACATTTTCAATTCCTTTAAATGTGGTAGACGTGGCGGCGAAACATAAATATTTATATTAAGTCAGTAACCTGCGCCAATCGATCGTAGCTAAATGAGAATTTTCGTAATGAGACTTTCGACATTGGCTTTAATAATGCATAAGATAACATTCAATTTCAATTGCTTTTTTTCAGAACTTCAGAATAAATTGACTTTATCTCATTATGTTGTAATAGCAGAAATCTTAGAAAATCACCCGGCTTTTGGTTCCTTATCAAAGTGCATCCACAAACACGTCCTGTTACAAGGCTGTGTTTAAATAAAACAAACAAGCTGTCGACAGTTGAGTTGGAATTTTCTTTAGTGGTAATTACAGATTGGGAGATACAGCGTAAGTCCACTAGGTGGAGCGACGAGCCTATTGCCATGCACCTGGCACAAATTGAGGCGATATTAACAATGAACTGTACATAATTTCTATTCAAACTCATTGGTACGGGCAGTGGAATCGAACCCGCCATTCCTGCGGTCTCTTGAACGAGTAGTGCTTCGTCCGTCTCAACCGGGTTACCGCTGCTTCGGCCGCTGCCTCGGCTTCCGCTGCTTTAGTACGCACAAAGTGGGCGTCAACTGGACAAACAACGCTGCACAGTTTCAACGCTGAATACCTGAATACCGTTGTCGACAAGTATTTTCTCATAGTGAATCAAACTACCAGAGCGATGACTAAGCACATTAATTAGTTTGCAATGTCACCTATCCAAATCGAGAAACTGAGGCTACACCAAAGTTTTCTAGCTCAAATTGTATCCGCCGAACACTGCTTTAATTCCCGTCCAAGTTTCGCTCAGGCTGACGCGTTACCTGTCTACTAAACTTCGCAACACAGTTATAGTTGAGGGGCGACGAAATGAGATTTTATCTAGTTGAAGATATAGTCAATAGATACGATATTGGAGAGGGAACTATTTGTAGGGAGCTGATTCCTTTTAAATGGTACGGAAAATGTGCAAAATTGACTTTACGGAGTCTTCCCACTTATCTAAATGTTCGCTGTTGCTCTACAATATCATTTTGATCATACAATTAATTTCTAAACGTAATAAGAAATTTACATAACATTTACAGATAATTTCAAAGATGTTGTTGTTTTGATTCCATTACAAACACTGTTTTAAGTGAAATTGTATTCGGAGTGATTGAATTCCAATAACCTTCCTACATTCAAATTGAAAAATTAAAATCCTACAGGCAATTCACTTCTTAATCAAATTTAAAGGCAATACAATAAAATCTATATAAAATATAATTTTTTATTTGATGAAAAAATTTTCGCAAACAAACAATTTGCACCATTTGGCGAATTAAAACAATACACGTGGATGAAAATATAACGGTGAAGTTTCCTGTTTATTGGATTGCCGCTCCCCTCTTAGAATATAGCCATAACCATAATAATAAAATATGTAAACAGTATATAAATGAAAGGACTATCGCAGTAGTAATAGACAGTGCATTGACTTCAAGGGCTCCCTCGTGAGGGTGACTGTATAACTACAATATGCAGACATATAATAACTTTATTTTACGGCACATTCCTTGGAAAGCTCGGTGACGTGAGTAGTTTGCCCGTTTTGGCTTTGATATTTTAAACAAAGCAACCTATTCTGTGGTTGTGCCTGGAATGGGTGATCAAGGCTTTGAAATGTAGAATAATGCACGTGAAGCAATGGTACCGGTTGCTATAACAAACATCTCCAATCCGCATTGTTATCTACAACGGGATGAGATAGTTGCGGTCCGTACTCCTAGTTTCCACATATAAAAAGGTCTGAAACCAGCAGTTAAACTTAGTATATATTATCTGGTAACGATAAAAGCACAAATCAAGCAATTCTACAAGTAAACACAATTAGTTCCAACAAATCCTGTAACAGCAGACTTAATTCCACGTGACTAAACAGCGTAAAGCACTTGACAAATTGTATCGACAGCACCATATCGACGATTAAATGGAGCATGAACTCGGAGCAGCGGACGAGACGTATGGAAACGACAGATCCTAACCGACTGCTACACGCCCTGCTAATGATGTATCTGTACTGTAATGTTGCTAGCAATTGACAGGTTGGTTGCGTGTTGTCACTACTACGAAGACTCATGAGTTGGGTTTGATTCCCGAATTCAGCGGACTCTTGGGCTTTCGTTCTCACGATTCTGATTGGAATTCAAGTTTGGCTTGAGGAAAAGCTTATATCTTGATTAATAAAGTGATGTATTTAGTGTAGGTAGTTACTTATTAAGTTTTAAAAATAAAACCCAATTATCACTACCAATCAAACGTTGCAAATCGTTTTGATCGTCAATAAAATGTTATTACCAAGAACAAACGATATAGGTACCTACAATACAGCCATTTATCATTATAGAGTGATTTATCAAACCCAAAATGAACTTCAAAAGGTGTGGAACCTAATATAATAATTGAAATAAATTTCAATCAACTGCAATCAATTATAGCCG
Source organism: Parapoynx stratiotata (assembly GCA_910589355.1). Classification (NCBI taxonomy): domain Eukaryota; kingdom Metazoa; phylum Arthropoda; class Insecta; order Lepidoptera; family Crambidae; genus Parapoynx; species Parapoynx stratiotata. Next base: position 2,785,587 of record OU342458.1, read on the forward strand.
ATAAGATTTCAATCCACTTTTTCTATTGAATACACGTCAAAATGGTGAAAAAATGAGCATTTTAATTCAGGCGCAATCCAGTGTAGAAGCACAATAGGTCGGAGCTATTCACCCAGCTGTTGTGTTCAGTAAATCTTCGTTTTGCAAGCGGACGCCAATTGCAATGGGTCTGAATGCCATCTTTGAAATTGACGACGTTTAGCGAAACCCCATTAGATTATTGAAATGGGAATTGAGCGTTAATCCCGTTAACGATCATTGTAGGTAGGAGCGGACACGGAGCTTGTGGCCTGATAGCGAAAACCATTAGAAGTAAATGCCCGTCTTGGTTATGGCCGAATTATATTAAGTCAGCCAAAGATAAGGACGGGTACAAATCAATTTATGAGATCTACGAGTATCTTTAATTATTGAATTATCCATAACAGGCTTTGACTATATCAAAAGTAATGTAAATAGTATTTAGTACAAGGGTCCAAAATATACGAAGTTCGATAAATATAAATAAGGGATTGCTATAGAAATTCAATTTAAATATGTTTTATTTTCTCTGTTTTTTTTCATCTGCCAAAAGCGCTTATCACCATGTTCGTGAAATTTGTTGAGTAACGTAACGTTTCATTTAAACAATTTCTACGCATGGTCAAAATCCGTCAAATGCCAGTCGCAACCAATCAAACATAACTGTCGGCTGTCGCATGCGTATTGAATTGTTTACAATAATCGTGACGCTACAGCACAGATAATTCATAGACCATCAGGACTGAAGGCGTTTTTGACATTTAAGCAAAAACGTAATTTATAATTTATTGTAAAGGTTTCAGATTTTTTATTTATTATTTTTTATGGTGATGGCTATCAATAATTAATCATTTGGACCCAATAAAAAAAGGGTCAACTAGCCTATTTACATTATAAATACTTAAGTTACTATGTCTGTCTGTCTCGCTTTCAAGTCAAAACAATGAAAATTTGTATCGTAATTTGATACACAGTCTAGAGCCTGAGAAAGGACATAGGCTTCTTTTTATCCCGATTTTCCCATGGGTAAAGCGCGGTTATAAATGTGGGAACGCACTAGTGTATCAAATAATATCTTGTATCTCATTTATAGAGGAATGTTAACCCATTTTGCCTCATATTTTTAGTTTAGATCTTTATTATCAAGGAGCGAGCTTGTTCTTCCAAGCATATAAGTAAGCAACAAGTACAAGCGGTGATCGAAACGAATTGATCTCTTGCATCTTGCACAAGTAGTAATATTTTTCTCAATCTTCTTTCGGTGCCAAAAACTGTTAGTTTTGTTTTTAAGAAGACTCGAAATAGTTTTCGAGTCGAAGGTACCTTCCAATGCACGGAGAAACTCAAGAAAACAAACTTTAGAAGACCCCTATCAGAGATCCATCACGGCGAAAGATAAGAAAAAAACCATCAACATAGTATCTCATTTGCTCTCTTACTGTTATAAAATGGATAAAAACATATTGAGCAAAAAATTGTATTATGTGGAACTAAAATAGTTATACATATCTACATAACATACAAGGCTCCACACTCAGGGTAGAATGATTAATGCCGGCTCTTCAAGGGAAACCCTCTGCCTCATCAGGGTCCGAGGAAAAGGCACTTATTTAATCAGCCATACATCACTTCTATCACTTTCTGGTTATAATGATATTGTTTTCATTAATATAACCTTCAATGAAACAATTAGGTAATAACCCTAAAGGCATATAGTAAAACCAATTAAAATCACTTAATTTATCAATGTTAATTGAACCAGAAGCCATAGTCAAGACATAATAAAGCCATGCCACTTGTTGAGCAATGACTGTAAGCGATTTGTACCCAGGGCAGAGTTACTTCGTAGACTGTTACGAAACCTATTTATTTCTCAAAAAAATTTTTTATAAATTAATTTGTATCTCGACTGAAATGGCAAAAGATATCCTGAGCGGACACTAATTTTAAATGTCTTTTCTTCCTTTCGCTTAAGCTTAGCGGGTAGGGCAAGGTCATTTTGTGACTTAATATGGCTCCTACACACAAACCGGCAGTTCAGGCTTTTGCCGAGCGGCAAGCCCGGCCATGACGGCGGCTGCCCGGCGAAAGCCGAGACTCCTTTGTACGAAAAGTGGGCTTTAGAAGCTGCCGACACATTATTTATTTATTTAACTATTCATGTTACACAAAAGAAAAATTGATAATATACAACACATAGAATAAAAAGAACGAGTACAAAAGGTAGGGCTTTTTTCTAATAGACATATCTTCCAGCCCTCCAGCTATAAGAGAAATGCTGTGAAGTAGACTGAATCGCGTGTACTAAAAATATATACTTATATATCATATAATATATTAAAATAAATAATATATACGTATAAATATATAAGTACATATTAAATAACATAAACACCTACATAACCCTATGCTCTTCCAGGCATAGGTGTATGCGTAACGCATTATCCAGCGAAAAAAAAGGCGGCAAGACATTGTGTGTAGAACTGTAGATACCATTAGTGGAGAACGAAATGCAACAATTTCAAGAACTTAACCAACTTAAAATTATTTATATCAATTCTACTACATCTATTTATCTGTGTGAACACAGAAATCCCAACTCAGAATATTCACGTCAATCAAATTTGCTCGAAGAGAAACTGTAACTTTGGGAACGTTTAACCGTAATATGAAATAATGTGAGAAGGGTAAATTTATAGTTCAATAAGATTTGATTGGGGCCGCAAGGAAGGCAGGTCTTGGCATCCAATGCCAGCGAAGTTTGGCGTTGTGGAGGTGCGAAGGTCTAATATAATAATAATGTACAATTTCAAGGGGATAAAATAGCAAAATACTGGTAAAACTCCATTGGAACTTTGATACAACAACTGAAACAAAAACACATAAAATGATGCGTATATTTCATGATATACGAAACAAAATTATAAAGTTGTTATAACTATTGTTCATTGTTTAATAAATAAACATAATTAATTATCTTGGCGTATAAAAAAGGAAACATTACAAGTATTTGCATATGGTTTTAGTAGCGGCTCACTAAAAGAATACTACCCATCTCTTCCCTTGGGTGTCGTAAAAAGCGACTAACACTTAGAAGTTAGAACTGCACAACCATCCAATAGCTTATAGCGGCGACGGGCTCACCACCTGTCATGCAGAACACTGAAGCGACTATGACAGTGGATTGGTTTTACGGTGCTTTTGCCTAGTTTGTGACTAACCCTTAGGGAATAATAGTCCCGATTATATGTATGTATGGTATTCGTTAGATAGAATTTTGGATACAGTGACGTTCTGACATGTTTGATAATAACGCCAAATTTCCGGAGACTGAACACAGCAGGTACATTAGGCGTATACGTGACTAAAATCTCGGGGTCTAATTTTGTATTCAAACTGAGTAGGTAACTCATACGAATAGAGCAATCGTTTATTTGATTAAAATATTTATTAAATAAACGTGTGTGTTACGAATAAGATACAAGTTTACAACCATAGTATCATAAACGCTGCTTTGATGTTTACTCGAGTCAAGAATATTGACGAGATTAATTCGTTGAAATCCACTCATAGGGAATGAGTAAGCTTATGGAGTTGATGCTTTGTAATTTAAGTTCATGGCTTTTACTTCACCTCAATTCAAAAAGGATGCGTAACTTACGTTACATACCTAAATATCTAAGCATGCGTGATTGCATGTGTGATTGCGTGGTTGTGTGTGTGTGATTTTGTGTGACAACAGCGTCTTCGATACACCAAGGTCTAATACATAACTAGAATATTTATGTTCTTTTTTCCAAAACTGCAAATCATGCATGTAATACAAAAATACAAGTGATGCATCTACCTGCAATTCTACATCTAAACTCATACAAACATAAACACACATAAAACTCATATAAACTCATTCTTTCTTTATTTCTTTCTTTCTTTTATCTACATCTAGTACAGTACCTATTCAGTAATTTAATATCTGACTTATATTCCAAGCCCTTGCTGAATTATAGCTAGAGCAGGTATAGATAACCCATGTAGACAACTCAGTACAGTGTCCTGCATGTTAATGTCCTCAAGCAAAATCTATTACATAAACTTTAAAATTAACATAAACTTTTGAATTAGAAATTACCTAAATTTGTTCCTAAAGGTCTCCCGTTGGTCCCATTGGTACCATTACCCTGGTAACGAGGGATTTTAAATGCAAAAATTGGATTATCCTATTATATAAGTATTCCTACTGTTCCGAGTCTTTTCGAACTTGGCCACGATAATTCAACTAGAAAATATATACATGCTCTGCTGGTACCTACTCTAGATTTTCTTTTCACACCTTGTTATATTATATTTTATATTTTCTGAAACAGAATGCCTGTTTAATAAAAAAAAACATAGCTTCACTAGATCATAACACCTCTATCCCCGAAGGTGTAAACAGATAAAAAAGTGTTAAGCACCCATATTTAGCTTGATATGTCAAAGACCCCATTCTGGACCCAAAAAAATCAGTCTTTGATTTATTAACACTCTACATAGAATCTTTATTTATTATGTAAATTAAGTAATAATTCTAGTAGTCAGACGTTGATAGCGATTTCATATACTTTAATATTTAGACCCTTAGAAAGATACGACCCGAGTCTAGTGCATATTAAAAACGCTTTTCACAACACTTAAGTTTTATTTTAATGAACTATTAAATATTAGAGTTTATTTATTACTGTGTATTGTGTAAGGTAGAACATTAAACTGAAGTGAAGGACGAAAAATGAAAGTTTGCGCTCACAGGAGACGTTCAACGAACTACTGATTGCAGTTAGGTGGCAGTGTTTTTAAAGCATTTACAGCTGTAAATGCTTGTTAAAAACAAATGTAGAAAACCAAACACCATCTTCTGAACGCAAGTCTCATTCTTATTGAATCTATTCGTCTTCACTAAAGTTATAAACAAAGTACCAATTTCAATAACCGACGGTTAACAACTATGTACCAGTAAAAATCCGACAAATGCTGTGAATACATGTACTTCTTCAATGTGGCAAATATATTTTCAGATCCCTTGCAAACTAAAGGTATATTCTATATAGTTAAGATATACCTGCGTTACAGCTCGCACACCCACAGGGCTTATGACTTCGAGCCGCCTTATGTTGTCCAATGCATTACATAAATAACAACCCCCATTGGCACCCATAAGAGACAGTAGGGGTTGCGGATTCACAGGAAAACGTATTTATTACTTACTCAACCTTAGCAAGAGATTCCATGGGACAAAGCAATTAAATTTATACGAATTATACCTTCTTCTATCACTTATATTGAAATGGTCTCTTATAATTCACTTTTGCTTTAAGAGGGTAGACATAAAAATCGCCCTAACGGCAAATTATTCGGACTAACTTTTAGGAAGGTTTATTTTCATTATTTATCAAGCCTCGAGCGGTGGCACCTGCTCTCATATTTCTTAACAATTACTTTATACTCGAGTTTTCTTCTTTATCCAGAGACGTTGACTGGCAAACCATAAATAAGGTTTAATAATAAAAAAAATATGACATTAATACCCTATCACAGTGATTAATGCTCGTTCTTTCAAACCAAAATTTAATTAAAACACTTTGCTATCAAATATAGGCTTCTGTACAATACTAGAATCCTGTAACTGTATAGTTCTATTAAGATCATAAATTGTATAAACCTTAAACGTCTGGGAAAAATGGAGGTCAAAAAACGTGAGAAGTTGATCAACAGAAAAAAAATTAACCCAATAACAATACCAATGTTGAGATGAAGGACACTATAGTAATCTTTAATGACATATTGTTAATGAAAATCTTTGAAAATTGTTACACCAAAATATTTTGTAATGTAAAATATTATGGTATTATGTGAACTTTACTATTCAATTATTTTTATTATTTTACAGCCATACTACAAATTAGAATACTAGTAGTGGTACAATGTACGAACAACACTACGATTATTACTAAAAATAGGATAAAACAGGCATAATCACGATTAGCACCACAATTTATGCCTAGAGTTCTTCTAAAGTCGTTGTCTGGAAAACATAAAAGCTTTTAACGTCATTCTGCACCCGAGTAATCTCGACTGCGGCTCGAACGACTTTGGAATGAATGCTGAACGATGATGTTGCCTCGTTTAGAATGCCGCCAATGAGGGTTGTAAAACATTCGCCCGAAAGCGTAGCCAAAAGAAATATTGCAGGAAAGGCAGCAGAAAATTTTGTTTATTTTCGAAGTAGAGAACGATTTTCACTTAGCGCATGTCAAGAGCTTCATAACTATTAATCTTGTAGAACCCCGAAACAATTTATAACAAGGCTTTGTAAATACGGACGTGAAGATTAGATGGGTCAGAGTAGAACTAGGAATGTTAACAAATGATGGAATACAAACGTACGGCCAGTGAGCCAGCAAAGGACCACAGCCATAGACACACAAGTTGATAGACAAGTTAAGCGGGGAACGTTAGCAACTCATCGCGGTTTAGCCAACAGTTGCGATGATACAGTTGGTAGGTACGTTCCCTATTAACATTAAGTATTTAAATAAAAATGTTGACATATTTTATTAAAAAAAAATTAAATTGAATGAGTAAATGCTGATTGTAATGAAGTTAAATTGATTATACTCGTATGTACTTGTATTGCCTTCAACAGTTTTACAATAAAAAATATTTAAATTTACGATTTTATTTTGTACAAGCAGTCTTAGGGATTTTTTATCCGTGGTCAGGTTAAAATATGGACCAATGGCGAAAACGTATGATGTCGTGATGTGACAGCTAGTCCAATAGGCGAATTTGGCGTTTCCATTGACGCTATTGGTCTAGATTTTAACTGTTAAGGCAAGTATTAGAACTGGTCAAAAATCTCACCCTAATAAACACATAAAAAATAAAATGAAGAAGTCTACCTTTAACGAAACAAATAACGTTTTATCTAGTCAAAGGGCATAAAACGAGACACAATAGAAACATCTATTATTTGAGAACACCGGTCTTCGCGGTACCCGCAAAGAGTTTAATTAAGCTTCTTAATGAAATTACACAAATGAGACGCATGAGACAGTTGTTAGTAAATAACACTACTACCAGTGCCCGAATGCGGTTTGGGAATAAAGAAGGTTTCGTTACTAGTAATATCGAAACAAAAGTTATCAAACTGTGTCACAACTTCTTATCGTACGTTTCAATCCAAGTTGCCAAATAGGTAAACAAAACGAAGGTAATATTTCATCTCAAAATTTTTTTGTAATGACTGTAGGTAATTGAAATCAATTGAAACGGTCAACAATTGTTACCGTTAATTATGTTTACGTGGCAATGCCCATGTAAAAAGTGTGATTATTGCATAACAAATTCGGTAAGACAGCTTTATTTGTTTACCTTTTTGGCAACTTGGCAAATTTTAATTTTAATTTCAATGAGGCAAAAGAACTAGCCCAATGGGAACATACCGATATGCAGAGCTCCACCCAGTAGTTCGATGGAGAGTTATTTTCGCGAGTCATGTGTGCGGTGTGCGTAATTAAAGTTCCCCCTCGACGTAGAGCGGTGCGCACACTAATTGACTTAAAAGCTTAAATTCAGTAACAAACCTCAGAGTACAATAATATTTGGTGAGCGTATCTTTCATAAAGTGAGCGTGGAGCTAAATCCTCTAAATATAAATCGTGATAAAATGTTTATTCATACAAGTATGTATAGATGTATAAAAATAAAAAGAGTATGAGATATGATGATGTAGAGTGACGTATAAAGAAAAAATAAGTAACTTTTATTATTATTATTCGAATATAAAATTGTCAAATTACTTAACATAAAAATTAATTTTCTGTAACAAAATCCATGTCCAGTAGTGGATGAGTGTATGTTGATAATGATGAATTTTATGCCATTAATAAATGGTGCATGGTTCAACAAGGGTTTAGAGTAATTTATTTAATCCCCGAGACAGGGTTTGCGCTAAAGGTCGAGGGACTAAATAAGTTTTTCAACCAAGGGGTACACTGTTCTTTTCACAACGAATATGAGGAAGGTAAAAAAAAACATAATACATACATAGTCAAATAAATTTACTACTTAGCAAGCAGCACAACTAAAATAGAAACTTTTTAACTTCTTACTTCTCAACGGCCTCCTTGGTATAGTAGCGCCATCTAGTTACATGTAGACAAAACAGATGAAAGTATGAAAGTAGCAGGAAAGTAGGTAAACGATTTAACCTAGCATTTTACCACTGGTAAAACAGATCAATGTTAATGGTCCCCTTGGGCCTCCTCATAGGTTTTGTACTAGATCTATGGACATCCTGGTTTAGTGGCGCCATCTAGTTGCTTGATATATTTCGATAAAAACAGGTTATGAATGACAGCTAGCAGTTATTTACTTTTCATCCCTAGGGACAAAAAGTACTACATCCATCCCGGTTATCGGGGATTACCAACCTACATTCCGAGCATAAGTGATAAAAAATAATAAACCCTTTACCTCCATGTATCCTTTCATATTTAAATGAACCTATTTGTTACTGATACAAATTACAAGATACACTGCCAGATAACATCTGTTAATAGAATTTGAAAGTTTAAGAAGCAATTTTAGTACAAAAGTTTATGTTCACGCGTGTAATGTACGAGTAATTCAAGTTGGCCACTACCTACGAAAAGTTGCGTATCGCAAGAAACATATTTTGTGGAAGTTTTAGATGATGTATTACCAACTATTTATTTATATTTCGTACGTAATAGTACGAACTAACATTTTTATATTTCTAGTTTTCTGTGTTAAGTGTACAATTATTAAGCTGACAGCATTAAGGAACTATTTATTTTAGATAACAACAAACTAAAATTTAAAACAAAAAATGCAAGAGAGTGAAATCCGATAAGCAGAAGCGTTTTATTTCAAAAGTTATACTCGATTAAGAAGACAAGATTTGATACAAACCTACGATTTTTCGTATTGTATTCAACAGCGCCATACCTTTAAAAACTATTATCTCTGGACTCATTTTAATAAGAAGAAAAAATAATTGTAAAAGGATCTGTAAAAAAAGAAGCGTTTATTAAGAAAATTACCGTCTCTAAAATTAGACCCGAGATCGGTGAGTATTAGAAACAAGAAATAAGTAATAAGAAACAAGTGAATAGTAAGAAACAAGGTATAGAAGAAATATCAAAGATACGGCAATTTTAAATAATCATTGCCTTATGATTACATAAAAGGGTCCGTGAGGAGTCGCGTGGTAGCGGCTCATTAAAAGAATACTACCACAACCCGTCTCTATCCTTGGGTGTCGTAAAAGGCACAACATCCAATGAGCTTATAACGGCAACGGGCTCACCCACTGTCACGCTGAGTGCAGTCACTGCTTGGTGAAGCGCGGACTATGGCAGTGGACTGCTTTTGCGGTGCTTTTGCCTAGTCCCTGACTTACCCTTAGGGGATAATAGTCGTGATTATATGTATGTATTGTCTTATGGCGGCACTTCACTTGGCTTAGCGTATTCGCGCACCGTTATCGATATGTTTGCCCGATTTTCCCCAAGTATCATTCCAAATACCATCCATCCAACCCATCCACACATGGACTGCTATCGGGCCAACCAAACAATCCTTTGATGTATGATTAAACCAACAAGTGGACGGACATGTTCACTATTTGCGTCGTTTACGCCATTCGTGCAAATGCTCAAATAGACCGTCACTCATGGCCGTTTTTGGACAAATATAGCAAATACGCAAACACGATACGCCAAGTTAAGACTTGAATAACATAAAAAAAAAAATTCCATACGTTTCAATAAACTTTCAGGGATGCCCTCGTTTTTTTTATTTTTCCAGGATTCCATCATCAGACGCTGACCTCATGACAATGGAAATCTTAAGTACTAACCCATAAATATCAATGATATTTAAGGAATTATTTCTGTACTCCTAATGGTTGAGGGGTTATACCTTCCATCATCAGCTCAGCACCGTAATTTGAGGGCTATCAGACGCAAATGCTTGAATAACATTAGAAAATATATGAAATATGCCCTACGTGCCTATAAACTATGAACGATGCCTTCAAAAATAATAATTATTTTTATTTTCAGTATAAAAGTGGCCATGAAAAAAAAAGGTCCTTTGAAAATAATTCAAAGTCAAAATGTTCATGAGATTTTTATGAAAACTTAAATAACATGTTTAACTTAAATTCTTTTTGATAAAAAAATGCCCTACATTTTACGCATTTTATGCCTTGAATGCAATTTAGAGCACTGATCACTCGAGGGGGCTTACCTGAGCTTTTAATTACCATGAATAGTCTATCCGAGAGATAAAACACCGAGATATCTAGGTCAACCTTACTGCAGACTGAGCTGGCTTTTATAAGGACAATAAAATTGCAAATATGCACTTAAACTACCTGCCTACTCGTGTAGGAAGGCAATTTCATTATAGGGCTCAATATCTGAAATACACAGCTGAAGTGACGCGGCGACCATGCATCATCCAAGGCCAAGGTATTTAATATCGGGACTAATTGAACATGTTGAATGTTCCTAGTAAAAGGGTTGTAAAAGTAAAAATAGGAACCTTTAAAATTTAAAACAGCTATATTCAATAAAAGTGTTTCTTAATTTATTTATTTTTCTATGAAACGAAAAATTAAAAACGGCTGCCGTTTTCGTAGAATATGAAAATTTTACAGTTTGCATTGTTAGTTTTTAAAATACAAAAAGATATACATACATATAATCACGACTTTTATCCCCTACGGGTTAGTCAGAGATTAGGTAAAAGCACCGCAAAAGCAGTCCATAGTCCGCGCTTCACCATGCAATGACTGTGCTCATGTGCGTGACAAGTGGTGGTGAGCCCGTCGCCGCTATAAGCTATTGGATGGTTGTTCATGGTTGTGAACACGAAACCATAACATCATATAACCTCCCAAAAGCAAAACGCTACGTCTTACACTATTAAACATTTTGTTTCTGTTGTTTTATATTTCGCGTATATGATGTTACTACCTTTCTTATGAAGCGTCTCAATTAACAAAATCTTTGACTTGACTTTAATAAGTTACAACAAAATTAGGTTTTCGTTTGAAATATGTTAAAATCTCAATAAAAGGAAACTTTCGTGCGTATTTCAATTTAATTACACCTATATCCAGCACCAGAACGTTTACATGCAAATGGATTTCAACCACTCGTTCCTTTGCCGAGGCTTTCTTTACAAGTTTTTTCGGACTCCTTTGAGTCCGGTAAAACTGGTAAATCGAGATTGGATGCAAGGGAACCAGCCGTGCAATAATAAGAAATCCCCTCCGTCGAATAATGGCTTATTCAAATTTAACGATGGAAAAACCGCCGTTTGGAAACCGATCGGGGCCCAGCGTACACCTGCGTTCCTCCTAAACCTTTTTGTAGCGAGTTCCAACCGCTATTGGATTGTAACCCTATTGAAAGCGGTACTACAGTCGATATTGCGAAGCGTTTCGTTTTGTTCACTACAAGTTCTGTTCTTCAAAATAGATCAGTAGAAAACTGACCAATTGGTTTTTCATTTCGTGTAAAAGTAAACTTTAAACGAAAGCTATCATAGGAAACTTCAATATGTATCCAAATAAGGGTGTTCGATCATGTGTAGGTATTATATAATAATATAATATAATTGGTAGTAATAGGTATAATATAAAATGTTAGGTCTAATCAGAGTATCGCTTGGATGAAATATACCTGAGGTATAAATATTAATATTAATTCTTTAATAGGCAGGTCTACCACGTAAAACAACTCCAATGCAAAACAGATTATGTCCATTATTGCGTTTTTTATTCAGGATTCTATCTTCTATATTTACAGTTTCCTTTCTTTTGTGATCTTAACAATTCAACGGATTCTTGGAGGAACGATACCTACTTAACGAACAAAAACCGGACGTTTGTTGTAAAAATGTTAGGATGTTAGGACCTCAGAACTTTTTTATGTCCTTATAAATGGAAAATACTATACAGACAAACAAACGATTGTGTTTTGAGACCCATAAAAAATAACAAATTATAATAACATTAATAACTACTACACTCATAGTCCGGCGTTCGGTACCCAAGACACCGTTGACCGTCAGGACTGGTGCAACTTTAGCATTATCAGTTTTTTTTTATGATTATAGACGCAGTTGTATGAAGGCACTATATGTTTGCTTTAAAACCACTATTATGACTACTACTAGTCTACTACAACCTCATTTCAATGGTGTTTTTGTACCTGCCTTGCTTGTATGAAAAAAAAAATTGATTTCTTGCAATCAAGTAAGATTAACAGCTTGCCAAGTAGGTAATATTGGGTCCTTACCTATGAAATTGGTGTTTTTTTTCTCTCTTAGTATTTTGTCTGTAACTATTAAGATTCAGAGTATTCCTAAAAAATAATTACCTCGTCTAAAAATAGACTATATTTTTGAGCTCTTTTGATTTGTTTTGATAGTTTGCTGTAAGTTTAATTGTGTTAAAATTGCACACGGAGACAACTCTTTTTAAGTGCCTCCCGAATACATCATTTTATTTGCATTCACTTAAAAACGATAAATATTTTTTATGGAGTGTGATATTACACATATTACTAAAGCTTGTCTAATGATAGATGCCAAATATTATTATCTTTGGATTTGTCGTTGTGAAGAAAACTGAAAAAATTTTAGAATGGAAAATGCAGAATTCCCCAAAATCTCCATACAAAACACCAATTTCATAGGTAAGGACCTAATATTAAGATCTCAACAAATACCAACAAACAGAAATATTAAGTGAAGAAAGAAATCGTTACTAGAAAAAGTTTAAGCCACTTGAGAATAACTCGAGGTACGATTGAACCTCCTTTTTCCTTTTCGATTTACTCTACAGTTCTACACTATTTACTTTAGTGATGACTTCTGGAAAAATATCTAAGTTGAAGCGATCTACTCGATTTTTCCGAGATCGGAATAGGGCAAGTGTTGTCTGTATTTACAAACGTAAACTACTTCGGTGCTATACAAGGATTCATCTTGTGTTGTTGATTTATCAAAAGAGTTTTTTCAAGATCTCAGAAATATAATGATCAATTGTTTATCTATTTTTTGCGAGTACCGGTGTTCGCTGTGCAACTTCAAGGGGTTGATTTGTCCTCTGTTAAATGTATATTTGAACGGAAATTATTATTACAATTATTGGAGAGTCATGTTTAATACATCTTATTAGATCTATAATACTCGTACCTATATGTTTTTATTAATTAATTTATAATACTATAATTAATTATAAATTAATTATTAGACCACTTTAACTGTCTACCATAAAGTACATATTAGGTTTTATTCAAAAACCGACAAGATTTACCGACCGACCGAGAGAGAAAAACTGATAAAAATTAACACAAATGAATTTTGTTAACATTTGCACGGATCGAAAGATACGAAGTAGATCCCAGACAGAAAATATTTTGGCGATATGTAATATGAATCTGCTCTTCAACACAGGCACTCAACCCATCTTCAACAATCTGACTAATATCATCACTAGCTTGTAGCTTGTACTTAAGTTGTTAGTTCGCCCACATTGGTTCTGTTAAATGCATGAATCGTACAGACGGAGGTGGCTGGAGTGTAGAATAGGATCGAGAAATTGGATTACCAACTATGTACCTATTTTATGGTTTACATATTGTTATGTGCGATTCGCCTTCTAGTGAAAAAATTACATAACATATCGACTGACATTGACAGAAATCATAAAATAGATATTACTAATTACTTTTTTTAAATATAATTTCACTCTCTTGTGTAAACCCTTCCGGTCCTATGCGATCCGCCCCAGGTCTTTTCTGCGATTAGTTTGATGTCGTCGTCTTTTCCCTTGCCTTGACCACCATTCAGTTAAAGACCCACTCCACCTGCCATCTTTATACCCTGCCAAGTGTCTACTGCCACTTAAGTCTCAAGATACGCTTGCCAATATCCTGCACCTTGGTCCATCGTCGATCGATTAACTTGATGTCTTGCATGGTACGCTCCAATTTTTTTTCAGAGCGACATAAATAATTGCTAATTAATTAAATAAATATTAATTTTTCTTAAATAACTGCTGTATGATATTTGTGATTATGTTGCTGTAATTTTTTTTGATATTTGTGTTTAAAAATTGTAACCAGTAGTTTGCCCTCTTGGTGTTAACTTGACACTGCCTAAAATAATCCAAAGAAACAAAAATCTGGAGGTGCATATTCTGGGTTGTATCGCGCGCGTATCAGTTATCTATCACCTCTCGGACTGTCTCCTATTTTTTTATATCATAACTCGATACCCTAGCACTTCGTCAGAGAACTTCTCAGATAATAATATGGATAAATAATTTAGATAAAATCAGCAAATGGTAGAGTTTTCTCATCAAATTAACAATAAATTACGCGCGCTAATGCCTTCTGTCATTAAGAAGCAATTAATCATAATGTAGGAATGAAATCCTGAAAAATGAGACCCCAATTATAATAAGCGTTGTTACATATTTTTACCATTAAATTTATTTTGACTAATTCATTAGGCAGTAGGTAAGGACGATAATAATAAAATTCATTAGCCAAAAGCTAATAATTACAAACATGAATAAATACCTACCTTCACAGACCTTTTTTTTCATTTTTTTTTTTATTAGAGGCAATGCTTTACTTTTAATGAAAGTCGTACGGATTCGTGTGCTGCTGACTTGAATAGATAAAAGGTAATACTATAGGGGACGCTCGGTGGCGTAGTGAGGAGCTCGTGGCGCAGTGCGCTTTGGCTTCGATCGAAAACAAAGCTACCTTCGTCATGGTCAGGCCGTGGATGGATGACCAAAACATTGTGATCTTGAACTCCGCCGTGCTTCGGAAGGCACGTTAAGCCGTTGTTCCCGGTCGCTATTACAACCGTTTCTACCCACCAACCCGCATTGGGACAGTGTGGTGGTGTTACGGCCTATACTCTTCATGTGTTTCTCCATGAGGAAGGCCTGTCCCAACAGTGGGACGTATATAGGCTGATGACTATAGGGGAAAGTCGTCACTCCATGGTAGTGACCCTTCGTACGCGGGGCACTTTCATGTAATTCATAATGTTAATTAAACAAACAAAACGACACAAACACGCCTTTGCTTGCGTGCATAGATACACCGGCCGCCTTGTTGCTATCAGAGTTTCGCGCCAGTCGCACTACGGTGTATCAACTGACAACACGAAACATGTTTTCACGCGCGCTAAGTAAATTTTTTACCAAAGTTTAGTTCGTAGCTATAAGTAGAATTGTTATGTTTTTGACGAAATAATAAATAATAATAAGTTTTTCTACCTAAATAGGCTTTCGAATTACCCTCTAGGAATCCCTTTCATAGCATATGAAAGTATTCAACTTGCTGTATGAATGTACCCTATAGTGGGGTACCTACCTTCGAACAAAATATCTTACTATCGAAAAATGGCTCAAACTCTTTAACTTTTTTGTTATAATAGTTTCGGACTTTTTTATAACAAACTACAATATATTTGTAACACTTAGGCTCAGCTTAGGCTGCACTTAGGTATATGAACAAGATTAATTCGAAAATAATTAAAAACAAAAAAAATAATATCTAAAAAGTGTATGAAACATTATGACTTTTCCCTACAGGTTACACAAAAGTTACATTTTAAGGCCAAAATGTAACTTTAGGAATTCCTTGTACCCAGCTTGTAACCAAATAATTACATAACAAATCTTAAATCCTATTATGAATTACCTTGCAAATCATTGTGTCAAAAATGTGGGAGGCTAACACCTCTGCCTTCCCCTTTGGGGATAAATGCGTAATGGTATGTAATATTCTGAATTCTAAAAATAAATTACATTTGAATAATCTTTAGTGTTTATTTTACACCACCAGACTGTTACTGTCTGAACACATGTGCAAATAATTATTAAGTCAAGAAATGTCTAAAGACTAAAGAATAAATATTGTAGATCGGTAGACATATTTGGAACAGGAGTAGAAAATAAACATTGAGTAGACAGATGAAGAATTGCACGTGTCATAATGACTGACACACAAAAACCAACTTGAGAACCCAAAACACCTTTGTTTTGGCTGTTGATTCTTGTAACAAATGAAGATCTGGGAGAATGGGAGTATTGTAGGCAGTATTGTAGGATACTCCCATTCTCCCAGTCCCAATAACTAACACAAGACACCTGGAAAAGTAGTAACAGGCTATTGTCAATCTGTAAACTCAATGGCTTTATTAACTCAATGGCTTTATTAATGTGTAACCAAGCGAATGCCAGCATTTGCAAACATGTTCCTATTGTCTTGTTTTGTGGCCATTGAGAGGTTAAAGCACCAGAATAAGCCTAAGCTACCAGAATATATAATTTTTTTTCCACCTACTAAGCAATACTTATTATTACCCACCACTCAGAATGAAACACAGGTTTCACCGAAGTATTGGTAGAAGTGAATATCTTGCAAAGTATTTTAATAACGCTTTTTATCACACACACACAAACACACTGATCATTAAATATTTATTGTTTGCAACACCAGCACTCATGGTAACCACCAAGGGGTAAAATTAAACAAATCATTTCATTTGCACATTTGAAGGAATATCTAATAGAGTTCCAACCACATATAAACACAGTTTGGTCACTATAATTTTAATACATTATAAAACTGCTTCAAGAAAATTTAAAGAATAAATTAGACCATAGTAAATAACTTTATTCTACAAATTACATTTAAACAAGTGCACAAATATATATTTTGAAGATGTCTTGAAATCACATCATGCAAATACAAGGACTGGGACTGGATATTCAGGTAAAATGGCTTCAGGATAATGGGGTAATCTGCTAAAAGAGGAAACAGCATAATTTAACTTTTATAAGCATAAATTATATAAGTTTTAATATTTGCCTACATATTAAAAAAGAAAATTTAACAATAATAATTGAATACTTCATAGTTTTGTAAACATTTTTGTTAAACCATTTGTAAACATTTTTGTTCTGTAGAAAGTTTGTATCTTTATTGGCACTTTAAAGTGCGCCAGAGATAATTTTTTCAAAGAAGAAATTTAAAAGTTCTGAACATAAAGATACCTACTTATAGTGCGCAATGGTGGCATGCACATTCAAAAAGTGGTTTTACTCAACCACTTAATTTATTATTACTCTTAGTTTTTAGCATAAACTCTGCATTATAAGTATGTCAGTCAGTTGATGATCCAAAGGTGAAAAACCAGAAACATTGAACGAAGTAATTGCCGTAAACTATAAGCTTACATTGTAGCGTTAATAGACTATTTTAATGGTCATTTAATGTAATAAATGAACATTTAACTGATTTAACTACTTAAGACTCACCATACAAGCATTTTATTGTTATTTAATGTTTTTATTAGCTTTCTATTATCGATCGGGTATTCGTGTACGATGTTGTATAGAAGTAAAAATGCTGATTTCACTACTTACATTCAATTATTCTTTCGTAAACTTCTATGATTTGGAACTCCTTTTCCGCAATAATTTTCAGCACTAATGAACAATCTCACTAATAACTTTGTAATTGAAAGTCACTTGTTTTTATTCAATACAACAAACTTGCAAAGCACAGAGAGACAAATCGCGAAAGCTAAATTCGACAGGGAACGGCGCTAGTGTGCTCAACTCAAATACATTGACATTACAAAAATGTTGCCACAAAAAAAATAGGAACTGTAGATTAAGGTTTCAAAGTTTTTGGTACCCAATATACGAAACAGTATTCTGTAAAAATACTCGTAAATTAACTATCAGGCAAATTGATAAACATACTGTAAAAAACGTACAAACTACCTACATAACATTACGCCTATTAACCCTGAAAAGTATGCAAAGAGATGTTATAACTCATATTTCGCCCAATATGATATGTACTCCATATAACAGGGGAGGGGAGCCTGTCGACATGCACCGGGCACAGTGTGAGGCAAGCGATATTCACATCAAACTGTACATAACATGTAAGTTTTAATTAAACTCATTCGTAGGTACCTACTGGCACTAGGGATCAATCCGTCGAACTTTTTAGGAAGTATGGCACTAGCATTCATCCTGACACAGCTAAAAAAACCTGATAAAAATAAATCTACAGCAGAATAGGTATTAGGTAATCATCACCAGTTTAGTCAGAAACGACCAAAAATAAATTATGATGATCTTGTCTTACTGAAAAACTCGCGTTTCTACTTTATTTTAAATCTCTTCGTCACTTGGAGGACTAAGAAAAGTTAGTTACCTACCTACTACAAGGTTACTACCGGCTACATTGTTGAATAATAGAAATCTATGATTTATTATTGTTGTTCTTTACGAGGCCGGAAAAAGGAACTTTAGCGAATAAATCTGGCTTCCCACGGTCGGTTGTTGGCGTTGGTAGGTACCTTCTGTAGACGGACGCAGATTCATGGCACACGACCGACGACCACGGACAAATAGATTTGGCTGTTTTTAAAGACGAGCACGTTCGCACTCGCACTGCTCAATTGAATCGCGAGTTAACTACTCGCCGCAGATCGGACAGACCGGCACAGAAACGTTCTGCAAAACCATGGGCGTTGCTCTCTATTTCCACGGTCCGTCGCGTCGGTACGGGCTGGTCTGCGTCCGTCTGCAATATCACCGACAGTGGGAAGCCAGTTTACGAGATGAAGAATCTGTCTTCTGGAGCGTGTTGGCTAGAATTTCTCCGTTTGACTACCTATTCAATGTTCGTCAATGTGGCTGAACCTAGCGACATGTGATGAACTGAAATCTGAGGCCTGAGACCATATTTGTGTCATGTACATTTTATTAGACAACCATAGGGAGTGAAATACTTGCTTTGCTACGTTTGAACGCGTCTGAAAGAAATTAAAGTTGACTCTTTGAATTAGTTGTAGGTTGGCTAACCAAAATGGTGAATATTGGGATTATTATTCTAATAATAATAATAAAAAGAGAAGTAATAACAATTAGTCTATTTATTATAAAAATATTTTGAGCAATAATTTTGTAAAAATATAAAAACATCACAGCTTAAATGCATCTCATATATTTTTTGAATAACCTATTAATTTATTGCATTAAACACTAGACAACATGTTTAAACCAATATAGTGCAGTGTGATTTTTATGTATAATAATAATAATTAATAAATACTATACCTAAATAATACAATATTTCCTGTTTATAAACTAGGCATTACATTATAAACGATATCGATTTACTTGTTATAATAATTTCTTAAATTTACAATGGCAGTAAATAAAATATAGTTCTAATATTGATTTTAAAAGTTTCACAAACATATAAAAGATCCGCTACACATAATATATGGTTTAAATATGTTTTTGTTGCTGTTTCCCTCTGTGTAGGACCAAATGACAGATATGACGATATTATGTGTAAAGTAAGAATAGAAACCAGGTTCAATTGTAATTTATGAGGGGAAAAAACATGTCCTTGTCTATATGAAATTTTTTGAAAGAATAACTACTTCCGATCCGAATCCAAACAGAATCTGTGAAAATATTGGTCTAGAAAACTCTGACCGGATTATACGCGGATTTTTTTTACGTAAATTTTACGTTCTGCGATTTCTTGTAGCTTTTGATATAATAGATTTTCGTTTATTTTCTAAGTTTCAACGACGCGATGGCTTTAAATAATTTTATTTTTTTTGGGCCGACTTTTCTTGTTTGTATATTAATAATATAATGTCCATTAATTGCACTTTTGTGAGTAAAAAAATTCCTTCCTAACTTTAAACTAAGACACAATTTATTTTATCCTAACTTTAGAAAATGTGCTTTCATCAGAATTGAATGGAGTTTTCAACCTTAATTAAAAAAAAATATTTGTTTTAATGTAGTTTTTAACCTAAAATATTTGTTTTTTTATTAAGGTTCAAAACTCCATTCTGTTCTGAGGATTTCCAAAGCTTGTAGTTTAAAAAACTGCCCAATCTTTTAGAATGATACAAAAACATAACATAAAATATATAAAAAAAAATTGGTATGTAAATAGGTTCAGTAGCTCTTAGGCTACTATTCATGGCTACTTCGGTCCGTCAAAAATGTTTTCCGGAATGGAAAGCGGATGACGGAGATCGGGTGTAGTGCGTAATGTACCATAGAAATAGTTCTACGACTGACTCCGACTACCTCGGAACCTATTTGCACGGATTCGGATCGGATGTAAAGAAGATTAATATAGATGCCAATAACTTTGGTTTCTTTACTGGTTCTATTTTTTTTTACTTATGACTAAGGCCAAGAGCTTACCTTCTTGGCGTTCATCTCACCTGATGGTAAGTGACGATTAGGCCGAAGGTGGAAGCGAACTTCACCTGTAATCCTCAACAACTGAGGACTTTTTATTTATTTGTGGCCCCTTAGAATAATGTATGTAACAATAATCTTTATTTAAAAGGCACTAAGGTTTATGCCACTGTATAATAATAAAAGTGGCCACTTAAAAGACTATAGATATAAAACATTTTATAGAATAATTGGCAGCTTAACATTTACAATAAACTATCATTGGAAAAAGCATTTACACTCCACAAGAGGCAATACAAGAACTGTCAAATTTTTTCTTAAAAATTTTCAAAATAAAATAGATTAAAAGTTCAATGAGGAATTTTGACAGTTTGCCGACCTGATGAGTTTCATGCAAAATCAACGCCAGTATCGAGCAAGTCTCTGATCAGAACGGTCGCCTTCCGCGGCAGTACCCGCAGCAAGTGGCCCAGGTACAGCAGGTGCTTGGGCACCGACGCTTCGGGGTAGTTGCGCCTGACACTGTCCAGAATCGACGTGGCGGCTTGACTCTCAGTTATTCTGCCGAAGTAGCTCGGTATTCTGTAATTTAGAAAGGAAATTATTAAAGATTAGATAGATACCTAGGCCACTGTTTGTGGTATGTATACATTATATTTTAGGCAAAGGGATCTAAATTATACAGCCTCAAATTACGACGAAATGTTAATAAAATTTCTATGGACTACAAACGACAACATATAACAAATATGCATTGTACTTCGTGTGGTGCTCTGCGATTTTTATGTTTTTAACACCTGTTTGCTTGTAAGATGAAAACAAATTGTTAACATGCAATTCAATAAGAAAAAAGTTAAGTAGAATAAAATTAACCTAAATAAAAAGCCGCGTCGCGTCATTTGTTTGGCTAAATTTTGCTTCTATTATAAAAAAATCACGGGGAGTTTGGCGCCATTCTACTATGGGGGCGTGATTTTTTATTTCAGTGATTATTGTTCTGAGTGGATCGTGTTACGAAAAATCAGTGGTCTTGTGTAATAAGTGTCTATGATGATGTGCAATATGGAAGATCATTGAAAAAAACGCCAAGGGGTGTGAAAAACGATGAGATTTTTATCGTGGTAATCCACCTCATCGAAGTAGCACCACAGTGTTTGCCATCGATCGTTTGACGCCAATCTTCTCCAAGATGCATTGAAATGTATTACACTAGTAAATTACTGAAGAAATATTATTACTGAAGACATGGCTGTTATGGGCTTAGTTCCCTTTGCCTTCCCTACATCGGAGAATTTAAAAAAAAATCACTTCTCCTATAGAAACATGGAAATTTTGTTCACAACTGAATACCTCACCTCAGTCTTAAATCCTTATTCTCTTCACTAACAATAAACGGATAAATGTGTACAAGAGTGACATAGACGCCATTAATCTTATTGATTCTGAGGTCTTCCATCAGAGACTCGGCTAAGCCTTGCACTGCAAATTGCGCCACACTGAGAGGCATCTGGTCTTCGATATAGCTGAGGCCAGCAACAGACGTCAGAGCTACTACATGACCATGGTTCTTTTTCTTCATATCAGGCATAAATTGGTCAATGAACTGTAAGGAAAAATGTAAATCAAAGCAAGGTGAAGGCAAAGACAGTCAATCTGAACTACAAAATTTTTATATATCTGACTTTAAGTTAGACATACTGAATCAACAATGCTGATCTAAATGATAAAACAATGATAAGGTAATTATCAAAATTTAATTTAATTTACTAAACATTACTACTTAATATGAATCAAAAAATCATTTCAGAATTCATAAAACATATCGACGGTGGAAAGGTAAAATCGCTAAACCACCACTTTGGCCGAAAATGTGAAGTCCTAAACGAAAGGTCTGATTTTTCCCTGTCATTCTATCCGGGTTCATGTCAATCAGAGCACCTTTTTAGCGCTAGTGTTGCAAACTTTTGATAAATTTTAAAAGTATAAAATCTTAAGCGACCTATAAACTATTTTTGAATAGAATCACTGTTACTGATGAAAAATACTGTAAAATATAGTTTGTGGCATCATAAGTTTTTGTAGACGAGGCTCAACCTCAGCAGGCCAGATTCAGACGCCTAAGCCTTTGCTTTTGGTCTAGAGGTACAGAATCGCTTCTCTGCTCTTGAGACATACTCTACTTCTGTCGACACGGAGTGGAACCCCATCAAAATGGCCTACAGACCAGCCCCGTTGTTCTTGGACACAAAACTCACACACGTGAAGACTGGATGTCACAGAGGACCTGGAACCGACTTCTGGCCACCAACGATGAGGCTGTACGTCAAGATCTGATTTTCCAGTATCAGCAAATATGCAAGAGCTTTTGAGCATTTAACTCAGTACCCGTCGTGATCGACGCATATGGGCGTACAATGTGGCTGACTGCGCCCAGCGTGCTGCTGACACTGGTAATCTTAAGATGTACAAAGCGACAAAGACCTTGGCCGGAAATCAGAATCAGAGGAAAAAGAAGCCCTTAAGAGACAAAGAAGGCCAGTACATCATGAGATTAGAGGGGCTTCAACGCTGGTTAGCACTTCAAGGAGATCTTCCGGGTTCGCCAAACGTAATACCACCACCACACCCAACATCAGCTTACCCGTACAATGCTTGCATATCGACGTATCCAAAGAAGGATTAGTGCAGGAATAGCACTGTTCACTGAGGAATAGCAAAGCTGAGTTCAAAGATGCAGGGGAGTCGGGTATGAAGCTCAATACTCTGAAGACTCAGGAAATGGGGTGCCGGGCGACAAGCTCTTTGCCGTTTCTCATAGGCGCAGAGGCTGTGGAGAAGGTCCACAAATTCACTTATCTCGGTAGTGTGGTGTCGGAATCTGGAGGAACCGAAGAGAACATCGCTTCAATAGTCACCAAGCCTAGACCTTTGCACGACTTCGCCCCATACGGCAATCGCAGAAATTGACTAGAAGAGTCAAGCTGAGATTTTTTTCGTTCAAATGTAAAAACTGTTTTGCGTGAAAAAAGTGTGAGACGTGGAAGGAACTCCAAGTCGTTATCCACCGTTTTCTTCGCCGTATTCTCGGTATTTACAGGTCCGAGAAAATCTCCAACCTCGACCTGTGCGACCGCTGCAGCGAGGTTCCAATTGACGCGCAAATGAAACGCCGCAAGTGGATCTGGATCGGCTATACGCTCCGAACCGACCCTGATCATGTACCAGCCTTGGACTAAAATCCCCAAGGAAAGCGTAAACGTGGCCGCCCTAAGCACACCTGGCGGCGAACGATTATCGCAGACGCGAAGAAAATCGGGAGGACTTTGAGCGATATAAAGCGCGAATTTTAAAAGCGCAAGTGACCAGGATGGCTACGCGCTGTGATCGCCCTCTACCCCATCTAGGGGACATACTATCTTAAACTCTTTATTGCACATAAATCAAAAAGTATACAAGGAAGGACTTATCTCTAATAGGGATATCTTCCAGTCAACATGTTACAGGTGTGTGAGTCAAATTTTTATTTCAAAAGTATATTGTATATAGAATAAATTTAGATAAGATTTATTTTCATTAAAAAGTTTATCCTCTCCCGTAAAGTGACCAAAGTGGCGATTTAGTGATTTTACCTTGCCACCATCGATATCATAAACCAGTAGCCATGCACTGGTCACATTGAAATATACGCAGTCATATCATTTCTTAAAATATTCTCTTATAAAAGTTCTTACCCAAAAGTATGAAGTTAGTGTAAGATCCAAGGTATCATGTATATCAAGGGGAGGCTGAGTGAGTAAGGATCTTGGACTGGGTATGCCACAGCAATAGAACAGCATACTAACAAAACCTAAATCTTTCCTCACTTGAGTTGCCAATTTCCCCACATTCTCTTTAGTGGTGATATCATAAATATAGCTAACAGCTGAACCACCATGGCTTTTGATGATTTCTATTGTTTCCTGGTTATTCTGGTCATTTTTATCAACACAGACGACTACAGCACCTAAACTAGCCATTTGTATTGCAATCTCCCGACCCACTCCTCTCCCAGATCCAATCACCTGTAATTATTAATTGATAAACATGTATATTACAAATAATCTTGTTACTTAGCAATTTATCAGTTTGACTTAATTATTATTGTGATAAAGATTGACATTGAAATCTTTAACAATAGAAATATTATGATTTGGAGACAATGAATATCCTTGAATTGTTATACTAATTATTTCTATGGAAATTTAACAAACAATAAGCAGAAATCAGATGGAGATGAAACATTTGTACATTATTAATATTACTTTTTTACTTATTTAATATTTGAATTCAGGTGATATAAAAAGCAATGAAGGAACTTATTCACAGTTCAAAAAGAATTAAGGAAATTTTATATATTAAAAAACTTTATTCTTACCATGGCAGTCTCAAGTCTTACAGATTTCAATGGTGGAGGTTTAATTAATTCATATGTCGCCTGCAACACCGCACAGACTGCATTGACCATCACCCAAATTAAATCAATGGCCAAGATACACAGGGAATACACTCGAAGTAGCATCTTTATGGGAAACATGACATTTAGGAAAACACTAAAAAATTGATCAATAAGCCGCGACTCCTGCAAACAAACACCACTGTTGTATATTTCATACTAAGCTACGAAACTTTTATGGAATATAATGAAGGTAGACAGATACTCACCATTTGGAAGAATAAAAAGGAATAAAAAAATCGACACTATTCCACACTTATGTTTGTATGCGGTATGTCGATACCAGCTGATTTAAATTTAAAACACGTCGCATGAAGTCATGCACGTCGCAGTCGTGAAGTCATTAATTAATCACTGTACGATTCTTTGCTGAACAAAACAAATTCGATATACTAAACAAATGAAAACTTGAAAAATGCTTGTTGCAATAAAAACCAAAATTGATTAAGAAAAAACTTATAAAAAATGATAACATTGATGTCAGTCAACTGTCAGTCATTTGTGTCAATATGTCAATCTATCCATCAGTGACACTGATTTTTTTTTTTTGGAAACCAAGGAAATTTAAAACTTATAGCATCATCTTTCTCTAATAAGTGCGCGTTTACTAGTTACGAGTGGTTACGAGACGATACTTCTTACAAAAAAAAACGATAGTTTTGCAGTTTCATCTAAGATTAAAATAGTGATCTGAAATATCTCCTTCCGTAAGCTCTCCCAAGCTTTTATTGAGTTTTCTTTTCACATTTTCTATACCCACGAACATATCAATAATACATTTTATTTTAATGTAGGCATTGCTGTATGGACAAGAACCTTTTCTTTCTTATTAGGAAAATTTTATAACAACAAATTGTGTTAGGAAAACTCAGAGTAAACAGAACTGGAGTAGCCTTTGTATAACATTCCCCTCTGCCAAATGCACAAGCATCGGATGCTTGCACGTTTAATAAAACTAGTTGAGCCGCCATTTTGACAGCCATAACATTGTAAACGTTGCGGTGAACAGAGCTCCCGCAAAAATGCCTGCCTGTGCTGTTTTTTGTTGTAAAAATAAATAGAAAACATCGAGTATGCTAAAAGATGGTGTCACCTTTTATTTGTAATTATAATTTTAAAGATTTTTTGATTATTTACTTCATTATTTCATGTTTTAGAATTCTACGATACGACGACAAATTTCGAGCGCTAGTCTCGTGGGGAGTGCGGCTGTGACGTTGTCAAAACGCACACCCCACGTGACTATTTTAAGCGTGTGTGTGCGTGAAATTTAAATTTGTGTGTCGAATTATGCATGTGTGCATTTATAAAAACGGCTGGCTTTGAGTGTAGTTGTAACCTCACCCCCCGCAAGAAATGGCAGAAAAAAATGTTTGGGAAATTGACTAATGGCTACTCCAGTTCTGTTTACTCTGAGTAGGAAAAGGATGACGTTGATGTAAAATCTTTAGACATATCTCTCTAATCTGTGATGTAAAATAAACGTACTCTAATCTGTGCAAACGTACAGTGATTAGAATATATCTTTAGACATATCTCTCTAATCTGTGGATTATATTCTCTTTGGTTGAGGAGTTTTTGGCGGCATTCAACTATGGCGGACGTGATTTTTATTTCGATTATTGTAATATTGTACGGAGTGGATATTGTTACGTAAAATCAGTGTAGTTTTGTGTAATAAGTGTCTGTGATGATGTGCAATGTGGAGGATAATCGAAATAAACGTCAAGTGGTGTGAAAAGTGATGAGTTTTTTATCGTGGTAATCCACCTCATCCAAGTAGCACCACAGTGTCTGCCATCGATCGTTTGACGCCAAACTCTCCCAAGATGCATTGAAATGCATTACACTAGCATTTCAATGCAAACTACTGAAGATATATATATTGCAGACATGGCTGTATGGGCTTCGTTCCCTTTGTCTTCCCTACGGGAGAATTTTACAAAAAAAAAAAATCTCTTTGGTTGATGTGTGATAAACAAAATCAAAATTGAAAATAAAAGAGAGTAAATCATCAAAAGCATGAATTTGTTTCTTCCATAAACCATTTAAAGAATACACTTACTTCTTCTTTTTAGGTTTTCTTTAGTATCACTTAGTTTAATTTGTTACAAACTATGGCATTTGTATATCAAGGGGACCAAGACTTAGAGGCAAAAGCCAAAAAAGGTGAAAACTTATTTGATTACCTACCTAGAACCATAGTTTTCTTTAAAAAAAACTATTTTCAGCGGCATAAGTTGAATAAAATATATTAAATGAATTTAAATGTATTAAATGAAATGAATTTAATAAAGGAATGTAATCAATTAGTTTTTTTAATCCATTAATTATATCGTTTTCAGCCGCAGAGAGGATTTCCGAAAATATGCATATTGTGGCCAACGAACCCTCATTAGCCTTATTTAGACTGCAGGAACACGTGAGGAAAGCATTGCCTCCAATGGTCGAAAGGCGAGTCGAAGTCACGAAACTTCAGCACGAGCTACAAGGAAGATGTTATGATGTAGAGTATGCACTGAGGTAACACATTATGTATCTTAAAAATATGTAGTATCAAAAAGTAAAATTTTAATTATAATGTTTTCTTCTACTTCTTCTTTTGTATTGGCAATAAATGCTATCTTACGACAACAATTCTGCCAGCTCAGTGTTTGATAAAATAATTAAACACTTGAATTTATTTTTGATATCTTTAAAAAACTACTTTGGTTAGTACATACAGCCGACACCACAAGATTGTTGAGGGGGGTATTTATGGGGGAGAGTTATACACATACCAGAGTTTAGTGGAGCTATAATTTAATGTTATTAGTTTTTATAAATTTTGCGATAGCAAACATTACTTGTGAGGAAGAAAAGGTTAAAAGAGTACTCAAGTTAATAGGGAGGAAATTATAATGTTTTAAAATTATTGCAAAGTGGAAACCATCTATTCAAAGTCTAAAAACCACATCTAAGGTGTTAGTAACTCTCAGTATTAATTTGGGAACTTCAAAAACCAAAGAAACATGTATCTAAAAAAAACATGAATAATGAAAACAATATTCATTGTTTTGTCATATAAAATTGATTTCTGCTTTCTAAAACTCTTTTTGACTAAATTTCAGTGCTGTCAAATCCATGGATGGAGCAGCAACAAGCTTCAAGAACATACAAGAAATGCTGAAGCAGTCAATATTTTTAAAACAGCAATTAAAGTATGAAGAAGGTAGACGAAATAAAAAAGATTCTAATTCTGTGTATAAACGTCTCTCTGCTCACATTGTCCTAGACTTACCTGATTTGTCAGAGTTCTCTATGGTCCGAGAAACTACTAATAGGATTGAGAACATGATGGCCCAAGCCCGGGGCTCCACTGCAGAACTCCATAGGTCACACACAACACTCCATTAGGTAATGTTTTCAAGTTATAAAATTGATTTATCAATTATTCATGTAGGTGCAGTAATATTAGTATGTAGATATTTTATAAAGACACTGTTTTTGGGATCCTATGAATATTTCCGATCCTTGCAATAAAAAAAAATGAACAGTGATTTTTAGATTTGACAAGTATGATAAAATCACATGATCTTTTAGTTTTGAACATTGAATATTTTATGATACATTACGATTGTACAATCATACCAAATTTTATACCAGCAAGATAAAGTTCTAAGTCACAATTCTAAGGCTGTATGTGTATGACTATCTGTATCATGCTTACAATATTAACAAACTACATGCTTTACTTACAGACAAGTTATGCTTACAATCATTACTAACATTTCTATATAACCACTTGTATAATAAATTCATAAAATTTATGTAGCTTGGTGTTGGTGTGTGTATATTCTTTAACTAACAATTGCTTGGTTTCTGAGGACATTGTAGTAGAATATTTATTGTATATTATAGGATGTGCAGAATAGTAGAAATTCTGATTAAATACTTACTTATTATATAATATAATATAATATCTTCAGGCATTCACACCTATCATCTAGCCCCATTTTAAGCAACTAATGCTGCTTGTGTTACGGACACTAGATGACGGATAAATATATTTAATAGATAAATACATACAAATATCTTGAATATATATAAATATATATAAACATCCAAGACTGGAGAACAAATGCCTGAAAATTCATCACCGAAACATTTGCCCCCACTGGGGATCGAACCCAGAACCTCTCGAGATGGCGACTCCTTTAGACCGGCGTACAGACCACTCGACCACGGAGGTCGTCCTGTTAGTATATATTTCGTTTACAAGTTCAATACCTTTTTTCTGCAGAATAGAGGATAAAATCAAATAGTAGGCGTAGTGAGTAGCCGCTCGTAGCCAAAAAGTAGTTAGTACGCTTTGGGTTTTCGAAGACTTTGTGATCTCGAGCTCCTCCGTGCTTCGGAAGGCACGCTAAGCCGTTGGTCCCTGTCGCTTTTGCACCCACCAAACCGCATTGAGTCAGTGTGGTGGTGTTATCGCTCATACTGTTCATGTGTTTCTCAATGAGGAAGGCCTGTGCCCAGCAGTGGGCCGTATATAGGCTGAGGACGAGAGGATAAAATCAACATTTAAAAGCTAAAAGTTAATTTTATATTATGATTTTTGTGTAATATCATTAGAATGTGTTATGGAATCTCTTATACTATTGTCTATTAAAAAGCCCCTCCAAAAATTATAATTTAAATAATTAACAGACTGTTTAATTAGGAACCTCAGAAACTGTATTTTAATATTGTTACTAACATCAGTATTACAAATTAAAAAGTTTTTGTAACTGCCACGGCCGCACTCAGAGACGTTATTTAAAGCTAATGTTAATTAAAGAATTTAAAAATCATCTATAAGCGTATTGAAATAAGTGTTAATTTTTGTTCTAAATAACCATTCTAAATAAAAAAAAATATGATTGGCTGTTTAAAAAAGTGGCTCATGAGTTTCTTGCCGGGTTCTTCTCATGAAAAGTCTTACTCTCTGAATCCGGCCGCTTGTATCGATTACAACCTCAGTCAACGATGTACTTGTACTGTCCTGTGGATGTACTTGTTACAAGCGCTCGCGGCAATGAACTTTAATACAATGTTTTAATTTAATACTGTAATTTTAAAATAATTTATAAACTATTTATTTGTAAATAATAATGTAAAATGTTGACGATTTTAATCATATGCCTATGAAATAAAATTATTTTTGATTTTGATTTAGATTAAAGTTAATGAAAGGCTCTTAGTGCGGCAGTAACTGCCAGATTTGATATATATTACCAGGCTTATTACATAGCCGCGATCATTGTTATATGTATTGTAAGCTTATCTATATATCTTATATCTTTCATTTTGTTTAAACTAATTTTTTCTAGTCAGTAGAAATTAAACTATCGTTCTCTAACATGTGTTTATTTCTCTAACATAACATTTATTGGTTGCTTGAAAGACTTGGTAAAGGACTAATTATGCTTTGTTGGATACTAATATATTCAATGCAGACTAAACAGCTTATTCTTATTTGAAATTGCAGGTGTAGGCTTATAAATTTGAATCTACCTTTAACACACTCACTAAAAAGACATCTAAGTATAGGGTTATCATTCGTCCGGATTTATCCGGACTTTTAGGCTTTATCCCACCCAACATGGTCCGATTCTGTAATTTGCTCAGTTTTCGTTGACAAGACAACCAAACTAAAACGAAACTTATTTCATTTTACGATGTACGGACATTTTTTTAATGTCCGTACATTTCGTCAGGATTTTCCAAAGCTGATGATGATTTGGTACTTTTTTATTATCTACTTATAGGTTGCCTCTTGGTTTCAGGCACCAACTTATGTTTACGTATTTGCTCAGAAACTAGTCAAACTTAAGATTCTCTTACATTGCTTGACTCTTACGCTTATATCCTCTAAAGGCTATACCTACAGAGGTGCATATTATCACATTTCGTCTAACATGTTAGGAATGATATTGGGAATATGTTCAGCTATCTTGAACAAATTGTTTTTACTTAATTATTACTTAATGTGGTTATATCACTATTTTTCTGCTATTCTAGCCCTGGTAGCATCCAATAAATTCTTGAACTTTCCTGAATGTTCAAGATATTATATCAATAAATGCAGAAATACACAATTTATGTAAAGGAAGAACATAATTAGAATTCTTGTGAAAAAATTATAAATTATATAGCATTTCGCTTCTTGTAAATGCCCATAGTCCCCATCTAATTATTTTGGGTAACTCTTAATCAAGACGTACTTGATACGTTCATGATAAAGTTCATCGATTAAAAATAACTGACCACGGCAATTCTTTTAAAGTTGTTATGTCATACTTCTTATCGAAAGGTAATAACCGATCCATTGTTTCCTTTCTTGGCGTTATGACCGTTTCCCTTGTAAACATTTTTCTGAGCCAAGGTGAAGCAATCAAATTTGTACTCGATTGAAGGCCTCGCTCGTTCGCAATAAGAGTGTTGTATATGTAGTCTATTGAAATCGCGGATACGATGTAAGAGTACACTTGGTGATTCTGCTCCTTGAGCTCCTCCATTTTTTCGAATATTTGTGCCCAATTAAGATCCGGATCGAACACTTGAACATTTACTAAGACCTGTAACAGAAACGTCCACGATATTATTTTCAGAAAGCGCTATGAAGTACGTCTGATTGTACAGGATAAGGGGCTATCCGAAATCATTCGGCATCATGCTTTCTTTTTCAGCCCAGGAGATTCTGAATGCTTTCAGCCCAATGCATTTCTTACCTCTGTAGTATCATTAATAGCAAAGTTCTTGAAATATTTCTCAAACATTCCGGTGATGTCGACTTCGTCCTTCAAGTGCACCACGACCGTGTAACCCTTCTTGCTGTACCTTTCCACCAAATCGTCCAGGTAGTCAATATCGTAGATGTGGCCGTCCATCAAGATAGCCATACGGCTTGATATTGGCATGTGGGATTCGACGCTAAAACAGAAGGGGGAATTCTGGAATTCTGTTTACTACTTAGGTATTTATATTTACCTAGATAAATTTAGAGATAGAGAGGACATGATACTTAGCTCCCCTCTATTAAAAACTGTTGGGAAACAAACGAATCGCGGGCTCAATACCTGCCACTTTTTATTACGGCATATCAAAATGAGACGGGACATGACTTCCGGAACCAAATCCGTGATCCGACAGTTATAAATAAGAGAGGGGGGGGGGGGGGGAGCAGGTCTTCTAACTGGGTAAGTCTGTCCTGGAGGGAACGACATGAGATTTTCAGGCATGTTTTTTGCACATCTGAAATACGGAGTTATTATATTATGTGATTTTAAATGAGAACTAACTTGCTTGCACTTATATAGATGGCATGTCCGCGTTTCTTCAATGTAGATAAGATGAAATACATCGCTCTTCTAATGGAATACTTCTGATGTGCTGTGCATTCGTCTAAGACCAAAATAGCGGGTGCCCCAATCACAGCCGCCGCGAAGTGCACACGAGCACGTTCTTGTGGTAACAAGTTGCACATGCGCACATTCATTTGATCTACCAGTTCTGAAGATGAAGTTACGGTCGCGGTCAGAAAATGTTTAACAGTTTTCAAATTAGATTCTTTATCACTCTGTTTTCAATAAAGTCTATGACATATCAAGTTACTTATTACCCTTTGAAAATTAATAAACAATATGAAGTATGGAAAAGACGAATAAAGTTATCAAAAATGATTGTTTGAACGTTATTCGGACAAAAGTTTAATTATAATCAGATTTTTTTTAAATAAGATGACAAAATGTTATTGAATAATATATATAAAGATTGTTTGAGTTAATTTTTTTAATTTATTTATAATTAAAAAAAACTGAGATATTAAAGAAAAGTTTTCTTTAAAAAGTTTTCGATACACGTCTAAATGTCGTCGATGGATTCTTGTGTTATAAAAAATATTGGTATAATCTTTGGGTATAATCTATGATCAATCAATAATACAAAATTAATAGACATTTCGTAATTTGGACTTTTTTGACTTCAATGTACGCAAGCAATTTTGATACTTAGGATGGTAAACATTATCTGACCGCGACTGTACATTAGCAAAAACAATAATCAAAGGTTACCACTACCGCACTCCGATGTGCCTATCTTTCGGATGCTTGGATTCCGCAAACCAATTTAAAACATAACTTATCTTTTAGGTTGAAAAGATGGATAAATCATCAGTTAAATTAAGCAAATTACCTAAGATCTCAATATAATTCCTTAGTTCTTCAGCGATGTACTTCGTTGGAACGCCTCGTAGCACCGCTAACAATTCCAGAGCATCATGCACTGTCATCCACGTAGGTAGAGGGTTTTCGTCGTAACTAAGGGATATGTTACGCGTGTACTGGACAAATTATTAAAAATATATAAACAAAGGGAAGGAATTAATTCAGCAACAAAAAGGTTAGCCGAAAAATCATTTGTGTAGCAAGATAATTATTTGGCAGCAAAATAATTGCTGGAAACTGATGATGTTTACTCGTACCTACAGTTTGAGTTCGTTATTCTATTTTCTTTATCTCAATCTTTATTTTGCACTCCTTACTCAAATTTCTTTATTTTGCACTCCAAGATTGTCTTGTTCTACAAAGTGCTTTTGCCCGTAGTTTTCAATATAAGTTACAATTTACTAATAATTATACATTGTCATTACTAATGTGATGTCAACTAACTTTATGAGGCTGTGAGCCGAGTTTCCACTTCGACATGCACCACACTTCTCCGCTAGTTTGTGTTTTGTACCCTGCGAGAATTTCGCAGAGTTTATCCCGACCGCTTCGCTTTAAGCCCGATAAGGCCAATATTTCACCTTTTCCAATGCCAAAATATATGTTCCTGAGAATAACGAGGCCAGACTCTTTTTTTGAAAGGTTTTCAGATAGTAGATATTCTCCGAAAGTGTCCACTTTTTCTTCTAAATGGAAAAATATATACATTTTATTACGAGGATTAATTTAGATAAAATACATAAGGATAAAATTTTACCCACAGTAGGGAAACATAGCTTACTTCTTTTGTAATTAATTTCAGCAACTTTATCAGCAACATCTTTCTTTTCCCGTTTGTATCCTATCGATTCAAAGATTTCTTTGGGATTCTCTGAAAACATCATCTTGCCGACGATAAACGCCCAAAACCTCTGAATATACTTGTACTCCCAGAAGAGAAGTAATGTGATAAAAAGAACGGTTGTGCCAATAATGGCGAATATCTCAACCAATATTCCGGGTGTCATAGTGAAATACTTCCTCGGCTTGAAACACGATTGTAAGACACCGCATTTGGCTGTAATAAAAAAAATTACGAACTAATAAGTTCATTAACATGTAACTAAGTCTACTAAAATTTATATTGTTCGATAGGTAGGTAATTAATAAATATAATAGGAGAAAATACTCGCAACTTGGAAATCCACTCTTACTTGGATTTGTATTAATCGTGGAATACATTTATCACCAACAATTATCATAATTTCTTATTAAAATCATTATTTTATATGTGTGGTATTGTTTAACACATCTGGTATTGTTTAACCCTTCGGGGAAAGAGGCGTGGTTATATGTATG
Source organism: Parapoynx stratiotata (assembly GCA_910589355.1). Classification (NCBI taxonomy): domain Eukaryota; kingdom Metazoa; phylum Arthropoda; class Insecta; order Lepidoptera; family Crambidae; genus Parapoynx; species Parapoynx stratiotata. Next base: position 2,820,046 of record OU342458.1, read on the forward strand.
TAGTAAGTCCTCTCTCTAACTTCACACCAAATATAAATATTCCACATTTCAAGTTCAAGGCATCTAATAAATCACTAACCGCAACATTTGTGGAGAATTTTCGACGAGCACATTTTCTTCGATCTGAATAAAATACACTCGGTATTATAGAGGAATATTTTTTTAATCTTTACATATGCGTACGCCATGTTGAACTGAGGTGACAACCTCATGAAGTACAAAGCGTAGCTCAGCGCGTTCCCGTAGAACAGTTTCGCTACCACAGTGGTCTCACCTATAATTTAAAAAGGGGTTGTAGAGCAATTAAATCTGTATATACGTCAACCTGAGGAAAATAACAAAACAGTTACCAAAAACGACATTAACGATAACAAAAGTCATTGAGTTTAATGCCGGTCGAGGACCAATGCTGAAGAGGTAAGCTTGAGGAATGCTGCCCAAACCGTAAACAATCAACATGGCTGGAACGACCACTGAAATAAAATTAACAAAAGTATTACATAACCAGTATAGAAGCACTGATCGAGCTTAATACAGTATAAAAGAACAATATTAAAGAAAGAAAATTTTCAACATTTAAAATGATAATGAAGTCCATATTTTAAACAAACTAAAATTACAATAACAATTTTATACTTACATAAATCTATGAAGTTGAAGTGCATCAGTGGTACCGCAATATGGATGATAAAGAACGTGATGAAAGACATGATGAAAACTAAGAATATATACATCATAAAGTCGCAGAAAAAAAGCGAAAACCAGTATCTTGCTGGTGAGAAGTTCTTCGCATGACTCTGTGCCAAAAAGTAAATTTTTGTTAGACGGCTTAACGTGATTTCAGTGTTACCTAGTTTATTCAAGCCCCAATTGGATAAATCCTTTTAGTCTAAGAGAATCTATATAGTTTGAACCTAGTTTGACTGGAAACCAGGTAAGCTTGGCCAAATGTCGATAAAATCATAAATAATGTGTATATTCCAGAATTATTCAAATTGCATACCTGAACATGTCTCACAAGTCCATGTTCCATCGATGGTATAAGTGTGATGTGTGATATAGTCAATATAAGCAGAAATTGAATCAAAAGAGGAGGTTCTTCTGCATAATTCATCAACTGCAAGAAATGTTTGAATGTCTTTAATTATTCCATTTTATTACTTAATTAAAGACAATATTGTAGTGTAGTAACCGGTGATAAGTCAAGTGCCAATGCATCATCTGTGACTTGGATAGTAGCGTCCAAAGTTAGGGTGTAATGGCGCAAAAGAGCCATATAAACCCTCGCCAAAGAGCGCGCGGCAGACCCCAGGTCGTGATGGAGCGGACTATACAAGGCTTGCACCTAAAACATTTAACACAAAATGTAATTTTTTTGCATAGAATTAACCAATCCAAGGTTTGATTGCTTTATCATGCCTAGGGCTAAGTACGGAGTATGGATGAACGACACGAGATTCACGTTCATATACGTGTCAGAATTTAGGGCGTATTTCCTCCAAAATCTCTTGTCTTTTTTCTTCTGTCCAGTTCGTTATGGCGTTTCTAATTGTAACCTAACGTACCTATCTATATTTCATAAAATGTCAATAAAGTTTAGAATGCAATAAATAAATCAGCATTAACCATAAGTTTGCCTTCCTCATCACTGGCCACGTCCATCCCATAGGCATACATGTAAACATAATGTTGTGGGGAGTCTATGGCGCGCGTCACCAAGTACTCGATCAGACTCTGCATTAAGATAGAAAGTACGTTAATAATATTCAACTTTGTACTAATTAAACAAACTATGCTCCAAAATTTTACCTCAGTATGGGATAAAGCTGTGTAGGTTAAATCTTTAATTTCTTTATCTGTCGCTTTTGTCTCAGATAACACATAACTGGATAGACAAAAATAAGTAATAATAATTTGTAGATAAATACTGATATGTTTGATAACAACTAGATAAGTAGATACTTACGCACTGGCTACATCTCTGGCATTGCTTGAGTTATCCGAACGAAGCACAAGGTTCACTTTTTGTTCTAGTGCTTCTACTGTTAGAATCTATTAATCAAAAAGATTATGCTCGATGGATCCTTAATATAAATTGGTAGTGATACTAAGTAATATTTATAGCACGTACCTCACCATGTAGCAATTTGAGAGTTATTTTCTCATCGCCTACGTGCATCAGTATACTGGACAGCGACAACCCAATGAGGATGCCAGTCACTATTGCCGCTATTAGCTAATTAGAAAAAGAAAAACTAAAGTACTCCGTAATCTCCTTGATAGATAAATTTTCTAACATGTGATTCTTACCATTACACTAAAATAATACTTATGATAAAGGAAAAACGATGTAAACTTCCATCCAATCTTTCTAATTTGTGTCATGTTGAGGCCACATGTTTGCTTTCTTTTCCAACCACGTTGCTCTGTAATTTTTTTTAATTGGGTGAATAAAGTCCGCTGTTCAATCAAATAAATTATACAAACGCATCAAATCGTATTCAAAACATCAGACACCTTCAATTCTTTTCATGGCTCCTTTACTCAAATGTTGGTATAACGAAGATGGTTCGTAGTTTAACATTCTTATTTCATTAATTGCTCTGAAAGTGTACAAAAGGCTCTTTTAAACCTACTATTATCAACTTTGTCGTCGTTAGCCTATAACCGCCCCACTGCAGGGCACAACAAGCCTTCCTGTAGAAACAGTGGCAAAAGCAATCGGGACCAACGGCTTATCGTGCCTTAGGGACCCGGCACACTGGCGTCTTTTGAACGTCGGCGAAGGTCTGGCGCCTGTGCGGCGTCGCGTCGGCGCAGCGTCCACGCGAGGCCGGCGCTGAGGGGCTGCCGAACGTCGTGTTACCTCAGAGTAAACAGAACTGGAGTAGCCATTAGTCAATTTCTCAAACATTTTTTTCTGCCATTTCTTGCGGGCGGTGAGGTTACCACTACACTCAAAGCCAGCCGTTTTTACAAATGCACACATGCATAATTCGACACACAAATTTAAATTTTACGCACACACACGCTTAAAATAGTCACGTGGGGTGTGCGTTTTGACAACGTCACAGCCGCACTCCCCACGAGACTAGCGCTCGAAATTTGAAATCGTAGAATTCTAAAACATGAAGTAATGAAGTAAATAATCATGAAATCGTAAAAAATTTAATTACAAATAAAAGGTGACACCATCTTTTAGCATACTCGATGTTTTCTATTTATTTTTACAACAAAAAACAGCACAGGCAGGCATTTTTGCGGGAGCTCTGTTCGCCGCAACGTTTACAATGTTGTGGCTGTCAAAATGGCGGCTCAACTAGTTTTATTAAACGTGCAAGCATCCGATGCTTGTGCATTTGGCAGAGGGGAATGTTAGACAAAGGCTACTCCAGTTCTGTTTACTCTGAGCGTGTTACGCACCGTGAGCGAGTCGACGCGACGCCCGCGCGGTGTTTTCTGTCGGCGGCGCCAGTGTGGGGGTCTCGGAGGAGTTCGAAATCACAATGTTTTGGTCACACATCCACAGCCTCACCATGGCAAAGGTACCTTTGTTTTCGATATCGAAAGCCAAACCGTACCTACCGAGCTCCTCGTTATCAACTTCAAAATGCAAAAATTGCTCTAGCTCCTTATTCTCAACTGTCAATTCACGGGTTCGATTGTGAAAGTCACATCCCGTCTCGTTCTGAATAGCCGTAATAAAAAGAAATAGGCATGGAGAATCCGTGATTCATTTGCTGAGGAGGACTAAGTTACCTGCGGCTAACTTCTTCAGTATCTGGCAAGCTGATGCTCATGGAGGTGATGCCATATTCGGCGGATTTTTCGTGCAAGTCCTTAATGAAATCTGCAACGGCATTGGTGGGGCTGGCGGGTAGTCGGAGGATGAGCAGCGAGCCGAGGTGCGCGCGCACTGTGGCTCCGGCCTCGAACGCGCGTTGCAGCAACTCTCCGATACTATCACTGTCATTGCTAAAACTGCTGCGAAAGGTCACTCTGACGCGATACTCTCGTCCTGGAAATACAGCCATTTATACAAATCAAATCAAAAATAATTTTATTTCATAGGCCAAGTTCGGCACTTAAAATCGTCAACATTTTACAATATTATGCATTTTACAAATAAATAGTTTATTATAAATTATTTTAAAATTACAGTATTAAATTAAACCATTGTATTAAAGTTCATTACCGCGAGCGCTTGTAACAAGTACATCCACAGGACAGTACAGGTACTTCGTTGACTGTGGTTGTAATCGATACAATGTACCATAACATTATGATGCTATAGATTTTGCAATCTAAACAGAAATTGGTTTTGACAGTGTTCTTACTATTACTGGTTATACTTCTTACCGTACTTGAAAAACATATACGCCGGTGATCCTCCAAAAACTAGAACCCTACTATCAAAGATGAATACTCTGTCAGCAAATTCAAGGTGAATACTGGTATAACACAACATCACTATGGTCTTATACTTTTTGTAGCGCTGGAAACAACATTTTGCCTGTTTATTTTAATTATCAACTTCTATACGATAATTTTTTGAAATTGCTCAAGAAACTTACCATAATCTTATCCTTGATTACTCTTATGTATATAGGTTTGTTAGTAAATTGCGGGATGAATATAACCTGGAATGCAGTATCATTAGCACTAATCATTTTAATCTCTACCTATTTACCAGCTATTTACAGTTATCAAGTTGGCCAATATCTTCGATTTCGTGGAACCAACATTTTCTCAATTGTCGGATCCTGGAATCGATTCGGAAACTCTTGTCCTAAATCGCAACAATAGACAGAGACAGCTCAAGAGATTTTGTGATTCGTCTGTTTTCCGAAATATGAAAATAAGGGATATTCTCATCTTTCGGAAAACAGACGACGTCGCTCAGTGACGGGATGCTACGGGCGTGACGCGACGCGCCTTGGAATGCTTCGGCATGAAGTGTCATGCCATTACATTCCACGGGGTGCCGCGGCGGCGTGCCACTGTATTCCGCGAGACGTATGTGTCACTCTATATCGAGGAATCATGATTGCTAAGCGAGTTGAAATAAGGTTGAAACTTGTGCAGCGGGTCATTCCCTACGATGTCGGCAGTGAGCGCTGGCCCTAAGACTGGTCGCTAGAGATAATCATATTGCTTATTACAAATAATTTGGTACTATCTATGGTAGAAGATCTATGCGATTTATTTAAATTCTAAAGTCAAACCCGTGGTTCCATTAGAAGGGCGATGGCCCAGCAGAGCTGTGCTCGGTAGTAAGTCCCCAAGTCGCCCACTTGTACGTGACGCACCGTCTCCAGGTCGCATTCGTACTGAATACGCTTGAACCTTATATGTTGGTACTCGTTCATATACTGTTTTGACTCATTCCAGAGACAGATCTAAGAAAATAACATTTACTAAGAAACAAGTTTTGATGAGGAAGTCTGTACAAATCTAAATCTTTTTAGGATATTGATGGCGATACAACACAATCATTACCTTACTGTATTACTACCTTATTCATAAACGCTAGTTAAAATTTAAGCAAAACTTACTATAGGTAAATACAAGGTTAGCCTTTTGCAATTATTACGCTTAGTTGGTATTAAGTATACTACTATCAAAAGGTGTAGGGACGTTTGAAACAATTTCAGCTGAAATTTAGAATCTTCTATCTTGACACTTAATTTCATACCTCTGTAAATAACGTGAAATGTTCTTCAACCGTTAAATCATCGATTAGGAACTCATAATGGTGACAGTATCCCATCATTTGTGGCATTGCCATTATGTTACTATCAGGGCTCAACGTGTGGCCCAAAACTGATATACTACCGACATCTGGGTATGTCAAACCTGCAAAATCAACCTCCAAATGATGTTAAAAGTAAAATGCAAGCTGTTTACCATTATAAAAAAATCAAAAGCATTTATTCAGTTTAGATGCGTCTGATAGATGTTTATGAATGTCATAAACATTTTACAATATTTCGTGAAAAAGAAAAACTACGCCATCCGTTATAGTAAACAATGTGCAACCTGAAAGCAAGTCTTCAATAGTAACAAGCATCGAACTCTGAATTCTTTCGGCATAAAGCATAGTAAATTCTCCACGATACATGTCCAGCGTAATGTTACTAAGAACAGGGACGTTCATGATACTCTGAAAATGTGCTTTTTAGTTATTATTTCTGATTAAAATATTATGGGTGTATTTGAACGGTTAGCAAAAAGCAAAATATTCGAATTTTGGTCAGCAAAAAAATACAATTCATCAACTAAAATAACTAATTGGTCAGAAACTTATGGGCAGCAAATATTTCTAAATTGGTCAGCAAAATAACTAATTGGTCAGCAACTAAAATGTTTTCTATGCTGTCAAATTGTTTATTATATGTTGTGATGACACAAATACTGTTTTTACGAGGATCATAAAAAATAACCTTAACCATTAGGTTAGGTTAATCTATCAGAATACATTCACGACTATTTTCCCCTATGGGGTCCCTATGGGTCAAAGACTAGGCAAAAGCAGTCCACTGCCATAGCCCGTGCTTCAACAAGCGGTGACTGCACATTTGCTCAGCGTGTGGTGGTGATACATTTTGCTGCCCAAATAATTATTATGCTGAGCAACCCATTATTCTGCTGACTAAATAATTATATTGCTGACAAAATATTTAATTGCATCCCGAATGATATTTCGGCTGTCCTTTTGTTGCTGACCAAATAATTAAATGGCTGCCCAATTAAATTACTTCCCAAATATTAAGAACGATATCAAATAGATACGTCATAAAATACCTTTGATACATTACGAAAACTAATAGCTTTTGCTACTAATTCATCAACTTCTTGTAGTTTCACTCTCTCTGAACCAGAAGGTGTTTTGATTGGACGTAATTTGTTAGGATCCTTGAACGAATAAATTATATTTGATAGATGGATGAACAAAAATGTTAATTGAACAAATGTTCTTAGAAACGAATGCTGTTAAATATATTGGGTCCTTACCTATGAAATTAGTGTTTTTATTCTGTCTTAGTATTTTGTCTGTAACTATTAAGATTCAGAGTATTCCTAAAAAATAATTACCTCGTCTAAAAATAAACTATATTTTTGAGCTCTTTTGATTTGTTTTCATAATTTGTTGTAAGTTTAATTGTGTTAAAATTGGACACGGAGACAACTCTTTTTAAGATCCTCCCGAATACATAATTTTATTTGCATTCACTTAAAAGCGATAAATAATTTTTATGAAGTGTGATATTACACATATTACTAAAGCTTGTCTAATGATAGATGCCAAATATTATCTTTGGATTTGTCGTTGTGAACAAAACTGATAAAATGTTAGTATGGAAAATGCAGAAATCCCCAAAATACAAAACACCAATTTCAAAGGTAAGGACCTAATATGACCAGAAATACGTACTTCCGCTTTTTTAAATATAATTGATTTCCATGACACTTGCCCTCCAATAGCACGTCCTCTCATAGTGTGTTGCATTACCATCAATATGGAAAAGTATAAGCAATTCATTAAAGTCCAAGACATGACCGTGTAGACTATGGAAGGCTTATTTGCGTGCACAGAACCACCTAAAATCACATTTATAAGACTTAACCTTCATTAGAACCTACAAAAGAACTTACCGGTTTTATTACCGAATAATCGGTTAGGTTAGTATGCATAAGTTACATCTACATTAATAAAAATATACTTTAGACCACAAAAATAACAGGATGCCTATTATCTGTAGTCTATTCTACAGCTCGAAATCAAGGCACCAGACAAAACCTTTTTGGCTTAAAACTTTGAAACAAAGTGTAATCATTGTAACAAAAACAGTATTATAGGTTTTTATTATAATAGGTATTATTGCTATAACAAAGTAGTAAAAAGCCTGTTTTTAAATAAACTTAACATAAATGATTCATCGGTCATTTAGAACAGATGAATCATCTATGTATACGGTGAGACAGAATGCAAGATATTTGAGAACTTACGTCCAGTTTGGAGCATGGCGAACTCATTAAGAGCGTGTACGAGCCCTAAGGGTGGTAGGATTAGCTGCAGGAGGAAGGTCAGCGCCACGTGCTTCACGTCGTAGTGGTGGTGCACCAGCATCTCCGCCAGGAACAGCTTCAGCAGCATGAACAGCACGCCCCACAGACACGCCACCCACACTACATGGAATTTCGTGACATTTTTTAAATTACGTATGCTGATGAGTGAATATTATCAGATACTCATATAACGCAGTACTTTTGTAAGAGAACATGCGCTACAGATATGCCACCCACACTACATGTATACATATAATAAAACAGTACAGGTCGAATGTCTGTACATAGAAAAAAAATGCTAAATATCAAGTAAGGGGGAGGTAAAAAGAGAGAAAATGTCAATATTTTTTTTCTCTGTCTGTTTGTACGAGCTCGTCTCCGAAATGGTTGGACCGATTTCAATGAAATTTTGCATGGTGAATACCTTATATACCTGGTCAATATCTTAGATACTTTTTATAACGGAAAAATAAAGGTTTCCCGTGGGATAGTTAAAAAATCAGCAACCGCGGACGAAGTCGCGGGCAACAGCTAGTATTTAATATATTTGTTGTAATTTATTTTTTTACCTAGTGCGGAGATGATCATTAGTATCTAAGTAAGAAGTGGCGACTCAGTTTCTGCTGAAGCTATTTATTTATTTAAAATTGTTTAATAACTACGTCTGTAATAACAAACAGCTGGTTGGCAGGGAGCGAAAAAAGGAGGTACTCCATGATAGCTATTGAGTTGCAGTTGGAATAGGTACTATAGTCTGGTAATTACTTACCTCTGCTATGGAACATAGCGGTGATTAGAGCAAACATGATAGTGACAGAGACGTATGCAAGTATGATGAGCAACGTAAACAAGATATGAATCCATCTGAAGATGAGGATCAGCGTAAAAGCCGCCAGGAGGCATACAGGGAACGCCGTCAGATATGCGTACACCAGCCACGCAATGTAAACAGTGGAGAAGTCGACGCCGCGAATTTTCAAGGATCGCTAAAAATAAATGATCTTTATTACTAAGGAACCGGGAAGAAAATCATCGTTAGTGATTTCCCACCATGTGCGTCAAAAAAAACGATAACCATAAAAATAAGTGTAGTGTGGAGTCATTTGTTGTGCTTTTTTTTTAAAAAAAAAATTGACAGAATAGATCTTTTTTCAGTTCTTTTTGACCCCAGCTCTCCTGACTATCATAAATGTAAGTTTCGGTTTTGTACTGATGTCAGCAACCGCAATCCCCGGCCTTCAAGACATCTTATTCCATGTTCCTTCCCATAATTCCGGTTTTATGGCTGTCTCCTTCTCCGTACAAGCGGTCATCCTGTGGAATTCTTTGCCGCTCGACATTCCATCTGCCACCACGAAAGCTACTTTTAAATTGCGGGTTCGGGAACACTTTTTGAGGTTGTGTAATGTGAACTCATCTGATGTTACTTAATATAATCTTAATTATGTAATTTATTATTATAATTATATGTATAGTATTAAATTATTTATCTTAATATATAAGAACGTGTGTATAATTATTTAAGTATTGTATTTGTATATACTATTTATAGGTATAACATATATTTGACTTTTGACTTTTACTTTAATTATACCGCCACCAAATCACTGCTTGACCTAATGGTTGACTGGTAGAGAACGATATTTGTCGTTAAGTCCGCCATATGTACCTTGTTTAGGACATTAAAGTACATATAAATAAATAAAATAGATCCCAGAAGTGTCAAATTACAAAATTCCGAAAACAATTTAAATTGTCTAGTTTGGGTAATGAAAAATTAAGATAGCTATAGAAGATGATAGAAGGGCCTAAGGTTTATAAGCGCCTGGAATTTCGGTATAGCATTCACACATATCTACTACAATGATATTTTAAGTAAAAAGTAAAACTTATTTTTACGTTTCTATTTTTAGATGTGCATTACCTACCTTAAATCTGTTTACTGTTTCCTGTACGACTAGAGCTTGCGTTTCTATTATGGGAGGGATAAGCGCGAACGTTATACATAATAGTATTCCAGATATAGCTCTTCGCACATGAGTTTCCTTCATTAGTGGAGATACGGGCATGGATGCGAGGCTCACCTAAGAAAAAGAATACCTACATGATACAATCATTTAATTTAAAACTATGCCAATATAAATTATTAAATAAATATTTCCCACACTATTTATGTATTTTTTAAAAAGTTTATTGATATTTTTTTCTATTGCATTGAAAGATGTCATTTGTACTAAAAAAATTCATAAGAAAAGTTACAATACTATAAAAATAGGTATAAAACGTTTTAAATTACAAAATAAATTGTATTGTTACAAATTAATTTTAGCTGAGACATAAGACTTAAAATTTCAGGGATCACCTCACAGCCGAAATAGCTCAGTTGGGAGAGCGTTAGACTGAAGATCTAAAGGTCCCCGGTTCAATCCCGGGTTTCGGCAATTCTTTTTGTAGTTTAATTTTAATCTTGATTAGGTAAAGCATCGTACTGAAGAAAATAAATAATATAATAATACAACTTTCTGATTTGATATACAGGAAAGTCGTAGTGAATATAAAGGATTTTATTTTTCAGACGGATTTGCTTCTATCATACATTATGGTCACCTAAACTTACCCGTTATGGAGATAATTAATTTTAAAGATTTTTTTTGTAAATCCTTTATTTTCTGGCGTTTTGTAATTTTTTAAGGAATTGATCTCATAGGATGCCTGTCCACTAACGCGGAGCGAGGGTACGGTGCGGTGATTTTTAGCAACGCCATTGGTTTACCGAGTTATAGGAACAGCAAAGCGGAGTTTTGAAGCAATGCTATTGGTTGATATTGACACAGCTTACGCTCCGCTTCTCCTCTCCGCTCCGATGGACAGGCAGGCTTAGGGTTGGTTTTTTTGATGTAATAGGTACATCGAGAGAGTGAACATATCAATTAATAAAAATGATCACTGTCCACGCGCGGACTTAGCGCCACAGAATCCGGAGGGGCGCGGTATGAAGGAGCGGGTGCAAGCGGTCAGCTGATCTACGTGAAAGAACCGGTCACTACTCCACACCTTAGCTTCATAGTGATCGGTCCAACGTATTAATTTTTTGTAGTTGTATGCTGTTGGCAATAAACCGTTTAATATACCTCATCTTATACAGTCCACTCATTTTTACCACCATCACTATCGAGGTACTAACAATCACCTAAAATTGTATCATACCACTATAGCAGTTTACAAAAACTGCTTCACAAAAATAAGAGTTCAAACGTTTTCTTATTATTTCGTTTATCAGGTTTTTTAAATGTTCAGTGCTTAAAAATTACGTAGGTACGCCTGTGGCCCACATAACAAATTGAAACTCCGTACTAACATAATTTTGCCTTTTCAACATGTGAACTGTTGGTGTACCTAGATGTACAGAAGTTACCTCAAACGAGTGGTTGGTGGTGGTGGCGGCGTATTCGATGATGGCCTGGCTGACGGCCACCTGCACAGCCAGGATGCCCGCGCGCAGGTGCGGGTTGGGATGGTTGTTGCCTTCCGTGTGCGACGCGTACCGCGCTCGCTCCGTACTCCGGATGCTAAACTTCCACATATTACCGTCCTATCAAAGGTGTTATAATTAGACAGGTATATGCATTTATGGTATATCTATATGAAGGTATATGCTCGCATTCTAAATAAAATGCGTTTGGTGCATTCAAAAAGGTGTACAAAAAAGAAAACAACTGGCTATCTTCTTTTTATTTAGGAAGGCAGTGCGGATAACCGCTAGAATTGTAAACCCCCAAGGTTTTTGTCTGTAAAGTGAGTGAAGTGTATGCGCGGTATACACTTCATTCACTTTACCAGTCAAATACCACAAATGTTTTAGTATAGGATGGTTCTATCAAATATGTTTTTATCGGTGAACAAGGAGGACAGAATTCCGCGGGACAGGGAAGGGAATTTTAAAATGAGTCGGGCTTATGTTTTTGAATAATAGTCATAACATGAAATAGGTCCTACTTTTCAGATTGTATTATCGTTTGATTCGTATATTGTCAGCATTTTTGGTACCTACATAAGGCTACCTTTAAATGAATGACTGCTGATACAATTAAACTAACCTTTGGCTTCCATATAACCCAAATCACCGAGTGAACCAACTCTTTTCCCTTTGACTTGTCGTATAGAATATTATTGAGATCGTCTTCGGTTTCCGCTGCCAACATTTCTAAAGAAATATGGACACACATTCATAGAAGAAAAAAGCTATGAGCGAGTGTAGCTGACAGGTATTTTGTGGATTAAAATATTAGATAATTTCAAAAAAAGAGCTTGGGCAACAGTATAAACATACAGCAAATTTTAGCAACATAAGCAATAATCCCAATTATTTGTATCTGAATCGCAAATGGCGAATCCACGTAGGAACAAGTATACTCAATGTTTTCCTGAATCGATGTTGTACCTACCAGTATTCAGAAGTTCCGCTGCTCTATTCATAATGTGAGAATAAGGAGCATCGGTTGGGGCAAATCCTAGGAAGTTCTTGGAACTGAGCGAGGCTAGCAAGTCCCTGGATGTTAGGGGAGCCTCTGGCTGTGCCTGCAATGGCGTCAAGAACACCGGCTTGGCAATGAATATAGCTATTATCATTAGAATCGCTGCGAATAGTGTTTCCAATAGAAGGAGGCGCCATCTTCTTCTGAAATAGACATATTATTATTACATTACATTACATTACTCTGGTCTAGTGGTTCACACCACTGGGTGTTGATCGGGAGGTCCGGGTTCGATTCCCCATGGGGGCAGAAGTTTTTCTGCTCGGTTTGGTTGGTGGTAGGGCTTCTAAGCCCGCCTGGCTAGCTTACCACCGTCTTACCTAAATTTGTCGCTATAATAACAATGTTATAAGCATTGTTGTGTTCCGGCAATCAGAGGTAAGATAGCCAGTTCCTCAGTTGTTAAGGATTACAGGTGAAGCTCGCTTCCATCTTCGGCCTTATCGTCACTTACCATCAGGTGAGATGAAGGCCAAGAGCTTACCTGTCATATAAAAAAAAAAACATTTATAATGGGAACGGCAGACGCAGGATTCGCGGGTTCGATCCTACCACCTGTAAACCTGAGTTTGAATAAACCTTAATGTTGATTGTGAATATCGCTTCATATTGAGCCAGGTCCATGGTAACAGGCTCGCCACCAGTTACATGGATATTTAACTGGCGAAATGTGGACGTTAACACCTTTACCTATTTCTTTGGGGAAAGAGGTGTGATGATAATTATGTTAGGTTATCTCATATTACATATAAAATGCTGATTTATTGATGCCATGAAAATTAAAAGTGTGTCATATTTTTGAATATTGTACTTAAACACGTACCTCCGAATACAGAACGCTATTCAAAGTTTGAGTCTTACTTAACATTTAAGTATTGTCAAAATTGACGTTTTTCCATACAAATTCTGATGGGTATTGTCCACTTAACTTTATAAGCAGTGCTCAAATTTTGAGTAGCGTTTCTGTATTCTGGGGGTTGTATTTTAGTTGTGTACCTAATAAAGTAATAATCAAAAGTGTTTTGATGACGGCCTCGAAGTATCTAGTCCGTTGGATAATGGAAAATCAGCGAGTTTCGCACAAAACGAAGACCAGCACGAGTGGTCATATATGTAATGTAGAGAACCAGGGATATACCTAAGACTAGGTTGGTATGATTGTTTATAGCTCTTCAATAGCCTTATATATCTATCTATCTATCAGCCTATTGTCATCCACTACTGGACATAGGCCTCCAATTATCTCCAAAACGACCGGTCCTACGCCGCCCGCATCTAGCGACTTCCCGCAACCCTCATCAGATCGACGGTTCACCTCATTGGGGGCCTCCCTACGTTGCGCCTCCCAGTACGTGGTCGCCACTCGACAATCTTTCCGCCCCAACGGCCGTCAGTTCTATGACCAATGTGTCCTGCCCTCTGCCACACATGGTTCGCAATTCTGTGGGCTATGTCGGTAACAGTAGTTCAATTTTGTGGAAAAAAAAACTAAGGTTCGGATTAGAAATCACTTACTGTCTTTGCAAGTAACACTTCCAAATTAAAACATTTACGTGACGTTGAAATTTATTTCGCACTGGTTTGTGTTTTTCTTCCTCAACGGAGAACATTGTTCATGGACAAATGGCAAAATAAAAATTATTACATAGCCGTCTTTTCAACAAACTTACGTAATCCACAGATAAAACATAGAAAAAAAAGGAAAATTTTGCAATTTTATTTTTTAAAAATAGATTAAGTAGATGGGAACTTATTGATACATCCAAGTACTAGAGAAAAAAAAACTTTACATGTATGATCAGAGCAAGAAATAACAAAAAAGCAAAAATTTTATATAATTGTAACATTTTAATAGAAATAAAAACAAATGCTTTAATTCGCGTCTCATTCGAAAACGGTAACATATTCATAATTTCGACAAACCAACCACGGCCGAAATAGCTCAGTTGGGAGAGCGTTAGACTGAAGATCTAAAGGTCCCCGGTTCAATCCCGGGTTTCGGCAAAGCTCTTTTTGGTTTTTAGGTAAGCTGAAATTAGTCGGTTCATCATTATTTATTGATTTTTAGCATAGCAATGAATTGTGAATGATGAACTTTTTCTTCTAAATTGACGTTCATCACTCCGATGAATAAAAGCTGATCTAAAATGACAGCAAAAATGAACCGTCTAATATCAGCTTTGTTCTTAGAACGATATTTTTCAAGTTTCAAAACAGAACAATCATTGCTCATCTATAGATGTAAATTTTTAAATAATATTGGGTTCCAATAAGAATAGAAATTATCATCGTAGAAGATGTAGGAAACCGTTTTTACTTAGTTTTTTAAAATTTTTATTCAGGAAAACAGTCGGGGCTTACCTTGGTTCTACAGGAGGTGTTAGCGGGCCCGCTTCTAGAATTAAATCTGATAAGTTCTCAAGGTGATTTAGTAAATCTTCCATGTTTTTTTCATAATGATCTTCTTAAAATAGTAACACTGAGTATTTAAGAAAAATGCACATGCACGGCGTGCGTGAGAAAATTTTCATTATTTTTTTCTTCCGTCTTTTGTTTTCTGTGCAAGTGGCCCGTGCAGCTTGCTAGGAAGGAGTTTGTTAGCATCGATGCTTATGAGCACTTATCTTAGCCCGAAGCCCTTTTTATTACTTTTTCATGCCACATATTTAGCGAAACATGTAGAACTGTTTATTTTAATAATACGTAGCTAATATCACCAACATTTTGAGTACCGTGTTTTATGTAAATAAACTATTATAATTATTAAAGCGCTCCTTAAAGCATTTAACCTTTTTTCTTTTAATGCTCTAAGAAGCCCTTCAATAAATATCAGAACAGTCATGTAGGTACTCTGTACTTTATTATGCAGTAGGTATCTTATCACTTCTGTAATCGGATTCGTTACTGTTCTTAATAAAAAAATATTGGATATTACGTCACCAGAATTAAACTGAGCCAGATTATCATTATTGACCTATAGCCGAAATAAACTTATCTTACCATTTCGATGTTTGATTGGTCCTCTGTCAAGGCTACCTTTACAAAGAGAGTAACATATGACTAAGTTTTTTAATAAGACCAGTAACCTTCTCCTTCCAAAAAACCCAAGTGTGTGAAATAACACTTTACCCTTCGATTTTTCGTTTACAGATTATTGTTAAGGTCAACATCGTTTACACTGCAAATATATTTAGACTGGTAAGATAGGTATTGGGAAGATAAAACTTCATAGAAATTGATTAAAACTTATGTACAGGCTCACCACCTGTTACATGGGGCTTAACATATCTGGCGAAATGTGGGTGTTGTCACCTCTGTATGTATTACAGACGAAGGAACAGATTTTTACAATTTTTACCTCTAAAGAACCTATTTATATACCTTTGCTCTGTTGGGATTTGAGCTTTGACAACATGATGACAGAATAATTCGTTCGCAATGACAATGATATTAAATTGCTAAGATAAATACATACATACAATCACGCCTGCAATCCCCGTAGGGGTAGGCAGAGTCCAAGGAACACTGTCCTCCTTAAGACCACATTTAGCCATAGAAAAATTGGGTATGGTCAGATGAAAAATCGTGAAAGAGTAGTAACAGGTGGCAAGCTTATCACCTACACAATCTCAGTCCCAGTACCCAAATCGCCCTTAGTCGCCTTTTACGACATGTTAGGCAAGAAAGGCAGATTAATACGATAAATACAATAGATAAATACGATTTCTATAAATAAATTCTATAATTTATTACATACATACAATTACGACTATTATCCCCTAGTCAGAGACTGGGCACAAGCACCGCGAAAGTCCACTGCCATAATCCGCAATTCACCGAGCAGTGATTGCGCATGTGCTCAGCGTGACAGGTGGTGAGCCCGTCGCCGCTGTAAGCTATTGGATGGTTGTGCAGTTCTAAGTCCATTAGTTGCTTTTTACGACACCTAAGGGAAGAGATGGGTTGGTAGTATTCTTTTAATGAGCCTCTACCACACGTATTAGAAAACGGAAAACTTTGTATTTTCTTCGAATACGAAGGATTATTTTCTCTTAACCATATCGTCACCACCAACCTATAATAAACGTCCTACTGTTTTCATCACACGCGACCTGTTAATTAATATGAATATCTTGGATTTTTTGTGTGAAAATGTGTTAGTATCGATTTAGTAAAACGATACAAAGATATTCATTCTAGAAAACAGGCCGACACCCTGGCCGCCACCGCAGGCCGCGTCTGTCTGATATAAGCCTTATCAAAATCATTTACACAATTCAAGTTGTATATTCAGGATTCTTTATAGATTTAGACGTCAATAATAGCCATGTTCGCAGACCGGTGTAAATATTTAACGTAACATGCCGGTTTTTCCATTTGAGTAATGAAATAGGCAGCATGTAAAACAATATTTCACGGACTTGCTGTTCGGGGAATCAAAATAAGGAAAATTTCATGTGCAAATATTTGAATCTATGGTAAAAATTTCATAAAATCATCGATTGATTGTTCAGGGTTTATTTGACTTAATTATTTTCATGAAAGGGTACGTAAATATATACCTAATAAACAGACAAAAACTAAAGACGAAGTTAAATTGCACCAAGCAACAGAAGCCAGAACAACGCAACGATAGAGAAATTTAAGACAAGTATCAAAGTATCAAAAAAAATTAGATAAAACCACAAATTTGAGGGATCACAGTGGACTACCCGCTAAATACCCCTATTTAGCGGGTAGTCCATTATGAGCGCACGACTGGGGCAGTACCTCCGCCTTACAGAATACCGCAGCTAAATAGCACAACTTAAGGTGGTGTTGTGGTCCTGTTGGTGGGTAAGGTATCCAGTGCTCTAAGGACATTTGTGTTTTTTTTTATTTTTTTAATATAATTGAAAAATTTTATTTTGGTTATAACTCGCACCCACAAACTATTCTTTGGTTTTTAATTTATGCCGTAATCGTTTATCGGGATAGTTTCATTTTTAATTCCATCCTATTCGCAGTGGTAAAAAATTCCAATTTACCATAACAACAGTCTATAAATATAAACTCGAGAGAATCCATACGAGTATTAATGTTTTTCACCGTCTGGATGATGCTATGTGAAATTCTCACCTTGTTGCGAAATAGGAGTAAACTTAGATACAAATACATATAAATGGAGCCTCCTTCTGCAATCACAGCAGAATTTTTATTTTATACAAGAAGATGGCTGGTCCTACTCTTTGTGTCTTAGTCGTTTTGGTTGGTGTCTTGAATATGAATGTTGAAGCAGGTTAATAATTTTTTTATATTTTTAAATTAGAAGTTCTTTAAAATTGGTAAATTTTTGCAATGCATTGTGAATGATGAACTTTTTCTTTTAAGTTGACGTTCATCACTCTGATGAATTCTCGGTATTTCAACGATGATGAATCGAAAATGAAAGCAAAAATGAATCGTCTAATTTAAGCTTTACCTACTGTTTTGCTAAAATTTCTGTAAAGTTAAAAGTATAGCTTAAGTTATTTAGTCCCTTCTGGCTTTTATATTTTTTAGATTACAATATTTTTATGGGATTTTTGGAACATGTTAATCAATAATTATGCAAACAATTGATCGATTGATCTGTAAACGGGGAAATACCATTTTTATTTGTACAAGGTACTGCTTGGAATTAACTAACAATATTAAACTACGTTTGTTTTCGGTCTATTGAAGGTTTGTTGATTCAGTAATATTTTAAGCAGTTCTGTCTCTGTATTGATATAAAATCATTTTGTTTCAGCATCTAAGAGTCACGACAAGTACTAAGATTATTTGAGGGAATTTATAGACTTTGAAATATCTTATGATTTTTTTTGTGGCCTTGGATTGCAGATTTGATCCGCGATATTAAATTACTCATTGGGGTATTATTTGTCGTTTATAAAATTACGAATTTACCAGAGAAAGTAAAACTGAGTTGTTTGCAGATTCTCCAACTTATTTAAACAAAGAGACACAATTAGGAAAGAGGTTTGGGCATACCGGGATGCCACAAGGGGCTTAGGGATAAGTAAATTACTGAAATTAGGTATAAGCGTAGCCTATAATTTCACTATCTACTTTGATTATCTCCTACAATTCTATCCCGGTATGAGCTCCAAGCAGATTATAATAATACAAAACTCTTATACACTAATGCTGTAAGATGCTTGCTGGCCTACCGTTGTTTAATAATTATGAAAGTAATGTGGAATGTGTGTTATGTTACATCTTAAGCTTAAGTATTTACGAAAGCAGCAGCAGCAGCAGTTTCAGTATTTACGAAGCTCGCTCCATCGTCGACATCATCTTTGCCTTCGGCTAGATTGAAGTCAAGAGCGAACCCATCTTAAATAAAAAAAAAATTATAAGGATTTACAAATTATTTTACTAAAAGAAACATTATTGTTTCAGGTCGCATAGCTGCCAGCACTCAGGCACAAGCTCAAGCGTCTTCTTCATCTTCTTCGTCCTCAGTGGGAAGCGGTAGATTTGCACCAAGGGCTCCGCAAGCCCCCATTACATTCGGCCGAGGCGTCGGGGGCAGTGGAAGCTCCTCCATCAGCATCTCAAAGAGTGTTAGCATCAGCAAAGGACCAGGAGCTACCAGTGTTGCGAGTTCTAGAGCCGTTGGAGGGAAATAGAAAAGGAAAACAAGACTTGGAGTTTTGGACGACTCGTTGACTAAGGCTAAAATTTGTTCAGTTGAACCATTTTCAATTTTTGTTACTACGAGTATGACCTACAGCAAGCAAATTAAAATGTATAATTCTATTCTGAAGAAAGAAATTTCTAATGATTCTTAAATGGGGACCGATGTTTCTAAAACCAATACTAATTCATTTGATTTTCGTTTACTCAAAATGGTGATAGGGTGGAATGTAAATGTAACATGGGTAGTTATTAATTAGTTTTATAGGTGTTTAACCCATGAACGAAAAATTATTCATAGATTAAGATTGTTTCTTTCATATTCATTGTCGTCGATAGGTTTTAAAATCTCAACATGGCTGTAGGTTGCAAAAGAGTTGGATAAAAACTATTACATAAATATTACAATTTAAAATGTGCTTTAAGTAGGTATTTCATTTAAAAAGCATATTTTATTTTAACTTAATGTGCAGTATCATTAATGATCTATCCCCGTCCTAATTATACATACATACATACATATACATACAATCACGACTATTATCCCCTCAGGGTTAGTCAGAGACTAGGCAAAAGCACCGCAATAGCAGTTAACTGCCATAGTCCGCGCTTCACCAAGTTGTGACTGCACATTTGCTCAGCGTGACAGGTGATGAGCCCGTCGCCATCGTATCCTAATTATCTTATCAAAATATCTAGTATAGTTTTATGTTGAATGTCGCTCGCCTTCATGGGTTCGATGAATGATATATGGCGCGAAATGTCCACACTCTTTCTTCTGACGAGAAGGAATCCCTTTAGGGGCCGTACCTACCACTCGCTAATTCTCTTCTCCGAAATGTTCCTAGGGCGTCCCAACCTAGTTATGCACTTGGTTGGGGTTTGAGCCAATAAAAAACCCCCAGACGTGGCAGCCGGTCGAACGCGTATGATCAAGCCGTCCACATCCTCATTTCTTAGTATATTTATGAAGACATGTGACAATCGATCCCACAGAAGGAAAATATAGGAGCAATGTTTTAAAGCTTCGAATCCTGAATTTGGCAATATAAAATATGATAATTTAAAATATATAGTACTGGTTAATGCCGTCGACCATTTGTTTACATACACGTTCTTGTGATCGTGTTTGACTTTCCGCTAGAGTCAAATTTGTGCGAAAATTAACACGCAAGCGACGAGTGGGGCTTTACATGTCTTTATATATATAATAAATGATTATTATTACACCTAGACAGTAGTTCAAGATCACCGAAGGATACAGGATGGCTCGCAGTATCGCTTTACTATTTGTATTAGCCTTTGTGGCTCTTGTGAATTACGGCGCAGTTGAAGGAGGTGAGAGAAAATTTTATTTATTTATAGCTGTGAAATATCGGGCTTTCACTAGGTAGACCGATCATCTGGAGAATGTCTTGGGGAGCCACTGGATTTGGGCACGTCTAATCGATAGGGATTGCAGCAATTACTATGGAATTTTCAGCCACTTATATTCAGACGATTACAAACAGAAGGCCATTGAGGCCACTTTCAGCATAATTTTGCCAAGAAATGGGTTTCTCTCAGTTAAGCCAGTCAATAGTATAAAATTGTGTCATATAAGTGTTTTGTGTATTTTTTCTAATTTCTTTTAATTTTTAAGGATATTTAAAAGCAAGGGTATTAAAAAAAAAACAAATTCTCGTAGCAACAACAAAGTAAATACTTTACTCGATAATATGTGTGATGAGTGACATTGCCAGTTCTTTGAGTTTATTTCAGGTATTCCCTTATACCTAAAACATAAAAGAAAAGTGAAAAGGTAACTTGTCTTAGGCTGCCTGTCTACTAACGCGGA
Organism: Parapoynx stratiotata; assembly: GCA_910589355.1. Classification (NCBI taxonomy): domain Eukaryota; kingdom Metazoa; phylum Arthropoda; class Insecta; order Lepidoptera; family Crambidae; genus Parapoynx; species Parapoynx stratiotata. The sequence continues at coordinate 2,841,148 of OU342458.1, forward strand.
GCAACGCTATTGGTTTATCGAGTTATAGGAACAGCAAAGTGGAGTTTTAAAGCAGTTATATTGGTTGATTTTGACACAGCTCAAGACACAATCCGCTTCTCCTCTCCGCTCCGGAGGACAGGCAGCCTTATGGGCCCACAACATGCAGTTGGCGAGACCCACTTTTTATTCAATTGCCCTAGATCCCTTCACATATGGACTAATCTCTCTGTCATACTACTTACCGTCAAGTGCCGTAGAGTCATTTATTGAAAGAAAGAAAGAATAAGTTTCTTGGCCATACATACAAATACAATATATAAAACAACAACAAAACAAATCTGTATAACAGGCCAATTAGGTCCTGAACTTTTTATTATAAATAAAAATTATAATAAACATAATTTTGTTTCAGTGACGCGTGTTGCTCGTTCGCCGCAGTTTGGAGGCTTCGGAGGCGCTCAAGCTGGTGGTTTTGCCTATGGATCTGGTTTCGGTGGACGAGGCTTCGGCCCAGGGTACGGCCCGGGGTTCGGACCTGGCTACGGTCCGCGGCCTCCTATCTTCGGAAGGCCTTATGGTGGATCATCGATAAGTATTTCAAAGAGTGTGAGTATCAACAGGGGACCTGGTGGAGCCGCGTCTAGTGCTGCTTCGAGCGCTGCTGGCAAATAAATGTTATACAAATAGGACATGGATTGAACATGGCGCGAGTGATGTCAACTGTCAAGGGATTGAAGTTAATACGGCAAATAATACCTCCAAGTTATAAGTACATTAAATAATTCTGACCGAATGTGGTTTTCTTTTTTCTTTACGAAGTATGATGATGCAGGCAGTGCAGGATCGATTTATATGGAAATCCTTAAGGGAGTTAGGTATGTAGTAAATCGATAGTGATGTCTTAACTAATACAAAAAAAGAGATGACATATCTCTTTTTTTGTCGTTCTATTTTTGCGGCAGAAGTCGAGACTTGCAGACAGATTCTTAATATAGCACTGACAATTTATTCTTTTACATTTCTATACTTTTATCCCCTGATCGATCCTTGGCAATGGCCGACAATGGCAATGGTCATAAGGGGCGAGCTTATGGCTTTAAATCCAGAACAACTCGAGGACAACGATATTCAGAATAAACTGCTGTTTTTTAAGAACATTATTAATCAAAAACCCAAGAACTTTAAAAATAAGATTTGTTTTCAAAATTTATTTCAAAGTCAATGATTTGGATATGTTGATCTTCAACAATAAATATGTTTAGTCCATCTACAAATAAAGAGACTTACAACTTATTTAAACGAGTAATGGAGTAGGCAACGACAGAACAATTGTTTAATTAGCAGTAATCGGAGAAGGTATATCGATTTTTGCTACTTGCGTAGGAAATGTTCATAGAAATAATAACATGGATACGCCGTTTTTCCGGAACATCGTTCCGGTCTTTTGGGACTCACTAAAATATTGTACACAACTTATATTGTATTTTTTTATAGCGGCCATAGTTATACAGGTCCTCTGAAAATTTAAGTATCTATCTATTGCCGTTTTAAAAAACAAGCTCAGTGAGTGACAAGACATAGAGCCGAGTCTTAGCAATAGGGTCCCATTTTCACCTTTTGTCTGCAGAAACTTCAAAGATAGATTTCTTAGCAGGTTGGCGATAAAATATTAAGAAAATACAATCGTCATATTTATACTTTGTAAATTTCCGGGAAAAAAATATTATGTTCAAATTCCGGAGGAATGTCCATATATACGTTTCAGATCATTCACCTTAATTCAATATACCTACTCCGTTCACTGTTAATTAGTGAACACGAGTCTGTTGTTTGCTAATTAAACATTTTTTTAAATAGCAATTAGCAATAGCAAGGCGACGAATTATAACATTATATATCATCATGCCTCTTTCCCCTAAGGGGCAGGCAGAAGTGTTAAACACCCATATTTTGCCACATATGTTAGGGCCTCATGTAACAGCTGACGAGCCTGTTGCCATGCACCGGGCACAATGTGAGGCAAGCGATATTCTCAAATGAACTGTACATAAGATATATTCAAACTCAGTGGTACAGGCGGTGGGATCGAACCCGCGTTTACCGCGGCCTCTCGAACGAGTAGTGCCCCGTCCATCCCAACTCGGGCTACCGCTGCTATTACGAATGCCGACAAATTATAGGTACACATAATCTTTTTTCCCGGTGGGGTAGACAAAGATTACGGATCTCCACTTGCTATGATCCAGGGCACACACCTTTCGCTTTTAATGACACTATTAACAAAAGTTACTATTGAGAAAGGCTGAATATCTTTCAAAAGTAATGATGATACAAAAAATATGAATGAATATAGTTCTATAGTGGATAGTGAAATTTTCGGGTAAGTGCGTATGCATATGTGTATGCGTGTGCGCATATTATTATGACATACGAAGAAACAGCAGTAAACCACATTCATGTAACAGGAACAGAATTAAGGGCTCATCTCTTCTGCCCATGCACAACGTTTCTCGATTACATGTAGAAAGCAACTACATGTAATAGAATATTGTTCGTGAACGTCGGCGTTTGCATAGCCTACATGAGGGTAAAAGGAGTATTCTTATGCGCCAATTGGGCCTCACTGTGAACACATTCGAGGAACTTCTTAAAGTCTTTACATTAAAAAAACTGCTGGGTGGTATTCCGTCACAAAAAACACAACTGGCAAAGCTGACGAACCTGTAGAATGTACGGTGAATACAATGACGTCAAGGATCACATATTATATGTGTATGCAATGTACTAGACCAGGCAATAAGCTACTACGTATTCTAGATAGGTAAACTTTCGGCATGTCAGTCCTGGGATGGGTGACCAAAACTTTCTGGTTTTGAGTTTCTCCGTGCTTCAGAAGGCACGTTAAGCCGTTGGTTCCGGCCGGTTATACATATAGTACGTCTCAATCCAAGTTGCCAAAAAGGTAAACAAAACAAAGGTAATGTTTCATCTCTAAAATGTTTTGTGACGACTGCAGATAATTGAAATCAATTGAAACGGACAAAAATTGATACCGTTAATTATATTTACCTGCCAATGTCCATGTAAAAAGTGTGATTATTAAATAACAAATTCAGTAAGTCGGCTTTTTTGTTTACCTTTTGGCAACTTGGATTGAGACGTACTATAGCAATAATAATAATTTTACACTACTCACCAACCCGCATTGGGGCAGCGTGTTGGTGTTAAGTAAGCACCATACTCCTCATATGTTTCTCCATGTATAAGGCCCACTAGTGGCATCTAATAGGCTGGTAAACTATTAGGTCCTTACCTATGAAATTGTCGTTTTGTATGGAGATTTTGGGGAACTCTGCATTTTCCATACTAAAATTTTTTCAGTTCTCTCCACAACGACAAATCCAAAGATAATAATATTTGGCATGTATCATTAGACAAGCTTTAGCAATATGTGTGTGAACACGCCTGATAAAAATTATTCATCGTTTTTATGTTAATGCAAATCAAATGATGTATTCGGGAGTTGTCTCCGTGTCCAATTTTAACACAATTAAACTTACAACGAATTATCAAAACAAATCAAAAGAGCTCAAAAAATAGTCTATTTTTAGACGAGGTAATTATTTTTTAGGTATACTCTGAATCTTAATAGTTACAGACAAAATACTAAGACAGAATTAAAACACCAATTTCTAAGGTAACGACCCAATATTTACTCCAAACCGGTAGAATTTATGGACGTGCCCCCAGACAGGATCATCGCTCATACAGAACATTTTCGGTGATGGCCGACTGGCAGGGAAGGGAAAGCATAAAAGATCCCACAGGGAGAGTCGAACAGTGAATCATTTCAGCCCTACCATAAAATATATAAATGTGAACGTGAGAAAATTATCATTTGGTTTGGCCTTTTATTCGTAAAACTACTTACTAGTAGGCTATGTGCTGAGAGGAACAGGTCAGAAACTAAGCATTTCAATCAAACAAACAGTTCTTACAAAAAAATATATCACGGAATAAAGATTGAAGGAGGAGCTTTTTCTTTAATGAATACATTTTAAAAACATTAAATTAGTATTTTTTTTAAGTTTTATTTTATAGTTTGAAGCCTCTAATTGATATCATTAGTTTAGGAGACACTGATAGGTTATATGCATTGGTACGCCTACTTATTTTTTATGTATTTATTTATGTAGTATACTTAAGTTTAATTTTAAGAGTAGTTGGCTTCAGAATTTTTGAAGAGTATATATAGTTATATAGGAATTATTTTAAAACGCCGTAAGAATCCTAAACCGTTGGAGGCCTATGCCCAAGGACGAGTTGAGTTTGTTGATGTAACGCTGTAACTAACTAGGTACTATAATAATTATGCTATTAAAATTTTTATTAGAAGTGTCTTAAGGATTTTTTATTTTGGTGGCTAAGCTTGTAGAATTGGAACCCTGATATGCTGAATGTGGTTTTATGTGTTTGGTGCTTTGGTGTCTTCTCTATTTAACACAATATAGAGAGATTTGGAATTAAGGCGGGGGGTCTGGGTTCACGCACTTGTGACTTGATCTGAACGGATTAAGACTTTGAACCAGACGCCATAGCAATTTTTATACAACTCAAAAATACCAATCCAATGATGTAACACACATACCCATTGGAAGTGGTACTAGATTCTATAGAAATATTGGCATCATCCTTTGCTTCTTCGTATTTTTTTTTAATTCTTGTTTAAGTATTTAATTTTTTATTTCTTAAATCATATTAATTAATTACATATACGCGTTGTTAAGCATTACTTCAGCCCATTTACATCGACATCGACATCCCAAGGAGATCAGATAAAAAAATGGACTAAGAAATCTACTGGCAACATTAAGAACCATAATTCGCAGTTTTCTAATTTCAAAGCGATTTACAGAATGTGGTTCTCATATTTTGCACACTCCTCTCTATTCAGCTCCCGGTCTATAACATCTAACAACCATTAAAAGAACTGATTACCTCTTCAGTCAGCCCAGCCTTTGGGAATGATATGATATGTATTGAGAATCCTCTATTGTTTAAAAAAAACAAAAGAAGCTACTTAGAACAGGATGCTTAGAATAAAATGTAAGGTATACTCATACAGCGATGTACATATCTTAGATTATACTAAGTTTTTCGTAGTTTGTCTACAATAACTCAGCAGTGTGAATTCTTTTGACTGCTCTATTTACCAACCAATTAGACTCTACTGATCTGGAAGGAAAATTACTATTCGTGGAAAACGATTTATTTAACACTATGGTGTTGCCTATAAATGTTGAGCTTGTTACTAGACACCTCAGAACATCTTTGATACCTCAGCAAGATGGCAAGAATTGAATTAGTATTTTTATTTGTAATTGTTGCTACAGCTTATTGTGCGAGTATAAAAGGTAGGGTCACTTTCCCAAATGTAATTTTTTTTATTTCTAGTGGATTAGTTCTTCATGCCACCATTTATTACTGTTTCAGTTATAGACATTTTTATTATTTGTACCCTTATATAACGACCCACTCACTATAACAGACCTACTTCAGAGTTCTTCTAAGTAATAAAATAATAATTTTTTCCACAGATGTGCCTCACAAAAGAACAGCGAGATCCCCTTGTCCTATTTGCAGTCCTGGCTTGCCACCACCACCACTCATAAGCACCCAAAACTGGAGTGGCTTGGCCAGAACAGCAGATGGACTACAAAATACGGTCTTTAGTGGCGCCGCTGCTGCAGCTGCACCAGGTGTACAAAATGCAGGAGAAGCCTTCTCGCTAGCGTCATCTGCTGTAAATAACGATAAAACTAGTCGATTGGCAGGTTATCAGGCCTCTCCAACTATTGGTGTCCAAGGCTATTCTCCTAACAACAACGGCAACAGTCAGTCTAAAGCACTCGGATACGAAAATTACAAATATGCTCATGAAAATTATAACCCAGCTTTAGAATCACAAAGCTTACATCTAGGAGAAAGTACTAAAGATTTTGGAAATGTAGCTTATGGTCAAAATTCAGGAGCTAGCTCTGGAGCAACCTCAAGTCAAAGTGCTTCATTTAGAACAAATTCTGGAAATAACAGAAATTTGGCTGAAGTAGAACGCGGGGACATTAAATCTGAAAACCCAGCATCATTTGCAAACAATGCTGATCCATACTTAGAAGTAAAACCTAAAGAAATTAAAGGACACAATGTACCGCAAGGCCGTGGATTAAACAATGATATTTCTTCCTATGCGCGGGATCAAGAAGGATTTGGATCATCTCAAGCATTTCAACATCAAGTTGTAACTAGTAACAATGGAGGGTTTGACGATAACCATTTACAAAACGCTCAAAGATCAGGAACATATAGTTCACAACCTCCAGTCACTGGACAGGAATCGGAAGTGACTGCTGTTGGCTCTAACCAGAATCAACCTCAAGCATTTGGAAGGAGAGGTGACGTGCCAGAACCACACGGTATTAACCAAGATCAACTTCAACATGGGAATTATGATGGTCCAACTTCCAGTTCTGAAGATGTAAGAACAGCCTTTAAAGGTGCATTGGACCTTACTGCTCAGGGTCTGCAAGCTGCTGGTCAGACACGGTGCAGTACTTGCAATAAAGGCAGCTACGCATTTAGCAACGCCAAAAGCTATAGCGGATCAGCCATCGCCTTATCTATCGGTGGTTAATTTGGCGTGTTGTTAAATAAAAAATAATATTTTTTTCACACTGTTATGTTATGATTGTAATATATGTTACACATTAAAATGACGTTGTTTTATTCTTCTCTCTGTTTCGAATTATGAAAACTCTTGTTAACGATACATCAAGAAGAACTATAAAAGTACAGTTAATAACTTATAATGCCATAAATTGGCGATCTAATTGATAAACGGCGATCTATGTAATTTATAAACAGCTATCTTTTCGAGACTCAAAATTATACACTAAAGTACTTAAAAATACCGCAATTAGCTAGTAGCTAATTAGCTAGTATTAGCTAAATATAAAATTTGCAGCAGCAACTTACAAACAGGGGAATTTAATCAGTTATGTATTATTAAAATAATAATTTAGAGAACCCTTTGTTCCAATAAATGTTCTTAAATTAGAATAGGTATCTGCGGGCAAGAATGGTGATGATGATTCTTATAATTTATATTTACTATATGGATACGGATCGCCAAGTCTATATATACTGATAATATGTATCGTTTTTAGCTTTAGCACTGCTAGGCACAGGCCTCCCTTATGGAGAAACACATGAGGAGTATGGGTCGTAACACCACCTCGCTGGCCAAATGCGGGTTTATATATATAAATATATATCTTTAATATCTTCAAACTTTCACACCTATCAACTAGCCCCATTTTAAGCAACTAATGCTGCTTGTGTTACGGACACTAGATGACGGCTAAATATACTTCATATATAAAAATACATATTAATTTCCTAAATAAATATAAATATATATAAACATCCAAGACTGAATAACAAATGCCTGAAAATTCATCACCCACCGGGAATCGAACCCAGAACCTCTCGAGAAGGCGACGCCTTGAGACCGGCATACAGACCACTCGACCACGGAGGTCGTCGTATTATATATATCATTAAATACATAAAATTACATGCATATCACAGGCTAAGTCGCTAACTCCCACATTTGTAAATAATACACAAAACATTTTTTTTTCTGAAACTGTCTAGTACTTAGATAAGAATAGTAAATTAAATTAACTAAACTTTTGCAAAATTATATATATTTCTTAAACGTTGAGAGGATACAAACTGGTTATTTTGCATAGGAATACTCCTGACAGGTTACAATCTTCTCGTTAATTTTTATAATTTCAGGGTATTGACGACCACTGATGAACCTGACTTTCCTTCAAGGATCTCCACAACAATCGCTCACGTGCTGCCTACTCCAGTAAGCCTCCGATGGAAATCATTTCATCATTTTGAAGTGAAGGGAAGGGAAGGGAACTAGTGACAATTTGAGGCAAGCTGTATACAAAAACTGTAAAAATATTGATGTGTGTATGTATGAACCTTACCAGTAAAGAAACCACCTTCAAAGAATACCTCGGAACTAAAAAGAAAAAAATAATTGATAACTACTTAAACTCATAAATTAAACCTGTTTATAAACTACAGTTACACAATTTGTGGATTCGGTGTCCAGTGTCCACTGCCCACCTGGGCACCTGGCCATCTTCACAAATTGTATAACTGATTTTTAGAAGGATTTTTTAAATGAGTTTGAGTAGTTACCAATTTTTGTTTTTCTTATTAGTTCCGAGGTATTCTTTGAAGGTGGTTTCTTTACTGGTAAGGTTCATACATACACACATCAATATTTTTACAGTTTTTGTATACAGCTTGAAGGTACTTTCTGAAGGTGGTTATTTAATAAAAAAATTTTTTTTTGCATTTTTAGTAGTGCTTACATTGACAGCGAGCTTCCTCACACCTTGGATCCAAAATGGCGCTGTGCGCTTTAAAAGGAATTTTCTTCCACGTACGCTTGGACTGTGGAATGAGCTCCCTGCCGAGGTTTTCCCTAAAGACTACAGTATGGGGTTCTTCAAGAAAAGTGTAATAAAGTTTTGAAGTGTCGGCAGTGATATTCCTTGTATGCCTTGTGTTGCCTACGGTAACCGCTTCCCATCAGGTGGGCCGTATGCGGCCGTATGCTTGATTGCCACCTTAGTGGTATAAAAAAAATAACCCAACTAAGCTTTGAAAAGGTGAATGTACGAGTAAATAAATACCCAAATGCCTATAAAATTTGAAGAGTTCTCGCGATTACTCCAAGATTCCATCATCAAATTTTGTCTTCTGACTATGGTACATTTGTAGTATACTCTTTCAAACAACGAATCGTCTTCGAGTAACGGGGAACGTACATAAAAAAAGATTACCATGCATTGCGAAGATCCTCTTTTTTTGCAGTCAGGTAAAAGGTCTTCACTTAAAAGGACTCAGTATTACGTCGGAGCGCTAATTGCGAAGCTATCTCGTGGAATAAGGAAAGACCCGTATCCTATGTATTTTACCATGTTTTATACAAGCAAATATTATTTCAATATGTATAAGTACTCATCACATGCACATGAGATCAACAAGGCATGATTTTTCGCGCCCTAGTTGTAAATATACATTAATAATTAACGCCATTTATGACATAAGAGTAGTTTCTATGAAAATTTTGTTAGATTTCGTGCTAATACATGATTCGTATAAAACTGGATGTCGACATTCAGATTTGAACATCATAATGTGGTGGTTGGGTGTTGTGACAGTTCTGGCTGTAGCTATCAGTCTCAGTTCATCAGCTGTCCTCCAATGTGAGTTTTTCTGCATTAGAATATACTTAAATGAAAATGGTATACTCTCTAAACATTGTAGAAAGTAATAGGGAACATTCACGCGCGCATTCCTTTTTATTTGCGATTTTTCGCTCCTTCACTTTTGCCAGTTTTAACTATGAAATGAATAATTATGTTGATGATATCCATTAATTAAGAATATATATCAATACAGATGTATATATTTGTTGTGTTGAGCGAAAGATTATTTAAATGTTATGTATCTTTAATCCCATTTTTTGGTAGTGCCTAGGAAAGAAGCTTTAATAAAAAAGGTTCCGCCTTTGTAGTGTCCTTTCTTATATTTCGTAAATTATAATCAATACATGAATTCTCTTCCAGATGGAGGTTCAAATCAGAGACTGAAGAGGTCTCCTCACCGATGCTCACCATTTTCGTATCCGCCTTATCCGGAGTGGTATCCGCCGCCACACCCACATTACTACCCGCCTGGACCGCCAACGCCGTTCTGGCCGCCACCGCCACCACCACAACCACTATATCCACCACCACCACCTCCACCACCACCGCCACCACCACCGCCACCTCCATATCAAGAACCAAATAACAACGAACGCAGCCAATCTTACACAGCTGATTCTAACGTTATACCAGGAAACAGCATACCTGATGTAAACCCTGAAAAACAGCCTTGTGACAAATGCAATAAAGATCAGAATACGGCAATCAGCACAGCCAACAGCGAAACCGGCAATGCTATAGCGGTTGCCATTGTCAAGGCCAAAGCTTAAAAGATACATTTTTTTGTATTGTTCTCTGTTGTGATTGTGATTGATAATTAGCATAAGTTATGCATATGGTAACGCAAAAAGATTGAACTATTAATGTAATTAATAGGTAGATATGTAATACTTATAGTAATAATTATTTGAGTTTAAAGTAATTTTGCAAATATGATTCAATATACTTATAAGATTTACGTACATAACATCAATAGATTTTGTATCAATTGGTATGTTGTATATTTTTTAACAGATTACCCATATTATGTTCCTTTACCTACTCAATGCAATTAGAATCAAAATAAATTTTTATTTTCATTTTTATTCCATTTATATGGTCCATTTCCATAATTTGGTCTTTTGGTCCCTTGTTGGTCCGGGACACAAAAGAATTTACCAACTGTTTTTCTTGTAAAAGGCGACTAAGGTCTGTGATCTTGTAGGCGATGAGCTAGCCACTTATTACTACTCTTTCACGATTTTTCATCTGACCGAACCTAATTTTTGTATGGCTAAATGTGGTCTCAAGGAACAGTGCTCTATGGACTCTGCCTACCCCTTCGGGGATTACAGTCGTGATTGTATGTATGTATGTATGACTTTTAGCAATAAGTTTATAAGCTCAGTAATTAAGCATTAAAAACTTAAGAATTTTTGCACATTACACCATGTCTTATTATTTTCTGATTATTCAAAACATAAATACTTTACGGAATACTAACTAAAGTTAATAATGTTTTATACATCAATTATTAATGTTTAGATACAAAATACAGCATGTATTTCTATGATTAATAGCAGCTGTAATGCCAAGCTCCGTTACTCTTTTTTGGTTACATCTTGCCTACACCTAGTTTATACCTAACTGATAACAATAGTTCATTAACAGATCTCAAGTAATTTCAACCGTATGTAACTGTGCATTTCAAGAATGAACAACATTTAGTTACGAAATAATATTATTATTTGGATTATTTCAAACAAATAAATGAATAATTTACATTTTTATTTTTCTAAGATTTCATGCAAAACGTAAAATATAAGAACCTAATAGAACAACAACCAACACACACCAAACTCATTGACCAAATAAAGTAGAACATAATCCTTCCGGTTTACTTAAAACCAGAAAATTATTAGTGATTAGATAAAACTTCTTTCTAAATGCTTTCTGAACTTCGGTTTTAGTTAATCGAACAATATAGGTCAATCTAGTACAAAATATGTATATATCGTAGGGTGATATATCCGTAATACAGTTATATCCCTAGGAATATATTTATATACAGGAACATAGTCATACTAAAGAGATTAATTACTATATTACAAGGGATATCATATTCTAAGCGACCCTTCTTCTATGCATTGACCCACATTACAGTCCTACAATTACTCACTAAGCTTAATCTAGTAATTATACTTAAACACTTAACATAAACTGTATTATTACTGTAATATCACTATGTTCCGGTATATGATATATAATTATATTCCTAGGGATATAACTATATTACAGTGATAGCTATCTTACTGCGACATATATACGGAGTTCAAGATCAACCGCTGGAGGCTAAATGCTGAGAAGATATATTTATATCTACTTTGGACTGTTACTAATAAGCTATGTCATTACTTTAATTAACCTTCTCAACGCTTGGGACTTTGCCAAAACTTGTTCAAGGCACTTTTTTCGCCATTTTTGTAGTCAAGTGGTCTGTACGCCAGTGTCAAGGTGTCGCCATCTCGAGAGGTCCTGGGTTCGATCCCCAGTGGAGGCAAGTGTTTCGGTGATGAATATTCGGACATTTGTTCTCCAGTCTTGGATGTTTATATATATTCAGGATATTTATCTATTAAATATATTTGTCGGTCATCTAGTATCCGTAACACAAGTAGCATTTAGTTTGCTTAAAATGGGACTACGTGTAATGTCTGAGGATGTCTGAGGATTTATATAATTGCAATTGTTGTATTTAAAATCTCACCAACTCTTTGCTTATAATTTTAATACATTTTAATACAATATAATTTTCATACATTTTGATTTATAACAAATTTTGATTGCTAGTGGAATTAAGGGTGCTATGTAGCCAGGCAACTAATATAAAAAACATGTAATAATAACCGGCACTGTGGACCTTTAACTTTTCTCAAACAATGCACGTTCCAATTCTTTTGAAGGAGTAAGTGGCTGTGTGGTTATCGACTTTAGGGAAAATTTAAATGAAAATGATCTTTGTGCTGTCAAGAAAGCAAAATATATTTAACCATATATCAAAATTATATAACATAACATATTATCACGCCCCTATCCCCGAAGAGGTAGGCAGAGGTGTTAAACACCCAAAATTCGCCTGATATATTACAGGTGGCTAGCCTGTTGCCATGCACCGCGCATAATGTAAGCCAAACGATATTTACAATCTGTACTTACTAAAGTTTTATCCAAACTCAGTGGATGCGAAAAACAAGCGGATAGACCGAACCCGCGACCTCTTGAACTAGTAAGTAGTGCGCTTTCCCAACTAGGCTAAAAACTATTATTTTATATTAATTATACTTACAAATATTCTCGGCTCATGATGAGGACAACCACTCTATTGTGCAAGACTCAATTAAGATACAACACTAAAATGGTTGTAAATCTTAATCCACCCACGCAAATCCTTGTTTATATTGAGATTGGAAAAAACTCTGTAATTATGCAAAATAGCTAAATCCAAGGAAATAGGAAGCGAAATTTCGGATTTCCGACGATGACGAGTAATGTGAGAGATATTATTGTTATGGATACATTATTCCTAAGGTTAATAACATAGTTGGTTTATAGCACAAGATTCCATAGGAATAGAGATATGATTACAGTCTGAGAACCAATACCTGTTTGATTCAAAATAAACCTTGAACTTGATACAGAGGTCATCAGAAAATGTGTAATAATGTATTCTAGTTATGACTTATTGCTGCACATTTTGTTTCGTTTAGTTCTTTACTACTAAACTTTGCTTTTTTTCTAGAAAATATCAATTGCATAAAACTTAGATGGACCGCTTTATACCTACCACCGTAATTCTTAGTAGAGATATCGGTGATAACTCCAATACCTACTCGTATACGATGTACACCTACAATGATATGAAATGAAATATCACAGAAAAGTAGAATTAATAATTTACATGTAATTTCAATTCTACTTTCCTTATTCTACTTTTTTGGGATGTTTTAAACGATTTATAAAGATCTCTCTCTCATATCTGATATTTTATGTTCTTCTCCTAACAATAAATGCAGTCCTTGTAGCATTTTAGTTTCGCTGGTATTTTTGAAATTAACACAGTAATTAAGCTATTATCATATCTTCTTTTAAGGCATTGCTTCCGATTTACTCCACATAAAGGTATTGTTTACAAATTCGCAACTTCCGTGGGATTTTACGAATAATAGTATCAAAACGTTCGCGAGTGGGGGTGGCCTCGTGGCGGCCTATAAAACTGCTTTGGGTCGCAAAAAATATTAACAATCAACACAAAGTAACGGAATAATCAGTCAACATGGCGAGTTATCAATTATTATTATTTTTTGCGATAATTTCTATAGGACTTAGCCCAGCTTGTGCCCAAGGTAGTAATTTATTTGAAGCTAATAATTTAGTTCCGCTGTCACGACCGATGAAATTCGCGATATACCTATCGATTCTTTGCACCGTTAGATAATTGACCCTTTGTTGCTTTTTGTTTGCAGATTCATTGGCACAGAGCAATGCGGTCAGCGACGCCGTGCCCGAGGGGCGGCATTTTAAACGAAGGAAATGCTGGCAATATGGAGACTGTGGCTCCCAAGGAGGATATGGGGGAAATCACGGTGGTTTCCAAGGAGGGTATCCAGGATACCATGGACAACAGCCACCGATAAACATAGCTATTAGCCAATCGCAATCTTCAGCGAATGGAGCTGGTGGAGGTTACACGCACGGCCAATACCCGAACAACCATCAGTATAATGGTGGCTATCCTAATCAAGGCTACTACGGAGGATACCCTAACCATGGCGGATATCCCAACTATGGTGGGTATCCCAACCACGGTGGGTATCCCAACCACGGTGGGTATCCCAACCACGGTGGCTACCACGGTAACGGACCTTACAACAACCAATTCAACGGAAACTACTACAATCCTGGCCCTCCAGGCTACCCTGGATTTGGATTCCAAAGACCGCCTTATGGTCCTTACTACGATGAGAATTCTGAAGGAGACAATCAGAAGCCGGAAGAGGAACATCATGAAGAAGATGACCATAGTGGCCCTGGGAACAACTACAACGACTACAACCAAGGAAACAACTACTTAGACCAGGGACAAAACCACGCAGAAGCTGGAGCTTTCGCATTTGCTGGACGCAAAAATTAGAAAGATCCTAAATCGTCGATTGTGATTCAGTAAATTTATAAACTTTGATATTATTTAAGTGTATGAAATGCTATAATTAAGATTACATACTACCTTTAAGTTTATTTATTTTAATAGTTAATAAAGTTTTTGAAATATTTTTTGATATTTTGTTTTTTTTCTGTGAGATTTATTTATTTACTTAAATACTTAGTCTAAACGACATCTGCCTTCAGGGCCTCACCTGCCTCAGGGTCTGCCTGCACCTGCCTCAACACAACACTCAACTTTCTGAAAAACATTTTTATAGCGTTTAAAATTTAATTTCCATACTAATATTATAAATGCGAAAGTCACTCTGTCTGTCTGTGTGTCTCGCTTTCACGTCAAAACTACTCGTACTGAACCAATTTTACTGAAATTTAACACACATATAGTCTAGAGCCTAAGAAAGGACATAGGCTACCTTATATCCCGATATTCTCATGGGAACGGGTGCCATGCGGGTGAATGTTAAAAAATTTAAATAACGACTTCCTAGAAAAATCAAGCACAAATTAACGCCACTACAAACTTTGCTTCTAATAATAGAGTAGGAGTGAATTGTCAATTCCACCAATTAGGGCTACTGTTCCAATTTGAAAATATCTTTCAGTATTGAATAGTCTATTTGTTGAGGAAGACTATAGGCTGCATACCATCACACTATCTCAAAGTATCTATTCTACACGGTCGAAGTCGCGGGCAAAAGCTAGTTCTTATATACATCAAAAGATTATTTATAGTGAGTTTTGATTCATTATTTTGTACTTTCCTTTATAACTTTTTGATGATTACCAAATAATATGTTTAAAAAAGGGTGAGATTATCGGTCACAAAATAGGTACATTGACTGCGTGCAAATCATACGCTTGTCAGCAACAATAAAAAAGTACACACATGACCAGATAATTTTTTTATAGCATTTCCCATTCCATTTCCGTTCCTTCAAAAGAGACGAAGAGAGGCACCCTTTGAGCCTGAAAACAGGAGTTGGTTAGAGAATTTTTTTTCGGTTTATCTTTGAATAAGATCCACTTACCACTGCATCGTTCTACTGTTTACCCATATTCTAGATGCATATTAGTTATTTACTGTGCTTTTTATTAAAGAAAAATATTAATATAATTTTCAATATACGATTTAATTTGAATAATATCTTAACTAAAAACTGAGATTACTTGACAATATAATTACGATTATGGTAGCTTCTGAAGCATTAGCAAACAGCCTTAGCTTAGCAATTAGGCATTACTCAGAATTTTATCGATTTCTGCTATTGAAATGGTTACCATCGAATTATTTTACCGTAAGTTCAGACATTTATCAGTGCCAATGGCTTTGTATTAATATAAGTACAACAATAGTGACCCAGACTCATCTGAGTGGGGGAATGAAGTATCTAGTATATAAGAACGGAGAAATGATTCACAAGTATCCATATTAGCCGGCGAAAGGTGTAGCATCTTATCTCCATCAATCATAGATACAGTTGCATTCAGAATGTTTGGCAAAGTGTTCGTGATTGTGGCAGCTTTGGCAGCCGCGCAGGCGGGGCCGGTTTGGATAGCGAGTAAGTTGAGAATCACATATCTAGTTTATAGACATACTCGTTATTAACACCTATATCTTCACGCCAAAAAGTGGTAACTCCCACATGTCGACTAAAATATAGATTTTTATTAAAAACAGTAAAAATGACCAGATTGTGGTAAAGAGAACCTCAACGGTTCTACAGATCATAACAGTGCAGTAAAAATGTTGCCTTTATATCGAACTAGCTTTTGCCCACGACTTCGTCCGCGTAGAATAGTTACTTTGAGATAGTGTGATGGTATGTTGCCTATAGCGTTCCTCAGTAAATAGGCTATTCAACACTGAAATATTTTTTCAAATTAAAAACATTTGACTCATTTGCTGGAATAGGAAATTTACTCCTACTCTATTATTAGAAGTAAAGTTCATAGTGGCGTAAATTTGTCCTTCATTTTTCTGAGAGGCGCCACTTAAATTTTCTAACATTCACCTGCATGGCATCCGTTCCCATGAGAATATCGGGATTAAAGGTAGCCTATGTCCTATCTACCTATGACTATCTGTGTACCAAATTTCGGTTAAATTGGTTCAGTAGTTTTGTTGTGAAAGCAAGACGGACAGACAGAGTTACTTTTGCATTTATAATATTAGTATGGTAATCCATACTAATATTATAAATGCGAAAGTTGTTGTCATCTTGTTTCCAGTTAAATAGTACCTTCCAAAAAAAAGAACGTATCCCTACATTTTAGTATATGTATTTCATTTTAGTACCATTTTGTTTCAGGTTCTGATGGTTACGTTCCCGTCTTCAGGGTAGGTCGCTCGCCAAACGTAGCATTTGGCTTCGGCAGCGGGTTCAGCAGTAACATTGGCGGGATTGCACACTCTACCGGCATCAGCTCTTCGTTCTCCAGTGGTGAAGCCGAGGCTTACGGAGCAGGCTTGACCGGCGCTGGAGGAAGCAATGCCTACGCTCGAGGGGTCGGAATAGCCAACGCAGCTCCCTATCGTACATTACCATACCAGCCAACCTTTGCCCGCAACAATTACGGTTCTGCTGCCTCCTCGGCTCAAAACTTCGGCAACTTTGGATCTGCTATCTCCTCAGCACAATCACAAAACGGTCAACAATATGGATCAGCAGTATCCGGAATCCGGAACGGAGGACCGACCCGGTACCAAACAGCGTTATCGTCAGCGCAAAACCTCCATGGTCTTGGTTTCGATTCAGCCATAGCATCTGCTAACTCCAACAACGGCTTACAATACGGATCAGCGGTTTCCTCAGCTGAAAACAATGGCGGATACAATTCTGCTATTTCGACTGCCCAATCCAGAAATGATCTGGGCAACTACGGAGCAGCTGTATCGGCTGCGCAAAACGTGAATGGATACCACGCCAGCACCGCTCAATCTGTTCAACAGCGGGGTGGCTCTCTGCAGCACAGTGGTGCTAGTAGCATCGATGGGCCAGGCATACAAGCAGCACAATCTCACGCAGTCAACACAGGATATTATTAAAAACCGGCTTTAGATTTTATGGCAAATAAAGAAGATGACGGGACGACTGACCTGCACTTGTCACATCACCTTCGAAGGATTTATTAAAAAAACAATAAAATTCTTCAAAAATTATTCATGTATTATATTTTTCTAAACCTTACCTATAACTTAAACTGAACTTAATTAGTTATTACTAGATTTAGGCCTATTATCAAAAGTTATAGTCTTTACATTACCATATATGTGACCGTTATCATTAACAGCTGAAACTGTTTTCACTTCGCCGTTGTTACCAAACCCTGGATCATACATGCCCTCGATACCTTTAAGCCAGTCATTTGTTCCAAAGTTACTAAGACCAAGTCCTTCATAGTTGATGGGGTTGAAGAAGAATGGTAGTAGAAAAGGGTTAAAGGCTGATGTAGATACGAAGCCCCTGCCTGTCCCGGCGGCTGCGGCCCCTGGCGCGACATACGTGAAACTTCTTCCTATACTGCCGTCAGGGTTATGGTGCTCTATAAACTTCTCTTGCGCTGATCCTCTAGGAACAGACAAATTGATATATTTATTGAAATCTGGATCAGATGAAGATATCGCAACAACTGCTTCTCCAGACGGCGATGATTCTGTAAAAAATATAGAAATTGTTATCTTTTTAACAACATAATAGAAATTAAATATAAAACAACGTATATGATTGTGATCATACGTACCCTTGATAATCAGAGGTATACACAGTCCATTATTGGTGAGCACAAACATAAATAAAATTCCGATTAAACCTCTCATAGTGTAACAATATATTTTACTTTCTTTAGCAGTAATAGCGAAGATATGAGGCCGTGTACTTTAATTCGCCGGTATATATACTTCTTACGTTGCTATATAATTTCAGTCTATCTGTGCTGGTTCACTGAACCCTAGGTGTATCATTTAAAACGTATCTACGTGATCATAAGTAATGTTATAAAAATAATCAATGATTGCTGTCTTAACCTGTCTGATTGTTTTAGCATGAGCGTCTGTTTGCGCTATAGGTATTTATTTCTGACTAAGTTAACCATTAGAATGATTGATAACCTCCGGAGGTCTAGACGGTGTAGAGCTCCACGTTCGAGTGGCTTGTACGTCGATACATGTCCGAGGTTCTGGGTTCGAATCTCGGTAAAGGTAATGTTTGTGTGATGACTACAAACATTTTTTGTCTGTAAGATATTTGACATAAAATGATATTGTACACACCTGTAATATGCACACTCCAATGTCCAAATAAGGGTAGAACGTCTTGACACTTACACACAGATGCTTCTTACAGTATTATTTTTGCGTTGCGCATCCAAACTGTGGAATCAATTATCACCAGCAGTATTTCCGGGCCGATACGACCTTCAAGAAAAGAGTGTGCCTTTTCCTAAAAGCCGGGAACACATCTGCAGTTCTTCAGGTGCAGCAGTTGTCTATGGGCAGCGGTGATCACTTTCCATCTAGTGAACTGTCTGCCCGTTTGCCTTCTATCATATAAAAAACAAATCGCCACAAAAATGAAAATGCATTTCGATTCCCAAAAATGGGAGGAACGTTGCATACGTAAGAAACTATCCATTCTGGATAGCTGTCTTTTTAACAATATTGAGAAGAAAACAACATGCAAAACAGCTTTTTCATAATAATGAACTGTATTCTACGTAATTTGCTGTTGTATTTTTTTGTGTTAGCTACGAAATCTAGACCAACTTATAAACTTATAGTTCGGTATGAAATCTTAATTAGCCATAGAATAAATTGCGAAAATAAATAAGTTATTTAATTATAATTGGTACCAATCAATGAGTAATATAGAAAAAAAAATAACACATTAAAATTAAAGGAAATGTTCGCGTTTTTTGTGCAACTCAGATACATTTCTGCATATCTCTTAAGTTCATTCAACTATGCTATCAGCCATCGATGGCTTCACGACTCGACCTCTGACCCCAACTAGCGTGTTCTTTGAGCAATTAAATGAACAGTAATCGTGTTTAGGATTGATCATTTTCATGAACTCCGCCATATCACTAACTAATGTGGATTTTTGGGTTACGATATAGGAGTTCCTTGGCTTAGGGCGAATTCGACCAAATTGAGATTAGTAACTCGGGAATAGTAATACCAAACTGAGCTACAACGATTGGTCTAATCTGCCCTATGTCAAACGAGACATTGACACATTCGTGCGCGAAAAAGTGCGTACTCCGTTAAAATAATATTACTCGCGTGTAGATAACACGAAAAAACTAGGATAGCTAATCGGCTCCGCCCTTAGGGCAGATTCGACCAATGGTTTCAGCTCAGTTTGGTATTACAATTCCCGTGTTACTAATCTCAATGTGGTCGAATTCGCCCTTAGTCATTAGTCATCTAAATCAAAATCTATCAATCCAAATCAATCATTCAATTGATCCAAATCCGTTAAACGACTTGGTTTCGAGACTGAAAAGCAAGCTTTCCTAGAGTTTTTATACAATGCTACAATGCAATTTGCTATTTTCACATTCCTTAGATAATTTGTTTCTCTGAATAATAGTGTCAATGCAAGCAATCAATGTCTAGTTTTATAACTTTAAGAGTGGCACAATCACTGCTGCAGGTTTTTGACAGTTAACGACACTTTTAAATCTCTACATGTTTTGGCTGTGGGAATTTTGGTTTGGATTACAGAGTGGTTACGGATTTTCTATAGTGCTCAGTAAAGGCAATCTGCTTGCGCCTTATTATGTGGGACTAACAAAATTACTGGCAGAGTATGGGTGTGTAAAATACTGCTTCAGGGATATAGATGTGATAATATGTATGTTTAAGTAAATTGAATGACATTTATTGCTCTTCTCTCTTCTCTTCTCTTTCGTTCCCAAATCAAGTCATAACTAGTTAAGTCATTTATTCCTTAAACAATATTACATTGTATTGGAAATTCACATAAATATACACAATTTACTTACACAAAATATAATAACTAATTGTGATTAAATTTGACATGCAATTCTTTTTTAAATCATAATACTTACATTTCCACTAATAAAAAAAATATATACATTTATATCTATTTTCAGTCACCCAAATATTCATCAATACAATAATAACATTTTTCCAAAAAGAGCAACTTTAGTTTTTCCTGAAGTTTGTAGCTACTGAAGATAGTTTTCAGCTCTATAGGCAATGCATTATAAAGGATAACTGCATGAAATCTTACGCAGTGACTGACAACACTCAAAGTAGGGCTCAAAGTGTGCTTTAGATCTTTCCGGCTCGTTGATTCTCTCCGTTGCCTATCTATATTTGATTCCAATTTATGCAAATTCTTTACTAAATTAGTTAACACGATCAATATGAATAAGCAAGGGGCTGTCAATATGCCCAGTCTTTTGAAATGTGGTTTACAGGTCTCTGTCTGAGGAATAGGCAGCGATGGACAATTTGAAAAAACGGATCTACCCGAAATAGAGGACACCCCGGTTCAAGCTCCGCCGGTACAGAAGTCTGCCTAGTATATAAATAGGGTCGCCTGTAGACATGCGAAATTTGTGTAAATTTAAAATACACCTTCTCAAGTAAACAATTGACCTTTAGGTCAATTGAGTCCTTAGGTCAAATAGGTCTTAACATAGTTTCAAATCAATAGCGTAATGTATTATTGGAGTTAAATTATTAACATGCCACTTAGATTTTTTTTTAAATATCTATTAATAATACCCAGTTCTTCTGACAAAAAATGTTTTTGCATTATAAAGAATACAATGCTAATGCGCCGCCTTGTCATTATACCGATAGTAAATCGATGCAGTACGTATTTGATGATAATATTAGGTGTTATAATAATTATGATACAGTGATTACACATCAACAGACGGTAAATTGCTTTGTCGTCAAGCTATAAATATTTATTAAGAACCGTTTCTATCTCCATTAACCGACCACTTGTAATTTAACTTTGAATATAAATTGAGAATCTCTTCTTAATGTTGCATTTGTGACTTAAACTTGCACAAAGATGACGCTCTTCCGTGTATTTATAATTTACACTGCAGTATGCAGCATCGGTTCTGCAACAGGTATTTATTAACAACTAGCTGTACCCGCGGCGTCGCGTCGTTCGCGTGG
The DNA here is from genome assembly GCA_910589355.1 of Parapoynx stratiotata. Taxonomy (NCBI): domain Eukaryota; kingdom Metazoa; phylum Arthropoda; class Insecta; order Lepidoptera; family Crambidae; genus Parapoynx; species Parapoynx stratiotata. Next base: position 2,862,856 of record OU342458.1, read on the forward strand.
CTATTGATTTAACGCCGATAAAAGTTAACAAAAAGTTTTTGTGTGTTTGTTAACACTGCATTGTTTCTTTACAAAGTGCTCAACATTATATTCTCATTATATTCCCGGCCAGAATACCAGCGCTGTATCAGCTTCGCCTGATGCAGCATATGCTGAGGTCGGGTCCTAGTTGACCTTATATGTGATTGTTTGTGTATTTTGCGTCTTGCTTGTGCCTGTGGTCAATAAATGTTTTTCTTTCTTTCTTTCTTTCTTTCTTTCTTTTCTACCTCTTATTAGCAAAATGTTGATTGTTAACACTTGAACTAAAACCTCTAATTATTAAAATAATGAAAATAATATTTTTGTCAGTGTCATCTGATTAATTGTTGTCATGGTGATAAATCTCTGTTGTCGTGTCATTATTTTACAATGCCGAAAAATTTTAAAATTCTAAATTAATAAAAAAAACAGACAGACAGATAGAGTAACTATCGCATTTATAATATTAATATGGAAGTATGGATAATGTTTCAAGGATCGAAAACTTATTAATAAATAATTGGAGTTTGCTACATAATTTGGGAGATTTTGAAAATGAAGAGGCATTAAATTATTTGAGTACGCGTAATCCACTTCATCTGGTGAGGGTTTTGTAACCACCAGGAAAATATAAAACCTGCTCTGAAGACACCAGAATTTTTTGTATTTCTCTTGCAATAGCAACACCAAGAATACTTTTTTTTAAACTAAAATTTCCACAAACGTATTTTTCCATGAAAATAATGGGTCTAGTTCATAATATCGACAGTCACTATATCGACGGTCGCTGTATCAAATTCCATCGACTGGTTTAGTATCGACAGTACCCCAAATCGATGGTACGCTACATCGACAGTACACCAAATTAATAGTAAGCTGCATCGACAGTAAACCATATCGATACTTCCTTGTATCTACAGTTCACTATATCGATGGTACGCTGCATCGACTAACTGACGCAAGATAAATTTAAATAGAAAACATAGGATTTTTAAAAGTTTTTAATCACAATTTGCTGTTGTAAAATGCTTGATTTTGAATCTTTGAGTGCAGTTTTCTTTTTTTTAAAAAAAATGAATGTTTCCTTGCAGTAAAATTTTCTATCTACAGTATTAAGAGTACTTTCCCTTCAGGTGGCATTACAAAATTTCATCTGTATATAGATTTACGTTGGCATGGGAATCGATTCATCTCACTACAAACAACTGTCAAAATGCACCTATGAAATAGGCTAGTTGACCCTTTTTCATTGGACCCCAAATGATTAAATACTGATAGCCATCACCATAAAAAATAATAAAAAATAATTCTGAAGCCTATAACCAATTTTTAAATTATAAATTACGTTACTGCTTTAATGTTAAAAACGCCTTCGGTCCTGATGGTCTATGAATTATCTTTCAATACGCATGCGTGGCACAGCCGACAGACATGTTTGATTGGTTGCGACTGGCGTTTGACGGATTTTGACCATGCGTAGTTATTGTTTACATGAAACGTTACTCAACAAATTTTACAAATATCGTGGACAGCGTTTTTGACAGATGAAAAAAAGTAAAAATAAAACATATTTAAATTGAATTTCTACAGCAATCCCTTATTTATATTTAAAGCCATAAGACTAATAACAAAATCGTGTTAATGTACCCATTATTACGATTTTTTAAAGACTATTTTATGATTATCAAAATCAAGCAATTTTCAACAACAAATTGATATTTAAAACGTTTTAAAATTGGGTTTTTATTTAAACTTGTTTTGGGTCAGGTATTCGATAGAAGTCAGGTTTTCGATAGCAGCGTACCTTCGATATAGTGAACTGTCGATACAGCGTATTATCGATATGGTATACTGTCGATGCAGCGTACTATCAATTTGGTGTACTGTCGATGTAGCATACCGTCGATTTGGAGTACTGTCGATAATTAACCCATTGATGGAACGTTTTCGATACAGCAACCGTTCGATGACTGTCTGTTGTCGACTGATTAATGACTGTCGATATAATGAACTAGACCCGAAAATAATAGCAAATTTTAACATCCTGAGCATTACAATGCACAAAAACAACGAAAATGAAATTAAATATAATTTCAGACAACAAATTGCGTGATAGTTGGCATTTCAAAATAAAATTGACGGATAATAATACTGTTGCTATTAAAATAAATTTAATTCCAGCAATTTTCCACAATATGGCGTGATTTTTTATATTCCTGGTCAGGCTATAAAGACTTTATTAATCTTTTTCAAATAAAATTGCAAAAGTTAAGAATTTTTACCAGCAGTATTTACCCAATTTTTGTATGGCTAAATGTGGTCTTAAGGAACACAGTGTTCCTTGGACTCTGCCTACCCCTACGGGGATTGCAGGCGTGATTGTATTTTTGTAGTATTTACCTTTCATTTTTTTCACATTGACTTTAATCAATTTCTTTAATACCTTTTTGAAAATGTGATGTCCTGTTTCATATTATAATTATTTTCAGATGAAACTACAACACAAAAGCCTGTAGAAGAATCTCTAGAACAGGCCGAAACCAGCGGCCTCTATGGAGTGGCGAGTGTAGCTGGCATTGCTTCCAGAAACGGGAGAGTGTCGTCCATCAGTGGGATTCAGATATATCCCGGGGTAGAAAAACCACTTTCGATCAACGCAGGAAACTTTTTCAATCCTTTAAGTATAGAATCAAGCCGAAACCTTAACTTGGAGGCTTTGGAATGGTACCCTGGATCTATATTTGTCTCACCAACAGCTAATCCATGGTTCCAGGGAGATAAACAACTAACGCAGCATGGAGCTACTTTCAAAAAGCCATTACTACCAGGCTTCAGAGTCCAACCGTTGCCCGAAATTTTCCACAAAGAGAGAAACTTTCAATCGATGGACCCCTGGTTTTTAAGAAATATATTTCCTCTCGGACATCAGACTGCTTTGGACTTACGAATGTATCCGAATTTTAATCCGTTTATAAGCTTATGGCAATAAAATTCTATTTGAATGTTTTTTGGTTGATATTTTTTATCCTAACCATGAGAGTTGCATTTTTCCGAAAATAATCCCAAAATAAAGAAGATAACTGAGAAAATTACTCCCACGGTAGCTCCGAAGCAGAATTAATGGAAGTTTAGAATAGGAATTTATCGTTTTCACCTTTATACGTCCCACTACTGGGAACAGGCATATAATGACGGATTGGATTCTACCCAAGAAACCAACGGCCTAGCGTGCTTGCCGAAGCACGGAAATCTCAATATTACAATGTTTGGTCGCCCATCCAACACTGACTGCGGCGAAATCCAAAGCTACATCACAAAATACTACCGAGTTTCTCATATTCTCACGACTACCTACTCGAAATATCAAACAAAAACGAACAAAAAAAGTTGCATCAACTTTACCGTAACGCCCTATTCCTAAAATTGGCAGGTACATCTGTCGGTAAAAATGTTAGCTCATAAATCAACGAATGTGTATATCATCAATCTAAGGCGTGCTTAGCTTTTTTGCACGATCGCACGTTATAACGGGTTACGCGAACCAAAACTGCGATTCCCAAACGATCAGCCAAATAAACCGATCGTTGATCTACCGTTAATTGAGACAGACAGTAATTACGTTTTTTTTTTACATACGACAGGTAAGCTCTTGACCTTCATCTCACCAAGCGAAGCGGCTCTCAGTGATCTGTGATCTCACCTGATGGTAAGTGACGATAAGGCGGTAGGTGGAAGTGAGCTTCACCTGTAATCCTCAACAACTGAGGAATAACTAATTTTACATACACATAATACAAAATAAAAACATGGACCTCATTGTAGGGATTACAATTCGTTTGTTTCAATAATGAGAAATATATTTCACCATGGTTAGACATTGACCCAAACTTTGTATCTCGGTTCTTTGGAAGGCTCTTTAAACCATTGATCCTGAACTCCTGGTTGCTATTTCCATTTCAACCAAAATTGGATTGGGTTAACTCCTTATACAATCGATCTTCTCAATACAAGACCTCCTGGAATCATTAACGGAAGTAATCAATTGGGCAGCCATTTCATTATTTGGTCAGCAACAAAAAGGTCAGTAGAAAAATATTTTGTGAGCAAAGCATTTATTTGGATGGCAAAATAATTACTTGAGCAGCAAGATAATTATTTGGGCAGCAATTTAAATGTTACAGAAAATGTATAAAATCGAGGAAAAGGATCAATGAAGGATCAAGGATCAATTCCTATGAAATGTATTGTGATAGATATTAGGTTACGGCTATTTTTTTATGACTTTTAGTATTTGTGTCATCAAAACAATTAGTTATTTTGCTGACCAATTTAGAAATATTTGATGCCTATAAGGTATTTTAGTATTTTTTTGCTGACCAAAATTCGAATATTTTGCTAACCTTTTAAATAACACCCGATCATTAAAGCGTAATGAGAATAAACACCTTTCATTAGAGTAGCATGATTATATCTTTAACTTTTAATTATGTACAACATTAAATGATGGTTAATTTTAAAATTTGAAATTTTATTTTATTACCCAATCTGTAAAAATTAGTTTAACTCTTAAGCGATATTCTAATCCTAAAATGAAGAAATAGGATTTATCAGGCAGTTACAAGCCTAATGAAATTGCGTAAGAAACAGCATTTAGCCCGACGTTCTTACGACAAATGACGTCATCGACGGACATTTTGCAATCCTAACATAAGGCCGTGGTCACACGCCGTAGACCGAGTACCGGCGACATTTATGACACTATAATTTGTGCTATAAAATTAAATGTCCCATTAGAGGCCATCTGTAGGGCCTGCACGTAGGCTCGCGCGTTAGACTACAAAGTATGATGACCACAATATTGACTTTGAAATTGTTAATAATAGTTTCTGTTTATTCTATCCTTAGATATTATTGCAAATTCGATGTGTTAACGCATTCATTTAACAACGAAGCTGTATCTGGGATATATATTTTTATATGAAAGGATCACCGTCAATGGAAAGAGATCGCCGTCGCCCATAGTCGTCTGCTGCACCTGAGGACCTGCAAATGTGTTGCCGGACTTTCAGGAACAAGTTCGCTGTTTTCTTGAACGATTGAAAGTCGAGGCGGTGCGTCGATCCATGAATTTGCTACTCTTTATTATTAGTATTTACAGTAGAAGAGATAAAATAGCAATATACTATAAAGACAAACCAAATCATACGGGGCGAATAAAACCCCTGGATTTTAAATCATTTAACTCATTAGTTCCCTTAGTGGTCCAGGTGGACACCTAGGGGTCTACGGGCGACTCGGTGGGGGTATTGTTGTCTTCACATCTTCACATTTAAATAAATACGTTATCATAATAAGATTTACAATTACTTATGAAGAAAAGATTTATCCCATACATTTTTATCATTAAAAAATTCGCCTACTTTGTAATAGCCTTTGCTCATTAAACAATGTTTAATGTGTTTATTGTTCATGACCATGGATACAGAGTCCTTCAGTCGTATACATTGTGTGTGGTCTAGTCTTTAGTAGTATTAAGTCTTCATTTGCATTGAAATGCAAGTGTAATACATTTCAATGCGTCTTGGGAGAGTTTGGCGTTAAACGGTAGATACTGTGGTGCTACTTGGACGAGGTGGATTACCACGATAAAAAACTCATCACTTTTCACACCACTTGACGCTTATTTCGATAATCCTCCACATTGCACATCATCACAGACTCTTATTACACAAAACTACATTGATTTTACGTAACATAATCCGAAAGCATATTACAATCATCGAAATAAAAATCACGTCCGCCATAGTTGCATGTCGCCAAAAACTCAGATTTAACTGGTGTTTGTAAAGCACAGAGTAAGCACAAATTAATACAATCATTGCGATTAAAATTAGTATTAAGAATATCCTAAATGAAAGCAACTTCATAAATCATCACGCCTCTATCCCCGAAAAGAGGTGTTAAACACCAATATTTCGATTGATAACAACAACAAAAAATGTTAATTACCTATATAAAAAATGTGTTCGAATCTAAAACAATCTTTTGATGTAGATGGGAATTTGGGACTTTAAATCTATTGGGCCCAATAGCTATTGCAACTGTTTATATATATTCATTATTTTACGCTGGGTCAGCGTTGTGGTATCTTGGATATACTTCTCGTGTTTGTGCCATGTAGGAAAGCCAGAACCCCCTGCAAATTTTAAAGTTTAGTATCAAAACATACAAAGGATATTAAAATCGCAAGTAAGTTCACATTTTCACAGTGCGAGCGCGTGTGCACATGGCCGATAATCGCACCCACTCCACCTAATAGTTATGCAACTGACAGAAGAGAGTTATTCTGCACCCTGTACAAAACTTTAATAATAACAACAAATTAATGTATGATGACGTTGATTGGTGCAATTTTATTTATTTTCTACGATCATCTTTTTTTAGTTAATTTTAAAAAATAACTCAAAGTTAAGTTATTTCATGTAAAAGCAACGTGGTACAGGCTTCCATACAAAAATCTGCATTCTCCTTTAGAAAGCTTTATTTAAAAAAGAAATTGTCTCATGAAAAAAAATATTATAGTCACTACAATCACGGACTAGAATACATTGCCTGATATCGTCCTCAGCCTATATACGTCCCACTGCTGGGCACAGGCCTTCCTCATGGAGAAATACGTGAGGAGTGTGGGCCGTAACACCACCACGCTGGCCCAATATAGTACATAATTATTCATAATTAACCACATTATCTGAAAGCTTACAAGCCACTTAGATCTGAAGTTGATTAATGTTAAGGGCAACCACATTTAACGTAAAAGGATCAACTAAGCACTTTAAGTGCATTTTGTTCACGGTTTAGAAGCTCATCCATCTTTTGGAATACCCCATAGCCGTGGTTACATGCGACGCGCGGCGCACACGCAGTGTCATCGCACGCGTGCCATGCTCGTCTGGGTGTTGCTCTCCCTGCTCACAGTGGCTCTGGCCACTCCCGGTGCCGCCGCGCCGGCTTGCACCGCAGCGGCTCTGGCCGTCCCTGCGGCAGTCAGTATAGGTTCCTCCGCCGCTCAAATAACGTAATGTTGTAGAATCCCCCCACAGCCGTGGTGGCATGAGTCGCGCGGCGCGCACGCAGTGTCACCGCACGCGTGACAATGCGCGTCTGGGTGTTGCTGTCCCTGCTCGCGGCGGCTCTGGCCATCCCGGCGCCGGCGCCGCAGCCTGGCAAGTCTAACCTGCAATTTGGGAATGATGGTAAGTTACCTACAAATTAAAAATAAATTCAATTAGACTATAAAACACGGAGAAAATATTTATTTGGTTGTTACACAGTAAATACTTATACTCGTAACAACAAAATTAAAGTTTATGGCACAATTCAAATTATTTTGTGTAATATCAAAGAGGCATCGGAGTAGTAAAGTTACTATTTATCTGACTAAATGTGGGTGTTAGGGACTCGGTTCCATTATTATGGTCCGAAATTGTCCCTAAAATGACTGTCGAGCACTAGATGTCTAGTCAAAGGAAAAACGATTGTAGTTAAATAAAAATATAATGGTGCCCGAAAACTTGCTTACATTACAAATTTTGCAATAATAACAAGATTGTTATTTTTCCGTTGTCATAGCGACCCAAACAGTGGGTGTTAAGTGTTAACAGCTCTGCCCATTTCTTCTGGAATATGTGCATGATGATATTTTTTGTTATGTTAATTACATAACGTATCAAAACAAACATCTTTTTTTAAATTCTGAATGAAAATGAGAAGACAAAACAAAATACATATTTTAAATTTTCCTTTAATATTATCCAGTAATACTCGTAATCTAAAAATTTCACCATCACTTTTAAACACCTTAATTTGGGTTATTTAAAAAGATGTGTATATTGTTTTGTAGATTTAATTGTGACGTAGTTCAGGGTTCTTGGTATTGTGACTGCGCAACAACTGGTTTGTTATGAAGTAATACACAAATTGAGGTTGCGTTTATGCTTCGTTTGAATGCGTTCGGTTCTTTATTTTCCTATGTTAAAATGATACTTTGAAGCTTTCAAAATGTTTTACATGAAATTTTGCCCTTTATTTGTTTGTTCATAACACAATTACAAAGGTCGTAAATTTATTGAAATATATGAAATTTTCTCTTTGTTAGTTGTGATGCGTTGCCATACGGATTTTCGAAGAAAAATTGCAACATCTACCAGAACCTTCCATCTAAAAATATTTAAATATTTGCTAAACATAGGCATAATCAACCACTCAAATATGAATTTAGTATATTTATCGAGTTTGCTGAGGCACCATAGTGCTGTAATTTTCCTTATATTGTTTAATGCTCTACACAGTCGAAAACCTTGGATAAATCGCAGAAGACAGCTAAACCATCCTGCTTATTTTCCCCAGGTATCAAATATTTGCTTCATGTGCTTGACAACCGCATCAGTAGTACTTCTACCTTTAGTGAAACCGTATTGCCTATTTGTCTCTAGATTCTTATAAAAGAATATTTTTCCTGTATTTTATAAGATTGAGCCACAGGCCATCGTCATTACATTTATTAAAAATAATCGCTAGATTAGTGATGAAATGATTTATGATAAATTTGTTCAATTTACAATATTTTTTTACTTTGTTTTTGCTGCATTTAACTCTCCCTATAGTCTTATCTTTACACACATGGACCTGATCTTCTACTTTTAATTGTGGTGGTGACGAGTCATATTTTGATCTTTAAAAAAAACTATTGGTTGCTGGTTCCACAACCACTTATAGGCTCGTGATAAACCACAGCCTAGCTTGTATTTTTAGGGCAAATTCGACCAAATTCCGTGATTATACACGGGGGTTTCGACACCAATAAATGCCTTTTTTTTATTTTATTGGTCAAATACGCTTAATTCCGCTCTAATGGCGGAGTCCTACTCCTAAAACGTCCGATTTTCGGACGAGTACGCATCTATTCGCATTACATCACCAGTATTGCTAATCAATATTTGCTAGAATGCGCCCTTACTAAAATATATGCGTTATATGACACACATTTATTTACATAACAAATCCATTACGTCCGCGACAACATTTGTTTATCCGCAGAATGATTCATTAGTTGTTGTTGTACAAAGGTGATATTGAATTTGAAGCGTTTGTATTAGGCCTCCGGGTTATTTAATGTTGCTTATATTCATCGTGATACGTTAACACACATATGTAGAATATTAATACAGTAAATTACACGGATATGGCAAAAATCTGCATAATTTGTTGACTTATTGATCAAGAGTCTTTGTGTCATCGGTCATCAATATTTACTACATGTGAAAGCGATGTATAAAATACATATTATTGTAGTCAATTTAAGTGTTATATTTAATAAACATTGCACATAGAAAAGTAGTTTTAAGTAACAGTACCAGTAGAAAACGTATATTATCAGTAGGGGGCGTGTTACTTCACAATCTATAAACACTCAAACAGATGGCTTGAAAATGTTGTGTTGATTAACTAAATGATATTATTGTTTTATGTAACACAATCCATTTCTATTGGAACTTGATAAGAATTATCAAATGAAACATTCTTAAAAAGCATTACTTTACATAACTTACTAGGAAATCTAGGAATCTAACAACCTCAAAAAAAAATACAATAGAATTACAATTGAAAAACTATAGTAGGTATGCACAATCATTGTGGAACTCTATGGCGTAGTGGTTAGTACACTTTGGCTTTAGATTGAAGACAAAGCTACCTTCCCCATCTTCCGCCCGTGGATGGGTGACCTAAACATTGTGATCTCGAGCTCCTCCGTGCTTCGGAAGGCACGTAAAGCTGTTGGTCCCGGTCGCTATTGCGACCGTTCCTACCCACCAACCCGCATTGGGCCAGCGTGATGGTGTTACGGCCCATACTCCTCATGTGTTTCTCCATGAGGAATGCCTGTGCCCAGCAGTGGGACGTATATAGGCTGAGAACGAGTAGGTACGCACATTCATAGTACTCTGCATGGTTTTTCAGTCAGAGCTTGACAAGAATTTATCAAAATAATCATTGAAAGGGAATTCATTATTCACATACATAAAATCACGACTGGGATAATAGTCGTGATTTTAAGGGTTAGTCAGAGAATAGGCAAAAGCAAAAGCTCTGCCATAGTCCGCACCAAGAAGTGATTGCACATGTGCTCAGCGTGACAGGTGGTGAGCCCGTCACCACTATAAGCTATTAGATTTTGTACAGTTCTAAGTCCATTAGTCGCCTTTTACGACACAAGGGAAGAGATGGGTTGGTAGTATTCTTTTAATGAGCCGCTCCCACACGACAAAATACGACGTTTCACGCTACAGCAGCCCCACGCCTCATCAACACCCTGAAAGCGTTATTAAATAGAACTCTCAGAGCACTGTAGGACTGAAAAGTACATTAATCATAGAAAGAAAGAAAGAAAAAAAAATATTTGGTATCACGCCCAGCATTAGCATCTGTTCTAAAAAAACTAAATTCATGTTCAATTGTTAATGGTAAATTGTAAAAAGAACACGAATCAAGACTCAACTCTATCGGGACTTTTTCATTTTAGATCATCACACTAGTTTTGAAATACTCAATATCTCATTCAAACTCTAAGTGTGCCTTTCCACCAGAGCAATGTTACTTAGCAATGTTGTGTGCGAAAATAAATATTCCAATAGCGACCTCCGTGGTCGAGTGGTCTGTATGCCAGTCTCAAGGCGTCGCCATCTCGAGGGGCTTTGGGATCAATCCCCGGTGGGGGCAAATGTTTGGGTGATGAATTTACAGGCATTTGTTCTCCAGTCTTGGATGTTTATATATTAATATATTCAGGATATTTATATTTATTTATCTATTAAATATATTTATCCGTCATCTAGTTACCGCAACACAAGCAGCATTAGTTGCTTAAAATGGGGCTAGTTGATACGTGTAAATGTTTGAAGATATTTATTATAAGATGGCACCATTTTGCGAGTCACGTGAAACGAAGTGAACCTGTTGGTCTATTTTTCCTCGCACACAACATAGCATGGCTCTAGTGGAAAGGAACCCTTATGTTGAAACCGACTTTAGGAAGAGTTGACGTGTGATAAATCCAAGGCTTACGTTGAATGACGAAGATTGAGATAATATGACTAACAAATGACGTCCAAGTTATGATGAATAACTTAAAGTCTTAAAAGGTACAAAAAATCCACGTTTTTGCGTCTAAGGAAATACAATATTTCCTACTTAAATTACTATTAAACAGATATTGCAATTCACGAAGGCGACTAAATCATTCGACTTTAGACTTTATAATATGGCGTTAAGAGCGTAGCCAATCGCCATCATAAAATGAATCAACTATAGGTACCTACGTAGGGTAACTGTGAAGGTTAAAGGAATATTCAGAAGTGACGAAATATTATTACAAAATCAGACTATATGTATTTTAGAATTACATATCATAGCGACCACGCTATGATATAAGATAAGATTTCGTAGGACTGTCTCATTGCTTCGAGGAGTAGACACGCTGATATGCAGCTGAGACCTTTATACTAAAGTGCCACCCGAAGCCCGAATTAAATGAAGACGATAAAGTTTGGTCAGCGCGAAGGTTTCATTGTTTTAAATATTAAAAAATTTAATAGTTAATGCAGTGTTCAAACTACTACGTCACATACCTCAATGGGGAGAATATAAAAAATACCTATTACATCAAAAATTATAATATGAATTTTATATAAATTTTTATCGTAATGGTTGACATGTCCTTATCTCGTTTTGCTATTGTCAATCTGCTAATAACCTAAGGTCGAAATCGTAAGAGTAACAACATATAGACACAACACATATAAGTTCACTTCCTTTGATGAAGCTAATACATAACATAACTTAAAGTCACGCTTCTTTCCCCGAAGGGGTAGGCAGAAGTGTTAAACACCCACATTTCGCAAATATGTTAGGTCCCCATGTAACAGGTGGCGAGCCTGTTGCCATGCACCGGGCTAAATGGTTTAGGTGAAATTATTTCTCCTTGATTTAAAACATCAACTGATATTTTAGGCACCTAATAGTACTATATAATGATAAAATTTGAAGAAATCATTAAAAAAAAATTGAAAATATGAAAAATGATTGTTTTTGTTGTGAAATGATCATTATCATAATTAATTTGCGTTGATGTCTTTTCTACTAAGAAAACTAAATTCAACGTATTCCATGTTTGGCAGTTTAGATGAATACGTACAGCTTAATAAAAGATACATGTTTATTTTAATAGATTCTGTATAGTTTTAGGTTTATGTTGTTTTTTTTACGTTACTCGAGAACCTATCCGTCCCAAAGACACTACCAGCAATCATATGCAAGTTGCAATCCTGTGAGATATCTTGGTGACCTCAGTTCACCTACTGGTCCAGATAATCCTCCGTAACGACCGCTGTGGTCGAGTGGTCTGTATACCGGTCTCAAGGTGTCGCCATCTCAAGATTTTCTGGGTTCGATCTCCGGCCGGGGCAAATATTTATGTGTCATGGGGCAAATGTTTGTTCACGGGGATAATGTTTTGTATATTTTCTGAAGATTTATTTATTAAATATATCTATCCATCATCGAGTATCCGTAACATAAGCAGCATTAGATGCTTAAAATGGGGCTAGTTGATAGATGTAAATGTCTGAAGATATTTATTTTCATTAATATTCCAAAGTTCGATCACGCAGAGCAACTCGAGGCTTAGCTCTCTCCATAGCCTTTTGATGATTTACAATAAGCAATTTTATCTACTATCAATTAAAGTATCTTTTCATATGTTTTCCAGAGCCGGACCAGCAGCCGTTCGTGGAGGAGGTGGTGGTAGAGTCAGTGCTGCAGGTGCGCAGCGCCGCGCCCGGCCGGCAGGCGCGCACCGACACGAAGACGAGCTTACAAGACGGCGCCCGAGTGTCGCTGACCAGAACAAACAACTAATATACCTGTAGTATTAACTAACTGCCTACTTATTTTAATGTATTTTTCCGCAAAATTTTACGAGAAAAAGGCATAAAAATCTGCTCGAAGGAACAAAATTAAAGTAGAAGAATTTATTATTAATCCTCTGGAGTTTCGCTAAAAAAATATTTATGCCAACTTAGGCCAACTTGCCAACACAAACGACATGATTTTTAAACGACTTCAGGAGTTTGTATGTATGTATGTTTGCCACTATTTTATTTACAACACTTAAATATAATTTCCATGTATGGTTTGTTAGTTATTATATCATTTGTTATTGACGAACTTTATTTGTGTATTCGTATTTTTTACAAACTTAAGTCAAAATACCAAGCTATGAGCGAGCATTTTTTATTATTAAACCATTTAACCATGAATTATTGTTTACCATCTATTATTTTTTGGTTAAGCCATCTAAGAAATGAATTATTTTTCCTAAATACATTGTATAGGCTTATGCCAATACATTTTTTATAATGTTTAAAAATTGTAACAAGTTTTTATACAAAATTGTTTTTTTTTAATAAAATGATAGTTCATTCGTTTTGGGTAGCTTTAAATTATGACTTAACTTTGAACGTAGTTATGAAAAAGATTTGGAGAAAGCGACTGTATGAAACGGATAACAAAGTTGTACATATTGAAGAACAAAAAGCTTCCAGCAATAAATTAAATAGAACACCTTATTCACAAGTGCATTCACTTACCCAAAACGACTGTATTTGGTTTATTAGTCTTGTATATTTTGAATTGCTGTCTAAAAATTATCTAATATTATGGGTAAATCATAAAAAAAAACAGTTTATGTCTTATTGTATTTGAAATTATAATAATAATTATATAGTTTGAAATTATAAATATATGATATAACGTATGAGAAATATGTATGTCTCGAAATATCTCCACAGCTTTTAAGATTAATTAGATTATTAAGATTTTATATTCGATAAGAATTATTAATGTAAATAAATGTTTGGATCACAAATTGTTTTACTGCTATTATATTTTCCTGCAGTTAAGTACCTATATCTTAAAATTTGTTACCCAATATCTATCATGTCAAATTGCATACTAATATTATAATTGCGAAAGCGAAAAAGCGAAAAAAATATAATAACTCTATATGTCTGTCTGTCTATCTGTTTCTCTGGCTATCACGTCAAAATTACTGAACCAATTCAACCGAAATTTGGTACACAGATAGTCTAGAACCTGAGAAAGGACATAGGATACCATTTATCCCGATATTTTCATCGGAATGGGAGCATGGCAATGTTAACAAATTGTAATAACGCCTCCCAGAAAAATGAAGGACAAATTTACGCCACTATGAACTTTGCTTCTAATAATAGAGTAGGATTAATTTTTCAATTCCACCAATTGAGGCTACTGTTCCTATTTGAAAAAATCTTTCAGTGTCGAATAGCCTATTTATTGAGGAAGGCTATTGGCAACAAACCATCACACTATCTCAAATTAACTATTCTACGGAAGTCGCGGTCAAAAGCTAGCAATAATATAAACGTTATGTTGATATGACTGGAGGCTCTCTTGATTTTTGTATGGTAGTTAATGTATGAGTAGGGCCCAAGACATCGGTGAAATCAGGGGAAATAAAAGCTACTACACCCCAAGATGGTAAGAGCAGCTACAGTGACCGCTTACCAAAAGACGGATCATAATTGATAAATAATAAGGAACAGTATAAAACATACACAAACAAATATAATACATATAAACATTTATAATATACTCAATGCAAAAGTATACGTAAACATCCATGATTGAAGAACGAATTGTATTCATTATACAAAGGCCGTGTGGTAGCGGCTCATTAAAAGAATACTATCTACCCATCTCTTCCCTTGGGTGTCCTAAAAGGCGACTAATGGACTTGGAATTGCTCTACCATCCAATAGCTTATAGCGGCGATGAGCTCACCACCTGTCACGCTGAGTGCAGTCACTGCTTGGTGAAGCGCGGACTATGGCAATGGAGTGCTTTTGCCTAGTCTCTGACTAACCCTTAGAAGATAATAGTCGTGATTATATGTATGTACATAAAGGTGACTGTGATTTGAGCCCAGAACCTCTAGTGATGTGACACACTGACACTAAGATGGACAGTGATTCTGTCTGCATATATTACTAAAAACAATTGCTAAACAATTGTCACAGGCCACATGGCCACATAGCTGTTGCTGGCTTCATGGAAAAACACCGCCGTACCACAAGTAGGTACAGTGCTGACCTTATATATATAATTCATATGCGACGGAAGCTGGGCAGCACATAGAATGCAGGCCTAGCCATCTTCACCTTGCTGGCTCATAAGATGCCATCCGCCGCCTCCGCTGCCTTTTTAGGGGACCCACGCTTTAATGATGGAGAAGTATAGGCACTCCATCCTCCTATAGGATGGAGGGAACACGTGTGCCGGTAGGGAGTTTCAGGCTCTGGATGTACGAGCAAAGTATGATTCCCTGAACCAATTGGTTACGCGCTGGCAGAGGTCACCGTAAATGCGTGGCTCCGCAATACGGCACGCGAGCTCCTTAGCAAGAAAAGGAAGGGTGGGATATGGTCAAAAAGCTCTGACAGATACATATCGAAGAAGTACAGTCGCTACATTTTATGACATCAGTTGGCTACTATCTTAAAACCTTGAGATCTAAAATTGATGCGCAAATGTTAATTGCAATATCTGTACCTACTTATATTAGGTCCTTACCTATGAAATTGGTGTTTTGTATGGAGATTTTGGGGATGTCTGCATTTTACAAACTGATAAAATTGATGTACCAAATTTCGGTTGAATTGGATAATAATATTTGGCATATATCATTAGACAAGCTTTAGTAATATGTGCGTGAACACGCTTGATAAAAATTATTCATCGTTTTTATGTTAATGCAAATCAAATGATGTATTCGGGAGGCAGTTAAAAATAATTGTCCTAGTGTCTAATTTTAACACAATTAAACATACAAAAAATTATCAAATTAAATAATACGAGCTCAAATATATGGTCTATTTTTATAAGAGGCAATTATTTTATAAGAATTTTCTGAAACTTAATAGTTACGGACAAATTGCTAAGACAGAATAAAAACACCAATCATAGGTAAGGACCCAATATAAAGATATCAGTTGGTATCTTCTGTACTATACAGTACGTGCTATGGAGGACAATATCTTTGAATAGTAACATTAATATGTTTCATTCGCGCTTGCATTTGAAAGCAAGGTCTGTTTGCAGTATGATTGACGATGAATAGAAAAATTAAATATCGTCACAGGGATTTTCTTTTGATGAAATGTGAGGAATGTGACACAATCTATAAATGAATAAAATAGTATTTTCCTAGAAATTTTTATACCAATCCCATTGACATCAGCCATTAACTAACAACAAGGCAAGAACGAGAAAACATTGATTGACCTTAAACTACGATGTTTTCGTGTAAAAACAATAAAAGTCGAAATGTTTTGTTTCTTCTTCCTACAGTAAGTCAGAAATTAATTATTACGCATTACATTTATCCACTCTGTACAATCGCTTCACCTAAGTAATACACATTAAATAAGTGCGCCATACATCTGAATAAACACTGTATTGACAATAAAGATGTCCTTCTGTCCGTCGCCGGGTATTTATCGGCGCACGCACTGCCAAAACGGAGGGACTTCGATAATGAATATGGCGCCGGCGCCATCTTCCTTATAAATTGTGACAGATCGATTAGTATTCTATTTTCAAATCGATGCTTAATATACTGTCACTACAAGTGCTGGAGGTAATAGTATGATAATAATATTGTCACTGTATTTTGTACAGTCAGCTGTGGCGATAGTTGTTTTATGCGCTTTTATTTTTCACTAGGTACTACATGTTGGAGTTTGATATAGTCACAGATCAAGCCAATATATTTTAAGTAATATATTTTAAGTAAAACCTATAATTTCATACAATGGCTTTCATGTCATGACAAACATATCCAAAAACAAATTGTTTTGATAATGCCTACTATATTAGTTTATTTAATGTACAGGCATCGGCTTGTCGCTAGAATTAAAAATATGTTTGGAGCAAAGAAGTACATGACCTCTTAGGATACAATGTGTGTTTCCAAAAATGTGCAGTTTTAAATTTTTTTACTTTACAACAATATGGGTTTTCCATTTTATTTATTATACTTTTTCTGGGATGTCTGCTTTTTTAAACACAAGGCTTTCTTTGCAAGCTAAACAAATCTACCTTCGCCATGGTCAGGCCGTGGATGCGTGACCAAAACTTTGTGATCTCGAGCTCTTCCGTGCTTCGGAAGGCACGTTAAGCCGTTGGTTCCGGTCGCTATTGCGACCGTTTCTACCCACCAGCCCGCATTGGGCCAGCGTGGTGGTGTTACGGCCCATACTCCTCATGTGTTTCTCCATGAGGAAGGCCTATGCCCAGCAGTGAGACGTATATAGGCTGAGAAAGTAGGCAATACGAGATAACCCCAGGGTGCAATTGCAGTCAAATCAAATAGAATTCTTTATTGCAAGTATAATTATACAGTTGGAAATTGTTTATATAGTATGTTGTTGTTGTTTAATAAATAAATAAATAAATAAAATAATAGTATCATTATGGATCTTGTTAAGGCCCAGCAATTTTTGGAAGAATTGAATTTATTAAATCTAATAGGAAAGTAATTAATTGGGCAGCCATTTAATTATTTTGTCAGTAATATAATTATTTGGCCCGCTATATATATGTTACCGGAAATATATAAAATCTAGGAAAAGGATTAATGAAGGATCAAGAATCAATTCCTCGGCAATGTATTCTGATAGATATTACTAAGGTAATTGTTTTTTATGACCCTTACATACAATATTTGTGTCATCTAAACATATATTAACAATTTGGCAGCACAGAAAACATTTGAGTTGCTCGCAATTAGTTATTTTGCTGACAAATTAGAAATATCTGCTGCCCATAAGTGGCTCCCCAATTAGTTATTTTTCTGACCAAATTTGAAATATTTTCCGGCTATAAGTTGCTGACCATATTTATTTTAGCTGACCAATTGTATGTTTTTACTGACCAAAATTCTGAACGTTTAAATAACACCCAATCTCATATGCATCAATATAATTATGTCACTTTATTAAAGTTAGTACACATCTCTTCTTCTTCTTGGTTCTGTTGTGCCGACCCCACCTAGAGTGGGACTCTAGGTGGGGTCGGCACAACATGTCTTCTTCTTCCATTCTCCTCTGTCACTCGTCAGCTCAGCATCCACTTCTTTTATTCTCATATAATTCTTCACGCATTCAATCCATCGCTTCTTTGGTCTTCCTTTTACTCTAGGTCCATCCACATCCATGGTCAGCATCCTTATTTATTATTTATTTAACTATTTATTGTACACAAAAGAAAAATTTAGAATATACAACACATTAAATAAAAAGACGAGTACAAAAGTAAGACATAAGACATCCAAGACAGTAGTATCCATCCATCCATCATCAGTAAGACATCCTTCTTGTAAATGTGACATTCAGTCCTTCCACATGTCCATACATCAAATTTATAAAAGTTAGTACACTTATCAAATTAATCAAATCAAATTAGTACCTACTTAAAATTTTTAACACAATCTATAATATTAGGTCCTTACCTATGAAATTGGTGTTTTGTATGGAGATTTTGGGGATGTCTGCATTTTACATACTGACATTTTATCAGTTTTCTTCACAACGACAAATCCAGAGATAATAATATTTGGCATGTATCATTAGACAAGCTTTAGCAATATGTGTGTGAACACGCTTGTTATTCATCATTTCATCGTTTTTATGTTAATGCAAATCAAATGATGTATTCGGGAGGCAGTTAAAAATAATTGTGTTTGTGTCTAATTTTAACACAATTAAACTTACAAAAAATTATCAAATTAAATAATACGATCCAAATATATGGTCTATTTTTAGAAGAGGCAATTATTTTATAAGAATGTTCTGAAACTTAATAGTTACGGACAAATTGCTAAGACAGAATAAAAACACAAATATCATAGGTAAGGACCCAATATAACTTTTAATTCTATGTCCGTAGCAGCTATTACCGTAGCATGTATGCTACGGTACCCGCTAGCCATCAGACAGGCCATAAGCTTGTTTCCTCGAGGTATCTCGTAAAAACGTGGAAGTCATGTAAGATACGTGCTGCAACCACGCTACTATGTGTTACTTACCATTACACAATACAAACATTTTGTTTATATGTCAACCCTCCTTTTTCCGTTCAATTAGGTCAGCTTTAAATGTGTATGTTATTTTCTTTGAGAGAGAACTGAAAAACGCGAGAACTGAACTGTGCACAAAAAAACATATCATCACGCCTCCCTCCCCGAAGAGGTAAGCATAGGTGTTAAAACCCACATTTCGCCAGATAATTTGTAAGTTCCCCATGTAACAGGTGGCGAGCCTGTTGCCATGCACCGGAAACAATTTGAGTCAAGCGATATTCATTATTAACAGTAGTTAAGTAAGTTTTATTCATACTCAATAGTACAGGCGGTGGGATGGAACCAGTAAGTCCCGCGAAGAACTGGTATTTTTAAAACGTTTTATTTTTGGGAGAGTTTTCACTTTTTACAGAAAAATAGAGTTGAGTCTTTTTTTTTTTAATTATAGTCTGAAATATTGTCATAACTTTGTAGTCTATTTGGCAAGCATTTTTCCCGAGCAATGGAACAATCTCCAATGCGGACCTGTAATTTAACAGCGAGCAAAGTGGTTTAAAAATGAATTGTAAATCTTAAAACACAAAAGGAGATTGCCAACGTTCCAACGCTGGAGATTGCCAGCTACTTGCTGTGACCGATATCAGTCTGCATAATGATATTGAAAGAACAGGATAAGGAAAAAAAATCAAAAAATGTAATATTCATCTATTTTAAAACAGAATTTCTAAGTTTTTTTTTTAATTTACTACCATAAAGTATAAAATATAACAAAAACTTCTCTATAAAAGTGTCATATTTATAAAATAAATCAAAACTGTACTAAGAAACCTATTCGCAAAGGTACAAAGCTGATTATTTTAGCAGCTCTATATACAGGAAAACAAACCCATTCGTCAAAATATATATAAACCAACAGAAAATGCCACAGCGTACATAATTCTAGAAACCGTGCCAGCTTGGGTCAAATTTAGAAGCTAATTTACTACTCTGTAACGGTACAGTCGTACTTTTGCGAAAAAGTACACTCGTAAATCTTTATTACCCATTTCTATGGCTGTCCGCAGATTAAAAATGTGCTAGTGTAATAGTATTCATAGACAGCCGCGAACGCCATAATAATAAGACGCGCACGCGCAGCGCATAAGTACTGCGCGACTGAACTCACGGTGTCTAACAATATTGACATACAGTATGAATTATTTATTCAGCTGTCACTTGCAATCGAGATTTTAATGTTAGTTTACTTTACTATGACTTTATTTTGAATGCTCGCTGGACACTGTCTGGGGCGTCGTACTGATTCATTTCTGTCTTTAATACTTTTCCTGTTCTTGTCCCATTTCCAGTTGTGGTCTGCAGAGCATATTGTTTAGTGACTATATTGTCATAGTTTTACATTAGAATTTTTTTCTTCACTAAGGAGGCCACTTCACTTGGCCTGCTATCTCAGCAAACAAACTCTCCTAATGCTTACCATCAGTTGGTCTTGAGTCAGTTTATAATCAGCCCAGCAAATGACTCAAAATCACCTAATGGTAAGCAGTAGATAAGTCCACTTGCGAAGAATACTAGGGCAGCACCAAAGGATGCAGGCCTAGCGACCTCCACCTTGCTGGCTCATAAGATGCCTTTTCACGCCTCTTTTGAAGGAACCCATGCCCATCTAGGAAAAATCATTGGATTTACAGAATTTTACAATAACGGAATCACTTGCGTATACATTGAAACTTAAAATTATTACACTCTTGATTATACCAATCATGAACAGAACTTAACCTAAACAACAATAGATCAAGCATCGCTCAAACAGCGGTGTATTCCATTAGCACACATGCATATCTCAAGGTTCTTGTGAAAACAGAGATAGCCGATTTGTGCGGATTTTCCTCGTCTATAAATAACTAGCCCAAGCTTTCTTGAACTTACTAGCTTACTATACGATGTTATAGTTCTATGGACTGTGCCTACTCTGACGTATAATACATAACATACCTTATTATACATCTATAAAAAAAAATACTAAAATGTAGTTAATGATCCACAACGACGATTGATATTTTAGTTCCACAAATGAAATAAAATGGTAATAACTGTGTTGAAGAGGTGAATTTGCGATGCAGTGATATTTTTTTTTCTGTTGGGGTGCAGGTCTGGCGCGGGAATGACACAGCACTCAGTGTTACAGCTCAGCAACTCTCAACAACTCAGCAACAAGTGTCCATGTTCGCTCCCGAGGATTCGCAAGTTATCAATAGGTAGCTCATTAAAGCCACCCGACCAGCATCGACTCGTTGTCAACAGGTGGTCCACGGGTGGACAACGCGTTGTTACGTGTGAACGTCGCAAGATCAACCAGAGAACCCCGCGTAACCACTCGGATTTGTGCGTTGGCAAGGCAAGTATGCGAACAGCGAGTGGTCATCGAGTCGTCCACCCGCACGCGTGGACAGCTTGCGAACGAGGTGATCCGTTGATGACCCGGAGTTGATGTACTGAGGCGGCGATGGTCGGGTGCCGGACGGGTCTAATGAGCTATGACCTTTAGGGACACTTAAGCATTTATCCATAGTAAACGTCAATTTATTTTGGAACTTCTTCAGCTTTCCGCGTCTCAGCCGCGTAAGCTTCTTATATAAAATCGTCATTTTACATAGAAAAACGCTAATATGTCACCGGGGAGCCGACCTACTGTCGGAAAACAAACGAATCACAAAAGCACTACTGTCACTTTTTATCACTTTGAACCAAAGCGAGATTTTCCAAATCGAATCCGTAAATCGACAGCTCATAGAGGGTAGATACCTCTCTTCAATCAATCCCTCATTGCTGAGGATCGTGACTCCGTTTGATGACGTCAACAAGCTGCCTCCATCGGTCGCGTTCTGTTGCTTGGTGGAGTGCATCGCTTTCGGGCATTTTTAGTTCCTCCGCAATTTGATCGGACCACCGTTTGGGACTTCTACCTCTAGGTCTTTTCCCTTCTATACAAGGCAAGTCCTTCTGAGGAGTATGGACCATAACACCACCATGCTGGCCCAATGCGGGTTGGTGAAAAATTTACATAACATTTGCACAATAAGCGATAAGGTCACCCTTATCGCTAAGAGCGATATCTACCAGACAACCTTAGGATGGAGAGGAGAATAGTTCGAGATCCCATAGTTTTGGTCACCCATCCGCAGCCTGTCGTCGTCGTCGTCGTCGTCAGCCTATGGCAGTCCACTGCTGGACGTAGGCCTCCCCAAATTCACGCCACTTCGACCGCAGCCTGACCGAAAGCGAAATCGTACTAGCCAATACGCTGCCAAGCTTCTCCTACAACAATACATATATGGAACATCTTAAAAGTATTAGGAATTAAATACAATCTTATAAGGAATTAAATATTTCTAAGCCATTGTAGCGGACAGTCGTATAGGCAGTCCGCTTTTTTACCGACTGAGTTGACAAAAAAATTATTCGGCTTAATTAAAGACGTACTTATAGGCTTCTACTATATTAATGATCTAAGCATATAGGTCAATAAATTATAATTGTACAAAATATCGTTGTCTTCCTTAGGGCGAATTTGACCATATTTCGATTAGTGGTGTAGTAACACCAAAAATGCTTTAGATGGATGAGTACGCAGGTCTCCGTCATTACAGCGGATTCAACCAATGAAATTTAAGCATGTATTGGTGTCCGTACCCTCGTGTAATAACACGGAATTTGGTCGAATCCGCTCTTAGTCTTTACTATTGTGGTTTAAACGTATTTCCTTATGACGTCTTAATTATTTTTTTTTCCTATTAACGTGTCCTAAATACTTAAAAAGATTTATTAAATCGGTTTTATTATTACTCATTCTCTCGCCCTCAGCACTATCGTATATTTGATCTTGATTGTAGAAAACGTTTTATAGAATAACCGGTGATTCAATAAATAAACATAACTTAGTTTATTTTAACTAGAGATGCGCCAAATATTAGTTTTGTATTCCGGCGTATTCGGCATCATTTCCACTATTTGTACTCGGCCGAATTATTCGGTTTTTATGGCGAATATATTCGGTTCTATTTTCTTGGCTAGAGTCCGGGTACAGAACAAAAAGACATAACTTCTTCTGTTAGATTTATGTTACTTATGTCAACATAATGATTTCATAGGCTATTGGTAGTTCAGTATAGTCAACTTTTATTTTAACATCGCCTGTTGTGACACGAAACGTACTTGTTGTTAAAGCTAAGCAATGTAATTGTAAACCGAATAATTCGTCCGATTATCCGATTAGGTAAAGGTTAACCCCAATAATATTCGGTATACGGTTATTTGGCGAAACCACTTTTCGGCGCATCACTAATTTTAATCAGAATCTGCTTTCCTACGCCAATGTTGTTATAGCTGTATATTGAAATAGAATGCATTTTTCGTGGATGAACCCACTTACGCTTTCCTAACCCAGGTCTCCTAGCATATACATGAGCACCGCAATAAGATATCTATCAGTCTCTTATCACGTTCAACTGACAAAGTACTATGGAATTTGACAATTGGCATATCGCAGTACTCATGCTTTTAAAACTGACTGCAAATTCAAACCATTATAAGAAACATTGCTCTAGTTATTACATTCCAGTATTAAATAATACATAACAGGGTTAATATGAAAAATATATGTATCAATCTTAATAAAACCGATCTTTGCAACACCCGGGAAAGTCTGCATAATATTTTTTTATCAAAATTGAGTATTCATAGTAAAATAACTGTTTTAATAATGACAACAAAAAAGAAGTTATCATCTGAAATTAATTTTCATGTAATTTTACATTAAAAAAATTAAGTAGTATATGTTGTTGAGTGCAACAACATATACGTACAATAAAAAATGGATTAATACGGATTAATAAGAGCATCATACTGTACACAAAGCCAGAATTTGGTTACGATATTTGAATACAATCGCGTCCGCTCGTGGATGATCGCTCCGTTACTGCACTCAAAAATTTGAGTACATTCGACAAAAGCCGCCTTTTCTCAGAACTTCTGATCAATTTTTATGCGCAAGTTGTAATGTCAATTATTTTTCGAGGTAGCACCCAAGTTAGAAAGCTGCCGCGAAATTACAAAGTGTACAATTTAAATATTTTTTATAAATAATAGATTAAACTATTCTCAGTATTCCATGTGATTCTACGCGCAGAAAACTGTACACAATACACCTGTTCCTAAGTTTTGTTAAACGGAATTTCCTTATTCGTGAATATTTTGATGCAGTTACATGGACTATAGCCAAAGTCGTAAAGAATTTCAATCAGGTATCCTCGTATCCGTAAGATAGGCGTATCACCTTGTAATAATCAAGCCGCAAGGTTTTATGAAAGAGCTATACCGCAGGTTGGCGATTGAAACAGTATTGGCCTTATTTTGTTTGTGACAAAAACTGAAAATTCTCATTACCTTTACAATCTTCCGGGATTAGAGACTTCCAAAATTGGGTGTATCCATGGTGTATATTGCGTCGTGCTCTTTTGAGTCCACATTATATTTTAACCCTCGAACATAATTATGTGCCTACTCTACCTCTTAGTTCTGTCTGTGTATCATCTATGATGAGGTGATAGAATACGGTGGTTCTTGCTTGTATAATCTAAAGCAATTAGTTTCTATCAGATGTGCTTTTTGCTTATTCCTGGTAAAAAACTTAAATTTCTTAACGAATACATTATGTTTTCAACTAGTATTATTATAATTCATGAGTTTGAGTTTATAATTAGAGCGTTTAGGTATATTGCTGAGCACAAGCCTTTTAAAAATAACTTCAAATCACGATGGGAGGAAAACCTCCAAGTCCAGTCAATATAATACAAATTACATTCCTATAACTATATTTACTTTTAGGAGATAATAGTCGTGATTATATGTATATGTATAACTAACTATAATTGAATATTTTTTATATACGTATCATAATTATTATACACGAAGAGATGGATACTATTATGTATCCTATCTTTCTGTACAAAGATATAATACATAATATTATCCTCCATCCATCCTTTATCCCCGGAAAAATGGGTGTAGGTGGTAACATATTGCTAGAGCTATCATAGTTCTATTTTAGTTCACACCAAGGTTGATATTTAGGCCAGAGGGCAAACCCATTTCCATACACTCGGCACAGTCTGGCAATCGACATTATTAAAAAAAGATAAACATATCGAGCAGCACCGTTTTTCGCAATAAATAAAAGATTTAAAATATCATCGTGTATACGAATAATTCATAAATGCTGATTCGATACGATGTCTATATTATGTGATTAAAGTTATATACTGCTTACTAATAAATAGCTTGTTTTCTTTTTGTGTTTGTGCAGAACTGATTTTTATTCTGTTTTGATACTACCTCTTTATCGTTTTTCTACTTTCTATTTTGCTGTCTATAAATCTGTGAAAATTAATAAAAGTCAGTTGTCACCGTATCCATCCTTCGGGAGCAGTGTTTTTCTCTGGTTCTCTACGTTTCCTACATTTACTCACCCATTTACACCTACACCAGAGCTATCAGTAACATGTTAAATAATTATTCAATAAATACTTAAGTGATGGCAGGGAGGGATGAATAGGAAAGGGGAAGCACAAATGATCCCATAGGGTCGAAGTGCCCTGAGTTATCTCAACCCCATCACAAGAATAAGAATAAGACAATATGTGATATAAAGCGACTGATATATTGGGTCCTTACCTATGAAATTGGTGTTTTTTTCTCTCTTAGTATTTTGTCTGTAACTATTAAGATTCAGAGTATTCCAAAAAAATAATTACCTCGTCTAAAAATAGACTATATTTTTGAGCTTTTTTGATTTGTTTTCATAATTTGTTGTAAGTTTAATTGTGTTAAAATTGGACACGGAGACAACTCTTTTTAAGTGCCTCCCGAACACATCATTTTATTTGCATTCACTTAAAAACGATAAATAATTTTTATGAAGTGTCATATTACACATATTGCTAAAGCTTGTCTAATGATAGATGCCAAATATTATTATCTT
Organism: Parapoynx stratiotata; assembly: GCA_910589355.1. Taxonomy (NCBI): domain Eukaryota; kingdom Metazoa; phylum Arthropoda; class Insecta; order Lepidoptera; family Crambidae; genus Parapoynx; species Parapoynx stratiotata. Next base: position 2,889,150 of record OU342458.1, read on the forward strand.
TGGATTTGTCGTTGTGAAGAAAACTGAAAAAATTTAGTATGGAAAATGCAGAATTCCCCAAAATCTCCATACAAAACACCAATTTCATGGGTAAGGACCTAATATTTCAAATTCAAATGCACTGTCGTTTTCATTTGGTCCTAGTTCCCCAACGTTCTGCATCGCGCAACGATGTTTCCTTATTAGTAAACATTGGGCGACACATGTGGACTCCTTGTGATAAAAAAAGCGATGGAAACGTGATTTTGCTCGTGATACGCGAAAAAATTGATGAAAAATTCATTTAATTGTCCGCTCTATACTATTGTTCTAACACGATTTACAACCTACAATTCACAATGAAAACTATTAGCAAGGATTTACATCTTGTCATCATTATCCGCAGATGTTTAGGGTGTTTCTCGGCATGTTAACATAAATAAATAAAAAAATTAATTTTGCGAGTTTTCCTCGTTTAAGGCGCGGTTTACCGAACGTTTTTCGTTTACCGAACGATTAAAGTAGTTGGTGTAATATTTTTTGCTTTTTTACTTATTCAAAAAAACTACGATGTTTGAGTAAAAATGTGTTATTATTATTTCCTAGGTAATAAAGAGCTACGTGGTTGACTTTAATTACGTCTTTTATACAACAATAGTCCGGTAAAATATTGAATGTTAATCAGAGCTGAAAATTTATGATTTTAATACCACTGAATCAGCAAGCTGAAATGTGACAAGATGGGATGACGATATTCGTTGGTTGGCTGGAGTGGGTGCATGGTCTGGATCGGGCTGGCCGAAGATCGCGAGCGGTGGCGTGCTTTAGCTATGTTCAGCAGTGATCGAACACGGTTCGATAACATAACATGTCATCACGACCCGAAAAGGTTGGCTGATTATCACCCAAATTTCGCCAGATATGTTAAGACATGGGGACCCATTATTGTAATCTATTAAACGAAAGTCTTTGAAAACGTGAAAGAGTGCCTTCAATATTGGCAGCACATTTTCAATTTGCAACTCTTTTGGTGCAGCAGTTATCCAATTATTAATATATATTATGAACTCATTGGACATCTACAAATGTAACGGAACCTTTAGGGGCCGAAAAAATCATGACAGATGATAATATTTTAAAGTTCTAACTATTTTTAAACTCATATTTAAGTAAGTAATAACTATTAAACTATCAATGACCACAAATCGAGATATAATAGAAATATTGTTCGCGAACGCTGGCATTCGTGTGGTCCTCAAGGAGTTGACTTACTTTAAAGTGCGAAGTTTTGTTTGATATTCTTCTTTATTTTCGTGTATGCCTCTCCGTCAAAAAAGTAATGCTCCCATTACACAAATCGGTCTCACACCCGTTCACCCCGTATTTTTCGCCCCTTCGCCTAAAATTACCCTTTCGCCCCCTATCAAGGTACCCATTCGCCCCTCATCGCGGGGCGATAATATTTTCAATATTTTTGAAGCACCGTACAGGTGCCCCTAGTAATATTTAGTGCAAAAACCTTATGAATATATTTCCTACATAGTAATGATAGCCTGGTACTTTGTTGGAAATATAGATATTTATACACATTATTCGCTTTACACTATCTTAATATTTTTGAAACAGTCAATCTCTTTTCTACTGAAAAATATGAACTTGCTTAATTTAAATGCAAAGTATACAAGGTCAAATAGTATTTTGTTGATTCATTTTGATTAACACTAAATATTTTTTTTATTATTATATTTGTTTGATTAAGCCTGTACATATATTAATGTACGATTAACAAGTTTTTTAACAACTGTACTTTTCCTCATTTACTAATAAGGGGCGTATAGAACCATTTAATATTTCAAGGGGTGAACATGTGCATTTACGGTATGAGGGGCGAAACTAAGGGGCGAACGGGTCCGAGACCCACAAACCATACAGTACTTTGAGCTAGGCTTAAAACAGCGTCCGAAAATTTTATTATTCTTGGTTATTCCAATAATTGTTTCCCAAAAGAAAACAAGCTATATTGAAATTAACTAAATACACCCGAACGAAGATACGCCCTTTACGTGTACGGACGGACAAAAATCCGGTAACGCTCCATGCATTTTAACAGATCGAGTATTGGAACTGCCATAAATTAAAAATGGCAAACGTGTGTTCAATTTTGAACAGCTTCCGTGGCGTTCCTGGTTTGCGATATTACCTCTAAATTATTTTTTGTAATCTAAGGGTTTTTCGTAAGCTCATTTGATTCCTAAGCTGCTAGATATTATTTTTAGTAGTTGATATTAGGTAATTTTACGTCGCTCTCCCTCGATCTTTTCAATATAAAACAATCGTATTTAGTTTAACGCCTCTGCCTAACAGTTCGGAGATATGTGTGTAATAGTTAATAATCTCCTTAATTGTTATCTTCCCAACAAAATTTACGGATATCACAACATACAAACCTTTCCCGACTTTATAAACATAACATATCATCACGCCTCTTACCCCGAAGGGGTAGGCAGAGATGTTAAACACTCACTTTTCGCCAGATATGTTAAGTCCCCATGTAACAGGTGGCGAGCCTGTTGCCATGCACCGGGCGCAATGTGAGGCAAGCGATATTCACAATGAACTGTACATAAGTTATATTCAAACTCAGTGGTACAAATGGACTTTATAATATTCGTAATGTGGAAATTAAAACAACAAGTATTTTTTTCAGCATGTTAATTTTTTTATGAAATTCTGAATTGTACGAGTAGATAACTAAGTATGATTACATTTGTTCATATAACTAGATAGTTTCGATAATAATTACCAAGCCATTGCTCTAATACTTGAAGCTTTTGAACGTTTACTACTGCGATTTTTAGAAACATGCTTGCTACGGAAGTACATATTAATATATATACATCCATACAATATATATACATAGATAAATACATATACCTCTCGAGATGGCGACGCCTTGAGACCGGCGTACAGACCACTCGACCACGGAGGGCGTCAGTATTACAGTGATATAGATTATGTATGTTAAACTTTGTTTTTCTTTGTATTCTAATCCCATTCAAAGCAAAGCCTTGCAGCATCTTCTATGTGGCAATATGTTTAAAATTTAAACACATGCAAATGAATTGAAATAGCGTTTTTTATGCTAAGTTTTTTAAAGCAACGGCGAGGTCTTGGAGCGCAGCTAAAGGTCTTTCCTAGTGATTTGGTTAGGCCGACCTTAAAAGATTTTGTAAAAAAACGTATTATCCTTACTTTTGTTCAGATTCGTTCTTGTGGAGTTCGTGAAAATTTTTCGAAGTTCCATGTTTGATGAATTAGTATGCTGTTATCGATTTTTTGTTCTACTTAGATATCGATCAAGCATGCGACACGCCAATGGTAGGTAGTTACCATAACTTAAGGACGCTGGGAGCTTCAATCGCGTTTTGCCGACGCGACGGTGTAAATTCGTTTTGACAACTTTTCCACGAATGTCAAATGAGTTTATCTATACATATAACAAAACTGTAGAGGTCGAATATCTGTTCATAGAAAAAAAATGCTTAAAACCATGTCAGGGCATGTAAAAAGCGGGATAATACGAAATTTTTGTTTTAATTTTTTGTTCTCTGTCTGTTTGTCGGTTTGTCTGTTTGTTCGATATCGAAAACCAACCTACCTTGGGATGGGTGACCTGAAAACATTGTGATCTCGAACTCCTCCGTGCTTCGGAACGTTAAGCCGTTGGTTCTGGTTGCTATTATAAACGTTTCATCTCACCAACCAGGATTGGTCCAGCGTGATGGTGTTACGGCGCATACTCATCACCTTTCTCATGGAAACATATTTCCATGAGGAAAGATTGTGCCCATCAGTGGGACGTATATAGGCTGCGGAGAAAGATACTTATCCTCACAAAATAATTGCTATGATCCTTTACATAAATAATGTACCCCGGAGAAAGAATCTAGAAACAAAATAGACGTAGATAGAATCTATCTCTCTTATATCGACGACCTCCGTGGTCGAGTGGTCTGAATGCCGGTCTCAAGGCGTCGCCATCTCGAGAGGTTCTGGGTTCGATCCCCGGTGGGGGCAATTGTTTGGGTGATGAATTTTCATTTTTTCAGAAGCATTTGTTCTCCAGTCTTGGATGTTTATATATATTTATATATATTCAGGATATTTATATGTATTTATCTATTAAATATATTTATCCATCGTCTAGTGTCCATAACACAAGCAGCATTAGTTGCTTAAAATGGAGCTAGTTGATAGGTGTGAATGTTTGAAGATATTTATTATTTATTAGAGTTTATATGTCCAAAGAGGCAGGCAGGAGTTAACTCTCATATTTCGCTAATGTAGTCCCTACGTAATTGGGGTGAACCCTTTGCCAAACACCAGGCACAGTTAGACTTGCCTTAGGGCAAGGGATATTTTCCATTAATTCCATTTTCAGTTGACGCAATTTAATATTTAAGTGTTCACTGACCATTAATATCGTTTGTAGATAACCTAGGCATATATTAGGCACTCATTATTCGAAAATAAGTTCGTATTCATCTCGCGGACAGCCATTGTACACTCTGGTGGTTGTCGGCTGACACCACGACCCGTTTGACTTACTCCGTCGACCTTACTCAACGTAAACTAGAAATTATTAGTCAAGCTGTGCTTTTCTGTGATAAAACATATTTGAAACTATGCAATAATCATTTTCGGCTGATTTTTAATGGTTTCTTTATATCCTTAAACAGTGGGTGCTATTGAAACAGTCAGCAAAATATTCGAATTTTGGTCAACAAAAAAATTCAATCGGTTAGCTAAATAACTAATAATTCACTCAACAAATTATCGGCAGCAAATATTTCTATTTTTGGTCAGCAAAATAACTAATTGGGCAGCAACTTATGGGTAGTAGATATTTCTAATTTTGTCAGCAAAATAACTGATTGGGCAGCAACTCAAATGTTTAAATTAAGTTTTGATGACACAAATATTGTTTTTAAGGGTCATAAAAAATAACCTTAACCTAATATCTATCAGAATACATTTCCTAGGAAGTGATCCTTGATCCTTCATTGATCCTTTTTCTATATTTTATATATTACCGGTAACATATATATCGCTGCTATAACTAAATACCTAATTATTTTGCTGCCCAAATAATTATTTTGCCACCCAAATAATGATATTACTGACAAAATATTTTTTTGTTGCCCAAATGATAATTTTGGCTGACCATTTTGTTGCTGACCAAATAATTAAATGGCTGCCCAATTAATTACTTCCATTAAACAAATAGACTGCCTACCCCACCCGAGTAAGAAGTTACTCGACCAAAAAGATATTTTATTTGTGTCATACGCGTGACTTGTAAGAATTACCGAGTGTACCTTTATTTACAACATTACAACAACTATGGTTAAATTTGTCAAAGATTGTTCAAAAGAACAAGGCTTATAGGCTAAAAGGTCTTGTTTTGCTTCATCCCTAAGCGATAGGAAACTTTTGGCATTGATATTATTAACTTCTTTATGATGGAGTCTGTATCTTCTTACCATTACAGTCTTACCACTCTAATTCTTTTCTCACTCTTACCATTTTACTCGTAAGCATATATGAAATGCCATCTTAATACCTTGTGGTACTCCCCTCTACACAAACATAAGGGCCAAAAACAGCTCTTCTAATTCATTAGGCGACACCCAAGATTCACGTCTGTCGTCCATGATAGAACGTTTTTTTAATCACGAAAATGTAGTCGCCTTTAAACGGTTAGATCCGGATCAATAACCGAATAGGAGCTTTCGATTCAAGCGCCGTCCCATGCAAAATAGACAACCATTTGGTTAATCCCGACATCAGCGAAGACAAAAGATTCATTTGCGATAGCGCCGAATTAGATGCTTTGCTTTATCGAACTAATCAAGGAAAAGGGGTTTTGATCAACACTGATCGATGATAAGAAACTATGACAAATATCAAATATGTTGGCGTCCTAAAAATATCTCTAAAATGCCTTCCACTGAAGTTCATTCATTTGTTGTATATTAGACACGAGTGTCACATCGCGATCGTAAATTTTACCACACAGTTAAAAGTTATTATTTTATGTGTTCCTGATGTTTTATTTATGTCAGCATGTTTGGCGTTTCGTTAGCTTGTACATTTACTGTAAGTATGTTTATTAAGTATCTTGTAAGTATTATGAGCAGCCAAAAAAATAATGCTTTACGAGGCATTAAAAGTACCACAATAAATCGTACAAGGAACAAGCAACTGTTGTGAACTAGTGCCCTCCACATTTTGCCTAATAAGTTTAGGCTATTCTGTATTTAACCAGGGTTCGAGCCGTGCATTGGGCCCAGTGTAAGATAAGCTATATTAAGTGTTGGGCTTAGTTTCATGAAAGCTTAATGTGAGATAAGAAGGGGGATACTAATGACTTTTGCATAAGGTGTTCCTTTTTCCTATTTGCCATCTCTTCGAAGTTATTTCATATTAGTAAAACTAACAAACCTACCTTAATACTAAACTGACTTCCTTTTGTCAATTCTCTCGATATCAGCCAACCTGTAAGTGATGTCCATGTAAGGACACCCCTTATCAGTGTAACACGTGTATTGTCTGCGCGTGCGCCGGTGACATAAGAGTGCGTCACCAGACCATCATTCATCAGCATGGTGCCTACTGGGGGCCATGACGCATGCTTACATTGAAACAACACTCATAAGCTCTCGCGTTGGGGTGCTTGTGCTTGTGAAAACTTTTTATGGATTTTTTTATTTGAGAAAACGATATAGATCATAAACTATTCTGTACTTTAAACCTGTAGCTATGATTGTTTATAAATTTCAGTGGTATAATAATACAAGCTAGTTTACTTGATTTGCTTTAATTTATGTTATGAAAAGCTATTTAAAAACTATTTCATGCCCTCCTTGAAAATTCCCGTCTGGTGTGGTAAGTCCAGGCCATCACAAACTAACATCATGATTATATTCATGAAATATTTGACTCAATTACAAAAAAATCATTATTAGGTACTTATAAAGAACATTGTTGTCTAGGAATAAATAATAAATATATTTCTTTAAATTATTAAACATACAATGAGTTTTTAACACAAAAATTCGCCAAACTTCAATGTTCGTAACCTACTACAGAACTATTTCTTTTTATTTTCCCTTTGCAACTTTGATCCTACCTATTCCGTAGACTTTACATGCCTAAACAAAGCAGCGACACTCTACTGTAATAAATCTATATGGACTTAATACCCAAAGAGCGTGTGTAATTACCCCAAATTACAAAAAACCCAGCTGTCCAGGCAATGTGTCACACCGTAAAAAAGTAATGATATAATGAATATTTAATGTCATGCTGCGACTAGACATTTCGGCTACGCCGTGCTCTGACTAATGCCCTGTTACAAGATTATATTCTCTTACATTTTGATTATAGCTATAAGCTTCAGTTTTCTTAAATCACTAGCACTTTCATATTTACATGATTGTTTCTTAATATTGTTGTAATGCAATGCGCAAATACGTTTTTAAAAAATAAAACAAACCAAAAAGTTCTATGAAAAGTAAAAGCAAAATTAATGTCTTTTTCTCCTTCTTGTCTTTTTCCCGCGAAAGGAAAGAAGAATTATTGCGTTCAATTAAAATGTTATAGGTCCGGTCCACACATTTCTTTCACGCGAAAAAAGTAAAATTTTACATCAACATCTAAAACTTTCATGATAAAGGTAAAGTTATTACCGTGGTAGTCAAAAATCTGCAGGTATTACCGAGGTGAGTAATATTAATAAAGTTTAATGCAATTACAATCACATTTTACTAAGAAGATATACTTTTATGAAATTTTACTTTATAAATAAAACATCTGTAATTGCATAAAACTGCAATATTATTACATACCTGCAGATTTTTGACTACCGCGGTAATACCAGCGTTCACCTTACATAATCTGTATAACTAATAACTATTGTATCGATTACAATCACAGTCGAAGCGCTGTGGTTGTACTTGCTACAAGCGCTCGCGGTACGAACATCAATATTATACTCCTAGAGCGTCTTGCAGGAAATTTAATTCGATATTTAAAACTAGATTTAGTAATTTTTTGACATTTTTACTATGGCTAAAAGTCAGAAAATTTCTAAATCGAGTTTTAAATCTAGATTCAAATTTCCTGCAAGTGGGCCTTAATGATTATTATTTATATTGTAATATTTTGTAAAATGTTGACGATTTTATGTGCCAAGTTTGGAAGATGAAATAAAGTTAATTTTGATTTTGATTGAATCTGAAATAGCATGATCTTCAGATAAGGATAAACAAGCAGGGAATTAAGAACAAGGAGCAAATCGAAAAACGTCGATCGTGGACTAGGCACGCCTGTATGTTAATGCACGCGACAAAGAACAGGAAAATGCCCTTCGTTTGTACTACGGTGTAGAGGGGCCACCTGACATCATCCAATACACTACTGGATAATAAACAAACAAATAAATCTTATTAAGTATTTTTCATTTTGTTTATACATGAATATTATCTTGCTGAAGCTCTTGCTTATATTGTCCTCAGCCTATATACGTCACACTGCTGGGCACGGGCCTTCCTCATGGGGAAACACATGAGGAATATGGGCCGTAACACCACCAAGCTGGCCCAAAGCGGGATTGTGGGTAGAAATGGTTAACTTATTTATAACGAAACTTTGCAATTTTTGCCTTTTCTCTGATATGAGTCCTTGATCTCAGCCTATATACGTCCCACAGCTGGGCACAGGCATGAAGAAACACAATATGAGATGTATGGGCCGTAATACTACCATGCTGGCAGGCAAGTAGAAACGGTTTTAATAGCGACCGGGACCAACGGCTTAACGTGCCTTCCGAAGCATGGAGTTCTGGATCACAAAGTTTTGGTCAATCATCCAAGGCCTTACCATGCCGAGGGTAGCTTTGTTTAGCTATATCGAAAGCCAAAGCGTACTAATAACTACGCTTCCGAGCTCCTCAGCTACTAACATATTATCTGGCCCTGTTCCCAATATTATCGGGGTTTGGCACTATAGGTATGTTTTCCTCTCCAACCTCCACGAATTAATTAACCAACATAATAATGTCGCAGGTATTAACTCGGAATACAAAATGAATATAAAATTAAAAAAAAATATGCGGCTTCCATTTAGAGTAAAATAGATCAGCACCATAACTTATATATACCTCTACTGTATGTATTATATATTTTATATTAAGTTGTAATACAGTTTTTTCTATAGTCAGATCTCTGAGTTTTAATCATGATCGTCATCTTAACCTAGAAATTCCAGGTCATCGATCCATCACACAGTTTTTATAATTATACAGTCATACGAATACAACCAACCCTTACACAAGCCCCAAAATATACCATACATCATGAATTTCTACAGAACTGCAGATATAATTTTTAATTAGCTTCATAATTATGTATCTATTATTTAACTATAAATTAGGTCACGCCTATCCCCGACAGGGGTCAGCAGAGATTACTTCATTTCAATTTTTTTTATGTCATGGGGGCAAACGGGCAGATGGCTCACCTAATAGTAAGTGATTACCGCCGCCCAAAGACATCTACAACACCGGAGCAGTTGCAGATGCGTTCTCGACCCTTAAGGAGGGATTATACGCTATCTTTTTAAAACTTTGAAGGTCGTATTGGTCTGAAAATACTTCTGGTGACGGTCGATTCCATAGCTTGGATGTACGCGGCAAAAGATGACGTGAAAAACGAAGGGTCGTTTACAGCCAACCATCCAAACTATGGGGATGAATTTGTCGTCGTGAAGCCCGGTGACGGAAGGCAGCGGCCGGTATGAGCTGGAACACTTCCTCTGAACACTCCTCGTAGTAGTAGCGGTAGAAGATAGAGAGCGATGTTACATTTCTACGCAGGGCCAAGGTATCAAGCTTATCGGAGAGGCTAGGGAATTGCAACCATCCTTACATATTTTTTTCGCTTTATTCACTCTCATCACATGCTCGGTGATTTCGGATTCTTTTGACCTGTCCATTTTCAAGAACACCCTGTCAACTAACTACAAAATCTATGTTGTCAAATGTATGTCCCATTTCAGTTACTGTCATGTTGGAAGCCCTAGTTGACGTCAAGATAGGCCCGATACCAATTCAATAGTCTGATGGTAGACGCGGCGCGGGCGCAGCGTCGCGTCACTATGCAAAGTGCAGCAAATTTGAACACAATACTCCTTCGGCCTGGTTAGGAATATTGAAAGGCTTTTGTGTCTGTTAATTGGGTTGCTACTGCATTTATACGAGGGAGGCTTATTGTTATTAGATGAAGGTGCTGACACCACTTTTGTAGCGCGACTGGTATACTTAGCTATTTTTAGCCGAGTGAAGTGTTGTAATCATGTTTGAAATCTATAGAATTCAACGGGAGAACTTTTAGATAATTTAAAAAAAGAAACAGCAATCCAATCAACTTTTATGTTCCTGAGAAAATCAAAATTTTGTCTCGTGAATTTTTTTTGTTATATTGAAAGTTAATAGACTCATCAATATTTCATAAGCTCACTCCAAATTATGTAAATTTTCTATGTTTCGCTCCATTTTAACTTGGAATATATATATATATATATATATTGCAAGTTAAAATGGAGCGAAACATAGAAACTAAATTGATATGTAATGAAATAATCTTAAATCACACACACCAAGTAAAATGCAATGACAGAACATTATAAATATATAGACAAGTAAAACATAGACCTAAAGAAAAAGTAATAAAGTAAATTTTCAATCAAAGAAATAAATATGTGAAGTATTGATGAGCTACAGTACGGAATGTTTATGTATTGTTATTATAATTTCAATGACTTGAACTATTATATAAAAGCCAAAACATAATGGCTCGTGATAAAATTCTCATAGAAGTTATCCTTGTCTCGTTGCATGCATAAATGCATAATGCATTCGAGTCACTCGAGTTTTTCTAAGATATTGTACAAATGTAAAAATCTAGTAAAGCGCTGGCTTATTATAAAATTTATGTGTGATCTGGACAATTTGGGATTTATTCCTGATTCACGCACTTCATTTATTATTTTTTTATACATAACACATCGTCACGCCTCTTCCCCGAGGGGGTAGACAGAGGTCCTCATGTAACAGGTGGCGAGCCTGTTGCCATGCACCGGGCACAATGTCAAGCAAACGATATTCAAAAAGAACTGTACATAAGTTTTATTCAAACTCAGTGATACAGACGGTGGGATCGAACCCGCGAGTCCCGCGGCCTCAAAGGAGTAGCCCCGTCCATCCCAATCGTAAGGCTAATGTAAATTACCTAACTGAAACATACTTTTAAATATTTTTAAAGGCATTGGAAACTCGCTTTATATAGTATGATCACCCACCAAGGTTTATACCGTGGGAAGACTTGATTTCCAATGCTGATTCTGTCTGAGATGCAAAAGTTTATATTCAAAATCAAGGTATATTAACTCTTTAAATGTACATACGATCTGATGTAAATACCGTTCCCGTTTCACCTTATCATGGTGATCTCCGTTATGCATTATTATTCTATCTGAATAGATCACATTTAGTTGGTCACCCATCTCAATTCGGACCACACCGAATATAGCTTCACTTTTTACTCTAGATAGCTAGTTTTCCCGGTTAACTTCGTCAGCAGCTAATCTAGGAGCAACATGAATGAGGAGTGCGGGACCTAACACCACTAGAATGGCCCAAAGCGGATTGGTGCATAGGAGCCGTTACAATAGCGAACGGAACCAACGGTACGTGCCTTCCGAAGCACGGAGGAGTTCAAGATCACAAAGTTTTGGTCACTCATCCAGGGCCTGACCAGGGCGAGGTTAGCTTTGTTTTAGATATCGAAAGCCAAAGCGTATTAACCACTACTCCTACGAAGGGTGTTAAAAGTCAAAACGTTTAACCGCCTCTCTGGTCTAGTGGTTCGCACCACCGGGTGTTGATCGGGGGGTCCGGGTTCGATTCCGCATATGGGCAGAAGTTTTTCTGCTCGGTTTGGTTGGTGGTAGGGCTTCTAAGCCCGCCTGGCCACCACCGTCTTACCTAAAATTGTCGCCATAATAATGGTGTTTTGGGCATTGTTGTGTTCCGGCAGTCAGAGCTAAGATAGCCAGTTTCTCAGTTGTTAAGGATTACAGGTGAAGCTCGCTTCCACCTTCGAGCTTATCGTCACATACCATCAGGTGAGATGAAGGCCAAGAGCTTACCTGTCATATGTAAAAAAGTACGAACGCCTGCCATCCAGCTCAAAAGCTTGTCCTCCTTTTTAGCTTACTTATGTGTAGTAGAGATTAGCGTGTCATGTCATAAGCTTGTCCTCCTTTTTAGCTTACTTATGTGTAGTAGAGATAAGCGTGTCATGTCATAAGCTTGTCCTCCTTTTTAGCTTACTTATGTGTAGTAGAGATTAGCGTGTCATGTCATAAGCTTGTCCTCCTTTTTAGCTTACTTATGTGTAGTAGAGATTAGCGTGTCATGTCATAAGCTTGTCCTCCTTTTAAGCTTACTTATGTGTAGTAGAGATTAGCGTGTCATGTCATGTAACAGTAATTTCGGGAGGTCTTTGCACCCGATGGTATCGGGCCGCTATCGGGCGATCTGTCCGCGTCTATGGTGCAGTTCGCGGAAGCCTTTGTGGCACTCATTAGTACGCGCGAAGCGCCTGAGCTTTTAATTCGCAAAATTTAAATCCGCCTGACTTGTAGGTGATCTTTTCCTTTTAAACTCCCGAAAATTCACGTGAATTCGGTTGCATTCGAATCGCGGTAATCTTTTTCAAGATTTTGTTATCACTATCCTTACACCTTAAGAATTTATTACGTAACAGTATTCATATTAAAAAACGATATTCATAGGTTAGAATAGGATTGTTTTTAGAAATAAACATTTACAGGAGAAACGCTAAACGTATTATAGTTAAATTATTTATTAAAGATTTTTTTTTCAATTTTATTTGTCTAATTACTTAACCTTCCTCGCAAAAAACCTGCAACTTACCTAAAAAGATACAGCTGTGATTTTTTTTTTCATTGATAATATGTAGCACAGAATTTCCTGTTATTAATTTATACCTTAACTAGCAGTTGCCCGCGACTTCGTCCGCGGTTACTGTTTTTTAAACTAGCCCACGGGAACCCTTTAATTTTTTGGAATAAAAAGTATCTAAGATGTTGACCAGAGATATAAGATTTACAATGCAAAATTTCATTGAAATCAATTCAGCCAATTCAGAGATTAGCCCGTACAAACAGGCAGAGAAACAAAAAAAAATTAAAAATCATGTTTTGGTATTTGCTCTCTTTTTACATCTCCTTTAGTTTTAAAAATTTTTTTTCCTACAGATATTTAACCTCACAGTTTTATCATACTCGTATGTATAGATTTAAGGGTGGTCAAAGTTATGTTAATTACTAAATTATCAACCAATTTCGATTTTTAAGTCACATTTCAAACATATGTATATCGGTGAAATATTTTAGTTTGTTTTTGACATAGAACGTATGTTAGTGCTAGCCTAGCCGCTATTTTTAGTTTAGATCACTATCGTCTAACAAATTTTTATTTAACATACAGAGTGTGTTCCTCCGATAAAATGTCACTGTGGCATTGAACTTTTTACATCGCGAACTTTTAAGCGATCTAACACTTGGGTTAACTAACTAACACAGAAGCTAGCAAAGATTATTTTATCTTTGTCATAAGCTTCTTCTTTGTCAATACTCTGTGGTTGTACTTGCTGCAAGCGCTCGCGGTAATTAACCTTAATTTAGATTATACTATTAATTTAGTTATATATCTTTTTAAATTTATAAATTGTAAAATATTCACCTTTTTAAGTGTCAGGTGGCCTATGAAATAAACTTAGTTTATCGCTTATATAAGCAAGTACATAAGGATCGAGATCACCTATATACCTATGGCTTTTCCAGTCCAAGATATGTCATAAAACCCAAAAAAGCAACGATGTATAGAGGCCTATGTCCCGTACTAAGCTAAAGGTTGCTGATGATTATGAGAAGCGACATAAACACGGTCTGCATGACCAAAGCCCTTTGCAAAAATCGTTTTCTACTATTGAGGTAAGATTGTTGTGCGCTGGACTATTATTCAGGTGATTTCCATATGAAACAAAGGCAGGAACACGATTTGAATCTTGACGCACTCGGGCCGCTGAACGATAAAAGGGCATCCTCCGCGCTCAGTACTACGCGGAGATAATGGCTCACATGTGTACTTGACATTTAGATAAACTTTGAGATGTCAATACGTTGACACACTTTGCTACAGCTTTTAGAAAACGAGGAAAACGCGGCGGTGATTCTGAAATACCCATTTTCAATTAGAATTTGAATCTTGCTGCGAGTAAAATCTTTTATCTATATACAACTAGTTCCCATGGGAATATCGGAATAAAAATCCTTTTTCAGAGTCTAGACTATCTGTATACCAAATTTCGATTAATATGGATAGTGGCAATTCGTGTCAATAATCAAAACACTATTTATTTAATTCTTAATACACCTACATTGTTGCTAATTAAGTGTGCTTAAAAACCTTGCATGCCACAAATCCTTCTCAATCGTCCTCATAACATTAGCAGCAAAGGCTAGAACGACGACTAATATCGATGGCACTTAATACTTTATTAAATAGTTATGTATATTTTAAATTCAAGCTCAGTAGCTACATTAATTATTACCATCAATTGAGCAATAGAGTCTCGTCTATGTAGATGGCATAGTTTTTTACGACGTGTCCTACTCCCGGACTTATCAGTTGAGACATTTATGACCTTAAACGGTTATTTAAATACTAAGCTACGCAACAAAAACGTTTTTATGTTGGCTACGTACGTACGAGCATATTATTATCATTTCGGCTAGCGTTTGGTTTTCCATAATAACCTTGAAACGGGGGAAATGTTACTACTAGAATTGTTTCCTTATTTTTTAGGTATTAGAACAATACCCGTTTCATAGCCGCTGTGGCTCATTAAAAGAATACTACCAACCCATCTCTTCCCTTGGGTGTCGTAAATAGCGACTAATGGACATAGAACTGCACAACTATCCAATAGCTTAAAGCGGCGACGGGCTCACCACCTGTCACGCAGAGCGCATGTGCAATCACTGCTTGGTGAAGCGCGGACTATGGCAATGGAGTGATCTTGCAGTCCTTTTGCCTAATCTCTGACTAACCCTGAGGTATGTATGTAGAACAATACCTGCAATGTGAACAGCTTGGTTGGTGGTGTGTGTCGTCAGTATAAGGTAAAGGGATATTGACGATGAACGATGAATGAAAATCATCCTTAGCTTGGGGCCAAACCCTGGATGGCTGTGCAATATCTGATCCCAACTTCTATGAATGCGTCGTAAGTCTCTATTTCTTACTACCATCCGCATTAGCCAAAGGTATAACGGCCCATACTCCTCATGTGCTCTCCATGTAGTTGAGACGTGTAAAGGCAATATAGGGGTAGGGTGAGAAGCGCCCTAAATTGCCTCCTAGATCGCCTCGTGTGTAGGCAAATCCTTATGATTTTTAGTGTGTAGAGTAGCAGCCGATTGTAGGACCGAGTTATCTCCACCACTACATTCCCGATATTATCTCTGATTAAAGGGACGTTAGAAGACCTCTTAAGGCTAGTAGTAATGAGACTTCAATGTTAAATAATATAAATATAAATATCCTCAGACATTCACACCTATCAACTTGTCCCATTTTAAGCAACTAAATGCTGCTTGTGTTACGGATACAAGATGACGGACAAATATTGGGAATTTACATAATATAATACATATATAACAAACATCCAAGACTGGAGAACAAATGTCTGAAATTTCATCACACAAACACTTGCCTCCACTGGGGATCGAACCCAGGACCTCTAGAGATGGCGACAGCTTGAGACCGGCGTACAGACCACTCGGCCACGGAGGTCGTCGAAATAATTTCTTACATAACAGACAACTAATTTTCATACAAAATTTTATGCCCACGACATCGGATACGAGATGAATTACAAAACGCCGGTCCTTTTGCCGCTAGAGGTTACGAGTACAAAGCTAGGTCCAACCTACCTATTGTATTGTAATACTTTGATTTTAATAATCCGGTTTCATTTAAGCTAAAAATTTTAAGACCAAACTGCTTAGTGACAGATGCTACGCCCATCGCTTATCTGGACTACTAATACAAAGGACATGAGAAAAATACAGGTGTTCTTGTACTTGACAGTCGGCCGAGCGTGATTCAGGCGCGCCCGCGCACCATACTAATGGCCGACAAAAGATGCTTCCGGCATAAATTGGCGGTTATACATGTATTCAGACGTGCAAACTCGCAAATTTGACTGGAACATGGACCGTAGGGTGACCGGTCGTTCGCTAATAACGAGTGATCGAATGCTCACACATGCAGTATTCTTCGTATTTTATGGATCTGGGTTTGATTTATTAAATTGACAGTGGTTGATATTCAGACAGATGCATTTGTGTACGACTATTGTGTGAAATTTAAATGTGTACAAAAAATATAAGATACACACATAATTTTTAGGATTTAAGAATAAAATACGTTATTAATAACGTCTTCACGATCCAAAAACCTACTTTATATTCGTCCACTGTTGCACATAAATATCCCTTAATGCACGCCGCTGCTCTCGATCCTCGGCCGCTCCAGCCAGTCTGTGACAATCGTCATCTTATCTTGTCGCAGTGCGCCTCCCACTACGTTTCCCGCTCCGCAATTTTCAATATCTAAATTGTGATTCCTAGCGTTCTCTGAAATGTTAATAAGAAACCTGGAATTCTTGAGACCTAATTATTCACAGCAAAACGTTAAAGAATTCGATGTTGTAACAATTGAGGAATATGGCAGGAAATCCCACCGCTTAAAAATTCCTCTTTGATAAGATTCACGCCAGAGGTTCAAGCAACATTGTAAAAAATCTTTGTACTTATTTACTTATAAAGGTATTCATGTTTTCATTAAATTTGAACACAAATTTTAAGCAAATCTGCTTAGAATTTGTGTTGAAATTAAATAAAAATTGCATTGATTTACAATAAGGAAACATTAAGGCAATTGTTTTGAATTTAAAAAAGTGATATACATACAAAATCCATTGTTTTAATCAATATCATTATTATGCTGAATTGATCACTGAATAAACGTATTTCAGATAAATAGATAACATGTTCTGTATATTTTATTAATTTATGTGTATGAAAAATTTACAAGTTCAACCTTTGTAATGTTCCTTTTATGTTTAGTTAATAATTTTTATTATTCTAAATTACACAAATTAATATTATACTTTATTATATTATATTGTTTCATTTGAGGCAAAATTCAATGAGACATTTGTAAGTCAAAGAGAAAAATTACAAGGTCACGGCTATATACCATAAATGTACCGATCCATGTGCCAAATAGAAGATCTGTAATTTTTAAGGAAATGTAGTCCAGGAGACAGGGCTATGAGGAACTCAACAATAAAAATTAGTATTAATTTTAAAAATTAGGACGACCTATGTTTGTCTCACTCTCTCTTTTCTTCTCCACCACTTAAAGGTCCGCTTAATGCTGAGGATTGCAACCATACACGATAGGCTTTCAGGTCATGCCATATTTTAATTTACGCACCAACGAGGAGAACTGGTCCAGACAACAATTAGATGATGTTTAATATTCGTTTACAATTAATATTATGATGAATGTAAGCGGTAAAAAAGGTACACATTTTTAACCAATATATTCCTGTCAAACCCCCTGTAATCTATTTCGAAACAGAGATAACTGCTACTTCTAAAAAAATATTCCTCCAAGAAAATTTACAAAATTCTGTTTTTTCTTTGTATTTCCGATTGTTTTAGTAAGAACCAGAGTTGACATATTTTTTTTAAATATATTTTAAAAATTTTAACTATAACTGGCTGCTTTTTATGTATACTTACATACGTTTCCTGTAATCAAGCGCTTCGGGGCTGCCAATATCGTTTCTCACTGGCCGCTTGTAAAAAAAGTCGCGCAAAAGACAATAAATTGTAGAAAAATTCCTTGCACGCGCCCTGCACTCTTATTTTTCTAAATAAAAACTTGATAATTCATTGCTAGAAGGCAAATAGTAACAAATATCTGAAAATTATTTACTAAGTAACAGGACACAATTTTGATAGTCAAGCAAGTTCATCAGCGCCTTCTCCTGCCGAATCAAGGTACGCTCCACCTAATTTCCTTACAGCATTTTAAACTTCATAATCGAAAATTGATTTATTAACATCGAAAAGCATTCCTCGATACGGTAGGCCGATGCGATCGGTGTAAGTGGTGGTTCGCACCTGACAGATTGTATCAGGCCAAGAAACTCCTAGTGTCCCCAAATATACATAACGTGGGCCGAATAATAAGAAGAATACTGAATAATTTCGGTACATTGTGACAAGCGTAATTTATACCGAGCGCGAAAATGATTAGCAAAAGAGGATCTCCTTTATATGCTACTCCGCATAATCTAGACCTTGATTTAAAAAACCGACCTAACTTAGTGACTCACGATTGCTATAAGAGGCGCTTTTCACTAAAGGCGCTTTTCTTCAGACAGAGCGCTCTGAAAATTGGAGTAGAAAGTAACACACATTATTACTTATTTTTGAAAATTTTAAATCTTTTTATCAATAATTTAATAGTTTGATAGAATGTGTAATACATATTGACGACTTCCATTGTTTTGGGGTTTGTCAACCATCAACTCTGTCGTTCTGGGTTCGAGGGCCAGTAGTAACAGTTTTTTTGGTATTTTCTTGGTTTTAAATTTTTTTTGCTATCTGCAGACATCCTACCTCTACAGTTTTATTGTATGTCTAGATAATGGCAAAATACATTTAGATTATATATTTCTGTCTATGAGGAAAACTGGTAAAAATCAACAGTAATTTTATAACTACAAGATGCTGCGAGGTATATAAAGACCCACTGTAATGAAAATTCATAGACGGATGTTATGTTTGTTTCGGCGACTGAGAAAATTGAATGGGAATTTATCTGCCCTGCGGCGCCTTCAATGGGCGGATCGTGGGAGCGTCTAGTTCGGTCGATCAAAACCGCTCTTTCCGTCACCCTGAAGCAGCAAGCCCCAAGGGAAGACCCTTCACCAACTTGCTCTTGGAAGCGGAAGCCGTGGTGGATTCGCGACCTCTCACGCATGTACCAGTTGACCCTGAGACGCTGCAGGCCATCACTCCGATGCATTTTCTCTTGGGTACTCCGTCTAATGAAGCAGTACGCCCTTGCACCGACGCAGACATGTACCGCCGTTTGAATAACAAGAAGGTGCTGCGACTAGCTGAGATATTTTGGGCCAGATGGCTGCGCGAGTATCTGCCAACACTGGTTCCCTGGAAGATCGGATCTACCAGAACACCACTCAAAGTCAGGGACCCTGTACTCATAGCAGACCAAAACCTACCCCGTGGAATCTGGCCTAGAGGTCGAGTTCCTCATCTCAGTAATACGGAGGTCGAAGTGGTTTCGCCGGAAAGAAGAGCTTTAACATAAATGTCTTTATCGATGTTTTAAGACATTGGTCTTCGGTCGTTGGGCCTTCAAGTGAATTTACAAAAAACCTTGTGTTGGGATCGTTCGAACCAGAAGTAGAGTGAGTTAGGCATAAAATTAACTTGCGTATATTCCCAATGCAAGCTTTCTTTCTATATTAATTTAAGAATTCAATCAACACGTCTCTTTCCCCGAAGGGGTAGGCAGAGGTGTTAAACATCCACATTTCGCCAGATATGTTAGGTCCCCATGTAACAGGTGGCGATCCTGTTGCCATGCACCGGGCGCAATGTGAGGCAAGCGATATTCATAATGAACTGAACGTTTTATTCAAATTCAGTGGTACAGGCGGTAGGATCGAACCCACGTTTCCCGCGGCCTCTCGAACGATTAGTGTCCTGTCCATCCCAACACGGGTACCACTGCCTTTTAAGGGTTAGGTATTCAAAAATAATGAAAAGCAGATCAATAAATATAGATCTGATTGATCTAATTTTTGAAATAGCATTACCTACCTAAACACCTCCTACTGAAAGACTGCGAAGTTCCTCGAAATGAAATGAAATCATTTATTCTGCAATTAGATTTACATGAAATACTTTTGCACGTCAATATTTTTTTTTCCTACTAGCACTTCGACGTGAATGGCCTGTTGAGAAGAAGTGCCGCAAGAAACTCAACTCGATTGTACCTATTTCTATTATACTATCCAATTTGTTTTCATATAAGTACTACAATGAGTCTTGCATAACTATTTACCTTTTTTACTCTGTGAAGATTCCAGCTGCTTGTATAGAACGTGGATGCCACTGATGCCAGCCTACTCCTTGCTAGAAGAGAGTTTTGTTGCCTTCTTGCAATAAAAGATATTTATAAACTTTAATTTTACCAGCGGTATTCATCCAATATTGTTTATTCCGACTAAACAACACAATTAAAAGCTCTTTAAATTACACAAAAAAATTATCTTATGAGTTGTTCTCGACTTTCTTTCTTCCCCCACAGCTGGGCATACGCCTCCCCAAAACTTTTTAATACCAATTGGTACTGTGCTACCAGATTCCCCACGCTGAAATACTTGCGTCCAATGAAGTGTTTAATTTATTCAATAATTATTATTATATTCGTCATCGTTCAGCGCGACATGACATCCACTCCCATCGCCTGGATGCTTGGTTATATTCCACTGTGCGCTTCTCCAGGAATTTCCTATCCCGCTAACTAAACTGTGGAATGAATTGTCGCCCGCGGTATTTCCGGACCAGTATGACATGAAAACCTTCAAGAAAAGAGCGTATTTCCACTTAAAAGGCCAGCAACGCACTTGTGACCTCAGTGGTGTTGCGAGTGTCCATTGGCGGCGGGAGTTGCTTAAATCAGGTGACCCGTCTGCTCGCTTGCCCCCTATCATATATAAAAAAATAAGGTTTCAAGTCAGCCCACAGGCGTCGCTACAATAACTGCAATCACAATGCAAACTCTATGATATACGACATTTGGTTGAGGATAAGTGTTGTGCGCCATAACGTCTATTACGATTTCTGTCAACACCGTCGTATTGTTTCTTAGAAGGTTCATAATCTAGTAAATGTGCTATACGGGTATATTATGGGCTGTAATGAATGGAGCTGCTTACCATTCCACGCAAGGTCCAATTTATGCAGCCGCTGACATGCGCTGCATTACATCTGAACTGTTTACGTTCACAATACCATATTACTTTTATTTTATTATCCTTATGCAGCATTAGGGAAATTTAATTGTTCTGTATGCACGAATCATAAGCTGTCATGTCTGGGTCAAAATTGCTTGAGCTTAAAAGCTTCCTAGAACTTACGTCTATTTAATATCAAGGAATAGAAGACATGTGACTTTTTTCTTGGCAAGACATTAGGGCCGATTCTATAGACACAAAGGCAACTAATCTAAACTAAATTGTACATCTATCCCTCTCTAACTATAGAGAGAGGAAAGGGATAGATACACAATTAAGTTTGGTTTAGTTCGCGCTTACGGAATTGGCCCTATTACCTTTCGTTCTTATTAAATGAAAATGTGGTAATGTTAGTAAAACTGGGTGACTTCTATGTCATCATTGCAATACGGGAAGATATAAATATATTAAAAAGAACAACAAATTGCTTATGAAAAAACGCCAGACACCTCAAGTCAAACTACTCAAAATGAGAAATAAATGGATGCAGTGGAAATTAATTCGTAATCGAACTCAAATCAATAATTATACATGGCTCATGCCATACTCATGCTCATCTTATTCCCAAAAATACGAACTGTTTTTTCTACAAATATTAGGCTATGGAATATTTTTGTAATCATGTATTTTATTTTGTTAATTAATAAAAAAAGGTTTGGGTCTTTGTTAAATGTGAGTGTTTAATACCTCTGCTTAGCCCTTCGGGAATAGAGGCGTGAGGTTGTATTAAAAAAATATATATCATACACCAATTATGCCGGTTTCAATGAGGACATGTTGCGCGTAACCACACAAAAGTATTAAAATAAAACAAAAAAAACTTGTTTATATGATTATTCCTCTAATATAATTAAAAATTATTCCATTGATTGTTCCTCAAATAGTTTTCCTGCTACAACTTAAGTTCAATATGCTAAACCTTCAATTTGACCACCTCCGTGGTCGAGTGGTCTGTAAGCCGGTCTCAAGGCGTTCGCAATCTCGAGAGGTTCTGGGTTCGATCCCCGGATGTTCATATATATTTATATATATTCAGGATATTTACTTGTATTTATCTATTAATTAGTCCGTCATCTAGTGTCCGTAATACAAGCTGCATTAGTTGCAGTGGAGTGCAAGGAAATCTTTCTTCATTTAATATTGAGTTATTTAAATATAACTAAATATAATAATAGATATAACAATAAATAAAATAATAATTATTATAATAAACAAATTGTGTATTGTTATAATTATAATTTATTACACTCTCAGTGCTCATACATTTTTAAATTTATCGATGCAGAATACAAATCATAGTAAAAATTATTGCAATGTAAGAAATAAAACTACTACGCCTTATGCTTATCATTCTTAAATTAAAATAACAGGTTTTGAAATATAATTAACAAAATATTTTGAATCCAAAACTAATATTCATGAAAAACCATTAGGTACGTCTTAAAATTATCTACTTATATATTTTACTGCCATTATTGCTTCTTATATTTTTATGCCATATTTATTTTCATAACAATATAGAATTACTTATTACACACAGAAAAATACAATAACTTGAATTTTAAAATTAAATTAAATAAAAAAAATCTGCTTATTTTTCTATTATTCTAACATAACGTTGAAATTTATGAAAGCTTGCTTTAGTTTTCACTATAGCTACACTTCAATGGTAAATAAATATCACTGGTAATAATTAAATTAATTTGTATTTGCTAACACCTGTGACTTCTTACCATTCAAACTAATTTCCTTTTGCCTCTGCCACCAGCCCATATATTAGGTCCTTACCTATGAAATTGGTGTATTGTATGGAGATTTTGGGGAATTCTGCATTTTCCATACTAAAATTTTTTCAGTTTTCTTTACAACGACAAATCCAAAGATAATAATATTTGGCATCTACCATTAGACAAGCTTTAGTAATATGTGTAATATCACACTTCATAAAAAATATTTATCGTTTTTAAGTGAATGCAAATAAAATGATGTATTCGGGAGGCACTTAAAAAGAGTTGTCTCCGTGTCCAATTTTAACACAATTAAACTTACAACTAATTATCAAAACAAATCAAAAGAGCTCAAAAATATAGTCTATTTTTAGACGAGGTAATTATTTTTTAGGAATACTCTGAATCTTAATAGTTATAGACAAAATACTAAGAGAGAAAAAAATCACCAATTTCATAGGTAAGGACCCAATATTATGTCTAAGTCCAACTGCTGTCGGATATTTGCATAGCCCAACTGCTGCAAGCCCAACTGCTGCAAGTATTTGCCGGATAACCACCACGCTGGCCATCACATTGCAGTAGTTATCAGGACGAAAGGCTTACCGTGCTTTTCGAATTACTGAAGAATTCCAGAAAACATGCTTTTGATCACCCATCCACAAAGCAACCATACCGAAAGTTGCTTTGTTTTTAATATCAAGACCTAAGTATACGAACCACGACGACAAACGGCACGTAGCTCGTAAAATTTAAAATAACAGCGCTATTTTGATAACTATTAAAATAGGAAAGGCCGTTTCTTTTACGATCGCACTCTGCATGTAAAGAATCTATCTATTTCGAGTGGTCAGCGACACTGCCTCTGCCTCCTATCTCTTGTATCAAACGGTACTGAACAAACGTTTCAATTTTTTTTACGTTGCCGGATTTAAGCCCGGTAGCGACAGAAATTTGTGTGATAAGCACGAACCAAATGTTCTTGTTTACGATAGTGACTCACCGTTGTTTACGTTTAATATGTGCGTAAAATTTATTATGTATCCGTTACCTCATAATAACAACTGCATAATCCGGATTTGAGAATGAATGAATGAATATTTTTGTTTCATTTCTTAGGTTAGTAATAAAATAAAAATATTAGCCGCTTTTGGTAAAAATGTCATTGTTTCTGTTTCGGCATACTCCGTGTGCTTTTCTATGAAGAGCTTTTCCCCTCAGTGCAACTTATTTCTGTATTTGAGTATGCGACAGCATTATATAGTGACTATTTCGATGATAACCGTGTCACCTACATGCTTACGATTGCTTACATTCAATCAATACTGATGTAGCATTTTTATTCTTAATAAAAATATAAAGAATCTGACGTTTTTAAGCTCGAATAAGTTTAATGCTCTAAGCTTACGAGTAAGTTTCACAACCAAAATGTTTTCCCGTCATATTTATTATCAATTTCTGTGGTCCGTGAATATCCCCTTACTAGACATTAGCTTCCAAAGAATTTCACCGATCGGTCCTGTGTTAGTATATTCATTTACTCACATAATTTCATACATTAAAGAACACACATAAATTATTATTAGGTAGAAGTTATGCCAAGTGAGAAATTACCTATTCAAGGCATTTGTGATGTTATACTTAATATTAAATTTACTTATTATATACAATTAAGGCAATACAAGTTCATTACACAATACATTATGTCAAAAGAAAAAGAACAAATTGATCACAAAATATTAATAATAATAATCTTACTTCTTCTAATAATAACATTAATCTACTTCCCACCACTATCCCAGAACGTTGGTTAGTTCTAGAGTCTCTATTCCCTACCATACGCTGCGCCTGTCGAAATACATAAGCTTTAATCAGATATCGCAAAATTTTGCGTCATTACTCGACATAATGTGGATATAACTATGAATATAAATAATTATTCCATTAATTAATTTCTGACGAGAAATTGAAGATAATTTTGATTTATAAATAAAAAAAGTAAAAGAACAATTTTGAAAAAGGTATTGATTTTTTTTGTAGTAAATCTATGCTTTAGCAACATAACATGATTACGCCTCACAACACAAAACTTAAAATTAAAATTTATATCTGAACTTATTCTAAAAAATTAGTTATTTGATTAATTTTGAAGTCATATCCACATTATGACGAGTAATGTCGCAAAATTTTGCGATCCCTGGTTATAATATACCACGTTAAAATGTAGCACGAATAATATATCAATCGCCTTAAACGAATGATGCTATATTATTGCAGAAAATTAAGTATGTGTGTATATTATTTTTTATTTTCAAAAACTGTCGTATTTTCTTTATACGTCTACTTATAAAACGTTTCACAAGCATATTTCCACTGAAACTTACCTACATTCTGTAGTCTTTCCTGCTACGTCTTCGATGTCCAGTATTGGACGAGTAGGTATTATTACGAATTTGCTAATACGAAAGTAATACAAGTAATGAATGTCACTATTCCTACGCAACGTTTACAAAACAATTGAGAAGAGGTTTTTCTAATATGTTTTCATTTAATTTTGCTTAGCTATTATCTTGTTTGGATTAAAAAAATCTGTAAAAGCATAACAATGATGTACAATTATGGTTCTGCTATTTATTGCTGGTAAGTTTTAATAAAATACATAAATGTAAGCGCCATTAAAAAATTCAACTAATGCTGAATAAAAATTTCTCGATAAAATTATTATTTTCTGTCAGTAAGTAAGAAAACTAACACCAAAATTATTATTTTCTATTTAGATTTCAATAAATAAAAAAACACACGAAAATCGACACAAAACAAAGTTATAATGTAGAAACTTACTTGTAGAATTTATTACAAAAAGACTCCGATCACATGAGATGTGGGGATCACGAGAGAAAAATCTAATTTAGGTTCCCTTAATTTGATTCACTTTAGTTCAACTTAAATGGACCACAGGCAATGACTAAAAGAAAATTGAGTAAATTTACAGTTTACGTATTGAATAATCACAACCCATTTACTAGACAATAGGTACAATTTGAAAATGCTACATATAAACATATGATATTCCTACAGTCTTTATTATGCTACAATGTGGCTATCGATGTATTATTGATCAGGATGCGAGCCATCTCTTATTGCGATTCAGTTTACGAACTGTCTTTATGTTTACTTAAATGTCAAAATTATTCTAAGGTCCGTTGAAACGGGACGGGACCGCAGTAGTGACCCACCAGATTTTTAATAACATGCAAAGGATGGAGTGAATTAATACATGAATGAAGAAGGACTTCCAAATTAAAAATATAGCTTATGCAAGTACCTAAACATAAGCTGAATGAATACCTCAAAGTATAGTAATAGAATGAAATAAAAAGTAGATATTATTACTTAAGAGAATTACAATAAAGACGGAGGAAAAAATTAAAACTAATTGTTATATTATAATATTAATACATCATTCCGATGAACTTATATTATATAATTGAGCAAATACTTAGCGGCTATTTATTGAAACTAGATTCAAAATTATTATTTGAACGTTATATAAATTACTAAAAAAAATTTTACCCCTTAATATTATGTATAAATATTTGAACATATACTTAAAACAGTTTGCGAGAAATTGAGAAGAAATATATGAAATAAAATCTTAAGCTTTACTAAAGTTTTACTTACTAAATCTTATAATTCGTCAGCTGTTAGTATGCACAATATATAAAAAACAAATGAATCGAATTAAAATAATTGGATTACTGGAACATATATTAAGGTGAAAAAAATCTACGATGCTATAATTTAAATGTCACAAAGATGCCGAAAGCGGACTTTAAATATTAAGATGCGAAAAGGTTCTCGGCACACGAACGTAAATAGTCTCAAATGTTCAATGAAACTCAAATAAAATTAAAACATAGTATCACATTACATCGAGTCTTGAATATTGGCTGAGAATTCTTGAAGTAATAAGATGCTCGTGAACATTAAATAATGGTTCCTCGTCATACTAATGAGGATCTAAAGTTTTAGAAGTTTTACCCAAAACCTGAGTTGATAACTGAATTAACAGATTTTGCAAAATATATTATCTTTCCTACATCTACTGGCATTTTGGCTGTAGTTTAGTATTCAGTGCCTATTTCTTTCAAAACATCGTGGAAAAACAATTTTCACTAATACCTTTAACTGATTTAAGTTTATTACTTTGAAAATATGTACTCACTCGTAATGTGGAAAATAAATCAACTTAGCATATCAATAGATATAGAAATGAAAAAACCGGAGATATTGGACTAATTGGCAAATGAAATGCAGGAACGGAACCGTACTCACTTTGGATCATTAAGCAATTAGCAAACACAAACTATTTCCAAACAGATTAAATTGATAAAAATAGGAAAACTTGAAACGAATTGAACGGTTCACCCACTGAAGATACGTGTCGAGCATTGGCTGATCTCTAGGATGCCTGGTTTCTCATAACGGTTGGAGAACTCTGTCGAACAGAGTAAAATGACGGTCGCGACGTGCGCGGGCGCACGCCCGGCGACGTGCAGCGAATCCCAATGAGTCCAGGCAGTGCGGACTATATAACGCAGGGGCGGCCAGCCATCATCACAACAGCCACAGCTGTAAACCACACAACATCCTCTCCTATCAAAGGAACTATTTCGAGCTAACCATGAAGATCGCAATCTTCCTTGTGGCTTTCGTCGCTCTCTGCGAAGCTTACCCCGGCTACTACCCCTACTATGGAAACAACTACGATACCTGTAAGTGCAGCTTCCATTTAAAGAATAATTAAAAATATTTAATTAACAATCCATAATTTTCTCAATTTTCCACATAGTCAATTTTCCATCAAAAATTTCATGAATAAATTATAAATTCTTTTTACCAACATTTAAAACGAAAGTTCCAATATACTTTATCATTTCATCTAAAAGCATAACATTCTTTTGTAATAATATATAATGTCTTCGTACAGTGTCCTACGGCTCAAGCGACAGCAGTCGAGGAGGCATGGTGATGAGCCGGTACTTCAACCCGTACTCAGCGTCCCGCGGCGGCGCCGGCGGCATGGCCGCCATCATGTTCAAGCAGCCCGAGGACCAGTACCAGGCCCCACAGCCTTCCGGCCAGTACTACGCCGACAGGCGTCGCCAGACACAGGAGGAAAACTTCTATCCTCAGCAAAACGAGGTCTACCCAGCATACCCACAGGGCGCTGAGAAACCTGCGGCCACCGAGCTGACTGAGCTCGCCGAGCCAACAGAGAGAACAGCTGACTTCGCCCCCACTACCCTCAGAGCTACAGTCGTTCCCGAGCTAGCTGAACCTGAAGTCGAAGAGGTAGAGGAAACCGTCCAGAAGGCCAAGAAGAGGGTGTCCAAGAAGAAGCAGGTCAAGAAGCCCGTCGAGGACGATGACGACGAGGACGACTACCAGCCCAAGATCCCCGCCGGCTCGTTCTTCCCCATGTTCTTCGGCGGCAGGGCGGCCGGCGGCGGCATGCCGGGCGGAGCCACGGCCGTAGCCAACGCGTACAGCACGGGCCGCGGCGGCGTCGCCACCAGCCACGCCACCGCTTACGGCGCCCCCAGACCCGACTTCAAATACGGCAACAATTAATAAAGTGACAAGTTTAAATCCCTTCTAGGTGTAGAAGATAGCTATAGACTGTAAACTTAACTGCCATTTAAAATATATATATTATTAAAATTGATTCTGTGTAGAGCCATCTTGTTATCTTGTAAATAATAATTCATTTTAAATCAATACTTGCTTTATAGTTAATACGATATAGATGGAGCTCATGAATAGTAATAGTTCTAAGAACGAAACAGAGACGACAACAACGACAACATCTGTTATGTGCACGAATCAATGTTCTTTTTATTTTATCAGATTTAAATAAAATATTTTATGTTAACTTTGGTTCTTTTTATTTTATATAAGTCACACAATACAATTAATATTATATAATTAAATGCAAAAGTACAATTAGAAATGAAACTTTTAATATTTTTGTAAAAGAACCTATATTCATATATATCTTTATCCCTTAACATTTTCTTACAATTTAAATAAAATTCAAATAAATAAATAAGATATTATTAACACATAAATTGATCAGTATAATTCTCCATTCAATAAAATTAGTAATTCCAGCTTTATAACAATCGCGAATAATTTATAATACAAAACCTGATAACAATAGTAAAATACACGTGACTGGCTTAATCAAACTTAGGTAAATAATAACATAATATAAAAACACTGCAGGCTGACAACGATCAGACAATGTGGCGACACTGCAAATTCATACCTATGGTTTCACAATTTTCTTATTATTTATAATAATAAAAAAGATTTATAAATTCTAGGAACATCAAGTAAAGCGGAAAATATGATATTTCATGATCGAAACCTATAATTAAATACTGTATTATGTAGAATAAAACCATAACCATTAAAATTAAAGGTAAAGCTGATAATTTGGCGCAATACATAAACAAAACTAAATTATCTGATATTATATTTTTTATAGAAGTTAAAACTCTTTAGAACGGGCCAGTTAGAAATATTGCAAATGAAAACTTTTTTTGTATTTCAATTATAGAACTCTTTGGTAACCTAATGTAATTGCATTTATTTGTCACTGGTTTTTGAGAATTGGCGGCAAATCAAAATCTCTTGTTACACGTGAAAATGAACTTAACGCGAGAAAATTTTCGGTCAATGATGCGATGAAAGCGTACGAAAATGCCAGAGACGAAAATGCCCTAAGGAAGAATGGGCCCACTGCTTTTCTCAGTGGTGGTGGTTCCATCGAATGCGACGATGTGTAGAAAGGAACGGAGATTACTTCGAAAAACAATAAAAGTATTGGCAACATTAAACCGTTTTTTTATTTTCTAAAAAATTTTAGTGTTACCCACGTAGAACTGACGGCCATTATGGCGGAAAAGTTCTCGAGTTGTGGGCGTGTACGGAATGCGCAGCCTTAATTTTTGTTATTTACCTAAATAAAAAGTAATCAGTCGGGGATAATATATAAAAATTTAAATAACTAGTACCATATATTACCCCGAATATGCACTCTTCTTAAAAAAATACATAATATTTCTACAAATTGTACACCAAGGTGTCAAAATTAAATAAGAAGTATTAACTGGATTGTTCCGAAAACTATCGTTCGGTTTTTACACGCAGCATACATAAATAGCAAGCAGTCGAAGCGCTCATTAGTAACTTTACACTTGTATAGACATGGGGTCGGACTCCCATACTAAACACGCATTTCGTATGGACGAACCGTTGAGCGCTAATTAGGATATCTTCAAGCAAATCATACACTTTCGGTACGTTACGCTGTTTATTTGAAAAAGAGAGACAAAAAAATTGTTAGTTAGTAGTGCCAATTGAGGTGCTCGGTGGCGTAGTAGTTCGCCAATGCCTCGGTGGTAGTGGCCGTGGATGGGTGACCAAAACTTTGTGATCTCGAGCTCCTCCGTGCTTCTGAAGGCACGTTAAGCCGTTGGTCCCGGTCGCTATTGCAACTGTTTCTACCCACCAACCCGCATTGCATGGTGGTGTTATGGCCTATACTCCTCATGTGTTTCTCCATGAGGAAGGCCTGTGCCCAGCAAAGGACGTATAAAAGCTGAGAACAGTGCCAGTCACTGAAAAGATGAGGAGTTACAAATTAGCGTGGCATAGACATGTGATGAGATGGGATGAATGTAAAATATGGATGTAGGTAGATCTGGAATGAGAGAAAGACCAAGGAAATGGTGGAATGAGTGTGTGAGATGTGATATGAGAAGAAAAGAAATGGATTATGAACCAACAAGTGATGGAGTGGAGTGGAACAGAAAGACTTGTGTTGCTCGAAAGGGGTTTGATTCCTCACTGGGCTAGGAATTTTTCCGCTCGGTTTGGTTGGTTATCACCGTCATACCTAAATCTGTCGCCATAATAACAATAATATAATGCAATTTTATTTACACTCATGTTATAGTGTTCGAATTATGAACTCAGACTCGAACTCATGAGGACATACTTTTTAACACAGATTATAAAAACGAAAATTTTAAAATGGAAACTGTAACATAATGACCATTATGCAATAGGTTTGTCTCATTATGCAACACTTATTTTTTCTTAAAAACGCACAAAACAATGCAAATGTTTTAAAAATAAATAAAATTAATTAAATGTTTTTGTTTTATTTCTATGAATAATGAGTGTAGATAAAGTAGTGTATGTAACTGCACATAACTTGGTGATAAAAAACTCGCCAAGGCTCGTTTTTTAAAACCACGCTCGTGTTTTAATAACCTAGATTATGTGCATACAGTTACAAAATAGTTCATTAATGCAAAGGCAGCGAAATAGGCAATTGCAGGTCGAGTATGAGTTTGAATGATACGAGACAAGCAATTGCCATTTCAGCCGAGGCATATGTAGTGCTTTTCTTTAAAGAAATGCAAGGAAATAAAAAAAGGCCTTTTACATAATATATTTAATTTTATTAAAATAATAACAACGAACTCCGCTTTACGGCCTATTTTTATTTTATTTTACATTTTGTGCCGAAAGATAAATGCATATGTGGCTATACAGCCACGAGAACGCAATGTGAACGCTGTGTGTAATAGATTAAAGAGTTCTAAATTCAAACCGCACACCGTTTCATACAACATTGCCGGCATGCTCACGCGCCGGGATGTGATTTTGGTATTTCAGTCTACGTAAATATGTTGCGTGTTCTTTATTACTTTTATGTTCCGGCTATTAGGTAAGATAGCCAGTTTCTCAGTTGTTGAGGATTACAGGTGAAGCTTGCGTCCACCTTCGGCCTTATCGTCACTAATTACCATCAGGCGAGATGAAGGCCAAGAGGTTGCCTGTCATGTGTAAAATAAGGAAGAAGAGACCAAAACAAAATAGAACGAAAGTCGAACCAGTACTTTTTTTTTTACATATGACAGGTAAGCTCTTGGCCTTCATCTCACCTAATGGTAAGTGACGATAAGGCCGAAGGTGGAAGCGAGCTTCACCTGTAATCCTCAACAACTGAGGAACTGGCTATCTTACCTCTGATTGCCGGAACACAACAATGCTTATAACATTGTTATTATGGCGACAGATTTAAGTAAGACGATGGCTAGCTGCCAGGCGGGCTCAGAAGCCCTACCACCAACCAAACCGAGCAGAAAAACTTCTGCCCCCATGGGGAATCGAACCTGGACCTCCCGATCAACACCCGGTGGTGTGAACCACTAGACCAGAGAGGCGGTTAAAAGTATGTGATAGCTCAGTATGTGGCTGTGCGGCCTGCGGTCTACGCTGCTCTACAACAGCAAGCGTGTATCTGTAACCTACAATTGTATTATATAAACCAAATATACATACATAAATATCTCGATGCTGTGATGATTTTATTTTAAAGTGATAAAGATCCGATTCCGCTGTCACGGACGTAGTAAGAGAAGCGAGTTGGTGAGTTTTAAGAAAGCTTAAAAAAAGCTTATTCTCTTAACTTTTTCATTGCCAGTACGAGTAATAATAAATGAGTCAATAGTACTATACTAAAAATAATTTAAATTTAATATCGATGAGTCAATATTACTATACTAAAAATAATTTAAAATAATATCAATGGTCGCGCCTGACTGTCTGTGTATCCGGATCTTTGAGGCTACGTGATGATTTTTGATGCGATTGTCAGCTATTGTCATTACCAATCAAATAATTTATTAAGGCTCGCTGCACAACAAAAATAGCACCAATCAAATTTAAGCTCTCCTCCCTCTTGATAGATTTGATACAAATTATCAATTTACTTAAGGCGAAGGGATAGGCAAATATTCATAATGAGGTGTTTTTGGTACAGTAGTCTGGCAAAAATACAGCACAAGGGATGATCAGATTAATTGATGTTATGACATATATCATAAACTTGTTCGTGACGGTCCAAAATACTAGTAATTATTTATAGCAACATATGGAGGGCATTCAAAATTTTTCAATATATCATAATCTATCGAAATTTCTTTTACACTTATTTCTTTTAACGACGTTTCTGTTTATTATCAAACTCAGTTTACATATCCGTTACATTAATACCTAGTCTCCGACGGTGAGTTTTTTTAGAAAAGAGCACAAATTTATTAATTGCAACGTATTTTCCTGTAGCGCCTACTAAAATATTATAGTTGCATAATTGTACATTTGCTGGCAAAATTTCGTAGGCGCTTTTGCAAAGAAATGACATCGTTGCTAAGCAACGATTAATTAATAAACTTCCAACATCTTATTTGGCGAGAGCAAAATATTGATAATACTCTAGAGTAAGTATCACCCTCTTTAATTACCTTGCCTATCCCCGTCATAATGTAGATAATTGTACCTACAGATTTGTGTGCAACAACAATCGAGCTACCAAAAATTACTTCTCAGTACTAAAATGCACAGAGTAGTGGCCGATACAGAGTTTACGCAGGAATGACTGTTTTATTAATAGAAATGGGTTTTCCTAATGTTTTCTTTAGACGTGAAATTGTCACATAATTTAGTTTTTAAAATAAACAAAGAATGATGATACATTTTTACCACGTTTTTCTTAGCTTGCTTTCTTGTCCGTGGAGATCAAATCTGGCGTCCGATTGAGTTGAAATTTTACATTCAGGCTTGCTTCCAGTGACAATACAATATTGAATAAAATATATAAAAAAATACAAAAGGGTTAAATAAATCCTTTATATAAAAAAACACTTTTTACTAATGGCCAAAAAAGGGGAAAATAAATATATTGGTTAAAAGAATTTTCGAAAATTTTCTTAATATGATAAATAATTATATCAATAGGCATATGACTCAAAAATGCGCACCACGATTAAATTTTGTAACGTGGTTTTGTAAAGTTATTTTCAAAAAGTATTTTTATCCATTCAGTTCTGATTAGTGTTGTATTAATTAGCTTTTGCAATCATAAATTATTTTATTTATTTATTTAATGAACAAGATATAGTTACAGTTTCACACATAATCATTACAATGTACAGAAAACCTAAATAGATTTAAATAATTGCTTATAGTGAATTTGCCAATAATGAAATTAATAATAGCTGTTAAAAATAATTAATGCTAAATTTTACTTACTGCGCGAATTTATAGAGTTGCGTTCTGCTGCTAATATATGAAATAAAGCGACTACGCTGTTTTACGCCGCGCTTGCTAATGCTAATGTCGTAAATGCAAAAACGAATCAACGCGATTGTCACCGACTAGACCCGATCGCCCGCCGGCCGG
Organism: Parapoynx stratiotata; assembly: GCA_910589355.1. Taxonomy (NCBI): domain Eukaryota; kingdom Metazoa; phylum Arthropoda; class Insecta; order Lepidoptera; family Crambidae; genus Parapoynx; species Parapoynx stratiotata. The sequence goes on from OU342458.1 coordinate 2,923,519, forward strand.
AGTGCCGATTAACAGTTTTCGATAGCTAAACATTTTAAAATAATAATCTGATAATCAAACAAACAAACTAATATAACTTTATTTCATAGGCCAAACCTGGCACTTAAATCGTCAATATTTAACAATTTATAAATTAAAAAAATATATAATAGGTTGGGGAAAAAGTTTCTTCGCATTTTTTAATATAGTTTATTTACATTTAACTAAAGTATGTAGTTACCATTTTGTTCGATAACTTTTTGCCATCTTGTAGGTACGGACATGATCCCATTGCTATAGAAATTTTGGGACTTCTGGTCAAAATACCGCGACAAGTGGTTTTGGCAGTCCTCTCGTGATGTTAACCTGACACTGCATAAAGAATTCTGAAGAGACCGAAACAGGTGGAAATCTGAAGGTTCAAGGTCAGGACTATACGGCGGATGCATCAACACCTCCCAGCCAAACTCTCTTAATTTTTGCTGACTGGCTAAAGATGTGTGAGGTCTAGCGTTATCATGATGAAAAACCACACCCCTTCTGTTGATTAATTCCGGCCGCTTTCTCTCAACTTCTTGCTTTGATCTCATCAGTTGTTCGCAGTAGAGTTCAGAATCGATGGTCCTGCCTGGTGGTAACAGCTTATAATGAATAATGCCCTTCCAATCCCACCACACACACAGCATCACCTTGTTGCGAGTTAACCCGGGTTTCGCCACAGTCTGTGAAGCCTGACCGGCCTTTGACCACGACCTTTTTCGCACGTTCTTGTCGTACGTGATCCACTTTTCATCACCAGTTATCAGCTTCTTCAATAATGGTTCGGTTTCATTACGTCGTAATAAAGAATCACAAATGAGTACACGGTTCATTAGGTTTCTTTCAGTGAGCTCGTGAGGTACCCAAATGTCGAGCTTTTTTGTGTACCCAGTTTTTTTCAAATGCGCCAAAACTGTTTTGTGGACAATTCCCAGTTCTTCAGCTACGTCGTAACTACTGACATGCCGATCTTGCTCCACTTTTTCAAAAATGGTATCCATTTTATCTGTAAAATGGGGCGACCAGAGCGACGTGCATCTTTGACATCAAAATTTCCGGATTGAAAACGCTTAAACCAAATTTGTGCTACTCTCACAGACACTGCACTAGGTCCATAAACATCGCAAATATTTTTTCGCGGCTTGCGTTGCATTTTTACCTTTTTTGTAGTATAATTTTAAAATGTATCGAATTTCTTCATTAGATTCACTCATCTTGGCGGTACGAAAAACAAATGAAAATCACACATTTTCCTAATTTGAATTTGGAATTATGTTCTTTAAAATTTAAACTTTCAATGATACCAAAACCAGCCAGATACAGATAGTATAGCCAAAGATATTTTATTACAAGTTTATACATACTATAATGCGAAAAGACTTTTTCCCCAACCTAATAATTAAATAAAAAGTACATTTATTTTTGGTGTTTATTTATTATAGGCGTGCATTAGGGGAGATCTATGTCCAGCAGTGGACGAGTAGAGGTTGTTGATGACATTCTTAATTAAGGTTAATTACCGCGACCGCTTGTAGCAAGTACAACCACAGAGCATTGACTGTGTGGATATTTTAAAATAGCCAATCATATAATTATTGTCAGTATTAAATGTTTTACATAATTTCCATTACTCCATCAAAATAACATGCCTCTATGATGACGAACGATAGCAAATAACTATTTCCACGCCATTTTATCCTCCAGATAATCTTGGATTTTATAATAAACCTTTCTTCATTATTGTTTTTTAATATTAGGCTTAAATTTGTGAAAAGACAGTACTGTTATATTTGGTGGGTTTTTATTATAAAATTGAATACATTTCCCCATAAATGCACAGGCACAGCAAGATTATTTTTGCTTCTTGTATTTAAATTAAGGCATTCATTAGTTTTTCTTAAATGTGTGGTTATGTTTATAAACGTATATAATATTTTCATAGGGGAGGCAACAGTTATATATCAATTTAGAGTAACTCTCTGAGAGTAACTCTCTGAGTGAGTCTCGAGGCTTAAGTTTATAAATGGCTCGAACAGCTTTTCATATTCTCAAAATCAGCTGCTGACCCCCACAGCAACAAGTCATACGACAACACACTATGAAAATAACTTATGTAGACAAGTCTTGCCGCTTCAACGTCAGACAAGAGTCTGATTTTTTTACTGCAAAGGCAGGGGATCTATGTCTTTCTGACAAGGTCAGTATGTGTGGATTCCACTGTAGGCGTAAATCTATCGTTATGCATAGAAATAATAATAATAATACATTAATTAATATAGTTTAGCCAGTGTATGTTATTTAATTTAATTAAAATTTCACCGTTACGAGTACAAAACGCTCTTTATTTGCTTATTTATATTAATCCTTATCAAAATAAATAACTATAAGCATGTTCAAGACTGGTTCGATACCTTTTTATAACTTTTGAATTATTTGATTCTGACTGTCCGATCGATAGTTCTCGCGATTTTAAAAATTTATTCCTACGTCCTTTTCCATTATTAAATTATGAAAATTTAACTTGAGATGCCATATTATTTACGATTTTTATCAGAAAATATTGTTTTTATTGACAAAAAATAAAATTAATTTCGGACAAAACATAATATAATGTTCATTTTTTTAGTTCTGATCCTACTTGCACAAACAATTACAGTAATGATGATACAAAAAAAATACACTAAAATTCTTTAAAAAGAAAACACATTTCAGAGACAGATCAGGAAGATACAGTATCTAAAAGACAAAAAAGAATCGCGTGAAATTGTACATGTTCTTCTGGTTCTGGCTGTACGGCTGTAATTTTTGTACAGATAAGAGCACATCAGACTACCACAAAATAATTTATGTATAGATAATGAACTCAATTCTTACACAAAACATAGAGTTGGAAATCAATTGAGAAAACTTGATTTGATTTTGGATCCCATTACTATCAGGTTATTTCATTTACGAACTATCAATTGTACATTTAAATTTATTTCAAATCTTTAGTTTTCTCTGTCGATGAAATTACTCTGTGATAAACACTAGCCGTCATCTATGCAATACGGTGCAATGTGCTTTGCGACGCACCTCAAGTTTTCAATAGATGTCGCTGTCGCTCAATTTCGATTACGCCAAACGCTCAAAGTCATTTGCCTTACCTTTCGCCTTAAGATTTAAAACTAAATTCAACATTGGACGTGCCTACCTATTTAACTATATTGTTTTCCTCATTCGTGCTTGGCCTGCCGATAACATTTTGATTACTTTTAGATACCTAATAGGAATTTTATTCATGTTGATTGAAAAAATGGTGCTCGTCTGTATTGGATTTTAATAATTTAACAAAAGACTTACTCGAGCTTAAATAGAAATAGGCTAATATGATTTTCATATTGTTCACTGTATTTATTTCACTTTACTGCTTTACACTATCAATATTTTTTGCGGCCGTTAATTATTGATATGTTTTTTGCGTTGTTAACCAACGCATACTTATATGTCATACTTAGTTAAAAAATATTTCAGGTACCTTATTATTATTACTTAGTTATTGGAGAGAGAAAGTCTTAATGAAGTAAAAGATTCAATGAAGAGTTCGTAAAGTCGTTAGTAATTAATTATCGATGTTTTTATAAAAATGATTTTTTTTGTTAGGTTTTTTTCTTTTTGACTTTGCCGTCACTATTTATTTTCAGATTTAAGGTATTATGTTAATGGGTGACAATTATTACATAGATACCGAATTACTAGTATTTATAACATTAATTAGACTAACATAAAAACATTAATACCTCCAATCGCTCCTCATAGAACGTTGTCAGCATTATAATGCATAACAAACGAACACTTCAAGGTCAAATAAAGGATAATTACTATTTAGGGTGACCAATTATGGCCTACAATTGCTAAAAGGTGATATACCAGATTGTGTAATGATTAAAATGTATAATAATCTCGAATACAAAAACAATATTCGTTCTAAGCCTATATATGTCCCACTGCTGGGAATATAGGCCTTCCTCATGGGGGAACACATGAGGAGTATGGGCTGTAACACCACCACGCTGAAAAAAATCCCAATATTGTTTTTTTTCTGTTGTCAAAAACAATATTAAGATTCTATAAATGAATATCTAAAAAGCTGGAACTGGACCACGCACCTATTTTTTTTTAATTATACCTTCCAGTCTGGCAAGTTACGCAATTTATTTTCGAACCTACATAGAAAAGTAACGAAGTCTTGTTTATTAAACATATTATTATTTTAATGAGTTTTATTACATTTCGTGCTTGGTTGAATATAATAATTTTACATAAAAATTTATACAACGCGGGGTCCGCTAAAGTACCTCGGTATGCCCTTGTTAGGTACCTATGAAGCGATTCCCCCGACAAGATAGTTTTTTTTCGGGTTGGTGTTTTTAAATTTTTAATTTAAATTTTTATGTACAATTATTGCTAAAAACGAGGCGCGAAAAATTAAATTCATTATATGCTTAATACTAAACAAGACTTTGTTATTTTTCTTACACATACACACTTCAAATTTGTACATCCCTCTTTTTGCGTCAGGTGTTAAAAATTATTGACCATTACACAACAAGATTAATTATTGTCCGGCTACAACAAATGGCTACCCTATGACGTTTGTGACAGAAAAACTTGAGTGTTGGAAACTACAGTACAGCTGAGGAAGACCACAGATTTGTATAAAAACTTATTGTTTATTAATAATCATAATACACGATTACATCGTTATAATAGTGATATAAAAAGGGTGTTATGGAAGAAAAGAAATCAGTTTAGCACCGCATCAGATATGAAGAGGACGGCGATAAGTGTGGCTCTCTGCTTAGCTGTCAGCCTTGGGAACGGAGAAGGTGAATTTCACATCATAATTATAATACTATTAGTCTCAACTTGCTCTGACACACTTTAACAGTTAGGATCAAGTTGAGTAAGCCCTTTTGTTATGCCAGAGAGAACTATGACTCTCCGAACATCTGATTGGTTTTGGTAACCATTCCCATACAAAGGAGGTCTTATCTCTAATAGGGATGCCTTCCAGTCAACCCGTCACAGGTACAACGACAGGGGACAGGTTTATAATATGTTATACCTGATATTAGCTAATGCTTATCACATCTTCCGAAACGCAAAAGAAATTTGGAGGTTATTAAGCCCGTAACATAGAAAGCAATGGAAAGAAGTAGAAGTTCTTCCTAATTAATAAAATAAAATTATTTATATTTCAGTAAGGATTCGTCGTGGCTACGGGAGTGGTGCTCCAAGCAGCGGAGGATATGGCGGTGGGGGAGGCGGTGGATACGGTGGCGGCGGAGGCGGAGGATTTGGTGGCGGAGCAGGCTACGGCGGGGGCGCGGGAGGAGGCTATGGCGGAGGAGGCAGCTTCAGCGTAGAAGATGGAGGTAGTGGCATTGGAGGCCACGGCCCTGGCGCAGGTTTTGTGGGCTTAGAGGCCATCCGGGACGGCGTCAGTGGAATTATCAGCAAAGTTCACGAAGGACTTAGCAGTCTTGCAAAAGGAGCCGCCGCTGGGAGGAATACAAAATTTGTTAGCACTACATCTGAGGACGGAAAATCCGGAGGATTCGCCTTCACTGGTACTATTGATGGTGGAAAAGGAGGATATGGGGGAGGAGGAGGAGGTTATAGCGGAAATGGGGCTGGTTTCGGGGGAGGCTACGGAGGTGGCTCTAGCAGTGGTCTTGGTCACGGAGGTGGCTCTGCAGGGGGAGCAAATCATGGTGGGAGCTCTGGAGGCGAGGTTGGTGGAGGTGGGGTGCATCCTGTTGGAAGTTTAGGAGATGGTGCACATAATGGTGGAAGTGGTGTAAGTCATGATGGAAGCTTAGGAGTCGGAGTGGGTCTCGGAGGAGGCGGTGGAGCAGGATTTGGTGGAGGATTTGGAGGTGCCAGCAGCAGTGGAAGTGGGGTACATTCAGGTGGTTCAAACTACGGTGGTGGTTACGGAGGAGGAAAAGGAACACATGGTATTGATGACAAAGAAACTCATGGTGCTTCCAGTGGTAAATTAATAGAGCTCGCTGAAGAAGAGGGTGGTTCTACAGGAAGAGGATTCAGTACTGGAGGCGGTGCAGGTTATGGAGGAGGCTATGGAGGGGGTGGCGGCTTTAGTGTGAGTGGCACTGGTGGGCACAGTGGAGGACATGGGCACGGTGCCACAGGTGTGAAAGGTAGTGGAGGACATAAAGGAAGCGCTGGTTTAAATGGTGGGTTTGGCGGTGGATATGGTGGTGGCCATGGCGGTGGCATAAGCTTAAGCGCTGGGCACGGCGGTGAAGGAGGAGGCCACGGAGTTGGAATAGGTGACGGACCTAATTTAGGAGGAGGCAGCGCTAGCTTAGCTCTTGGCGGGGCTGCAGGCCACGGCGAAGGAGGTCATGGAAGCCACGGAGGATATGGTGGGGGCGCCGGGTTAGGAGGCAGTCATAGCTTCGGCGGCGGGTACAGCGGAGCTTTTTCTGCGGCTAGTGCCAAAGCTTCGTCATCTGCAAGCGCAGGCGGTTACGGAAAATGAAGTTGTGACCATACTTAGCAATTTAAGAAAATGTTCCAAAGGCCATATATGTCTATTATAATATTAGTTATTATATTGTAAAATAATTGATAAGATAATAAATATGAATAAATAAATAATGTGTAAACTGGACTTTAATTTCGATTACCTTTAGTAACACTCAGTTGCACAAAGATTTTTTAAGGACGACATTTGTTAATGAGACATTAAAACTTAAAGACGGTTAAATGATACGTTAAAAAGAGTCAATTTACTCGTACACACTACAAACATACACTTGGACATTAGATGAGGAATGCATACTCGTAATATCCAACGAATGGGCAATCGACTAATCAGAATATTTGTCTGATTTACGGTATCATATAACTTATTTTCCCCTCTTATCCTTTATACAATTACACAAAAAATTTAGATTTGTTTAAAGTGTTTAGTACTATTTAACTAGATAAATTTTAAAATGTTATTAGAATTGCTGTAACAGCTTTAAACATGTGAATCGTACAAAGAGCAACATTTTAACTCCTTTTCATTTCCTTTAAAATTCTTTTAAAAGCTTTTATTAATATTATTGATTGTACAAAAATCTGTACGATATATATAAAAAGGATGTGCACATCACATACCTCGAAGGGGTTGAACTAGACACAATGCACATTTATTGAGCCAATAGAATATTCAAATGGAAAAGGTGTCCTTTCCACGGCCTTAAAAAACAAACAAATAAAAAGTAGCTGACGCGTTGCATATTAATAGTCTAAGATACATACATACACATATAATCACGACTATTATCCCCTAAGGGTTAGAGACTAGGCAAAAGCACCGCAATAGCAGTCCACTGGCATAGTCCGCGCTTCACCAAACTGCGACTGCACAATTGCATCTGTACTCTGCGTGACAGGTGGTGATCCCGTCGCCGCTATAAGCTATTGGATGTTATGCAGTTCTAAGTCCATTAGCTTAAGATATTTTTAATTAACTGTGATCATCTTAGATCCTAACCTCAGACAGACCGTAGCCCTAGAATCTAAATCATTGCTACACAACAGAGTTTATTTAAACTCGATTTTAGTTGAATTATGCCAGTGTTTCGATAATACAAGTCTACTTTATCTTGATCTTTGTAAAGTAAAAAAGGTAATTATGTATAATCGTGTACAGTTTATAATACGTATGAAGATCCGTGTAGATTTTCATACATAAGTAGGTACTTAAAAATTATTAAAATTCTGTGCGGAATTCTGTTTTAAAGAATAGATGTGTTCGTTATTAAAAGGATACTATTTGGTGTACCCAGTGAATAAAGACTGAAGCAACCATTAGAATATTAAACACAATAATATTATTAGATGGCGTTTTAATTACTTAACATCAATCTATCAATGGAACAGATTAATGACGAATACTCGTACTATTATAATAACTAAAAAGCTGCAAAATTGCCTAAAATACTACGAATGTTACCTATTTTTATATGCGATAGCACTATTTACATATCTTTGTGTGTTTTGCAAAAAGATCACATTTCACCTAACTATTTTACAAGACACCTGAAAAAGTTCACTCATTTCATGACATACAGTTTACAATTATAATCCTGAAAGAAAATTTTGCCCATCATGCTATTACGAAATATTAAAAAAAAAGTTTAAGAGTACCTTTATTGAATCTACCACGGAGTGTTCTGAGGAGCTTTTTGACCACCCTCTCCATTCGAATCAAACACGCTTGCTAATTTCTGCAGGTCTTCAACTTGACATATAAATGCCAAAAAATGCTAGCGACGATATAGGTACAGTCAGCGTCAAATAGTTAGTGACAATCAGGATGTTGAATTAGATAGAGGTCAAATATCGATCAATAATATCGGTACATATAAAGTTTTCATATTCTTAAACACACAAAAGAGCTTCCATATGATATATAAGGAAACTCTTTTGGGTTATTAGCAATATGGAAACTTTATTTGTACCGATATTATTGACTTTTTGGTAGTGTAAAATTTATTGACCACCCAGAGTGTCACTAACTATTTGATGCTGACTGTACATATATAAAAGAAGACTGGTATGTCACTCTAAATACGAACCTACCTATTTGCAGTACAGCGTCCTAGTAAGAGTCAAACAAAATGTAGACAAATTCTTAGCTGCGAAAGTATACGCTGTAAGCAACAGATTAAAAACATTACTAACCACATAAAAGTACTATTTTTAACCTCATACATACCTCATACATCTTATTAATTACGTAAGTATATTTCCATCATCGCTATCAAATAGATACTCGTAAAAAAGAAAACAAAAAGTGGCCGGTGACCTCACCTATCCGAAGTGCTGCTCGAAGCTTTAAGCACTGTCCACAGTGGCAGCTCGAACGAAATAAAGCATCGTTTCACCTTTTTTACAGAGCTACGCTACGAAGCGGGCTTCCCATAGCCTGCGATATTGCAGACGGACGCAGACCATCCGAGAGTCCGAGAGAAGCGTCCGTGTTTGTACAGACATGTTTGTCCGATCCGCGACGAGTCGGTAACTTCAAAGGTGCGATGCGAGCGCGTTCGTGCTCGTCTATTACGGAATAAAATCGTATGATGAGACAGATCTATGTGCTCGTCTGTCCGTGGTCGTCAGCTGTGCGCCATGAATCTGTCCGTCTTTAATATCACAGACCGTGGGAAGCCTGCTTGACATCGATGCAGGAGTGAACGAACCATCCGAACATTCCAGAAAAACCTTGTCCGATAAAGCTTCGCCTAGTTAATCATAGAGTCCATCGCTGTATTTCGCCCGCCCGCTCGAAGCTGGCAGTATGATCTGCGCTTTATACTTTTTCTGTGTAAGTGTACATAGACTACAAAAAATCTAGGCATAGTCGAGGTTATAATATTTCGGCGCATTTGTTCCTGGAACAACGAAAAAACATTGAAGAAGTCCTTACAGTAATATTTAAAATAATAATTGTGCTTTGAAAATTATTGTAATAATGTTATTACGAGTATTGAAGAGACATCCGTGGCAAAATGGTTAGAACGTGCAGTTGTAAGTTCCTGCTTTCTTAATGGTTAGCGTTCGAATCCTTGTAGGAGCAGATTTTGGTACGAGCATTGTACCAAAGTCATGATTACACTAATAATATCTATGAATCCGTTACTGTAAATCACAAACATTGAGTTTATTGCCTGCATATTCTCTTAACAAGGCCTCCCGGTGGTGGTCGTCCTCAGCCTATATACGTCCCACTGCTGGGCTCAGGCCTTTCTCATGGAGAAACACATGAGGAGTATGGGCCGCAACACCACTGCTGGATCAATTTGGTTTGATGGGTAGAAACAATTGCAACAGCGACCAGGGCCAACGGCTTAACGACCTTCCGAAGCACGGAGGAGTTCGAGATCACAAAGTTTTGGTCGCCCATCCACGGCCTGACCATAGCGAAGGTATCTTTGCTTTCAATATCGAAAGCCAAAGTGTACTTACCAATACACCACCGAGCTTCTCATCCCCAGTAGTGAATAGAGCAGGCAAAAAAATATAGAGCTATAAACAAGTAGATAGGCAATACTTTGTTCATTTTATAAGGTCTTGACTTGTCATAAGAGTGTAATTGTTTATACCTTTATGATTAAATTATATTTGAATTTCCCCTTTGTAAAATTTTGTAAACTTTAAACCTACCTTTGTAAAATTTACATAAGGGACATCAAAAGCTTATGTAAATTTTACAAAGTAAGTACTAAAAGGCGATTACAGATGTATGTAATAAATACTTCTAAACGGACGACGTCGTAAAATTCTGAGGATGGATGGACACATATTTTATAAACTTAATTTTCCCTAGTCAACAAAATTTTTAATGAAAACCAAAGCAAAAGCTAGATTCAAATAAAATAAAGACGTTTTCTTTTTACGGCAAATTATTTTTATTAGGTCCATGTCAATAATAAATCGTATGCTTAGTACATGTTACATTTTCAGAGTAAAAGACACATTAAAACCGGGCAAGTGCGAGTCTGACTCGCGCAAAGGGATCCATACCATTATCTACAGTAAAAGACGAAATGTGCGTGTTTTTAAACAGGACAAACAATTAAAATTTTTGTATGTGGGGCCCATATATTAATTATATTCAGCGTAAATTATAACTCAACATTCTGTGCATATTTCAAGCATCTACACTGGCCGTCATCAATATCGAGCAAAAACGAGCAAAAAAAACGTTTGTAGTAAAAACTTTGTTGTAGTCTTACCTTGTTATACATAAAAAATAATAAAGGCTTATTAGGCCTTTTTACTTAAAAAGTGATTTGTCACTTTCTTTCTAATTTATATTTGTGTTTGAAAGAAGAAAACAAAACACTCAGTAACTAAAATAGGTTTATTGACTTTATTATTTTTTATGAATAACACGGTTAGTCTCCTGGTCTTATTGGGATTAATATTGGGACCCTATACCTATGTTTTACCCTTTGGGTACGGAACTCTAAAAATGAGGAAAAGTTGTCTTAGCACAAAAACTACGAGAGGTTCAGAGAACTGTATCATTTTTTCTCTTAAGTTTCACTCCTTTTGCGTAGTACATGAATGTTTTTGTTACGCTTCGCTGAACTAGAAAAAGTGACGTGATAAAAAATTTATGATAATTAGGAAACCTCTATAGACTGGCTGGACAAAGTAATTCCCCTGGTGTTTTAGGAACTAATAAGCCTAATTACACCAATAAATATTTATTTTAATTCCTTCCAGGTAATTCTTTTCTCAGTTCCTTTCCTCATACAGTTCTTTTATAATGGTAATAGCTAAGTAAAATAGCATATTATTTTATGAAACATGGAGATGATTTTAATCAGTAATTTTTTTTCCTAAGGGATATCAATTGGTCGCGAGGATCGGACCTCTATTTCACCCCTTTCTGCAGCAGTACAATTCTTTTGCATTTTTGTCCTTGAATAAACTATTTTTTTTCTTTCTTTCAGTGCATATATTGCTGTGCTTGGGTTCCTGTTTTATAGGGGCTTAATCTCATTTTTATGAGGACCGCGATGACTGCAACCGCGACGCCCTACGTGGTCGAGTGGTCTGTACGCCGGTCTCAAGGCGTCGTCATCTCGAGAGGTTCTGGGTTACATCCCCGTTACGGGCAAATGTTTGTTTGATGAATACAGGCACTTGTTCACCAGTCTTGGTTGTTTTAAATGTATATTCTGATGTACCTATATAATATTTAACTATTAAATATAATATAGGTACATTTATCTGTCATATAGTTTCCGTAACACAAGCAGCATTAGTTGCTTAAAATGGGGCTAGTTGTTAAGTGTGATTGTCGAAAGTTATTTATTAATTTATGATGACCTGTTATGTTAGTCAAGGAGCCGGTAGAGGTTTAAATTAGGTTGTACGATGAAGTGTGTGTTTGTTGTATAGCTTGATAACAACCTTTTACAGAATTGCGGCTAACGGGAGCCGCACCACACAAATATAATATATCTGATATCCATATGTGGCAGTCCAATCCGCACGTGATATAAAGCGGCAATAGAAAGAAAAGCATGCTTTAAGAATATACAACTGCCTCTCTGGTCCAGTGGTTGACACCACCTTGTGTTGATCAGGAGGTCCGGGGGTACATGAGTTTTTGTGCTCGGTTTGTTTGGTGGTTTGTGTGGTGGTTGGGTGTCTGTACCCGCCTGGCTAGCTACCACCGTCTTATCTAAATCTGTCGCCATAATAACTATTTTATAATCCTAAACCATTGTTGTGTTCCAAGAATTAGGGATATGATAGTCAGTTCCTCAGTTGTTGAGGAATACAGGTGAAGCTCCATCAGATGAGATGAAGGTCAATTTAAGAGATTGCCTGGCATAATAGTATAAAAAAATACTAAAGAGAAAGTAAGGAATATAATACAGACTGAAAAGTACTACCTAATAAAATATCCAACTGGCAAATATTACGTAATAAAATATCCAGCAGTGGCTTAAAGAATATGATACGGACTTAATACAAAAAAAGGAATATGTTGATGGCAATATTTTCGCACCGCAACATCTATACAATAGGGGTAGGGGTAGGCAGAGGTGTTAAACTCATTTCGCCTGATATGTTAGGTCCCCATGTTACAGGTGGCGAGCTTGTAGCCATGCACCGGGCACAATGTGAGGCAAGCGATATTTACAATCAACTGTACATAAGTTGTATTCAAACTCAGTGGTACAGGCGGTAGGATCGAACCCGCGTTTCCCGCGGCCTCTCGAACGAGTAGTTCCCGTCCGTCCCAAGTCGGAAAAACAACATAAAAAGGATAACAGGACAGGACAGGAGGACATAAGAGGTATTCCTCAAAGCACACTAATTTTGAAGCGCACCGAATAAAGCGCACCTATATTATTTCTCGAAGCGAATCCTTTTAGCGTTCCAGACAGCAATAAAAAATATTAAAAATTTATTGCTTTATAATTTTATTTTAGACAGACAGTGCATGTCACGTTTGAAATGTGTTGCTGGCGTCAAATGCTGAGGATACCTTCGACAGCGCACCGCACCAAATGTCTTGATCCAGACGGAATTGAAAATTCAGGGATTGAATTCAAAATTCAGCATTTTGCATTATTTTGGTCAAACACCCACCCACCACGTAGAGGCCTGGATAAATTCGAAAGACTAATTGTGAAACAAAGGCCCAGAGTCAGAAGTCCCAAATGTTGGTCTGACCAGATAAGCGAACAGCTGGAGACACCTATCAGCGTCACTCTCCGTCAGGCGGCTGATTATGATACGTGGCGAGGGCAAATAAGGAAAATCATAAGTCATCATAATTTATCAAGCACCAAAACTATATTTCAAGGAGAAATATTATTTTTGATAACATCGAACAAAGCTAATTCTTCGAAAGATAGATTTAAAAATATCAGACTGATTAGATTGCCCTTGCTTTTGCGCAAAAAGTTCAGCGGCAACAAAAACTGAAGAGCTACATCTATATTTGTTTCATATCAAGTTATGAATTATGACATAAGCTGTTCAGTATAAAAGCTCCGGCGACCTGGGATAAGGTACAGTCGCAAGATGGCACGCTTTGCGATTATTGCCCTGACACTAGGAGTTATCGCCTGCGCATACGCAGCTCCAGGTAAAAATGCCACTTTGTTATTCCCAATTTTCTTATTTTATAAGTTTCCATGGAAGAGTTTCCTGAAATAAGTTATATACACATACAGTTTGTTTCACTACGAATATTTTCAAAGATTTTTTGGAAACATTGAGTGATTTGGATAAAGGTAGTCTAGGGTACCCTTCAGCAAGATGGAGTAATGATTTTCGCCAATGCATGGCTCAGGCTCGCCACCTGTTAAATGGGGACTTAACGTATCTGGCGAAATGTGGGTGCTGTTCACCACCTCTGCCTACACCTTCAGGGAAAAAGGCGCGATGATAATATGTATGTTGTAATTCCTTTGAATTTTTTAGGTTATGGAGGTGGTAGCCACGGTAGTGGCGGATTCGGAGGAGGTGGTGGCGGCGGCGGCGGCTTTGGAGGAGGCCATGGCGGCGGTGGAGGCCTAGGAGGCGGGCATGGCGGCGGCGGCGGCTTAGGAGGCGGTGGAGGCCTAGGAGGCGGGCATGGCGGCGGCGGCGGCTTAGGAGGCGGTGGCGGATTCGGAGGCGGACACAACGGCGGCGGATTCGGCGGCGGCGGCCACGGTGGTGGCGGACACAGCAGTGGCGGATTCGGTGAAGACAGTGGATTTGGAGGCTCTGGCGGCTTTGGAGGCGGTGGCCAAGGCGGGCATGGAGGCGGCGGACATGGAGGCGGTGGACATGGAGGCGGTGGACATAACGGCGGTGGACACGGCGGACTTGGCGGCGGCGGCTTCGGCGGAAGCAGCGCTAGTGCCAGCGCCAGTGCCCATGCTGCTGGTGGTGGCTATGGCGGACACAAAGGAGGCTATGGGTAAGACATAAATAGTATGAAAATTTGATTCCATCTTACCTGAAGTATCGCAATAATGGCTGAAGCAAGACATAAATATAGCATCAGCCATCCCAACCTTGTTGACTTGCATTGTGCTTTTATTTAATGTATAAGTTTGTCGTACTCACCACTTATATAAATAAAAAATTTAAAAAAAGCAAATCATCACGCCGCTTTCCCCGAAAGTGTAAGCAAAGAAAAATACCACTACAAATGACTTTTGGATATCTTGGCAGAAAAACATTTAAGTGTTTAAATAAACGGCAACATAAATTGGATGTGGATTTAAATCAGTAAAGATAGATATAAGTAAAAATTTTTATATCTGATCATTTTCTTCTTTATATATACTGAAAATATTTTATACCGTGCTTATCTAATGTAAATTTGTCAATTGTTCCAGCCGCTGATCACCAACACCAAATCCTGCCAGTATCTGGAAGAAATGACAACCCAAAAGCTTAATGTGATATTTACATAGATACTGTTATGATCTATTTACTATATCTTCCCACATCTTGTACATATGTACTTACATCAATTACATAGCAATAGTTAGTTTATTTTTTGTTTTCATTAACCTTACTTATATTAGGTCCTTACCTATGAAATTGGTGCTTTGTATAGAGATTTTGGGGATGTCTGCATTTTACATACTAACATTTTATCAGTTTTCTTTACAACGACAAATCCAGAGACAATAATATTTGGCATGTATCATTAGACAAGCTTTAGCAATATGTGTGTGAACACGCTTGATAAAAATTATTCATCGTTTTTATGTTAATTCAAATCAAATGATGTATTCGGGAGGCAGTTAAAAATAATTGTCTTTGTGTCTAATTTTAACACAATTAAACTTACAAAAAATTATCAAATTAAATAATACGAGCTCAAATATATGGTCTATTTTTAGAAGAGGCAATTATTTTATAAGAATGTTCTGAAACTTAATAGTTACGGACAAATTGCTAACACAGAATAAAAACACCAATTTCATAGGTAAGGACCCAATATTTACCTTTTTATAACATTTACGTTACAGCTATGATGCGTCCGGCTAAACATAGGATCTTCATAAATATTTCTTGTTGATAATAAATTTAACCCCAGATTTTAATAATAAATGAGACCAAAATGAGTAATAATATGTGAGGAGATGAAGAAGAAGGCTACCCTAGCCACTATCTCCTAGCTAGCTTTTCAGTTAGCTACCTCTTTGTAGCTAAAAGGGAATACGAGTCAAATAAACCAATTAAACCAATAAATACTGAATGTATTTATAGTTTTAATCTGGAAAATTTTTACAATTTATTAAAAACTAGCTGTTGCCCGCGACTTCGTCCGCGGTTTCTATGGTTTTTTCACTATCCCACTGGAACCCTTTAATTTTCCGGATTAAAAAATATCTAAGATGTTGAACAGGGATATAAGGTATCACCATGCAAAATTTCATTAAAATCGGTCCAGCCATTTCGGAGACAAGGCCGTACAAACAGACATACAGACAGAGAAACAAAAATTTTTTTTTTTGTTTTTCTCTCTTTTTATCCCCCTGACTTGATTTTAAGCATTTTTTTTCTATGTACAGACATTCGACCTCTACAGTTTTATTATATGTATAGATGTTACACACAAAATAAATTGTAACTGGTGTAGTTACAATTTATTTTGTTTGAAAGATTAGGTGAAAATTTTTTCGTTCCCAGTCTATATACGTCCCACTACTGGGCACACGCCTTTCTCGTGGAGAAACACATAAAGTAAAATAATTTAATACCTTTAATATTCTGTTTCTACATTGGATTGCAATTCAACAGAAAAAGGAAACAAGACATGAGACACTACCGTTAGTCATGTTTCAATAAAAAATCAATTTATTCAATAAATTAATCAATTAGGGAAATTCAGTAGTAAATAAACTCTTAATAAAAAATACGAGTAGGTTTCACCGCATTCAATTTTAGTTTTAATTAACATCAAAATCGTCAGAGAACTAAAGTTAATGATTGTAAACCTAATCAATTCTAGTGCTTCGAAATGAGTATAAAACTTGGATTTTCACAGAAAATAATTACATGTTATCAAGACTCTGAATCAAAATGGTGAAAATGGCGTTGCTTCTTGTGACTTTGGCTGTATTACTATATATTCATGAAGTACATGGTCAGTAGCGATATATTTTTGATATCTACATGTCTAATGATTAATAAAAGGTGTATGACCAAGTGTTCATTTTCCAAAATAGTGCTTCATTTGGTTAAAATATTTTGGAGACGTTCTTTTTGTTGCATTAGTTTTTGATTTTGAGTGATTCGAATGCTTTGATTTCGAAGTTGAAATGTTAGTGATGGCTTGTTAAACCGTTGGTGCTGGTTGCTATTGGAAATTATTTTACTAGAGTAGTAGTATTACGACCCAGCTTCAGTAATACAACAACCCAGATCTGATTTTCAATACAACAATTTCAATTTACAGCCGGTAAGGATCGTGATGGTGATAATGGCCAGAACAATAAAGGAGGAAAAGACCACAAGAATGAAAAGGGAGATGCCGGGAATGAAAATAATAAAGAGAAAGGCAATGATAATGGGAAAGAGAAAAATTGGGCAAAAGGACATGACCATGAAAAGGGACAGGACAAAGGGCACGGTGAACGCAAAGGGGGCGTCAAGGGGAAGGGAGATTGGCACAAAGGAAAAGGTCATGACTACTAAAACCAAAATATAACCAGCATTACCAAAACCAGAAGGAATAATAAACTAAGGAAAAGCTAAGAAACTTCTGTTAGTGTAGCATAGGTATTGTGATGGAATAGGGACTTAATTTACGCTTCGACTATTTTAGAACCACTTGATTATTTTGACCGTGCACTTTACCTTTGCACATACGTAATTAGTAAAGAATATAGATACATTGTAGCTACAGGAAATTAATAAAATAAACCTTTTTAGCAGCACAATTTTTGTTTAATTTGTATAGTGCAATAATAATATTCTTTCCATGGAAGTACATAATGACTTCTAGAAAAAGAATCAAATGTTAGACTATAGTAAAAAGTGTTAGGTAACCTCAGTAGGTAACGCATGAACGCGCATATGCATAAGGAAAAACTAAGTTAAGCATAGATGTAAGAATTGCAACTGAAAAATTAACCATTCATTGAAAACATAAGTGCTTGATGACCTCCGTGGCCGAGTGGATTAGGCGCCGTTTTCGTGGTGTACCAATCTCTGATGTTCCGGGATTGGGACATATTTTTATAGTTCATAATATTCATATAAGTGGGGACGCCTTGAGACCGGCGTACAGACCACTCGATCACGGAGGTGATCCTTGAAAGTTTGAATTGAAAAAAAACTAAAAATATGAGATATTTAAAAAAACAATAAACGATCATATGTTGATGCACTGAGAACACCTACAAATAAAAAAAATCACTCAGGTACCGTAACACAAAATTCAAGGGTAGCCAGACAAGCGACTGATGACCACGAATTACTACGTCTATGTCCTTTTTCACGTCAATCACCAAAGAGTTCAATAGACCATGACAGCCAGTGCGTGGATAATTTTGCTCATCATGCATGCACATGCATCCTGTGTGTTACATGTTCTATTTAAGTCTGTACATTATGTATTTCACCTCAGTCCCTGGTCATCATGTCGACGATGTTGATAGTGCTATTAGTTGTGCTAACTGCTGGATTCACTGTAAATGGTAATAGTTTTAGACAAAATATAAAAGGTTGCTCAACTAGATATGGAGTCACGTAACTATAAAACCGAGTTTGGATGGATAGTCACTGCACTCTTGAAAATCATCGTCATCTAAGGAAAGAATACTACAGTATTTCTTCCCGTCTTAGGTCAGTTTCTTTTAGAACTCGATGCCTCGTAATGGGTAACAGGGGGCACAGAGTTGTTAAAAAAAGGACACTCTTATAGTGGTTCGACGATCTGTGTTGTGGAATTCCTAGAGGGAGGACATTGGGCCTGTTTCACAATCGATAAGTCAAGTCATAATTAATTACTTGACAAATAATTTATTTCTTAATTATATCCCTCCAATAGCGTGCTGTACGTTTCACAGATAATGTTGTGATTAGCCTTACTCAGACACTGTTTCAGGATTCTTTTTGCATTGAACTGTTAGCGAAAACTCTTAAAGCCTGCGGTAGCTGTACTGTAAAAGGCAAATGTTACCTACTGTGTTAAGCATAAACTTTCAGTTAGATAAATAGATTGTGAAATAAATGAATAAATAGATATTAGAGTGCATGTTACAGTAAAATTTTGAAATCTAGACGCCACAATTGGCGGTATTATCGCTAGGCAGCGCTCTTTTCCAGACAACCTGGCAATAAAGATATAAATAATTATACAGGTACACAAGACACGCAGTTTTACTCCTAAGGATCAAACATTTTCTTTCATTTAATCCTTTGTAGAGCAGATCTGTTTACGCATTTCATTAGGTAAGCGGATCGGACGAAGCACTCATGTCAACAGACCCATCGACAGAAGCGTTGAAGGCGACACTGAGAGTTTGGAGGATTCAGTCGATTTGAGTGGCGAAGACAGAAGGTAAATAAACGGTTTTATCTATGCAATGAGATCGGAGGAAAATATTATAAACTCTTTAGGCCCGGTCAGAACACCAGCGCTGATACTAATTATCAGATGCAGCATATGCTGAGGCCGGGTCCTAATTGACCACTTTGTGTTTCTGTATGCTGTTAGTTATTCCTTCTCTTTTTATGTTGTAAGTATTTGTTGGTCAATTAATGTTTTTCTCTCTTTCTTTCTTTCTTTCTTTCTGTAGTAATAAACATAACTTAACTAGCAACAACAACAACATAACATTTTTTTTTTTTTAATTTACTTGTCTTATATTTATTTTACGTTCCCCGATCATCGTTTTTGTCACATCCGTAAAATTTTATTTATGTATTATGTGTTGTTAGTTATTTATATATCGGTATAATATTATTTATTTTATATATTTATATATATTATTTTATTGATTATTTTATATGTATATATTGTTAAGTACACGTGGCTCAGTTTACTCCTCAGCATTTTTCCTGCGCAGGTGGGTTGGAAGACATTTCTATTAGGAATAAGCCCTACTTTTTGTACTCAGTTACTTGTCTTCTTTTGTATTGCTTATTGTATTTTTTTTTGTGTGTGTACAATAAATTGTTAAATAAAAAATAATAATAATTTCTTCATTTCAACAACCGCCACGATAGGGCACTGGTCGAGACCGTATCTTATAGGGTTTTCCTCGTAACAACGGCAGTGTGTGCTGGTATATAGATACACACATATTATTCAAAGAATACTTCAAAATACCCAGTAAATAACGCTGCCAATTTAACTAATTGTTTTTGTAAAAAATAATATTTATTAAAGAACATTATTACTGATGGTTAAATTATAAAAATACAGTTTTCTCAGCAAAAATAAATTGATTTTTGACTTGATTTTGAATAAGTGATTGACAATTACCCCTCTTATTCATAAGCGCTGTATAAGTTTTAAGCAGCAGTTTTACTATGGTTACGCTTAAAACTTTAATAGCGTTTATACAAAAAAAGAGTTATTATTAATTAAAATTATTACTGTTATATTTTTCAGTGGCAGCCCCGAGCAAAGCTGCCTTACAGATGGGCGTCTGTCACAGGAGCCTGCGCATGGGCAGAAAACGTACACGCGGTCATCGGCCTCCGCTTCCGCTTCCGCCTCCTCTTTCTCCCAAAACCAGAGGAAAAATCTTATTAAATAAACTTATTTTAATTTATGAAGTGTTTAAGATAAAATATACTATATTTTGAATTATTAGGTTGGGGAAAAAGTCTTTTCGCATTATAGTATTGTATAAACTTGTAATAAAATCTCTTTGGCTATACTATTTGTATCTGGCTGGTTTTGGTATCATTGAAGTTTAAATTTTAAAGAACATAATTCCAAATTCAAATTAGGAAAATGTGTGATTTTCATTTGTTTTTCGTACCGCCAAGATGAGTGAATCAAATGAAGAAATTCGATACATTTTAAAATTTTTCTACAAAAAAGGTAAAAATGCAACGCAAGCCGCGAAAAAAATTTGCGATGTTTATGGACCTAGTGCAGTGTCTGTGAGAGTAGCACAAATTTGGTTTAAGCGTTTTCAATCCGGAAATTTTGATGTCAAAGATGCACGTCGCTCTGGTCGCCCTATTACAGATAAAATGGATGCCATTTTTGAAAAAGTGGAGCAAGATCGGCATGTTAGTAGTTACGACGTAGCTGAAGAACTGGGAATTGACCACAAAACAGTTTTGGCGCATTTGAAAAAAACTGGGTACACAAAAAAGCTCGACATTTGGGTACCTCACGAGCTCACTGAAAGAAACCTGATGAACCGTGTACTCATTTGTGATTCTTTATTACGACGTAATGAATCCGAACCATTTTTGAAGAAGCTGATAACTGGTGATGAAAAGTGGATCACGTACGACAAGAACGTGCGAAAAAGGTCGTGTTAAAAAGGCCGGTCAGGCTTCACAGACTGTGGCGAAACCCGGGTTAACTCGCAACAAGGTGATGCTGTGTGTGTGGTGGGATTGGAAGGGCATTATTCATTATGAGCTGTTACCACCAGGCAGGACCATCGATTCTGAACTCAACTGCGAACTACTGATTAGATTAAAGCAAGAAGTTGAGAGAAAGCGGCCGGAATTAATCAACAGAAGGGGTGTGGTTTTTCATCATGATAACGCTAGACCTCACACATCTTTAGCCACTCAGCAAAAATTAAGAGAGTTTGGCTGGGAGGTGTTAATGCATCCGCCGTATAGTCCTGACCTTGCACCTTCAGATTTCCACCTGTTTCGGTCTCTTCAGAATTCTTTAGGCAGTGTCAGGTTAACATCACGAGAGGACTGCCAAAACCACTTGTCGCGGTATTTTGACCAGAAGTCCCAAAATTTCTATAGCAATGGGATCATGTCCCTACCTACAAGATGGCAAAATGTTATCGAACAAAATGGTACCTACATACTTTAGTTAAATGTAAATAAACTATATTAAATTTTTTTTTTAATTTTCTTAAAAAATGCGAAGAAACTTTTTCCCCAACCTATTACTTCGATAATAAATAATAAGCCTCGTAAATTTCACGTTGGATACAAGTCCACGTCAGGATAAAAATATTACGCATGATCATATCAACATAAACTTCTGGAGACATATTTGGGTATAGGTTTCCCCCAAAAATTTCCATAAGAATCCTGCGCTGCTAATTTCCAGGCGGATTTCTTCTATAAATCCTCAGTCCCCCGCGTGTGAGGTCTACCAACGCCATGTCTTATAGCCATGTGACTACCAAAATAATCACCTTTTATATAAAGAAAATCTCATAAATTATTCTAGACCACTAAGCGTTATTTCAGAATATGTAGGTACCTATCGCCGCCACGCTATCGGTGGAACGCATACACCAACGGCGCGTTTTGAACTGCGTGAGTATGTTACGCAGCTACAATCTCGTGTGATTGCAATTAGCGCCTTTTTTACATATGACAGACAAGTTCTTGGCCTTCATTTCACCTATAAGAAAAATTTTACATAGTACCTAAGGGACACTTGCAGGAAATATTAAACCTAAGTAGTTTAAATCTCGATTTTGTCCATTTCTGACATAAAAATTACAAAATCGAGTTTAAATCCCAATTAAAAATTTCCTGCAATTGGGCCTAACGGCCTGGCCACAGCTATTGGCGGTGTGGGGCGCGGTGAGCGGCGCGTTTCGCGGTGGTATACCACAACTACACTAGTAGCGACCACGGCGGCGTCAGCGGTGGACGTATTTAGTGAACGGCAAAACTTTTAAAAATGCCCCTATCTAAAATGGCACGGTAAAAAAATATAACTTAAAAAACCCGACTGCGTAAAAAGTAAACCAAACTACGTACCTAATAAAAATAAAACTGAAAAGAAAAATACAAGTAATGTAATCGGGAAGTATGAAGAATAACTATCAAGGTAATTAATTAAAAAAATTAGTCTATAGTATCTTAGACAGTCGGGACCCATTAAAATCTAGAACGGCTCAAACTCCAATAATGGGTCCCGACTGTCCTAGTTACTATAGACTTAATTTTTTATTTAATTACCTAGATAGTTATTTCGTCCCATATTTTTTTAATAATATGCCGATATTTATGATGTGGATGTTTTGACATCCATATTGCTGGTCTACTTTGTATTTCACAAATAAATTGTTAAATATCCATTTTTATAATTTCAACGCGCGGTAAAAACAAAATTATTTGTTTCGGTCGCGCGGTGCCTGAACCCGTCCACCAACGCCGTCGCGCGCGCCGCTCGTAGCTGTGGCCGCCTCGATACTCGCTAGTATATTGCCCGCCCGTAGCCACCCCGTGGCATACTTCATATGTTGTCTACCATTTGTTTTCACCGCCTACCGCGTGCCGCGCCTCACACCGCGCCGCGATTCGCGCCGCGGCTGTGGCCAAGGGGTAAGTGAGTCCAGTGCATGTTTTATCAGGTATTAAAAATGTTTAAGGGTTTTGGAACATACATTTGCGTCGTCATGTAATTGTATATCTGTGTGACAGTACCAGTCAACCACAAACTACGGCGACTTTTTCACGATTAGTATTCCCTAACTTTCTGAGCTGATCCACAGCACGCGGGCTGCCTTGCCTCACCGCGCCTACGCGGGTTATATTTACACAGCTAGTGTAGAGCTAGGTCGGGCCACGTGGAGTCGGGGTGTACTAGGTCGAATCTGGGTGATGATTGCTAATAAAATTATGCTTAATGATTTAAGGACTACCAAATGTTATGCCACATGAAGTTAGGGATGTCCATAGTTATGCTTTATAATCATGTGCCTATATATATAGCCGGCTATACGTCTTGAATATTATGCGAAAAAAATATTATACGACATGAGTATTATGCTATTCGATGATTTTGCCAATAGATGTATGACAAACGACGCTATGCAAAAATATACGCCCCCATATAAATACAATCTGTGCGGAGCAGGAAGATATGTGTAGATAGGAATATTGAACAAAATGCACTATTGAATTGTGGACATTCTTTATTAAAATTTTCCTAAATAGTTAACAATAAAAAATAGAAGGGTATTAAAATATCTTACAAACTAAAATATCACATCGCCGTCATGAGGATCCAGACTTTTCTTGCCGTGTAGGTGTTGGTTTTTTTTAATTCGATTCATTTCTGAAACAAACCCAGACATCAGTCTCATCGAACAATCTTTCAACTGCTTCTACAGGAATAATCAAAATTTTAGAAAAATCAAGCAAATGCTTTACTCGAGTAACAAAGGTTATATTATATTATGGAAAAATAGGAATCCTTACTAAAAATCCAAATATATAACCCAAAGTGTAAAAAAAAATATTTACAACGCGTGCGCTGCAAAAATTATTGATGATAGAATAAAATGATGTACTACAACTTTGTAGAACACATCATGATTTACAATAATGTCGCGACAGCATATGTCTAACTAGTATAGTTCAGCCCAATAAGTTTTTTTTTTATTTTAAAAAATTAATTAAAATTTCGTCGCTTTTTCTTTTTGCTTTTTCTTTGCATCTTGGTGTTAATCTTTATCAAAATAAATTACGTCATGGTCAAGACTGCTTCAATACCTATATATAACTGCTTGAATTATTTTATTTGGATATTCCATTAAAATGATATCTCGAGATTGAAAATGTAAGTATTGTAAAGTCTATACTAATACGAGTATTGAAAACAGGAAACCTGTGTATTGTACTCAAAGACTTCAGGAGTCAATTTAAATAATCCTTTTAGCATATGAATGCTGCATTATTCCAGATTAACATAGTCAATAGCATATTTTATGTTTACCCTGGGATATTGACCCGCTAGCGATGTTGAAGATGTTTTGGTAAGGTGCGGTAGTTTTAAACGCGAGGGAATACGTCCCGGGACTGAAAAGTCCAGACGGCTGACGTGACTGGGTTTAGCAGAGGATTTCAAGGACGTGGCGACAGCGGCTGGAGATGCCAGGATACTCTAGATCCTGGCTGGAGTTGCCAGGATGCTCTGGATCCTAGCGGGATTCTCATCAAGCCTGGAGGAGTAGATGGGCTAGCGGAATGAGCACCTATCATTTCATCTGGTGCAGTTACTTACGGGACATGGTGCGTTTGGAACCATATGCATAGGATCGGCAGAGGCCAAGCTCTAAGTGCCATGAGTGTAGTCACGAGGAGACGCAGTCCAGACGGGAGAGGTTGACATCCATATGAAGGGACTCAGTGACATCCATATGAAGAATGTCCGGTGGGAAATCTTTCATCCCTCCCCTCCTCATCAGCCCTCATTAGGCCACTGCTAGACATAGACCTCTCCCAATTTGCGCCATTTTACCCTATACACGGCCTGCTGCATCCAGCATCTGCCTGCAGCGCTTCGCAGATCATCACTCCATCTTGCCGGAGGGCGTCTTACACCACGCTTGCCGAGTCGCGGTCTCCACTCAAAAACCCCAATGGAAGTCGGTTGTCCAAAAGATATGGCCCGCCCACTGCCACGAAAATCGGGAAATCTTACATATTCTACAAAAAATAAATACTTTTAAAAGAAATTTCAAGTAATTGAAACTAACTATCTGCCGTGTCCACCGCTCGAGCTCGAGGCGCTGGCCGACGCTTTGGAGTAGGACTGGGAGCCGCCGAAGAAGGGTATCCCGTCGAAGATGTGGCCGCGGTGGCCGCCGTGGCCGCCGTAGCCACCGTAGCCGCCGCCGCCGCCCCCGCCGCCGCCGTAGCCGCCGTGACCGCCGTGCCCGTGGTGATCGTGCCCGTCATAGCGACGCTCACGAGACCCTGAGGATAGAATACAATGAAAAAGAAATTTTATCATCGCGCCTTTTCTCTCTAGTGAAAATATCACGCAAGTATCTCAGAAGGGGTAGGCAGCCAAGCCAGGCACTATAACAAATCCATTAAAATTAAATAATTTGTCACCTAAATAGTATAATATCTCTGCAGCGCTTACAGAATGAATGATGACAATACAAGATACTGTATAATCACGCCTCAGTCTAACAAAGAGGTAAGTAGAGATGTTACTGCCTCAACACGATATACAGGGTGATCAAACCAAATGGGTCAGTGGGGAGAAATCCCAAACTATGAGAGATAGCGAAATCTGTTCTTTGGAACCAAGACATCGACTTTGGATAAATTAATATTGGCATTCAACATTTTTATCTCAACTTTCATATCTAACCGGGATCGAACCTGGTTGAAATTTAAAAAAAATCGTTGTTATTGTTATTGATGCGAGCCATAATTCATAAAAATCTCATTTAAATGAAATCCTGTTAAAGTAATTTAAAAAAAATTAAAATTTATATTTATATTTATCTTCAATTTCTACAGCAATCCCTTATTTATATTGATTGAACTTGGAATATTTTGGACACTTGTACTAAATGCTTTATTATGTACTAAATAATTAAACATTTTCATAAGTTTTGTTATACGAGTAAGTCAACTAGACTATAAGTATTAGGAAACGAGATAATGTGCTTTTATATGGTAGGTACTCCTATGTTAAGACACTCTAAAGACTATTGAATGGATCCCCCAACCCACCCATTTGAATTGATCACTCTGTCTGTAATATCATCGCTTCAATCTATAACAAAGGTTGATTGTTAACGCTCGTATCTATACATATAATAAAACTGTAGAGATCGAATGTCTGTTTATAGAAAAAAATGCTTAAAATCAAGTCAGGGGAATGCAAAAAGAGGGATAATACCAAAAAAATATACTTTTTTTGTTTCTCTGTCTGTTTGTCTGTTTGAACGGGCTAATATTCGAAAGGGCTGGACCGATTTCAATGAAATTTTGCATGGTGATACCTTATATCCCTGGTAAACATCTTCGATATTATTTATTCCAGAAAATTAAAGGGTTCCCGTGGGATGGTTAAAAAACCAGTAACCGCCGACGAAGTCGCGGGCAACAGTTAGTTAGGTTATATTAATGTAAATTCTAGCCTAACCTATAGACAGCGATAGCCAAGTTCAGAGGTCGAGGGGCAAGAGGTCGCCTTATAAGTTACTATCGTCTACATGAAGTTTGTATCTACATATTATTAAGCAAAGTTTATTGTGAATATCGCTTGCGCCCAGTGCAAGGCAACAGACTCACCCCCTTACATGGAGACTTATGATGAAGGAAAATGAAGGTGTTCATACCTCTGCCAATCCCTCAGGAATTGTTTATTTAATTTATTTAATTTAATTTATTTTGATGAAGATTATCCTCACAGAAACTGCACTTAAACTGTCTCATAATAGATTATTTGTTATTACATACCTGGCGCCGCAAAGCACGAGGCACCTAGGAGTAAAATAGCGAAGACTACGAAGATGTACCTCACCATGTTGGCTGTGCGACTGTGCAGGAGCCGGCGCGCGGGGCGCTTTATACCCGCGCCAGAAGCGCCCAATCATCCCGGATTATTTACGCCAAAAGCAGATCCAACTGTCATCACTTTTTGCTATGACTCAATATTGGCGATACGGAAATGTTCTATTCGCAGAATTAAAAAAGAACTATTATCTTATAAAACTTAGGGATCTATAATACTGGCCAAAAACTGTTGCCTGAAAAGTTATTATCATCCTCTTCACCACCCTATATAGGTATCTGCTGCTGGATACAGGCCTTGCTACATGGTGAAACACATGAGGATTGTGGGCCGTAACACCACAGATGCACATTAGCAGCCGTGATCGGAGAATACCCAATTTTCTTCACATTATGCTAAAGAACGTACGATATGTTCAAGTGGAAGAGAGGAATTATTTCATTTTATTTCAAATATTACTTAATGTAATGATTAGATTAAGTAATATTTAAAATAAAATCGTATTGTTTACTACTTTTTGTAAGTAGCACTATTTTATATTATTTCCTACAGAACCACTTAAAATAAATAGTCGTGAAGTACTCGGAGTACATCAAATTGACCGACACGGTTAAAACTAACAATGGAAATCGGAAAAAAATGTTTACAACGATCAGTTGCCAGAATTCCCAGAGAATGTGCAAACGTGTAAGGAAGATTCGTTGTTCAAATGCTTTACTGGGGCGAAATGTATACCTACGACCAGCAGCTAGCTCAGAATAAGATTTCCTTTCATATTTCGACATTAAATTGTGTTTTTCATTCACAGTCTTAGGCCCAATTGCACGATCGAGAGTTAGCGCTTAACCCTGGGGCAAATATATGGGCAAACCCTGGGTTAGGCGCTAACTCTCGATCGTGCAATTGGGCCTTAATCTCTCAGGGGTATAAGACTGGTAAAGAAAAAGGTGTGTTGATAAAAAGTAGCAATTTCTCCCCCTTCCATCTCTATATAACCTATTCCACTAAAGAGCACTTTAGTTCATAGCCTTGCGCTCTCATTTGAACCCCCCAGAGACGACCAGAGTGAGACTACATCGAAGCTGTAATAACATCAGCCTCAAGGAAACTCGGTGCGTCCATTTTTTCAATGCCTGTTGCATAAAATCCAAGTACGGTCTTACGTGGAATATTGCTGCACTTGTGGGATGCTCTTGACATTGCATGGCAACAAAAAATGGTCAGCAAAATAACCTTCCGTGTTTGTTTTCCTAGATTTCATACATTTCCGGTATTATTATACATTTCACATATATTACTGCCCAAATAATTCTCATGCCGCCCAAATAATTATATTGCTGACAAAATATTTGTTTGTATGTATAAATAGGAATGTTGGCCAGTAAAGCGGATGGATGAACAAAGATTGCATGTAGCTGAAATGCGAATGTTGAGGTGGAAGTATGGTGTGACGAGAAAAGATAGTGAGAAATTAATATATAAGGGGAAGTCTGAAAATTACCCCGATTGCTGATAAACTGAGAGAAAACGACTTTCTTGATATGGACATGTTATAAGGGATTCTCCCTCCTCATCATGTCACGAGGAAAGTTATGGATTTGAAAGTAGATGGGCGTGTGAATGATGATACGATGAGGATGGGAGAGAGTGTTGACTTGACGAGTAAAAGAAGAGAGTGGAAGAGGAAGACATGTTGCGCTGACCCCAAATAGCATTGGGAACAGGACAGGAAAAAGAAGAGACAAAATATTTATTTGCTGCCCAAATTATTTTTAAGCTGACCTTTTTGTTGCACCCGGACAGAACGAAACAGAAACCCGAACCGGAACGAAACAAAGACCTTTCGTTTGGTATATTTATCTCTTTTTCGCCCAAAGTGGCGCTTTAGCTATTTTACCATTCCACCGTCGATACCATCAAGTCCCTTTCCCCGTAGCGGCAGGCAGAGGTGTTAACACTCACAATTCGCTAGACTCAAACTCATTTAATCAAATTGGTATCATCAAATACACCTTTGACAAGTCAAAACAAAATAAATTATAATTATCCTCAAATTGATAATTCCACTACTTATTTTTCTTCCTGTTAGGGAACAGGAAAAAAAAAAGTAGTATCTTCCTAGACAAGGCCTTCCGGTAGGGACCGGAAGGCCTTGTCTAGATAACATACAGGCAAGAAACTCTGCAAGGGTTTCATCCTCCCAAATATGTTAAGATATATTAAGGCCATGCACCGGGCATAATGAAGAAAATGAAAAATAATACACCTGAATGTATATCTGAATATTTTTATTTACAAAACATTAAAAATGTGTGGCGAGTGCCAGGAAACAATACATACCTTAGTAAAGGTGATTCAATAATGTGTACTCATTACTTTATTTTTGTGTTAATTATGAATTCAGGAAAAAATCCTAAATAATAAAATAATTAAACGCAAAAATACAATTTATATCTACTGTAATTGTAGGTAATTTATTTCATTTGAGGTATAAGATAGATATATAAAATATTTCCATACAATATTGAGTAAAGATCAAGTCAATCAAAATTGTACTATATTCACATATGTATAGGGTTCATTTCAAAAGTCACGGTAAAACACATGAATGGTAAAAATGTCATCTACTTTACAAATTCATTGCTATTTTTTGGCTAAAACCAAAACATCAACGATATTATATTGAAAGAATTTCCCACTTATTTATTGAAAAACTGCTTGGATATTACTACACTAAAAAAGAATAACAACACTAAATTCATAATTATTAAAGCATTAATAATGGGCATATTGTGGGATATAATAAAAAATATAAAACAAATTTCGTATTTACTTTTTATTATTAATATCAATTTTTCTATCATGATTTATTTAGTCTCAATGTATCCTTTAAAGTACAATTTAAAGATTATTATGTTTAAATTATGCCTTGTAAAGCACCTCTATCACTCTATCCGATACAAATGTAAAAATCCATTAATAATATACAAATAATGGTCACTTGTCTAAAATCTAACTCCAGAGGTATTATTCACTACAACTAAGACGTAGACTAGTAAATTGTGTTCACTATTACGTGGAGGATTACTGTTTGTATCAACAATATTTAGTTCATAATTTCTGATACTATACTATGCCAATGTTACCATTATTTTTGAAAAAAATATCAAACTCATCTTGCTCAAGCCAAAAACGCTAACCGAAACTGTCAAACGCTATTTCTCGTTTAGCAGTAACAATTGTGATCGTCAAAAGGCGTCTTATTTAAGAGGTTTTGTTCATTTTATTAATTAAATATGCAAACAAAACATATGTGTTAAACTCCCACTTTTCGCCAGATATGATAGGTTATGTACTGGTGGCGATCTTGTTGCCATGCACCGGGCACAATGTGAG
Source organism: Parapoynx stratiotata (assembly GCA_910589355.1). NCBI lineage: Eukaryota > Metazoa > Arthropoda > Insecta > Lepidoptera > Crambidae > Parapoynx > Parapoynx stratiotata. The sequence continues at coordinate 2,953,928 of OU342458.1, forward strand.
GCAAGCGATATTCACAATGAACTGTACATAAGTTTTATTCAAACTCAGTACAGGCGGTGGGATCGAACCCGCGTTTCCCGCGGCCTCTGAACGAGTCCCCGTCCGTCCCAACTCGGCTACCGCTGCCTTATATAAATATAGTATGGCATAATATAGTGTCAGATAATTTCTTTAGAACATACACATCGCCTAGTAGACATACAAAATCAACAAAATTCATCTACGGCTGATATTAACAATCACACATTTCTATAGTGAAGTTTACAATATTTTGGACTATGCAGACTTTTAAGTTTATTACTAAAAATGCTTACAAATATTGCAATTAAAACGACAACCGATTCCTATTCGAATGTTTGCGAAAAGGGGCGGGGGCTTACAATATAAACCGACCAAAACGCACGTCATCGAAATATATCGTCTTTAGTAATAAACAAGAAGGCTCGCTATTTAGTAACCTTTTAGTGTATACAAAAGTATTACTTAAATACAATATAATGTGATCAAGATATATGTAATATGTAAGCTAAATAAAACGCTTTCTTTAATTATCTTTAACTGTATAATTAATCTTGGACCTTGTTCATCAGACGAGTTAAAAATAATGTTAATTAAACCACGTAGGCACTCATCTTACAAAAAAGAAACAATATATTTATCTACATATTACTATAAAATAGTGCAAAAGCAACGCATTCTAAAGAAAATTGAACATTACTGGAACACGTTTTAACATATTAATATAAACCATAATAAATATATTTTCATAAAAAGAAATTGCACAAATAATGCACAACATGTCAGTTAGGAATCATAATTTATAACATAACATTGTATAGTACAAAACTGGATTTAATTTATTTATCGTTGTTGGCTCTAATTACTCTAAAACATTATTTAGTGGCAGTAGTAGTTGTAGATATATTTATTTTTGCGAGTAAAATAAATAATGAATTTTAAAATATGCATAGCTTGTATGGCAATAGGTATAATTTACAAAGCTGCAAATAATTATTTGCCGAATATTGACGGGTGACCATAGTCGTGTATTTAAAAAAAAATTACAACTAAGAAATTTAAAGGAGTAGCGAAAATTTTATTCGTTACAGGTGAGTTTTTTGATCCGCAGAAATAGTAACCTCAATAGTTAAAATGTATGACGTCAGCTTGACAAATTGTTAAAGCGCTGAAAATTCGAGGCAATTCGAAGCTGTGCCGCCAGCCGCCATTTAATTAATGCCAGCATCGTGTAGTATTAAATTTTCTATGATAATTTTACTTTTATATTTAAAAATTTCACTATTCGACGAGCTATAATATAATATATATATCACATCATACGTTATCGCCATTGGTCCATATTTGAACTTACTGGTCAACCTGACCACGGATCATAAACTGACCCTTTATGATAAAATCATTCACTATTAGTTAAGTAAATCTTTATAAATATAAGCACGTTATTATATCTATTAATTCATTATTTATTTTAACGAAAATTTCACAATGAAAGGTATTTGTGTGAGATTTATATTGTAATTCAGTTACTAATAGTTTTATTCTAGGCGGTATGTTTATATGGTGATCAATAACGAACTGATAGGTCACTAATTGTCCGTTCTTAGTCATATCATGTCAAATATTCTCACAAGTGACAATACTGATAAATTATGTAATTACTGAATTCTATTTTCTATACTGATGATATCAACTTTAAGATATAAAATGCATAAAATTTTGCTAGAAAACAATCAAACTACATAAAGAGAATGGAAATAAAGTCGAAAATCGAACGCAATTCTCAACTTATTAAAATTAAGGATTTTTCTATTTCCATTAATGGTCAAGACAAAGAAGTTGCATTTAAACATTATTCTAGAAAATACAATTCATAATAACTTTGTATGTAAACCCAATTAATTTCGTTATATTGTGATGTGATAATAATAATCCCCTGAATTCATATCTAAGTCTTTGGAAAATATAGTACTATATTTTGATACGCAACTTCTATATATGCATACGTAAATTTCCAGAGAGATCTTAAAACTCCCTTTTTGTATTTCATGATTTATAGTATACAAAGTAGAATTGCTAACAAATTAATTGACATAACATATAATTGGCTACACATATTATTTTTGTATAAAAATATTATTAAAAGGCAAATTCAAGACATAAACAATTTAAGAAATAAAAATATTAATTTAAAATTCATATCCGTACGTATTACTACAAAAATAATATATTTAGTAGTTTATTTTAATATACTTGGCTAGCCGTCGCGTTTGGAGATAGTTGGTAGTTGATTAATCGACAAATATAACATTTTTCTATAACTATTCAAGATATTATAGTCAACTATTTCGAAGCGCGACTAAAGTACGCACAATCACATAAAAATAAAAATTTTCGAGGTATCTGTCGACACAATAGTGAACTTAGATTATTCGACTCATTAATTATTAAGCTAACATTTACTATAATAATAATAAAAGTTTTTACACATGACCCAGCCTTCTTAACACGATAAATTAGTTAATTTTACGTTTCAATCACACCGAGCTATGGTATCCGTGGTACACACGTATAAAATTGGCTTTTAACGGCGGGATATATAATTTAGATATTTGGGAGCAAAAATATTATCAAAATGTTCTATTAATTTTTTTGCCATAGCTCCAAAAATCTGTCAGTCGCTGCCGTCTCATAATTACAAAAATAGAAATAATAAAAATGATTAAACAGAATTCCTCTATAAAATACACAACAAACCGTTATCCGAAGCTTACAAACTATATTAACCTATACTTGATTACACTCTTGATTAAAAATAATATTTACATAATATTTTGTAAAAAAACAAACTAATCTACTATAATGTCTAATCACTAGCCATGTAATTCGCAATAATCAAAACTTCAATACTGGGGGTAGACTATGCTGCAAGGATCTCGATTGACTAAAATATACCATAGATATAAAACCATAGACAACTATGGGGCAATAAAATACTCCAATTGAAATACTGGAAATAACTTTAATGGATCTATAGTAATCTATACATTGCACTTGGCTTGCAAAAGAAATTTATGTACCTGCAATATAGTATGCATCACGGATTATTAGCTTAGGGCGTTTTGCAGAAAATTTAAATCGAGGTTTAACACTAGCTTTTGTGACTTTTTGAAATTTCAGCCATAGCAGAATTGTCAAAAAATTACTAAATCTAGTTTTAAATCTCGATTAAAATTTCCTGCAAGACGCCCAAAAAGTTTAATCAAGTTACGTTTTGTTCTCTAAGATAGATCGCTCTAGCATAGTCGACTCCCAGCATATCAAAAGTCAGTCCCAGATGTGAATATTACGTGTAATGTGTATAAAATGATATTTACATAGTATTATGTGATGTGTATATGATATATAGGGACTGGTAGAAAATATTACAATCACTATTTTACCACAGGCGATTTTCTGGCGCCAAATTTGGCGTATAATAAACATTTACAGAAAAAGATTGGCTGTCAAAACTGTTAATTATTTATATTTTTTCCGCTTATGACGAAATTCATTGGCAATCCGGCTGCCTGCACAATATGTAATACTTCAATTAAAACGTATATTTGTCGCCAGAAACTCGCAAGTGAGAACACGCCTTTATTCTTATATAAAATCTATTTTACGCCAACGTTCAGACTACACTGGTATTATGACAGCTACATTATTATGTGCCCGGAGATTACAAGTGAATTGAGCAGGATATACTTAAAATTAAGTATAACTAATGCTTTAAACTTCGCAGGCGAGTCAAAACTGAATAGATGCCACTTTAATTTGAACCTTACGCAATTCTAATACGAACCAATGAAAATTGTTAAAAACTAGTTTTTGAAGTCAAAGGAAGGTACTTTCAAGTCCGATACGACTCAGTCATCGAATATTTCGTTAAAAAAATGCTTACAAAAGAACTGGGATTTTCTCCGATATAAGTAAAGGTAGATAAGTAGTAATTTGATAAGTAAACATCGATTTACTGACATGGCGACACCAAAAGTTTAAAATTCACATGGCTACATAGGCCAAAAGCCTTGAGTACATCAATACTCTACAAATTATTTCGTATGGCACATACAATGCCCGTGTCACTTAAGCAATCCCCATTATCAGTAAATGTACATTTGTTCAGCTAATTTCGACCCTAATCACAAAAGCTTAAGATAGTTATTTGAACTCACAATTATCGTGTTATTTAAAACCTTAAAAGTAAAGATACTAGAATGAAAAACGTGAACCTTTCGACTCAGAATCTCTCTTAAAAAACTTTGTAAAAAAAAAGTCAAAGTTACTCTTAAATATTAACAAGTTCATATAAATTGGGGCATATGTTCTGAAACAACTACGAACATGTATACAATTTTATTAGTCGTTGTACTGTAACTGAGTATGGGTTAACCATAGACGAAAGCAGTTTTCGTATACACACAGCGATGTTTAACTCTAAATAGTCCATTAAAGGCTTTAACAGTAAATGTGTGGGAAGAACCCGAAAACTGTCATCGTAATCTCGATCAAACTCATACAAAAATCCGTTTCTCGAACTTCGTTTGTGGAGGTTTCTTGTAGTTATACATTAGGTTTCTAAGTCTATCCACAAATTGAGGCTGGCCAATCTTAGATTGGTTTCGAAGCAACCACGAGTATATTTATTTTACTTTAATTATAATCCCTTTTCACATCTTATTAGTTCGATGACGGCACATGAGACTTAGCGTCCTTTTACACAGACCGGCTCAGAGATTTATTACATTTAAAATATAGCTTTAAGTTATTTCAATAAGGTTTATTTTTACGTTTCACTTATTCCAGCATTCCCAATGATATAAGAAGTGAAACGTAAAAATAATCCTTATTGCAATAATTTAAAGCTCTATTTTAAATGTAATAAAAACTCCAACCCAGTCTGTGTGAAAGGACGCTTACTCGAAATTTATATGATTTTGATGTCTGTCACAAGAATCATATTACTTGAAAAGAAGTTAAAAACTTACTAACTTCGTGCCTTTAAAAGTAGCAATGGCTGAGCAACCACTCTAAAATTGGCCTTTATCATTTTTTTTTCTCTAATGCCTACCTCAATCAGTAAACAGAACTGTGCCACCTTAGAATAAGGGTAAAAAAAACCTGTTATCTTCAAAGGTGCGACTCGTAAGCTACGGCAGTGCGTCAGAGCTGCGTGTCGGTGGGGTGCGGGGGGGAGGGCGCGGCGGGCGGCAGGAGGGGGGGCACCCGCGGCTCGCCGGGATTCATGTCGATTCGGCCCGCCTTGCTCCACACTAGCATGTCCATTATGAAGGCTAGGAACATTAGTGCTGCTGATAGACCTGTAAGACAATACATAGCATTTTGTTATTAAATAAACCTCTGACACTCAGACTTTAGACTATACAGGGTTATTTTTAATGCATCAACAATCTCGTCAGACTAGATAGCTAACAACATAAACAACAACATTTGTTCTAAGACTTTTGATAATTTGGCACATTTCACTTCCATACAAAAATAAATTCCAATTTAACTTTGTGACATTTATTAACTTTATTATCATTGCATTACCATCACTACGTTTATTTTACTTATTAGATGAATTAAATAATCTTTTAATTACCTTAAAATCTATTGGACATCAATGACATTGAAGTTATGAATATTCAGATTTCAATAATATTGAATTTGACGGATATAATTATAATTCCATCAAATAATAATTTCCGACTATTAGATGAAGATAATCGAATTACCAATAAGAAAAAAAATCGAATTTTAATTACAGCTACAGTTGTAATTCATTCATGAACTATTCCTTTGTTAGGTCAAGGCGCGGCCAAAGAGTTCCGCGCGCACTGTAGTAGAAACGGTTGCAATATTTTGATTTCAGTCTATTCGTTTCTTCTGTATTCTTGTTAAAAATGTTATATGCAAGTAACATTTGCCTACGAATTTTGTAATTAACCTATCAATGGTCAGAAAACCAGACATAATAGAAACTTTTATTGTTTGCGAACACTGGCGTTCGCGCTGACCCTTGAGGGGTTAACGAGTCCTTTTTTCCCAGTCAGAAACTAATCTAATAACAAAACCAAGACAACTGTCAGTTTTTATAGCAGTGAAAGGAATACAGCTTCCCGAATCAAATCTATAACCCGACAGTTAAGTATAGAGTAAATCAATAAGTAGCTTACCTAAGAAGAAATGCCTAAGACTATCGCTGTCATAAGATGCGCATGCGCCAGTGATGCCGCAAGCGGCGTCGCGTAGTCTGCACGCCGCGTCGATGGCGGCGCCGAATATGATGGGGCAGGGCACGTTCCCGAACACTCCGATCGCGAACTGGATCACGCCCATAGCCATCGCCTTGTCTGGAATTGACAACGGTTATTAAACTATTTGACGACCTCCGTGGTCGAGCGGTCTGTACGCCGGTCTCAAGGCCATCTCGAGAGGTTCTGGGTTCGATCCCCGGTGGGAACAGATGTTTGTGTGATGAATACAGGCATTTCTTCACCAGTCTTGGATGTTTATATCGTTGTATAAATGTTGTATATTTTCTGAATATTTATATGTACAGTCACGAGCTTTATTGCGGGACCCATTTCCATGAAATGTAGTTTGAATTTGAACATTCAGAAGGCAATAAGGTCGAAAACTTAAATTCGATATTAAGGTAGAAATGTCAAGTTATGGCATGTAATTGTCTTACCACTGATTCTTTGCAAGAAGTTGTCACCTGTGTCAGTGTCAGTCAAAAAGTGATAATTTCGGAAAATGTTATTTTGTTTCTAATTAATTGGATCAATCAAGAGGATCAGCCTGTTCGTGTGAAGATTGAGTTAAGATTATTAAGTTTATTTTTTATGTTTTTATTACAAATAAATTAATAATAATAATATATATTCATTAATTAATTAATAATATATATTGTGCCTGTAATCTCATAATTGGTCTAGTTTTTTTTATTATTTTGTTGATACTACATTGCTAATAGTCGGCGGGGTTTAAAAACATGATAAAAACCGCAGATAAACACCCAATAAGTGTGTTAGTCGAAAAAAATTCTAAAATGATCGTTTGCTTTCGCGGTTGCCGCTAAAAACATAAACAAAGATAATTATCGCTAGTAAATACATGACATACGTATGACACCTTAAAACTCGTGACTGTATATATCTATTAATATATTAAAAATATTTATATTTATCCGTCATCTAGTATCGGTAACACAAGCAGAATTAGTTGTTTAAAATGGAGCTAGTGGATAATAATAATTTATTTATTTATTTAAGCTTTTGTGCATTACAGAGAATGTACACATGGCGGACTTAACGACTAATGTCTAATGTTTATTTGTTCAAGTAACAAGACTCATTTTTTGTTAGTAACAATTTGTACTTATCCTATGTTAGTAGCAGGAATATTATTCAAATGATGAAAGCAATTTTCATTTTATTTTAAGTTCGCACATTAGTCACTGCCGCACCACCCCGGCGGATGTCTCACAGCAGCGACCCACGTACGGACAATCTAGCCTACTAGCGATGATAGGTGTGAATGTCTGAGGGTATTTACTTTTAGGGGAAGTTACTTTTAGGAACTCTTTCGGGAATCGAGTTGTCGAGGCATGGAATGAATTGCCAGCAGAAATAATATCAGCAGAAACTGGCAACCAATTTAAAAACAGACTAGATAAACACGCAAAAGAATAACAGGATACAGGCGACTATCAGTTGTTTCAACTGCCAGCCTGCCAATTAATAATAATAATAATAATTTATTTATTATTTATATTAAATCCTCACCATACTTATCCGTGCAGCGTATGATAAGCAGCACGGAGCCCACCTCCCCGCTGGCGTGCACGAACATCACCGCCGCAAAGATCGCCACGAACAGGTATATCTTGGTGCAGGGCGCGCCGCACTCGCCGCTAATCGCTGCCCCTCCCGTCCAATCGCTCGCCGTTATCAAATCGTCCGACGTAAACGCCGAGGCGGACCAATCGCTCGCTAAGTTGGCGATTTGAGACTCGTTGAGTTTGAATTTGGCGAACCTGGAATATTCAAAGCATATTAACAGTTTTTCTTAACAAGTTCGGTGCTGCAGCAGCTATATTCGGTTAAAATAGATACAATAACATGTTTTTCCTTCTTATAAGAGTCATTTACTGTCAAGAGTAGTTACATATTTTTGGAGTGGACTGTACATGGGAGGGCTATAAGATTTGCCGAAATCGTCTACAAGAAACTGTGTGTGTTGTGATCACGAGATGTCACGTCACATCTTTATCATATGTTAACACGATGTAGTAGAATAAAATAACTTTATTACACAAAAATATTTAAGATGCAATAGGTGCGAAGAACCCCACTCATTTCGATCTTGGACCTTAGTGATACAAATATGACCTATAAATCACATCCTATAAGTGACCTATAAGTCTTAAATATCAACAAAGTTGATCAAAGTCTTCAAAACTTCCGTGACCGACCCACCGGATCTAAGGGGCGTACTTAACCTCAAGATCCCGGATTCGAGTCTCTCCAACCCGTTATTATGAATAATAAAAGTAAAAATATAAACGTGGTTTCTTAGCAACTAACTAACTACTATATTTCTGTTTCGTCTTGTGCACTGGTGTCGCTTCTCCCACAACACGAGATCTCACACACCTGTGACGGGTTGACTGGAAGATATCCCTATTCCGGATAGATAAGTCCTCCCTTGTATACTTCTGCTTTTTAATGTACTGCTTTTGGTTTCTGTGAAATAAAGAGTTTAATAGATAGGAATCCCGAACCTGTCGATAGCTATTCCCTCAAAGGCGTGCGTGTCAATACAAGAGCAGTTGTAGTACAGCCACGTGTTGTTGTCGAGCGGTAAACTGCCCGTGCACCCCGCCTGACACGGCGACAGGTACGTGTACGAGTCCTGGAACATCATCAACACATTAATTATACTTTTATTATGATAAACCGCCTCTCTGGTCTAGTGGTTGACACCACCGGGTGAAGATAGGTCCGGGGTCCGATTCCCCAGGGGTTTTTCTGCTCGGTTTGGTTGGTGGTAGGGCTTCTAAGCCCGCCTGGCTAGCTACCACCGTCTTACCTAAATTTGTCGCCATAATAAGAATGTTATAAGCATTGTTGTGTTCCCGCAATCAGAGGTAAGATAGCCAGTTTCTCAGTTGTTGAGGATTACAGGCGAAGCTCGCTTCCACCCTCGGCCTTATCGTCACCATCAGGTGAGATGAATGCCAAGAGCTTACCTGTTATATTTAAAAAAAAATCATTTACCTCACCAAATAAAGGAACCGAAAAACTGGATACTCGATTCTGGCTTTTGACGGAAACCGATTCCAAAAATACGATCGGATCTCGGTGCCCTAATAAATTATCAATTCCCGAAAATTTTAAAGAACAATATAAAACGGTGAAGGATACGAGAAGCCGTTGGCCTCAGGCGCTATTACAACCGTTTCTCACCAACCCGCATTGGGCCAGCCTGGTGGTGTTGCAGCTCTGAAGTAGAAAGACCTCAAGCAGTAGGACATATATAGACTGAGGAAGATCGTTGGAACACCATCACGCTTGTACACCTGCCGCTTTTTTAATAAACTAAGAATAACTTTCTGCCTAGTTTAAGTGAGAATATTGCTTAGCAATATTACACCTAGCGCCAAACGTCATAAGGCATTATATTGCTAAGCCGTATCTTTGGTTAAACTAAGTATAAAGTTATTCTTAGTTTATTAATAAGAGTGTTTCTCCATGTGGGAAGGAATGTGCCCTGGTTTGGGATATATATTATTATGTATCTAGGTTAGTAAGTGCGAGTATCCTACCTGTCCACAAATAGGACTGAAGGACACGTTCTGGCAGCGGCAGGCGGCGCTGCAGGCCAACGCCCCTGCGCCCAGCCCCGCCCCCAGCCCTGCGCCAAGCCCCGCCCCCATCTGTAGCCCCGCCCCCTCTGGCGCCAGGAACCGGTAGCGCTCCTCCTCGCACGACACGAACATCAGCACCACCATACCTGAGATTTAAACAAATAACGCTTGACTTTCGTCACTTCAAAATCCAACTATGTTCATTTTTATTCAAGTTAAAGGATCTTTGAGATCTTTTTTTCCTCTCTTTATAAGTCCATCCAGATCCATACTATTCAAATCAAAGGATCTTTGAGATCTTTTATTCCTCTCTTTCAAATTCCATCCAGATCCATTCTTAACATTCTTCTTGTTATGAAACATCCATCACACCTCGTCACATGTCTGAACCATGGTAATTGAACCTCGTCTTTACTGTCATTGGCGCTACTTACTAAATTCTTCTTAACTTGTAAATTCTAATGAAATCGGCTTTAAAGCTTTTCTTCTTAAGCTAAAGGGCGATTTCGTTGATCCAGAGAAACCGGATTAACTAGTTGGTTACTCGGCTTTGTTCGAGACTCGTGTGGTCGGTCTACCATACATCCCAATACAATATCCACGTACTTCTAAATGCACTCTTTCAAATTCAAAGCCCAAAATAGAACCTCGAATGGTTCCCTGTCATTATGCCTTTTCGAAGTCAACGAATAAGGTCCGATTCGCACGCTGATACTTTTCGGACACCTGACAAGGTTCGCAAAAGCGTCAGTTGTCCCTTGTCCAGGTTAAAAATAATAATAATAGTTTATTGGTCATTTAAATATTTCAAAACAACAATAACATTTATTATATAAGCCATAACAAAAAACAGTCCATTATATCATATGTACCCGAACTAGGAAACATGTATCTCGGGTACAGTAGTTTTCATTATAATTATGACAATAAGATACTGCAATGTTAGTACGAAACACATTGTGGTTTCAGGCTTCCACCTTTTTTCTCATTCGTCTCTCGTTGTGTATGATTAACAAGTTATGATCGTCCAGAGCTGGTCATAGGTCTCTCGTAATACACCATCGCTCTCGATTGTCGGTTGTTGTCATCCAGCCCCGTCCAAGTGACTACTATGGTATGTACCCGCGCTGTAGATGGCGGCGGTGGCGGCGGTCCAGGCGGCCACCTGCCGCGCCGACGGCACCAGCTTCAGGATCACCACGCCCGCCGTGATGATGCCCAGGCCCATCACCAGAATGCCACCCAGACCTGGAGCCACAACGAATGTACACTTTAGTACCTCGAATTAAGGTTGGATATGAACGAAGTCATTTCTACCTAATACAATCAAAGTTTCAATGTAATAATGGACATTAAACGGATAGGTCTCTACCATTTTCTGGTGTAATTGCCACCAATGGGGCTTTGGCAACACAGCTTCGACGTCTACCTTCGACTAGTCCCGCCACTGCGTTCCTATTAAGCTCCATAATCCGCCTCCGGCCACCGATGAGTTCATTTATAGCCAGTCAAAACCTCCACATCCTTTTTGTTTGACGAGGAGGATTCCATTTACGGATCATACCTACTGCTGGCTAGACGGTAGACGTGTGGGACTCACCAAACACACCGGCACTACGTATTAGAACTCCCATTCAAGCCCTGCCCCGCGGGAACAACCCGAGTTATGCCGAAGCTATTCTCCAAACCGTTCCCAGGGCCTCCCAATCTATAGTCAATTTTTTTATTAGTCAAAGTGATTAAAAAATTCAAAATATATATTAATGTATGTGTGTATGTTATGTAATTTGAAATATAAAAGGCCTAATAGCTCAGAGTAAACAGAACTGGAGTAGCCTTTGTCTAACATTCCCCTCTGCCAAATGCACAAGCATCGGATACTTGCACGTTTAATAAAACTAGTTGAGCCGCCATTTTGACAGCCATAACATTATAAACGTTGCGGCGAACAGAGCTCCCGCAAAAATGCCTGCCTGTGCTGTTTTTTGTTGTAAAAATAAATAGAAAACATCGAGTATGCTAAAAGATGGTGTCACCTTTTATTTGTAATTATAATTTTTAAGATTTCATGATTATTTACTTCATTATTTCATGTTTTAGAATTCTACGATTTCAAATTTCGAACGCTAGTCTCGTGGGGAGTGCGGCTGTGACGTTGTCAAAACGCACACCCCACGTGACTATTTTAAGCGTGTGTGTGCGTGAAATTTAAATTTGTGTGTCGAATTATGCATGTGTGCATTTGTAAAAACGGCTGGCTTGGAGTGTAGTGGTAACCTCACACCCCGCAAGAAATGGCAGAAAAAAATGTTTGAGAAATTGACTAATGGCTACTCCAGTTCTGTTTACTCTGAGCCTAATAGGATTCCAATCTGAACATTTCACTTTGAATTAAAAAAATTAATTTGATTAATAATCATTAATAATTTTACTAATAATAGCATTTTCAGCCTTAGATATTTCAAATAACTGAGGCTTAATGACATTTCAAACTGTCAAATCACTTTGACTTATTAAAAAATGGACTATAGTTATGCAGTGCTCCTCACCCAGAAGTTCTATATAGTAGGCCGGTCCCTCCGTGTCTTAGCGAACCCCGTCCATGTACAAACCCGTCGACACATTGGGCTACAGATAGTACCTCACCAGAGATAAGGTTGGCATCGTGCGTGGGCAGGCGGAACTGCTTCTCCAGGTACTTGGGCAGGAAGCTGTACACGCCGCTGATGGGCATCAGGTGCAGCACCGAGCTCGCCGTGCGCCACATCAGGATGTCGTTCGTCAGCTGCCGCTTGATCGTCGCGAAGAAATCTGGAACATTTGTTAAAATAGACTGTAATTCAAAATGTTCTGAGCATCTTACCCATGTGTAACACTGTAATTATTCTTTACCACAAAAGGTCTGGTCCGAAGAGAAAAATTCCCTGGAAACAAAATTGTTCATTGCGTCTCGCTTTTTCGTTCATGCAAAAAGATAAAAACCCATTCGGTTTTTTCTCTCCGCTCTGTGCTCGGTTGGCCTATTGTACTAAGTATCAAAATCCTTAATAGATGATCAAAATTTCAACCTTAAGACATCAGACGTGTAAAGTTCAAAATTTAACAGTTTGTAACTTTGTGGCAGCTCGAAGAATTGTGCGTATTTATGGTGCAATCGTTATTATTTGAAAGACAATTGTATTGTGTTTTTCAAAAGTTATACCTGGACGGAGTATTTCTATAAACGGTACTCCTCAATATCACTCCCAGTCGTAAGTTAAAACATCTTGGCATGTGTTACTTTTAGAATTACATTTTGAGTGCTCGCTCAAGTATTACATTAAAAACATAAAACTAAAAATATGTGTTGCAGGACTTTGTCGATGCATTAACCAACTTCTCTACTAAAATAAATTAAAAATGTAAAAAACAAAAAATTTCGGGATCTTGTTGTCTTTTGTCTTTTCGGGGGACCGCTCTACGGTAGTTATCGGACGCCCGACAACTATTATTTTCATTGAGCGGTGGGGTTTTTAAATTTTTCATTTATTTTTTTACTTCATGCCTTTTAAATGACGTACAAGTTATGACCTTTCATGTGATACCCCACTCGGGTAGTATATTTATATAGATTAGATTTTTCATTGTCACTTCCATTTCTCATATTATCTTTCAAATGGCTAAACCGATTTCCATAAAACACGCACGCACACATCTTCGGTTTGTTTTGCTACTTGCATCCAGTGGCTTCCTACGATCTTTAGCTGACCAACGGTTTCCATTACTAATCGATACTGATAAAGTATGTAATGGAGAAGATAGATAGAAGATCTAAATAGATGAACGTACCTTTAAAGAATGGTTCCCGTTTCTCCTTGCTCTTCTTGGGCGGGGCCGGCGCGATCTCTTGCTTGATCTGGCGCGGGAAGCAGAACATCAACATTGACAGGACGACGATGAAACCGGCAATGAACACCATTCCTGGAACAATAACAGACAAGATTCTTGAATAAAGAAATAAAATAACCTTCCTTCGGCATTTTAAGGCAAGAGTGTAAAATGAAAAGGAATTATTTGACGTGCTCTACCATAGGCCAAGGTCTAAATTCGGATCAAAAGGCACTCACAAATATTCTTTAAAAAAAGTCTACATAAGACCGCGGTATTTAAAATAGGTTAAATAGGAACACCCAAAGAATATCTAAAAGCACAAATTTAATAAACCAAGTCTTTCTGTATTTTACTGCGCCTTTTTAATTCGAGTCGAGACTTCTGATATATCCGTTAGCAATAATAATTATAGTAATAAAAAATGATTTAAGACTCCTCCTGTTGTTGTTTAATGATATTGCGTGGGTTAATTACTTATTGAGATTTATTAATAGCTACTACATACCGACCTGCTAAAAGAGGATTATTAGCGAACTCATACTAATTAGAAAACATACATTTGTTTACGCATGTTAACGAAAAATTAACGAAACAATTTTGTTTTTGTTAATATCAGATTTACAATGGATATTCCCGTAAAAACCATAGATTTTGGTGGAAAAAACGCTAATAACAAAATTACTAGCTAACACATAAGCGCGATTCATGATATTATCATGATATTAGCATCCGCGATTATGGAAAGTTGTAATTATAACAATTATCGCTGTGGAAGTCAAAAACATCTTAAAAAACTACGGAGATCCGTTCAAACTTTAAATCAAGAGTCATTTAAAAATTTACGCATGAGGTAACGCCATGAAGCGAAACGAATTGCTTGAAGCAGACTCGGATCCAAACAGAACCAACACATTGTGAAAAAATTAATAGGGTCTTTAAGAAAAGTAAAGATTTAAAAATAGACCTATGGAAAGTAGATAATAGTAGAAAAGAAACAGAGGGGCGACAAACATACAAAATCCGAAGTTCGAGAAAAACTGTTGCTTTAGCTATAACTAATCAAAGTTTTAAGAACTAGGTATAAGAATTAGTAAAGGCGAAAGTAGTATGAAGTTAAGAACCTATTGGTACTAGTATTGTCATATATATATTATTATTGAACTATGTTATGTAGGTATGATGAGCGTTCAATTTACTTTTATTTAACATTACACTAATATGTCCGTGATGACTATATGGTAAGGTAAACAAAAGCCTTAGTTATAATTAAGATGTTTAAGTTTTGATGCCTACAGTAATCAATTACCACATTTATGACGCATTAATAATAAATAATTTTTAAAAAATAAACTCATACGTTGTATTGGTAAGGCTGGCTTCCCACGGTCGGCAATATGGGAAGCCAGTCTAAGATCCTATAGCATATGCATTCGGTAGCTATTTTCGAACAACCTTACAAGTTTTACTTTATATTACACTGAATAAGGGAATTTACTACGTCTCATGTGTAAACAAATCGAATATATCCAAACAAAAGTCGTTTGTGTGGTTACAAGGTCGCCCAGTCGAAGCTCAGTCAAGGGCGTTCGCTAGACACTACTCGCCATACAATTCAAAATTGTCTTTACCTGACTAGTCAACGGAGCCGTTAACTGTCTCAAGAGAATTAGGTGGTATGGTATAACGTCGCGGTGTAGTGGTGAGAAACAGAACTATGAACTATATGACATTTGTAGCATAGTTGAAGAAGACGAAGGTCAACAAACCGGTTTAAAAGTAAAAGTGAGTAAGGCGGCGCAGCGGTCGCGTGTCCACCCACTAAATCCTCATTACGAGCCCCGGCGGCATAATTGCCGGCGTGTGCGCAGCCTTGGCCGTGACCGGTAGATAGAGCGCTTATTTTAGTTGTGACGCGCCGTGATGTAACGCCTTATGTAATGTAGAGCATGCGCCGGCGCAGCGTGACGGACCGGCCATCACTTGAGAAAAAAGCGAAAGCCGAATGGAAATTGCACCACATCAAAATGTCTATAAACGACAAGCAATCAACCAAGATGATACGTATGACTTATCTGTGATCACCTCGTTCAGTCATGCGCCACAAATGCGTGTTGTTGTTTCTTTTTAATATTCATTAAAAAATAAACATTACTTAACTCGACTGAACATGACGTAAGTAATAAAACTTTCTTCCGATCCTTGTGTGACCTGCCTGTAATCATAACGCAATTGACATTTTGATTGAATCCGAATGCGTGAAGGCATAATGAGGGATGATTAACGTGTTGCGTGAAGCCTTTACATGCTTATTATATGTTAAGAAATTCAGTAGACTTGCTAATCTACAGGAAACTATTTTGCGCAAATAATACTTACAATAAGCTGATTCAATACATATCACTGTCAAATTACATAATATTTACAACATACACATTTTAAACTTCTCACATTGATGTGTGCCGGAATTCTTTAATCGTCTTATTAAAATTCAGGGCTTCATTCATGAACGTATGGTTCTTGAACAATAAGGAAATACTCAGAAACCATTGAGGGAGTATTTGCGAATTCGCTTTATTGCAAGTCAAGGCACGCATGTAGCAGTTTTCTACGCGGTAGAAATGAGTCAAGGGGCGTCGAAAAAAGCTGCACCAGACAAGATTGAGTCTTGGATTCAGGCAGGAGAGTGTTTTATGGCGTCCATTACACAGGTTGTACGGGTGGTAGACGCGCGCACGCTTCTGATTGGTACTTGGGTCACGTGCATGCTTTCTTCGTGGATTTTGCGCGTGAATCTGCGCAAGCGCCTCGCTAACGGTAGTTGGTAGTACCGCGCTGGAATGCGAAGGAACCGAGTCTAACTTACTAGTTGTAACTTACCCTTTATTACGCAATGCTTAAAATTGTCTACTAAAAGTTTAAGGAACCTATGAGATTTTATGGCTGTCGTAAATGCGAATTTAATGACATAAAACTTATAACACATTCACATTCTAGTTGTGTTGTAAAGGAATCAAAGACCGATTATAAAATCGATTTCATATCAAAGTCATTAAAGGTCGATATCGAATCTGTCAATAACGAATATTGATGATTTGTAAAATTTACTATAATCTAAGATCTCTATTCAAAGGTATTCTAAAATCAATTGATGCGTTTGTGTGAAACCGAGTGGGCCCATAACGAGGCTGGAAACAACTTAATTTGTGATGCATAAGCGAACTCAATTAGTTCGAAGGAGAACGACACTGGCGGTGTAATGAAATAACACCTTCAAACGATATACCTTTTAGGAGGTCGGTGGCACCGGTCATGCCTTAAACCTTAAAATATTTAAATCGTTGATTAATGATCAAAAACTTTATTCCGGTTTTCCGCGTTCTATATTAGAGGTAAGATAACCAAGTTACTCAGTTGTTGCGAATACAGGTGAAGCTCCCTGCCACCTTCGCCCTTATCGTTACCATCAAGTGAGATGAAGTCAAAGAGCTTCCTGTTAGGTCAACTGTACAGCAGCTTTGCTTATCGCTAAAATATCACACAATTTTGCTTATCGCTAAATAGGTTCATATTAAGTAAACCCAATTTTCTTAGAAGCCGTTATAATTCGTTGATAGCTTCGTCCTTTCTATTATAAGGAAAATAATATAGCCTCGCTATTCTAACGACTTCCTGAACATTAACTGCTTGACCAGATATACAAGCAGGGACGTATCTGGATGCCCGCCGTTCAAGTCACGTAGATAGTCATATATTAGATACATACTACATAAGTGATTATGATCAATTACGCTAAAAACATAATATATTTTTAGATATTATCTAGCATAAGTTTCTGATATTACCTGTATCATATCTAAAAGACAATAATTATATGGATATTATTAGAATAAGATTAATTCTATTCGTATTAATATGGGGTTACTTATAATGTTATTATGTTTTGGTTTTCTTGGGCTTGTCGCAAAATAGCATGTATAAATATTTTTTTGGTCCGAAAAGATTTTACGTTTAGTGAACAATACGTTTTATTTTAAGATTTTCTAACAGCCTGCATAGTAATTGATAACCATTTCTCCAGTAATGAAAGGGCAATTTATTACGATAAGATAAATTAATTCTATAAATACGATAAATAAACACCCGACTAAATATTATTATATCTTTTTAAAAATCTTAACCCTAATTAGCGAAAGAATTATTTGTCGATCAACGGTAATGAACCACGTTTACCCTAAATACTGAAATCAAACGTTAAATCATTAACCATTTGTAGCAATAAAAACATCCGGGTAATATCCGTGATAAAAATTACGCGTGTTAAGTGTCAATAAGAACACAAGAACAAAGTGTCGTCCCCTTAAATAGAGACAATGAGAAAAGGTGTCAGTGGACACATTCTTAGTCATACTATTTTTAGCAGTCTAAGTTAAATTTAAATAACTCATCAGTCTTTTCAGTCTAGATGGTATTTTAATGTCGTATTTAAAAGCAAATATGTTACAAGGGGAAAAAGTGTACTTTTTATTTAGGAAGAAATAAAAAAGGTTTCCTTAGAAAAAATAGCCATAACCCAGTGCTGGACATAGGCAAAGGGTTCATCCAGCTTCTCGCAATCTTTACGTGAAGCTTCCCTTACGTGATCGGCACTCGCAAACATTTCTGCCCTAAGGGCAATTATAATTTATTTATTCTTTATGCACGACGTACAACATTCATACATACATAAAATCACGCCTGCTATCCCCGTAGTGGTAAACAGAGTCCAAGGAACACTGTGTTCCTTAAGACCACATTTAGCCATACGGAAATTGGGGTTGGTCAGATGAAAAATCGTGAAAGAGTAGTAACAACTACACAATCACAGACCCGTACCCAATACGCCCTTAGTCGCCTTTAACGACATGCTAGGCAAGAAAAGCAGTTGGTACATTCTTTTTGTGTCCCGGACCTTTTTGTGTCCTTGAGTCATTCTCTACCAGTCAACCGGAACGCGGAGTGAGGAGAGCTAAAACGAGACGGTACAATAAAAGTTTAAAAACCAACAAAATTTGCCTTACGTAAAATTACAGTTCTTTTATAACACGTTTCAGGAATGTTAATTGTAGTTGATAACTTACCGAGCCACCAGGCGCCGACCCATTTAGGATCATCGGACTCGTATCCCGGGTCTGACAGAGGGTCCACGTAGATCCTGGTGCACAGCGCGCCTAGCAGGAAGCCCAGCGCTGGCCCGATCACTCGGATACCAATGGTTATAGCTGCAGACAAGGAAATTAAGGATTTAATATACAAATGAGAAATGTACTAGAATAACACGTAACACCTATGACCAAAGAACAAAAATGTTTGAATTTGTAACACACATATTTGCCCTTACCGGAAACCGAAAACGAAGAGTAGGTACTAGACATATAAGTAATCTTCATTCCACGAACATCTATGCTATTTAAGCTTTCAAAGTAATCGCATCGAAAAATTTACCTTTTATATTTACCTTTAAAAAGAGAAAGATATTGCAATAGAGACTCCTAACATCTTTAGAGCCTTGTTTAAAGCAATTATGAAGGAAACCTTATTATCTCCATTTATACGAGTTTACAATGTAAGTGTGAAATGTAATTGTGATGAATTAATAACGCCTAATGCATTCCTTGCTCGACTGATCTCACGAAGCGTTATAGATGCACGTTACATTAATTTTGTAATACAAAAAGAATTTACAGCTATAAAAATCTGATCGTTTCAAACACGAAACACGCATGACACGAGGCGGATTCTGCACAACTCAGGGAAACACCATTATCGAACGGTTAATCATGTAGTAAATATTAATGTTCGCATACCCACATCTCTGGACATTATGCAAATTGAGCTGGACTCCGTACAGAGAATGGGCCGTCATTTATCTCAATAGGGCTAGGGCTCAGGGGCTAATTGAAGGTCATTGAACTGAACACAACAAATTAACGTATAAAGAATAGCTGTCAACGTTCGTGTTGGCTGCACTCAGTTGTACCCTTCGGAACAGAGAAATGCATGCAGTCTTCAAAACGAGTCTTGGTAGCAAGTAAAGCGAAACTCGGTCAGATATAGGTTTATCGACTTATCGATTTATTACTAAGAATTTTCATAGAATTCGTTGGGTATTGAAAAAAAAACAAGACGCCTATCAAAAACTTTAAACGTTCGATAAGTATGACAACTAAAGGTCCGAGAATTTTATCTCAAAGACTTCAAGAACAGAGGGGCGTCTGTTTTAATCATGTTCGGGTTATTCGTGGAATTCGAATTAGACGATAGGTATATTAAAAAACCCAATTTAAGGTGACTGACCGCAAAACAATCAGGTACTTAGGTCCCAAATGCAATAATTCTCAGAATCCGCCCGCATCGCTTGCCAAAAAACGGACCGCGCGGCTCGCGTGCTGCGGAAAACAAAATATACCTTGCTACTATCATCATTCGTTTTGCAATAAATAATAACTGGCTTGGAACGTTTTTCAAAATGAACGAGCCTTGATTCCTTGCAAGTTTTTACAACGTACCTACTGTACAACGGCTTTACCGGTTCCGATGCATCATTAACGTTGTTTTCGAATGCTGCGGCGAATTTACGCTCAACGATTGTCAAAAATGACGAATCGCGTCATTAAATATCAAGATATTATCTTGTCACGTTTTACAAATTGAAACAAGTAAATATTAGGTAAGATCTTACCCTATTTTCCACCATCAAAGAAAACACCATCAAAGAAATCTTATAGGTATACCAAATAGCCCAAAGCTGTAAGAACTACAAATCTGGTAAGAAAATATTGCAATAAGAACCAGGACGAACGACATACCACATGTCATAAAGATTGGGGCACATTTAAATACTACAGCGAAAGAAAATTCGTTTTCAATATAGAAACCAAGCATTCCAACTAATACGAGCTCTATAGACTCGTATACTTATCATAATTCAGCCTAGAGACACCCATGGCTGAGCATACACCTCCTCCGGTAAATATATTTAAATTTTGCTTATAAACATTCATAACTGCTAGTAAAAACACATCAATAAAATTGTCAAGATTGTTACAGAGAAAAATATACGAATTATATGAATGTAGATATCTAAAACAAACAAGACTAGCGGTGATAACCTTGCCACATCCGCAGAGTAAATAAGGTCATCGGGTTTAACAGCCAATATCATAATATAGGAACATCGAACTATCTATACATATAAATTGTAAGGCCCATATCTGTACAGTCAGCATGATAAGGTATCCTTGTATGCAATGGAACGAAAACAGCTTTGATTACATAGAGAATTAGAAGCGATCTCAATGTGATAGGCCTTCAGTCACCAGCAGGAGCATGAATTCATGTGCAATGACTATATCTTTGCAATAGAAGTCACATTAAAAGAAAACTACTAAGAGATGGGTTCTCTTCCCTTAGGTGCCGTAAAAAGTGACTAATGGACTAAGTAGAACAGCACAACCATCCAATATCTTATAGCGGCCACGGGCTCACCACCTGTCACGCTGAGCACATGTGCAGTCACTGCTTGGTAAAGCGCGGACTATAGCAGTGGACTGCTCTAGCGATGCTTTTGCCTAGTCTCTGACTAACCCTTAGGGGATGATAGTCGTGATTATATGTATGTATGTTTATACAGTTCATGCTCGTGACTGTACAATTAATACAGAAAAAATAAAAACAGAGACCACTGAAACACGACATGATGGTTAATCTGAAGAGCATTTCTCCCTCATCCTTTCTTTCTTTCTATAATAGACCACTCGTGCTGGTCTTTGTTGTGACTCTTTCGATGTAATCTCTAATATGACCCTAAACCAGAACTAACACGCACTAAGAAATCTAGTTTTATAAGTTTAGTCATTCCAGCTACCTTTAACACTTCACTCTCACTTCATCATTATTATTCAGTTCAGAGACGCCCACTATTGGTGAAAAGCCTCATCTCCACAATGACCGGTACAGCGCTGCCAGCATTCAGCAACTTCGCTTTATTTAATCTTTCTTAACATCGAGTATTACGAACGCATTTTACTGGACATACATAAAAAATAGGACAACATAAAAATTACCTAATCGCTTTACCAATTGTATCTTTCAGGTCATGATGAAACACGATTATCATTTTATCATCGACGGTGGTGGTCTTTATCAATGCACCAAAATACAGAACAGCAGTTTTTTATTGCTGATTGTCTATTTGTTTGTCGCATCACACAAAAAGTACTGCATGGGATTTGAACGCAGTATTCACCGACAACGCATGTCTCACTTAAAAGATAGGCTCCATTTTTCTTATTCACGTATTCACGGGCAAAAGCACAAAAAGTCTATTATGCGTTGTAATATAAAAAAAAAATTCGATTATCTCGAATTTGCCCGTTTGTGATCCTAGTCGATTTGCATTTGCAAGTCATGTGTCATTAATTCCGATATCATTTAGAACATTTTAAAATACCACTACTTTACAAGGTATAAATTTTAAAGTCTTGCCATTCCAGCCCATTGCATCTGGACCGCTCCAATCAATTGCATAAAATTATAATCCCAAAAAAACATCCAAAATTGTGCGTAAGAGCTAGCATTAATATAATCCTACATTTTATATAAAAAACGTAACTCAAAATGATTAGTGTCTTCGTAATCTTTTATAATCTTCCAACACAACTAGTTTACATTCCCTGCGTAAATAATAAGCTTACTTATGTCATGAAATCGCGATGACATAACAAGAAATCAGAAAATTTATGAAAGTGTATCTACAAATAAGATCACTTCAAAGTTTCGCAACACGTAATTAGATATTGATGTTTGTAACTTTACGTCATAGAAAGATGATAGCGTCATAGCCAGAAGAATACTTCGTATAAAGGTTAAACCGCACTTCTGCGGTGCGGCAGCGAGCGGAGAAACGCGGCGCGGCATGACAATATTCTTTTGACTGTTTCATCCATATTTTATTATTCCATAATAAAACGCACTTAGCGGCAGCGGTGCGGCGGCACCGCGCCTTCGCGACACAGTTGATTCCCGCGGTACATTTTGCAGATTCTATCGCACGGGTGCCGCACCGCTGCCGCGCCGCGCAAGTGCGGTTTAACCTTAAAAGTAGATTGACCTTGAATAAGAGGAAAACTTAAAAAGCCGTGACTTGAATGTGAATGTTAAGCCGACGAGTAACATGGTAAATGTGGAAGAAGGCAAGTTGTCCCAAACTTAGGTACCTACAATAGGAAAAGGGCAGAATGAAAAAGTGAAGAGAGACATGAAAGATGATATTTCCAATATAAGATGACATTGATTACCATTCTGAATTTGTATGACTGATTTGCTCAACGATCGATAATTAGAGCAATTGCTATACCTACGCTCATGCACGTACGCTATTGTTATCTGAAAATGCAACTCGGTACGTCATAACACAATTTATCTAATCGCACGTACGTAATCTGATCCGCATTGCACCAGTGTCGTAATGGTACTGACCTATGTCAACCAGCGGCAGTATTTACGGCGCAATGCGATAGCTGACTCAAAAATATTGCATAAGTGCACGCTGCGTATCGCTCACCCTCACGCACGTGTGCTTGACGACATTTGAAACCTTATTTATAAAAATCTTATTTAGAACCCTACAGAATATGCACGTTCTTTCTCAGACTTTCTTGGTAAAAAACACTTTTAGAACTTATATTTCAATGGTTTAATAAAACCTTATTGTGTGCTTCATAAGTATCTGGTAATGAAGCATTAGCTTCTTTATCGATAACACAGTTTGCAAAATTGGAGAGCTCCGCGTATTCGTTCAAAAATCTTAAACGGTATCTTCGGTACCTATGAATTTTGAACGAATAAGATGAAAAATTTAGTTTATTCAACTAGATTATAGAATATAGTAGAGTCAACCATTTCACTAATAGTGTAAAGAAGTTCAAAAACATTTCACTAATAGTATAAAGAAGTTCAATATAGATACAATAAAATATTAGTCCTTACCTATGAAATTGGTGTTTTGTATGGAGATTTTGGGGAATTCTGCATTTTCCATACTAAATTTTTTTCAGTTTTCTTCAAAACGACAAATCCAAAGATAATAATATTTGGCATCTATCATTAGACAAGTTTTAGTAATATGTGTTTTTAAGTGAATGCAAATAAAATGATGAATGCGGGAGGCACTTAAAAAGAGTTGTCTCCGTGTCCAATTTTAACACAATTAAACTTACAACAAATTATCAAAACAAATCAAAAGAGCTCAAAAATATTTGAGTCTATTTTTAGACGAGGTAATTATTTTTTAGGAATACTCTGAATCTTAATAGTTACAGACAAAATACTAAGAGTGAAAAAAAACACCAATTTCATAGGTAAGGACCCAATATTACGCAATACCTATACTATAATACGCAATACCTACTGGCTTGCCTATTAACCTATACGTAGCGACAACTCTCAACGAACGCTACTGATTCAATTCACAAAGTGGAAAGTTTGGACAGAAATAACCACACACGTGCCTGCATATAACCAAACTTATTTAACAAATTCATATATCATTTACAACACAAATGACCGAATTAATCTTGGCACAACATACATGTACCACCTCAAAAAGAAATTTCAATCATTATTTTTATGTGTCATGTTAATGTTGTTTGTTTTTAAAATTTTACTTCGTAAAAAATAATTTATTCAAGACGCAATAAGCAAAATGAAGAAAATGAAATGTACCATTGATTAAAAAAATTAAACGAGATGAAGTAAAATAAAACAAATGACTAACGATTACAAACAGTAACTCTACATTCCATCATCTCTACATTTCATCTTTAGCACGAATATCTAAAACTGCAATAAATGGTATAGTATGTCTATGTCATTTAATAGCCAATCAAAACTGCAAGGATGTCTACAAAATGGTGGTACACAGAATTAGGGCACACGTCAAGGGAACAGAGTCGGAGCAATATCGACAATAAGCTGAAATTGTCACGTCGAGACGTCCCGCCCCACTGACACACATGCGCAGACGCACGCTGAAATAACTATTGCATCTAATGCAACGGCAGCCATCTAACACACGACAGGACTAGACTACTCAATTTTGTACTCAATTGCATAATGGGGATTGTCTAATATTTTCGACATGCTGTTTTTATAGTTGAAATGGATAAAATAGATCAATTTGAGAAACTAATTTCAATATTTTCGTTATTTTTAAAGTAATAACTTTTATACGGAATTTTGAAAAAACGTGATCGTTTTATTACGATGACGTCACTGTTGGCGTAACATTGTGTAACACCTTTGCTTCAAGGGAAAAAAAGAATGCCGTCAAACAAATGTCAACACTCATGTGTCACTCATTCTTTTATTTTTTTTACTGTAAAAATACCACAAGCGACGCGAATTAACAGTTTTCTTATTATTTCGTGAAAAAACTACAATGTCGTGAAATAATTTTGTCAAAGCGGACTCAAGGCATCTGCCGAAAGTAGAGAATGTTATGATTTTGGAATCAAATAACCAACATAACCTTGCTGAAATAAGAGGAGCCAAAAATTTGAAGTGAACAGTACAGAATAGCTTCAGAGAAAGTTGTTAACACATACATGAAAAATGAGGAAATAACGGATAAATTAGAACACAAGTCATGTGTTAAATGATGACTTGTAATAAAAATGAGGGGTTATTTTGTGTTTCTGATCCTTTATTTGAAACCACCAAGAACATCCATATTGTTTGGGTGGATTACAATGAAGCCTACATATTAAGAGAAAAAAGAAAGTGTGTTAATAAAAACATTTTTATCAATAACTTTTTATTATTTCTCCTTGTAAATTGATTAGTCCACTTACTATCATGACTATTTCGTCCAAATATGGTACAAACTGATAGTTCACAACAGAGCGAGGTTTAAATAAAGCATACTTTCTTACATGTCTAATAACTCTCAACATGAACATCCTTAATACATTTTTGGTTTCTTAAATACAGTGTCTAACATAATTTTTCTAGATGGGAAGATACTCTTAGTTGATTCATGCACTGTAGATAGATTCCTCAGTCTCTGTTGTACATCCAAACAAAGGAGTGGTCACAGATGATGTGTCTTGTGAAGATATCACTTCCACTGTAGCAATATTAGTTAGCGGTTTTCTACTTATATAGTTAGTGCTCTTATGCACCATTTTTATTTGATACTGTGCTGCAACATTCATCTGTAAAACAAACGTTAATGTTATTTATCAATAATATAGAGATATAAAAATATCTTCGCGACTAATAATTATACTGTTTCTTTAGCATTGTTTTTCTTAGTAAAATATACTTTACCTTTGTGGGCATGGTAGGACACGTAGAAGTACTGGGCATTACTATTTCCTCACGTTTTCTTTTCAATGGTCTTCTACTGTTTGTAGGTTGTTCAAGTAACTTGTTCAATTCTGAACAGTCTTCGCTTGCATCTTGAGCAATTTCACGAAGTGAAGCCGACGCTATGAGTTTGAGTTCTTTCTATATTCCATAATTATTAAACGTTTGTTTATTAAAACAATGAGAACAAATCGTATTTACCTTACAATGTAAGGTTATAATTTGTTGTTTGTGACTTATGACACTTGTGTTTGTAAATGTCATTTCTGTCATTGCTGTCATAGCAAACACATTACTGATATTCAGCCAACAGTGACGTCATTTGAAGGGCAAATGAAGGTTATTCATTTAAAGGCTAAAATATTAATAATCCATGATTATTTTCGCATTCTAACTAATAGGCTACGATCAGCAACCTTATTCCTCGAAATGGTTTTCACTTTATAACAATTTAAAAAAATGAGACAATCCCCATTGCAGCAACAATAAAATAAAAACAAAAAATTTAAAACAAATTACCAATATACCACGAACGGACAAACTACATAATAAAGTATAAAATGAATAACAAAAGTTCTTTGTATTTTACTTACACTCTGTTTTGTTGCAATAACATGCCTGATTTATTTTATACACGGCTCACATACAACAATGCAATTTAAACACAACATTCGAGGGAAATATGCACCAACTTTTGTTATGATACAGTTTGTGCAATAAAATAACCTATCCTACTACCGCTTGAAATTACATAATGTAAAACAAGGTCAGTTGTGTATTACCTCATTACAAGCTTCTGAAATGAGCAGTGAGTACGGCTTACTCTGAAGCTAGGATTTAAGGCGATAAAGCACGCAATGCTTATCGTTTTTACCCCATGTTTCAAGAGAATATTTAAATATCGTATCCAAAAATAACAAAAGTTTTATTTAGAGGTGTTACATATGGATGAGTTGTCCGCAGAAGGCGCCACGCCTCGGCCGCTCGCCGCATCACAGCCTAGCATTAGATATACAAATAACAAACGTAACTCAATACTTTTTAAGACCTCTGGTCGCCGTCCAAACAGGTATTGTTAAGATTTTTTTGCTTTGACTGCATTTACCTCACGTAAATCAAAACCAGTTTGAAGTCTGTTTTGATTATTTTCATGCCATTTATCTCTTAAAATTTTCCGCTTGTATTTAAGATCTTTCGATTTCTCCAATAATAACGTACCCAAAAGAGGAGGTACGGTATTCACTTTCTTTAATAAGTTCCCTTCCACTTAATTTAGGGCTTAAAACTTGAAATCAACGGTGCATTTAATAAGAGTGCATACAGTCTTGAACTTAATCGTTAATTACGCAACCCATCAGAGGGCGTCCGGCAGAGTGCTCTGTAGGCGGCACAGTGGGCGTCCGCTGTGATTTATACACTTTTATGTTATGTCGAATTTATCGCTTGCAAATTACTAACAATCGAAGCAGACAATAATAAACGTAATAAAATTAACTCTCTATCTTTGTGCCAGAGGTTCGCTCCATTGATACCCGACGTAGCTCATTAAATTAATGCAACGTGTGCACATAATGCTTTCAGGAGTGGCCATTAACCTCCGATAATAAATATAACTCACCCATGTAGAGAGGCGATTGTCTGCTGCCGACATTGTCGTCCACGTACGGGATTCCGAGCGTGGCGATGCCCGTCTGGCCGACGCCGACGACGAGCAGGCAAATGAACAGCCAGGGGATGACGACCGCGGTGATGGAGTTGCGATCCTTGGTGCTGCTGATCTGGTTGGCGTTGCAATAGGTGGCGTTGGCGGGCACGTGGCAGCCGGGAGCGGCGCCGCCGCGTAGCGCGTCCAGGTGCACGTCCAGCAGCCGCGTGCCGTACAGCGCGTGCGGCACCATGCAGCCCACCACGCCTACCGCCAGCACCAGCATCATGCATGCGATCCAGCGCGGCCTGTGCCCACGCCCCGCCAGGTACGTCAGGAACAACGCCGTGCATATCTGACCGATTTCCGTCGCCGCCAAAAGTATCCCGGTAGTCTTTGATTCTACTTTAAACAACTTCTCGATTGTTGTCGTCACGCTCACGAAATATGTGAGAAACATGCCCTGAAGTACCCAGCCCGACAAGAACACGAGCATGAACACTCTCGTTGAATGGAAAGCGGAGCGTGGGCGGGCCGCCTGCGCTGTTGGGATTTTGCAGTCGAGGGAGCCATTGTTGTTTCCGGTCGCCAGACGCTCTTGTTCTTCGGGAGTGGCTTCGACACCTTTCATGGCGGCGTCCTCGGCCGCGGGGCCCGCAGGACCCGCCTCACCGCCGGCTGTTACGTTGGTGATCGCACTCGCCCTGTAACAACACATTATTACAATTAAAACCATCCTCAGGCTCAAAAACACAACCGCTATGAAAAAAACTCACGTCATAGTGTTGGCACTAATGTAATACGCGGCTACACAACCCCCGATCCACGACAACCGGCGGAGCGGAAAGCGATTACGCGAAGCTCTACTGCCTTTGACGCTTCCGTGTAACGGAACTAACACGTAATCGAACGTGATCGCCGATCGCAAAAATTAGTAATGAGTATGCGGGGTACGGCTCGTGCGCATACTTTTTCGGGAGTCGTTCATCCGTCGAGTTACACGGACGGCGGAGCAGGGGTAGGTCGGAGGCTGCGTGCGCGCACCCGGCGCGGCGGACTGAGACTGCACCGTGCAATTACCGGCGCAACTCAATGCACCCGCCCCTCGACTTCTCCCCACACGGGGTTTTTATTGGCCGTCTATCCATTTTTTGTGAGCCACGCACGCACGATGAGAAACGTATGCGCGACGCCCTCCTCCGAAGAATCCTTCACGTCTCGACGATACGGAATGTCTTTGTCCCTCACAAGTTTTTTTAATTTTCTATGTCGAACGTGTTTTTGGGGTAAACATTTTCGATCTTTCAACCGCCTTATAAATATTCACAAAGCAATTTTTCTAACGTAAGAAACCAATGATGTAAGTATAAATATTAAAATAAGTATTAAATATAACTAAATAAACCAGAAATGCAAAAAAAAAAAAATATTTTTATCTACCTCGAAAGAAACCGTATGTAATTTAACTTTTCATTATAACTGACAAAAACGACCAACCAAACTAGACAGTAAAACATCTATGGGCTATAAATAAAATAACAACTTTCATGCGGGAACCTTCACCCGTATTATCAATTATCACAATGAAAAATAACAACACTTGCCCCCGATCAGACAAGTGAATCAATTCTAATTTGGGCATAAAATTCACGAGGTTAAGTCAACAACGAAGATTGTAAAATTTAAACTGCAATATCATTGAGAGCTATAAAGGCAAAGGACACAGACGTAAAGTTCGCAATAACAGCAACGGCAGAATATTAATGTGAGCGACTCATACGGTTAACTGGACTTGCGAAACTCACCAGCTGGGGCCGATGACACCGGCCGGCGACGTCGCGCTTGCGCTACCGACCAGTTCCAGAACCGAACTATTGCATAGATTAATTAATTACCACAGATAAACAAATGAGCTCCACGCCTTGGGAGCGCTGCGCCGCCGCCGCCGAGGTGACTCGAGAGACAACTGTTTTTTTTTTTGTTGATCAACGATAAATACTGCACTGCGAAGACTGCATTCCGAGATAAATACTCTACGCTGATAACGTCAGTTCGAAATTTATAATATGTACATGTAGTGAACGGGCAATCAGGTCGAATAGAGATTATGTAATACTGTTTTCTTGGAAACCATGAGAATATAGGCAAGCAACAAACTAATACATAAATACATCTTCCTAAATCGGAAAATCGACAGATGCAAAACATGTTTAAGATAAAAATTCACATGAAACGCATCAAAGTTACAAGTCCAAATGATAATGGAAGACCGGTGCTGGCAACGACAACGGTTTCATAAGAGTCTGCCCTGCAACGCAATTTCAACCACCACAATGGAGGACAATAAATAACGATTTATTTAATCTCCTAGCGCGATTGAGTGGCAATGAATCATAAATGACACCGACGACGGACAATCTATTGGCATAAATTGAATAAAGTATCGCATCAGTGCGACATTCATAAAGTACCTACAATTTACACCAGTGGCTCGTAGAGCTAGAATCTGGTGAAATATCCTGAGATGGAGCAAAAAACATCAAAGGATTAAGAAACAAAACTAAAAGTCTAACAAAAAATTATAGGTATAAACATCAACGCTTTGCAGACAAATAGTCTAAACATGATTCCACTGCCGAAAAAATATTGAGAAATATTTATGAAACAATAAAAAATATAAGGAAAAATAGATAATTTGGTTTCTTCTGAGAAATGCTTCGTCGGTAGACGCGATTCTTTTAACTTTTCCCAGGGCTATATTACGTTACCCTGACTGCGCACTTTGTATATTTTTTAACGATAAACATTTTATAGAATGAATTTAATAATAATAAAAATCACGAGAATGCTGGAGTCAATGCATCATAAACGCTATATTCAATAACAATTCAAATATAAATAGAAAAAGGATCAATGCGATTACTACATACTAATAAAATTATGCAGAAATAATAAGAAACTACACAATAATAGCAATTCCTCACAAAAGTAAAATTAATTGCGCGCACCCAAACGTTTTCCTACGATGGGCATAAATTTTAATCGAATATACATGAGATCAACTATTTCAAAGAGCAAGCAAGTTCGTGACCAAGGGACATAAGTCATAGATCGTGGTCCTAGCGGAGGCAAGCGTAAGCGCACCGAAGACGTCTATGATCACTCTATAGCTAAGTGAGAGGACAACGTGCGCGGTCAAGGTAAGTGAGCAGATACCTGTTGTCGATGACACTCTGCACTCGAGATTAATCTCCAATTTAAACACAACTTTATGTTATAAGGTACATTTTGGTTTGTCCGACAACTATTTTTTGAAGAGTAAACAATGCCGTCAAGTAAGATAAAAAATATAGTTCAAAGTAAAGATGGACAAACGCTGAGGTGTTTGCACGAAGCATTTCCAAAATTTTAAGTGCACGAACTATTGTCGCGGTAATGCTGTTAAATAATAGATAACATAATTATGATTTGTTTTAAGAAAAAAATCTGATAATATTGCAGATACTGTAAAAGGTTAAAAACAAATATCAGTTTGAGGATTGAAACCACTGATAAATAATTAATTTTTAAATATATAATAGGTCTTTACCAATGAAATTGCCGTTTTGTATGGAGATTTTGGAGAAGTCTGCAATTTCCATACTAACATTTATTCAGATTTCTTCACAACGACAAATCCAGAGATAATAATTTTTGGCATGTATCATTAGACAAGCTTTAGCAAGATGTATAATACCACTTTATATAAAAATTATTTATCGTTTTTAAGTGAATTAAAATCAAATTATGTATTCGGGAGGCACTTAAAAACAGTTGTCTTCGTTTCTAATTTTAACACAATTAAACATACAACAAATTATCAAAACCAATCAAAAGGGCTCAAAAATATGTTTTATTTTTAGAGAAGGAAATTATTTGATAAGAATATTCTGTACTGAATAGTTACGGACAAAATACTAAGAGAGAGAAAAACGGCAATTTCATAGGTACCTTTTATAGAGAGAGCTTACATCGATACACAACACTACACTACACAAAAAGAGAGAGATACAGATAAAAAAAGTTATGTCATAGACAGACACACGCGTTATGTAAAAGAGATCTGTTGTTTCCAGTAAGTTTGAGACTAAAACAAAATCTAAACCACATGTTATATAAATAACCAAAAAACGTTATCTTTAAAACACGATATACTACGCATTATGCAAAAGATTCAAAATAACGAATCTGTTTAAGAATGTCTTAAAAAGACCAACAAATTATACATACTAGGAATACCATTAACCACTACAAACGCCTAAAAGCTTAGACTGTGGTGGTAGATTTAGAATAGTCTTATCTAATGATACCGGTTTGTAGATTTAGTCGTTACATAATACATAAAATTTTATGGTGCCAACAACACAATTTAGTGAGTGGAACAAAATGATTGCCATTATGATATAAATTAGCCCAAACGTAATAAAATCTTGAAATCAAAAAAGCCATTTTGGAATCAATTTAGAATACGAACAAATGTAATTGTAGTATTGTATTTGAATCCCTACAGGTTGCTGGGATTTTGCCAGATAATTTATGTCGAATAGTGGGTGCAGACAACCAATAATTTATAGCAAGTGTTGACACAAATGAATTATTAAGTGTTAAATTTTGAATCTATTCAAATGCACCTGAAAAAATTATAATCACCCATATTGGGATCCCAAAATAAGAAAAGAATTCACCTGCTCGTTTTTCTGGATCTTTAGGTTGTTTATTATGAAAGACAATATTGACCGTTTTAACGATTTTGAATTGATACCGTTTGATAATGCACTAGACAAGCACTAGTAGTACGTCTCTATTAATATCATTTACAAACTCACCTGCATGACCAGAGCTACATTTGCAAATCAAATTCAAGTTAATACATGTATTAATTCCCAGCAGCTGCTGCTAAATGTCGTTGAGCTGAATGATTTATGGACTTGATAAGTGTAAAACACTCGTTAACTATTGGAAACCAACACAGATTTACACAGAGATACCTTAAGTTCCAATGATACTACGTTACAACATAGCGATGTTAATTAACTAATTTATAATATTTGACAAGCGTCGTAAAACTACGGTCACAGAGTTCGCGTTAAAAATTTAGACATGAATGCGGAAAACACTTTCACTTGTATAATGAAATTATTTTTAAGCATTGTAGTATAAAAATATTTAACATAATGGCTAACTAGTATATAGTCATCTACAATACATGAGATCTTACTTTTCAAGAAA
The DNA here is from genome assembly GCA_910589355.1 of Parapoynx stratiotata. Classification (NCBI taxonomy): domain Eukaryota; kingdom Metazoa; phylum Arthropoda; class Insecta; order Lepidoptera; family Crambidae; genus Parapoynx; species Parapoynx stratiotata. Next base: position 2,987,053 of record OU342458.1, read on the forward strand.
CACAGTAACGTACGCTACTGCTTTATGGCAGACGCAGATAAGGAGGTATGTAAACTATTAAGAAGAAATAACCGTCGTCGCATAAACAATGTTAAAAGATGACCATATTCCACATATCACTAAATTCTAACTGCCTGAGAATAAAGTAGATAAATGTATAAAAAATAAAAGCGAAAGTGAATTACTATAAATCACGCAAAACAACACACAATATAAATGTACCAAGGTGTGCCGGCATAAACTGCCTCTTGACAGGGGCGCCCTGCGGCGACAGCGAATATACGAACTTGCTGCTTCCAACCAGTGTCATGGACGACGACGAAGGCACAAATAAACATCTGCGTTTCAAATTTGCAATTTACACGCTCAGTTTTTTTAATGCACTCTTTATCGCGAGGCACGCAACGACACACGAGCACTGATAAGCCACGCACGAGAATTTTACGAATGACTACTAATGACTGGTCAAGTGGTCAGTCTTCCGGAAACCTTTAGAAAACGACTGGCAGATTTGAAACAAATATTGCATTTTCATATTTTAAAACTAAACGTTATGTAGTGGGAATTATTAGGGTGGAAATTGAAATTAAAAATCAAGTAGTAATATAGAGCCTATATTGTATGTTAGACCTTTGGTACATATCCGAATAAAATGAATTCAATTCCAAGTATTACTAGTTGCATGTTGCGTGTGCAAAGAGAAGATTTTTTATATTCCCTGTCTGGGAATATAAAAAAATCATCATTTTCGCTTCTGTTAAAGACCCCAATATGAATTTATTTTTTCAATATCTATAATGTACAGACATTGGCCTGTTAATGTAGAAAAACAAATCTAAAAATACTCTTACAGTGTATAGTAAACTACATTAAAAACTGGAGTATGTTATACGAGGCAAGGTCGAGCTCAAGTACTGATTTGACACAGCTCACCTCTGGTTATTGAACAAAGTGGAACGTGTAAATGAAGAATCGAAACGCTACCCTGTAATCGTTTTAAAAGACACGCCAATGATGAAACAGATGTCACATTTGAAGGTAATATCAATAACACTAACATTGAACACGGCGATTTAAGAGTTCCATTATTAAGCAATATTTTTTTCATACACGATCAAATCTCACTTAATATTTACTACGCTAAACGTAAGGGAATAATAAAATAATGTAGATCTAATTTTACACGCTCATAAAGCAATAATGACATTAAAATATTATTTAAGCCAATTGAAACCAACTTAAATCTTTTACAAAAATATATAAATAGCAGAAAAACCCACGTAACAAGTTTGGATCTGGTAATTAAATAAATTAAAAAGCTCACGGGAGAAAGTGGAGCTTTGATCCTGCTGTATAAACATCAATTGGAAAGAGCTAGTGCGGAAATGGGCACACCGAACTTAACTAAATATAAATATTATTACCAAAAAAGGGAAGATCGATCAGACACAGATTTTTACTTCATTTTCCTGTAAATACAAAGGTTCTATAGTTTACACAACCAGTAACGGAAACCAATGGATCTAAAGCAAACTTCCTTTTTCTAAAACATAAAAATGTTGAAAGTTATGCTGGATAAACGTACTAAGCGTATCCACCGCTAAAACTAGAAGCAAAAAACACTAAAACAAAGTATTTGAAGAGTCTTGTTCTGAACAAACGTTACCGATGTACGGAACTGAACAAATAATTCACGGCTCTCCTGTCCTGGCTCACTTAGAGGTATCGCTGCCAGACAACGCGCGAGCTCTCGCCAAAACAAATAAAACTTAAGGACTTACAAAAGAGAATTCAAAATAAAATACACTACATACTACACTGTGATGTTTAGTTTGATGAAATAGTTTTTAATTCTTATTTAGCTAGTAAAGGAAACATTAGCTAGACTTATGTGTCATTCTACGACTCCAATTCTTACATCAAAAGACAAGCTTACGCACAAATTCTAAGTATATGAGACACCGCTAACTGAGCAAATACAACACGAAGAGCAACACAAAACCTTTCATTAAAAAGAATATATAAAAGAAGAATCGGTGTCAATGACTTATTCATTAGTTACGAAAACGTCACAGTTTGCGTAGTAAGAAGTCACCTGATCAAATAAATGTATGGCGAATCAATATCAAACACCACAGCAGCACAGAACTAGACGATCTGTCAAAGACGATAGTATAACGCAAAGACATTGATCGAGAAACGAATGACTTGATAGCTGACACAAAGAGCGAAAGTATAGAGGATAAAAACGAGGGCGGACAGAGCCGAACTAAACCAACCAGCCGGTTGTACATTTACACCTTAGCAACAACTATTACTTTCAAAATGACGACAGATTATATTTGAAAATATAATAGCAACAGTAATTATGTATAACGAAGATAAATTGAGAAGCTATGTTATATTCTAAGCAGTATTACATTAATATTCATAATCTAGTACATTTTGTATTTACCTATGGATACACTCTGCTAGTTCTTATCAAGTTGGAACAAAAAGTGCCTTGAAAGTTAAACCACATAAAACCATAGAATGGTGTAGGGCTAAAGTTCAAGTCTTATCGTGTGTAGACAAAATTTCCAATGCTTTCCAGTCTCCAACACGAGGTTATCGGGGTTCACGCCGACCGTTGCCGGCATTTCACCGACAAGTTCAATGTCACTCCTATTATTTCCAAGGCATGAACGACGATAAGCTATTTACGATTCAGCTCCATTTGAACGCAGTCACAATATAAGTGGATATTGATTTGAGCTTAATACAATTGCCTGTGACTCCTTTTATTAGCTGTAAGAAACAAGTGCAAAAAAAGGAATTTTCGATCGTTTTTTCAACCACAGACTACTGAGTAACCAATATGCGTACTTTAAACCCAGCACAGATTTAATAAATTAGACTTAACTATAAAGAGCAAAAAATGGAAAACATACAAAGTCACGCTCGTTAAACACTCCAACCTATTTGTGGGCACCAAAATTACTTCATGAGTAACGACCAAACTTGAGCGACCATGAGCTGAATGCCTTAACTACCGGATGCAAAATGGAATAAAGGAAAAAGTATCAGTTCTAACAAATATCTGTTACTCGACCCACATCTATGACCCCGTTAAGGCGAAATCGCAATGTAATTTCGCGAGGTACATTTTTTGGAACACTTTTACTTTGGCACCAGGCGCACGATTCAGCAGCAATGAATGGGCGTTTTCGGAGATGACACAAATTTCTCTTTCAATACATCCAACCCGATTGTAAACCTACTCCGTGTAACTCTGAGGTCGTGATCTTATAACACTATCACTAACTAAATGTCTTGTTCTCACCAGGCATAATTTTAGAATACCTTGATAGAATTTCTTCGGTGTCAGGATAATAGAAAAATGCAAAGTGGCACCCACAGAATTACCAACGTTGACGTCAACCTTATTTTTCCGCACAAGTTTTCGCAACGCGAACGTCATCGTCATGTAAATCGGAGTATTGGACGCAAGCATGGCCTGTATAACATCACTTTCTCCCTTGAACGCAATTACATTTATTCAAATTTCGCTTTTCGCGTGGTTTTGCACGGCGGAATACAAATTGAATACTCACATCACCACACAAAGTTTACACGCACTGTAGGGATAAAACTTTTCAAAAATTTTGGGTGTTTAATAGTAAGTAAACAATCTACGAAATCAATACAGTTTTAACTTTATGTCAGAGCACGTCCTAAACAAGAGCAGCTTCAAAGAAAACTTAACATTATGAAAGGAGTGTTAGTGAAATATTGTACAGGCGCAGTTGTCGAGAGCGAAACTAATACAAACTAGACACTTGGTTTACTTTCATCTCTCGAGACGCCGAAAGTAAACTTTTACTTTCGGTACGAAAACGTTTTATACGAGCAAAGGTGGATCTACTGTTACTGTTATTCAATATTTTAATAGAATAAAAAAACAGCGTAGCAATTAGTAAAATTAAATATTGTTAAATCAGATCACGATAAAACATTAAAATTAAAAACATTACTTCGACATACTGTTATAGATATAGAAGAATCACCTATGGTGATTGAGTTACCGAAGAAACTTAATTAAAAAAACTCTACATAATGGTCGTCTCATTTTTCTAGCCAAGGCCATCATAAAAGTACACGCGTCAATTGACAATGTTAACAATAATGTGAATGTTATTATAGCTGTTATTTATAAAACAATCAAAGACCAGATAACCGATGGCAGAACGGGCGTAGGGGCAATAACCGATACGTTGTAGGAGTTATCTGGCGAGTCAACCTCGTATACGCACAACAGTTAGTGTACACATTACCCACATTCTACGAGATCAATTTAACTGTTTGGTAATAGCCAGCGACAAAAATACTGAATGAGCGACTAGAATTACAAAATATGCCACTAAAAAGTATTGTGACCCATACTTTGGGCACCACTTAGGGATTTTAGTGGTTCCAGCAGTATTTTAATAGATATGGGTATGGGTATCCTTATTTCCTTGCTATCTAACCCAAATGTTAGTAAAGTGCAGTGAAATTCGTAACAAGAGTAATAAAGTAATCTCACAAATGACTACATTATCTAAACAACCTTCATACTCTACATTGTCCCTGTTTCTATTTAAAGATGAATTTATATTGCCTTATTTACCTTCACACATTTACACAAATAAATCAACAACATGAAATCTTATTAAGTATTATCAGGGTGGATGATTGCGATTTAATACAATAATAGAGCGAAAATCTCATGGCCTTGCAAAGTCGCCAGTGGCATACTGGCGACTTATTAGGGTTCCTATTGGACCACCGTCAAAAAGCCTTTGTATAATAGATCCTCTAAGTAATGGGTACAAGGTGAATGAATATAAAAATCTATTAGATTCTTATAATAGACTACAGTGGGAATGTCTACTAAATTTTACTATATTTCTTATGACGAAAGGAAAAGTTAATGGACTTTACAACGCCTGCGCAATACTTTGGATACATTTCGGTTTTAGTAATCAATTAATTTCCCACATGTTCAAAACAGGAACGTTTAATGCTTTTTCTGCTCCTAACTAAGATGAATTAAGCTCAAATAAATCTGTTACTGACAATGTTGCTCAGTTTCAAAAGTATGAGAAGAAAATAAAAATTCTCTATTAATTGAAGATCATACCACAATTTTGAAAATTTTATGTAGACTCAAATAAGAATTTAATTTAGAACTGATTTGATATGGAAACAGTAAAGTCAAAGGATCAAATAGTTTACTTCTGGGCAATCCAATCATAAGCCCCCAGAGTGTAGAGGGCAAGTGTCTAGAGGTCGTCCGTCTGCCAGGGAGAATATTACGGGATAAATGAACGGGATAGAACAATTAGTAAAATATTTCCAACGTCTTTTAAATTGAAAAATTGTAAGCCGCAAATCTATAAATAAGAATCAAAATCTCAATAGTTAATATCTCAAACATTACATAGAAAGTGTTTTATGGCTTGGGGTCGTTCTTTTTCAAGATAAAAAATTTAATAGTTTTCATTTTCTTAACTATTCCAAAGCAAAGCATGTTTCGTCAAAAAATTGGTTATTATTGTTTGCATGACAATAGACATACAATTTCCTTTTACTTTAATGTACCTGAATATAAAGATAACATACGATCAGAAGACAAACACTCTATGTTAACAGACAAATATAGCCTAACTACTGATGTCTATTACTGTAAAGATAACATTTTGGCACAGTTGATTGTTGCATTCATTTATATGTAAATAAACACCAAGCATATATAAAGAGCCATGTGATCAAAAATTTCACTCCCTAAAAGCAATGTGCATGTAAATGTTATCGCGACAACGTGAACAGATCCTGGCGTCGATATGGTAATTTTATTACACCAGCTCAAAAAACATCCGAACCGGTTAAAAAAACACATTTGACTTAAAGGTTCCCATCTCCACATGTAAATACACAAAAACCAAAATCACAGGGGCGGTCTCAACAAAAAACCACAGCGTCAAGAAAAAAGAAGTTGAGAATTTTATACAATACTGATTATTAGAAGTTGTTTATCTCGTAACACGACCAAACAAAAAACCAGTTCATTAGAGAGAAAAAGTAGCCAAGTCACTTACGATTATATTCGGCGAGATCGGATCCTTAGCACACACCTGATGCACGACTAATTTCTGAGATTATTATCTAATGTCGAACGCGAATCGTCTGGGTTAGTTTTAATAGGTCTAGTTTTTGCTTGGAAGCCGGCAAGTTCGCGGAGGCCTCAGGGATCACTTATGAATGTATGTAGTGGTGCGGGTCGCGGTGCGGCGCGTCTGTGCGAGCCGGCGGCGGAGAGCGGCCTGCCGGCGTCGGCGGCGCCCGTGTAAACAAAACGTGCTGGTGGGGGCCCCGCTGAAAGCCTCACCGAATACACACCGTTCACTAAGTCCCACAGACACGCGCCTCGGAACAATACAAGTTCCGACAACTGGAACTGATGAATCAGCTCGAATGTCTCAACATTACCACTTGTATTAAAATCGATACCTTCAAAACTTTAAACTAGAAAAACTGTAGTTTAGGTTATTTTCTATTATTGTAGACTCTGTATTTTACATTTACGTCAGTAATCCCATAACCGCTTAGGAACGCAATAAACACGCGAACTACTGTCGTACTTTCGAGTATGTTATCCACATGTCTGAAAATGCTAACTCCAAACTCTAACTAGGTAGACAGAGCCGATATTATAATACGGAAACATAAGAGCAAATTTCTGAGATGAACCATTTCTCGGATGAAATAAACAGATCATAATTGGATTTTTTTTTTGTAGAGTTAATTTTGAAGGATATTTTTAGGGTACCTACATTTACGAGTCTGATTCTAAGAAGGACAAAGATATTCAAAATATGTATACATAAAAACATAAACGGCCAGGGCGAACTAAACTAAAAATTGTTTGAAAAACAAACAGGGAAAATAATTATCAAAATGTAAGTTAAGAAAAGTAATGTATAAACGAAACAACGTATAGAGATAAGAGAAAGAGAAGGAGATATTAAAAAAAAATTTAAAATTACTACTTGACAAATTCAATAACTTCGTTGCACAAAGAAATAAATATACAAATTGCAACTCCTCAAAGATATCGCACAAGTTAATAGCGATGAAAAAATGCATTCGGAATTAGCACTTAATACATCGACATAAAAGCTTGTTAAGTTATCCCAGAATCTATAGGAAGAACACCGCCCTTGATAATACAAGACCTTAAGTGGAGGAGCATTGTTGTATGCTAATATAACGTAGGCATTTAATAAATTATTACTGTTTCTGCATATCCAATCATCCATATATTATTATATAATAAAATACGGGGAGTGCCTGGGATTATACTTAGACGCGTGAATAGTTCTACGATTAGCTATTTACTCTACGCTATTTACTTCATAGCCAACTTTGGACACCGTCGATTGAATAACAAGCAATCAACTGGTCCCGTTTATTATTACTTAATTAGCTGTAAGCTATTACACACCAACTGTCAAATAAACCAGGCATTTATAAATATCCTAAGCAGGGTTTTTCGCTCTATTATTTCTTACATTCTAGTAAAATATTTTTGTTTCAGTTAAAATAAGTGTACGTCTGAGCGCCGTGTTGTATATTCTGGTCTGCTAGGATCGTCCAGGAATCTCACCTGATTTTTCATTCATCATTCATTAATCAATAATAAAAAGAAAGATATCATTCTTTACCCAGTACATCTGGCTTCCTTGACAAAATGCCTTCCGATAACCACTATCAAAAGGAAAATGTATGGGGACATAGGCAAGAGTTCGCTAACTTAATAAATCAATGTAAATGTCAAATCGTATTTTCAATTTAGCGATATTTTGTCAAGTGTCTGGTAATCTGGTGATCCCGCAAGGGGGACTGTTTAGTCAGCCTTGATGCACATTCTAAATGTAGGAATTTCCGGGAGACCTAGATTAAATAATCTGTTACGTTCGCGGTTACATGTCTGAGTTGGTTCCTATTTAATTTGAGAAGATGCTTTGAGAGCCGGGTGTCTACAATGTCTACGTTGGCAGGGCAATTCGCTTGCAGTTCTCTCCTGTTACTCGCGTCATCGTGGAGACGCTGTGTGCATTGTCGATTTGATTTCTGGTCAGTGTCAGTACGAGTTTTAACTATTACGATAATCGAACATTTTCTCTCCATACATTTACAACTCCTCTATCAGCTAACTATATAAAACAGAAGTAAATGCATAAAATAATAAAAGAAGAAGAACCGTCTGTGGTTTTCGTATACTTAACTATCAAAACTCCTTCTAGGGACACTGGTCTTGTCTGGCAATGAACTATCGGTGCTCGTCCTCGGACTTTTATATTTGCTCCTATTCTTGTCAGTTGGTCCGCATTATCATTTCCGCATGGCTTGATGTGTCATTTCATCCACTGCAGCGTTATGTGGCACTCGTAAATCAATATTGGACTTGCGGTAATTGCTGACAGAGGTTTTCTCACATAGAAAAATGCATCTTCAAATGTAATTTGAGCAACCTATGAGCCCTACGCTTTATTCCAGCAGCAACCATTTATACGATGCTTTATGTGCCTTACTGCACTAGACGAATTCTTAACTCAGTAGTATCTAGGTACTGAAATATAAAGTAGATCTTTATGAAACTAAAGAGTATATCAATAAAAGTCGTTTGACGCAAACAAAACAGAAAAGACGCATAATTTTTCCTTAAAGTCAAAACTACTAAATTCAAAACCGCAAAGGACGGGGTTTTATGTCGTATACGATGAATTTTAAAACCGAATAGATGAAAGTCAAGTGAAGTCGAAGCTATCAATTCTGTGAGTAAAATATCGGGTGTTATGACGCACTCTGGACAATGTTAATATTAATGCAGAATATAAAACAGATGATTTATTTGTGTTGTTACATAAAGCGCTTAACTCGCTCCTAATCGTTACATTGATAGGGGTAATGAATAAACAAACTGTTATTTTCCTGTCAATGAAGCGAGAATTGATATTCATTTTATTTTTTAGAAATAGGTGTACTTTGTATGCGTTATCTGTGCATTGTCTATGATTGGCGGGCGGCCAAGCAGAATAGCAAATAGATAAAACCTCCTCTATAACCCGCTCAATAGTAGTTTTTAAAAACTCGCTTAAATTTATTCACTTTCCATCAGAATAACCGTCTACCGTTTGCATCCTTTTTTGTAAAAAAAAAAGAACAAATCTAGCCAGTTGCCAGCACACGATGTAATATACCTATATAAGTGACGTAGTCTAAATTTAGCAGATGATTTAGAATTTGGTAACTGAACCAGCGAGGTGAACGAGATTAAGTGATATCGTAAAAGAATCAATTCTCTACTGAAACTTGGTAGATTGACTGTATGATAATTATTGATTGTTTCCGAGTCTTTTGGTCAACATTTGATTCCATAATGAAAAACGAGAACATAAATTTAAATTTTCGAGTACAAACAAAATTGGAAAAGTCTACCACACAAATTAAAAAGTTATACGATCTACAAAGGAGCTTTAAAATTTTCAATACTGAAAATCAAAAATTTTAATACACATTCTTCCTGTATTCCAGTTGGCTCCATAAATTTGATCCCAAACATCCGTCCAACTTTGAATTGACTATTCATTATAAAACGGTAAAAGAAAAAAATACCCTACTGTAATAAAACTCACTTTTTAACCTAAACAAATTTAGTTTTTAGACGTCTTTCCGCTGTCGCTCAACTAACGGTATTAAATGATAATGCAATTGATGTTTTATTTATTGGATGACCTGAAAAGCGATCAGAGCTTGCGCATATTTATCCCTCTTGACAGCAAGAGTAGCTGATTGTATTTTCATGAATTTTAATCTTTTCAGATGTACATAATGCGGGCGGTCTTGAAAAAAAATATCCCGCATAATACATTCAAAATGTTGTATCTAGTTAATACCATAGGTCGAATAAAAAATAAGGGTATCCAGAAAAAATTTTACTCAACTAAACGCGAGTATTTTTTCAATTATGACCAAAATCCTTAGCGTTCTAACTAATTTAAGGGAGCACGGTGGCAATGGAGTAGCAGTTAAATCGCTCTGGTTTTTATATTAAAAACAAAGCAAATTTCTAATGGACTACCAAAAAATTATGATCTCGAATTTATTCGTGCTTCGGAAGACCTGGAAAGTTGTTGTTCCCGGTTGCTATAACAATCGTTTCTACACACCGGGGGACATGTTAAACTCTTCACCAAATACATCACACACAGGCTATTTAAAATCAGTATCCTAGGGAGGACTGACTGACTTGTGATGAGGAGGGACTAATGTCACATAACAAGTTGAACATGGATATGGAGCCGAGAATGAGAGGTAGACCAAAGAAGAGATAGATTAAATGCGTAAAGAATGACATTTCTCGACCAAATTAATGACGTTCCAGATAAGGGCCAGGTCAATAGTACCCGGAATCGCCGAGCATGTATGAGGACTGTAATGAGAGTTGATGAAGCGAAAGAAATATGCAGGGATCGTAGCAAGTGGAAGAATGTAATCTCTGCCTACCCCTGTGGGCAAAAGGCGTGACTTGTGTATATAATAGGTCTTTACCTATGAAATTGCCGTTTCGTATGGGAATTTTGGGTAACTCTGCATTTTCCATACTAACATTTTTTCAGTTTCATTCATAACGACAAATCCAAAGATAATAATTTTTGGCATGTATCATTAGACAAGCTTTAGCAATATGTGTGATATCACACATTATAAAAAATATTTATCGTTTTTAAATGAATGCAAATCAAATGATGTATTCGGGAGGCACTTAAAAAGAGTTGTCTCCGTGTCCAATTTTAACATAATTAAACTTACAACAAATTATCAAATCAAATCAAAAGAGCTCAAAAATAAGGTCTATTTTTAGAGGAGGTAATTGTTTTTTAAGAATACTCTGAAACTTTATAGTTACAGACAAAATACTAAGAGAGAAAAAAAACGATAATTTCATAGGTAAAGACATATTATATATGAGAATAAAGGATGGTAGATGCTAAAATGACGAGTGACAGAGGGGAATGGAAGAGGAAAACATGTTGTGCCCACCCCACCTACCCGGGAAAAGGGTAGAAAGAGGATGCTTGGAGGGACTTATTTCTAATAGAGATCTCTTCCAGCCAACAACAAAAAAGTAGGTCCCGCCCGTAAAAGCCCAAAAGCAGGACTAAATATGCTAATGATGACGATAATAAATGTCTTGAACATTTTAGAGACAGGTATGGCCACGAAAGATTGAGAAATCTTTAATGGAAGGCGTCCCAAATTATCTCGCCAATTAGCAGTCGACAAAAAGTTTATTTTTTTGTGTGTTTTACATAAGACGTGAAGACCAAAATTTAAGAAAACAGAAGAAAAAAGAATGAAAAGATTCATCAAAGAAAAAGCTTATTTTATAAGCCTTACACAATACATTAAAATGAAATGTCAATAAGTAGCACTAAAGCTCATTAAAAGAACACTGGTAGTGTTCTCCCCATCTCTTCCCTTGGGTGTCGTAAAAGGAGACTAATGGACTTAGAAGTGCACAACCATCCAATAGCTTATACGCCGCGACGGGCTCACCACCTGACACGCTGAGCACATCACTGCTTGGTGAAGCGCGGGCTATGGCAGTGGACTGCTTTTGCGGTGCTTTCGCCTAGTCTCTGGCTAACCCTTAGGGGATAATATTATTTTTATGTTATTTTTATTTTATTTAGTAAACAATGTTTCTACAGCATTATTCTTGTACATGATAAACGAATACAAAATATTACTAAAACATAAGCCAATAATTGGTTAATAGTCGTGATGTATGTAATAAATAGAAAATCCAATAACCTATGACAATACCTACAACACAGAAATATTACTCACGCGTTGCTTATTCAAACATATTTATTTTTAAGTATTTAAAACGTTAATTTTTTTTACTGGCAGCAATCAGTCTCTACATTGGTATGCAACTAACCATAAATATTATCAGATTGGTCATTAGCCAACTTAATTGCTGTTTTAGTTACATTTAGATAATTTTTTAAAAGCTCTTATTGCTAAACTTCTGCTGATAAGATTAAATGGGGTACAACAAAAACATTTTTTCAGAGATACAAACTACAGAATCATTAGTGGTTTAATTTTAATAATGCACTCAAGTTTTCAAAACACGTAGGTACGAATATAGCACAGACCCAAACATTATGTTATGATTGAAACAGATTGACATTAAACAGATTGTAAATGACAAATTGATCGCCCTGTCCTTTCTGTGAAAACCGTCTTTGTCTATCCAATCATGTATATTGATGTTGATTGGCAGAAGTGCTTTTTTCACCCATAATTAATAAGGAGACAATGACAATAGCACAAACTTATCAATGAAATGTGAAGCATGATCAGTACCCCTTTTTTTTTCCTTGAGGACAAAATCCATTTACGGACGTACCAGCCGCTGGCTAGGCGGAAGGCGTGTATGGGAGTCGCTCGGCGGCAGCCGAGAATACCCACTAAAATTCGCCGATATACCCTCCTTGCCCTTTCTTGGGAGTCCCGAGGTCTGCCAAAGCAATTCTCCGAGCCGTTCCGAGGGTTTACTAGGTCGGGGTTTGCGCCAATGGGGGATTCTTGGGTATATTCGGGAGATCTCCAGACGTGGCAGCCGGTGGAATGCGTGCGTGGAAGCCATCCAACACACGCGGCCGCTCGCAGGTAGAAGGAGAGACTTATGGCGCCCGCCTTCTCCTGCCCACCCGCCTACGCCGGAGGGGAGCGGCTAGAGTATCCTCTACGCGCTCCCTCTACTTCTGAAATAGCACGTTTTTTGCAGAAGGAGGCGGTAACCTCCCATACTCTCTTGCTGCCAACCATGGCCCTCACCAGGGTTGGCAGCGAGAGATATCCCCACCGAGCATCGCGCAAACTTAGCGGTCCCGTCACCAGGCTGGGCACTCCACTAGGGTGTGCTCAGCCGTATCATCGGGGGAGTCACAATGGTGACACCGCGGCGACTCCTCCCTCAGTGCATCGCGGTGCAGAATGTGACCGAAGCACCGATGTCCGGTCAAAATCTGCACCAAGCTGTAGGTGAGGCTACCGTGCCGGCGTCCAAACCACTCCTCCAACACTGGACGGATCGCCTCAATCGTCCAGTGGCCGGCTTCTGGGGAGGCGTGCCTCAGCCCATTGGTTCAGGGCCTCCCTCTGAGCCAGGGTACGGACCCTCCTTACCTCTTAGAGGATGGGCCGTTCCCCCGATCCCTCGCTGCGATTCGATGCTGATGCACCCGTCCCAACACACAGGCTGCCCCGTGGCTAGCTGTGCGGTACGCTCGCACAGTCCGAGTCGCAATGACCCTCCGCAAGAGAGCCACCGTTGGGGGGGAGAGGCACTCCATCCACACCGGGGCTCCATATGGTGCCATAGACCCTACCACCCCGTGGTACAGCCTACGGTAATATAATTTAATATAAAACAATAGTATAATTTAATACTGTAATTTAAAATAATAATTTTAATTTAAAATAATTTACAACAAACTATTTATTTGTAAAATACATAATATGTAAAATGTTAAATGTTGACGATTTTAAGTGCCGAACTTGGCCTATGAAATAATTTTTTTTTTTTTTTTTTGATTTTGATTTTGGTACGCAGAACTTGGTCCCCCGAGGTTGGGAAGGACCCTTTTTAGCGCGGCTACCGTGGTACACAACCGAGGAACGAGGAGCTTGAAGTGTTCCTCAAAACCCGCCCGGGGATCCAGAGTCAGGCCGAGATACTTTGTGTACTTCGACGGGAATCCGAACCTCATCACTCGGATACGAAGCCAGGCTGGGATGATCAGTACCCCTAGTGTAAGTTATCATTGTTAAAAACTTCACTTTTTAGTTGCATTAAGAATTTCAATTTCTATGAGAAACTTAATTTCAGCTACTTTCCGCTAGGAACGCTTTTCACGTTTCTCAAAATGACCGGCTACCGAAGATAAAAAAGTGAAGTTTATTCAATGACAACTTACACTAGGGATTTTGCTCAGTTTTCCTTGAATTAAACTATTATCAAGAAACGCTACGAGCACGTATTTAATGATAGTGTAGAATTTTCAGTTTGTTTGTCCATAGACTTATATTTCTAATCTAAGGCTCTGCTTATAGTCTATCATTTTGTTTAAATTATCACCAGTACAATTTTCACAATACAAATCTATAATATCTAAAACAAAAATTATCATCTTAGTATTGTCTTTAGAGTGTAAAGCCTACCGAGGTATTGTTTTGCCCTAGAAGGCTTGACAAGCTAAAACACAGAAACAACAAATAAGCCAACGATCTTCAATGTACTACCCATAGTATAAAATACCAATGTTACACTATTCACGCTTTCTGGCTGTAAGAAAGTGAAAAAGTGGTCGAGTTGAATGAGGTAATATTAGTGAGATAAACTAACGCCACTCACCCGGCCGCGCTCACTTTCGTTCGGACCGGTATCGGAGCCACAACCAGTCACACGAAGAAATTTATTGAGCGGATGACATTTATTATTAGTTTAAAATTATCATTCACAGAGACAGATCACCGCTTGCTAAGAATGTTAAAATGCTACTTTTCGAAATTCCTACTTGAGATTCAATAATCATCAGAATAAAGCACATATTAAATGAATAAAGTACATAAAGACATATTTTTTATGTTTATAAATATGAAAAAGGAAAAGGCGCACATTACAGCAAACATATTTTAAGCTTATGTAACAAACCATCATTAGCAACAAATAAACAATTGGTGTGATGTTCTATAATATGAGAGACTAGAAAAGTTTCAAAAGTTTTGACCAGTGTACTTAATTGATTTTTTTTATTAACATGGTGACAAACAGGCAAACTGAGACTGTAAATTGCTACAGTCGCCTGAAATACACATACATAATTAATTAATTAATAATAATAATTATATCCATAGACATTCACACCTATCAACTAGCCCATTTTAAGCAACTAATGCTGCTTGTGTTACGGACACTAGATGAAGGATAAATATATTTAATAGATAAATACATATAAATAACCTGAATATATAGAAATATATATAAACATCCAAGACTGGAGAACAAATGCCTGAAAATTCATCACCCAAACATTTGCCCCCACTGGGGATCGAACCCAGAACCTCTCGAGATGGCGACGCCTTGAGACCGGCATACAGACCACTCGACCACGGAGGTCGTCAAACATACATATAATCACGCCTATTATCCCCGTGTTAATCAGACACTAGGCAAAAGCAGTCCCTTGCCATAGTCCGCACTTCACCAAGCAGCACTCATCGTGACAGGTGGTGAGCCCATTGCCGCTTTATGCTATTGGATGGTTGTGCCTGGAATACATCTCACATTAATATTTTTTTTGGATTAAATTTTGCTTAGCAGATTCTTATTACATTTCTTCTTGCCCTTTTCCCACTCTATGTGCCTGTTATGTTAAACTTCACTAAATATTACTAACAGATCATTTCAGTAATAAGGTTGGAGTCCAGATGCATGGGTAACTAGCAACGGCGGATCCAAGGGGGGGGTCATGGGGGTCATGACCCCCCCCTGAGCCGGTTCCAGGACTTAGGTGGACCATTAATTGATCATAATGATTTTATATATTTTGTTACCATATAGATTTTATGTAATTACATACCTTCAATATTTCAATCAATCAATCAGCCTATTTTCGTCCACTGCTGGACTTAGGCCTCCCCCAATGATCTCCAAAACTCGCGGTCCTGCGCCGCCTGCATCCAGCGACTTCCTGCGATCTTCACCAGATCGTCGGTTCACCTTTTTGGGGGCCTCCCTACGTTGCGCCTCCCAGAACGCGGTCGCCACTCGAGAACCTTTCCGCCCCAACGGCCGTCAGTTCTACGAGCAATGTGCCCTGCCCACTGCCACTTAAGGTTCGCAATTTTGTGGGCTATGTTGGTGACTTTGGTTCTCCGAATCTGCGAATCTCCTCGTTTCTGATTCGATCACGCAGAGAAACTCCAAGCATAGCCCTCTCTATTTTTCTTTGAGTGACCTTGAGCCTTCTTATGAGGCCCATTGTAAGCGGCCACGTCTCAGTACCGTAAGTCATCACTGGCAACACGCACGAGTTGAAGACTTTTGTCTTAAGACACTGCGGTAGATGAGCCGAGAATACGCTGCGTAGCTTCCCGAACGCTGCCCAGCCGAGTTGGATTCGTCGATTGACCTCTTTCTGGAAATCGGACCTACCTAGTTGGACTACCTGACCCAGGTACACATACTTGTCAACAATTTCCAGTGTAGAGCTTCCAACCTTCACAGGAGTAGGACCTCCAGGTCTTCCAGGGTCTCAGCTATGACCACGATATCATCAGGGAAACGAAGGTGAGTCATGTACTCACCGTTTATGTTGATGCCATGTCCTTCCCAGTCCAGAAGCTTAAACACGTCCTCCAATTTCGGCGATATGACGTCGCCCTGTCTCACATCTCGCTGGAGTGGAATTGGTTTTGAGTTCTGGTCCTGAAGACGAACAGACATAGTGGCGTTTTCGTACAATGACTACAACACTTGGATGTATCGATAGTCTATTCGGCACCTCTGGAGCGACTGTAGCACGGCCCAGGTTTGGACAGAATCGAAGGCTTTTTTATAGTCCACAAAAGCTAAGCACAATGGCAGGTTATACTCTTCGGTCTTCTGTATGACCTGCCGCAGCGTATGTATGTGGTCTATGGTACTTAAGCCTTTTCGGAATCCGGCTTGTTCGGGAGGCTGGAAGTCGTCAAGCCTGCGCGCGAGATGATTCGTTAGGACTTTCGACAGCTTGTAAACATGGCTAAGGAGCTGTAGTTCTTCAATTGGGCCCTGTTACCTTCGTCAAGAATGAAGAGCAGTGACACCATGCCCACATACCATGCTTTTGGCGTTTTTCCCTCGAGTATGATGGATTTAAATAGCTCAAACTCAAAGTCATTTAATCAAATTGGTATCACCAAATACATGTTTCACAAGTCAAAACAAAATAAATTATAATTATCCTAAAATTTATCCTCTGAAACTTGGCGTCTGAAGAGCTTTCAGAATCGCTCTTCCACCGGAATTTAAAAGCTCTGCTGTAATTCCATCATCACCCGGTGCCTTGTTGTTCTTAAGCTGTTTGAGAGCTAAACTAATCTCGTACAGGCTGACGTCCGGGATGTCTTCGGTGTAGTGTCGGTTTAATTTGGCTCTAGGGTCTGTAGCCTGAGTGACAGGAATGCTCGATGTCGCATAAAGCTGTCCATATAAATTTTCAATCTCCGCCAAAAGCTCAGGTCGGGATGTAATAGTTCTGCCATCTTCTGTCTTCAACTTCGTCAGCAGACTCTGTCCAAGTCACAGATCTCTTGCGAAAACTTTGGAGCTTTTTTCCCGTTCGATGGTTTCTTTAATACGCTCAGTATTAAATTGGAATATGTCGCGAGTCAGTGACTTCGAGATCTGTTTGTTGAGCTGCCGACATAGAAGAGTATCATCTGATGACCGCAGAACCATCTCGTTCATCAACTTTCCGCCATCAGCTTTAGTGTTGGATCGGAGATTTTCTTTCTTCTTTTGGTACGACTGGGCTTATAGAACTTTTCACCCACGTTTCCACGTACCTGTCATTATATGTGTCCACATCTGTGCAGTCCTCCAGGCAATCGGAGCGATTATGCAGTTCGAGTTGAAAGTGTTCGGGGTTCTGAATTTGGATGGCTTCACGACGGAGCGTGGACTTCATCAGTCGATACCTCTCAGATTTCAAGTTCAGATTTAATGTGCCTCTTACCATTCGGTGATCGCTCCCCTTGTTTAACGAATTGATCACTGAGACATCATTTAATATCTGAGTCTAAGGCCCGTATTACAAAACCAAACTTAAGCGTAGATCTCTGCTTGAGCGCAGTTAAAAAGAGATGGCGCTATGCGGGATCTATAGCGCCATCCCTCTCTAACCGTGCTCAAGCAGAGATCTACGCTTGAGTTTGGTTTTGTAATATGGGCCTTAGTCGACCATCCGGACTTTTCCAGGTCCATTTTCGTTGCAGCCGATTTGTAAAGAAAGGGTTCATCGTGTAGAGTCCCTCCCTCTCCATGTAGTCGGCTAGCATTTTGCCACGGTAGTTCCGGGTTCCAAATGGCCCCACTTTCAGCTCATCATCGCATTTACCTAGCCTTGCGTTTAAATTTCCCATGACAACGCAATAGTGAGTCCTGGAAGCATGTATATGCATACCTTCAATATTTAATTAATTTAATTTAATATAATATCTTCGTATGATGGCAAACGTTTGGGAACGAACGCATCGAAAATTAGAATTTTACCGCGCCACTCTTGCAATATGTAGTACGTGTTTATGTACAAGTTATTATGTGTTAAATTTTTCAAGTGTACAATAAATATTAAATATTTTTAAGTACAGTACTTACGAACATTATTAAAATACTTACTGTTTACTTGTATCTATTGTTATCAAAATTAAATTATAAGTTATTGACTTGACCACGACTATGTGACCCCCTCCTGGCGTCAAAGCTGGATCCGCCCTTGGTAACTAGTGAGACAAAAACCGCTTCAGCCACCCTCAACTAATGCCTGTTTACACCATTTTGAAGTAAGCAAAATGACCAGAACAGACGATGAAGACGAAGTGATTACACTTATTTTGTTTGTGCAAGAGCCTATCGTTACGGACTGAAATTTGGACGGCACTCTCGGAGGCTTGGAGATTGGGTTATTCTAGAAATCAAAATCTAAAGGCGGGGAACTATGGACATGGTCCAGATTATAAAAAACCAAGATAAGAAAATATTTAGGGTGTATTAAGATGAGAATCTGAATATGGCTAAACAACCGCAGGAAGCAAAACTTTACATAGGTGTATAAAAAAGGATTAAGACCTATTCCAAGAATATAAGAATATTCCAAGTTTAAATTGAATAAAAGGACGTTAACGATGGTGATGAAATTGAGAACTTCATTTAATATATCTATTAAAGCATTTTCTATATCTATTATTGTTTACTGCATTAATCGCTGATAAAATTTAAGCCTGATTATCATTTTGTTGCCCTAAAAGTCAATTTACACTAGTGACTTTTGCAACGAAATAAACTTTATGTTATTGTATACTTACAAACAAAATCCACTGAAACCTCGAAAGATGCGCCACCTTTTTTTTGAATCGATATAGTTGTGTGTCTAACTATTGATAAGTTATTTAAAAAAAAGTTAATGCTATGTGCAATTGCGGTCGCTTTCATCCGCTACGGTGTAAATTGACCATTAAGGTGCCTTACTACATGGATAAGGATTACGGGAAGAAAGCAGTACGTTACCCCAATACGGTTGGCTTGTGGTTATGGCTGATGGTACACAAAAATTGATGGTCAAAAGGCGTCTAAAATTTACTCAGTAAAAGAAAATTAAGAAATTAATAAAAAAGCACAACTGACTCAACACCACCTGATGGTTAGCAGTAGGAAAGCCCATTTGCAGAGATAACGGTTATATCTAACTAAAAAGGAGGTTTTAGGAGAAGGTCCAGGTCCAGCAGTGGATGTCTCTAGGATGTTGCTATAGCTAAAAATAGTGATTCTCATCTACAAATAATCGCCCACTAACATCCTCGACCACCTTTCTTAAATAAGTTCATATTCAAATAAAAATCCTTGAAGCGAAAATCTGACCATTTATAATAAACCTATATCTAAGTAAACATACATATAATCACGTCTATTATCCCCTAAGGATTAGTCAGAGACTAGGCAAATGCACCGCAAAAGCAGTCCATTGTCAAAATCCGCGCTTCACCAAGCAGTGACTGCACTCAGCGTGACAGATGGTGAGCCCGTCGCCACTATAAGCTATTAGATGGTTGTGCAAGTCCATTAGTCGCCTTTTACGACATCCAAGGGAAGAGATGGGTTGGTAGTATTCTTTAAATGAGCTCCCACACAACTCGACACGATCTAAGTATAACTGAACTAAAATTGAAATAACTTTAGACTACTACAACCAAAGCTAAATCGTAATGCGTAATCTTTAACGGTCGAAAAATATACAATCGACAGAGAAAACTACTATTTCTCAATGTAGTCTAAATAGTCGCGAGTTGATATTAATGCGCAAAGATACGAGATATAAATGTATGAACGAAGCCTTTTAATCAAATGGGTTATTGGGTCGTGATAGTACGCATGTACTTTGCACGATATGCTACTATTATAGAAATATTACTATCTCATGTAAGTCTTCCTATTATTTTTTTAATCGAGGGTTGTGGCGTGCATTAGGGGATACTTATGTCCAGCAGTGAACGAGCATAAGTTGTTGATAACGATGAATAAAATGATTTTATAAAAAATTAATAACAGAATTCAGTCAGACTTTGCCATCATAATAAATTGTGAAAAACTTACTTTTTGCTGAAATTTTAAATCAGCTAGCATGTATGAATACCAAAACATTGTGATAAAATTATTCAAGGCTATTTCAAGTTTAGAGCAGAAAAACCATTCTCAACATTGGCTTTAGTCAACATATTGTTGTCAGTTTGAAACCTTTAAATAAATAAAACTGTGGTTTTATCGTATTACAATGGTCAATGCTAGGGGGGGTTGAGCTGATATTGACAATATCACAGTTTCGCTTGGTAACACCGAATCGTGATATGAAATCTATTACTTATTTATCAAATTTATCTAAACTATTTAGTTATTTATCTGTGACAAGCATGACACTTTATATTAACATGATTTACAGGTTTTTTGCACATTAAACACACATTGACAAATGGTTTGGTTTTTGTTCCTAGATCTCTTTAGGCAAGAAGTGAAGTATTTACTTGTTTTGAAGGCAAGTAATTACTCGTTTACCAATCGTTATATTCATGCTAGACTGTATGTCAGGCTGTCCTTAAATTTCAATCCTTAATATTATGTTAGACTTAGGCCCGATTTTTGAATCCTCAGATAAAATTTTTTAAGTGTTAAGGTTGTTAATTGTGGTTAAGGTAATTTCATGACAATTAAGATTCTTTTGTATTTTGTTTTTTGACCATACAGAGGTCAAACTATCAATATGTCAAGTAACCAGAATTTTATTGCATTTGTGAACTTATCTAAGAATTTATATCCAAAACATTGATTCTAAAGTTTTCCTTATTAAATTTCAAACCAATAGTAATCAAAATTAATAGTAAAATAATTGCAACTACAACAATGGTCTTAACTCAAAACTCTGCTCTATGGGTGCTTGAGCAGGGCTTTCATTAAGATTTGGGGACATAAACTGTCAAAATTTGTTTGATATTTTATGAAGTTTATAATAAAGATAAATATCATTAAATTATTTCAAGTTCTTATTCTAGTGAGGTCATACGGGTCATGCCTTCATGCCTGAGAATAATACATAATACTACAAGTTTTATAATTGTATAAATAAATAAGAATTTTAATCAAAGAAATCAAAATTGTTATCGACACAAAAAAATCATATTTTAATATTTTTATATTGCAATATTTTTCCTCCAATCATGGGCCTATGACTCTGTAGCCATACAAAAAAAGTTTTTTTTTTGGTATTGAATTGTTTAACAATACTTGAAAAAGAAAGACGTTACACTAAGCTTAAAACTAAATATATACAACAGAGAGAGGACTTGACATTGATTCAAATCCAGTAGGTATAAGAACATTCTTAAATAATAATGCAAGACCATACCATAGTACATTCCACCAAAATATTTTTTTATACTGACGGTAAAATAAATCAGCTCCTTTGCAGCATGAACTATAATCAATTATTGTAACTTTGTAAAATATGTAATAGACTTTTTCAATGTAAAGCAGTATGGTGTATAAGAAAAAACAAAGGTTTAGTTTTTGTTTTAAATATATGCGTTAAAGCAAAATTATTACAAATTTTAAAAGATAGGTAATTTAATTACATTAGATTGGTATCTAAATTATACATACCTTGTTTGACAGGAGCTTTATGGTAGAGTCCAGCGACCATATACGTATTAGGAAAAACTTTCAAAAGATTAACACTAGTGTTTTAATGTTTTTGAAGTATTATAACAATAATTGCAATACATAGAGCAGTTGTTGCAAGAATCAACGACGAATCAACAATAATATTGAATAAATAGCCAACTAACTCTATGTTGCTCACAAATACTTCACTAACGGCAGAATTATATACTAATTCATCACCACAACAAGAAGTCATCACAGATATAAATATGTTACAATAAATCTAAAAAAAATTGCTAATATATAAATAAAAACGAAAAATATATTTTGGATATAACAAGAACCAATTCGTTTGACAGCTGTCAGCTGTGCTGTGACATTATTTCCTGTTGTTTTAAGCCCCGCTTACTGCAAAGGATTTAGGCCATACAAATATGAAAAGTTTTTAATAATTTATTGATTTATTTCTTAAATGTGGCTGCATATATTATTTTAATTTCACGCCAAACGAATTGAATGCGCAATAGTTCCCATTGGTTTAGAGTAATTATTGTACATCTCACAGAATATCCTTTTTTAATAGTAATCCTTGCTCTTCTTCCCTATATAAATAATCGTGTATTTATATACCATACCGTAGCACACTTCTGGCAGCTCCACATGGAGTAATATCATATATTATGAAGAATATGGGCCTCGAAACATATAGTTTTAATGCTTTGTATACTAAAATATGATCCATATTATAATAAACATAATTGTGCTTTGTGCTATGGCAACAGAAAAAAGCTGGTAAATTCCCCCATTAGAAATCTACGCTTGGTGAATACAATCGGTACAATCAAACATTACATAAATAACATAGCTACTCTTCTACTCTTTATACAAAATCTCTAATCTTTGCTTGCTACAAAGTTTACATTAATTACATTACAGTGAAATATTAAAATTGTCGGTTTCATTACAAGGCGGTATTATTCTCTTTAATTAGTACATAACTACGTTAAATTCCACGTAAAATTTATTCCAAAGTAGTAATGTTTTCTTATACATATCCGAAAATTAAACAACTATATAGCTTTAGTATTTTTTTAATTATTTAGTTACTATAATATTAATTATATTTCATTTATTATTATTTCATTAATAACGCATACAAATACACACATATTTTCTATTCACCTTATGTTGGAATCCGAGCTTCAAATTCATACAAAATAGAAAGTCAAACATTGAGAAATATACTTTATTTTTTACGATCTTTAGATGAAACATCTCATTGAACACAGGCATACCAACAATTTAAATTAAATCTATCATTTTTATCTTTAAATGCTTTATTTTATAACTATTTTTTAACTAATATTTTGCAATGTGTCACACACTGAAGGAATATAATGTTTAAATATGTAAAACATTGGTGTCATAATACAGGTATATATATTTTGCAAAATACAAAATAAGTCAATAAATCATTGGTCTCCATTAGGTACTACACCTTCACTGGTACACACAAATATCTCTATGTAATAAACATAATTACATTACTTTACAATGGACAATAAATTCATACTAATATAGTTGTTCAACTATGAAAGAAAATGATATTTAATTAATACTTTCAAGCTATTTAAAACTAATAAGTAGTATTCGAACATAATGGATATACAAAATTCCTGTTTTTATCTCTGGTATATAGCAACACAAATAATATATTAAGTGATTAAAAATAAATTATACCATTACAATAATATTACTATTTGAGAAGATCAAGTCACTTATAATCTTAAATCTAAATTAAGGCACTGCCTTAATAAAATACAAATGAACCTGGGATATTAATGCAAGTCAAAATGACTTGTACCAAATTTTTTTTAAAGCCACTGTTTAAGTGTTATAATCTAAATTGAGGAACAATCTTTATAGGGGAGCTTGTGATAGCTTTCTTTGGACTGAGTTTGTTAGGTGATTGCATCACCACGTCAACAGCTTTTCTCAGTATACGGTGTTCACATCTTTTGTACTCTTCAGTTATTTGTGAAAGATCCAGATCTGCATCCAGTATTAGAACCTATAAACACAATCCATTATTACAGCAACTATACAACTTTCTCAAATATTTATTAGAATTTTCAGAATGTGTTATGTATTATGCAAAAAATATACCCTACACCACCCTACGCCACACTACATCTTCACACCATATAATAAAATTTTAGGGCATATATTACATAGAGGAACAGGAGAACCTTAGTACTATGCCATGGTAGTGGGTGGACTGTAGGTGGGTGTACAAACTTTGTATTATCAAGTTCTTAGATACTTAGCAAGGCATGTTAAACCATTGGTCCGAATAGCTTTTCATTCCGAAAATACACATTGGCTCAATATGATAGTTCTACTGGATACTTCTAATATTCCTCTATGCAAGAAGATGTGCAGTGCTGGTTTTTACAGAGGCTGATTATGACTAAGAAATAATTCAAAATAGGAGTCAAATTACCGGTGCAGGACATTCTCCTAATTGCTTGTTAACTAGCCAGTCTTCATGTAGTGTGTGCAGGTCTTCAATGTAGGACAGGGGCACGCACTGCTCCTCAGACCTAGCTCTCTTTTTTATTCTTTCATATACCACTGATGGAGTTGTTTTCAAGTATACTGAAACAGTTCACAGGCATACAACTATTAAAAACAACATTCTTTTTAAACTAGGCAATGAAACATAAATAGAATGGAAATAGAGTTCTGAAAGAGGGTATAGCACTTCAGAGTCAATGACCTATCAAAAAATAGCCATATAACCTCATTACAGCATGTTGTCTTCCTGGAGTGAGCGATAACCATTCTAAGAATTTAATTGCATTAGAAATTATACACTTACCTATGAGATCAGCTTCAATATGAATTCTGTGAATAATAAATCTAAACCACTCATCAAGTACTGCAAACTGGGCTGGATGTAGAGCATTATTGCGCATCATGTGTTCCACAAAACAGTATCTTGCACTAAATATTGACCGCTCCATCAGCTTCACAGGCGTCGGTGTCGCTCTACGGTGCATGTCCAACATCGTCAACGCAACGTACGATTGGAATGTCATTGCCCATTTCGAAGGATCTTTGTACATCAAGTCCTATTAAATAAGTTAAAAATTTTATCCTGATACCATGTACATCAAATAATTCCATTAATAATGTTCCTAGTACAACTCTTACCAGTAAATTCCAGCCTTTTAAATCACGCCATTGTTCAACAGGTTCCGTTAACAAGGTAATATCTTCAAACTGACAAAAATGCTCCAGAAATGTAGTTTTTCCACTCCCTATATTACCTTCGACGAAAACAGTGAATGGCCTTTTACTTACAGCATTCATTTTCAGGTTTAATCTGAAAACTACAAATGTTTAGAGATGAGAACAGGTCGAAAGGCACAAGAAGAGAGTTCCCGCCTAAAATGCCCCAAAAATAAATACGACGCGCGAGAATTATCTGTCAAATTTAAAGTCAAAACGAACAAACATAACCTACTGTGGAACCTGCCCATACCTTTCAATGTTGTTGAGAGCAAGAGACGCATTGATTAACTGTTTCATTTATTACAAAAACTATTGAATAAATAGTCCTTTGTGACACAGAGGAAAATATATACCACCATTTCAAAATACCACACAAAAACTAAAATAACTGTAAAGCTACAGAAACAAAACAAACGTCACAGTCGGTCCACAGACTAAGAAGAGATACTGAGTCGGTCATATTTGTTTTTTTTTTTATTGATCATGACCATAGATACAGAGTCCTTCAGTCGTATACATTGTGTGTGGTCTAGTCTTTAGTAGAATTAAGTCTTCATTTGCATTGAAATGCAAGTGTAATACATTTCAATGCGTCTTGGGAGAGTTTGGCGTTAAACAGTCTATGGCAGATACTGTGGTGCTACTTTGATGAGGTGGATTACCACAATAAAAAACTCATCACTTTTCACACCACTTGACGCTTATTTCGATAATCCTCCACATTGCACATCATCACAGACTCTTATTACACAAAACTACACTGATTTTACGTAACAATATCCACTCCGAAACAATATTACAATCATCGAAATAAAAAATCACGTCCACCATAGTTGAATGCCGCCAAAAACTCCAGTCGGTCATAGAATGGAATATACACAGACTAAGAAGAGATACTACGTAGAATATACCACAGATTGAAGAGCAAGAGAATATCAAAGAGTATACAATAACTATGGAGAATATATATGTATTCAACATAGAAGTAGGAGTTTTTGGCGCCATTCAACTATGGCGGACGTGATTTTTATTTTGTTTCGGAGTTGATCCTGTTGCGTAAAAGCAGTGTAGTTTTGTTTAGTAAGTGTCAATAATGATGAGTATTGCTCATGGGAAGTGGGGATGGGAGCTTCTCGTTTTCTTGTTTCATAAAATTATTAGAGAGAAAGAAAGAAAGAAAGAAAATGGGGAGTTTGGCGACATTTGACTAATGGCGGACGTGATTTTTATTTCGATGATTGTAATATTGTTTCGGAGTTGATCTTATTGCGAAAAATCAGTATAGTTTTGTGTAGTAAGTGTCAATAATGATGAGGAATATGGAGAATCATTGAAATAATCGTCAAGTGGTGTGAAAAACGATGGAATTTTTATCGTGGTAATCCACCTCATCGAAGTAACACCACAGTGTCTACCATCGATCGTTTGACGCCAAACTCTCCCAAGATGCATTGAAATGCATTACACTAGCATTAAATTATAAGAAAATTTTACAAAAGAAAAGAGAAAGAATAAGATGATTACTACTCTACTTACTTATTACCATCATAATACTATGATTTATTGAAATAACATCTGTTGGTATTGGTACAAATCCTGTCGTAAGTAGAGCTGATTGATTTAGCAAGCGTCTGATTCGAATAACTTTTCGATTATAAAGATTTCAGGCCATCTTCCCGACATATTAATTGCTACCAAAATAATTATACATTGCTGCCCAACTAATTATTATGTTGACCAAATAATTATTCTGCTTCTCAAATAATTATTTTTCCGGCTAAATAATTATATTGCTGAAAAAAATATTTGTTTGTTGCCCAAATGATGATTCGACTGACTTTTTTGCTGACTTAATTATGAAATGGCTGTATGGGCTTACTTCCTTTTACCATCCTTTTTATAGAGAGAATTTTACAAAAAAAATTGAAATATGCGCGCCCATTTTTGAATTCTCCAATGACATGTATCCACGAAATCCATTGACAAAATTCGTGTTTGCCCAAAGATTGACGTGTTTATTTCATGCTATTTGTTCATCAAATCAGGCCGCAATATATTAAAAAAGCCGGTAGTTAATTATCTTTTCATAGGTTTGACGAACGTGAAAGAAAATGTTGTACAATTATTATCTAGGTAAGTGTTTAATAACATGCGATTATACCGTGAAAAAGATTTACATGGATTTAATTGAAATTTTCTGGTATTAATGGATGATAATATTTTTAGGTATTCTGCTTCTTAGTGTTGTTGGATCGTACGCTTTGTACGATTCGTCTTCTGACGTGGTGGATCTAAATCCAGGAAATTTTGATAGACTCGTCTCAAACTCTGATGAAATATGGCTAGTTGAATTTTACGCACCGTGGTGCGGTCACTGTAAAAGTCTAGTCCCTGAATATAAAAAAGCCGCCCGAGCGCTAAAGGTAAATACTAAAATTTTTATTTAATAAGTTTTATGTACAATAATATGACAATGACCGTTTAATGATTATTAATGTTTCAACTGTAAATGTTCTATGATGAAGTATATTTTTTCTTTGTGGGAAAATTATAACATGTTATCAACATTAATGTGGCTCACAATTTAATCAGTTTACATAATATCAATGTGGTAGTAATTTGCTGTCATTATCTTCACAGGGCATAATAAAAGTAGGAGCGGTAAATGCTGATGATCATAAGAGTTTGGCACAGAAGTATAGTGTGACAGGTTTCCCAACCATCAAGGTGTTCACAGGCAGCAAGCATGCACCATACCAGGGTCAGAGGACGGCAGACTCATTTGTGGATGCTGCACTCAAAGCCATTAAGGACAAAGCTTATGCCAATTTGGGCAAGAAGGCTGGAGGCTCAGCTTCTGACAAGGTAAAACTCTTTAAGAAAGTAAATGACCTACTCCAAAAATATACTAAGGATAAAAAAGCAAAGAATAATCATAAAAAGGTATAAGCTTGATTCTTTTTCTGTTGTATACTTTTCTACAAATCACTCATGATAATCGGTAATAATTTATTTCCAAAATGCAATTTCAATCAGATTTATGCATAAGTTTAGACTATACTAATTAATTAAGAGTGTCTACCAACCATATAAAAAATGATTTTATTTCATTACCATAGAAAACAATTATTTTTTTGAGGAGTTTACATCATATATGCCAATTTCAATTTATTTTGGTTTGGAATATTATGTGTAGAATATTTTTAGATGTGCTAATTATAATATTAATATACTGAGACACAGTGTCTCCTGCCTTATATTTAAATAGGCTTTCAAGTATAAAAATATGTTAATTATATATGAAGTAATTCATGATAGAATTCACTTCACTTTTGTGTATTATGCATATATAAAGTGTCCATAAATTAAAATATATATGGTACTTTTTTGGTTTAAAAATATGTCTTAGAAGCATTTAAATTACTAGACAGTGATATTTAAATTATTTGAATAGCTGAGGCTTAAGAAAGCAGTGTATGGTCGCATCATTCCTTGGATAAAAGCAAAAACAACTACTATAATGCAGAAACAAATAAGTAAACCCTACTTAATGTCACAAAAGGAAAGGGATGCACTGATCAAGCTTCAAAACAGTTTATTCAGAGGAAGATTCTCCAATCAAGATCAGCCTAAAATTATAAAAAAAGTCCCTAAAAAAATTTACAAATATACCAAATTTCATGTGATAAAACGTAGAATTTAACTGTATAATGAATGTTATTAAAAATATATTTTATTTCAATAAAAAATATGGATTATCATGTCACTTTATTGATGTATGTGTAAATTTAATGATAGGATATTCATTGTGCACAGTATTTACTCAAACAGATTACAAGTAGCTAACATTGTTATTTCATGATCTTTAAAAGCATAAATTGCATTACATTTACAAAAAAAATTGGAGGTATGTTTGTGTTCTAGAACTTTCAACATTGATCAGCCTCTGCAGGCCTATATGGGGGATTTAAAATTTGAAAAAAAATAAATTTGTTTATGTGCTTGACACTTTTCTTTAGTTAAGATTTTCAGCATTAAATAAGAAATATATCATTGTCACGAATTTACTGATAACTGTGGGTCAAAAGTAAATTAACTTTTAATGTAATTGCAATATTATATACATATATAAAAATATATAAATAATAATACATATAATCACGAGAATTATCCCTTAAAGGTTAGTCAGTCTAGGTAAAAGCAGTGACAGCACATGTGCTCAGCGTGACAGGTGGTGAGGCCGTCGCCGCTATAAGCTATTGGAAGCAATGCAGTTTTAAATCCTTTTGTCGTAATATAATATAATATATGACATGGGATTCAAACACCATAAGTGAAGTGGAGCTATCACAATCAAACTCCTATCATAGTACTGATTTTGTAAATTCTTATTTATTATTGTAGTATTGTCTAAATATTAAGAAGAAGAAGAATTTCAAAGTATTGAACTTTCTTGTTGGACACAGTACACATTTACTTAAAAATTATGTTCATGTTGTTTTAGCTGGCAACTGGAATGTATTTAAAAATAGATAAAATTCTTATCTTTCCTAACATAACAATAAATTCACCTTATCTGTACAGCATGTTAACTTTAACATCTAATTTTAGAGTTACTGTTTTAAAAAAGTGTTTATTGCAACAAAATTTTTTACATTATTTTTTCATACTTTTATATTTTAGGCATAAGTACAAAACTATATATGTATTTGCTTTGTAGTACATTCTTCTTCATTTTACCAAGTTTCTTTAATAATTTTATCTTATTATAACAGAAAGTCCAATTCATTCAAACACTATGTGGGCATTACTAAATAGGTTTTTATTGTTGGTCAATGTACCGTCCACACCCACGTGTGAAGCACCCACGCATCCCTTCACTCTATAATATAGAAGCAATTCATCTTATTTTATAGCGGTGCTTTCATTTACAAATATGTTTCTAGAATTATTCTGTAATTTTGGCGCATATATTCTTTATTATTATTCTACTTGCGCTAAAGTATTTTTTAGAAAGTATGTCTGTAGGGACATAGTATTTCGAATTCTTAACTAGTATCATTTATTATGTTCAGCCTTCTAACGATTTTATTCGGGAGAAATAATAAATATGTGAAATATCAAAGCAAAATACAGTTTTGCGTTATTTCCACGTTTCCACTATCACCAACGAAAGTCTGAGCCATAGTTCACTGTGTTGGCCTCCACCGCGCAGGCTCGATGCTAGTTTATTTATGAGTAAATGCTATGATAGCAACATCGACATTGATATTTCCTAATTCACTGACGATTAATTAAAATATATAATACTAGTTGAGATGAATTCATCTTGTTTGTGTCCAGTCTGCATCCTACACTCTTAATAAAATCAATAATATAATAAAAAATATCGAAGAGTATTAGTGATTCTTAGTCAGAATTAAAACTACATTTATATGGGTATATCATTATTTAATTTACTATGTTTAATTTAAACTCAAATTAAAATTAATTGTTATCATATGTTTTCTAGAAAATTATGTACATCTGTTTATACAGTAATTTACGTAATATTTAATTTGAATGTAACCAAACTATTTATTTCAATTTCTTATCTTTCAATTAACCTTCATAACTTCTTGAATTAGTTAAAAAAATGTTTTAAAAGGGTGTATGTAAAATTTGAATTATATTTTGCTTTATGAGCAACTGCATCATATTATTAATTAAGGGCCTTATGTACTTGACATAAGATGCAAAATTGCTTGTTAGTCTGTGCATGGTAATTCTAAAAGCGAAACACTATTCTTATTGTTTTTAACACATAAACATGTATTCTATCATTTCTTTTATCCAACATTTAATTCACCATATCACTTGTTATAGTATCATTTTATACCTTTATGAGATGAGATAGGTACCACCAATGACTTAAGTGCTCAAAAATAATACTGAATAGATTTTTTGTTACTTTACTTTTGTCACATACAATTTTTTTCTATACATTTTATTTAAAGACTCATAATGTAATATCTTTTCTTTTTCCAGTCGGATGTCATCACACTGACAGACAGCAACTTTAAGGAGTTGGTTCTGGACAGCGAAGACCTGTGGCTGGTGGAGTTCTACGCCCCGTGGTGCGGACACTGCAAGAACCTCGAGCCGCACTGGGCTAAGGCAGCTACTGAGCTTAAGGGCAAGGTAAGACTAGAAAATAACTTCTAATGCCGCGGCCCTATATTTAAAACTAGTCGTTTTGGCTACGGACAGCTATATTTTGTTGACACATTTGTTCAAAGTATGAATGTCGCAGGATGATAGATATACCTATCCGTAATATGCTCCGCTACGCCTTCCGATTATCGTTATTGTAATCACTAAATATGTGTAGTATTTGCCAGTAAAGTTAAATTACTTAGTTATCAATGCCAAACATTTAACGAAAGCGATTCTCCAAAGCCACCTTGTGGTTGATATATAAATATCTTTGAGACATAATCTCATACATGTTATTTGATGACGAAAATCAGTTACATTACCTACTCAAACAGATCACAATATACCTAGGCTCTTCGACGACAAAACAATATACCAATCTAATGTTTTACGCTTCGCCACATCACCAATATATCTTTCAGTCCTTAAATAGGCCAGATTTTCAAACAGTCTATTTGATGGTATTTATCGAATGTTTTAGATTTGTCCCGTGCCAAATACCTACTTGACGGTAGTGATTTATTTATATCATGACCTACTGGACGACAAAATTATTTTTTAGTTTCTAGCGTTTCCGAGTTATTCAGATTCAATACTCTCGTTTAAAATTAACTCTTCTTTTTAAATGGTGATATTACTGGCTCTCTGCGAGAAAATAATACATAATTCATTATTTGAAGATGGGGCAGATAGCAGCAATAATACAAATAGAACTAATATTTTATAGTCTTATCAGCGAAGAGTGTGCTTAAAGTTTAATCGTAGGTACAGGTATTCTGAATGTTATGACACTGACAAAGTAAAGGAGATATCAATT
This sequence comes from Parapoynx stratiotata, assembly GCA_910589355.1. Taxonomy (NCBI): domain Eukaryota; kingdom Metazoa; phylum Arthropoda; class Insecta; order Lepidoptera; family Crambidae; genus Parapoynx; species Parapoynx stratiotata. The sequence continues at coordinate 3,019,434 of OU342458.1, forward strand.
CAGGGTGAGTTTACACTTATGCCGCGCAGTAGTGAGTTTTATACTTATTTAAAACTATCGTTCGTTTCTCAGATATTGTCAAACTTTCGAGTTCTTTCCTACTACTAAAAACAATTTAATTTTGTAAGATGTAACCAGTTCTTATTTAAAACGATCTGTAAACAAGTGATTGACGGAATCTAAACCGTCAACTTATATTGCGGCGAATCAGCGCTACGAGCATAGAACTAATAAGCCAAATTTGACGTCTAAGATCGACAATTGTCGAAAAATTCGATAAATTTGACAGAAAAGTCTAAAGAGTCAAGAGGACGAACTGTAAGCCTGACTTTCCTAATAGAGCCCTTGATCGGTCAGCTGTAAATAGGGCTGGCACCTTTTATTTATTCAACATGTTGCAACTCCTATAGAGATTATGTACGTTGTGAACCTGTGACATAAAATGTAAAGTCACAGACCACAGTACCCAACGATTACACTGCCTGTTCACTAACGCGGAGCGAGGAAACGGAGTGGAGATTTTAAGTATTGTTATTGATTTATCCAGATTTGAAGCAATGCTATTGGTTAAACGGCGATTTAAAATTCTATTGGTTAATATTGGCACAGCTCAAGCTCCGCTTTTTCTCTCCGCTCCAGAGGACAGGCAGCCTTACACTTTCAACCGAAATACAGCAATGCTTTGCGACAATGACGTCCCAAATTAATGTGAAACCATTGATCCATTAACAGGTGAAAGTAGGAGCCCTGGATGCGACGGAAAACAGCGTAATGGCGTCACGATACCAGGTCCAAGGCTACCCAACGATCAAGATGTTCGCGGCGGGCAAGAAGACTGACGACTCGGTGGAGGACTACAACGGGGGCCGCACCTCCAGCGACATCGTGTCCTGGGCCCTTGAGAAGGTCGCCGAGAATGTGGCCCCACCTGAAATCATTCAGGTCAGTCAATACATTGTATTTTTTTTTAAAGCACAGCAAATGCTCCAGCGCCTCCTTATGGTAAGCAGTAGAAGACTCCATTTGCGGAATTAGCTGACCACGTCCATCTTGTTACACTATTTGGTGCCAGCAAGGTATTGGTCCTCTCCTTTATAGCCTGCGTAGAAGAGGGACAATCTATCATAGTTTTTAATCCTTCAGAATGAATCCCTTACAACTGTATTGCATATCATATCACGGCGGATTCGGACTGCGTTCGGAAAGCTTCGTGAACCACTGAAGACCAATTTTATCAGTTGCTCCGTTGGGAACAACTGATAAAATTGGTCTTGCGTGGGGAACTCCTCTCAAAACAAAAGTGCGCGGGAGTTCGCGAAATAAATATAATTAATAGTAGGGATTAAGCCGTAATTTCTTTTAAAATATCTTCTTTGAATTCTAACTTCATGTAAATATCAACAAACCGTCATCTGCTTCCACAGCGCGCGCTTTACAAAATTCGCACACCGTTCTTACACCGTTTTTTTTAGTTTGGGTAAATTCTCGACCGATATTTTTTTTACGAATAAGGGATTTTTATCTTCTGTAGACAAAAGTCCCTCATCTCCACTGACCATTATACAATACACTTGTTTCTTTATCCCGTCGATTTGCATTCTTACCATTTCACATTTAAACTTATGTTTGAAATATTAACTGTATAACAATATTATTCCTCAGTACTTAACCTCGAAGCACAATTAGATATACAAATTAAAAATCCATTAACACTGAACCGCAGATTAAGACTAGCAGCCTCGCTTGCTTATACTAATTCGTGTTTATAAATATTCTTCTTGTTCCAACGTGTAATATAATATGTGCAATAACAAGTGTTTATGATGGATTGTTTTAACAAGGGCTCGATTCGAACACAGCATTGTTTTAGTTTTCAATTGGTTTTGAATTGAAGCACGAAATTGCAATTGGTTTTCGAGGCGGATCGTAAAATTTATGTACCGATAGTGTTATTGTAGTAATGGCTTTACGGTTTTTTTAAACTATTACTGTCTTGCCATACTATTACTGCATGATATACCTAACAAGTTTTCAGTAAATATCAAGGCACTGATATAAAAAAAATGAAATAATAGTGTTGCAAATATACTCAATAGAGTCAACCTTTATACTCGTACGTTATACAGAAAGTACAAAATTAAATAAAGTAAAAATATTTAATTAATTCTCACGAGTTTACCTACTTTAAGAAAAGTGTTCTATAAATAAAGATGGTTTTAGTTTGATAAAAAAAATATTATACTGTTTTCATTTAAGTTACCTAAAAACTAACTATAAAGAAGATAAAAACAAATAAAAAAAAACGTATTCACGTATTCCCTCCATCTTACAACATGGGTTCCTTCAAGAGAGGCGTGAAAAAGCACCTCATGGGCCAGCTAGGTAGAGGCTTCTGTTCTCTGTGGTCCTAGCTATTGGACTCTCCTTTTGCTTATCAGGTGGTGTTGAGGCAATTGCTGTGTTCTTACATATAAAAAAACTACAAAATCCTATAAAAAGGTTGTATTCGCAACAATCATATCCATGTCTAATCAGCATACTAAACTATGGCGTATATTAATTCAACTCGCTCTTGTTTTGATTTTTAAATGACGTTGAATTAGACTGATTCATGTATCTTATGACGTAATCAAGGTCTTTCATTTTCATGGCCTTTTTACTGATTGGTTGATTGTCTTAAAAAATTCTGCCTACAGGTTTCATATGGCATTATAAAGCAACCTTGGAGTTCATACAAAAACTAAATACAATAAAAAAGTGGTCGTCGACGGTATGCTAATCATAATATAAAGATTCCATTACAAACACGTGACCTATAAAACAGTTAATGCACTTTTAATGTTGTTACTTATTAACTTCATTAAGTACTAGCTTTTGCCCGCGACTTCGTCCGCGTAGAATAGATACTTTGAGATAGTGTGATAGTTTGTAGCCTTCCTCAATAAATCGGCTATTCGAAACTGAAAGATTTTTTTCAAACTGGAACAGTAGCCTCAATTAGTGGATTGGAAAACTCCTACTCTATTAGAAGAAGCAAAGATCATAGTGGCGTAAATTTGTTCTTATTTTTTCTGGGATGCGTTATTAAATTCTTACCCGCATGGCACCCGTTCCCAAGGCTACCCTTTTTCCTTTCTCAGGCTCTAGACTAGACCATCTGTGTATCAAATTTCGATTAAATTGGTTCAGTTGTTTTGACGTGAAAGCAAGACAGACAGACAAAGTTACTTTAGCATTTACAATATTAGTATGGATTAATATAGGTACTATCGCGTGTACACGAAATGTTTCAAAGTTGTAGCTAATGAACAAATGTTGAAACTTTTTAAAACTTCTAAAGCTTTTTAGTGTGTATGATTTATTTACAAATAACTGCAGCACTTAAAGTAATTACAGATACAATAAGATTTTACCACATTTGTTTTTACGTCACGTTTCCGATGCGTTCTACGCGAGCGTTTTCAAAATCTGTTTTATGCAATATAGCAACTTTTTAGAGATCTTATTTATTCATATCAGGCGAAATGTGGGTGTTAGCACCTTTGCCTACTCCTCTGGGGAAAGAGGCGTGATAATATTATGTTTATTTATAACATTTATAACACTAACTCCTTGTCTTACTTAATGTAACACGGTGGTACGGACACCAATGAATGCTTAAATTTAATTAGTCGAATCCGCTGTATTGACGGAGTCCTGCGTACACGGCCGATTTTTGGCCGTGTACGCATTTGACAGCTAAAGCATAATCGAAATTTGGTCGAACTCGCCCTATTAGTAATTTGAATATATAATTATTGTATTGAAAGTCACTTTATCAAAAGTATTGTTTATTATTAGAATTACAGTTCACTATTCTGAGATCAAACAGATTCAAAGGATGACAGACGTCATAAAGATAATCGCGGGAACGGCGAATTATATCACAGATTAAGCATAAGATGCGTTCCGCAACAATTATCTTTACTCCTTGTTATTTATCTTTTATTTCTCCCACCCTGTTCCCAATTCGAGATAGGCTCAGCATGTCTCGTTCTTTCTTGAGATTGCAGATCTCCACTTGTAATATTTTAAATATTGTTATAAACAGGTGGTAAGCGAACAGACCCTGAAAGAGTGCGCCGACAAGCCGCTGTGCGTGGTGTCGATATTGCCCCACATCCTGGACTGCAACGCGGCGTGTCGCAGCGAATACGTCGGCGTGCTGGCGCGCCTCGGCGACAAGTACAAGAACAAGATGTGGGGGTGAGTGACTTGACACATTACTGTAAACACTGCTACGAGCATAGAACTTTCGATAAGCGATAATACGTCCAAGATCGACATGTGACAACATTACAAAATTTTAACGTGCATGTTTTATAATTGTAAATAAAACTAGATAAAAAATTAAGAGACACGTATTTTTTGATTTTTCAAAATATCGACTTTTTCATTCATCTCTTTAATCTTTACATTCTAAAATGTCGTAAGCGCCAAATAACGTCATTCATACGGAGGAATAGCATTTGGCTTTTGCCTATGTTTAAAAAATAATTACTGACGTTGACGTTTGACTTTTAACCGTCAAGATTGATTAGAACTTTGTTTGAAACTTATCAATTTGCTCGAGAATTTTAGTTCATTTTACTTTGATATTTTTGTGTGCGCGCAGGATTTCAATCCGCTGATTTCAATCAAATTTGTTGACATGGCCACAGATTAAATAGAAATAACTAAGGCCGTGACATTATCTTTTTTCCAGTTTCGAATTTGGCGAGGGGGAATCATTATTCCTCCGTATGTATGACGTCACGCGTTCGATTTTAGTTCTTTCAGTTTCTCTCGAAAACTATACAACAAAAAGAAATTTTTCAATGTTTTTTGGGGTTTGTATAGCAAAATGTCGAAATGGTTTTTTTTTAAGGTGTATTAAAAAATGAAATGTCAATTGTCGAAACATTCCATAAAGGACAACGGCAAAAAATGTATGGCCTCCGTCCCCAACACGAACAGAAATGAAACCTATCTAAACTGATAGACCTTGACAAAATGAACTTTTTTTACTATGGCGACAACCCCCAAATGCTTGGGGTTCTCATGGTATACCCATAGTTCAACAAATATTTAGACGACTTAATATTGACTAATAATTCATAATACCCTCTCATTTATCTATTTATGTGTGTACAGTGGATGCATATAAAGGTAACCGGTTACAAAAACCCCCTCCCCCCCGCTCCCCACGCACGCTTTTACGCGGGCAGGCAGTTAATTATTAGTCAATATTAAGTCGTCCAGTTGAGATACGTTTCATTTGTGTTGGTGTTGGGGACGTTTTTACCCATTGTCCTTTGACAGATAACTCTAAAGAGTGAAAAGGACGGATACTTTTGTCGATCAAATATGGCGACTGTCGAAATTCTATTCTAGTGGTTACTACGCTCTGGCTTTCGATATCGAAACCAAAGCTACCTTCGCCATGGTCAGGCCTTGGATGGGTGAACTCGAACTCCTCCGTGCTTCGGAAGCCACGTTAAGCCATTGGTCTCGGTTACTATTGGAACCGTTTCTAACCACCAACCCGCATTGAGCCAGCGTGGTGTATCGGTCCGTACTCCGCATGTGTTTCTTCATGAGGAAGACCCATGCCCAGCAGCGGGACGTATGTAGGCTGAGGACGGACACCAACAAACCCTGGAACTGCGTTGACAAGCCTCTGTGCGGAGTTATCATGGAAAGCATGCAGACGTGCTGGCGAACCTCAAGCGACAATTGAACAAGCGAGAGGATGAGAGGCCTGTGATGATAAACAGGTGGTGAAGGAACAAACCCAGGAAAAGTGAGCCAATAGCTCCTGTGCGTGGTGTCAGCGTTGCCCCATATCCTGGACTGCGATGCATCTGCGTGCTGACGCGACAAGTATAAGAGCAAGATGTGTCGGGGTGAGTGCTGGCTCACATGACAAAGGGATCTTTTTATTGGATTTGTTTGGTTATGCGTCAGTAATAAAAAAGAATGTAGGTAACTATGTGACCTTATCTCAGGTCATGGCAGCAGCATGAGCCGTGTGGTAGCGGCTCATTATACCAGCATTATAATACTACCAGCCTATCTGTTTCCTTGGGTGTCGTAAAAGGCGACTAATGGGACTTAGGACTGCACGACCATCCAATAGCTTATAGGGCGACGGGCTCACCACCTGTCACGCTGAGTGCAGTCACTGCTGGTGAAGCGCGGACTATGGCGGTGGACTGCTTCTGCGATGCTTTTGCCTAGTGCCTGACTAACTATTATCCTTATGGGATAATAGTCGTGATTATATGTATGTATGTATCAGCTCTATCATTATATATATTAGCTTTGATGATTTTAAACGTTGATAACTAGAGCATATTACTCCAATTTAGTGCGAAACGGGTCACTTAAATTGTAGCCTCTTAAAAATGTAATACATAATACGTGTAAATCAGCGCTTAATTTATGCATCAAAAACTAAGATATAGCATTGTCGCAGTTGGGTGTGGGCGGAGGCGGGCGCTCAGCGAGCTTTGGAGGAAGCCCTGGAGCTGGGCGGCTTCGGCTACCCCGCGATGGCCGTCGTCAACGCCAAGAAGCTCAAGTTCTCCACGCTGCGAGGCTCCTTCTCCGAGAGCGGCATCAACGAGTTCCTCAGGTTGGTGTCTGTAACTGTAGAGCTAGCATTGGAAACCAAAACGATATGACAATAATTAATACGTTCCCAGACGTTGAGTACTTTAGCAGCTATTTTTGTAGCGGATATTTGCGACTGCTCTAGCATTTCCGTCAGGATGCAACATGACGCATAAGTGCCGCAATAAATTTGACACATGCTATAGCATACGCGATCACGCTGGGTTGAGAATTTTATTAGTAAACATTGTGTTTTTGTAAGCAGAAAAGGTCACATGTGACAGTGAACGATCTGTGGCTATAACAGCAGTGACAGTAAGGAATAGACTACCCATATTTCATATTGAAAAAGCCACTGCTCAAGCATCACTGTCAAAAAACTCAATAAACTTGGAATGCTGTAGCATCCGCGACATAATTAAACTGACCAATAAGAACGCTATAGCATGCTTGTCCGCGAACGTGTTAACGGTCCATGTCTATGACCTTATTACACTATAGACTCGGCCTCACGAACCAAATCAAACATTTACTATATCATTAGGTGAAATAAAATAACATATAACTATCTATCTCAATTACACCTTATTACTATAATATAACGTGTGCTTTTGTTTGTCTCAACATGAACGACAGAAAGGGATAGAAAAATATAAATTAATTTTCGTTTCACTGGCTATTACTTCTCAATTCAACTTTATGACGTAACAAATAAGTTATGTAATTGAAAATCAAAGAATTATATGTTATTTAAATGGGAAGTAATTAATTGGGTAGCCATTTAATTATTTGGGTGTATGTATAAAATCAAGGAAAAGGATTAATGAAGGATCAGTCATCCTTTTTCTAAGAGGATCAAGGATCAATTCCTAGGAAATGTATTCTGATAGACATTAGGTTAAGGAAATTAATGACCCTTAAAAACAATATTTGTTTCATCAAAACTTAAATTAAACGAGTGGCAGTAGAGAACATCTGAGTTGTTGCCCAAATAGTACTTTTGATGCCAATTTAGAAATATTTGCTGATCAATTAATTATTTTTGCAGACCAAAATTCGAATATTTTGTTAACCTTTTAAATAACACCCTATTTTAATTAGAATAACAAGTTATCTAATTCGAATAATATGTAATGTCAACAGAGATCTATCCTTCGGCCGCGGCCAGACTGCGCCAGTGAAAGGCGCTGAGATGCCGAAGATCGTCAAGACCGACCCGTGGGACGGCAAGGACGGCGTACTGCCCCCAGAAGAGGACATTGACCTCTCCGACGTCGACCTAGGGAAGGACGAACTATAAGTACACTAGAACTTTGTCACTTAATTTATCTCAAGTCTGATCTAGAATTACCAGTGTCTAAATCAGTGATTAAACAAACTGTCCATAAGTTCTGCTAAGGTCAAATATCTGTATACTAGTCTGGCCGAAGCTAACTACTATATTTCAGTTTCCGGTGGATATTCCACAAGATGAAGTGATATCATTTTTACACACAGAAATCTTAAGTTATTGGATTTTTTAAAGCCATCAGGTAATTTTTAATATTTTATAACTGTTCAGTTTTCTGCATTTAATACCTTGTGCTCTGAATAATCTTGATGTAAAATTACCAGTGTAATGTAAGATGCTGATATAGTTAAAATGAAATTAAATGTAAGATGAATGTAGTTGGTTCTTAAAATAATTCTTGTGGCAGTGAGTTTAGATTTATTTTTTATAGGATATTTATTATAGAAATCCATCAACTATCACAATACAAGCTATTTTTATTCATTTTATATTATTATGTCGAATACGTTAACATCAACTTTAAATTGTTAAATTTTATTTGCATACTAATAATGTGCAGCTTAGAATAAGTAATTGTGATTTTTATTTAATAAATTTTGTAATATGCTGCCATTCTTCCAAACATGTACCTAAAATGCATTTATTGTAGAAAAATAAAATTTTTGGAATACATATTTAATTCTGTAAAACATTTGAATCTAAAAATAAACAATTTTTTCTATAATTATATGTTGATTTTATTTATTTATTGAAGAAAACCACCACCTTTGGAACTTTTTATTCTGTTAGTCATTCGAACTGAATCTAAACCACATGTTCTAAAATTATATGTTGATTTAGGTATTATGTATTCTGAAAAAAATGTGCAATTATACATGGCTAAATGTTTATATTAACCATAAATAAAATCATCATCCTTTCAACCACTCCTACCACCATATTCTCATTCACACATCTTTCAATCTTTTCATTTTTTTTCATCCAGTTTGGCTGAATATCTAAAAGGATTACACCATAATTAACTTTGCTTAAAACATGAAATGAATTTGTATTTATTAAGTACATACATACAATCACGACCATTATCCCCTAAGGATTAGTCAGAGACTAGGCAAAAGCAGTCCACTGCCATAGTCCATGCTTCACCAAGAAGTGAGTGCAAATGTGCTCAGTGTGGTGGTGAGCCCGTGGCCTCTATAAGCTATTGGACGGTTGTGCAGTTTAAAGTCTATTAGTCGACTTTTACGGGACCCAAGAGAAGAGATGGGTTGGTCATATTTCCTTAAGGAGCTGCTACCACACGCTTGTTGTCCTTATTGCTGTCATTTATTTTGGTCAATATAAATTTTGCATATAATTACAAGGAAAATACTATAAATTAAAACACAGTGTTTCCTTAAAATGTATATTTGAGCATTTAATTACAGGGCTTATCCTAAGGTTTTGTATATAACAAAAGTTGTAACTACATTTAGTAAAGTACAGTCTTACAATTTGATCCTCGTTTTATTCGGTAGACACCAAGCAAAATAATACTGTTAGCAGGAAAATTTATTCAATAAATGGAAAAATAATTCTTGGAATAAATTTACACACATATGAGTAACAAATAAATGAGATAATTAGTATAATTGGTTACCCAAAATATTAGGAACCTACTTAGACATTGAACAAATTATTCTAATATTCTTTTTCTTGAAGATGTACCTATTCATTTATTACAAACTACAAAGTAAAGCAATAATTACCTACTCATTTCATATTTGTACATTAATGGAAAAACAGGATTTAAATAATATTTTTTCAGTACGCTATCTTTAGTGATATCATTATGGCACTTTTGTAGAGATAACAAAGTGTTATGAGTAGATCTCTACTGGTACTACACGGATATTCAGATGCATATTTATCTAAAGTTAAGATGTTAGCTATTGCAGGAAGCACTTTTACATCTAATATTTTGTAATGGTTAAATAAGGAGAATAAATAAATAAATATCTTCAGCCATTCACCTATCAACTAGCCCCATTTTTGCTGTTTATAATTGCTGCTTGTGTTACGGACACAATATGACAGATAAATATAATAATAGATAAGTACACTTAAATATCCTGAATATATATAAAAACCCAAACATTTGCCCCCACCGGGGATCGAACCCAGAACCTCTCGAGATGGCGACGCCTTGAGATCGGCATACAGACCACTTGACTCAAATTTAATAAAAACATATATTTTAAATATTAATTTAATTTTTTTTGTAACACCATCTTTTCTCTTACATCCTTCAAATTGTAACAACCATTCAAGTATGTATGTTTTACACACAATGGTAAGTTGAAATTAGTTATGCAATATTGAAATTCCAGGATTTTATTTTTAATAAAAATAGTTAAAGAGGCCACTTCCATAATATGTTAGCAAATGTATTTTAGGTAAATATGCATCTGAATATCCTAACTCTAGTTATGAGTCAAAATGTATACAAACAAAAAATATATACTTCTATCAAGTATCAACTTGTCACAAGATAATTTTATCTACAGCACGATGAAATAGCTTTTATAAAGGTCATCATTATTTAATAAGAAAAATACTCAATGCTTATTTTTCGTAATAAAAACAAAATTAAGAGATTTTTTGACCACAGAGTTTATATTAAATTTTTTTGTGATTATACATCACGGCACTGCACTAATTTTAATAAAGTATTTAATAGCAAGTCGTAGAATTTTTTCAAATACAGCACCTGGGTTGTGTTCATTTTATTATAAAAAAAAATTACAATATCTGTAGTCTTTTACGATTTGATAGTTTAAACTAATGGAATGCCTGGTTTTACTTATTCAAACATTACTAATATTTATAGACCACAACCTTAAAAATATGCTGTTAAATTACACAACATTTTAATAGTCATCAGTTAATATAACAGTAAATTATTCTTACATCTGCATTGCTAATATGAGTGGATATGATACATTCAGAAAATGATTTTAAACTCCTTTCATGCAACACTGGGTAACCCCATCATGTCATACTTTCGCTGCTTCTTACAGATAATTGGATAACACATTGCAAAGAAATAACAGCCCATTCCAGATAATATGACAGTGATAACCACAGCAACTATACCCCATGCAGATATTCCTAGGCCCCTTCTTGTAGCATTTTGAGAAGCTGGTGCTGCTGCTTGAGGCCTATCTCTATTATAATAATTATATTTAAGGCCTATTCCTCTAGGGCCTCGAAAAGCTGTTGTTGTTATCATCAATTGGGTCACAACTGAAAAAAAGTTTTTATTAAATCAAATGTAGTAAAACTCCATACAATTTGCAGGACTACCTGCTTTTTTGACTAATGTCTTATCGAACTCGGCCCACTTACCTAGAAAAAACAGCAAAGCTCTAACCAGTGTACTCATCGTAGTGAATGATAGATAATCAAATTTCCTGTAACCTTGATGATTCGGGCCTGTGAATGAAGTAATTAAAGCACGTGAGTAAATTTTATAACAGAAACATGACCTAATGTAGTTTTGAAAAATAAATACACTAATTTTAGAAGTTTTTATAATGTACTTGTTGATTTTCATAAATGTAAAGAACTTACAGAACAAAAAACAACGCACAACGTTCTCGTAAAATCACAACGCAAGTATCGCAAGCGCAATGCCAAGAAAACAAGAAAAGACTGTCACACCAAAGAGTATACAATAACTACGTAAGTGTCACACACTCACACAGAGACCATTCATGCATGATATGAGTCAGCCACACAGTTAGAGAGATATGTCAGACATGACATGAGTCAGTCAGACCTGAAAGGCAAGGGGAACGAAGCCCATATAGCCATGTGTTTGGTATTTTTATGTCTCCAGTATTTACATTGAAATCCAAGTGTAATACATTTCAATGCACCTTAGGAGAGTTTAGCGCCAAATAACTGATGGTAGGCACTGTTGTACTTCGATGAGGTAAATTACGATAAAAATCCCATCGTTTTTCACAACACGACAATTATTTCAAAGATCCTCCATATTCCTCGTCAACACAGACACATATTACACAAAACTACACAGATTTAACGTAAACAAGATACACTCCGAAACTATATTACAATCACTGGAATAAAAATCACGTCCGATATAGTCTATTGTTGAGTGGCGCCAAAAACCTCAGACCCATTGATTAAAAACACAGAATAAAGATGCTTATTGTGAATGTGTGCGTTTACTAGTTACGCATCAATGCTTCTTACAAACAAACGATAGTAGCAGTTACAACTACAATAAAAGGATTTATAGTAACAACCTAGAAATAATAAAAAATAAACGCGACATTGCCGTACCAAATATGTACGTATTTACCACCTGCAAAAAGTGCGGTTTTGTAAAAAAATCACTTTTTTATAAATGGTAATAACAGTCATAATATCCGGTTAAAGTGATGGCGTGTACTTCCGTTTTATTCTAGCGAGCGACGACGTTGTCATCATAGTTATACGTCAAAGTGAACAATGCCGGCGATGGGTGGATTACGGTTTTGTTTTCTATTAATTCTTTATTTTGCAATAAAATGTGAATCAGTAAATGTAGACACTGTATCGAGTGATCTAAAATTCAAAAACGTAGACAGAATTATCGATTTGTCCACACAGCTCGTAAAAATCGTATCGAAAATAACCTTGGAGAACAGTGGTAAATCGCCGGCTAAAAGCTTTCTTTTAGCTGTTGAAGCATCTGCAAAGAATAATGTTGCCTTTATTGGAGCTAAGGATAATAATAATAAGGAATTACGAGTTGTGGAGACTTCAGTGAAGGGCCAAGAAAGTGCAAAGTTTTGGCGTGTGGAATTAAAAGAAGCTCTAAATGCGGGATCTACGGTCATAATCAACACAGAAACAGTTCTAACCAAAGCCTTGCATCCTTATCCCACTTCCATTGGACAGCAAGAAGACCAATTAGTTAAATATACTGGTAATATATATGCTTACACCCCATATCCAGTTACAACTCAAATTACAAGTGTACTCTTAAACACCAAGAGTGTTGAATCTGTCACGAAAACTAAGCCGTTCATACAACAAGATGGTACTCTTCAATATGGTCCGAATACTAACATTGCTCCGTTTAGTGAAAAGGAGTTGAGTGTACATTACAAAAACAATTCTCCTTTCTTAACAGTAACTCGTATTGAGAGACTCATTGAGATGTCACATTGGGGTAACATAGCAATAGAAGAATTAATTGAGATTGAACATACTGGAGCAAAATTAAAGGGGCCTTTCTCTCGGTATGACTACCAACAAGACCACCACAGTGGGCCAGCTAGTGTAAGGTCATACAAAACTCTGTTACCAGCATCTGCTTCTGATGTTTACTATCGCGATACAAATGGAAATATTTCAACTTCCAACATGAAGGTTAAAAAAGATTCTGTTGAATTGGACCTTAGACCCAGGTATCCACTTTTTGGTGGTTGGAGAACTCATTACACTCTAGGTTACAACGTACCTAGTTATGAATATTTGTATCAATCTGGTAATGAGTACTTATTGAAATTGAGAGTCATAGATCACATTGTAGATGACATGCAAGTGGATGAATTGACTACAAAGATTATTTTGCCTGAGGGATCTACAAATATTAAACTTAGCATCCCCTACAATGTCATTAAGCTACCAGATAGCCTTCATTTTACTTATTTAGATACCAAGGGCCGCCCAGTAATAACTTTCAAGAAGTCAGATTTGGTTGAAAACCATATTCAAGATTTCCAACTTCGTTACACATTCCCCCGGCTACTCATGTTACAAGAACCTCTTCTGGTGGTTGGTTTCTTGTATGCCTTATTCTTGTGTGTAATTATTTATGTAAGATTAGATTTCTCCATCCATAAGTCTGAACACCAACATAAAGATTAAATAATTATTTTTATTCATTTTATATGTAAAAAAAACCTATCTGTGTATTTGCACTTCTATGTTGTCGCAAATGATGTGTGAAAAAATAAAGTGATTTTAATTTACACAATTATTGTTTTATTGTAATTATTGAAACCTATTTATCTAAGGAAAATATTGACAATGTTTTCTAGTTAAATTTAATTGAAAAGTAGCAACTAATCTAAGAAATATATTAGAAAAACACCAATAGTACAATATTATGCAACAGTGCAAAAAATATAGAGATTTATTATTTACAACTTTATGAAGATACTATAAAAAAATATATATATAAAATCATAGTCAACATACATTTGTATTTTTGTACAAAACAATGTTTTTAATGAGGAACTTCAATTCAACACTGAAAATGTTTCATACTCCATATTCAGAGAGTTTAAATCTGAGCACGACTGGAGCACTAGTGCAGGGTAGGATGGCCAGCTCGGTGACTACAGCCGTGACAAGACTGGCTGGGGTGACATCGTAGGTGAGGTTCAGAGGGGTCAAGTTGGGGTTGGACCTCCAGTCTTTGAGAGGGGAATTGCTGTCTGACTTATCAATGAGTTCATCTGGATCACCTGTGGAGAAATACAATCAAAATTGTAAAAAAAAAATTAAAATAATGGCTATAGTTTACGCAAGTAACATAATATGTACTCGCACCTTTCCCAGTGATAATAAAAAAAAACAAATTAGCTTTTTTCTTCATATTTGTCAAAGGAACTTGTACCTAATTTATATTGTTTGACGACCTCCGTGGTCGAGTGGTCTGTATGCCGGTCTCAAGGCGTCGCCATCTCGAGAGGTTCTGGATTCGATCCGATTCGATCGAGGCATTTGTTTTCCAGTCTTGGATGTTTATATATATTCAGGATATTTATATGTATTTATCTATTATCCATCATCTAGTGCCCTTACACTCGCAGCATTAGTTGCTTAAAATGGGGCTAGTTGATAGGTGTGAATGTTTGAAGATATTGTTTACGACAATTTTATAAAAATATATACTTTATTAAATGATGAAGAATTTACCAATTTCATTATAAACAAACGCGTCTGTCTGCACCCTCTCGGAGAACTTGTGCGTCTCGCAGGCGACGAGCACGGGCACGTTGCAGGCCTTGGCCACCAGCGCCACCTGCGCCGTGCCCACCGCGCCCAGCACCGAGCCGTTCACCAGCAGCGCGCTCGCGCCCACCACCACTTTGTTGATCTGCCCAAGGACCACGGTAGTAGATTGTACAACAAGGGAGCAAAGTACTATTTATTTTTAACACGCTTTTATTAGCTTCACGTGTAACTACACTCGCGAGCAAAAATTAAGGGTCGGTTAAGAAAGTTAGAATATCTCGGAAGATAAAGACGCTAGCGAACTGAAATAAACTGTGCATGATAGGCAATTTAATATTCTTAAAATAAAATATTGTATTATCCATTTTATTTAAGTTTACGCACGATATCCTTTTTCGTTTAAGTTTATGTTTTTAATGAAATATAAATTAATTATTAAAAATATTTTATTTTATTTCAGTTCGCTAGCGTCTTTATCTTCAGAGATATTCTATCTTTCTTAACCGACCCTTAATTTTTGCTCGGAAGAGTATGTATGTTTAGAAAATCTTGGAATCTTAATTTGACCCACATCCCGGTCTTCGGTCCCGGATGACAATACATGACAAGCTAAGAAACGTCATTACAAATCCAATATGGCGGCCTCCCCAAGATGGCGGACTGGCTGTTTGAGGATTTCAAACAGCCAGTCCGCCATCTTAGCATTTAATTAATATTATTTTTGTTAAAACTCGAGCGAAGCGAAGGATTGCGAAATACAACACCCGAGGTAAAAAATAGTTTGCTCTCAAGTTAGACCACAGATAAACATTTACTTAAATAACGTAAGTATAACAATTTGTATTGAAACTAAGGCCCAATTGCGCGGTCGAGAGTTAGCACCTAACCCTGGGGCAAATATAGGGGCAAACACTGGGTTAGGCGCTAACTCTCGATCGTGCAATTGGGCCTAAGCGTGTCAACTTTTTAACGTCTGCGGTGACGTCACAGCCGTCATTTTGAGACGGGTGATCTAAACTGATGCCGTCGATGCCCCGTTTTGCAGCTATTCGGACGCGCGTTGTCTAGTAAGCAGCGGCCAACCCCGACGTTTGGTCGGGGTTTTCGGACACGCGCAGAATGCATTTGCGTGATCTATGTAAATGTATATCTGTGAGTTATGCCCGATTTCACCATCAACCCCTAACTTTTAGGTGTCACGATATTTTAGGTGACACTTAACATTTATTTCCTTTTCACCATCACTTAGGGGACACCTAAGGTGAAGTTAGGTGATCGTTTAGGGGTACATTTAGTTTAAGTGACTTTTAGCTATGTGATGTTAAAAGGATGTTGGTGAAATCGGGCATTAGACACTCTACTTCTCATTCCTTATCTATGAGAAAATAAATTGAAGATGGGTCACAAAATTCCGTTCATTTTAAAGTTATTGCTTGTTCCGTGGTTATTGAATAACGGAACAGCCAGCAATTCATACAATTCTATAAGATAAGAGTATAATACAAAACCTTGATAAATTTAAAATAATATTATTCTACTTCAAGATAGTAAGTTGAATTAATAAATATCAATGCGAATTCTATTAAGTCCTACCAATTGTCATCTCATTCGTCAATTTGCGGTGCCCGCCAGGTTTCATAATGATGTCAAAATGTACCTGTTAAGACCTATTTTATGTACATTACGATGCAATAAATACGAGTTTCGTGTCATTACCGTCTTCATGACGAAGCTGAGGGCGGTGATGTCGATGTATGTGCACGGCACGTTCCTGTTGGCCAGCCTCCGCAGCATGTCTTGTCCTCCGCCGCGGAGTCTGCATCCCGCGACCACCGCTCGGAACTTAACGCCCGCCTCCCACGCCTCGCATAGGATGCGCTCGATCAACGACGAACTTTAAAACATACGACATATCATCACACCTCTTTCCCCGAAGGGGTAGGCAGATACATGGTTACCCGTACATGGTACATGGTTCACCGTCTAATAAATGAACTACCCACCTCTATTAAAAATAAGTTAAATGAGAAAAATATTAAAATTACTCTTAAGTCCTTTTTTATTCAAAAATTGGTTGATCCGTGTACTGTTTAAATACGCATAGGAAGAAACATTGCCTGGTTCACTAAATCTATACCTATTTGGCTAACCTGTTACCAAAACTGTAAAATTGTGTACTTCTACATTGTCGCGAAACCTCTGTGGTTTATGTCAATGTATTATTTTCAACTTTATGTATTATTTATATATTTAGTAAACTATAATAAATGAAAAAAAAAAGATGTGTTAAATATTAGGTTCCCATGTAACAGGTGGCGAGCCTGTTGCCGTACACCGGGCACAATGTGAGGCAAGCGATATTCACAATGAACATGAGTTTTATTCAAACTCAGTTGTACAGGCTACGGGATCGAACCCGTGTTTCCCGCGGCCTCTAACGAGTAGTGCTCCGTCCGTCCAATTCAGCTACCGTCTAAAACATACGAGCCTAATATTGGATGCATGAATGGGTAAATATACGGCGCATGAGGAGCACGGTGGCGTACCTAGTGGATAGTATCGACGCTTTAGCTATCGATATCGAAAACAAAGCTGCCTCCGCCATGGTTAGGCCGTGGATGGGAGACCACAACTTTATGATGTCGATCTCCTCCGTGCTTCGGAAGGTACGTTAAGCCGTTGATCTCGGTTGGTATTGCAACCGTTTCTACCCACCAACCCACATTGGGCCAGGTGTTACGGCCGATACTCCCTGAAGCCGGAAGCCCTGTGCCCAGCAGTGGGACGTATATAGACTGAGGACTGACGACGATTGGGTGCATTAACTTCTATTCATCAAACTTGATAGCCACTTGAAGCTTAAACTAAATATAAAAACGCGCTGTCTCAAAAAATAAATCAGCAGCTTATTCACAACTCTACGACTAAAATGCATTGGCTTTAGCAGAGTTACGGACTACAAGATTTCTGTGGTTTCGGACAGTTAATATGTTAACCCGCATTGTAATGGTTCTTACAACGAACAAAGAGATTAACTCTTTGTTAGTACTCTTTGTTGTAGGGAGCCAATTGATCCGATAAAATCAGGCTTACATTATAGTACAGTGCAACGACGCATTGGACTATATAAAACTGTCGGAATAAAAAAGATTTTCAACCTTAACATGTTAGACATAAAGTGAATTTATTGATGGAATTTTACAGTTTCCGATAGTCGTACCGACTGTGCCTGGGTACAGTCGAGTGCAAAAACATACATACATGTAATCACGACTATTGTCGGGATGAGGATCTTAGTCGCCGGAGAAGCTGGGAAACGACGATATTTTTCAAGTAAAAAAATATTTATTGGGAGCACACGTTAGTACAGATCGGTCGCCACGATAAGAGAGTGTTGCCGTAACAGAAAATAAAAATAACATTTTTGTTGGTGTTGCCAACAACTATTATCTCCTAAGGGTTACTCAGAGACTAGGCAAAAGCACTGCAGAAGCAGTACACTGCCGTAGCCCGCGCTTCACAAGCTGCGACTGCGCGTGTGCTCAGCGTGACAGGTGGTGA
The DNA here is from genome assembly GCA_910589355.1 of Parapoynx stratiotata. Lineage (NCBI taxonomy): Eukaryota > Metazoa > Arthropoda > Insecta > Lepidoptera > Crambidae > Parapoynx > Parapoynx stratiotata. The sequence goes on from OU342458.1 coordinate 3,037,939, forward strand.
GTCTGTCGTAGCCGCTACAAGTTATCGGATGGTTGTGCAGTTCTAAGTCCATTAGACGCCTTTTACGACACCCAACGGAAGAGATAGTTTGGTAGTATTCTTTTAATGCAAAAACATGTATACACATTTTAGAGGTGACAATATTTATTTCCTACTAATATGATTCAGTTAGGTACTGTCAAAAGTGGTTACATAATTTTGCATTTGACTAAACACAACACCTATTAGTTAATGGTCGAAGAAAAAAACGAGCAAGGCAACCCCTATTTGACACAATTAAAGGAATATTTTTACTATTGTTGAGTGAGTGCATAGAAGTAGTTGATTTTGTGTGAATTATTATGAAGTAGCAGATACTGCACACGTCACATTACATGGCACTTTGTTTTATCATTGTTTGATGGAAGAGAGGTCTTATTCTGTGAGTATAGAAACTTATGTATTTATCGAAAACATTGCAAAAGGTAGGTAATATAACAGTAGGTAGGCGGTAGGTACACTGCAAGTTCATGCGAATATTTTTCTAGAGGTATTTGTAATAATTGTGGTAGTATTTTGGGTGTTTTTAAGATCTTTATTATTTAAGTTTTATTGATTTCATTATCAATTAACATTTCTCAGTTCATCTGTTGCGTGCGAACCACTTCACCACCGAGTGTCTCACCACTAAGCCACTGAGCTTATCTCCTCATCATATGAGTGCATTACCTAATACTCCATAAAATCATCACTTAAATATGAGAATATACAGACCATCCATAGGTGAGTATGTTGTCCCCGGGCGAGATTTTGTTCCGCACAGCGAGGCTGATGGCCTCGCCTGCCATGTCGATCTGTTCTCTGATGTACCGGTCTATCTCCTCTTGTAAGATTTTCTTTGCCTATACCAGAAAGAAAAGAAAATGTATTATAATAGCATTAATAGCGTTTTGTCATACAATTTTGTGTTTGTCATGGTAGCTGTTAAATAATACACTGTACAACATATAAAGAGAACTACGGATTTTACCATCTTTGCTTCAATTGAAAGATGATGTGTACCTATCGCTTTGAAGCATACAACCCACAGAACAAAATATAATTAATCGTATATGAATTATTGTCTTAATGTTTGTGGCTTGTGATTAAGAATCATGTCTCATTTTAACACTTTCTTATCTATCAGTTAATATTGTGCAAGTGCCCACTTCAAATGAAAATGTAACAGAGTACTTATGAAACAATGGAACTGATAGCCTGTTTCGAAGGTTCTGTTTTATAAGCAATTTACGAAACTGCCAATGCTAAAACATTTAAGTGTTTGCTGGAAAACTCTTATACACAAAATTAACAGTAGGTATTGATACAAGATAAATGAGAGTTGCTTGCAAAACTATAGGTAATATATATATATTTTTTTAATTCTCCTTTATTTTCAGAACTTTTATCCAAAGGATATGTCAGTCCTATCATAACATATACAAAAAAAAAACAAATATATAAACATTTACACGTTACATTTGGTTACAGCATTCTGGCCTCTTCCGACATCGGTTGAGCCAAAATGCTATGACATAATCCAACATCCATTTTGTTCAGACCGAAACGAGACAGGATGACATTTCTGTGGGACTGATACCGGACACATTCCATCAACAAGTGAGGTAATATTTTAATCAATGCGAAAACAATATTACTCTTTATACTAACGTTTTGTCAAGCATCAAATATATTTGTAGTCCTGAAAGCACACCCACATTTCGCCAAATATGTTAAGTCCCCATGTAACAGGTGGCGAGCCTGTTGCCATGCACCGGGCACAATGTGAGGCAAGCGATATTCACGATGAACTGTACATTAGTTTTATGTATAATTTAGAACACAATAAAGTAAATGTTTTGATCTGATGTTCTCGTTCTTTCTATACAAGTTTTCTGAATTGATTAGATGGATCGATTTACAATTACATAATATTCACATTAAAGTATACTTACTTCGTAGAAATTTCATGCTAAGTACACATATACTTAGCATGAAATTTCTACGAAGTATTAAATTACATTATTGGTAATTTCAGTAACATATTCGTCGGCCGCACTGAATACGGCGTTATTAAAGATGCACCTTGCAACTGTTGTCATGCACCAGGCACAGTGTGAGGCAAGCGATATTCACAATAAACTGTACTTTATTGTTCAAACTAAGTGGTACAGGCGGTGGCGCATGGCATGGGCCGAAGGTACTCCAGACGGCTACTGACGGCCAGGTGCAATTATACCCTTAGAGTGCTTTTCCACGAAAGCTCTGTGCGAAGAAAAATAGACCAATAGGATTACTTCGTCACACGTGACTCGCAAAAATAGTGCCATCCTGTTCTATTTTTTCTCTTACACAGCATAGTTTCATAGCATAGCTCTGGTGGAAAGGCAACCTAAAGCATTAGCCGTAAAGTTGAAAATACATCACACTCGTTGACGTTATTCGGCAACTGAATGAGGTGCCTGAAGAACTTGACGGCGTTGGTCTTAGGGGCGGCCGGCGTGCGCATGCGCCACAGGTACTCAAGGCTCACTGCCAGCTGGTATCACACTCTTCAAACATTAGTCGTAACATTCAAATACTTACATCAAACTCAGCGACGTAGAACTGACTGCCAGGTGAGACTAAGTCGCAAGCGATTTACATCCTTAAAACATTATAGCCATACAGCTCAAAATTGCCAATATACTCACATCAAACTCGTTGACGTTGTTAGGCAGCTGGTTGAGGTGGTGTCTGAAGAACTTGACGGCGTTGGTCTGCGAGGCGGCCGGCTGGCGCATGCGCCACAGGTACTCCAGGCTCACTGCCAGGTGGGACTCTAAGCCGCGGGCGAATTCCGTCTTAGCGGGCAGCGTGTAGTCTTTTACCATCTGACAGATTTAAAAGATAAAACTGTAGGCAGGACGTAGCAGAATTTTGATATGTGAAAACAAGACATAACAGCAGAATGGAGAGGAAAATGTCTACAAAAAAAAAGAGGTCGGTTGAGTACCTTCTTTTTCTCAACTAACAGAAACCACGGACGGAAATAACGATATCTGTCACTTTTTATTGCGGCGAATCAGAGCAAAACGGGACTTGCCATTCTAAATCGACTCCGCGGACCGAAAGTGGAGAATGAAAATCCTGGGATAGGACCTCCTCCGCACAGAAGACCAAAGGCAAATAAAATAACTTTTTTTGGGTGTTGTGGTTCTGTTTGTATAAGCTCCACGAACTGGAGAAGGGCAGCTCGCGAGTGTCTCGTCAGTGTGTCACGTGTTGTTTCACTCAATAAACCTATCCGGTTACTTAAAATTTTCAAGCATAATATGAATTGGCATAATGGAATCTACACTAAATATACTTACGCATAATTACAAATGGCACAACCATTACGAGGAATATTTAACTATTCGCATAAAATTTTAGAAATTATCAATAAAAATATCGATTCTAGCGCTTTGCTGGCCGCTGTCACGGCACACTCGCTTTGCTCGCGCGTTGAGGGCACAGTTCTACCTAAGACTCCTCCTCGCTTCGCACCATTACGCGGAATAATATTATGGATAATTACATTAGTTTAAATTATAATTATGCGAAATAAATATTTTGCCAAAAGAAAATTATGTTTAGGTTACATGATACCAAACAACATTATGCCAAATTCATATGCCAAAGTATACCTACACGGTGTAAAAAGACCCTCAATGAAGCCGGCGCCCACGCATTCAGACCATCAAATCTACTCACATATAAAAAATAAAGTGATGGGGAACGACTTACTTTGAAGTGTTCAAAAAATAAACAAAAATATAGTGCGCACCCGTGCCGCGCGAGCCGCCGTTACCGTTACCTTAGACAGTACATACGAATATTAGTGAGCGTGCGGATTAGATACATTGCGCGAAGTAGTTTGAAAGTATTTTTTTATCAATAATTAAAAAAACAATTCTACATGTTTCTTTAGACGAAAATTTACAAAAGATGTATTTATTTATTTATTTAGTATAGGTATAGTCTAGAAGAAACAAATGAGTGATGGATACAATACGTGGGTTCTGGCTTCGTTAAGGGTCTTTTTACACCTGATATTTTGAGTAAACATTATGCAAAAAGGATCCCTATTTATGTACCTTTTTAAGTGCGTCCAAAAGGGCTATACATCTAGCATTTGAACCAGTTACTACTCTAGAAGCTGATTGCACGCCCAATTTGATGATAGCTGGATGCAAGCTGAAAAATAAAAATTAAAAAATAAGTATACGATATGCTATCTGTACACGGAAGTCATTTTTTTTTTAACAAAATCAAATTCTTACTTAGAGTTAATACCAACATCCTTTAAGGATTCTTTGTCATGCTGCATATGTAAATGTTGGAACCAATTTACTCTGTGAACATTTTGGCTCTTTGCCTTGGGTTTTTCAGCTGCCTTCTCTTTTACTACCTTAACCTGTAACAAATTGCTTCATTAAAATACCTACTTTTAAAGAAAATAATATGTCTAATAAGCAAGATCATTTGACTTCTTTCACATTTACAGCTAAGCCTATATAATTTTCTAAATACTTAACTTACCTCTTTGGGCTTCTCAACTTCATCTGGCTTAGGCGTGGGCACAGTCTTTGGAGCCGTAGTTTGCTTCTGCTTTGCTTGATGTTCTGCACCTTGTTTTGCTGCTCTCTGTGCCTCCTGCTTTGCTCGCCTCTCAGCTCTCAACTCAGCCTTACTTTTACTACTTTCTTCCACTTGCTTTTGAGATGAATTGATGTTAATAATTCTTCTTAACCTCAATTCAATATATTGTAAGACAATCTTCTTAAAATTCATTAAACTGAGGTTTACATAGTGAAAATATTATAACAACTAATAATAATAATGCTCTGTGTTCAATGAAATCTGAACCTATACATTTTAAATGATACAATAATTACATTAACTTCTTTTGGTTTGATAGGGTTGTAAGTAAAACAGTGTTAAAGAAATACCTTTTTAGAGTCTAAGCTAATAGCTTCCACTTTTGCTGTAACATTTTGAACTTCTTTAGCAACATTAGCAATATCTTTTAGTGTTTCTACTACGTCTTTGACAGTCATGTCTGGATTGGCTGGTTGATCACCAGATTCCCCTTTCTTCTTTGCCTGCTTAGCTGCTTTCTTTGCTGCTCTTTCTGATTTAATATTTTCTTTTGATTTTTCTTCACCCTCAACTTTAATTGTATCTAACTTACTTGATGCTCTGTCTACTTCATCTTTGCCTTTAGGTGTCACTTTAGGTGCAGTGTTTTTAGTGTTATCAGTTTGTTTAGGAGTATTATCAACAACAGTTTCTTTTTTATTTTCAATTGTACTTATTGGATCTTTTGCAACATTCACATTAACTGCTTCTTTTGTTTTGACTTTAAGTTTTGCTAATTTTTTTGCTTCTCTAGCTGCTCGAACTTCTTCTTTAGATTTGTTATCAGATGTGGAAGACATTTTAGAAACTTGAGCTTTATTACTATCCAAATTAGAGATATCTTCACCAGCGTAAATGTCTATAAGTTTTGATCGAAGAATGCCAGTTAATTCTGCTGGCACATGCGTCTCAACATCTAGGGCATTTGGGTCTGGTGTTTCTATCTCAGTGCCTATGTAGAGGTTTTCAGTAGATCGAGCTGACTGCAACCTTTTCCTTCTTATCCTTCTTTTCTTTGATGAGGATTGAGCACCAACACTACTATCTTCAGTTATCTTAAATTTATTAAAAAGAGATTAGATTTACCCACTGAGTTCTTTGTAAGGATTTAAAAGAAATATATATTGGAATTATATTTAAATTATTATACAGAAAAGGGCAAACATGCAGTGTTTAGAGAAACTAAAAAAAAAGTTGTAGTTAAATAATTTAATTTGAATTAAGTGAAATAAATTAAGCATATAAATAATGCTAATAAAAACCATAGCAATAAAAGAAATACATAACAACAAAACATAAAAGAAGGTAAAAAGACAGGGTGTGGTGCCAAAAATATGAGCCACACAAAATAAGCCTCTTTAGATATAATAAAACAGAGAATAAGATAGAAAATCTTTACTATTTAAAAAAATGAAAGATTGAAAGGGTATACAATTATCATGCTTAAAGAAGAAAAGAAATAATGAAAAATAAAGGGCCTATGCAATTTTTTTTAATAGATATGAAAATATAATAATATTACCTCATTATTTGTTAATTTGCATGCTAAATATTGGTGATCTATTTAGACATTTTCATGTAAAGCATGACAAAACTGACAATGTTTTTTTAAAATTCTTCTGGGACCAGAATATGTTATTGATAATGTAATGTAACAATTATGTTTCAAAGAGAGATAATAATTTATTGCAGGGAATTGTTACTAAAAATATATGTTTAGTTTATTACTTGTGTACTGTAAATTAAATATGGTGGCTCCTATGTTTTCTAAAATTATTAGGTACTATGTGTGTAGGACAATATTCATAATATTGTCTATTAACCTAATAGTATCTATTAGGTAAACTTGCACTAAATCAGAAATCAGGGCTGCAGAATATAGAACAGGGCAAAGAGATTCAGGAAACTATGAGGGTTGAAATAAATTGAGAATTGGCCTTCTTTTCTTTTCAGGCACCCATTTATATAAATAAAAAGAAATAGAATGTAATTTGAAACATAGCCAATAAAAATCCAATCAAGCATTTTTATGATAATGCAAAATGTTTTTGGTGTTAATATAACATAACCTCAAATGGATATTATGACAGCATGTCCAAACTAAGGACTTGAATAACGCATACCTCCGACGGAATCATAACGGCTATTCCTGGGTAGGCTATAAAGTAAAATTTTATTTAAATTAGGCACCAAAATCACAAACTAAAAAAAAATTATCTTACCTGTCGAGAATGTAAATTTTCTCGGTAGAACTATAGCTCTTAATATATATCGAGTATGAATTCAAATTGTCTTTAAATCACAAACAGAATCATAGGCGTTAAAATTATGCAATATTTCGTGAGAATTTTATTACTTTTCTCTATTTTCTGTTAATGACAATTTGTTGGCATAATTTTTTGACACATCGTTCTTGTCATTGTCTCAATGACAGGAGTCAGCATTATTAAGCATGGGTTTTAAACTATACAATCCTCATACAATCGTGGTTGGTGAGATTTTTGGCGATATTAGACTATGACGAACGTGATTTTTATTTCAATGATTTAGTGTTAGTAGCGAAGGTAAACGCGCGTTTAGCATCGCAACTAACGCGTGTTAGTCACATTTGAAACGTGCTAGCGATACGCACTATGTGCGCACTACTAACGTATCGCGCTATATCGTGACCGAGAGTGCAGTCTTCCGCCACATGCGCAAAATAGAGTCGTTTGACACTGAAATATTTATTACTGATTCGCACTTGCATCGCGACAGTATTGCGACTGAATCTGAGTGCCCCGTGGGCGAGGGCACACAGCTATATGTATCCGAGTCATAAACTCTAAAATACTGTAACAAAAAAACACATTTGCAAATATTTTGTTAAAATTTTTTTTCGAAAATTTCATCCTCTCTACGACAAAGCAAATTAAAGAGGTTTCGCTCATTTTGTTCATTAAACTCCATAGATATACATATACTGACACTAAGACTGACACTCATATCGCTTACCCCAAATATTTTGTTAGATTATAGATTATACATATATTTGCCAAATAATAGATTTGCTAATTAACTGCTATAAGTACTTTTGGCAAAAGTTTTTTTGCGAAATTTGCGTAAAATAGTTTGTGATGTGATAATTTTTTGAAAGTTTTTGCTCAAACAAATGGTAGGCTACTTCCGAAAAGAGTACAACAAAGTAGGTACAGTCAGCGTCAAATAGTAAGTGACACTCAGGGTGTTCAATTAAATAGACACTACCAAAAAGTCAATAATATCGGTACAAATAAAGCTTCCATATTCATAAACACACAAAAGAGCTGTCATATTATTATAATACAATAAGGAAAGTCTTTGGTGTTGTCAACAATATGGAATCTTTATTTGTACCGATATTATTGACTTTTTGGTAGTGTCTATTTAATTGAACATCCTGAGTGTCACTAACTATTTGACGCTGACTGTACTTAGGTAAATAATGCTTCGTAAAGCTCGGTACCCACGGTTGGTGATATTGACAGACCCACGCAGATTCGTGGCGTCTGGTCGACGACTCCAGACAGAGACGGATCGCGGACGAGGCACTTCTCACGTAACATATCATCACGCCTCTTTCCCCGAAGGGATAGGCAGAGGCGTTAAACACTTACTTTTCGCCAGATATGTTAGGTCCCCATGTAACATGTGGCGAGCCTGTTGTCATACACCGGGCACAATGTGAGGCAAGCAATATGTGTGGCGTCCATTCCATTTTACAACAAAAGATGCGTGCACGCATGGCGCTCTTAAAAGTCCAAGTAGATTTGGTCTGCGTCGGTGTATGTATACCGAAGCAGACAGATCGAACGTACGCGCTCGCACCGCACCTTTGAAGTTACCGCCTCTTCGCGGATCGGCACATACACGTTCTCATGTCTGTGCGTCTGCAGGTCTGCAAAAGTCACGGATGTTCTCTTCCCACGGTCTGCCAGTAGCACCGACCGGGGGAAGAGAGTTTGAAAACTAATAATATTTCGGTGTAATTTGGTTAAAAATAAATGTACCTATTTAGTATAATAAAACAAACACATTTCATAATAAGCTTTATTAATTGTAACCGTTGCCGTTATATTTATTAAGGCGTAGGCAGGTAATAATCAGTACCAATTATAACCTTACAAAAGCAAAAAAGGAGCTTATTTTAAACTCTTACATGGTATTGTAAATATACACAATAAAATATTAAATTTTAGTAACAGGTAACAAAGGCGATAAAAAACCGCGGTTTTACAATTATGAGGATAAGAATATTTAAAAAATTCTTAATTTAATTCCTTTACCTACGACAATTAACTACATTGCCTCGATACATACGTACGACCCCTAGTTTTCATTTCTTACTTTAAATGCGTGTAATACTTTTAATTACATACTGAAAAGTATTTATTTAAATATACACCTGCAATTGCAAATAAATGATGATTATTATTATAATTATATCTCGATCTCGAAAAAAACAAGTTGCTTTAAGATCGCGATAGAAGCTGAAGAAATCTTGGTTTTGTAATACTACCTATAAAAAAAAATCAAAGAGATATGGCCCTGGGGGTTGGGGTTCCTGTGCCAAAAGATGGACCGTGCCGGAAAATCAAGCAAGTGCAATGCAATTCTGAATTACGCTTGCATCGCGACTGAATCTAAGCGCCGCGTGGGCGAGGGCACACATCTAGCGACCGCTTTGCGACTGCATCGATGCAGACGCGCGTTAGCATCGCTACAAAAAGTCACCGTGGGCGAGCGTTCTAAAAGTTCAAACGTAAAGTCAATAGGTTTCACCAAAAAGAAAAGATCAATAAAATATACCATAATAATATTACAAATATAATAACTGCTTTGACATTTTAACCTTTCATTATACTTAAAACAAACTTTAAGAAGAACATTATGAGTGATTTCTGCTATCTTGCGACTTCATACTTTTCCCTTTTAAGATATATGAATTCTAATGTATAACAATTTATATGAAATATAACAATAAAAATAAATGCTTCATAAAATAAGTTATTTATAAATTATGGCACCATGATTAGGTGTAGTAGCAAATACGTATTTATGTGCCTTGCTTTTCTCAATATTACAATATTGTACATAAAACTTGTCAATCAATGTATCGATATAATCATCAACCAATTGTTTCGGACATAATGCCACAATGCAACCACCCCAACCAGCACCGGTTAATCGCGAATGGACATTTAACTGTTTAGAAATGTCTACAAGTCGATCAAGATTTTCATGTGAACATTCGTACAGAGTTTTTAAGCTTTCATGGCTGGCAGACATGAGTTCACCAAGTACTGATAATTGATTCATCGACTCTATTTCACCGTTGCCATTAGAATAGCCATTTAATTCATTACTTCCATTCTCACTTTTCGAAGTACCGTTAAAATAATGGCTGCATATTTTTCGAAAGGATTCGACTCTCATGGCCTCTTCATAAACATGAAGAGCTCTTTGTTTGAGTTTAAATTCCGTCAGGTGTCTCGTGTTTGGCGTTAAATAGGTTTCATCAAGTTCTGCCTTCGAAATATTTAATAACTGGCATATCTCGTCTTTTGAATATATCTCTTTTGTTAAAACATCTTTTACTAGAACAATCATTTCCGGTAAGGTTTTGTTTAAAATATTTTGCACCTCGCTTAAAGTAATGATGTTATGGTTCGTAGGGTTACCGTTTGAATTGGTCAATAATTTTGCAGCCAATCTGCATTCTATGACCCTTTTATTAAAATCGTTGCCAGCTGCTTTATTTACTTCTGCTAAGCTATGAGCCACTACGAAAACTGCGTTCTCTGGTAGTGATACCGGTTGCGCTCTAAGTGGTTTAAATGTTATATACTGAGCGCTATATTTTTCAGCTAGGAATGCAATCGCTTGATCCATTCCACCACCTTGAGTGCCAATATATCTCTCGCTGGATGCGCATAATGAAGCTATTTCTGTTTTATTTAATGTGGCAGTTTGAGCATACAAGAAAGAAAGACACGCAGCGCTGACTAAAGCAGAGGAACTAGATAATCCAGATGCTGGGGGAATGTTACCATCAACAATGAGTTGTAGTCCACATAATATTTCATTATTTATATATTTCATAGCACCTTTAATGCCACAAAGTACGTAATTGAACCAATAAGGTTTTCCATTTAAGTCCGGCTCAATTTCAATATCCTCGTAAGATTTTAAAGGCGTATAATATTTATTGTACTTCAAATCATCTGTATTTTTTATCCATAGTTCCAGTTCTTTAATGGTTTTCCCAGCGATTAATATATCCTGTTCTAAGGCAAGTGGTAACACCGGATAGCCGCAGTAGTCAATATGTTCCCCAATAATATTTACCCGGCCTGGAACTTTGGCGATGAATAATGGTTTACTGCCATATTCCTTGTAGAAAATATCACAAATATTATTTATTCTATTTTCGTCAGGTATACTAGTAACAGGCACACAATCACCCTTTATATCACACATTTCTATGAAAATTTAACTAAAATCTGCACCAATTCACTGTAACAAAGCAAACGCGATACTGAATAACGCTGAATATTGTTTTTATTGTTCTTATCAGCAGTATCAGGGTGTAGGCAACCACTTCAACGAACACATAACTATTACTAACACATAAACAATACACTGAATTTGCGCCGCTTCGAAATCAAACAATGCTTTGCATTAATTATAAACACTGCAAGAAAACATCCGGAAATTATCTTAATGTTTAATTCAAACTGAAGAGTATTCTTTTTAAATTGTCTTATATTTTTAGAAACCGGTATCCGAAGGAATGTCGATATTTAGGAAATTAATTCAACACATAACCTAAAAATATTACTTACAACTCATCACTTGTGTGTGAGTCGCTGGGCACTGATGAAATTAATCGATATATGCGGAGGCCTTAATTTCCGTATTCATCTCTGTTCTGTACGAGTCTTTGTACCGTTATGCCTTATTGAATAGAATAGAATGGTTCGCTGATGCTTTGAAAAAATGTTCCACGTTTGTATGCACAGTAAACTCTGTGATACTTAGGTACCAACTAACTAACCCAGCTTTTTATAACAAAAATGATATTTGAATCAAAGAAGCGTAATTCATGTACCTACAGGTATTAATAACGCAATATTTTTGTTTTTGACAAACAACATCAATAATTAATATCTACTGGTTTTTATTAAGCCTTATTAAAATAAGTATACCCACATAATAAATTAACACACTTGGGTTATAAATTTAAGCCTTACCGAGGTACATAATCCATTAATTTATTTATATTTTCACAAAATTCTAGCAGTTCCAGTTGGTGATAATCAGCTGTTCACTTGCAAGTGCGCATCTTTGAAATTAAAATATGTAAAATAATAAGTAAATTTTTGTCCAGATTGTCTGAATCATGTGGACTAGAAAATGAAGTAGGTAAATGGAAGGAGTAAAAGGAGTTTCGTCGGTCCACTAGGGCTACTTATCATTACTTCAACCTATTATCTCTGAAGGGGAAGGTAGGAGTATTAACTTCCAATCAAGGGGATTCAATGATACCAAATTAAAATAATACATATTTATACATTTAAGTATTTAAATTACGTAAGTATTTACAATGCCAATTATATACAGACGTTTTAACTGATATGGGACATGTATGTTGCAATATAATATATCCTAACAAACTGTTAGGAATTATCTTATCTTTTGCTGATAGTTAATTGAATGTATTTGTTCTCTGTAATTTAAATGTACATGCATACAACAAATTAGTATTAAGCCTGACACATTCAATTATACAAAATATGATATTATGTACCTACGCAATAAATAAGTTGCATCATATAGTATAGTACTAGTGCTAATCCCATGAAACTGATAATTGTAAGATAAATAGTGTAGGTATAAATAATTACCCACTTAAAATATTTAATTTTATCAGGGTATTTTAGATAATAATTGGTACATATTATATCAAAATTATGTATCTATATAAATTATATTCATTTTTGATTTTCGGAATATGAATTGGCTAATATTTTATAAGGAAAAATATCTACATTACAATTGATCTATTTAGATAAAAAAATCAATAACGCCTATGAACAAGCCCAATTTCAGAAGTTTGGCTTTTGTGCTTGTGTTATAGCTATTTATTGGATTCAAGATGACGAATAAATATACATAATACATAGCAGCAACCATAGATTTTATGTTTTGTTATTTATTTATTAGTAAAATGTATCTTTGTTGTACGTTCATGATTATTTTAAAGTAGCTTGGATGTTCTGTTGTACTTTATTTTTGTAGTTTTGAGTTGTTTTCCTTTCTTTATTATGATGAGTAGTTTGCTTGAACCGTATCTATGTAGTAACTTTTATGTGAACAGTTATCTGTGTACTAACTGTATTTAAATCTTATAACTGTTTGTATTCCAAATTTAAAAAAAAATATCTACAAAATTAGATACCTATATAAAAAATAAACATCAGTATCCATACAAATATTGTACTCATCGCATCACAATATTCTTACACCACTACACTAAACTGACTACCGATACCTAAAAATGATGATAGAGCAGGAGATAAGAGCAGACAATATGCAATAACTTCAAGTCAGTAAAAGGCATAATTGTATACAAATCTATCTATCGCTACAAAATTATTTTCATTACGTCTATAAACTAAAACTTTTATTTTGAAGGAATATTGAGTTTGTAGTAGTATAAACTGGGGGAATATCCTAGGTTCTAAAATGACCTTGCATAATCGTCAGAAGTTAATAGGTTTTTTTATTCATATCATAGCTCATTTTACATATTTTATCTCATTATGAATCTTTTAACTAACTTAGTGTAAATAAGATGATGATGCTGCTATGTAAGTAACAACAGGATTGAGTTGTTAGTGATACCTTTTTATTCAAAGGTAAACTTGTAGTGTACTTGTTGTAATTTAAAGCTTTATTTACGATTTTAAAATATGCTTGTTTGCCGCCAGTAATTGCTAGTGATGTAAGTACACCATGTAACTATAGTCTAAATAATTTTAAGGAGATTAATCGACTATAATGTCCAGGGATAGATGAAATTATAAGTATACTGAGGGGAGACTACCATAAATTAACATTCTTATTATCTGACACTGACGCCTAACATCTAACCTAACGTTAGGTGCTTACGCACTTGTGTTTTGTGTAGGTACTAAGTAACTGGTGAATAAAATATATAATAAGACTTAAATCAGAATCATTCTTTGTCCCAAAAATTCATTAGGTACACATTTATCTACCCACAGGGGACTAGAATAATCACCTAGATAGTAGTACCTTGAAACCACATCGGTATAGCCATAACTGAGTCACGAGGTTCATCAAATTATTACCGTATATATTTGCATTTAACAAATAAAGATATACATTTTAAGAGGATCACTGAAGAAAAGAATCGAATCAGGATTCAATTTTAATAAAATTAAATCATGTGTCATGTGCCTTCATGACGGTGCATCACTAATTCACTACTGTCATTGTCAAAAAATTGTCAATTTTCATTACAAGTTTTGTTTTCAGTTTTTCCTTCCATAAAATTTCATTGTTGGCGTTTGTTTCATTTAAATATAAATAATGGAAGAACCAGCAGATTTTAGTAGAGTATGTCGAGCTTGTTTAACTGCCTCTGGTCCATTCAAAGATTTGTTTTTAGTGTGTACACCCGAAATGTACAAATATTGTACATCAGTTGAGGTAAGAAAATACAGAATATATCAATACCTGTCTATACTTTTGTTTAAATATTAATTTGTTATGTTCTTGCTTATAGATATCACGGACTGATGAACTACCAAAACAAATTTGTCAAAAATGTCTGGAAATGTTAAACAAACTTTTTTTCTTCAAAGAAGCTGCAATCAAATCAAATCATATACTGAAAGACCAAGCTTCGAAGGAATTGAAGATATTACACCCTGTAAGTTACACCCACAGTCACTTTTAGAAAACAATTTGTAAACATCTCATAATGCGAGGTATTGTTAACTCAAGAACCTTCAGTTTTTGTCGTTACAGATGTAGAAAATGATTTGTGTAAATACCAGACCTAAATACATTCAATGGGTCTAATGTGGGAAGAGATTAAAAAGTAAAACTCAAGAGACCTTCCCTTTTTATTGTTAAACATTATTTGTGTAAAAAGAAGATTCCAATACAGTGTTCAAGGAGCTTCACTTTTCATGGTGAAAGATGAAAATTTCAGATTTTTTTGTAGTTTGTGAACAAAACTACAAAAAAATCTGAAATTTTCATCTGAAATTTTCAATGTTCACATTGGTGATACTGGTGAACAAGCTATAAAGTTTTTTGCTATCTTTTTAGGTGAAAGAAGAATGCATACCAATTGAAAATAGTATTACTATTACAAGTGAGGAAACAGAGATTCAGAACTCAATTGAAGAGACAAGTTCTAGTGAACAGTTAGCTAGTGGAACACTGCAAACTAGGTGAGTGCAATATGATCTAATGGTGATGATAGGATTCTTATTTGTGTGGTGAAATATATGAGAGGACTGTATGTGTTGATTTTTTGATAATAAAATTGAACTTAATCTTTTACTCTTGTTTGTAACAACAAAAGCTCTGAATGTGTAAAATTAGGTATTTAAAAAAGTATCACAAATAATTTTAAGGATTTATCTAAGATTTTGTATATAATTGGATGTAATATATGAGAGTATGCATACAATTAACTTTAAAAGAAATAAATTCCAGGAAACATGTACAAAAAACCAAAATACAATCAAGAAGGAGTACTAGAATGAAATGTGCAAAATGTGAGAAAACATTTCAGAAATATGAAAACTTTGAAGCACACATGAGAAGCCACTTTGGTAAAAAGGTATCTTTAAACTATTTTGTAGAGATATTGTTTGCATTATTTACAAAAAAAGACAAAATGGTGAGACAAACTATTTAGTTTTGTTAAATCCCAATTGGGGAAAGCAAGGGGAACACAACCCATTCAGCCACATCTTCAGTACTTAACTTTGAACTTTATTTCAATGCATCTGCAGAATGTTTAGCACCTACTAATCGATGGTAGACTCAGCTAGACATATTATTCTCTCTTATCTGTGGACCTAGTGGTGTTACTTTGATGAGGTGGATTACCATGAAACAAATCTCATCATTTTGCAAATCATTTGAAGCTTGTTTCAAAGATTCTCCACATTGCACTTCATCATAGACACTCATTACACAAACCTACACTGATTTTACATAACAATATCCACTCTGAAACAATATTACTATCATTGAAATAAAAATCACACAAGTTTTTCACACAAACAGTTAAAATATCACGTCTGCCAAAATAAATGGCGATAGGCTTCTGAACCAAACTAAAAAAAAGTTATTGCAGTTAAGAAATTTTTTAAGCCTGTGATTGTAAATTAAAAAATATTTTTTTCCAGCCTGATGTGAAATGTGAAATCTGTGATAAAACCTTATCTTCGTTGAAGAACTTAAACAGTCATATATTACGCAAGCATGCAGATGTTAGGAAGTACCAGTGCCGTACATGTGGAAAGCGGTTTGCCTACCTCAATGTGTTGAAGAACCATGAGTTGATACATACTGGGATAAAAAATTACGCCTGCCATTTGTGTGATGCGAACTTTGTTCAGCATTACAATCTTAAGGTATATATTTATTATCTATTTATTTTATAACACGTCTCATATTGAGTTACTATTGTGAAATTAGGTTTAGTAAAAATAGATTATTTGCTTATGAAAAGCCATGCTGATTGAAATCCATAAATAAATCATCATTATCCTGCCCTTTTCCCAATTTCATTTGGGGTCGGCGCAACGAGTCTTTCTCCTCCACTCTCCCCTATCACACGCCATATCAACATTCACTCCCATTCTAGCACCATTCACACATCCTCATTCACACAATCTATCCATCTCTTCTTTGGTCTTCCTCTCCCTGCATTACCATCCAATCTCATATTCATAACTCTTCTCGTTACATACTCATTCTCTCTCCTCAAAACATGTCCACACCACGACAGCCGCTTTTCTCTCAACTTCTCTATCACAGGAGCAACTTTCAGGCATCCCCTGATATACTCATTCTTCACTCTATCAATCTTCGTCACTCCACACATCCATCTTAACATACGCATTTCGGCCACATGCAATCTATTTTCATCCATCTTTTCAAATCCATAAATAAATATATAAAATAAATGTAATGAAATGAAATTCGTAATTTAATCATTTAGGTAACAAGTAGTTACACTTATGACGCGTCAAAAACAATAAAGCTTATACAAATATACCAAACACATTATATACTTCTACTTCTTTACCTCTACATTTTTTTCTTATATCCTCACACATTCACACCTATCAACTAGTCCCATTTTAAGCAACTAAATGCTGCTTGTGTTACGGATACTAGATGACGGACAAATATATTTAATAGATAAATACATAATAATTATTATTCAGAATATACATAATATAATGAACATCCAAGACTGGAGAACAAATGTCTGAAAATTCATCACCTAAACACTTGTCTCCACTGGGGATCGAGCCCAGGACCTCTCGAGATAGCGACGCCTTGAGACCGGCATTCAGACCACTCACCACGGAGGTCGTCATATCATGGTATTTGCTCTTGAAAAAAGAATATTTTTTTAAATGTACTATACAATTGTTTTTTCTATTTCAGAGACATTTAGAAACGCACAGCAACGAGAAAAATTATGGCTGCATACAATGTGGGAAAAAGTTTGCTCAGCCCGGCTACCTCAAGATTCATCTGATACGACACACAGGAATCAAGAACATCGCCTGCGCATTGTGTGATATGAGATTTTATGTCAAAGTGCGTAATAATATAAGATCATTACATTTTATTTACGTGTAGCATGACTGTTCCTATTTATCGTTAGTAAAGCCGGGGCCGCTGCACCATTATGTTTGCAAACACGTGACATGAATGTAAGGAGGCGTGGTCTGTCAGTTTTCATTCGCATTGCGTGCTAGCAAATTACACGGCGCGCAAAAGGCTGAAAATCGAACTTTATAGACATAGAAACTTACTATTAAACTGAAATCTCTTTAAAATCGATTTAGCACAAAAACTTCGTATTTTTTTTAAATATTTGTATGAAATATCCTTTCAAGTGTTTTAATATTGATTATTTGTGATTTTTCAACATACCTGATAGAATGGTATCAGCTGCATTTTTTTTTAAATGTTCTTTTCATAAATTTTTATTTTATTGGACTGCGGCCCTAGGTCCTTTGCCTGTGCCCAGCAGTGGGACGTATAATCGCTGAGGACAACCCGTTAATTAATGTTTTCAGTATTTTTTTACGAAGTTATTTTTGTGCCAAATCACAACAATACACATATCCATAAAAAAAACCAACATTCGGCGCACAGTAGTCCGGATTTCCAGATAGGTGTGCTTACGACGACGGATGAAGAGGTCATGTCGGGCCGTTTGCCCGGTGACAGAGCTTCTGACAGGACGATAATGTTGGTACCTCTTGGGGCATTACCGGAGTTCAGGGCCACGCGGGCGACGGGACTGGGACCTTGGTATGAGCAGTTACCCGCAATGCACGGCTCGTCGGCAGTCACTTCCTAGCAAGGAGGCGACTCGTCTCCAGGGACAGGCCGGCTGAGGGCCGAAAGGCCTGGTCGCGTCTGGCATCGGTGTCTACATGAGATCCCGGTGCTAGCAAATGCGGAATTGCTGCCGAGGATTTAGTGGGTTCGAGACCGAGGATTTAGTGGGTTTTTATGGGTTGAAAAAAGATTAACCCGGGTTAAAAAAAGGATTTTTTTCAGAGCGAACAGACAACTTTATCTTCGGTAAGTCCTCTATCTGGAAATCCGGGCCAGAGTGCGGCGCGCGACGCAGCGGACCCGGCTGTGTACTGAAGAAACTGCTATTTGTGGTGTTTCTTATATTCAACCTATATCATTGTAACAAGGGTAAAATTTTAACAAAATGTTTAAAATTGGCTTGCTATTAAAGTTCTCACTTTGTTCTAGAGTGATCTGTACAAGCATATGAAGTCGCATTCATCTGATCGGCCTTACTCCTGTCAGTACTGCGATAAGACTTTCAAATGCAAGAGTTTCCAAATAGTCCATTCAAGGAGTCATACTGGTATATCATTTGAATTATAACTTATAACACACCTTTTTTTAATTTTGCAAAGTTGCTAAATGAACTGAAAAAGTATTTGTTCATATAAAAATTTGCGATATCGCTTCTCATTTTTGTTTTATAATTTTTATGCCGCTATCATTCATTTTTTAAGAGTGCTCCAATAATAAACATTTGGGCTTATTGCGCGATGTGAACGGAATATAAGTAACAAATACTTAAATGAGGCCGTTTCGATTACCGATTTTCGATTACCGTTTCGATTACCGTTTCAGGCGAGCGTCCATACGCCTGCGACGTCTGTCCAAAGAGGTTCCGGGCGTGGAAAGACATGCGCAACCATCGCATGATCCACACCGGCGAGAAGCCGCACAAGTGCGCACTGTGCGACCAGGCCTTCATACAGAAGTGCGCGCTCAACCGACACATGAGGGGCCACGGGAGCAGGGATCACGCCTTCCAGGACAAAGCTACAGACAAACTCGGGTTTGAGTGGAATAATAACTGACGTTTTGCATAAGAAGGTAAAATAGTACCTAGGTACCTACATCATTGTAAAGGCATATAGTGTATCAAATCAAATAAAAAAAAAAATATTTTATAGGCCAAGTTCGGCACTTAAAATCGTCAACATTTCACATTATTATGCATTTTACAAATAAATAGTTTATTATAAATTATTTTAAAATTACACTATTAAATTATACCATTGTATTAAAGTTCATTACCGCGAGCGCTTGTAACAAGTACATCCACAGGACAGTACAAGTACATCGTTGACTGTGGTAATCGATACAAACAGTTAGTGCCGAAAGGTAATCGCATCTGTGGCTATACAACCACGAATCGCAATGTGTACTATAGATGAAAGAGTTCTAAATTCAAACAGCACACCGCTTCATACAACATTGCTGGCGCGCTCACGCGCCGGGAAGTGATTATGGTTTTTCAGTCTACGTACTTCGCGTGTTCTTTATTCAAAAGTAATGACAATATTTCCGCGCATGTTTAAGAAAAAAATATTTCCTATCAAGTATCGATAACACAAGTGCTCCTAGTTTGAGCTATAATTTGTAAAGTAAATAATTGATTCGGTGTTATTTAAACGTTTATCAAAGAATTCGTATTTTTTGATAGAAAAAATGTAATAGGTCAGCTAAAATAACTTGTTGCGAGCACGGAAAGACATGCGCATGCGCACACGGCCGCTAGGTGAGCTTCTTCATACAGAAGTGCGCGTTCAAGAAACAGCAACAGGGGTAGGGTCAAACGCACTTTACATTATAAAGGTACAGACAATGTCGGGTTTGATTTGACTGGAATAATAATTGAGTTTTTAAATAAGAAGTTAAAACGTGAAGGGAAAATTTATATGGTGGATGTTAAACATATCAAGGGAAATGTGGGTGATAATATTATGAGATAGTGGTCGGAAACCGTCTTGAATAATAGTCGTGGAGGGGGTAATTCCGCGCACTGTATTCCAATCTATCTAAAGTAAATAAAAACAGTGAATCTCTATGCAGTTGTGCACACGCATTATTTTCGCTCCTTGATATATGTAAGTGATTATTGTAAAATGATTATAATTATTTGTCTGTGATAAAGACTACCTATGTTTACTTTGTATTTTTTATATTTCAGAGATTTTAGTAATTATGTTGTATAAGTAAATGGGTTTCTTTGTAATAAAATCTAATCATCAGATTATTGGGTATTTACTACTTATATCAAAATTTGGCTAGATTTATACATAAGTGAACCGCGTAGCATTATGTTATGCATGAATTTCTTAATTATCATTGGACTTGGGAGTCCAAATTCAAGAAAATTTTAATATGATTGATTTCAACATAATCTACACGAAGATGTGTTTTTTAACATGCTTACTAATCTACTGATTATACTCGTGAATGTGGTTCACTTCTCGCAAAAATTATGTAAACATTGTAATAGTTTGTTTACAAATATAGGTACTGGATAACAGTGAAAATATTGCAAAAATTTAATTCCTTTTATCCCAAAATCTCTGTTCCTTCTCTAGCCATTTTTAAGATATTATTATGAGCCATTAAAATAGTGCAAGCAAGCGCTAAAAGGGGGCGTCGTTACTAATTGTTGATAATGGGGGTTTTGAATTATTTTTCGTTAGTGCTAGACACGGAATAAATTTTTTGCGAAGAAAGAACGCAGTGCGATGTCCTAAATTAAAAATTGCGAAGAGCCTGCTTACGTAATATGTATATGAATGGGGCCTGCTTATTACAAAATAATAAGGAGTTAATAAAACAACAAATATGTAAATAAATAAATTTATTGCTAATATTTTCTCTATAAATAAATACTATACAACTATATCAAGCGTATTTAACTGACTCACACTCATTTCCTTTTCATTTGTCCTTTTAATATAATTATCTATGTTTTTTAATTTATCAGTCTGCCTCAAATAGGAGCGAAGTATATTGCACATTTAATTGAATTTGGCGTAAATGCGATGTGTTTGAGGCAAAAACTAATAAATTATCAAAGTTAGTTAATATTCTTTTTCCGGGCAAAAAGGCAAGTTTATTGCTACACAGTGTTTTAAGACAGTCGTTAAAATTTCAAAATTCCAGCAATTGAAATAATGAATCATAGTTCCATTTCTGATTTTTATTAGAGATGCGCCGAATATTCGTTTTGTATTCGGTATTCGGCATCATTTCTACTATTTGTATTCGGCCGAATTATTCGGTTTTTGTGCCGAGTATATTCGGTTGTATTTTCTTGGCTAGAGACCGGGTATAGAACAAAAAGAAATACACTTCTGACAGATTTATGTCACTCATGTCAACATAATGGATTTCATAGGATATTGGTAGTTCAGTATAGTCAACTTTTATTTTAACATTGCCTGTAGTGACACGAAACGTACATGTAGTGTAAGTTGTTTCCGCAGCTAAGCAAAGTAATTGTAAGCCGAATTATTCGGCCGAATATCCGGTTCGGTAAAGGTTAAACCGAATAATATACGGTTTTCGGCGAAACCACTATTCGGCGCATCACTAATTTTTATAATCGCTACACTTTTAGTTAATAGCTGGGATTGCTCGGTCGTGAACTTTCATATGCCTTTTCAGAGTGCCTCTTTGAGTGAACCCCTGTTCACAAACACTGCATTTATGCGGCCTTTCCCCCGTGTGAATCTTATGATGGTCGTCTAACCGTCTTTTCGATAGGAAACTCTTAGGGCAGTAACTGCAAATGTACGGTCTCTCTCCTGAATGAATTCTCCTGTGTTCCACGAGAGAGGACTGTGTTGTATATGATTTATTACATATCTCGCATTTAAATAATTTTTTCCCATCGTGTATAAGTAAATGTTTGGCCAGGTTGTACTTATCTGTAAAGGGGTAGCTGCATATCTGACATACAAACCTGCGACCAGAATGTCGTCTAGATACATGAGACAGTAATATGGTATTGGTATAGAACTTCTTACCGCAATGCTCGCACGTGAATAACCTCTCTCTGTTGTCTTTGTGAGTTTCTAAGTGAGCCTGGAAACCAACGAATAACGGATATACCTAAGTACTTTTTAATTTAAATATTAGGTCCTTACCTATGAAATTGGTGTTTTGTATGGAGATTTTGGGGAAGTCTGCATTTTCCATACTAACATTTTTTCAGATTTCTTTACAATGATAAATCCAGAGATAATAATTTTTGGCACGTATCATTAGACAAGCTTTAGCAATATGTGGTGATATCACTCTTCATAAAAATTGTTTATCGTTTTTAAGTGAATGCAAATCAAATGATGTATTCGGGAGGAACTTAAAAAGAGTTGTCTTCGTTTCTAATTTTAACACAATTAAACTTACAACAAATTATCAAAACAAATCAAAAAAGCTCAAAAGTGTGGTCTAGTTTTAGAGGAGGGTATAATTTTTTAAGAATATTTTGAAACATAATAGTTACAGACAAAATACTAAAAGAGAAAACAAACGCCAATTTCATAAGTAAGGACCCAATATATTGCTGCTTATTTCTATTATAATTAGTAGTGCCTGCTGAAATTAATGACTTGCACCATTTAGACATTTCGTATCGTATCGTCATCAGCCTATATACGTCCCACTGCTGAGACAGGCCTTCCTCATAGAAAAACACATGAGGAGTATGGGCCGTAACACCACCACGCTGGCCCAATGCGGGTTGGTGGGTAGAAACGGTCACAAATGCGACCGGCACCAACGGCTTTACGTGCCTTCCGAAGCACGGAGGAGCTCGAGATCACAAAGTCTTGGTCACCCATCCACGGCCTGACCATGGCGAAGGTTGCTTTGTTTTCGATCGAAACCAAAGCGCACTGACCACTAGCTCCTCCCTCCTCTTTTGACACTTGCACATTCTGAACCTTAAATGGATACTTCACTGATAAAAGATTAGCGACCGATGCAATTTTACGGGCGACGAAGTTATATTGCATTCGAAATTGCTGCAGTCACTACCCCATTGAGGAGGAATCACGAAATCTCTATATCTGTTACTATTTAATGCGATACATCTGACCGAGATGGTAGATGTGAGTTTCCGATCGAGTTTAATGAACACTTAAAAGAAAGAGGGCAGAACATGGGTTTGAACAGAAAATATACACATACATACATACATAAAATCACGCCTGTAATGCCCGAAGGGATAGGCAGAGTTCAAGGAGCACTGTGTTTCTTAAGACCATATTTAGCCACACAAAAATTGGGTTTCGTCAGATGAAAAATCGTAACAGAGTAGTAACAAGTAGCTAACTCATCGCCTACACAATCACAGACCCAGTACCCAATACGGATTTAGTTGCCTTTTATGACATGCTAGGCAAGCAATGCAGAAAATATAATGCACACAAAATAGATAAATATAGACAAAATAGATAGCACCACTTTGAACTTTCTGTTAAGCTGTTTTGGTTATGATCTCTGTTGTAGTTTCATTAAATAAAAAAAAATACATACATATAATCACGACTATTATCCCCTAAGGGTTAGTCAGAGACTTAAACACCGCAAAAGTAGTCCACTGCCACACTCCGCGTTTCATCATGCAGTGACTGCACTCAGCGTGACAGGTGGTGAGCACGTCGCCGCTGTAAGCTATTGGATGTTGTGCAGTTCTTAGTCCATTAATCGCCTTTAACGACACCCAAGGGAAGAGATGGGTTGGTAGTATTCTTTAAATGAGCCGCTACCACGCGGCACAAAATACATATATACCTTTAAAATAAATTTTGTGGTGAATCCTTTTCCACAGACGTCACAAACATACATTTTCCTCTCCCCGTGTATTTTCTGATGCATCTTCAGTGTGTGCTGGCTCTTGCAAATCTTGCCACAAACATTGCATTTCAGCTTTTCTAGTATAACTAAGGTGTGTTCATTGTCATTGTGCCTTCGGAGCCCACTCCATGTCATAAATGTTTTGTTACACGGCATACAACGAATCAGTGTCTGAAAGGTTTACGAAACGTATGATTAGTGAAGGATTTACTTCTAGAACTATATTCATGGGTTGATTACACCTAACGAGTACAGTGGCAGTGGACAGGCCTTCCTCGTGGATAAACACACATGAGGAGTATGGGCCGTAACACCACCACGCTGGCCCAATGCGGGTTGGTGGGTAGAAACGGTCACAAATGCGACCGGGACCAACGGCTTAACGTGCCTCCCGAAGCACGGAGGAGCTCGAGATCACAAAGTCTTGGTCACCCATCCACGGCCTGACTATGGCGAAGGTAGCTTTGTTTTCGGCCGAGTGCTCGGTTGATATAAACACTTTAACGAGTTCGCGGCCGAGTGCTAGGTCGAGCAGAGAGGCGAGTCACTAGAATCCCAATCTGTTTACTAGGCCGAGTACCCACCTCCTCGCTTCATTCCTCTGCCCCCGCAGCGACTCGCTATCCCGCTCGGCTCGCAAGAACACGCACTCACTTGTCACTCGGCCACTCGCCACTCGTTCGTGCGTCACCAAGATATGCGTGTTTTAATTTATTTTTTTAATTATCCTAATATCAAATAAAATGTCACCTTAACATCCCCCAATTCGTTAATAATGTCTGGTGACAGACAACTTGAAAACTCGTTTAAATTTCTTTTTTTTGCGATACATTGCAGATGAGCGTGATCAAAACTGAACTGACTCGCCACTGTAGTAAAGACTTGTGTGACCACTCACTCGGTTGCGAGACTCTCTCGGCCGAGAGCTCTTTTACTGACTCGCCACTGTACTCGTTAGGTGTAATCAACCCTTTTCTTGCAACTCATGACGGCAAGTGGGGTTTATTTGTGAGAAACGTGTATCAGTATACATTTCAGTGTGTGCGTGAAACAGAATCAGGTATGGTGGGCATCAAAACAAAAGAAAAATTATGTATTTCCAAATCGTAAGCAAGTAATCATAAGTAAGCGCAAACGCTGAGACTTTGCAATCATAATACACGTGTCGTGTCTAGAAGAAACTAAAAAATAAAAAAAGGTGTACTAGGAACATACGATCTAAAAGAGGTATAATATGTTCCGCCAGGTCGTTGCCATCTAACATCTGATTCTCCAGTGATGAGACTCTTTTACCTTTAATATCGATAAAATCTTCTAATTTCGATGTCTTATATCTCGACTTCTATTTAACTTATTTTTCAAATATTTTGTAAATAGGGTCCAGGCGGGATACGCTTTAGATTTTTTCATTTTGACTACACCCGCCTGTTACACAGTGTATAAAAAAAATTCTAATGGAATAAGAATAATTTCTTGTTATGGAGGTACATTTTTGTTTACAGTAGTAGCTTGAAGTGACGGCAGTCTTGTGCGATACGTTGACAAAACTGTCTAAATGAACTTTTCTTTATATTTGCGGTGTAATCAAAGCTATGGCAATGCAATGGGAGGAGATCAGTGGCGTAGTGGATCGCTAGGCTTTCGATAGCAAAAGCAAAGCTACATTCGCCATGGTCAGCCCTCGGATGGGTAATCAAAACCTTTGTGGTCTCGAGATTAAAAACCACTACGCCAACGAGGTCCCCCCATTACATTGCGATTACTTTATGAACAGCTAGTTATCAAAGTGTTTCGTTTTGTTTCGAATATCGAAAGCAAAGCAAAATTCGCCGCGGTCAATCCTTGGATTGGTGGCCAAAAGTTTTTGATGTCGAGAATAAAAATCCACTATGCTACTGAACTCTTGCCATTGCTTTCATCACAGTTAGTTAACTTAGTGAATCATGCGCTTTGACTCTCAATATCGAAAATAAGGCTAAATTAGCCATGGTCAGTCCTAGGATGGGTGACCAAATTTTTATGATCTCGGGAATAAAAACTATTACACGGACGACCCATTGCTTTAAACACCGCAAATGTTAAAAAAAGTTCATTTAGAAACATTTAAAAAAAAGCCCTTCAACGGATCGCACAAGAAGGGTGTAACTTAGAGGTAGAGCAAAGCTGTAAACAAAAATGTTCTTCCATAAAAAAAAATATATTGGAATTATTAGGTACGTCATAAATGATAGTTATAATGCAGTTTAATCATGCAAATAATGAACTCCAAGCAGTTTTCCTTTATAATGTTCTTTGAGGCTGTAGGTACTAAGGTTTGAAATGTATGGGAGCATTTCAACTCAATATTTATAATATTACAACACTTAACGTTTACACCCTGTATATCATTATACTTACTTCTTTCCCTTCATGTTCAAGTTTGTGTGCTTCAAATCTTTCCTTGTAATTAAATTTTTTATTACATATCTCACATGTGAAATTGAAATGTTTCCTTGTGGCATTTAATTTTGGCTTTCTTTGAGCTTTTAAATTTCCCAGATTTTTTATTTTCCTTAAAATATTTTATTTATTGAATATGGATAATTACAATGTATAAAAAGTATTATTATAATAATGATTACAAACATAATTTGTCCACTACTTACCCTTTTTTAATTTTTCTTTTGCTTGTTTTGAAGTCAGTATCACCAAGTCCCAAATCAAACAGATCTGGAATAATTTAAGCAAAGGGGTTTTATTGAATATTCAAAGCATTCTAATAATTTATAAATTGACATCTATTTCAGATCAATATTATATTGCACTGTAGTTAAATTAATAAATAACATTTGCTGCAATGATTACATCTATTCTGGTATAGTTCTATAATTAAACAAAGTATAATATAAAAGAAAACATTAACCATTATCAAAGTTGTCGGATATCACTTCAGCCTTTACTGCATATATATCATTATCAAAATCATTTGAAACACTTTCAGTCTTCACATCTATGTTTGCATCTGCAGGGCAAGAATACTGGCTTTCAAGGAAACAGGAATCGGAATCTTGTGTTGCATCCCTCTTGTCATTCTCGCCACTATTTATGTTATACAAAGTATTTTGTGATTGAATGCAAGTTCTTTTGAATTCTGTATATTTTGTAAGGTGTTTATAACAGGGATCACACAATGCCTTTGGCAGGTCATCTTGATAAATCTAAAATGAAATTATTTTATTAATATTACGAATAATAAAAACAATTATGTTATAAAAAACACTAATTACCTGGATGGATGTACAGAAAAAGTAAACATCAGGAGATACGTTTTCATACAAAATATATGTAAATGATTCCTTTGTTGACAAACAAGCACGGCACATGTTATTCCAGTTTGTCATTTCAGTCGAAACTACTACACTAATACTAATTAAATAATGCTATTTAAGTTAAATTACACACAGTTGTTACACACAGTAAATAATTTTTGAAAAACAATATCAACCTTTTTTTTTTGGACATACTTTAATAATCTGTGCACTGATTAGAGAATGTCACTGTCAGAAGTTAAAAACCATGACAAAAGAAACAACCGTACGGCCTATAAATAATTGAAACTTAATCAAAAGTTTGTTTCGTATTATAGGTGTGTAAAAAACAAAAAGACGAGTACATAACAGAAGGATGTTCATTTGTATGTACGTTAAATGAATTCTGTATACCAAATTGTATATTTTTTACAGGTTTATGTAGCTATTATACCTAGGCACCGGAGAGTCTGTGGTTTACATAAATTTGAACATTTAAATAGAAAAGAAATCTTAAAGCGCAGTTAATCTTATGGCATGTCAGCGCTGCTTCTGCCTATATTAAAAGAATTAGGGTTGCTTTCATTACCTCCAGATAGCCAATAAACTTCTTAAATAACAGTTAAATAAACAGAAATAACATTAAAATTTCTCTATCAGTTAATTTATCAGCAATTTGAGGGGTGGTGGTGAAGCCAGCCCTAAAAGTAACGAATATTTAACTTTTATAAGAAACCCAGCTTATGTAGCATGAGCAGCAATAAGATAATTATCACATTTTTATCACTCCCAATTAAATCAAATTCCATAGTCATGCTAAGAGGGCTGTGAGCTGGAAAAATTAAAACAAATGAGTTAAAACATTCTCTGCTTTTATTGTAAATTGTCTTTATGGAGCATCTTAAGTCTTTGTTTTCTCAGGACTGATAATAACAATTCTTGGGTTTCTAAAGCCACAGCTAGAGGTAAAGTTCTTAATTGTTGAGCAACATTTTTTCCAAATGTATCAAATTCATCATCTTCATTTAGAGGGCAATAATTATAACTCTGAATTTTCAGAAACGGATTCTCATCTTCAATTTTTATTGGGTTTTGGTCTAAAATTTTGGTTTGATTGTCATTTTCAAATTTTATGTGGCGCTCATTCAAAACAGACTCATTTAAATTTCTTGTAGTTTCATGCCAAGAAGGTTCTGTTACATCTGAATCACTTCCACAAACCCTATCAATTTCTTCAATTTCTGCTTCAGATGTTACCTAAAAATATAACAAGAAATACATGATGATAATATTATTATGTCTAGAAAGTATTCAAGATTAGCTTGTATAAATTAATAATATAATGAATACGCAAACTATTTGTATTTCTTCAGGTTTCTTTCGCAAAACTTGAAGCATTCGTAACTCAAGCTCACTGAAGTCTTCAGCATTGCATATTATTGGTCCGGTTCCATCACTGTTTTGTTTCCACTTTATTTTCTTTGACTTTAACTTTGCTTTCACATTACACAGGTACTAAAATACAAAAGAAATAATTGTATAAATTAATTAATTCAGAAAGGCATTTGAATCTCATGATGATAATAATAATAATAAAAATATCTCATGATGAACAAGATAACAATTTATCTCCATTCTCTTTTAAAATTTATAGTTAATATTTTACCTTAGCCCATGACTTGTGATATCTTTTTCGACCTAGAGAGTTAAGATGTGGCGTAATATTTTTCCATTTACTTTGAACTATTTCTATTCCAGCAGGTGTTTTTTTGTATCCTCTGATAACCTCTGGATTTTCCTCGAAAAAAGTACACAACACTTCAACTTGTTTTGGGTTGATCATTGTCCTTGTATCTAAGTCATCAGGTAGACAATCTTCAGGCATTATTACGGGCTAGCAAGGTGAAGATAGCTGTTCCTGCTTTTCATTCTCCTCAAGAAAGCCTGGGCGCTTTTATCCCGGGATTACTACTAGGTACCAAAGAGTATGCAATTTCCTATGTACTGCTCAGGGGTTTTTGATGCGGACACTGGTAAAGACAAGCCAAACAATTAAAGTTAGCTCAATTTTATTTTAAAAATAACAAAAATAAATAAAATACAATTGTTTGTTGTTGTAAATTCTTCCATGTAGGGAAGGCAAGGGGGAGCAAAGCCCATACAGCCAAGTCTTCAGTATTTTATTTCTTCAGTAGTTTGCATTGAAATGCTAGTGAATTGCGTTTCAATGCATCTTGGGAGAGTTTGGCATCAAACGATCGATGGCAGACACTGTGGTGCTACTTGGATGAAGTGGATTACCACGTTAAAAACTCGTCACTTTCACCACCACCACTTGACGCTTCTTTCGATAATCCTCCACATTGCACATCATCACAGAGACTTATTATACAAAACTACACTGATTTTACGAAACAATATCTTCCCCCATTAGTCAAATGCCGCCAAAACCCCAATAAATACAAACAAGAAACTCAGAGAGTTGTAAAAATCTCCCATGTAAGGAAAGCAAAGGGAACTAAGCCCATACAGCCAAGTCTTCGGTATATTCAGGTCTTCAGTATTTGCTTTGAAATGCTAGTGTAATGCATTTCAATGCATCTTGGGAGAGTTTGGCGTAAAACGATCAATAGCAGACACTGTGGTGCTACTTTGATGAGGTGGATTACTACGATGAAAATCCCACCCTTTATTACACCACTTGACGATTATTTCAATGATCCTCCACATTGTTCGTCTACACAGACACTTATTACACTAACTACACTGATTTTACGCAACAAGATCCAGTCCCAAACAATATTACAATCACTGAAATAAAAATCACGTCCGCCATAGTTGAATGGCGCCAAAAACTCCATTATTTTTTGTTGGTGTTGTAAAAGTCTCCCATGTGGGGAAGGCAAAGGGAACGAAGCGCACACAGCCATGTCTTCGGTAATTTTGCATTAAATGCAAGTGTAATACATTGCAATACGTCTAGGACGAGTTTGGCGTCAAATGAAAAGAAGGTGTTACTTCAATGAGGTGGATTACCACGATAAAAATCTCATCGTTTTTCACACCACTTGACGCTTATTTTAATGGTCCTCCACATTACATTGCTCATCATTATTGACACGTATTACACAAAACTACACTGATTTTACTCAACAAGATCTACTCCGAAACAATATTACAATCACTGAAATAAATACAATCACGTCTGCCATAGTTGAATGGCGCCATAAACTCCTTTTTTTTGTTGTAAAATTCTCCCATGTATCCCTCTGTAGAAGGAAACTAAAACAAATTTACCATTTTTGATTTATTGTAATAGCAGTATACAATTTTACAGTAATATTATTATAAACATAAATTGGACGTCTTATTACATCAATCTCCTATATAATTTCTCGTTTACAGACTGTAATACTGTAGATGGTCAAAATATCACATTCACCACATATAACTAATCAAAATAAACATTTTATTAACTTAATAACACCACATACCATTTACTTTAGCTATAAAAAAATGTAACTTTATTATATATAAAAAAGCTGTAAATTGTTGCCGGTAACATTTTGAGCAAAGTTTGAACTAAATTTAATAATAAATCAGAAGTCAATGGTAATACGTTTAGGTGATCATTGGTTGAACTTAATTTAAAATTTTGTATGAGTTGTCTTTATAGTAGTGGAATATTACTGCACGCGATTTTTGCCTTCAATTGATCTACCATCAACTTTCATGTCAATACCAACTACTAAAATATAAATAAAATTTGTGAGCATCAAGTGCATCATGTACTAAAATCGGGCACTACATAATATATTGCCCATTCAATTAGTTTAAAGTCTTAAAAGTAAATATAAAACTCTATTGTAACCCTGTATACATTACTTACCTACTCTTAATATCTAATTAGATTATTATAATGTTTTTTAGTACATTGTTACATACGTAATAATATATTATATTAATATCGGATTTTATCAGAGAAATGCAAGAAACTGTCAAAAATGTTGTCATTCATAAAATATCACAATAATTATTTGTAAAAATTTTATACATATTAAATCCTTACAATAACATAATAAGTCTAGAACTTACTAGAATAATATTTCGTTCATTAAAGAATTGAATTATTCAAATAAATTGATTATATATTTATTTTAAAAATCATCATTTCAAATCAACGAATATAATTTTTGTTCGAATACCTTCATTATACGGAAGTAATAATGTCGGTTATAGCTTGCCCTGCATGAAAGGCTTCAAGTACTGATGGAAACTCTTGTTGACTGGCTCTTGGTTCAACGGACTCTTCATAGCTTCCTCCATCAGTCTTTCGTACACTTGGCCATCATAAGAGCCAAGTGCCGAATGAAGAATCTATGAGAAGAAAGGTTTTTTATAATTAACACTGATGTACCGTTTCTTTTCTTCGATGTTATGGATTTACTGTTGTCCGAAATAAATAAAATTATTTTTATTTTATTATTTATATTTAGCCAAGTGAAGATAACAGAAAGACAGTTATAGTTATTATAAATAAAATAAATAAAAATAGATATCTTCAAACATTCACACCTAAATCGCCAAGCATGTATGAGGACTGTAATGAGAGTTGATGAAGCGAAAGAAATATACAGGGATCGTAGCAAGTGGAAGGATGTAATCTCTGCCTACCCCTGTGGGAAAAAGGCGTGACTTATGTATGTATGTATGTATTCACACCTATCAACTAGCCCCATTTGAAACAACTAATGCTACTTGTAAAATATATATTAAAACCCATGACTGGAGAACAAATGAATTCATCACCCAAACATTTGCCCTCACTGGGGTTCGAGCCCAGAACCTATTGAGATGGCGACGCCTAGAGCCCGGCATACAGACCACTCGACCACTCGTCTTTAGTTATTGGAGTTATTGTCATGATGGCGAGTAGCTTCGCTATTAACGCCTTAAGATAAAGTCTAAAGTTGAATGGTTTAGTCGAATTTGTGAATTGCAATATCTATAGCTACTTTCTATAGAAAACGTTGCAAAATATAATCAATGCATTTCTAAATAATTTGTTGATTTGTCGCTTAAGTGGGACCTACGAAATTTATGGCTGTGTTGATTTGTTCTTACCCCTACCCCTTCGGGGGTATAGGCGTGTAATAATGTATGTGTAAATAAACTAGAAACAAACTGAGAAATTTAATAGCTTGAGGCTTAACTTTCCCTCTTTTAATTTAGTAAGTTCCACCCTTAGATAAATTAAGTAGTATATATCGCTATTCCCATACATGGGTTTTTAGTTCGTCTTAATAGCGATCTATACTACTTAATTTATCTATGGTTCAACTTATACCCAGCCTTACCTTAATCCAAACTAATATTATAAATGCGAAACTAACTGTCTGTCTGTCGGTCTCGCTTTCACGTCAAAACTACTGAATCCATTCATCGAAATATGGTACACAGATAGTCTACAGCTCGAAAAAGGACATACGCAACTTTTTATCACGATACTCTCATGAGAGCGGGTACCGCGCGGGTGAAGCGGGAAGCCACTATTCATTACTAAAACCTATTGGGTCCTTACCTATGAAATTGGTGTTTTTATTCTGTCTTAGCAATTTGTCCGTAACTATTAAGTTTCAGAACAATCTTATAAAATAATTGCCTCTTCTAAAAATAGACCATATATTTGAGCTCGTATTATTTAATGTGATACTTTTTTGTATGTTTAATTGTGTTAAAATTAGACACAAAGACAATTATTTTTAACTGCCTCCCGAATACATCATTTGATTTGCATTAACATAAAAACGATGAATAATTTTTATCAAGCGTGTTCACACACATATTGCTAAAGCTTGTCTAATGATACATGCCAAATATTATTATCTCTGGATTTGTCGTTGTGAAGAAAACTGATAAAATGTTAGTATGTAAAATGAAGACATCCCCAAAATCTCCATACAACACACCAATTTTATAGGTAAGGACCTAATATATTTTAAACATCTCACCTCGTCCCGAATATCGAACGCGTCGACAAGGCCGACTGCGTTCGGCCTCAGCGCCGTCAGGAGTCCCTCGTACCAGTTTTGGAGCTGCTCGATGTCGCGTTCCGAGATCGACGTGAACTGGAAGAAGTCACCATTCGCTAGTTGAATAATAAGTGGAGAACCCAAAACAACGTCTTAGTCGGAAGACATTTTTATTGACAATCACACTTTCTACATACAAAAGTGACATGCGTCGTAACAAGATTACGAATAAACAAGCCTGCATTAATTAACTGACCTATTACAGCCTCCAACATAGATAAATTAAAGTAAACTCAATATGTGGTTAGCATAAAGTGCAAAATAGATTGATAAGTGACTATGTATAAATTCTTTTTGAAATGACTTTGGATCCTTTCATTCCTGATGTACTATTACTTGGACAGTATCCAGCACGTCAACCAACGTTTACATTCGAACTGTAAATACTCTTTTATAACGTAGTAAGAATTCTCAAGGGCAACATATATAGTGTGGCTGACTTGCAGCCATGTGGACAAAAAAAACGGTAAGTGCTTCTTTTAATTTATGGCATTCGCTTTCACCAATTTATTGTCTTTAAGATTTAGACTTATAGTCATGTTATTTATTAAATTAGGCTTTGGCTATGTGTGTACACCATTGGATAGGATCAAATAAAAAAACAATTACCAAGTAATCTCCTGGCAACATTCAAAAACATTATCTGCAAGCTTTTCTGACTTCAAACTGTTTAGAGAATGGTCATCATATTTCGCACACTCAACATCCTATGAGTCGTGTGGTAGCGGCTCATTAAAAGAATACTACCAACCCATCTTGGGTGTCGTATAAGGCGATTAATGGACTTAGAACTGCACAACATCCTATGGGGTCTGCACTATATTGCGGAATGTAGCGACAAGATAAATTAAAGTTACTTTATTGTTCATATTTGACTTGTCTATTTGCACCAATACTCACTCTAAGTAAGTCGCCCACTCTCTGCAGAGCCCAGAACACCACGTATAGGTCAACCAACTGCAGAAGCACCTCGCGTAGTGCGGGCGACGCGTCTTTTACCAGCACTTTGGTTTCCTCGTAGTAACTCGACAACAGGATCGCTCGGCAATGGGCCTTGAAAACAAATTAATTATATTACTCGTCCTCAGCCGAGTCTTCGCCTTCTATCTGTTAAGACCTGCTAGCCTTCTCTTGAACGCAATACCGATCGATCGACATTGAGATTGTGATGTTTCTTACTCCTCAGTGGGACACTAGGGCCATAAATGGGTTCAAATTATGCGGATATTGAGTGACTTAAATGACATTTAGCTTAGCTGAAATTGGTACTCTCGTACCGCCGCTCTAGTCTCGGCATTTTGAGATATTGGGTTGTGTTATTATTGAGTTTTATTGAGATTGCGCTCGAGAGTAGGCTAGCTGTTGTATGTACATTATGATGCGATTAATTAATAAATAAAGTCTATATACCTCCCACTACTGGGCACAGGCCTTCCTCGTGGAGAAACACATGAGGAGGTAAGTAACACCACCACGCATGCCTAATGCGGGGTGGTGGGTAGAAACGGTTGCATTAGCGACCGGGACCAACGGCTTAACGTGCCTTCGAAGCACGGAGGAGCTCGAGATCACAATGTTTTGGTCACCCAACCATGGCGAAAGTAGCTTTTTTTCGATATCTAAAGAAGCTTCTAAACATGAAAACATTATTATTAGGTCCTTACCTATGAAATTGGTGTTTTGTATGGAGATTTTGGGGAATTCTGCATTTTCCATACTAAAATTTTTTCAGTTTTCTTCACAACGACAATTCCAAAGATAATAATATTTGGCATCTATCATTAGACAAGCTTTAGTAATATGTGTAATATATTTATCGTTACACTTCACACGTCACACTTCATAAAAATTATTTATCGTTTTTAAGTGAATGCAAATAAAATGATGTATTCGGGAGGCACTTAAAAAGAGTTGTCTCCGTGTCCAATTTTAACACAATTAAACTTACAACAAATTATCAAAACAAATCAAAAGAGCTCAAAATATAGTCTATTTTTAGACGAGGTAATTATTTTTTAGGAATACTCTGAATCTTAATAGTTACAGACAAAATACTAAGAGAGAAAAACAACACCAATTTCATAGGTAAGGACCCAATATATAACTCAATAATATTTGTCCATACCCACCTCAGACGCCGAGGCGAGCTGCACAGAGGTCAAATTCCACGCGTCCTCATACGCCATGCCGGTGTTCTGACGCTTCTCGATGTTCGCCACGGCCAGGCTTATTTTGCTGTGGAATAATTTAATAACATAACATAATATCACGCCTCTTTCCCCGAAGGGGTAGGCAGAGGCATTTCATCAGATATGTTAGGTCCCCATGTTGCCATGCAGGCGCAATGTGAGGCAAGCGATATTCACAATCAACTGTACATAAGTTTTATTCAAACTCAGTGGTACAGGCGGTGGGATCGAACGAGCCTTTCCCGCGGCCTCTCGAACGAGTGTCCCGTCAGTCCCAAACGATTTTACGAATAAACGAAAATAACGGTAATTTTTGTTAGGGTAGGCGAGTTGAAAAATGGAACTACTTGTGGAAGAGATATCGGCCCAATCAATCAATCCCAGCGATTCCATGGAGTAGAAAACTTAAGAACAGTTTAATTAAATATTATTGTACTGCTTGCCCCCTAATACAAGAACTTTTAGGCGGCGATATATGCGTGTTAATAACTTCTGCCGCCTTTAAGGGTTTATAAGTGTGATAATATGTTAGAACGGAAGAAAGAAGAAGCATTTTTCTGTGAGATCTTAACTTAATATCTACACATAATACAATAAAAATATGCCACAGAAAAGGCTACTCAGTATATTGTTGCGAAAACGTAATGTCCACACAACACTGATTTTCTGAAGAAGCCAATTTAAAATGTGAAAAGGGACTGCTATGGCACAGCAATACATACATTGACCTGAACTTTAAAAACCTCAAAATTCATACAAACAGCTTCATCACGCCATCACCTCGTGGAGAGGCCAGAGGCGTTATCATATACATCTCAAATCAAACAATCATAAAAAACTCAGTAGCAACATATGAAAATTTTTATGGGAATACAAAAAGCTATTTTATATACACTCATGTTATAATGTTCGAATTATGAACTCAGACTCGAACTCATAATGACATACTTTTTAACACAGATGATAAAAACGTAAATTTAAAAATGGAAACTGTAACATAATGACCATTATGCAACAGGTTGGGCACATTATGCAACACTTATTTTTCTTAAAAACGCACAAAACTATGGCAAATGTTTTCTAGACAGCCAACAATAAATAAAATTAATTATTTTTTTGTTTTTTTTTCTTTAAATAATGAGTGTAGATAAAGTAGTGTATGTAATTGCACATAACTCGGTATTATAATAACCTATATTATGTGACAGTTACATAAACTACTATTTTTTTTGTTACATACGACAGGTAAGCTCTTGACCTTCATCTCACCTGATGGTAAGTGACGATAAGGCCGAAGGTCAAAGCGAGCTTCACCTGTAATCCTCAACAACTGCGGAACTGGCTATCTTACCTCTAATTGCCGGAACACAACAATGCTTCAAACATTGTTATTATGGCGACAAATTTAGTTAAGACAGTGATAGCTAGCCAGGCGGGCTTAGAAGCCCTTTCACTAACCAAACCAAGCAGAAAAACTTTTGCCCCCACGGGGAATCGAATTCGGTCCTCCCGATCAACACCCGGTGGTGTGAACCACTAGACCAGAGAAGCGGTTATTTTACGAAAGAGATTTACGAGTGCTTTAACATGCCTTCCGAAGCAAGGCTCTTCCCCTTGAGTACTGTTGCTAAATATAATCTGTATGTGTTTTATAAAGAAAGCTCAGCAAATGATTAAACAACACCTGTTGGTACCAAAGCAGTAGACGAGTCCATATGTGAAGATGGCCATCAGAATGAAAAGCCGGTCTAGCTACCAGCGCCCATTAGATGCTTTTTCACGCCTCTTTTAAGGAATCCAAGCTCAAACTCAAATCATTTATTCAGGTTCGGTATTAACATACTCTTATGAATGTCAAATTATGCCAACCGTTCACTAGCTAACAGGCCTTGTTCTGAGAAGAACGGGCAAGATACTTAGCAAGTTATGTCCTGCCTTAACAATTTTTTTTTATTAATTTACAGTGTGCTATTTCCAAGAGAGCAAAGAAATTGCTAGTGCCAATAATAAACAGACTTTTACAGACTGTAACATCTTCCATTGCAAAGAGGAAAGAAAAAACAAATTTACATATCAGTCGAGACAGTTTCGTCATCTAAAAAATCGTTTACACTATAGTAAGTTTTTGAGATGCTGTTGGAGAATTCCATGTTTTAGATGTCTTAGCAAAATATGATTCCCAGAACCTCACAGCGCACGAGCAAAGAGGTCACCATAAATCTGTGGCTCCGCAAAACGCGTGCTTCTTTACAGGAAAGGAAGATGAGAAACGGTCAAAAACCTCTTTTGAATTTCTTGGTGAAATATAGAGTTTCAGAAAGGCCATACCTGGCAGCGACCTGGTAGAAGCCTTGGATGATGCCCTCGATGGTGTTGTCCCACGGCGGGTGGCGGCGGCCCGTGGCCCGCACCAGGTAAGCCACCGTCGGCGTCAGCGAGTTACCGCTCGACGCCTGCTGGTAGGCCTTCACCAGGTATCTGCAGCGATTTGTAGGATAATAATAATAATAATAATAAAATAATTAAAATCGATATATTTATCTGTCACAATTACAATACACTTAATAACTATGAATATACATTTTAATTAAACGTACACATTAGCAAGTATGTAGCAACTGTGAGAGAACAGAACCTGTACTAGGTGTCGCTGTGATAGATAAGCTCTGGTTTTTTAGTCTCAATAGGTTAATTTATTATTTTAAGGAAAATTGTGTGTGTATGTGTGTGTGTGTGCACGAGGTAGAACCATTAAAAATCATTCATTTATTTGTGGATGATAGACCAGTAGCCCAGAACAAATTACAGAAGTCAATCTACATACAAAGTGTGCTCAAGCGACACATATATAGACTCGTATTCCAGAATCAAACTGAAGCGTAGATCTCTGTTTCAGCAGAGCTAGAAAGAGATGGCGTTATGTGGGCATGAACAGCGCCGTTTCTTTCTAACGGTACCTACTGAAGCAGAGATCAACCATTGAGTTTGGTTTTGTAATACAGGCCAGAGACTAATTGATCTTAGGAGTTTACAACTCCAAAAAAAAAAAGAAAAACGTAAGAGTGCTTGCCATATACCTAATATGACAAAACTCAGGAAAAAATTACGGCACACTTAATATTCGCATTTTTCCTTTATAGCAATATGCCATGTACTGTCAAGGCTAATAACGCGACGATTCATCGGTCATTGACAAGGCTGCATTGTATGTAAATGCCAATTAGTTATTAGGTAACTTAAGTAGGTAACGTAACGAGTAATTTCTTTGACGTGATTTAGGAGTTACAATTTTTTGTTGATTTTTTTATGGTAAGAAGGACAAAACATGATTTAATTCCGCATACGCGATGTTGTCACATAAACTTAGATAATATTAAGCGGCGATATAAGATATATTTATTTTATGAGAATTGTCGGAGCTTCTAATCAATTCACAAATAATATAATATCTGCAATATTACGCTTCGCTACTAAAAGTTTTTTTTCTATTTTATTTAGGGACATGCTTTTTAGACATGTCAGTCCCATCGTACCCTAATGATAGGAAATTGAACAAGTACTATCTTCAATAATGTTCCCAGAGCGTCAGTCATCGACGACGTAGTTTTGAACCATCCCGCTACTAAAGGTAAAAGAGGATATTTAGAACAACGTTGTTCATAAGGAATCTTAGGAGGAATGTTCAAGTTTGCGGGCACTGGCATGAGCGTAATTGATGTAGGGGTGACCTGGCAGTCTGCAGCAGCAGCACGGTGTTCTCGCCCTCATAGGTGCAGGCGGCGGAGACCAGCCCGTACATGAGCGGCAGGCTGGAGGACAGCATGTAGCCGTGCCCGCCGCACGCCAGCCGGCAGCGCTCCACGCACGCCGCCGCCTCCGCCGTGCTCACCGCCTTCAGGCAGCAGGACAGCGCGTGCAGCTTGGGGACACAATCATTATTACACACATTCACATACATTGCTAGACACACAGAAAGAATAGTACATTATGACTCGAGTATTTATTTATTTATTTATTTAATCTTTATGTACGACGTACAAAGGCGGACTTAATGCCTTGAGGCATTCTCTACCAGTCAACCGGAAAGCGGAGTGAGGAGAGCTAAAACGACGGTACAATAAAAGTTGAAAAACCAACAAAAATAGAATACTAAGAAATATACACTAATAATTACACTAAAAGATATAAATAACCATAATATTTATGAATATAGAATATAATATACCTACACACGATGTATGTTATATACAACATTAATATACATATACTACGGAGATAAAAAATACATAACAATAATAAATAATTATACTTAAATAAATTACTAAGACTCAAACGCAATAAATAATTCAATAAAAATAATTATGATATAATATGTGCTTTTGATTTGTCAGATAATAAGTGCTGGCGAACTAAGCGTTTGAATGGTAGTTTGCTGGGCGCTCGATGACACTGCAGCGGGAGCGCATTCCAAAGTATGACTTTAATGGTACGAGACAGGCAATAGGCTAGTTGACTCATATCAAAAGGAATGAAAATAATGTGTCATTAACATAGGCTCTCGCTGGACACAAGTTGCAGTCGATGTTCTCATCTCACCTCTGGCAGCCGCTCCAAGTCGCCGGCGTCGAGCTCGGCGGTGACGTTGTTGTACATGTTCCACAGCCACTGCGCGCTCAGCCGGAACGCGTGCACCGACGAGATGCCGATCAGGAGTTTGTGCTGTTGCGTCACGTAGTCCAGGATCTGGGGTTCTGGTTCACTGGCCACAAATAAATAAAATTAATCACCAGAAGGCCTAGCACGGGCCGGAGAGAGTCTCCGGAGACAGAAATGCTCATTGCCTCTCGCTTCTTCGTTCTCGCGGAAGCGAGAGGCAATGAGTAATTTTGTCTCCGAAGTTTTTCTCTCCGACCCGTGCTAGGCCTACAGGGAACAATTAATGAGGAGTACGGTTAAGCAGCATAATATGCGTTTGAATACGAACTATATTAGTCACCAGCCTAAAGCGTTCCAACGCAGAACACAGGCCTTCCTATATGTTGAAATATAGGAGGAGTACTTTCGAAACACCACCACGCTGCCTCAATGAAGATTGGTAAGTAGAAACGATTGCAAAAGCGACCGGAATTAACGGAGTAACGTGCCTTCAAAAGCACAGAGTTCGTGATCACAAAGGTTTTTTACTCATCCAAGGATTGGTTCATGGGATTTAGGCTCACATTCTCCCATTTTTTATTTTGCTTTCATGCGTCATTGTGTCATGATAGCTTATGACATCATCTAGCTCATTCCATTTCGACTTGACTGTGATTGTGTATATTTAAGATCTAAAGACAATTTTATGCAAAGGGAAGATGGAAGCCTTGCAGAGTTTCTTGCCTCGTATCTTCTCTTGACAAGCCCTCCCGGTAGTGAACAGCAAGAAAAAAAGTATAGGTGAAGAAATAGAATTGTTTAATTAATTTACACATATACTCGTATACATACATGTAATCAAGACTATTATCCCCTAAGGGTTAGTCAGAGACTAGGCAAAAGCACCGCAAAAGCAATCCATTGCTATAGTCCGCGCTTCACCAAGCAGTGACTGCACTCAGCGTGACAGGTGGTGAGCCCGTAGCCACTTATAAGCTATTGGATGGTTGTGCATGGTTGTGCAGTTCTAAGTCTATTAGTCGCCTTATACGCCACCCAAATGAAGAGACGGATTGGTAGTATTAATGAGCCGCTACCACACGACGATAATTAGGTAATTTATGTCTGTTAATATTATCTTCAAACGCGTCTTACGTGTAACTACTTGTTACCTATATTATTAAATAAATAATTTGAATAAGGTCCCGAAAATTTTGAATTTGGGAATTTGGTCCTGTGTTGGTCCGGGACACAAAAAGAATGTATCAACTGCTTTTCTCGTCTAGCATGTCGTAAAAGGCGACTAAGGGCGTGTTGGGCACTTGTTACTACTCTTTCACGATTTTTCATCTGACCAAAACCAATTTTTGTTTGGCTAAATGTGGTCTTAAGGAACACAGTGCTTCTTTGACTCTGCCTACTCCTTCGGGAATTATAGGCGTGACTTTATGTATGTATGTATACTCGATAACTCACTTGGGTTTCAGCTGCGACTGGTGCCTCACGGCGGAGTACCGTGTGGCGATGGTGACGGCTTTCGCCATGTAGTTGCACATGTCCTGGACGATCACCACGCGCACGAACATCATTGTCCCGTACGTCAGTTTGGAGCTTGGCGCGTTCACGTATGTGCCATCCTGCGGGAATTAACACTATTACTTAATCTACATTCATATGAAACTGGTGTAACTTTTATTTCATACTAGCTTTTGCCCGCGTCTTTGTCCGCTTAGCATAGTTACTTTAAGATAGTGCAATAAGTCTAGCTATACATATCTTTCTCAATAAATAGGCTATTCAACATTGTGATTTTTTCAAATTGGAACAGTAGCCTCAATTGGTGGAATTGAAAATTTACTCCTACTCTATTATTAGAAGCCCAGTTCATAATGGCGTAAATTTGTACTTCAAGTTTCTCGGAGGCGTTATGAATTTTTTTTAACATTCACCCGCATGGCACCCTTTCCCATGGGGATATCGAGCTAAAAGGTAGCCTATGTCCTTTCTCACGCTCTAGACTATCTGTGTAGTTGTGTACCAAATTTCGGTTAAATTGGTTCAGTGGTTCAGTTGATCTGTTCTTCAATTGTCCTATTAAAGACGTTTGGACTTACGGAATTGAACTGCTTCTTAAATTGTTTAATTTAAAAGCATATGATTAATAAGCTAACAATATCTTCCACTGTTAATTTCGTTCCAAATAGATAAAGAGTTCGTGTGGCTACAAATAATTTTACTGATAAACAAAATCAAAACAACTTCGTAACAAGATTAAATGAAACATCAGATTTGAGACATATATGGCTGGCGATAACAATAAATAAGCAAAATACTATAGTCGTAATATTATAAGATATCGGAATTATGTAAAGAGTTCTGTACAATTCTAAACATTCAATAAATCTATAGACTGCCACATTTTTTATTTCAACCATATTGAACTTTGTTTCTAACGCCATACAGTTCAATTAATTAAAGAATTTTGACAGCTTGTTGTTGACTGTAACACCTGTTTTTGGTAATAAAAAAATTCGACATCCTATCGTTTCATTAGAGAGATACGTTAGTGATTATTTAAACTTTCTTTTAACAACCTCAATATGCTTATTCAATTGATAAGTACTCAATTAATGCTTATTGTAAGAAGTAATTATGACGATTACAATAATGAACTTAAATGGTAATTAGAACTTAATGGAATTTTCGGTCTTTCATAAATTATTATTAAAATAGCTTACCAATTACTTTAAAATAGCGAATTTAACTCATTAGGTCTATTTAATTGTACAAATCAGTTAAATGCATTTGTTATTAGATAATGAGCTTTATGATATTTTCTTTATGTTGAGAATCGGTTGAACTGCCTCAAGTTTGGCATTATGTAAGATGTCAGCTAATTTACAGAACCAAGAATTTTACTATCAATAATGATGACAAGAACTTCTTGATCCATATTATTACCTCAAGCACTTTAGAATTCTTCATCAGCATGTGTTCCCGGGGTATCCGGACTTGGTCGAACCCGAGGAAGCCGTTGTTGGTCCCATTCATGCCCAGCTTGGCCCCAATCTCGCCAACCTTGATGCCCCGGAGCGGCATGTGCGTTTCTTCATCTCGCAGTTGTACAATGAATGGGTGTATGCCGTGACATTGGCCTTTGGTGTGCAGTTGCGCCATGACGACGCAGTAGTTGGCAGTGTGGGCCACTAAATGGAAGATGCAATACTATGGGTTAAAAGATAGTATATAATTGAAATTTAACAAATTATGACAGTAAAACTTGACATAGACGTTAAAAATTAATAAATTTCACCAATTTCAAGAGATATCATTCTTGTATAGAGAAATGAACTCATAGATCGATCGATATAATGTCGATAACATGATTTAGTATGCTGTTATAGAACCTTTTTTAATCCCTAGAATAAGGTCTATCTGAGATAATTTTATATAGTTCTTTCTGTGATTAAGCAGTAAAAGTAAAAGGTGAAAAAACATAAAAGAGTGATTATTTAAGATTCTATTTTACGATTAATCGTTTTAAGTAAGTAGTTTTATAATTATTTACTATCATAAAAAGATTTAGATGATATATATTATCAAATGCCGTTTATATTAATTGATATATTGTTGTTAAGAAGATTATAAAATACAGCATTGTGAATAAAAAGGTGATTTTTAAAAGTCTATGATATTATATGTAGAGATTTAGTTAGACCCTCTTTATAAACAGTAGAATAAAAGAATCTATCTTGTGATTGTCTCTTGTCCATGTCCAGTAGTGAGATTTAATCCCAATATACAAATATTTCCTCCTCATGTACAACACTATGCAAGTCTCTACCAGAATCTTTGAGATATAATTTTCTAGAATCAACAAAAATAAACAACATGTTAAGTACTGCCCCACTATTTTCAATTGTTCACGAATTCGATACTGAGACTTACATCCTGTCTCATTTTGATGAGCTGGAATAAAAAGTGATAGCTATAGAGATTCGAAGATTCGTTTAGGTTCCGGCTTTTTCAAATAAGGGCCGCTCGATCCTGTTTCCTTTTTATTCACATAAAACTTACGTCCACCAGG
The DNA here is from genome assembly GCA_910589355.1 of Parapoynx stratiotata. Taxonomy (NCBI): domain Eukaryota; kingdom Metazoa; phylum Arthropoda; class Insecta; order Lepidoptera; family Crambidae; genus Parapoynx; species Parapoynx stratiotata. Next base: position 3,082,433 of record OU342458.1, read on the forward strand.
CCACCATTTGTATGAAGTCAGCGTAGGGCTGTGCAGCACAAACTCTTTGGTGGAAGGGTCGTATGTCGCCGTGGTCTCCAGCCCGCGGATGAAAGTGCCGTGGCCGAGTTCCGTCTAAAAAAACATAATAAGTTGGGTGGACATAAACGTAAAAATAAAAAAAAGGAGTTTTTGGCGGCATTTGACGATGGCGGACGTGATTTTTATTTCAATGATTGTTATATTGTTCGGTGTGGATTTTGTTACGTAAAATCAGTGTAGTTTTGTGTAATAAGTATCTGTGATGTGAAGGAAGGATGAGCAATGTGAAGGATTATCGAAATAACCGTCAAGTGGTGTGAAAAAAGATGAGATTTTTATCGTGGTAATCCACCTCATCGAAGTAACACCACAGTGTCTGCCATGGACTATTTGACGCCAAACTCTCCCGAAATGCATTACACTAGCATTTCAATGCAAATACTGAAGAAACATATATTATACTGAAGACTTGGCTGTATGGGCTTCGTTCCCTTTGCCTTCCCTACATGGGAGAATTTTACAAAATAGCATTTAAAAAAATTGGTGGTACAAAAAAGTACCGCTTTTTGGATCTACTTCCATCCTCATAATATGAGCCCACAGTAGTGCGCTCCTAGATCTAAGTCTCCTTTAAAGTGCGTCATTACAACTTCAACGACCTTTCGCATCCACTGCCTTAAACTATCATCATTACTCTATCTCGTAAAAATTAGTCAACTTATCATTTTGTCACCTCTAAAGTTCAGCTTAAATCATATTAATCACTTTAAATTTTTCTCAATTAAAATTATTTTTCTCAATAAAAAGTGCAGTATTTATATTTTATCACAAAGACATAAATAAAAAGTTATTATTATCAGGTCACCAACCTGTGCGTAAGTCCCGATAATGTCAAGGTTAAAAGCTCGTCCGATCCAATACGCTTGCTGCTCCACGGTAGCTTGACCCATTATGGTTGGAATAAACATTACATAGTGCAGCGTTAGAGGCGATCCATCTTGCAGAATAGCTGACCCCAACATGCCTCCAAGAACAGCTCTGTAAATATTAGGAAGCTGTTATTATGTGCTTATAATTAGCTTTATAGTTACAGAGTTATCCAGATTTAAATTTTCCAATTCAGGGTCCATATTATGAGCTCTTAATTCCAGGCAGTTTACGTTGTTAACTGAACTGCCTGGCTTTTTTGTATTATGACTGTAACTTGTCGCAAACTAACTTATAGCTTTATTTAAAACTTGTAGCTTTATTTCTGAACATTATTGAAATTATTTGATATCCAATAGCCAGGCAGAGACAAATAATCCATCCAGAAACTAGTCAGCTAAAAGCATGTCATAAGACCAAAAAGAGAACCAGCCAGTTTGCGCCGTAAACTGAACTGCTTGGAATTTAATAACTTCATAATACATACCCAGGGTCTAAGAATACTTGAATATTTTCAAAATACTTCAACCAAACCAAGCCCCAGTCCAAAAGGTAACAAAACGAAGGAAGTATTTAATCTTGTTAATGTTTTGTCATGGCAGTGGGAAAGTGAAATCAATGGAAATGGACAGCAATTTTTAGAGTTTATCATATCTATGAATAAGAAGTTCAGTGAGATAGCTTTTTGTTTACCTTTTGGGCAACTTTGATGGAAAGATACTTTAGAAGAAATTGGCATGTCAAGTACCAAGTAATTGGTGTAATTTCTGACTAGCTCACTGGTATAAAAGTGTGAATATAGATTTGAATAGTAGGGTCTTGGATATGTGAAAACTGGATTGCTTTGGAATATTATAGCTCAGATATTGGCATATTTCTTATTTTGTTATTTTACTTTCAATTTCATTTATATTTTAAAACTTTCTTATTACCTATAATTTTCCATGCCAGTGTTCTCCTCCTCCTGGAGCCTTCTTATCATTTTGAACAGCAGGCATGCCTTTTTCACAGCTAATTCATATTTCTCTTTATGACTGAGATACTCAGCAGGAACTTCCTCTAAATGAATTCCTTCTTTTATTACCATATCCTCTGAAAAAACAAATTAGTTTTAAAAATAATGTTTAGAAAACATACTGACATTATGCAACAAATAACTTATGGTTATATTTAAGAAATACTTAAAGAGATTTTTTGTGAATAAAACAAAAGTTTAATTGTTGATACTGCTTACACAAAATGCATTGCTTTTTAAATCCTTATTTTACATAATACAATAATAATACAATCAGTAGCTCAATTTAAATCTAGAAGTTCCAACGAAAGCAACTGTTTTTTTGCATTTTTATGGCCACATTTAACTGTAATCCCATACTTGTGCACACAGTTATTCATAAAATAAATGTGATGATTTTGAATGGTTTTTATTTTTAAAGCAACAGAATGTTACCAACCAAGAAGGTAATATTTTATGACAATTTATTTATATCAGAAAAAAGTATTTATTTAAAAGACTTTGAAAACGCATAATAATATTAAGTTAATACATATTAGGTGTTTACAAAGTCCATTGTTTGAAAAGTTAGGGCCCGATTTTTCAATCCTCAGATAAAACTATCTGTCAGTCTAATGTTAGCTCTGTCCCTTTTCTTTTTATGACTTGTGAAAGTGACAGTAATAGTTTTAAATGGCGGATAATTTAATCTGAGGATTGAAAAATCGGGCCCAAGTATAATAACATATCTGTCAGTTAAAATATAAACATTAAGGCCCGATTTTTCAATCCTCTGATAAAACTATCTGTCAGTCAAATGTTAGCTCTGTCCCTTTTCTTTTTATGACTTTAGAAAGTGACAGGGATAGTTTTAAATGGCGGATAATTTTATCTGAGGATTGAAAAATCGGGCCTAAGGGTGTCTTGCAGGAAATTTAAATCTAGGTTTAAAACTAGATTTAGTGACCTTTGACATTTCAGCCATAGTAGAATTGTCAAAAACTGACAAAATCAAGTTTTAAACTAGGTTTAAATTTTCCTGCAAGTGGGCCTAAATGAGTAACATGTTGATAGACAGAAGCCTTTGTTTTCATTATTTGTTATGACATACATCATGTTTATGTAGGAACTGATGATCAAAGGTGAATTTTGAAGCCTAGACATTATTGGTTTTACAACTTGTTGTCATATTCTGATTTTATGATATTATGTTAATATTTATAGACGCAAAAGGTAAATAATATTAATTATATCAAAACAAGTTTACACAAAACTGTGACACTCAAATTATAAATGTATAAGATAATTATTTGGTAACACTTTTACCTCGTTTTTTCCTTTCTTCTGTATTTTGGATGCCACCATCTATTATATGTGTGAGTTCTGTAATATCGAATGTACATTTATCCCTTTCCTTTTGAAGATCTGGATTAACTTTTCTTGTGTTAGACATTTTGAATGAATATAATATTCGTATAGTTGCGACGAAGGATTCGAACCGACTGGCTTGGCCGGTAATTAGTAATGAATACAAGTCCAACAAGTTGGCCTATGACGTGTGTTAATTACACCAACCAAAGGTTTAGTAATCACAGCATTTCACAATTTCTAACAACTCTGACTGCATTTACACAATCAGATTGATGTGATTGAATGGGACTTTTTTGTAGGTCACACTTAAATAGTATTCTGAATCTATGAATGAAGAAGAATATTATTTTAGAAATTAGAAAAGGCAAAGTAAACAAAACCTATTGTCAAAAATTCTCTGACATTGACAAACAGCTGACATTTACCATAGAGATTTCCATTTGTTTCTTTTGAGTTGTTTATTTTACCGTTTCATTTTTTTTCTAGGTAACGATTATGGCAATACTGTTTGCCGGCCATATTTCTTTCTTGTGTGCGTCGGATCTCACCGTGTCAAGATGAGGTTAGTTTTTGTAAAATAAAATAAATTCAAGATTATTCAAAGTGTTTGTGCATAAATCCCAAATACAGAATGCCTCGTCTTCGTCTCCGATATATATTTTGTACAAAACTTGGCTTAGTTAACGATGTTGCTGTGAATGTATATCAATGCATTGTAACCATGTGGTCATCAGGTTTATTTCTTGTGTTGCAGTTCCCTAAAGCTACAGAAGAGGCTTGCAGCCTCTGTTATGAGATGTGGTAAAAAAAAGGTTTGGTTAGATCCAAACGAGATCAATGAAATCGCCAACACCAACTCCAGTAAGTATGGCTGTTTGAAAATAGCTCGATACCAGATGCATTATTTACCACCGTTCAATATATTCAGGCCTCTTCTATTCTAAAATATACTTGTTGTAGCTACAAACAATGGAAATTTGACATTAAAATTAAAATTTCATGGAATAACCATGAAATTTTAGTCTTATCTAAAATTACATAGCCAAACCAAGTCGGTTTTGAATATAGGAACGTGGCATAAATTATTCATGTTCAATATTGTCAACACTCTAATTTACGAATTAAATACATTAAAAATAAAGTTTCAAAAATAGTGCCATGATTTGTAAATATATCACAGTGTCATTTGCTCACTTATTTATTATCATACAATTTATTTATTTTTAGGACAGAACATCCGTAAGATGATCAAGGATGGTCTGGTAATCAAGAAACCAGTAGCAGTACATTCCCGTGCTCGTGTCCGTAAGAACACAGAGGCCCGTAGAAAGGGACGTCACTGTGGCTTTGGTAAAAGAAGAGGTACAGCAAATGCGCGTATGCCACAGAAGGTAAATATTGGTCCGAAATAATTCTGTTTTATTTTAAAAGGTGCATTTTATGTTGTAAAAAATAGTATGAAAATGTAAAGTTAAAGAAATATTTATGTTTACTTTTATATTCCATCAGCAATTTGGGTTGGTGGCTAAGAAATGTATATACAAATTCATATCAAAATTTTACAATTTTTTTTTTCAAGTACAAACGTTTGATTTGCATGAGAAACAAAACATCATCACGCCTCTTTCCCTGAATGGGTAGCCAGTGTTAAAACCCATATGAGAGCATGAGAAATATTGGTTGAATTTGATAATAGATTATGAATTAAAATCTTGTTTTGGTAGATTTTTGACTCGTCATTTTACAGATTATTGTTATTAATTAGCTTTTTTACTTGACCCTATATGCTATTTGAAATAAATATGTTTAAAGTACTTTTTTCTTCATTGTGTGGGTATTTTGCAAGAACACTACCCTCAAAACACTTGTATTTGGTTATTTAGTTCACAATCTTCACAAATTATTTATTTTTCTTTTTCTTATTTTGTGTTTTAATACTCACCTGCTTAACAGTATAACTAACATTCATGGGTTGACTGGAAGAGATCTCTTTCAGAGATACTCAATACTTTTTCCCCGCCCCGCCCTTGCAATAAGTCCGCCCTTGAAAACTGTGTAATGTTCATACATTTTTAATGTATTTTTAAGAGTATAATCTTTAATTTGGTCATAAAACTGAAACGTTTTTTTATTTTATAAAATTCATATTTATAGCAGTTACTTAATTCTGATTGTATTTTTGAAAAACAACATTTTAATTCATAACAACTATCTTATTTCCAGGAACTATGGGTTCAAAGACAAAGGGTACTCCGTAAATTGCTCCTTAAGTACAGAACAGCAAAGAAGATTGACAGGCATCTGTACCACGCGCTGTACATGAAGGCGAAGGGTAATGTGTTCAAGAACAAGCGTGTGCTCATGGAGTACATCCACAGGAAGAAGGCTGAGAAGGCTAGGACCAAGATGCTCAGGTACAATTATTAACTTTCATAAAAATGCCTGTAGATATTGACCCTCTCACTAATAGAAACTTATACTTATAATCAAATCTCATTTCATACAAAATGTCAATTTAAGATGCAGTTAAATGAGTGTGTAACTTTGATTAGTATGTAGGATTAGAATATGCTAATAGACAAAGTCCTCATGTAACTTGTGGCAAGCCTCTTTTCATGTGCCACTAAGCAAAATGTGAGGCAAGCGATATTCACAATCATCTGTACTTAAGTTCTTATTAAAATTCAGTGGTAGATGGGGGATTGATCACACAACCTCTTTGAATGAGTAGTGCCGTATTTCCCAACTCTGCCTCTGCTGTCATTCAACATTCATTTAGAGTCTGAACTTTATTTTAATTATTTTTTCTGGTTCTAAATGTATTTAATTATATTTTTTATAAAGTATTGAAATAAAAACAAAACTTCTTTTGGCTAGGGATTTAGAATTTAAACCTTTTTTATATAAAAATCCGGCAATAATTTAAGAACATTAAAAATTTTGTTATTGTCTTTGTACTTGTCTTTATTGGAAGATTTGTGACTCATCATCGTCATTTCCTCTGCTATTCCCCATTTGGGCTTGGCACAGTTTTCCACATTCATTCTCTTTTATCACTCACTCCCTTCCTAGCCATGCCTGATGACTTCTTTATCCTGCCTTGGTCCCAATTGTTTGTGGTAGGCGCAATATGTCCGCAATATGTCCTCCACTCATATCACTTATCACCACACTTCCTCATCATATCATCATTCACACAATCCATTCACTGGTTTCGGTCTTCCTCTCTTTACACAGCAATTCACATTCATGACCATAACTTTCCTGGTGTCATGATCCTTTCCTCCTTCCATGCCCACACCAGAATGTTTTCTCTTAATTTATGAAATTAAATTGAAATGATTTTCCCTCCAGTGACCAGGCCGAGGCCCGCCGTAACAAGGTGAAGGAAGCGCGCAAGCGGCGCGAGGAGCGCATCGCCGCCAAGAAGGAGGAGCTGCTGCAGACCTTCGCGCGGGAGGACGAGGCCGCAGTCACCGCCAAGAAGTGATGACCTACCCTAATGTAATCCAATAAACATCCTCTGGATCCAACTTGTGCTTTTATTTTCACATTATCGCTTATCTGATGTTACAAAAAGATATTTATATATATCATTTATATATATCAGCCTCTATATCCCAGTAGGGGTAGATACAGGTACAGTCGAGTACAAAAATATGTATACATACATATTTAGGGGTGACAATTAGAGATGCGCCGAATAACCGAATATCGAATATTATTCGGTTTAACCTTTACCGAATCGGATATTCGGCCGAATTATTCGGTTTACAATTACTTTGCTTAGTCACGGAAACAACTTAGACAACATGTACGTTTCGTGTCCTTACAGGCGATGTTAAAATAAAAGTTGACTATACTGAACTAACTACCAACAGCCTGTGAAATCATTATGTTGACATGAGTAATGTCTTATTGTTCTATACCCGGTCATCTAGCCAAGAAAATACAACCGAATATATTCGGCTCAAAAACCGAATAATTTGGCCGAATACCGAATACAAAACGATTATTCGGCGCATTTAGTGACAATCTTTATTTTTCTTCTATAAGAGTAATATTTTAGTGTCAAAATGGTTACATATTGTAACTGTCAAAATGGTTACACTGCCAGTAATTTTGTTGGTCCCAAGGGGGCAGAGGGCAACCTTATTGCCGTTACTGACTTACTGGACACTAGAAAATCCTAACAAACAAATTCAAATCATAATTTCAACAGCCAAGACATGTTACATACCACTAAATAGAATCTGTAGCCTGAGCAATAAGATGTACGATCACGAGCATGAACGTGTCAACACTTGAACAACAAACGTATTCCCTTGTAATAGAGGTCAGAAGTGTTCACGCTCGTCGGGGCCGGATTAACCATCTTGGGGCCCCTCGGCACAGCTCGTTTTGGGCCCCCCCTTTTTCATACCACAACAACGCAATTTGGAAATTTTTACTGTCTATATTACGAAATAGAATGAAGGTACCATGATCATCAACAACAGACTTCAGTCATCACTTTGCAAAGGTATAAAAAAGGTTAAAAGGTTCCTTCAAGTGAAAAGACTCACCATAATCTACAGGACGAATCGAAGTCATTTAAAAATAAAACAAAGAATAGGAAAATCTTGCATATTTTTATAAAACTAACAAACATTAAAAAATAAAAATGTACATATTGTACTGATTAAGCAGCATGTTATTTTTCATGTTTTAATCGGGAGTGGTGGGCCCTGGTCATAGTGGGACCCTAGGCACTGGCCTAAAGTGCCTTATGGATAATACGGCACTGACGCTCGTTACTGTACCCATTTTAGAAGTGCTTTGTGGTACTAGACACTCAAAATTACAAAGTACTAAAATAGTACCATTATGCTCGCGACTTTACAGTTAACAGGCTGCCAGTTGAAACTAGTAGTGGTAATCCTGTTACTCTTTGGGTAGTATTTAAAGGAGTGACTGTAAATTAAAGTTAAAACTGTTAAAAATATTTAAATGTGGTTACATTATAGTATTACATGGTGATTTTTTGATCCTTAGTCATGGTAATCAATAGTAATATATCAGTAATATTACCGTGCCACAGCCCAGCACCGTGTTGTGCTTAAATTGTCTATGATAATCATTTGTTACATTCTCAGAGTAAACAGAACTGGAGTAGCCATTAGTCAATTTCTCAAACATTTTATTCTGCCATTTCTTGCGGGGGGTGAGGTTACCACTACACTCAAAGCCAGCACAACGCACAACGTTTTTACAAATGCACACATGCATAATTCGACACACAAATTTAAATTTCACGCACACACACGCTTAAAATAGTCACGTGGGGTGTGCGTTTTGACAACGTCACAGCCGCACTCCCCACGAGACTAGCGCTCGAAATTTGAAATCGTAGAATTCTAAAACATGAAATAATGAAGTAAATAATCATGAAATCTTAAAAATTATAATTACAAATAAAAGGTGACACCATCTTTTAGCATACTCGATGTTTTCTATTTATTTTTACAACAAAAAACAGCACAGGCAGGCATTTTTGCGGGAGCTCTGTTCGCCGCAACGTTTACAATGTTATGGCTGTCAAAATGGCGGCTCAACTAGTTTTATTAAACGTGCAAGCATCCGATGCTTGTGCATTTGGCAGAGGGGAATGTTAGACAAAGGCTACTCCAGTTCTATTTACTCTGAGGTTACATTTGAAAATTCGACTATTGGAAACTGACCCAAAGTGAGCGCGAAAGACGAGAAATCAACAGATTTAAAAAAAGAGCATCTAATATTGGGTCCTTACCTATGAAATTGGTGTATTTATTCTGTGTTAGTTAGTTATTTTGTCTGTAACTATTAAGATTCAGAGTATTCCTAAAAAATAATTACCTCGTCTAAAAATAGACTATATTTTTGAGCTCTTTTGATTTGTTTTGATAATTTGTTGTAAGTTTAATTGTGTTAAAATTGGACACGGAGACAACTCTTTTTAAGTGCCTCCCGAACACAGATTTTATTTGCATTCACTTAAAAACGATAAATAATTTTTATGAAGTGTGATATTGCACATATTACTAAAGCTTGTCTTATGATACATGCCAAATATTATTATCTCTGGATTTGTCGTTGTGAAGAAAACTGATAAAATGTTAGTATGGAAAATGCAGAATTCCCCAAAATCTCCATACAAAACACCAATTTCATAGGTAAGGACCTAATATTTGATTTTGTTTGAGTGACAATTTCCTGTATTTTTTCAATAATTATATGATCAGCAACAAAAAGGTCAGCCGGAAAATCATTTGGGAAACAAACAAAATATTTTAATATAAATATGCGGCAAAATAATTAATTGGTAGCAATTATTATGTTACCGGAAATGTATAAAATTTTGGAAAAGGATCAATGAAAGATCAAGGATCAATTCTTAGGAAATATTTTCTGATACATATTAGGTTAAGGTTTTTTTATGACCCTTATGACAATATTTGTGTAATCAAAACATATATTAAAAAATGTAGCAGCAGAAAAAACATTTGAGTTCCTGCCCAATTAGATAATTTGCTGACAAATAAGAAATATCTGCTGCCCATAAGTTGCTGCCCAATTAGTTATTTTGCCGACAAATTAAGAATATAATAACACCCTAAAAAGCTAGCAGGTAAATATCACGCATCAGATATTGATTCTCATACTAACATATAATCATGACTATTATCTCTTAAGGGTTAGAGACTAGACAAAAGCAGCTAAGGCACCGCAAAAGCAGTCCACTGCCATAGTCCGCGCTGACTGATTCTCGTACAAGTGGATTGATTATGTATGTATTACATTGACCTGACATTGGGTAATTGCGACCAGTCCGCGGTCTGTCTCCATATAAACGGCACGTTTGTGTAGTTAAAACGCCCAAATGAGTAAAGTGAACGAAGACCTGCAGAGGGAGCGGGTTAGATGTACCTTTAATAATAAGGAATTGTCGATTCTTTACGATGGAGGCGAAAAAAAATATAGAGAGCGTAAGGAAAGAGGTAAGGACTGACTGTGTGTAAATCATTTGATGTAAACATAATTTTGTTAGTGCCGTCCGGTTCGTGATGGCGGGAGGGTGTTGACCTCAAGGTGTGATAACATTGGATAAGATTCCTAAAACACTAGTGTGTTTCAGATAGTTAAATTATGAATATTTTTCTCTGAGATCCACAGTACATTAGATACCGTAACGTTGTATAAGTACCGATAATATAACGTTGGAGCTAATAAATATATTAGCAATGTACAAAAACAAAACCAACTTCTACAGGCGATTTGTATTTTAGACTATAGCGTGCCACAGCCATAAATAACCTAGTCTAGAGATATATTTATAGGCCCAATTACATGGTCTGCGTGTGTGTCGTATGTTGCTGATAAACAAATCAACTAGACTTGTTTTAAATAAATGAACCTATGTGATTTAAGTGAGACCTATATGATGACATTTAGATTAAAATATAAGAAATATTTATTAGATTTACAATAAGAACTTGGATAGTAGGGTGTTTACCTAAAGATGTTGTGTTTTGTAAGTGTATAGTTTAGGAAATTGTAATGTGTATTTATTGTGCCTTGTACTTTAAGTTCTGCGTGTGTACCTGCCATGTATGTTTCAGTGTATCCCAAGTGCCATTATAATTTAAATGAAACTGTTTTTAAAAGGGTTTACTAGTAGTTATTGCTATAAATAGGGTTAAGAAATTGTTATTTTGTTTTAATACAGCGCAGCGTAGTAGTACTCCCAAGGGAAAAAATTTGGTGACCACGGAAGACCAGCGTCGGATGTCTGCGACGATAACTGACACATGCTGAGTGGCTCGCCATTTAGTGTCACAATTTTCTTAGATATTAAGCTTAGTACTAAGGTTAATTCTGTGTCACTAATAAATTATTTTCTTTCTTTCTTTCATATGGGTACTATAGATATGTAAATTTTATATTATTCATAAAGGAATTATATTAATTGAACTATTTTGGATGGTAGGTAATTGATATGAGAAGACTATGCAGCTTTTGTTAAAAGTATTAAAAGTTTCGTTGAGGTTCCTACTAAGTATAACATTATAAACAAGCCGTTGCCCGCGACTTCGTCCGCAGTTACTATGGTTTTTTAACTATCCCACGGGAACCCCTTAATTTCCCGGAATAAAAAGTATCTAAGATTTTGATCAGGGATATAAGGAGTAAAGGCCAATTCGTAGATCAGCCTGTACAAACAAACAGGAGAAACAAAAAAAAATTGTTTTATTTTATTTTTCCTCTTTTTATATCCCCTGACTTGGTTTTAAGTATTTTCTTCTATGTGCAGAAGACCTCTACAGGTTTATTAAATGTACTATTACAGTACTACAGATAAAGATGTCGGCGAAATATTTTCGTATAGTACCTATACGGCTAATAAGTAGTCATTCTGTTATAGAAACTTTGTTTTAGTTTCTGTTGATATTATAAAAAAAAATTCACGGTTTTTTTAGCCTACGTAATCTATTGTAAAACAAATACCTGTGTGAGGCGTTGATCGGCCACCATCACGGATTTGAATTCTTACTATGCTATTAAATATACTTACCTGTATTCGCCACACAAAAATTTCCTCACCGGGAATCGAACCCAGAACCTCTAGAGGTATAATCGGTTTAGTATAATATAGTCAATTAGTCTAGACACAAAACAAGGTGTGGATAAGGTGTGTAAAAACGTCCATACATTAATCTTTTGTATTTATAAGTAATATTAAATGACTGCATTTGACCTTTAGGCCTTGATTGTAATCGCAAGTCACGTTAAATAAGTCTTCACACAAACAGTCAGTACTTGGTATTCATTATCTATATCTTACATTACCTTTATTTCATAAAACACCCAAAAAGTTTTGGCATTATCACGTATGCACCTATATCCGTGTAGGTATAACCACTTAAGTGGTGTTCACATCTGCACACGAGTGTTGAGATAACAATTTCACATTCACATACCCTGTGAGTTGACATTTGAAAGAACTTTACTTTTTAAGTTGTTTCTATGGGAAAAGTGATTTCCTCTACTTTCCGCAAGGGACGCTTTTTACGTTTCCCATAGAAAATGAGCTTCTTAACGCAACTAAAAAGGTTAAATTATTTACAATGATAACTTACATTAGGGGTACTTAACAATAGTAACAAACAGTACTCATTAGCGTACTAATGCTGCAAAGGGAAAATGGGATTGAGTCTAAATATAGGGTGCCAGAAAACCACAGATATATATTTAAATATTGGGTCCTTACCTATGAAATTGGTGTTTTATTCTGTCTTAGCAATTTTCTCCGTAACTATTAAGTTTCAGAACATTCTTATAAAATAATTGCCTCTTCTAAAAATAGACCATTTATTTGAGCTCGTATTATTTAATTTTGATAATTTTTTGTAAGTTTAATTATGTTTAAATTAGACACAAAGACAATTATTTTTAACTGCCTCCCAAATACATCATTTGATTTGCATTAACATAAAAACGATGATTAATTTTTATCAAGCGTGTCCACACACATATTGCTAAAGCTTGTCTAATGATACATGCCAAATATTATTATCTCTGGATTTATCGTTGTGAAGAAAACTGATATAATGTTAGTATGTAAAATGCAGACATCCCCAAAATCTCCATATAAAACACCAATTTCATAGGTAAGGACCTAATAGATACACACATATTATAATCACGACTTATATCCAGTTAGTCAGAGACTAGGCAACACCACCGCAAAAGCAGTCCACTGCCATAGTACGCGCTACACCAAGCAGTGACTGCACATGTGCTCAGCGTGAAAGGCTGGATGTTGTGCAGTTCTTAGTCCATTAGCCGCCTTTTACGATAGAGCCACACGGCTCACAGATAATAGTCCAGTCAAAATAACTTAAAAGTCACATTAAATCCAACAGTTTTAATTTATTTTTCTGAACATCATTTGCGGATTTTGGAAGCCCACCTTGCAGTTTCCCCCCTCCTACTATTCATCGTTGTAAGAAAACGGGCACAAAGCCCTCGTTCCAAATAACTCCTGCTGATAAAATTCTACAGTAGAGATTTGGGTAGGATTTAATTTGTTTAACTATCCTAAGCTTTAGACTCCAAAATCACCCTTTAAAATTTGGAGCTTTAATTATAACGATTAAACAAATCGCACAAGTGGAATCTGGAACAAATGAAAACTAACTCCAAAATTTTAATTAAAAACTCCAAATAATGAAACCATGCGTGTCTACTTTTTTTCGATAACTGTGACGTCATAGTCGTAGTTTTGAGACTGGAGATCCAAACTGATTGAAAAATACCGATGCCGCTGATGCCCGTCCGCCAATTCTTACACAACTAGGCATTAATATTTTTAGTTTTTGCAACAATTCGGACGCACGCCGACTACAATAGTTGCAGCGACCAAACCCGACGTTTGGTCGAGGTTTTTTCGAACACGCGCAGTACATGCATTTGCATCATCTATGTAAATGCGATATACATTTACGCAGATAACCATGAAATGAAAGTACTTAGACAGAACAGATGTACATTTATGCAGAAAACAATGAAAGTACTTAGTGAGAATTGAGAGTAAAGGCAGGAGAATACGAGTAATAATAATTTTTAAAAACTAATTCACATATAAATTGCTTGAGGCAGGCAAAAACTCTATGGTAGAGTTAACACACAGTTAATACCTCAATAGCAAAATTAACTACTTCTTTTTTCTTGGAAATTATAGGTGTTAAAAATTCTTTTAATACTGCTGGGTGAGCTATTTCCTGGGTTACTTTCGCCTTTATGCTTGTTTTAGGAGCTTAAAACATGGGTAATGACACCACCATGCAGACCAAATGCAGATTGATGGGTAGGAACGACTGTAACTCAGATTACAGACAAATTTAGGATTTTGGGAGCTAGCCAGTTGGCTTAGAAGCCCTACCACCAACCAAACCGAGCAGAAAAACTCCCGCCACCGTGGTGAATCCAACCCCGGATCAACACCCGGTGGTGTCAACCGCTAGACCAGAGAGGCAGTTTAAAATCTTCATTCGTAATTAAATTATTTGTTCATACGTAAGCTGTTAGTTGGATGATAATGTTAGAGTGGAAAAATTAGGAGCCTTTAAATTTTGAAAGCAATCTGTTCATTTCTAGAGGAAATAATGGTCAGCAGAAGGGAGTTTGAAGAAGGAGTACCTGAAGACTATCTGGGTCATAAAGAAAAGTATGAAGACTCGATAAGAAAATCGGTCATAGTATTCGGACACGTCCGACGCATGCAGGACGAGGGCAGGACAAAGATTACCAATTACAGGTGTGAAAAATATATAGGGTTATTATTAATAATTTATTATTAATAATTATTTTTATTTAAATATTATATTTTGCTTTAAATATTGGGTCCTTACCTATGAAATTGGTGTTTTTATTCTGTCTTAGCAATTTGTCCGTAACTATTAAGTTTCAGAACATTCTTATAAAATAATTGCCTCTTCTTAAAATAGACCATATATTTGAGCTCGTATTATTTAATTTGATAATTTTTTGTATGTTAAATTGTGTTAAAATTAGACACAAAGACAATTATTTTTAACTGCCTCCCGAATACATCATTTGATTTGCATTAACATAAAAACGATGAATAATTTTTATCAAGCGTGTTCACACACATTTAGCAATATGTGTGTGAACACGCTTGATAAAAATTGTGCTTGTCTAATGATACATGCCAAATATTATTATCTCTGGATTTGTCGTTGTGGAGAAATCTGAAAAAATGTTAGTATTGAAAATGCAGACTTCCCCAAAATCTTCATACAAAACACCAATTTCATAGGTTATGACCTAATATTACAGACTAGTTTGAATTGTACCAGCGGTGGAGTCCAGAATTCTCTTTTTAAAAAAGGCACAGCAAATGACTCAACACTGCCTGAAGTAACCAGTAGAAGTGTCCATTTGCGGAGATAGCTAGGGCCACAGATAACAGCAACCCTTGCTGGCGCATAAGATTTTTTTTAAAGCAACCCTAGGACGGAAGGAATATGATACGATTTATTAATTTACTTTTCTTGACTATAGAGTTTGCTTTCGAACTTTTAAGCGCTTCCAAAAAAACAGGTTGACCGAGAATTTCCACGACACACAGCACACAGCCTTATACATACAATTTTATTTTGTTGACAGGCATGTGCTAGAGTGCTTGCTGAGTACCTCAACAATTCGAGATGGGTCCCCCTTTGCCATACATTACATAATGTTCATGCCAGCTATCATGAGTCAGGGAACTGAGGAGCAGCAGGCTTACTGGCTGCCTAAGGCTTGGAACAGTAGAATTATCGGCACCTATGCACAAGTATGACTGTCAGATTCATATTATATAGAGTAAGGATACAATCTTTTGATATAACAAATACCCGGACTCCTTAAAACTTTATATCTTTCTTCATTTCTAAATCGTGCAATAGTGAGGTCCGAACTATTCCCTCCGCTGCTTTTTCAGAATGTTTTTCTCCGGTTAACAGTCGGCGGCTTTTGGTAGAGACGACGATGATAAAAAGCATCCAGACTCACTATTTTTGGCATCGAACCATAAGCTTATTGTGTCTATATAAGTCACAGATGATTTATGACTATACATAATAATATGCATAAATATATTGAAATTATTATTTTTTATATTGCAGACCGAGTTAGGCCATGGCACATTCATTCGTGGTTTAGAAACTACAGCAACATATGATCCAAAAACAAAAGAATTCGTCCTACACAGTCCAACTTTGACCTCCTACAAGTGGTGGCCTGGAGGAAGTATGTTGTACAATAACTACCTAGATAAATCACAGGAATAGCGATAGCTAATTAAAACACTATAAAGAAATAATAGACGCAAATATAATTTTATAAGTCTTGATTGCGAGTGAGCTCGGTGGCGTAGGGAGCTCGGTGGCGTAGTGGTCAGTGCGCTTTGGCTTCAATCGAAAATAAAGCTACCTTCGCCATGGTCAGGCCGTGGATGGGTGACCAAGACTTTGTGATCTCGAGCTCCTTCGTGCTTCGGAAGGCACGTTAAGCCGTTGGTTCCGGTCACATTTGTGACCGTTTCTACCCACCAACCCGCATTGGGCCAGCGTGGTGGTGTTACGGCCCATACTCCTCATGTGTTTCCCTATGATGAAGGCCTGTCCCAGCAGTGGGACGTATATAGACTGATGACGAAGTCTTGATTTACTAAAACTATATAATAAGAATTTTTGGCTTTATCAGATAGATATAACATTTCACCTTTTTCAGTTGGACATACCGCCAACTACTGCATAGTGATAGCCCAGTTGTACACCAAAGGAGAGTGCCATGGGGTTCACCCCTTTATAGTTCAGCTTCGCGATGAAGAAACCCACGAACCCCTACTGGGAATCAAAGTAGGAGATGTTGGGGGCAAATTGGGTCTACAACCAGTGAACAATGGTTTTCTCGGCTTTGATCATGTTAGGATACCGAGGAGCCATATGCTTATGAAGCACGCTCAAGTTTTAGAGGTAGGTAAATTAAAAATTGCACTATACTATTATAAATATTCAAATTCGGTAAACAGAGGAGCTCGGTGGCGAAGTAGTTAGTACGCTATGGCTATCGATCGAAAACAAATCTACCTTCGCAATGGTCTGGCCGTAGTTTGGGACAAAAACTTTGTGTTCTCGTGCTCCTCCGTGCTTCGGAAAGCACGTTAAGCCGTTGGTCTCGATCGCTATTGCGATCGTTTACTCACGAACCCGCATTGGGCCAGCGTGGTGATGTTGCGGCCAATATCCTTATGTGTTTCTCCATGAGGATGGCCTGTGCCCAACAGCAGGACGTACATAAGCTGAGGACTATTCAAATTCAAGTTATAATAAAAACCAAGAAACCTTTTTACCGCATGCAATAGACGAGGCTTTACGTAGTACATTCCATGGTCCTCGTTGTAAAACTCCAGTTTTTCAGTTTAACATTGATGAAATTAACAGTAGATAATTTTTTATTAAATTGTTCTAAATTCTGTCAATATTATCAACACACAACAAATATGCAATCTACCTAGCTTTAATTTTCAGGACGGCACATACGTAAAGTCATCGGATAAAATATTACTGTATTCGGCCATGGTCTTTGTCAGAGTTGCAATCATATTTGATACTGGAAACTATTTGGCTAAAGCAGTCACGATAGCTACCCGTTATTCGGCTGTGAGAAGGCAAACTCCAGTTAAAGAGGGGTTTGTAGATCCTGGACGAATAATTAAATTGTAATCGTTGTAAGTTATAGATATTTATAAAAGAAATTAATTTTACAGTGGGCCAGAATTGCAAATCCTAGATTACGTGACACAACAACACAAATTATTCATAGCCATAGCTACATGCTACGCCTTTAGAGTAGTAGCTAATAGGCAATGGGCTATTTTCAATGATGTTAATGAGGAGGTGACTAGAGGCAATATGTCTAGGCTGCCAGAGGTATGTTTGACGTTGCTCATTTTCTCCAAAAGTGATTTTTCTAAATTAGCTCTCTACTTAAAGTCGAAATTCCTTAAATGCTCCTTTCAGCTACACGCTCTTGCATGTTGCTTGAAAGCTGTGATGACGTCAGACGCTGCTCAATGTGCGGAGCGCTGTCGGCTCTCCTGTGGTGGACATGGGTATATGCTGTCCTCGACTCTACCACAATTGTATGGACAGTTAACTGCTGCTTGCACGTATGAAGGAGAAAATACTGTGTTACTTTTACAGACTGCTAGGTAAAAATTGAGAATTTTAAATTATTTACCATAAAAATTTCAATAATTGAAAATGAGGTATCCAAAGTCATCTAAAATTAGAGCGCGTCTTTAGTTTAAGTTTGTTGTAAGAAATCGAAATTGATGTTTCCATAATTTATCCTTGATGTAAATTTATGTTTTAGGTTTCTTATAAAAACGTGGCAGAAAAGATATGACCAGACATTAACGCCCTCAGTGTCTTACATGAAAACATCTTTAGAGCCTGGATACTTAGACAAATGGGAGAATACTGTGGAAGGAATAATCCGAGGATTTCAAGTTGTTGCAGTCAAGTAACTTATTTTATTTCTTTCTCATAACTCAACTCATTATCAATTAGCATCCGTATAGTACACTCTATGTGCTTTTCGTTTTAAATAGTATCATTGGCTCTACCAGATGCTTATTTACTTTTTTTTTCTGGACGGTCATTAATTGAACTCCACCTTAAGTTTCATCCTGTCCTTGTCGCGCTTACACTAAATAAACTAATAATTTTTCATCATACTTTCGCTTTTTGACAGAAAAATCAAGACATGTGCGGATGTAATGGAGAAAAGAATTTCATCAGGAATGACGTTGGAGGATGCTTGGAACATGACGTCAGTGCAACTCGTGGCTGCTGCCGAGGTTTGTGTTTAATACTTCAATCAAGTTAAAATTATTTTAGGAGCATGATTATCTTCGAATCTAATTAATCCCATGCAATATCCTAAATTGTTGTATGTAACTACATATTCGAAACAAGTATCGAATGAAATCGAGTTTTTGAAATCTCTACCTAATTCTAAAGCATCTATTATTCTTTTAGATTATCGGAGCCACTCGCTTCTATTCTACTATTAAGAATAGTACTACGAATAAATTAAGAATACTAATTTATTTGTGTTTTACAAATTCAATGATCTTACACGATCAAATTACGATGGTTGACTTGACAATAAGTAGTTCATCGATGTTTGTCATTGTTCCTATAATTACTGACCCCTCTATTCTCCTTGTTTTCAGGCACATTGTAGAGTGGTATTAGCAGTAATGTTTTATGAAGGTGTACTAGAGATGATGGCTACATCTTCGTCAGCAGTCAGGGTGGTTCTTCATCAACTCATTGAGTTATACGTCATCTACTGGGCCTTACAGAAACTAGTTGATTTACTAAAAGTAAGTTATTTTGTTGTCATCGTATACCGACTACCTACATTATTAGAAGTGCTATTTCTAGAGGCTATCTCAAAATGTTGCATCTTTAAAGAGAGTATAAAACAGTAGTTTAGCAATATTATTAGTGCGTTAAATTGATTTGATTAAAAATACTCTTGATTAAAAAAGTGACGGTATGGCTTTCACTTTTAAAGGGCGAACGACGTACGATGGACAAATACAGTTTATTATCAAAATGACTTTGGTTCACTCTTTGGAATAAGTTTCCCAAGTTGCATCACTCGTAAATGAAATCTTGAAAAATGAATGAAATAGTTTTCTGAGAAAATATGATTTCTTTTTTAAGTCTTGAATGTTTCTTCTATTATGTTATTTTTTTGTTTAGTACACAAATATATCGAAGTTGGAGTCTGACGAGCTGCAGGCGCGCTACGAAAGCTTGCTGTGTGAGCTGCGGCCCAATGCTGTCGGCTTGGTGGACGCTTTCGACATTAGGGACGAGGTACGACACCTAATAATAGGTTGGGGAAAAAGTTTCTTCGCTTTTTTTAAGAAAATTCAAAACATTTTTTAATAAAATTCAAAACATTTTTTAATATAGTTTATTTACATTTAACTTAAGTATGTAGGTACTACTAGGTACCATTTTGTTCGATAACTTTTTGCCATCTTGTAGGTAGGGACATGATCCCATTGCTATAGAAATTTTGGGACTTCTGGTCAAAATACCGCGACAAGTGGTTTTGGCAGTCCTCTCGTGATGTTAACCTGACACTCCCTAATGAATTCTGAAGAGACCGAAACAGGTGGAAATCTGAAGGTCAGGACTATACGGCGGATGCATTAACACCTCCCAGCCAAACTCTCTTAATTTTTACTGAGTGGCTAAAGGTCTAGCGTTATCATGATGAAAAACCACACCCCTTCTGTTGATTAATTCCGGCCGCTTTCTCTCAACTTCTTGCTTTAATCTCATCAGTTGTTCGCAGTAGAGTTCAGAATCGATGGTCCTGCCTGGTGGTAACAGCTCATAATGAATAATGCCCTTCCAATCCCACCACACACACAGCATCACCTTGTTGCGAGTTAACCCTGGTTTCGCCACAGTCTGTGAAGCCTGACCGGCCTATGACCACGACCTTTTTCGCACGTTCTTGTCGTACGTGATCAACGTTTCATCACCAGTTATCAGCTTCTTCAAAAATGGTTCGGTTTCATTACGTCGTAATAAAGAATCACAAATGAGTACACGGTTCATTAGGTTTCTTTCAGTGAGCTCGTGAGGTACCCAAATGTCGAGCTTTTTTGTGTACCCAGTTTTTTTCAAATGCGCCAAAACTGTTTTGTGGTCAATTCCCAGTTCTTCAGCTACGTCGTAACTACTGACATGCCGATCTTGCTCCACTTTTTCAAAAATGGCATCCATTTTATCTGTAATAGGGCGACCAGAGCGACGTGCATCTTTGACATCAAAATTTCCGGATTGAAAACGCTTAAACCAAATTTGTGCTACTCTCACAGACACTGCACTAGGTCCATAAACATCGCAAATTTTTTTCGCGGCTTGCGTTGCATTTTTACCTTTTTTGTAGTAAAATTTTAAAATGTATCGAATTTCTTCATTAGATTCACTCATCTTGGCGGTACGAAAAACAAATGAAAATCACACATTTTCCTAATTTGAATTTGGAATTATGTTCTTTAAAATTTAAACTTTCAATGATACCAAAACCAGCCAGATACAAATAGTATAGCCAAAGAGATTTTATTACAAGTTTATACATACTATAATGCGAAAAGTCTTTTTCCCCAACCTAATATATAACATAACATATCATCATCAAGCCTTTTTCTCCGAAGGTAGGCGATAACACCCAATATTCTCCTGAATGCTTAGTCCGTAAGGCTAACAGGAGGCAATCCTGTTGCCACGCCCAGGTGAAGTGTGAGGGAAGCGATATTCACAACAACAATAACTTAGTATGTCAGTTAAGTTTATACAAACTCATTGGTACAGGCGGTGGGATCAATCGAGCCTTTATCATGCAAAATAATAAGTAAAAATAAATCAATTATTAATTTCCTCACACTTCATCCCATCTCCTACTCATCCACTCTTACATAGCACTAGCTGTTGCCTTCGTCCGCGGTTACTGGTTTTTTAACTATCCCACGGGAACCCTTTAAGTTTCCGTAATAAAATGTATCTAAGATGTTGAGTAGGGATATAAGGTATCAACATGCAAAATTTCATTGAAATCGGTCCAGCCGTTTCGGAGATTAGCCCGTACAAACTGACGAACAGACAGAGAAACAAAAAATAATAAAAAAAATTACAGGCATTTGACCTTTACAGTTTTATTTTATGTATATAGATAGATTAGGAAAAATGACAAATGAATATAGATAAAAATAAGCGTAAGGAGCTCGGTGGTAGTGGTTAATTAGTACGCTTTGGCTTTCGATATCGAAACAAAGGTACCATCGACATGGTTAAGCCTTGGATGGATGACCAAAACTT
This sequence comes from Parapoynx stratiotata, assembly GCA_910589355.1. Lineage (NCBI taxonomy): Eukaryota > Metazoa > Arthropoda > Insecta > Lepidoptera > Crambidae > Parapoynx > Parapoynx stratiotata. Next base: position 3,104,246 of record OU342458.1, read on the forward strand.
TGTGATCTTGAACTCCTCCGTGCTTCGGAATGCACGTTAAGCCATTGGTCTTAGTCGCTATTGCAACTGTAATGTTTTTTAGATGCTACAATCGACTCTGGGCGCGTACGACGGTCGAGTGTACGAGCGCTTGATGGAGGAGGCGTTGAAGAGCCCGCTCAACAGGGAACCAGTCAACCATACCTTCCATACATACCTTAAGCCGTACATGCGAGGGAAGCTGTGACCTGATCTATAGGAGCAGCTTGGAATCTATGCATTTATTTATAGTGTGAACACTTACTGTGATGGGGAATAAATTATTTTTTATTATAAATGAGGAAAACGGTTTTAATTCTTTCAACGGAAAATCAAGGGTAGAATCAGTCTTTGCCAATGGTTCAAGAGGATATAAAGAGAAAAAAAATTACACGCGGCATCAAAAGGGGAATGGTCATCTATGACCCAGGTCCGCCACGAAAGAGTACCTATACCTATGTCATTTTTGTAATTTTCATTGTTACGTTTATATTAAATTATAGTGGCTAACATATAAATATGTTGCTTTGTATTTTCTTCAGGCGTAGTATGAAAAAGATGTATGAGAACTATTTTTTCAAGTCTGGATGTTTTGAGGTCGTGCTCCAGGTTAGATGTTATACTTTGGTGCTGATATTACAGCCCAAACGACTAAAGTTGGTCTTCTTTTTCATTTAAACCAACTCTTTCAACTTTCTTTATTTTGGTCATTATGTCCCGTCCTCTTTCACACCACAACTTTTTCTTAATTACTATTACTTATAACTGTGGCTGAGACACTATTTTTTTCATTCATATATTAAAGTCTTTAAAGTTACATTACAAAAATATTGGGTCCTTACCTATGAAATTGGCGTTTGTTTTCTCTCTTAGTATTTTGTCTGTAACTATTATGTTTCAGAATATTCTTAGAAAATAATACCCTCCTCTAAAATTAGACCACACTTTTGAGCTTTTTTGATTTGTTTTGATAATTTGTTGTAAGTTTAATTGTGTTAATTTTTTTTAACGAAGACAACTCTTTTTAAGTTCCTCCCGAATACGTCATTTGATTTGCATTTACTTAAAAACGAATAACAATTTTTATGAAGAGTGATATCACACATATTGCTAAAACTTGTCTAATGATACGTGCCAAAAATTATTATCTCTGGATTTGTCATTGTGAAGAAATCTGAAAAAATGTTAGTATGGAAAATGCAGACTTCCCCAAAATCTCCATACAAAACACCAATTTCATAGGTAAAGACCTAATATAACCATTTTTTATTCATGTCCATGATACTGGATCATTGACATAATGTTAAAATAGTGTAGATAAATATCTATTCTTTCTACTGTGATATAATAGGTCTTTAATTTCCTTTTTTTTTTTCTCTTAGTATTTTGTCGGTAACTATTAAGTTTCAGAGTATTCTTAAAAAATAATTACATCCTCTACAAATAGACCATACCTAAATATAGTGTGTGTATTCATTTTAATCATCTTCTTGAAGTGCCATCACCTCTCGGAGGTTGGCAATCATGAGGGCTATCTCAAAGGAAACGAATTTTTTTTTGGTTAGGCTGTAATATGAGTAATAGATGATGAAATCATATAGTAGATTATTAACCAAGGCGATAAAGCATTATTTCTTTCAATAATGAGTGTAGATAAAGTAGTACATACTACGCTTGAAGGAAATACAAAGCAACATTTTTATATGTTAGCCACTAGTATAAAAAAATACATATTTATGTTATACTAAACATATGAAAAGAATTAGATAGGTCTCTTTCTTGCCGCGCTGGGGTAAATTTTGTATCAGCCGCGACCATTCTCCTTTGAGATAGCCCTAATGATTGCTAACCTCCGAGAGGTGATGGCACTTCAAGAAGAAGATTAAAATGAATACACACACTATATTTAGGTATTGTCCACAGCAAAACACAAGTGCTAGGTGTAAGTGAAAGTAGTATCCAATAAAATGTTGGATTGCAAACTCTACCATGCGTAATAAATAATAGGTCACCTATGACATTGCCGTTTTGTATGGAGATTTTGGGGAACTCTGCGTTTTCCATATTAAATTTTTTTCAGTTTTCTTCACAAAGTCAAATCCAAAGATAATAATATTTGGCATGTATCATTAGACAAGCTTTAGCAATATTTGTGATATCACTCTTCATAAAAAATATTTATCGTTTTTATGTGAATGCAAATAAAATGATGTATTCGGGAGGCACTTAAAAAGAGTTGTCTCCGTGTCCAATTTTAACGCAATTAAACTTACAATAAATTATTAAAACAAATAAAAGAGCTCAAAAATATGGTCTATTTGTAGAGGAGGTAATTGTTTTTTAAGAATACTCTGAAACTTAATAGTAACCGACAAAATACTAAGACAAAGAAAATGGCAATTTAAAGACCTATTATATCACAGTAGAAAGAATAGATATTTACATCTCTCATGTTCGGTAAGTAGGTCCTTAATACCCCCAGAAGCGGGTTGTAAGTGATCAATTACCGCCCTAGGTTAATAATGTAGCTAGAAACGCCCTAGGGCGGTAAGTAATTAAAAAAAAAACTCTTTCAAAAAGTTCGCGTACATCTAACCATCTTACTGGCACTAGACATCATGCATTCAGCCCAATGACAAAAGAGGTCGCTTCGCTTTTTTCATCAATTTTGAATATCGAACGGCGAAGCTAAATTTAGTTCTTGAAAATAAATTTATTTATTCTTGTGACAAAAGAGGTCGCTTCGCTATTTTCATCAATTTTGAATATCGAACGGCGAAGCTAAATTTAGTTCTTGAAAATAAATTTATTTATTCTTGTAATGCCTTTTTTTCCACTTACCTCACAATCGAGATGTAAAGCAGAGTAGTTAGCTCGGATGTAAGCATCAATTGCACCCTCGAACTATAAGCGCCCTCGCTGCGCTCGTGCGCCTAAATATCTCGGGCTGCAATTGATGCCTTACAGCCCTTGGCTACTAATCTACTATTATCTATCACTATTTTAACATTATGTCAATGATCCAGTATCATGGACATGAATAAAAAATGGTTATATATTTGTAATGTAACTTTAAAGACTTTAATAAATAAATGAAGTAAAAAATAGTGTCTCAGCCAGTGAATAAGAGAAAGTTGTGGTGTGAAAGAGGACGGGACATAATGACCAAAATAAAGAAAGTTGAGAGAGTTGGTTTGGTCATGTTGAGATGAGAAGGTGAATGAAAACAAATTCACGAGGCAGGTATACATATGATACAAGTGAATTAGAAAGTAAGAGGTGAACTTGATGCTGACCATATTGCAAATTCTTAATAAGGGCCAGTGCAAAACCACAAAACCAGCTCTGTAATATCTGCCCAGCCCTTTTCTACTCGTAACCGTTGAGTTGAGTAACCTCTTGTTGAATATCAATTACTAATAAATTAATATAATATTTATAAATGTCAAGGATAATTATCGAAGGCAAATAACTGTGAAAATAACTGTGAAAATGTCTAATATGTTTCATATCTATCAATCGTTAAACTATCAGTCATCCATCTACGGTCATACTTTGTTAGCGTGTTCAAAGTATATCTGCACTAAATTAATCGTACCAACGACGATTATTTTTTTATTTTCTCTATTAAAGGAATTAATTATTTCGCCGCGGCCGATGCGCACGTTATATCTTAGTATTTCCGCAGAGAACGCAAGACTTTACGCAATGTACGAATAATGTTAGTATAATTACCATATTACAAGCTTGATAAACTATTCAAGTTAAATTGTCGATAGTTACTGCACGTTTCTTCAGTGCTAGTGAAGTGGATACATAAAATATAGTGAAAAAGTTTTTGTTTTCGCTCCGCTCTCTGACGTCAGGTGTTTACGACTTATCAGGTTTGTATTGTCGTGTGCAAAGTCCGAAAACGATAATTCTGCTGTTTCTTTAAACGAACGCGCAGTCGATAACGTCAACAAACCAGTTAAATCTAATAACTGCTTCTTTCAACGAACGCAAATCAGTTAATAATGTTAACTGCTTTTTAAACTGGTTGCGAATTAGCAGTTTCATTTCGCTAAGGCAAAAATAGTCATCGACCCAACACTAAAAAAAGCCCATTAGATTTTAATCTGTTTCGAAGACTGACATATTCAAGTTTTGCATTGTAGATAAATTACATTATTTTCCATAAATCTAAGCAATTTTAGCAGTTACTTTTAGTTTGTAGTTAGTAAAATCATGATAATATCGAATATTACATTCCACTTATGCATGCATGTTGCATGTATGTGTGCCTTGCTTGCAAGCCTATGCCCAGCAGTGGGGCGTTATAAGCTGGTAACGCACATTGCATGTATACGGAATACGAATGGCAGCGTTAGTCGAGTAGAAAAAGGGTATTGTTCAAGTGGTGGCGGTTCAATGCCTGACTGACCAATATTTTCGATTTTGAATTCAACTTACATATTTTGTTAAATTTTATGTACTACGAGTATTATAGTTTAGAAACATAAATTATTTATCGATGAAAGGAAAGAGAGTTAATGATAAGTTGCAGCGGAACAATTATGTTGATAATTTCGATATTATATACAACTGTTATGTTATTGTACTAGATGGCTAATTTTAAAACTTAATATCAAACAGTGGTGTTACTCATTTAATACAATAGCTTTGATGTAATATTGAAGCTCATCAACATTAATGAATGTAAACTTAGATTGAAGTCTGAAAGAAATTGGAAAACAATGACTCATCCATAAAATACGAAAATGTGAAAATATACAATTATGGTTGCTTTGTGTGGTCTCCAGATGATTTCCAAGAAAAAAGTGTAATATTAATCTATACATATAATTAAACTGTAAAGGTCGAATGTTTGTTATAATATTATATTAATCTATACATATAATTAAACTGTAGGTCGAATGTCTGTACATAAAAAAATGCTTAAAATCTAGTCAGCGGGATGAAGGAAGAGGAAAATACAATTTTTTTTATTTACATTTTTGGTTTCTCTGTCTGTTCGTCTTTTTGTCTGTTTCTACGGGCTAAACTCTGAAATGGCTGGACCGATTTCAATGAAATTTTGCTCGGTGGTACTTTATATCCATGGTCAACATCTTAGATACTTTTTATTCCGGACGAAGTCGCGGGTAACAACTAGTGTATAATATAGCTCCTTCTGTGAACTCCTTTATTCTCTGAATAAAAATTGTGTGAGTATATACTTGTTGGTTAATGTTCTGAAAAAGGGTTAGGTCAAATCCACCACAAACCGAAGAGCAGTATGAAGTTAATAATGAGAGTAGAGGAAGTGAAGAATGTGTGTCAGGATCGTAGGAAGAAGATCTGATTCTGCCCCCTTATTCTAAACTGTCGGAAACTAAAGGAATCACGGAAACTCTATTGCTGTCACTTTTTATTGCAGTGAGTTAGAGCGAGACGGCACGTGACTTTCCGAATCGAATCCGTGAACCGACAGCTTAGAATAAGGGGCCTGTAATCGGTATACACATTTTAGAGGTAATCTTTATTTACTTTTAATAGGAATCATTTGAGGAACTCGGTATCGTAGTAGTAAGTACGCTTTGGCTTTCGATTAAAAACAAAGCTACCTTCGCCATGGTCAGGCCGTGGATGGGTGACCAAAACTTTGTGATCTCGAACTCCTCCGTGTTTCGGAAGGCACGTAAAGCCGTTGGTCCCGGTCGCTATTGCGACTTCTACCCACCAACCCGCATTGGGCCAGCGTCTCAGGTGTTTATCCATGAGGAAGGCCTGTGCCCAGCAGTGGGACGTATATAGACTGAGGACAGGACAGAGGAAGCGAAAGACGTGTGTCAGGATCGTAGAAAGTGGACATCTGTAATCGGAAAAGAGGCGTGAATGTACTTATGTACAGTCGAGTACAAAAATATGTATACACATTTTAAAGATGATAATCTTTATTTCCTTCTAATAGCAATCATTTATCGTCAGAAGTGGTTACATATTTATGGAGTCAACTGTACCTATTCATATTTCCTCCTTTTTTAAATTACTCTGAAGGGTTAAAGAGTAAGGCAGTAGGCAGGTAAGGCAGAACCGATGCAGGGTACCGAGGCAGGGAAATAACTGAGTGCTTACTGTGAACTAACTACGTGACTTCACATCCTATGTCATAGATTTGCAACGTTGCTATCTACTTTAAGTATTATTTGTTTAATAGATACCGTGGTAAGTCTAATATACTATATCGATTAACACATATAAAATACGTATTTTTATCAAGGAAATTATTTAGCGTAACATATCAATGGATATATTTTTTTATTCAGGAATTTTATCAGCGCATCTAATCAAGATAAAGAAAGAATTATATGTATAGAGAATTTATAATAAACAAGCTGTTGTCCGCGACTTCGTAAGCGGTTACTGGTTTTTTAACTATCCCACGGGTATATCTAATTAAAAAAAATGTTAAAAAAAATATTGAAATCGGTACAGCCATTTCGGAGATTAGGCCGTAAAACAAACAAACAGATGAACAGACCGAGAAACAAAGTATTTTCGCTCTTTGTACATCCCTCTGACTTGATTTTAGCATTTTTTTCTATGCACAGACATTTACAGTTTTATTATATGTATAGATATAGATAAAAAAATTAAATGAATGGTTCTTTTTCTTCATATTTTTTAAAAAGAGGAAATAGAAGTCCAGACTGACCTGCTGGCCTTATAACTAATTTTCAATGGATATGAATTGGTAATCTGTAATTTCGAACACTTTTTCTGAAATTTACATTGCATTTCGTTACAGAGTAGTGTTTTGAAGCTGAAGTGTTCGAACAGAAACCCAATTCATATCCATTAAAATTTGGTGGGAGAGCAGGGCAGCGTATCAAATTATTATATTATTGTTGTGATTTCGCATTTCGAATAGTTGGCGCCTAAAAACAGTCCTAGTGTAAGTTTTCAATATAATAAACTACAAAAACATTACCTACCATTAAACATGTTCAAAAGGCGAATCAAAGACACATTAATCACAAAAGGATTTTTTAAATAAATAAACTGTTTGTTTTCTTTTCTTTTTTGTTACAGTCTGTAAAAGTCTATGTTTATTATTGGCACTAGCAATTTCATTGCTTTCTTCGCAATTGCAATGTAAAGGGAGGAAACAACTTGCTGAGTTTCTTGCCCGTTCTTCTCAGAACAAGGCCTCCTGGTAGCTACTGAACGGTTGGTATAATTTCACATTCATAAGAGTATGTCAATACCGAAACTGAATAAATGATTTGAGTTTGCAACTTTTTTAGTTGCGTTAAAAATGTCAATTACAAACTTACACTTACTAGGGGTACTGTTGCCAGAATAAATCATTGTTCCAGGTAGACAGAACTTTTTTCATATTTTTATTCTTTAATTTAACATGTGAAAATTTGATAAACAATCAGGCAATTTATGTACGTGACCGGAGTCACTAATATATTTAGACCTAATTAAACCTACAAACGTAGAACATATACAGTGCTTTCCTTTACAAAACATACATATATCATCACGCCTCTTTCCCCGAAGGAGTAGAAAATGGTGTTTTTTTCTAATGTCTAAGAAACATTAATTGTTGTTGGTATTTTTTGTCCAACACTACGTTGGCCCGTCCCGCGTTGGTCCGAGACAGTCCCGTGTTGGTTCTGCCCACAAAAAGAATGAACCAACTGCTTTTCTTGCCTAGCATGTCGTAAATGTCGACTAAGGGCGTATTGTGTACTGGGTCTGTGATTGTGTAGGCGATGAGCTAGCCACTTGTTATTACTCTTTCACAATTTTTCATCTGATCAAACCCAATTTTTTTTTGGCTAAATGTGGTCTTAAGGAACACAGTGCTCCTTGGACTCTGCCTACCCCTTCGGGGATTACAGGCGTGATTGTATGTATGTATGTACTACGTTGGCCGTAACCCCCAATGAGGATTGGTGGGTAAACAGTTATAATAATGACCGGGATCTCTCTCTCTCAGTATTCGGTCCCTCGTATCTGAGGGTCGTGGTCAGCAGTAAAGTTACATCTGGATCGGATGACTTTCCTCGACCGGTTTCTGTCCAGCGCGTCTCTTACAACCATGTAGAGTTTGAAGGACGACGAGTCATTCACATGATCGCTCCATCTCGTTGGTGAACGACCGCGCGGTGTTTTGCCTTCGGTGTTCCCAACTACAATTAGTTTTTCCAAACTATTGTCTCTGATGACAGGGATCATGATCGACTTAACGTGTTTTCTGGAACGCAAAGGAACTCAAGGATGGGTAACTCACCAGCTCGTCACACAAGCATACGGCCGAATTGTTTCAATTTTTTATTAAAAAAATGTAATAAATATATCTTTGCATGTACCTTTGTGCCAAATAGAATATATCTCTATTAGATGAAATAATAACTTCACAGCAAAGTGCAATAAGAACGTTAGAATAAAAATAACAACATAAACTGCGGTGAGGTGAGAAGTTAATATACAACAAAATTATTGTCCTTTCGTGCCATTCTTTTCGCTCGCTACGCTCAGCTTTATTTTATGTGTGAAATTTAATCTTTTGCTTACGCAAAATTAATTTTAACACTATTTAACAATCGATTCAGAACTTTGCAGCCTTGCATGAAGTTTTTCTTCATTTTCTTTTTTTTTACTTTAGCCTTTACAATACTGATTAATTGCTTACAGTAAGCGATCTCATATCATTGGTTCCTTTGAATTGTAAACAAACAAGTTCATTATCAGTGCATTTGTGACTGAGTGCCTACGTGTTAATTATACGATATTATTTATCTAAAGTAAATTGATACACTGATTATTACCTATATTAATTTACGATAAATTTGTGGGTCTCTATCTCCGTGTAATTTATTTAAAAATATCTGATTTGATTACCATTGATCAATTTTAATGTTAAAAATGTACTATCTCACAGGGTAATTAATTGTAAGCCCATATGTTAATTATTATTTTGCCTCCGTGTCATTTTTGTTGTCGACTACTCGTGTATAACTATTTTTGTACTTAAAAATAGTTTTTCACGTGTAGCCAACAACAACAAATATCGCGGCAGGGTTTTTCCCTATATTCCCTTTATTATTGCTTGCGATACCAGTAGCAATTCCGAAATATTTTGATCAGTTGGTGCTATCAGATATAAAAGTGTTACTTTTTGATCGTGATTGAACCTGTATGAATTCTTTCAGTTTTTTCAAAACGATAAAAACAAACGATAGGCTAAATCAGGCTCATTTTTGTTACATAGGCATCATGCCAGGCAAAATGTAAGCATCTCGATATAGATCGATCTCCATATGTATGTCTATACGGCGAATGTTTATTTTCCCACTGCTTAGCGCAGAACTTGCTACATGGAGAGACACTTGAGCAGTATGGGCTCCAAGACCACCACGTTGGCCCCACATAAATTGGAGGATCCAATACATCCTTAATACGAATGAATGCTTTAAGAGGTCAAATCAAATATCAAAATCTCAGAGGTTCCGTGATTCAAGTCAGGTAGGTGGTTGTGATAACGAGCATCAGTACCTAAGTTATGGCGGTTAATAGATATACATCAACAATATGCTTATCTATATGTATTAATGAATATATAAAAATACCTGCTATGATGTACAGTCACGAAAAGGTCGATTTAGTAACTTGTCGTTTTAATATCTGTAGCTTCGATCAGCATGCAAGGATGTTTTTTGATCGCAGATCTCTAATGCGGCATTTATAGTATACTAGCTGTTGTCTGCGACTTTGTACGCTTTTTAACTAGAAACCATAGTTCCCGTGGGAAACCTTTAATTTTTCCGGATTAAAGTATCTAAGATGTTGACCAGGGATATAAGGTATCACCATGCAAAATTTTATTGAAATCGGTCCAGCCATTTCAGGGATTAGCCCGTACAAACAGACAAAGAAAAAAAAATATTATTTGGTACTTTCCCTCTTTTTACATCGCCCTGACTTGGTTTCAAGATTTTTTTTTCTATGTACAGACATTCAACCTCTACAGTTTTATTATATTAAAAGTATTAAAAAATAACTTTAGTTATTTCTTAAAACCTTGCTATGGCAAACACTGAAATACATACCTACCCAACAGCTCTAAACTACTCAAATGGTTTTGTACTCTAAGATTACCATGTTAATGTTGAAAACCCTGTGTTGGCTTTACAAGAAGTTATAGTATCATTAGAAATATTACAAAGTTTATTAGAATAGGTGTGACGCGTTTTGTGTTTATGGCGGGTTTCGTAACAAAACGTTTTATTACGATGAAAAATTGTTGTTGCAAAAGATTTTTTTTCTCGACACGATTAAGGCGGCGTTACTGTACAAAGATTGGATTTATGCAAGCCAAGTACCAATGATTTCGAAACCAATTTAGGCACTAGTGTATTAATTATGTTACTCTGAGTAGAGTATCATAATTAATACACAGAGTAACATAATTAGTACGCATTAATGAATATCACCTTACATTGCCGGCCGCATGGCTACAAGCTAACTCCTTTAAGGACTTTACTTTTATATGTATCATACATTCATACTTACATATAATCACGACTATTATCCGTTAGTCAGAGACTAGGCAAAAACACCGCAAAAGCAGTCCAGAGCCATAGTCCCCGCTACACCCAGCAGTGCCTGCACTCAGCGTGACAGGTGGTGAGCCCGTCTCTTCCCTTGGATAGTAATCTTTTAATGAGCCGTTACCACACGACTCATGAGCCGCTACGACTCATATATTTATCCTGCCACGTTAAACAAAAATTTTGTTTTGTAGTTTTGTAGTATATTAATTTCACAATAATTCTGAGGTACCTAAGTATAAGAATAAAAATAACAATGTGAGACAGCTAGCTTTGACGAAACTCGCCGTACAAAGGTTAACTACTAAAAGCATTTCAGTAACAAAAATTCGATGTGAATTTATAGTTTGCATGTTTTGTCATAAGGTCAGTCGCGTGAGTTATTTAAAATTTTCCTTTAGTTTGAAATATTCAAAATAAACATGTTTTCTTTTTTAAATCTAATGAAATGAATGGGACACACGGTCGACAGTGGAGTGAGTTTTCCTGAACGAGTGCTAAAAATGCGATGAAATTTTTTGCCACAAATGGCAAAAAATCTCATCGCAATAAAACAATAAAATGCCTGACAATTTCATCCTCACTTTAAGATACCATATACTCGTTGGTAGTAGGTTGTCGGTAGGTCATATAATTATTTAAGAAGTATATTTATTATAATAGTGATTTAAAATTTTATTAAATTATCGTGGATATGTTTCATCATATTCTACAATTCTAGTCCTTGTCATTTTTTTACTTTTTTGCAATGTCGTTCTAGCTCTCCATACTCAGCTTTCCGGTTGACTGGTAGAGAATGCCTTATGGCATTATGTCCGCCATTGTACTTTTGTGCAAGAAGAATAAATAAATAAATAACAATATCATCACTGGTATCATCTCGCTAACATCAAAAGGATAGGTAGAGGTGTAAACACTCACATTACATAACAGGTAGCACACAGGGGGTGAACCGTATTGCCATGCACCGGGTACCACATCGGCCCAAGCGGTAATCGTAATAAGCTGTGCTTATGTTATAACTTGCGCAAGTTGAGTTTCCCAACTGATCTATCGCTCCTGTGTGACACACAGATATACATTTACATGATAACGCAAGTATTATAGTAAGATTTGTATTGAAACCAAGCGTGTCGACTTTTGAAGGAGGAGCTCGGTGGCGTAAGTGGTGAGTACGCTTTGGCTTTCGATTAAAAACAAAGCTACCTTCGCCATGGTCAGGCCGTGGATGGGTGACGTTATCCGTTGGTCCAGGTCGCTATTGCGACTGTTTCTACCCACCAACCCGCATTGGGCTAGCGTGGTGGTGTTACGGCCCATACTCTTCATGTGTCTCTCCTTGAGGGAGGCTTGTACCCAGCAGTGGGACATATATAGGCTGAGTACAGTGTCGACTTTTAAACGTCTACTGTGACGTCAAAGCCGTAATTTTGACAAGGGAAATCCAAACTGATTGAAAGATACCGCCGCGGCCCCTTCGCCAATTGTCATAAAACGAAGCATTTTTTAAGGTTTTGGAGCGATTCGGACAGTACAGACAAGTTAATAGCGACCAACCAACTCCGACGTTTGCTCAGGGTTTTCGAACACGCGCAGTGTTGCATTTGCGTCATTTATGTAAGTGTATATCTGTGGGGTGACATGAACAGTTTTGTAGATTCGTAGCCGCCACGGAATGTACTAATCTTCCGGCGCTCGTGTTTTCGAACAAATATCATTTGGGGAATTTCGAAGCAAGACTGAACAGGCGTGCAACCCCAAATGTGTTTCTATACTCACCTTACGCCACCTCAGTTTCAAGCGAGATTTAGGTCAAATGCACTCTAAAAACTTGTTCACCAACTCCTTGTTCATATTTGAAAGGTAGTAATTAATTTTAATATTACACTAGCATGCAAAATTTCATTCAAATCGGTCTAATCTCCGAAATTATCCCTAATTATCAGACTAATCTTAAATAAATTAATTAAATTAATTATCAGACTAATCTTAAATAAATTAATTAAATTAATTATTAGACAAATCTTAAATTAATTAATTGAATTAATTATCAGACTAATCTCCAATGAAAAAATTTTTTTTTTGCTATTTTCCCTCTTTTTACATCCCCTTGACTTGGTTTTAAGCATTTCTTTTCTATGTATAGACATTCGACCTATTAAACGTACAGTATTACAGTGTAAAAGTCGTATGTATTATTTATTATTATTAAGGAAATTATAGTAATCTAATATTAACGGCCGCACTCAGAGACGTCATTTAAGCTATTGTTCATTAACTAATTTAAAAATCATCTTTTTATGTATTGAATAAGTGATTTTTTTTTCTAAGTAACCATTCAAGTATATAAAAGGCTAGACTAGACTATATGCAGAAGTGAAAAGTATTATTTAGGTCCATACCTATGAAATTGGTGTTTTGTATGGAGATTTTGGGGATGTCTGCATTTTACATACTAACATTTTATCAGTTATCTTCACAACGACAAATCCAGAGTTAATAATATTTGGCATGTATCATTAGACAAGCTTTAGCAATATGTGTGTGAACACGCTTGATAAAAATTATTCATCGTTTTTATGTTAATGCAAATCAAATGATGTATTCGGGAGGCAGTTAAAAATAATTGTCTTTGTTCCAATTTTAACACAATTAAACTTACAAAAAATTATCAAATTAAATAATACGAGCTCAAATATATGGTCTATTTTAAGAAGAGGCAATTATTTTTTAAGAATGTTCTGAAACTTATAGTTACGGACAAATTGCTAAGACAGAATAAAAACACCAATTTCATAGGTAAGGACCCAATATATACATAATCTGCATGTAATGCGTGCAATGTAATAACCGTTCACGAGGACTACTGCCGACAAACTGTTCAACAGTTTGGCAGATGAATGTAAATGTTAACGCATTGTTTATTATTGGAATAAATAAAAAAAAATAAGTCAACGTATCGGATTATGATCTAAGTAGATAAAGCATTGATTTGATAATTCATATTTACCTTGAATAATATCTTTGTTCGCAAGAGCCACTTCAGTGTGTGCCAGTACCTCGCTGGGTGCAGACGACCATGGCAGGGAAGGTGAACCCGGACCTTCTTCGGGAGCGAGCTAAGTGTTCCTTCGACTTGGAGGAGCTGACGAATTTCATCGATGGCGGGAAGAAGGGGACGGCTGATCGGAGGGAAGTTGGTATGTAGATTTATGCTTTTTATAAAATGTTTCTTGGACTTTCTTTACATGTAGAAGGTTGGGTTTTTTGTGGTTTATTACCATGTTGGATAGTTTTATGGATCATGGGTTGGTTGGAAGAGATGTCTAATAGATACGTTCGCATATTGCTAACAATGTACTTATATTTTTACGTCGCTTTATATTTGCAGTAAAGGTGTAATATAAATTTATCCAGTAGATAAAAACAGCTAGCATTTATATAACGACGATTTAAATGCAATTCTTTTAACATGTAAGTTAAGAAGACTTACCATAAATTATTTTGAGTAAATAATTAACAAATCATACGTAAAAAAACAATCCAGGCAATGTTTCTTCTCTTTAAATAAAGCCGTAGTATAGTGAACTAGCAAAATGCCTTTGTTTGTCATTGTATTGATATTTTAATAAAAGAAAAATGTTTATATCTATATTGTTTAAAATTACTCAATTGTTTATTAAAATTACTTTTGATTTTGTAAATAAATATTGGGAAAGGATGACGAATAATTGACTGTGTTGCAATTAAAAATTACGAGAGAGAAATTGTTAAGCTAATGGTAGAGCAATTATTTATTGATTATCATCGTTTCTCATTGTTCTAAAATCTTCTTTACTTCAAGCCCACAAGGAATGGTTTAACTAGTTTTAAATTGGCGCTCTTTGGACGTTTGTAGTCATTACACCATCTTTAGGAATTTCTGTTTCGTTAACCACGGTCACCACAAATGATTTACACGGCGTATTATGGTTTTGACAATAAAAACTAAGCAATCTTTATCATTTGTACAAATTTTATTGCACATAATATATTAACAAATAAAAAGCAATAGAAGGTCTAATTGCTAATCAGCAATCTCTTTCTGACGGACAATAAGGAAAGAGGAAAAAAATCCAAAAAAATCTTAATTTTCATGATGGTTTCACCAAGAAACTCATAAAGGTCTGCACTTATAACCGTTTTTTTTACCCATAATCAAACATTGGCTCCAGAGTGGCAGGTAGTAAATATCAGATAATTCGACTAGATATACCACAAGTATAATTTCGTTATCCTCAGCTTATATCCGATTACTGGGACGGCCTTCCTCTTGAAAACAAACACATGAGAAGTATGGGCCATAACACCACTACACTGGCCCAATACGGGTTGGTACAAGAATAATTTATGAACGTTGAAATATGCTACGTCCTCAAGCATGTCACTTTTCGTCCCCCCTTTTTAAACACGTTATATATTTATAAACTCATTTGCAAAAAAAACGGGCACCTAAGCAATGAACCATTTCAAATGTTAATATGCTATATGTTATATGCTTTTTTTGATAATTATAGGTAGTTTTATCCTCACAATTTGGTAAATTAATAAGAAAGTTTTCATCAGTATTTCATAAAATTTTGATACAATTTATGGGAAATAATGCTAAACCTCACTAATAGTGTATGTTCGCTAGTAGTGCATATGCTCATGAAGTAAAAATAAAAAAGATTTTTTGTTTTTCTTTAATTAAGTAAATGCAGATAAATGTTTAGTATCGAGTGTGACCCCCTCTAGCTAAAATCACAGCTTGAATTCGTCTGGGCATGCTAGCGAGTATATCCCGGATACTTGCTTGCGGAATACGTTCCCACTCCGCAGTAATCACATTCTTCAGCTCTCTGATGGTCTGCGGAGCCGGTTGTACTGATCTCACACGCTTTCTCAATGCGCGACTCACAAGAAAACGATCATCCCGTGGTTGGGTACAAGGTTTTCTTCCAGAACCACGCCTTCTCTTGACGGAACCAGTCTCCTGATATCGCTGCCAGGTCAAGCGACTAACATTAAGCCTCCTAGCCACGAAGCATTGGCTGCAATCCTCTTGAAGCAGCGCAATAAGTTTGGTAGCTTTTACCACTTTATCTACCATCTTTGATACAGCCAAACAGCAATAAATAAAGCTTTGACAGTCAAGGATATGAAATTAATCGATGAAAATTTAATTAAAGTTATCAAAGGCGATGTTAACTTCTGGAACTTCGCGCCAAAAATGTAGGATAGAAAGGGGTTTGCTGTAAAAATGAGCATCAAATAAAAAATTGAATTTAGAACGTACTTTTTTAAATACCACGGCTTTTTTAAAACCGGCCAGTAACGTGTACAAACGATTGAAACCTTTTTTGTGTTATATCTTTTTGAAGAGAATGAAAATCAAAACCGCCCGTTTTTTTGCAAATGAGTGTATAATTAATTACGGTTGTTACAAAACGTTGGTTTTCCCATAACTTTGGTGAATATTCCTAATGTGATTTAATTATATTATGCAATTAATTTCTAAAAGAAAAAGTATTAATTTTGTAATTAATATCTACTTGACGTGTAATGAGATTTTTCGTGGAAGTACGTATAACTACTTTCTTCGTTACGAAATGAAAGCGTTATTAAATTTCAAGTTTAATAATCGTTAATTTTGGAGCAATGGAACTTTTTCTGCCATTTTTGGTAATTAAATAATAATCGCATAATAATCGAATCTTCTGATTTGCAGATATCTCTACATATTATTATATGCTGTTAATAAGATATGATAAAAAAATATCATAGCGATAATTTTTTTCATGTCTATTTAGATAATTACCACGATTTTATTAACTCTCCTTCTTGTTTGTCTTTTTGTCTCTTTGTTTGTCCGGTTGGATTTTTGTAATTTTTTTATGTAAAGACATTAGTTTAAAGACGCCATCTTTAAATATTTATATCCAAAAACTTTTTCAAAAGAGCTTATCTTGTTCGTCTGTACCTTGGTTACGAGTATGATAGAGGATTTTGTATGAAAACTGTTGGTTTTACACAAAAATATAGAATCTATAGTAACAGATACGTATTTAATTACCTATGATATAAATCACAAATATGAAATGCTTGTAATAGCCATGAAAAATAATTGTTTTCTCCTTGTACGAGTATCTATGTCCTTGTTTCTGCTTTTTCAGAATAATTACAAGTCACTTAAAAGAATATACCTAGGTCACATATGGGTTATATTGTTGGGTACTAGTCCATTTTAAATATTTATGTTTACTACCATTGCCTGAAGTTTTTGGAATGGGGTCTACATTTTATACTAGACTTATAACTATACATACCTACATACATAAAGTCATGTCTTTCTCCCATAGGGGTAGGCAAATACAGCAAAATTTATACGGGAGCGGCAGCAGTGTGTAAGGATAAATATTTGTCAACGAGAAAAGGCTTTGACGTATAACCTTGATGCCTTGCTTGAACTAAGACCTGAAAGTAACCTTAAACCTCTGGTTAAGAAACATGACGTCACTAGCTGTGTTCGCGTGGCTATTGATTTAACGCCGATAAAAGTTTACAAAAAGTTTTTGTGTGTTTGTAAACACTTTTAAGAAAGTGCTCAACATTACATTCCTACCTCATATCAGCAATATGTTGATTGTTAAAAGTTGACCTAAAACTTCTAATTATTAAAATAATAAAAATAGAATTTCTTGCCAGTGTCATCTGATTAATTTTTGTCTTGGTGATAAATCTCTGTTGTCTTGTCATTATTTTACAATGCTGAGAAATTTTTAAATTCGAAATGTAATTACATTTTGACGGAATATGTCACATAATACTCAGTCGAGTAGATTTTTATAACCACGGTTACACCTGCGTGGTACACGTTCCCATGGGAATATCGGGTTAAAAAGTAGCCTATCTCCTTTATCAGGCTCTAGTCTAGACTATCTGTGTACCAATTTTCAATTGAATCGGTTCAGTAGTTTTGACGTGAAAGCAAGACAGACAGTTTCTTTCGCATTATTTTAATAATAAGATGTTTTAGTTCAACTATTAACAATCAAGATTTTGCTAATATGAGGTAGGAATGTGTAGAGTTAGCAGGAAGAAAAATATGTAGTATTTTGTATATACGTGTATTGACGAGAGACAAAGAGACAAGAGAGAGTAATAAACATTCACAATATAAAATTGACGTAAAAACATATAGACGGCCAGGGTGTCCTAAATTAAAAAAGGTTTGTTATACAAACAGGTCGAACAGAATGTAATGTTGAGCACTTGGTAAAAAACAAAGTAGTGTTAACAAACACACAATTAAAAACTTTTTGTAAACTTTTATCGGTGTTAAATCAGTATCCACGCGAACGACGTCGCGTCGCGGGCACGCCTAGTAAATATGTATAACATTATGAGGGCGTTATAAAAATTTTATTTATTTTTATTTCTCTTTCAGAGTCTTTGGTAATTCACGTGAAAGAATTGAAAGATGATATCCCAGTGGACTATTTGAGTCACAAGGAGCGCTACGAGAGCGCGGTCAAGAAGGCATGCGTCTTCATCAATATCCTGAAGGAGCATGCTCTTAAGCACTCCTCATTTGATGCTTATAAGTAAGTCTACATGCATACATACATATAATCACGACTATTATTCCCTAAGGGTTAGTCAGAGACTAGGCAAAAGCACCGCAAAAGCAGTCCATTGCCATAGTCCGCACTTCACCAAGCAGTGACTGCAATCAGCGAGCCCGTCACCGCTATAAGCTGTTGGATGGTTGTGCAGTTCTAAGTTCATTAGTCGCCTTTTACGACACCCATGGAAAGAGAAGAAATGGTAGAATTCTTTAAATAAGCCGCTACCACACGGCTCATTTAATAAAGTCAAAATAGAGCGGCGGCGGCGGTAAGTCTAAATAGAAAGAAACAGAAGTAGAAGAAGAAAATATTCGTAAATTATAACGGACCACATTTTTCTTGGATATAAAACAATTACAGACTTAAGTAATAGAGTTTCTGCTTTATGGTTACTAGCAAAATATGGAATTTGAAATATCTTTTTATCTTGTTGTCACGAAAATGATCATTGATATGAAAAACGTTCAACCGCAAAATATTTACGCGGCAGAGATTTCTTCATATGTTTATTTATATCCAGTACTCACTGTAGTAATTCTTTTCATACAATTATTTGTTTATTTATTTAATTATTGCACTCCATGAGTATACAAGTTGGTACATAAATGAATAAACATTATGGACCCGGATTGGGTATGTCAACATTTAGAAAGTGTTTCCATTAAAAACAAATTTCAAATAGTTAGTTAATCGTTAGGTAATTAGATCTTAATTAATGGGTTGGGACGGATGTCACTACTCATGTAAGAGATCGATCGACCTCACCATTGAGATTGAATACAATTTAAGTACCTACAGTTTGCTGTGCCTCGCTTGCCTCACATTGTGCCCGGTGCATGGCAACAGGCTCGCTTCCTGTTGTATGGGGAACTAGACATATCAGACGAAATCGTGGGAGTATGAAACGTTGCCTATAGATGCCCTATAATGTGTTGATAATGTGGTTGTTTTCTTTCATCCTTTCCAATAAGCATCTAAAGTAAATCATAAGAGTCTTCTCTTCAGTCTTTTTCTTCTTCTGCAGGCCAACAAACATGTACCGCGTGCAGTCGATGCTGAAGGACGTGTCTCCTTTCATGCTGCACATGGGCATGTTCGTGCCGACCATCTTTGGGCAGGCCTCGTCGGAACAGCAGGCTGAGTGGCTGCCAAAAGCTCTGTCTCTGCAAATTGTCGGGACGTATGCGCAGGTAATACACGGAATAGTAAAGAAAAAGGATCACTTATAAATCTTCAATATCTTCAAAAGTACTGGGCCTAGCTTTATGAATTAAAAACTAAATTAAAGAATATAAAGAATATTTAATGCCGCATTAAATGATATCCGTATAAAACATTTCTATTCATTTATGAAATTGTATAAAAAACTGAAACACTTATAGCTAAGACGATCCTGAAAGCCATTGTGTAGAAAAATCAGGTTGATTGTTTTTTACGAACATAGTATACTATAGGAAAGTAAACAAAAAAAATTTTGCTAAAATGTAAGAATTGCGAGCCGTAAGCGGCAGTACCACTCCTTGAGGCGGAAACGTTTTCAAATCGTAATCACACTAGATCTTTGGAAGCGCATTAAAACTGAAAGTTACCGTACATACATGGACATAGATATCCTGATATAGTAGAATATACTTACTGACGCAATAGATGTTAGTTTTGCAACTGGTTTTTCCGCAGTTACCGTGTTCTAGACTGTCTGTCAAATTATAAACATTTAAATTTTATGTTTTCAGACAGAATTAGGCCATGGAACTTTCCTAAGAGGCCTCGAGACCACAGCAACTTATGACCCAGGCTCGGAGCAGTTCGTGCTCCATAGCCCGACGCTTACATCTTATAAATGGTGGCCTGGTGGATGTAAGTGTGATTTTTATTATTTTTTGCTGAAGTTGCAAAAGTTGTTGTTTCATTGTGCAGTTACTGCTTGGTGAAGCGCTGACTATGGCAGTGAACTGCTTCTGCAGTGTATGTGTATATGTGTGTATGTATGTGTGTATGTATGTATACATTTGCTGAAGTTTTATTAGTATGTTACATTCCTATTATTTTCCCGTGTTGGTCCGGGATGTAAAAAGAATGCCAACTGCTTTTCTTACCTAGCAAAGAACGACCTCCGTGGTCGAGTGGTCTGTATGCCGGTCTCAAGGCGTTGCCATCTCGAGAGGTTCTGGGTTCGATCCCCGGTGAGGGCAAAAGTCTGGGTGATGAAATTTCAGGCATTTGTTCTCCAGTCTTGGATGATTATATATATTTCTATATATTCAGATATTTTATGTATTTATCTATTAAATATATTGATCCGTAATCTAGTGTCCGTAACACAAACAACACAAACACAAACAGTTGATAGGTGTGAATGTTTGAAGATATTTATTTTATTTATTAAAAGAACCGTTTCTTTCTAGTGGGTCACACAACAAACCACTGCATCGTGGTGGCTCAACTGTACACCAAAGGGCAGTGCCACGGCGTCCATCCATTCATCGTGCAAATAAGGGACAGCGAAACCCACATGCCTTTCCCAGGCATCAAGGTTGGGGAAATTGGACCCAAGCTGGGCTTCCAGACGGCAAACAATGGCTTCCTCGGCTTCGAACACTTCAGGATCCCGAGGGAAGCTATGTTGATGAAGAATGCCCAAGTTCTTAAGGTCAGTATAATAACTAATGTCTGTATATTTTAAAAAAGTGTTTGTTGCCAGTGATAACGAAAAGGAAAAAGGTGTGAAATGATATTAAGAAAAGAAAAATTTAATAAATGCAATTTGTATTAGAATTGTAAAAACTGATATATTAGGTCCTTACCTATGAAATTGGTGTTTTGTATGGAGATTTTGGGGATGTCTGCATTTTACACACTAACATTTTATCAGTTTTCTTCACAACGACAAATCCAGAGATAATAATATTTGGCATGTATCATTAGACAAGCTTTAGCAATATGTGTGTGAACACGCTTGATAAAAATTATTCATCGTTTTTATGTTAATGCAAATCAAATGATGTATTCGGGAGGCAGTTAAACTTACAAAAAAATATCAAATCAAATAATACGAGCTCAAATATATGGTCTATTTTTAGAAGAGGCAATTATTTTATAAGAAAGAAAGAATGAGTTTATTGGCCATACATGCAAATACATGATATAAAACAACAATAAAAATAAGAAATAAATCTGTATTACTGCCTCAGCATAATGTCACAGCGACCAACGTCACTGTGGCGCTGGTATTCTGGCAGGACCTACAGTAAGAATGTTCTGAAACTTAATAGTTACGGACAAATTGCTAAGACAGAAAAAAGACACCAATTTCATAGGTAAGGACCCAATATTTGACTTTTCGTGTGCATTTATTTAACTGCAAACTTGATTGAACTAGTACTAAGGTTCAAGGTAATTTTTTATGACCATTTAACAACTCGTAATAAAATGAAACTAATAAATAAACCTAAAAGCGATTCATATTCTGCATAAAATAATTTTGAAACGCTTGCAATATATATTAAAATTACATTTTATGTTTAACATACCATAATATATTATCGCGCCTCTTTCCCCGAAGGGGTAGGCAGAGGTGTTAACACTCATATCATATATATGTTAGAGCCTGTTGCCATGCACCGGGCACAATGTGATGCAAGCGATATTCACAATGAACTGTACTTACATAAGTTTTATTCAAACTCAGTGGTACATGCGATATGCGGTGGGATCGAACTCGCGAGTCCCGCGGCCTCTTTAACGAGTAGTGCCCCACCCGTTCGAGAAATTAAATTACGAGAATTCTATTAAAGTACCTTCCTATACGTCAGATGTACACTGATCCTAAAAAAAACATTTAAAGGATGGGACTTACGTCAAGTCCAAGAGCGACAAGCTGACTTACGGGACCATGGTTCTGGTGAGAGTCATGATAGTGTCAGACGCCGCGTACGAGCTCTCCAGGGCCGCGACCATCGCCATCAGATACTCCGCTGTCAGACATCAGTCCAAACCGAAGCAAGAGTAAGTATTTTTTGTCCATTATAAAATCAGTTAAGTTTGTTCATTCACCTGTCGATATTAGACAATACATCGAATTTGTTTAAAGATTACTCTCGCTCTTCTTTTGTGATACGATATGATCAACTTCTTGCAATAACTATGTAAATAATAAAGCTTAATAATAATAATAGCTTGCCTATTATTGAAAAAATTAGGGCTGCTTTAAGGAGACGCGGCGCGTAAAGCGGCGCGGCACGCGAAGCAAGCCGCCAGAATAACAAACATACGGCGAGGTATTGGTGCGTTCAATCAAGGAGACGCGTTTTCACAAGCTTTTGTTTGAGTTGTAGCGTCACATGCGGCGAGCGATGCCACGTCGGATGCGGCAGCTGAAACGGCGGGTGATGCCGCGGCAAGCAAGAAGGATTGATTGCTTTTGTGACAGTGAAAGTGTTACGTATAAAACGCTACGTACTATGCGGCGGATGCAATGCCGCTTGACGCGCCGCCTCGCCATAAACGATAAAAACGCACGCCGCGTCGCGTGAAGCGCATCCAACCGCGCCGCGTGACGCCCCGCGTCTCCTTAAACGACCCCTACGTTAGAGAAGTAATTAATGAAATTAGGTTAGTTACTATCTTGTTAGCGAATCAATTCTTTGAAAAGAATATCCATCAATATATTTATAATTTAATATTTTTAAACAAAATTGGTTGTGATTTTATATATAATTTTTCGACTAAAAACTTGTGCAAACGTTTTCCGGTTTTATCCCGACTGTGTTATAATAAACCAAAGAAGGTACAGTTTGTTTATACATAATGCCTCTATATATCTTGAGGATATACTAGGTTTTCTTATTAAAACTACCGTCCAAGAGTCTTTTCGGATTTTTTTTTATAGTCAGCCCAGCAAAGACTTAACACCATCTGATGGTAAGCAGTAGATAAGTTCACTTGCGAAGGATGCTAGGGCAGCACCAAGAATGCAGGCCTAGCGACCTCCACCTTGCTGGCTCATGAGATGCCTTTTCACGCCTCTTTTGAAGGAACCCATGCTGTAGGAAGGAGGGAACACGTGTGCCGGTAGAGATTATTGTAGATTTAGAATGTTTATAGCAATGATTTAAATTTTACAGCCAACCAGAACCTCAAATCCTGGACTACGTGACGCAACAGCATAAGTTGTTCATCGCCGTGGCGACCAGCCACGCGCTGCGCATCGCCGGCAGCTGGCTCTGGGACACCTACTCCAAGGTTACCCACGACCTCAACAAGGGGAAACTCGACCAGCTACCTGAGGTACAACCTATACTATACCATTATCCGCGGAACGCGACGCTTTATGTTTTAAGAATACAGGGAGTGGCTTGTATTAAGATAAATAAATTAAAACAGATACTCCTTATACCATCAGAAAAGAAATCCAATTGGTTTTATTAGATTAAAATTAAGAATATTTTTTTCTAACAAAATAAATCGAGCCCGCGATGTACCGCAGACATTTGTTTAAAAAGAATACATGACATTGACACAATGAGTAAAACGCAAAAAAAAAAATATATAAAATAAAAACTGCAAAATTTACAGGGTAAACACTGAAACATTTATTTTGCATTAGCACGACTACGGTGTTCTTATGCCTACAACTAATATTAGAAAATGTATGCAATTTTTGTTGTATGTAACATCTTTCTTGGCTGCTAGAGTATTGCATTAAATTACAGAGTGGTTATAGTTTATAGTATTGTTGTCTATAGTACCCGGTAACTATGACCGTTACCGGCTTGCCCCCAATTACTAGAGCCAAATTTACGGCAAAGTGTGGGCGTGTAATGCACAATAATGATATTATGTGTATGCCTTGACATAGAAAATCCTAAAATTTGCTTTGAAATATAGCTTTATTGTTGTGTGTGTTTTAATATCTTTGTTATTTCCAGCTCCACGCCTTAGCGTGTTGTCTCAAGGCAGTGAGCAGCCACGACGCCAGCGTGGCGGTGGAGAACTGCCGGCTGGCGTGCGGCGGCCACGGCTACATGTCCTCCTCCAACTTTCCCACCATCTACGGGGCCATCACCGCCACCATCACCTACGAGGGAGAGTACACTGTTCTTCTTCTTCAGACGGCGAGGTGTGTTCACTTGTTTACTTATTTTGTTGTCAGATTTGATTTTTGGATCTACAATCAGCTTTTCATAGCTGACGCGATGTTTTACAACGATTTGATTATAGGAGATTTATTGTTCTGAAGAGAATGGAAGCATAAAGTTGGCTTCCCACGGTCAGTGATATTGCAGACATTCATTCATGAGACAGAGAATTATGTATGAATTTCATTCATGAATCTGTGCCCATCAGCAATATTACAGACCGTGGGAAGCCAGCTTAAGTCCTGCTGTGCCGTCTCCAAAAAAATTGAATTAAGGCAGATAAATGTTTATGATCTCTTCATTATTCCATTGCCATCACAAAGTATATGTGCTGTTATATAGTCTTATGTAACTTGTGTGTAACTTTGTGTGTTTTTTATAAAAAAAGATTTTAAACAATATCACTTGTAAATACTCGTATGTGCAATAACCAGATGCAACACAGGATCAACTTTAATAAACGACGTATTGAATTTGTGTTTACCGTTACGAGATTTTACAAGACGTAGGTATTTGGGTTGTAATAATGTCTATCGTTCCAGATATCTCGTCAAGGCCTGGAAGGAGGCCATTGAAGGGAAAACAATGACTCCAACTGTAAATTTCATGGTTGATTTTATTAATAACCGTCTGACGGCGTGGAAAAACACACCAGAAGGAATTATTAAAGGATTCCAAGCAGTAGCAGCCGGGTAAGTTGATAAACTTAATAATAATATTTCTTGAATGGCTGCACATTCTTAAAACACGATGAACAAATTGGTAATACAAGTAAAGATATTAATGTTTATTGTGTTATCAGAAAAACCAAAGAAGCATATGAAGCTCTTCAACAATACCAGAAATCAGGAAAGGATTACGAAGATGCATGGAATCTAGCGTCTGTCCAGCTGACCAATGCTAGTGAGGTAATTAAATCTATAGTAGGTACTTAACATCAAAAAGAATACTTTTAAAACTGTTTATGATTTGAATGCAATATGTTTCTCGTGAGTACCGATTATGTACGTTAAGAACCAGACGAATAAATTCAATTATTTTAGGTCCTGAGTTATATACTTCAAATTTTTTTATTCTATTTACACGAAACATATTGAGACCATTACTTAATTATTATTAGTAATATGGCAAATATTTGTTTGAAGTGTAAGTATACACTTTTGGGTTTCTGTTTAAAAAGAAAATCATTAAAATCAGTGTTTGCTAGGTAATCACTAATATTAAACTATGTACTAGCTTATAGTGTTCTGTTGTTTCTTGCCAGGCGTACTGCCGCGCTATACTGAGCTGGATCTTCTGCAGTGAAATGCAACGGCATGCGTCGTCCATGTCAGCGAACCTCGCCAAAGTGATGAATCAACTCGTCGAGTTGTATCTCATTTACTGGACTCTGCAAAGGACTGGAGATCTCTTTTTAGTGAGTATTCTAAAGTTTTTGCGTCATCAGTTTTTGTTTTTTTCTTATGCTACTATTTGGTTAATTTCAGTAGGTTCCCATGTAAGAAGATGTGGAATTGATTTATGATCAGTAAAATCGCAATTAGTTAATTGTTGGCATGGGGATATTTTAAACAATAAAAATAAAAATATTTACGATATTGTGCTTCCTCCTTAGGGGTGAAATTACGTGAATTTTAGTCATAGCAGATGTCTACATCATATAAGCCTGCCATAACCTGCCAAATGCAAAAAAATATCAAACTACATATTTCATCGAAAATTTTCTTTTAAAAATATACTTAAATAAGTAAAAATATTTAATGTTACAGTATTCAAATATCACGAAAGATGACACCATTCGTCTCCAAAGAAGATACGAAGAACTGCTCGGGCTCATCAGGCCAAACGCTGTTGGATTAGTCGACGCATTCGACCTTCGGGATGAGGTAGGCTTAATATTTCTCTGTATATTAATTAAGATCATCATTTACTTATGAATGGAAAAAAAACGCAAATAAAAATAAGCTACTACCATTGAATATACATTCATTTACAGCTTAGGATCAGATAGTGATGAGCTATTTGCTTGGCTTTATTTAAAAAAAAGAATCAAAGTGTGTAGAAGACCTTTGCTCTGTACTTTCTAAATAATTTAATAAGTGCATATTGACAGATGAGTTTTATGGACCATTTACATTGATATGGGAATCGATTATGCTCACTACAAACTGTAAAATGCACTACAAATTACTGTCAAAATGCACCTATTAAATTATTCAGACACGATTCAGGAGCTAGATAATGATAACATAAAGTGAAGAGCAAAAATTTTCTTTTGTGGATTAATGCTATTAGGTCCTTACCTATGAAAGAGGTGTTTTGTATGGAGATTTTGGGGAACTCGGCATTTTCCATACTAACATTTTTTCAGTTTTCTTCACAACGACAAATCCAAAGAGAATAATATTTGGCATGAATCATTAGACAAGCTTTAGCAATATGTGTGTGTATGTATGTGTGTTCACATTTGATAAAAATTATTTATCGTTTTTAAGTGAATGCAAATCAAATGATGTATTCGGGAGGCAGTTTAAAATAATTGTCTTTGTGTCTGATTTTAACACAATTATACTTACAAAAAATTATCAAATTAAATAATTCGAGCTCAAAGATATGGTCTATTTTTAGAAGAGGTAATTGTTTTATAAGTATGTTCTGAAACTTAATAGTTACGGACAAATTGCTACGACAGAATAAAAACACCAATTTCATAGGTAAGGACCCAATATGATTGAATATTTTTACTATATACAATTATTTTGGTTGTCAGATCCTGCAGTCTACTTTAGGCGCGTACGACGGTCGCGTGTACGAGCGCCTGATGGAGGAGGCGATGAAGAGTCCGCTCAACAGGGAACCAGTCAACCAGAGCTTCCAGAAACACCTGAAGCCTTTGATGCAACAGGCCAAGCTGTGATATTAATTTAGCTTTATTATAAAGAAATAAGTATTATATTCGTCTGATTATCAAGTTTGCAATAAAATAAATTAAATTGGGCTTTAAATGTAAAAGATTTCCAATTCTTGGGAATACTGAATGTAATCTTAACGATACCAGAAGAGCTAAACGCATACTTAACTTTTTATTTAACTTTTTACTTTAGTTTAAGTAAATTTACACTCAATTGGTAAAGGTTTTAATTTATTTCAAATTTTTATTGTTTATAGAATACTGTACTATTCACTAAAATGTAATTAAGTATATTTTGTTAAGGCCGAAATATTTTTTTTTACTATTTTATTTTGTTTACAAATGTGTATTAAATTAATGGATATAGTTATACCCATAGACCGGTTGGTGTATATTTGTTCGGTAAACAAATATACACAATATATATTGTATTGTATACAGATCATGGACGTACGGCGTAAGTACGTCTATGATTCTGATAAATTGTGATTTATATCAGATGTTTAAATTGTTTTTAATAAATGTAAATATTATCAACTAAATTGAATGTTTTATTTTCAATGCACAGTACTGAACAGAATATAAGGAGATATAAAATTGTTTTCAATTTTAAATTGAATATTGAACGACATTGAACACCTCATTGGTACCGCACCGCATTGGTGGGTGTTCAATGTGTCCTAAATGTTGGTTTTACGAGTAGAACAATGAAATGAGTATGAAATGAAATGAGAAATGAAACGAGTAGAAACCTATGATATTCTCTATGGAATGATCTCTCTCGATCTATCTCATCAACTATCATCCAACCCAAGTAATAGTTACGTCCATAGTTTTATAAACCTGACCTGTCTGAATATAAAAGATAGAAATGACAGTTCCATATCTATTTGCATAAAATTTTCAAGCATTTCAAGAATGAATTGGCATAATGAAATCTCCACTAAACTTACCTACGCAGAATTGGTTGTGGCATAAAATTTTAGAAATAATTATCAATAAAAATATAGATTCTGGCGCTTCGCTCGGCTAGCGCGATCTGTCTAACCTAATCGACTTAACATTATGCCGTAAATCATTATGCGAAATAATATTATGTATAACTACATTAGTCTAAATTATAATTATGCGAAGTAAATATTGTTCCCAAAAAATATATGCTTAAGTTATATTATGCCAAACAACATTATGCCTAATTCATGTGGCAAAGTATATTAAAAGTAAAAACATGATGTCAAAAAAGGATCCCAGAAATGACTGCATCAGTAATCAGTATCCTAAACCAACCGGTTAACGTGTCTTTCTAAAATTTGTGGGCCATCCATCCAAAAACAACTGCCCTAACTAAGTACTAATAATAATTTCTCAAATTGTTATTTTACATTAAAATTTCAATGTTCGTTCAAACTTCCATTTAAAAGAAGCGATTTACGTAATTAAGTATCATAAATGTTAGATAAGATTAAAAAGATAAAATAAAAAAAAACTATTCTGTAACTAAGTACGTATAAGAAAAAATAATAAACTAACAACAAACAAAATGTTTAAGCTGCCGCTTCTTGCGGAATGACGGACAAAATTACTAAATTACAAGTTATTTGTTGCATACTAAGACAGTCGTTGCAAAGTCCGCTAGTGTATCACACATTTTTATCTCTGCTGTCATAAATAACGCTGTTAATTTTGTTTATCATTATCGTGATAATACGAGTTGGTGTTATGACATAGCTTTCTCTCACTGTGCTATTAACTTTACATTGCACAACACTACGCAGTTTGCAAGATGGCGCACGGAAAAATAAACGAAGATTTAATAAAGGAAAGAGCTAAGGCCACTTTTAATGTTGCTGAATTGACTCATTTAATTGACGGTGGAAATGATGTAACAGTGAAAAGGAAACGTTTCGGTGAGTTTAATTTAGTATATAATGTTGCACAACATACCTATACAACTAAAAAATACCCAATGTAAATTGGATGAATAACATAGGTTATAATCTACTACAGATAAACGGGTTCGATCGGACTGTATATATGTTTAGGCCTATTTTAATTGTAATATAGGCCTAAACATATATATATTTTTTATGGTGATTAATTAATTACTGTTAGCCAGTAATTCATCGTTTGGGGCCCAATGCCCCCATACAGTTACTGGACACTTAAACTTTGATGTAAAAAACTAGCAATCAAATGGAGAAACGGGAGATTTCAATCCCATAAAACATTAAGTATAGTGGCCAATAAGTCACGATAATTTAAATAGATTTATAGTTATTGGCCTATAATTTCACAAACATGGTGGAGGTCCCGTGTTGGTCCGGGACACAAAAATAATGTACCAACTGCTTTGCTTGCCTAGATTGTATGTGTGTTTTTTAGGAGTCAACTAGCCCCAGCTATTAAAACGGTTTTATGAATAAGAACATCTTAATCATTGCATAAAACTTAATAAGATGATTAGCTGAATAATGCTTAAGTAGTTGATTATCGTGTTTTTATGAATAAGCGTGTTATTGTTTGATTTTTAAAGTGAGATTTTTGTTTGGTTAAAATTTCAAAAATGTTATATTTTCATCACAGTAATTTCACTCGGCATAATATGTGTAGACCCTTATTCTTATAGTTAGTCTCTAATTTTTCTTTCTCTTTCTTTATTTAATGTTTTCGAAAATTACTACTATGGGAATTGATAGAAGAGCGGCTAATCTAGCAACATCAAGTATTGGACTTTGTATTCGCCGTTAACTATAGAATCATTTATTTGTGTTGGTCTATCACAAATATTTATGCTCGATCTATTCGAGTATGTAGTAAAATAATCTTTAGATAAAAGTAATTCTGTAGATATGAGAAGATTAATTTTATTTGCAATGTTTAATTAAAACTTGACAAATCGAATTATTGGATCCTAAATAGCTTTTGATTCTCCCATCACAGTAATCTCCAATTTTTTTTGCTAAAATCATAAAACCTAAATAAATATGAAATTAGTTAACAACTTATGTTTTAAAGCACACAATATTCAAGTTTAGACCAATTTGAAACTACTAGCAATAGGTAAATAAATGTTATCTCGTAGGTACGAGAATATTGCATTACATATACAATATACTCGTATATAATTTTATCGGTCTTCTATTTCTTAAAAATTTATATAGTAATTTTCTCATGGCACAGAATGGCTGTCTTCCTAAATCCTTCCTTTGTAACCTAGCACCGCCGCGTAACACTGCATTGCAGTGTGTAGACGTGAAGGGTAAGAAAGCAGTGGAAATTACTGGGTACTGTGACAACAACAAGATTAGGTCTAAGAGGAACAAGCTAAAGTAGAAAAATAAATTATTAATATATTCAATACATTTTTTACACAGAGGACTTCATATTCAATCTAAAAGAACTTAAAGATCCAGTACCAGAGGAGTACCTAAGTCACAAGGAACGTTACGAGAATGCAGTCAGAAAGATTGCCACCTTAAAAACCGTTTTACGAGAGTACGAGAAGACAAACGATATCAAAGGGTCCGTATTTTTTACTGTCACGCAAAATTATATGTTTAATTTAGAACATAATAAATAAATTAATGATGTTCTCTTTCTTTCTATATGAGTTCATTTTTGTATTGATTAGATGGATAGATTTACCTAATATTCACATTAAACTCATATACTGAGCATGAAATTTCTACGAAGTATTAAACATTGTATTGATAATTTCAGCTACAAATTCGTCAGCCGTACTGAATATGGCGTTATTAAAGATGTGTCTCCATTCTTTTTGCATGCCGGGATGTTTGTACCTACCATTGCGGGTCAGGGTACCCCCGAACAATACGAGGAATGGCTTACCAAAGCGAATTCTATGCAGATTATTGGAACTTATGCACAGGTACATGAACATTTCCAACATTGTAGAGCTTGGAATGCCTTTAAATTTTTTTTATCAAATGATGATTGGTTCCAGACTGAACTAGGACATGGTTCTAACCTTCGAGGACTTGAAACAACTGCAACGTATGATCCAACCACAGAAGAATTCATACTTCACTCTCCTACTGTGACTGCTTACAAATGGTGGCCTGGTGGCTGTAAGTAGTAAATTGAAATAAATACTTGTGTAGTACAAAAGAAATACGCTTTATTTCAGTTCTATGATAATTTTTTTCCAGTGGGCTCTACAGTCAATCATTGCATAGTTGTGGCTCAGGTGATCACGAATGGAAAGAATTGTGGTGTGCATCCATTCATCGTGCAAATCCGAGATCTTAACACTCATGCGCCATTACCTGGAGTAAAAGTGGGAGAAATCGGGCCTAAAATGGGTTTCCAGACTGCAAATAATGGCTTTCTAGGATTTGATAACTACAGAATCCCAAGAAAGAATATGCTTATGAAAAATGCTCAAGTATTGAAGGTATTAGGTATAGCATTATCTAAATATTTGTACCGAGTTGATCTTTGGACAGATTAAGAACTATAAACAGCAAAATTATCTTTACGATTATATGACAATTATCATAATAAACAAAAACACGAATTCTAAAGTGAAAATAAGTTTCGAAAAGGTTTTCAATAGACTTGGATATAGAATAATCCTAAATATTTAAATGTTTCAGGATGGAACATTTGTAAAAGGTCTGAATGAAAAGCTGACTTACGGGACTATGGTATTGGTTCGCGTAAATATAGTATCTGACTGCGCATTCCACACTGCCTTGGCAGCCACCATTGCTGTTAGATATTCCGCCGTCAGACATCAGTCCAAAATCAAGTCTAAGTATGTAAATGGACCAATATTTACACTTATAGATAGGATAGATATATAACTTTCTTTATAGACTTAATCATATATTTGATTGAAAAGGTGAAGACAAAGTTAGATAGGTACGTACATTAAAGAATTTTGCAATTAAAAATTTGAGATGAACATTTTATTGAAATGTAATTTAAATTTATTCAATTAAAATGAAACATTTGGGTAACAAGTAGTTACACTT
This sequence comes from Parapoynx stratiotata, assembly GCA_910589355.1. Classification (NCBI taxonomy): domain Eukaryota; kingdom Metazoa; phylum Arthropoda; class Insecta; order Lepidoptera; family Crambidae; genus Parapoynx; species Parapoynx stratiotata. The sequence continues at coordinate 3,136,565 of OU342458.1, forward strand.
ATGACGCGTCAAAAACATTACATGATTTACTGGTTTTCACTGCAAATGGTATCGTCTAAATTGTTACACTTAACAACATCACTATTTATTTGATATTTGCATATCCCCATTTCCTACTGTCAACACATTTGAATTTAAGTATTAATTAAATAACTAAAGTCCAATTATTATCCGGAATTTTTCCAGCGAACCAGAAGTCCCAATCTTAGACTACCTCACACAGCAGGATAAGCTGTTCATCACAATAGCCAGCAGCCACGCGTACAGGAATGTCTTTAACTGGTTATGGGGCAATTACACTAAAGTTACACAGGAACTGACGCAAGGAAAACAGGACAACTTACCAGAGGTATAAGTGATGAAGAAAAATTTAAAATAATCCAATAATTTTAAATTATCTCTTTTGAAGTACTTTAAAGATACTTGTAGAATCTGTTACTCCACATCTTTATATTTTTAATTTCTTTTAGCTTCATGCTACGTCATGTGGCCTAAAGGCGACGTGCACGAGGGACGCCGGTTCATTGGTGGAGCAGTGCAGACTGGCTTGTGGCGGTCATGGATTTATGACGTCATCTAAACTGCCCATCATCTACGGGGTCACTACTGCTGCCATCACCTATGAGGGAGAGCAGACTGTATTACAACTGCAGACTGCAAGGTTAGATTAAATTCTGCTGATTTACTTGAAACTTAATTTACTTAATTCAATTCTTGAAAACCGTCAACTAATTGCGGCACTGCTTTAAAACTTTACTTGAAATAAGAAGTTTCCTTATTTCCTTGCTGAAATAACGAGTTTTAAGTCAGAGCAAGACATATATCTACTTATCTTTTGTTCCTTTTGTAAAACCATCAATTACGATCCATTAAGAGTCAAAAGGCGGAGATCAGCTGTAACTATAGTTGACACGATAAAAACTACTTTTAATAGGATACACTTTCAAGACTATTTACACAAAATTAATATTAATTTCCCCAGGTATTTAATGAAGGCATGGATATCAGCATTAGAGGGAAAACCATTGGCGCCCAGTATTGCCTATTTAGCAAGTCGTTTGAAGAAGGAAAGTAAGCGGTGGGAGAACACCCCTGAAGGAATCGTGAGAGGCTTCCAGGATGTAGCTGCTGGGTAAATCCAATAGTTTCTTTTTTATAAAATCTGCAATAACTTCCCATATTGCAGATTCCGTTAAAATCTGTATATTGCGGTTATATTCGGTCCTTACCTATGAAATTGGTGTTTTTTCTCACTCTTAATTATTTTGTCTGTAACTATTAAGATTCAGAGTATTCCTAAAAAATAATTACCTCGTCTAAAAATAGATTATATTTTTGAGCTCTTTTGATTTGCTTTGATAATTTGTTGTAAGTTTAATTGTGTTAAAATTGGACACGGAGACAACTCTTTTTAAGTGCCTCCCGAATACATCATTTTATTTGCATTCACTTAAAAACGATAAATAATTTTTATGAAGTGTGATATTACACATATTACTAAAGCTTGTCTAATGATAGATGCCAAATATTATTATCTTTGGACTTGTCGTTGTGAAGAAAACTGAAAAAAAAAATTTGTATGGAAAATGCAGAATTCCCCAAAATCACCAATTTCATCATAGTGCCTTATTATAATATCCACAGATATTCTTTTACTAAAATACTAATCAACAGATAAATTTTTCAGAAAAATAAAGACTGCTTTTGACACTATTCAAAAATTTGTAAAAAGTGGCAAAGATTATGAGGTCGCTTGGAATTTGGCTTCGGTACAACTTGTGAAGGCTTGTGAGGTATATAAACACTTAATTTTAGTTAAAATGACATTTTAATACTTACAACAATTATTTTAATTTTAATCCGGTTAACGAATTCCTAATGCACGGATTAAAACGAAATTGCACTAAATGTGTAATGATCCAGAATGAAATTATTATTATTTGCTTGTATTCGCTTGTATCGATTACAACCACAGTCAAAGCGCTATGTAGATGTACTTGCTAGAAGCGCTGAATTGAGCTGAGCGCAGTGAATTTCAACTCTAATTTGTCAGTTTTATAATTAAAATTCACTTTAAGTATAATAAATGTGACTATGTGTAATGTTGACGATTTTAAGTGCTAAGTTTAGCCTATGAAATAAAACTATTTTTGATTTTGATTTCTTTGTTGCGTTCTGTATTTTCTTCTTGAAAATTTGGTAGGACTTGTTTTCATACTAGTGCTTAAAATTTTCTTAGATTTGGCATTTTTTGGTGCATGGTTTCTGTATTATAAATCTAGCTTGATAGTAATTACATACTGTAATGTGGTCAGGTTTTCTGGGTTGCTGAGTAAAACTATTTTAATAGGTAATCACAACTTTGACTCGTACGCATCAAGCCTACCGATACCCATAGACTCTCACTGCATAGATCGAATAGGGATGTGCCATCCAACTAACGCTAGTGTTGTATGTACTCACACGGACATAAACTTAGGTTATTTATTCCACAGGCACATTCTCGGGCAATTATGGTTGATGTGTATTGGCGTGAGATTGTTCGTACATTGCCCTCTGTCTCCCTTAAGCTGGGAGAAGTATTAACACAATTGGCGCAGTTTTACCTGGTTTACTGGACTTTAGAAAAAAGTGGTGATTTGTTAATGGTAAGTCTATTAGTATTGTTTGTCTCAAATTAAAGACTATTGCTCAGTGATCGAATCGAAGCTAGTAAACCTTTTTACTATAATTCTTGACCAAGTTCTTGACTAGGTGTTGATGATGCTGATTGGTAACATTTGTGATATAAAAGATTTTTTTTTCAGTATTCAAACATTTCAAAGGATGACTTAGCACTGTTTAGAGATAAATATGAAGAATTGCTAGCTCTCATTCGACCAAACGCTGTCGCCTTAGTCGATGCTTACGACATAAGAGACGAGGTAAGGGTATATTTATTTTGTTTCACGACTATGCTATACAGCCTATAAAGTACTCTGGAAATGCATTTAAAATTAATTATTACGATCTTAGTTTATAATCAACCAGCAATAGCTGTGATCCCTTTTAAGGGTTTAGTGTAGAAGTATTTTCCTTATATTGTCCTGAAGCGGTGGTCGACAAAACATGTAATTTTTTACCCCCAGACCAAGAACATAGAACGATAAAAGTTATACCAACGGGACTACACGCGACGTACATTATGTAGTATATAGATAGTACTTACTGCTTGACGTTTCGGCTGGGTCACACCAACCGTGGTCACGTGCTGACTGGCGTGCGGCGTCGTCTGCTCGAGCGGACCCGTGATTCTTCTTCTACCCACACATTATTAATATCACAGTAACTTCGGCGTACCACACTAACAGTATCTGGGTTGGTTTGTAAGGGTACAGTCCGCGGCGTACACTTGTTAATCACTGGATTCCACACTGGATTGGACTGGATTGTTTTATATACAATGAAAGGCGAATTTAAAATCTAACATAGAACGATGATGAAGTATAAGATGCTTTTTCAAAATAGGTTCTGGATTCGACACTGGGTTCTTACGACGGTCGCGTGTACGAGCGCCTGATGGAGGAGGCTATGAAGAGCCCGCTCAACAGGGAACCAGTCAACCAGAGCTACCACAAATACATAAAACCATTAATGGAGAAAGCCAAATTGTAATTGGATGTCATGAAAGTAAAAATATACCACAATTGTCTTTGGTTTCGAAATTGTGAAATAATGTTAATAAAGCAAAATGTGATTAAAATATATAAGTATCAATGAAGGAATTGATTTGTGATTGTTGAGATTTCATATTACAGTTACTTAGATTTTTGAAAGTTGAATAATTATATTACTTATACATTTATATTACAGCTACGATTATCAGGCATTTTAACTCCTTGGCGGGCACCGCGATCCAAAAGGTTCGCAAACAATAGATTATCTATTGTGTCTCTGTTTGTGCCCGTTGACTAGTTACGTATTACCCAAGTACATACTTTTATTGACAATGTTATTTATAAACGGCATTCCGTGATTTTTTATTTTATGTTATCATGTGTTGAACAGTAAACAGGATGGAAAATATTCAAAATTGCTTAAAGAAAAGTAACTTGTATTTTAAAATAAACATAACTGCATTTTTTTAAAAGCTTACCCAAACCCGGTTAGGGATAAAATATAATAAATTTGATTTCATTACGTTTTACATGTTTAAGACCTAATGTTTCATAGAGAAATTTTATTTACAACAATGACTTAATCGATTAATGTAATCGCGAAGTAATTTTATTTTATTTTTTACTAATTCGATTCCCGGTTTGGGTTAGCTTTTTGAGAAAACTGAGATTACAATTATTGTTTTTAAAAAAAAAAAGTGTTTATTATATGTTAATTAAGCTATTTTTAACATTTAAAGTTCTTCCCCTCCAGGGCCCACAAAAATTTTCCACTTACAACTGTAAATCATAAAATTATATACTGCTGACTTTGTTGTGTCAAAATTATTAATTATGATAGTAGCTATTTTTGTTTTCAACTTATAAATCAAACCATACATACATATCAGACCTTTAGTAGATTAGACATGTAGCCGTGTTAGTATATACTCAACGTAGATACTTGTAATGTAATACAACGTGGGAAATGGTGAATAATATAAATGTTAATATTTTCTACTGTACTATTTACCTGTTTTTTGTACTTTAATAAATAAATAAATACCGTTTTTATATATTGAATTTATTATTTCAATCGAGTTTCATTTTGTCAGCTTTATTGTGGAAACATGCTTACACGAACTTAGAGCTTCTAAAGTTTTATAAGTTTATACTTCTTAGGCCCAATTGCGCGGTCGAGAGTTAGCACCTAACCCTGGGGCAAATGTATGGGCAAACCCTGGGTTAGGCGCTAACTAACGAACGTGCAATTGGGCCTTATTGTTTATTTGATTTCTTTTTACTAACAATATAAATTATGTAATAAGGAATTATGAATTTGAGCTTTTGAATGACAAAGACATAAAACCTGCACACGATGAAAGTCAGATGATCTGTCAGAGAGGATTATGAGAGAACACATTCACACACATACATGCAATCACGCCTGTAATCCCCGAAGGGGTAGGCAGAGTCCAAGGAGCACTGTGTTCCTTAACACCACATTTAGCCATACAAAAATTGGGTTTGGTCAGATGAAAAATCGTGAAAGACAATCACAGACCCAGGACCCAGGCTATTTTTATTATAAATATATACATGAAAGACGTGTTGCGCCAACTCTTAAGAAAATTGGAAAAAGCCTGGACAAAGAAGATGAAGAAATATTAGGTCCTTACCTATGAAATTGGTGTTTTGTATGGAGATTTTGGGGATGTCTGCATTTTACATACTAACATTTTATCAGTTTTCTTCACAACGACAAATCCAGAGATAATAATATTAGGCATGTATCATTAGAGAAGCTTTAGCAATATGTGTGTGAACATGCTTGATAAAAAATATTCATCGTTTTTATGTAAATGCAAATCAAATGATGTATTCGGGAGGCAGTTAAAAATAATTATCTTTGTGTCTAATTTTAACACAATTGGGCCCAATTGCATGATCGAGAGTTAGCGCCTAACCAATGGTTTGCCCATATATTTGTCCCAGGGTTAGTTGCTAACTCTCAAACGCGCAAGTGGGCCTTAAACTTCCAAAAAATTATCAAAACAAATCAAAAGAGCTCAAAAATATAGTCTATTTTTAGAGAAGGCAATTATTTTATAAGAATGTTCTGAAACTTAATAGTTACGGACAAATTGCTAAGACAGAATAAAAACACCAATTTCAAGCCCACCGCCTGTACCACTGAGTTTGAATAAAACTTATGTACAGTTCATTGTGAATATCGCTTGCCTCACATTGTGCCCGGTGCATGGCAACAGGCTCGCCACCTGTTACATGGGGACTTAACGTATCTGGCGAAATGTGGGTGTTTACACCTCTGCCTACCCCTTCGGGGAAAAGGGCGTGATGGAATGTTATGTTTTTGTTGAGGAGCTGTTGATTGTATATTGCGAACAGAATAGTCAATAGTAATTCGAACGTCGTCACTGTTTCCTTTGCAAAAAACTCATACGAGTGAGTAAATATTTTTACCAGGTACACAAAATTTTACTTTGCTTTCAATGCTCTAAAGATCAATTTTGCTTGTTTATTACAAATCAAAGTTACTTTAGAGTTACAGTCAATAGTTTACCTAATGTATTTTAAGACTTATATTTTGTCCTGTAACACTGTTTTGTCCTGATCACAATTACTGCACATTTAGTATTTAAACCTGCGAAGATTATATCGGTACAATATTTACGAACTTCAGTTGAAGGACTGCATTCGAAAGTAAAAGAGACAACATAAAATTTACAAAGAGATAAAAAAGGACGAGTGCTTATAATCAACGTCACACCTTTAAGTGGGGACATTATATTTGCTGTTCAGGATTTGAGTGACAACGGTGAGTGTCTACGTAGACCCATGTATTGTAAAGACTTAAGAGATCATCACGCATGCATATTCAGTTGTTTTTAGTTCGTAGAAACTGTACAAACTACACGAAGGTGGAATAGGAGTTAAGTGTGAATATTTGCTTTAAAATAAATATTGCTGTCAATTCCTTTAAAACCAATTTGAGTAAAGCTTACCTTCTTGATGACATAACTTCTAAATAGTATCAAAAATAACTGCGCTCACTGGATTGTTCAATGTCACCTATAACAACTTGACCTCTCTGACTTCTGCATCGTAATTTTGGAGTTAGTGTATATTAATCCGTTATTTATCTAATCATAATAGAGTTATAAATATATATTGCAATGCATTGCAACATACTGAATAAGGAGAAATGTGCTCCGCTTCATTTTCTGAGATCTACTGCTAGTAATCGTAAGCATAATTTTTTTCAATCGCTTCATTTAATTATTTAATTAGTTTTGGTACTGTTAAATATTTTACCTTTCACTACTTACTGTAATACGAGTATAATTAATATTTGCAATACTTACGTGTTGAGTTAAGCAATGTTTAAACATTTAAACATTCACTAAAAGATTTATGTTAATTTATTTCACACAAAAGACAATGCAGAGTTAATTAAATGTTTTAAAATTCGAAATCAGTTTGGTTCATTATCAGTAGCCACAAGCAAGCACTACTATTAGTTACCAACTTTCGTGTTCCAAGTTTTGGTATCAAATACAAACTTTTTAACTTTATACTTTGTAGAGAGAGACCTTTAAAAATATGGTAACCGAAAGAAAACATGAAATTAATGCTGATTTAGCAAAAGAGCGACAGAGGTGTGATTTCAACATACAAGAAGTGATGCACCTAATAGACGGCGGAGAAAAAAATACAATACAAAGAAAAAAAATTGGTAAGGAACACGATTTAACATTTTTTGGACCTCGTAAAATTATTGTATCTTTACGAATTTTACTTTACTACAGAGGACATTGCATTAAACTCTGGCGCATCAATAGATGTAGTTCCAGAAGAATATCTGAGCCCTAAGGAGAGATACGAGAATGCTGTTAGAAAGTCTTGTGTCTTTAGCAAAATTGTTAAGGAAGAATTGGTTGGTGTTACAGGACTTGAAGATCTTGGGTAAGTCATTAGAGCATTCTTATTTGAATAATTCATATTGATTTGAAATAATAATATTGTCTTGGAATCTCGAGATGCCATTCGGGACTTAAAAGGTTAATCGTGGAATCTAGCATAGACATTTATTTAATTTTAGGAGTCGTTATTATATTAAAATTTGCATTTCTGGTTTCATATTTGTGGCTGCTACGAGTACAAAGGACTAAATAATATAATCTCTAAGGAATAAGGAATACAATTTATCTTCTTTTAAGTGTGACTAAATTAATCTAAGCAATTTTTTAACATGAATTTCATACCGCGAATGAATTTGCTCTTTCAATTTATCGAGTTGCATATTTGAGTTTATGATTTGATTATCGGTGATAATGAAAAACAAAACGTGAACTTGTAAAATTTGAATATAGTGTAATGTTATTACATTCATTTACATTTACCTTGAGAATGTCTTTGTCATTTTTGGGGGCAACTCCCAATGTTAAGTCAAGATTAATAATAAAGAAAAATTTTTGGGGGTTGTCTTTTTTACACAAATCGTATTTCATTTGGTAGTTATCAAAATATTTTGTTTGGTTGCGTTGGTGTTTTTGGTAGTTTGGTTTTGTGGGCTTGAATCAAAACCTTTCTTTGGATATTGATCCCAAACATTTCCCTGTTAGAAATTATCTAACGAAGCTATAACTATTTAATTTCTTTCAGTCTTAATTCACCAGTGCTCAGGCGCATAGCCGATGCGTTCTTCAAAGAAGTTTCCCCGTTTCTGTTGCACTTCGGTATGTTCGTGCCGACAATCATAGGTCAATGCACCCAAGAACAGCAGTCGAATTGGTTGCCCCTTGCACTGGACATGCAAATCATCGGCACTTATGCACAGGTACAGTGGAATCGGTTGAAGTTGAGAATATATTTTCATTGCTACTTATAAATTCAAGTAGTCCAATATTTTTGCCAGTACCTTAAAGCAAGCAAGAAAAAAAAGAATTTACTATGCATATGGTAACTGTAACTTCAAAAGGTGGAGGCAGCGTCTAATCTCTTAAACCATTCAATAGTGAGAAAACCAGACACAATAGAAACATCTTTGTTTGCGAGCACGGGTGTTCGCGCTGACCCTCACAGCAAGGGGTTAAATAAATACAAGACTCAACTTGAATACACTCACTCATGAAATCTCTATGCTACAATAATCGACAATATTTTTTATAAAAACCCAAATTTGCAGACAGAATTAGGCCATGGCACTTTTATTCGAGGACTTGAGACAACAGCTACTTACGATCCAGATACGGAGCAGTTTGTGCTGCACAGTCCTAAGTTGTCTTCTTATAAATGGTGGGGAGGAGGACGTAAGATATCTTAATAATGAATAAAAAATCTCAAATTTTCTTTAAAAAAAAATGTTGATACCCTTTTCATTTAATTACAGTGGCTAATACCGTTAATCACTGTATCGTAGTAGCGCAGTTATACACCAAAGGCGTATGTTATGGAACCCATCCCTTTATTGTACAAATTAGGGATATGGACACGCATATACCTCTTGACGGAATAAAAGTTGGTGACATTGGTCCAAAGCTAGGGTTCAATACAGCTGATAATGGTTTTCTTGGCTTCGAACATTATCGAATACCGAGGGAAAATTTAATGATGAAGAATGCTCAGGTTTTAAAGGTAAGAAATTATATATATATATATATACTTATATATGCTTATATATATATATATACTCTTTATTGCATTTGAAAAAAAAAATACAAAACATATAATTACTAATATTGTTTACAATCGCGGACTTATCCCTAAAAGAGATGTCTTCCAGTCAATCCATGAATGATCATCAAATTATTGCCATATTAAGTGTTTGTAAGTATCTCCGTCATCGTAGAATTCTGGATAAATATTTGAGGCATTTGTTTTAAGAAAAAGACTGAAAGAGCAGTCATACATAAAAAAAGTTCTTCAAATATTAAATACATTTGATTTTTTATAGTATAAAATCGATTTCAGGATGGCACTTACGTAAAAGTGGCCAGGCATGGCAAACTAACTTACGGCACCATGGTCTTCGTTAGGGTAATGTTGGTGAATGAGATGGCTTTCAACCTAGCGAAAGCTGTCACAATAGCCGTGAGATATTCAGCTGTACGGAGGCAATCTCAGCCAAAACCGAAGTATGTATTACGACGATATAAAGGGTAGACGGTTTATCAGTCCTCCTTTTCCTAATTATCAAATCACGGATGCGACTTCGATAGTTTCATCTCGTCTCGCTTTAAATTGCTGTAATAAAAAGTGACAGGCATAGTGATTTTGTTATTTGATTGTTTTCCGACAATTGTGAATAGAGGGACTGATGGAAAATCTCAGAGATCACTGCTGCTAATTACCACATCTACGAGTATATGCGCCTATCTGAATCACCTAATTGTCCAGTATAATTTTGTCGCGATGCCAATGGTGTTCATAATATGAAACCAACCTTTTCTCTTAGTGAACCTGAACCCCAAGTTCTGGACTACCTAACTCAGCAGCACAAGCTGTTCATTTGCATCGCAACGTCACATGCTCTCCAGATTACTAGCTCGTGGTTATGGAATACGTTCACCGCGGTGCTGGCGGACATGAGAGACGGGAACACTGACAGTTTACCAGAAGTAAGTGTATATATGTTGCTTTTTTTATAATAAAGCCAGAAAGCATCTAACATTTCTTTGTATTTTTCACAGTGTCAATGTCTTTCCAAAGAGTTGAAAATTATGATTCATTGTTTTGATTTAAATTAATTACATTGATCATTGAGTTAGTTTCAAATGATTTGCCTTATTTCATTTATGCTCTTATACACAAACATGATTTCTTTGATTATACTTACATATGATCCTTTCTCTAATTTAACTGAAAATCGTATATCTTTCAGCTACACGCATTGTCAAGCTGCTTGAAGGCTATTAGTACATCCGACTGCTCGGCGCTGATAGAGCAGTGCAGGTTTGCGTGCGGGGGCCACGGGTATATGATATCCTCGAACCTGCCGTCTCTTTATGGCTTCGTCACAGCCACCAGGACCTATGAAGGAGACTACACGGTGTTATTGCTGCAAACAGCCCGGTAATAAGACAAAACATTTTGACATAATTTAGACGGATTTTTAATTTGCGTTAGTTCGCAGATGGATTTTATTATATTGGCCATCGCATTTGATTTCCACATTGGATACCAAAGTTTAAAATTTACTACTTTCTCATGATCAGTGGTTTCCCGCGGTTTCACCCGCGCGGTAGCCGTTCCCATGGGAATATCGGGATAAAAAGTAGCCTATGTCTTTTCTCAGACTCTACATTATCTGTGTACCAAATTTTGATTAAATTGGTTGAGTAGTTTTGAGTTACTTTCGCATTTATAATATCATATAATAAATAACATAGTACCGATTGTGTTTTGTTTTTGATATCCTTCAGGTTCTTAGTAAAAACGTGGGAACAAGTAGAAGCAGGTAACCCAGTGACTAGAACCCTCGCATATTTAACTCGTCAAGAAAACAAATTACCTTGGGAGAACAGTTCAGAAGGAATCATCAGAGCATTTGAAGCGGTTGCGGCTGGGTGAAATAATTTTAACTTTTACCTTATTAAATCCAATATATTAAAAAGACCCATAGGGTTTTTTTAAGAGAAACGCATATCTTTGATTAAAACATACTTACATTTGAATAAAAATATTATAACTTTTAAACTTATTCAACGCGATCGCAACCGAATGTTGCAACAGCATATTATTTTTTTCAGGAAAATTAAGGCTTGTATTAATAATATAAGGAAACATGTTAAAAACGGGAAGGACTACGAGGACGCTTGGCAGCTGACTACCGTTCAGCTCGTGGCCGCCGCCGAGGTATGCGGAAATTACCCGTAAATGCAATCTAATCTCCGGCTTTAATATTAGGTCCTTACCTATGAAATTGGTGTTTTGTATGGAGATTTGGGGGAATTCTGCATTTTCCATACTAACATTTTATCAGTTTTCTTCACAACGACAAATCTAGAGATAATAATATTTGGCATATATCATTAGACAAGCTTTAGTAATATGTGTAATATCACACTTCATAAAAATTATTTATCGTTTTTAAGTGAATGCAAATAAAGTGATGTATTCGGGAGGCACTTAAAAAGAGTTGTCTCCGTGTCCAATTTTAACACAATTAAACTTACAACAAATTATCAAAACAAATCAAAAGAGCTCAAAAATATAGTCTATTTTTAGACGAGGTAATTATTTTTTATGAATACTCTGAATCTTAATAGTTACAGACAAAATACTAAGAGAGAAAAAAAATAATAATTTCATAGATAAGGACCCAATACTTGTTTTTGACGCAAAGCAGCTTTTGTGCTCCTTCTCGATTAATAAGACAAGCAATGAAATTCCTAGCTACTGTGACTTTATATAATTGACGACCTAAGTGGTCTGAACGCCGGTCTCAAGGCGTCGCCATCTCGCGAGGTTCTGGGTTCGATCCCCTGGGGACAGATGCTTATGTGATGAATACAGGCATTTGTTCTTGGATATTTATATAAGTATAGTATATTTTCTGAATATTTATATGTATATGTCTATTTAATATATTTATCCGTCATCTAAGTAACACAAGCAGCATTAATTGTTTAAAATTGAGCTAGTTGATAGGTCTGTTTAAATGTCGAAGGGTATTTATTTGTTCCTACATTTGTCTTACTTTGTGTATCGGCGCCGATTTGTGCAGCGAAGAAGCCGCAAAAAATTTTGACGAATAAATCTCCATATTTGAACATTCGCCGAAGTTCTTCATAGAGGGGCTATCACATAAGTTAGAAACAAGAAGAAGAAAAACATTTATGAATTGATTATGGCTGCAGCTTTCTATATAAAAACAAAGCTACTTTCGCCATGCTCAGCCAGAATGGGAGACCCAAACTTTGTGATCTCGTGTTCCTTGCTTCATAGGCCGTTAAGCCGTTGGTCCCATTTCTATTGCAACACATCAATCCACATTGGGCCAGCGTGGTGATGTTACGGCCCATGGTGAGTGTTTCTAAATGTAGGAAGATATGTCCAGCAGTGGGACGTAAAAAGGCTGGTGAAGAATAAAGTATGTAAATAATGAAGATTTTCTTTCTTAGGCCCACTGCCGAGCAGTAATGTGCCGAGTGTACTGGAGAGAGACGGAGCGGTTGACAGCGTGCAGCAGCGCCAGCGTCAAGGCCGTCCTGGGCCAGCTCTCCGACCTGTACCTGCTCTACTGGGCTCTGGAGAGGAATGGCGACTTGCTGAGGGTTCGTATTAGATGATAGCAACAATGTGATGAGTGTAATGGAGCGAGACGGACTGGATGACTGCGTGCAGCAACGCCAGCGTCAAGGCCGTCCTGCGACAGCTCTCCGACCTGTACCTCCTCGACCTGGGCTCTGGAGAGGAATGGCGACTTGCTCAGGGTTCTTATTAGATGATATTAGTATTGTGACGAGTGTAATGGAGTGAAACGGTGCGTTGGACAACGTGCAGCAACGCCTGCGTCAAGGAGGTTCTGGGCCAGCTCTCCGACCTGTAACTCCTCTACTGGGCTCTGGAGAGGAATGGCGACTTGTTGAGGGTTCGTATTAGATGATAGCAGTAATGTGACAAGTGTAGCCAGTCGGAGCGGCGGACAGCGTTCAGCGTTCAGTGTTCACTTAATAAGGACTTAAATGCAATCGTCATCAGCCTATATACGTCCCACTGCTGGGACACGCCTTCCTCATGGAGAAACACATGAGGAGTATGTGCCGTAACACCACCACGCTGGCCCAATGCCTGGGTTGGTGGATCACAAATGCGACCGGGACCAACGGCTTAACGTGCCTTCCGAAACACGGAGGAGCTCTAGATCACAAAGTCTTGGTCACCCATCCACGGCCTGACCATGGCGAAATGCAATGATGCTGTAATATTTCGCGTAAAAACTCTTAGACTCCATGAATGATGATTGATAGGTTTCATATTAAATATTACCTGTGTGGTCTCTTTCCAGTTTACATATATTACCGAAGAAGACCTTGGGTATCTTCAACAGAGATATGAGCTGTTGCTGGCGAAGATAAGACCTAACGCAGTGGGATTAGTTGATGCCTTCGACCTAAGGGATGAAGTAAGTTAATATTTATAATAGTTATCACTAAATGTCCCGTGTTGGTCCGGGACACAAAAATAATGTACCAACTGCTTTTTTTGTCTAGCACATCGTAAAAGGCGACTAAAGGTCCGTGATTGTGTAGGCGATGAGCTAGCCACTTGTTACTACTCTTTCACGATTTTTCATCTGACTAAACCCAATTTTTGTATGGCTAAATCTTAAGGAACACAGTGCTCCTTGGACTCTGCCTATCCCTTCGGGGATTACAGGCGTGATTGTATGTATGTATCACTAAATACCTATTCAGTCCTAGTAGGCTGGGCCGAAATGTCACTTGTTTGATATCCATATTTCGTATTATATATTCAACTGAGTAAAAGAGGGTTATACGTCAAAAACTTCTGGAAAACATCTTAGAAAAGAGAAGATGATGAAGAAGCGAATTGAAATTAGGTAATTAAATATTTGTCGGAGAAATATGTCTAGCTTGTTTTAAGAAAAGCTAATTTACTTATTTTTCATGCAGATCCTAAGTTCGACCCTGGGCGCGTACGACGGTCGCGTATACGAGCGCCTGATGGAGGAGGCTATGAAGAGCCCGCTCAACAGGGAACCAGTCAACCAGAGCTACCACAAATACATCAAACCATTCGTGCGAGGAAAACTGTAGAAACATACTCAATAGTTAAATCTTTACAAGTCCTTGTTATTTAAAAAAAAGGTGTAATTGAAATATATTTTTCAATGTATTTGGTACCTAAAGGTGCGTACAAAGTATGTAACATAAATGACTAACACCCAGTTGCAGAAACGAACTTTAAAATTTAATGTCAGCATTATCTCTAATGCTCCATTAAATTTATTTATTAAAGTGTCAAAAGAACACCTTAGCGTAGTTTTACGTTGAACAAAACGACCCTGTCAATGCTAAAGAGACATTAGCTAGAACTGTTTTGTGTGACAACTCTAAATTTAATGAACTTTAAAGTTTTAATGTCTCATTAACAAATGTCGTCCTTAAAAAATCTTTGTGCAACTGAGTGTAAGTTATATAACATTGTTGGACATATCAATAGCATGTTATTACTACATCTTTCATAACATTCTGTGTCCACATTATCTGAAACATGTTATTTAGCAACGTTTTATAACATGTTATGTTACATAGTTTACGTAACTTTTTTATTTCGATAAATATATGCTATACATATTGGTGTGTTCTATTATTTTGTTTCCAGAATTTGTAAATTTGTTATAAAATTCTTGCTCTTAAAATGTAGGTGTTTCTGGCAATACAAACATACGAGTAACATAAGATTTTAAACATTCGCGTTGCATTGTATATAAAAGTTATAACACCGGGACAACACGCTGTAACACGCACGCGAATGTGCGGGTAGAAGAAGATTCACGGGCCCGCCTGAGCAGACGACGCCGCGCGCCAGTCAGCTCGTGACCACGGTTGGTGTAACCCAGCCGAAACGTCGAGCAGTAAGTAGTATCTATTGGGTCCTTACCTATGAAATTGGTGTTTTTATTCTGTCTTAGCAATTTGTACGTAACTATTTAGTTTCAGAACATTCTTATAAAATAATTGCCTCTTCTAAAAATAGACCATATATTTGAGCTCGTATTATTTAATTTGATAATTTTTTAAAAGTTTAATTGTGTTAAAATTAGACACAAAGACAATTATTTTTAACTGGCTCCCGAATACATCATTTGATTTGCATTAACATAAAAACGATGAATAATTTTTATCAAGCGTGTTCACACACATATTGCTAAAGCTTGCCTAATGATACATGCCAATATTATTATCTCTGGATTTGTCGTTGTGAAGAAAACTGATAAAATGTTAGTATGTAAAATGCAGACATCCCCAAAATCTCCATACAAAACACCAATTTCATAGGTAAGGACCTAATATATACTACATTTTGTACGTCGCGTGTAGTCCCGGTGTTATAACTTTTATATACGAGTAACATAACACATTCTCACGCCTCTTTCCCCGAAGGGGTAGGCAGAGGTGCTAAACACCCACTTTACAATATGCAATACAAATATGAAGTAATACACCGATTGATAACGTTTAAGTGTAACTGTAAATGTTAGTAAACCTCTTTTTTACCACCACTGTTACCTAAAATGTTTTGTGGTATATTTTATTTCAAAGCCCTTCCTTCAAGTCATTCGTTGTAACTAAATACTTACGACACTAATATGGAAACTGTTATTTGCCAAATAAAACAGTCCAAATTTGATTTATCAACCGAAATGGATTGTATGTGGTTCTTGAAATTGCAATTTTGCGTAACAGCTGATCATGTCTTTGTGGTGTACTTACACACATTTATTCTCTTATGCTTCTCTTTCTGTCTTATTCTCTTATGCTTGCAAAAATTATTCGTTTAATTTTATACTACATTGTATAGAATCTGCTGGATAATTAACCTTGACATTTTGATCGTACAATGACATTCACTACAACCGGTGCGTATGAGCATGAGTGAGTGAACAAAATAGTGAACATATGATTGCCTTATCATTGATGTTGTATTACGTAAGTATTTAAAAGAAACAAGAATACTTATGATTAATGTCAGCGAGCGGTGTTTATTATGTGCTGTGTGTTAGTGGTGAAGTTTAATTGAATAAATCTTCTACTAAATTCATTAAAATGAAAGTAAATATGGCTAGTACTAAAGTGAATGAGGATTTGGAAAGAGAAAGAACGAGGTGTGATTTTGATATTGAAGAACTTACTGTTTATTTAGATGGAGGGGCAGAGTTTACGTCGAGGAGGCGACACATCGGTATGTACCTTTCCATGATGGCCTTTTCTTTGGATGATTCATGTCATATGACAGCTGTCAAATAAAAAAAATGGTTCATATACATAAAAGCAACAAGGGAAGTAATTTATTGGGTAGCATTATTATTTGATCAGCCTCAAAAAGGTCTGCCGAAAAATTTAGAAATATTTGCTGCCTATTAGTTGCCAACTAATTAGTTATTTTAGCTGACCAATTATAATTTTTCGCTGACCTAAATTCTAATATTTTGCTAACCGTTTAAATGACACCCAAGCAAAAAATTTGAGCATTTTTTGCTTGGGTGTTATTTAAACGGTTCCATGAGTTTATAGAAAAAAATTTAATTCGAGGAAGTCTTTAAAAGTGAAATAGGTATACATAGGTATATGTGTGTCCTACTGGCGCCGAAGTATTAAAAAAAAATAAAGAGAGCTAATGAAAGAAAATTAATTTAAAAATAGAATACCTACTGCTGTTTATGACTAAAATTAATAAATTATAATACTTGAATGTTGCGATACAAGGTACCTATATGAGTTTGTTTACCAAAACTAAGTGGGGTCGGGATCCAATCTAACAAACGTCTTAGGCCCGATTTTTCAATCCTCAGATAAAACTATCTTGTCAGTCAAATGTTAGCTCTGTCCCTTTCTTTTTATGACTTTAGAAAGTGACAGTGATAGTTTTAAATGGCGGATAATTTTAACTGAGGATTGAAAAATCGGGCCTTAGTTAATTAAATACAATTATTACAACATAAAACTTTATCTGTAGTTTAAATTTCCGTCAGTTGTTATTGTTTTTGTTATTAAAATGATAGTAGGCACTGATATGAATATTATCATTTAGAATATCTCTTTGCAGGGATTATATAAAACGATAAGGTAAGTAAAAGGTAGGTTTATAGCTACTACGAATGGCAATAATAAAGGACCTTATCAAAATGATCATATTTATTTTTACAGAAAATAAAATATTGAGCATAAAAGGCATTAGAGATGAGATTCCAGAAGAATATCTTAGTCACAAAGAAAAATATGAGAATTCAATTCGCAAGGTCGTTTTATATTACAAGGCGATTCAAGAAATGGATGATCCAAATCTATCTTTTTTCGAAAAATTCAGGTAAAAGCATGGGTCTCCGCTGGTAACTAGTTTGGCCAACTTGCGCTAGATGGCAGCACATAACACAAAATATGTTTGATTACAACACACATCGATGATTTTATGGGATTTAAAGTTTTAGAATTTTTAATAAAAATCTATTATATATATCTAATTTTACGGTTAATATTATAAAAATTAGTAGATACTTAGTTCATTTTGAGACAAAGCTATTGTCTTATCTTTATGAGATTCAAATATGTAATGTTAAAAATCCCTGACAATTTAATTACACTCACTACTGATGATTTACTTAGCCTATTAAATTGTTTACTGTCTGCCCAGGCTCGCATATCGACAGACGATACAATGGGCAGTGTTCAAAGACAACAGTCCGTTTGGTCTGCACTATGCCATGTTCATACCGACGATAGTTGGGCAGGCCGATGACATGCAGAAGCAGTACTGGCTAACCAGAGCTAATAATCTTGAGATTTTGGGCACTTATGCACAGGTACATACATATTAAGCAGGACATAAGAATTTACGTCACAATTCCACTTACTGTTTGTTCTACTATTTACTGACTGTTCTATTATTGCATACAAAATCATGTTAAAACTAATTTTATGTCATAGACCAACTACCACAAGGTATACATAATGTAAACGCTCAGAGTAAACAGAACTGGAGTAGCCTTTGTCTAACATTCCCCTCTGCCAAATGCACAAGCATCGGATGCTTGCACGTTTAATAAAACTAGTTGAGCCGCCATTTTGACAGCCATAACATTGTAAACGTTGCGGCGAACAGAGCTCCCGCAAAAATGCCTGCCTGTGCTGTTTTTTGTTGTAAAAATAAATAGAAAACATCGAGTATGCTAAAAGATGGTGTCACCTTTTATTTGTAATTATAATTTTTAAGATTTCATGATTATTTACTTCATTATTTCATGTTTTAGAATTCTACGATTTCAAATTTCGAGCGCTAATCTCGTGGGGAGTACGGCTGTGACGTTGACAAAACGCACACCCCACGTGACTATTTTAAACGTGTGTGTGCGTGAAATTTAAATTTGTGTGTCGAATTATGCATGTGTGCATTTGTAAAAACGGCTGGCTTTGAGTGTAGTGGTAACCTCACCCCCCGCAAGAAATGACAGCAAAAAATGTTTGAGAAATTGACTAATGGCTACTCCAGTTCTGTTTACTCTGAGTGTAAACGTTAAGTGTGGCCAGTAATTGTAATTAAAAACGTACTTTTATTAAAAAATATATTTGATTTAGTCACGTCATAAACGATGGTTTTATTACAGTTCATTTGTGCAAATAATGAACCTCAAGTACTTTTATCTCTCACAAAGATCTGGATTGAGGCTGTAGGTAAATTGTCATATTAAATGTTTGGGAGCGTTTCAACTGATAATTTTTAATATTACTATACATTTATTTAAAAACGAAATGAATGTGATTTTACTCGTTGGGTGATGCTCTTCCAATATCAGTTTGAAGTTTTCTGATATCTGTTATATTTACGGAATAATCGCCTGGCCACACTTAACGTTCACACCCTGTAGGTTCATAAATTTATTTAAATTCAACACGTTGATAAACATGCAGACTGCCCAAGTTACGAAGTCTCCAAAACATAAAATATGGACTCGTAAGAATACCATCTGCATGCAATTCATAGACGGATCACAGTGCATTGCCAATTTGAAACATACAGGTACGTCCGTGTCTAGATAAGAATACTGATTTTTTAAATTTGAATTATCTCAGACAGAGCTAGGCCATGGAACTTTTCTTAGAGGACTTGAAACCACAGCCACGTATGACCCAGCAACCGAAGAATTTGTCCTGCATAGCCCCACACTTTCAGCCTTCAAGTGGTGGCCTGGGAATTGTGAGTAAAACATTCGTATAAGACTTACATAAGTAAGTATTCTTAGAAGTAGCCGCGAACTTTTTAACCTTTCAATGGTTAGAAAACCGGTGTTACCATAAACTACCATAGTTACTCGATATATTTCACAAATTTACGTACTTAGCTTTACGTTCAACTAGTTATCTTTATACCACAGTCAAAATTCTTTAATGATTTTTGGACCTCCAGTCCAAACTTATGGGCTTAAGTTATTTGTTTCTTGCTTATCCTGATATATTATTGGGTCCTAGTTTGTTAATTGCAAAATGAAAGGCATTTGCATGATGGTGTTCTTCATAGTTATTAATTAAAATACTTTCAAGAAATATCTCATTTTAGTGGGACAAACAGTCAACCATTGTGTGGTGGTCGCTCAACTTTATATTAAAGGAAAGCACTACGGTCTCCAGTCATTCATGGTCCAGTTGAGAGATGAGGATACACACGAGCCTCTCACTGGGATAAAACTGGGCGATATTGGTCCTAAATTAGGATACAATACTGTGAACAATGGGTTCCTGGGCTTTGATCATCATAGGGTACCAAGAGACCGGATGCTTATGAAGCATGCTCAGGTTTCGAAAGTAAGTAATATAATATATTATACATAGATGGCATGTAATACTAGAAACTTTCGAGGTTCCGTACTAAGAGTTTATATTTTTTTAAAGGTATCTTTGGTATTTTTTTCAATAGAGCCAACTACTAGTAATCGTGTTTCTAATCAATATGATTTATAGAGTAAATCATTAAATATTTTGCATGTAAATTACATAATCATAGCTTTAGTAATAACAATACAGCAAGGGAACCAATGAGCGCAAATATAGCGGTAAAAAAAGGTCGGAGCACTCTTATGGTCAGTGACAAAATCGAAGTAATCACAAATTGTTCTTTATAAAGATCATTGAATAGATAAGAGTTATTTTTTTAAACTTCCTACAATTCAATAGTAACAACTTTAATATAATGAAACTTTATACAGCACGCATGTATCTTGAGAGTTAAGCCGAGGTTTCATTCCCATATTTCGCTTGATATTTTTATGAAGTTATAATTGAGGCCAGAATTTCTGGTAAAGATGATATCTGATAATACATGCGCTACTAATGTGAGATTATGAAGACAATCTATATCTATATTTTAGGATGGGACATTTAAAGCGTCAAAGAACAGCAAGCTGACATACGGCACTATGGTGTTCGTCAGGGTGACAATCGTTATGAATGTAGCCACGACCATGGCAAGGGCCGTTACTGTGGCCGTCAGGTACTCGGCTGTCAGGAAGCAGTCACTGCTGAGACCAAAGTAATTATAGTTAATTTTGTTTTTATGAAAAAAAGAGTTTGTCTTGTCCAACATTGTTAAATATCCTTGTGAATATATTTTTTTTTACATATTGTTATTTCTTAATGTTCTCCCATTCTCAGTGAACCCGAACCCTTGATAATGGAGTACGTAACTCAGCAACATAAAATTTTTATCGGCATAGCTTCTTACTACGCGTTCAGTTTGACAGCTAAATGGTTGTGGGATATTTTTGCAAAGGTTACCAAAGATATGGAAGCTGGAAACCTACAACAGCTACCTGAGGTTTGTAAAATGGAAACATCCCTGCACACATCCTTCACTTTACCTACTCTTATCACTAACTTCATAAATGCCTTTGGTGGATTTGACCTGGCCCTTGATTTGGTATTTTCCATGTTCTAGCTCCATGCTCTGTCATGCTGTCTTAAGGCGATCAGCTCGAGCGATTGCTGTTAAATATAATTTGTTAGGGCATTTAAACCCTGTCTTCACCATTAAATTATATTTTTATATGGAAGTCACTAAATTAAAACACTTACATCGTAACCATCTTTTATTGAAGAGAGAGAGTTCCATTTCATATATTAAATGATAACATTGACATTATACAGAGAATAGGGTGTGTTCCTTTATTATAATTCTAACACCCCCCCTCGATTAAAAGTTTACATTACTTTTCATCGCAATGAATCTATATAATGAACAAACAAACACAAAGTTCAAGTTACTTATTTTAATTATAAATTTAAAAATTTTAAGTTAAAACTCTACAATCAAATTTTAATATTATAGTTTATGAATTTAAGATTTAATTTTCATAAACAATTTTACAAATGCAAAAAACAATCACTTATACAATTTTCAAGTTATTTTTCATGAAAGATAATTTATCATTTGTCAAAGGCTTTGTTAACAAGTCTGCGAGATTATTATCCGTATTTATGTACTCAACCTGTATGATATTATTTAAAATCAGATCTTTAAGAAAATGCTTTTTGATATCTATATGCTTGGTTCTTTTACTGTTTTCAAATGATTTAGCTAGCTGAATAGCACCTTTATTGTCCATTAATAACACACACTTTACATCCCTTTTTAGTTCACTGTTCAGTCCATTTAAATCACTGTAAAGTCCCTTGATATACAACAAATCACATGCACTAGAAGCTCCAGCAACATATTCGGCTTCGACTGTAGACAAGGCAACGCATGGCTGTTTTCTGGAGAACCATGCCACTGGGTTGCCATTGTAAAGAGTTATTGAACCTGATACACTTTTACGATCAGATGGATTTCCTGCCCAGTCAGCATCAGAATATGTAGTCAGCTCCATAGTTTTACCTTTTTCAAAAAGTAATCCAACATGTATTGTTTGCTTTAGGTAACGTAAAACTCTTTTTGCTTGAGTCCATAAGCTTATAGTTGGTTGATCTAAAAATTGACTTAAGTATGAAGTTGCAAAACATATATCAGGTCTGGAAACGGTAGAGACAAACATTAAGCTTCCTATGAGCTGTCTGTAAGGAACATCTTCTATAATATTTTCAGTCACATCATGCTTATAGCCTTTTGCTATAGGTGTGTATGTACCATTACATTCCTTCATATTAAAATTGCTTAACATTTTGTTGATCTGTCTTTTCTGAGTTATTTTTATACTATTTCCATTTCTTTCTATTTCCATACCTAGAAATGATTTGGGGAAACCAAAATCTTTAACATTGAATTCCTTTTGTAAATCTTTAACTATTATGTTTATATCTTCTTCTTTTCCAATTAATATTATATCATCCACATAAATTATTAACCATACTTGTAATTTTGATCCTGTATATAAACAAAAGTCATGTAATGATCTTTCAAATCCTTTTCCCTTTATATATTCATTAAATCTTTGGTTCCACACTTTAGGACTTTCTCTTAATCCATATAAACCTCTATTGAGTCTTAAAACCTTATTCTTTTCTGTTTTTATTCCTTGTGGTGGCAATATGTATACTTCAGACTCTAATTTACCATTTAAAAAAGCTGTTGGAACATCTAGCTGGCGTAAAGCCCAATCTTTCTGTATAGCCTGTGCGAACAAGGTTCTCACAGTTGATGTTCTCGCTACTGGTGCATAATTCTTACCAAAGTCTTCTGGTTCTTTAAGCTGAAAACCTCTAGCAACCAGTCGTGCCTTCTTGACACCATTTTCTTTAAGTTTAAAAATCCATTTGGCATCTATTGCCTTCTTATTCTTAGGTAAGTCTGATTCTGTCCATGTATTCATTTTAACAAGAGCTTGTATCTCAGCGTTTATAGCATCTTGCCATCCATTATGCATAGCATCATCATAACTTTCTGGTTCTTCTCCTTTACCTATTAAACAGTATGCTTCATATACTTCAAATTCATTTAAATGGGTAGGTTTCTTTATTTCTCTTCCACTTCTAGAAGTGTATTTTTCTGAATTAATTTCTTCTTGATTTTCCTGATTATTTTCTATATTATCTTCTATCTCAATTTGAATTTCATTACTTTTTATTTCATTTCGTTTATATTGTTTATCTTTTTCTTCTGTGTATTTAAAGTCTGTTTCATCAAATCTTATATCTCTTGTACATATTACATTATCTGTCACCGGGTCCCATACTTTGTAACCAGTTCTTGAATATCCAACCATCCTCACTGGGGTAGCTCTTGGATCCAACTTGTCCTTCTTAGGTATATTTACCATCCAGCCTTTACTTCCAAATATTCTTAATTTATTTAGTACAAATTCTCTTCCAAATACTTTTGCTGGTATTTTAAACTGTATAGCTTTAGATGGACATCTATTTACTAAGTAAGTTGCTGTCAGCACTGCTTCACCCCATAGATAACGAGGTAAGTTTGATTCATCCAATAATGTCCGGGCTTTATCATATAAAGTTCTATTCATCCTCTCGCTTTTGCCATTCATTTGTGGACTGTAGGGTAAAGTATATTCTAACTTGATACCTAAATTCTGACAGTACCTTTTAAAATGATTTGATGAGTATTCACCACCATTATCACAGCGTAATCTCTTGATTTTTATTCCTTTTTCTCTTTCTATTTCATTGATGTAATTTATAATATTATTTTCTGCTTCTGATTTATGTTTCAACAGGTATGTTTGTGTGAAATGGGAGTAGTCATCTATAATGGTCTGAAAGAATTTATGACCTTCTTTAGTAGGAACCTTTGCCGGTCCTGCTATATCTGAGTGTATGAGTTCACCTATCTGACTTGATTGACTGTATGTAATTGGTTTAAATGGCAGTCTTGTACTTTTATTAGTCATGCATGTATCACAAACATTATCATCCCATTTTAATTTCATAATATTTAATCCTTTCCTGTTCAGATGGCCTAATCTTCTGTGCCATATATTTTTATCTTTTTTCTTATTTATATAATGACAATGATTTTCTTCTTTATTTTGAAACAGTGTAAGTATATATAATTTTCCTTTCTTGCAACCATAAAATGTACTTTTTAAATTAAATATTTTTACTTTTTCATCTTTGAACTCTACTACATAACCTCTTGAAATTAATTTCTGAACTGATATTAAGTTATGACTTAACTTCTCTACTATATGACATTCAATTGTAATTGTATGTAATTTCTCATAAAACAAAGTCAGTTTTCCTGTTTTCTTAGATATGATTGACTCACCATTTGCTATTTTTATCTGTATTTCTTTCTCTAAATATTCTATGTCATACATATATTGTTCCATATCTTCCTTCACATAGTGGTGCGTAGCACCTGAATCAATTACAAACTCTTCACTTTTATTATTATTCTGCGATGTTGCAGCCATAAATATATTATTATTATAATTGTTACTATCTTCTTCTTCATTATTTTCTATTTCTGTGTAATTTGCTTGCCTTTGACTTGTCTTATAAAATTTTCCTCGACCTCTGTAATATTTATTGGTGATTCCTTTAGGTTTCTTACACTCATTTGATTTGTGCCCTTTTCTGCCGCATGAATAACATGTCAAAAAACTTTTAGCTTCATTTAGTGTTTGTTCCTTCTGTCCATAATTAGATTTTAATTTGAGCTCTGCGTCTAAGAGCCTTGACTTCACTAGCTCCATAGTTATGTCCCCCATTGTTTCTAGAGCAGTAATTACAATATCATATTCAATGGGTAAGGTTAACAATAAGTGGCAGACTTTGTCGGACTCATCTAATTTAGAACCGCTGGCTTCCAAGTCAGTGACTATAGTATCGAATTTCATGAATTGTTCTTGGAGGCTTTCTGAGAATCTGCATTTCATCGTAAGGAGCTTTTTCCTTAAATGCAACTTATTAAAGACGCTCTTCCTCTCCAATACTTCCTCCAGTTTTATAATCATGCTCGCTGCAGTACTACATGATTTTATAATTTCTAGGTGCGAGTCGTTTATACATTGTACAATCAATGATTTAGCTTTAGCATCCTTTACTTCTTCGTCTGCATCAGTTATTTTTTGCTGTGTCAATACTTTACTGAGCCCCTTTTCCTCTAACAAAAGTTTTACTCGAAATTTCCAGTTGGAAAAAGTGACGCCATCGCCCAATTTTACAAAACTATGTGTTATCGATCCAGATGCCATTTTCTTTATTTACAGAACCACGCTCTGCTGTTAAATATAATTTGTTAGGGCATTTAAACCCTGTCTTCACCATTAAATTATATTTTTATATGGAAGTCACTAAATTAAAACACTTACATCGTAACCATCTTTTATTGAAGAGAGAGAGTTCCATTTCATATATTAAATGATAACATTGACATTATACAGAGAATAGGGTGTGTTCCTTTATTATAATTCTAACAATTGCGCCGCTATGATCGAGCGGTTCCGCCAGGCGTGTGGCGGGCACGGCTATATGATGTCGTCCAACTTCCCGCAGATGTACGGAGTCACCACCGCCGCCTGCACTTACGAGGGAGAGAACACTGTCATGCTGCTGCAGACTGCAAGGTGAAGTGTGTTATACGTACCGATTTTGACGAATTTTATGGTGGTGACTTGTACGCCGGTTTCAAGGTATCAAGGCTGGCGTGTAATGAACAAAATAATTTGTCATGTATATTTATATTTTTACTTAGTATACTTATTTATGAGTATATATTATATGTATACCATCACCTACTAAACATGACACAAGCATGTAAGCGTAATTTGAACTCCTTGATTGCTGTGGAGTAAATACATAAATTATTCTATGAGTAAGTATATTTTTATAATAAAAATTATATTTTATCGTTTTAGGGCTCTAGCAAAAGCTTGGAGACAAGCTAAAAAGGGAGAAAAGTTGCTTGACACCATGGCTTACTTGTCTGACAAGGACCCTTTCAATAAATGGGACAACTCCTTGGAATGCATTAAACAAGGCTTCCAGAAAGTCGCAGCTGGGTAATTATTTATTTTACCACGTTTTTATTAACTCACTTTCTTGTTTGTCTCCTTGTTTGTACGGTTGAAATCTTGTAACTCAATTTTGAGGAATAGTTCAGAACCCGGTGACAATGCAACTTGCAACTATTTTCAACTTTATACGAGCACTTTCAGGTCGAAGTTTTAACAATTTTTCAGGTTTTGTATGGAGACTACGCGCAGCGCCATCTATTGATTGGTGTTAAACAATAGATGGCACTGCGCGTAGTTAAAAATAATAAAAAAATAATATCACGATAATATCACGACACAATAATATCAATAATATCAATATAAAAAAATCCCACGTTTTTAAAAAGAGGAAAATAACAACAACTAACCATGCGGAGCTGAACGAGGGGTCGCTCAAAACGTGGGGGCGCATTTTTGCAATTTACCCTTACTAAAAAATGCCATGTAGGTATTTGGGGCACGTTTTGATTTGAGTGATTCTTCGTTCAGCCTTTTATGGTTATTTGTTGTTTTTTTTGCTATTGTTAAAAAAGTGTGGTTTTTAGACTTTTAAGCTAATATTTTAAAAATAAATAAACACTAATAATAATCTTCACGTCAATCAGTCAAATTGGCGGTCAAGCACCCCAATGACAAATTTATCAAAAATATGCGGGGTCATAAATCACTTGGGTCAATAGTGAGTATGTAGTAATTGTCATTTGTTTGTTATTATGTTTATGTGAACTTCATAATTTTGTGGTAGTAAATAATTTAGTGTTGTGAATAAACAATTTTAAACTATTATAGAAAGTTGTCTACGAGCATGTTAAATTTTGAAAAGTATCAGAATGAAGGCCTGTCGACTGAAGATGCTTGGAACAAAGCTTCGGTGCAACTGATTGCTACAGCTGAGGCAAGTAATTCTTAACAAGAAATAATTTTACATTAATTAATTTATTTTAGTTTATTTTATTCGGATAGCTAACAGCAATATTCAACAACTTAACATCTATATTAAAAACTAAATGCCAAAAAAAGCTATTACTTTTAGCCATAATTAAAAAAGAAGAAAGAAAAAAGGAAATAGCCTAAAAACTAAAAACAAGGCCACCAAAACCAAGGCAGCCAACACATTCACACACATTGCTGCTCTAGTAAAGCTTTTTGATGCTAAGGATACTACCACAAAATACGTCTACATTAACACCAAGTCCATTATACAAGTTGCAAGATCTAATAATAAATTTAAAACGAGTAAATTTAATAATGATTATATAAAAAAAAATGTTGCTAATGAGATTGTTGCTCATGTAGAAATTAACTCTTGGAATCTTAAACGCAATCCCAACAAAGGTAAAGAAATAAATAAATAATGCATAATTCCAGGCCCACGGTCGTGCGGTAATCCTGTCAGTGTTCAAGTCCGAAATAGACAGAACTATAGGTTCTCTCTCTGAACCTCTGCAGAGGGTTCTCCGTCTGTTGGTCGAGCTCTACTTCTACTATTGGACTCTGGAGAAACTCGGAGATTTACTTCTGGTAAGATTTTTTAACTATAGTAAAATAGGAAAGGGTTGTGAATATTGCTCTCTTCACATTGTGCCCGGTGCGTGGCAACAGGCTCGCCACCTGTTACATGGCGACCTAACATATCTGGCGAAATGTGGGTGGTAACACCTCTGCCTACCCCTTGAAAAGCGCGATGATGTGTTGTGTGTGTAAAAGAGGTATGATAGTATTTCAATTACCATTTTATTTTTTCCATTATAGACAGTTTATTAAATTAATGTATATGTAAAGTGTTGAAAACAAAGATTAAATTGGCCCAACCATTTCAAAATATGATAATGGTCACCTTGAATAGGTGACACTTAGTTCCGATTTTGGCCACCGAGTCCGATACTGTGGCACTGTACTTGCGATATCTACGTAAAAGTATATCTGTGATCCTACTCGATGTTTATAAGCATTTTTATAGTAGGTTCAAAATAGCAAACATCCCTAATTCAATATAGGAACGAAAAAATATTTAAAACTGTACATAATTCAACAAAACAGTTAATGAGCGCTTTTTTTTATAAAAAAGTACTTTTTGCGAGTTCCATTTTATACCAAATTTACTATAGTCGGCAGTATTTTTTGCTTCTTGTATTTGATGAACGGTGGTCGTTATATCATATTTTTTACATTAAAAATATTCAATCTAATGAAGTTGAATGTATGTTGATCAAATGATAATCATTTTATACTGACAGAACATTTTGCCTTTATGGTTACAGTTTGCTGATAGAAATAAATAAAAACCGCTACTTTATAAAAAAGCCAAGCGCAAAAAAGAATCAAAATAAGTAAATACATAATGAATCTTCTTTGTCCGTATTTGAACGTTATGGTTACGTTAGGTTTTATATTTTTCCGACGTTTAACTGGTTTATGCTTTTAAGTTTAAAAAGCTCGCACAAATTTAAGAAATTTTTTCAACACTCATACATGTAATTAGCCCTAATTGGACATCTCACGCGCAGTAACGCACGCGCTTGTGATATTTTCTTTATTCAACATGTTAAGCAGGGTTTGGTGTTTGTTAGTGGATAATGCATTCGCTTAGAGCACATGTGGAAACTGTAAGAATTTTTCGCCTAATTGCAACTACTACAAGGTTTCAAGTGCTCAGTCACCAGAAAAATATGACTTTTTTATTACTTTGTCATTCGAAGGTTGATAGCAAATTACTTGATTTTGCAGCATTAGATTCTAGAATCTTTGCTTTTGCTATCTATGACTATTTAAGTACCTTGTCGTTTTATTATATGGAAGAATTACGACCTTCAACGATTTAAAAAGAGAGCGTATTCCCTTCTTAAGGGTCGGCAACGCATCTGCAACTCATCCGGTGTTGTAGATGTTTATAAGAAAGAGTTGCAGTTGGCGATGGACACATACCATCACATACGGTAGTCGTCGTGGACATCATTGGGGGAGGCCTGTGTCCAGCAGTGGACGTCTATAGGCTGATGGATGAATGCATGCCCATACGTTCTTCAGAGTCGATTTTATTAGATATTCATTAAAAATTGCATCGATTTTGAATGAAAGAATATGGAAGGACAGGACGATATATTAAATATTTTAGCATATTTGTTGCCAAGGAACTGATAGAAGTATATGTATATTAATTAAAATTTGAATGTACGGTTAGTTTTATCACAGTTTGATATCCTGCCGGTAGAATAAATCTTCATTTATAGCCACGCTATAAATTTCTAATCAAGAACTATGATATCGCAAATAATTTTTATAAATTAATAAACTAGTTTCGATGCAAATTTTCATGTTATTATGGTTGAAAAAAAAAGGAAAGGAAATATTATTTTATATTTTTCATTTTATGACTCTTATTAGCCTCATAACAAGGTTTAATGTCGGTTTTATGTTGAAATTTGACGCTAGAATACTAGTATAAGTTACTATGAAGCTAGGATAGACCGCTTAAATTTTTAATTTATTATGTGGTCTAATATTTTTGGGGAAAATCTTAATTTTATTATTTAGATTAATAAAGAGTAGCACTTTTTTAAACACAGAATTTACAGATCTTGCCGTTGTTAATTATTTTTACCTTTTTCCAGAGAATGTTTTTGAAAAGGACGTGTCTATCACATATTCGTTTATTAAGAATATAATTATATTTTTTTCAATTATATTCTTTGTAAATTTGTAATATTTGTACATTTGATTTTTTCTCTAGACACCTTTGAAGAAGTGCCTGCGTAGGAAAATATTTTAAGAGTATATTAAAAGTATCGAGTCAATAGGTGTTAAGTATGTTTTTATTTAAAAATGGTGCTAAATAATATTAAAATATTTAAAAAAAATTATCAGGTGTTCTATTCTGTATATATTTGAATTAATAAAACATTAATCAAATATTAAAAGTTGTTTATGTTAATAATTTTTCAAATAACAAAAAATTTATGTTTCGTCATCTGCAACTTTAATAATATTCTCTTCTGCAAGCACGAAGGCGAACGATAATTTTGATTGATTAATTTTCGTAGTAGCTATGAAATAAAATCGAACCTTTAAAGTTAGTCATTATTGAGTTAGAAAGGTTTTTTTATGATTATACTAAATTGATTAATAAAAAGAAAACGGTAACAACTATAGTAAATATAATGTGTTTTAAATTAGTTGGTGTTATATTTCCTAAAAATATAGTTTTATAAGGTTTTATGAGTTTTTTGATACTGACTTCAAGTTGATCAGTTATTCCACAAATGTTTTTTTTTTATATTTTTTGGGAAAGCTGCCACAAATTTACTAGGAATATCTTGCTATAAAATATTAAAAAAAATATATTAACGAATTAAAAAGATTATGATTGATTATTAATAAGGTAAATATATAAATGCTCTGGGTCTCAATGGTTCTAGCAACAATTCATTATTCAAATAAATACTATTAGTCCTTTTTCCCAGTGAGGTTGCCGCAGAAGCTCTTCATTTGCTACGATTCTGTATCCTGGCAATCGACACTTCGAATTTCATTCATGAATAAAAACAATAGGTCAATCGAATTTTCTCTTTACCCAAAAGTAAGCGAGTAAAAGACATAATTTACTTGTGTGCATAAAAAACCAGAAGCAATGGATTTATGTCAATACACAAATATATCGGGTCGTCACACAGGATGCACAGCAACGTGCCTTACTTTGTTTTTATAGAACATTTTGTTTTCATTGAACTTCTTAGAGGGAGTCAACAGACGTTCCTTAGTAACAGGCAAAAAATACTTATTAGAAATACCCCTAGTGTATGTTTTCATTGTAAAAAACTAAACCTTTTTAGTTGCGTTAAGAATGTCAATTTCTATGGGAAACGTGAAAAGCGCCCCTAGGGGAAAGTAGTTGAAATCATCCCATAGAAATTGAAAATGTTAACGCAATTAAAAAGTTGAGAACAATAAAAACCTACACACCTTCACAGATAAAAGTTAAACAGTTGTTTTATGACCATTTTAAGGTGACATTTTGTATGGAAATGTCATTTTAATCAAGTGTTAAATGGAATGGTACAACTCAGTCTATCCCTTCTGTGATACAGGCGTGGAAATATGAATTAGTCTATTACTTTTTTATTCGCATTCTATTTTTAAATTACGTGTTTATTGCGGGTCAAACCACAACCCGTAAAGGTCCCAGTACTGTTAGGTCGGGTCAATAGTCCGGAGCAAAAACTAATGTGAATGGTTGATCCGCGAATTATCGATAGAGATCAATAAGGACCGGTTTGCGGGCGAACAATAAAGAGCCTAGTCAGTATGAAACATTCATGGAATAGTAGTTACGAGTATAAATAAAGTGGCATGTTAGTTATGTAACAAGAGGTCGCCATTGCCGTGCTCTGATACATACATACATACATGTAATAACGACCATATATTCAGATAATTACAGGGTTAATCAGAGATTAGGCGAAAGCACCGCAAAAGCAGTCCACTGCCATAGTCCGCGCTTCAACAAGCAGTGACTGCACTCAGCGTGACAGGTGGTGAGCCCGCCGCCTCTATAAGCTATTGGATGTTGTGCAGTTCTAAGCATTAGTCGCCTTTTACGACACCCAAGGGAAGAGATGGGTTGGTAGTATTATTTTAATGAACCGCTTCCACACGACTCACACGACGCAGTACTCTGATGCAGGCAGATATTTGTACGATGGATAATTTAAACATGTCAGGTGAAATGTCACTGCTTGGTGGCGAAGTGGTTAGTGCGCTTTGGCCTTCGGTTGAAAACAAAGCTACCTTCGCCATGGTGAGGCAATGGATGGGTGACCAAACTTTGTGATCTCGAACCCCTTCGTGCTTTGGAAAACATATCAAGCCGGTGGTCCCGGTAGCTCTTGCAACCGTTTCTAGCCACCAACCCGCATTTGGGCCAGCGTGGTGGTGTTACGGCCCATACTCATGTGTGAGTGTTAACATCTCTGTTCTTCGAAAATAGTGGCGTGGTGACTGGTGATATATTTTTTTTCCATATTTGTAATATTATTTTTGTGGCAATTTTTTTAGCTATCAAATAAAGAAGCCACAATAACAAAGATTTCGACTTTTCCTTGGCATGTCGAAATACTTCGCACTACAAGTTAATACATCAATGTAAGCCTTCTTTTGTTGTAGATTGTAATAATTGATATACTGTGTATCTACGCACTGTGCTAAACAATTATAGTCTTAGTTGATTGGTGTTGCATTTACTATAAAAATGAGAGCAGGTCAAAACCTAGATTAGGAGATTAGCCCGTATTGTCTATGAAATATAGTTTTTTTGTTTTAAGCAACAGTAGAAATCTGATAAGTTTTTTTCTCATTTCCTAAAACAGGGGACAGTGGTCTAGTTTTGTCTATATTGAACTAGATTTTTATTAGTAGGTTTTAAGTGTAAGTAGCTACATACTAAATAAAAAAAATTGTCTATGTCAATTGCAGAACCAGGATCAAAATAGTATTTTTTCTGAAAAAAAAAAATTTTAATTTTTTTTTTCATTTCGAATTTATATGGTATACCTAGCTACTTTTATGTTTTTGTAAATTCTATACACCATTATGGTAATTATCATCAAAAGTTTCTTTTTGAAGTTACACATATAATACACGATTTTTAATTCATTTATAGAATAATACATCCAGAAAACTCAATGAGTGATAAATCAAATTGTTTTAAATTGCAATTTCCTGTATTTGCCAGGTGTTTGCAATGATTATATGGCTTAATTATTTTAAACTGGTCTCAGTCATAAAATGTGATACACGTGATAATCAAAACAGGTTGCGATTCTCACGAGCTTATTAAGTAGTCTGTTTTCGTGTTCCATAATGGCTTGTTATTATTTGGTTTCTATAAGAGTCTTATACTTATTTGAAATGTGCTTAATGTACCTATAATTTATTGGAATTTTTTTCTATGAAAAATTTGCCACTTTAGCAATTGACAATTACAAAACCTCACAATGATAATAAAGAAAGGCACAATCGAAACATATATTGTTATTGTCTGCGAACACCGGTGATCGCGCTGACGCTGACGAGGGGTTAAGAGTTGCTCTTCAATGGCCTATTTGCAGAAGTTCAATTAGATATTATTTATTTATTGTTGCAGAAGTTCAGACTGTACACAGACACACACGCGCACACGCAGACACACACACACACACACACACACACACACACACGAGCTATTATCTCAGTATTGGTAGTTATTTATTTATTTAATCTTTAATGTCCAAAAAAAAACACTTGTACATAAAGCGGACTTAACGAAAGTACATCGCTCTCTCGCATTCAACCTTTGAGCTAAACAGAGATTCAGAGTGGGGGCACTAAAATCCAAACAAGTATCAAACTAAAATGACTGTTAATGAATTAAATAATCATATACTACGTAGGTATACTATAACTTGAACAACATACGTTAAAATAACACACTACATATTTAATAACGTATAATTATTAATACATAAACTATATTATACATTAATACAATAATTATAATTATACACTACATACACTACCTATATAGATGATTTTAACAGTTATTTGTTGCTACTTCTCAGAAGATACTCACGAACCTTAACTTTAAATAGGAATAGGTAGTTACTTTTAGAGTTATTTTTTGTTCCATAGTTTACACCGTTGAGCCAGAGCGACGTGGATCAACTCCGGCGCAGGTACGAAGATGTGCTGGAATGCATTCGGCCGAATGCTGTGGGTCTCGTCGACGCCTTTGATTTTAGAGACGAGGTAATTTTTTATTTGGTCAAATAACACCTAACATCAAAATATCTAACTAGTAGTCATAAAAATGAATAGGAATGACACAAAGTACAACAACAAGTACAACTTACTTCGAACTTCCTCAACAATTTTTGCACTATAAAGTGCAACAATAATTACAAAGTTTGATTTGTTTGAAGATTGTGAACCTTAGTACTAATGTGCTAAGGTTGACAATCTATTAAGGAATTTTGACAGCTTTGTATAGTATGATGTGCTGACTACCTACTAATATAAAATTTAATGATGATAAGCACATACTTATTATATTATAAGTATGTTGATATACATATTGTTACATGAATTGTGAGCATGACTTTCGAAGCCCGCGACATTGACATCATTTGAATTGTTTCTAAGTTTTTTAAGTGGC
This sequence comes from Parapoynx stratiotata, assembly GCA_910589355.1. Taxonomy (NCBI): domain Eukaryota; kingdom Metazoa; phylum Arthropoda; class Insecta; order Lepidoptera; family Crambidae; genus Parapoynx; species Parapoynx stratiotata. The sequence continues at coordinate 3,171,096 of OU342458.1, forward strand.
TATATGATAGGGCACATTGTTTGCAGAATTATAGGACGTTTCGTTCAAACGGAAAGGTTCTTGTAACGGACTTTCAAAAGGTCTTCCAAACCACCGGTCTTACGCCACCCGTGCAAGATCAATTAGTTTGGAAGTCTTTGGAAGAGATTCACTGGTTGGACATGTCACGGCTGATAAGATGATGTTGAATGATTTCTTTTCTATTTAGGTTCTGAATTCAACTCTGGGCGCATACGACGGTCGGGTGTACGAGCGCCTCATGGAGGAGGCGATGAAGAGCCCGCTCAACAGGGAGACAGTCAACTACACATACCACAAGTACCTTAAGCCCTTCATGAAGGGGAAATTATAAAGTGGTGTTATTTAAATATATATGTATGTATGTATTGTATTTTTCACTGTATTGTTTAGTTTTGTTGGTGCAATAAAGAGCTTAATATAAAGAGTTTAAATGGTCAGCAAAATATTTAAATTTTGGTCAGCAAAAAAAAAAAATTGTCCTGAATCCTTCATTGATCCTTTTCCTAGATTTTTACATTTCCAGTAACATTGCATTGCTGCCTAAATAATTATTTTGCAGCTCAACTATTTATTTTGATGCCCAATTAATTGTCTTGCTGCCCAATTAATTATTCTGTTGAACAAATAATATAATTATTTATTGATGCAGAAGTTAATGTATATAATTATATTGCTAACAAAATAAGTGTTTGCTGCCCAAATAATTTTTTGGCTGATCTTTTTCAAATAATTAAATGGCTGCCCAATTAATTATAAAGTGCCTAATACAAGTATGTAATTGTACCAAATACCTATAGTATTAAAGCGTTTGTGATACAACTTTGCCGTTTCTTGTGTATTATGTCCCTTTAAAATTTTAAGTGTATAAATTATATTCTACTATTATCCTATTTATATGTACTTATTTTTTGTATTACTGTTTATTTGAGCGAGGATGAATGTTGAGGATGAAAGTGTCGATATTGAAAAGGTAAGTGGTAGGATCCATTACAAGTTGTGAATAAGGTTTTGAAATGAAAAGTGATTTATATTAATTAAATATTTATTTAAATTTTCAAGTAAATAAATCGATCATAAATTATTAATAAATTAAAGAAATGCAGATTTTCTCGTACTAAGTTAAAATAAATAAATAGTCAGACTATGCAAATACACCAAGACAAGATTTAGAGCATTCGAGTTGTCGTCTTGATGTGGTTGCTTCAATAATTAACCTATATGGCATTTAGAGGCTTTGTGCGTTGGCGTGGGCGGTGCCGTAGCCGGTGGTATCGGCAGCTGAGTTGGTGACCCTGTACCCAGCGCTGAGGCCTTGGGTCCTGGCGGAGGAGGACGCTTTTCCAACTCCGGAGCTCTGGGCATCAGCGGACGTCTTAGCCGCGCCGTAGTATGGTATGGAAGGGTTCAACTTAGCCAAGCCAATGCCGGAACCCAAGTTTGCTGAAGACGCGGCCGATCCAGAACCGTGGGTGTTAGCAGAAGTCTTAGCAGACCCGTAACCGGCAGAGTTCACATCAGCATTAGCGTTGGCGGAACCTTGAGTAGAACTATATGAGTTGGCACTGGTCTTAGCAGATCCGTAGGGGGAACCATTGATGTTAGCAGCGGAGTTGGCCGATCCGTAACCAGCGTTCGTGTTGGAATTGGCAGTAGCAGAGCCAAGTCCAGCTCCGTGGATGTTGGCATTAGATTGAGCGAAACCAGTACTAGCGCCGTGGGTCTGAGCCTGGGACTTCGCAGCTCCATAACCGGATTGAGTGTTGGCTAGGGCATTGGCAGCGGGAGTATCGTAGAGGGTGCCAAAGTGCCAACGGATACGTTTCTGGCTCTGGTCAGAGGTCTTAGCCGAAGAAACAGCGCTGCCGTATCCATTATTTACGTTGGCGTTGGCGCTGGCAGATTCGTAGTTGGCAGGTCCACCTTGGGTCTTCGCTGAAGCGATGGCGGATTCATAGGCGCCATTGTTGGCAGAGGATGAGGCAGAGCCGTAGCCGCCGTTGGACTGAGTTTGAGCGGTAGAGCGAGTAGAACCAGAGTTGCCTTGTGCGTTAGAGGAGGCAGATCCAAATCCGGAGCCCAATCCCTGGGTTCTTGCGGCAGTTACTGTAGAACCATACCCGGTGTTTGCGTTTGATGCAGCATAGCCTGCGCCGCCATATGTCTTAGCGTTGGTCGACGTGACTCCATAGTTGCCGACTCCTCTCTGAGTGTTGGCGGATGATTGGGCTGTACCAGCGCCGTTGGAGTTAGCAGAAGAGATAGAAGATTCGGAGTCACCGTTCATGATAGCAGAAGACTGGGCTGCAAGTGCACCAGGAAGTAAAATATCAGCAGGAGGGTCGAAGTTTTGTTGGTATGTGATGATTGTTGCAGGGGCAGGAACAGGGAAGTAGGCGCCGTCTTGTACTTCAGCTACTGCTTTGGCGAAGAATGGGCCATACCCGGGCAGTGGGGGTGCATCGGCAGTTAGAGCTTGAGCGACGGCGTCGCCCTGGGGATATTGATCGAATCCGTTGAGGCTGGCGAGTTGAGCACCGGTGGAGCCGCTGCCGAAGGCCTGGGCGGCGTCTCCATTCGCAGTGGCGGAGCCTGATGCTTCGCTCACTCCACCGTAGTTGCGGACGAATCCTTGGCCACTAGCGAATGAACGTCCATCACGGTACAGCACACCTGCCGAACCAATGGATTTATATAATATTTATAAAAAAAATAAAGAAATAAAATTTGTACTCTTTTCAGGTAGAGTGTAGATATGTCTGATATTGTTAAGATTTCAGTTGTATATATATATATATATATATAACATTTATTTGGTTTATTTATGCGTCTAGTTAGAGGTAGATAATTGAGATTTTTAAGAAGCAAAAATTTTATTTGTTTTTGTTATAAAATAAAAATCTCCTAAATTTGGCCGTACTTACCGTTTATTAGGACAGGACTCGATTGGCACATAGCGAAGAGCGCCACCGCTACTACGAATTTGGCCGCCATGTTTGTGTTTATTGTTTGGGAAGAGACAGCTGACTGGATGAAGTGAGAGCATTTCTCCGCGCTTATATACGACGAGTGATTGCCACCTCTCCCAGCGCACGACTGACCCAAAAGTCTTGAACTTCACCTAGAAAAGTATCTGGTCTGATGGACAGTCGTAAATTTAAGTGATAGATTACGGTAGATTAATGATCCGACTATGGCAAATTTTGGCGAGGGATACAAATGTTGCTTAATGAGTTTTTGGCGGAAGGTGCACAGTTGCACGACCGACCGTCCCTGGAGTGCACTGACCTCCCGTGCAATAGATCAATATTTTTTCATGTCATCACTCGTGCGCATCGACTGAAATATTACAAACTCATAAGTACAAAATAACGGACGGCTAAGATTGATGGCCGGACGTGTATGTAATATTACTTTTTTAATACCATTCTACGAAATTTCTTTAAATTGTTTATCGTAGCTAATCAACTGCATTTAAAATAAAATACACCTAATTCCAGGTAGGACCTCTAAAGAGATAAACAATATTGGTTATGTGCTCTCATAATGATAATTTATAAACCATATAAGATTATCACGATTCCTTGAAATTTTCTAATTTACAAGTAGATATAATAAGCAATATATTTTATTTTTCTTATACATATTTATTTCATACTTTATCATTGGGGAAAAAATCTTACAGTTAGACCTAACGACAGCTCTACGTCAGCTGCTTATGCACTTGTGCTAAAAGAATCGGTTACCGGAATATCAGACGACAGATAAATTAGGAATATGCGGATCATTTAAAATTAAAGGGATCTCTTACTTACCTACTCTAGAGATTTACGTATTTAAATCACACATTCATACACAGAAACTTTTGAACGTTTACAGATGTCATCACAAAGGGTTTACAGATGTCATCACAAAATTTTTATAATTAAAAAAATATCGCATCACGCGTATATTCCCGAAGTAGGGAAATGTTAATGTGACATCCAGTTTTCACCGGAAATGTTAGTTCCCCTCATACTTTTGAGTACCCCATCCAAACTGTGGGCTGCTGTCATGTACCAGTCACAATGTGAGGTAAGTGATCATTACACAAGTTAAAAAAAAGAAGAAAGTTTACTCTTTAATTGTCCCCATCCAAACAGTGGGCGAATCCGCTGCCATGCACCGGAAACAATGTCAGGGTAAGTCTCACAAGAAAAAAATAAATAGTTAAAATTTCGTAAATAAGTTACAGTTACCAAAACGCATTGGGCCAGCGTGGTGGTGTTACGGCCCATACTCCTCATGTGTCTCTCCATCAGGAAGGCCTGTGCTTAGCATTGGAACGTATATAGGCTGAGGACAAAGAAACTGTTACAAAAATGAATGAATGTTTTATTACTTTCACATGTTATATATTCCTAATTGTTAAGGTATAACACTTTAATTTAAATTTTATTTACCAATAAAATATATAGTCCATAAAATAACCAATTACGTTGATCAAAAACAACACAATAATACATATAATTGGTCATAAAAACCTATTCGGTCTTCGTTCACTTGATCCGTTACTCGGAACATATTTAGAGTTCCTTCAAAATGAATTTTGTGTAATTCTTTTAAAAAAATAATGCCATTGATGTACACGTTGAATGTATCAGATTTACACGGGACTTAATTATATCAGGCGAAATGAGATTGCTAACACCAGCCTACCTCTACGGGGATATACGCGAGATGATGTTACGGATTCTAAAATTATTTATTATATTTTTTTTGTATTAAAAAGTATTTCTGTTCTCTACATAATAATGAGCGGAGTCGTGTGGTAGCGGCTCATTAAAAGAATACTACTAACCCATATCTTCCCTTGGGTGTCGTATGGACTTAGAACTGCACAACCATCCATCCATCCATCTTATAGCGGCGACGGGCTCACCACTTATCATGCTGAGTGCAGTCACTGCTTGGTGAAGCGCGACTATGGCAACTGACTGCTTTTGCGGTGCTTTTGCCTAGTCTCTGACTAACCCTTAGGGTATAATAGTCGTGATTATATGAATGTATGTATGTACAGGATAATATTATCACCCTTCTATGTCAAAGGCAGTGGTAGACGAGTTGGAACGGACGGGGCACTACTCGTTCGAGAGGCCACACGACTCGCAGGTTCGATCGCACCGCCCTGTACCACTGAGTTTGAATGAAACTTATGTAAAACAGTTCATTGTGAATATCGCTTGCCTCACATTGTGCCCGGTGCATGGCAACAGGCTCGCCACCTGTTACATGGGGACTGGTGTTGACACGTCTACCCCTTCGGCGAAAAGGGCGCGATGATATATTGTATGTTCTATCGCAAAGGTAGAGATGTTAACAGTCACATTTCGTCTGATATGTTAAATGTCCATATAGCTCCAGGTTACAACTTATTGGTAAGGCGGTGGGATCGACCTGACGATCTCTTCCACGAATAGTGTCTCTCTCAACTCGGTTATTGCTGCCATTCTAAATAATAACATAACACATTTTTTTCTTGACTATATTTCTGTGTTTTTATTAGTTGAAAAAAAGAATTTTATCTATCTATCTATGTATAAAGAATCTATTTAAAAGGTAATGAAATAATTGTCGTGACGGACAAAGAGTTTTAGGCAGTCATTATTTTTGTGCACAGCTAGTGAATGCTTGCATGCGTATACCTTGTGTTCTGCAACATGGGCTCCTTCGAGAGGCGTGAAATGGCACTTATTGGACCAGCAAGATGGAGGTGGCGTAGGGCTATCGATCGATCGATGAAATGGATCGATAGTAAGATGGTCATCGTTTCTACTATCGATCGAGAGCATCTAGTAACACTATTTCCGTTAATGGAGTCATGAAATGATTTGCTGTGGTTTTTATAAAAAAAATATATTCACTATTGAAGTAGGTAAACAAAACACCAATAATAATTTAGCGATCACCCTGTCTAGCTCTTTTAGATTCCAATTAATTATTTGCCAGTATTAAAATAAGCTCAATTTAATTTTAGACACATAATTTATTGCATTCACAAAAAGTTTCCGTGGTTAGTGTCCGCGGTAAAGCGAAAACCTGTTTTGTTCATCGTAATATATTTAAATATTATTTAACAAACTTGTGTCGTGCAGATTTGTTATGATTAATTAACTTTTTAATTTCGACTTGTTTTTTTGTAAAAAGAAAATAATTTCTTTTCACATTTACATCTATTGACCCACCACAAAGTGATATACATATTTGCGGTTGTGATATGGTCATCCAACAATTACCTAATATGATTTTTTTTGAAATATAGGTTCATATTAATAGGCTAATAAAAATCCATCACGGGTGAAAGATCTCACTTTTATGTCAACTCTATGAAACATGAAGATGTAAGTAAAACTAATAAATCACCACGATTGTAACAACAAAAAGAAAATTGGCACAGTGGGTGCCCAAGACAATTTTTATATTATATCCTTGTTGAGAAGCTCGGTGTCGTAGTGGTTAGTACTCTTTGGCTTTCGATATCGAAAAGAAAGCTACCTTCGCTATGGTCAGGCTGTGGGTGGGTGACCAAAACTTTGTGATCTCTAAATCCATGCCATCCAAAGTTTAACGTTTAACGTGTCCTCCGAAGGCAAGTTAAACCGTTGGTCCCGGTCACTATTGCAACCGCTTCAACCCGCCAACCCGGATTGGGACAGCATGGTAGTGTTACGGCCTAATCTCCTGTTTCTCTAAGAGGGAGGCCTGTGCCCAGTAGTGGGACGTATATAGGCTGAGGACGATATCATTGTTGTCCGTGTACCTGTTGCCATGTATGTATCAGGGATGTTGCAGATGCTGATTTTTTCACATCCGCGGATCAGTGTCCAGTTCCGCATTTGCGGATGCGGATGCGAATGTTCGCAACATCCCTGGTATGTACATACTCATGGCGCGGTCAAGCTAGTTTCGTAATAAACAAAATGGCTATGTATAAATATTAGAAATTTAATTTCTCCTTCTACTTGCTTGTCAATGTCTTATAATGAAAGTAGGATATCAAATTGACAATATTTTGCGCTGCTGGAACTTTAACTTTCGCTGTCATCGCGGTTTTTTTCATAAGACTTTTTCTTTCAATTAGGTTCACGACTGTTCGATTAATGTTGAAGACAATGTCGCTGTCTTATCATTATCAATGATTGTCTCAGTTAGTAGAATGGACATGTAGAGTAGTGAAAATTATAGAGACATTGTGTTTAATACCTTATCGACACTTTTTTCAAGTACTATTTTCACTCACTGCTTGAGAATGATCGCGGTCAAAACTATTTACATTACTAATTTATGAAAATTGCTGATAGCAGGCAATTTTTTCCAAACGAATAAAGATAAGATAATGGTAGGTCGAGTGAAATATGCAATATTGACAGCCTATTTATAACAATATATTATTAGAAAAATTATTGTTGTTAGATTGTGTGAGTGATGAAGGAGCAATATCGGTGACAATGTTTCAAAATTCTCGGTGAATGCTTATGTAAATAATAAAATAACGTTATTTATTGTCTCTGTGTCACACACTCTGTAATATGCTAATATTCTGAAGGATCTTCCGGCGACCGACCGGTCGTGAGCGGACGACATCGATTAATTACTCGTCGGTTTCGAATAGAGATCATTCCTATCACTAAGGGATCACAGCATAATATACTGCAGTAACTCATGAGAGTATATTATTATTCTAATTTATTTCTATATTTAGTAGTAGAAATATATTTAAGTTTTAAAATGTTTTTTTATGCAAGTAGTTAGTCTAAAATACATCCGAATTCCTATTAAGTGCTCACGTCCCTAAAATATCGGGGCAATATCGGGGTATCGAGGAGCTCGGTGGCGTAGTGGTCAGTTTGGCTTCGATCGAAAACAAAGCTACCTTCGCCATAGTCAGGTCGTGGATGGGTGACCAAGACTTGGTGATCTCGAGCTCCTCCGTGCCGGTCCCGGTCGCATTTGTGACCGTTTCTACCCACCAACCCGGATTGGGCCAGCGTGGTGGTGTTACGGCCGACACTCCTCTGATGACGATGACGATGACGATCGGGGTAGTAGTGGTGGGGATAAATCGGTCCTACAATCGCCTGCTACTCTACACACTAAAATCGTAACGATTTGTCTACACACGAGATCTAGGAGGCGCTAGGGCGCTCCCAACCACTACCCGGATTTTAGGGACGTGATTACATCCTTTAGGCCGCAAATCTCGACTGTACCTACTTATGACTTAAGGGACAAAGGACGAAGAGTAAATAATTTGTAGGGAGTCAAGAAATGCGCGCGGCTAGAGTGCTTTAGCAGGTTCCGCGTGCACTCCCGCGTTTCGGCCCATTATAACCAAGATTGGTTGAGAGGGCCATGGGAAGGTTGGTGGATTTGTACCTACCTATGCATGAACAGCGCTACGAGCATAGAACTTTCGATAAGCCAAATTTGACGTCTAAGGCCCAATTTCACGATCGAGAGTTAGCGCCTAACCCAGGGTTTGGCCATATATTTGCCCCAGGGTTCTAACTCTCGACCGCGCAATTGGGCCTAAGATCGACAAACCTCGAAAAAATTCCATAAATTTCACAGAAAAGTACGGATGCTTTTGTCGATCCAATATGGCGACTGTCGAAGTTCTATGCTCTGCTGATTTTTAAAAGAAAAGTTGTGTCAATACATGCACCATAACAGCAAACTACAGTTTTTAGCAAACTGTGTAAAGAAAAAAATTTTATAAAATTTTTTTAATACGAAGATGAGCTGCCGCAAACCCACATTTATCACGGCAATCTTTGTAGTCTTTGCAAAAAATTGCTTAGGATTCAGTAATTGATTTCTTGTTTCTATCAACTTCGATGAAAGTGGAAGATAGTTAAAGTTTTATGATCCAAAATCGGAATATCAATTACATTCGAAGATAAAACTGGTGATTTATTACATGTGCCATTTTGCACGGGTATAATATAAATTGTAGATCGCATAGATAGATCCGTTCTCTGCAGGTGAAAGGAAGGAAATAATATTTATTTCTATAATTGTTACACTTATGTCTTAAGAATCAGGGGTCAGCTTTATAAGACCCCTCTCAGTCGTCTATTAGTTACCATGGTAACGGTTGTTTTTTTTTGTTATTTATGTCCGTAATCTCAAGGTATTCTAAGATACCAGTTTTAATTTTGTATAGCTTACGAGTTTTATATATATAACATTTTTTTCTGTTTGTCTAGGTATTTGTATACGCAACAAAGAATCTCCTGACCACCGAACATGGAAATAAATACAGTTTTCACAACAATAGATAAACCCCATAGTTTTACATACAGCTACGTTTTAATAAGATGGTAATAATTTTTAATAATGGCTACAGTAGAAAATAAAATTTTATTATATATTTTAAATTAAAAAGGGCGTTTTTACTAGCCCAAAAATAAAAAAGAATCTGTCAAGTTAACAATTTTAGTTATAACACAAAGCGTCCTATTTATTTTGAATCGATAAGTAAATTTTGCATAAACATAACTGGATAATATAAAGACAAAAAAGTAAAAATATAATTGTTAAAATTTTATGAACAAAAAGTATATGACAGCGGTGGGATTCGAACCCACGCCCTTTCGGACTGGTGCCTAAAACCAGCGCCTTAGACCACTCGGCCACGCTGCCTTGTACGAGTTGCGGTCAAATTGTCGAACTAAAGCAAGCAACGTGACGCACAAACTACGTCATACGATACGAACCGAGTGTTTCTAAATATAGTCTATGGTACTTTGTGTTAAAGATCAGTACATTTATTTTAAGCAGGCGCCATAGCATGTTGAGTGTGTAAAATATGAGGACCGCGACCGGAGATTTCTCGATTAATTTTTTTATCCGACCCCCTTCGGCTATCGAGTAAAAATGCTCAAAACCAATTTTAATTATTGTTTTATAGAAAATAATTAATTTTTATAATTAACTCTTGCGTGTCGAAGCCATTTTTGCCAATAAAGCGCATTAGGCAAGTCAATTCATGATAATTTCCGGTCTTACTTCTGATCTTATTAAAATGACGATATCGAAAGAAATTTGTATAAAAGCTACAAATTATGTTATACCATTGGAATAGTTATTTAATAAGCTATCCGATGATGTACAATCTAATATATTTATTGTTTTACTTAAAGTAGTAAATCAGTGTAAAATATAAAAATCTCAACCTTCTAAAGTCTTTTTCGTATCTTTTTATTTCAATAAAAAGATCTATTATTTTTTAAATGTTAATGTTGGTATAATAAATATATTAGAATATAATTTAGATTTTGAAATACATTTAGAAAAACAATTTATTTCTTCATTATATCTATGTAAAATAAGTAGGTAGGTAGCCATTTTTATTTCACACAGGAATTGAACCAATTAGATGCAGTTTTTTTAGATAAAACGGAATGTCAGTATACTACACAAAAAGAGCGTGAAAGATTAAGCTTTCCAATAATAAGGCCCACTTGCGTGGTCGAGAGTTAGCACCTAACCCTGGGGCAAATATATGGGCAAACCCTGAGTTAGGCGCTAACTCTCGATTGTGCATTTGGGCCTTAGTATCTTTTTAATAAATTAGAGGTAGTAGGTACAAGAAGGGTGTACATAGGGTAATAGTGGTTTTGAAATAACAACACAGTGTTCGTAATTAGCTGTATATTATCTAAGTCTAAAAGAGTATATTTACAAGAGGATTCAACTATGTATACAAATGCTTACAAATATTAGGTCCTTACCTATGAAATTGGTGTTTTGTATGGAGATTTTAGGGATGTCTGCATTTCCATACTAATTTTTTTTCAGTTTTCTTCACAACGACAAATCCAAAGATAATAATATTTGGCGTGTATCATAAGACAACCTTAAGCGATATGTGTGATATCAAACTTCATAAAAATTATTTATCGTTTTTAAGTGAATGCAAATCTAATGATATATTCGGGAGGCACTTAAAAAGAGTTGTCTCCGTGTCCAATTTTAACACAATTAAACTTACAACAATTTATCAAAATAAATTAAAAGAGCTCAGAGATATGGTCTATTTTAAGAGGAGGTAATTATTTTTTAAGAATACTCTGAAACTTGATAGATACAGACAAAATACTAAGAGAGAAAAAAAACACCAATTTCATAGGTAAGGACCCAATATAATATATTATATGTTGATCTGTATCAACATATCTTGATAGGTCATGTTATGAAATTAGTGTAGGTAATTAATGTAAATCGTCTGTTTTTTATAGCTTGACAAGCGGTCTACTGTACATTTTTATTTAGGGATGCAACAAATATCATATCCATATCCTTTGTAGAAAATTATCTTCTTGGTATCAACTTTTATTTGACATTAATATCAGTATCTGATAACCATTGCTGGGTTACAATGTTTGATACTAACAATTTTGTATATTATTATTATTATTATTATACTGCAATAACTAGGTACGGGGATGATTTCTTTAGAGTATTCTCGTTACTGTTTTGTCAAATAAAAAAAAATTAAGGTCTATGTAGATATAAAATCAGCGATATTGCTATACTCTCGGTTGTAACACAAATTGCAATATCTGACCCCTTATTTGCTCGTCTGAGCCTCTAGTGTGAATTTTGATATGTAACTATTTGACAATAGTAGGTTTACATATACGCGTACATATACACATACACATATACGTACGTACGTACGTACATATACATATACACATGTACGGCGTACATATACGTAGTGTATGGAGAGGAGAGTGTGTAAGTAAGCATTAAAAAAACTCTACTTTTTTAGTTGTGTTATGAAGCTCAATTTCAATGGGAAACGTGATAAGCGCCCCAGAGGAAAGTAGCTGAAATCATGTTTCCCAGAGAAATTGCAATTGAAAAAAATTCATACCGCAACTAAAAGAGTTATGTTTTTCAAAATGTGTCAAGACTCATACTACTACTCATACTAGAACCTGTGTACAGTCAAGTGCAAAACTATACACTTTTTACAGTTTGTGACTCTTATTAGAAACGATTACAGACTGTCACCTGTCAATTAATGTGTACATACCCACGTATTTCTGTACGTGACTGTATTATCGCTAAAAGTTTGCAATTCCAGGAATATTTAGGTTCAGTAAATTCTTTTTGAGAGCTGTTGTTCTGGATACGATACTTCAATTAGAAGGTAACCGATATTAGCATCGACGATTAACGATGAATATAAGATATACGAAAGTTTATATAAATATAATATATACGACAGTTTTTGTGTATTACATGTGTATTCAAAAACATATCTACATTTAAATTTATTCTTAATTCTTTGAGCACTTTGCTCAAATTTAAGTCGATTATTAGGTACTATGTAATTGCAACTAAGTAAAACAATGTTTTATTGCTTATTTAATTTATCGAGTGGTCATAGAAAATATTGAATCCGTGTATCGACATACCTTGTTATTCAAGATTTCAATTTTAATAGCTCGGTACTGATTAAATCAGAAATTCATCGTTAGTCGTCGATAAAAGAAATCAAGTTCATAAAGGTCGCATGGGAAATTAAAAGATCGATCCTCAATTCGTTTTGTTCAATGAATTCTTTATTTTGTCATGGATACACAAGAAATATTTACTTAATGAAAATAAATTTTGGTTGGCAATTTTATTTAAAAAAATCTTATGTGCATTACATAACTTAATTAATGCTTCAACTCTTAAAGTAAAACAGAAATACATAGAAGTTTAAAGTAAACAACAGCAAATAAATGTAAAAAAAAAAATTATCGCATCTACTATTGGTCAAGGGGTATATTCAGATAGAAATTACTTTTGAAAATAGAATATTAATTTTGCAACCAAGTAGATAACAAAAAATGCCACTTTCTTCCAAAATAAGGACTGAAGATTAACTGGCGCTGCCTCTTTCATTTGTTTGAAAAAGATAGGGACAGCATCAATTTAAAATCAAGACCTCGTTTTGATTAAGGCTCCGACTTACTTTACTGGTTAACTTTTATGACAAAACCATCAAAAGCTCCCAAATAAAGCTAATCGTTATAAATATGCAAATAATTATAAATGCATGTACTTTGTTGTTGCGAAATAAATAATGGAATAGCTTTTATTTGGAAACTTTTTTCGGAATAAAAGAGGTCATAAATAATGACACAGGTAATCTTAAGTGATTTAGGTAAAACTTAACAATATTCACCTAAATATATTTTTTTAATATTGTGTTTGTTGACCTGTCTTTGCTGGTACAAGTATCGAATTAAAGTCATATAGACAACATTACGTAATTTCAAATTCATAGCTATGGTTAATTTTACCATTGATTTCCTGGTTCCCTTCATATAAGTCTTTTTTAATTTAACTTAAGTTTTATTACCATATAGGTTACACTAAAAAAAGTTGGTTATTAGGAACTGAATAGTCTAGTTGACCCTTTACATATTGGGTACAATAAAAAAATTATAAAACAAATTTTTGAGCCCTTTAACAATACATTTTAAATGACAAAAGGCAAAAAGAAAGGCAAATTCGCTGTAAAAATAAAACATGTTTAAGTTTTTCTACAGCAATCCTTTAGTTATATTTATCGAATTTAGTATATTTCGAAACCTTGTACTAAATACTATGTGAATTAAACATTATTTTCAAAACTTTTCATGAGTCAACTTTTTTATTATTGTCCATAACTCAATTCGGCACATGAACCAACTGAATTTATAGCTACCGGTGACAACATTTTACTAATAACAGTTTTAAAGCGATTCAATGTTAGTTATACCACTTTGTATACAATAATTTTCTTCAATTGTAAAATCTTAAGTTTCAATTTAAATTAAAGTCAAAATCAGACTTTAATTGTAACTTCAAAGCGGTTTATTGTAACAAAGCGGTAAAGTAACAATTAGTGTAAAACCTGTTGTATATCCAAAACTGAAAATTTCTGATAAAAATAAGCAAAAATGCGAGAAATTTTATAGATATTTGGTTACAGGAAAAATTACGCCTATAAGTTACAGTAACTAGTGTTCTAGTGTACAGTCTAAAACAATTTACAATTACAATGTACAACCCTTAGTCTAACGAGCCGCAGCTCTCTACAATACACAATTAACGGATCCGATAGGAATGTATTTTGGGACTTTTACATTAGAATTAACTTTGAATGAACTGCATTTATTATTGATGGTCCGGCTTAAGAACAAAACGGTGTATCTTATAGACTTGATTATTTAATGACTCAAATATATAACCTTGTTTTATCTTTTTACAAAAATGGACATTCAAACACCAATATACATTTATTTTACGAGCTTTATTGCTCGAACATAGCTTGGAATATCTACATTTTAATACAAGTCCTGAAAATAATCTTGATCTTAGTGATTTAGAAGCAAAGAGTTTAATTTAATAAGCAGTGCATTTTTTGTTTCGTTAAACCGTTTTGTTCGTGATGTTTTAACTATATAAAATTTTGTGATACGAGTAAATAAATATATTTATTACGCCATCAATATAGTAGCCTAACACACACCACTTATCACAAACGCGGGAACTTATATTCTCGCGGTGAAAAGTGGTTTGTTATTTCCAAATAATTATATATGCGTGTATAATTATAATATTGATTAATATAAACTTATATTTATTGATATTTATATTAATAATATAATTAATATCGATATAACATATACATTTAATATTTATTGGTAGTGATAAAGTAAATATTCTTATAGTCATGCAGTTAACACATAGAAAATTCTAGAAGGCTAGTACTTCCTCATAGTCTAGTCAAATTCCGATATATCTGTCTCGCCAAACTTTTTACAATACAATACATGCAGTAAGACATCAACGCACAAAAATATGTAACTGATCTATACAATTTATTGTGGCAAACTAATTTTCTTCCAAGTATTTCTTATTTTTCATTTCTTATCAAACAGCAATTTTTATTTTATTACATTTTAGTCATTTTGATATCAGATCTGTTACCCATGTTATGGACACATTTAAAAACGTTGAAACATCATCGGGTAATCGAAATGTTTAAGTTAAATAAATTAATTGACACTATATCTAACTGGAAACTGAACGTTAACAACAAGAACTTATGATTTAAAAGAGACTAAAATAAAGAAGATGGCACACAGCTGATGACACGAGACAAATAAACGAAAAAGCTAAAAATATAGTTTTCGTTGCACAACCTATTTTAGTTCAGCTATAACTAAGTTTAAAAAACCCAAAGGATTTAAAATTCAAAGTAAATTTCAGCATTAAATTAATAAATAGTACCTAAATATTAAAATATCAATCCCTCCGAATAAAATCATAGCCAAAATGACAATAGCTTGTCTTAAAAATAAGTCCATTACATAAAAAATAACAACGTACCCTAATTTTAAGGAAAAATATACCTTAGTCTGAATTGAATTACATATTGTAACGAATATATTTATTTCAGTAAATTTTCATTTAAAAAAATTTCAGCAAATAATATAAAATTATTTGACACGCACAGTTGCGTAATAAAATTCGTTGATATAATTTTTCAAGTCAAATGTATTCGCTTTTATATCTACATTTATTTAAAGAGACAATCTAAATACGATTACGAATATTATAATTATATTACATACAAATATTAGATATGGACGTGTCCATAGACCTTCGAAATTTTACAAGTTACAGTCTACGCGAAGAGAAATTATTTAAAAGCAGATGGCACATTAATTTTTACAAGAAACATCAAGATCTTTCATGCAGCATCATCAACATGATAATTGTTAACCAATGATAAATTTATTACACTCAACCACAATTGGTCACGAAACATGAAGAAGTCAATACACTTAGATATTCCGTCAATAATAACCTCATTCAAGCACACCACACTTCATTAATTGGTCTGCAAATTCGATATTTTTTATTTTAACTAATACATTTTCAAGCGGTTTACAAACCATCTCTTCGATTAGACAAATAATATTGTACACGAACTGTACAATTTACAGTACAATCCGTACATTTCTGTCAAATGTTTCATAAAAAAAATATAAATTAATTTTTCGGAATATTTTCTCCTTGCAGAACAAATTCAGCCACGTTGGTAAAATCAAATTGCATGAACTGGAACGCATCTGTCAAAATTTAAAAGTGACAGCGTTCCAACCGATCGCTGGGGGTGCCAGTGTCGGTTGGGCCGCCGCCTAATAAACACGTGGCATGGTATGTTCCGCTTCTTCTCACGCATAGAACTCGCGGTTATTGTGTCCCTTCCCGTAGGAGGCGGCGGCGGGGCTTCTCTTAGGCTCGTCTAGTGCATATGAGCCTTCATCCTTCTTACGCATGCGGTATACTATGAACATTACTACCAGTATTGCGCATAGTAGGCCTACTACGGCGCCGCCGATTACAGCTGAAATTAAAGAAATATACAAATGTTAAAATTCACAGATCCAACAAATTGTAGACAGAAACGAAGGTACAATATCATTCGAGTACATTAGAACACAGTTATGAAAATCAATATGCTCCAATATGCTATCGGTTTAGGATTTAAAAACCGACGTGTTATCTTTCTTTACACAAGAACTTCTTCTTCTTCATCTTGCCCTTTTCCCACTCTAGGTGGGGTCGGCACAACATGTCTTCTTCTTCCATTCTCCTCTGTCACTCATCAGCTCAGCATCCACTTCCTTTATTCTCATATCATTCATCACGCATTCAATTCATCGCTTCTTTGGTCTTCCTCTCACTCTAGGTCTGTCCACATCCATGCTCAGCATCCTTCTTGTAATTTGATATTCATCCGTCCTCATCACAGGTCCATACCACGCTAACCTATTGCTCCTAATGTTTTCTGTCACTGGCGCTACTTTCAAACTTCCTCCAATATACTCATTCCTGATCCTGTCCATTCTTGTGACTCCACACATCCATCGCAACATTCGCATCTCTACTGAGTGCAGTTTTCTTTCATCCATCGCTTTCGTTGCCCAACATTCAGATCCATACATCACAACTGGTCTAATGACGGATTCATAGATCTTACTTTTAAGCTTAAGGGGTAATCTAGGGTCACACGTTGCTCCGGAGACCTGTCGCCATTTCATCCATCCCGCATTTATTCTATTTCATACATCCTTGTCAATATCGCCATCGTGTTGAATTAATGACACATGAACATCGTCTAAGAATTATCACAGCTTGTATATCTACGTCCACATACTGTACCTTTCTACATGAAAGAAGCCTGAGGAGTATGTACTGCATCACCACCACCAATTGCGTATTGTGAGGTTTAAATGGAAGCATTAGCACCCGAAATAAATGGTTTAACTTGCTTTTCTAAGCTCTAAGTACTTTCAGAACCCAACTAGGGTACTCGTAGCGAAGGTTGAAACCAAAGCTTTCGAGCCATTGTTATATTTGATGGATGTTCTAAACTTTAAGATCTCGAGTTCCTTTCTCCCATGCCTTTCAGAGTACAGCCTCTGAAAGGCACATCAAGTCGTTGGAACAATCTGGATTGGACCAGCTTGATGATGTTCTTTATGTATTTCTCCATATTTTTTTGTATGGCTAAGTGGTCTTAAGGAACACAGTGCTCCTTGGACTCTGCCTACCCCTTCGGGGATTGCAGGCGTTATTGTATGTATGTATGTTATGCTGCTGAGGAGCTCGGTGGCGTAGTGGTTAGTACGTATTGGCTTTCAATTGTAAACAGCTACCTTCACTTTGGTTAGGCCGCGGATGGGTGACCAAAACTTTGTGATCTCGAGCTCCTCCGTGCTTAGGAAGTCACGTTAAGTCGTTGGTCCATGTAGCTATTGCGACTGTTTCTACCCACCAGCCCGCATTGGGCCAGTGTGGTGGTGTAACGGCCCATACTCCTCATGTGTTTCTCCATTGAAAGGCCTATGCCCAGCAGTGGGACGTATATAGGCTGACAGTAAGCTGCTGACTAAGTAGTGGTTATTTGTTCAGCGTTCTTTTGATTTTTTGCAAAAATGGTATGCAAATTGAGGATCAGTGCGCCTATTTGCATCTAAGGGCAGTGGACTGGTTCTCCCCAGGTTTAATCCTACAGGAAGTCTTTCAGCGTATTCACATTATTCTAAATCCGTCCAATAGTTATGTTTCTTTAAAATCAAATATACTGACCGGCAAGGATGCCTGGTTGTGCGAAGAAGCTCGTTGTTCGGTCTTCGGGCTTGGCGTTCATGATGAAGACGACGTTGTCTGCTGGCCGCGAGTCTGTGTTCACGTTCGAGCCGGCCGGTTCGTGATCCTGGAACGTGACATATTACCAATTAGACTTTAATTAATCTACTAAGGCTCAATTGCACGTTCGAGAGTTAGCGCCTAACCCAGGGTTTGCCCATATATTTGCCCCAGGGTTAGGTGCTAACTCTCGATCGTGCAATTGGGCCTACGAGTACGAACAAGACTACAAATTGACGAAAATAAATGAGGGTTATTTTGTGGTACTTCCTTGTATGAAACGGAGAGAATATCAAAAGAAAACTTTCAGATTCTAGTAAACTGTCCCAAAGAGATTTTGTTTATTAACCGATTATTTCATTAATCCATAATTGACTATATTTAAACTGAAAATAATTTATTTAAAATTTTTAGATGTGTCTATTGAATTAGGATAGTTTTCTCCAAATTTCCTTGTTCACTAAAAGCATGGAATTGTTTACAATTTGCGTTCTCGTGGATTCATATAATTAGTCATTGGGTACTTTATATTCGTAAATAATAGTAGTACATATACCCGCGCGTGTAACTTGATAACAATATCATATGTTTCCTGTTGTATACATTTTACTGAAAATAATCCGTTTATAATTAAATTATTTTGCACAGTATTTGATTATTTAGACTTACATAAAAATTGGTCAAAAGTAAATTGAAGTACTTTCGTCGAAAATTACTACTAGTTCTAGTAGTAGCTAGTTATTCAAACATTGAAAAATTTTTATAATATCATATGTTGAACGGCATTGAAATAAAAATAGAGAACACAGAGTAAGAAATTAAGTATACAAATAGAAATAATCAAAGATTATTTGAGAACACAAAAAACAAATAGAAATAGCGACGCACATGAAAATGACAGCTAAATAATTACTCAAAGGACATTCTCTGGCTGTCACGAACAGGCCGTTCGTTCGTCTTGCCTATTACTAGCGAAGTATTTGAGGACACTCTAATGGCGACATCATTCAAGCACAGATGACATAATAATGCCAAGTTATAATATAATGCATTACTAAGTAGAGTTAACAACAATATTAGTTGAGTTCGCTTAAGATTTCATTCAAAATGTCATAAGCTAAACTTGGTAAAGTGAAAAGAGAGTATGAGAAAGGAGAATGTTGATATAAGATCTAGCACGTGCCTAATAGAAAAGTCCCCGGATACAAAATTATTAATTGCCTTTCGCTTAAACGTGAACGAAGAAGCGAAAGACAATTAACATTTTTGTCTCCGGGGACTTTCTCTCTCTCTCGTAATATCGTTGATTTGATAAGGTTTAGAGAAAGAATGGGCTACAAAAATGTGGGTATACTTACAATATCAGGATTAAGATCTTCTCCGGAGATGCTAATGTCAGTTTCTGGGCGCGAGGGTACCTCTTCCCTCGCGCCTCCGGTGCCTCTGTCTACTGCGCCTTCGACTGGTTTCAGTATACGAGCTGGAACATTTCAATCAAGAAATAAGACAACATTTCCTAATTATTCTGGTACTATGTATTAAATTTGATTTGGTACAATTTCACAATTTTCTAAACTTCTAAAGCGGCCAAGCATACGGTCCACCTAATGGTAAGTGGTGACCATACCTCATGGACGCTTCCAAAACGGGGGTATCACTCGCGTGTTACCAACCCTTTAAAAACTTTTCCCGCACTTAAATGTATTTAAATACTGTATATTAATTCAGAGTCAGGTTATTTGGATGAGAAATTATTGCGACCATTTTAGATGACGAAGACTTAGGTTTTGTGGAATGGAATGGAAGGATCCAAAAAATAAAAGGAAAGACATGAAATTATGGAAACTAATAATGAAATATCAAAATGATGAAGTCTATGAGATGAAGTATCTAACACTAGAGCTATATTACGTAAAGGCATGCGGAACATAAATGGTAAGGAATACTTTCAGCTATGGGCAGCAGAAGTCAGTTTTTGAGGTTGTATTTCCGCATAGTGACGAGGTGATTATCATGCAAAATATTAAAATGGTAAACAAAACAGTAGAATACTCCACAGATTAAACAACGGTCACACTGATACTCACCAGGACTCCTCGAAAATGATAGAATTGAAATCCAAAAGTAATCTTTTTAGAGTTATTATTTTAATAAATTGTACAAAAATTATCGCAGCGAGCAATGTCCTACTTGTTTCAGAGGAAACTGACGAATGTAAATTAAATGTCAGTAATTAGCTCTGTTAATGCACAGATAATGGAAAAATGTTAATTCAAGGCTGTGAATCAGAAGCGTGTCGTCTATTGTTATCACTTGTTAATTGTTTGTCTGCTTGGATGTTTCTCTTACTTTGTATATTTAAACCAGCTGTCATATATCACAAAGATACGAAGACGTTTATTTATAATTAAGATCAGCAATGAAAATTGTTATTCTATTTATTTCATTTGGGCATGTTTAGATCGCCATGAATTATTATCAATATTTCAAACTAGCAGATTTTATACATCAAAATTTCACTTTATAATGTACTATGGATATGTATGTTATACATGAATATACAGAGCGAAAAGTCAATTCATCAAAGATATATAATTCTTAATATAGAATAATATAATGCAGCAAAGTGTTCTGTATTACTGAAAAGAGACGTTCAGATTTGTCAAAGAATTTATCATTTGATTTTCTGATCTCTGATCTCTGATTGTGTCAATATTGAATTCTCGCTCAGAAATAATAAATCTAAAAACTGCAAATAAACTGGCATGCTTCAGCCTCTACTCACGAATGACTACATCGAAGGTCTGGTCTGGTGGGGGGAATATGGTATCACTGGTCTCTGCGCCGTCCAGGATGGTAGGCACGAGCGTGTCGAGGGTGTTGTCTGGGGTTTCTGGCACGGCAGGCACGTCGGGTGCCGTCCATACGATCTCAGTGACTGGCGCGGGTGCTTTGGTTGTAGTCGTGGTCGGTACATAGTCTTCGTCATCGGAGTCGTCCGGCGCGTCACCTGAGCCTCCCCGGCCGTCCTCGTCGTCGGGGCCCGGGCCCGCGCCCCAGCCGGATCCGGAGCTCTCGTCCGGGGCTAGGCCCGACCCATCATCGTCGATGTACACATTGTCCGGCGAGAAGCCGTCGCTCTGTACCCGTGCTGTGTCTTCTGTCGATGACGCGAGGGCAGTGCCCTCCTGGAAATAATAGAAAATGACGGTTTAGTAATGCAAAATAGATTTTCTGTTTACACATCACAGAAAAATCGATAAAATAATCCATTATTTCCTGGGCATACTTTATGTCATGCCAGGGTCACAACTTATTTAAGACACGAATAATGAGGTTCGCTGTATCAGAAACGTGTGGTTGAAATGTCATTTCATGACATACATACATGTAATCACGACAATTATCCCTTAAGGGTTAGTCAGAGACTAGGCAAAAGCACCGCAAAAGAACATGCATCCATGAACATATTTTAAGTAGTACAGCTGCGTAGTAATCGGTCAAGACACCAAGAAATCTTATGAAATAATAAACTCTCGATAAATTTTATTGCTTTGGTCAGCCATAAAGAAGAAATGATTATAATGTAGTCACTGCAGCTTGACCTAAAATCATTGAAGAATCAAAAGGCGTGACATCAACATGAAGAGAGTTGGCAAATCATATGACCTATATTCTAGAAAATTCGTTAATCGCAAATATGAACAACTAAGAAAATTCATCACGTATATTAAAAATTGGGGTCTAATTGACACAGAAAAGAATATTGTTAAAACCTATACCAAATTGGTCGGTATTATAAATGTTAAAGACCATCTGACAAACTGCGCTGTTCCTACGTCACCATGAATGAGTCAAATGATGAATGGGTCATGTTTT
This sequence comes from Parapoynx stratiotata, assembly GCA_910589355.1. Taxonomy (NCBI): domain Eukaryota; kingdom Metazoa; phylum Arthropoda; class Insecta; order Lepidoptera; family Crambidae; genus Parapoynx; species Parapoynx stratiotata. The sequence goes on from OU342458.1 coordinate 3,193,248, forward strand.
CATCACTTACCTTCCAGATTTTAGGTTGATGACGCACTTAGTTATCGAATTAGGCCTGTATTAGGCTGAAATTTTGAATTTTTGGTTTTGACGTGGCTGGCAGTGGTTACTTCGGTTAGCGTAAGTTATAGTGACTGTGCAGACGATCGATAGGCTTTCAGGGCGAGGGTAGAGGGTGGAGGGGGGACCGCAGTCCCGATTCCCGCCGATAGAGGCCGGGACGCGAAAGGCTCACGAGAAAATTTGGAAGCGCTTTGGTGAGAAATTCAGTTCAGTTTTAGTTCGTGAAAGTTCCGCTAGCTGTCGCTTTATCGATACAGTGTTGCTATTAAGAAGCATAAAGATTATTGTTTAAATAATAAGTTTTAAAAAAAATAAAACTTAAACTCTTAACGTGGATCCATCAAGAAGAGGCGTGAAAAGATTATACATAAGAAAAGTTGAGGTTTGCCTTTTCGAGTTTATTACATCAGTGTAATTTGTTGTTTTTTTACAGAAAAAAGAAAAATATACATGTAATAACATAAAACCACTTAAGCTATTTGATTTGAAACTTACTGTAAACACAGTGAAAGATATACGGTAACTTATAATGGTAATCGGACTATTGCGTAAACATTCCGGTAAATTTACGATTATGGGTATGATAATAACAGGAGCCCTAATAATACCAACATAAAGTTGTTGTCAGCACGAGAACCTATTAGTATTCTGCTGCTGAAAGCTCTTTGGAGTCATATAACCATAAACACACTGACGATATTGGTATAGTTTTATTTACGATGCTATTTTTATAGGTTTATGTGTCTAATTTCTATTCTAGTTAGAGGCACTACCTAATTTACTGGGTTTTTCTTACTACAAAAGCAGTTTTTGTTCATTGTATACTACGAAATGAAATCTATCGTTTGCTATGTCCCCTATAGTCGAATGATAGTGTTTGTAGCAAGTACAGCTAACATAGTTCGGCCGATCATCGGGCCCCTTTCGCCGTACGATATAAATGTGGTATTTTCTGTCCTTTCTGTGGTTGTACTGTACAAAAGTTTAAACGTACAGTTTTTGCATTTTATGATGGCGAGTAGCTTCGCTCTTAACGCCTTATGATAGAGTCTAAAGTCGAACGATTTAGTCGCCTTTGTGAACGGCAATATCTATACCATATTGATATTCTTGGCGACTGTAGACAATTAAAATTTGGTCAGTATGCTTGTTAGCTGTGTAGAATTCAAATAATACACGTAGTCTACACCTACATATTTAAATATACAGGGTATGTAATTACGAAACAAACGGAACGTTTCATTTCAACAGCATTCAACTCGTCAAATACACTGACGCGAACTTTTCAATTCGTAATTTCTCCCAAAATGTCGAGAGTTCAAGTGTTCCTGCAAATTCCGGTTAATCCCAGCGTAGGCTACGGTAGGTAATGAGCAATATTATTTATTGTGCCCGGGCAAAGCGACCCTTAGTGACCCGTATTTCGCGGGTTTACTTGTGTTAATGTAACCTTACGTGTTTTATTAGCAGAGGCTAATGAAATATTTAAACGCCATTAAAGTTCAACTTGGAAGGTTTAATGTCTTTTTAGTACATGCTTAAAGAGGGGTATCCAAAAACAGAAATGTTATGACTACTTTCAACTTTTTTTACATATGACAGGTAAGCTCTTAGCCTTCATGTCACCTGATGGTTAGTGATGAAGGCCGAAGGTGGAAGCGAACTTCACCTGTAAATCCTCAACCACTGAGAAACTGGCTATCTTACCTCGGATTGCCGGAATACAACAAATGCTTATAACATTGTTATTATGGCGACAAATTTAGGTAAGACGGTGGTAGCTAAAGCCAGACAGGCTGGGGAGCCCTACCACCAATCAAACCGAGCAAAAAGACTTCTGCCCCCATTGGGAATCGAACCCGGACCTCCCGACCAACGCCCGGTGGTGTGAACCACTAGACCAGAGAGGCGATTAAAAACTTTTAATTCTTTTTTTTATATTTCTATTAAACGTCCTATTTCTTACAAAAACCCAATATAAAACTGCATGGTATCGCAATGAATTTGTCGGCAAAAACAAAAATGAGGAAACAATAAACTTATAGAAATAAAAAATCTGTTCCTTATATTTAAATTCTTAGAATGTTTGGTGATGAAATGCTCCCCGAAGGAACCCATTGTGGGCTGAATAAAGTAATATAACCTTCATATTTATATTTTTCATGTTATCCGTCACAAATTCAAAGAAATGGTGTCTCCAGACACGCAGATCCATTTCCAAAAGGAAATATTCGTAGTGTTTATAAAAATCTAACAACCATTCTCTTAATGATTATCAGATTTTTCATCAACATTATAATGAAGAATCGAATCAATGGCGATATATTTATTTTTGGGGGATACTAGTTGTAGTATTTCCATATATTATTATCATTAACGTTATTTTTCAGGTATGCGAAACCCTCACCTATATTTCCAAAAAAGTAATTACTATTTCAATTCTATTAAGCAGTAATGAAACATCTTGATTATACTATATCTTGTTGGTCATTCTGTCTTCTATCACTTCTCTCTCTCTTTCTGTATCTCTCAAAAAAAAGGACATATAAAGTTAATCAGTAGTAAGGAAAATAGCTAAGTTTGCACGATTTCTTCATTGTTCTTTCCTACCAAATTAAATGAGTGAGCAATTCATTTGTGAACGCCGAATAAATGGTTTCTTCCTGTGCCGCCTATCAAATTACTTTGCCGTGTAATAAATGAACGTTACGCGATGTCCACTTTATAGCCAATTATATATAAGTAGGGCACTATTTGGTACTTCAGATATAATTCTCAAGAAAATAAGGTGGTTAGATGTTCAAAGTCAAACATTAAATTACTAATATTAAAAGAAAACCACCACGTACGTACAATGTGTTGCAGTATTTTGATTATATACTGACATATAATTTCTAATTGTAAAAAATGTAACACTGTGACTAATAGATTGTATGATTGGCTATTTAAAAAAGTGGCTCATGAGTTTCTTACCGGGTTCTTCTCATGAAATGCCTTACTCTCGGAATCCGGTCGCTTGTATCGATTACAACCACAGTCAAAGCGCTATGTGGATGTACTTGCTACAAGCGCTCGCGGCAGTGAATTTTAAGCCTTTTTGGTCAATTTTATTATTAAAATTTACTTTATGTATAATAAATGTGACTATGTATGAATGTTGACGATTTTAAGTGCTATGTTTAGCCTATGAAATAAAATTATTTTTGATTTAGTTGTAACAGCGAACAACGGCTTAAGGTGCTTTCCGGAGCACGGAGGAAATCGAGATCAAAATGTAATGATCACCCATCCAAAGACTGTCCATGGGCGAAAAGCGTGCGAACAACGCCACCGACTGAGCGCCACAGACCCAAAAATTAATGACAAAAGATTATTTAAAAGGTCTTCTTCATTACTTATTCCCATTTCAACTTCGTGCTTATACCCACGCTTATACCGGCGTAATTTACTCGGTCACGGATGTTGACACATTCTATTCTAAGAAAAAGACTATAACATTTACAAAAATGATTATTATTGTTACAAAGTCATAATTTTTATCTTTTTTATTTTTTTTTTCATTTTTTTTATCTGTCTTTTTTAGGTATATTTTATTTGTATGTCCTATCAAAATCTTTGCCTACCTTAAGATATAGGTTTCATGATTATGTTTAGTATAATGTCTCGTGCACACAAATAAGTAATCAATTATTATAATGCAAGACAAACATACACCACGTCAAGAATCACGTTAATATAATAATACAGAAGAGTCAACAACATTTTCCTCACGTCCAAAATCACATGGAACTTCGCTTCCAATTTAGGGAGATTACTAAGTAGTTTTGAAGGAAAATATTACCAGAGTAGTGATGGTCTAATGTGAAGAGTTTCCCAAATTTTTTTTCTCATAGCTTTGCTTCGTTTTTGTGGACTTTCTATAGCAAAATTTAAACATTTCGAGATTTTACAAATAAGAATAAGCTGAGTTCTTTAAAATGTATTGACGACCTCCGTGGTCGAGTGGTCTGTACGCCGGTCTCAAGGCGTCGCCATCTCGAGAGGTCCTGGGTTCGATCCCCGGTGGGGGCAAATGTTTGGGTGATGAATTTTCAGGCATTTGTTCTCCAGTCTTGGATGTTTATACATATATTTATATATATTCAGAATATTTATATGTGTTTATCTATTAAATATATTTATCCGTCATCTAGTATCCGTAACACAAGCAGCATTAGTTGCTTAAAATGGAGCTAGTTGATAGGTGTGAATGGTAGAAGATATTTATTTATTTATTCTGCCTGTACAGTCACTTGCAATATAATTCACTTGTGTTTTTACAGTGATACAGTAACGTTCATATTTGAACGTGATTGATTTTATGTTAGTGCTCGTGACGTGGTCCTACACACGCCTGCCGCCCTGCCAGCATAATTTAAATGGATTTCTTCCTCGCACAAAAAAGGCTGAGTTATGCCAACATTTTTTAAGTTCTTAACTATCAAGAGCAGATCAAGTTTATTGGCTCTCCGTCATATATTTCTCTCACGGCAACGTAAACCCCCGTCGAGACTCCCGTGCACCCCTGGGGGTTCCGGACCACTTTAGGTATCACTGGTGTGATGTTTGCAATTCGTCTTGATCAGTTGCCGCCATTTGTCTGGCGCAGTCCAAATTGGTCTCCAAGCATCGATTAATGAGTTCGAAACCGGTCAAATTAATTTCTTACCATCAATTCCTTCTTCGATGTTTATAAGCCTTAGAGATATTTCATCATGTTTTATCATTTTAGTGTATAAGATTGGAATATATTTCTTTTACGAAAAATGATGACCTTTTTTGATTTCAAAAGTAAACAGTTCAATTTTATAATAGGTAATTTTATTTACTTCCTACAAATGAAAATCTGCTTCATACAAATGAAATCATCACAGACTACTTACATCACTATTTATGTTTTAAACCATAGATTTAGGATTATTTTCGCTACGCCAAAAAGATACATGAAGCGCGGGAGCGAGAAATCCTTATCAAGTTCAAACTGCCCGAGAGAAAAAGGGAAAGCGAATGAATGACAAGCATGTCAGGTTTTCGCGGGTACTAAGTTGCCATAGAGACTATAGAGACTCCTTATGTGTTTCTCCATGAGGAAGGCCTGTCCCAGTAGTGGGACGTATATAGGCTGATGACGAAGAGGCCATAGCGTCCCCGTTTGTTTGAACAAATTTGACATTTACCAACACATGACACTTAATATTCTCATGTCTTGAAGCCGCCTATGTGAATGTAATACATGCTAAATATATGTTTTAAACAGAAATCTTTTGGCCAATAGGTACCAACTTCAATTGTTATAAAACAGTATCAGTCGTATGATATCGCATCAGATTTATTGTTGGGTAATAATTTAACCAATGATAATCAGAATAGCAAACGCCATTAATTTCTGATTCGACAGTTCGCGCGAAGTGCTCCTTTGGTTTAGCAAATTTATTAATATTGGACCCATTTCTAACTCGTATCCAAGCAAATGATTACGTCATTCGTAAGAAAAGCAGTTTTGGGATAGTTTTAAGACTACAAAATGTAGAGAAAAATAAAGATCTTTATAGATAGTTATAAAGTGAGCAAGATATTTTTAACTAGTTTTAAGATTTAAATTTTTTTTTTACTTATTAGTAACTGAAAAGCATTAAGACTGTTTTTAGTATCTCTGCCTACCCTTTCGGGGAAAGAGGAGTTGATATGTTATGTTATGGTTGTGATAACAATCCTTGGGGCAAACACCTATAGCTCTATGTAGAGCATGAAAATATGGGCATTTAAAAGTAAATGAAAAAAAGTATATATAATTGCAGTTGGTCGACAAGGGCGATCACGAAGTTCGTTAGCAGTAAAATAAATACGGTTTTTATTGTAAAAACGTTATATAATTGTATAAGTAGGCCACTCGTTTGCTCATAAGTAAAACACAATTTACTATGCGGAAGGCGTCTCCTAAAGCGGCTAAAAAGTTAAACAAAGCTCTTTGTGGAACCTTTAAATATGCGATGAATTTTGAAGTGGGCGCAAAAGGCGACTGCTAAAACGTACAAAGTTTAATGGAAATCGGTGGCGTTGAAGGAATATTAAGGGGATAATGTCACGTGAGCCATTGTAGCCGGAACCGATCACACGTCGGCACGTGTGAAGCGCCTTTGTGGCGGGTAATCTTAGCTATTTTGCCTCTCGGATGTTCCGAAAGCGTGGCTGTAATCGAGAAGAGTTTTATTTTTTACGACCCTTACACGTCATGTAAAGTCACCTTTTTAGACCAGCTAGAATAGTTTAAACATTTCCTAAGTAAAGATTTTATTGAATAATGAATGTATAATATTATTATGGATAATTTCTTGGCTATCATCACTCCAATTAAAGCAACCTTTCGTGCAGTATCCAATTCTTAAACAACTTTGTGATATACGATTCTATTGTTTAACACGAATAAAAAAACAGAATGTTTTGAAATACTTTAAAATTACGAAACCAGCATAGATGAGCTGGGCGCCAGCGCTGGCTAACAGATTTCCATACGTCAAAATGATGTAAAGACCGTTCGTGTATGTGGCGTTCGTGTAAAGGCGACCACCAGCCAACCTATCAAACCACCTTAATTTTGTCGACAGTTTGGAACTTTTTGAAATACGTAGTAATAATATCAATATTTTACCAACTGCCATTAAGCAAACCCGATAGTTGTTAATCGTCAGTCTGACTACATTTTGCGATCCAATTTGAATCCAAAACGATATCAAATTAAAACGATTCGAGTGGCATTCTGTCGGTTTCACCGAGGTTTGTGACCAGTGTGCTTTGAACCCTTGAAACCGTCTGATCCCGTGGTCTTTTGAACCAATATTGAGCGGTTGGGTGGGCCAGAATATAACAGTGAGTCTATTGGGTAGGCGCTCTGTTACGTGCATGTAACTATAATAGTGGTCTAAGTGATAAGCGGTTAAGAAATGTTTCAACAGTAAGGAGTCCACGCCTCTCACAATAGTGCAAATGTCTGTGAACAAAGGTTGCATCTTAACAAGATAAAGATGACATCTTGTTTTTATCATTCTTTTTATGGTTCTATACTTGAATACGTTTAAAAATACTTCTTTCACACGTGCCGGTGCGGTTGTCAGATTTACTACAAAACATGTCTAATACGACAAATTTTAGCAAACTAACATACAAGTTTTTTTCTCCTACATACGAATATTTCTAAGTACCTATTTTCTTTTGTAAAATTCTCATATTTCATAATTAGTATACTTTTAAAACATTTTAAAACATCCGCGTACTTATTTTATGTTAAAATGTCAACATGTTAGCAAGGTATAAAATAATTATAAATTTAAAAAGGTCAAAGAGAAACATGTTAGATGATATGTCTCTCCGCCTACCTTTTTTTTACGGGGACAAAATCCTATTTACGGACCTTAGCTTCCGCTGTGTTGTGTATTTTATCAAAAGAATATAAGCGTGCGGGAAGGTATCGTTGAAAATCTGTGCCGCGGGCAGTCGGCCTGCCCGTACCTGCGTCTTCTTGGCAAATTAATTAAGGGTTCTTTTTATTTGTTACATCTTGGTTTACGTCTTTGACTTAATTATAAACTGGAGTGCTAGCAACTGTTCAACTTGTCCAGTGTTAAATAAGGTAAATAATTTTTACTATTGGTATTCGAACACTGTTTAGTTTAAAAAATATTCGTTTAATGTTTGTGTTGTGAAACAGGATCGCTCGAGCCTTTATTCCGAAACGTTATATTTATTACCTACTCTCTTTCTTCTATGACCGGAGCATGAAAATACAATTTTCCAATACATTTAAAACGTTGACAGTAACGTAGACCTGCAAACCAATAATTTTTTAACGTAGACCTGCAAACCAATAATTTTTAAGTTTCAGTTTTTTTTATGTATAATAACAACAAATGTAATGTTTTTACTAGATATGTGTGTTGCCTTTGTCATCATCTAGTTGCAGCTTTTTAAATTTAAATATTGAGTGCAGTCTTTAGACACTTAAACTTCAGAATATTTAATTATATATCCACTTAACACAATAATTGGCAGTAAAAATTGCGAAAACAGTTCATTAACCTCGTGAAAAAGCATTTCCTCATTTCTTACCTAAAATTACACCTATTATTATGTATCGCTCGCCGCTCATGACTCGTCCCGTAGCCTATTTCCCGTCTATTCTACGCCCCCAGTTAGCGGACATCAGAACTGACCTACTCGTATATGGCATAGATGGAATGTGTTATTGAATGTCTGCCTCTGACGTCGGGCCCAAATCTTTTGTTGTCTAATCACATTGAGTGGTCTAGCAGCTAGATTGATTTTTATAAACTAAACGACAAAAGAAGCAGGGAAACTACAAGTAACAGCAAAAAGTTTTACAGAAATAGTCCTAATAATTAATAATAGATTGGCTATAGATTTATAAAGCAATTATCAATTGAGTAATCAATTTACAAGGTTTTGCAGTGAATCGAATTAAGATAAGCATATTTTTGAACTAAAAATAAACAAAGAAATACTTAATGAACATATTAAAAAAAATCTTACTAATGTTACTCGCACCTGACATCATAGCCCAATTGAAAAACCGCATGCTTTTCTTTTGGATGCAATGCAAATATAAAATAGTTTTCGGTAACATTAAAGTAAAATTTTACATTTTCAAGTAAATCTAACAAGGAAAAATAATTTACTAAAATCAAAATTTAACGGACAATTTCGTATTAACGATACCCAAATGAACTTGGCACATTACGCACAGCCCCGTGGGAAATGATACCGTAAATTAGGAGAAACTTAGCGGGGTAAGCGGATATGGGCAAGTTTAATGTATCTGGGTAACTTACCTTCATTATCGTAAGCTGGGTTCACACGGGGTCATTAGAAGATACCATTTTCGTCTTTGTTCATTAAAGAAAATTGTTTGGGTTTAGGCCAGTGATTTGCTCAGATATTATTGTTATGAGCTAATTATAAGCAACCTTCAAAGAGATAGCCGGGAAAAAGGTAATCTCAAGGTCACCGGTTCAATCCTGCCTAATACTGAACTTTAATAAAGCCTTAGTACATTTTATTATGAACCGTAGGAATAGGCTTGGCCTCTATTAGATTGCGACTTCAATATATGGTGCGATAAATGTGGGTAGGTGTACTACCCACCTTCGAGGATATTAGCGTGATATTGTAAACTCTCCGAGGGTCAGCGCGGACACCGGTACTCGTATTGACAAAAACCAAAAGTTGTTAATTAGTCAAGATTTTTCGTTACGACGCATTATTTTGACACACAGCACCTTTTTTGTCGAGTGTAAAATATGGTCAATCTTCAGATCTTTGAAATTCCCGTACGTATTTCTGAGTATGCGGGTATTATCGTGGACTAAGTAAAGAATCGTCCAGTTCGGCAAGTCTCATTACTTTGTAGATAGCAATACATTTAACATAACACTTGAGGGCCATGCGACCGCTGGCGTTCACCAACAACGTGCGATTCTTTAGTGGTCTCGTTAAGTGGCGTACAAAATGTCATTGACATTGACAAAATGCACAGCTTGCTTAAAGATAAAAATTAAAAGTTCGCAACGAATTTCTATGTTCGTTGCGAATGCTAATTCGAGCAGAGAATATCACGCGCACACATCTTCCAGATTACGGAGCGATAATTGTTAAATTATCTGCCTCATTTGCAAATCAGCCACGGGAAAGGACTTGGCATCGGGAAAGGCTGTTAAAATGGAGATAGGGTATTATTTATTTTCACAATTTTCGTAAGATTTTGGTTAATTCTTCGGGCCTTTAGCCTACGGGAATTCGTTAATTCTACGTTTTCTGCCCTCTAGCTTAACTACCAAGACTGTATGACATTACAATAACTTTTTTATTAAATGTAAACGATTAACATTTCCTTACATATAAAAAAGGCGCCATTCTACTTTTTCTGGTTCTTGATGACAACATGTTATGTAAGAATATCTAAAATATGTATGTGTTTACCAAAAAATCATCTCAGCGGATTGCTTGTAATACACGTTAAAAGGAAAATAAATTACGGACACCGTGCTCTGGGTGTGAGTTTTATGTCAAACGCAGACCGTGTAAATTGAGTGGATTAAAATAGGAAAATATGTATTGGTAGTTCAAGGATTTAACGCATTCAGTGGGGTTTTGTGGCAAACTCAGAGGTTTAACAACGCAAATTCGGTGGTCGTGATAGTAAACTCAACTGGTATTTTTATCGGTTTTTCGTTCGTGTTTGCGAATGATATTTTAATCTATAAACATACATTCCCTCCTTTAATGGCTCTAATAAATAGTAGATGTGTGATAAAGAAATAAGGAGGCCTAGACATTACCACCTTACCGGCTCTTAGGTATTGTTATTTTTTACGCGTTTTGTATATCGAGAAATAACTATGCGTATTCTCAGTGAGCAACTGAGCGAGTCGACACGCTTACCGTTTTGCCTGTAAATAGGATTCCTGCTCGAAAAAAAATCTCCGAGGGAATACATCATCACCATCATCTACGACCTATGCTCGTCCACTGCTGGACATTGGTCTCCCCTAATGCACGCCACCGCTCTAGATTTTCGGCCGTTCTCATCCAGCCCACTCCAGCCAACCTACGAATGTCGTCATCCCATCTTTCCATCTTTACATATTAAGGAAAAGATAAAAAAATAAAAAATATCCATAGCATATCATCATCAATCTATTAGCCCGAAGGGTAAGCGAAGATGTTGACACTGACATTTTGCCTGATACGTTAAAGTCCCTGATGAAAGAATAAAATATTTTTGTTTCTATCACTCAGTTGCACAAAGATTTTTTAAAGACGACATTTGTTAATGAGACATTAAAACTTTAAAGTTCATTAAATTTAAAATTGGAACACAAAATAGTTCTAGCTAATGTCTCTTTAGCATTGATAGGGTGCTAATGTCGTTTTGTGCAACGTAAAAACTACGCTAAGGTGTTCTTTTGACACTTCAATAAATAAATTTAATGGAGCATTAGGGATAATGCCGACATTAAATTTTAAAGTTCGTTTCTGCAACTGGGTGTTAATCTATGCAAATTATTGCACATACTCATACGAGTATGTTCCTATAATGTGTTGTTCTTTACGTGAGTAAACAATATAACTCCCAACTCAAGCGAACGCAATTGATAGCTAAGGACCTCTTACTGCAAAGGAGCACAATATCTCTGAGAGCTTGGGACGCAGGCCACATAGTCAGCGGACGGACGAGTGAAATAAACGAGCATCGTATCACCTTTTTGCGGACTTTGGTTCACATGACGAACCATAGAGCTAAGCGACTTCAGCGATGCAAACTGAGCTAAGGAAACATCCAAAGATTGTTTGTCAAACGTTGCTTGTCAAAGCTTCGCTATAGCTTCGCTTCGTATAGTTACAATCGGTTCGTTTCGTCCCTCAGATCGCTCACTCATCTGCGCTTACACAAGGTTATTTTTGATGAATCAACAACTTCACTAAACTAGCTAGCTAACATCTTAAATAACAACATTTGTTCTACGAGTTTTACCATAACTCAATACATTAATTAAAAATGATTTAACAACTAATGTACTGTCGTGACATTAAGAAGTCTATGTTTCCTTCATACGAAAAGTGCGACACGTGCGACGCTCGCGCGCGTTTTTCGCACGGAGCTAAGAACGTTTAGAAATTGATCTATATTTTTGATTGAACATAAAATGTGTAAAATTATTAAAAGTCGTAAAACAAATGTTGTTATGAACTAACATAAGTTCCTAGTCTTGCGAGGTTGTTGATTCATTAAAAATAATCCTGTATAGTCTGTAGTTCGTGGTGGGGACTAGTAAGTGAACGGTGTAGATCGCCCACCAGCTAATAATGTGGCCTGCGTTCAACGCAGACGCTAGCTTCCTAACAATTTATTATTTTCAAAGAAAATATGACATTCGCGACAAAGCTCCGCTATCGTAGGAGTAACACAATGTCTAACGGAAGTCTGCGCGGTGTTCAACTTTAGTTAACCGTCAACCCATAATGTTGGGCGTGGGGGTAAGATATATCGAATGAACTGACGATACAGAGGTGCAGACAGAAGATTCTATTGTTCCTTCTTTACTTCAAATTACAACACGTATAGGAACTGTTGAATATTAGGGTTGCGATGATTTTTAACTCGTTGAGAGCCAAGCGATGCCGGCATTTGTGAACAATATATTTCTATTGAGTCTCGTTTTGGGGCCGTCAAGAGGCTACGTAAATATATTTTTATACTCCTATCTTTAATCAATCATTATTGTTCATAATCAAGTAAGACATCAAGTGATGGGGTTACAGATTTATACTTCGCACGTATTTCTCCCATGCAGGAATGCCGGTGCCAAACAGTGGGACGTATATAGACTACAGACAAAAATCAAATAGAAGAACGTCGAGTTATATTTACACGACGTGTCGACGATTCTATTGACATGACGATTCTATCGATTTTCGGGTCTATATTTAATGCTTCTTCATTCGATTCCTATTCCTATCTGAGTACTCTTTTCACAACAAGGAATACAGTAACTGAAGTTTAGATGATGCTACAAGTTGAAACATTTCGCATATTAATTTAAAATATACTTATGATCGTATCTAGAAAATCAGTTTTGCTTTCAAGGTAAACGGCCTGCCGCACCATTTAGAAGGGTATAACAATCCTATGTTCCATCAAAAACATTTTGAGCGTTATCAGAAGTCATTTCCCAGGTTTATGGAGCCTTGGGTATTGTTGTGCAAGGTAAACAAAACACAATGGTACCGATAAAGGGTGGGTACGAGCTTACGAGTGTGAAATACATTTTGGAAAATTGTTTTATATTTACATTTAATTATTTAAAAGCTGTCATGAGCGCACGGAGTAAATCTTTTAAGGGTGCTGAAACATTAAGTACGGGTAATTAAAGTTGTTAGGGGTGTAATAAGATTTTATTGGTAATTTCGCGAAAACAAAAGCCTAGATAAAAAGGTAATACTGCTGTTGAGAGGAGTAGCGGCATATGATAATATACTCGTAATTAGCATTATGCGTTAAGATACATATCAGACGAAATGTGCACGTTAACACCTCTTCAGGGACCCGGGCGTTGTTATGCTAAGAGATCTAAACGATATGGGAAAAAAGGGTCGCAGAGGCCTCTATATATTTAGCTTAATAGTATCAAGTTGAATGTAAATTCTGGTTTTATAGGTTCGTGTATAGGCCAAAAAGTCATAAGCACAAAACAAAAACATTCAGGCGAGTGCAAAAAAGATAGTTGCTCAGTGATCATTACAGTAAAATTTTGACCATTACTAGGAATCCGATTCTCCTTTCTCATATTTACAAGCATTCACTTCGCGTCCTTATCTATACAATACATTAAATATTTACTTATTAAAATGTTCCCCACGGCGTGGACTAACGGCCTGCCGGTCGTTTCGCCTCGTAATTACCCCCTCGCGCCAATTAGGCACCATAACGTCTTTGCACTGGCTAAAAAGCCAAAGCGTAATCAGCAGCTATTCACAGTGTTTATGCACAACTTCATTGGCTGTTCCCGGTAAATGTTTAGTTTTGTCTATGAGCTGGAAGTTTCCATTTTGTTTGTATAATTATAGAAGTCGTTTTTGCAATTACACATCCGGCTCGAAGTACCATCTAGGTTTTGTTTTAGCACCAAAGGACAATTGAACTTTAAGAAAATTATATTTGGTTATGTCAATTTGTTTAAGATGTGTTTTATACGTATGAATCGTAATTATAACAATTCACATTCAAAATAAGTTTTAGTAAGATCAATCAGTAAGTCATTGTTATAAAGAATTTCACTTTATATTTAGATATTTATTAGGGTATTTGGCTCTGTGTAGCAAGACGAAACATTCACGATGCCTTAAGAAAATTCTCCTTTTACATACCAACAGATAGCTTTTATAACAGAGAATCTCGGCACATAGTATAAAAGTTTCATGGCTCGCTGCTTCCTTGAAAGACACAAATGCCAGTGGTGGAAAAAACAAACCAATTCAGTTAGCTGTCCGTTATCACATGAAAGCAGGATGTATCTACATATATGTAAGAAAGAAAAGAGTATTTGGTATAACTATAAGGACATTAAAACAGCTCGAAATTAAATCTTCACAAGTGATTGGCGCCCATCGTTGGGCCAACGTTGATATAAATAATTATTTTCCTTATTGAAATGTTGAAGTTTGTTTAATAAAAGGGACCGAATATAGCCATCATCTTTCAGAAAAAGGTATATAACTAATTAACTTTTATAAGGAGAGTTGAGATTTATATACAAGTATAATGTTTGCATTAAAACTTTACGAGTAAATTCTGAAACGATTTGGAGGTTAGTTGAATATTAATGTACCTACTACAGGAATCATTCAGGAAGGTTAATTTTTATCTTCTTAGTCTTGGAAATATCAAGAAAATTAGATAAAAATTTAATTATTATAAACTGTATTAAGAACATTAAAGAATGTGGAATTTTTTGTTCTGCGGCAAAATAAATAAATAGGCAGTGGAAACAAAAGTAGTTCTGGGGATCTCCCGCTAAACATAAGTAAAGCAAGATCGCGGGCCATGGTTCATTTAACAGCATTCTATAGAGACTCGTGCTTGATTTCACGTTTTACTTTCTGGGTCACATGCTCCTGTTTTTTTCCTGTTGTGTATATTAATAACTAGCCCCCTCCCACACCCGGGTCTTCCTCTAGAATCACTTTATCTATTAAAAACAGCATGAAAATCCGGTGTGTACTGTAAAGGTCTAAGCATACATAGGGACAGACAGCGGGAAGCGATTTTGCTTTATATGTGGTAAAAGGTTGAGTGTTTTGCAAGAACAAACTCGTCTCACAACACTTTTTGAATCTAATTTAAACTTGATATTTTGATAAAATAATACCCTGTTTTAAATTCCACTGCGAGTTCAGCGGTGAACTGTGAATTTGTTTCCACTTGTTTGTTTTTGATTCAACTCTTGAGCTTTGCTTCTGTTAGGACGTAGGAAACAGCTTTTTTAAATTAGAATTTCACCGCAAATATTTGACGATTTCTTGAAGTTATGTTTTTATTTGCAGTTTTGCTCAAAAAGAACTTCTTTGTCGTCGTTTCGTCTTCTTCGTACGTTTTTGTATTTTGAATATCTTAACTGTTAAAATGTTTAGATCGTTAACCGTGTATTTAGAAGGAAACGGAAAATAAATTTCAATTATTACACCGATACCCCTGAAGGGGTAGGCTGCACGTAGGCTGAGGTGTTGACACTTGCTATATAGGAGATCAAAAATAGGAGCTTTAAATTGTCTCAAAATTTATATAAAACGAAACATTCCCAAATACAGAGTAAAATGCTGCTCACGCTCAGCGAGTCAAGGATATCATATTCACTAAAAATGCTTTTATAATGGTATATTCTATGTTAAAAGGCTCCCAGGATATAATGCAGCATTTGCGTCCAATGAGCCGGGAAATGACCGCTCCCGGCTAAGTCACCCAAATTAGGTCAAGACGATGCCGTGTCGAAGGCTTTTACGGTATTACACGGGCTCTGATTCGATATTTTCCCCTTTGACGTAACCTCGAGCCTCTTGAATATTCATAATCTGTACACAATGTGTGTTACGGCGGTGTATATTTTGTGGTTGGAAGTAGTGGTGTGGTGCGGTGACTGTAACGTTATTATGTGTGATGTTTGAAGGAAGGTATATTTTTATGAGAATGTCTTTTTGTAATCGAAAGAAAAATTTAAAACGCCAATTCAACATATTTAATACTCATTGCGCAAAAATAATTATCACGCATTATAAAATTTTCATTAATTACCTTCACGCTGGTTATTTCGTAACACAAATTACAAGCAGAAAATTCATATTTCCAGTTAATGAAACGAAAGTTGTAAGATTGTGTAATTAAAAGATTTAAAATCTCATTTTCTCAATAAACTTAATTATGAAGAGTGCTTTCAGGAGATAAAAGACCATTTAAAAAGATGTCCCCTGAGTGCAGGTGCCGACAAACCGGAAAAATATTTTATTCCACGTTCACTACAGAAAATTAAAAGTGAAATATTTCCGTCGCCGATATTTCGTTTTGAATGCCACTTTTGTTGCCATAATAATACCTTTTTCCTTCAATATTTTTCTCGTTATTGTCTGATTAATCTTTTGTGAGAACTTCTAATAGATCATTTTGTAAATGTATTTTTTTGTGCTTAAGAACGATTATAAATTGCGCATTTTCATATACAGGCGTACTTGGAGAGGGTCCAGATGAACTTGATATATGGGGAGATCCGCCCCTTAGCTTTGCGAGAAAAAATATTCTTGCGCGCCCAAGATATGGAGGGTGGGTGCTCCTTACTTAACTGAACGCTTAGGTGTGCCCGCTTAATATGTATTTTACGAGCTCAAAACTCGTTAGTTGGATTCGTGGTATCTCTATATTTTACTGCAGAATTTGCTATCTGGCATTATAATTGTGTTTCAAGTTTCCAAGTTCAAGTTGTCATAGTAGAGATTATTACAATTTCGTTTTTATTAAAAGTAAGCCGTGTGTGTAGCGACTCATTAAAAGAATACTACCAACCCATCACTTCCCTTGGGTGTCGTAAAAGGTGACTAATGGACTTAGAACTGCACAACATCCAATAGCTTGTAGCGGCGACGAGCTCACCACCTGTCACGCTGAGTGCAGTCGCTATTTGTTGATGCGCGGACTATGACAGTGGACTGCTTTTGCGCTGCTTTTGCCTAGTCTCTGACTTACCCTTAGGGGATAATAGTCGTGATTATATGTATGTATGTTAAAAGTAAGATTTTTTTTTCAGAATAACAAAAAATATCCTACAGATCTTCAATTATCCGTACGAGGAACCTACTGACAATAAAACAACGTCGCTGTTGTAAAAATAAGATTAATACCTCTTCCCCGAATCAACCAACATTGGAATTTGCGAAAGTGGTAGATTATCAAAGCGCTAACAGCGATTTAATTTCCACGATTTTTCTTTCCAACGATAAATTTTAATTATCTAGTCGGATTAATTAATATCGCGTCGTGAGCCGTCGTAAATACTTGTCTGTCGTGGTCCGTTTTTTTGTACGGCTTTTCCTGGTTGTCGGGCGTGCAATGATTTATGGGCCAATCTTTTACTCGTAAATCAAAAGTGTAACGCTTCTATTCTGCAGCTGTAAAGCGGTAACTTTGAACAATCACCCGCGCTGTATTCTTTTTAGATGCCGTTTTTCTAGGATTAATTTGGAGGTAGAGAGAGTGATAATGAAAAGATAGAAAAAAAAACCACTGGGTCAACCCAAATCCTAAGGACTTTTTGTAATCGATATTAATAAATTACTTTAGTGTCAACATTAAACGAATTTATTAACAGAAAAATAACAATAACCTCACATATATAACCTCATAGAGCTGTCACATCATAACACAGGCCCAATTGGGATTGGTGGATAGAAGGAGCAGTTGCTGAATATGTTGCTGCAAGGAAGAACTCGAGATCACAATGTTTTGGTCACCTCTGCGTTTTTTTCTTTTTTTTAAACAATGCTTCCAAAACACTCTTAAGCCTTGGCGTCACCGAAGTAATTTAGATTCGTACCTCTTAGGTACTTATTCATTTAGATTCTGTGCTTACATAGAAATCTTAGGAAATATTTTTCAATAGTGATTCTATTGGGATTCCTCTGATGTCAAAATACGAGAGAACACGAATTCCGTAGCGAGTCATCAATAAAAATTAAATTACCCACTCTTCTATTAGACGCCATGATAAAATACCTTCCCATTCCCTTAAAGACCCGTTACATATTTCTCCCGTATCTCCCATGGAAATAATTCTAGACAGATCTACACGGAATCTCAAATTACAAATCTAAAGTACAGCGAATTAAGAGAACGAGCAAGAAGTGATTTGGTAAGATGTATTATAATGCCTATTAAAGACGGTTCGTGCCCCCGGCTCACTCGATGAGATTC
This sequence comes from Parapoynx stratiotata, assembly GCA_910589355.1. Taxonomy (NCBI): domain Eukaryota; kingdom Metazoa; phylum Arthropoda; class Insecta; order Lepidoptera; family Crambidae; genus Parapoynx; species Parapoynx stratiotata. The sequence goes on from OU342458.1 coordinate 3,211,375, forward strand.
AACGATTTGAGTAAAACGAATTTGACGTTGTAAAAGCCTTCATTTTTATCACGTAATTGTGAAATTGGAACAGGAAAGTAAAATTTCACTAGAAAAACATTTTGGAATTTAAGTTGGACAATGTAGGCATAGCTTGAGTTTTCGTAAGATTTTCGGAAAGCAAATTCTTTTTTTTTTTAGGTGACGAGTAAAAATGCAAATTTTGCTATTATAACACTTCGATGTTGAAAAAGCTGCAATACAGTTAGCAGTAAAAGAAGGTTTATACTTTAGTGTTTTTTATGATAACTTCCATATAATATGTTGTATAGTAAAAAATCTACACCTATCAATCGACTTAAAACCGGGTAGCATCTCCTAACGCGTGTGTACATGAAAATGTACCACAAATCAGAAATTATGTTTAGTATGTTTAATCCTTCAAGAAAATCTTTATATTGACGGTATTCTTGAAGTCCTTTTCATTTCATCTTACTGATCTACGCAGAAGTTGATTATGTACCTGAAACAAATAATTATTAATTATTAATACTAATAGTTAAAGCTTACTTAATGACATTAGACGTCGAATATTTTGATTTAGATCTTGCTAAAAGCAATCCTATGGTAAATGTTGATTGAAATACCCGCGATTTACGCCATTATAGACAGTTTTAATTGTGGAGGCACAAAAAAATAAGTAGTTCAATGCAAATAGCAACAAGAGTATAAATTAAAAAAAAATATATGTAATAAAATCAACACATAATATTTTTCTTTAGTAATATCAGTTAAATAAGATCTATGATCACCAGAAGATGTAGAGCTATCCCTGACGAAGCAGACCAAATAAATGTCTTTGAGTTCAGGAGTCAGGGGTAATTGGATATTCCCAATAGTTTATGCCATTTTGTTTGGTCTTAATAGCAGGGCCTAATACACGTGGAGTCAGACGAACCGTGTAAGGAAGTAATGAAGATGAATCTTGATTGAAGAGATTTTATTTAGATTGTGTAATCCAGTCATTAGTACAGGAGTCTGAAGAAGACTTTAAGGATTTGTTTAATATATCTTCTTCGTGATAACAGCTTCGATGTAAGTATAGTGTGTCTGAGGATCGATAGGTAGAAGAAAACTTTTAGTTTTATAAACATTTTTATAAATAGCTTATTCACTACGTTCGAGAGGCCGTGGGAATCGCGGGTTCTATCCCACCGCCACTACCACTACCACTGAGTTTGAACAAAACTTAAGTACAGTTCATTGTGAATATCGCTTGCCTCACATTGTGCCCGGTGCATGGCAACAGGCTCGCCACCTGTTACATGGGGACTTAACGTATCTGGCGAAATGTGGGTGGCAACACCTCTGCCTACCCCTTCGGAGAAGACGTGAAGGCGTGAAGATGTGTTATGTTTGTTACTTAAAGTTTCAATGAGATCTAATAATAAGTTCCATTTTAAGACAGTGAAGTAATTTAAATACCAAAGTTGTCACGGTGTAATGGTATGATATAATGGCATCTCTCTTTTCGCATTATGCTACGTACATTACTTTTAAATTAACTGTGAACCTAGAATATTTTAAGCAAAATGTGTCTGAATCAATATCACGATATTAACTGAATTCGAAGAACAGTTATAAAATAAAAAATCATGGACCATTTTTACACAACCATTTATATATCTGGATTCAATTACCTGCATGACTGGTAAAGAATACCGTTAGGGATTAAGTTTGTCGAATCAACTCCATTTGTTCATATTGCTGAAATAAATAACTTCAAGTGATTTGTGGGATTGAAATAAAAAAGAATATTGACGAACATTCATTTATGTTTGAAGGAAAAGGGCAATATTTGCGTACAATTTCCTAAAAAGGTCGAAATTTAAAGACTTCTTTCAGTTATTCAGTGTAATATTACTTGAAGGAAATACCCAACTTTAATAAAATTATTCTAAGAAACTCTGATACTGGCACCTAATTCTTGGAGAACGAAAATTATTTGGTTCTAGTTTATTTTATCAATATTCTGTGTCCAGTGAGACGGAACTAATCGGAAAATGAAGAAGTATCTACATTCGTTGTATATCTAAATATCTTTTGAACAAACATACTAATGCAGTAGCGAGTAACAATGATTCGTATGTTCCAATTTCACAGTAGTTCTTAATAATGTTAGAGTGGTTTTTGTATGTTTTAGACTTGGACCAAAATTGTTATTTTTGAATCCATTTGGAGTAAATTTTTAAGCGTTATTATGTGTATGAGTTTAATGTTGTGTTTTTTCAAGAACGTGTCTAAACTATGTTCAGTTTAAGAAGAAAAAACTAAACTGCTAATGTTTTCTTGCAGTGCACTCCATCAAATGTAACGGGAGACGATAAAAACTCCATAAACAAAAGTCATGTAAAACTTTAAGACTCAATTCCCGAACGAATGTTATAACTTTTGTGAAGATTATTATTGTAACGACCGCTGAATTTCAGGTAATGTGAATTTCAAATGCTTCCACCAAGTTTCGGTCGCCATGAAGTGCGCTTGAATTTCGAACAAGTTGGGTTGTTCCAGTTTTTTGTTTCTGATAAACAACCAGCATCTGTTTTGAGGAAAACATGCGGAAAAGGAGGTTTGATGTTTCAATAATCTATTAAACGAAGTAAAATATATCTAAAGTATTGTGTTCGCGTTTATTACGCACTAGACTACTAACATGAAATTCAAAAGAAAGTTTTTAATGTAACAAAACTTTTTAATCTAAGCTAATAACGGAACAAACATTCTGCGTCTTAAATCGTAAACCTTGTATATTGAACGGGCCTGTTCATTATACTTCTAATCGAATTCTGCAACCCAGGTCCATAGGAGATTGTAAATATTCACAAAGGCCGGTGCAATGAACCTTGCGATATTGAAGTCCATGGAGCCATCCAGGGAATTTTATTTAGAAGGATCGCTCATCCACGTGGGTAGTAATAAAGGCATTCCTGCCATGACGAAACTATGTCAGTGGGTCGCACCTATTACAGGCTAGAAGCATCTATTGATAAGGATAGGAAACGTGAGAGACGAGTCTGGTATATCAAAAGGTATAGTATATTCTGGTATATTCTGGTATATAAAAAAATAATTAACATGCTGTATAATGACATCCTCATGACATTTATGACTTTTAAGACCTTTTTCTGGCGAGGAAGAATCCATTTACCGTACCTACCGCTGGCTGGACGATAGGTAAATAATGAAACTCTTTAAATGATGGAAAACGAATTTTTATTGTTACGATAAAACCCCTGGGGAAAAATAATTATTTAATATTAGGTCCTTACCTATGAAATTGGTGTTTTGTATGGAGATTTTGGGGATGTGTGCATTTTACATACTAAAATTTTTTGAGTTTTCTTCACAAAGACAATTCCAAAGATAATGATATTTGGCATGTATCATTAGACAAGCTTTAGCAATATGTGTGTGAACACGCTTGATAAAAATTATTCATCGTTTTTATGTTAATGCAAATCAATAAAATAATTGTCTTTGTGTCTAATTTTAACACAATTAAACTTACAAAAAATTATCAAATTAAATAATACGAGCTCAAATATATGGTCTATTTTCAGAAGAGGCAATTATTTTATAAGAATGTTCTGAAACTTAATAGTAACGGACAAATTGCTAAGACAGAATAAAAACACCAATTTCATAGGTAAGGCCCCAATATAAGACACACCAATACTAACATTCAGCCAGGGTCTAAAAAGCGGCAACACATTTTGGTAGGAAGAGTCTCAAGCTAAATAACATATTTTCAAAAAAGCGGATTATGCGTCCCCACGGCGGATGGGAAGGAATAATAATGCTGGGATTTGAGAGAATTCGGCCGACATTCTGTAGATGCCTTTGTTGATAAATTACGGCGTTTTTTGCTAATGGCTGTCGCTTAGGCGCATTTTCTGAAGGTATTAGGCAAAGGCGACGCTGAGATAAATCATTGGAATAACATCGGGCCTAACTAACGGGCGTTTTGTCTCAGCATTAATGCTAAGCCACCGAATGATCCCTTCGTAAGGAAATAGGTAATCGCGGTATTGTTCTCATTCTTTGGTTCCCAGTTAGTTTTTAAGTACTTTGTGATTTGATTTCGTTTGAGGTTGGAAGGCTATTGTTTTGTATTTCGTTTATAATAAAAAGCCTGTAGGGCCTTCGCAATTTTTTGTTTATTTGTCTTTCATAATGTGTTGTCAATAAATGTTTTCTTTCACCCTTTCTCTTTATACTCGTACCTCTACATTTTCAGGAACTCCATTATGTTTTTGAAGGGCAAGATTTGGCAGTTAAGCAAAAGAATAGAGAAGCATTTGGAATTTTGAAAAGTTGCGAAGACGTTAACGAATAAGAACTAGATTTAAAAGAACATTCATGACCCTGCTCTTGTTACTAATGATCGGCTATTTTCATTGCAATTTTTAGTTGTTATGCACGAAACTAAAACCTCTGGCTTTGTTTGTCTAATATCTCTTAATTTTCGGCCATTCCCGTCCAGCCCACTCCAGTCATCTCAAGATGACCGTGACCATTTATATGCTGTAAAACACGTTCTCAATGCTACGCAGATATCAGACAAGTTAATTTGACTGGATTGCAGCGATTTTCCTCGCTGACGGTACCGGTATCTAATTCACTTTGGCCGGCATACAGACAGAGTGCCGCAATACGTCGGGTTTTCGTTGCGGCATGCGGCGTACTTACGGGGACCCGCAATTTCACTACGACCCTGCCTGACACCGCCTGACAGCAGAGACACTTCACCTCACCCGTGGCCTTGTGTTTATGTAGACTATACGACAAGAAGTTTTTCTCCAAACCTCCTTTAAATCTGAGCTACCCATAGAGGCACTGGAGAAAAGTCTGTGATTGTCTTATAGAATACTACCAGAACTCACAATAGGGCACTGGATTTCCTTCAGACCAGATACCATTATGACACAAAGTGGTTTTCTGAATATTCTGCATTCATAAGAGTCAAATTATGCATTTATTTAAATTGATGAATCCGATTTCTTGTTGAACACTGGTTTGGATAAATTAAAATTTTATGGCAGATACTACTTGACCGAATAATGACAAAAGTCTTGGAATCGTAAGGCTTTGTCTGTTGCTATGATTTTTTTTAAATTATATAAATACCAATGTTTAAGCGTTAACATAATGAAAAGTTTCCTCTAAATTTTCAAGTATTGAAATCCATTTCCACACACAGGCTTTCTAGTTCATTGTTTATATTAATTTCAAATTGTTAGTGTTCAATAAAACCAGGTCTAATTAATTTTCAGACTCCTATAATAGACGATGCAAGGATCGTGCGGGATTAACAAACAGCCTAACAGAAATTTAGGAATTCTCTTTATATAGGCTTACAGCAGGTTATAGTGCAAGCCAATAATCTAAGAATATTAAAATTACATAGTACTTCATCTTTTAAATTTTTAGGGGAAATTTGGAAGTAACCCCTAGTGAGGTTCTAAAACCGTCTTCATTTCATACTCACTTATAACTAATACTTGCGATGATTTTGATAAAGATCTCTTTTTTTATTTCTGGAAATGGACGCGGTAAATCTGTGGTACAACTCCACCTTGAGTATGAGATAGATACTGGCTGGCGGAAGAGTGTGGTTGTAACATCTGCGGATTAAGATAGATAATCCCTTTTTGGAATGCTTAGAATAAACGGTATCCTTAAATTCGTCATTTAAAACTAATGGATAACATAATGGAAAACACATATTTCATAGATACATGCAGACTAGACTAGATATATTATTATTATTTTACAAACTCTTCATAAATAATTTCAACGAGTACAAATTGAAATATTGTCAATATCTGGTTCTATCTGGTTTGTTTCTAGATTACTGCGTATAATATATGTCCATGAGTTTCTCTGCCAGCGATAGTGTCAAGATAGAAAATATTGTGACTAGAAAATAGAATTATGCCGTCTGGGAATAACCTTTCGCGCCGCTTTTATTTCGCGTTCACATTTGTACTGGAGAATTGATAAGGATATACAATTCTGATGTATACTCATGGAGTTTTCTTATGTAATATCCAATTTTAATACTAAATGCTATTTTCACATATGGACTCCTCTACTGCTTATCATCAGGTAGTGTAGAGTGATTTGCAGAGCTTTTTATAATAAAAAAAAATATCTTTTCATACTTTATAGACCCACTCAAAAGGCTTTGCGAAATAAATAATAAAAAGCAGAAAAAAACAGGGATCAGACCTACATAATAGTTTGTTAACACCTTGAAGAGGTCAAAAATTATGAAGATTTGAAAAGTAACGATAAGTTAGTTTATGTTTTGAATTTTTTTAAAGATTATTTTTAATTTCTTCTCCAACGGAAAACAAACGACTGTCCATGTATTAAAAATATGTGGATAACAAGTTGTAATGGGGTGATTTTCAAATCTTTTATAGATTTCACACGTCTACTAAAGACTTGTGAACCTTGTACTGATTTGAATGAAAAATAGGACAAATAGCGATGATATGTTATGATCATACCAACTCGTAAATTATAAAACCTCCAAAATACGTCGCATGCCGTAATAAATTTACATGAATTTCGTCTGCAGGAGTTCCTTTCACCGGGAAGTATGGTAAAATTCAATTTCTCATTCAATATGCGTTTAATTAAGCCTACTTATTTAGGCAGCGCGAAACCAGACTAATGAATACTATAAATAAATATCTTCAGACATTCACACGTGTCAACTTTTTAACGTCTGCTGTGACGTCTCCTGAGACCCAAACTTATTGAAAGATACCGATGCTGTCGATACCTCTCCGGCATTAATCACACCACGAGGCGTTTTTTAGTTTTTGCATTCGTTTGTACGACTAGTTAACAGCGGTTAACCCCGACGACGACGACGACGACACGACGACATTTGGTTGGGGTTTTCAGACACGCGCAGTACCTACTTGTGTCGTTATGTAAATGTATAGAGCCGAACCCTCTTATTGCAAAAACAACATTAAAATTAGGGCAAAAATATGATTTGATCGTCACCTAAAGGGATAGTCAGAGAGCACTCTGGCTACTCTTGACAATAAAATAAGTAGATTTTTTATGGGGAATAGCTAAAACTACGATTTGAAGTGCGGCTTACAGTATAAAAACATGCCATTTCTACAAAGACTTCAGATAAGCGGTTTTATAGTTTTTGAGTAAAATAATAGTTCCAGAATTGCTCACTCCAGGGCGCCTCCATGAAAGGGCTGGGACAATGGGCAGTTAGTCCAAACTTGGGCTGTAACGTCGCTTCATTTGATATGGCTTCTGCTCTTCGGAATTGCGGTCGGAGCCACGCGGATATTGTCTGAAGTTATTGCGGATTGGATGGGGACTTTTATTTCAGATTGTTGACTATATTCATGTTTTCGTCAATTGATCGGGGTGGTGAAGTAAGATGTAGATGTTTACTTGAAACAAAACCAGGCGTTTAAAGCGATTTAAAATTTAAAATTGAAAGATTATTAGACAACAACTCTAAGATGACTAAAATGGCAACTTATACTCCAATGGGAGAAAAGAGCCCCTCTGATAGACCACTACAAATTCTACTTATAGTTTTATCCTGATTGAGGAAAGAATGAAGAAGAAAGAAGAAAAGAATCCAGTAAAATCCGTAATGAACTTTGGTAAAAATTTTGAAAAACGGAGCAATGAGTATCTATTGTTTTTACAAGTTTTGTTCCTATTTTAAAAGCAAAGTTTTTGGTAGTTTATTTAAACCGTTAACGAATATTACTATCAGAAATTGCAAACATTTGTTTAAAAAAAACTTTAAGCTCTTGACTGCATTTATAACTGAAATAAATCAATATAGAATAAATATAAGCAATTGATCAAAATCAATGGGTTCTAAAATCAGTAGAATAATTATGTATTATAATTAATTAAGGATCGTGAAAGTAAAGTTAATAGAGCATCGAGAGTCTATATTTCGTTGGGGCTATGTATATACATACATACATAATTATAATCATTACTATTATCCCCTAAGGGTTAGTATGGGACTAGGCAAAGACACTGCAAAAGCAGCCCACTGTCATAGTCCGCGCTTCACCAAGCAGTGACTGCACTCAGCGTGACAGGTGATGAGCCCATCGCCGCTATAAGCTAAAGGTTGTGCAGTTCTAAGTCCATTAGTCGCCTTTTACGACAACCAAGGGAAGAGATGGGTTGGTCGTATTCTTTTAATGAGCCGCTACCACACGACTGTATGTATTTCAAGTTATTACAGTGTCGTAAGTGTATCTATTATGGTGTGAGTATGTATTATAATTTGGATGAGTATACTCGTATCCATGTACCACGCGTTTAGAGATAAACAATGTAGCATAATTGGATCTAAGTAAATGTGTTGTGCGGTATTTACGACTGAAATGATCGTTCGCGCTGGCGTCATTCGATGCTATAGGAAGAAATTATGTTGGATCTTGATTAAACATATATACTTAGGATAAAGCGAGTTGTAAGTAATGAGAGAATCGATTTATATGTGTGTTTAAATTATTGTAGTAATCATGAAACTTCTAGAATTCGACGCTACAAATGCCTAAGAAATTTTATTGTGGTTTAAGGCAGCGGTAGCCGAGTTGGGACGGACGGGGCACTAAACTCAAACTCAAACTCAAAGTCATTTAATCAAATTGGTATCATCAAATACACTTTTGACAAGTCAAAACAAACAAAATAAATTATAAGTATCCTTAAATTGATAATACCACTACTTTTTTTTCGGCCTGTTCACTACCGGGAGGCCTTGTCTAGAGAAGATACAGGCAAGAAACTCTGCAAGGGTTCCGTCCTCCCTTTACATCAATATACTACTCGTTCAAGAGGCCGCGGGAAACGCGGGTTCGATCCCACCGCCTGTATCACTGAGATTAAATAAATCTTATATACAGTGCATTGTGCATATCGCTTGCGTCACATTGTGCCCGATGCATGGTAACAGGCTCGCCACCTATTACATGGGGACCTAACATATCTGGGGAAATTGGGTGTTTAACACCTCTGCCTACCCCTTCGGGGAAAGAGGGTTGATGATATGTATGTGTTTAAATTTTTAATGACGTCTCTAATTTTTATGAAGCCATGAAGGTGACGATGAGAATGTTGTTGATAAAAAGTACCCTTAAAAGCTACAATTTTTCAGACTTATCGAAAAACGCCATACAGTTGAAAACAAACATAATGGTGTGTAGGGTGATTTATGGTTGTTAAAGTCAAATTATCTATTCAACCTAGATGGATATTTTAGAAAAGTAATGTTTAAGCCACAAATTATGCTGTCGGTCTTAATACGAGTAGTTTGGCATAAATTGGCAGGGTACAGAATGAACGGAAGAAGACGTAACTAAAGTAAGGCCTTCTTCTTCTAAGAAGATCCGAGAAAAAACTCAGTAAGAATTCCATCTCGACACTAATTACTTACTGTACAATCGTAATGTATCATAAAATGTTCAATTTATTATAAAAAGGTTTCCTCATAAATTTAGTACCGATTGTCACCCAGAGAGAAGCGCAGTGGCATCGCGCTAGCGTAGTCTCTCATTAATTTACTAAGGCTGTACATTGTTTATGATTCTTTGTTCTGCGTATATTAAAATAGTTTTCACTACCGAACTGGTTTTAATATTGTCGTCTACGACCCCATGGTTGTACACTTACAATAATTCCTTACTAAGTTTGACACAAATATATTATGAGTACCACACTTTCGTAACAAATCGCTTCCATCTACAACTTTAACCTTACCGGCTAAATAATTAAGAGAACAAATGACACACACCTGTGCCCGGAGAAACAAATAAGCTGAGCTACACTGACACACGTTAATTAATTCACACCGTTAATTATTTGTGGTGAATCAGGGCGAAGAGTTGCTTGATATACCATCTGCGTTGTTGTTTTAAACGGGGCATATTCATTCTGAGCTAGCAAACTGACAGGACCTGTTTATATTCGACGAGGCTCGCTTCACCTGGTTAGTTTGTACAGTGTAGAAACGTCCTAAAATAATAATAATAATTATTTATTATTAAGCCTGAATAGCAAAATGAGTGCACTGGAGAAATAAGTTCACAAACAATAGGCAGAGGTCCCCAAAAATAATACAAGCATTGAAATAAAAGAGTGTTATTTAACTGCATTTGAGTTGTTGGCCAAAGAGCTTGTCTGTCATGTGTAAAAAAATATAGGACTGTCAATTATAATTATACATTTTTATTCAGGCTGTTCTGTCTGTCCTCAGCCTATATACCTACTGCTAGGCACAGGCCTTCCTCATGAAGAAACACAGAGAAGTATGGGCCGTAACACCACCACGCTGGCCAAATGCGGTTTGGTGGGTAGAAACAGTTGCAATAGAGACCAGGACCAACGGCTTAACGTGCCTTTCGAAGCACGGAGGAGCACGAGATTACAAAGTTTTGATCACCCATCCACGGCCTGTCCATGGCGAAGGTGGCTTTGTTTTCAATCGAAAGCCAAAGCGTACTGACCACTATGCCACCAAACTCCTCAAAAATAGTACGAGTTCTAAATATTTAAAAACTAAATGGAATCTAAAGCAGTATAAACCATGCTCAGAGAATTTAGAACTTTTACCAGTTTGCTATGCAAAAGCTTCTACAAGAGAGTTCTAACATAAAATAGTCTCTTGATCCTAAAATCAGGAACTAAGTCGCAACGAAAAGTTCGAGATATATAAATAAGGAAAAGTTTTGGTAGCAGAATGAACAGAACAATTAAAAACAGTCAATATGATTTACCATTTTCTTATCGTCAACATTCTTTATTTTACGTGACACAAAATGACATTTAAATACAAAAGCAATTTCTTACAATGTTTTGATTTAAAAAATTATAACAATACTTGGTGGAAATGGTGATAAAAATTCCCAATACATTTACTTTTTAATATGACAATATTTTTCTTTGCAGAAAAATACTCAATATTAAAATTATATTGTGATTAACCTAAAACTCGGGTAGGTAACACAGTATTAATTAAAATAATATCAAGCTGACGAAATAAAATCATAAGGTTAATATTTTATCGAATGATATTCAAAAGTGAATCTTATACCGATTTAAAAACATAAAAGTACCCGCAAATGTTAGTAGGGTCGGAGGTCGATATAAAGGTTTATATTACAATGGTCCTTCCAAAGGTTGGTCAATGACAAGGATGCGACAACATGTTTTCTTTGAGACGTAGGCTGCGTAAATGTTAACAAATTTTGCTTTTAGAAAATGCCATTGTTGGTACCAAAGCTTTGTCAAAGTAGATTTAGGTTTAAGATAAGATAAAAAAATATCCTCAATTTTTTTGTATAATTTTATTATGTTGGTTATTAACATGGTCATCGAAACAATTTATTATTTTGATACGCCAAAGGAAAGAAAAAAATGTTAGATAGCGAATTATTATTTCTGTCATCTGGCCTCTGAGGATGAACACCGCGATATGATATATATCACGCTTTTATCACGTTCAACTGTCAAAGTACCATAATCATCATCAGCCTACTCCTGTTCACTGCTGGACATAGGCCTCTCCTAATGCACGCCACCGCTCGCGATTTTCGGCCGTTCTCATCCAGCCCTCTCCAGCCAACGAATCGTCATCCCATCTGGTCGCAGGGCGTCCTAGACTAAGTTTACCGAGACAAGGCCTCCACTTGAGAATTTTACGGCCCCAACGGCCGTCAGTTCTATGGCTAAAATGACCAGCCTACCGCCACTTCAGTTTGCTAATCCGGTGAGCTATGTCGGTGACTTTAGTTCTCTGTCGGATCACATCATTCCTAATGCGGTCTTTCAGAGATAGTCCGAATATAGCACTTTCAAAGTACTATGGAATTTGATAATTGGGCGTAATAAAAACGCGATAAATATCGCGGTGCTCATGCTTTATAGGCTGATATAATATATAAGATATAATACATAAGCTTAACTAATGTTCTCAAACACACACTAACTGGTGATTAAAAATATTTACAATTTTTTTATAAAAAGAAGAGAATTATTCTAGTTTGTGACAACCTTGTTGAAAGGTCATCGTTTAAGGTCGTGGTCAGCAATCGTATTAAATAAATTATTGGCACCTGCAGCGCTAGACCCACTTTCAAGTGCTCTCACTTAGGGGTGAATAGATTTTCGTGGAGTAACCTATCTAATATTTATTTCATTGAGGGTTCACTGCAAGTTACGGCAAAAAGGATTTTCCTGTTATGTTTCATAAAAAGCACAACCTCAAAAGGAAAATACTCGTAAAAGAGATAAAAAAATGAATAAAATATAAGGATATTAAAAAGGATGGAAAGATCGTAGTACCACTTATTCTAAAAGCCGATTTCAATAATCGATCCTAAGGTAAGGGCAGAGAGTCTTATTTTAATCTTTACACTTCTTTCAATTAATCAAGAAGATGATTTTGTAAGGAGCTTACGACGGCGTAGCTATTAATTCAATTGCTTTGTTTTTTTATTGAATACAGTTTTTATCAGGTCTGACGACTTTGCTGTGGTCCGTCCTGATAAAAACATCGCGATCTCGATTCCTCCATGTCTCGGAAGTCTTTGCAACAGTGCGTGTTTTATCCACCAATATTTAGCGCTAGCAAAATGGTCTTACGTATGGCTCCATTCTTAATTTTTTTTTCCAAGACGGAAAGTTTGTGTGCCCAGCAAGGGGAGGTATATTGTAGGGTTTTTATGATGGTGCTCTATTTAATAAAAGATACTGATCTCTAAGTTACTACTGTATATGTTAGTAGAATCACAATTAACCAGATAACATAACATAACATATCATCCCGCCTTTAACCTTTACTTTTTTTCTGCCTACCGGCAGAGGTGTTAAACATCCACATTTCACCAGGTATGATAGGTCCCCATGTAAGCGAGCGACCTGTTGCTATGCACCGGGCACAATGTGAGGCAAGCGATATTCATGAACTGTACATAAGTTGTATTCAAACTCAGCACAGGCGGTGGGATCGAATCTGCGTTTCCCGCGGCCTCCCGGACGAGTAGTGCCACGTCCGTCCCAACTCCGCTACCGCTGAATTACCAGATAAAATAAAACATTCTTTTCTTTATTATTTTTGCTAACTATATACAAACGTAACACATAGAACAGAAAATAAGTTTTAAGGCACAAACGCATATGACGCATTGCACTTCCACGAACAAAGGAGAAATGAATTTCCCATCTAACCAGAGCACAGGATGATCCATTTACCCGATGGCACAGTTACACCGTGCCAGCAGTAATGCACCGAGTTAAATTAAAGTCTTAGAGAAATATGGTAGTCATTTGTCGCGCACGTGTGCTGATTCAGGTGTAATTTAGGCGATTCCCCCCATTCCCTGACGAACGGGGCGAACGTGCGGGTAATTGTTTTAATGGGAGGTAACGAATGGACGAGGCTCAGTGTTGTATGGCTCTGAAGTACGTGATGACACGTTTGAAAACACTAATTACTTGCTACCCTTGTCTTTTCGGAGTGGGATAAAAATTTTTGTTTGGCGAAATTTGACATTTCTGATTTATTTGACTAGAACCATTAGGGGAGCGTTAATTGCTAAACGCAAAAATTATCTACTAGTAATTAATGACATTACATAATGAAAGTATTTACTTATTTTTTATTATTTGTTTGAATGATATAATAAATAAGGTGTTCTGGAAAGTAACGGCAATAAAAAAATAATCAATCGCATTTATTTATTTTAATAAAGCCGAGTTGGGACGGGTACTACTCGTTCGCTTGCCTCACATTGTGCCCGGTGCGTGGCAACAGGCTCGCCAACTGTTACATGGGGATCTAACATATCTGGCGAAATGTGGGTGTTTAATAATAAATAGATAAATATCTTTCAAACATTCACACCTATCAACTAGCCCCATTTTAAGCAACTAATGCTGATTGTGTTACGAACACTAGATGACGGATAAATATATTTAATAGATTAATACATATAAATATTCTAAATATATATAAACATCCAAGACTGGAGAACAAATGCCTGAAAATTCATCACCCAAACATTTGCCTCCACCGGGGATCGAACACAGAACCTCTCGAGAAGGCGAAGCCTTGAGACCGGCATACAGACCACTCGACCACGGAGGTCGTCAAGGTGAGGTGAGGTGGAGGTGTTTAACACCTCTGCCTTTAAAAGTAATTGTGGACTCCTATTCTCCCCACTACATGTATATACCTTGTAAGGCAAAGCAAAACAGTAATTGAAAATGAGAAGTTTCCCAAAACAGCTGCGTCTGCACTGAAAACAGTGGATCTCAAATATATTAAATTTTAATTGAATCGTGGAATTAAATTATGTGTCGAGCCGTTGCTTCACCACGCTGCACGCTGCCTGTTATTCTATCACTTCTTTTCATGGATTTTCGTGCTTAAATTCACTTATATACTTCGTTATCTGTTTAGTATTGACCGCGTCGACGCACGAATACTAATTACAGAAATAAGTAGGAAACCTGTTCTTATATTATTTTGAGGACGGACTACAGGTTAAATGAAATGACATTTGACATTCATAAGAGTATGTAAAACTTAATATATCATTTGACTATTGACTATTAAACATGTAGGAAAAGGTTCCTGACTCAATGTCTCTGTAGAACTGAGATTAGATCAAAATTTAAGGACAGCTTATACTTAAGACTGTGCTAAAGGCAAAATGCAGTTGTATACAACTCTAACCTACCCATTGGAGCCTACCCTACGCAATTAAAAGAATATTCAATAAAAAAATACAATTTTCAATTTATCCGAATACTAAACATGTGTCATATGCAAGTATCGTCTACAGAATAATAAATAAAAGTCATCTTTTGTTACAACTCCGCAACTTTTTATTTTTCTAGGCAAATATTTTACGGTAGAACATAATAAGAATTTCACTCGCGGTTTAACGGAGGAAGAAAGTTTCAACCCTTTTATTGTAAGACAGAGTATATACGAGTACTCTGGCTGACTGCCATGGTGTCACTCTGTGATTTCTGTTTTAAAAATTATAACCGAAAAGTTTAACGCCGGAAACTTATGAAGCTCTTACATTTTGCGTAATCATATTTTCCGAACTACGGACGTACTGGCTGATATTAACTTCTTGTGTGTAACTTTTATTATCATTTGTATATTCAAATCATATTATTGGGTCCTTACCTATGAAATTGGTGTTTTCATTCTGTCTTCGCAATTTGTCCGTAACTATTAAGTTTCAGAACATTCTTATAAAATAATTGCCTCTTCTAAAAATAGACCATATACATGAGCTCGTATTATTTAATTTGATAATTTTTTGTAAGTTTAATTGTGTTAAAATTAGACACAAAGACAATTATTTTTAACTGCCTCCCGAATACATGATTTGATTTGCATTAACATAAAAACGATGAATAATTTTTATCAAGCGTGTTTACACACATATTGCTAAAGCTTGTCTAATGATACATGCCAAATATTATTATCTCTGGATTTGTCGTTGTGAAGAAAACTGATAAAATGTTAGTATGTAAAATGCAGACATCCCCAAAATCTCCATAGAAAACACCAGTTTCATTGGTAAGGACCTAATATTTTGCAAATATATTATAAGGTACAGAAGTGTTAATTATTTTTTAATTAATTCAGCACTATTCTATACATATTTAACGCCATGACATGCAAATTGGAGTTGTATTCCCAGTGTAGTGCTTAATATTGGTTACCGTGGCGGCTACGGCGTAGCGTGTAGACGCTCGTACCACGTAGCGCAGTTCTCAAGAGGTGCGTTGATACGAGCCCCATGCTTCCAACATGATATTTCCTCAATGAGCTCAAGTGTTATGTACCGCACGCAGGTTACACAACACGTGAAATTTATCCGAAACTATTAAGTTTCAGAACATTCTTATGAAATAATTGCCTCTCCTAAAAATAGACCATATATTTGAGATAGTATTATTTAATTTGATAATTTAATGTAAGTTTAATTGTGTTATAATTATATACAAAAACAATTATTTTTAACTGCCTCCCGAATACATCATTTGATTTGCATTAACATAAAAACGATGAATAATTTTTATCAAGCGTGTTCACACACATATTGCTAAAGCTTGTCTAATGATACATGCCAAATATTATTATCTCTGGATTTGTCTTTGTGAAGAAAACTGATAAAATGTTAGAATGTAAAATGCAGACATCCCCAAAATCTCCATACAAAACACCAATTTCATAGGTAAGGACCTAATATTTAGCTGCGATCTTCTATATGGAGATACCCTAATTGCTACCCAAATCGCTCAACATCTGAATGCCACCTTAGATTAACTCACATTAAGAATAATAATATGACAGACTAGTATCTGTACTTGAGCCATAAATCCTAATACGAGTATCTACTCGTACTGCAATCAAAAATTATTGTAATGATAATTACTCTACATAATTTTATTGGCTATCCTGACTCCTATTTTTTTTTCAGGACCCTATAACACAACCTTTATACTCTTTCAGTGACTAAATAGCTTGGTTCATTGGTATGAAAGTTAGAAAATATTCGAGGAGCTCGGTGGCGTAGTGGTCAGTACTACGTAGCTACCTTCGCCATGGTCAGGCCTTGGATGGGTGAAAACTTTGTGATCTCGAACTCCCGGTCCCGGTCGCTATTGCAACCGTTTCTATATATTATATATTCTATAAAACACCAACCCGCATTGGGTCAGCGTGATGGTGTTATGGTCCATACTCCTCATGTGTTTCCCCACGAGGAAAGCCTGAGCCCAGCAGTGGGACGTATATAGGCTGAGGACGGATTATTATAAATAATAAATAAATAAATATCTTCAAACATTCACACCTATCAACTAGCCCCGTTTTAAGCAACTAATGCTGCTTGTGTTACGGACACTAGATGACGGATAAATATATTTAATAGATATACATATAAATATTCTGAATATATATAAATATATATAAACATCCAAGACTGGAGAACAAATGCTTGAAAATTCATCACCCAAACATTTGCCCCCACCGGGGATCGAACCCGGAACCTCTCGAGATGGCGACGCCTTAAGACCGGCATTCAGACCACTCGACCACGGAGCTCGTATTATTTATTTATCAATTAAAAAATAACAAACATTTTTCTAACATCCGACAGTAGGTACAATAGTTTTCCAATTTTACTCGTACTGCCGATTCGTTTAACACCTGTTAGTATTCAAATATGCGTTATAATTTGCAGTAGTCTATGCATCAGAGTATTATAAATCTGTAATTCTGTAAGTAAAGGTAATATGTATATAAAGTTGTTTTTAAATAATTGTTATAATGTTGTTCTATGTTATATGTGTATATGGTTATCTTTGATATGTTCTTAGTAGTTAGTTATTAATTTTTCAAAGAAGAAGTTTTTAAATTTCTTTTTGATATTCTTTTTATTTAATTATTAGAAAAGGTTAGGTTTTTTTCTTATACATACATACATAAAATCACGCCTGTAATCCCCGAAGGAGGAGTCGATGGAGCACTGTGTTCCTTAAGACCACATTTAGCCATACAAAAATTGGGTTTGGTCAGATGAGAAATTGTGAAAGAGTGGCTAGCTCACAGCCTAAACAATCACAGACCCAGTACCCAATACGCCCCTTTTACGACATGCTCGGCAAGAAAAGCAGTTGGTTCATTATGTTTGTGTCCCGGACCAACACGTTGGACCACCAAGTTGTTTGTAGTTAGTTATTAATCGTATTAGTTCGTTATTTATCTTTCCAAAAAGAAGTTTAAAAAGGTTTTTTTCTTATTATTATTAGAAAATATAATTTAAAACTGGTTGTTATAATTAGGCCAAGACACACTTCTCGTATACGTATCTCCTAAATAATACGTCAGTCATGAGTTGTTAAGACATTTACAGTTAGAGTAACAAACTTACGGGAAGCAACAATTAACATTCAAGTTCTAAACTTCTGCACAAAGACCGTTTTAGTTATCAGTGAGCATGCGCCCCGCAAATAGCATCGTTCTGCATGCTCTTATATTAGACAGTTTAGTTACTGTTTCGTGAACTCTGCTGTATTCTGTTAAATTACAATAGTTAAATTCTAGACCAATAGCGTCAATGGAAACGCCAAAATGTGTGACGTCAGCTTGACAAATTGTTAAGTTTGCGATGAAAATTTGAAGCAATATACATCAGCTGTGCCGCCATCTTTCTAATCCCAGCATCGTGTTGTGGTTAAATTGTCTATAATAACAATTTAACCACAACCACAATAGCCCACAGAATTGCGAACCTTAAGTGGCGGTGGGCAGGGTACATTGCTCGTAGAAGTGACGGCCGTTGGGGCGGAAAGGTTCTCGAGTGGCGCAACGAAGGTCGCAGGAAGTCGCTGGATGCAGGCGGCTCAGGACCGCGAGGTGTGGCGATCATTGGGGGAGGCCTATGTCCAGCAGTGGACGACAATAGGCTGATAGATAGATAGGTAGATATTTGAAAATTCGAGTATTGGACAAGCATATCACGACATCCTAGGTTTTCGCCACTGGTCCAAATTCCGGTCATTATTCTACTGTTCAACCTGACCACGGATCAAAAAACAGACTCTTAGGCACGTTTAGTTAATATTTTGAAAGTCGCTATCTAGCCAATGTTCAATGTTAAAAGAAATATCTTTGTAATCCATACTTCCATAATAATACTATATATGTGAAAGTAACTCTTTCTCTCTTTCTCTTTCTTGGCCTTCATCTCACTTAATGGTATGTGACGATAAGGCCGAAGGTGGAAGCGAGCTTCACCTGTAATCCTCAACAACTGAGGAATTGGCTATCCTGATTGCCGGAACACAACAATCCTTATAACATTGTTATTATGGCGACAAATTTAAGTTTGACCGTGGTAGCTAGTCAGGCGGGCTTAGAAGCCCTACCATCAACCAAACCGAGCAAAAAACTTCTGCCCAGATGGGGAATCGAACCCGGACCTCCCAATCAACACCCGGTGGTGTGAACCAAGAATTTTGCACTTTATGATGGATGCCAAACTCCCATACAATAGCATGAGGCAATATTTTGTCTCGATCAGTAGATGTTCCTTCTCATTCTATCTTACCAAATCATTCTATCTAATGAGTTTGACATTTCGTAGTAAAGCTTTCTATTACAACTAATGACGTCCCACAAAAATACACACAAATTTCTCAAACTAATACTCTCATTTAATATGTGATTATTGACTCACCTGTGAAATGATAAGGTACATACAGGATACTACTCACTTACACAACATAAAACAACGCACGTCATCACCAGTTTTATAATGAATTATTTAAAATATTAAATTACAATAATTCGTAACAATTTTCAGTCTAGGCGTCAAAATGGCGTAAATATCGTACAGGTGAGACAGAAACTATGGATAGAAAGAGAGGAAGAGGATTTCCCACGGATAGCCTTCATTCATAAATAGTGATAGAATGAGAGGGAACACCTACTGACCGAGACAGAACATTGCCTCATGTTATTGTATGGGAGTTTGGCATCCATCTTATAGTACAAAATTCTTGGAGTGAACCACCAGAGAGGCGGTATGATAAGTATCCTATTTTACCTTATTTGGTAGCGGCCAGTCTTGCGCTTCATGTAATTTGCTTAAGTTTTAACTATACTAAAAATTTTTTTGTAAGTAACACAGCAAAAGTCAAGAAATCTTCTACAGCGATGTATATTACCGATACTTGCAACGATAACCTATTTTTTTCGCTTTCTCTTACTCAATTCGCAATTTAATTGTCAGCGCAATATCTTTTTCTTTTCTTCAATGTTGACAAGAAGTGTGTTATTTTTCTAGAATGTATGTTTTAAATATTTTATGGCAGTTAGATTTTAAGTCACCTAAAAGCCTGTTCTATTTCCCAGAATTTTGATTGATACTTATGTAAGTAAAGAGAATTCAGAATTTTATTTAGTTTAAATGGCTCATTTTAATCTACAACTTAAATAACTATTACAATTCAGAAACAGAAGTGAAACTACCATCTCGCAGCAATTCAACAAATCAGCTGACAGATGACGCCACAAACCAAAGACATTTGAAATCTCAATCCGAGACAGGTTCTTTCAATTACTCGCAGCTCTCTTCTAGTACTAATAGGGGCGAAAATCCCGTAGCGATTGGTTAAAAGCTAGAATTTCACGGGCTATTGGGAAGAATCGATTGTCGGAATGAGCTAATCGCTTCAGAGCTAACCTGGTTCTGTCTGATGTGGAATTGCGGAGTGTGGCGCGGCAGTAATTGCTCGCTAAACAACTTTGTTGAGTGGATTTGCTTGCTATTTTTCAAATGCTTTCGGTTTACGAGTGCTTTGTTAGCTCAATATCTGATTTAATTTGGTTTTTGTTTGGAGAGTGTAAATCGTTAGCCAATTAAATAAAATCTTTTATTGAATCTTTGATGTATTAGCGACATGTCGTAAGGTTTCAAAGAGATATGTGATCACAATAGTTTTTTGAACAAAATGTAATATAGTTTAAGGTTAAAATGCACAATCACACTTTTATATTTATGTTAGGATTAGAAAGAATTCTACAAAAAAGAGTATAAGTTTGATTTTGATTAGATACTCCAACTGAAATCAGGACCTCATCCCAATAGCCGCACTATAAATATATCAAAGCCCTGTATGGGCCGAAGAGATAAAGTTCCAGAGAAGATTTACTCATTGCTTTTCACGTCGAGGCGAATGAAGAAGCGAGAGAGCAATATCTATTTTGCTCTATCTGGCCTAGGCTCTGTATGAGTACTCACAAACCACAACCGCAAAACATTTTTAATAATGGATTCGTTTTTAGAAGTCAAGTCCAAGTAGAGAAAACGTGTACCCATTCTCATAAAAAATATTAACAATCAGATGAGTGCATTTAAAAAATAATAATACGCTATGTGGATAATCAAGTGCAAAGCTCAAAAATTTTATTTTTAAACAAACAAATATGCACGTTACAATCTAAATTAAAAATATCGTTCGCAACCCAAGTCATATTTCAGAATACAATCGAAATCAAAATGAAAAATATATATATTTTAATTGCCCTAAATTCAAAGTTGCTTTAGCAATAGTACGTCAACATGTTTTGGAGTAAAGCCTATTCTCTTATAATTAATAAAATAAAAATAAATTGACAGAAAAATATGTCAATATCACGGTGTACAGAGCTTATCGTCAATTATTCGTAAAGCACGAACGGTGAGCGTATAAGCACATGTATAAATAAGATTACAATGTAATCGAAATTTATATAAGCATTAAGCTGATATTTTATACTACGGTGTATTTAAGGCGACATTTTCAACCGTAAAATATGAATTTTAAAAACGCTATAAGCATTATATAATTTTCCATTAATATTTACAAAGGATAATTTAAACACTTACTCGGTATATAACAGTACCCACTGTATGATTTCCCAGGCGTAATTTAATTTAATAGGTCACGGAAAGTAGGTTAAATAATGAATAATTGTTTTACAAATAATTGTGTTCTCTATGTAAAGTGAAGAAGGTTTATAATTATTTGGCCTGTCTTTGGTTGCTGGTGGTCGCTTGATGTTGCCTTTTGGGCAAATCCTAGCGTACTATGGGAAACTTAAGCAACTTACTAAAATTCGTTAACGCGCCTTGGTAACACAAGACCCATGTTTCCCCATGTGTTTAAGTCCCTATCATCATCTTCATCTCAGTCCAGAGACATGCACTGCTTGACATGAGCCTCTTTAAGGATCTTCACAATGACTGGTCCTGAGCCGCCCGCACCTAGCGATGTCTCGCCACCTTCACTAGATCGTCGGTTGCTTATTAGCATTATATTGATAGCATTGGAGATCAGCTCCCTGCTCTCAATGTATCTGGCGGGTTGGCGCAATATGTCCTCTTCTTCCACTCTCTACTATCACTCGCCAAGTCAACACTCACTCCCATCCTCATCTTCTCTCTCGTCTTCAACCTCCCAAACCACCCATCCACTTTAAAATTTATAACCTTCCTGGTGACATGATCATTCTCTCTCTTTATTACATGCCCATACCAAGAAAGTCGTATTTCTCTCTGTTTATCAGCAATCGGGGCAACTTTCAGACTTCCCCTAATATATTCATTTCTAACACTATCCATTCTCGTCACACCACAGATCCACCTCCAAATTAGCATTTAAGCTATATGCAATATTTGTTCGTCCATCCAATTTACAGGCCAACATTCCGATCCATACATGACGACAGGTCTAATTACAGGTCTAATTTATAATTTTTTTCCCTTCAATCTTAGGAAAATATGACGGTCTCAAGAAACCTGTCGCCATTTCATCCATCCTGAGCTAATCCTTCACTTGACGCCTCGGTCAACATCTCCATCCTGCTGAAGTAGAGATCCTAGGTAGCAAAATTCCGAACAGACTGGAAGATTCTCTCCATCTAGCGCAACGGGCCAAGGATTTGCAATACTTGCAAAGAATGAAATCGCAGTACATGTATTCGGTTTTGGTTCTGCTAAAATCCAAGCCAACGTTCGCCAATCTTTGCCTCCAATTTAACCCCTACCGGTACTTAATTAAAAACTAAAAAGAAACAAAAAAACATATCGTCACTCCTTAAGTTCAGCCTACCCTGAGGTGTCAAAGTAAAAAATATATATATTTATAAGTTGGCATACGAAAATACATCCAACATTTCAATTATGAGATAGTGAATCGTGCTGAACGGGACCGCAGCCGGCGGCGGTGCGCACTGCACTTATATTGTCACGTTTTAAGTGCGCCGGTAAACAAATTAACCTGATATTACTGCACCAAAATGCGTACATGGACCGTTATTACCAGAATACAACATAACGTTTGAAAGCTCATGAAAATGTTTACGATGCCAAGGTTTCATAAGTTAGGTTAGTAAAATATTAAATGTAGATATGCGACTATTGGACAAGCTGTCATATCGCGACATCATACGTTTTCCCATTGGTCCATATTTTAATCTACTGGCCAATCTGTCCACGGATCTAAACCCTGACCTTTACAGGAACACATAATGGTTAATTTTGAGAAATGCACAGTAAATGATTACATAGCCTGATAGTGTGATGAATTTATATGTGAAGGTATCACCGGCAAGTCAGCAACATAAAAGAATAGACCTGGACATTCCCGCTGCCTTGCTGGCCTATAGTGTCTGTTAATCCAGTTTCTAAGAAAGCCATGTTGTGGGTCGAAGAACACTGCCATTTGGATCAAACAATGGTAGCTTTATTTTCTACACTGAGAATAAACCTCTACGTTACCAAGCACCTCATAAGTCATATTCAAATTGTATTAGGGCTTTACAAGACAGGCGTAGCCTATTTCGCAGCCAGGGTGGCGGCCTGGTATTTAGTCTGGTCTGTGCGCAGCAGTGGAACGTATATAGGCAAAGGAGGAACAGGCCGCGAGGTGAGAGCGCGTCTGTCTGGTAAGGGTCTTTATTTGTCAAATTTCCCTAACCAAAGCAAGGATTAACGAACAGTATCAAATTTCGCACGTAACCCATCAGTATTTTAGACTGACAGTGACACTGTGAACGCACTGACACCTCGCTTCGAAAGCTTCAAAATTGTCCACGACCCAGTAATTTATTTGTCATTTGTAGCATATAATTTGTTTGTGGAACACTCTAGCGTCCTGCAGCGCCATAATTAATTGTTTCTGCTCGGGAAAATTCGCGTTTTCAGTACACAGTATTACGCTGCGAGAGATCCGATGGTTCTGTTTAATTATTTCTTAGTGGCACCTGATAAACGGTCTTTGCTAATGAACTAAGCTTCTTTTTAGTTTTACTTTTGACAAAATAAATAGCTTTTTTGAAATTATAATAAGAAAATTATGTTAAAATCCAATTAAAGAGTATCGAACTTTACAACACATAGTCAAATGTACATGTAAAATGCACAAACTTTCTGTAACTTAATATAGAATAAAGATATTAATAAAGGTCATTCTATTTCATAAATTTTAATGATACTTTTTATATTCTTATGGGCACATTTCCAGAACCGGATTTTCCGATTTCCTACGATTAAAAATTAGTTTCAAATGTAGTCTATATTTAAATACTAGCCGTGTTATTCATAAAAAATAATAAAGTGTTAATAAACCTATTTCAGTTACAGAGTTTTTTGTGTTCTTCTTTCAAACACAAATCTAAATAAGAAAGAAAGTGACAAATCACTTTCTAACTAAAATAGCCTTTAATATTTTTTATAAATAACACGGTATAAATATATATAATAATTTTAAACCATTTGCTAAAAATATTATTAGGTATCTTGATCTAATCAACGCATTCAAACGAAATGCGAATCCGTAATTGCGTAATAAGGATAAAATTCCAAATTATGACTACAACAAATTCAAAGTAATTCTAAAAAAGTCGCATTTACGATCATAAAATGAGTGCTATTATAATAAAAGCGGGGCTGAGAGCGAAATCTGTCGTGACACAGCTGCGACTGATGGCGAACGAAACACCAGCGTCCTGCGGGATGGTGCAAGTGACCAAGCGATAGCGAGTTATGGAAGAAAGTCAAATCTTATAATAAAAAATATAACTGATTTATGTATGGATCTGAATGATGGGAGCGATGGGAGCGATGGATGAAAGAAAACTGCACTCAGCAGAGATGCGAATGTTGCGATGGATGTGTGGAGTCACAAGAATAGACAAGATCAGGAATGAGTATATTAGAGGAAGTTTGAAAGTATCGCCATTGACAGAAAAGATAAGGAGCAATAGGTTAGCGAGGTATGAACATGTGATGAGGAAGGATGAATGTCACATTACAAGAAGGATGCTGAGCATGGATGTGGACGGACCTTGAGTGAGAGGAAGACCAAAGAAGCGATGGATTGAATGCGTGAAGAATAATATGAGAATAAAAGAGTTGGATGCTGAGCTGACGACTGACAGAGGAGAATGGAAGAAGAAGACATGTTGTGTGTGCCGACCCCACCTAGAGTGAGAAAAGGGCAAGAAGAAGAAGATCTGACGAATGACTTTTAAACATAACGAGAAGAATTATATTATAGCATGTGCCCCAAATTCGAGTCTGCAATGTTCATTTTATCAGTTTACTAAATGCTCCTTTTATAAAGGCGGTAACCGAATGATTAAAAGAAAAACTAAAAAGATGCCACAAAATTATCCCATAACGGCTTTTCCATCTGATTCTGTGAAAATCCCATTTGTACACAACAAACTACAAATCTTTCCCTACCCAGAATTGTTTATTTATTAAAGTTATGAGCTAGGGTAAAAAATAAAAGTTTTTTATGCATAAAAATATTTTTCACTCACACAATTCTATAACGACGTACGATATACACCCGCTATCGCTTTTATTCTACGCCACTGCCCCTTAGCTTCAAAATTTCAGTGTACGAGAACTAACTAGAAATTAACTGAGAAACAGAGATCTGCTTCATGGCTGAATTTCGCGAGTGGACACTATGAATAAAACATAAAATACATGGATACGTATTCATGAGCGCCCTGCGGCTTATCTCTTTGTAGTTTGGCTCAGTGTGGTCAGAAAATCGAACAAAAACTAGTCATTTCGATGGCCATTCGTTCGGTTCGCTAACTTGCTACCGAATAAAGTTGTAGGCAGGGTAGGGTGCTCTAAGCAAAAACGGACGATATTTAAACGTATAGAGAATAGCAGTTATTATTTATATCAAAACCTGAAAATACAGGTATACATGCGTCCTGCCTGTATTTTCAGTTTAAATTTTTATTTAATTTTTTTTACAAAAAATATAAAGGACTATTTTATGTTTTGAGTTGAGAAATTTTTGTCACGGTTGGTGACAAAAATTATTTAATTACTTCGAGTCACAACAAATGCCTTAATATTTATAATTGATAATATATCAATAGTATAGGGCAGACGTGCAGATTGAGTCTAAATTAATAATAAAAGGTAAATTAATTTAAGGGATTTTTAATTTAGGTATTTCATACATTGGGTATTTCGTCCATTAGGGATTTGATTAGATTTGTATTTTGAACTTAGGGATTTTGATAGGTAAAGAATTTTTCATTTATAACGAAATAGGATCGTATCGTCGAAATTAATAATCCCTGTCCTCTCATTATCTAGCAGACACAAAAAGGTCTGGCGGCTTCAGGCTCAGGTTACCACATCACTCATGCTTCTAAACACTACTTACTACTTGAGAAGGATCACTCATGAGTGATCCTTTTGGTACTGTGGATAAGATTTTTCTTATATTTCATCACTTACGATTTAAAATTGTATTTACATATTATATTACATTAGTTTCATTCTGTCCTATCTTTGAGGTTCTGGGTTTGAATCCTGTAAGGTAAGTGGTAATGTTTGTGTAATATAACAATGAGTTTTTGTACCTGTTAAAAGCTGTTATGGAGGTATTATTATGTTTCTATCAAAAATATATGTTCATAATTCATAATTACATATTTGTTATCCTAGATTTTATATGACAAGCATTCATAGTGATTTCTTTGGGGAGTTAGTTAATTATATACTGTCAAGAAATGGACTTGGGTGTGACAATGTTTCCTAATCTAGGATCCTCAAATCGCAAGTAATTTTTTTCTAGCCAAGCCTACTTTCCCAGAATCTCATTATATATTGCTTATTATTATTAGACAGAAAAGTGATTAAACGGAAAGATTTACATTAAAAATTAAGTTTATAAACTCTCGACTTCTTAGAAAGACATTAGATGATATTGTTTTTCAAAACAAACACTTGAAACAGAATACAGAAATGTCACAAGAACTAACTGTCTCACTGTGCAATGGTAATTGAATTTTCTCGATACTAGGAAAAGCTTCGTGAGAAATATGTTCCAACTTTTTATGCGACTTTAAAGATAATATTAACGAGATAAAAAGAGAGATATCGTGGAAGATACATTAGGCAAAAAATTTATGAGTTTGCAACTAAATAAACTATGTTAATGCTAATATAATACAGAAGTTAAAAGATACAATACAATAAAATTGGCAAATACTCTTTAAAAATCACCTCGTTAGCGGTATTTCTGATCTCACACTGCTGTTGCTATTATAAGGTATACTATTTTTGATTATTGCATGATTTATGATTCGAGATCGTTTATTTTGCCACGAGCCATGGGCTGGACCATTTTTACTGGCTCACTGTCATGCTGAGCACATGTGCAGGCACTGCTTGCTGGATGGTGAAGCATTAGCGATGGACTGCTTTTTTTAATGATCTTTAATACTCTTTATTGCTCTTTTTATTCTTAGGACCGCAAACAAGTTTACAATACAGTATTTTATTATAGCAAGTTACATAAATAAGTCATTGTAAGCTCAACATCGTTGGTCTCATATAAAATAAACCATATAAAGTGATATCCTAGATAATTTAAATATGATAGGAACAAAATATGACGTTATTCTCCAAAACAAACTAGTACTATATTTTTTCATTTTTAAAACTTTTTATGTGTGCAAAAACCAGGGAAGGACAAAGTGCTATGTTCAAAAACCAAGGAATCTGTAAGCTATAGTGTATTATTGTGATATTACTATGTAATAAGTATAAGTGTGTGTGCAGGTGAATAGGAGTGTGCTTTTTTTTTTTTGCTGTGTGTCGGCTAACTTCGTGTGTGCATGTAAGTATTTATGGTGCGCGTAAAAACGTATTTATTAACTATGTAATAATTATATTAAATAACATTCTTGTATATTATTCTTTTGTGGTGCTGTTGCCTAGTCTCTGACTAACCCTTAGTCATAATTATATCTGTATATATTTTTTTTTATAAATTACGTTTTTGTTAATGAATTCTTCCTTAAATTATTAGTAAGTTTTTTGTCTTTTCTTATAAATTAATGCCTGTTTCTGGAAGGGTGTGAGCTAGACCAAGAGTTTATCCTTAATGGGACTTACAGTTTCATTGTCTTCTTTGTCTCCTGGTAACATCCATTACTTATTTAGATACATACCTGAAAACAAACAAATTTTATATTAAAAATCATATAACTATGACACATGAGAGGTAGCTGATTATTCTGCGATTTTTGGATTCATAACATTGTGATTCTTGACGAAGCAAAATTTTTTAGGCAAAATGGAGTAATACAGAGTACTTGTAAGGTTACCCGTCTCGATTCAGATGAATCGAACCAACGGCTTCGTTATCCGATCATATGCCTACTTACTTCGGACTCGGAGAGTAATTGAAAGGGCAAAATTAATTAGAGTAAAAATGCTCGGATCGCGAAGGTCCTCAATTCCGAGACCAATAATTCGGGGCTTTCATCGAATTGGATTCGCTTCTAGCTAACTTTTTCAATGAAATCAAAACAGAGAGGGAACTTGAATTCCTTGTTGAATTCTGTGATATAATTAATTTTCATTTCAATCAAAAGGATTCTAAAGACGGCGATCCCAAAGTAATAAATTAAGTGATAAAATTCTGTTTTTACATCTACGTCACGTGTGCAAAACAACATGATTACACAACCAGCATAGAATTACATTAAAATCGCCCCGTCTCGTATCAAATTATGCAAAATAACCGCGAACAAATTAAAAAGAGTCAACACGCATCATAATCCGGCTGCCATTGTTCAACGAAATGTTTTCATTCTGCATCTCTTCGGTGTTGATTTCATTTTCATTTGTTTTCACAATAAAAAAAGGTTTTACCCGCATATTTTAAAAGTTACTGGATCCTGCATAAAAGTAATTTGCCTTGCTCACAAAGGCTCCTTTGGCGGGGAAGCAATATTGTCCAGTAGGATTCCCTGACAGACTTTTTAGAGTATTATTATTTTAATTACTTTGAAAGATGTTTGCCGTCTCTCGTTGCCATAATCTCTTTGTGTTTAAGCTGAAGTTGTAATTTGTGTTAATAAAAGCTATAAATAATTCATAACAAATCTTTAAAAATTTTCAGATAAGGTATTTAGTGCTATTCACTAATATGTTTTTGCTGGCCTACTAGGTGTTTGCTGCTCACTGTCTTGTTTGTCTTTTTCTATAATTGTCTCTTTGTTTGTACGGTTGTTTGTACGGTAACTCAATTTTGAGGCATTTCCGGACTAGCTTACGGGCTGAAATCTTAGGAATAGTACAGAACCCGGTGACAATGCAACTTGCAACAATTTTCAACTTTCTACGAGCACTTTCAAGTCGAATTTCAACAACTTTCAGGTTGGAGATTGTGCGTAGTTAAAAAGAATAAAATAATAGTATGAAAATAAAAATCTAAAAATCCCACGTATCTAAATAAGCAACAAACATCCATGCGCGGGTGAAAGAGGGTTTCTAAAAACGGGGGGGGGGGGCTCAGTGCAACTTGCACTTATGATCTATTATATGTAGTTTCCAATAATATCTCTATAATAACACTCACAGCAAAAACAGCTGAAACTGTTATTTGCTGTGTGACTGTGTTATTTTCCCTTGCAGCATTCGTACTTGAAACTCTGTCAAGTCCTGATTATTTATGGGTATTTACGCTGCTCCATATTTTATTTACGTCTTTTTGCGACATTGCAATTAAATCATCAAGATTATAGGTACAAGTTGTACGTAACACATTTTATTAAATGATATAGAGTAAATGGATATAGGTTTAAAACTATTTCTTATTAGAGTCTGTTTCTCGACTAATTACGAAACTGTGATAAATAAAGCTATATTTAAGTACACCAATAAAGCAATATTCACCACAAAATAACGCAACTGTGACTGACTACGGGTAATATCCATACAATTGAAGACCTTTCCAACATTTTTGATTTCCTTCATAACTGGAAACTTATCTGATACGCCTAATTAACTCACGACCTCCTGCGATTATTGTGGGTATAAAAATAATTATTTGTTATGGCGCAGTGGCGTTTGGTCCCACCCAGTGTCACACTGCTTTTGTTAAGTCTCTTTTTATGTCTGAAACTTTCGTATTAGCAGTATAAAAGGAATTGCCCTTTAATTTGTTTGAGTAGTAATGATAATAACAATTTTGCTTTTATGTCACCTAATGGTAAGGGACGATAAGGCCGAAGGTAGAAGCAAGTTGGACTTGTATTCCTCAACAACTGAGGAACTGGCTATCTTACCTCCAATTGCCAGAACAGAACAATATGGCGTTGATATTATGGCGGCAGATATAGGTAAGACAGTGGTAGCTAGCCAGGCTGACTTAGAAGCCCTACAACCAACCAAACCGAGCAGAAAAACTCCTGGCCCCGCCCCGTGGGGAATCGAAGCCCGGACTTCCCGATCAACATCCGGTAGTATCAACCGATCAGAGGCGGTTAAAATTATATTTTAAACTTTATTATAAGTTTTCTAAGTTCTGTGCATAAAAAATCAAATATTTACTCCTTCTGCATCTGTGATAAAGTCATGAATTTAATTAAAGCACGGACGTTATTATTTTTTCTGAGTAGATTCTACTAAGAAGGTCTAATATTAATGAACTGAAAGTCTAAAAAGTTGTTTAGGACTAAGTAGATATACGAAAATGAAAAAGTCGGTCTGAGAAGTGAGGAAGAACATGAAACGCGGTTATGCCGTAGTGACTTATGCTGAATATAGTCGGTTCATTTTAGCTCTCATTTTCGATTTCGTCGGTGGTCGATGACATGCCGACAATGAAATGTCTTAATTGACATTCATCGGAGAGATGAACGTCAATTGAGAAGAACTCTGTTCATCATTCATTTCAAAAATGAAACTATTTTGATGAACAGTCTAATTTCAATTTATAGTTGGAAGCTAAGGATAGAAAAATAAATTTTTCTTACAATATAATTGGGTAATGAAAAGAAGAAATGCTATTGCTAATAAGACTCGTTTCACACAACTTTATGCACCAAAGGAGCAAGGGTAATTGGAGGATTTTCAAAAACCTTTGCTTATAAGTATATTGAAATTTTTTCTTTACTTAAATAAACGGTACAAAAATCCATGAAATTCTGGAAAATGCTTCAGTTCTTTTAATGAAATCTTGTATAATTGCGGAACGTTTAGAGGATATTCCAATTAAAATGAATATTCTTCAAGTAGTACAACTAATAGGTACAGGCAATAACATGTATACAGTGTATTCAACATTGGATCTTATTGCAAAAACGTAAGATTTGAATTGTTTGTATTTTATTACTCATGACTACGTTACGAGTATCTGAACTAGGTTACAGTACTATAGACGCAGTTAAGCTTCGTCCTTGTGAAATTCCTTCAAAGGTCTAATAGTCAAAGGATAAGAACGTCATCATTACTAAATCTATTCAAATAAGTCTTACGTTCTGCTTATTAACATTTTCATATCAAAACATAACCTTAAAATATTCACAGTAAAGCTGGAAATTGAATGCAGGTCATCCTGTTTCCTTGTAGTTGCATAATACAGGATCTAGCCTCTAGAATACTCTAGATGTTCCATTATCGTTCTGTGGGGACTGCGGGGCACACGCTACTCTTGCAATGTGCAGTGCATGCAACTTAAAGACAGCACTACGCGACACTCCAGTTCGGTTTCATGCATTAGACACGACAAATGGAACTTTATAAAGACCTTTTTGGAGTTTCTTTTTCTTTGATACTTTCTTAATGGATGTGTGCTAGAATTACTAAAGGTGTTCTGTTTGGCTTTAGAATCCAGATATAACTATCATCACGGTTTAACCGAAAGGTGAAGTTCGTCTAAATATAACCTGATTTTTTAAGTCCACATGTAACAAGTGGTGAGCATGTTGCCATGCACCAGGCACAATGTCAGGCAAGCAATCTTCACAATTAACTGTACTTAAGTTTAATTCAAAATTCAGGCCGAACCCACGATCTCTTGAACGAGTAGTCGTTGGAGGCTGTTATATTTTCTTTTTTTTCTTTTTTTTTGACATTTACACCTATCAACTAGTCCCATTTTAAGCAACTAAATGCTGCTTGTGTTACGGATACTAGATGACGGACAAATATATTTTATAGATAAATACAAATAATTATTCAGAATATATATAATATTATACATATATAATGAACATCAAAGACTGGAGAACAAATGTCTGAAAATTCATCACCCAAACACTTGCCTCCACTGGGGATCGAACCCAGGACCTCTCGAGATGGCGACGCCTTGAGACTGGCGTATAGACCACTCGACCACGGAGGTCGTCAAACTTGTTACGACGCATGTTACTTTTGTATGTAGAAAGTGTTTAAATCTGTTTGTGTGATTGTCAATATAAATGTCTTCTAAGACGTTGTTTTGGGTTTTCCCAATCTATCTATCTATCAGTCTATAGGTCTATAGGAATCTATCTATCTGTCTATAGGCCTTTTGTTGTCCACTGCTGGACATAGGCCTCCCCCAATGATCTCCACAACGACCAGTCCTGCGCTTCCCGCATCCACCTTCACCAATCAGTGAATGGTGACTTCCATTAGTAGTGCCTTCTATCCCGACTCGAAATTAATAAATATGGAAGAACTAGTCGACAGCATAATTTTCCTAACATTTATTCAGAGAAACAAGTGACATACGCATAAGAATATTTATCCTGAAAAATATCCCAATACAAAATGAAATTGCGAAAACAACTCACAACTTTCAAGAATGACCGTAGTTAGACGTTCAATGTTAAACGTTAATATTTACTAACTTACGGAACCCAATTTCGCTCGTAGACAGAGCTTCGGAGGTTTTTTGGTTTATTATTAAGTTTGCATAATACAGCGTTATTTGAAAATGGCGCGTCACCCAGCCTCAATAAGATGTACTTTGGCATAAAATATATTCTGTAAGCCGTAAGGCGGCGTCTAGACGGGAAGTCAACAATATTTAACTTTATCTTCGTCTACATTATGCATCTCATAAAGCACCTATTTCGAGACTTGATCGAGATTATTTTAAATTCAGCCCCATAACAATTTGATCGAAAAACAACTTTTTTTAATGGCTGGTTGGTGTGAGTCTGAAGGCATTAAAATTTATTTATTTGGTAATATATAAAATATAATCCACAAACGAAGGTATGTTGTTTATTATGTTTTTATACTCATAGTTAATAAATAAATACAAGACACTAGAGTGGGAAAAGGGCAAGAAGAACAAATAAATAATTGTTAATCAATAAATTATTCAAAGATTATCAGAGTAAAACGATACTTTCATTTAACCTCTTGGCTGGCACCGCGAACACCGGTGTTCGCAAACAATAGATATTTCCATTGTGTCTCGTTTTCTGCCCGTTGACTAGTTAAAAAATAATAATAAAAAAAACCCTAAAAAATGCAACGTTGCCAACACGCACAGAATGCACGCTCTTAATGATTTGGGTATTTTGTAAAAGAATTCAAGATTTTACGTTTATTCCTTTTCCTTGATAGTTTAAAAATAAAAACACATTATAGTTAAGTAGGTATACTATTAAAAAGGTAATCGTTTGAACTTACCAAAACCGTTAAAATGTTACATCTGTTAAGCTGTTGACTTGAAGATCTGCTGGCCACAAGCTGTAATTTACAGATCAGTACAAACCGCACGGTTATGACTCGTTCTAGACTTATGGCAATATAAATATGTTCTGTTATAAACACTGATAGGTAGGTAGAGCTATTCATTGACGGCAAACATTAATGTTAATATGGATATTCCTCGGGATTCCGCGATTCAATTATTATAATTCTTTTTATCGATAGATATAATTTCTTTAAATCTTTTTGTTTCAATAAGTAAATTATTGTTAAAACGTGTTGGTAATTTTGTTTAAGATTTTATTGTAGTTTGTTGTTGTTTTGTTGCTTTTTCAATCACGTTTCGATTTTTGAGGAACAAATAATAATTTGTAGGATATGTTCTCACACAACTACCGAATGAAAATGTTACCGTACAGAATCCGGTTACAACGCAACTTGCAACTACTTTCAACTTTCGACGAGCACTTTCAGGTAGAAATTTCAACTTTCGGGTTTTGTATGGAAATTGGTGACTACTCAAAGCGCCATCTATTGATAGGTGTTAAATCATCAATCAATACATGGCGCTGTGCGAAGTTAAAAATAATAATATTAGACTATTAGAAAAACGTGGTAAATTTAGATTTTTAAATATACCACGTTTTGAAAAAGAGCAAATAATAATAAACAAACATACGGAGCCGAATAAGGGGTCACTCAAAAGGTGGGGGCGCCCCCACGTAAAAATTTTAATCTAATTTATATAATGTCAATCCAATGCCTTCTTATCCACCTAAAATCTAAAAAAGAAAAAAAATAACACAAAGATTTAATCATTATGGGTTCTTTAAGTGTCTTCGTTTGGGCACGGATTAAAAGCGTTAAGTCGTGAAAAACAGCTTAACCTAATAAGAAAACCTCCCAACAGCCCATAAGACGTACAGTCACCTGCAATAAAATGTAAACACCGGTGTTCTTATTGTCATTATATAAGGTCCACAATTGAATGAGATTGTATACATGTTAGTGCTCGTGACTGTACTGCATAGCTTTGCTTAGAATCACCCAGAGATTTTAATATTTCCCCTGCCGTTTGATTTATTGCGTTGGCGGCTCTTATTTCCGTGCTTCTTGCGTTTCTTATGATTCTCTCAGCCTGAAGGTTGAGTATTCGTGTTGTTTTTTTAATAAAGCTCGGAAGCAAACTGGCTGGCAAGTTGCTTGTCTTGTATTGCTTGTCTTTAATTTTTTTTTCTATGTATATAATATGTAACTTATATATAGTAGGTGGCCAAAATTTTGTGACCCTCCGTTCCTCCGTGCTTCGGAAGGCACGGCCGTTGGTATCGGTGGCTATTACAACCGTTTTTAACCAACCCGATTTGGGCCAGCGTGGTCGAGCTACGAACCATACTCCTCATGTCTTTATCCATGAGAAAGATCGGTGCTCAGCAGAGGAATGTATACAGGCTGAGGACGATAGGTGATGTGGAAACTCTAAATGTTGTGTAATATAGAATAATTCCGCTGAGTATCATGAAAAGGTCAATTTTAACTATTTTTATAACAAATAAAGAATATCTATACATATTTTAAAACTGAAGAGGCCGAATGTCTGTACATAGAAAAAAAAAAGGCTTAAAACCATGTCAGGGGGATGTAAAAAAAGGGAAAGTACCAAAAACATTTTTTTTTTTAAATTTTTGTTTCTATGTTTGTCTGTTTCTACGGGCTAATCTCCGAAATGGCTGGACCGATTCCAATGAAATTTTGCATGGTGATACCTTATATCCCTGGTCAACATCTAAGTTACTTTTTATTCCGGAAAATTAAAGGGTTCCCGTGGGATGATAAAAAAACCATAGTAACCGCGGACGAAGTCGCGGGCAACAGCTAGTATTAAAATATATCTAATAAGAAAATAAAGAAACGTAGAGAAAGAACTTTCCTCTTTACAATTTCAATTTATGACAAAAATTGAGAATGAAATACAAGTAAAGAATCTACATTTAAAACTGACCGCTTAAAACCCGAACAATTGAATGGCCTAAAAATAAGAGCGAACGCAATCTATTTAAGCGATATCAACTAAGCCAGAGAAATCAGAGTCAGGCTTACAAAGCTCGCCTTTGATGCCGGCCGGCTGCTTTGATCGCGATATTCTTTAGTAGGTAACTTCACAAAGAACGCAAGGTTTTGAAGGCATTCCAGCGGTCACTGGGTTGGAGACTGAATTGATTACAGGGAACTGTCGGCAGGGAAAGTTGGTTAGTGGCGAGGCGTACAGAGGAGAATTGTGTAATAAGTTTTACAAAGACGGTTTGGTATTAAGTTTGGGGATTAAACGTATCTTGTAAGGGTATATTATATTTGGTTATTGAAAAATATAAAAATTTAATAGACTTAATGTGAAAGAAGGGAATCAATGATTTTGGATGATGATGAATATGTGTGTAGTTATAATAAATGTTATTCAAGACAATCGAATTTGAGACAAAAAACAAACCAAAGATAATAAAAATACCAGTAAATCGAATAAAATAAGAAAGACAGTCTCTAGAAGAACTGGGGCATTCACTTTTTATAAAGAGAATATCAGAATACATGGATGAATTATTTATGGAGAGTGTTTTAGTTTGCTCCAAGGAATACTAGCTTCGTTAGCTACGCTGACGTAGACTTTCAATACAGTATTTATTTATTAGAACGTAACTTTTTCACGGAAAGGAATATAATAATATGCTCTATTCTTTACTCCCAAAAGCAAATTATGATTTTTTTTGCTTTTGGGAGTAAATAATAGAGCATATTATTATATTTAAAGCTTAAGCTTTACGTAAAGCTAAAGCGAAAAGCTTTACGGTATATCTTCGAAACAGGCTATGCACAAATTATGAATTTTTCAAAGAAAACAAAGTTACTCATAGTAATTAACATTTCAGTAACTTGTATCTTACGCTGGCGGCGTAATGGATCAAAGGCTTTTGATATTGATCCAGTGTTGACCTATAAAAAAAACTTTCGCTATTAAACAAACAAACTTTCGCTATGGTAACAGCTTGGATAGATAAACAAAAACTTTGTTCTTGAGAATTTCTACCGTCTGAAAGGTAAGAAAGAATTTTTCTTTCTTTCTTCCTTTTAAGCAACCTTCACCAGATCGTTCGATCCACCTCGTGAGGACCTTCCAGCGTTGGCGCGTTCCAGCGTGTCTATGTTCACAAAGACTGACATCGATATCCGATTTCAGTAATTTACAAATTGTGTCGCGATGCTACACACAGGACGGGCACCAATCGAACATCGAACATTCAATTATCTCGTGCAGGAGGGTACCAACTGGTTGACGAACTAATCCATTTGATGCACGCATGCCTGCCTCGTTGGGGGAGCGAGCTCGAGTTCTAATTCTCTGTTTTTGGATAGAATACTCAAATAGTTTATTTATTTTACTTGCCACTTAGACTTCTTGTGCAAGTCGTCTGCTTAGTCCCCTGAATTTTAATCAAACTTAGTACAGTTTATTTTATTCTGTGCTCGGTGCGTGGCAATATTCCTATTGTTATATAGAGACTTCAGCTTATCAGGCGTCCCACTGCTGGCCTTCCTCATGGAGAAACACACGAGGAGTATGGGCCGTAACACCAACACGCTAGCCCAATGCGGGTTGGTGGGTAGAAACAGCCGCAATAGCGACCGGGACCAGCGGCTTAACGTGCCTTCCTGAGCACGGAGCTCGAGATCACAAAGCTTTGGTCACCCATCCATGGCCTGACCATGACGAAGGTAGCTTTGTTTTCAATCGAAAACTAAAGCATACTAACCACGACGCACCGAGATCGTCAAATGAGGATATTGCAAGTGGCATAAATAAAGTTAAAGTAGGGGTGGACGGCCTAGGCGAACTTCTCTCTCTTCTTGCCCTTTTCCCACTCTAGGTGGGGTCGGCACAACATGTCTTCTTCTTCCATTCTCCTCTGTCACTCGTCAGCTCAGCATCCACTTCTTTTATTCTTATATCATTCTTCACGCATTCAATCCATCGCTTCTTTGGTCTTCCTCTCACTTTAGGTCCGTCCACATCCATGCTCAGCATCTTCTTGTAATGTGACATTCATCCCTCCTCATCACATGTCCACACCACGCTAACCTATTGCTCCTAATCTTTTCTGTCACTGGCGCTACTTCCAAACTTTCTCTAATATACTCATTCCCGAACTTGTCCATTTTTGTGACTCCACACCGTCCATCGCAACATTCGCATCTCTGCTGAGTGCAGTTTTCTACGCGAACTTATATTGATCAAATTGGGCACGTTTTAAGGAAGGAAGAGAAGAAGCGAGAGGTGTGTACCAGAATCGTAGCAAGTGTAGATCTGTAATCTCTGCCTACCCCTGGGAAAGAGACGTGATTTTATGTATGTAAATTATATTTATATAAATGATATTTCTAGAAAGTAAGATGTTACTTTCGTATGCGTGAGCACGCTCATTCGTTTTCAAGTACTTGATAACGGAAGGTTCATTTTTACTTCGTTGATAATTTTACTGTTTTAATATTTCAAAAGTGTTTTAATATTTCTGAATAGATTTGTTTGCGAACTTAAAACATTTTATTTCAATACGCCAATACTATCACACAGTTGCAGAGAACAATTTTACTGACCCAAACTTAAACTCCGCAATGAACATACTCGTCACATACACATATATAACTGTAGCGCATATTTAACTATACTGCTAGAACTTAATGTGTAAAGTCGAGTGTTCTGCAATCAAAACTACGATTAATCTGTGTTTCATTGGACCACGCTCGGCGGTGTAGCCGGCGTCTCTGGCAGTCTGTAACTTGCACTGCTTTAGGCAGTTTCCAATTGATGTTATAGTTGTGTAGGTGAAAGCTGGGGTTTCTCTTAGTGAAGAAATAAGTAGTCGTAGTAGGTGGTTATGTCGGTAAGGCCACAAAAAAAAATTCAATTATAAAGCTCGAAAAATTCAAGCATTAATTAAGGCGGTTGAGAGCCTCCATTCCTAGAAATAATACATACAAATAATAGCCGTTGAGGTGTAAAGGTTCTTGCGTCTTGGTCATTTACTTCGTAGGCCATTGACATGATGGCCCAAAGATCATTCAAATACCACCAAGCCATTGGAAGCGAACAGTAGGTGCTGGTTTTTCAGTGTCATAGATCATTGCAGAAAAATCGTTTATCATCACAAACCACCATGAAAAAAATTAAAAAAATATGAGGCAAGTTAAGGAAGGTCTATGTCCAGCTGTGACTTATGTGGTGTGACGATGATGATAACATAATTATCACGCTAACATCCCAAAAGCGGTAGCTAGATGTGTCATCACTCAAATGCTTGTAAAATTGTTTATAAATACCTACAATCTTAGTAAAATGTAAGAAGAGCATATATTAGGTCCTTACCTATGAAATTGGTGTTTAATATGGAGATTTTGGGGAATTCTGCATTTTCCATACTAAAATTTTTTCAGTTTTCTTCACAACGACAAATCCAATGATAATATAATATTTGGCATCTATCATTAGACAAGCTTTAGTAATATGTGTAATATCACACTCCATAAAAATTATTTATCGTTTTTAAGTGAATGCAAATAAAATGATGTATTCGGAAGGCACTTAAAAAGAGTTGTCTCCGTGTCCAATTTTAATACAATTAAACTTACAACAAATTATCAAAACAAATCAAAAGAGCTTAAAAATATCGTCTATTTTTAGACGAGGTAATTATTTTTTAGGAATTCTCTGAATCTTAATAGTTACAGACAAAATACTAAGAGAGAAAAAAAACACCAATTTCATAGGTAAGGTAACCCAATATAACTTTCCCTATTGAAATAAAAAGATAAGAACAAAAAGGTTTCCACGATTTGAAGGCAGTGATTGGATAATCATAGTAATCAGTCAAACAACACAAGGTGCTGTCGGCAAACGTCTCGCGCGATGTTTACCGCCGCCCGTATTGAACTTGGGCCGAAGCTTCTGTGTGATTTGCTAAAGAAACAGACTGACACGTTGACAGGTATTACAAATGAGACAACAGAAAATGTGTTTTAGGTTTTAGAAATGTTCTTGACCGCTTCATTGGTCTAATGGTTGACATCACCGGGTGTTGATCGGTTCAATTCCCCACGGGGGCAGGAGTTTTTCTGCTCGTTTGGTTAGTGGTAGGGCTTCTGAGCCCAGCCTAGCTACCACCGTATTACCTAATATTAAACATTTTATAGCATTGTTGTGTTCCAGCAAACAGAAGTAAGATAGCCAGTTCCTCAGTTGTTGAGGATTACAGGTGAAGCTGGCTTCCACCTTCGGCCTTGTCGTCACTTACCATCAGGTGAGATTGTAGGCCAAGAGCTTTCCTGTCATATAATAACAATAATTTTGTAGGTCAACACTGCATCAAACAACATTCCATTTAGAAATGAAATACCCAATAATGTAACTCAAAATTGATCAAACTAAACATATATACGTATCTACGATATATTCATATAACACGCGTAAACACCGCAATCTTGTGAGTCGTAGCGCGTAGCACGTAGATGCCTCGTAGCGTTTGAGACTACGATAAATTATTTGCCTTGATAAATATTTTACTGTTGCGATAAAAGCTACTAAGCAATTTGTCTTCTTGTGGAATAAGCACTTAGGGCGAATTTCGAAAGAATGTGATCAGTTTAGATCAGTTACTTTTTTCTAGTCATTCCTATCCGTCGTAAGGAAATGCCTACGAAAAACAGGTAATTTTATTTTTACATTTCATAATTGCGACTGCCGTCGCTCTTAGGCCCAATTATTTGCCCCAGGGTTAGGTGCTAACTCTCGAACGCGCAATTGGGCCTTAGTGCCTTAAAATAGGGTTAAAATTTAAAAATTGACGAGCACTTGTATAAAAATTTATCCACAGTAGCTTGAAGGTATTATTATAATTTAATAATTATTTAAGTTATTAATCAAATTTGCTTGGCATATTAATTAATACTAGGTTAAATTGGTTACTAGTTATTATTGTGTGCACGTGTGTTGCTCTTTTTCTATTCATGTTTTCACCATCTGTGTTGACTGGAAGATATTACTGTTAGAGATAAGTCCTCCTTTGCATATTTGTTTTATTGACTGTATTTCTGATTTGTTTATAGTGCAACAATAGTCATTATCTTCCCATCTTCCTATTTTATTAATGAGGAGTATAAAGAGATAAAGTCACTGTTAATAGTTAACTATGTTTTTTTATTAAATCGAATGATTTTCTTACCATCTCCAACAAGTCTCCCTAAATATTTGTCGTAGCATTTGTCCTGTACTTTTTGTAAACAGTTACCGTAGCACGTAGAAGCCAGAATTCGTTCTCATTATTCGTAGCACGTAGCTCGTAGCACTTGTCAGACAATGAACATCCTAACACGAGTGTTTTATAATTTTATAGGTTAGAGACAATAAAACAAGGTAAGAGATATATATTTTCTCTTTTATTTTGCGGCTTAACGAACAGATTTGTGCGACTTAAAATGTGTGGCAGCGGTAGCCGAGTTGAGACGGACTCGTTCGAGTGGTCGCGGGAAACGCGGGTTCAATCCCACCGCCTGTACCACTGAGTTTCAATAAAACTTATGTACAGTTCATTGTGAATATCGCCCGGTGCATGGCAACATGCTCACCACCTGTTAAACGGGACCTATCATATCTGGCGAAATGTGGGTGTTTAACACCTCTGCCTACCCCTTCGGGTAAAGAGGTGTGAAGATACGTTTGTGTTGTTAAAATATGTTTTAATAAGTGTGCAAATAAGCTTATGAATCGTCTGATGTTATGAAGTTATTGTAGTCTATAGACACTCTTAATAATGGGTCTTTACCTATGATATTGTCGTTTTTTCTCTCTTAGCGTTTTGTCTGTAACTATTAAGTTTCAGAGTATTCTTAAAAAATAATTACCTCTTCTAAAAATAGACCATATTGTTAAACTCTTTTTAAAAATTGGACACGGAGACAACTTTTTTAAGTGCCTCCCGAATATATCATTTGATTTGCATTCACATAAAAACGATAAATAGTTTATATGAAGTGTGATATCAAACAAATTGCTAAGGCTTGTCTAATGTTGTCTAATGATACATGCCAAAGAAGAATGACCATTCTAGTATGGGCAAATGTCCTGCCTTTATTATTTTTGTGTCTTGATGAAAATGCCTTTATTTGGTTGATCATTGATAATAAATGATACCTACGAACTTCTGTTAAAATTGATAATGGGAGATATGAAATATTCAAGAAAATATGTTTGCTTTGAGGTTATACCATTTCAAGGGAATTCTGTCCTTGTGCGCTAGATACTAATTATCTATTCTTATTATAGTTTCTTATTATTTGTATTCGATTTATGTCTTTAAATTATTTTTCTCACAGTAACACTATTTTCTATTCATAATTCATTGACAATATTTATGTATTAGGCAACTCTTTTACTATTTTCCTTAAAACTTAAACAGCGTTAACGTCCTACATGTACCTACCTAGTAGGTTTAAGCATTTTTCCTTCACCTCGTACCTATCAAACATGCGTTGTTTAGATATTAATTGGTAGATATTTACATAAAATTTTAATGAATAAGTTTTTACGAGCTGGCATGAAATTAAAGGCGGTTTAAAAATAGTAGCTATAAAATAGCGGCGACGGGCTCACCACCTGTCATGCTGAGTGCAGTCACTGCTTGGTAAAGCGCGGACTATGGCAATGGATTGCTTTTGCGGTACTTTTGCCTTGTCTCTGACTAACCCTTAAGGGATAATAGTCGTGATCATGTATATAAAAAAAAATGAAATGAAATGGACCTTATTATTCACCATAAATAATAGATATCAAATTGAAGGGCTTCTAAACCCGCCTGGCTAGCTACCACTGTCTTATCTAAATAACGCAATAATAATATTATTATTAGCATTGTTGTGTTTGCAATGTTAAAGATGTATTCTATTATAAACAGCTGTAATGGAGAGAAATCAAAGAAAACAAACCAGTTTGCCACCACTCTCCTTTACTTTGCTTAATTTAAACCATTCCCGGCACAGAGAACATCATATAAACAATATTGGGTCCTTACCTATGAAATTGGTGTTTTTTTTCTGTCTTAGAATTTTGTCTGTAACTATTAATATTCAGAGTATTCCCCAAAAAATAATTACCTCGTCTATAAATAGACTATATTTTTGAGCTCTTTTGATTTGTTTTGATAATTTGTTGTAAGTTTAATTGTGTTAAAATTGGACACGGAGACAACTCTTTTTAAGTGCCTCCCGAATACATTATTTTATTTGCATTCACTTAAAAACGATAAATAATTTTTATGAAGTGTGATATTACACATATTACTAAAGCTTTTCTAATGATAGATGCCAAATATTATTATCTTTGTATTTGTCGTTGTCAAGAAAACTGAAAAAAATTTAGTATGGAAAATGCAGAATTCCCCAAAATCTCCATACAAAACACCAATTTCATAGGTAAGGTAAACCTAATATAAATTAACAATAAAAAAAATAATTAACAGGAGTTCCTTGGCTCGTTTGATCGATGTTGGTGCAAGTAAAATGATAATTTAAGTTAAAAAGAAGTTTACATACATGAAGAGCAAAAATGAAGCTAATTTTTTTTAAATTGGTGGTTATATAATCAATTCTTGACGTGGTGGGCAAAGAAAGAAATAATAGATAATAAACCAACGGGGCATGAACAATGTCCAACATGGTACTAAGTTAAATTTGCAAATTTTAAGTACAAATCTACAAAATATTAATAAAATAAGGAGTTCTACTGCATTATGTGCACCAGATATTGAAATTAAAATGATTATTTAGTAATAAAGTTAAACATTTAACTAAACAACATGTCTACATTTGTATTTAAAAAATACCCCCCCCCCCCCCCCCCCCACACACACACACACAGAATATTGGAAGCTTCTAGAACAATTATATACACTCTGAAGGGGAATACATGTAAGATATTTATTGTTACAATTATGAACAATAATGAGAAAATAAAAGAATAGATTACCTTTCACGATTAAAAAAATTTCAGCTACAACAAATTATTCCGTGTTGGTCCGGGACACAAAAAGCTGTACACAAAAAGCTGTACCAAAAAATGTACCAACTGCTTTTTTTGCCTAGCATGTCGTAAAAGGCGACTAAGGGCGTATTGGGTACTGGGTCTGTAATTGTGTAGGCGATGAGCTAGCCACTTGTCACTACTCTTTCACGATTTATCATCTGACCAAACCCAATTTTTGTATGGCTAAATGTGGTCTTAAGGAACACAAGGTGTCAGCATCTAAAGGTGCTCCTTGGACTCTGCCTACCCCTTCGGGGATGACAGGCGTGATTTATGTATGTATGTACAACAAATAAGCACCTTTAAGTGGCATCCAAATCGTAGAATACCTTCACTTCAGCTGCCTTTCTGGTTGCCGATAAATATAAAATTCTACTATTTCCTAATAGTTACAAAATTTAAATACTTTTCAAAAAAACTCCGGCGCATCTAATCGTAATCACAGCAAAAAGAATTCGGATGACAGACGTCAGTAAGGCAAGTGTGTCTCGAAAATATGGATGTCAAAGGGTCGCGATCCTACAGCCCACCGGTTGACCATAAAAATTTACCTGTCAAACGTGTGAAAGTAAACAAAACGAATATAACTAAAAACAGACATTACATGTTCCGACAATAAGAGGTAAGATAGCCTGTTCCTCAGTTGTTGAGGAATACAGGTGTAGCTCGCTTTTCATCTTCAGCCTTATTTTTACCGTCCATCACGTCAGATGAAGGCCAAGAGGTTGCCTGTTAAAAGTAACAAAAAAAAATTAATATTC
The DNA here is from genome assembly GCA_910589355.1 of Parapoynx stratiotata. Classification (NCBI taxonomy): domain Eukaryota; kingdom Metazoa; phylum Arthropoda; class Insecta; order Lepidoptera; family Crambidae; genus Parapoynx; species Parapoynx stratiotata. The sequence goes on from OU342458.1 coordinate 3,255,882, forward strand.
ACTGTAGCATTAATTACACATAACACATTCCTGTTTATTAAATAAAACCTCCCTACAATAACGGTGACCACGGTTTAGAAATAACTTAAATTTCGACGTCGGCTCTTTTTGAAATGTAAATCTGAACCCAAAAAGCCTTCCTCCAATTTCGCTTTGATGTGTTAATTTCAGATTCGAAAACCTCCCTTGAATCTCTTAAAGTCTTTATTAATTAGAATATTCAATCCTTTTTGCATAATATAAATCTTACTGCATTGTCATTAAAAGTTATAATTAGGATCACTTACCTCCGGTCTCTTTAAATATCATATTTGTATTATTTGTGGTGATGATAGGAATGAAGTAAAGTGTACGGGCAGACCGGCTCGAAGGACCATTATGTACGGGCAGACCGCGAGCGATTGTAAGGCGCCGCGACCTGCACGTGCATGATAAGTTGATGTTAGTGGAGGCTACCCCAGAGAGTAGCCCTGGGCGGCAGCATGACGGTGTTAGAGGAGCTACCCCAGAGAGTAGCCCTGGGCGGCAGCGGGACGCGGAAGTGAGACCCAACACGGACGGTTGAAATCTAGTTTATTGATGCTAAAAGGACTGTTTATATATTATGTTGATTAGATGGTACACAATGATAAGTTTTGTATGTGACTCGTCGGTGTAAAGTGCCGACGGTGCACGATGCTGCTGTTAATGTGGAATGTAGGTTGGCCCGCTGCTGACCGCGCTGTTGCCGGAGTCCAATGTTCGGCTTGTGGCTCGAACAAAGAGAGATCGATTTCGGCCAATAAATGTTTAATATCACAAAAGAATATTATATAATTTATTAAAATTTTACATTATTTATTTAATTAATTCTTTAATTTATGAGTCCTGAAAGGAACTCAACCGGTCCATGAACTTGCTCGACTACTACTACATAAATAGTAAGTATCGCAATAATGATGTAAGTAGTGCCCAACGCGCTCGGACTTCATAACTCCAATAAACGACCGCCCAGAAGCAGCCTCGTAATTGCCTATTACTTTGCCACGCTTTCACGACGTCAAGAGACTATTCGTCATCCCCGAACTAAAATATCATTTCTCCAGGACATAAATAAGGGTTGGCTCAGATCAGTCTACGGGGAAGATTACCCCTCCCCCTGACCGCAGGCCTATCTTTACAGAATAAAGATAATACAATGGCCATGTAAGAGCCCCCTCCGATAAGATCTTAAAGAAAAACAAAAGAGGCAGCGAGATTTATTTCCCCCACACTTTCCTTTCCAATTACAAAATACGTGTCTGCTTGGTCGTGAAATCTATTTGAAAAGTTATGGAATTGGAAACAAGTTGACATATAGATTGATGTTTCCTTACTTAAATTAACAAGTTTGACTAAGGAGGCAAGTTTGTTTTGAGTGACAACTGTATCGCAATGATACCTAATACTAAAACTTTTCATAGCTGTTTGAAACATGTTGGAATTGTCAAACTAGAGCATGTATATATACGACTATAATTTTCATTACCTGTTGTTTATTTTAAGAGTCATCATCACACCGACCTGGAGACGCCGACTGCTTGACAAATGATAACGTTTATTTATTCATTATTTGTGAAAAATATAATGAAAATTTCTGAAATAGTTGGAATAACACATGTATATGTACCTCGAGCGGTAAGACAGAGATGACGTGGTAATCTTATTATATTAGTACAGTTTTTGCGCATAGACTACTGTAAATGCATACTTTATACAAAAATACTAATATTATTTACTAAATAGGGTAAAAACAAGCATATGATAAACGCGACTTTGTTGGCGCCCACCGCGGGGCCACTTGCCAATTGCAAATGCGTTCAGCCATCAAAGCTTTTATTGCGCAGAGAACTCGCAAAATATAAAAGTTACGTTTCTGAACGATCTTCATTTGGTTCCCGACTCGTTTTATAGATATCGACTCTGGATTTTGTTGTAAAATCTTTTATTAATGTAGATGTTATGTTTAGACGGAAAACAGATATTGTGCAACTGGAGAAGCATACAAATAGCTTATTGTAATTGGAAATTATATTCTTGCAGTAATGTACAGTCAACAGCTCATTACACAATGAAATATTGTTAAAGTTCCTCTATTATGTTTCATTAAATTAAATAAACAATTTTGAGAGTAATGTGTAGTCGTACTGTATAATGTTTTAAGCGAATCATCAATAATAACCGCGGGAATCACGGCTTCGATCCCACCGTACAGTTCATTTTAAATATCACTTGCCTCAAATTGTGCCCGGTGCATGGCAACAGGCCCATCATCTGTTACATGGAGACTTAATAAGTCTGGCGAAATGTGGGTGGTAATACCTCCGACTACTCCTTCGGGGGAAAAGGCGTGATGCATACATACATACAATCACGCCTGTAATCCCCGAAGGGGTCGGCAGAGTCCAAGGAGCACTGTTTTCCTTAAGACCACATTTAGCCATACAAAAATTTGGTACAAAGGTTTGGTCGGATGAAAAATCGTGAAAAAAGTAGTAACAAGTGGCTAGCTCATAACCTACACAATCACAGACCCAGTACCCAATACGCCCTTAGTCGCCTTTTACAACATGTTGGGCAAGAAAAGCAGTTGGCACATTGTTGATATGTATGTTTTTGTGTATCAATAACTATCAGTTTGAGATCTGTATAATGTTTGTTTCCCCTTCATAATACGGTCCAGCATATAGCTTTTTGCACAAAAACCTAGCAGATTGCAACACTCAATATAACAATAAAACCTCATCCTGATTTCGTTAAATGCCTTTCCAGTACAAATAATCCAAGATTCCCATCAGGATTATCAATATTAATCCCAACTCGCAGTAAAGGAAAATTACAAATGGATCCTTTATTGTATCGTAGTAATAACGTAATGTAGTGACTAACCGGTTTAGATCGGATTACATTCTTAGTTACTCCGCCATTGTCTACTAATGGAGCATCGTAGTGATGGAAACCGCAGATTATGTATCTCAGCGCCTGTGGATTAGCGATCTAAATTATGCCAACGTAGGCTTTAATTGGTATTTGATGTTTGGTGATTGTACTTGAGTTTTTATTAAAACGAGAGCAGTACAATTCACATTCTTGTAACATTAATTACTAAATAGTTAGGTCCATATTATTCTTTCCACTGCCTTGTTCCTAATAGTATAAATAAGCTGTACCTGGAAGTTTTTGGCGGCATTCAACTATGGCGGACGTGATTTTTATTTCGATGATTGTAATATTGTTTCGGAGTGGATATTGTTACGTAAAATTAGTGTAGTTTTGTGTAAAAAGTGTCTGTGATGATGTGCAATGTGTCGGATTATCGAAATAAGTGTCGAGTGGTGTGAATAGTGATGAGTTTTTTATCGTGGTAATCCACCTCATCTAAGAAGCACCACAGTGTCTGCCATCGATCGTTTGACGCCAAACTCTCCCAAGATGCATTGAAATGCATTACACTAGCATTTCAATGCAAACTACTAAAGAAATATATACCGAAGACTTGGCTGTATGGGCTTCGTTCCCTTTGCCTTCCCTACATGGGAGAATTTTACAACAACATAAGTTGTACCTATAGAAAATAATTCTACATTGTAGTGATTTTTCTTCTAAAATATGAATGATTAAATTTGTTAAGATTTTAAAGACTAGAAAACTAAAAAGACTGTCTTGATAGTCTTCGTCTCTGTCTAAGAAATTAAGAAATTGAAAGACCGAAACAGTGACAGCTCTGCCTTTTGCTCGCTTATCTGAGACAGTGTAACCTTTATGCTCAAATATTAAAATTCTCATGTGTAAGAAGCGGGTAGGTAATAAAACCGTTTTCAAAGTTAACTCGAGCAGGTAATGGGCAGTCCCAATGCTCGGGGGATTAATAGGGAAATTCATCGTACCCTTCATAACTCCGCTATTTGTAGGGATCTTAAACACAGGGCTATCGTAAATCTTTATTAGCAAGTTGGCAATCTAAGTTGGCTTAGAGTTTAAAGGGTGATATGATAAATGTGGCTACGTGAGGGTATTGAAGTGTAAGGATTTTGATTATGACTCCTTCGCTCAATCTGAACGTTTATTAACTATCACTTTTTAGAGAGAGCGAGAGAGAGAGTTTCTTAAGTAAATTCTTTATTAACCTTCGGTAGGCAACACATTTTTGTCAAAGGCAATAAGGGTGATGCGTCACCCCATTATTTCGATCTCAAATAAAACAGCAGTGTTTAAGAAATCGACAGTTATTTTTTGATGAAAATAATATTTATTAGGTATAGCACTTGTAATTTGTTTTTTTTTTGTTGGGGTTTAATTCAATACAATTAAATATCTTTACGATACTCAATCCATGTGGGAAGTCATTTTATGCAATAAAAATTTACTTTTTGCCACGTTTTATCAGTCAGTGTACTCTTTTTGCTTGTTTTTACAATTTCGCAGAGGGCTACTTTCACGAGTTTCCTGGTTTATATTTAGAATTCACGTAAAGTGACTCTTAATCCTCGCGGAAAATTTGTATTCAACTCAAAGGTTTTCTACTCGGAGATAACAGGACAATAGAGGACCAAACATGTACATTCTTACTTCTCAACACATGAGTGCCTATTTGTATCAGCGGCACATCCTCGTTGTCACCACATTCGTAATCTGAAATGAAGTTCTCTTCCTCCAAGTGCACCTAAACAAGATCGTCATTTTCACTCGCATCACCGTCTTTATAACGTCAATCATCACCAGAATCATCAACAATCTTTAGCAAGTAGTCTTTTATCTTTTTGTTCGAATTCAAAAACTGTCATAAAACACAAATGATTGTAAAAGGCAACTGGGATGACGATCTACCCCAGCATTGTCAATATAACAAAAACAATAACTTACTGCGACACGTTCGCATTTGCAACAGATTGAATCCATTTCAATTAAAGAATAGATTAAGCGTTTTAAAGAGACAGAAATAACCTCTACTAAATATTGAAAGTTTTATGGACGAGTGGACTGTTACCTTCCTAGGGTTATTACTCCTAACTTTTATATAAATCTCCTAACAGAGGCACGAGAAGGTACTATACGGGTCGACAAAACACATGTACACATATAGTGGAGTTTTTTATTTATTGATAAAAAAAGCGAAACCAGAAAATAAAATGATGCTGACAACTATCTGTAGAAGGAATGTCAATAATTCCCAATGTTAGTTTAACAAAAAACTTCGCGCAATACTTTGTAATGAAGAGGACATCATGAGATCAACATTAAACGTAACTAATAAGTGCAATAACTCTTACTTACTCGTACACTATAGACTTGGTTCTTGAATTTGTCTGTGACTTGTGCGGTGAATAATTGAATGGTCGGGGAATGTTTGCACCTAGTCTTTGTACAGACAAGGTACGGTTTGTAGACTTCAACTAATTACTTTAGGGGGATTAGTGATAGGGAACTTCTTGTGAAATATTCGTCGCGCTGGGCTGAAAAAGTCGCAATTATTTCTCATAGAAATTCATTTAGAGATTTATCAAGCAGAATGTCGAGCAACTTTAATTTGATTTCACAAATATGTACGTTTAACCACCGACGTGGACTTTTTGTCACGTAAATACTAATTTTTAAAAGAAAATATGAATATTAAACATCGAAACAGTTCTATGGTTAATTTGAGATGTATAAATGAAGTAAAAATTAAAACTAGTTAGGTAACTGATTTAACAGTAAAATTATATAACTTTTAATCTTAAATTCACGATTTTACCTAAAAAATGGCGCTTGACTGAATAAAAATCATCAAATAAAATAGGACTTCTAGGTATCCATGGACGTTGCTTTTTCGTAAGCAAAAAAAATTTTAAAAGTATGTTTTTCTAGAAATAAAAAAACGTCAAACGCCAAAGATCTTTTAAAATGAGGGCTTTTTTGATTAGCACACGTAAATAAATAGACAAAAGTAATACTGACATCTGGATTTTCGATTTCTGACTTGTTTATTTTATCAACTTAGCCTATGGATTATAGAATTTCATTGTATTGAAACAAATAACTGAGTGACGTAACACACTTACTGCGGAACTAAAATCTCTAACAATTCCATGATATTTTGATCCATAAGATTAATATGACGATGTGGTTCATTGGAATAGCAATATTCGTTATTTCAAATAATAATAATAAAATCTTTATTTCTCTCAACATACTTAAAGATAGCTTATAAAATAACTTATGTTTACGTGCACTAAATCACCATAACTTGCCGAAACTAACAGCTACTGCGAACATAGGTCTATCTTTCGCTTGGAAGGTCTAAATCTAACAAATTTTCAATCCGACGCGGCCTTACAGGCCCCACATCGGTGGTTAAAGGTTAAAAATGTAAATGTACATTCTGTAAGTTCATTTGATGATAAAGCTCACCTATGAATAGTACGCAACTGAAATTAGAATATTTTTTTCTCTTCCATTAAAACTAAAACTATTATTTAGTGATGTATCTGTTGACTAACAAACCGTATTCGATATAGTGATACTGGCTCTGTATCGAATTTGAAAAACTGGTACACAGAAACCGCAACGTATGAGATTAAAATAGAACGGTGTCGTTCCGATCGGGTGTTTTGTCGCCAGATGAAAATTTTAATTGAAAAATATTTGAAGTAACGCTGTTGGTAAAGGTTTAAGATTATCTGGTGGACAGGCTTTTAATTGGCTGTTTTTCATATTGTCATTAAAAACGCATAAAAATATTAAATGTAAGATTATGCTGCCATAAAACAGGCCGCCTAGACCGGGGCCCTCTCATCTCTCCAACAATACCTGGAAAAAAAGTGATATAGATTGTATCACCCATAAACATTATTTCAGATACGGGCCTATTAAAACAATCGTACGCTATAAATAACAATAAGTTTTTCATGCTCTGGCTTTAGAGCTCAATTTGGCTAACTATATTCACGGTACATGGTAATGCTCAATAAAATTAATTGGATATAATAAAATTTTGGTGTAATCGTATTTATTAACTAATAAAAGGTTATCACAAATTTACACGAATAAGATTTTCTTTTGACGACATGGCGATTGTATGAATTCATATCAATTTCAAGGCGTCACTATGTCTAAGGCGGTGGGGGAAAAGGTTTGTGTGCAGTAAAATTGTAAAAAACTCAACTTCTTTAGTTGCGTTTAGAATGTCAATTTATATGGGAATCGTGGTAAGCGTCCCTAGCGGAAACTAGACATCACGTTTCCCATAGGAATTAAAATTCTTATCGCAACCAAAAACTTTAATTTTACAAAAAAAAAAACATATACAAGATGCAGAAATTTCTTCATTATCGGACGTTAATTATTTTTTTATCAAAAAGAATCAGTGGTTATTTATCTATCAATCTGCATACAAGCTATCTGCCTAATTTGGGCTAGTTGATTTGATAGATGTGACGATCAGATTATTTATTTAAATAAATTAGCTTCCATAAAGAATGCAGGACATAATCTTATTTATGATCCACAAACAAAGTTACCAAAACAAAATAAGACTCATAGAACGTGATTTATCCGACAAATGGCTCCAATTGACCGACATTGCGACTAATGTCGGTATCACGGCGCGCAGCCGACAGTAAATCTGTTGCAGTATCGCCACAAATCATCGACGCCATTTCGTCGAGAACGGCCATTTTGTCATCGCCGTAGATGCGAGTGACAGCTGATATCGTTGTGTCAATTGGAATGTAATGGTCACCTATTAAACCTATTAGATAACAGATAAGACGGTTCTGTATTTATTTTATCTGTGTTATCGTGGCAATAAAATAATTTGCTTTTTCGAGCCATTGTTGTTATTTTTAAAGTGGAATGTAAATTTGGCGTTGCTAATACAGTTTCCGTGGTGTAGCGGTTATCACATCTGCCTAACACGCAGAAGGCCCCCGGTTCGATCCCGGGCGGAAACATTACTTTTTTTTCTTTTTCGTGTTGATAAATTAAAGTTTTTATTCTTTTTTATTTTTGAAAATTTCTTACTTTTCAATATCTTTACCCTTATGATTATTTTCTATTCCAACTGCAAAATAATAGTAAGGATGAGATAATACAATTATGTATAATTATTCCAAATGCTTTGATTTTATACATTTTTCACAATTTTATCTATGTGGTCTTAAGGAACACCGTGCTGCTTGGACTCTGTCTACCCCTTCGGGTACTACAGGCGTGATTGTATGTATGTATGTAATCTATGTTTGCCATTACGTGTGTTTATCAAAGAAAGTTGTTAAATCTTTTGATTAAAGACTTGAACACGAAACTTGTTGGGAATATAAATGATATACCTAACTATCGATATACGACATAAGTTTCTACGATCCCTTCCCGTATTAACTGTAGCAGTTCCTTGAGAAGGGTATCAACGTCGCCATTAAACCAGCATATGATTCTGATGCGAGCCTTATTAAAAATGTCTCACATAATAAAACTCAACCCATCAGAGAAGCGCTTAAGAGGATTGGGTGCTAAGATTCAGATGCACACGAATTTTCATCTATTTTTGAAGTCATAAAGTTCGTAATTACCTAACATTTAATAGTTAATACGTAACTGTTTGACACTTCGTATTTATCTACAATTTACGGATAAAATTATGTATTAAGGTGACAGAATTAAAAAAAATACTACATTTTGTAAAGAAGGAACTGCTTTTCTTGTCTAGCATGTCGTAAAAGGCGACTAAGGGCGTATTGGGTACTGGGTCTGTGATTGTGTAGGCGATGAGCTAACCACTTGTTACTACTCATTCACGATTTTTCATCTGACCAACCCTATTTTTGTATGGCTAAATCTGGTCTTAAGGAACACAGTGCTCTTTGGAATTAGCCTACCCCTTCGGGGATTACAGGCATGATTGTATGTATGTATGTATGTTATTTTAAAATAAAACGTTTTCACAACATTATTTAGTTCGTTAACATCATCATTGTAAATGTATGCACAAAAAACTCTATAAGGTACATAACTGATGACGATTTAAACCATCTCCACTATTCTCCACAAACTCGAGCAGTCAAGCTGATAGTTGCCGATTAGTCAAAGCCCTGCATTCCGCTTGCTCTTGCCCAAGTTCTGTCGCTTGCCGAGTCGCGGTTTAATTAAAAATACCTTCGAAGGTGCCCAACTTCATTTGAGGCGCGATTAATTGAACGGGAATTGAGTTGCGCTTCGAAGGTACTTGTAGATTGCTGGTATTGAACGAGATACTTTAGTGTTAGAATCCAAAAAGTACTCAAATTATACGCTTGAATGAATATACAATAATAGCTTTTGCCTGCGACTACGTCCGTGTATTTACTTTGATAGTGTGATGGTACGTAGCCTTCCTCAATAAATAGGCTATTCAACACTGAAAGATTTTTCAAATTGGAACAGTAGCCTCAATTGACTCCTACTCTATTATTAGAAGCAAAGTTCATAGTGGCGTAAATTTGTCCTTAATTTTTCTGGGAGGCGTTATTTAAATATTTTAACATTTACCCGCATGGAAGCGAGACAGACAGACAGAGTATCATATTAGTATGGATATGGATATAAAGTAAGGTGGTAATTAGGAACTTAACTCATTTAGATTGGCTTTACAATATTTTGTTTAAAAAGTAAAGAAAAGCTGTATTTCGCTAGAACGAGAAATGTTCGTAAACAATTTACAGAACATGTCTGGGTAACTCCATGATAAGGATCATTTCTAACATATTATCTTCAACTGTGGCGGCCATTTTGCGCGAATAGGCGCATCTGTGTCGGTTCTTCTTAATACTTCTTTAATCTCCCATTAACGGCGCGAGTTTTAGAATGACGAATCTCTAATGTTTTATATGGAAGCAATTAAACTTGTGATATCACCTATGCTAACATACAATCATGACTATCATCCCCTAAGGGTTAGTCAAAAGCACCGCAAAAGCAGTCCATTGACATTGCGCCCTACCAAACAGCGACTGCACTCAGCGTGACAGGTGGTGAGCCCGTCGCCGCTATAAGCTATTGGATGGTTGTGCAGTTCTAAGTCCATTAGTCGCCTTTTACGACACCCAAGGAAAGAGATGGGTTGGTAGTATTCTTTTAATGAGCAGTTACCACACGGCTAACAGACATTAAAAAATTATAAGTCCAAATTTGTTTCGTAATTTATAATTAATTCTAAATCGAAATCACGTTGAGCGTCGCGTTGGTTGAAATAAACGTCGCTCTCACATCGATCTCCAGGAGCAGGGTACCCAGATGCAAATTTTTTAAATCCGCGCTCCTGAAGCGCGTTCATCAGACAAGGGGGAAGATAATACATTTCTCATTATTTCTGGCACAGCTTTAATATTAAATAGCGAGTTTCTTCGGAGAAACGGAATCAGTCTTATAAAGAATCAAGTTTAAAATTATTAGGAATACCTACAGTATAACTATTCAGATTGCAGCTCGGTAGCGTAGTAGTTAGTTCGCTTTGGCTTTTGATATCAAAAACAAAGCTACCATCGCCATGGTCAGGCCTTGGATGGGTGATCAAAACTTCTCCGTGCTTCGGAAAGCATGTTAAGCCGTTGGTTCCGGTCGCTATTTGAAACCGTTTCTACCTGCCAACCCGCATTGGGCCAGCGTGGTGGTGTTACAGCCCATACTTCTCATGTGTTCTCCATGAGGAAGGCCAGTGCCCAGCAGTGGGATGTATATAGGCTGAGGACGGACGAATTTTTCAGATTGAGTAAAAACATAAGCTTAAATGACAATTAAGGGTGTAGGCAGGTAATATAATAATGATACTTTCTACTGAACTATGATAAAATAATACTAAAGAATTCTCTGAACACAGAACAATAAAGGATCAGAATACTTGGACCGACCGCACCTAATTTGTCACTGCTTACGCAATACATGAAAAAGTCCTAATGTGTGATGTATGAACATTCGTCACACGAAATTAATGAATGACTCCTACGCCTCGTATTCGGGCTTGGAAAGATTAATTTAGGTTTTACTTTATTATGTACGAATATACCCAAGTGACTTGTAGGTTCCTGTTGTGTTTTATACAAGAAGCAATTGAATCGGTGAGTTTGAATAAAGCCCGGCGCACATTATCGACATCGGCAAGGAAAGGCTGCCTTCGGCATCCCTACATGCAAGCGCACACTGTTGGCAACTATGCCTTGGCATGCTGCAACGTCCTTAGGGAAGACGAAGCGTCCTTAAGCATGCCGTACCGTCTAAACTACCCCCTAGTGTTGCCTTGCATTAACATAAAAACGATGAATAATTTTTATCAAGCGTGTTCACACACATATTGCTAAAGATTGTCTAATGATACATGCCAAATATTATTATCTCTGGATTTGTCGTTGTGAAGAGAACTGATAAAATGTTAGTATGGAAAATGCAGAATTCCCCAAAATCTCTATACAGAACACCAATTTCATAGGTAAGGACCTAATATGATGTTATTTATCACCTTAAATCCTGAGCCGTGCTGATGCCGATAATGTGCGCCTAAAGGTCTACGTCGAGTGGCCGCCGATGTTAGGGTCGATTTATCCCCACCAATCCTGCCCCGATATTGCCTCTGATTGTAGGGACGTGAATATACCCCTTAAAAACTTATGAACGATTTTGCGCCCTGATCCCCCCCCCCCCTCCCCCTTCACTGATACAGGATAGGTATGATGATGTTACAATTAAAGTAAACCTTAAAGGAAGCGTTTTAAAGATCAGAGTCAATTGGCATATATGGAGCAAAGGCTAAAACTATTCTTTCAATTATAATTATAATTTATTTATTTATTATTTAACAATTGAATTAATAATATATGATATATTTTTTTAATTCTTTATTACAGACCAGAGATCCATGTCATTTTAGCAGGTACACTTAAATAACTATGATAATAGTGATTAATTTTAAACAGCAATACAAGAACTTTATTCAATTTCAATTTAGATATTTTTTGGATCCACGCATATGTTGCTGGATCCAATGCTTTTTGTATAGGACAGTCAGGCCTATCCTTTATACCCATCAGGATGCCGTTGGTACTCCAATCGTAGCCTGGTCTATGATTTATAACCTAGCTATAACCTTGAAAATCATACACTACTACAAACCTTATTCAGCACTGTACAGTCTGTTTCTATAAGTACAGTCACGAGCAAGATATATACACTTTTGACAGTAAATTAGTTGTATTAAAATTTCTCAAAAATGTATATGTCGCCGTTAAATTGTAAATAACGTTAGTGTATAATCTATCTCGCGGGATTGTGAACTGTCGAAGGTTTGTGAACCGTAAAATGCTGCTTACAATTTAACGTATTATTATTCGTCAGATTGTAATCTATCAAATTGAAACTGTTAAATCACAATAGTCAAATTGTCAACTGTCCGAAGGCTGTCCCTGATTGGTCGGCCTTACAGTAGACCGTTCTATGTTCATAGAGTTATGAATAAAACACAGTTGTCACAAATATTGTTTTTATGTCGCACTGTACACAATACACTAATCACTAAGCGGAATCCATACACTAATAACCATATTAGCCATTATTATCGCTCTGTCGACAGTCAATGTAAATCAAATTACAACATACGATCGCAGCACGTTCTGAGCTGATAATCGCTAAATCATAATAGTACACCAATTAAGCCTATTGAGCTTTTGATGTATTGTTTAGTATTAAACTACACATCATCTACCGACCTTCTAAGATGTTGCTTTCAGACATAATAATTCCTTATTAGAATTTAAAAAAAATCCACGAGCCAAAATCTTAAATTATTTTTAAATTATAACTAGTTATTGTAAGTTCCATAAATTTTTCGGTTTTCTTTTTTAAATTTATAAAGCCAGAAATGAATTATTTTTATCACCAAAGGGTATTTTTTCCACAAGGAGATCTAGAGTTGGTAGGATTTCGAGAAAAGTTTTTGTTTTTACCTCTATCTCCTTCTCACGAAAATTATAATGATAGTAGAAGTTACTATGGTTTTTTAACTACCTCACGGGAACCTTTAATTTTCCGGAATGAAAAGTATCTAAGATTTTGACCAGGGATATAAGATATCACCATGAATAGTTTTATTAAAATCGGTCCAGCCATTGCGGAGATTAACCCGTACAAACAGACAAACAGAGAAACAAAAAATAAAAAATAAATAATTTTTCGGTATTTTCCCTCTTTACATCCCCTAGGATTTATGTACTAGGTTCATGTACAGACATTCGATCTCTTTACTTTTATTATATATATAGATAATGTATAGCAAGCGTGCTTCAAAGGAAAACGACTCCCTGGATTAAAGGTTGCTACGGCAACGTTGAAGGGAAAGAATCGAATGCCAGGTGCCTTGACTGCGCCGCTCCGGAGACTTCCATAGACGAAAGTGAAAAAAAAATATGGCGACGATATAGACAAATATCAACTTTCGTCCTCAGCCTGAAGGTATACGTCCCACTGCTGGGCCTTCCTCCTTGGCCTTCCTCATGGCCTTCCTCATGGAGGAACACATGATAAAATAAAATGTTGGTTAATTGGAAGTTTAATAATAATTTGAACGTTAATTGAGATGTTAATTGTTTGATCAATAATGAGAATTGTTTTTATCTTAAGACAAACTGAAACACGCTGCGTATAAAGAGAATCGTTAAAGTAAAAAAACGAAAATTTTGATTTAAATATTGCCAATTACATATTCTATACTATAACTAGTGTCAGGGATTTACAGGAATAAGTCACGGTTTTGTAAAATATTATAAGTATGTTTATTATCTCTTTGGGCGAGACGCAGGACTCCAAGGTTTGGTTTAGTGGGTAGGCCAGCGGCGCTAGCGGCAGGGTATGTATGAACACTCAGTAATGTAATAAAATAAAACTTTCAGTAAATTACAAATATACACTAGAATTAAATTCTATGTAAAGATATTCGAAAATGTATGTAGAACATATATGTAACCATCCATGTTGTGTTTATGTATTTCTTAAGAAAAAATGTTAACCATAATAAGCATGTTTTACCCAGATTTCATAATATCCATGGATGTATAAAATGTAATTACTTGCCTGAACCATTTACATGACGACTTATTGGAATTGTATTTAAAAACCAGTCTCCATAAGAGTAAACACAAACTTAAAAAAGTAGAATAGAATTATAAGAACTGTATGAGAGTGACTCCCCACACAGATAAATCATAACGGTTTTCATGTGGGAAAAAAAATATTGCAATGTATTTAAATTTGTATATAAAAAAAATAAAAATAAATGTAACATATAATCACGACTATTATCCCCTAATGGTTAATCAGACTTTTTCCAGCATCCTATTGCTTTCGCCTTTTAAATTGAGCTTGAAAAACAAAACTCAAACTCAAAGTCATTTAATCAAATTGGTATCATCAAATACACTTTTGACAAGTCAAAACAAAAAAAAATACAATTATCCTAAAATTGACAATACCACTACTTTTTTTTCGGCCTGTTCACTACCGGGAGGCCTTGTCAAATAATATAGGAACCACCAAAAAGTTTTCATTGTCTTTTTGCTACTCAAATTAGTAATCTAATTGATGCGTAAAGCACACATTTACGGTGAACGCTTGCGAAATTTTCAATTAAATTGTTGCCAGCGATCGAAACCTTCCTTTGCAAAGTCGTTTCGCGAAAATATTCATTTTAATTAATCCCTTAAAGCCGGTTGAAAGGTTCCGCTTCGCCGGGGTATTATGTTAACAGGGAGATTATTATAGCAAACGAGATGAGTAAACGGTGATTTCAACCATTTTTGACCGTAGTGACCTATTTTTGTTTTCATTTACCCTTAAAATTTCGAATGGCATTACTGGGCGCCACGCACATCAGATTAAGCTATTGTGTCTGGAGCCTGGTCTCTGAAGAGTTAAGTCGCTTTGCACTCAGATTCAGTCAACGTGAAAATTGCCCTAAAAAGTATGAGTCGAATGTTCCTTTATTGTTATTCTATGTTTGTGTAGTTCTATGATATGTTTGGATGTATATACCTAATCCTGTGGTTGCATCTAACCACAGGATGCAACCATTTATCTATTACTTATAGTAAAAAAATATATTATTTATATCCTAGTTTGTACTTTTACTAGCGCCTTTGAAATTTTGCAGTAAAAAGTTAAACGGGAAGAAAAATACAAGTAATTTAAATTAGTTACTAAATTACCCGAAAATATTCAATGATAAGTAAAACACTTCAGTACAACCCTTCTAGTTATTTAACCAGTGTAGCTGTGAAGAAGTGAAGAAAAAAAAGCAGTACAATAATGATCGCTATTCGATTTGAAGAACAAAATTGTAGTTTTTACTCCTCGCTTTATTATTTTGCGAATTTGTATAAGACAGCTTCTATTACATACAAACTTAATGTCGGGACGCTAGCTCACATCTTTAAAGTTTGACATGATAGTGAGTGTTTTGACGAGGCTTCCAAGATTCAGAACTTTTTAGTATTAGGTATGTTAACGCCATGTTAACACAAACAACAATGTTTGCGTTGTTAGAAACACGAACAAACTGTCTTCCTCGGGTATGTTTTATTTTAACACACAAATTCAGACACGTGCGCTTCGCCCAAATTAGGCAGCTTACACTATAATTGTGGAAAATTCAGAATTATAGCTTATATTGGGTCCTTACCTATGAAATTGGTGTTTTTTCTCTCTCTTAGTATTTTGTCTGTAACTATTAAGATTTAGAGTATTCCTAAAAAATTATTACCTCGTCTAAAAATAGACTATATTTTTGAGCTTTTTTGATTTGTTTTGATAATTTGTTGTAAGTTTAATTGTGTTAAAATTGAAAATCCTTTTAAGTGTCTCCTGTATACATCATTTTATTTGCATTCACTTAAAAACGATAAATATTTTTTATGAAGTGTGATATTACACATATTACTAAAGCTTGTCTAGTGATAGATGCCAAATATATCTTTGGATTTGTCGTTGTGAAGAAAACTGAAAAAATTTTAGTATGGAAAATGCAGAATTCCCCAAAATCTCCATACAAAACACCAATTTCATGGTAAGGACCTAATAGTATTCAGGTTATTTTCGTGCTAGATGTATTTTAAGTGTATAATGATAATTTTTTAGATTACATCATGAGATAGAGAATATTGATAATTTTTAAAATTCCTTCAATTTCAAAGAAACAGGACCATCTTTAGGTCTCCTCCACTTCCAAGAAGAGAACCTAAGTTTCTAGATTCGTTTCGTATTTTATTATGATTTTAGGCGTCCTTTGGATTCGTGTTACTATTTCGTCTAGGAACTCAATAGTTATTTACCAAATAAAAACTTTATCTTAATCTGTACTACAGTGAGCAAAACGACAGACTATTAAAAACAGTGAAAACTCTTCAATCGTTTTTGAATCGTAACTAATTAAATTTAAAGTGCAAAATTTAAAAAAAATATGGCAGTCTGCCGAGTAATTGACCGTACAGTAACAGCAAAATTCGTAGCTACACACTTTTAACTTCTTGGTTGAAAAGACTAACGCTCTATCTAAAATGTTTTTGAAGGCAGTGAAGCACAAATCGTCGTCGTGAGAAAACAATGAAATAACCATTTCTTTCGGTCTATTTAACACAGAACTACTGAGTCAGTGAAACTGAAATCTGTCAAAGTTCAGAAACAGTTTCAAGTATCCAATATTCACTGAAAACGTCAAAATTTTTTGTCGCTAGTTCACAAATAACTGAAGCTGCGACCTACTGGCGATTCGTTTCGTTCGATGCATATTCATGTCAATTTTTGTACCAAACAAAATAGCAGTGAATTATGTTCTTTGCTATTCGTTAGTCGTGTTTGATCTGTTATTCTCTGTTGTTGATTGCAATAAGTATCATTATTAATTATTATTGCACCTTTCGATTTTGTTCGGAATGCAGAAATATTAATAAAGCTCCGGCATACGGAAGTTAGTTATATGAATGTTTTGACTCGCCATGTTTGCTTGCAGCGTTCGTTTTAAATAGTAATACTTTGGAACAAATTAACTACATTCACATAATTAAATAAAGAAATAAACATAATTAAATAAAAATGTAATTTAACGGTCACTTGCAGAAAATTTTAAACCAAGTTTAATATCTAGTTTTGATTTGTTAATTTTTGACATAGTCAGTAAAATTGTCAAAAAGATACAAAATCTAGTTTTGAATCTTGATTAAAATTTCCCGGAAGACGTCCTAAAATATAATATCATCACTATAACCCCGAAAAATTTCAGTTGTTAAAACACACATTTCATTACATGTATAGGTGGGGATTGAACAAGCAACCTATGTTATTTCGTTTTCCCAACTGCCTTCAACAATTACATTTTTAAAAAACAAATATGATTTTCAATTTCTTCTGAAAATAATTTACGATAACTTGTACAAACCTTCTTGCATAGTAAACGTTTCAATTATCCAAGTAATTCTTTGGCGGGACTAAATTGAACTTGGCCGCTTTAATTAAAGTTGGACGGCGAGCAGACCTTTTATTCCTGCCGTTGTAATGCTAAACATACCTGAAACAAAAGAATTTTCATTAGAAGTGGACTTAGTGAATATCTGGGCGGGCTGAGTTACGACCAAATTGATTGAAGTTTTTGAAGGTGGTCGGAATTATAATTGAATTAATGTTTGTAATCACAAATTTTAACGATAATTATAAATTGTGCGAGCAAGTATAGGAGTAGATAGAGTACCTACTGCCTGATGCTCGAGACTTGGACTATATTGAGAGGCATGTCATAATATTTATTTATGATTAGGTAATTGTAGGTAATATTCCAGAATCTCGAAAATCGCCGTAGCAAGTTTATCAGTGTTCTACGGAAACCTTTAGATACAATAGAGAGCGACCCTGTTGCTACGCGGTTTTTTTTTTCATAATTTTTTTACTCGTAATATATTTTGGCCTCAATTTTGGCACATGAATTTGGAATAATGTTGTTTGGTATAATATAACTTTAACATAATTTTCTTTAGGCACAATATTTATTTCGCATAATTATAATTTAAACTAATGTAATTATCCATAATAATATTCCGCATAATGGTTTACGGCATAATGTAAAATCGATTAGGTACGACGACGGGCGAAGCGAGGAGTGTTAGGTATAACTGTGCCCTCAACGCTCGAACCGAGCGAGCAAAGCGAACGTGCCGCGGCAACGGCCGGCGAAGCGCTAGGATCGATATTTTTTTATTTCTAATTTTTTATGCGAGTAGTTAGTTATGCCTTAAGATGGTTGTGCCATTTGTAATTATGTTAAATAATTAAGCATAAATTTTATGCCAAAATCAATTATGCGTAAGTATATTTAGTAAAGTTTCCATTATGCCAATTCATATTATGTTTGCGGAATATTGCTACGCACCTACCTGTGAAACACGTCATATTCATAATAAACTGTAGGTATACCCAGTTTTACACAGCGGCGCCAATCAATCCAGAGATCACTTGACGTCTTTCCCAACTCGGCCACCAACCTCCAGCCTGTATACTGCTGGCAGCAGTTTCCCACTACTGGGCACAGGCCTTCTAATAATATTGGGTCCTTACCTATGAAATTGGTGTTTTTATTCTGTCTTAGCAATTTGTCCGTAACTATTAAGTTTCAGAACATTCTTATAAAATAATTGCCTCTTCTAAAAATAGACCATATATTTGAGCTCGTATTATTTAATTTGATAATTTTTTGTATGTTTAATTGTGTTAAAATTAGACACAAAGACAATTATTATTTTTAACTGCCTCCCGAATACATCATTTGATTTGCATTAACATAAAAACGATGAATAATTTTTATCAAGCCTGTTCACACACATATTGCTAAAGCTTGTCTAATGATACATGCCAAATATTCTTATTTCTCGGGATTTGTCGTTGTGAAGAAAACTGATAAAATGTTAGTATGTAAAATGCAGACATCCCCAAAATCTCCATACAAAACACCAATTTCATAGGTAAGGACCTAATAGTAATCATGGAGAAACACTGAGGAGTATGGGCTGTGACACCATCACGCTGGTCCAACGCGGGCTGGTAGAAACGGTCACAATAGCGACCGGGACCAACAGCTTAACGTAACTTCCGAAGCACGAAGGAGTTCGAGACCGATGATGAGATGTTTTCGTACAGAAAGCCAAAGCTATAACTATCCACTACGCCAACGAGCTCCTCAACTTGGCCGCCGCTACTCAAATATAGATAAAAAAATCATAAGCGTAAAAAAGTGACGCTAAAAAATATACAGGTATTTAATTTTATAATTCAACGTATGAGGATAGTGTGGGTGTAAACACCTCTACCTCTACGGAGATAGAGGCGTGATGATATACAGTGTGTCCCACGGCCATGCCACATGGAGGGAAAGTATATTAAATATTGAAGGTAGGATGTTTTACTGAAAGAAGACATCATTTTATTTTCTATAATAAGTGGAACTGCATTCATAGATTTATTTAAAATCGCCTTCCTCTACCGGGAATCGAACTCGCGAAATGTGAAAAAAAACACCATGTATTTTATGATAACCGTCGAAAGGGTTAAACATAAGGAAAATTTCGTCTGACTTGGTCGTGTTTCCTTTAACATCATCATTTCAAAATTTAAAATTTTCCTGACGAAAATTTGAATAAAATATTAAATTTCATGATTTTCCTTTCATTGAAGATTCTATGTTCCTTAGGAAAAAAAAATCCTTATGATTAACCCTTTCGACGGTTATCATATAAAACATGGTGTTTTTTTTTACACCCGGTATATGCTGATACTAAAACAGATGTTCTTATTGATGTTTTTCAGTTACAGCAGCGCCTTTATGCTCGATTGCTCTCCCGAAAACATAACAAGGCTTCCACTATAATTAATTGTTGAGCCTCTAACGTTGACATATTGCAACAATAAAACATTTCGCGCAAAATTTACGAAATCATTTGCATTCAGCGAGACAGTAAATCTTTCTGGCAGAAGGAGTCTTCGTCACTAGATGTGGGGCCATATTGCTAGCGTGTGTTATTTTTTTACGGCATAGGGAGTAGGCGAGCAGATAGGTCACCGGATGTTAAGCAATTAACGCCGCCATTGACACCCGCAACACCAAAGTAAGAATACGTTTTATTCTTGAAGGTTTTCATATCGCACTGGTCCAGAAATACCACAGGCGACAATTCATTCCACAGTTTAGTTGTGCGGGGCAGGAAGTGGTAGAAAAATGCAATTTTTGAAATTCGAATCAAGGAAAAAAATTATTTTGCTCTAAAAGAAGCAATGGCTTACTTATCATATGACAAAACCTGGACAGAACAGAAGATATTATACTTATTATAACCACAATATTTTTTCTCAACAATATAATTGCTGTTATGTTTCATTAGGGAACAAAATCGGTCATTAGGGTACTTTTAAATTGCACAAAAAAGGAAAAAAAAAATTTTCCGTTTACAGGTTACCTATTTAATGAAGATTTAGGAGATATTTATTTACATAATAAAAAAAATACGTCTCTTTTTACACGATATTCTGCATCCAAATATCTTTTCCATTTATATATTTCTCGTGGCCCTAGCACTTGCGTTTATACATTATCGCTGCACACTGCAGATGCACTGACGACTTTGCTTTGTCGCCTCTACTCCGTCGACTTAAAGTCGAGAATTGAACCTCCAGCTGCCAATTCACAAGAAGCCGTCTTGTTTACCTACGACTCCACTGAATTAGTAGCAGTGAAATTCAGGGACTGTTCATGAATGTTGCATTTGGAGACGAGTAAGAACTCTTGAAATACTGGCACAAATTTTGATGGAGGCACGTAAGGCTGTAAGTTTAAATAGCTCAGAGGACGCTTTACACAGCTGGAGCTATGATGTACATTGCGATTACAAATTTAACTGAATTTTGTTTGTGCCTCTTTAAACAATATAGCCGCTAAATGTGGTCTTAAAGAACACAGTGCTCCTTGGACTCTGTCGACCCTTTCGAGATTTACAGGCGTGATTGTATGTATGTAAATAAATAATATAGTATAACTAAGACATCTTTGACAAAAATATTAAGTCGAGTAAATTTAACAAAGAATTCATTTAGTCTGTCCATAAGTAAGTACAAACGTACTAGCATCACGAATTTGCCTCTCCTTTAAGAAATTATTTACTCAATACTTAGTTTCTCAGTTTTATCGGGTCCGCGATAAAAGCGCGATACCATCTCTGTTATGTAAAAGTTATTATCTATCCGTGTTATTCATAAAAAATAATAAAGGTTTAATAAACCTATTTTAGTTAAAAATTGATTGTCCCTTTCTTTCTAATTTAGATTTGTGTTTGAATGAAGAAAACAAAATACTCTGTAACTAAAATAGGTTTATTAAGCCTTTAATATTTTTTATGAATAACACGGTTAATCTATACATATAATAAAACTGTCAAATGTCTGTACATAGAATAAAAATGCTTAAAACCAAGTCAGAAGATGTAAAAAGAGGAAAAATACCAAAAAATATTTTTTTAAATTTTGTTTTTCTGTCTGTTGTCTGTTTGTACGTGCTAATCTCCTAAATGGCTGGACCGATTTAAAAAAAATGTTGCATGGTGATGATAACTTATATCCCTGGTCAACATCCGAGATACTTTTTATTCCGGAAAATTAAAGGGTTCCCGTGTGATAGTTAAAAAACCATAGTAACCGCGGACGAAGTCGTGGGCTAAGCTAGTTATTTACTGTAACATCATTCAATTCCTTTTAGGTGGTCTGCTACCCTAAACATAGTGTCAATTTCGTTCTCACACAGCAAACCCAGATTTATTCTCAACGTTTTTTAATGGGCTCTTTGTTCGCAAAAGCCAATTTGGCAATAGGTAATTTTGTTTACTTGCTTCTAAATTGAAAGTAAATTGACTATTAATGAGGCGACGCTAGGTTTACTGGCAAGTGTAAAATAATAAAGTCCTGGTTTAATCCTGTTGCGAAATTTGTTATATTATTACAACGTTTTAAGGTTGATAATAAAATTACAATGTATCCTGCAAAGTGCCCATTAAGTTGGTTATTGTAAGAAAGTTTAGTGCTTCGTGTTAAAAAGCGTAAAGTTGTAAAAATGGTTTGTTAAAACATCATTAATGCAGGTTTATTATGAGTAGTAATTCATAGTTTTCTGTGTATACTTTTATGAGGTATCAGAGATATTTATATAAAAACTTATTGTAATAAAGAAACTCGAGATTCATAATAATCAATTATTGTGTGTCGCTTATATTTTCGAGTCGTGTGGTAGCGGCTCATTAAAAGAATACTACAACCCATCTCTTTCCTTGGTGTCAATGCACAAAATCCAATAGCTTATAGCGGCGACGGGCTCACCACCTGTCACGCTGAGTGCAGTCAGTGCTCGGTGAAGCACGGACTCAGGCAGTGGACTGCTTTTGCGGTGATTTTGCCTAGTCTCTGACTAACCCTTAGGGGAAAAAAGTCGTGATTATATGCATGTATGTATGTAAGTATGTATGTATGCTTATTTTCATCATAGTACGTACTAGAACTGAAACTCCTTGACTAAGACAATATGACAAAATGTGTATGTGCTTCAGGGAATCAAAGTTAACAGGGAATAAATATTAGGTCCTTACCAATGAAATTGGTGTTTTGTATGGAGATTTTGGGGAATTCTGCATTTTCCATACTAAATTTTTTTTATTTA
Organism: Parapoynx stratiotata; assembly: GCA_910589355.1. NCBI lineage: Eukaryota > Metazoa > Arthropoda > Insecta > Lepidoptera > Crambidae > Parapoynx > Parapoynx stratiotata. The sequence goes on from OU342458.1 coordinate 3,278,629, forward strand.
TCGTTTTTAAGTGAATGCCAATAAAATGATGTATTCGGGAGGCACTTAAAAAGAGTTGTCTACGTGTCCAATTTTAACACAATTAAACTTACAACAAATTATCAAAACAAATCAAAAGAGCTCAAAAATATAGTCTATTTTTAGACGAGGTAATTATTTTTTAGGAATACTCTGAATCTTAATAGTTACAGATAAAATACTAAGAGAGAAAAAAAACACCATTTTCATAGGTAAGGACCCAATATTTCTAGAATACCAGGCTACATCTTAGATGACGTCAGATGAGAATGTGGTCAAGAGCATAGCATACAAGTAGGTATTGTATTCGTGTAAGAATTATTTACAACGAATTTATTACCTAAATCGCTATACACTAACCTCACACGAAATATGTAACCAAATGGTCAGAACTACCGTTTATTTTTAATGGAATCATTTGGGAGGTCCGGTATATTTAGCTCTGAAGTCAAATTAATTATTTTCGACCAAGTTGCTGCAAACCAATTTCAGAAAACACAACCTCAAGCGGTCTAGAGAATTATAATCTATTTGCCTGACGTACAATCGGCACAGTATTGAGCTTGACATTTGAACTCAGCAGAAGTTCTTTAAGCCTTTGTGTTTAAAGTCAATTTTGAAGTGCCGCGAATCTAAATAGGAACGCACGACGATTTTATGACGGCAAATATTTGGGAGCCCCAAATATGTTTGTTTGGCACAATTAGTTAATCGATGACCTTAATTTTAATCATTCCTGAAATATGGCGCTACTAATCGAGCTGAATTTTATCGATGCTAATATAGTAATTGATTTTCAGAACTCCATTTTGATTTTAAGTTTCAATCTCAGATATTTTAATTATATACCTTTGTATTAAATCATAATCAAGTAATTTATAAAACTTCTTCTTTATAAAAAAATAAACGATGAACACGGCCATGATTTTGGAAAACATGATGTGAGAAGAAAAACAGTTAAGTAAAAGTCTTGCCAAAAATACCTTGCTTATGTAGGCCACATTCTCACCCAGTTACCATGTGCCCTTATAATAATACAATATCTATCCACATTTAAATTAAAATACAAAAATGTACTGTCTAGCAAACGTGTTGACATCTGTCACTTTGGCTGTCAGCTAGGAAATAAAAGAGGTAGAAGGAGACGTGCGTCAGTTTAGACTTGGCGCAAATATGTCGAGGACGAGTATATGTAGGATAAGCCATATAATATTTAGGCTCGTATTATTAGACTCACCTTTGCTTGTGTTTCGAAATTACGACTTTGGCTGGTTTTTCAAAATGTCCTTTTTTAAAACATCTATGATGAGAAACATTTCCATAGAAATTTGAAAACAGAAGTTAGCACTGAGTGTAGGGCCGATTCCGTTGTCCAAGCTAGACTAAACATGACTAAATTGTGTATCTATCATTCTCTAACATTAAGAAGAAGAGAAGAATAAAGAATCACACCCACTCTTGGATGGAGGTCTTCTTTAGGATGTCCACAACAATTCGCCCTTTGCTGCCCGAATCCAGCGGATTCCTTAAAAAACTATGAGAGTTGTCTCCACTTTTTCAAAGTCGTAAGATAATCCAAAGTAGAATAATTTTATTCAAAGTCGAATACTCCTATATCAACTTTCTCTGAAGATCTAGAACGTACATAATTTCAATTCACCAGTCCAATAAAAATGAAGAGTAATAAGTAAGTGTTCAATACATTTGTATTAAAGAAGTCAGAAAAGCATGAGCAGACACCGACAGTGGCATCTGTTCACAGGCATGACACATGAATCAGGCATCGCATTGCTCAATTTTAGGGAACGTAACGACCCGACGCACACGACACCACAGCAGTGTCACTATAGTGAGAAACATATAGAGCGTCCAAAACATTCTAAATTGTAATATAAAATTAAATAAATAAATATCTTTAGACATTCACACCTATCAACTAGACCCATTTTAAGTAACTAATGTTGATTGTGTTACGGACGCTAGATGACGGATAAATATATTTAATACATAAATATATATAATATCCTGAATATATATAAACATCCAAGACAAGATAACAAATGCCTGAAATCATCACCCAAACATTTACCCCCACCGGGGATCAACCCAGAACCTCTCGAGATGGCGACGCATAGATACCACTCGACCACGGAGGTCGTCAATTAATAGGTCTTTACCTATGAAATTGCGGTTTCTTTTCTCTGTTAGTATTTTGTCTGTAACTGTTAAGTTTCAGATTATTCTTAAAAAATAATTACCTCCTCTAAAAGTAGACCATATTTTTAAGCTCTTTTGATTGATTTTGATAATTTGTTGTAAGTTTAATTGTGTTAAAATTGGACACGGAGACAACTCTTTTTAAGTGCCTCCCGAATACATCATTTGATTTGCATTCACTTAAAAACTATAAATAATTTTTATGAAGAGTGATATCACACATATTGCTAAAGCTTGTCTAATGATACATGCCAAATATTATTATCTTTGGATTTGTCGTTGTGAAAAACTGAAAAAAATTTTGTATGGCAAAAGGCAGAGTGCCCCAAAATCTCCATACAAAACGGCAATTTCATAGGTAAAGACCTATTATATGAGGTCACAGTCTAGTAATTTCATTGCTTGTCTTATTTATCGAGAAGGAGCACAAAAAACTGCTTTGTATCAAAAAGAAGTATTAAAGCCTCCCTCTTCTAAATTTTAATAAAATATAAGCTGTATTTATAATAGCATGTTTAGACATATGTTTTTACGAGTCAGTGGTCCATACAGAAAACAAATTATATGACCGCAGTGTTGGCCGGGATCACGACCACACACATTGTAATATTTCGTTTGAAGCTTTCAAGACACGCGGCCATCCACCGTTTAAGCTAAACCAGTAATATCTTTTGGACTGATATCATTTCTACAATTAAAATTTGTTTGCATTAAATTACGGTTAAAGTTACTTTTGCCGAAATCACATTCATCCATTTACTGAAGAACAAGTTAAAATGTTTTAAACACGATTGATAAATATAGGAAGCCACTTTTTTTAAACTAGGCAAGGTCATGGCCTTCATCTCACCTGACGATAAGGCCGCGAAGGTAGAAACGAGCTTCACCTGTATTCCTCAACGACTGAGGACTGGCTCTTACCATTGATTGCCAGAACACTAATGTTATAAAAATTTTATTATGGCGACAGATTTAGCTAAGACGGTGGTAGCTAGCCAGGCGGGCTTACAAGCCCTACCACCAACCAAAATGAGCAGAAAAATTCCTGCCTCCTCCGTGGCGAATCGAACCCCAGATCTCGCGCCGGCCAAAACTTTTTCATTCGTTAATGTGTGCTTTCAATTCGGGATCCTTTTTTTGGCATAATGTTATTTGGCATTAAATAAATTAAGCATAAATTTCTTTTGGCAGAATATTTATTTCGCATAATTATTATTAAGACTAATGTAATTATCCATAATAATATTCCGCTTAATGGTGTACGGCATAATGTGCAGTCGATTAGGTACGACGACGAACGAAGCTAGGAGTGTTAGGTAGAACTTTGCCCTGTTGCCAGTTTCGTTTTTATTTATTGATTATTATTTCTAACATTTTATGCAAATAGTTACATTATGCCTTGAGATGTTTTTTTTTTATTCATTACCTATTATTTAAGCTAGTTAATTATGCCATTTGTAATTGTGCGTAATAATTATGCATAAAATTGTATGTCAAAATTAAATATGTGTAAGTATATTTAGTGTAGATTCTATTATGCCAATTCATACTATGCTTGAAAATTTTATGCAAACAGAAAGGGGAACCTTTAAATTCACTCCAATATTCCTACATTGTATGTTTGCTTTGTATTGACAACTTAGAAGAATAGCCATAAAGACATATTTTCATTTACTTAAAATATTGACAATGCAAGCAGCGGGATATAAGTTATGAAAGCATCAAAATCCCAATATCTATCTCGCAGAACTGGCACAAATTCATCTCTCGATTGTATTGAGAAAAGACTTGAGCTTTTGATGTGTAGCGTACATTTCATAGCAGCTACGCCAAATTGTAGCAACGTAGTCAATCAATGACGCTACGACCGTAGCATACTAAAGTTTTCCTTACGGGTAGAATGCAATTCTCTTTTTTAGTTTCATTTTATTGATGAGCGGTATTGTTATTCTCTTTTTACAAAGTTGGAGGTTGTAAGTTTCGCAGAAATAAATATGACCTAGTTAAAGTTATTTTTTCACGAACTTTTGTGTCAGCAACTAAATTATTATGAAAGAAGACCTTTTTCATTAGCATTTAAAATTTGAATGAATACGATTCATTAGTTATATTATTTATTATATCAATAAAATCAAATAAACTTTGAAAATAATCCGGAGGAAATTCTGTCGATTTTCTAAAGAATGTAGGGTTGATAAAATTTTGTAAGATAGATATAAGATAGATAGTTTGTATTTTCAAGAGCAACCACTGCAAAAAATTATTTGAAATAAAATAATCAAAAACCAATTAAAACATTGGGTTTAGGGTGGTTTCATAAGTACGCCGCCCGCCAGCGCCGGCCGACAGCGCCGGCGAGATTTCCATACATTTTGACGTATATCACGCGTGTGGCCAGCGTGTGGCTGTGAAACGATGTTAGTAGCTCAGTGTAATTGTAAGCGCTCAAGCGCGAGCAACCACCCGCTCAAACTACCCTTAATTAAAAAAAAATATTAATATGAGCAATATTATTAACATTTGGTCACAATATTGGTCATACATATTGCTTGTTGTCTTACTATTAACACTTTTTATTATCTCAAAAGATTCAAAATAAATTAATGTAAAATCATTTCTTCTTAAACCAGAAAGTACAACAACCCTCCCAATCAATAGCATAATGTGACAAAATTAAGTAGTCCGAAGAGCTCTCGTCGGGCCGCCTCGTTAAAACTCGGCTCTCGACGCGCGCTAATTGGTTCGGCGGCACTCGGCCAACCTACAAACACTATTGTGACAACCCTGGCAGGCTCTTGTAGGCGATTCTTGTTGTCAAGACGGCGAATTTAATTGGGAGACTTTTGGAAAAAAATATCATTGTTTAGCACAAACTTTTTAAGGATCTTAATCAAATTCATAATCTGCAATATTCAATCAAAATAGATGCTACTTAAGCGATTTTGTCAACATTAAAAATGTTAACAGAATTCGTGGAGAAAGGAAATTGCACCTTTCGTTCACGCAATTCTGGTCATAATCTGAAAAGTTCATTAAGTTTTATCTTTTTTTAATCTTCAAAAATGTCACCAAGCCTTGACCAGAGACGAGATCTTAAATAAATAACCTAAGATTAGGTATATGCTGCAGTTTTCCTCCATTTTCCTATATTGATGAGGGTGGCAAATGATGGATTTCTTCGTGCTGAACATCCTAGCATTTGGTTTACCCTCTTAACATCACAACAATTGTCTCGTTCTTTTTAAATATATTTTTGTAAATTTACATAAAAAATCTATTTGTCGCTGAAGTAAAAGTTAACTTCACAAGAATTGTCACTTCCCGAGCCATACACCTTCTAAATAAAGACGAAAGTGCATTGCCAAAATGAGTTTCCGAGGTATAAAATTTCGAACAATTACCACGCCAGGAATACCGCTGACGGCCGGTACTCGCAAAGGTTCATTTAAGCGGCGGTGATGCGTTGATAATTGACCCAGCGAGCACTCTAAAAATACTTCGTTGACGCCTAATATTTTCAACGATGTCTCGACATTTTCGAGTATAGGTGTGAGGCCAGCTTTTAAGCTCTAGTAGCTTAAAAAACTGACAAAATGTTAACCGGTCTACAAGCAGAGACACGGTATTTTTATTTGATGCGGGAAGCGCTGGATTGTTTAGGGGTTTGACTGGAAGACGCCGGGGTCCAGGAGTGAACTTCTGTCGGCTAAGAGGGAGGTGGTAACCAAATCCAAATAATGTATATAATGAACTCAAGACATTATATCCAGTCTATCGGATTAGATAGAAATGGAAGCGAAGCAAAAAAAAAGAAGTCATAAAAGTTAGCCATTACACTGCAAGGATAACTGTTTCTTTATTGAAGAGGGCAAGAGCTGTCTACCTCAAGGAGTTTTAATGCGCATAATGTTTCTAGGATGCAACCAAAATACCTACGGAATATCTAATTCGAACTACCTATTCAATATTTCAAGCATCAATAAACACCCTATTTATTAAATAAGACTATCCATACTAATATTGTAAATGCGAAAGTAACTCTGTCTGTCAGTCTCGCTTTCAAGTCAAACTACTGAACCAATTAAACCAAAATTTGGCACACGGATAGTCTAGAGCCTGAGAATGGACATAGGCTACCTTTTATCCCGATATTCCCAAGTGAATGGGTGCCATGCGGGTGAATGTTAAAAAATTTTAATAACGCCTCCCAGAAAAATGAAGAACAATTTTAAGCCACCATGAACATTGCTTGTATAATAGTAAGAAAATTTTCAATATGACCAATTTCAGCTACTGTTCCAATTTGAAAAAAAAATTCAGTGTTGAATAGCCTATTTATATAGACGAAGGCTATATATAGGCTACATACCATCACACTATCGAAGTAACTATTCTACGACGAAGTCGGGGGCAAAAGCTAGTAATTCATATTTCGTTTCAGCATATATTTTACCACATTAAGATAAGGGCAAACAGATTATTTTCTCGATAGAAACACATCAGTATTAATATTTGGCATATCTGGCATGACAGAGAAGCTAGTTGGCAACATTAACATCCGGCCTACATACGTTAGCTGTTCACCGTTCAATTGGCTGAATTCCATATTTGTCCCTAAAATTAAATGTTTCCAATATTTTGTTTGAGCTCAATCCGATATGACACAAATTTAAAATTTTAAATGAAACCATGCTAATTCATCGTGAGTTGGAAAACTTGGTGCGTTTGGCAGCATACCCAATTGTAAGAAAAACCTTATGTGCAAATCCGGCAATTTTTTTATGCCGCATTAAATATTGTTGTATCTTGGCTCTAAGGAACCCAGAACCCCCTTAAAACGGTTCCTTCTAAGCTGGGATAATTATTTTGACCAGCGGTGGGTGTCCACAAAATAATTATCCCAGCTGAAGGCTGAAATAATGACGATAATGAAAATGATTCTTAGATTTGGAGTAAAAAAGGATACGTAAAGATGCTGCTAATGACTAACAAAATTTGTTTTAATTATAGGGTTTCATAGTCAACTAGGAACCCTCATAGTTTAGCCAAGTCCGTCTGTCTGTAATATCAGTGATCGTTAGCACTAGAAAGCAGAAATGTGGAACCAATATGTATATCAATCACGCCGACAAAGTGGAAAAATAAAAAGTGGAAAACAAGTATTATTAGGCTACTAGTTAAGTAGAGAGTGATTTTTTTTCATTTCACCCTAACGTGTGATATATTATGGATAGGTGTGAATTAGCATGTGATTCCTCAAAAGATTTACGATGCGAGTAAAAGAGAGTTCGCTAGATTATTTTCTCGACGTTTTATAATTAAATTAGAACGTTGACTGCAGTACTCTTTGCTTAACTAGAAAATGTATTCGCTCCAAATAAGAGCATGCGAATTCTTGGTAGCTAATGCTGCGTTTGTTATTTAGAGCTCTTGAAAAGTTGCGCTTGAGCTTTCGAGTTAGACGTCAGTAGCTTAAACATTTAAAGTTAAAACTTGTTCTTATGGTGGCGAAGACGTTTCTGTTTATTAAGGATCCGGCGAACAGTGAATTTTTCATAAAAACGTAATAACAAAATCATTTTCAATTTGAGAATATCTGGACATATCATCGCTGTTATTCGGATTAAGAAAGTATTTTTCTGTTTCTGTTAAAAAAAATTTGTTCAAAATATTTATAAACTTATAAATATATGCAATTATATTTCGTAAATTTTTCGACGTTTTCGGACATATTTTCCGCTTATTTGTTTCATATTAAAAACGCAATTAATCATTATGTAATTTTAACAGAGACATAGAAAAATACTTTCTTAATCCGAATAACAGCGATGATTTGTCCAGATATTCTCAAATTGAAAATGATTTTGGTATTACGTTTTTATGAATAATTCACTGTTCGCCGGACCCTTAAGTTTCAGGTTTTATTTCAACACTATTTGTGGTAAATAAAATTAGAACAAAAATTTTTGCCTCTCTTTTAGATATCTCTGTAAATTGTTCGGAGTATTGAAGCACCAATTTGAAGATGAAACTAATATCAAAGGAGGTTCTTGGAGTGCGTCCAGTACGGGGGTCAGTAGTCCATTACTAGTGTGTATTCTTGTGTATTTGCAATAGGAACTTCACTGAGAAATATTATTATAAACATGTGCATAGCCGTGAGCCGTGTGGTAGCGGCTCATTAAAAGAATACTACCAACCTATCTCTTCCCTTCGGTGTCGTAAAAGGCGACTAATGGACTTAGAATTGCACAACCATCAAATAGCATAAAGCGGCGACGGGCTCACCACCTGTCACGCAGAGCGCATGTGCAGTCACTGCTCGGTGAAGAAAGGACTATAGCAATGGAGTGAATATTGCGGTCATTTGGCCTAGTCTCTGACTTACCCTTAGGGGATAATAGTCGTGATTATATTTATGTATGCATAATACTTGCTTATTCTCGGGACATCTATAAACGAACTCAAACACAGTACGATATCCAAGACATTCTCTATTTTCTCGGATAAACGTGTTTTTAGAGAAACTATGACTGAAGACGAAGCAATTTCCATTGTTAAACAAACGCACGAGCGAACGATTTTCGTATGGCATGAACTTTTAATGGGAAAACTTAGGTGTCAAGCCCTCGCCGTCTCTGAGCCGAAGGAAGTTTTTGTTTACCACAGCGCACTTCCAAAGTGCTCGAGGAGTGAAGAGGTGTGTCTCGACTTATCCTATTTTATTGTCGTTTGGAATTTGGTTGCTTTTTATGTCAGAGATTTTATCTTATTTATTTTATTTTTCTAGACACCTTTGTTTAAGCACAACCTGTTCCAGAGCATGCATTCTGTGCGAAAATGGGTGCATAATTCACCTTTCGTAATTCACCTTCGGGATATAGGCGGGATGATATGTATTTCGAGGCTGGCAACGTCGTATTTAGAGGCTTTTAATATTTAGGTGTCAAGACCTCGCTATCTCTGCCGAAGGATCTTTTAGTTTGCCACTGTGCGCTTCCTATTTTGTTTTTTAAGTGAGAGATCTTTTTCTTATTTATATTAAAGCACAATATATTTCGACACGTCTTTGTGTAAACTCAAGCTGTTTAAGAGTACACATATTGTTATATTTCTTGCAGTTACGATATTAGTTTCCTCTATAATAGACGCCAATAAAGTTTGAATACAACTTTACTTTTATTCTATTAGTAGAATAGTCTGAACATCGCTAGCGTTGCTACGAGCCTAGTACATAATAACTGATTAGTAAGTGTTAAGGAGTGCAATCATGAAGATAAAATATGTAGTCGTCAAATCGTAGTGTATTGTTAAGCTCTGAAAACTCTGGCAGTTTATTCTTTGTTCCCCTCTGTAAATGATTGGAATCCAAAAATAGAAATAGTATTCGGGAGGTAATATCCTGTGTATTACTTTTTCAAAGTTGGGAAACTCTGCCAGTCCCAGTTGATTACACGTGTGATACATATACGCGGCACGAACTTTGTATAAGTTTGTTTTTGTATTTATTCTTGATATATCCTTTTTATATAGTTCGTATGATGTTTTGCGAAGCAAAGAAAGGAGAAAACGATCGCCTACAGTCTTTTATGTAGTAATCTGTTGTGCTTGAGGCTAACTATTACGTCTAGTAAATATAAACATCAAACTTAGGCTCACGAATAGATGTTTGATCGTAATAACCTAAATATATAAATTATATGGGCAGTCATAGGAAATTCACAATCGGAACTTTTTGTAAAGAAAATCGGGTATTTATTGTCTAGACTGTGCTATTCAATTCGAACAACGACCATGGCGATAAACACGGCAATCCCAATTAAAGGCAGCGGCTAAAGACGGCACTTAACTTAACGTTAATTACAGACCAACTTTGCCCATTTGCGATCTCACGAAACACGAAAGGAATCCAACGAGTTGCGATCATTTCGGGAATTCCTGAATTCGCATTATTTCTACGTTCCTAACGCTTAATAATACCGATAATATAGGAATTTTCATGAAACTCCACGTAAGGCGAACTTATTCTGAATACCTATGGAAAAAAGACATTCACGATAGCCAAACTCGAACGGCGCAAGCGATTCCGAATCTAAAGCCAGTGATAAAGTGATCCGTTTCTATTGCGCGGTCTCGTGCGACACGTGTATTGCAAATTAGAGCAACTGACTGATTCGATTTATGCCGGAGTGACTTGATATAAATTGCAAGGTGGGAAGATGAAACGTCTTCGGAATGCTTGATTGCGGCGGGGTGCAAAAAGCGTGGAATATCAATGAATTTTTTAAATAAATACAGCCTCCACTTCAGGGATTCACTTCAAACGACCGCCGCTTGATTTGTTTACAATCCCATTTTATTCACTTTGAGAATTGTTATCCGTGTTGGAAAATAAAATGTTCGTTGAATCGGGAAAAAGGGGAAAAACATTTCAACGATACGCGATCCACGCGTTAATAGTCACAGAGAATATTTCAACTGTACCGACGCGAAATCAATTTAAAAACCATACAGCTAGAACGAGTGTAACTGGCCAAAAAGCCCAAACAGTTGTAACGGCGCATATTGCTAACTAAGGAAAGCCACACTTTAAGAACGAAATTAAAAAGTTTCTGCGGAATAAAACTATTTTGCATTAAAATGAAACTGAGTGCTGAGGTTTTTGAATCATATTTGTTAAGTAACTTTGCCAAGAGAATCGTGGTTTTGTGAAACAGGAAGTTTTTGGTTTTCTTAGATCTCTAAATATTACAAATATTATTGCTTTATTTGCTTGGTATTATAAATCAGTGGTTCATCAGTGAAGTAACTGCACGGCCAGTAGTAGGCACTTTGTTTTGATATAGAGATGTACTGTCCAATAACATACAACTAAAACATCCAAAAAGAATGTTATCACTTGTACACATAACTTGGATACGTGTTACTGTCTAGCCAGCTACGAAGCTAAGTGGTTTATCACGCAACTTTTCGACAGCGCTACCAATCTGCTGAGTTCTGCACAACGTGGCTCCCGCAACTAGTCCGCAGCGAAAAAGTTTCACTCACTGCACAGACGTATTAATCCTATTTTGACAGTTACCTTGTTTTATTCCACGGCTAACTCCGCGCTCAAACGATATTGCGAAGACTCGATGGTATTTCAGTTGTTTTGTTATAGTGTTAATTGATTTCGAACTAGTTAACAGACTATGTTTATACGTTGAACGATTTTCAATATCAGAAGGTTTGCTTAAAAGAATATTAAGTATTGTAGGTATTTATATTTGATAGATGGATTAATTGCTTAACCAAATTGGTTTGGACCATAGAAATCGGGCCTCATTATTTACAAAAAATGTCGGGACAGCATATATCTAACTATTAGTTTAGCGACAATAAGTGTTCTATTTCTATTAATTAAATTTTCGCCGCTAGAAAAGACTCTTCATTGTATCATGATATTAAACTTTATCAAAATAAATGATTTCATGTTGACTAGTTCAATACCTTCATATAACTTTATGAATTTTCTAATTCGGACATTCCGTTCAAAAGATATCGCGAGTTTAGATGGAAAATCTATGGAAAATCTAAAAAAAGTTGGATGGTTGTGACGTCACATCTATCTCGGCGGCCTCTCAGTAAGCATCAGTAGTAATTTGGTCATAACTTCATCAATTTTGGTCGTAGAACAATAATTTTTGCACTGTATGTTAAGGATTTTTAGTTCTATAAATCTGCATTCTCAATTTAAAACGTTACGTTGTCTGTCCCACGTATGAAAGCCTGTATCTAACAATAAAACATACTACGTTACATAGGCTGACCATATTTCTACAAAATCAAAACAAACAAAAAATAACATTATTTCATAGGAACTTAAAAACGTCAAAATTTTACAATTAAGAAATTTAACAATTTATATAATTTAATAAAAAAACTATTTTTTTTTGTAAATAGCCAATCATATAATTATAATTTTATTATAAATGTCTCAGAAAGTTAAAATTGAATATCACACTGGCCAAATGTTTCCACTAGTGCGTGTCAAATACCGTTTCAGAAATATACTAGCAATTAGGTCAAATGTTGTATTCAGCAGCTAAATAGTTAATTATGTTCAATAACCATTGACGGTAATTACACACGCGAGTGGCGGATGTGTCAAAGCCATTACAGAATCTGGATAGTTAGCTATATTTAGGACGTTATAGGAGTTATAGGACGACCTCCGTGGTCGAGTGGTCTGTGCGCCGGTCTCAAGGCGTCGCCATCTCGAGGGGGTCTGGGTTCGATCCCCGGTGGGGGCAGATGTTTGTGTGATGAATACAGGCATTTGTTCTCCAGTCTTGGATGTTTACGCCTGTATTATATAAAATCTGCATATTTATATTATATCTATTAAATATATTTATCCGTCATCTAGTATCCGTAACACAAGCAGCATTATTTGCTTAAAATGGAGCTAGTTGATAGGTGTGTCTGAAGATATTTATTATTTTATTTATATTTATTCTCTCTTATGGGCTGCGCACTTCAATCCAACGTTTTCCTGTAGGTTGCGAAAAACTTGTGGTCTTTACTGAATCTAATTTAAGATGTAACTTTTACTCAGATGTAACATTAATAACCTGATGTTTCGCATAAAAAGTCATTATATCACTCAATATAGACTCATGGTGAAAAAAGATTGTAAAAGTATCTAGTAAAATGTAAGATTTTGGTCACCCATCTTGGCCACCCACCCAAGCCAGTTGTAACCTGTTACTGTTATTAATTTAGAAAAGCAGTCCACAGTTCTCCCAGCTTTTCAAAATTTTATTGATTGTGCTAAATATAGTATTTTATGCTCAAAATTTTATGCACAAAGAAGTCAAAAATTATTACGGTGTAACGTTACCCATAACATTAGAAAGGCATTTCAAAATAGAACTTATGTGTTGTACATTGAGCTTATTATTAAGGGAGCATGTTCGACAAAGATTGTGATTGTAATTTACATTCACAAAGCAGAGCTAAATTGGATTGTGAACATTCGCGTTATTTGAATCGACTCACTCGCGCGACACGAAATATACATTTTTTTATGAAAGGCAAATAAAGGAATGCCAGAATTTGAGTATTCCATACCTGTACTAAATTTCTGTTAATGTTGTTGATAACGCCAGTTGGAATATATCTGTACATCATGAATTAACTGGCATCTAGCATGACCATAACAAAATATGATAAAGCATATTATTATCGCTGAGAACTGTCATATTATCCACGATCGGCAGTTTGTCCTGTCTTGTGTCATGCATGCGGTAATGATGTTCCACCCAATTCCATATTGGTTCATGTTATTGTATTCCAATTTGGTATTTAACTCTATATAATTTGCATGCTCTTGTAATAGTAGGACTTATGATACTTTTAACTGTAACATACTATGTTCTTAGCAAATAAATCATTCTTATTCTCCTTCTTATTCTTCGTTCCATTTCTTCAACATTATTATTTTATATTTTTGTCCGTCCGTCCTCAGCCTATATACGTCCCACTGCTGGGCACAGGCCTTCATACATGGAGAAACACATGAGGAGTATGGGCCGTAACACCACCACGCTGTCTCAATGCGGGTTGATTGGTGGGTGGATGTAATAGCGGGACCAACGGCTTAACGTGCCTTCCGGAGAATAGAGGACTTCGAGATCACAAAGTTTAGGTCACCCATCCACGACCATGGCGAAGATAGCTTTTCTTAATATCGAAAGCCAAAGCGTACGAGCCACTAGGCCACCGAGCACCGAGATATTTTTGTATTCATATTTTATTTTGAGTCGTGTTGTTGAACTGCACTTGTTGCATCCAATAGCTTATAGCGGCGACGGGCTCACCGTGGCAGGTCACTTCACCCATCAGTGACGCTGATTGGTGAAGCGCGGACTACGGCAGTGGACCGCTTTTGCTGTGCTTTTGCCTAGTATCTGACTAACCCTTGTGACGGGGTGAAGCCAGGGATAAATGAAAGTACAGTTGGGCCGTCACTTATTGGGGTATATTTGATAGCAAAATAAAGCACTAATACCTAGTGCCTTTACAACAAATATATAGTAATAATAAAGCTGCCCAGCTACTACAGCTGCTCAAATACTTAAATTTCAATAATATAACATTTGGATGCAAGCTGGAGAACAAAAAAAAATGACAACACAGACAGACAGTGAATAAAGAGGCAGAACCAAAGAGAAAACGGCCAGAGAGGTGCGCAGTAACAGCAAAGAGTCGCTAACAGTGGTATAGCGCCTCGTTACACCCAGGTGCATGTATGTATATTTTATTTCATTACATAAACGAGAGGTGTACAACTAAACCGTAAATATAAGTTGGAAGTTCACATAAAAGCTTTATTCGTGGAGCTGAAGGAAAGTTTAAGAATGCAAAAGTACAAAGGGCGAGTTATTCCAAACAATGATTCTGAACGCTCTTTGAGACACGAAAGCGCAGATAAAAGACGAGTCGACTGCGACGAAAGAACTCGGTTGCAGAATTTTTAAACCAGTTACGTTTGGGGAAAGTGCTTTGGGCAAACAACTGGTGTTTACAGCGGTTGTTTACCTGAGCTTTGACTTTATATCAGTTATAAGACGTGGAGCTTAGTATCATTCTGCTGGTGGTATTTTGGTAATATTGGGTCCTTAAAATTGGTGTTTTTTTTCTCTCTTAGTATTTTGTCTGTAACTATTAAGATTCAGAGTATTCCTAAAAAATAATTACCTCGTTTAAAAATAGACAATATTTTTGAGCTCTTTTGATTTGTTTTGATAATTTGTTGTAAGTTTAATTGTGTTAAAATTGGACATGGAGACAACTCTTTTTAAGTGCCTCCCGAATACATCATTTTATTTGCATTCACTTAAAAACGATAAATAATTTTTATGGAGTGTGATATTACACATATTACTAAAGCTTGTCTAATGATAGATGCCAAATAGTATTATCTTTGGATTTGTCGTTGTGAAGAAAACTGAAAAAAATTTAGTATGGAAAATGCAGAATTCCCCAAAATCTCCATACAAAACACCAATTTCATAGGTAAGAACCTAATATATTAACATTTAAGATGCCCATAATAATGGACTGTGACAATTAAATTGATTCCTACAGGCAGATGATCAAAATTGAATAATCCCACTACGAAGTCACGAAAAAGCTAATAAGAATTTAACCGCCTCTCTGGTGTAGTGGTTCTCACCACTGGGTGTTGATCGGGAGGTCCGGGTTCGATTCCCCATGGGGGCAGAAGTTTTTCTGTTCGGTTTGATTGGTGGTAGGGCTTCTAAGCCTGCCTGGCTAGCTACCACCGTCTTATCTAAATTTGTCGCCATAATAACAATGTTTTAAGCATTGTTGTGTTCCGGCAATCAGAGGTAAGATAGCCAGTTCCTCAGTTGTTGAGGATTACAGGTGAAGCTCGGTTCCACTTTCGGCCTTATCGTAACTTACCATCAGGTGAGATGAAGGCCAAGAGCTTACCTGTCATATCTAAAAAAAAATATATAAATGACATAATTTATACGCCTTACGCCTCATGTTATCAGCCGGGAGACGTCCTCTTGCTGGACATATGTTAATCCAAGGATACGTCATTAGATGCGCGGACCATGGTCACTGCAACCTTAAGCTGGCTTCTCACGGTCGGTGATATTGCCAACAAAATGAATCGACAATATCACCGACCGTGGGAAGCTTAAGGTTTGGAATTTTTTGAGCTATATCAGTAATCTAAGCTTATCTGCGGATCTCCTCTTACGTAATAATGAAGAAATTTTTCCCAGGGGGATTTTTCGTAAACAGACAATAAGGAAAATCCTTTGTGCGATTTAAAAATATATGTAAATATGTGCACAAAATTGTCACCTGATTACAATGGCGCGGAAATTCTTTTGATTTTTTCCTTTGATTTATCTTTTACAAAGACGTGAGTAAATATTACTTTTAGGCTTAAGGAAATGGAGGAAAGCGGTTAAAGTATTATTTATTGATAAAAGAAAAATATACAACTAAAAGCTGCCAGATTTTTGCAGGTAAAGGTTTTATTCATAGGTTCTCGTATTATGATATTTTTTATCTACACTCATGTTATAATGTTCGAATTATGAACTCAGTCAGACTGAACTCAACGAAAATTTAAAAATGGAAACTGTAACTGTAAAACACTCGCGTGATACTATTAAAAAACTCGCCAAGGCTCGTTTTTTTAAATCCCGCAATATATTATGTGACAGTTACATAAACTACTATTAAATTTAGAACGAGTAAAGCTGAACCAGTAACTTTTTCACATATGACAGGTAAGCTCTTGGTGTTCATCTCACCTGATGGTATGTGACGATAAAGCCGAAGGTAAGGCGAGGTTCACGTGTAATCCTCAACCACTGAGAAACTGCCCTTCTTACCTCTGATTGCCGAAACACAACAATTCTAACAAAGTTCTACGTCTCAGTTGTTACATACAACTGAAACGTAGTACATAGAATAATCAATACACATACAATAATGAAGCATTTAACATATATTACATTTCATTGAATTTTATTAAACGCCTGCGACAAATATTCATACGAATTTCGTATGCTCTAGTTAAATAGAATTACAGTCATGTATTTTCTTAAGCCCGATAGACAAAGAACTTTATTTATACTATTTTTTTATAAAATGTATGTGCTGTGTATGTGTGTATGTATGTGTATTGTGTGTAGTTGTGTGATACTATGAAACAAAATAGCTGAAATTCCTAAAACATTCTCTCGCATACCAATATTAGTAATTTAATCACTGGTTTGATTAAGCAGAAAACGTATTTCACTTTTACCAAAGCCAGGCAGAAATGTGGAACCTTTAAAGTTTTTTGTTGGGCGAAAAACTCATGATTTGTGGAGTACAGAGGCAGGAAGCTGTCAGATAGCGTATAATTGAGCGGGCATACTAAGCAAACCAAATAACATAAAGTTTCAAATGAGTTTTGGGAGCAATTAAAGCCTTGTTGTTTGCGTTCCATCAGAGATCGTCAACAGTTTATGAAGTTTTTCTTGAAAGTTGGGATTGCCACGGGTGTAATTAAGAACTAGTTCGGATACATTAAATATTATAAATGGCTGTTTTAACAAATTACTGGTATTAAAATTTAAGAATAAGTACATTTTTGATCCATTTAATTATTTTACAAATACAAGTCAAGAAATCAAGTTTATGGGTAATCAAAGAAATTTATAAATGAGCTAATGCGTAAAGTTCTATTTGTAATTTGAATTTGTTGATTTCTGCTTCAATAAATAAGGCGACAGCAGTATTTAATTTAATTATAATACGTTTATTGCATTTGATCAAAATAAATATAAATGTTTGTCAAAACATTACCCTTAAATTAAGACCTTAAACGACCGACCGACTGATTCTTACCTAAAACGATGCCAAGTCCCTGACGAGCCGCACTTGATGTAATATTCTGTATCCGATATTTATCTGTGTTATAGTGCATTTTATTTGTATTACTAGAGAACTTTTGAATGTTTCATAAATCAATAATGATTTCAAGCTCAGAGGCTCAGGATTTAATTCCATTTGGGAATTCCAATTGTTCAATTTTTTTGCTATCAGTATGATCCTGTCCCGGCTCTTGAAATTTTGGTTTCATTTACAGAGTGCTTATAGATTTTCTGTAGCGTCCCGTAAATGCAAAAGACTTGTCAACTATTTCAACAAAAATACTGGCAAAGTCTGGGTACGCACCTATGCCCCTACCCCTTCGATGAAAACGTGATGATAATATGTATTTATGCTATGTTATTTTACCTATCGTTTTCGGTTTAGAACCCTATAAACCAGGAACCCTACTTAAGCATAGTAACAAACGTAAACGTTTAACATAAAGGCACCATTAAATGAAGTTAAGGCACAGGTTTTTTCACTATGGATGGTTCTGCACTTTCGCAGGTGATACTATGGTTAATGGTTTCAAACATAGGTTACATTAATTTGATAAGTAGAAAAGCCTTTTAACACGATTTTGTATTTGTGACGACGAGCGACGACAGGCTAAGTTTGTCGTTAGCAGCCTAGATACGTCCCTCTGTTTGATGACACCGACAAACATATGGTCCTCTCTTCCTACATGAAGAAACACATGAGAAGCCGTGTGAATATGGGCCGTGGCACCACCACGCTGCAGCGCTAGCCCAATGCAGGTTGGTGGGTAAAAACAGCCCCAAAAGCAACATTCATCATTAGCCTGCCCTTAATTGGGAGAAGCCCAACTTCAACGAGTCTTTCTCCTCTACTCTCCCCTATATCAACTTTCACTCCCATTCTAGCCATGTCCTCATTCACAATCTATCCATCTTTTCTTCGGTCTTCCTCTCCCTGCATTACCATCCACCAAAGGCAACAATATAGTCTGTATTTTTGTATGTTGTCTGTCTGTCTACGACAGGCTGAAGGCAGGTTTAAAGGCGAACAATAAATTGGGGGAGCCTATGTCTAGCAGTGGGCTCATGTGGTTGATGATGATGATGATGGTCTTTCCATATTCAAATATACTCGTATATCATAACTACTCTTGTACTCTTGAATCAAAATACACAATAAGCCACAAAATAATCTCTGATATCCTCATGTGTGAAGGCGTGCTGCTAAAGAAATAATTTTTAACAGTTTGGGGATATTTCATAAAATAATGCTTATAATTGGTACAAATCTAGGGATGTCTATACAACCCTCAGGGGGTCAGATCAAAGCTAGATTTTGATTCTTAGTTCAGTCCCGAACAAGAGCTCTGCTTGTGAAACTGTAATTGAGTTTAAAAGTTTCGCGAATGGCCTCTTAACGCCATGCATGCAAAGTTTGCGGCTCATAATTATGTACTAGATTAATTTTCATAACAATAACTTGGTAAAAGGGGAATGGTCTGGTAATTGGAGGTTCAACGTCAATGTTTATATGGATAGAACTGGTAGAAATACCAGATTAAAATGATGGGCAAATTGACGAGTTCTTTTGGTTGGGTTGAGACCAGTCAGAGCACTTCGACCCTTTGGGATCTTTTGTGCTTGTTACTATCCGACAAACAGTAGGTAGGTAACATTTAAAAAAAACTATATTTGTATTTTACGTAGCGCATGTACTTTAGTTCAGACTCCTGGTCCCGCAGTCAAGATATCTTTAGAGATCGGTTTCCTAATTGCAAACACGGCAATTACGTTCGCACAGTTCAAACTTAATTTTCTATTTCTGAAAACTAAAACTCAACCAATAGGTATTGTTAGTCCTCGTGGTGAGTAAGCGTGAATACGTGGTACCCCCAGAGTGCAGAAAATACTGTTTTATATGAATTGAAAAAATATATTTCAAAATAATAAACATTGGAATTCGCTCGTGTGTTGAAATCACTCACCACGAACTCCAATATTTATTTGTGTTTTATTTAAATTAAATAAGAGTGGACTGCTAAAATGTGTGGCACCAAAATTGGGAATTGTTAACACGCGGCAGAATGCAGTTGCGAACTAGCGGGCGGCCGGGCGCGCACTTTAGTATAATAGCTTTAGCGACAAGTTGCCGCTGCCTGCTCCACTCACTGCAAATTCTATTGATTACACTTTAATGTATGTCCACTTGCACTCACAACTTTTATTAGATACTTTTTCATTCATTACTTACATGCTGAAAATGAGGGGATGAAAAATTCCGTATTTTTTAAGTTTATTAAACTTCTTTTTGCAATGTATTTTTTTAATTTAATATTACTTATATCTCATTACTCATATTAGTACCGACAGGAGCCGTGTTGGCAGACCACAGCGTGGACCGAAGATCTGATGAAGGTCGCGGTAAGCTGCTGGATACAGCGTCGGATCGATTGTTATAACGTTCTCTAGGGGCGGCCTATGTTCAGTAGGGCAGGAGAGAGCAATATTATGTATTAGAGTTGCTGAGGATTCCTCTTCAGCTTCCTCATAATGCGGAAGGTCCGCAATATTTTGAATTCCTCAACAGTTATCGCATCCTGATAAATAAAAATAGAAAATTCCCTCATCCGCATCCTCCCTAAATAATATCGTCATCCGCATCCACAAAATTTGTGCTTGATAATTCCTCTTGCTCCTCCTCTTCCTCATAATCACTTCCTTAACAACTCTAGTATGTATTTTGACTAAAAAAAAATTTTTATTTCTTCGTTACAAGAACTCGTTCGGTTCATTCTCACACTTTCTCTGTTGCAAAATTAGAATAAGATTCATTATACCATAGCCCCTTTTTTATTGGGCCCCAAATAATTCATTACTGTTAGCCATCACCATAAAAAATAATATAATTTTTTTTTTCACAATAAATTTTAAATTATAAATTACGATTCGCTTAACTGTCAAAAACGCCTGCGGTCATGATGGTCTATGAATTATCTGTGTCGTAGCGTCACGATTATTGTAAACAATCGAAACGCATGCGTGACACAGTTTGACAAAGCCGACAGACATGCTTGATTGGTTGCGACTGGCGTGTGACGGACGTTGATCATGCGTAGTAATTGTTTACATGAATTGTTACTTATCTAATTTCACGAACTCGGTGGATAGCGTTTTTGGAAGATGAAAGAAAAAGTAAAAATAAAACATGTTTAAATTGAATATCTACAGCAACCCCTTATTTAAATTTATTGAACTTGGTACATTTCGGAACCTTGTACTATATACTGTGTGAATTAAACATCATTTTCATTACTTTTGATATGAGTCAAATAGCCTATCTTGTAGTGTGTACAGACTAGTGAAATGTTTCATGCATTAAAAGAATTTGCCATAAAAATCGTCGCAATGTTTCATGTAATGTAACAGAATTCTCATATTGTAAATGTTACATTTCACCAGTCTGTACACACCATTACATAAGAACTGTAACCACACTCAAATTAAAAACAGAAGATTTTCATCGCAATAACAAAGAGAGCAATTAGTCACAAGCGAACGTAGGATAGACAACCCACAGTCCAAAATTGAAAACTTTCCTCTCTGGTAAACAAACGCCAAGTACATAAAAACTTATTTATAAAACTACAATTGCACGGCAAAACTGGGGATGCACGTTAACGTATTATATTAGAAAATATTCTGTCGCCTGTAGCTACAATGCTGGTGCTTTAGCTTAATGGCACTTAGCGACAACTTGCGCTCAACCGGGCAAGTACACTTTGCCGCGAAAATAAATTCGCTTAATGACGCGACGGTTGCGAATCATTTTAATATTTCAACTTCACGGATTGGACTTGCGACTGAGTTTTAATGTGAGTGCTTCGGAGATTATCTTCAAGCCACTTCAAATGCTAAGAGCTCTCGTATTTTATAAGCTGTTAACGTCAATGGTATAATAAAATAGTGATATAACATATTTTTATTATTACGCCTGTATTATCGAAGGGGCATGCAGAATTGTTAACACTCATATTTTAACTGGTGCTTAGACTGTATGCCAACTCACAAAAGTCGAAAACGAACTCGTATTACAATGATTACAATTAGGATTACTTCGTTATAAGGATGGTATTGCTGATAAACTGAGAGAAAAACGACTTTCTTGGTATGGACATGTAAAGAGAAGGGAGAATGATCATGTCACCAGGAAAGTTATGGATTTGAAAATGGATGGGCGTGTGGGGAGAGGAAGACCAAAAAAAAGATGTATGGAGTGTGTGAATGATGATTTGATGAGGATGGGAGTGAGTGTTGACCTAACGAGTGATAGAGGAAAGTGGAAGAAGAAGACACGAAGTTGCGCCGACCCCAAATAGAATTGGGTACAGGGCAGGAAAAAATAAGTATGGTGTTAACGATTACGTGGAGGCGATATATAAATAGCTGCGCATGGGGTACTGACGTAAAAACAATGAGGAAGCCGAAATGCGACTGGAGAACCAATCAGCGCCGCCGATTACGGTTGAGATGAGATACTGAGCGCCGATTGGCTAAGTGTCAGCACCAAAGTTTTATGCCGCTACTTGTGTGTAGTTGTTAAAGGTTACGTCGCATTGTGCTCGAGTAGTAATTTTATTATTTCATAGAATGAAATGAATGGAATGAAGTTACAAATTAAGGGCTTTTTGAAATATTCCTGGCAGGTATATAAATAAATCCGCGAGAATTCCACCCAACAATTTTGGTAAGAGGATTGGAGCAACTCGTCATAGTACCAATAAAACCGTAGCGAAATCTGAAACATTCCCGGCGGATCAACTGCCGACATCTGTTGAAAAAAGTTTTAATGAAACCTGCTACCAGTACATTCGCTGTATTCGCACCCCATTTGGAATTAGAGAAAACAAAAATAATAGCAATTAATAAATTGAAAATTAAATATAATGCTGTTAGGTTGGTTCAGGGTGTTTTCATTGGTGGGCTGGCCATCTATAAAACCACCCTAATGTTTCTTTTTAAAAATAAATTTGTGTACTTTTGAGGCTGATGAGAACCCAATCACAAAAGAAAGACCTTACGTATAAAATACTAATTTCTACTAAGTATTCTTTAAATTATTACATAAATCACTTCATTTTCCGGCTAGCTATATAAAAATGCATGCCCACGCGCACGCATGGTGAGGTGAATTATTGCGTTAAATTACAACAATAAAAAAAAAAATATTCAAATGTGTCAGATAATATAATCAGAAAACAACTAAGTTGTAATAAGTTGTTTTCTCACAATGAACTTTACATAAAGAATATTTATATGCAGAGATCTTCAAAATTATCAAATTATATATTGATAAACGTAGGCGGATCCTTAATTAGAGTAGTAATTGCCTAGAGAGCGTGTAATTTCATAGGATTAATGCGAGTCAAAATAATTATGTATAATTAATGTATGTATAAAGTCTTAAAAGCCTCGATGAATCCTCTACGGAGTTTATACGAAACCTATGAATCTATAAAATATGAATAATAATCATTGTATTGTTTTATTGTTGTACTCATTTCTTAGCAACATAAATAATTTATGGGTGTGCCTCGTACCGGGGCACGAATTATATTTGAGATGGTCAACTGACCGTTTAACCGAAACTACAAAATCAAATTATATTTTAAATCTATTACTTATTGCTTAAATATTGGAGCTTCTACCGATGAACATTTTCACATAAATTGCCCGCATCCAGCGGCTTTCGGCGGTCCATCCTGCAGGGGAGTATCTATACCTTTTAGGACATTTGATAACCTTTCACCCCAACTTTCATCAGTTTCACAACCAAAGTGCCCTGCAACAGATAGGGCTCCCAATTCTTTAGATTTGTCGTTGCCCTTAGATCTCCCGCGATTCTTTTCATTACTGTTTCAGATTGGGTCACGAAGAGAAACTCCGAGAAAAGCCCTCTAGCAACTTACATGCGATATTTATTTCCAGCAAATCTGCTCTTTAATTTCTTCAGAAGAATGGTCATGGCCCATACTAAATTTAGCCAGGCCCGACAAGAATCTCAATTTATATTGTTATGTTCAGTGTTATATAAATATGTCATTTTTATATTGAATATGGCCAACATGTGGCCAACATATAAATATGTGGCTTTGAATTTTCCTCAGGCGCAATATGAAAGAAACTAATTTTTCTAGATCGTCTCAAGTCTGGGTAATTTGGGATGATGCTTGGGATGATTCTTCCGGTTAGTAGTTATCATCTGGAATTCAAACAACAGCCCAACCAATAATAATTCTCTTAACATATTTTTTATACTGCGCCTAAAGGAAAAGTGTTGCTTTTTTTTTCAGAAAAAGTTGTAAAGGAACCTTTTTTGTTATGTTGGCTGTAATATAAGCACCAGATGATAACTTAACGGGGGCATTATTCCGAAACATGCAGACTTGAAACAATCTAGAAAAAATAGTTTCTATCGATCTTTTCCATACAAAACGCTTGAGGAAAATACAAAGCAACATAATTATATTAGCCAGTAATATTGAACATAAAAATTACATATTTATGTTACCATGAACATAACATTCTCTCCTTAAGGGTCGGTAACGCATCTGCAATTCCTCCGGTATTGAAGATGTCTATGGGCGACGGTAATCACTTACCATCAGGTGAGCCGTCTGCCGGTATTCCCCCTTATTACATAAAAAAAACAAAAAAAAATGGGATAGGTCTCATTTGTGTCGGGCCTGGGTCACAAATGACCATTCTTCTTTATAACCGGTTTAATCATTGCGTGAACAAAAACGTATCAAGCATTTAAATTATTAATAAATAACTTACTGTACCACAATTAATGAGCGAAATTACATGAATTGATTTTATAAAGTCAAACAAAAACGGTTTATTTACTGGTCACGATGCTGGTCGTTCGTGCAAAACAAAAAGAGAATTTTAACTTTCATTTTATTTCAACACTTACAGTTATTACATAGCAATATGAACGGTTGTAACGGCAAAGCGGCACTAATACTGATATAGCGCCTCTTTGCCGTTATTGCGATCTTCTCTGGCAATTTTCTCTTTGTTTCTATTTTTAAATCAAGAAATTCTCTTTTTCATTGTTTTTGGTCTCTAATTTTCATTCCTATCAGAGTCAGCGTCTAGAACGGTTGTCTCGACGCCTGAATATATAAATTTTTATAATTGTTGTAATAAAATTATAGACAAAAAAACACTTCATCTTCTTGGTTCGCCAATTCTGGACGACTCGTTACCAGATTTTGTAAACGAAAAGATTCAACGTTTTTTGGCTTATTCTGACCGTCTTTTAGAGATAAAAACACACATGGCCTATTATATCATTCGATATTGTCTTTTTGTACCAAAATTTATTTATGTTCTCCGTTGCTCTCATCTTTGGAATTTCCCAGACCTTCTATTCAATCTAGATAATTGTGTCCGACTTGTCCTTTCTGCGGTCTTGAATATCAGTTTTTCTGATAGATACTGGTCTCAAGCCTCATTACCAATTAGATCAGGAGGTTTGGGTATTCGTAAAATTTCAAGTGTTTCTTTGCCAGCATTTTTGTCTTCAGTTTATAGTGGGAATGATTTAATTTGTAAAATTTTAAACCCACAAATAAATTCGTTTCAAATTTCATATCTAGCTGAGGCCAAGAATGCTTGGCTATTGGTTTGCCCGAACACAGATTTACCGAAAAATCTTTATTCTCAGAGACAATAGGACGAGCCGCTTTGCAGTCTGGTGCGGAATGAGCTACTTGATACGTCAACCAGCACTGCAGATCGTGCTCGTCTCTTGGCTGTGGGGGAATGGGAGTCGGGTTTGTGGTTAAACGTTTTACCATCTTCAACCATAGTCACACTTTTAGACAGCATGAAAGAGACCCGATGGAATGACTCTGGTTCCCTGGAAGATGGGTCGTACTTTGGTGTGGGATGCAACTTGTGTCGACACCTTAGCAGCCTCCCATGTTCCTGTAACTTCGGTGAGGTCTGGTTCGGCTGCCACTTCTGCGGAATCCCTCAAACGGCGCAAATATAGACTACATATTTGACCTCAGTTAAGACTACATATTTGAGCCTTTTGGGGTAGAAACGCTGGGACCCTGGGGACCATCTGCTCATAAGCTCTACAAAGAGATTTCGAAGCGGCTCTGCGACAAATCTGGTGACAAGAAGGGTGGTCTGTATTTTGCTCAAAGAATAAGCGTTGCTATTCAGAGAGGTAATTCAGCCAGCCTTCTTGGTACATTTCCAGCGATGGATATACGTGCAGACGATTTTTTCTTTTTATTATAGTAATAAACATAAATAACAGTAAATGTTCAAATAACTTTACCAAGGCACTTTTGTAAGTAGGTACAGTTATTACCCTACCTTTTATAATATTTTTTTAAGTTTTGTGTTATTTACCATTTTATAAATTGTTCTAGTTGTGCCTTTTTAAATTATGAAGAACGGAGAGGCCTTTCATTACCCATCCAAGGACCAACCATGGTAGCTGTTTTCTAAATAGTTGTATTCAATATCGAAAAGTAAAGCGTACGAATCACTGTCACCGAGCTCCTTCTGAACTGAAATAAAATTATCTTTGTTTTTTTTTATATAAAAAGAGGTCGGTAACACAATCCGAGCTCCGACACACTACACCTTACATTTCACCTATCAATTTTAAAAGCCATCCTCTGAAATACATTAACGTAAGATGTTCTCAATAAAGGGAACACGATACGGCGCCATTACTTAAATTGTTCCACAGTTCATGATCGCTGCGAAGCAAAAGGAAAAAAATATTCCTTCACAGTTTATTAATACCTATTTTCTTTGTTTTTCGTTAAAGGCAACTGAATCACGCCTGCTTACTTCCATTTTCTATTAAAATTGTTATGTGTGCGTGTTTACACATATTTTTTGAACGATCACAAGATTACCAAGATTCTGGACAACCGATACTAAACGCACTACTTTTTTAATCTTTTCAATATTTTTGACCACTTTTAAGGGTAGTTTTTTATATACGCGCGCGCGCCGCCAGCACCGCCCACGCGCGCACAATACGTGAAAATATATGAAATCTCGCCGGGGCGCACCTATGAAACGTCCCTGAGAGGTGTGGATCGATACTTTTATTTGATTTTTTTTATGAACTAATTATTTATATATGGGAAGTAATTACTTGGGCAGCCAATTCTTTGTTAAGCAACAAAATGGTCAGCCGAAAACGCATTTAGGCAGCAAGCAAATATTTGGTCAGCAATATAATTATTTGGGCAGACAATGTTACCGGAAATGTACAAGTCTAGGAAAAGGATCGATGAAAGATTAGGGACCAATTCGTAGGAAATGTATTCTGATAGATATTAGGTTAAAGTTATTTTTATACATCAACACACAACATAATTATTATCACGCGTCTATTCCCGAAGGGGTAGGCAGAAAAACAATATTTATGTCATCAAAACATAAATATTAAACGACGGAAAATATTTGAGTTGCTGCCTAATTAGTTATTTTTTGCTGACCATAATTCGAATATTTTGATGCCCGTTTAAATAACATCCTTTATTTATACAACAGTAAATTCAATATATTTCAGATTCAGATATATTTCAAGTTAGAATTCTTACTGGGATTCCTAAGATCTCGAAGCTCTCAATAAAGCTCTGAGTACTTGTGCTATACCATTTCGCTACCACTCATCGCGGGCTGAGTAAAGTGAGTTACGATAGTAAAACAATACGACTGTGCCATTGCGCTGCACACTTCCTTTGTATTCTTGTGTATATTTTATTTTTAAATTATAAAAGTTTACAAAAAAAATCAACCACAAAATTGAAAGAAATGAAAAGAAAGAAAGAAAAACATTTATTAACCTACAAACACACAATAAGAATAAAAAACAAAGAAAGAACAGACAAACACAGAGTACAGTGAATAATTTTAAGAGAATACACAATAACGGTTAATTAGGACCCGGCCTCAGCATATGCTGAATCAGGGACTGACCCAGCGCTGGTGTTCTGAAATTGACAATAATACATTGACATAAACCACAGAGGTTTCACAACAAAATGTCGAAATCTGATCAGTGTGACGTCACATCATTACGAAAGCCCACAATTTTGGTTACAAGTTAGCTAATATCATTTATGGCTAATATTGATTTAGAGAACCAGGCAATGCTTTTTCCTATGTCTTTAAACATTAAACAGATCAACCAAATTTTTGAAGGAAAAAGGACTCCAGTATCACCTTAATAATAATATTTAGGGTAATTCATTTATTAATTAAGTGGTGTAGCTCGTGTGTATCTTTTTAATTTTCGGAACTTTCGGAATTTCGTAAGTTAGTATTACTCGCGGTTGCAGAACCTGTTCTACATACCATCACCCGTGTTACCAAGCGTGGTGGTGTTACTGTCTATACTCCTATTTGATTCTATTTCGTTGAAGACCTAAGTCGGTGTCGAGCAGTATATACAGGGTGTAAGCGTTAAGTGTGGAAATGCGCCCATACAGTTTGTATGACCACTTACCTCCAGTCCATTTGCACGAATACATGCATACAATCACGCCTGTAAAACCCGAAGGGGTAGACAGAGTCCAGGGAGCACTGTGTTCCTTAAGACCACATTTAGCCATACAAAAATTGGGTTTACTCAGTTGAAAAATCGTGAAAGATAAGTAACATGTGGCTAGCTCATCGCCTACACAATCGCAGACCCAGTACCCAATACGCCCTTAGTCGCCTTTTACGACATGCTAGGCAAGGAAAGCAGTTGGTTCATTCTTTTTGCACGAATAAATTGTAATAAAACCATCGTTTATGATGTAATAAATCTAATATGTTATGTAGATTTTTTGTTTTCACTCAGTCACTCGAAGTGTCGCCCTTCCTATGCGATAAATAGACGGGCCCACATAACTGTTTCTAAATGAACTTTTATTTACATTTGCGGTGTTATCAAAGCTATAGCAATGCAATGGGAGGAGCTCGGTGGCGTAGTGGCTCGTACGATTTGGCTTTCGATGGCAAAAACAAAGCTACATTCGCCATGGTCAGTCCTTGGATGGGTGACCAAATCTTAGAGGTAATAAAAACCACTATGCCCTATCGAGGTCCCATTGTGTTTGCTTTATTTACACTTGTTATCGTACGTTTTGGCTATCGAATTTCGAAGCAAAGCTGCATTCGCCTGGTCAGTCCTTGGATGGGTGACCAAAACTTTATAATATCACGAGAATAAAGACCACTAGCCCATTGTATTGCGATTGCTTTATTTACACTGCAAATGTTAATAAAATATTATTTAGAAACATTTATGAAAGCTTATCAATGTATCGCACAAGAAGGGCAGCTGCTGTAAGAAAAAACGTACTTTAATTAAAAAAAAATTTTACCATGTCTTCAACGATAGTTTTTTTATTATTCGTGCAAATAAAGAACCTCAAGCCGTTGTATAACTTACAACGGTGTTTGAAACTTAAGGTAAGTCGTCATACAAAACGTATGGGAGCTTTTTAATATACATATACTACATTTATTGAAAATAGTTGCGAATGTGATTTTCCTCATTGGGTGACGCACTTTCGATATAAGTTACAAATTTTCTGGCCATAAATACGTACATACATACATACGTTTACCTCCTGTATAGATACGCTGATAATGGCTAAGATATATTACATTTTACAAAATTATGAAATATATACTGTAATGTCATGAAAATTAGGTTCTCAATCTCTCAAGACTTATTTCACCCACACAAAGAAACTTATCGTAAAATTCAAATATAAAATGTTAGACGCTTTCTGAAATATTGCTTGTGTATCATAAAAAGGATAAAATATTACATTTTCTTAAAGTAAGGTACTTTGTTTTGCTAAAAAGGATGGCTCATATCGTCTACGCCTTTGGGCACATTCTCGTAACACTCCTCTATGTAAATATTCATCTGAACACGTCGGTTTCTTTGAATCACGTTTTACCAGCAATCTGTTTATTCTTCGCTGAATTTTCGATAAATGTTACAAGGTACCAATGACTAGAGTATGCTAAATGTTACATAAATTGTGTCGCAGTAAAAGTGTTATAACGTGCTAGAGGATCTCTAGTGAGAAAAGAAAACTGCTATTAAGGATGGTTATATGGATAAGAGCACGCGTGTGGCGCGCGTGTGGCTGTGAAACGATGTTAGGTATATCTTGTAATTCAAAGTGCGCGCGCGTGGCAAGCGTTGGCGGTCAGCCCACCTATGAAACGGCCCTAAAGAAGAATAATGGCTCCAAACAATAACAATATTTAATTATAGTTAATTACATAGCAAATAGTTTAAGTGGAGGATCTTTTGATTGAACCGTTTCTCCCCATCAACCCGCTTTGGGCCAGCGTGGTGGTGTTACGGCCCATACTCCTCATGTGTTTCTCCATGAGGAAGGCCCGTACCCAACAGTGGGACGTATATAGGCTGAGGACGTGCTTGTATGTAAGTATCGAGTTAAAACAAAATAGTAACCAAATAAATCGATGAACATAAAAATGAGAAACAATTACCATTGTATAAAGAAAACCAACTCACAAACCTTCTCGACCCCGCAATTTGTTACATGACCGCTGAAAGCATACATACCTGTAACAAATAAAGAAAATAATCAGTACATTCGCCAACCGGGCGATTTTACGAATGAAAAGAGTTGATCCTCCATTCTGATCACGTTCTATTAAAGGCCAGTATAGACCCACGTCAATACTCGAACAATTAGGGGGACGTGGGTCGTAGGACCCGTGATACCAGGGCAACAGTACTATACATTGTCCGCAACTTTATAAAGTATAAAAAGAAATTAGATCAAAAACCGATTTAGGTATTTTTTTAAGCCACACATTATCACGCCAGTAAGATTTCAGTTAGTGTCATTCAAACGCACGCCAGTATACGAATAGACAATTTGAATCTTCATACGGCTCTTCTTGGTTATTTGTTTTTATTAAAGTATAAATAAATAATAAACATCTTCAAACATTCACACCTATCAACTAGCCCCATTTTAAGCAACTAATGCTGCTTGTGTTACGGACACTAGATGACGGATAAATATATTTAATACATAACATATAAATATCCTGAATATATATAAATTTATATAAACATCCAAGACTGAAGAACAAGTACCTGAAAATTCATTACACAAACATTTGCCCCCACCGGTGATCGAACTTTTTGGATTCGATCCCCGGTGGGGGCGAATGTTTGTCTAGACATGGCGACAACTTTAGACCGGCATCATGGTCCCATCCTGACCGTTTTCGGCTACAGCGACTGACTACTGCGATTGAGAGCTTCGTTGGTGTGCTCTCAGGTGACTAACATACCCAATTTTTGTAGCGCATGTACGACCACATATGCTACAAGTCAGTACCCCTCCGACGTAATTATAATGGCCGCGGGTGGTCGGGCCTTGAGCTCGTCTCGCTTAGCATCGAGCTGTTCTCTGCGTTTCTTCTCAAACTCGGACACCTTAGTGTGTATGGTATGCCTCCACTGTGGCCGGTCCGCCGCCATTGTCTCCCACTGTGACGGATCTATGTCACATCTCTTCATGTGTCACTTAAGCACATGTTTGTACCGCAGGAATTGGCCTTGTTTTCGCTTGCCATCCTGCAGCTCAGAGTCGAAGATGCGCTTTAAGACCAACATACAGACCACTCGACTGGAGGTCATCGAAATCGTATTGATATGTTATGTTTAAAAAAAAAATATGTGTTTGATATTGTTATAATTTCAGTAATGATATTGGTAAGGTAGCAAGTAATTATAGACATTCAGTTCAAAGATGGAAAGTGAACCAAATACGATAGGTAGGTACCGAAAATTATGTTAAAGTAAAATATGATTCCAAGAATAATGCTAACGAAATTGTTAGCTTTATGATTGTGAAAGCATTTCATTCATACAAACAATAGAGAATGAAGACATAAAGTCGACAATGGCGTAGCTGTACACGATAATGGCTTCATAATCCATTGACCATATGAAATGATACACAAAGGTCAAGCGTAGCGATAGTCATTAGCCAACATGAATCAATACTGCTGCATTCTTAATTGCATATCTAATCAAAACAATATCATGAATCAACGTTCAATTCAAACCATTGTTTCTTTGCGCACAGTGATTCCTTGCTTTGTTCAAAACAATTAGTTGTTTGGTGTTATTCGAGCTAACTGTTCCTGAAAAAGGTCCAGGTCAAATCCACCGCAAACCGAAGGGCAGTATAAAGTTAGTAATGAGTGCCAGTATCTTAGCAAGTGGAGATCAGTAATCTCTGCCTACCCCACTGGGAAAAGGTGTGAATGTATGTATGTACCTATGTATGATTACAAGCCTTTATTTCTATCAAAAACATACCTATGTATCGTATAATGTCTATCCGTTACCTCAAAGATATAGTAAAATTAATTAACTCTACAACTAACTTAATCTAGTTTTTTTTTATACCAGCTGAATTTATTTATATTTTAAAATAACAGAAATGATTGCTATAAACCGCAGTTTAATTAAAACATAATATTAATAATTTTTAGAGACTATAATCACATCTCAGAACGCCCTCCAAATTAATATCTTGAAGGCTTCGGAGTTCAGCCCAAAAATATTAGCGAAAACGGAACTTATTTTGAATATAGCAATTTGTGTTATGGTCGAAGTCGTTCTGCTGCTAAATTATAACACAACATTGTGTCAACATTGCGTCAAGACTTATTAATAAGTTGAAAACAGTGTGGGCCATCCATCCACCAAAGTTACCAACCGTAGAATGTCAATCCTTGATGAAGCGAAAGAATGCTGGACAACGTGGAAAGAAGTTCCTGCCTACCCTTATGGGAGAAAGTCTTGACCTTATCTATCTATGTAAGCTAGAAGTCGAGAATGAAGTATCTGTAATGAGAGTATTAATTCAAAATGTGAAAACGAGAACAAACAGTTCGACTATCGTTTGTAACTCATTCTGTTATATTATTATTAAACTCTTCATTGCACCAACAAAAAGAAACAAAACAGTGAAAAAAACAAGTTTGCAAGGGAGAACTTATCCCTATTATCCAGAGATCTCTTCCAGTCAACCCGACACAGATGTGTGAGATTTCATAGTGACAGAAACGACACCAGTGTAAAAAATACAAGTAAAAATACAAAAATAAAAAGGAATGTAGGAAGATCTTGTATTCTTGTATTATTTTTGTAT
This sequence comes from Parapoynx stratiotata, assembly GCA_910589355.1. NCBI lineage: Eukaryota > Metazoa > Arthropoda > Insecta > Lepidoptera > Crambidae > Parapoynx > Parapoynx stratiotata. The sequence continues at coordinate 3,311,561 of OU342458.1, forward strand.
TATTTCAATCTTTAAATATTTTATTCACGTCAAAAGATCTTCAAAAATTCACAAAGTAAGGAAAAGCAATGACTTGGCAATTTCTTCGGTACGCCTACATACGCCCACATCTTAGCAAGTGGTGCTTTCGATTGTAAGCGGAATCGTTAGAAGTTAAACCAAAGATAAAATCCTTAGCTTATTCTCAGTAAGCAGAATTCAAATCTCATAAAGAAGACAAAGAAAACATTATGAAATTCCTAAAAAATAAATAAACACATCTATGCTATGGAATCAACAGTCACTAGAAATATTTTAAGACCTATACGAATTTCAAAGATTTAAAAAGAGAGCGTATTAAGGGTCGGCAAAGCATTTGCAGGTCTTCCGGTGTTGTAGATGTCTATGTGCGGCGGTGATTACCAACCTTAGAATAAGAATGACTAACCATCAGGTGACATAAAAGCTACTTCGAAATGATTTTTTTTCAAATATCATCATATTAGTAATGTACCTGCTTCTGGTTTGTCTTGGTAAAACGTGATATTTAGGAGAATTAAACGAATTGCTTTAGATAAACCATAGATGAGAAACCCCCATTGAAACAATAAACAAAAAAACGCATTTAGACTACTGTGACCACACGACAAATATATATGGGGACTATTTAAAAACAGGACACTGGAAAGCTACACAAATAGGGTTAGTTCGAGCGAGCACCAATTTCAGAGAATAATTCCGTTATGCTCGTTTTAAGATAAATAATTTTAAATAATAAAAGGACATTGGAAATTGAACATTTTTTTAGGAATTTCAATAATCAAGATGGTATATGAAAATGTGGAAATATACACCAGCAATGCCCGCTGCTTTCGCTTAAGAACTCATTTATTGATTACCATAAAATGATAATTAGTTATTTACTGATATTTTAGGGACTTAAGTACCTATATCATGCGAAACATATTGTAAACACTGCGGATATATAAGCGTGATAATATTGAGAACATGTGAAGTTGTATTGTGCAGAGATTTGTATAAAAATATATTTGAATTGCCCTTTGGCTTCGATCGAAAACAAAGCTACCTTCGCCATGGTCAGGCTGTGGATGGGTGACCAAGACTTTGTAATTCTGCTCCTCCGTGCTTCGGAAGGCACGTTAAGCCGTTGGTCCCGGTCGCATTTGTGACCGTTTCTACCCACCAACCCGCATTGGGCAAGCGTGGTGGTGTTACGGCCCATACTCCTCATGTGTTTCTCCATGAGGAAGGCCTGTCCCAGCAGTGGGACGTATATAGGCTGATGACGATATTTTAATTAATAATTCATGGGCAACCTATATCAGAGATTGAAGTATGGAAGGCCGTCCGCCGAAGCTGCGTCCAATTGATGAATGCAGCGCCGATGAACCGCTTTACAGCGCTTTATCTCTGTCGCTGCAGCTTCACGTACTTTTAATTTTCGCTCGGATGATAGCTGCAGACGTATTTTACATGTTGACGATTCATTTGACACAGTCGCTGTCAAAGGGGTTTGATTAATCCAGAATGAATGGCCGGGTGACTGCTGTTTTTGTATGGCTATGATATAATAAGGCGCTGTTGTGTATAAGAGGGGGAGGGGGGCATTTTATTTTACTTTCGGAGCAATTATTTCCAAAAAAAACACCTGTTTATTTTTAAATACCTATCCAAAAATATATCAAATGTAAGGGTTAATTAAATAAATCACTATCGACTTTAAGTGTAGGACAGGACAGGACAATAAAACATTTTATTCCACTTTGTTTTTACCACTTTGTCGGCGTGATTGATATACATTGGATTTGAGCTTTCTAGTGCTAACGGTCACTGAGATTATCCGCGGACGGACAGACAGACAGGCGGACTTGGCGAAACTATAAGGGTTTGTGGTTGACTACAGAACCCAAAAAAAGCAATCGAAAAAAAGTGAAAAGCGCTTGAAACAAATTTATTTCGCTACAAGCGCAGAATACTGATACTGCAAATGCATAGCAAAATAAATTACCTTGTCCACTCTAATTACTCAACGTAAGTCGTTGAGAACACCCTAACAGCGTCATTGACGAATGGTCTAAGCGCTTATCGCAGCAGGTCAGACTTCAGTCACTACTTTTATCTTAAGCTTATAGCCGTTTACAAAAGCTGCTTCTGAAGTGTAAGCGCCGATGCAGCCTTGTCAAGTAAAGTTTGAATTTAATTACTAGCTATCAAAGCTTCTAGTCTTTTGAATCCTGCAATGAGGTGATCCGACAGAGAACCAAAGTTGTCGACATAGCCTACCGAATAAGCAAGCTGAAGTGGCAATGGGCTGGCCACATTAGCCGCAGAACCGACAACCGTTGGGGTAAACGAGTTCTGGAGTGGAGACCGCGCCTCGGCAAGCGTAGTGTAGGGCGCCCTCAGGCCAGGTGGAGTGACGATTTGCGCAAGGTGGCTGGCAGGAGCTGGATGCGAGAAGCCGAAAATAGATCGAAGTGGCGTGAATTTGGGGAGGCCTACGTCCAGCAGTGGACTGCCATAGGCTGACGACGACGACGACGAATGTAATGATAGAGAATAGGATATACTAGCTGTGCCCGCGACGTCGTTCGCGTGGCTATTGATTCAGCGCCGGAAAAAGTTAACAAAAAATTTTTGTTGGTATAATTAACACAGCATTTTTTTTTACAAAATACTTTAGCATTCATAATATTAGTATAGATAAATAAATATCAGTGCACTGTCGATAATAGATACTCATTTGTACCAAGCGATACAATATAATTCGATATAACGTTCATTTATGTTACGAACTGCAAAGAAACGTAAGGATAAATTTGAAAGTAATGAATAAATAGTAGTTTTAGAATTTATATTAGTTCTCCCAAATAGGGAAAAACCTTTTTGGTCTTTTCAAATTGAAATGGAGACAACGTCCATATAGACTTTAGATTAAGTGTCCCGAAGGATCTACAGTTAGTTGTATTGGAAGAAAAATATCCTGCACTTCGCAGTTTGCACGAGTTTTAGCTGAGCTAACTTAGTGCTAGAGTCCGACGAATAAACTTGTGGAGTAACAATGTGACTACTATACACATTTGGAATGTTTAAAGTTTACTATTAAAAACTAAATTAAATCAATCAACTATATTATAAAATTAATACTAAAAGAAAAAAACTAAACAAAAAAAACAGCATAACTCCTAGCGAAAACATAAAAAACCTATATCTAACAGTAAATATAAAGATAGCAAAAAATATATATTATATGAAAATATCGCCTACAAGTATATCCATCGCTGGAAATGTACCAAAAAAGGCTGGCTGAATTCCCTCTCTGAAGAGCAACGCTTATTCTTTGAGCGAAATATAGACCAGATTTGTCGAAGAGCCGCTTCGAAATCTCTTTGTAGAGCTTATGAGCAGAAAAACAAAACTTACAGAATTTCAGTAACATTTGATAGCAATCAAAATGACTGACGTATGTCAGTAAAATTTGATAGTCTCTTAGAATAAGGATACTTAGAAAAGACATGCTGATGACAATGTCAAGAGCGAACAAACTAGTTAATTCAATTTTTCCTAAGTGCGATAGAGATAGGTATACTATTTTCTGTCCTTATCAGAGTTCGTGTTTTTATTTGTCTGACACGTACCGTATGTGCCAAACAGTAATGTGTGTTTCTTTGTGTCGTTGTGAAATATTGCGTTTTGGACTGTAGTTATTGATTACCATACAAGTATTTATTGGGTTTTACTCCACTACCTTTATCAACAATGGTACAGTGTTGCATTATCGGCTGTAAAAGTCGCAGTGAACGAAAACACGAAAACATAACGTTTCACACGTAAGTCGTTTTATCTAAATCACTAAGTGAACTATTACTAGTTACCGCTTATTTACATTAAATGGTGTACAAAATAGCGTGAAAAATAGGATAAATAGCTAATGAAAATTTATTGCTTTATCGTATTTGCCGACTAAGAAAAAACGTCAACGAAAGTCAAGGGGGGCTGCCATTTTAAGTGTTATCTGAATTTTGCCGGGTTTTATGCGTTTTAGGGATACCTGTCAAAGAAAATGTAAATTACCCATTCTGAAAGGGAAATATTTTAAATTTGTAATTTTAAATTTTCTTAATAGATTTTCTACCTACACATTTTGCACGTTTTGCACACTAGAAACATAGCCTGGTACATTAAAGATATTTTTAAACTTTATTTTGCCACCAGGCGGGGATCGAACTATCACCGTATGTTTGTATTATTATAATGTTTATATTATTTATCTATATTTTAGGTTCCCTAACGATGAGAAAGTGTGTGATGAATGGGTAAAAGCTACTGGAAGGCTAAATTGGAAGCCAACTGCAAACACTCGCATGTGCTCTAAAAAATAAATAATAACAACAATACAAAAGTGTTTTATTTTTCCAAATATGTTACGGCTTATTTATTAACATTATGATTATTGGGAAATTTTTTATTAGCATAGCAACATAGTTTTGATTCATACTTTATTTCTGTCCTTTACGGGTGTACGCGTATGTCAAATCTAAGTCATCCATTATCTAAGGAAAGTCAACAAAATGACTGACACGTGTATGTCAGTGACATTTTGATACTAAATAAAATTACTGACATGAATGTCATTTTTGCTTTCATTTCCGATTCATCACCGATGAAATGCCGAAAATGAAACGTCTAAATGGCCATACCCTATTCATTAAAAAATGAATCAATTTTGATGAACCGTCTTATTTTAGCTTAATGAACTTTTTTGCAAATCGGTGAAATGTGCGTTTATTAGTAGTATTAGTAGTATAATTCTGATGATTAATCTGATGTGTTATTTGAACGTAAGCGCAATGTACGTAATGTGATTAGCTACTGAAAGGACAACTATTTAAATTGCTCTGCTACAAAATGCCGAAAACAAGGAACGCTTTCAGTTAACGCAATAAACGAGTTTCGGTCACACTCATAAAATACACAAGGCATCTTAACTCTACATTGGTCCCATCTGTGTTAGATTACACCTATAAACTCTGCCATTGTGAAATAGCTCTTATTACAAGTACGTAAGTTGTTATAAAAGGTCTACCTGTCTCTCATTCTCAAAGACTTAAAGGCTCAATAAAAGATGGACAACAAAGAGCAGATGTAATCGACGGCTATCGATCACTCGAGTAAGCCTTAATCGACAATCGAATACTGCTATAATGGGTTAAATCGTGTGGCAAAATCGATTACAATGCACTGTGACTCGCGGTTGCACTGTCCGATTGCGAAAGGCACTCCAGATTTATGACGGCATAATTGAGTAGTCCTCGATTTATTTCCATGGGAAGACAGACTTATGGTCTGCCAGCTGAGGATGCGCTGTTTATGGAGCATGCGTCACGATCTTCAAGCAGATTTAAAAAAAAACTATTTTATGAAGAGCCATGCCGTTAGAGTTGTATGCGTGTAAAATACCAATTCTAGTGACACACAATATGTTGTTTACAAATACAAAGGAAGGTTGTTTCACTATTAGACACTTAATATCAAATTACGTTGACTCTAGAAAAGGGTATTTCTAATTTATATACTTGACTCGGCATCGTCATAGATAGACGATTGGGAATAACGGGCGAGAGTAAGTTATGTCCCCGCCTATAGTTACCACTTTGGCTCGCCGTCACAACGAAGGAAATACCAATATTTTTAAATTGAGAGAGTAAAGAATTCTTGCGCACACGCACAATCTTTTTTGTACATTCTTAATTGGTTTCAGAAAAAGTGGTTTCTGCTTTGTGAAAGATTTATGCTTTGTGACAAAGCAATAAAATATTCCAGTTTTAAAACTGTGTGTGGCAGGAACGCCAGGATAAGTCCATAATAAACATTACAGAGAAGCTCAAAAGATTAAACCAAAGAAGTATAAAACACTAGGCAAAGTTTGCGAAATCCAACCATAGCTAGCCCGGGCAGTATCAGTGAAACTCGACGCACTATTATAAAGTCTAGCGTCAACCGAAAGTCGTTAAGCCCTATATTGCACACGCACCATTAACCACAATTACGTTTTGCGTACAGTTGCCGAATCCAAAATCGTCAAAATTAATTTTGGACCCTAACCCAATACGAATAAGAGTTAACAGGAGTACATCGTCGAGTCTTCTGCGCAAATAACTTGTATTTTATTGCTATTCGTAGACAACTTTGAGCATTATCCACATCCGCTGCGGTTAGATTTCTTGAAGAGATATATTGCTGTTAGGTCGTCGGCTCTGGAATAATTATTTTCATATCACAACAATCCCGCGACGTGATAAACGAGTCCAATATTATAAGAGAGCTATTTTTCTTTTTCAGAATCGGACTGTAGCGCAAAATCTGGGTAAAACGTAGATAAATGCCATGTAGAACGGTTACGCATCCCTTTGTTACCCTTTCCCCATTATACCTACCCCATTTTTTTTTCATTATTTTATTTTTTTTATTCATTTTTAATTAATTATGGATCTCTAAATTAAATTTTGGTTGCATTGCCGTTGCTATTCGACATCGACATTCTAGAAAACCTAATTTTGTTATTTTTTTTACATATGACAGGCAAGCACTTGGCCTTTATCTCACCGTATCGTGGAAGCGAGCTTCACCTGTATTCCTCAACAACTGAGGAACTGGCTCTTCTCCAATTGTGGAACACAACAATGCTTATAACATTATTATTATGGCGACAGATTTAGGTTAAAGCGGTTTTAGAAGCCCTACCACCAACTAAATCGAGCAGGAAAACCCCTGCCCCCGCAGGAAATCGAACCCTGGACCTCCCGATCAACATCCGGTGGTGTCAACCACTAGACCAGAAAGGGGGTTAAAAAATATGTTGTTAAGGTAATTTTATTATTTAAAACCCGCTGTTGCCCGCGACTTCATCCGCGGTTACTATGATTTTTTTAACTATCCCACGGGAAGCCTTTAATTTTCCGGAATAAAAAGTATCTAAGATGTTGATAAGGGATATAAGGTATCACCATGCAAATTTCATTGAAATCGGTCCAACCATTTCAAAGATTTCCCCGTACAAACAGACCGAGAAACAAAAGATATTTTTTCCCTCTTTCCCTGACTTGGTTTTAAGCATTTTATTTCTATGTACAGACATTTGACCTCTACAGTTTTATTATATGTATAGATAGATGCACTTGTTAATTAAAACTGGTTGATTAAGATGTTTTATATCAATATCATTAACAAGATCGCCATTAGCAGCAATGTTATCCAAAATGTTATTAATGATCCGACATAATCTTAGCACAAGATCGTTATGATTGAGCCCAAAGCCCTAATAGAAATTGTTTGTCGGGGCTTACATTCAAAGATAATTAATAAGTATACTACGTAAGACAATGCTAATTATCTCTAAATCCACTACAAACTTCTAGTCTGAGCTACTTACCCACTTCGAAACTTCATCTGGATGTAGAAACTTGCCCGCGACTCCGGCACCGATTACATGGAATACCCAGTTTGACACTTACCGTAGAACTTTTTCACTGATATCGGAAAAAACTGTTAATGAAATAAGTAACTTCATTTTACCAAGTTATTATTTTTTCAAAATCTATTCAAAACAATGGCCCGATTGCCGTCCATTAAATTTTTTGTCAGCGATTTCATTACGTCGTTGAATCCATTATATTGACGTAACAATCTCCTTTTGAAATTGAAAGTTGGGGGAACCTGGTTGGCTTCTGTGAATTTAAATTTTATAATTTTGGTCATTGATTGTAGCTCTGTGGGGACATTGTTATGAAGGATTTACGTACATAGGTACAGTCTTATTGTATTCTGGACACAAAAAAAATACTGTAAAATTAAAAGATATTTCCCTTGGGTTTATTGCCCTGTTCATATTTGCTGATACCATTAAGATAATCTTCTTCTTGTGTCGTGTTCTGCAGGGTTTTGACCTCTAGCTCAAAGTGCTTTAATCTTTATCATGTCTCGCCATCTTCCTATCTACTTTGATACAAGGACTTTCAATATTTATGTTGAAATTTAAAATGCACGCTGTTATTTCGTTCAAGTAATTCATGTCTAGTTTCATAATCTCATTGAGTTCTAACAGAAATTTCATTTTAGCTGTTACGTTTCTTTAAAAAAGTTTAGAACAGCTCATCTTTTTGTTAAACTAAAAATATAATTGCTCAAACAATTACAACCCTGAATAAAAATGTATCATGTCCATTTAATCGGATTAACCTAAATACCCTTTCACTGCCGCTTTTAGAGGTCTCCAATATTTTACTTCCTTCATGTCTAAGGGCGCCTCTAGCCTGACTGACAGCAACGTCAGGCCTGTCCCTGAAGTTTCCCTGTCTCCTGTCATCCCAGTGATTGGCTGATCGAAATCAATTTACTTACCCGCCTGCCTCCCCACCAATTTAACTTCGATTAAGCTCCGAGACAGGCCAAAAAACTCTCAGGCAGGGGCTGTTTTTACCGAATGGCCTGTTAGGGTTGTTTGGGTTGTGATTTTTGCAGATTTAAGATAACATTTAGACTGATTGCAATAGTGTTTCAGTGATTTCGAATATTTGTTTTTTCAGGTAAAAAAGATTTTTTTAAGCCAGTGTTGGTCTAGTCGATAAAAAACGTTTACACCTCCCCCAATGTGGAGATCCACAGTGACCGGTCCTGTGCCGCCCGCATCCAGCGACTTCCTGCGGCCTTCGCCAGATCGTCGGTCTACCTCGTTGAGGGCCTTCCCACGTTCTTCCTCACAGTACGTGGTCGCCACTCGAGAACCTTTCCGTCTCAACGACAGTCAGTTCTACGAACAATGTGCCCTGCCCATTTCCACTCAAGGTTCGCAATTCTGTGAGCTATGTCGGTGACCTGCGGATCTTCCATTTTAATTCGATCACGCAGATAAACTCTAAGCACAGCCCTCTCCATTGCCCTTTGAATGACCTTGAGCCTTCTTATGAGGCCCATTGTAAGCGGTCACATTCAAGACTGGAGAACAAATGCCTGTATTTTTGAACAAATGCCTACAAACATTTGCTCCAATGTGTATAAGTTATTCCATTTTTTGTAGGCAATGATGACTGACTTGCAAAACAGCACGCGTGCAAGAAGTCAGTGCTATCCCCACCGGTCGGTCACTAAGTTTTAATAAAGCCTAGGTACACAACATACATATCATCACGCCTCTTTTCCCCTAAGGGGTTGACAGAAGGGTAAAACCCACATTTCTGGATGTTAAATCCCCAGGTTACGTACAGTTTATTGTGAATATCGCTTTTCGGTACATGGAAACAGGCTCTGTCAAAAACTAGATACTGTGTCTATATAAGATAGAAATTGAATTGGACGACTTAAAACGGCAATTTAGTAAAAAGGAAACGCAACAAGATTCATGGTCCCAGTTGGCTCGGTAATGGGCCGCGGGGTCGTCGATAGCTATGGCGTCACCATTAAATCGGGTAGCTTTGATAGATTGCTCAAAGCCTGAAGAGCGACAGGAGGAGGCTGTTACCACTAGACATGATGTATGGAGTTTGCACGAAAACGGTTTGCATAGAACATTCGGTTTTTGAACTCATCCTCATATTTCTTTGAACGGCATGATCGCTTCTTTTGCTTGTTATTGTGGCACGTATAGATAGTGCAATTTACGAAGGCGATTAAGTGTTTCGACTTTAAACTCTATCTTAAGGCGTTAAGAGCGTAGCCACTCGCCATCGTAAAATGCAACAACTATACAACTTGGTTTTGATATGAATAAAAAGCAACCTAGTCCATAAACTGGAGATGTGTGATAAGAAAATTGTGATTTAGTCTCCCACGAACCACTAGTGCAACAGAAGGACTTTATAGTCCACATTCATGGGGTTTTTAATACAGCTGGCAAACTACTAAACGGGAAGGGGCAACATAATTAATGATGTCTATGTGGCTGCGTGTTTTGTCCTTACACAGAGACTAACCATTAATTTTATTTATCAGCCTGATGAAGTCATGAAAAAAAATCTTTTTAAATAACAAGCTTTTACTACTTTGCAAAATAAAATCGTGTTACATTGGGATTGCAAAAGATGTTCTTCAATGATCCATCAAAACGTAACACGCTTATATTTCGTCTCACTGCTGGGACAGGCCTTCCTCATGGAAAACACATGAGGAGTATGGGCCATACCACCACGCGGGCCCAATGCGCGTTGGTGAGTAGAAACGGTCACAAATTCGACCGGGGCCAACGGCTAAACGTGCCTTCCGAAGCACGGAGGAGCTCGAGATCACAAAGTCTTGTCACCCATCTACGGCCTGACTATGGCGAAGGTAGCTTTGTTTTCGATCGAAGCCAAAGCGCACTGACCACTACGCCACCGAGCTCCTAACCACCATAAAAGCTTGTGTTTTAATGATTTATTTTAATTTCATTTTATTTTAATTTTATGTCTTTAAGTCAAAGTACTCGTTAAGACAATTCAAACAAGCTCAAACTTGATAGCTTTGTCTCGTTTAATTACTGAGCTCCTTTGACCTCCTTCCAGTTCCATCATCAGATCAGCTCCAAGTCATAATAATATTGCATTGTTATCCGATTTACGCATGCATGCAAAATTTCAGCTCAATCGGTTAAAGAAACCTGCTACAAAATTAAGTTGCAAGATTTCACGCGAACATAGGTACATACATATACTGCAAGTTATAAAATGATGTATTCAATTCAGTGCAAATAAAATGATGTATTCGGGAGGCACTTAAAAAGAGTTGTCTCCGTGTCCAATTTTAACACAAATAAACTTACAACAAATTATCAAAACAAATCAAAAGAGCTCAAAAATATAGTCTAATTTTAGACGAGGTAATTATTTTGTAGGAATACACTGAATCTTAATAGTTACAGACAAAATACTAAGAGAGAAAAAAAACACCAATTTCATAGGTAAGGACCCAATATAACAAAGAAAAGCGAATCCCCCACAGACACACTTTTCCTATAAATACTAGAAGTCAAAATTCTATTTATTTACACAATAAAAACAATCATAATTATAATAATCATATTCATTTATGATTATTACAATTAACAAGCGACGACATTTTTGATAACAACATTTAACATAATCTTAGAGACATTTAAATCGAACAAAATATAAGCCTGGCTTAACATAGCATACTATATATAAATTCTCCAATAACAACCTGGGAAAAACGAGTAGTGAGGTTATAATTTTTCTTTATAAATTCAGTGCAGAAGGCGTAAAAGTCCGCCAGGCCCTTGAAAAGAGAAAGGGGCCCCGTAAAATATAATTTTATGAAAAGTTGACTAGAAAAGCTTGAAAAGTTTCATCGAAATCTTTAGACAAATAGGTACCGGAGCTCACGCAACTTTTATTCCATGCTTTTGCTTTGAATAGTGAAGGAGGCTTTCGATAAATATAAAGGCCTTTGCTCACTAAACCGGAACATGCCATAAGCGTGCTATGAACATTCGCACGTAAATTTTTTTTTATAGAGAACTTGATGCTTCTCGCGGATTTACCTGCGCGGCACCGGGTCTCATGGGAATATCCGGATATAAATAGCCTACGTCCATTCTCAGGCTCTATACTATCTGTGTACCAAATTTCGATTTAATCAGTTTAGTAGTTTTGACGTGAAAGCGAGACAGACAGAGTTACTTTCGCATTAATGGAGGTAATATTAGTATGGATATGATAGTCGATGACGGAACGGTCTATATTCCATTTTGAATTAAGTCAAAGTGATTTGACAGTTCGAAATGTCATTTACCTTTAGTTACTTTAAGGAATCTGATGCTTATTGGCATTTGTGCAGTCACTGCTTGGTGAAGCGCGGACTATGACAATTAGCCGTAGCACCACCACGCTGGGCTTATGCGGGTTGATGGATAGAAACGGTTTCAATAGCAACCGGGACCAACGCTTAACATACCTTTCGAAGCACGGAGGAGTTCGAGATCACAAAGTTTTGGTCACCCATCCACGCCCTGACCATGGCGAAGGTAGGTTATTTTCGATACCAACCGTTCTAACTAAGCTCCTCAACAAGGAATATTTCACGTGTCTGCAATGTCCCTAGTACGATGATATGCTCTGGTATAGTGGATACGCACCTTAACACGTCGCTAGTTAAGTTTATGCAAATTCATGAAGTTTACGTGAGCCCAGGAAATCCGATTACGAGGTTGAGGCGACGTCTTCGAGTATAAAATTAGGACGCCCCAAAAATGCTTACAGTAACTTTATTAGGAAGAAAGATGACGCTTTCACACGAAATTTTAATGAAATCAACGGGAATGTATTTCCCAGTTTTTTCTTTCATCGATTCTGTCCCAGTGCTCGCATCAGAGTACAAAAGCTCTCAGTAATTTTATCATAATGGAGCAACGAAATAGAATTGCAGAAATTTGAATTTGTAGGCTACGTTAAAAAGAACAGGACAAGATTGTTCAACATCATTCCGAGATCTACTAAGACATTTTCTTTACTTTTGAAAATAACTTTGTTATCTGATAATAATAAATGCTTACTAAATCATAGATTCATTTCCTCATAATATAAACAAATTTACTGCTGCGTCATAATTTTCTATGTAATAAGATTATGCAGCAGATATAATATGAAATGTTTATGGCATCAGCTACATACTAATTTCGATAGAAACATATCAAGATAATATTATTGTATGTATTGACAAATTTCGAAAAGAATTTGCCCAAGGTTTTACTTTTTTACCGAAATAATTTCGTCCTAAGCTTGATGTTTCTGAAATCGAGGTAATGGCTCGTGAAATTAATTGAGATTTAGTTATCTAAGGGCAGTTTAAAAGTGATATTTAAGTATCTTTTACAGTACTTTTTTTATGTAAGTCATAAAAATATATTAAAGGACTTCTGTTTCTAAACGCGTAACTTAAAATTGGGTAGCAATAAAATGGAGAAAAATCAAGACAATTTTCCGGTGCCTGTAAATAAAAAACTTAAATACGAGAAAAGATTTAATACACACTTAATAAAGGTAAAATATAAATTTCCCACAATTTAATAAGCTCTCCTCAAAGCTAGCCAAGGGTATTTATTGCTTGCGACATTATACAAAAAGTAGAAGTATGAGAAGCTACATACTAGAACAATACCAGTGAGGAAGTAGGAATCGTTTATGGCAGTCATGACGATGCAAGCGCAGACGAGCAGTGATATCACGACAGCGTGGAAGATCGAATACCAAAACTGGTACTTCAGGATTGGTTGCTTGCGTTTCACAAAGCTAGTTATGAGCACAGAGGTAGCCACAAACAGTTGGACGTAGAGAAGACCGAAGACGAATTCGACAATCGCACTTGTAGCGGTTTCGAACTGAGCATCTAGCTTCCCTGACGCAACGAGCAGCAGCAAAGCAGCGAACACCAGAATGGGCAGCACTGCAGACACTGCTATCAAGATAAACGTCCTTCGAAGCTGGGCGCAGTGCGAACACACCTCTTCCGAGTCTTCTATTAATATTGTCATATTCTCAGACACTTTCACAGAGTTTTTTTCATTCATACCACGTCGAGGTAAGTTTTGATTTGCAATGACTAATGACACCATTACGTCAAAGAGATGACAATAACAATGACATAATTTTCCTTCAGTATTCTTTCTTTCGCAAAGTTTCATTATGATTTGAATATTTATGGCTTTTGAACAATGAGAAAAGTTTACTGAGACAATTTGTTCGTGCGTATTTAAAATCTTCAAGATTATATCTTTACTTAATTAAGCATAAAAAATATTCTTTAAATATTTTATTCAAAATGTTCTTTCACATAGCTTCCTATACTAAAGAGATCGATTATGACTAAAGTATGTATATAGAAATGAATGACTAAATAAATAATATAGATACAGGTAACGAACAAAGGCGCATAGCCAAAACAGGCCTCCGTGACTGAGGAATAAACATATGTAACCAACCACCCCTCACCGGCTCGTTCAACGAAGAATAAGATCAACACGTCAATGCTTTTTTGAAATTCTTTAAGTGTAAAATAAGTATAAGTGTATATTGAAACTAAAAAAAAAGGTGCACTGTATCATGTGGGAAAAGAAACAAAATCATAATTGTTAACAAAATACGGTATCATGATTCTACCTCTTTCGCAAGGCAAATTGGTGAGGCCAAAATAGTCTTCATCACACAGAATGACCTATAGGATAAAATTAGGTCATAAAATCTAGAACTTTTTAATCTACAAACTAGTCTAAGGCAGTGGCCAGCCAAAGATTTAAAAGCTCAGAAACTCTAAGATGGAATTACCTAACTTCTATACATCCATTTCATTTCTTCTCTATTCTAATGTTTAACTTTGTGGACATTTTTCGTAGCTTTAATAATCGACTTAATACTGAATCTAGATTCTTAATCACAATTTATCACATTACTTCTACACAAGATCGATGTATATTTTTCAATCTATACCACATTAGATGTCTGAGAAAATAGACCAAAGGTCATTGGGCTCTTTAGTATGAAAATCATACCCACGGCGAAGAGAAACGAAATTTGGCATAATGTTTTGATATATCATTCAGATTTACCATATTAGTCGCATGTGAGTGAAAAAATTATATGGGATAAAAGGTCATGTTATTCCCCTTAGTTTAGTTTAATACCATTTTGATTCATGTTTGCCACTCTTTATAAAGCGGGTAGGAAACGCCCAATGACATTTTGACCTTTTTGATATTTGACATACATAATATATCAGATAAATTTAAGATATTTAGGCCCGATTTTTCAATCCTCAGATAAAATTATCCGCCATTTAAAACTATCACTGTCACTTTCTTAAGTCATAAAAAGAAAAGGGACAGAGCTAACATTTGACTGACGGATAGTTTTATCTGAGGATTGAAAAATCGGGCCTTATTCATGTACTTATAATAATTATAGCAAAATGAAATTACTCACTTTCACTTCTTCGCACTTCAGGTTTCTCTATATACTTTTATAACATATATCAGCGTGCATTAGTGGCAGCCGCTGACAGTGCATTTATTATGCACTACATCAAGCAGTCTACGGGTCCATCAATTGTGGGGAGCACGCTCGCGCTGAGTAAGCAGAATTTGATATAAGGACTTCAGCGTTTGACGTATGAGCAAATATACTGAACCGCTGAGCGAAATATGCAAGGAAGATGGTCACATGCAAAATCGTGTTACAAATTTAGATTAGTGTATTTGTATTTACAAAGCGTTTTCCACATAACTTTATATTTGTGTATTTAAGTTGCCGGAGCTTACTAGCGAAGCTCTTCATGAGATGACAGCTCTTCATGAGTCTAATAGTCAGCTTAACGATGAAATAGTGGTCGGTTTTTTATTTTGAACGGTGAGGGCTAATTTTAATCGCAGAATATAATAAGGTACGAGAATCTTTAGTTAAGAAACTTACGTAAATATTAAAATTTGTTTAAAATTTTTATCAAATTACAAATCAAACTTTTTCGTTTTAAACTTATTGTACTCGTACCTAATCCCCATCTAATCCCTGACGATAATTGTAACGCATGACTTAAAAATTGTATTTAATGTTTTAATATTGTAAAAATGAATTAATAAGCTATTACTATAACTACCGTAAATTAATCTTAAAACTAATCTCTGAAATTCAGTCTCAACATTTTATTAATTATTACATTAAAATTGATTGTTTCTTAATGGCTGCTGTGAAATTTAGTTTGTGGAAAGTGATTACGCTCAGTCAAAAGGAAGCGTTAAAACATTTTATAACGTTAAATAATATAATATCATCACGTCCCTATTACCAAAATTTTGTCCAATACGTTTATTCTCCACGTAACAACATTATATTCGACGAAATAATAGGCTCCTATATTTGTATTAATTTCTATTACATGGGTCTAATTAAGGTAAGTCCTCTCCATGTACCGTGTCGAGTATCCAAAAAATGTTTTTCTTCTAAAGGTAATTCATTAAACAAACGATATACCAGCTCTATCAATAAACACAAAAAGTAATACGCCAAAGTGAACTTTATTATTATTGGGGTACAGTTGAAAGATACAGATACTAGCGTTTTGCAATCAAACTAACAACTAATGTAATTTAGTTTACGCGAGTTCGTACACAAAGCCGTTGTAAACAACAGGTATATGGACTTTGTATATTAACATGTTAATTTATAATTCTGTTTCGGGTTGGTTCAGTGGTCAGATGTGCGATGCAAAATAAAAGGTGCCAGATTCTAATGCAATAGGGATGAAAATTGAATGATAAGCACGATATTGCAATGTTATGTATGTAATATGGACTTTGGAATGCGGTTTGTCTCATAAAACTTGGCCATAATGATGCAAAATGTTAAATATTGCGCTGTCAAAAATACTTATTATTTCGATAGCGAAAAGTAAAAATTTTTAAGAACGCAAAATTTTAATTAAGATTATTAAAACATCGAACTCAATACCTACTTGTAACGTCGCAAAGTATCATTCGAGTATTATAACTGTTCTACTTACAATGAACGAACATAGATCGAAGCTGATGAGTTTTTCAAACCTTCAAATACATGCTCTTGAACAGAAATTTCGAAACACTTAATAAAAGTTTAATAATTATTTATAGCAAATAAACTTTCTTCTGTGTAAAGTGGGTTTCCTGCGTCACTGGTGAAACCTTGATTGATTTGGCTCATACTCGAAAACTTGAAAAGCAACTGGTCATGCCATACAATTTTAACGCAGTAAAAATAACCGTTTTTCTTTCTGGGTACAAAATAGCGAGTATCTTGTAATTTTAGTTACTAAAAGTACTTGTATTTTATATATTTTAGCGAAATTCCCTTAGTATACAGAATTTTTCGAAATATTTCATCTCGAGTTGAGCCTGTCGATTTATCCGTATTACTGCATCGATTTCATGACAAATTTATGGAGTCCCCAATGTTAGGGTAGGAAACATCGGTGGCTTATCGTTATCAACTCCCCCTTATTACATCATAAATACTCGTTTATGACTGGAGGGCCTAAATATCGCGAAATCCAAACGTTTTATGACTACATGTGCTTACAGAAGCGATTTCGTTGTGATTGAAATTTGACGAGGTTTTTTTTATAATTTTACAGGTTGAATTGGACATGGTGGAAGGGACGGGATATTTGCGTGTCTTTTTTCTTTTTTTGTGTCTCTTCTACCGCTCCAAGTGTCTTTTGGGTTCGTCTCTTGTCACTTGGTTACCTCAGCATCCGGCCCATTCCTTCACATTTATATGTGAAAGAATAGAGAGGATGTTGCAGTTCTTCTTCGATCTTCCTGTCAATCTACGCCCATCCACATCCTTACTTTCATATCCTCCTCTATCTATATGACATTCATTAACAATACTCAAGTATACATACCACTCCAATATAATGCTTTTTATCTTTTCAGCCTTCAAAATCGGATGCTGATTTTCAATGACACCATTCGATCTATAAAGAGGCCAACTAAGCGCAATTACGTAATTACTTGGGTTTAAAGAAGAATTTATTTCTCATACAAACACGGGGTTTACTTATAATGAGATATACAATTTTCTTTGTTAGTATTTAGATGTATCTGGTACCGTACTGGAGGTCTAAGTTAGAGTAATAATAAAACATATTCTTAGAGCTATATATTTTATATAGTGACAAAAACTTATAACTTTACGAAAATAATAGAAAACTAAACAACAAAAACAGCTTATCTACTGTTAGATTTAGGTTACTTTTTTGTTTTCGCGAGGAGATAAGCTGTTTTTGTTGTTTAGTTTTCTTAGAGCTTACTTTTTAAAAAAATTTGGTACTGCAAAGTTTCAAGTCATCCGGTAGGTTATTAAACAACTGTACTCCCTCAAAAAGTATCGTTTTTTTTCCATAATTAGTGCGTGCGGAAGAAAGTAGGAATTTATTTGTGTTTCTCAGATTATATTTCGTCTCTCTTTTATGAAACACGATATCAGATTGGATGGAATCAGTGCTAATATTTTTCACTAACAGACAGGTGCAGTGTGTATATATTTGTTTTAAATTGAATAGTTTTGTCTTTAGGTACAATTGCTTTGTTGAAGTGTAATAATTGAAATTAAACAATATTTAAATCATTTTGTTTTGAAGTATTTGTAGGGGTTCAAATGAATGAATTGCTTATCTATTTGTGTTTGCTATAAGAACTACCTATAAACATATCTATAGATTTTTTATAATAATTTTATAGGGTTTGACCGGTTAATAAGCCAGGTTATGGCTTCACGGAGAGTTTAGAGATGTGGTCTAAGATGGAACACACAAACTCAAACTGAACTTCTTTTGCGTTGACTTGAAAATACTCAAATTGTATTTTTTTCAAAAAACACGGAGAGCGAAGAATTACTCAGAGGCATAATTTAACCACCCTGGATTGACCCACCTTGATTTGTTTAAATTCCGGATTTGTTGGTCTATCCCCAGAGCCCTATATGGCAGTGGATTGTCCTTGTCCTACCTACATACATCATTAGAGATTACCACGTGACGTCCACGTAAATGCTTCGTACATTAACGAACTACGTAAGCCCGCAGCTTATCATCGGCCCGGATAGATTATGCCCAGGTGTATTACGATGTGACGTTGACACAATAATGGCTTGACAATTTTATCGTTAGCAGCTTGACTGGCAGTTATTTTGTTACTTGAATAGCCAGTCAGTTTTACCCTCAGAGTAAACAGAACTGGAGTAGCCTTTGTCTAACATTCCCCTCTGCAAAATGCACAAGCATCGGATGCTTGCACGTTTAATAAAACTAGTTGAGCCGCCATTTTGACAGCCATAACATTGTAAACGTTGCGGCGAACAGAGCTCCCGCAAAAATGCCTGCCTGTGCTGTTTTTTGTTGTAAAAAAAAAATAGAAAACATCGAGAATGCTAAAAGATGGTGTCACCTTTTATTTGTAATTATAATTCTTAAGATTTCATGATTATTTACTTCATTATTTCATGTTTAGAATTCTACGATTTCAAATTTCGAACGCTATTCTCGTGGGGAGTGCGGCTGTGACGTTGTCAAAACGCACACCCCACGTGACTATTTTAAGCGTGTGTGTGCGTGAAATTTAAATTTGTGTGTCGAATTATGCATGTGTGCATTTGTAAGAACGGCTGGCTTTGAGTGTAGTGGTAACCTCCCCCCCCCGCAAGAAATGGCAGAATTTTTTTTTTGAGAAATTGACTAATGGCTACTCCAGTTCTGTTTACTCTGAGGTTTTACCGAATAAAATGTACGCTGATTAATCAGTTCATTATTGTTGGCGGTTGGTACCGGTCGATATTGCAACTGTTTCTACCTACCAATGCGCATTGGTCCAGCGCAGTGTGGTGGTGTAATAGTCCTTACTCCTCGTGTGCTTCTTCAGTAGTAAAAAATTAGTCGCGTAGTGTTTAGTGCGCTTTGGCTTTCGATCGAAACAAAACAACCTTCGTCATGGTCAGGCCGTGGATGGGTGACCAAAACTTTATGATCTCAAGCTCCTCTGTGCTTCGGAAGGCACATTAAGCCGTTCCCGGTCTCTATTGCAACTGTTTATACCCAACAACCCGCATTGGGCCAGCATGGTGGTGTTACGGCCCATACTCCTGTGTTTCTCTATGAGGAAGCCCTGTGCACAGCAGTGGGACGTATATAGGCTGAGGATGTCGCAATAAATCTTCATTCAACCACACGTAAATATTTAATATAATAACATTAATAAGGCTGGTAACTAATACGAATTAAATACTAAGTAGCTACACGTGCTTCAAAATAAATTAGCCTTTTTTATGACGGGAATTCATTTACGACCGACCTAACCCATCGCTGCACTCTGGTAGGAGTAGGCGTGTGGACTTCCTTCTCGATTTAGCCATTAAACCCCTTCCGCGGGAGCCACGCCAAATACTATATTCCAGAAAAAGAATCACAATCACAGCCATGAGGATAAGGCATGAGAATGACCCCTAATTACAAGCTATATGTTGGTCTGCCCTGCAACAGGCAGCCCCGTCTATCTCAAAGATAAGTATACTTGTACGCGTTTATTTCGGTCTGCAAGATGCACTCGTCCATGCTTTAATTTCGAAGTAGGTTTCTAGGGCAATTAACAAGTCATTCCGTCAGCGACGAGTAATGTTTTATCGCTGTATACTAAAATTATTTTTGATGACTTGCAAAGTTACAACAGATGTAAAAACTTGTCGGTTTTTATTGGAGTTCTGAAAAATTCAACAATTTCATCCATGAATGCAAAACCAGGCAGTGTAGTAATCAGATTATGAAATTTCACTTCCTCATACAGATTTATCTAAAAAGGTGTAGATTACTATTCTATACCGTAGGATCATAATATGGATCTTGTAGCATTGATTTTGTGACTTACGCGATTTTGTTCAACAAATTTTGACCTAGAAAAATTACTTGATTTTTGTCAATGGTCTTCTACAAAAAATCAGTTTAAAATACCTGGGATACATAATACGTGCACACCGACAATTTTACCAAACACCAAGGCATGGCTTGATGAGTCTCTTTTAATTACCTGAAAAAGAAAATTGTGAATTAATAAAATAATAAGGTTGCAATATTGTCATGGCAATTTATTCAATACATTATGTCAACAATTAATTCTGGTATAAAATTGTTCGTTCGAGCTATCAGTTATCAGGCAATCGTCCAAAAATGGCGTGGTTAATGAAAGTGTTTAATTTGGAAGTTTCCTTCCTACGTGTTTCTACCGTTTCCTCGCGAAGTGCTCTTGTTCAGCCATTAAAAGTTTTAATTCATATAGGCGCGTCATGCCTGCAGAACTTTAGGCTCGAATTGCAAATGGCGCATTTCTTTGGCAAGGCACGTCTGTCGGGTTTTGAATTACCACATCAAAGTTATTAAAATATATTATAACCAATTTGAATCGTGTGGTAGCGGCTCATTAAAAGAATACTGCCAACCCATATTTAGAACTGTACAACCTTCCAATATCTTATAGCGGCGACGGGCTCACCACTTGACACGCTAAGCACATGTGCACTGCTTGGTGAAGCACGGACTATGGCAGTGGACTGCTGCTGGTGCTTTTGCCTAGTCTCTGAATAATCCTTAGGGAATAATAGTCGTGATTGTACGTATGTATCTTAAATCTATTGTCGTTGTTCCTAAGAACAGATTTCGCTATATCCCAGTTTCCGATTTCTCTCTGACTTGATCATCCTTTATATCCACCGTTGTTATATATACATACAATCAGCAATTTCATAGCAAGACTGTACATTATACAAATTACTTACACAATAAAGGAACGTAAGGTTCAATCGAATTAAGCTATTTAGGGCCGCACAGTGGGCACGTGAGACTAAAGGGCCTGCCACATAGCCACATGTGGCCACATGTGGCCTGCCACATAGCCAGCGAGCATACAAGCGAAACAAATGATCATCAATAATTCGTCTCTTTTCGTATCTCTTCGGTTTACACTAAGAAATGAAGAACTTAATAATAATAATTATCTTCAGACATTCACACCTATCAACTAGCCTCATTTTAAGCAACTAATGCTGCTTGTGTTACGGATTCTAGCTGACGGATAAATATAATAGGTCCTTACCTATGAAATTGGTGTTTTGTATGGAGATTTTGGGGAATTCTGCATTTTACATACTAACATTTTATCAGTTTTCTTCACAACGACCAATCCAGAGATAATAATATTTGGCATGTATCATTAGACAAGCTTCAGCACTATGTGTGTGAACACGCTTGATAAAAATTATTCATCGTTTTTATGTTAATGCAAATCAAATGATGTATTCGGGAGGCAGTTAAAAATAATTATCTTTGTGTCTAATTTTAACACAATTAAACTTACAACAAATTATCAAATTAAATAATACGAGCTCAAATATATGGTATATTTTTAGAAGAGGCAATTATTTTATAAGAATGTTCTAAAACTTAATAGTTACAGACAAATTGCTAAGACAGAATAAAATCACCAATTTCATAGGTAAGGACCCAATATTTAATAGATATGTAGCAGCTACGTCATAGCGCGCTACGATATCAAGAACCCGAGAAATGGTTGATCAGCGAAAAGTACGATAGTGAATAATAACATTGGAGTCAAGATAATACTGGACCTGTAGGCCTTGGATGGGCGCCCAAAACGTTGGTCCCGGTCGCTATTTCATACGTTTCTACCCACCAACCGGCATTGGGCCAGCATAGTGTTAAGGCGCATACTCCTCATGTGTTTCTGCGTACAACCTGTACCTAGCACTGGGTACAGGTTACGTATATAGACTGGGGACGTTTGCGCCCGCCCGCTGACTGTGTCCAGCGCCTAATGCGTGGCAATCACACGCTTGGCCCAGTGACCGGTGACCTACCCCTCTCTTTGAAGTAATCATAGTTAACACGCCCTAATAAACGCAATATCAAACTGTATAATCAGATTTCTAGCGCCTGGTGGCGATAAGATGTATTGTGGAAAATTGGTGAAATGAGTGGTTTTTCTTTTATGCCTGATTTTATACCACAGATAGATTAATACTACAAAATATCTCTCCTAGGATTCGGTAATATAATTTAGATATAGAAACGAAAAAATGTTAGAAACATGCATCACAAACCAACACACACATTAGCAGCGACGTTCCCAACCAGTTGTAAGTTACGACCTTTTTAAACATCTGCGATCATAATTATAGTTTTGACATTTAGGGAAACTGACTTCTTTTTCGTATGGTAATTTTTGTATTTCTATTTCCATATGTGATGGAGATAAATAGATGGAGTGTAAATAAAGATCAGCCTATTACACGCACGAGTACGGGCCTTACCACGAGTATGGGACCAACACGACTTAGCGTTCCTTCCTATAAACGAAGAAACTCGAGATCACAAAGTTTTGGTCACCCATCTCAGGACTGACCATCGCAAAAGTGGCTTTGTTTTCGACATCGAAAGCCAAAGTATACGAACCACAACACCATCACTTTACGGTGTTTTATCTACTGGGCCTAATATAGTACATCAGTTTACAACAGTAATAGAAAATACAAGACTGTATTATAATAGGGGTTAAAGTATGAAATTTTGCTCTCTTAGCATTTTGTCTGTAACTATTACGTAATTTTAATGAAGAGTGATATCACACATATTGCTAAAGCTTGTCTCATGATGCATGCCAAAAATTATTATCTCGGGATTTGTCGTTGTGGAGAAATCCGAAAAAATGTTAGTATGGAAAATGCAGACTTCCCCAAAATACAAAACGGCAATTTCATACTTTAACCCCTAATATTATTTACCGTGGGAGAGCCATGCCTCGGCACGAATAGGCTGGTTCGACCGGAGATACCACGGCCTCACAGAAAACCGGTGTAAAGCAACGCTTGCGTCGTGTTTCACCGAGTGAGTGAGGGTCCGGATGCCCATCCCCTTTAATGGCCTGCAACGCACTTGTGACTCCTTTGGTGTTCTGAGTATCAATGGGTGACGGTAGTTTACCATTTACTATCAGGTGTCCTGTCTTCTCAATTGCTCCCTATCCCAAAAATTTTCAAAAATCATGGAAAAATGTGTTCAAATGGTTACGGGTCAAAATCCGTAAATTCAAAATCCCTAAGGTTCAAATCCCTAAAATCAAAAGACCTAATGGACTTAGGGAATTTGATATGTAAACGTTAAAATATGTATTTGAGCTTCTGTTATTTGTCTCTTGTTGGTCCGGGACACAAAAGGAATGTGCCAAATGCTTTCCTTGCCTAGCATGTCGTAAAAGGCGACTAAGGGCGTGTTGGGTGCTGGGTCTGTGATTGTGTAGGCGATGAGCTAGCCACTTGTTACTACTTTTTCACGATTTTCCATCTGACCAAACCCAATTTTTTGTATGGCTAAATGTGGTCTTAAGGAACTTTGGACTCTACCAACCCCTTCGGGGATTATAGGCGTGATTGTATGTATGTTCTATTAAAAGTGGGAGGAAGTGTGACTAAGGCCCGATTTTTCAATCCTCAGATAAAATTATCCGCCATTTAAAACTATCACTGTCACGTTCTAAAGTCATAAAAAGAAAAGGGACAGAGCTAACATTTGACTGACAGATAGTTTTATCTGAGGATTGAAAAATCGGGCCTTAATGCAGTAGTACATAGATAACTGAATATTGCATCGCATTCCCAAACTAAGGATTTATTCGTATGGTTTAAGATATAGGTATATGTAGATTGGAACACGTACGCAAAGGGATTCCTGGAATACGCTACAAGGTAATTCCATTGAGGGCTTGCGTACAAAATTACAAATTACTTTGGGTCAATACAAGTTATATACTGTTGGACCGCAAACACAACTTTGTAGCCTGTTATCGCTAACTTAGATTTGCTTTGAAAACTATTACAATGATACAGGTTCGGTATGGGTTGTAACGTATAGATAAGAATTTCGGTCTTATATAAAGTATATAGAAATTTACAAACACGGTGGAGTTATACCATTTATTCCAATGAGGATTTAAATGTAATGATTTTTTGGCCCACATATATTCTTAGCGGATCTTATTTTTATACTCAATAGAGTTTTGTTAATGTCTTCGCGTATGCAAGTCTTCGAATTACTCGAAAAATAATTTTTATTTTACAATTTTCTCGATTGTTCGACATTAAAAAAATTCACAATTAAAAAAATATCTAAAAAGCCACGCTCAACTCTTTCGGAACCGACTCAAAAAATTCTGTCAATTTACGTTCCACAAACCCATATCTTTTTCAAGCCAAAACCTCGACTGAACAAACATCTTTAGAGATATAGACGAAGAAATCTTATTCACTACATAACAAGGTTCAATTTTATTAAAGTGGCGCTACCAAGAATCTTGTGAAATAACAAAAGAAAAAATTTTGGTGTCTCCTGCAGAGAAAAGCTCCATTCATCCGTTCGGAAAACTTGAAGAGTAACAATAAGAAATGTTTTTTCTTTGAATTCGTTTCAGACCGTGATTTTTCACTTTGACCCTGTCATTCACAAATGACGTTTGATTTAATATTTTTTCCATACTAAGTTCCATGGTTTTATGTGATTAGTTTACTACAAGAGTATTTAGTTTATACACTTTATTGTGATCGATACAAAAATAAAACAGAAATTGTCCGCAACAATATTTTATACTACCATCAAGTAAGATCAAATACCCTTCCTTTGGTGCAGTGGTTTAGTGGTGGCAAACGCGTTTGTGTCGGATATTTAATAATAGATATTTATTTCTTTGGGATGTTTATGCTTCATTTACTTATAGGAGATACCTACCAAAACACATTTTGTCTTATATCCTTAACATCCCTACACCAAAAATAAAAGTAAAACTCATTTAAAATTTCGTGTCCTTTCTTGTAAATATTGGGTCCTTACCTATGAAGTTGGTGTTTTTATTCTGTCTTAGTATTTGTCTGTAACTATTAAGATTCAGAGTATTCCTAAAAAATAATTACCTCGTCTAAAAATAGACTATGTTTTTGAGCTCTTTTGATTTGTTTTGATAATTTGTTGTAAGTTTAATTGTTAAAATTGGACACGGAGACAACTCTTTTTAAGTGCCTCCCGAATACATAATTTTATTTGCATTAACTTAAAAATGATAAATACTTTTTATGAAGTGTGATATTACACATATTACTAAAGCTTGTCTAATGATACATGCCAAATATTATTATCTCTGGATTTATCGTTGTGAAGAAAACTGATAAAATGTTAGTATGGAAAATGCAGAATTCCCCAAAATCTCCATACAAAACACCAATTTCATAGGTAAGGACCTAATATAACAAGTCTCGGTGCAACACTGCTGGAACAATATTTTTGATATTTCTTTATCTAATTCCTATAGTCAGAAGCGCTATATATCGATGTCAGCAACAATACTATATATCCAGAATATAAAATCCATTTAGTACTTTTAGCAAACAAAGCGTCCATAAACAACACAGTAAAGTGGGTAGAACGAACACCTTAAGGGCTCTTTGCAAGACCATAAACACGTCCTTTCAATATTATTTAGTTGGGAGACCTGAATACCAATGAGAGCCACTAAAGGCTATCGCTTTTGCTGGAAAGACTTTTTCAAGTTCGTTAAGCGATCACTAATTAAAAACATTACATTTATTTATTTTGAGGGAAACAAATAATTGCAACATTACCTAGAGAATACATCGCAAAAATAAATACATAAATCAGTGAAGTTTCCACAGATAATATATAACAGACATAAATTTTTATCTTAAGTAAAACTAAATACTATAACAGAACAACACTAACAACTAAACATCCAACATACATATCCTATTTACATAGGTAATACTAATACTTTATAATTTCTACTGCATCACAAATTAGAAATTAGATATACAAAAAAAAAATCATCGCATTTTTGTATTAAAATATGTTTTTCTGTTAGCGGATCTTATTTTTATACAAATAAAATCGTCTTGTAAAACTCTAAAGAAACTCTCCGATTCGTTCGTTTATTTTGTTAACAACAGAAGATCAACGACAAAGCAAGTTTTAAAGAAAAACTAGGAAAAACGTGTTAGTTTAATTCTGAAATCCTTTCTAACGTGAGGAAGCACGTATCCAGCAATCGAATGAAGTCAGAACGTGCCGTTTTATCTCCTGTCGACTCGTACAGCGGTCAAAGGTCTGGAGAGCTTCAATATTCTGCAAAATGTTCTGTTGACGTTCCAAAGCTCTTGTCATTTTGTTATGGGTTTATGGCATGGATTTAAAACAGAAATTTATTACTTCTTGGCTTGGCTTTATACAGTAGATATTTAGTTCGTTACTATCCTAACCGGTAGCACTGTTCTTTCATAAATTGCCTTACGAATATGCTTATTAAGTGGTTCTCCAAGCCACCAAATATCTCTATCGCACTCGCATTTCGTCGGGTTAGTGCAAATCTGCGTAATTAGCATTGGATATATCCGCGTATCTGACAAATTTAGCCAATTTGATATTTCGCGGCCAATCCACGATAAATAAGAAACTTATTAGGTTTTAACCTTCCCCTGTAAAACTAAATTTATTGCAGATACGCGGACTTAACGTGTGGTAGATTTATTGGATTTGCACTATCCCCGAAGATATCTATATTCTTTAGGTCCTTTTATTTTCAACTCATAATGCATAAATGCATGTATATCCTTTTCGAATTTTTTTCTTTTTATTTTTTAAGGATTTTTATCAAAGATATGCAAGTCCTTCCGTTCTGACTTTGGAGATTCTGACCAAAACGTTCGTCCTTTATCAGATCGATGATATAGTCCTATAGTCCAAATACATTTTTTTTATAAAAATCAATAAACGATATTCAAAACCTTTCAAATCTTCAATCGATATGTCAGTCAACAAACGGCCAGTGATATGTCAGAAAACTCTCGACCTCAAGCAATTACTTCCAGCAATCGTTACTATATTTGATAACAATAGTTTGGAATTGTTTTTCCGCAACATGCATAAATATCAATATTTTAACGTGGCTGTTTCAACATTTTTAGAAATATTGGATTTAATTTCGACCCAATAACAATAAACAATGTTCTTTGTAGATGAATGGTTTGTTAACGGTTTCGTAGTATAGTCAATTCATTTATTCCGTTAAGTTATTTACATACAGGTACTCTTATAAGTTTTTTACATATCATGTTCGGTAAGTAGGTCCTTAATACCCCCAGATGCGGGTTGTAAGTGATCAATTACCGCCCTAGGTTAATAATGTAGCTAGAAACGCCCTAGGGCGGTAAGTAATTAAAAAAAAAACTCTTTAAAAAGTTCGCGTACATCTAACCATCTTACTGGCACTAGACATCATGCATTCAGCCCTATGACAAAAGAGGTCGCTTCGCTATTTTCATCAATTTCATCAATATCGAACGGCGAAGCTAAATTTAGTTCTTGAAAATAAATTTATTTATTCTTGTAATGCCTTTTTTTCCACTTACCTCACAATCGAGATGTAAAGCAGAGTAGTTAGCTCGGGTGTAAGCATCAATTGCACCCTCGAACTATAAGCGCCCTCGCTGCGCTCGTGCGCCTAAATATCTCGGGCTGCAATTGATGCCTTACAGCCCTTGGCTACTAATCTACTATTATGTCTTTTATCACTGGTCCCCTACAAAGATCATAATGCAAAGATCATAATTTGGGCTA
Organism: Parapoynx stratiotata; assembly: GCA_910589355.1. Taxonomy (NCBI): domain Eukaryota; kingdom Metazoa; phylum Arthropoda; class Insecta; order Lepidoptera; family Crambidae; genus Parapoynx; species Parapoynx stratiotata. The sequence continues at coordinate 3,339,806 of OU342458.1, forward strand.
GGTAAATTTTTCTGACCCCTGCTTACTGCCACTCCTGGCTCACAATTTTTCTTAGGTCAGTCAGTGAATTTAGTTACTTTTTTTATATGACCTCCGTGGTCGAGAGGTCTGTATGCCGGTCTCAAGGCGTCGCCATCTCGAGAGGTTCTGGGTTCGATCCCCAGTGGGGGCAAATGTTTGGGTGATGCATTTTCAGGCATTTGTTCTCCAGTCTTGGATGTTTATATATATTTCTATATATTAAGGTTATTTATATGTATTTATCTATTAAATATATTTATCCGTCATCTAGTGTCCGTAACACAAGCAGCATTAGTTGCTTAAAATGGGGCTAGTTGATAGGTGTGAATGTCTGAGGATATTATTATTATTTTTGTAATTTTTTATTTGTCCTCGGCCTTACGACCGGTGTAATGCTATTTATGCTATTATTATTATTATTATTTCGGGGTAATTTCTCAGCTAAAATACTGGTAAATAATATTAATTATTATTATTATTATGAGAGAATGTAAACGGGCAGACGGTTCACTTGATCACCGTCGCCCTTAGACATCTGCCGTACCTGAGGAACTGCAGATGTGTTGCCGGCTTTTGGGAAAAGGTACGCTCATTTCTTGAACGCCTGAAGGTATACGACCTTAAGTCGTTCAAGAAAAGAAATACTGCTGACGACAATTGATTCCATAGTTTAGATGTGCGTGGCAGAAAATGACGCGAAAAACGCTGGGTGGTATATAGTTCTGGAGCGGATTTACTGTTTTTAGCACGGCTAATGACACCTTTTGGTGGTTAGTAAAACTGCGAAAATTATTATTTAAAAATTTATTAACATTGATGCCTTTCTTCATAAAATTACTAACTCCATTCAGTAAAAGTTTTACAATTTTGGTAAACAAAATTTTACATTGTTAATAAAATTTTAAATAAAATGCTCCTGTTCGTATTAAAGTAGCTGATTGCTCTATTACCGTTCATAGAAATTCTATTTACCGAGGACACAGCTTAGATCGCTTGGTTGGTTCTAGAATTAAATAAGGAGTGCAAATATTGGACGAATTGCTATTAGTCCGGAAAACCGCGTCATAATAGCTTGGTAAAGAGTGTCACAGAGTGAGAAGAGACTAGAAAATGCTGAGCTGTGGTAAACTAGGCGGGATTGAGAAATTGGTGTTCTTGTGGAGGTCAGCAAAAGTAGTGTTGTTAAAGAGTTCCTGCGCTATCGCGAGCGTTAAGGGAATAAATAGTGACAGTTAGTATGTCTGGTGTTAATGAAGGAAGGCAACGTTGTATAGGTATCCGGTGATAACCTCAGTTAGGGTCATATACAAGCTTTTAATGTTGCTAGTGCTAGTGACATTATAAAAAAATATTATATACTCGTTCTTACGTACCATCTAGCAACGTGAGCGTCATTACGAGATCTTGTTTAGATTTTTAAGTAAAAGTACATACACGTCATCACGCCTCTTTCCCCGAACAGGTAGGCAGAGGTGTTAAACACCCACATTTCGCCAGATATGTTAGATCATCATGTAACGGTGGCGAGCCTGTTGCCATGCACCGGGCACAATGTGAAGCAAGCGATATTCACAATGACATAAGTTTTATTCAAACTCAGTGGTATTGGTGTTGGTGGTATCGAACCCGCGTTTCCCGCGGCTTTCGAACGAGGAGTGCCCCGTCCGTGCTAACTCGGCTACCGCTGCTTAAAAAGATAAAAGTATACACTAATTATTCAATAATACTACTTTCATACTTACTTTCATGGGTTGACAGGCAGAGATCTCTGTTAGGGATATGTCCGCCCTTACAAACATATGTTAACAACCTGTTTTATGTATGTGTTTTTAAATTGCAATAAAGAGTATATATATTTAATAAGGGGAAAACGGCCGATGACGGCTCCCAAAATGGTGTGTTTCTGTTTCGGTAATAATATGATTAAATAAATTAAAACTGTATGTTTACTAACAGTAGTATATTTTCCCCTACTCAAATAGCTAAGCCATAATATGTTTTTGAAATGAGTTTTGATAATAATATGCAAGTACTGAAACACAAATTAAAATACAGCAGAACAACTCCGCATTCTTTCTGATTATTAAGCAGGATTTTTTTTTTATTACTAAGTCTACATAAACTAAATATAAATTAAATAAGATATGACATCACAAATTTTTGCCATTAGTTTATTCAATGGTATTACCATAATTCATAAAAACATGACGTATGCGTTTGCTGTGCATGTGGGACAGAGTGTTTGTATGTGTGTGTTATTGAAATTCTCCAATTGTTCTTGTTCAGTACAACATTAGTATTGAACATATAAATGAACGAAAAAAAAATTATAAAATATTCAAAGCGCCTGTTTATTTTCGATATTGGCCTGTAAAGCGCATGGATGAACAAAGATTGCATGTAGCTGAAATGCGAATGTTGAGGTGGATGTGGGCGTGTGGGGAGAGGAAGACCAAAGAAAAGATGGATGGATTGTGTGAATGATCATTTGACGAAGATGGGAGTGAGTGTTGACTGGACGAGTAACAGAGGAGAGTGGAAGAAGAAGACATGTTGCGCCGACCCCAAATAGAATTGGGAACAAGAAGAAGATTCAAAGCGCCTGTTTATTTTGCAACAAAGGCGTTTTTGTGGTCCTTCGAGCCGGATATGAACCAGCGACCTATGGATCTACAGTGGATGTGAATGTTCAGTACAAATACGAAACAGTTCCATATTCCTACCAAAATTGTATATTTTCAATGCTTGTCCTCTTTATTGTTTTAATTCGAGCATATTATTCAATACTTCCCCGTATTCTACATGAGTGTATAACGAAGCGCAAATGCACGCTCCATGTGAGCGTTAAGCGTTTCATTCTGTTTTGCAGCTAAAAAATTACACTCATGACTTCCACTCAGTGTGTTCGTTAATTTACCTTCGATAAAAATACTTTCGGAAAATCGTTGCGTACTTCTGCGTTGGCCTCTGGGTTTCGGATTTAATTTGTAACGATTCATGTAAGTATATATATATATACTATTTCATCCTGTGTAGTTTGGTCGATTCTATGTTTTCAACGTGGAAGTAGGTATATAAAATATCAAAGTTTGGTTTATTAAACAACTAAAATAAATTTTTTGTTGTACTTCCGTTGAAGCATCTGCGCAGTTTACTATTTTAAAAAATAATTTTAGTAGCTACGAGTATACATAATATAGGTCGGAATTTTACTGTGTATTATTCCAATGTAAAATAATTGTGATAAAGTCGAGGCAGTACGTGTTTAGAAATAATTTTATAAAAAAAAAGTTATCACTTTATATCATATCATCATCGCGTCTCTATCCCCGAAAGGGTAGGCAGAGGGAAAAAATATCGATTATCGGTTGATTTTATGGTATTAAATTATTGACTTTACGTTTCCGATAAAGCTTCACTTGTCGAACGGCAACATCTTCGACAGCGCACACACTTAAATAAAGAAACGCCGAATACAAATTAATTCAAACTTCATATCGCAATCTTTATCTATCTCCAAAAGCAGGGCGTCTCATTACGCCACGTGGCCGTAGTCTCAGTAAGGCAAACAGCATTAGCTACGTTTGAAAGCTACCCTGAGGCCGGAGACTCGGCACCTGGGATTACGTGTGTCCAGCGGAGCGTGTCGAATACGATCGCCTTAATCGGAGAGCTGTAAGCTAACAATAAGTCTTCGAGCTTCGATTTGGTTTGTGGTTGCGCTGATATGAAATGAAAACTAGAGGAAGGCTCTGAGATTTGATTTTCTGTTTACACAGTTTAAAAGCGATTAATAGTTAAATAGTAACCCGATAAAAATTAGGGCCTGGGTCTCACGAACAAAAAACAAACCTTAAATATGGCACGGACCGTGACGCTATATCATTAGGTGATATAAAATAACATCAGTGCAGTCTAACTTACACCTTATTACTACAGTATAACGTGTGCTTTTGTTTGTCTCAACATCATAGATTTAGTATGTACAAGTTACACATAAGCAGTTTGGACACTTGACAAGAAAATTTAAGACATTGTGTTGGTAAATGTCAAATTTCTTTGTCTCGTAGAACAAACGGGAACGCTATGGCCTCTAACTACTCGCGAAAACATAACATATCTGTCATTCATTTGCTTTCTCTTTTTCTCTTGTACTTCTTTATGTCGTAAGATATAAGTTATGTAATAAATTGAAAATTTTCAAAAGTATTAAAATTTAGAATCTCACTCGCCCAACTTATGTAGGTTGGAATCAAAATGCAATTTAATTAAAATTTTGCAAAATAATTGCCATCAACTATTCTATGGTAGTTACTAAGCGAAATTACAATATTCCGTCCAATACATATTTTAACATTATTTATTTCCATTTTTAAGTCACATTGGACTAATTGTGGCACGTCAGCATGTTGGCGTAATCGAAACGGAACTAACACGCCCATTTTATTTGGGTGTTTATTGAGGCCTTATATTCTCGACCGTTTTTGAGACGCTGACCCGAAATGTAACCTATTTATGATCTAAGGCCTGTATATATATAATATAACTGAAATACATATAAATAAATAAATAAATATCCTCAGACATTCACACCTATCAACTAGTCTAATTTTAAGTAACTAAATGCTGCTTGTGTTACGGATACTAGATGACGGACAAATATTTTTAATAGATAAATACATAAGCACCCAGTTGCAGAAACGAACTTTAAAATTTAATGTCAGCATTATCTCTAATGCTCCATTAAATTTATTTATTGAAGTGTCAAAAGAACACCTTAGCGTAGTTTTACGTTGCACAAAACGACATTAGCACCCTGTCAATGCTAAAGAGACATTAGCTAGAACTGTTTTGTGTTCCAACTTTAAATTTAATGAACTTTAAAGTTTTAACGTCTCATTAACAAATGTCGTCCTTAAAAAATCTTTGTGCAACTGAGTGATAATCATTCAGAATATACATAATATAATACATATATCCAAATATACATATATGGACGTGAAGTCCAATTTACAATTTGTATTGTTTAGTTTTAATAATTTTATACGTTACACCAGATTCTTATATGACAAGTGCTTACTAACCTACAATAAACACCATCATGAATTGCTCATAACCCTGTTTTGATATTAAAATAATGAATCTTCTTATTAATAACACATTGTTACGTATTTTATTCACAACGTAAACATATAACAATACAAATATATTTTATTTCTCGCAACGTGTTTCAGGAAGGAGATATTCACACGTGCTACAATTCGGGTGCATCCGCTCAGCGCTGAGTTAAATACGGTCTAAAGCGCTTTCCGCTTACCGAATTAAACCCAGTTAAGTTCATATTAAATCTAGCGTATTTTTGTAGCGATGCTAAAGTACCGATGTGAAGCGGATTGAGTTTAATAAGGAAGTTTGATTTCCTTTGAATATATGGCGGTATAGAAAGTGAATTGAATATTGCTTTCAGTATTAGGGACGTTTCATAGGTACGCTGGACGCCAGTGCTAACCAACAATGCAAGCGAGATTTCCATACATTTTGACGTAAGGCGCACGCGAGTGGCTGTGAATCGATGTTAGGTATCTATTGTAATTGTAAGCGCGCGCGCGTGGCCAGTGCTGACGGCCAGCCCATCTATGAAACCACCCTTATTTTCATTTTATTAAATGGTATGAAACAAATGAGTTCCTAAGTGTGACTCTGTCCAAGTCTTCAGAATCTGCTTGCATGGCTGTATCCAGGCGCCAAGAGAGTCCGTACACATATCTAAACTCAATCGTAGAACCGTTTCAATACACTAAGATGCTTATTTATCCTACATCCCTTTCTTACAGTGCCTAAGTAGATATCTACGCTCGGGGATCTTCAATATAGGTCTAAAATAGATAGCGAAATTACTTATGTGAGTAAACAGCAAAATACGCCAATTTGATGCTTGTGGACAGTAAGGAACAAAAACGATTGTAATTTTTTTTTACTTATGACAGGTAAGCTCTTGGCCTTTATTTCACCTGATGGTAAGTGACGATAAGGAGCGACGCGAGCTTCACCTCTAAATCCTCTGAACAAAAGAATGAAAGAACATAAACGCTCTACCAAAAAATGCTCAATATTCAAACAAGCAATTTTTCATTCATACCCTCGACCTAGCTACAAATCAATTCGCAGAACTCGTCACGTCCAGTGAACTAGGCATTTATAGACCTGCTTTAATTTTCTCCTGTGCTGAATTCATTCAGACTTTTTACACTTCCGAAAGACCGTGCTCAGAATTCCATCCGAACAAAGGACAGAGCCTGGAAACAGTTAAGGAATTGATGGGGCTATAATCTTTTCAATGGATAAGTGCCTAAAGGAATATGTAATGGGAGCAATTTTAGAGAAAATTAGACTGTAAAGCAAAAGACACAAGGGTAAATTTTAAAAATAACTTGGGGAGACATTCAGACTATTTCAGATTGATTAGAAGATAAAAGCTTGTAAAATTAAATAGCGATTGCCGATTATGAAAAACTAATGCTTCCCAAAATGTCTATATCTGTCTATAACTACTGTTGACTTTGAAAAAGACAACAGTTTTATGTCTCGCGTACAGTGGTGACACTGGTGATCTGGCATACAGGATTCTCCTAGTACGGAGTCTTTTCATAGACTATTTTGTAATAAGTTTTAAGTTCAGTCATACATTATTATTATATTTATTGCTAGGTTTTTTAACTATCCCACGGGAACCCTATAATTTTCCGGAATAAAAAGTAACTCAGATGTTGACCAGGGATATAAGGAATCACCATGCAAAATTTCATTGAAATTGGTCCAGCCATTTCGGAGATGAGCTTGTTCAAACAGACAGACAGAGGGCCACAAAAAAATACAGTTTTATTATAGGTATGTATAGATTTATTCATCTCTATTTTGTGACGGTAAACAGAACCTAAACACTAGTACATAAACTATATGTCGATTTATTTATTACGTCTAAATCGCAAAAATTTATTTATTACGTGCTTGTTCCGGTGGAATAGGCAAGACAATATATACGTACTATTCCGAAAGGGCAGGCAGAGCAGTTAAACACACATCTTGCTTCATAAGTGACAAAATCGCGTCGCAAAATAGCGTTAACAACCACGAGTTGCGAGTTCCGACCAGACTCAACCCATCAATTCAGCGTCACTTTCTGCGGCCGATCGGCTGAATTTAGCCCAGGAATTACCTCCCGCATTCCAGTCACGCCCGCTTGTACGTTTAGGCCGTGGAACTACTCCATTGGGATTCGGTTCTAGCTAACGAACTCGCCTCTTTTGACTAGTGATGCTTCGTATGTTGTAGCCTGATCAACTATTTTTGAAGTGTTAAGTTTGAACGGTATGATTTGTGGATTAGGAACAAAGCCATTTTTACGAAGATTCACTATTGGGACTAATATTGTATTTTAGAGTACCTCTGGTAGGCAACTCTTGCAAGCAAGTCGATAAAAATTACAGCTGATATCGATTGAGAATTTGAGACGTTTGTTCGTTTTTATAAATATTCCTAGTTGAAAATTTCACCAGGTTCGGTTCCTACTAACTTCAATAATTTCTTTTAATAAATATGTTAGGTTACTGTAAAGATCTCATGCAGCTTTATTTTTTGTGAAAATCCATTATACAAAAAAATAATAATACATATGAACTCAAACTCAAAATCATTTAATCCCTTATTAACAATCATTTAAGGCCTTATTAACAATGGAATACGGTTCATATTTGGGGTTCGTAAATACGATCACATATCTTCCTTTCGTGCTCGCCTTAAGTGGCTTCCAATAAGATATCGTAGGAACGTCAGGATACTTTGTGCTCTCTTCTCTATTTTGTTTGATCCCAGCTCTCCCGACTACCTGAAGTCTAAATTTCATTTTCACACTGATGTCAGCAACCGAAATCTCCGATCCTCAAGATTACTTACTCACTCTGTGCCTTCTCAACATTCAGGTTTTATGTCTGACTCATTCACTGGACAAGCGATCGAGCTTTGGAATTCCCTACCCTATTATATTAGAACTGCTACTTCTAAGTTTAGTTTCAGATCAAAAGTCCGTGATTACTTCTCTAACATGTATAATGCTAGTTTATCTGTTTCTACATAACGAATCATCATCTTATTATGTATGTATTTATGTATACTTATATATTATTATTTATTTAACTATATATTAGTTATATATTGCGAATTTATCTAGTGACATGTAATTTTATTTAATATTAAATTTATGCATATGTTAATTTTATTAAGCCGCCACCAGATCTCTGCTTTGCCTGATGGTTGACTGTTAGAGAGCGATATTAGTCGTTAAGTCCGCCATGTGTACATTTTCTTTTTGTAATGGACATGAAAGCTTAAATAAATAAATAAATTTAATCAAATTGGTATCATCAAATACACTTTTGACAAGTCAAAACAAAATAAATTACAATTATCCTAAAATTGAAAATACCACTACTTTTTTCGGGCTGTTCACTACCGGGAGGGCGGGAGGGGAATAAGGCAAAGTCAGTGAACATCGCTAATATATTGCTACATAATCACGATATGTTGTAGTAAATTAATACTGTGTCCACAAAAAAGCATTAACATAAACATAATTGCGGTAGTTTATTTATTTATTATTTAACAATTTATTGTACACACTCAAAAAAAAAATACAATAAGCAATACAAAAGAAGACAGGTAACTGAGTACAAAAGGTAGGGCTTATTCCTAATAGAAATGTCTTCCAACCCACCTGCGAAGGATGCTGAGGAGTAAACTGAGTCGCGTATACTTAACAATATATACATATAAAATAATATATATAAATATATAAAATAAATAATATTATACCGATATATAAATAAGTAACACATAATACATAAATAAAATTATACGGATGTGACAAAAACGATGATCGGGGAACTTAAAATAAATATAAGACAAGTTTCTCTAAAAATAACATGTTTTTCATAATCCTACATTTCACTGCAATCAAAACTACGGTAACTTGTTCCAATCATAATTGCATTCTATTGTACTTCTTATTGTTTAAGCTTCGTATTCTTTCAAAACTATATTTTCCGGTACATTTATCGATAATTTTCCCTGCACTACGTGTACTAATATTTCAAGCGGGATTCGATGGCGTGATAGGCCTGCGTATTGCCCGGTTAATTTGGGACACTGATGTGGAACTGGATAGGCGAGGGTATAAAAGCGAGAGCTGATAAGCTAACATTCAGTATTATTCCCTACGCCATGACGTCATTGTGTCGGGTGCGTTATTGATACAAAATATGACAGAGTTGACGTGGCTTTTCAATATGTATGACAGCTGAATAAACGTGACAGCAATACGCTAGTATTCTAAAAAGGAATAGAGAATCGATATTTTCTAGATCACAATATTTTGCTAAGGATAACAATAAAAATAAGCCTTTAATACAGTTACACAGTTAAAAGGTATTGCCTTATAATACAGTTTCTAAAACCTTTGTGCCTTCAGCTTTCCAAGTAGGTTTCCGTTGAAATGCTCCAATATGTTGAAACTGAGCTTTTTGTTATTTTCTGTAAAAGGATTTGGTGTGTATAAAAAACATCCATCATGCGTGATAATCAGTGGTCATCAACATCATCATCGAAATAAATTTTAGTAACAAAGTAGGTAGGTAAAACCACAACTCATACTCTATTATAAATAAATAAATCCTACAGGTGCCAACAATATTTTTTTATACCACCAGGGTGGCAAACAAGCATACTTTGATGACCTCCGTGGTCGAGTGGTCTGTATGCCGGTCTCAAGGCGTCGCCATCTCGAGAGGTTCTGGGTTCGATCCCCAGTGGGGGCAAATGTTTGGGTGATGAATTTTCAGGCATTTGTTCTCCAGTCTTGGATGTTTGTATATATTTCTATATATTCAGGTTATTTAGACAGAGGAGAATGGAAGAAGAAGACATGTTGTGCCGACCCCACCTAGAGTGGGAAAAGGGCAAGAAGAAGAAGATACGGCCCACAGAGACGGGCAGTGGTCACCTGCAACACCGAGGCCATCACCAGCGCGTTGCCGACCCTTAAACAACCTTTTCACGCCCTTTCCCTATAACAAGCGTTTTTAGTTTCATTGGACTTAAACATCACAAAGAAGCCAATTAAAAAGTAAATTTTAAATATAAGGTCCTTACCTATGAAATTGGTGTTTTGTATGGAGATTTTGGGGAATTCTGCATTTTCCATACTAATTTTTTTTCAGTTTTCTTTACAACAACAAATCCAAAGATATATTTGGCATCTATCATAAGACAAGCTTTAGTAATATGTGTAATATCACACTTCATAAAAATTATTTATCGTTTTTAAGTGAATGCAAATAAAATGATGTATTCGGGAGGCACTTAAAAAGAGTTGTCTCCGTGTCCAATTTTAACACAATTAAACTTACAACAAATTATCAAAACAAATCAAAAGAGCTCAAAAATATAGTCAATTTTTAGACGAGGTAATTATTTTTTAGGAATACTCTGAATCTTAATAGTTAAGGACAAATTGCTAAGACAGAATAAAAACACCAATTTCATAGATAAGGACCCAATATCTAGTGGCACATTGGTTGTGGTAATGTACTCAAAAATGTTTCGTACTCTCATCAAGTCATTTCAACAAATACGATTTCAACGGGAAAACTGCTATGAATAAGAGATAGCACTCTGGATTGAAGACCAAGTTTCTTTGAATGTGGATTATCTTCAACACCACCTCCCAAAGCAGCTGCCTCATACTGCCTGAAGCCTGCTTAACTTCCTACAGGAAGAGAACCAAAAGAAGAAAAATAGAAATAAATATTCTGAGAGAAACTCGTGATAAAAGGATGGTTTCATAGCCACACGCGCGCGTTTATAGCTCAAAATGTATGGAAAAATTGCCGACGCTGTGAGCCAGCGCTTCTATGAAACGTCCTTAATATGACCGTATGACAGAGTGCATCTACTAAAATTAACGTAGTTTTCTATGTATAGGTATGTTTATCCCTCGGAATATAGTAACTCTTATCGCCTTATGAACCTCATCAACACACATGATTCCTTATCACCTCGAGAACACATCGTTGTAAGTAAGATCAAGTGTTCCTGGGAACGGGAAAAATTGAGACCATAAAGCTACCTAAATCCGCCCTCAACTTATGGGAATACTGCGCCTTGAATACAAATAGCAATCGATATTGACTCTTGCTACCTAGGAAATAAGTCTGAAAAGTCACTAAGATCATATACCTGGTAAGGTAATATTCTGTAAAATAAGCCCGCCTTTAACATTTTACGAAGGAGACAGGTAGGTGCCGTATGACAGCCCGAACTGGTAACTAATAGTCGAATTTCCCTAAAATACCGCCTTCCGCAACTGTATATTTCGAGTGAAATACACCGGAATTGAATAGGGTTGCCACTGACGTAACAAATTTTATGTCCCTCCATGGTATAATCCTTATCGACTTGGCCAATAGATTTCATATTTGGACGCAGCTTACGTACAATTTTAAAACGTTATTTTATAACTCGTACAGTACAGGTATACAATTTATATGGAGTTCTTAGTTTCCCAGTACTGTACTTTATTTTGTGAAAACGTGTAATAACATAACTGACTGGTTGGGATCAAAGTACGAATAAATACAAAGATGTAAGACGTAAAAAATTTTTATGTACTTACCTATTATCTTAATATTATAAATTGGATACATGGTGACACGCGTTATTCATGAGACTCGCAAGATAAAAATTTAAATGAAGTTGAAACCTTTCCCATCGTCTTGATTAAATATTTCATTATTCTATAAAACTATATGAAAACGCACTAAGGACCTCATAAACCTAGCATGATGCATTATTATATGGAGGCGGGTCACTAGTCGAAGAGAATACTAATTTACTTCGAGGGTTCAAGATTCATTTAAAAAAATAAAAAAGTGGAACATTCTCTTACTACTCCTGAAAATAATTCAGGGCATGTAAGCGGCTCAAAGCTTTATATTATTATACTATCATTTGCGTATTGCTTTTAAAGGTGTAAGAAAGAAAGAAACGAAGTAACAAAATCGTTCATCATCATCTTCATTTAGTCTACATGAATCCACTGCAGGTCAAAGGCCTCCGCAATCTCCACAATGACCAGTCTTGCGCCGACTGTATTCAGTGAGTTCCCAGATTGTCGGTCCATCTCGTGGGGGGCCTCCCCGACGTGGTACCTCGTTCGACAAAAGCGTTCAGACGACTTAAAATTTCAATGAAAAAGGTTTTACCTTGGTAGAATTTCAATGGTTACCTCTAAAATATTCAACATCAGCACCCTTTATCAAAGGCAGCGATAGCCCTGTTGGGACACTTCGCTGCTGGTGCACAAGGTCACCAACCCGTTACCTGTCTGTACCACAAGTTTGAATAAAAGTGTATGGCCTAATGCATGCCTGGAGCAGGCAACAAATTCGCGTCCATGATATCGTGCCATACTGGGACTTAAGCATATCAAGCGCAATATGGGTTGCAAGGTGTTAACACCTCTACCAACCCTTTTGGGATATATCTTAGCGTGAAGATAATTATGACGATTTTCAAAAGGCATCTATGCTCTGTCCACGCAATTTCAAATATTCATGCATCGAATGAAACGATGTGGTTTTATTACACTCATTGTAGCACAGTATACAAAAAAAATAACTACAGTCATTACAAGTGTGCAAGGAAGGACTTGTCGCAAATAAATAATAGTGATCGCTTTAAAATAGAGCAAAATCAGAGCACAAACTTATAACTATTAATAAGTTTTAATTGGTTTTAATTAATCATAGTTTGCAGTCGCAGTTTAAAATCGATCAAAAATGTACCTACAATACTTTCGTTATTTCTGGCCAATAAGGCTTTACCGAATAATTTATGAATATAAAGTTCGGTAACCCTATCCACCTGTTTATAGGTATGGGCGCTTATCCCGCTCGACGGAGTGGAAGCCCGATAAAAATGGTTCATTGGTGCGCTTACGGCGCTCTCCTTCCTCACTGCGCATGACCTGCGATACAGTGGCTGCGGCAAACTGGGCAAAATCTAATTTATTGATGTGTAATATATCTCATTTTACTCTGAACGGAAATAAATATTATGAAAAAGGAAAGAAATATTCTTTTCTTTTTTACAAAAAAGACATTTAGATTTTGCTAACACGAAAATCTTTCTACGAAGATAACAAATGTTGTTTAAGTCGGCAAGTCGACACTGGACAGTGCTATGAGAACTTAAGGTTAATTTGACGGCCTCCGTGGTCGCGAGTCGATCTGTCTGTACGCCGGTCTCAAGGCGTCACCAAATCGAGAGGTTCCATCACCGTCATCTAGTATCCGTAACACAAGCAGCATTAGTTGCTTAAAATGGGGCTAGTTGATAGGTATGAATGTCATCATGTACTTGTAGAGCTAGCAAATTGTCACAGCCACTTGGCCATATCCCACATGAGCCATGATGAGCCTTTGACCAAAATCGGTGCACAAAAACTGGAAAAATTTGAGAATGGCTTTGCCTAGTTATTGAATGACTCCTTTTAAACTAAATAAATCTAAGAAGTCGATAGTCAAACATCAAACACTGTGGTAAATAGGCCATTTATTTTAGAACGAAATAACGCAATATCCTTAATAATATTCAAAGTATTATGCACACAAAAGCCTGGTTTTTGAATTAAAGTGTGTAAAAGTGGAGTGCATTTATCAAAGCGATTCCGCTCCATCGGACCCTGCCCAGGACCTGCTATTAATCAACGTAATGTGACCAGGGATAATTAATTTTGTGGCGACAATTCAATGACCACCAATTTCGTTAGTAGGACACTTCGGTATCTCATATAAACTTGCAATCTGCAATAGTCTTCTATTATGCTATTTCACGCGATTATCATGGCTAAAGGATATGTATACATCTTCTTCTACGTACATAGAAGGACGTTAGGACCAGCAGGCTGTCTCAAACGGCATTGATTAGTAGGAACTAATTACTAAATATTTACAATAATAATATGCGCTCAACCGCATTGGGCTAGCGTGGTGAAGATTTTATTTAATATTAAAATGACGTATTATATTTTTATTGAACATAAAGGGAAGTTTAAAAGGACGACCGCTATTAATCAACATCCTCATATATGTAATATGGGCCCGTCCATTAATCAACGCACGAGAACACTTTCCTTTTTCAAACATTCTTCTTTAGAAATTTTATATTATACATATAACATTTATATTTAGCACTCATTAATTATACCAGCGACTTCATACGCAGTAAAGTAGTAAAATTCTCTTCTTCCTGTTTATGTCCAACGCCTAGTGCGATCGGCACAACATGTCTTTTTTTCCCATTGCCCTCCACTTCCACTTCTTTTCTTTTTATTCTTGCCCCTTTCCCACTCTAGGTGGGGTCGGCCCAACATGTCTTCTTCTTCCATTCTCCTCTGTCACTCGTCAGCTCAGCATCCACTTCTTTTATTCCTATATCATTCTTCACGCATTCAATCCATCGCTTCTTTGGTCTTCCTCTCACTCTAGGTCCGTCCACATCCGTGCTCAGCATCCTTCTTGTAATGTGACATTCATCGCTCCTCATCACATGTCCATACCACGCTAACCTAATCTTTTCTGTCACTGGCGCTACTTTTAAACTTCCTCTAATATACTCATTCCTGATCTTGTCCATTCTTGTGACTCCAGACATCCATCGCAACATTCGCATCTCTGCTGAGTTCACTTCCACTTCTTTTATTCTCATATCATTCTTCACGCATTCAATCCATCGCTTCTTTGGTCTTCCTCTCACTCTAGGTCCGTCCACATCCATGCTCAGCAGCCTTATTGTAATGTGACATTCATCCCTCCTCATCACATGTCCATACCTCGCTAACCTATTGCTCCTTATCTTTTCTGTCACTGGCGCTACTTTCAAACTTCCTCTAATATACTCATTCCTGATCTTGTCCATTCTTGTGACTCCACACATCCATCGCCACATTCGCATCTCTGCTGAGCTCACTTACACTTCTTTTATTCTCATATCATTCTTCACGCATACAATCCATCGCTTCTTTGGTCTTCCCAAGTAGACCTTCTAGACCCATCCACATCCGTGAATACTGAAATTAGTGAAGTAGTATAAAATAACGCTAATATTTATTATTAGTAGATGAAAATTGCCTTCAGTTACATGAAATCGTTTATTACTTATTGCGCGGTTGTAGCTTTTGTTAATTAAAACGAAACCCCATTTAACCCTTGAGCAATCAGACAATACAAAACTGTCAAGATTCCATAAACAAAGGCTTTAAAAAATTTCAGCCTGGTAATCTTAGTAAAAAAACCTAGGTCTTACATTAGAAATACATCACACTTGCATGTTGTTCAACCAGCCATTATGCCGAGAGCAGCTTGCTAAGCTTACCTGACACAAACCTGTACTTTACAAGCAATTAAGTAAAGGTGCAACCATTATGCAAACCTAGGAACTCCAGAAATCCTTTGCATGTGTTGTGGTCTTAGCTATAAGCTTAATTATCCTAAATACATTTAAGCTTTACAAAAATAATATTCAAGGTGTATGTTATAAAAGTAAACCGCCTCTCTGGTCTAGTGACACCAGGTGTAGATCGGGAGGTCTGGGGTTCGATTCCCCACGGGGGCAGGAGTTTTTTTGCTCAGTTTGGTTGGTGGTAGGGCTTCTAAGCCCGCCTGGCTATCTACCACCGTGTAACCTAAATCTGTCGCCATAATAGCAATGTTATAAGCATTGTTGTGTTCCGGCACTCAGAGGTAAGATAGCCAGTTCCTCAGTTGTTGAGGATTACAGGTGAAGCTAGTTTCCTTCGGCCTCATCGTCACATACCATCAGGTGAGATGAAGGCCAAGAGCTTACCTGTCATATTAAAAAGTTCAGGATGCTACTGAAAAGATGAAGAGCAATAGGTGATAGGGGCATGTGATGAGGAAGGTTGAATGTAACAGTGCTAAAAAAGAGGGCTTAGTAGGTAAGGATATGGATAGGCTTAGAATGAGAGGAAGATCAAGTTAAGGTGGTTTCATAAGAACGCTGGCTGACAGCGCCGGCCACACGCGTTCTTACAATTACACGGAGCATGTTACATCGTTTCAGTCACTCGCGCGCGTCAAAATGTATGGAAATCTCGCCAGCGCTGGCGGCTAGTCTCTATATCACATCCAGCTTTGGTTTGTGGGTGTAAGGTGCGATGCATGAAGAGCAAAAGTGAATATTGAACAAATAAGTGATCGAGGAGAGTGGAAGAGGTAGTCAACGTTGTGTCGACCCCACCTAAAGTTCAAAAAGGCAGAAAGGCAGAGAGGAAAATCGAGATAATGTTAGAAATGACTGCGACTAGGTACCACTCGACTGGTTCGGTTTTTGTCAAAATTCAATTTAGATGCGTCTTAGCGCATGCTTGTGAATGTAAAAAGCATTTTACATAATTTATATTGGGTCCTTACCTATGAAATTGGTGTTTTTATTCTGTCTTAGCAATTTGTCCATAACTATTATGTTTCAGAACATTTTTATAAAATAATTGCCTCTTCTAAAAATAGACCATATATTTGAACTCGTATTATTTAATTTGATAATTTTTTGTAAGTTTAATTGTGTTAAAATTAGACACAAAGACGATTATTATTAACTGCCTCCCGAATAAATCATTTGATTTGCATTTACATAAAAACGATGAATAATTTTTACCAAGCGTGTTCACACACATATTGCTAAAGCTTGTCTAATGATACATGCCAAATATTATTATCTCTGGATTTGTCATTGTGAAGAAAACTGATAAAATGTTAGTATGTTAAATGCAGACATCCCCAAAATCTCCATACAAAACACCAATTTCATAGGTAAGGACCTAATAGTTAATATTTAACATTTGTGAGAATAAGAAAAGTGTGGTTTAATAGACATGCGCAATAAAGCTACGCAAGGAATATTGCATAATTGGCATTCTTTATCATGAATATGTAGTCTACTTATATTCGAATTTCATTTATATTATAAAATGAAAAAGGCACTTTGAAAATTAAAAGCCGATGAGTGGGAATTCTCTCAAATTACCATTAATTTTAAAACTATCTGTTATAAGCTCTACATATCGAAAACCGCAGCCAATTCATAATATTTCAAATCGTATTATTTCAATGTATGCTTTGTGGCGAGTTATCCTTAATTAATAATTGATCTGATAAAATACCTTAAATCTGATAAATTATTAATAAATTAACATTTTCTGTATTATCTTGATATGTATTGTACATGGTTATAATAGAAAGACAATTTAATTGTATTAAGAGTGTGTAGAGAACATAGATGATGAAGGGTAGAACAATGTACGCCCAAAGTAAGGGGCTTCCCGCGTCACAGACACGCGTCCATTTGCTCTTAAATAGTATATTATCAAGTCACAAGCGAATCGTGTTTTTTTATTTACCAAATTTTTTTTCTTTATTTAAGTTTTTTGGTTTGAATAGTAATATACAACGACCACCTACCAGTACGTAATGAGCATGAAACTGTTGTCAAAATATTGTATGGAAGATACAAGTGTAAGAGTTATTGGCACAAAAGAATGAATTCATCTAGGCACCATCATAAATTCTAAGGTTTAAGAACTGTCTCTTTGAAATGATTACGCAAGGTTAAATCATTTTATGAGAACGGTTATTGCATAGGTGGCCACTACCGGCTACGGATTGTCTGATGTGATATTCAACACCATTCGAGGAATAGACTTGAATACAAGACAAAAACACTCGCTGTCTGATGGTAAGTAGCTACATTGTCTAGAATACCTGATATACTTTTATGACACAGTCTGTGACATAAAAGTATGTCAGGTATTGAGTCAATATTTTATTTTAATGTGAGTCAATATTTTATGTCACTGTCAAGTGACTTAAAATATTGACTCACATTACGTATAACTTTACTATCTGTCACATACATTCAAATAAAAAACTTACCTCGACCTTTTATAACTTACACCATACCGGGATGCCTTACTAATGACTGTGTGTCGAGATTTTTCCCCAAGTCATAAATATGCATTAATAACAGACTACGGCACGTAGACATTAAAATTTTAAGCTTTATTCCTGTTTCTTTATGAAATTACGGATGTAACCTCAACAACTACGTGAAGGTTATATAATAGGTTGGGGAAAAAGTTTCTTCGCATTTTTTAAGAAAATTCAAAACATTTTTTAATATAGTTTATTTACATTTAACTAAAGTATGTAGGTACCATTTTGTTCGATAACTTTTTGCCATCTTGTTGGTAGGGACATGATCCCATTGCTATAGAAATTTTGGGACTTCTGGTCAATATACCGCGACAAGTGGTTTTGGCAGTCCTCTCGTGATGTTAACCTGACACTGCCTAAAGAATTCTGAAGAGACCGAAACAGGTGTAAATCTGAAGGTGCAAGGTCAGGACTATACGGCGGATGCATTAACACCTCCCAGCCAAACTCTCTTAATTTTTGCTGAGTGGCTAAAGATGTGTGAGGTCTAGCGTTATCATGATGAAAAACCACACCCCTTCTGTTGATTAATTCCGGTCGCTTTCTCTCAACTTCTTGCTTTAATCTCATAAGTTGTTCGCAGTAGAGTTCAGACTCGATGGTCCTGCCTGGTGGTAACAGCTCATAATGAATAATGCCCTTCCAATCCCACCACACACACAGCATCACCTTGTTGCGAGTTAACCCGGGTTTCGCCACAGTCTGTGAAGCCTGAACGGCCTTTGACCACGACCTTTTTCGCACGTTCTTGTCGTACGTGATCCACTTTTCATCACCAGTTATCAGCTTCTTCAAAAATGGTTCGGTTTCATTACGTCGTAATAAAGAATCACAAATGAGTACACGGTTCATTAGGTTTCTTTCAGTGAGCTCGTGAGGTACCCAAATGTCGAGCTTTTTTGTGTACCCAGTTTTTTTCAAATGCGCCAAAACTGTTTTGTGGTCAATTCCCAGTTCTTCAGCTACGTCGTAACTACTGACATGCCGATCTTACTCCACTTTTTCAAAAATGGCATCTTTTTTATCTGTAATAGGGCGACCAAAGCGAAGTGCATCTTTGACATCAAAATTTCCGGATTGAAAACGCTTAAACCAAATTTGTGCTACTCTCACAGACACTGCACTAGGTCCATAAACATCGCCAATTTTTTTCGCGGCTTGCGTTGCATTTTTACCTTTTTTGTACTAAAATTTTAAAATGTATCGAATTTCTTCATTAGATTCACTCATCTTGGCGGTACGAAAAACAAATGAAAATCACACATTTTCCTAATTTGAATTTGGAATTATGTTCTTTAAAATTTAAACTTTCAATGATACCAAAACCAGCCAGATACAAATAGTATGGCCAAAGAGATTTTATTACAAGTTTATACATACGATAATGCGAAAAGACTCATTCCCCAACCTAATATATATATAGTATTCTAATTCGTATTATTTGGTTTCATTTGAAATATACAAGTAATGTTTCTTGTATATGATTATGATATTATTAAAGTACATTGCCAAATAATGTGTAAATGGAGAGTGAGCACATGGTAGAGCCTTACTTATTCATATTCATCACATGTACATTTAAAAAATATATATCATATGATGTCTTCAGCATTAGCTAAACGGTAGAAGGCAGATGAGGCAACCAGGGAAAGCTGTCCCTGCCAACAATATTTATTATTTATCTGTCAACCATTTCCAATACGTACCAACGTTAACCATACAAACACGAAAAGCATTCCAAAAACCCAGAATTACTTCTCTAGGCAAATTACTTCACTTTTATCGCCGCCGAAACTTCACCATTTCGCACCAACAAAAGAAGGAACGGGACAATTGGTTTAAAAAATGCATTAAAAATTTTCCGCGTCACAGGACACGCACAAAACTACCCGAAACCCTTTTAACGGCACCTTTTCCTTTTAGTCTATTTTTCCTCTTGTCCAATTCTCCAGACCTTTTAGTTTTCTTGCCGCCTTTCCTGCATTTACATTTCAAACAAAAAACCATCTGCTTAGTATTCTGTGCGAACACTGTTCTATCTTTTTATTTTCATACGATCCGATTATTTTATTTGTATATGCGTGACTGAAAAATAATTCGAATGGCTGCTTCAGCATTGTTATTGCTAGCTGGACAATCAGTCATTTAACAAAATTCATTACTCTTTCTTCTGGCTTCACCGTAAAGAGGTAGGTACCTATGATGAACAAAACATGTAACTATTTACTTTATATACATATCATTACGCCCTTATTCCCGAAGAGGAAAGCAGATAATTTGCAAATAATTTTGGACCCACGACGTTGTAGGGGGTAAGCAATGAGCTTATTGCTTATCCCCTAACGTCGTGGGTCCAGCCGTTACGGGCACTATTGAAAATCCGTTATCCGTAACCACTCTGTAATTCAAACCAGAATTCCAACCATAGATTTAGGATTTTCGCTACGAGAAATCCTAATCAAGTGCAAACCGCCCGAGAGAAAAAGAGAAAGCGAATGAATGACAGATATGTTAAGTGTTCGCGAGAAGTAAGAGTCCATAGCGCCCACGTTTTTTCTACGAGACAAAGAAATTTGACATTAACCAACACAATAACATAAAAATTTTTGTTAATAACATAAAAATAACATAAAAACAACACAATAAAAGGCTTGGAGACATCAAGCCTTTTATGTGTATCTTTTATATTCTATGTCTATGATTCCAACACACACACGGGACAGATGTTACACACCGCTTTATAGATTATTTGCAGTATGAGCACGATATCAATATAGACGATAATAGAAGCATAGAAGTAGGTACCTACTGGCCCCTCTGGTTTCGGGCAAAGGCAAGTCTTATACCTATGATAAGAATCTAGCGACTATAACCTAACCTAGAAAGGGAAGCACTTTAACCTTCATAATCCCACAGCTGGGCACAGGCCTTCTTATATGAATATATCGGCCGTAACACCACCACGCTGGCCCAATGCGGATTGGTGTGTTGCAATATCGACCGGGGCCAACGGCTTTACGTGCCTTCCGAAGCACGGAGGAACTCAAGATCACAAACTTTTGATCACCCATCCCAGGAC
Source organism: Parapoynx stratiotata (assembly GCA_910589355.1). Classification (NCBI taxonomy): domain Eukaryota; kingdom Metazoa; phylum Arthropoda; class Insecta; order Lepidoptera; family Crambidae; genus Parapoynx; species Parapoynx stratiotata. Next base: position 3,361,028 of record OU342458.1, read on the forward strand.
TGACCACGGCAAAAGTAGCTTTGTTTTCGGTATCAAAGGCCAAAACGTATGAACCACTGCACCACCGAGCCCCTCAGCGCCTTTATCTATACTAATATTATAAATGCGAAAGTAACTCTGTCTGTCTGTCTCCTTTTCACGTCAAAACTACTGAACAAATTTAACCGAAATTTGGTACACAGATAATCTAGAACCTGAGAAAGAACATAGGCTACCTTTTATTCCGATATTCTCATGGGAACGGGAACCATGCGGGTGAATGTTAAAAAATTAAAATAACGACTCCCAGAAAAATGAAGGCCCAATGTACGCCACCATAAACTTTGCTTTTAATAATAGAGTAGGAGTAAATTTTCAATTCCGCCAATTGAGGCTACTGTTTCAAATTGAAAATATTTTTCAGTGATGAATAGTCTATTTACTGACGAAGGCTATAGGCTACATCCCATCACACTATGTCAAAGTAACCATTCTACGCGGACAAAGTCGCGGGCAAAAGCTAGCTATAGTATAATAAAAACTTAACTCCATCTAAAAATTTGCATCTTTTCTTAACAATTCTGAAGTTTACAATTCAGACTCTAAATATCTATTATTAAGTTTATTATTCCTACGTAATCAAATCACAACTTAACTTATTCTACTGAGGTCTCGGCCTTGAAACGTGACCGTTTTTAGTAAGAACGTGTTAATTACGATTACAAAAAGAAGGATTACGAGTACTTCGTTACAATACTTGATAAGCAAGGGTTACTTAAAATTTTCATGAAACTGTTTAAGTATTTAACAAATATATTATTGACGACGACCGGCCTAACTCATTGGAAATGTAGGTAAGAGGCATGTACGAGTATACTGTCAGCTGCCATGTGTTCAAAGCGCAATGTTACTTTGTTTACAAAGTTAGTTCTCATGCCTTAAACTAGATGGCGCTAGCGGTCGATTAAAACTCGCTAACGTTGTCGACGTACGATTTACATAGGTCATACCCTTACTTGTTTAAGAGCATATCTTTATATTTATTTTGAACCTTATGATACCCCATGAGTACAGAACAGAGTAATAAAACCACCCAATACAGACCATAGATTAGTCCAAGTCCAACCACATGAGTGGTGATAAGTGGCAGGAAATAAGTATAATTGAGTATTGACCACACGCTTAGTTTTAGCGGTCTTATTAGTTTAGATAATAATTACTGTAATTACTTATTAGCGATATTTATCCGTTATAATAATCGACTTTCAGAATCAGATATCAACTATGTTGATTGATATGCTGGTTGAAAACTCTTACTAAAGAAAACTCGGACGCTGTAGCTTGCGTTTTGTACACATCTACACATCCATATCTATACATATAATAAAACAGTAGAGGTCGAAAGTCTGTACATAAAAGAGGGAAAATACCATAAAAAAATTTTTTAATTTCCTGTTTCTCTGTTCGCACGGGCTAATCTCCAAAATGGCTAGACCGATTCCAATGAAATTTTGCATGGTGATACCTTATATTCCTGGTCAACATCTTAGTTACTTTTTATTCCGGAAAATTAAAGAGTTCCCGTGGGATAGTTAAAAAAACCATAGTAACCGTGGACTTAGCGGACGCGAGCAACAGCTAGTATTATCTTTGTTTATAATAAATGGTGATACAACAAAAATTGTAAAATGAAAATAAAAAATACTACTAAATCCACGAAAAGGCCATACTAACCCTATTAAATGATAATAATAATCATATATTTTCAGACAATTTTACGGTCCATATTGTTAGTAACAATATTCTTAGAACTATGTTAGTAAAATAGGCACTAGGCTTAATTTCTATGTAAGGTTTCATCGGCCCACACAATTTATATGTAAGTCGATGAACCTTTTGTATAACGTTTTGACATTGAAATACAATATGAATGCATGTGTGTAATTGACATTGATTTACATAATTTTATTGAACTTTACTTTTCACTGTGACATTGATGATTGACATGAAAATTTTTCATGACTACTTTTATTATATTCTAACGATTTATCTTCTACAATATTTGCACGCTGACTGTATCAGCAAAATATGTCGGTGTCTCTTTGTGTAACATCTATTGTGACCATATTTAAGCAAATAAAGTTTCATTTCATTTCATTTCATTTCATTATAAGGCAGAGTCCAACGTCCAACCTTTCGCTAATCAATATGTGCAATCAAATGTGCAAGCCAAGTAAGTTAACTAGGCAGAATATTTACGAGTATGTACATTTTTACATAACGGTGAATAAAATCCGGTGGGATGTAATGATATTTATTATATTTTCACGGGTTTTTTACTAACACCAGTAACGTTGTATAATATAATAAAAGCAACATAAAAAGTGCACCAACTACAGTTAATTTTGCTTTACTGAACAGATTTCATGAGCTATGACCGTCAATGTGTAAAACCAGTATGGAAGCCCTAGAAGTTGTTGCGTAGAACAAGGTTAGGAAGCCTGACAGGATCACTTTACGAGATGGGCTTATATCAGGATCAGCGTTACCTAGACTGGCTCAATTGCCAAACCGCCTCCCTGTGTTGATAGGGAGGTCCGGGTTCGATTCCCCATGGGGCAGAAGTTTTTCTGATCGGTTTAGTTGGTAGGGCTTCTAAGCCCGCCTGGCTAGCTACCACCGTCTTACCAAAATTTGTCGCCATAATTACAATGTTATAAGTGTAGTAAAACACACGTATGTTGGTTTGACACTGGTTTATTCATTGGACTGATCTACCCACATGTTGATATTAGCATACCCTACAATAATATACTACATCTCTTCCGTTACAATAAAAATAATAAAAATCATGTGTTTGCATTAACCACATAGTTCTAATAAAAATAAAATTGAACCGTCACCATAGAACAAAGAACAACAAGAACAAAATTATTGTGCTAATCCATAGCCTCAACATATAATTACTTTTTCTAGTAACTTATACAATAACAAATAAGTTTTATTATATATAATTAATGTAATGACCCAAAAATTAAATTAGACAGCATTCGCGCCGTTCTTTCCTTTGACCTTTCTATAGGAATGTTTGGGGGTGACGGTGAAGGTGAAAGCGTGGAATCGTCTACCACTGATGTTGGTGTGTTTTCTAAGCTAGCAGACATCGAACCTGTCTCTCTTTGCGACTCGTCTTCCTTTTCGCGTATTTTTATAGTCTTACGGCGTCGACAGTGTATAGCCGATCTCGCCATCTGCTGCGAGATGTACGTTTTCTCCCTCTTGGTCGGCTGGCATTGGTTTTGACACAATTTGGAGCGCTTAACGAGGTGAGCTCGCGTTCGGCGATACTTGTTTCCGTCCTCATCCTGCACTATATATGATCGTGGCTCCGCCGCGCTGTGTACTATTTCAACCTGTTTTCTATGTCCATTACTCAACAAAGTTGCTTTGTCTCCCACTGATAACTTTGATAAAGGCCGTGTGGTTTTATCGTATTGCTCCTTTACATGTTCTCTTTCATCAATTAGTGCCTTATAATTTTTGTTATTGTCTACTGATTCTTTTAATAATTTCGTAGTTATTGGTAATTTTGTTTGAAGTCGTCTACCCATTAGCATTTGACCTGGAGAATCAATGCCATTACGAGGTGCTGTTCTGTAATTCAACAAGCTCAGATAGAAGTCCTGTCCCGAATCAACACATTTTTTTAACAAATTTTTAACTGTTTGTACAGTTCTTTCGCTCTTTCCGTTCGATTGCGCGTAGTGTGGTGACGACGTAATATGGCGCACTTCCCATTCATTAACGAATTTTTTGAATTCAATCGAGCTGTAAGCTGGACCATTGTCTGTTACCAATTCTGATGGTATACCATGACGCGCAAATTGTGACTTCATAAACTTCACGACCTGTTTAGTGCCGATACCCGACAATTCGCCTACTTCTACAAAGTTAGAAAAATAATCTACTAGTATTACATATTTCTTTTTTCTATATTCAAATATATCCGAGGCCAGCTTTTGCCAAGGCAAGGCAGGCACACTATGCTGCAGCAGCGGCTGACGGCGCGGGCGCGGCGCGTGCAGCGCACACGCCGCGCAGCGCCGCACCGCGCGCTCTACGTCGTCGGCGAGCCCCGGCCAGAACATCACCTCGCGCGCTCGACGCTTACATCTGTCAATGCCTAAATGTCCTTCGTGCACTCGTTTCAACATTTCCTTTCGTAACCCGCGCGGTATGAACACACAGTCACCTTTAAAAATCATATCATCAATACAATGAAGCTGTTCTCTATACGGCCAAAAAACATTGACTGTTTCGATAACATCACGTCTATTTTTCGGCCATCCACATTTTATATATTTCATCAAGCATTTACAGTCACTATCTATTTTTGTTTCTTTTTTGATTAACTCCCTTTTTATCTCACTAAAAGGTATATATTCTATCATAAAACAAGTCTGCATCTCCACTTCCTCTGTCACTTGTTCTTGCATCGATTCATTCAATGGTGCCCGCGATAACGTATCCGCAATGTACATATATTTACCTGGTACATACATCACTTTTATGTCGAATCCTTGCACTCTCATCATCATGCGTTGCAATCGCGCTGGCACCGACACTAAAGGTTTAGTAAAGAGAGCCTCTAACGGTTTGTGATCAGTGTGCACTACTACATCCGATCTCCCATAGATGTATTGCCTAAATCGCTCAACAGCAAACACTATTGCTAACATCTCCTTTTCTATCTGTGCGTACCTAACCTGGGTGTCTGTGAGTGTTAGTGACGCAAACTCGACAGGTCTATTATTCTGCAGAAGCACAGCACCCAAAGCAATGCTACTAGCATCGACTGACAACACAACGGGCGCCTCCGTTGAATATAGTGCTAGCACAGGAGCAGATGCTAGTTTTCCTTTTAATTTTTCTACTGCCTGTGCGTGCTGTGACTCCCAAGCCCACTCAACTTCTTTCTTTAATAGACACCTAAGGACATTGACGCACTCAGAGTAATTTTGAATGAATTTCGATAAATAATTAACCATGCCCAGGAATCTTTCCAAGGACTTTCTATCCGTTGGATGATGCATATCCATAATAGCCTTCACCTTACGATCATCAGCTCTCATTCCGTTCACGTCAAACTTATGACCTAAGTAAGTGATCTCTGACACACCAAACTTACATTTATCGCGATTGAATTTAATGCCTATCATTTGTGCACGTCGCAACAAGAGCTCTAACCTTTTATCATGCTCCTCTCTTGAGCAGCCCCAAACGATGACATCATCAACGAAGGATTCAACTCCTTCCAAGTCTTCTAAGTGCTGTCTAAGCTTTCCATGAAAAACTTCAGGTGCACAACTTATACCATATGGTAACCTCAAGAATTGGTATCTTCCAAAGGGTGTACTGAAGGTACATAAGTCAGCGCTGGCAGTGTCAATTTGTACCATCCAAAATCCGCAGCGCGCATCTAGCACGCTGAAGACGCTGGCGCCGCGCAGCTTGACGGCCAGCTCGGTGACGGTCGGCAGCGAGAACTGCGCGCGCCGCACCGCTCTGTTCAGAGGTCGCGGGTCCAAACACACACGAATGCTGCCATCTTTTTTAGCTACTAACACAATTGCATTAACCCAATCAGTCGGATGTGTAACTTTTCTTACAACACCGAGGCTTTCCATTCTTAACAACTCCGCCAATAACTTATCTTTAAGTCCTAACGGTATTTTTCTAGTAGGAGTCATGACCGGTTGCACATTTTTATCAATTTTAATACTATACAATCCCGGTAATTTACCTAATCCAGTGAACAAATCCGAATATTGATTAATATTTATCATGTCAATGCAATTTACAAGTCCCATTGTCTTGCAACCGGAATAACCTAATATATTTTGACAGTTCAAATTCGTAACTACAAATGGTAAATTATAGTTTATTTTATTAAAAATAAAATGTAAGTTTTTAATACCTATAATAGGCAACCGGTTTCCTGTAAAAGAATGTACTCGTTTAGTGAACGGTTTGAGTTGATCGATTGAAAAGCCTAGGTTTAAAAATTCATTCTTAGAAATAACATTTATCATCGAGCCTGTATCTATTTTAATCATAATGTTTTTACCGTTACATACAATATTTTCAATCCATTCAAACGTTGACTTACTCAGTTTTTTGTCCTCAGTTAAAGTGTTGACATAGAACATTTCTCCGTCATCACTTTCCGTGGAGTTTACACTTAAATTTAACACTTCACGGATCACCTTCTTACGGTCACACACTCGCGAAAAATGCCCTTTTTTATCACAAACAAAACACACTGCATCACACGCCGGACAACGGTTCCCACCGTCACAGCGCCCGCTGCCGCAGCGGCCGCAGCGGGCCGTCGTCGCCGCCGCCGGCGCATCCAGCGCGCCGCGGCCTCCAGCGCCGCCGCGCCGACGCCAGCCCGAGCGGCGCCCGCCGCGTCGAGATACGCCCCCTCGGAATGACCGCGCCGATATAGCATTCACCTGCGTTTCCTCTAATCCAGCATCAATACATAACCCTTCCTCCTTAGATATCTCTGCCGCTTGACATATTTGTATTGTCTTCGATAATGTTAACTCGTCCGTGCGTAATAAACGGTCCCTTACTGTATTATTAGCGATGCCACAAACGATTCTGTCGCGTAGCAAACTATCGTGTAAATCTGCAAATTCACACTGCTGACTCAATGTTCGCAAAGCAGTGACGTACTCGTCGATAGTTTCACGTTCGTCTTGGTTCCTTGTAAAAAATTTAAAACGTCGCACTGTAATATTTGGCTTAGTACAGAAATAATTTTCAAACTTCTGCAAGATGCATTTAATATCATCTTCACTTTCCAGCTCCTCGAATGTGAACGTAGTATATACTTCGTACCCCGCCGGCCCTATGAGGTTAACCAACAAACTGGCCTGTACTTCCTTAGCCTCCTTGCTCACTCCAGACGCCTTTAGAAATACTTCAAATAACCTTCGCCATTTTCTCCATGACTCCGACCGCGTGGCCGGGCCGCCTTCAAGTATTAATTCCGCCGGAGGACGCGCGTGTTCCATATTTTGATGAACGGTGATAAATATTTAAACTCAAATCACACAAATTTTATTTTTGTACTTCGATATTTCGAATAAGACTACGTTTATTAATTTATTTCGATGTACCGCTGTCACCATGTAGTAAAACACACGTATGTTGGTTTGACACTGGTTTATTCATTGGACTGATCTACCCACATGTTGATATTAGCATACCCTACAATAATATACTACAATAAGCATTGTTGTGTTCCGGCATTCAGAGGTTAGATAGCCAGTTCCTCAGTTGTTGAGGACGACAGGTGAAGGTCGCTTTATCGTCACTTACCATCAGGTGAGATGAAGGCCAAATTCTTACCTGTCATATGTAAAAAAAAAACTTCAAACTAGGGTGTGGGAAGTTTTGTTTCAAATAAAATACTTCGCTTTCCGTAAGCTGTGATCTCTTACGTCATTTTATGCAGGAAATCTGCATAAGATTTAACAGTTTCCTGTATAATACCTGAATTATTTGTAGTTTAGCCCGCTATATCGAGAACAAACCTGTCTTCGCCGCGGTCAGGCCTTGAATGGGTGACCAAAACGTTGTAATCTCGAACTCTTCCTTGCTTCGGAAGGCACGTTAAACTGGTGGTATTTCTGGTAGTATTGGGCCAGCGTGGTGTTGTTACGGCCCATACTCCTCATGTATTTCTCCATGAGGAAGGACTGTGTCCAGCAGTGGGACATATTTAGGCTGAGGAAAGGACAGCCCACTGATGATTCTAAAATCTCTACAATTGTTTAGCTAATTAATATAATATCCAAAAATAAGTAAAACTCATAATTATTGAAACAAAAAAATACCATTTTGTAGAAATTGCTTGAAAAGTGAAATAATCAAGATAAAAAAAATCAATTGAATCCGTCTGAATACAGACAGCAATGCAACGATACATAATCGGATTAAACGCGAAATTTAAATAGTCCCACGTATTATATTGGTCAAAGAGAATAAAATTCATGCACCGTTTAATCCGTTGTTCCTTTCGGGATTAAAACTGCAGTAGAGGTATTCAGGAAATTACTGTTGGTAATACTAAAGATTCAATTGAACTTTAATAAGCCTGGACTATGGGGATTAGTAATTTTTATGAGACGATCTCCAGTCTAAGTTTTATTGCCCCGGAGCATACGTTTCAGGCACGTAAAATATTCCTAGACTTGACTGTAATCTTACATACATAAAATAAAACTTTAGAGGTCGAATGTCTGTACATAGAAAAAAAATGCTTAAAACCAAGTCAGTGTGATGTAATAAGAGCGAAAAAAAAATTTTTTTTTTGTTTTTCTGTCCGGGCTAATCTCCGAAATGGCTGGACCCATTTCAATGTAATTTTGCATGGTGATACCTTACATGCCTGGTCAACATCTTAGATACTTTTTATTGCGGAAAATGAAAGGGTTTCCGTGGGGTATTTAAAAAACCAGTAACCGCGGATGAAGTAGCGGGTAACAGCTAGTTATTTATATTTTATAACTTATGTAGAGGGAGGATGGAACCCTTGCAGAGTTTCTTCCTGTATCTTCTCTAGACAAGGTCTCCTGGCAATGAACACAAAGAAAAAAATATAGAGGTGTGAACAAGTAGAATTGTATAATTAATTTGTTTCTTAAATTTAAAATGTTTTGACGCGTTATAAGTGCAACTATTTTTAAACTAATTGATTAAATAAAATTTTGATTTTTTTTTTGTATAGAAATAATATAGTTGAAAATTTCCAGTCTCTCTAGGAGCGGCCTACGGGGCATTCTCTCATACATTTATATATACAACACATAAATTATATAGCAAGCACCTATAAGGGTGTGGCCTATAAGAAATATCTTCCAGCCCACCTGGGACAGGCGATATGACAAATACTTAAAATATATATAAAGAATAATATTAATACATTCTATATAATAAAACACATATTAATGTATAACATTTCTATAAAAATATTTTTTTTTGTCTGTAAAAGTCCCAGCCCAGCACGGGTCCTTCTGTACTCTGTAGCACGGTTATGCTCCAGTATAGACGGCAGAGACCACAGATATACATTAACATAGATGACGCAAATGCATGTACTTCGCGTGTCCGAAAACCCCGACCAAACGTCAGGGTTGGCCGCAGCAAACTAGTCTGCTCGCGTCGGAATAGCTGAAAAAAATAAAGGAAATGCCTCGTTGTATGATAATTGCTGGAGGGGCATCAACGGCATCAGCGGCATCGGTAGTTTTCAATTAGTTTGAATCTCCTGTCTCAAAATTACGGACGTGACGTCACAGTAGACGTTAGAAAGTTGACACGCTTGGTTTCAATACAAATCGTTACACTTGCGATATCTATGTTAATGTATATCTGTGGCAGAGAGCTTAAAGCGTAAAATTACGTCTCATTTCATAGACTTAACCCCGATCAAGTTTACTCCAAGCGGCCAAGCTGCCAGATATATTTCTGTCTCAAAAATTTATGGGGGTAATGCAGTTGGGACGCTTATGGTAATCATTTTTCATCGTAAATGGGCTGATTATTCGGTTAGGTTCAATTCACACGCTATAAACATTAGATCCTTTTCTACGTCTTGATTGTGACGTTATTAATATGTTACTTATTGTTATTGCATTTTTTTAAATCTAAGTATTTTAATAGTTTATCTTTATATTAATAATATGGAAGACAATTTTTATGCAACAGAAGCCGACGTAACCGTTTTTAGAGTTTTTGATTGACTATTGTTGACCTCGCTATACAGTTGGTTTTTCGTAAAATATAGGCTCCACTCGTCTACTCGTTTCTTTAGGGAAAACACATATTTGTGTAAAACCTACGCAATTTAAAACCGCAAATCTAAGACGTAGTAATTGAAAATCCCTTATTCAAGCTACAAAACAACGATAGGTAAACAATAGGTATTCGAAGATACAAGTTCGCATAACAAAGAAACTTTATCTTTACGGCTGGTAATAATTAGAGCTTTTATGCTCGGCACTTGTATACGTCTTTAGTTCATCGCCCGACGTCCTCGCATTAGTACACGAGACACGTCTTCAGCCCTAGGGCACCCTTTGTTGCCCCACCTTTATTGTTTTCTGACGAGATTCTTTGCCTGCGGAATTTTGTGTATTTTTCACAGTATTCTCACCCTTGGAATTTCTAATGTCTAGTGTTTTCATAACATTTTACATACGAAGTCGTTCCAACTCTGGCCTGCGCGCATATAACATTCCGAAAAGTTTTTATGACTTTTTTCTTTTTGTAGAAGATAACCTTATCTAAATTATACTTTGATGCTTTAGGGTGAGATTTCTCGTTCCTATTCTTCACCCTCTCGATAGAACAGCTCCCACCTATGACAATGAATAACTCAAACAAACAACAATGATAAATTTTGAAACACGTAGTTTACAATATATTCCGCTCAGAGTTATTTTCAGTCTTGAGTGGAAGTTTCACTAAAAGCCGACAGTATTATTTATCAAAAACATTTATTTATTTGTTTGCAATCTTTGCGAGTGTGATATCAACGGAAATATAATGAAACGAAAAAACTTTACAATTACGTAATTACATTTATACTCTTATATTATATTAGATTTGACATTTCTAAAAGAATATTACACGAAACTCATACGAAACTTTATGACACTTAATACGCTTCCTAAATGGGTAAAATGTTTCCCAAGCGGGGGTTCCAAGAATCGTTCAAATTTATTTCCAATTTAAATTTCTTCGGCTTTGCAAGACTGTAATTTTCCCACTGGGCGGGACAAGCTATAACAACGGTCTCTAATTAAAATTAAACTTGCTACTATTTTCAATTCGAATAGAATATGTTCGATGAAAAGAACGAATTCTTTCATTTTCTTCGGGATTAGTCGAACCTCGTAGTAATTAAGCATCTTAAAGGAATTTTTTGGTGTAGGTACGTGATTTTGCCTTGATTCGTAGCTACCTGGTACTATGACGAAAAATGATAAAAGTTGCTCCTTCTAGCAAATCTAGCATATATCTTTCTCATCATTGCTACTTCTTTTTATTGCCATTTTCCTACCCTAGGTAGGGTTGGCACAACATGCCATCCTTTTCCACTCAACTCAATATTCACTTCTTTTCTTCTTATATCACACCTTTCACACTCAATCCACCACTTTCTTGGTCTCCCTTCCATTCTCGGTCCATCCACGTCCAAAATAAGCCTCTAGGTATAACATTCATTCTTATCACTGCCCATACTACTCTAACTTCGCTTCTCTTTAACCCGCTTCGGGTAAGCGCAATATGTCTTCTGCCACTCTCTCCTATCACTCACCATTTCGCCACTCCCTTCCTCATCATATCATCATTCAATACAATCCATGCATCTTTTCTTCGGTCATCCTCACTCTCCAAGCACATCAAAATTTTCTATTGACAAAATCATTTTCAATACTTCTTACATGTCTATACCTGTAACGTCTGATGCTGACCTTTTACTTCTAATAGCTTACATTATCATTACGTATAATATATCATACATAGCTCTAAAATATTTTAAGTAACTTCATCGATATTAAAACAGTGCTGAAGTGGCAAGCCGAGCCGCCCCATCGAATCTCAGTCAGCCGTCAGCTGTCTCCTCCATGATTGATCGACCGCGGCGTGCATACTTAATGCCGTTTTCGCATAGAATTTTCGGTGATCGCGATTTTTCTATTCAATATCTTGTTCTTCATGCCAATCACGACTAAACGGTCAATATTAGATTGATAAGAATGATGAACAAAGCATTGTTTTAAAAGGTCCTGTAATGTAGGAAAAAATAATGGTAGTAACTTACTATGGTAGTAGGTAGTATTATGACATCATGGTGATTTTTCGAAATTTTATCTATAACCGAAAAGCAAAAATAAATCCTCTCTCTCTTCGTCATGCTAATTCTATTTGAGGTCGGAGCAAACATGAGACCTTTAGTAACAAAATAAGATCATAAATGTTCATAATGTAGACAGAAGTAAGACCATCCACATCTCGACCACAACACGTGACCGAGCATCATTTCGCTTGGAGATCACCGTCATTTGAAGCAACCAGTTGATCTCCAAGCGCCGTCACGATCAATTGGTAAATTAAATTTCTGTGCAACAGTGGGCAAACCTACAAGATTGTGTAGGTACAGTCCCATTTTGGAATTTGAATTAAATAAAATCCTTTTTTGGAAAAATTCTTTACCGAAACAAGAAAGCATTTTTTTGTATTTCGTTCTACCAAAATTGCCAAAACCATCAAAAACAAACACAAATTTTGTACATGAAGCGTAGATTAAAGTCTACCATACAAATTTTTATCTAATAATAACATATTCAATAATAATAATATGTAATAATGTGCATGTGAATATTCAAACGAGACCTAAATATGAATGTGTGATCATAATTTAGTCCTACTCCGGAAATTGAACCTATAGTTCTCTATTCCTAAGGCAGCAAGTTTGTGCTAAAATACATTCTCATTTGCTACTTGACCTCATTTTGCCGCTATAAGAGCGGGGTGCATCCCTGGTCGTAATTTACACTGACATAGCGTAAATCTTCCGGCAGTTACCGTCCATGATGTTGATGGCTATGTTATGAAGGTTGAAGGTTTCTAAGAGGAAAACTGTTAATAATATACGATGAGGCTCTTTATTGTTATCTGATTTATTCACAACAACTAACAATTGACCAATCATCGAACATAGCACCAAAGGAAAACATTAAAATACACTCATACGAGTCAGAAAAAGACAAACATTGGAATTGCAATTTGCGTCGACATCTGTAAACCGAACAAAACATTGGTCCAAAGTTGCAGAACAATTGCGTGGTATTCCAAGGGATTGTGTTTCCAACTCATTAGTGAGTTCTGTCTAGTTCGGAGTTAGGCCCGGACCCTTCAGCCTTCGAATGACGAACGAGCTTTCATTCAGAGCCTTTTGTACTAATGGATGTTACATACACTCTTCTATTGAAAGATATGAAGATATCTAAAAATTTTTGAGTGATTTTGCAGGAAATTTAAATCTCGAAATAAATTTCCTGCAAGACGCCCTTATATTTTAATTTTCTTTTTTTTTTAAACGCCGAATATAACTATTTCCAAAGATAGTCTACATTACACAAACATAAAAAGAACAAATTTTATGGATGTCCCTTACTTTGCCGAAAAGAGCAACTGTAGGCCGCAGACGCATCGGCCCGATAGTCAAATAACATCGTTAGTTTGACAAAGTCGCACAAGACACAGTATCCAACAAGGGGGTGAAATGGATTGAAAATTACGGCCACGAAGTAGTTGTAACTAAAATTGCGACGGTTCTAAAGATACACAAAAATTTTAGAGATGTACTAAAATAACAAAATAGTCCAACACAAGTAACATTATATGCGTGGCAATTCAAAGAAAGTAAATGAAAATTGACATTTTGTATGAAGCGTAGGCGATTCCGGGCCAAGAACGATATTCTTATATGGATGTCCTTTAAGTACTTTAATAAAAATTATTGTGGAGAAATTTTGTTATCACGGTGTAGCTACTTCTGGCATTCTTATATTCCTAGTTTTTACATATCACAAAAAAAATCCATCCTCCATCCAGGTGCATCCGAATATAGATCTCTAGTTATAAGTAATAACTTAGTCATCAGTCAGTCACCAAGTTCACCTTCTCCATAATGTGTGTATTTGACTATAGACAGTGTAATAAACGAAGTCCCCAGACCAAGTTTTGAAGCCAAAAGACTTGTTGCATACTAATCAATGAGTTCCGATGTCCACTCCCAATCTATCCTGAATAACGAACGCCCCTTGTGCTCTTTATACAAATATTCTGTCTTCATGCATATTCCTGTTAACATTACGTTTATCCGATGCTATAGGTAGTTAACATTTATTCTTCTATTGATCTGACTGAACTGTGGAATGGCCAAGGAATAATTGCAAAGTGGGAAATATTCAACACCTGATTTTCGCCTTATGTGATTAAGGAAGGGCCAGATCGAATCCACCTTAAACCGAAGAGCATGTATGAGGCAAGTAATAAATAAATAATAAATATCCTCAGACATTCACACCTATCAACTAGTCCCATTTTAAGCAACTAAATGCTGCTTGTGTTACGGATACTAGATGACGGACAAATATATTTAATAGACAAATACATATAATTATTGAGAATATACATATTATAATACATATATAATGAACACCCAAGACTGGAGAACAAATGTTTGAAAATTCATCACGCAAACACTTGCCCCTACTGGGGATCGAACCCAGGACCTCTCGAGATGGCGACGCCTTGAGACCGGCGTACAGACCACTCGGCCACGGAGGTCGTCTAATGTGATGAGAGTAGAAGGTGCGAGAGGTGTGTGTCAGGATCGTAGCAAGTGGAAATCTGTACTCTCTACCTACAACCCTACCTACCCAGCGGGAAAGAGGTCTGATTTTACGTATGTAAAAGGTATCAATATGTTACAAATCGATTATGATTCATTTTTTTGTGTTCCGTGTTAGTCCGGGTCAAAAAAGAAAATAGGTACCAACTGATTTTCTTGCCTAGCATGTCGTAAATGGCGACTAAGGGCGTATTGGGTTGTGTGGGTTGTCTGTGATTGTGTAGGCGATGAGCTAGACACTTGTTACTGCTCTTTCACGATTTTTCATCTGACCAAACCCAAGTTTTGAATGGCTAAATGTGGTCTTAAGGAACACAGTGCTCCTTGGACTTTGCCTACCCCTTCGGGGATTACAGGCGTGATTGTATGTATGTAGTCTCCATCTAGGTCCTATTAACTTTTAACCCCAGACGCAAAAAGAGAGGAGTTTTAAGTTTGAAGTGTGTGTGTCTGTCAGTCTGTCTGTGCCATCGTAGCACATTGGGGGAGGCCTATATTCAACAGTGGACGACAATAGGCTGATAGATAGATATGTAGATTATCTTTGGAAATACTTACATTCGGCAATTTAAAAAAAAAACAGAAAATTAAACCACAATGAAACCTATTATTTATTAATCTTAATAAATATTAAGTATTAAGATACTGAAATTCTGTCATAATTTCTCCAAATTCAGATAAATGGTCGAGATTATGCGTTTGTTGTTGCTGTTATAGATTTTAAATAGACTTCAAAAAGGATTGTAGGAGTATTTTTGTAGAAATGGTACAATGTGTTAACATGTTCACAGCCAGTTTAGTCTGTTAACAAATTTTATAGTTCCAGCCGCAAATCAATATCAAATAACAATCAGAGTTCTCTATAAACAATGAAGGAACTTTAGACGTCGGCAACTTGAATTTTCAATATCGCTCGCTGTAAATATTTGGAGCGATATTGCTATTGTTTCGAACTTATTGTGAGTATGAACATTACAGGCAATTTCTATTTTCATATGCTTAGGGAGAATGTTTTTAACTCACATACTTCTTGGAGTTTTTATGAAAATTAAATATAACAAAATTTTGATTCATGCTATGGCATTTAGTTTTTTCTATACGTAATATTGAAAAAGATTATGAAAGTACCCTCAAACCACCGTCACGCCAGGGGCCGTCGCTAGCCAAAAACGCCCGCCGGCCAGATTACAATACATTTTTATGTGTAAGAGCGCACGCGTGGCCGGCGCCTGCCGCCAGCAATGCTCTGAAACCACCCTTAAAATGTTCTTTTGTACGTTTCTAGCAAGACTTCACATTTTCTACAAAAATACAATCCTTTTTGAAGTGTGTTAACAATCTATAACAATAACAACAAACGCATAATCTCGACCATTTATCTGAATGCGGAGAAATTATGTCAGAACTTCAGTACCCAATTATTATGTACGAAATTAAATTCTGTCGAAATGTTCAGCGATTCCATATTTCAGTTAATGTTGATTGTGTTAAGTAAGTGACATGTACGATACTGGATATCGTTTTCCGGAAATCGACTAGTCAGCCGATTTCAGTTTATTACAGTCGGCAACCCTGCATGCAATGAATAAAGGGCTTAATGAAATGTTGGTTAAAGTGTAATAAGTGATTAATAAATAACAATATTTAGATACTATATTATAATATGACGAATTCCACGAAGCACTTATGAATGGCACCTACGCCAATAACCTAATACCTAATACCTATCCTAATAATAATCTTTTAATGTTTTCTTAGTGAAATAACCTTTTATATATAATAATTAAGATTTAGTTCCACGAATAGCACCTGAGGCGTAATTAATCCCATTATACGGCGCCATTCATATTGCTGTATTTAATGAACATTTATGGGTTATACGTGTAAAAAGAAAAAAAAACATATTAAATTAAACATTTAAAAACCCCCGACGAAAAAATTATAAAAACAAATAATCGTTGTCTCGTTGGGGGTCCGCTAAGTACCTAAGTAAGTACTTTGCTATGCCCTTAATTGTTAGGTAGATGTTAGGCGTCAGCTTTTTCGAAAACTGTCGTTGCAGCCAGTTCTCAACATTTTGTAAAAAGTGATGACAACTTATATAGAAGGCGCCAAAGGTAATTGAGTGTGCCAGCATTTAAAATAGTTTTGCTCTCAGAAAAGCTTGCAGATTGTTATTCTGAAATTTTTCTTTCCGACCCCCTTGGGATATCAAATAAATGAGCTGAAAAAAATGCTTACCAACAATTATATTTAATTGATTTTTTATAACCACGCGCGAGCTTATACTATATCAAGTTGTATGGATATCTCGCCGACCACCAGCGTTGCTCTGAAACCACCCCCAGACAAATATGATTACGGCAGAGGTTGGTTCGACTAAATATAAATAAGGTATCGCCTGAATTTTATTTTAGATAAGATCCTGTTTCACGTGAATTTTTCAAAAGATACATTACTGTAATTTGTATGTATACCGAACAGCAAAATTGACAGGGAACGGGCCGAAGGGTAGAACCTGATATTTTGTTTAAGAATGTCGGCTTGTATTAGGTTTCTATTCCGTCTACCAGCCAACTGTGTCTGTGTTATATCCAGTGATCGCAAAAATTTGAGTCAGAATGTGAATATGACTCAAAATTTATTCATGTAATTCATAATATTCATTTATCTTCACTTTAAAATATATTTTGTTATAAAAAGAAATAAACCAAAAAAAAAATGGATTAATATTTTTTTAAATAACTGTTTTTAACAACATAACACATATTGTTATGATCGAAGTTCACAACACAAACCTGTGTATTTATGACCAGGAATCAAAATTAAATATGAAATAAGAAAGAATTAAATTATTAATTGATAAATTTTGGAATAATATCCAAATGAATAATATCACACGTTGTGGTGATCCCACCTAGAGTGGGGCAAGGGTAAGGAGGACAGAGATCCACATTATCATAAGTAATGACGCAAATTTTTGCATTGGCAACATTTTATAACATTTAAAAAAATACGATTTTTCGCCTAGACATGGACTGTTATATTCAAAGTACCATAAAACAAAGAACTACAGCATGGAGTCCTTCAAAAAGGGCGTGAAAAGGTTTTTTAAGGGTCGGCAACGCGCTGGTGATGCCCTCGGTGTTGCAGGCGTCCATAGGCTACGGTGACCACTGCCCATCTGTGTGGGCCGTATGTTTGTTTGCCACCCTGGTAGTATAAAAAAAAAATATAAAAAAAAACTGGAGGAAAATCTTTCTAATTTGCACCAATTCGTTGTAATAATAATACTGTTTTCCTTTCATTGTGAATATTTTTTTAATATTAAAAAAGAAAACATTATTTTAAGTTAATTCGAGTTCAATGTTTACCTATTGTAAGCAGACCAAACGTTTTAACCAACATTCTATTTAAATTTACTTATATTATAATTATTATTGAAGAAATTAGCAGATTAGTGACTGTTTAATATCTGGTAGATACACTATCACACCTCTTTGAATGCTTATCCAAAAATAGACATACTATGAGGGATCACAAATAAGTATTGAAAATAAAGATATTTGAATTGTTAACCCGAGGATTATATGATACTTATGTCCAAGTGCCCAAGGGTATCTTTGACGCTGCTTTACCGAGTCTAAACAAATTCTGTTTTTGTTTTATTTACAAAACAAGGTTAACCCTTCGCCCGGCCTTTGTTTAACTTCTCAAGATATACTTTGACGGGAAAGTGCCGTAAATCAATCCTGCCGACGTGGGGGGAATTGGTTTTTTACGATCTCTTTTCTGGGTCACGACAATATGGAATTACATAAGTTTTTTGTGCCAGGAATATTGTTTAGGATTCACATTCACTATGCGAGCTTGTTGCGAAACATAAAGGTTTGTGGTACTAAAATTAAGCAATAACTTATTATACTCTTAGTACTAGCATGGTGATCAGAATACTTTTGTTTTGATATTCCAAAATATTCGCTATATGAACTTGAGTGTGTAATTAAACATTTGTGTTTTTGGTGCTCCTCTATGCTACGAAAGGAGCCAATAATTATGGTTCCTAGTGCAAACTTTTGTACAGACAGCTTCAGAAGTAGCTTATTACTTTAGTACTGTGTCACATATTTGAAGTACGACTTTTTTCTAGACACATTACGTCATTTGACAAAGTACTTAAATAGTCATCTACTACTGAAGCTGACTGTACCTATAGTTCAAAAAATGCGGTATAAACATTTCCGCTTAAATTCAAATTTCTGCTTTATACGTAATATTTTCCATGTGTATGTTAATAATCCAAGGATACTCGAATATTCTTCTCTATCGTACATAGGATTCCTTCTTTTAAAGAAACTTTTGAAGAACGAAGCGATTACATTTTATATGTGTACTTAGACTTACATTGTGTGTATGTGTAGGTGTATTTGCAATTTGCAGTGATTGTATTGTAAAGTAACTTTAATGTATAAAAATATTGCTACGATCCCAAAAAGAAACTAGAAATGAGAAAGATACAGTCTTGTTACTTTGGCCTAACACAGATTCAATAAAACTGTTACGCCTATCCCCAAGCAGATGTAGACCGGCAAACATGGTTCGGCTTTGGTTGATCTTTGAGTGTTGGTGTCCTAAAGTTTTGGTGCAGATTATCACAGTTTCAGACAAATGCGCTTAGGATAGCGAAAACGTATAATTTTGGCAGCGAAGGTAATGTCAGTGCGGGTCTATATATGATATCTTTAGCACTAAAGTGATGAGCTATTTTCTGATGCTGACACAAAACTCTAACTCTAACTATCTTACCCCTATGATATCCGATATCCTACGCTCTAACTATCTTACCCCTGTGACAGAATTACAGCGGATTTAGTAATTACTGTTTAATTTACCTGTAACAAAAAGACAATATTTAATTAGAACAATAAACATGTAAAGCAACTTAATGCAGACTTAAAGCAAGTTATTTTACTTATAAGGCAAAAAAAATATTCGTAAGATGTTTATTATTAACCTGTGAGAGCAATAATAAGAGACACATATTTCACTGTTAGCAGATAATAAAAGACAGTAATGGCGTCTTTAAAACAATCATCAGAAACTATAAAAATAAAATGCGAAATGCACTTTTCAATTCCAGAAATATATTCCGACGTCTAGTGTTATTTCCTGCGTCAGATAGCTTCGGTGACGTAGTTCACGTTTACCGCCGTCGATTTACGGTTGAGAGGCGCATCTGAGACGGTTTACGTCGGGAAAGTCGTAGATATAAATCTTAGTTCCAGTCTTTAGCTTAGTAGATTATCGACGGTAGTTCGCCTTTAACTCGTAAACGGCACGGTATATCCTTAATAAATTCATAAACATAAACTAGTCATAATCCACACTAATATTTATTATAAATGCGAAAGTAACTCTGTTTGTCTGTCTGTCGGTCTCGCTTTCACGTCCAAATTACTAAACCGTTTTAATCGAAATTTGGTACACAGATAGTGTAGAGCCTGAGAAAGGACATAGGCTACTTTTATCCCGATATTCCCATGGGAACGGCTACCACGCGGTGCGGTTTAAACAGCGGGAAGTCACTAGTTTAGTTGTAAATCACTAGAAAACATAGACTGGTGATGATTTTGAGAAACTCTTTATTAAATTATTTTTCCCAGTCGTAATAAAGACAGTTGTAACAAGATAAGTCCTCTCTAGCATCTATAATTTTATGTTAAGACTGTATTTTTTTTCGTGCCATAGAAAGTTCATCAAATAACTATATAAGTTAAGATGATTTAGTAATGAATAATTTTGTAATGATGCTAGAAAATAGACAAAAAGTTTTAAACGAGTTTTTCAAACTCAGTAATCAAGCGGGGTTGGATCTAGCGACCTCTTGCATGAATGGTGCCTTATTTTTCCAGTCTGCTTTCGGTAAAAAGACTGTGCCAACCGCTTTTCTTGCCTAGCATGTCGTAAAAGGCGACTAAGGGCGTATTGGGTACTGGGTCTGTGATTGTGTAGGCGATGAGCTAGCCACTTGTTACTACTCTTTCACGATTTTTCATCTGACCATACCCAATTTTTGTATGGTCAAATGTGGTCTTAAGGAACACCGTACTCCTTGGTCTCTGTCTATTATACCATTATACCGCGAAGTTTCTAAGCGAACCGATAAAGTATATAAGTGTACTAGCTGTACCTGCGGCGTCGTTCTCGTGACTATTAAATTAACGCCGACAAAGGTATACAAAAAGTTTTTGTGTGTTTGTTATCACGGCATTGTTTTTTTACAAAGTGCTCAACATTACATTCCTACCTCTTATTAGCAAAATGTTGATTGGAAATAGTTAAACTAGAACCTGTTATTATTAAAATACTGAAAATAACATTTCTTGTCAGTATCATCTGCTTAATTGTTGGAATTGTGATAAATAACTGTTGTCGTTATTATACAATTCCGAGAAATTTTTAAATTCGAAAGGAAATTGAATTTGACGGAATATGTCACTTAATACTCGGTCGAGCAAATATTGATAACCACGGTTACACCCGCGGTGTAACCATTATCAGTATCGATTAAAATTCGATTAAAACGGTTGCGGTACCCGTTCCCATGGGAATATCGGGATAAAAAGTAGCCTATGTCCTTTCTCAGGCTCCAGAGTATCTGTGTACCAATTTTAATTGAATCGGTTCAGTTTTGACGTGAAAGCAAGACAGACAGACAGAGTTACTTTCGCATCTATAATATTACTATGGATAAGTAATAGTAGCTTATTACTTGGGACAGAAAAAGAAGACGTTGCTTAATAATAGGTATAGTTATAGGAATAGAGAAATAAAATTATGTATATTAGGTCCTTACCTATGAAATTGGTGTTTTGTATGGAGATTTTGGGAAATTCTGCATTTTCCATACTAACATTTTATCAGTTTTCTTCACAACGACAAATTCAGAGATAATATAATATTTGGCATGTATCATTAGACAAGCTTTAGTAATATGTGTAATATCACACTTCATAAAAAATATTTATCGTTATTAAGTGAAAGCAAATAAAATGATGTATTCGGGAGGCACTTAAAAAGAGTTGTCTCCGTGTCCAATTTTAACACAATTAAACTTACAACAAATTATCAAAACAAATCAAAAGAGCTCAAAAATGTAGTCTATTTTTAGACGAGGTAATTATTTTTTAGGAATACTCTGAATCTTAATAGTTACAGACAAAATACTAAGACAGAATAAAAACAATTTCATAGTTAAGGATCCAATAATTTATTATTTCTTACATAAATGTATAACTGGAAATGTATACTAGACTCGAGGTATCCATTATACAGCACATTCAATTGGAGCGACTTCTAAGCTTAGTTAACTTACAGAACGTCTGACTTCGAATAAGTTTCGCTCAAATTCCGCTGTTTGTCTTTCAAAATATACACGATTCGAGCATGGTATGGTAATAAGGAATGTGCATAATCGCCTACTCGGTTGCATAATGCGATTGTGTTATAGTTTAGAGAATATCTACTCCAATTCCAAGTACAAGTTTCTAGATCTGTCGAAGTTTCTAGAAGTCGAGAGAGACCTTGGTAAAGATCTTACGTTGAATGCTATGCATATATTAAAATTTCGACACATTCAAGTGAAATCCGTTAATCGAGATTAAGCTTCGATGTTTCTGAAATGCTTTGTTATAGAGGTTTTGTAAATTTGCCCTTATAAATTTATAATTCTATACGAATAAAAAATCTAAGGATTTATGTTCTTTTTGTTCCATATTTCAGTCTAACTTATGTAGCCCTGTAATCTATAAACGGCCGATGTGGTTGCCTATATTTCAATGGAAAGAAGATAACAAAGAAAATAGCGGTAAAAGAGCGGAAAAATGCTTGGAAAAATCACTTTTCTCAGACAACAAAAGTTGATAAGGGTTTATCGTTGGATTATAAGTGCGAGCCGAGACCTCTCATCGAGGATTACGTAATTGAAACTAAATCGGTATAAAAAGTTTTTAACATTAACAAAATGGTTTCTTGTAAAATAAAGGACTATATCATGTGTATTTAAAGTTTTAATTAGCAGAAGTTTTTTAAATAGGTTTTTTCCTCCCAAATAGCAATAGCGACAGTCCTAATGGTTGGGCAGGTAAGACTAGCGTGAGTTAGTCCGTAGCGGGGGTTTCGTCGTCGGCATTGCACACGGCGCCTCCACTGCCGGGCGGCGATGGCTCAACTCTCTTGGCCATCGTCGCGCCCCCTCCCAGCACCGGGAGGGGTGATGCCGCGCCCCCCACCTAGGGGGGCTCCGCCGGGGAGGCTGACTGGGTAAACCTTGGGTCCCGGTCTCCTCTCCACTCCGCGGATAGGAGAGTCGCTGTGGTTTTAGTGAGTATGCCCCCTGGTTTCGTCCCAGGGGGAGAGTCTCACAGTATTCGCCCATTCCCCCGATGGGCGTTTCTGCGTAAAGCATTTCCACAGGGTCAAAAAAAAAGCGTGAGTTAGTCGACTTTGAGCCCTATTGGGCCATAGATTGATTGGTAAAAACTGTTAGGACCTTCTTGCACCTTGTTTGAGCTTAACATAGTTGCTAATTTCCCTCAACGATATCTAATAAAAAACTACAAACCTTTTAGCCCAGAAATATGACATCATATCCAAATATAAATTATCATCATGCCATATTGATCGATATATTGGTGGTGGAGCTCGATAGTGTAGTGGTTATTACGCTTTGGCTTTCGACTGAAATCAAAGCTACCTTCGCCATGATCAGGCCGTGGATGGGTGACCAAAACTTTGTGATCTCGAACTCCTCCGTTCTTCGGAAGGCACGCTAAGCCGTTGGTCCCGGTCGCTATTGCGACTTTTTCTACCCATGTAGACCATGCCATGTGCGCCATGTAACGTGTAGTGAAACAACGGTAGTAGGATACAGACTGGCTTCATTTATGCATAGTATATCAGTTGATTCATGTTTTACAAAATACCATCAACAATAATTATTATATTACACCCACCAACCCGCATTGGGCCAGCGTGGTAATGTTACGGCCCATACTCCTCATGTGTTTGTCCATGAGACGTATATAGGCTGAGGACATGCCATATATACCTAAAGGGCTGTGCAGACGTATGTGCATCAATACATGCAATATTAGAAAAATATATGTGTTTAACTATTTATAAAAATCATATTACGCCACAATGACCCTGAAGATACAATTCGCAAATACCCCTGTGGTCAACCAATAAGCACTATTATTATCCAAAATGCATGAACCCATGAAATTCCCCCTCCACATAAACAAGGACTAAAAGGCAATGCGTTCACGCCTTTACGAGGCTCACGTGGTGATTCACAAATAAAAACAAAACGTGAACTCCTTCGAGCACGGTGCAACAGAGCCGGACTGCAACGCCTTAGTTATTTTTGAATAACAATACGGAGAAGTTAGTGGTTCTCTACTTTACGAATTATTTTATTCGTTAATTTACATACAAGACACAAATAAAAAAATATTTTTTTTTTAAATGAGCGTCATTTTTAAGTGCGATCCCCGGAAATCTCAGGACAATCATTAGAGGTCGGATATTCGGATGCATATTTAGCTAAAGTTTATTTTTGGCTAACATGTTATGAAAGCGGCTTCTTAAAATATTTTTATTAAAAATAATGTACTGGTATTTCGGGATTGCATAACTTATCAGATGGATTTTTAGTTAACGTTAAATTGTAACCTAATATCCAAGTGTGTCCTCAATATTCAAAGAGACTTGAATGGTAGGTCACAATTTGATGAAGGGTGTAAGAGAAGTGATGGGTGTTACAAATTTTTTTTTTAAATTATAATAATATTTTTTTAAATTAAACTCGGTTCTCCTTATAAAACCATTACAAAATATTTATTAATTTTCGATAAAAAAAGTGTATTCCACAATAGCTAACATCTTAACTTTAGGTAAATATGCATCCGAATATCCTATTTTTAATGATCATCGACAGCAAGAGCAAGAGTTTGAATATAATTTTGTTTAAACTTTTGGCGGTAACCGCGAACACCGGTGTTCACAGACAATAGATATTTATATTGTGAATCGTTTTCTGACCATTGACTAATTATGTTATTTATTTTAGTACTTTGAACTATAATAATTATATCAATTGAATTCGTCTTATTTTGATATCTAGACAACAGGAATAAATATAATGATAGTCATATATTAAACATAAATCTATGGCCGTCTTGGCTAACAGATTATCTAAAGTATGAAGACAATACCATAATACCTTTGAATTCCTTCGTAAGTTACTAAGGCCCAATTTTTTCAATCCTCAGATAAAATTATCCGCCATTTAAAACTATCACTGTCACTTTCTAAAGTCATAAAAAAAAGGGACAGAGCTAACATTTGGCTGACAGATAGTTTTATCTGAGGATTGAAAAATCGGGCCTAAGGGCCACTTGTAGGAAATTTTAAACCTAGTTTAAATTTTAATTTAGTAATTTTTTGACATGAATGCCATAGTAAAAATGTCAAAAACAGACAAAATAGAGTTTTAAATCTCGACTTATATTTCCTGCAAGACGCCCTAAGAAATTGTATAATAGTATAAAATAAAGACCCTTCCCGGTGTCAGTCTGTACCTACGAATGCTTAGATCTTAACATGAAACTAACAGATTTTGATGCGGGTTTTATAGGTCGAGTAAGTGATTCAAGAGAAAGGTTTATAATGTATAATAATTTAAAGATTTTCTGTACAATATTTTGTATATGAATTTCACCCGTGCAAAGTCAGGGCTACTCGCTTGTATAAATAATTTAATTCCATTCCAATTAAAAATCTCTCGTGAGAGTTCTTGGGAATTGATTGTGAATTTCGAATACAGCTAACATTAAAAAATAATGGAAAGAATTCCTATTAAGATTAAAATAAATGGACAACAATGCTACAGTAAATTGAAAACACTGTATTTACATTATACATTGTTTGTTTTGTAAACAAAACGTTTAATCTCCCATCTCTTGCGCTGTGGCTATATTCGAATACAAGTATTATTCGATAACTACCAATATTACTTGATTGATTTAAAAAGGTTGTTTGCAAGTGCATGAAATGGAAATTTTAAAAAAACCACATTGTTAGTACGAAGCTTATAGCTACCATACAGTGGTATTACAATTATACGAAATATGTGTCATTTCAACCGAGCTGAGAAAGAAGAGCTCCATAATATAACGTAGAGGGAACAAACTTGTCACAAATGATTTACATTTTATCTCAGAATACAGAAAATATACTATGTCACTACATTAAAAAAAGGAAAATCTATAAGTATTATAAAACTGTAGAGGTTGAAAGCGTGATTGTACATAGAAAAAAAAAACTTAAACCAAGTCAGAGGATGTAAAAAGCGGGAAAATACAATTTTCTTTTTTAAATTTTTTTTGATCCTCTGTTTTTTTTACGAACTAATCTCCGAAATGGCTTATATCCCTGGTCAACATCTTAGATACTTTTTATTCCGAAAAATTAAAGGATTGTTAAAATAGTGACAGCGGACGAAGTAGCGGGCAACAGATAATACAGCATAAATAATTAACCATCAATAAAAATAGTATTTTTTACGTCTTATAATTTTAATAACAATTAAAAGTTTGATTTATAACATTTTATATTTTAGGTCTTACACTACATTTTATTATTTCGGATTTCAAATAGTTTACAGTGCTGTAATATTTTTGACAGAAACATAAACATTCTAGGTTTTAAACTATATTTCGCTATTTAAAAAACATTGCTCAGCACTAAATCAACTCAAAATAGTATTCTCCAATCCTCTCCGGAGTTTTATAGAGGTGCACACACAATGATATTTTAAATACGGCCTCAGACAAAAGACATTTCGCGGATATGACTTTCCCTGTCCATAGACAAAGGCCCGTGTATAGCTTCGGTAGTCCCATTTGGGCCTGCCATCCCAAACGGCAGATATCAATAAGGATTCGCCAGAGAAAAAGGTCACAATGGGTAACAGTGGTATCAGGTGTAGGCATGCTACTTGTTACTACTGATTGAAAAAACGCAATTTGAAAATCTGATTCCACACATGTGTCACAGATCTGTCCTTAATTGGATCCCGTATTGTAATAGAAAACTTATTAATGACACGTTCAAAGCGAGAGAGTAATTAAGAAAAAAAATACTCTGTACTTTATTAATTATGAATTTTCTAGTATGCTGGGGGATTCCAGAATTGTTAGTTTATAAAGCCCCCTGTTAATGAAATCAATCAAGAAACTAATATGTAATGGATTGTAAGGAATTTCTGAATCTGGTATGGTCATGAAAAACTGTAAAATAATATTATTATACCAAGTTAGTAAAGACTATTTTCTTCTGAACCTCTACGATAGTCTCCTTTACAAGTTAAGCTACAGGTAATTCGCGTACCTTAAGCCGGCCCTGGCCCGAGTACGGGATCAGGTGCCCAGCACAATGCATGATTAATGCATAGCACATGCTGCAAGCTTTTAACACATACTAATGCGAAACTCGTACCGTTAGCTCTTAGGTGTTAGATAATAGAATTCAATTTTGAAAAAGTTTTTAAAAAATGATTCAGTAAGATTTTGTGTTATTAAGGGAGTGTTTACAATAGTAATAAATGCAATTAAAGATAATCTCAAACCTCAAAGAAGTAGTTTGATTGTCTAGAAGCTCCAAACGCTTTTCCCATGTAGAGAGGCTGATACTAGAAGTAATTAAGAAGAATAAATGCGGTGTATGAATTTAGAAGTTAGATAGAATACAAACATGCAAGTTGTTTGGTTGTCGTTATCTATGAAATGAGGCAATGAGATGAGGCCTACGAGCATCAGTACACTAATGTGAAATGATGAGTACAGACAACACAATAAAAGGGAGGGACTAACATTTGCTTTTGTTTGGTTGTCTTTATCTATGAAATGAGGCAATTAGATGAGGCCTAGGAGCATCAGTACACTAATGTGAAATGATGAGTACAGACAACACAATAAAAGGGAGGGACTAACATTTGCTTTTTATATACTGTAATTTACATCATTAAAATCAATTAATCTACCGAATGAAACAGTTTGTGGTCAACAAATTTTCGAGATACTCATTAAACTTACAACAGTACATAAATACGAATAAAACATAAAATGGTTACCTACAAGATTCATGGTTTAATCCTAAAATACAAATAGGAATATATTTCACAATTAAAAGTCCCAACTGGAAAATTCGTTTCTAATTTCCTAAACAGCAATCTTTGCGTGAATTCAGACCCTTTGTTAATTATTTTCCAGTTAATTATTACTGGTTTTCATAGACCCTGTCCCTTTTCCATCCTTTACCCTTTTCTGAGCTACATACGAGGCTTTAGGCATAATATCACCTTTGAGACCTAAGGTCAAGGTCTACTATATTTGTATATAATAATTAAAATAGTAAAGTTTAGGCTCAGTCCTTTACATACAATTAAATTCACATGAGTTAATTTAGGGTTCAGAAATAAAACGTCAAATATAAGCTTGAAATTCAGTGCTCGTTTACCGATTCATTTTTAAACCCAAATCACCAGGAAAGTTATAAAAAGGTTTGGCTCTAGATTAACCTTAAAAAAACCGGCGCTACCAATAGAGCAATATTTAAGGGTTTTGAGATAATGAATCGGTTTATATAGGTTTGATTCAATCTTATAATAAATAGGTGTAAATAATACGTTTCCGTTTATGGCCCATGGCACTTGTTTACTTCAATTTTACTTTGATTTGATAAATGCAATGAACGGACTAATAAGGGAAGCATGGACACATAAACTAATTGAAACCTGACGTGGGTTTATTATACTGTTGGCAGATTTGGCTTAAACCGGTTTATTTAGGTTCTTGAAACGCTCTTTTCTTAAATACGCTCCGAGTGTAATCTTATAAAACCGCTAAAAACCTTCATTAACCGGTATTTTTGAAACCGGTTGCAAGCCCTGGCTTGAATGTTTGTTTGCTGAATAAAGTCTGGTTTGATCCATTAGAACAAGATTTACAAGATTCTACGAAAAATAAATCAATAATATATAAATTGCTGTTTTTTTTTTAAGAATATGCGAGAATAGAAATATCATCATCACAAGACCGTATCTCGTTTTCCCAGATATTTTTGCTTGCACAGAGAAACCACAAAATATTATAACCACACGATTATGGGTTTATGGATAAGGGACATCAACTTTCCTCACTATGCGAACGTACCTTAATTTCGCCTTTTACTATCCACAACTAAGAAAAGAGTCGTTATAAGTTTTTATAGAAGACGCAAAGTCGCCGAGCCGTTTCTAATAAACACATTCTTAATAGACCTATCAAAAGCGCTTCAAAAACAACCCCGCTCTTCAGAGTCTTATTCGTTGCACAACTAATATAACTTTTAAATATTTTAAATACTTGGATTGCTTTTTATGTAATACCTACTGGTATTCCTAATTAATAATCATACTAGACCTTGCGCGTTACTTCGTTGTAATTGATTTGAGAATTGCATTTTGAGAGGATTATGGGTGATAGTCTGAAAATGAAATGCACGCGAAATATAAAGTGAATAGTTTTCGCATGAAGATTCTAAAAACATACAAATCAAGACTGTTTATTGGCTTGATACAATTTGTTGATGAAGTAATCCTCATCCAGTGTTTTCACACTAAGAAAATCATGATCCAAAAAAACATAATATATTATTTTAGACCTTCCCTATTTCACCAAAACTCATCAAATAATTTTCCCTTCTTTGAGTTAAGGATGACACCCTTCTACAGATGATTGGGCAGTATTGGGCTATATTCTCATACATGTTACGCAAAACGCAAAAATCATAAAGCTTAAAACAACAGTTTCAGTGTGAACAAGCCCGGAGAGTTACGATTCATAAATTTACTGCGGTACCCCAAAATTGCATATGCATCATGCAATTCCAGCCTCAGATAATCCTGTGAGAACCAATAATCCTGCGGCGGAGTAGCGTGAACCATTTGCTCGAAAACCGAGTGCCAGGATTCGTTTAGTATCGGATCACCATGCTTTCTGACAGTGGAGACTCCATGGCTTTGCTTGGTAATTGGACTGATGCTCTTATGTATTTGACGAAACGTAGGTCTACCTATGGACTGTTTTAAGAATAAAGAAAGGCGTCCACTCTTTCTCACGCCGCTCCTCGAAGGTGTAGGCAGAGGTGTTGCTCCTGAAATAATCTTCAGTTTGTTCCAATCAAGATAATATTGCGTGTCAAATTTAAAGGAACAGAATTTTCATTATTTAACGAGTAAGTATATAGTGCAAGTAGTAGAACTAAAGCATACATGAACAACAGAAAAATGCAATATCATTTATTTAGAAATTTCAGGCAATACTCTGCATCTCATAATGTAGTGTTTTTTATATGTGCAAAGTAAACATTACTTACAGTTTCCTCAATATGTTTTCCGATTCTCGAATTTAAACGGTATTTTAATTTCTTTGTGATAATTCATAATAAGCATAACTTTTCAAAGGAATTTCTACTTAAGAATGCAGTCAAACAATGGCACCAAACCGCGGCTGTCACCCACACACGCCTAATTAACTACAAGATGGAGTTGTCTCAAACATAAGTCCTCGTGTTGAGATCTCACATAAGTTCTTGGATTAAATTAACAGAGGACTAATGTGAAATGTGATTAGTTGACAACTGTATAATTGGGGTATGTGCGAGATTGACAAAGAAGTTTATGTAAAACCCATTAGACAATGGTATATGCAATATCATTGCTTTAGACAACAATAAATACATAATCGTCAATGAGGTTTTAAATCAATCAATGATTGTTTAATTGTTAAATAGTAAAATGAACGTTGCTGATTTTTTTCTCTGCTTAAACGTGAATTACAAAGGCACACAAGATAGAAGTCGAAGTATTTAGTTTAAATCAAAGAATTAACCTGCGAAAATTAAGAATAAAAATGAAACTTGTGATTGAAAGAAAAGAGGGTAAAAATATAAATCAGTTGAACTGTTATTGTGACATTACTCAATAAGAAATAAGAGAAAGGGATATCAATTTCCTTGCTAATTTGTACGATGCTGATATCATCAATATAATTTTATTAATTTTATATACATAATTTTATTTTATATACATAAAAAGTTATATGGCCATCTACAAACATTTGTTTGGTAATTAGTGAGTACCATCTTCAAACGTCTGTAAAGTTGGTCACCCTAACCCTTCTCGTATGCAAACCATTTCGTGTTTACACGAAGACACGGACGCGGAATAACTTTTCTTATCTTATTTGTTTTATACAAATTCAGCGCTGTTTGTGGCAAAGCAAATAATAAATAATTGGCATATGGATAACAAGGGGGTGTAATAAGAAACAGATTTAAAATATTCTGTTCTATTCAACTATGAATAAACTGGCAGATAGTTCAACACATGGAAAGTGATCGCCGCTTATCGAAATTTGCATCAGCAGAGCAATTGCATATACGAAACTGCAAATTTATTCCTCCACGAGTTGATTTTCGCCATACCCTTTCTGCATCGGAGCACGTGGGAGTGGAATGCCCTGACAGCGTCAGTATTCGCGATAATATATACGAGTAAGCCACAGTCATTCAAAGGAAGTTCAAAAGGGTATCTTCTGGGAAAGCTCACTCCATCGTAGACCTACCTCTTAGACTCAGATTAGAATAAAATACAGCTTATGGGTAGATTTTTTTTCATTTGATGTAAAATAAAATACCTAGAAGCTGTATTTTATGTAACTTATCTACAAGAGAATTATTCAACGTTTTGTGTTTTCTATTGACAGGCAATAATACCGTTCACCTCTTTGAAGCTATTCTAGCAAAGTTGAACTCTCGAAAGGGCACTGTTATAGCCCAATTAAAAGGAATATCTTAATTGGGTACTACAAAGGAGAAATAAAACGCGAATAGCTCGGAGGAATGAGTTTATTAAACGGAGGTAAATACTCGGTGTTTTACTGAATTTCGACGAACAATATACAGTAAACGATATTAAAATTTAATACGTAATCAACAGAAAACAAATGAAATAAAATGTAGCAATAATTTTTAATTGGGTAAATAATGTGAACTCGATATGTACTTGAAATGAGCGAGCGAAGCGAGCGTACCACGAAAATAGCTGATGAAATCTTCATTAACTTCGAACCACTAGTTACCAAACTCCGGGATTCCAATGCTAAGGCTGACAACTAGGCAACAGACAACAAGAACTGATCATGATTAAACGGAGAATAATAAAACGATCGAATAAAAAAAACTTTGCGAATGATGATAACAGACTATGCGTCCTCAGCCTATATACGTCCCACTGCTGGGACAGGCCTTCCTCATGGAGAAACACACATGAGGAGTATGGGCCGTAACACCAACACGCTGGCCCAATGCGGGTTGGTAGGTAGAAACGGTCACAAATGCGACCGGGACCACGGAGGAGGTCGAGATTACAAAGTCTTGGTCACCCATCCACGGCCTGACCATGGCAAAGGTAGTTTTGTTTTCGATCGAAGCCAAAGCGCACTGATCACTACGCCACCGAGCTCCTATGTACTGTACTATTGACTTTAGCGGTATGAATTTGAGTAAGTGAAGATTTAACTTAACTTACGACCAATATTGAATAATAATTTAATCCAGAACGAGCTTACAAAATGTGGGCTGTGATTAATCCTTTTCAGATATTAAAATACTTTCCGTACGACTACATTATGATCTAGCGACTAAAATACAGAGAGGGCAACTTCAATATATATGTATACAATTCCTAAGAAATGTATGATCAATCATAGGTATTTAGGTTAAGGTTATTTTTTATGACCCTTAAAAATTGTGTCTCTTGAATTTAGACAAAGAGGTTATCTCTTCGTCTAAATTCAGTAGACATTATAATTTTTGTATTCGAAACATTTCAAAGATAAAATGCCGTTCAGTATTAAAAAAAACATTTGCCATCAAATCAAATTTGTCATCAAATCAATTCTTGGAGTAGTATTAGTTTAAAAAGTTTGTAATTGCAAAAATTCGCAAATCGCGAAAAATATGAAGAACGAACAAAAAACGGTCTTCTTATTTTAGCATTATTTTATGAGATAGGGGGCAAACAATAATCACACTGTAAATATGAAGTGACTCACAAAATACACTAAAATAGAAACAAGTACTGTTCACACTATCAAAAACCCACAAACACAAGATGGTAATTACACGTTTTCTCTATTCTTACACTTTCCCTGAAGCTATGAACGATTTCCCGCTATCACGCCCAGAAAACACCCATTTCCTGTCCTACAAAGAGAATCCGAGTTGCATACTCGGGAGAATACAGACAACAGGACCGGCTGGAGATAAAATAGGGTAACTACGCATTCCCCAATGACTAATGTGCGATGCATGAAATTTTGTGCGAACACGCGGTAAATAGACTATCATGGTCGAATGTAGTGAATCTACTTAACTCGTTTATGCTACAGTTTTTTAGGTGGTGTTTTATGTAGTTACATTATATCATACCTTTGTCCAGGTTCAAGATCTACACTTGCCGCGACCTATTCTATTTTATTGACTGTGATATTTACAAATGATTTTTTCTGTATCATTCCTACTTAAATTACATTTTGTAACAATTCTGAATCATTTATGTTATTATATACAAAGTTTCATGAAAATTTTGGAATAATTGAAGGTAATATTCTACCTTATTCGTACAAACAAGGACGAACGAAACGTGATCTATAACTAACGTTTACACAACAGTACTTTGCCCAAACGCGTTCGGGCCGTTGTTTTTCGAACATGCGTGGTAAACCTACACAGTGAACAGGGCCGGCTTGTGATAAAAATAGTATTTGACTAAGATAAAAACGAAGGGTCGGCCCGCGCCGCACTCGAGGGGAATTTGCCTTGTACTTAAAAAAAACTTTCTCCTCTGCTAAATTAGAAAGACTTGACACTGATATAACAAGGAACGGACCGTTTTTGAAATGGAGAATGCGTAAATTGGAACTTTTTACGAATTCATTCCAATTATATTAAAAAACTGTTGTATCTTTGCAAATCTGTCGTATTTCAAGTGCTTAATGATGTCTAATTATAAGTAACAGGTGACATTTTTATGGCTAAACAGATATAGAGTTGGACGAGTAAAAGGCAACAAAATGATAGATGCATTTCCAATGTTGCCCGAAAGCCTTTGCGGAATAGACACAGTGCTATTTAAGTCCCTTTTTCCCAATGGGTACACTACGCCCAATGGAACAATTTCCTTTGTTCGACTATTATCCATGCCTATAATTTCAATATTATTAGGTACTATTATTGGTCTTGCGCAAATCCAAACATATTATAAAATCATATTAACTCAATCAATTTTTTCAATTACTTCAGCTCAAAAACAAAGTCAAAGGCAGATCTCGTGTCACAAAGTTCAAGACGATGTTAAATAGACGACGACGCCTCGAAGGAAACGGTGAAAGCAGATTTCATTTCCTCCTCGTGAATAAGGTGAAAAAATATTTTTGTTTCTGTGTCTAGTCGCTTTGGGAGTAACGAAGAAATATCCGCCAGCCACTCAAACATTTTGCAAAATGTTGCCGCGTAAAATATTGTTCTTGGAATAACAGTCGTGTCAGTACATCGAGGCAACTTCATGCCTATTTGAGGAAACAATGAAAAAGATATGAAACGGAATCAATCATTTTAATTTAAGATTAGCTTTTAAATTTCAATGGTAGTGTTGTATTGTTAGTCTTTTGTGCGGCTACTCGTATACATATTAACTTCCGCGAAGGAAGGAAGGAGATTGTCGTCAATATATTATCATCATCAACCGACATATCCACTGTAATACGTCTCTTTATCTTATTAAACGTCGATCGTTCTGTCTGCTACATGTAACTAATTTCAACTAATGTTAACGGTATCTATGTACTTCCAAAATATAATTATTTGATTCAGGTATTACATGAGATTACATGCGTTTTTTTTGTCACAAAGTTGCCAAGCAAGGAAACTGTTCTCCTGATGGCATGGCTGCTTAGAATACCTACACATTACACATTTTTGGACGGGGCACTCCTCGATCAAGAGTTTGCGGGCCTCGCGGGTTCGGTCCCACCGCCTGTACCATTGAGTTTGAATAAAACTTACGTACAGTTCTTTATGAATGTCGCTTGCCTCACATTGCGTCCGGTGTATGACACAGACTCGTCACCTGTTACATGGGGACTTAACATATCTGGTGATGATATGTTATGTTATTACAGTGTTCCTTACCATCTTATTTCATAAGGTGATAAGTCTTAATAGAACTCAAATTAATTGAAATCTTAGAAATACAGCCATGTCAGTCGCCTGCCGGAACGTGGGCCACACCTCTGCCTACTCCTATAGGAGTACATGCTTAATAATATATTATGTATTGTTGAGGAGCTCGATAGCGTAGTAGTTAAAGCTTTAGCTTTCCATAACAAAACTACCTTGGCCTCGGATGGGTGACCAAAACTGTGTGATTTCCAACTCATCCATGCTTCGACAGGCACGTTAATCCGTTGAGCGTCGCAACTGTTTCTACCCCACCAATTCGGATTAGCCCAGCGTAGGGAGACCTGTGCCCAGCAAGGGTCGTATATAAACTGAAAACGACGACGATAAGTAATTTTATAAAAAATATAAATACAGTAAAAATATATTACAAGCCACCTAAACTAAACCTGAATCCCTACCTGTCCCGACATAGAAGGCACCTAAAGAATATTCAATAGACCCTAACGATGACCGAGTCCAAACGCTGACGGGTATCGAAGTGAACCTTTATAGACTTTTTGTTCAGCATGGCCTGTAAGTGCGTGCTCGAGTTCCACCGTAATATCGCCGAAATGAATAGCCATAATACTTAGTGTTACGTCCCTTCAGTAACATCTGCAGGGCTCCGCCGCATAAATCTACGGACCCTCCGCTTTAAGCTATGGTACAAGTTATAAGAGGTAATATTTTAGGAAGAAACAGCCGTATAAATAATAAATAAAATAAACAATACATGCACCAGATGTCGCTTACGATTCGAGTCTAGCTTGGTAATTCACGTAAATACGATCGTTTTAAAACTCACCGTAGTTTAGAAGTCGTTCGATTGTCGCCCTATTCAAGTTAGGTATTCACATATCTTTCAACCAAACTTCGATAGGGCGATATGTCAATAGGATCGGAACTAAACTATATTTGAACAACTTGTCACTTATTAGCCGAAAAGGATGCAAGTTAAAAACTAGTGTTTTACCAAACGCTATTAATGTTTTTGACTCTAAATATACTGTTTTACGATTTTTTTTTGAAATTCAATAAAACAAACTTACGGTTCGACGACATTGCGATAGAGCGACTTCTAAATCGGTTTGTGTTACGTACGTGAATACGAAAAAGGCTTCAATGACTAAGTCGCTGCGATATCGCTACGGTTTTCATTACGTGAATTGGCCTACTTGCTTAAGACTAATTCCATGGAGGATTTTGTCTCAGCTATACTTCTCACATTGCGATGGTAGCTTTGTTTTCGATATCGGAAGCCAAAGCTAACTAACAACTACGCCACCGAACTCAAGTTAAAAGGCAATTAGTCCAGCATTTTTTTTCCTGTCATCTCACTACATGCAACGCCAATTCCTTTTCATATTCTGTGGACGGATGATTTATGTAAACATGAATTCGTATACCAAAAATTTTTTTCAGTATACGAATTAATATGGACATTCAAATCCTTAAGATTGATGAATCTTCTTAGTTATTGTAATAACTGCAGAGGTGCAATACAAGCATAAGTCCCACCCAATAATCATCTGGTGGGACTTATGCTTATGGTGTGGACAACATTAGAGACGAGCATTCCAGCTTCCTATACAACGGTTTCTCAGTGCAACCATACCACAGGGAAGTATTATTAAAGGGGAAGTATTTAATTGGGCAGCCATTTAATTATTTGGTCAGCAACAAAATGGTCAGCCAAAAAATCATATATTAAACAATTTGGCAGCACATTTGAGTTGCCCAATTAGTTATTCTGCTGAAAAATTAGAAATATCTGCTGCCCATAAGTTGCAGCCCAATTATTTATTTTGCTGACCAATTTAAAAAGATTTGCTGTCCATAAGTTGCTGACCAATTAGTTATTTTAGCTGACCAATTGTATTTTTGGCACCTATAAATAACACCCTCATTTAAGCGTGACTTTTAGTAAATGGCATAATCTACAAACATTTTTAAACTGTGGTAGAGGTGTTACTACAGAAAGGCCTAAAAATGTTTTTTTTATAAAACGGAATATTCATGTCTTTTTTAAGTGTAGAATAGAAATCTCTTTGAGTCAGTAAGCAAAAAGCAGTATTAAAACACTCCAACCCGTAGGACTCCGCGTACTTATGAGTAATTGCAGAAAAAAAGGTAAAAACAAAAGAATGGTCGGAAAAATAAACGAGGCACAAACGAAGAATATGCAAATTGTCCGAGCCAACTCCACGAGGTCCACAGAGTATGGTAATGAAGTGCCGTTGCATTTAGTGTCGTGAAAAAATCCTGGAGTTATTGTCTTTACTTGATGCTTATTAGAATAAGTTGCCAAGACGTGGTAGACCCATAATCTCTGTGAGATTTCATTGCTCTGCGATATGTCTGCGATAAATGCTAAACATGAACTACAAACAAAAATAGTTTTTATGTAGTCCATTTTTAGAATTCCCATACATACATACAACCACAAACATTATCCCCTAAGGGTTAGTCAAAGAATTTCCATGATTTTGAAAATTCTTTATATAAGTCGGAAAAATTGGTTGGCAATTGAGTGGTGATAAATACCATCGAAAACAGAACAATATCTAATTAACTTAGTCTTATTTTCACATTAACTAACTTAGTCTTATTTTCACATTCTATATAATTTTTCGTTATATAGGGCCACTTATTATTAATATTGTGTAATTTGAACCGCAAAGAGATTTATTTGTACGATTGTATGAACTATTATTTTACGTAGAATTCTCAATAGGTTTTCTTATAAAAACACTTCGGTAAAATAGACTAGGGATTTCAATGCAGGAATAAAAATTGTATATTTGTTTGAATATAGATGTGTTAGGTCTGAAAAGTTCAAGTCGATAGATTTCCAAGTAGGTTTCCAAGTTTTCAACTTCAGTTGCAGTCGTGGTGAAAATAAAAAATAAAAGTTTGTAGACATTAGTATGAAAAGAAAATTATTGTTTTTATTTTTTTTCAACATAAATTAGTTTTACCACAATCTCGTCTGGTGGAAAGACTATGCGGTCTGAAGTGGGGCACGCAAGCACAAAAAAAACCTGTTCACTCTTATATCTCTCAATGCATATTTCCTTCTAATAAAAGTCATTTACTGTCAAAAGTGTTCACATATTTTTGGAGTTGACTGTACAGAAACAGAGTAATTACAGTTGCTTAATCACTTTACTCGCAATAATAAAATTTATAGACGTATAAAACGGCCTCTTGATATTGAAAACGGATTAATCGCTCGCATTGAAATTCAACATCAACTTCTGTGAACATCAATAGGCCTTCGACATTAATAATAAGGGGGTGTCACGAACAACTTATGGAGTGGGAGAAGTGTTATTACTTCACAAAGCGATTAAGAAATATTGATTGATCTCATTATTGCATTAAAACTAATTACTTAAGTACACAACAATGACTTTTGATCACCTCTTCACCAACAGATTGCGAGTAATTCGTGATAAAAACAATTAATTTGTAATGTCTTTATATTGGGTCCTTACCTATGAAATTGGGGGTTTTCTCTCTTAGTATTTTGCCTGTAACTATTAAGATTCAGAGTATTCCTAAAAAATAATTACCTCGTCTAAAAATAGACTATATTATTGAGCTCTTTTGATTTGTTTTGATAATTTGTTGTTTTGAAACTCTTTTTAAGTGCCTCTCGAATACATAATTTTATTTGCATTCACTTAAAACGATAAATAATTTTTATGAAGTGTGATATTACACATATTACTAAAGCTTGTCTAATGATACATGCCAAATATTATTATCTCTGGATTTGTCGCTGTGAAGAAAACTGATAAAATGTTAGTATGGAAAATGCAGAATTCCCCAAAATCTCCATACAAAACACCAATTTCATAGGTAAGGACCTAATACAAAAAGAACAGTCAAAGAATTTTATATTTAGTCGTTTACCTCCTTGGTTATAATATGTAGTACGTAATTGTCTCCGGCATAATCGTCATCACCCTCATGAACTGCTGTCCACTGCTGGACATAGGCCTACCTTCACCATATTTATAGAGTAGACGCATACAATTCGGTATTGTGAGGAAAGATAAAGAAGTAAATGACTAAGGCCCGATTTTTCAATCCTCAGATATAACTATCTGTCAGTCAAATGTTAGCTTTGTCCCTTTTCTTTTCATGACTTTAGAAAGTGACAGTGATAGTTTTAAATGGCGGGTAATTTTATCTGAGGATTGAAAAATCGGGCCTATGTTTGTGAAACATTAAGGAAGGAAGTGCTGATCAAACCAGCGCCGAAAGCGGAGCGATAAGGAAATATTATACCAACCACTTAAAGTAGGGCAGAGCGGGGTCAATTGACCATGATTTTGTTTAAATCAGAGTAGGGTCCATTCAAAAAGGAAATGAAAGAAGATTTATTCTTAAATCAGTCATTTATTTATTTAAGCATAAAATAGGAACTACAAACTTAAGCAAATCCGCAGTGAACTATACTAAAAATAATTTATAATAAAAAAAGGCATAAGGCTCAATAGACCCCACAGGCGGGGTTGGTTGAACCACCCAAAGGGGTTACTTGAGCATATGGGTATACAAATCGTTAAACATAATTAAACATTTGACTTATAAAAATATAAACGAAACAAAACTTCTGAGATCCATTGTAGAAATAATAACAAATTAAAATAATCATCTAAATCAAATAACAAGTAGCTTATTAGCTTAGTCACTGTCACAGTTCATGCAAACATAAACTGCACCAGCACTAGTAGCCCTCTCCTCAATTTTGTTATCTTTCGCCGACTTTCTAATACTTTTACCATTAATAACTTCATCTACAGCTCGTTTTATCAATTCTTTACTGTTATTAGCACGATCGGTTTTCCTCTTGTAAGTTCGCATTCTGAAATAAATAAAACATTAAATGTAGACAGATTTAAGCGCAGAATAACTTACTACCTGTCATTAAAAGCATGGCCAGCAATAATTTGGCATAGTTCATAACCACAGCATACATAACACAATATAAACAGTGCTATCAAATATCATAACAAAAGTAGGGGTCACTTGAACATGGATCATTCGACCCCGTCTGTTTTGACTCAAGTGACCCCTTCCCCAAATAATTTTTAATATGTTAAAACACCAAAAAACAGTTGTTAATAGCGAAATTTTGAAATCATACTCATTAACAGTAATTATCATTAATGTAAAATACACTTACTTGATTGCCGTACGATAATATTTAATAACTCTAAATCAAAATCCAGTGGAGCGATGCTATTTTACTTTTGGCGCCAAATATGCAACACTGCGCACTCTCACTCATATCAAACGCCGGCCAGCGACCAAGGCAACGGTGGTTTGCTTCCCTCACCTACCCACTTCGTCTTATGATTGTCGCTCGTATTTATCACGCAGCGTATGGATAGTACTATGGGTGGCGTGGTAGACCCCGCGTCTCAAGTGACCCCGCTCTGCCCTAATTAATTAACAGAATTTACTTGATTTTTTCAAAGATTCTTTTGTCAATGATGTTCTCGCGAAAATGGATCGTTCCGTTCCGTTCCTGACTTCCCACTAAAAATCCCCTTATAAAAATGTGTTATACGGTTGCGAACCGGGCTGTGTCATAGGTTTGAAACTCAGAATATTTTTATTTATTTATCTATATCTGCATCTGAAGATAAAACTCATACATAAGAAACCGATACCATCCTCAGTTTCAAAACCAGTGTATATATAAAGTTTCAAGTAACCGACTATTACTGAAGTTTGTATCAAAATGGCCCCTCCGAAGTAGCATAAACATCGACTTCAACTTAAAATTAAATTTCCAATGCCGATGTAAAGTTGAGAGCGTTAATTGGGTACTTTTCGAACTGACTAATTGATGGGGTCCAGACCACACCAATGGCAAAGTAAAAACATCTTTTACTATAGCAATAAATATCCATTAGCTTAATTATATCGTATCAAGCCTAATTGTTTCAAGTAAAGCCAAATAAGTTTCGTTTCAAGATATAATTTTATCCTTCACAGACGTTTTAATTCAGACGCCATTTTCCATTTCTTAACTCTAATTGAAATTTTACAAGTGATATTTCGTTGATAGGTCAACAATCTTAAGGTTGAGTGATGCAATGCCCTTCAGTAAAAGGTTACAATGTTTCGAATAAGTTAGGTAATATATAGGTATAAAACAGAAAAAATAAATTTAAGAACAAACATAATTTAAGATACCTAATATTATTACTGCTACACCTTTAACCCCAACACGGAAGGCAGAGAGGCTGGAGGACCTTTACTTTCGCCCGATATGATTAATAGACTTTCCTGATGCTTCGGACTTGGGTCAGTCTGTCAAGCGATAACATCTGTACTTGTATTACTAAAATTATGTGGTACAGACTCATTTTCCCGAGTCGGGAACCTAGAAGCATACTAATTTATCTTTTTTACCCATTCAAACACAAATCAATACCATAACTGTACAAAAGCAATGAGTCAAGAATTCTATTCAGAACAGCAACTCTTAACTGGCCAATTTTCGCGTTCACCTCTACATTAGCAAGTTATCAACTGCAAACGCGATTGAATAACATACAGATAAACTGGCAGTGATTCCTGGGTCGGGGACAAGCTGACTTTGTAGACCAGATAGGATATTATTTAGAACTGATAGCGTAGTGCTAAGGTTATCTGAGCCCGATATGCCATTCATAACAAAACGTCATGTATTAAGGAAAAAATATAGTTATTTGTGAATATCACTTGCCTTAAAATGTACCCGGTGCATGGCAAAACTTGCCAACTATAACATACAGACTTTGATGTAGTAAATAAATAAATACCTTCAAACATTCACACCTATAAACTAGCCCCATTTTAAGCAACTAATGCTGCTTGTGTTACGGACACAAGATGACGGATAAATATCTTTAATACATAAATATTTATAAATATCCTAAATATATATAAACATCCAAGACTGGGGACAGAATGCCTGAAAATTCATCACCCAAACCGCGACGCATTGAGACCGGCATACAGACCAGACCACTCGACCACGGAGGTCGTCAATAAAAAGTATTTAATGTTAACCTTAAATTTTATGTCCGCGTTTCTATTTGAGTAGAATATCAAATCTATTCTACATACATTCCTTAAAGTGTGGCCTACAGCGCTGGCGAGATTTTCATATAAATATATGAAAATCTCGCCAGCGCGAGATTTTCATATATTTACGGAACGGAACGCGCGCGCGCGTGTGGCTGTCAAACTCTTGTAAAAGTG
This sequence comes from Parapoynx stratiotata, assembly GCA_910589355.1. Classification (NCBI taxonomy): domain Eukaryota; kingdom Metazoa; phylum Arthropoda; class Insecta; order Lepidoptera; family Crambidae; genus Parapoynx; species Parapoynx stratiotata. The sequence goes on from OU342458.1 coordinate 3,403,167, forward strand.
CGCGCGCGTCGCCAGCGCAGGCGACCAGCCCACTTATGAAACAACTCTCACAGCCACGTGCGTGTTTTTGTCAAAATGTATGGAAATCTCGCGGGCGCTATTTAATTGGCCAGCGTACATATGAAGCGTCCTAAGACCTTCGATAGTCATAAACTCGTATCTGTTGCTGACAAAGATATACCTTAACTTGTAGCACTACTTAAGTAATTGAAAACATTCGATGCAATTAGGACAGTAGTACAGAGCTAATAGAGTTCACATTACCCTGTTACATAATATTTATTACTGAAGTTTCGTCAACCCAAAAGGGACCAAGGCAACGTAGAATAATGAAACGCTTCCTGAAAACAAACATAAAGAGGACCTTAATACATATTCAAACAGTATGTAGGTATATTACTCAATAAACTTTGTAAGGTATAAGAGTTCAAGGAAATGAAAACTCATTATAAAGCGTATTATTATATGTCTAAGGCCTATAATATATATGACAGTTATTTCCCTACCACCGAAAAAGGTAAATGTAATTGCCTGCCACTTTGCAAAGCCGTTAACGTGCTCATCAAGTGAACGAGGGTATTTAGCGAGGTGTTAGGCATTTAGCGAAAGAGGCCAGCTATGATAGTTTTACCTTTCTTGTGATAAGAACTCCTTGGCAGAATACAACTTAACTTTATCGGTTAATTAAATGTGATCCAAACATAGGTACCTATATGCTTAGGTTTATACAAGATAGGTTTTAGCATTTTTTTTGTGAAAAGGTTGTGCTTGGATTTGGCTCACATAAAGACTATGCTTTATATATTTTTCTATTCTACGAGCACTTATCTGAATAAATAAGTAGGAATATCAGTCAGTATCAATGCTGATGGTATTCAGTTTTTTGTTACATAAACAGAAAATATAAATAAAATTTTGTGTTTGCGCACTTAAATTTATTCATATTCTAGATGCAATAGGAAAAATCCGAATGAAAATCTCATCAGTAAAGAATAAGCAGCAGACTATTTATTTTATAAATGAGAATTTTCACATTTAAAACCTGCGAATGATCAACAAAAAATATTGGGCCTAGTCGCGGTCGAGAGGGAGTTAGCACCTAACCCTGGGGCAAATATATGGGCAAACCCTGAGTTAGGCGCTAACTCTCGATCGTGTAAGAATTGCAAGTTTCTAATATTATTTATCAAACCTTTTTGTGAACTTTTTAAAATGTCGACTACTAAATATTTAATTTTGCAAAACCCAGTGGTCTACTAAATATTTAATTTTGTGATCGCTGTCGTTCGGTGCATTACGCTTATGGCGGCCAAAACGCAACGGTCTGGCAATTGGCAGACGATTTTTAGTGGTCGAGCCTAATTTCAAGTTGGAGGTACGCCAGTATTCATATTGTATATCAGTATTGTGATTTTATGAACTTTTAACCATACGACTTATATCTATCTACATACATACATACATACGCTACATACATAGGCTACATACGTATTGTACTTTATTCATCAAACGTATAACGGCACAGGTCTTTTGACTTACAACAAAGTTCCGTCAAAAGAGGTGGTAAAAAGGTATTAATTGGTTTAGCAAGTTAGAGATAGACTAGCACTTCTGAAATTGGCGTCGTTAACTCCAAGACTTATCTAACCTAATCAGTTGGTGTCGAGTTGATCAGCAAAGAGCTCATCAACTCGTCACCATCTGATTAGGTTAGGTTAGGTTAGGTCGTCATGAGCAATGAGCTCATCAACTCAGGTGTTGATGTGATGAGACATGTTTTAGATACAATAAAGTGGTCCTTATTACTTTAAGATAGAGTTCTTTAAATGTTAAGCAACATGATAGCCGAAAAGAAACATACGTATTTTATATCATGTCCATGTCAGAACTTTGCGCTGTACATAAAGAATATACTCTTATGCAAGTGTGATTCAATCATTTGTCAAGCCGAATAAAAAACATACCTATAAACATCAATAATGCATAACAATTCTTTTAACACCAACAAAGCTCAAAACCTTAAAAGTCAACGAAGTTGAACTCAGCTTAAAGCGAACACTGAGTTAATACCATGCTCAGTCCGGGAGCTATTTTCACAGAGATTTAATCCAAGTGGTATTTATTTTAATTTATGCTGCAGAAACAAACTATCCTCAAGAGTTCATTATCGCCGGCGACGTCATTTACAGTCGGTAACAAAGTGCCGGAGATATTCGAGACTTTCAATTCCGAAACGGAGTTTAATATTCATAAGGCAAATAATTCAGAGAGCGCCGTTATTATAGATCTATTTAATTCTTGGTAAGAACTAAATGTCTACTACTGAATTGTAATTTTAACAGTAGAAATTTACATATCGCATTTTCCGAAGAGCACATTTGTGAAAATTATTACAGATAGGTAGATAAAGGATAATACATTTATTATTTTCATGTTAAAATCATTTCAAACAATAATAATTGTGTATATGATTACATACGAGTACGACTGTTTTTCTTTGCATAATTGACATTCTATGGTTGTTTTTGGATAACTAGGTATACATTGCGTATTATTACTTTATATTCATATGTACGCAGATTGATTTTAAAAAAATTGGCAAACGCAGTGCTAAAAAAATGTGAAAAGTAATGCAATCCTTTTGTTGCGGAGAGTTAGCACCTTTGTAGATCTATTGTTTATGTTTTTATAGTTTTTTACTACTGATTGTATTTTTGACATTATACCACACTATTTTAAATACTAAGGTGAGTAGAAATTAAATGACAGAGTCCAAAGATGTAATCCTGTCAGAAATACAATCAGTAGTAAAAAACTATAAAAACATAAACAATAGATCTACAAAGGTCTCTCCGCAACACCTTTCTTCTTTCTTTCACAATAATCATATGAAAATGTTGAGTACATCTGCTCTCTGCATCTACTTCTTGCAAGGAATCTCATTCGACACGTCCGGTGTCAGAGCTGGTAAACATTTTCCGTGGCGGTCTTATTATTAGTAGCTTGCGGCCGTTTTCGACTGCTCCACCCTTTGATGTCTGTTTTGATTGACTCAAAAGGGTGCGACGAAAACGCGTAAACAAATCGTTGAGAAATCAACGGTGACAATTTGAAAAGCGAAACGGCTGTTTATATTCATATTAAAGAAATAACTCTTATTTATGGTTTAATTTAATGAGTGCATGATGCCAATAAAAATAATATACGAGGATATAAATGTACCTACAATTAAAATATTTGAACATTCAACAAATAATAAATTATTATGCGTTTGCAAAAACAAGTTGAACTCCCAAGAGAGGTCACGAATAGTCAGAGATGCGAAACCTTGCATGACATTCTCCGCTGTTTGTTAGAGCCTTCATCAAAAATGCATAGAGGGCAGATAAATAAATCGCATTACACAAAGAGAAGCGAGTGTCTATGAATAAATAAAAGCTCTTAAATTTACGTTTTGTGCACCCCTGGTTGTGACACTACGCAATTATACGAAATGTCGCTGTCCAAACGAGGTAAAGGAGGCGGTCGCAGGAATCCGCTTAATTTTAATGTTTTACCTAAAACTCGGAAGCTAATTACATATAACTTCGGGCTTCACGAATGGAGGATTATTTCGCGCTGTCCAACCTGTAAGCTGTCCTCCTCGTATAAACGCGCTCTCTAACCAAATGTCAATGGATATATATATATTTTTTTTTTATACAACCAGGGTGGCAAACAAGCATACGGCCCACACAGATGGGCAGTGGTCACCGTAGCCTATGGACGCCTGCAACACCGAGGGCATCACCAGCGCGTTGCCGACCCTTAAAAAACCTTTTCACGCTCTTTTTTCAGGACTCCATGCTGTAGTCTCTTGGGAAAGCCTCATCAGGGAGTTCATTCCACAGCCTAAGCGTACATGAGCGTATATGATTTGGATATCTGTCATTTTATGTCATTGTCATTTTAACCGCCTCTCTGGTCTAGTGGTTGTCACTGGGTGTTGATCGGGAGGTCAGGGGTTCGATTCCCCACCGGGGCAGGGGTTTTTCTGCTCAGTTTGGTTGGTGGTAGGCTTCAAAGCCCGCCTGGCTAGCCACCACCGTCTTACTTAAATCTGTCGCCATAATAACAATGTGTTCCGGCAATTAGAGGTAAGATAGCCAGTTCCTCAGTTGTTGAGGAATTGAAGGTGGAAGCGAGCTTCTCCTGTATTCCTCAACAACTGAGGAACTTATCGTCACTTACCATCAGGTGAGATGAAGGCCAAGAGCTTGCCTGTCATATGTAAAAAAAATCGAACACTTTCTTTGAACTTATCAAAGGACATGACATTAGACGTTGCGTTAAATCAGTATTGATTTGTCAATATTAGAGTAGGGCAGCTGAATGGTTGGTTATTCTTAACAAAAGTAAAACGGCTTTATATAACACAGAAACATAACAATGCAATACAGACAGCCTTAGCACTAAGATTGATTTATTTAGGCAACCTATGGGCAGTAATTGAGATAGGAGAATAGTAATTGAGATAGGAGAATAGGTGTAATATACTTGCATACAGTATACGTATGGTAATTTGCAAAAAACACAAAGGAATATCAACCCTTAAGTGTTTAAAGTGACGCAAAATATTAGATTAAATATTTGAAGCACCAGACAAAATCAAACATATAACAACTTCGTATTATTTCCATTATTATACACTAACAACTTCGATAACACAATGAATACCTTCTTGTTCAATCAATATACTCGTAATTGAATAGCGGTCGGTGTTTAATTAAATAAATGAAAATTAATTATAGCAATCCAGTGATAATTGAGGAAATTACTCGCACACTGTTTGGTTTTGCCATTCATGCCTTTGGGACACACGTATTGTTAATTTAATTGAAATCTTATTACTTTTAATTAGTCCTAAAACTAGAAGAATCCGGTGAAGAGAATGTAATAAAGATCTTGAATAGAAGAAGTAAACATAAATGCTGTAGAATCGTCACCAGCCAAACCTTTCACTGCTGGGCACATTCCTACGTGAAGAAAGACCATTACCCCAACTTTTGCAATAGCAACCAGGGTTAAAGATCGTTTCAGAGCAACGCAACGCCGGCGGCCGGCGCCTTACACGCGCGCGCGCTTATACGTCTTGATACAATGTGACGTAAAGTCTGTTCATACTTACTTGTCCTAATTGGTAAACAATCTTGGCGCTACTTTTAAAGGAAATCACTTATTTAAAAAAAATTTAATTAAAAAGTCAAAAGTCAATTTATCACAATACATAGTTGTTACAGACTAAAACCTTTTGAATCTTGTTATCATTTTATTTTATATTGTGCTGTTTAAATAAAAAGTAGTGGCAAGGTTTTTTTATTAAACTTTACAAGCGCGTGCGTGTGGCCGGCTTTGGCGGCCGGCGTGGCAATGAAACCACTCTAGCATGCCTTCCAAAACACGGACGAACTCGATATCGCAAAATTTTGGTCACCCATCCAAGAACTGTCTATGAGAAAGCAAAAAAATTAGTTTCCAATGGCGAAAGTCACAGGGAGAGAGAATATTAAAATTATATACCTACTACTTTAAAATAAAGCCCATTGACTATCTTAATCTTAACAAATTTGCTGCAAGTCAACGAACTTCATCAGATTAATATCTCAAAGGAAACCACAATCTGGTTGTAGGCCTACTAAGGATAAAGCGTCCAAGCAAAAATGACCTTGTTCCTAAGGTCTCAAGGAGATTCCAATTCAAAGTAATGTATCACATGGCTGTTTGTTTATATGGGCGGACTAAAAAGGTCTGATGTATCCCAAAACACAGGATAAGACGGTCAACGTACGAGTATTTATTACTCGGCTTTAAAAGATTAAAACTAATGTAAAAAAGAACACGGATTTTAATTAAATTTCAGAGCCACGGCACCACACATTTTGGTGTGCGCGTGCGTTATGGTGTGAAACGCTATTACTATCTCGTGTAAGTATAAGCGCGTGCGCGTGGCCGGTGCTGGCGGACAGCGTAGCTATGACACATCCCTAAAATAAACGAATTAAGTTTATTATTATTATAGTTAGTTATAGTTTATTGATTATGTCAGTGGTCGAAAAGAATAATAATCAGATAATAAAATATTTAAAATTTTCAAATTCTTGATGTTTCCAATAGATTTTTATGCATTTTCGTTGAACATAGACAAGATATAAATATGAATTCATTTTCATATATTTGTTAAGTATTATCATAATCCGAAAATATTTATTTTATGAGTGAAGTCCCAGGATACGTCTGAATTCTCATCTGAATTTCTAAACTTCTGAGAATTAATTTCAAGTTACTTAATTGAACACTGGAAAGGCTTATTCCTGTTACATGGGAGTCTAATATATCAGTCAAGATATAGGTATAATTAACAGTTGCCTTTACTTCGGATATAAGGTATAAGAATTAAGATTACGTATGTGTTGAAGAACCTTTATATATTACTCTTTATTGCATTTGAAAAATATACAAAACATAAATTAATAATATTGTACACTTACCCCTAAAAGAGATGTCTTCCAGTCAGCCCATGAATGATCATTATAGTATTGTATTGGGACGCAGTTTCAAAAAGAAGACGATAACAGATACACATCAAATATATAAATAAAAATTTAAAAAGTAAACTACATAAACTACATCATTATACTTATACTAAAGTAAATACATATATACAAACAAATTTAAATACACAATAAAAATGATGGAATAATGTATTTTTCTGATTAAATAGTAATTTATGATGTATAGTAGTACTTATACCTTTTTTGTATGAAATTAAATGAAATGAAATCATTTTTTCTGCAATTAGATTTACATGAAATACTTTTGCACGTCAATATTTTTTTTCCTACTAGCACTTCCACGTGAATGGCCTGTTGAGAAGAAGTGCCGCAAGAAACTCAACAGTTAGCCTTTTTTATACAGCCATAATAACAAAAGGAATTTAGAACATTTTTAATATTGTAAAATAAGTATGTGTATCGAGTTAAACCTATGACTGCTTCTTATAATAGGATGTCAATTTGTTACCGTAGGTATAAGACTTTGAAAGGTCAATTAACATTCACAAAATTAACAGTTTTAGTAAAATTCAGTACAGACGTAGATAGAAACAAAAAAATAATTATATTCATCCAAAAGAAATTAAACCCCCGGCCCACGTGTTCCTTTCACCCTACAGCATGGGTTCCTTCAAGTAGTGAAAAGACACTGTAGGCGACGCAAAATGTTAATATTTTATTTTATCATTTTATTATTTTTATGGCAAAATTAGTAATTAGGTTGCATAGATTTAAATCTCCGCGCCGCACCCTCAAGCAAGGAGGTTACGGTCAGCGCCGCGAAAAAGTCAGCGATCGGCTTCTGCTTTATTGCTCTTGACATCTTGTCGTCTGAAAAAATCCGCACGCTATCTTTTGCAATTTCTTATATTTGTTTATGTTACCTTAAAGTAAATAGTGTTCTGGGTTTTCATTTATTCGGTGGCACTGGCAACTCTTACTGGCATCTGATGAGCCAGAAAGGTCGGGTGGCTAGGCCTGCATTGGTTCGCGATTTCTTTATAATTCAAGATCACTGAAGCATTAAAATCATTGTTAAAAACTTAAAAATCACCATTTACGATGACCATGAAAAAAACGCAACGCCTTCTTAGGCCAACAAAAATATACATTTAAAATGTTCTGCTATAATCGCAGTGCGATGCGTGTGTCACGATATTACGCGATCAATCTTCACTTTATTAAATGGAGATAACCTCACGTAGTATAAATTGAATGTGCAGAGGAAAAACGGCATGCGTTTAAATCAGTTACTGACTAATTAGTTGAAATTAATACATGTGATTGACCAATAAAAAGGTATTTATGAAAAAACGAAACTGAAGATTATGACGATAAATTTAGCAATTAAACGAAAGAAAAAGTGGAATTTAGTGGTATTCTACGGAATAACTGAAGATGCGGAATTTGCTCGCTAGATAAAGGTTATTTTAATGTGTCAAAAACCATTTTTATATCAAAGCCGTCTTCGCCACGGTGAAAACCCAAGATAGATAACTTCATCTTGTGATTCAAAGTTTATTTTTTTCTCAAAACTTAAGTCAAGCCGTTGGACGCGATTCGTTGTGTGTTTCAAAGCAGTATTCTTCGTGGTGGTAATATGCCCCCTACTTGTTATGTTTTTCTCTCATGTAGGATGGCCTTTGAAAAGTAGTGTGATGTTTACGGCTAGTGGTAATCATGATGAAATAGATATTGCAATTCCCGATAGCGATTAAATCATTCGACTTTAGACTCTATGTGAAGGAGTTACGAGCGTAGCCACTCGAAATCATGAAATGCAACAACTGTCTTTTATCTATACATAATATAATAAAACTGTAGAGGTCGAATGTATGTCTGTACATAGAAAAAAAATACTTAAAATCAAACCAAGGGGAAGTAAAAAGAGGGAACATATAAAAAAAAAGTTTTTTTTTTAATTTTGTTTGTACGGACTAATCTCCAAAATGGCTGGACCGATTTCTATGAAATATCGCATGGTGATACCTTATATCTCTGGTCAACATTTTAGATACTTTTTGTTCCGTAAAATTAAAGGGTTCCCGTGGGATAGTTAAAAAACCAGTAACCGCGGACGAAGCCGCAGGCAACAGCTAGTTTACATATTTTTGCTGTAATGTAAGAAATATTTCTACTAACGTAATTGTAATAGTGCAATATAAGAAAATATACCTACTTATAAAAAATTCGTTCAGCTATTAATACACAATAAATTATTAATCAAACCCCGATATTACTAATGCCAACATTGAATTAGCTTCGTCCATTTCACCACCTGGCATCGTATTCGCTGTGTCAAAGGGAGATTATATTCCTAATAAGGAAAACGTTTTGTTTCCTAATCCTAATCAAAAGAGAATATTCGGGGTGATTCATTTTCAGTATCATTAACCGTATTTTATGTAACTAGTTATTCTCTATGAGTAAACATTTGTCTCCTATTTACTAGGAAACTTGGTCCTCAGCCTATGTACGTCCCACTGCTGGGCACAGGCCTTTCAAATGGAGAAATTCATGAGGTGTATGGGCCGTAACACCACCGCGGCCCAATGCGGGTTGGTGGGTAGAAACAGTTACAATAGCGACCAAGATCACAAAGTTTTGGTCACCCATCCACGGCCTGACCATAGCGAAGGTAGCTTTGTTTTAAATCAAAAGCCAAAGCGCACTAGCCACTACACCATCGAGCTCCTCAACTTAGGAAACTTACCTAATAAAATAGTATGTATTTTTTTTTATCAGTTTCATATCTGATGTTGGATTCCCGGTTACGGCTGATGTTTTCGTGATATATACAACAAAACATTTTTAGTTTTTTTTTGTTTAAGTTTACATGATATGACAGGCAATAAACATCTCACTTTATGGTAAGTGACGATAACGCCGAAGGATTTAAAAGCCATTGTTAGATACATTCATCCGCAACCAATATCCATGTCACAAGCCTTCAACGTTACTTTGGGCTCGTTGATAGATTTCAATATAGACATGTATATTTCAATATATAGACAATTAATCTCATTAACTTTAACGGTTACTTAGAACAAAAATTACACACTTATTTCATACACATAAAGACTGTTTTTAAATTCGATAATGAACATTAGGTTAAATGACTTCTTTGAGTGCGGCCGTAAAACTATAGTTTTACGACCGCACCCAAAGCAAAAAAGGCTGGCTTAATTTTTAGTATACTAAAAATTTCAAGACTGGTTACATTCAGAGTGAAATCCTTATTGTAGTCTACGTAAACCACTATTAAACGTATCCGAGTAAAGTATTATACATTACCATATCAACGCAACAAAAATATAAGCATTTAGAGGAGCGGTATATTTCCATTAAATCTCTAATGTGGCACCCCAAGGCGACTTGTGCTTGAGCTGTCACCGCAACGCGCAATATGAGAATTATTATATGACAAAACTTCATTGAATTATTAACATTAAATGCGTGGTTACTTGCGAAGGAACGTAAATTCAAACTGTTTATTCTTAAGAACTTCTATAACATAGTCATTATGTATGTATCCTTTCTAATCTTGAAAGGAACGAGATAGCTCAATGAATGAGCCACAAGTGGTAGACAGCAAGACTCATTTACTCGTATCGCAAAACTGACTGTTGTGGAAGAAAGTTTATAGAGAGCTGTAACGTTCTGGGAGCCACAATGAAAGTACATGTTGACCGATAATCAAAATGGTCAAAGGAAGTCGCTGGATACGGGCATGGTGGCGACCTACGACCAGCGGTAAGCCTCTCTAGCGCTTTTTTTTCCATTCCATCGTCCACATTTTGAATATGGAAAATTAGAACTACTCCAACATAAACAACCGTTTCCTTTATACGCTTTTATCATAACCAGAAGAAATATGTCCAATGAAAACCCCTTAACACTGTAGAAGGCATGAAGGTGACAGCACTGCGATAAAGAATTGTAACTGCTTACAAGAGCGCACAAGATCCCCCCTGCCAACACAATATATCCCGAAAGACACTCAGAGCTCACCAATTGAACTGACTGCGATCAATTGAATGTTCTATAAAGTATTTCAGCGCCCGCAGGTTTAATTTCGTATTTTGTTGTGCAAAATCTGCAATGATATCTTCACCAGCCACTACTGGGCACAGGCCCTTCTATTTGGAGAAATACATGAGTAGGGACAGTATTACCACCACACTAGTCTAATCTAATTTAGTAGGTAGAACCGGTTGCAATAGCGACCCGGATTGGAGCCTTACGTGCATTTCAAAGCAATGAGGAAGTCCAGATTACAACGTTTTGATTACCCATACAACGACAGAACATGGAGAAAGTAGTTTTGTTTTTAATATCTACAGTCAAAGCGTACGAGCCACTACGCCACCGAGCTCCTCATTACTTCAACGATGAAGTGCTCACCCACAATCGCTATGCCAATGATCAGAAATAGAATCGCGTGCAATATTTTGGATATTCAGAACAATATTACATTCCAGCGACGGCTGCGGCGGCCGCAAATTATCGGAAACCATTTAGCAGACCGCAAGCATTCTTGGAATACCTGGTTCTACTGGCATTATGTCACTAGAACTTATAGAGAATCCAATTAAGACAACGGAAGCTACTTCTAAATTCCTGATAAAAAATTCTTAAGCTCGTAAGGCTTATAATCAATGTCGCTGATCTAAAAATAAATCTATTCAGATAAGATCACGATATGAAAAGGAAAAGAATTAGAAAGGAAACGGAACTCGTCACAAAACGAATTACTGAAGTTAGGAAATAAGAAGGCACCGCAAAAGGGTTTCAGAAATGTTATTATCAGTATGAATAGGTATATCAATTCTGCGCTGTCTAAGAACTCGACTTCCATTCAGTTGTGTGGTTAAAACGGTGAGACAGTAGTGATAAAATTTTAACCTTCTTTCGTTTAATATTCTTCTGAACGGTTAAATAGATTTCAGTCACCCATTTAGTCGATACATCTATCAAAAATATTAAACTCGACGAAACCATTAAATTATATATTATGGATGTACTATGTGGATAAAGTAACATGAATACGGGAGCCATTACTCTTCGTAGGGGATAATAAAAATAGGGGCTAAGGCCGGGAAAAACGTTTACAGAGTCCGTTCAAATTGACCTTATTTTTCAAGGCGAGTGAGCCCAGTTGGTGGTGAATTTTATCAGTAAATTAGATATCTTTTTCACGAAAGCCATTAATCAAAGGCTTGATTATACAGAATAAGGCTAACCATTAGTTTCTCGACAAAATTATTGTGCAAGAACTGTTGTGATTGGCTAACCTTACTATTGTTTACAGACAAATTCAGGAGCTTAAGAAAGCAGACGATTTCAATAAACTTTTGTAAAAATATTCTATGATAATTTGGATATTACTATAGTTCTTTCTAAATTTTAGTTGTCTTCTATTAAAAAAATGATAATATTTGGAAACGTCTTGAATAAATAGCTGTTTATCTTACATTTAAGTTGTATTTGCCACGTTTACTTCCAAAAGACATTAACTCCAGATTCAAGCAGTAATCAGCTTAATTTATAGTCGCAAAGTGCGTTTAATATCCATTTCAACAATCGAGCTCAGTTTAATAACAATGTTTATAACTTCAACAACAAAAGCTAAATATACAATGGAAAAAACTTGGTTCAAGTTTGCTGCGCAAAACTCCCGACTTTCGAAGTCATCTCGGGTTCGCTTACAAGTTACAAGTAATAAATCGAATCGCTCAAAGCCACCGAGAAGCCAATAACCCGGTTTTCGCTGAATTAGCGACTGGATCCAAATTAAGAAGCGTTTTATAGCAGGAGACGAGATTGGACCGCAAAATTCGTTTGCTAGATCCGTAGCACCACGTATATCAAATTTGGTTTCAACCTCTTTGGTGGATCTATTCGAGTTCCAGGCTTAATTATCGGGGCAGCAGCGTGCAGAGACCAGCGTTATTCGGAATAGATGTCGGACTACAAATTTTTTGTCGTTTTCTCGCAAAGTGCAGCGTGACAGTAGAATGTTTTTTGTTTCATGCGGACTTGTTGATGTCAATTGCAGAACACTAATGGAGCTAATTGGAAACACTTTTATGAGAAATAAAGAACCTCTTTTACTTCAACATTATTTGTTCAGCACAGTCAGGCTACGCACGGCAGTAGGGTTTTATTACATTTTTAAGGATATTTCATAAAATTCTTGTGACTAAACTCATTACGTAAATTTATATTGTTATGTAAACTGTACCTAATTTCAAAATTATTAAAAATTCAAAGTTATTCGGTAACCTCTTGCTTATATTTATGCCTTTTGCTGGCAATCGTTGAAACATCCACCCTATAATCACAGTCCTATTCCAAGCCGTGTTGTGTACACTTCTTTAATCGAACAAAGGAAATACATTTGATTTATAGAATATCTGTAAAGGAAACCTTATTCGTTTACAATAAGGTAGAAAACAATGGAAGAATCGCTAGCATTGTAACCGATAAAAGCTTAGGCTAATTTAATGTGGTTTCTTTGTTCCGTTCTGTTTCATTTGTTTTTAACTACTAAGTTGTTTTGTTAGATACGCAAAATTATTTAATTACAACCATTAAGAGATTTTATGTACTTGTACACGTGGTATGTGGTAAAACCACGAGCAAAAATATGTATCCTGTACTTTGTCATACTAAGGTTTTAGTATAATATTAACTGTTGAGTCACACTAGTGATCAAAATGACGAAGTACTAAAATATCATCTGGCTCGTGATTTTAGTTAGGGTACGTGTAAACTTACTTACCGAAGACTTTAAGTATCGACCATTCCTCGTAAAAATGAAATGCAAAAACATACCTGAAACAAAAAACCAATTATATAAACTGTTGGTAGTTTGCATATACATTATTTCGTTCGGATCACTTATAAGTAAATTAAATCATAAAATAATTATCTAAAATAAATGTTAATAAACTAATTAATAAAATAACAAAACTCATAATAAACAATGTGTAATAGTTAGCTTATAAATAAATAAATAAATAATAAAATGGTCAAACCGATGTTAATTAAAATTTGTATTCGCCTTGGACACGGTGTTTCATTTTGGTAACCACCTTGGGTTTTAACATGCCTTCGGCCTTCAAGCCACACCTCCTTGCGCATCGGGAGGCGTGAGGTTTTTTCGTTACGGAATTTCTGGATTCGGTCCCCGCGCTCAAGGCCCGCGATAGAAGCTATGCAATAGCTTAAAAGAAACAATAATTAGTACAACCATAGACGGCATTGGTGTTATATAAAGGTAATAAGTGTTTGATTACTATAATACAATATATCTGTACGTGACGATGAGATCTGGTATGGAACACGAGGGCTATTCGCTTAGGATACTACTTCACTCATTACTTGAAGACAGCCAGATTATGTCCATCAGAAGTAGAATACCAAGGAATTGAACTCACTTGACGGATGAAAAAAGTACAACTATAACACTTGGTGCTGGTACCAGGAAAATTGCACAAATAAAAATTTCCATTGAACATTTTGTTATTTCCACATTAAGTTATTTTGGCCGAACTTAAGAAGTTTGTCATTCAAAATTGGCTCATCTTTTGGCGAAATTTAGTATTATCCGGATTTACGAATAAGAGGCTTGTTGCCCCTAAAACGTTTTCTTAAGGACTAATTCATAATAAACCTTATTCCAAGGAGCGAAACTGTGGAGAAAATTGAAAAATTATATTAAGTAGTAAGTACCTTAAGGACAGACAATGTATAAAACACAAAGCATGTATTTTCTGCCTTGGAATAGATTATTAGCTTATATAACCACTATTGAGAGTGTACAATTATGTGGTCACTTTACATCAATCATTACATAAAACAATCTGGTGACTGTGTGGTAAAAATAACACTAAGAGTGACTACATAATTATGTAGAGGTGTCCTGCCTGATATGTTTAAAATCTTATATGAAGTCATTATTAGAACAAGAAAAACCTAATCATGAAATTTCAAATCTACTTGATTCTATTGCAGGTCACGAAGGCGCAAGTTAAAGCTATATTGACATAAAATCAATGTTTCGTAGTCCATCCACAGTAGTTTATAAGGCATATTTTTTATGTATGATAATGACTAGTTCTTATGTAGTGTGTAACTTATTTCACCATACAAGGAGAAGCTTTGATGTTTAGATTCGATATAAAACCGTCGTAGCACAGTAGCATACTGCCTTGCTTCAAGACTTCGTAGCACTCGCTACGAATTCGTAGACAAAATTTCCATTGCTACGTATCTATGCAAAGCTGAATAGGAATTCTATCAATTTCTCTTTGCTCGTCTTTATTCAATTTCTACGGTAGCGAATTTTTGTATACTTATGGTAAGTAAAGCAAGCGTTTACTTGTGTCTCGAAATGTTGTAACATGGAACAGATTTGGAAGGAAAATGTTAAAAAAATTGAGACACAGAAAAATAGATTTATTTGCTTGGTTTTGATTGATTTCATTGATTTTTTGGTTTATTTTATACGCGTATACCTACACCTAGTGGTTTAATAATGCTTCGCCTCTATTATACATGGGAACCAAATAGGGAAAATCTGTGATAAGTTTTATCA
This sequence comes from Parapoynx stratiotata, assembly GCA_910589355.1. Taxonomy (NCBI): domain Eukaryota; kingdom Metazoa; phylum Arthropoda; class Insecta; order Lepidoptera; family Crambidae; genus Parapoynx; species Parapoynx stratiotata. Next base: position 3,418,359 of record OU342458.1, read on the forward strand.
ATTCACATATAACACAACACGTCATCACGCCTCTATCCCCGAAGGGGTAGGCAGAGGTGGTAACACCCACGTTTCACTCAATATGTTATTAACTTCTTAAATTTAAATATAGCCACTCAATAATAAACTATGATGTACTTATAATATAATTCCAATGAAAACGCTATACTAGAACTTACTTCACTCAAATAAAGCTTATAAAATATTCAAAAGGCACTAGTCACGAACGAAGGACATTACTAATACGACAACTAACGACTTTCCTAAAGGGTTTGTTATTCAAAGCAGCGTTAGTACTCAGTCGATGAGTTTTTCTTGTGGCAAGACCGAAATGAATGACTAACGGATGTAATGTACATCCATCCATCAGCCTAGAGAAGTCTATTGCTGGACGTAGGCCTCCCTTACTGATCTCCTCAATGACCGCCCATATCCAGCGACTTCCCGCGACCTTCGTCAGATCGTCGGTCCCCTTCGTTGGTTGCCCCCAGTACGTGGTCGCCACTCGAGAACCTTTCCGCTACATAGGCCGTCAATGTAATGTACATATCATATAACATATCATCACGCCACTGCCCCCAAAGAGGTAGAAAGAGGTGTTAACACATTTCGCCGGATATATTAAGTCCCCGTGTAACAGGTGGCGAGCCTGTTGCCATGCACGGAGCACGATGTGAGAAATGCGATATTGAGAATCAACTGTACCTAAATTTTATTTAAACCCAGTGGTACAAGCGGTGGAATCGAACCCGCGATTCCGGCGGTCTTCTCGAACGAGTGCCGTCCGTCCCAACTCGGCTACCGCTGCCTTGTGCCAGCGTAATGTAACTAAATTCAATATCCATTAGTAGTTGCCGCTCCCGCGCGGGTAGGCGCGGTTTTCACTAATCATCGTAACTTTGCTCGCTAAGCACTTCGGTGATTGGAGCATTTGGTTCCTTCACTGGTATGTCAATCAATAATATGCTTTGTTGGAATTCATGTATGAGTTTTAAATAATGATGATGATGAATGATGTCTGTGTGATGAATACATGCATTTGTTCTCCAGTCTTGGATGTTATACATATTGGGTCCTTATTTGTGTTTTTATTCTGTCTTAGCAATTTGTCCGTAACTATTAAGTTTCAGAACATTCTTATAAAATAATTGCCTCTTCTAAAAATAGACCATATGTTTGAGCTCGTATTATTTAATTTGATAATTTTTTGTAAGTTTAATTGTGTTAAAATTAGACACAAAGACAATTATTTTTAACTGCCTCCCGAATACATCATTTGATTTGCATTAACATAAAAACGATGAATAATTTTTATCAAGCGTGTTCACACACATATTGCTAAAGCTTGTCTAATGATACATGCCAAATATTATTATCTCTGGATTGTCGTTGTGAGGAAAACTGATAAAATGTTAGTATGTAAAATGCGGATAAAATGGGGCTAGTTGATAGGTGTGAATGTCCCAAGATAATGCTCTACAAATTGTTGTATCTTCTTCCTACGCTTGTCCCAGTTTATAAACGCATGAATATATTGTATCCACGTAGATTAGTGTGGTCATCAAAACATTTATCCTCCTCTTTCACTATTAAGTCGCTTGTCAGCTCAGTATCCACTGGTTTTTTATGTATAAACGCATCTGGTAGGTGCCCACTAGATGCAAATTAATCTGTGTCATTTTTTGCTTTTACTATTTTTTTTAAGCTATTGCATAGCTTCTATCGCGGGCCTTGAGCGCGGGGACCGAATCCAGAAATTCCGTAACGAAAAACCTCACGCTCCCCACTCCGATGCGCAAGGTGTGGCTTGAAGGCCGTGCATCGTCTAACGTCGTTTCAGTTCGGCAGTCTTCGACACGGCGTTGTGTGCGTGCGATTAGACGTATTGTACGACTCTACGAAACTCGCACGAATCGAGACGAGCTGCTCCGAAATCGGACGAATACATAAGCAGCTGTTTATGAGAAAGTATATAGGTGTATAGGTATTTATGTAGAACAGTGTATAGCTGTACTTTTTAAAAACAAATTGTAATATATGCTTCAATATTATTTAATTTAACGATTTCATCATTTTTTTTTTTTTTGTATATTTTTAATATCGCTTATGTTACATTGTACCCTGTGCTTGGCTAAGGGGTTGCTCTTATTACTGGGACAGAACAGACAATCCATCCATCCATCAGCCTATATACGTCCAATGATTGTTTTCAATATGTAAATAGGGGATCTCACCCATCTCACTTTGGTATAGGAAAGCACTTAAAGTTTAATAAATGAAATAAAAAAAACTATTTTAAGGGAATACAGTATCGATAAAGACTAACGACTTATACATGACCGCAACGATATCAAGCTAACCCAATTTCAGTCGCAATATCAGGACCACCCATGACAAAAGTTTCATTGAAGAGCGTGCGATTTACATAACCTAACTCTTATTTAAACAAGATAAGCACAAGATTAGCGAAATGGGGCTGGCGGGAACTAATAAATCGTATATTCAGTGTGGCTTTGAAAATGTTCAAACTATATCATTCTGGGAACATTGGACGGGAGGGAATTCCACTCCTCAGCTGTTCGCATTATAAAAGAGTTAGCGAAGCGCTTTGTGCAGATTGTTGGAATATCTACAACATATGGCGCGAAATGGGCAAAAGCCCTGAAATCTGGAGCGAATCTGGAGCCGCTAGTAAAGAGTTTTGGAACAAATGAGCGAATTTTAAAGTCATTAGAGCTATTTTCGTTCACGTTAACGGGAAAGTTACCACGATGACAATATTTTTAAGGAGTAAAGAATTTGTCGTTGCGAAAAAAAATGTTGTTCTATGCTATTTGTTATACCAAAATGGAATTGTTTTTTGTCATTTCAATAAAAGCATTTGTTTTTAATGAGGATTAAAATCAAAACCTGAACTTTGAATCCTTATTTTGAATTTGATTTCTACTTTGGACCAAATTTTTTCAAGAACTCTAGTCTCTACCTACATATAAAATAATAAAATACATGTACAAATCTTTATTGCAGACCAAGTTTAGATACAGATATGTTATTATTTAATAGCACTTAAAACTTAGTCACCCTTCTCGGACACAGCAATACAGCAGAGCGCTCCCTATTTGTTCAAACAAAAAAAATATTAATATCAAAAATTAATTCTAAAATGTAAGATCAAAAAAAGTTTTAATTAGATAAGATTTTTATTTAATTTTTCCTGTTTGGTGAAGTGCGGACTATGGCAATGGAGTGCTGTTAAGGTCCTTTTGCCAAGTGTCTGACTAAACCTTAGAGGATAATAGTCGTGATTATATGTATTTATGTATGTAAATTTTTATAAGGTGCTACTTAATAAAAAATTGAGTTTGCAGTCCTTAAAAGAGTTTCGGGGTTATCTATTTGTTTTACAACCATATTCTCGTTTCACTATTTTACGCTAAAATCAATATAATGGTTCGATCGCATCAGCGCAGAACCGATCGATTTGAAGGTCGTTCATGGCCTATGTTAGGCTTTCTCTACTGAAAATATATGACTTAAAATTCATTTTTACGTCTGCACTTTACATCTCGCGTAAAAGAGTTATCAGTAAAAAGAATGTCTTCCGAATCAGCCAAAATTTTGATGGGCATAATTTAACCTGTAGTTATTGTTACATAGTGTGCAAGTTTCAATCTCACCAAACGCCGCTATATGCTATAATGTCAAAGAAACAAATTGGCATCGACATTTAAGTTTCCAGTACGTGGGAACTGCAACAGATGTTCACTGCCGATCCTTTTAGAGCACAGCACTTGTTCTACGTTAGTTAGCAAGAGTTCGAAAGTAGACCTTAATGCATTTGCAGTTAAACTATTAGAAGAGATTTATATTTATAAGAAAAAGTAAAAATACATATTTAAATAATAAAATATAAAAATATTTTACCTTATCATAATCATTATCAGCCGGGTGACGTCCAATGGACATACGCCACCCCCACAGCCATCGGTACATTATGAACTTTATGAAGGCTAGGCATTATATACCGATATGTTTAATTTTGTTTTGAGTCAAAGAGATATAATTTTATCCAACGTAAGTAATCCAAACTTTTAAATACATATTGACGTCAATTCATACTATTTATTTGAATTATAAATAGAAATTATTTATCAGCGTATAATTACAGCACCTACGCCAGTACCTAATACAAGACCCTGATAATTATAAAATTGTAAACCTTGTCCTCGGCAAGAGTTATGATTGGTGTCTTAATACACTATGCCGAAGGTACACGACCGAATTTCCACGGCTGATTCTATGTTCTGACGTATACGGCTGATATGACGCACCATAAGTGCCGAACTTACGCAGCAGAATTCAGCTGCGCAACTTTGTTTAGCTCTACGTCCCCGGATCTTCGTCGGCAATCGAACCAAACTTCGGTCGCGTATAATGTTGCTTGCCGCCGAATCACTGCTGAACTTAGGCCCGGAGTTCGGCTGTACGCTATACGCGTCATAACATAATTTCGGCAGTGCGTCGTCAGTAATTCAGCATTGCAGTCGTAGCCGAACTCCCGTCGCGAATTTTGGCACAGTGATTGTACACATTTAAGCTATTTGGTATAATTTAAAAACCAAGATGAACACATCGTAAGTTTATCAAACGTAAAGGAAACTGTCGTAAGAATAAATCCAATGAGTTAAATTACCCCCGAGAAAGTAATACAGGAAAATTACTTTGGTCAAATAGGGCCTTAGTTTTAATTTTCGTTTCCAATTCCGCGTCAAAGTAAGCACTTCATCAAGAATTCTATTGTAAAGCCAAACTACTCGTATTGTTTAAAATTAATTATTACAAGTCATGGCTCGTAGCACTAAGTTATTTTTGTATGTACCACTAACTTATTTACATTCAAAGGCCAACATTTGGCTTCAATGTCAGTTTCGGAGAAATGTCACTAAGAAACTCTGGTGCGAAATTCAAAAATAATAATTAGAAAGCAGCCTATTAGAAACAATTAACACTTTGTAAAGCATATTAATTTAGGAAAGTAATCATACCTACATTGGTGGTTAATCACCACACTGACACCACCATTGGTGGTCAACCACCAATCCACTGTGTCAGTGTGGTTTACAGGCAAAAACGCTGTCGGCCATGATGGTCTATGAATTATCTATCCCGTGAGGTCACGATTTACGTAAACAATAAATACGCATGTTTGACACAGCCGACAAACATGCTTGATTGGTTGCGACTGGCGTTTAACGGGTTTTGATCATGCGTTTAATAGTTTACCTGATCCGTTACGTCACCAAATTCACGAACATGGTGGATAGCGTTTTTTATGTTTAAATTTAATTTATTTATACAGCAATCCCTTATTTATATTTATTGAACTTGGTATATTACAGTCCCTTGTACTAAATACAATGTGAATTAAACATTTCCTTAATTTTCATTTTTTTTTTGTTTTTTATGAGCGGGGTGAACTGTTATGTTAAACATTATGTGGCGCCCTTAGCATTCACAAACATCTAAAAGTGTATAATATGCCTTACTAACAATACAATTATTTGTATTTAATTACAATGTTGCCGGTGTAAACTGAACACATACACCCACCAAACTAACTAAGTCTGTGTCCACGAACGTCACAAACTAACCGAGCCATCGTTAGACAAGACGAAGCAATTGGCATCACGCGATTGGATTACTATATGTCCACTGGCAATTTCAATAAATCGATTTAGTCCCACATCGGGTCACGTACATCCGATATTCGGGGGGAGGAGCCTGACGCGTAATCAGAGTAATGTATGGGGGTCTAATGTTACATGATGCGATAGTGAAATGATGTGGAGGAAATGTAGGTATGATTCCATGCATTTGAATCGAGGCAGCGTGGTGCGAAATGTTATTTCGATCGTGTTTTAGACATTCATACATAAATATAATCACAACCATTATCCCCTAAGGGTTAGACAGAGACTAGACAAAAGCACAACCGAAGCAGTCCACTGCCATAGCCCGCGCATCACCAAGCAATGACTGCACGTGCTCAGCGTGACAGGTGGTGAGCTAGTCGCCGCTATAGGCTATTGGATGGTTGTTCAGTTACAAGTGAATTAGTCGCCTTTAACAACACCCAAGGGAAGAGAGGGGTTGGTACTATTCTTTTAACGAGCAACTACCACACGATTTGTTTGTTTTCATTATTCGAAATTCGTTTTCTCTCATGTCTCAAGCTGTAAGAATCTTTGATCCCAAGCTCTTAAGCGGTACTATACTTTAGAAGTCTGAGGACTCTAGCTTACCTGATGATTTTAAGTAAGAGTGGAGTCCACAAGCAAATTTACATACATACATATTATCATGCCTATAACCCCGAAGGGTTTTGTAGAGATGCATTACACACCAGTGCTTTGCCAGTAATTTCGTTTGTCCTCAGCCTATATACGTCCCACTGCTGAGCACAGGCCTTTCATGGAGAGACACACGAGGAGTAGGGCCATAGCACTTAGCGTGGCTTTCGAAGTACGGAGGAGCTCGAGATAAAAAAGTTTTGGTCACCCATCAACTGCCTGACCATGGCGAAGGTAGCTTTCTTTTCAATCGAAAGCCAAAGCGTACTAACCACTACGCCACCGAGCTCCGCCTAATTTCGTTGCTTTTATGTAATAGGGGCAAGCCTATTGCTGTTTCCGGGTACTAAAGAAAATCCATAAGCACTCTGGAATTCAAACCAAAATTCTAAAGTACTAAAAATAAAATCTCTGCAGACCGAGCGAAGGACATGCAAGGTCCTAACAAGGGCTTACATGCAATGTTAGCTGATGACAAAAGACAGCACCACCCTCACCTTTTCAGGTCTTTTAAAGGATTCAGGAGAAAGTGAACACATGTACTGACAGCAAAGCGCATTTAGCTGTGATTGATGGTACGACGAAGACAAGCACACTTTTTTAAAACGCGCTGGTATAGTAGACATTGTAAAATGACCTAATAATATTCTATTACGTCCTTTACTATGAAATTGGTGTTTTGTTTGGAGATTTTGGGGATGTCTGCATTTTACATACTAACATTGTATCAGTTTTCTTCACAACGACAAATCCAGTGATAATAATATTTGGCATGTATCATAAGACAAGCTTTAGCAATATGTGTGTGAACACGCTTGATAAAAATTATTTATCGTTTTAATGTTAATGCAAATCAAATGATGTATTCGGGAGGCAGTTAAAAATAATTGTCTTTGTGTCCAATCTTAACACAATTAAGCTTACAAAAAATTATCAAATTAAATAATACGAGCTCAAATATATGGTCTATTTTTAGAAGAGGCAATTATTTTATAAGAATGTTCTGAAACTTAATAGACAAATTGCTAAGACAGAATAAAAACACCAATTTCATAGGTAAGGACCCAATATTTGCTCAAATAATAATAAGTATGTATTTACTAACGGTAGGCAGCGGTAGCCGAGTTGGGACGGACGTGGCACTACTCGTTCCAGAGGCCGCAGGAAACGCGGGTTCGATCCCACAACCGCCTGTACTGAATTTGAATAAAACTTATGTACATTTCATTGCGAATATCGCTTGCCGTACATTGTGTTTGGTGGCAACAGACTTGCCAGCTGTTACATTGGGACCTAACATATCTGGTGAAATGTGGGTGTTTAACACCTCTGCCTACCCCTTCGGAGAAAGAGGCGTGATAGTTATGTTATGTTATTAACTAACAATCACTTAGACTTAATCAGGCGACTATAACTAAGAACGCAATGAATGAAGTAACGTGAAATATTTTAATTAATATTCATGAGCGAACTCTTAAATATTTGAAGAATTTTCGCTAGCGTTACTAAATAAAACTTAAAGCAACGTAATCCTAAGATAAAATAAAAAATGAGGAATATCATAATGAAATTCCAGAATGGTTAATCAAAATGGAATTTTTGCTTTAATAGTAGCTTTTAAGTTCTGTCTTAAAGTAATCAGATTAAAACTCGTGATAAATCAGCGGAAATTAACGCAAACTTTTTAACAAGAATATTTCTACTATGTTTTTTTATTTGCTTTATTTTCTTCCATCCCATTCGTCACTCTTTGATCTGAATATTGTTTTGTAAATATTTGGCTGTCAAAAACCGACCTTTCATCATAATTCTTAATGGTTTACTGGTTTGTTTTTACGAATTTAACGAGTGGGCATTTAAGTAATATTATTATGTAGTTTAATCGTGAAGAATATTTCCAACAGGCTCATTTATCTACAAACTATATAAATATTTCCGGCAAAAAATTCTATCATATTAGGTCCTTACCTATGAAATTGGTGTTTTGTATGGAGATTTTGGGGATGTCTGCATTTTACATACTAACATTTCATCAGTTTTCTTCACAACGACAAATCCAAAGATAATAATATTTGGCATCTATCATTAGACAAGCTTTAGTAATATGTGTAATATCACACTTCATAAAAATTATTTATCGTTTTTAAGTGAATGCTAATAAAATTATGTATTCGGGAGGCACTTAAAGAGAGTTGTCTCCGTGTCCAATTTTAACACAATTAAACTTACAACAAGTTATCAAAACAAATCAAAAGAGCTCAAAAATATAGTCTGTTTTTAGACTAGGTAATTATTTTTTAGGAATACTCTGAATCTTAATAGTTACAGACAAAATACTAAGACAGAATAAAAACACCAATTTCATAGGTAAGGACCCAAAATATGAAACAAAAATACATACACCCCTATTCATAAACGCTATTTAAGATTTAAGCAACTCTTTTACTATGGCTAAACACTTGCTTAAGACCTAAAGAGTGTTTATGAATAGGAGTGTAAGTTTTTTAGAGCTATCATAAACATACAAACATATGATCATGACTATTTTCCCTTAAGGGTTAGTCAGAGATAAGGGTTAGGCAAAAGCCACGCAAAAGCAGTCCACTGCCTGCCATAGTCCGCGCTTCAACAAGCAGTTACTGCACATGTGGTTGGTAGTATTATTTTAATGAGCCGCTACCACACGACTAAATTACAGAAACAATATGGAAATAATTATAAGTTATTTTTCTTCCTCATGTCGTAAGCAACACTTCTGTCGTTAGGAGTAATAAAATCGACGCAATATTCTCAGTCGCAGTACTAAGTCCAAAAAAAGTAAATCGAGAAACATACACAGGCTTGAAGCAAAGAAAAACACGAAAATGGTCGTCCTCACACACTTGGCAAGCGGCCCGCTAGCTACGCGACAAGGGTTTATAGACCTTATTCTTAAAGCAAGAAGATAGCTGCTCCAGTTTCCTCTTCGGCCTCTGAATTGCCTAGCAGTGTCCCGCCTAGTTTTTCCGCCATTTGCAGCCGTCCTTATCAGAAGAGATAGCATTTTGGATGTGATTTTGTAGTACTCTATGCATATTAATAAAGAAAAGCTGATATCGATATCGAAACATTACTAGAACTATTTATTTATAAATAGGTCTCTAAAATCTACAAATAAGCTCAAAGGAAATTTTGGCTTAAAATGTTTCGTAATATAATAAATGCGGTAATGTTATTTCCTTATTTTATTTCGTAGGTATATCTTCAACATTCCGATTTAAGTATAGTCGATAATTACTGATTCGAAAGAACTTACTAAAATTGATAAAGTACATAAATTCCCAAGCAATATTGGAGCAAGTTGGAGCGTTGAATTTGATCTCGAACTAATTTTTCCAACTTGAATGAATCGAATTAGATTAGCATTGGAAAGGAGCGATCTTGAATTAATAATAGCGATAAGAGCTCTCGAGTTCGACTGCTCACTAATCTGCGATAGCCTGAAGGATAACGTAATTACAACACGAGAAGCGATTAATCGAAACATTTCGAATATCCGTTATCAGTCGATTTAACTTTTTTATTCAATTTTACATAATTGTGCACTTGAAACTTACGGAAAGTGAAGTTAACTGTGAATTATTGATTGCTTGGTCAATAACCATCATAATTATTGACAAATCAATTGAAAAAGATTAGTGAGAAGAAGGACAGATATAAACGCTTACGATTCTAATACAAAATAGTAGATTGTGGTTTCCCTTCAACACGTATAAATCTTTCGCCTTTTTTAGTAGATTGTGTAACAAGAAAGCAAAGTAGTATTTTTACGGCTAGGGCGCCAAGATGGAGGAAAAAAAATCATTTATGGTATAATTATTGCTTACAAAGAATAAACTTTGTCTGTTTGATTTGTATAAATGATAATTACGTGTTAAAAATTCAAATCTCGTTTTCGTCCACTAAAAAGTCCGAAAAGCAAAACGACACTTCGAAAAGAAGGGATGAAAAATTAATTAAAACATTTCCATACTTATTTCTAGTAACATCGTTGAGAAAAGTTTATAGTTTGCAAAATTTAATCATTTAAATTGTTTCCGCATAGTCAAAGTTTCAGTCTTTAAAAGTATTCGGATGAAACTTCGTGTGGAATCGACGTGAATTGAAAGGACTTTCGCGTTTTACAAATGTTACTCAACATGACGTTCTTGAACTTTGGAGAACTTGTATATCTACTGACTATGCATAGTATAAACGTTTCCGACAACTTTAAGCTTGATGTTACCATTTGAATTTGTTTTTTTGGGGAAATACGTAGTTCAGGACGCACTTCATGTATTTTTAGTATTAATATTTGATAGATATCTTCTTGATATTATTTATATTGTTATTTTGATATAAGAAACATCAACGAAGAGAGCATATTTTAAACCAGTACTATACCTTCATAGTACAAAGACTAAGCATCCTGCAAGATTACAGATTTTTTTAAGTACGTAACATAAACTCAGTAGTTTATTAAATCTTTACTCGAGAACAGTTCAAATACTTTTATTTCTTCATAAAAGCAAAGAAAACCAAAAAATATCGAGTGTGGAAAAACATGAAAAAAAGAAAATAGGTATAAGTAACTTTTGATAAAATTTCAATAAAAATTTATGAATGTATCAGCGGAAGTGTTCACATGCCAATAAATAACGTCGAATTGATCCTGATCCTGACAAAAGGCATTTTTCAATAAAAAATTGGAAAATTTATGTAAAACCACAAAACGAATTTAATGATGAACGATATCCCTAATAAATCGGAGAGTATCCGATTACTTGTTACCCTGTGGCGAATTCAGAAAACCTATATTATTTCAGTTACAGACTATTCAGACAGAGTTACAGATTATTTCAGACTCTAATATATGAGCTTTTGTTTGTGCATTTTTCTCGATGAAACTTAATCTAGTTGAGTGATAAAATTAACTGAAATAGATTAGATTTTTGTTTTGATATTATCAAAGAAAATACATGGTAAAACCTAGTACTATTTCAATCACGAATCGGAATCTAACAGATGAGCTTTTGTTAATACATTTTCCGCAACAATACCTAATCTATCTCAGTAAAAAAATTACTTAAAAGGTAATCTATCTACCTTTTTTTATATTTTCAAAGCAAATTCACGGACAAAACTTAGTTCTGTATGATCTATAGTATACCTATACGATTGGAGAGAAAGAGCGAACTGAACTAGCTTTGCTTTTGTTTAACAAAAACTTGACGAAACAGAAATTGTCCGAAATGATTGTTAGAAAAATTCATGCTAACGTTGCAGAAGCAAAATACACTAAGCAATTTCAAGTCATATTGATATTTACCGAGCTCTTTTCTAACATATATTTGATTGACAATAAAATACAAACAAATTTGAATTAGATATGAAACATACTTGTTGCGATTAATAAAAATAAAATACTTTTTATTTATCTAATCTCTATCTAATCTAATCTAATCTAGATAATATTTTTTTATAAAATTTATGATAAACTTACAAGTTTTAATTAATAAAAACAATCAACCTTTTTTAATTGCCATATTATAAACATAACACAATAAAACACAAGTTATGTAACATACTAGTTATTCGATAAATAAATGCAAAGCGCATAAAATACAGTAGATAATGTACAAGTAGACACTTCTTTTGAATTTGAAAGATAAGATATTCAAAATGATATCAAATGTATGACTAAAGTTAGGATTACAAATATTCGCAACAAACAAAAATCATGGTGACCCCCTACTCGACTAGGTTTTGTCCGTTTGTAGCGCTTGGAAATATCGCAACAAAAGCTAATCTATTTAAGTCCATTTTATGACTGAAATAGATTAGGTTATGTCGAGTAAAATGCATAAACAAAAGCTTTTACAAAATTTGCTATGCTGTGACGCCGATACCGCAGTACATATTTAGAGCAGTAGGTCCAGAATCAAAGTAGGACATTCGATATGTTTGTGATCGCGCAAGCGTTAATCTCGGAGCAACTTCTGATTGAGATGAGTCATTGAATAGATCGCAATGACAACTTGACCACCAAGGAGACATGCCCGCAGCACTCTTCGTAAAAAAAATTCAACATAACGATACGGGTACATTGAAAACTACTAGAAACACTCGAAGTTCCTCAATTATTTTTTACGTCTATTTGACAGTTTATTAAAGCGTGTGCATTGGGAACGACGCTTATGAGTCGTATTAAAAGCGATTGTGCATAGCTCGTCCCTGTTACAGAGACTTAGGGACGGTTCGCCGGCAAAAAATCATTACATTTTGACGTAAAGCGCGCGCGTGTGGCTGTAAAACAATGTTATGTATCTCTTGTAATTATAAGCTGGCGCTGGCGGCGAGCTCACCTGTGAAACCACTTTTAAACATATCTGGCAATATATATGTTATGTGAACGCAATGACTTACTGTCTTAAATATTATGTACGTCGCCGTACTGACACGAATGAATTTCTGTACGATATACGAGGAAAACAATATTTTATGTATTCTCACGGAGACGACAGGACGATGTCACACGAGAAGCCTCATAATGCTTGTATTACGTGTTGAAGGTTGTAATGCCAAGAGCTTCTGTACATAAATATATGTTATAATTGACAGCCAAGCAACAACACTTAGGTTATCCCTATTATCCGGGTTGAAGGGCAAGGCAGACAGTGAAATTGTTTGCTAAGCACTATGACATTACATCTTTGGTCACATCTTTCGTCGCTTGTATTCTAGGCGGCTAAAATACACACTCACTAACGTGAGCAGTTTATTTATTCGGTAATTTGGTAAATAATAATAATATATTCAAACATTCACACCTATCAACTAGCCCCATTTTAAGCAACTAATGCTGCTTGTGTTACGGACACTAGCTGTCGGATAAATATATTTAATAGATAAATACATACAAATATCCTAAATATATATAAACATCCAAGACTGGAGAACAAATGCCTGAAAATTCATCACCCATACATTTGCCCCCACCGGGGATCGAACCCGGAACTTCTCGAGATGGCGACGCCTTAAGACCGGCATACAGACCACTCGACCACGGAGGTCGTCAAATAACAAACAATTTATAGAGCTCGGTGGCGTAGTGGTTAGTACGTTTTGGCTTTCGATCGAAAACAAAGCTACCTTCGCTATGGTCAGACCATGGGTGACCAAAACTTTGTGATCTCGAACTCCTCCGTGTTCGGAAGGCACGTTAAGCCGTTGATCCCGGTTGCTATTGTGACTGCTTCTACCCAACCCGCATTGGGCCAGCGTGGTGGTTTTACAGCCCATACTCTTCATGTGTTTCTCCATGAGGAAGCCTTGTGCAGCAGTGGGACGTATATAGGCTGATGACAAACAATGTATGTACACACCAACCCGCATTAGGTCAGTGTGGTGGTGTTACTGTCCATACTGCTTCTTTGGGGTAGTTTCACAGGAGGGCTGGCCCCAAATCGGTGGAGAGACTCGGGAATACCATCTACGGGGTGAGGACCCTAGAGTATCTGTGGCCTTCCCTACAGGAACGGGTGCGGCGAAAGCACGGACAGGCGTACTAGGCTGTAGGGATTAGTGTTAGATTTCATGTCTTTTTTCCAGTTAAAACATGTAACGAGGCGCTATACCAATATTAGCAACTCTTTGCTGTTATTACGCTCTTCTCTGGCCACTCTCTCTTTGCTTCTGCTTTAATTCACTGTCTGTCTGCGCTGTCTCCACTTCGGTTTTGGTCTCCAATTTGCAACCGAAAGAAATATTATTTAAATTAAAGTATATGCGCAGATTTATTATTATATTGTTTTTTGTTTTAATGCTTTCATGTAAGCAGTGTCATAAATTCTAAATAATCTTACCAAAGGCGCTATTAGTGCCTTAGTTTTTGATAGTAAATATTTATCAATAATTGACGACCTGGCGATTTTTTTTTATCTCCGGGCTCACCACGTCACACTGGCGCCCAACGTGGGGCGTGAGGGCGTAAATTAAAACTGCTTTCATTACGATAAAATTAAAAATTAGAGTAACTTAAACAAGTTAGTTTAAGTTATTTTTCAATTACCTACATTTGAGATTACGGGCAAACCTGCGGCGCTAAGCCCCGAGTGACTAGTGCAGTGCGGCCGGGGAAAGTTCCAGAAAAATATTAAAGTTTTTAATTAAATTACCTACAAGCCTGCTCTATGACAAGCCGGCATCGAAAGAACAGTATCTACTGAACTTGCCGCTTTAGTATCTAATTACACCGTGTTCGTTCTTAGATTGTGAACTCTTGTGAACATTTTACTTAGGTAATTATACTCCAAGTTATAATTTGGTACGTTACTTTAAGCCCGTTACAAAGGTAATTATGTAATAACACATATGTTCCCATATTGCTTTCGACTTTAAATATTAAATTTACAAAATAACAGCTATTTTCTTTTTGTCAAAGTACTCTAATACATCATTAACACCAACAAACTATTTTGACCTCTCATGAGGTATAAACATACATAATTAATGATTCGATTAAGTCCTGTTGCTGAGTGAGTGAGACTGTAATAAAACGCTGGTTTAGTCAATTATGGCTTTATAAGAGTAAAAAAAAACAGTATAGAAAAGTGGAGAGAAAATCAATGCCAAAACATCAAACCAAAGACAAACATAATGAAAATATAAAAAAGATATAGAAAAGAGGATTATAAAGGCTGGTTCGTAACACGTCCACTGCTAGACATATATAGGTCACATATAGGTCTCCCCTAATGCACGCCTCTCTTCTAAAAATTTAAAGGACAGCGATCATTTTTCTATGGAACGCTGGCCTCTCTTAAATCTTTTTGTGCATGTATTATTCTAATGCACTATGGTTTTATAAAATAATTCAAAAATGACAAACTCAATGAACTTCAGTAGTTTTTATGTGAAACTTAAATATGTATCATCATCAAATCATCATCTGTATAAAATAAATAAAAGTCTGTTAAAGTTCTGTTAGGAATAGGCCACACCCTTTGTACTGTCTTTGTAATTTGTCGTTTCGTTGTTATGTTTTTCTGTGTACAATAAATTGTTAAATAAATAAAAGTCAAAAAGCACTTTTTATCTGAGGTTTTCATTAAAATGACTTGTTTTCGTGCAACCATAGACTAACCGAATGTTTACTTAATGTGTGGTTTTAGTACTTTGTAAATCGTTAAATAAACAATTTCACAACCCAATAAATCCATAAAACTTACTGAAATAACAGTTATACTAATAATTTATCATTTTGTTATATTGTCACGAAACAATAGTAGTACAAAAAAGGCCCATTTTGCATGATTTCATTTAATTCGTTAAGATCCTACGCGATATCTGAAAATTAAGGGATTTAAATCTATAAGCCTTGTCATTCCAAATTTTATATTTTAAATACGGGTTTGGTTCAAAAGGCTTTGCTTAGGTTACAAAAGCAAGAGACAGTTTCTATTTTTACTTTTCTTTTGAAATCCCAAAGCTCTTTGCATAATCAAATTTAAACTTTCTGAATAGACCTTCTATTAACCGTAAGCATTCTTTTGGCTCATTTGATTACTACACCTTACATTTCTTTCAATTTGAATGGCTATAGATTACAACTATAAAGAAAACTTTTGACTATTTAGTAATTTTGTTTCGTACTAGTATTATTTTCTTGCTTTCGTAAACTTTCTGGGTAAGTTTTTTGTCCCGTGGTTAGGTTGGACCAATAGCGAAAACGTATAATGTCGTGATGTTACAGCTCGCCCGATAGTCGAATTTTCAAATATTACTATAGTTAAATAATTATATTCAAATTAACCACATTTCGATGCTGCTTAAGTAAAATGGTGATTGGCGGAACAGTTGATGTTTATTGCTTCGAATTTTCATCGGAAATATAACAAATTGTAAAGCTGACGGTCTAGATTTTAATTATTAAATTAACTGACGAATCAAAAAACTCACTCTATAGACTCACAAGTTTCTACAAATTTAACACTTCTAAGTTTCTCAGATATAAGTTTCTGGTAAAATCTGAATAAAGGAATAATAATTTCTTAGCCGTGGTATTTAATTGGATAAATTTAAGTACGTATTGAAATTATAATATTCAACTTAATTCTAGACTTATCGCGTTTTAACATCGAAATAAGGTAGTAGATAAGATATGAACGCCCTTCAAAGTTAAAAGTTCTGATAGGACTATCGGTGTCTAGAACTTCCACACTATACTTATTTACAATCTCTATACAATGTGTTGTTTTTGATATAGGTACTATAATTTTAATTTTAATGTTAGCTATAATTTTAATTTTAAGTCTGTGAATATAAATAATATAAATAGAGATCGAGACGAGAATTGAAATTTGTATAGCAAATTTTCAATCTCTCCTTGCGCGTCTGGTGGAAACAGTGTGGATTGACGAGAATATGCGAGGCCTGAATTGAAATATTTGTTTGTGTAAAAATAAACCGTATTGCTTCTGATATAGAGCTTACCGTGTTGCTTCGTCATCTCGTATAGACTCTCTGGTGGAAAATCACCTCGCGCGAGCTCGCGATAGCTATAAACGGCAATTGTTAGTGGAAAAGGGTCAGTACAATTTCAATTCCCTTCTCGACTCGTCTCGTCTCGCCAATCTGGTGGAAAATCACCTTAACAAACATATGCTCCAAAATGCATACGTATTTTCTTTGAGAACAGCAAAGGTAATTAAATTATTAATTATTTTTCAATTGTGAAAAAAATTTGTTATTTTTGTGAGGTTAGCTTATCTACTATGATTTTATTACTACTTTTTAATTATAGCACTTACTTTTTAATTATATTTATAATTATTATGTACAAATTTTCATTGAAAAGTCATTCATTGCCTACTCCCGTGGGAAAAGGCGAGGCGTGTATCTACTATGTATGTAATTATACATAACGATAGGGTGAGTTACATATTTTATTAAATCTTATTATTTAGTATGAAAAAAAAAAAAAAATTTTCAATTATATTGTACGGCCCATAATCCTCATGTGTTCCTCCATGAAAAAGGCCTGTGCCCAGCAGTGGGACGTATATAGCCGAGGACGATATTGTATCACGCTCTTATTAACACCCTTAGCTTTAGAATATCAAAGGAACATCTGTATAAACTGATGTTTACTTGTGGCCAAGAATTCCGCAAAGTAGGGATAAACTTCGAAAAGACGGTCATCAGTTCAACTAAGAACTTCAAGCAAATAAGTTTCTTCGTCTGATAACAGCAATCTACAACTTTGGATTTCCAATGAAGATTGTTTGAAATGTGTCGTGGTGTGGACATGTTTTGAGGAGGGAGAATGAGCATGTAACGAGAAGAGTTATGAATGTGAGAGTGGATGGTAATGCAGGAGAGGAAGACCAAAGAAGAGATGGATAGATTGTGTGAATGAGGACATGGCTAGAATGGGAGTGAATGTTGATATAGCGTGTGATAGAGGAGAGTGGAGGAGAAAGACTCGTTGCGCCGACCCCAAATGGAATTGGGGAAAGGGCAGGATAATGATGATGATGATTGCTTGAAATGTGTCTGTCATTGTCACTTTTAAAATATTCAGATAGTAGGATCCAAGAACCGAGTCATAATCGACATATAATATGGTGCTTATTTTTTTCTTTAGTGGGGTTTCATAGACGCCAGCGCCGCCTGCCCATGTGTGCGCGCTTACACGGAGCTAATAACATCGTTTCAGTCACAGCCACACGCACGCGCTTATACGTTAAAATGTATGGAAATCGTATACCTATCAGACGTCACTTTAGCAATTCTTTGAATAAGACAGACTTAAGGATAACTCTACTAGTCAACCGGAAGGCGAAGAGAAGTGCATAATACGCAGGATGTATTATGAAATGTTTTTTATGTCTTCAGCCTATATATTAGGTCCTTACCTATGAAATTGGTGTTTTGTATGGAGATTTTGGGGATGTCTGCATTTTACATACTAACATTTTATCACTTTTCTTCACAACGACAAATCCAGAGATAATAATATTTGGCATGTATCATTAGACAAGCTTTAGCAATATGTGTGAGAACACGCTTGATAACAATTATTCATCGTTTTTATGTTAATGCAAATCAAATGATGTATTCGGGAGGCAGTTAAAAATAATTGTCTTTGTGTCTAATTTTAACACAATTAAACTTACAAAAAATTATCAAATTAAGAAGCTTGTAATTGGTAAAAACTATGACAGTAAACTTTTGAACCAATTTGGACGTCAATTTAATGGCTGCAGCTGCTGAATGAACCTTCCTAGCTGAAGTAATAACCAGTTGATTAACGAGACAGTTACAAAGGAGTCATCAAGTGCTAGGAAAGTGCAACCTATTAACGCCTGGGAGTCATTCGGGATGGCGGAAAGAGCTAAACGAAATAAAATGAAGCGTTGCTCTCGTATTTCTTGCAATAAACTTCAACTTAGCACTCGACACTATTCTGCTCGCAAAGGTCCCTTTGCACCCCTATTCTCAACTTTTTGAAAACAAACGAATCACGGAACCTCTATACTTGTCACTTTTCAATCTCGTGAATTAAAGCGAGACGGAATATGACTTTCCGAATCGAATCGGTGAACCGACAGTTAAGAATAAGGCCAAGAGCTAAAATTTCTCATACCTTGGTACGGGTTCATGGATATTACGAAACATCTTTAATTTTAAGACATTAAAGAGTTTTATGAGATCCGTCGTTATCAAGATCCGAGACGGTGTATAAACTTCTTGGTCCTCTGAACACTGATGGAGTTTAATGAACGCTCAAATGCTATCAGAGCACGGATTTATCAGACATTATTTAGGTCAACTTGCAGGAAATTTAAATCGAGATTTAAAACTCGATTTTGTAATTTTTTGACAATTTTATTATGGATCTTATGTCAAAAAAAGACAAAATCGAGATTTAAACTAGGTTTAAAATTCCCTGCAAGTGGCCCTTAGAGAATCTTTTTTTAATTCAAGACATATTATATTTATAGAAGTAGAAGTAGTAGTAGTAGTTTTAATAATAATAATATATTTATTTAAGTTTTATATTTATTCATAGTGTACATTTTCGTTTCTTGCCATATCTCCTATCGCAGGTGGGCTGGGAGACATTTATGTTAGGAATATTCGTTGTTATGTTTTTCTGTGTACAATAAATTGTTAAATAAATAAATATTTAATTTAAAATACTTGTGTTTTAATCGTTAGATAAACATGGACATTAAGGCTTACATTGATATTTTTACACAGGTGATTAAACAATAAATCAAAATAAAAAAGTACTGTAATGCCTAATGAATAATTAATACACCATCGATGCAATTGATTGTATTCTCTTTTCAGTTATTATTCGGTTATTATATTAAAAAAATTAATAACAAAATTAATGTTTTTTAAGACCCAAAATACGCTTGCACAAACTCAACTTCATTACAACAATATCGAGACATCCCGCAATTGAACCGCAAACATTTCAAAAATTAACCGCTCGTCACTACCGAATTTATAATACATTTATTTCATTTTTGGTACGCACTTTCCGTTAACCAATTTTAAACTCTATATTTCATCAATTAAGACAACAATTAAGTTTCTGATTCGATCCCGTCACGTCCGTACCACATCCTTTTCGATATTGCCACGGGATGCACGTGCGATGCATTTCAAAAAACCCAAGGCTGCGGCAAAATGACTTTTAATTGTGATAGTAATAAATATTATTATCGCTTAGAGGAATTACATACCGCCGCTCTTCAAAACAGTAACAATTGCTGGATTAATTATCTATTAGCAGAAAAATCAGTTCCGAGATCAATAAACTTAATCAACAATGTATTCGCAATGAAGTAGAAGTGGGTGGTAATTTGATAACTCAAAAATAACTTTCATATATAATATAAATTTTCTCTATAAATATAAAAGGTTACATCAATTATTCCAAGTTATTTATTCAAAGAAATACATTTATTTCAGTATTTAAATTCTGGTGGGTGTAAACACCACTGCTTAAGCCTTCGGAACAGATGCGTCATAATATTATGTTCTCCAATATCTATTTGTCTTTATTTATATTTCTTTTAATGTAAAATGTGTTCACAAAACAATTTGTAGCACACATCTAGCCAGTAATACTACATACCACAAGCAGTGATTTCGTGACAACAGCTCGTTGTGGACCCCCATTAGACCACTTATAGTTCGATAGCTCGCCCTCGAGTCCCGGTGAGTTACGCGTTAATACGATAACCGTCACTATGTCGTACTAGATACACATTTGACGCAAAGAACTATTAGTATCACCGTATTTTGTTATACCAATAATAAGAGAACTCCTTATGGAAGAACAGTGTTTCACAAAATCGTGTTCGTGGACGTATTTATTTGTAGCTTAACAATACAAATACATTGTAACGACATTAGCCTGTAGGCAGAGGTATGAACACATATTCTTTTACTTCAGAGTTAAAACAACCGTCTTTCTTCTTTGCGCCGGAACGAACCCGAAACCTAATAGTGACGTGAAGACGCTTTGAAACCAGCGTACAAAACTCATCCTCATTCCCAAAAATATCCACACTGTACTAAAATTTATTCTTTTATAGTGTGACATAGTACTCAAGTTTTTATCTACTTATAGAGTAATAAAACCAGTGATAAATTAACATTATCCACATATAAGACCTTTGTCAATCTACCTAATGATAATCTTCGTCGGCCAGAACAATATAGCCGGTGACTAATTCCCGCCATTTTCTCCTGAGATATTATTCTGTCATATCGGAGCGCTGCAGAACTTCCGAGTGCTTAACCGTACTAGGGTAACTCGCTTCTTTCTCGAACGCACTTTAAATTTTACGTAAAGAGGCGTTTTTTAATTTGCAGAATTTATACCAATAAATTAGAAGTATGTGGAGCGCGGTTTCGATAATGGATTAAAAAAATTGAAAAAGGCAACTTTCGCCACAGTTGGCGACAAATTAAAATAAGTGTAGTAAAAAATAGTAAGCTTGACTAACGGTCAGTTGCACAAAGATTTTTTAAGGACGACATTGGTTAATGAGGCATTAAAACTTTAAAGTTCATTAAAGTTAAGGTTGTTACACAAGACAGTTCTAGCTTATGTCTCTTTAGCATTGACAGGGTGCTAATGTCGTTTTGTGCAACGTAAAACTACGCTAAGGTGTTCTTTTGACGCTTCAATAAATAAATTTAACGGAGCATTAGAGATAATGCTGACATTAAATATTAAAGTTCGTTTCTGCAACTGGGTGTTAATCATGTAAATTTTGAGAAAAACAGAAATTTTTAAAAGTGAATGTATACCTAATTGTAGCAATTGTTATGTACAGCATTGAACAAAACTAACATTCGTTAAAAATAAAAAATTCTCATCGTTTTTCTACAACATTTTTTTTTATATCAACATAATTCCACTCCTCCGTTTATTATCCGTAGTAACAGTTATTTCAACCATTTTTCTTTTTAATTAAGTCCATGAAGACAATGTTTAATAGGGGTGCATTTTAAACGATCATAGTTTTTTATCTAATAACGAGGAACGATGAATGAGTGTCCTGTAATTAAAATGAAGACTGCGCTTTAATTATTGAGTCTTTCAACCCGAGATGAAGTAATACAGTTGATTGTTCGAGTTAAACCAATCAGCAACACTGTTAGTATTAAAAAGTATTGGACTTTTCTTTCCACTGAAATTAATAACCCTTATTGTTCCTAGAAAATCGCCTTTAATTCCCGCGATGCTTCTAGTCAGAAGTAGCTCATAATTTTGGTACTGTGTCATATTTTCCTTGTCCGACTTTTTCCCGGACACGTAATGTAATTTGCATTACAATTTAATTCGACAAGGTACTTAAATGGTCAAGCCAGATACAAGCTAATTTTCGCACCGGAGATGAAGTGATCAGTAGTTAACTAGTAGGTAAAAGGAATCCCCCTCGAGTTTGACATGATCCTACTGTAACGAGGCGATATTGCTATATTAGCGACTCGTTGCTGTCATTACGCTCTTCTCTGGCCATTTTTCTCTTGGTTTCCGTTTTTAAATTTACTGTCTGTCTCATTTTATTTTATTTGTTTGTTCTCGAAATTCATTTTTACCAGAGTCAGCGTGTAGAGCGGTTGACTCACCGATAACAATTATTTTAATGTATTTATAATGTGCTGATCAAGTTTATAGTTTAAGATAAGCTAATCCTAAAAAGTTACAAAAACCCACAAGACTCTCTTTTACCAGTTCCTGCTATATTACAAAGTCTATAGTTTCTTTAAGGCACTATTGTAAGTAGCCCTACCTTTTATAACATATTTTAGTGTTAAATGTGAAATTGTTTTGTGTGTTCAGTGAAATTTACCTTTTTTATATAATATATTTTTCAGTTGTGCCTTAATATATATCTATAAAATACATAAGTGACGATAAGGAAGGCCTTTTATTTATCTCCAGATCCACCACGTCGCACTACTACCCACATCCTACCTTTCAAACCTCATGATATTCTCCAGTTCGCCCGATTATTCTGTTTTGAAGGATTGCAATTTCGCTGCTTCCTACCGCTGGAACCAAATGAACTTCTTTTTCCTATTAGTTCGTTTAATCGGATTTTAATAATTTCAAAGTTTCATTACTGCAATAATGTAAAAGTATAATTAATTTTGTGATTTGTTCCTTGAAGTTTACTAGAGTCATTGACGTACGAGTACTAATATAATGAAACTGTACAGTTCAAATGTCAGTACATAGTAAAAAAATAAAAAAAAAATGCTTAAAGCCATGGGGGGTGTGTAAAAAGACGAAAAATACCAAAAATGTTTTCTATTCATATTTTTTGTTTCTCCGTATGTTTATGTACTGTACGGTACGGGCTAATCTCCGCAATGGCTGCACCGATTTCAATAAAATTTTGCATGATGATACATTTTATCCATGGGCAACATCCAGGGTTCCTATCTAGGTATAGGTAAAAAACCATAGTATCCGCGGACGAAGTCGCGGGCAACAGCTAGTCGTAAATTATAATTAATGAATTACAAAGCCCTGAGTTATACCCGCTGAAGAAGGTTGCTAGTTGCGCAAGAAAATCTAAGATTATGTAACCTTAAACGAAGCTGTTGAACTTATTTTTAACTTTGTCACCAAATCTTTCGTGGCTTCGTCAGTCTGCAGCCATTTCACGCCTCTTTTTAACTTTTCAGAGTTCTGTAAAATTGCTGTAAAATACTGCAATCGTTGAAAAATCTCAAAAACCAATAGAAGTGTTACTCTACCAAACAAGAATGCGACGCAAAGCAGATAATGATCAATAATAGTGGTGGTTGCATACTCTTAGGGTGAAGTAATATTATACAGAACACATAAATCTAGACATTTATAAAGACTATATGACTTAAAAAGATTTAAAAAAGTTTGTGACGAACGATAGGTATGTACTTTACTAGCACTAAATACAATATCATGACTACAAGATTTAAAAACTAACATAGCACCCGCCGAAGTCAACGCGCTAGGAATACAGTCACGCCCAGTAAATACAATCACGAAATACAATTAACATAATTAGTGGTTAACTTTGTTCGAAGTAATCGATTATATTATTGTGTAAAAACGTGACTTCAGCTGAAAAACTTACATGACAAACGAACATTGTAATGTTACGCAAGAAGCAAAAAGTGATTCTCATCAGAGTGCAATAATTCTTGCAATCTTGTATTGTAATGAAGCTGTCACATTAGCAAGTCTGTACACAAGTTTTTGCGCGCAAGATTCCTCAAAATCTACTTTGATATATGTTTTTTGTGAAATGCTCACACATCGCTGAATGAATTATTGTTTGATCAAGCTACATAACTAATCCGCATAGGTCCAGCAACATGGTAGTGTTAGGCCCATACTCCTCATGTGTTTCTCCATGTGGGTAGGCCTGTGCCCAGCAGTAGGACGAATAAGCTGGTTACGTTACGTAAGCTCCTAAAGTTTTAACATACATATAACCACGACTACCATCCTCCAAGGGTTAGTCAGGGACCAGACAAAAGCACCGCAAAAGTGGTCCACTGCCACAGTCCGCGCCTCACCAAGAAGTGACTGCACTCAGCGTGACAGGTGGTGAGCCCGTCGTCGCTATCAGCTATTAGATGTTGTGCAGTTCTAAGTCCATTAGTCGCCTTTTACGACACCCAATGGAAGAGATGGGTTGGTAGTATTCTTTTAATGAGCCTCTACCACACGACTCCAAAGCCAAAGTTTTAAGCAGGTGTTAATATAAATTTCAAACCTTGAACCATAGATTTAGCATGTACAAGATACATATAGGCGGCTTGGACACATGACCAAAGAATTTAAGAGTCATTTGCTGGTAAATATCAAATTTGTTCGTCTCGTGAATAAACGAGGACGCTATGGCCTCTTACTGCTCGCGAAAACCAGACATGACTGTCATTTATTCGCTCTTTTTTTTCTCGGGCGATTTGAACTCGATAAGGATTTCTCCCACGCTTCATGTATCTCTTTGGCGTAGCAAAAAACTGCTAAATCCATGCCTTGGACCAATTTTAAAGTACTTGAGATGCTTTTCTCTAAAGATAAACCCTCGAAAAGCTTAGCAACAAAGTAGTTAGTGTCGCGTGATCACACATAGGCAAAAAGACCGTGGGCGAATTCGTGCCGATCGCGGTGCAGCTATTTGACACTGACACGCATTAATCGATTAAAAAATTAGTTAGCTATTCCGGAAAGTGAGAGTGCATCGAGAAAGTGTTTACACATCGATGCACCGTACAGATGCGTTTTCGAGGCAGATTGACAGCTCACGCCGAAACTTCTCCAATTACTGGAGAAACCGGATTACAAGACCAAACTGACACTCAAAAGATTATACAAAGGAATGTATAGAATAAAAACATAATTTAGGAATATATTTGGATTCCGATGTTACATAGGATGATAGAATGATGATGTCCGGTGTTCGCCTTTGTCAACTATTGACTATTGAAGTTTTTTTTTTGTAAATTTCTCCCTAAAATGTGACGACAAAGAGAACAGAGCCCATACAGACTTGTCCTTCACCGTTTGACGCTTATTTCCATGATACTCCACATGGCTCATAATTATAAAACTTATTACACAAAACAACATAGATTTTACGTAACAATATCCACTCCGGAACCAAATTACAACGATTGAAATAAAAATCACGGCCGCCAGAGTAAAGTACCGCCAAAAACTCTAATGTTTTCGTTTCTGTGTTAACTACTATTTATACATTTACTTATATATTTACTTTTTTGAAAAAAAAATACTTTCATCGCTATAAACTCTAAAAAGAGTAACATAAAAAATTAAATTTACAAAACATAAATCTTTCTACCTCAACATACTTTAAAGAAAATGCATCAGATTTTAAAGCTATTCCACAAAATACATATGTAAAGACCTGAACCACCACAGGATTGTAGCTAAAGTAAAACTTGAATAGAGAGAGATGCTCCTGTTTCTTGGGAAACTTTCCTGATGCATAATACATGCGAAGCAAAAATTAACTGAGGAAAACAAAATGGAAATATCAGGGAAATAAATGACAAGCCCTTCGCTTCGGGCGTGGTTTGAATTTTTGATATAGATTATGAACGAAAAAATATTTTGAATGCTCTCTCTTCTCGAGAAGGTTTTGCCGCTCCATTTTGGTATCAAATCTAGAAAGTACTTCCCAGAAAGGTTATTTTTGCCGAGTTAGCCAAATGGTATGACTTTTACTATAGTATATTTTACTATAGGATGCCCTTAAATAATCGAAAACCTTCTTTGTATACGATTTCGATGGTACAACCGTAGATAATCTTTATTTTAGTGGTAAAATATCTCTTTTCGTGTAGTCAATATAACAAGGTTATTAAATAGATTAAGATGACAGATGATAAAATAAAACTTTCAAGAGGTGGGTCATTTAGTAAACCCATTATTCTTCCAGCCCATTACGACCATACACTGAATTAAAGGAGGAGCTCAATTACGTTTTGGCTTTCGATATCGAAAACAAAGTTACCTTGCCATGGTCAGGCCTTAGATGGGTGACCAAGACTTTGTGATCTCGAACTCCTAAGTGCTTCGGAAGGCGCGTTAACGGCCCGTTCGCTATTGCACTCGTTTCTATCAACCCTCATTGGGCCAGCGTAGTGGTGTTACGGATCATGCGCCTCATGTGTTTCTCCACGAGGAAGAATAAATTTGTCACATTGCCTTTGTTCTTACAAATACTCGTAAGAGTGACCTACAATATTCGACAATACCCTATTATTCTGAGAAAACTATTATGCTCCGAATTACGGGATGGCTAAATCTTATTTATCAATTTAACGGTTTAGGAGGCGTTAACAACTCCGCCTATCATTTGGTATATATTTTACTTTCCCCGATTTGTTATATTAGTATTAAAATATAATAAATTACGCAGACATTCACACCTATCAACTAGCCCCATTTTAAGCAACTAATGCTGCGTGTGTTACGGGTTCTAGCTGACGGATAAATATATTTAATAGATAAATACATATAAATAATCAGAATATATACAATACTTATATAAACATCTAAGACTGGAGAACAAATGCCTTAATTCATCACACAAACATTTGCCCCCACCGGGGATCCAACCCAGAATGTCTTCAGGTGGCGACGCCTTGTGACCGGCGGGCGTACAGACCACTCGACCACGGAGCTAGCTTCCAGGTCTTCACACGGTCGGCTATATAATAGGTCCTTAACTTTCAAATTGCCGTTTTTTTCTCTATTTGTCTCCCGAATATATCATTTGATTTGGATTTACTTAAAAACGATAAATATTTTTTTGCTAAAGCTTGTCTAATGATACATACCAAAAATTAATATCTCTGGATTTGTCGTTGTGGAAAAATCTGAAAAAATGTTAGTATGGAAAATGCAGACTTCCCCAAAATCTCCATACAAAACGGCAATTTCATAGCCTATTAGATAGAGTCCTTATGTTCAACATAGCATATATGCACTCACCATCAAAATGCTTAAACGTATGTAATGTCAACACACTCCACTATAAACTCTCTAAGGTCTCCTCGAATGTAATTGTCAATTGTACACTCTGAATTCTGTTCAATCAATACGATCGAGCAAACGTTTACTCTGAAGTCCAATTTATGTTCGCTTATTTACTTAACGCTCACATTAATGGCTGGTAATTGCTTAATTTTCTACTCGTATATTACTTATTTCAAGGAAATATAAAATTTTTAGTTTTAAGCAACAGATTTTTTATGGTTTAACAATAGGCTAGTTGACTCATATCAAAAGTAATGAAAATAATGTTTCTTTCAGGTAGTATTAAGTACAAGGGTCCGAAATATACCAAGTTCGATAAATATAAATTGGGGATTGCTGTAGAAATTCAATTTAAATTTGTTTTATTTTTACCTTTTTTTTTCACCTGCCAAAAGCGCTATCTACATTGTTTGTGAAATTAGTTGAGTAATACTTCATATAAACAATTACTACGCATGGTTAAAATCCGTCAAACGCCAGTCGCAACCAATCAAATATAACTGTCGGGTGTCACACATGCGTAGTGAATTGTTTACAATAATCGTGACGCTACGTTACGTAAAAACGTAATTTATAATTTAATGTGTTATAGGCTTCAGAAAAAAATTGTTTAAGGTGATGGCTATCAGTAATTAATCATTTGGAGCCCAATAAAAAAAGGGTCAACTAGCTTATTGCTTAACACTTAATAGCGTTTCTGAACAAGGGTGATAAATATAGAGTAGAATATTCATAGACTAAAAAGTTTCCCAAAAGCTTATGGATGGTATAGCAAAGAAATGAGACTCGACTACTGTAACGTGGCAAATTAAACCTTATTTTGACATAGTTTCTTTCCCTTTTTACGTCACCTTGTGTGTAAATGTTATTAGAAAAACAAAATATTAGGTACTTACCTATGAAATTGGTTGTATGGAGATTTTGGGGAATTCTGCATTTTCCATACTAAAATTTTTTCAGTTTTCTCCACAACGACAAATCCAAAGATAATAATATTTGGCATCTATCATTAGACAAGCTTTAGTAATATGTGTAATATCACACTTCATAAAAATTATTTATCGTTTTGCAAATAAAATGATGTATTCGGGAGGCACTTAAAAAGAGTTGTCTCCGTGTCCAATTTTAACACAATTAAAGTTACAACAAATTATCAAAACAAAACAAAAGATCTCAAAAATATAGTCTATTTTTAGACGAGGTAATTATTTTTTAGGAATACTCTGAATCTTAATAGTTACAGACAAAAAATACTAAGAGAGAAAAAAACACCAATTTCATAGGTAAGGACCCAATAGTTGTTGTGTCAAGGCCATGGTCGCCATGGTCAGGCCGTGGATGGGAAAGAAAGACTGTGATCTCGAGTTCCTCCGTGCTTCGGAAGGCACGTTAAGCCATTGGTCCCGGTCGCATTTGTGACCGTTTCTACCTACCAACCCGCATTGGGCCAGCGTGGTGGTGTTACGGCCCATACTCTTCATGTGTTTCTCCATGAGGAAGGCCTGTCCCAGCAGTGGGACGTATATAGGCTGATGACTGTGTCAAAGCCCTGAGTATCTCAATTACTTCCCAAATTCCCTTAAATTCCTCTCTTTAAATAGCTATCGATAACAACTACCCTTAATAATAGATTTATTAGATTTGATAGTACTTCTCATAACAGCTTTGGTGCTGCTAAATATTTTCTATTTCAATGGAAAACACCCGGGGATCGATGTTGCCCAGTAACTTGAACTAATGGATTTAGTTTGTAAGAGGATTAAAATCCACGAAAATTGTTCAAAATATTCAGGCCCCATATTGAATTTCTAAGTTAGTTATCAGGAAGTTATTAAATGAGCAGTCATTTAATTTTTGCTCAGCAAAAAAACCCAGTCGAACATCATTTGGGCGGCAAAGAAATATTTTGTCAGCAATATCATGTTATATTTACCGGTGGCAACTTTATTGGTCTATGTCATATAAATCTAAATCTATAATTGATAGGTACCTATGAAATTGTCGTTGTTTTTCTCTTGGTATTTTGTCTTTAACTATTAAGTTGCAGAGTATTCTTAAAAAATAATTACCTCCTCCAAAAATAGACCTTATTTTTGAGCTCTTTTAATTTGTTTTGATAATTTATTGAAAGTTTAATTGTGTTAAAATTGGACACGGAGACAAGTCTTTTTAAGTGCTTCCCGGATATATCATTTGACAACATATTAGGTTGGGGAAAAAGTTTCTTCGCATTTTTTAAGAAAATTTAAAACATTTTTTAATATGTAATCTATATATGTAACCGGAAATGTATAAAATCTAGGAAAAGGATCAATGAAGGATCAAAGATCAATTCCTAGGAAATTAATTCTGATAGATATTAGGTTATTTTTTTATGACTCTTAAAAACGTACCTATTCGTGTCAATAATCGCTTTGGGTAAATTGAGTAGACATTAAATAATTTTTTTTTAAATGTCATAAAAAATTAATAACATATTATACAATTTGGCAACATTTTATTTTCTGCCCAATTAGTCATTTTGCTGACCAATTAGAAATATCTGTTGCACATAAGTTGCTGACCAATCTTATTTTTTTACTGACTTTTCCGAATATTCTGCTGACCGTTTAAATAACACCCAATGTCATCTTTAATTTTATGTTGGAATTCTCGCCATATTTATCCTCCACCCCACACCGGTCACAGAAGTTTGTCCCAAGAAAAAACTTGTTGGCAACTTTTTAATTGAATTGCTTGTGAGCTACCAATTTGCTGCTTCAACTTCATTTGCGGGAAATCTTCAGAAAGTCTGCTTGAATGGATATCAGTAAACTTTCTAATTTGAGCTTGACATTTTTATTTATTAAATATTGAGCTGAATTTTTCAGCATACTTTTGGACGAAGCCAACTGAAAGATTAAATAAGTATTCAAGTAAGGCCCGGCGCACATTATCGGCATCGGCAAGGAAAGGAATCTTTCGGCATCCCTACATGCAAGCGCACACTGTTGGCATTTATGCCTTGGCATGCTGCAACGTTCTTAGGGATGACGAAGCGTCCTTGAGCATTCCGTACCGTCCAAACTACCCCCGAGTGCTGCCTTGGCGCGGCGGACGGCAGCGTACTGAAGGATGCCGAAGTATCACGAAGCAACCTCAAGGCCGCCGATGCAGCAACCTCAAGCATACCGAAGCGGTATTTATGTTACTACGGCCATATATCATGGAAATTTCTACTTTGTTGTCATGAAGTAAATATATGATGCTATTTATCACCTAAAATCCTGTGCCTTGTCGATGCCGATAATGTGCGCCGGGCCTTAAAGTTCCTTCAAATTTCTGTTTTTATTATAATGCAATGGTTGCTTTACAACAAAGCTAATCTGATCCCAAGTCCTCCCACAATTTACTAAACTAATTAAAAGTCTGTAGGTGTAAAGCTATTATCATTGTTATTAGTAAAGTGAGGGTATTATTGCGTAATCGAGGAACCTATTCAGCCGCATCGTCTGCTCGTCAGTGATTGATAGACGCCAAACTATCACTGCGCTAGAAACCTAGTAAATCAAATATTTAACTATTTGTAGTACCCAGCACTACAGCATACAAACATTACATCGTTAATGGCATCTGTACACTATATAAACTAGATATTCTGAACGCCTCGAATGGTTAAGATCAAACATAGGTAAGTTACATTTCTCAATTAATGGATATAAAATTCTACTTAATGGATTATATGGATGGATTTTTTAATGCTGTTCCAATATTAAACAGTTTTAATATTGTAATTTATTTTATTTTATTAGGAAAACAAACAGTGATATTATTACTATAACTTAAAAATAAATTTATAATTTCTATACAACAATTACATGTTTCCGCATATTATTATTAGAGTTCAAAGTGCTTATGTACACACTAACCTCAAACAATAAAAATAAAAAAATAAAAAGAGTGAATTTGAATTACACCCAAAAAGAAGGTAACACCACAGCGTCTGCCATCGATATTTTGACGCCAAACTCCCCCAAGACGCATTGAAATGTATTACACTTCCATTTCAATGCAACTACTGAAGACATCAAAATACTGAAGACTTGGCATTATGGGATTCGTTCCCTTTGCCTCCCCTACATGGGAGAATCTTACAACAAACAAAAAGTAAAAAAATAGCATGTGAGTTACCGCGATGGTACCGACTCAAACCAATGGTCAGTTATGTATTTGTTAAATGACGTTAGATTTGTTCAAATATCAGACTATTAATTTATGTTGGTGTTAATATCTCTGTCCACCCCTAAGGGGTTAGAGGCGTGAAGATAATTTATGAACAGGTTTTATAAAATACGGCGCGGGAAACGCGGGTTCGATCCCACTGAGTTTTGAAAAAAATTATGTACAGTTCCTAGTGAATATCGCTTGCCTCACATTGTGCCCGGTGCATAGCAACAGGCTCGCCACATGTTACATGGGGACCTAACATATCTGGCGAAATGTGGGTGTTTAACACCTCTGACTACCCCTTCGGGGAAAGAGGCGTGATGATATGTTGTGTTGTTTATGAAATAAGAACTCTTCTCTTTCTAGATACGACGTGAATTTGTAGCTTATTTGTTTATAAAATTATAAAGAAGGCCTTAAAGCTTTAACCGCTGCTCACGGGCCAGATCAGGACGGTGAAGGAAGAAATACTTAAATTATATTATCTTTATACAGATTTAGACACAAGTTGCATAGAAAAGTGCGATTTTCAGGGTTAAACTAAACATTCATTTAACTAATTGGCGTGCGTATTCCGTACACTAAATTATGGTTAAAGACTAGTACAAGTAAAAACTGTAATCTCTAGGGTGAATCACATCGCATAGTAAAAATCAACGTCACTTACAGGTAAGTTCGTTTGATTTTTCATTAAACTTTGCATTTTCATTAATTGTTCACTGGATAAATTTGACAACTAGTATTTCTTCTCAAAGTATTGTAAGCCGTTGTACATGTAAAATTTATTTTGGTGCGGCATATGATTATTTTCGTGTTTTTACTTCAATAATAATAGCCAGTAACGTGCAGAGTATAAATCGTTTAGTTTCTACCTAGTATGCTACCTTTTTCACTGCCTAGCAATTTCTACACATTCCATCACACTGAAAGCCACTCGACGACGGAGCCGACGATTAAAAAAGCCGTTATAGACAGAAACAATCAGACTTACTCGAAAATGAGACGAGCCGTTCGATTAGCCATGTGCGGGCTGAGGCCATTGTGCGATGTTTTTCCGACGGATTTTATTCGAGGAAAGTGATTAATCGACACTTTGTTGCAACCCTAAGCATTGTTCTACAAAGAAATCAATAGTTCTTATCGCATTACACATAGAGTTCAAATTATGACAAGTATAAAGCTGTAGAGGTGCGGAGGAGGGTGTTATCGGTGTTTAGACACATTACGGGATTCGAGGGTAGGCTTACTTTGAGTGCTTTAAAAGAACAAAAGAGGGTGCAGCTGTTCAGGATTGCGTAAAGCGTGAGATTGAGAATAAAGCTCACATATATTGCGTAATTGCGGCTGTTACTGTACCAAAAATACCTTAATGCCTCTACCTTTGCGAAATTTACCATTATACGCCATATTTGACAAAATCCCCGGATTATTGTAGGTATAATTTTAATGGTGGTGGTGGTTCCCGTGTTGGTCCGGGACACAAAAAGAATATACCAACTGCTTTTCTTGCCTAGCATGTCGTTAAAGGCGACTGCGGGCGTACTGGGTACTGGGTCTGTGGCTGTGTAGGCGATGAACTCGCTACTTCTAACTCTGATTTTTTCATCTGACCAAACCCAATTTTTGTATGGCTAAATGTGGTCTTAAGGAACACAGTGCTCCTTGGACTCTGCCTACCCCTCCGGGGATTACAGGCGTGATTGTATGTATGTATATATTTTTACCGTTTAGTTCGAATGGCCTTAAACTTTTATTAAGTCCATAAAAATGTATTAGGTAGATTTTAAGTAAAACTAGTCATTGTATACTTCCACGATGTGCCTCTTTTTCACTAACTGTATGCATACCTGAAACAAAAAAGATTTTATTAAAATTTTAAAACAAGAAAGCAGCATAGCAATAAATGCATTAAAAAATATATACAAATAAATTTAATTACACCTCTAATACAAGCAAAATTACTATGCAAATTTTGAATAGCTCCCATACAATTCCGGCACAAGTTCCATGACATTTTTCCTTACTTATTACCGCAATAACTTCCATAATTAATTTTGTTTTTACCAAAATGAGTTGGGCAATTTGTCATGGCGGTTATAATGGGACAAATTACTCAAAACGGCAATAGAGAGCCTTAAAAATGTGTTTTTCATGAGATTTAACGCTAAAACGGTGGACGAATGAATTGGAGATACTCCCTGAAATCATCTTGAATTAATGGACTTTTTTATAGAAGAAAAAAACATTGGGCCATTATATCTAATGTTCAGTATTGTTGAGCGCCTAATGCGCTTGATTTCCCAGAAGATTGCGAGGCTATCAAACAAATTAATATCAAACTTGTCAGCGACTTCGTTGGCGTAAAAATTAAAATCAAGCTACAATAAAGCTTATATTTTAGGGTATATTTCTAGTTATATTATCCAAAAAAAATAGCAATAAGTATTACTTTACATTACATGTATTATGTAAAAATATATACAATAGTGACTAAGTGGGTAATAAAAAAATATATAGACAGTGGAAAATAGCATCTCAATTATAATTGATTATTAATATAGAAAAGCCGGTGATGTCATGGTTGATTGGAGACAAATAACGCGAACTATTTAACTTTCATTGGGACTTTAAAAACGTACTTTTATCGCATACCACGTCGAAAGAATAGTCGAATTAATTAAATCTTTATGTATATTTGTGGGTGCTAACCTCTGCCAACCCCTTCGGGGGAGTCTTATAGTCGCTGTAACAGATTTTAGGTGATTTTAAGAAACATTTAACAATAATATTTGACGACTTTCGTGGTCGAGTGGTCTGTGGTCGCCAGTCGGTCTCAAGGCGTCGCCATCTCGAGAGGTTCTGGGTTCGATCCCCGATGGGGGCAAATGTTTGTATGATGAATACAGGCATTTGTTTTTCAGTCTTGGACGTGTATATTTTCTGAATATATATATGTATACATCTATTAAATATATATATCCGTCATCTAGTGTCCGTAACACAAGCAGCATTATTTGCTTAAAATGGGGCTAGTTGATAGATGTGAATGTCTCAAGATATTTATTTATTTTATTACTTATTAATATTATAGACGGAAATTAGAATTAACAATTTATTTTAAGAACGCATAGAAAAGAAAACCTTTGAATATTAATATACTATACAAAGCACACGCACAGACTCTTAAATAATAACAATGCTTTGTTGTCTACGCGCAGTTACATACATGTGAAGAGATTCACTAAAGTCTGATAGTAAATTGAGATTATCAGCATAGATAAATCCACCGTTATCTCCATATCCATATTGTAAAACGGATTAGGAACATAAATCCAAGCGAAATGTCCTACATTGATATTTATGATTGCGGAAATATTTGTTCATAAATAACACATATATTTTGTCTTTGTGTTTTATATATGAAATAGAATATTTTGAAGCATTTTGATCTTTCCTATCTGTGCAGCTCTGGCACAACATTTTGATAAATCCTTTGTATTTTTATACGATACTTTGTCTACGATTTTGTCTATTAATGTCAGGTCAGTTGCTGTCTATAATACGTTAGAATAATAACAGGATTTTTATTTAATAGGCAATACGAAACGTTATAATTATTGTAAGGCGATCGTTTACACTTTCTCTATTTAATGTTGAAACTTTGATGTAAGTACCTTATCGAGCAGTCAATAAAACGATCTTACGTACTCAGTTTGTTGAGAATATCGCTTGCCTCACATTGTGCCCGGTGCATGGCAACAGGCTCGCCACCTGTTACAGAGGACTTAGACATATCAGGTGCACCCCTGCCTACCCTTTCGGGGATATATGCGTAATGATGTTATGTTATGAATACATCATACATCATGTATTATTCCCAAGCCAAGATACATGACGATTCTGAAATTTCGGGACGGCAACGTATTTGTGACCCCTCCGATGCAAATGTTCACGGGCGACGGTAATCACTTCGCATCAGGTGAACCGTCTGCTCGATTGCCCCCCATTAATATTTTAAAAAATACGTGCCAATATCCAGGACCTAAGCAAACACTGATCGGCATTTTAATGTCTAGGTACAATGAAAAATATTCAGCAAATTAAAGAACAGTACAAGTGCTTGACACCAATAGCGGGTGTCCCACAAAGAGCGCATTTACAACGACCGCTTGCCTTGGACGCAGTTTATCGGCTATTATACAACGCTTTATAGGCGTCTTCTTCCATGACGTAATGTGGAGAATATTTGTCAATACTTGTATGTTTTAAGTAATGGCGTATGAAATATCTCGTAATTGTTTCCATGCACACAATAAAGGAACAAAATCAGATTCAGGGGTGTTAACACACCTCATCAACTGTTTTTTCTCTATAATTTGTTTCTACCCAAGGTCAATACGACTCATAAAGTAAAAAAAAATAATTGAAAACTGTTTATTTTCCAATTATTACAACCTTAAAAACATAACAACTGCAAAATCTTAATTAAAGATTAACTGCACTGTTGCGAATGAGCCGTGCACACACTAGATAACACCCTGGGGACAGACGCTGAATCCTCCGGTACCAAACATAGCTGATTTTGCTGCTTTTACTGCTGCAGAGTTACTTTTATGATCAGCCTTATGACGACTTATTTATTTATTTATTTAACAATTTATTGTACAGAGAAAAACATAACAACGAAACGACAAATTACAAAGACAGTACAAAGGGTGTGGCCTATTCCTAACAGAAATGTCTACCAGCCCACCTGCGATAGGAGATATGGCAAGAAACGAAAATGTCGTGTGTACACTATGAATAAATATAAAACTTAAATATAATATGTAGTAAATTGGATAAATATAAAAAATAATACTTAAAATACAAATATACATACCAAATATATATTTATATACATGGATGAATATACTTATATGAATATAATATATACATAAATGAACACTTAAGGACTCATTATGTCAAGGAAAGATAGTATTCTTTAACTTTTCTCTTGAACGCCTTCTTGCAGAATTGGCCGTGAAACCACCTCCTGGCCCAATGCGCGGCGCCAGTAACAGCCAGGTTCAATAGCTCATGTGTCTCTTGGAGTATGGAGAATTTCGAGATTACAAAGTGCGTTCATCCAAACTCTAATTATCGGAAAGCGATACCTTTCTTTATTATTGATGTCAAAATCAAAACTACCACTTGGACGTAAATCGTTCATATCCTTTGAAATTCCGAAACAAATCATCATGGAAATCAATGTCTTAAAAACTACATTCGCATAATCTCTTATATTTTTACTCACACTTCTACAATGATCTTAACTTCTAACACTGCCTTTAAGCAGCGACTGGATTAGAGAAACTGAAGCAGTTACTGCGGCATTAAGGGTGATTTTGGAGCTCTAAAGATTTTATCTGTCCCAGGAATGCTGTAAACCACTCATAGCTTTTATAGCACCACTGGGGTATTTAAGGCGAGTACTTTGGAGGATATTTGACTTTGGCCGTAGCTGGTAATCAACATCTAACAAATCCGACTATCTGTTAACGTATCACGAGTTCAAGTGGCTTTAAGCTAAAAGCTTCTGACATCTTGAAGTCTCTGCGGCAGAGTAATTTGCACACCAGTTTCAATGTATCGCCATTTAGGGAGCAGTGAGTTTTAATGAATTCGAGCATTATATTGTAGGCTTTGTCCAGCAATGGGCGTCTCTGGGCAGAATGATGATGAGCATTAGACCTGAATCATTGCTTTTGGTATTTGGAGGTAATTCTATCAATAACATAATTTCGTATCTGTGAATTCTATTGACCTGGATCCCATAATACAAAATTTACAATGTTAACTATGGGTTAGGCTAACAGTTGTAAGCCCAAAAATTTATATTTATTTACTTGCGAAACCTTATAATCAAAATAATTTCATGAACCGTTGTATAAATTTATAATATTTGTATTTCATCTATCAGAGAATCATTAATGTGCAACAAAAGCATTCCTTAAATAATAATTCGTTTATACAAAAGGAGTAAAACGGTTGGCGGTGAAATTAAAGTTATGATTAGTCAACACTGCTCGTTCCGATGCTTTACAATGTGCATACCATTCATCTTTAATATCGGATCAGTCAGCGACATGTAAATGAAGACTACCGATTCAATAGCAATGTTACGTTAATAATACTACGTTGTAACGTAGGCATATTTGAATTGGGAGCCTTTTATGTTTAACGTGTCCTTGCTAGCCTTGCTTCTAGACCCTTAACATCAGGTGAGATGGAGTCATTTGTCCAACCTTTCTATAAATAAAACGTATTTTAAGTTTATTCAGACATTTGACAGAATCGTTCTGAGCACGATGGAATCAATTCCATATTTTTACACTTATGTCAATTTCTTACGTCCGTCCTTTCGCTTGTCTTCTCAAATCGCTTTTTCCCGACATTCTCGTAAGACCAACAAAAACTTGTTAGCAGAAATTCCGCAGCCTAGTGATGTGTTAAATCTTTCTATTCTTGAAGAGCCCGCAAAAACAAAATCGATTCAGATAATAGGTACAAGCGCTGTTTATATCGCAATTACTCGTGTTATCAAATAACTCGTTTTTTAAATTTGTATCCTCTTGCATACATGTTTAAGTTCACATTTCCATGAGTGATGTACGGATTTACCTCTTCCATATTAATAAATGAATCCGTCCCATATTTGGTTTTAGCAGACGAGAGCGTGACCTCGTGCCGATTGGGACTTTTGTAATCTCCTTGCTGTTGCCGATTTTAGGAGAGAAATTTATTACATAGTCTGGACATAGATTTTTTCAAATTGACAAACAAAGAACACATCTATTCTATTCTATTCGACGACCTCCGTGGTCGAGTGGTCTATACGCCGGTCTCAAGGCGTCGCCATCTTGAAAGGTTCTGGGTTATCCGGTGGAGGCAAATGTTTGTGTGATGAATACAAGCATTTGATCTCCAGTCTTGGATGTGTATATTTTCTGAATATTTATATGAATATTTATTTATCTATTAAATACATTTATCCGTCATCTAATATCCTTATCACAAGCAGCATCAGTTATTAATATCAGAGAATATCAGAAGATATTTATTTATTTATCTATCGCGCCTCTATCATCGAAGGCGTAGGTAGAGACGTTGACACCCATATTTCACCTGATAATATTTGTTCAAGTTCCTATATAAAGAGGGCGAAACTTTTGTCTCGCACCTGACACTGTGTAAAGCACAGATGTGTAAAGAAAGCGATACGCACTATAAACTGTGCTTAGTTTGATTCAAACTCTATGGTACAGTAGGAGTCTGGCCCCATATATCACCGGGACCTCATTTGCAGCCGCAACAATTGGAACGCGTTGCGCGAGTTCGCGCACTCCTGGCACACCATTAGGCACGCTTTCCATTGATCGGGTATCAGCAGAAGAGCAGCCCGACGCAAAGTCCTGTGACTGTGTCGCTGTCACGCCCCAGAAGGCCACATGCAATCTATTTTCAAGATAAGACCAATTATTAACTATATTGCTTTCTCAATATATAGCAGCAATATAATAATAATAATAATAATGTCTGAGGATATTATTATTATTATTATTATATTGCTCTCTCATTCATATTGTAGTAATCTGGTCATACAGCAAGCTTTGATACACTGGTTTATAAGTATTTATTGAGAATAAATTGGGAAACATATACATAAAGTTGATAGCAAGGTGAAATGTCAAGATGTCAAGCAAAACATTCGCAGTATTACAAAGAATCCAGCTCAATTATTTTATGTCGCCGAATACGTATGTACCTATTTTAATAACGACGTATTTTACGTATGTACCTATTTTAATAACAATATTGTTTTCAGTTCAATAAATTCTAAGAATTGTATCGCGGGCGAGATAAAGAAAAAAACAACGTAAGTACCCATACCAAATCTGTTTTCAAGTACATTATCTTAAGCGGCCATTAAAAAATAATATGGAATTTGGAGCAGCATTTGTTCACTTTATTAAACCTGGATCTATTATTTATGTTACTATAATTGGTATATACCTATACATTGGACCCACATTGTAAAACTTGATATTCAATATTTAAATTAAGTATTAAAATCGTAGTGCATTGCTTCGGGACTTCGGGAGTAATATTGGGTCCTTACCTATGAAATTGGTGATTTTATTCTGTCTAAGCAATTTGTCCGTAACTATTAAGTTTCAGAACATTCTTATAAAATAATTACCTCTTCTAAAAATAGACCATATTATTGAGCTCTTATTATTTAATTTGATAATTTTTTGTAAGTTTAATTGTGTTAAAATTAGACACAAAGACAATTATTTTTAACTGTCTCCCGAATACATCATTTGATTTGCATTCACATAAAAACGATGAATAATTTTTACCAAGCGTGTTCACACACATATTGCTAAAGCTTGTCTAATGATACATGCCAAATATTATTATCTCTGGATTTGTGGTTGTGGAGAAATCTGAAAAAAATTTAGTATAGAAAATGCAGACTTCCCCAAAATCTCCATACAAAACACCAATTTCATAGGTAAGGACTTAATATACGGATGTTGTTGACTTATGATTTCCAACATTATCTTTCACGTGTCCACGATTATGCACGAGCCATATAAGCATAGCAGAGCATCCGGAGATAATGCTTAAATTAATAATAATATTCCATTGATAAAATAAAACCACGTGTATGGATGTGTGGAAAACATTTCTCTGAATCGATTCCACGCAATTAATAATTTTTTTTAAACGGTGAGATAACAGCATAGTCTTGAACAATTAAGATTAACTGCGAACAAACATAGGTAATAATTTATGTTAAAAATATAACCTATTTTTTATTTTTTTATTATTAAAGGGTTGGAAAAAAAGAAACTATAATAGTAATAAGAACTTGAACATTACGTGATTGTAATCCCTTTAGAGGCCGATGGAGTTAAGTATTTCTTTAAATCTTTCTTTAAATTTTATTCTTCCCCCAACAAGCCATTTTATCCCATAATCTAGACATTTCTTATCACTAAATATACCTGTAGAAATTAAAAAGTACAATAACCAAAGCTAATCACGCGGAGTCATTGCCATTCCTCTTTAAAAACGTAAATAACCTATGTTCCATAATTCAAGAAAGTAGTAAATCGTGAAATAATCTTAATGTCATTGACAGGTTATGTAACGCTCGATTTGTGAAAAAAACACTTAACACGAAATAAATAGCGTTTTACGGCTAGATATTATACAGGAAAATTTTATGCTGCTTGCACCCGAAAGTGAAATTGCCTACAACCACGCATTACGATGATTGTGCGAACACGTAATGCATTATTCTGCTACATCTATTATTATCTATGAACATAAAAGGACGGTGTATAACGTACCGGTAAAATATTGAAGCCGGTATTGAAGCGGAGGCGGTAATCAGATTGCACACCCAAGGATAGACTATGAAACTATAAGATCCAAAATACATAGCGATTTTACTACAGCAGCAGCAATGCAAACACAACTGCTTTACGGCAGATATCGGTAAGAAAGGTTACCATGCAAATGTCTCAGTAGTACTTAATACCGATATAAAGATAAATTATGCCACTGAACTTTCTCCTATAAAAAGATCACTGTGAAGTATTTTTTACTTCTCCGTACAATGTTAAATATTATATTTATATTTTTTAAGCCTCTCGTGTAGCTTAATATTTTATGATCGAGAACATTTGCTACACCTGAGAGGTTTTGAACTTTTAATTTTGGGCTAATGCAAAATATCAAGCTAAATCCAACTTAAATCAATA
This sequence comes from Parapoynx stratiotata, assembly GCA_910589355.1. Classification (NCBI taxonomy): domain Eukaryota; kingdom Metazoa; phylum Arthropoda; class Insecta; order Lepidoptera; family Crambidae; genus Parapoynx; species Parapoynx stratiotata. The sequence goes on from OU342458.1 coordinate 3,459,854, forward strand.
GTTATCGACGACCGACTTACAAATCTTCTTTATACAAAAAGTGGATAAAGGCCACTTTAAACGAGTACATGAAAATTGACCTCTGTTTTTTATGATATTATCATTTGACTTCTGAATTGATTGCACCTGCACCGTTGACTACGTCGACGTAGGTCAAGGCAATGTACATTATATCTTTAAAAATGCACATAACCCGCCTCAAGTACGCGTCTGTGTGCGGCGTCCTTACACCACGTACTAACTGAACATATTTTCCGCTCGAGTGCGCCGGATCGCACCGCGTCGCTCGCCGGCCGACCGTGTCGTAGACTACACTGTCAGCTACATGAAAATGATTAATGTTGAATTTTCCTATACTTAATCGGTATTAAAACTAATATGGATTATAAACTTTTAGAAATTCATTGATAGGCAATTTATCTTAAGTCTTGTAAGGTGTTTTTGTTGTTAGTGATATTTTTATGACTCCAGATTCACTTTTCACAGAATTTAAAGGGTTACTAAAACAAGAAAATATTAAAAAAGGAGAAACCATTTTTTGTAACTGCTACAAGGTAACCTATAGTAATGATAACTAATAAATACAAATGAATCCCAATTCCCAAGTTATTATATCGCCACCCTGAAACCGTTACATATAAAAAATAAACACTCACCACCTATCAACTGTGCAGCGTACACTATCGTGGTATGGATTTTATTTGATGGGTATAAACAGAGAACAAATGTTTGTATTCATCACACAAACAATCACCCACCGAGATTGCAACCCCTTATTTAACAGATGGTCACAAACCACTCAAATAAAAAAAGCCAAAAAGTAAACGTCTTTATCCTGACTGTATAATACACATATACATATCAACATGTCTTTATCCCCGAAGGGGTAGGGAGAGGTGTTACCAAACGGCACAATTAAAGCAAAATTTTATATGTCTATGTTTGACGATCTCCGTGGTCGAGTGGTCTGTACGCCGGTCTCAAGGCGCCGCCATCTCGAGAGTTCCTGGGTTCGATCCCCAGTGGAGGCAAGTGTTTGGGTGATGAATTTTCAGACATTTGTTCTCCAGTCTTGGATGTTCATTATATATGTATAATATTATATATAATCTGAATAATTATGTGTATTTATATATTAAATATATTTGTCCGTCATCTAATATCCGTAACACAAGCAGCATTAAGTTGCTTAAAATGGGACTAGTTGATAGGTGTGTATGTAGCTAGGTGTTTCAAAAAGTCTACAAAAGTCCCTTACGTAAAGAAAGAAGATGTCATGCACTAATCACACATGAGCAAAGCAAAGACACACAGTCACGTGCAAAAATATGTATACAATTTTGACATTTAGTAGCTCTAATTAGAAGGGAATAGAGACTGTCACTTGTCAAATGTGTATATATATTTTTGCACGTGACTGTACAAAGAACATGAGCAAAGAACAGGACTTCCTTTCTCTACTCTGTGGCTTAATGCTGGCAATATCAATAATCACAAGTATATTCCTACCGTACATTTACATTTTAGGATTGAACCGGCTCTTGCAAAAATGGTGCTGTTTTAATTACTTTTCTTCACCGAACTTTACAAAAGCTGTCTTCTATTAGGGAAGAAGTTATTTAATATTCAAAAAATGATTCAAATTTAGATCAATAGCGTCAATACATACATATAATCACGACTGTAATCCCCTAAGGGTTAGTCAGAGACTAGGCAAATAGGCAGTCCACTGCCATAGTCCGCGTTTCACCAAGCAGTGACTGCACGTGCTCAGCGTGACAGTTGGTAAGCCCGTCCTCTCCCTCTCTTTCTATCCATAGTTCCTTAGAGATAGAGGGAACACCTACTGATCGAGACAGAACATTGCCTCATGCTATTGTATGGGAGTTTAGCATCCACATAGAGTACAAAATTCTTGGTTTTATCTAACTATCCCTAGACAGAAATTAAAAAAAAAATATTAAAATAAATTACACGAATGAATGATCCAATATAAGGTAACGAATTAAATATTATTAGAACAATCTTTTATTTCTAAACAAAACTAAAGAATAAGGAAATGACTGGACCGTTTAAATAGGTTATTTAAATACAATCAACATAATTATTAATTAATTTAAACGCAAGTCAAGGAACTTCATCGCCGATAATGTGTGGTTCCTTGTTTACTGCTCACGCACTAATTACCGCGTAATCGATTTGGCTAATTAATTAATTCTGATGCATCATAGCAATAAGGTACCCCCATCCATTAAAGATGCTAACATGTATTTTAAAATAATATATGTAGAACACATTTAAATATCTAGAGCCTTATACCAAAACCGTGGTATTTTAATCCAAAAGTAAAATAGCCCCTCTTCACTTAGAACGAACTTCGGCGAATGTTTAAATGTAGACCGCAAATAATGTTCAGAGCAAGAAATTAAAATTGTGAGATTTAATCACTTTCACTTTTAAGTTATTTTGACTGGACTATACAAATACCTTATTTCAATTAATATGTTAACTGCGGTACATCATATCTATGTTTATATTTATTACATTTTCAAAATCGTCGTAGCTTATTGTCAGGCTTTGATCTCGTGCGCAAACCTTGTCCTCAATACAATATTTTCACTGACATCTCTATATTTTTCAAGGTTTTCTGTACTATTACAAAATAAACATCACTTATAATGATATAATATTGACCACAAAGTCTTTAAGCCATGACTGTACGCACAAAATAAAGACTAACAATAAGGCCCCTACTTGCAGGAAATTTAAATCGAGATTCAAAACTTAATTTTGTCATATTTTGACAATTTTACTATGTCTCTTATGTCGAAAATTGACAAAATCAAGGTTCGAACTAGGTAGCAGATTTCCTGCAAGTAAGGCTCACTTGCAGGAAATTAGAAACCTAGTTAAAAACTAGATTTTATAATCACTAAATCAAATAATCACTAAATCTAGTTTTAAATCCGAACTCAAACTTCCTGCAAATTGGCCTAAGTGTCTTTAATCGTTGACTCGTGACTAAACTTAACAGCATCTTGTTATCAAACCATTTACGCGACCGTCTTATTTCAGCTTAGCAGCCAATCGTAGCTTTCTGCGAATGAATCTAATATGTGTCGCATTACAAGAAATAAAACCTGATTAATTATATCCTATGAAAATAAAACAGCGAAAAGATCTTTATTCTTCAGGAACGGTGGGAGGTTTTTCAAGGTTCAACAACGTACAACTAATGCAAGCGACCAAAAGTTATTATAAAAAGGAAAATATGTAATGAAGAATAAACATAAATATCTTCAGACATTCTGTACAAACCATTGTTAAATGTTGATTCGTAATTTGGCCAATAGATGGCGCTGCTCCCAAGGACGGCATTACTGAAACACGCTATTTAGTTTTTTCACCAAATGTATATAGGCTCCGATTTTTTATATGTAATAAATTCTTTTTGTATGGTTTAAAGGCATCTTTTATTTAGAATTTTCCATTACACCATCAGGAGCGACCTGTTGTACCTAAGGTTATACACATTCACACCTATCAACTAGCCCGATTTTAAGCAAATGATGCTGCTTGTCTTACGGACACTAGATGACGGATAAATATATTTAATAGATAAATACATATAAATAAATATATATAAACATCCAAGATTGGAGAACAAATGCCTGAAAGTTCATCACCCGAACATTTGCCCCCACCGGGGATCGACCCCAGAACCTGTCGAGATGGCGACGCCTTGAGACCGGCCGGGGCGTACAGACCACTCGACCACGAAGGTCGTCAATTTAACTACGTGCATCATAAATGTGCTATGTAATGTGATGATGAACTATTTATTTGTAAGTTTTTCTTGTTACTGAGTGAAGTGTCACCTTAAATAAGTAAATAATATAATAACTACAGGGCCCTGTTTCATGAAATAAAACGTGTTTATTAAATTTTATTATCGTAAAATCTACAAACCCTACAAATAAATAAATAATACTTTTTTTTGTATTATTTATATTTTATATACTTAATACCAGGTAAAAATTGTTTATGAAATTACGAAATAGGTCCAAATAAATAATTCCATTTGAAAATGTCGACCATGGACACAATAATGATATCTTATTAAGTGATAATAAAGATCTTTAAACCTAAACCTAACTAAAGATACTCTGTGTCCCACGCTCTATATCACTTAATTTATATCACTGTGATTGCATACAATGTCGGTTAATCTGATTATAGACTGTATCGTGACTGTATCACACATTACGTCATACGTAAGTGACATATCAGATACAATGTCTGTTTTTACTACAATTCGTTTTCTGGTTTTATGTGATCCGTATTGAGATTTCTATCTCAAAATAATGATTCAATTACGTGTATCACTGTGCATCAAGATAAATCTTTTTTAAATAATTCTTGATATTCATATCTGTCATCACAGGCATTGATAAATTAAGTAGTATAGATCCCTGTTCCTATACATGGTTTTTTAGTTCGTCTAAAACCTATTATAGTTGCTTGTACCCCTTCGTTCGACTTATTACGTTAGGTGGCGCTACTATATTAGCGGAATCAAATTCCGCCATAAAAAGTAATAAAACCCATGTATAGGAATAGCGATCTGTACTACTTAATTGATCTTTGTCACAGGCAAACTGCCCACAGCATTGACGACCTCCGTCTAGTGGTCTCCTGTACGCCGCCACGCCGGCCCTCAATGCGTCGCCATCTCGAGAGGTTTCTTCGATTCCCGGTGAGGGCATATGTTTCTCCAGTCTCAGATGCTAATATATGTATTGTAGATATTCTAGTAATTTATATATATATCGATATTTACTTATTAAAAATATTTATCCGTCATCTAGTATCCGTAACACTGGCAGCACTAATTGCTTAAAATTGATAGGTGTTAATAGGTGTGAGTGTCTTATGAATTTTTTATTTATTTATTTATGATATGGCAACAGACACGCCAGACGTTACATGGGGACTTAACATATCTGACGAAATGTAGTCTGTTCATCCTAACTTGTCCTATTTGGAAAAAATCTTGGCGCAACTTTTTATTGAAATAGTACGATATAAAATCAACTGATAACTATATTTTGACGATCTCCGTGGTCGAGAGGTCTGTACGCCGTACTCAAGGCGCCGCCATCTCGAGAGTTCCTGGGTTCGATCCCCAGTGGAGGCAAGTGTTTGGGTGATGAATTTTCAGACATTTTTTCTCCAGTCTTGGATGTTCATTATATATGTATAATATTATATATATTCTGAATAATTATGTGTATTTATCTATTAAATATATTTGTCCGTCATCTAGTATCCGTAACACAAGCAGCATTTAGTTGCTTAAAATGGTACTAGTTGATAGGTGTGAATGTCTGAAGACATTTATTTATTTAAAAGTTTTCAGCCTGTAAAATTGTTTCAGCCGATTTATTGTAAAAGATTGTTGACCTTGATAGTAAGTATATTAGTTTTAAATGAAAGATTTCGTTATTAAGTAGTGCCAATATTTTGTTTACTAAATAGGACACGTAAGGATGAACAGGCTTTAGGTGTTAATATCTCTGCCTACCCCTTCGGGGAAAGAGGCGTGATGATATAATATTGGTATTAATTGTCTGCAACCGCCTAGAAATCTGTGATAATTGCCGCTGCCTGTAACCCTAATTACATCTACCTAATTTATTACCTACTATTGTGACAAGACGTGCCCTGTTGGGCATGTCTCCCGTCAACATCATAGCGTTCATCCAGAAAACTTTCGGTGATCGTATGGGTGAATATGGAAGGGGACTTAGGGAAGATCCTACAGGATCTTAGTGGTCTGAGGGACATGTCATGGTTACGCTGACCGCCAGCGCCGGCCACGCGGGCTCACAACACAACGACAAATCCAAAGATAATAATATTTGGCATCTATCATTAGACAAGCTTTAGTAATATGTATAATATTACACTTCATAAAAATTATTTATCGTTTTTAAGTGAATGCAAATAAAATGATGTATTCGGGACTCGGGAGGCACTTAAAAAGAGTTGTCTCCGTGTCCAATTTTAACACAATTAAAATTACAACAAATTATCAAAACATCAGAAGAGCTCAAAAATATAGTCTATTTTTAGACGAGGTAATTATTTTTTAGGAATACTCTGAATCTTAATAGTTACAGACAAAATACTTAGAGAGAAAAAAAACACCAATTTCATAGGAAACCCAATATATGTTTGCATATATTTCTGATTTGTCCTGTGCACTGTCGCGTCTCTCACATCTTGAGATCTCACACACCTGTAACGGGTTGACTGGAAGATATCCCTATTAGAGATAAATCCTTCCTTGTATACTTCTGCTTTTTATACTGTTTTTTTTTTATGTTTATGTGCTATAAAGAGAGATTAATAGAAGCGTTTCACACTACACGTGCGCGCTTATACGTCAAAATGTATGGAAACCTCGTCAGCTATGCCAACACACAGTGAGCAGTCTCAGTTCCATCAATAAGGAATAGAATAATCACAGCCGTATGTCCAGCAATGAATGTCTCCTGTTTAAAATGATCATTATAATCCAGTAATTTTACTGTCGTCAAGAACACAGCAAGCACTAGTAGAAATAAATGAAATAGAAATTCACACGATTCAGTATCAAAAACATCAGTCACAGTTACAGACTTAAGAAAGGTTGAATAAATCTTAACACAAAACCACAGATCACTGAGAGCTGCTTCGCTTTATGCACAAAACCAACAAAATTTGCAATACATTAAAACATTTTTTAGTTTTTAGATTAAAAACACACAAAATGTAGCACTGCATTCAAAACGTACCTGTTTCTGGTCCAGCAAATAACGTTTGGTCAACATATTGTTAAAACGCGCTATCTGATAAAATACTGGTCTAAATAAACGTTCAGATGCGTTTTTTTTGTGAATGCTGCGTAGGTAACGTACGTTTCAATTTTCATTCCAACACTTTTCGCTCAAACATTCATGTTCAGTTTAGGCTTCATACAGCAAGTTAATTGTGCCACAGGTTACAGAGATTTTGGTAGGCTTTATCCAAACTAATATTATAAATGCGAAAGTAACTCTGTCTCGCTTTCACGTCAAAACTACTGAACCAATTTAACCGAAAAATTTGGTACACAGATAGTCTAGAGCCTGAAGAAAGGACATAGGGTGCATTTTATCCTAATATTCCCATGGGAACGGGTGCCATGCGGGTGAATGTTAAAAAAATTTAATAACGCATCCCAGAAAAATTATGGACAAATTTAAGCCACTATGAACTTTGCTTCTAATAATAGAGCAGGAGTAAATTTTCAATTCCACCAATTGAGGCTACTGCTCCAATTTGAAAAACATCTTTGAGTGTTGAATAGCCTATTTATTGAGGAAGACTTTAGGCTACATACCACTCTATCTCAAGTAACTATTCTACGCATGTGAAGGCGCGGGCAAAAGCTAAGTAATTTATATAATCTATTTGGCAAACATACATTTAGGTCTTAGCATAGATATATCTATTGAGATTCAATAATGTGGGTGCAGTTGTTGTCTATCTAGAGTACTACATGTGGAACTTATGATTTTTTTGGTCTATTCGATAACTTTTAGCCAAAAGACTCATGAAAAGGTAAAGGGAGGATGGTTGATGCGACCTTTTGCCGTACCAGCAACCTTAAACCTGAATTCCATTCTTATCAACATGAGATGAAGAATGTAGCAGTGGTAGTCTATTAGAAAACCATTGGAAAAATGTTAATAAAATATTTAATAACTATCTCTGAAGCAAAAACACTCACTCATTCAGGGACATGAGAATCAACACTTGCGTTCACATCTTGCTGAGACATAATTAAATTTGCACACCGAAAAAAATCAATGACCAAACAATCAACAGTAATTAGTTCAAAATGGCGTTCGGTTGACGCTTTTCCATTACGGAGCGGCGAGCGACATTGACAAATTACTGGCCGCAGCCGGGCTGCTATAGCAGCCAGATTTGCAGGGACGGTCCAACAGATAACGTCCTGGAAGTATCTAGTCAGGAAATCAGTTTATTGAAATGTTTATTGTGCTATACAATCGCGGAACAGTCGGAATTCAGTCGGTATAATAAACTGAATTAGACGGCGTTTGTGAGAGCAACAAACGTATTACGACAGAACCTGATTATTTATAGAGAAATTTGAAAGCTTAGTTTGCTGGGAACGAAAATTTTGCAAGGATAAAATCTCAGCCTCTCAATCTCTCAGTGTAACATAGGTTGAATTGTTAATTACATTTCTATACATATTATTATAATAAAACCTTAGAGGTAAATTGCCTGTACATAGAAAAAAAATGCTTAAAACCAAGTCAGGTGGATGTAAAAAGAGGGAAAATACCATAAAGAATTTTACTATTTTCTGTTTCTCTGGCTGTTTGTCTATTTGTACGGGCGAATCTCCGAAATGGCTGGACCGATTTCATTATCCCTGGTCAACATCTTAGATACTTTTTATTGCGAAAAATCATAGTATTTCCGCGGGATTGTTAAAACCATAGTAACCGCGGCCGAAGTCGCCGTCAACCGCTAGTGTTAATATAAAATCTGGTTAATTTGTACGCTTTCCTTTCGTAGCATATTTCAAAGATCGACGATTTCTAGAAGTGTATTTAAGGTAACACATTTTTTTATGTTACGTGGTAAGAAGGCCTGTGCAACAGTGTGACGTACAAACATAACAGGCTGGCGATAAAGCCTATTATTAAAAAAAAAACTAAACTACATTGATAAACTATAATGAACATGAAAGCTATAGTTAATAACAATAGTTTGAAAATAATGATTGCCTAATCTGCATGCAAACTATTGGGCTAAGCTCATTAAAATAAATAAGCCTAAATACCAAAGTTGACACGACATTAATCTGCGGGGGTGATTAAAATCTGTATAAAATCAGACTAATCATCGTTAAATTTTGATAAGATTAATTAATATCCCGAGGTCGGTAGCAATTAAAATCCCTGTACAGTGTAGTTGTGTAAAATTATGCTCGTCACGAAGGAAATTACTGGATGGGTGGCACCGCCGCAAGTCATGGGAGGAAGCGTAAAATGTAAATGTGGGACTGTCGTAAAACTCCATCGAGACGCACGGCAATAAGAAGGGATATGAGACACCGTCTTTTGTACTATCGACAGCACGTCAGGCTCTACGGAGCAGTCTTCTTCTCCAATAGATTTTCAACTCTAAACTGTTTGAGAGAACGTGCACAGTTTGTCTGGGAATTTTTTACACATTGTGACCTAACATTTTGTTGTATATGTACATGATGCCGAACATAAAAATAAAAGGTATTAACTGTTTTATACCCGGTTTTTATATGACTGTAGAATACAAATAACCCTATAATCATTATGCTTTAGGTAATCGAAACCAAAATTTACCATTCCTATCGTATTATATACGTAAACACGTGTACCTATCTCAAGCTACTTAATGTTACGGCTTACGGTAAATCTAAATAAAATAATAACAATTCCATGTTTGTACTGTATCACGCCTATTCCCCAAGATGGAGGCAGAGGTCTAATCATCCACATTTGGCATGATATGTTTAAAGAAACTCAGACACAAACAGCAACTGAGGCCAAAAGAACAGCTTTAGATGTTTTCACAGTATATTATAAAATACAGTTTTCATTTATGAGTTTGTAAGTCTTACTTTAACTTGGTATATATAGCATACTATAACCAATAAAAAGCCGCGGGAGAAAGCTATTGGGTCCTTACCTATGAAATTGGTGTTTTTATTCTGTCTTAGCACTTTGTCCGTAACTATTAAGTTTCAGAACATTCTTATAAAATAATTGCCTCTTCTAAAAATGGACCATATATTTGAGCTCGTATTGTTTAATTTGATAATTTTTTGTAAGTTTAATTGTGTTAAAATTAGACACAAAGACAATTATTTTTAACTGTCTCCCGAATACATCATTTGATTTGCATTAACATAAAAACGATGAATAATTTTAATCAAGCGTGTTCACACACATATTGCTAATGCTTGTCTTATGATACATGCCAAATATTATTATCTCTGGATTTGTCGTTGTGAAGAAAACTGATAAAATGTTAGTATGTAAAATGCAGACATCCCCAAAATCCCCAAAATCATCCATACAAAACACCAATTTCATAGGTAAAGACCTAATATTTATGAAATAAAACTGTACAGTTATTGACTTTAATTATAACTTGCCCGCCGTACCCGATCCGTGCCCCGAGCCGGGTCCCCCATGACCACTACTTACGTGCCAATATTAAAATAATGCTTTTCTGCTGCTTTTTGATTCAAAAAGCTATAAAAATACATATTCTATAGATTTGACAAATATTTAGATATCTAGAAAACATAAAAAATCTTAAGAGAAATGCCATGATATGCCATCTAGAATATATGCCAATGGCTTTGTGACTAGAATAAGGAAACTATAATTTTAAAAAAAATCTGGAACACAAAAAAGTGTCATCTATCAATAAATTCCGAAAATAGTTTTCGAATACCAAATATTTGTAGAATACTTTCGAAGGACCGAATAAAATTACGTAAAGCGCAACACACGTTACTAAAAGCAGATTCGTGTAGTTAGTCTACTGTCGCATGGCGGCATTACATAGACATAATTGATTGATATTTGAATGTGACAAAACACTGCAAAATAGTACAGACGCCGAGATAACGCAGCATTAATAACCTTTTAAATCAAAACATAAAACGATAGAGCGCGGTGGCGTAATGGATCCAATGGTTTTGATACTAGAAACAAGGCAACCATCGATGTTAGTATTAGTAGCGGTATACCTTTGGTTTTGACCGTTACATGTAGGTAATACATTACGTCTGCCAATAACAACACATGGGGTACTGACGGGGCACCAATGAGTTAGACGGAATGCGACTGGAGAGCCAATCAGTGCTGCCAATTACGGATGAGATGAGATGCCGAGTGCCGATTGGGTAACGGTCAGCACCAAAGTTATAGTTAACTTTGGCACGGAGGCATTGACATCACAAAGTTTGGTCACCTATCGTCAAAGTTGCTTAGTTTTCTCTATCACATAATGTTCTTAAATACATGATAGTAGTGGACCATGAAATTATAGGTATAGGTGGAACCCAAACTCCCATACAAGAATATGAGGCAAACATTTTGTATCCGTTTGCACTTTCTTCTCTTTCTATCCATAGTGGGTAGAAAGAGAGGATGGTTGGTGCAAACGGAGACAAATCTTCCATTCCATGAAGTTATAGGTATAAGTGGAACCCAAACTTCCATACAAGAAGAACATGAGGAAAAAATTTCGTCTCCGTTTGCATTGTCCTCTTTTCTATCCGTAGTGGACCTATCTACATAATTGGTTAATACGTAATACATACCCACACTTAATCACCGCAGTTCCTGACCAGTGCCCACCAATCAAACGTAAACATGATTTCCGGTAAATGACTGTTTGTCTCCTCTAATTTGTGCCAAGCCCTTTATTTTTATTTTATTTAACAATTTATTGTACACAAAATACAGAACCCCTTTCTTCGAATCTAATAACAAGTCACTTAGCTTTGATTGCACAAAAACATACTCGAATTAGTATCGATTGTCAGGTCATCGCATTGTCTTAACGATTATTATCATTCGTTACACGAATCGATTTGGACTTACTAATAATCTGACGTGAATGATTAAAATCTTGAATATTGATCTAAAAGTACTTGAATTAATCAAATTGAAAGTTACCGTATAGAGTACATATTATGTACATTAGTCACCAATCGTAACGGGTTACCTGTAATTAGCGGTTATTGCCTTGCACACTTACGATATGTCCGAATATATTTTGTCACACATTGCCAACGAAGTATTTTTTATTTTAATTTATTATTGACAATGTTCACTATTTCGATAAATGGCCCAAATTTGCCATGCAAGGAAAGTCATGGACAGAAAAGTAGAAGGGTGTGTGGATTGTGTGAATTATGATGAAGAGAAGAAAGTGATGATATGATGAGAATTGGATTTAGTTTTGATATGGCGAGTGATATAAGAGTGTGGAGAAGAATGACTTGTTGCGCAGACCCTAAATAGACTCGGGAATAGGGAAGTAGAAAGTGAAACTAAAATGCATATATGATATTATTTGTTATTAGATACAGTACCTTCAAGGTATTACAAAGGTACCTAATAATTCAAAACATTCCATTTATATGGATAGCAGGACTTAACACTCTTGACACTTGAGGGTAAATTTGATATACTGCGGTACATTACTTCATTCCCAATAATAGTGTAATTGTCGAGACGTCGCATGCCGGCCGATCGGATGCGATGTAATGATTAATATTGCAGGCTATCCGACGGATCGATCCACCATCTAGTTAGATAGGCGCGCGTTAAACTGATTACATAACCCTTTCATGGAGTTAATTTCCGTTCAGGAGCGTTTCATATAGATTTAGGATGCAAGGCGTTGCCAGAAAATCGTTTTGGAAGGTCGTTCTGATTTAAGCAATTTAAGAACAACACTTAAAATAACCGACACAATAAACTGATTGATAAACTCACATAAGTAAATATATCTGAATACTTTATTTTCAAATAAAATCCTTCCTTAAAAACTTCATTATTTATTATTTCAAACAGACAATTTATAGCAGCAATTATGAACCAATTTACTTTGTGTTTATAAAAAAATCTACTGGACTTTCGATAATCGTTTCAGATTCATCATCATGTCAGCCGAGAGACGCTTACTGCTGGACACAAGCATCTCCAGCAATCCGTCCTGCTATTCTCGCAGCGTGCTACCCATTGGTTTTAGATTTATGGCCAGGAATTGAAAAGGCAGTAAAAATTCATATCATATTAATGTTGCATTTACTTGCACAATTAGAAATGGAATTTTGTTAATTAGATAAATTAATATTAATTTAAATGTTAATTACAATAGAACGTATTCCTTTACTTAGACTGGTATTAAAAAGGTTAAATGAGTCTTGCCCTGTTTTCTTAATTTTTGAGCGCTGATGATCATAATAAGTGAGCATGTAAATTGTCATTACAACAATCTCGAGCACGTTAGTTTTCACACAAAAAAGCGCATCACCGATTCTGATACGGTTTTTTGTCACGTGTCGTCAATTCTATATATCCTATGATAGACGATACCATTGATGCCACAGAGTCCAAAGACCGACACAGACATGTCAAACTTATTACACCCATATTCTTGCGACGAGGGTAAAGATCTGCATAAACTTAAAACAAAAATAAATATCATCACATCAAGTATCAAGATCCATTACTCAGTGCAATTGCATCAGTAGACAATATACAAATTTATATAATTCTACAACATTGGTAGTGTCTGTGTAGGCCAATGAATATTGAACACCTACAATTTAATAGCAAGGGGCATTGTTAGCAATTTACGTATTAACGTCGACAGTATAATTCAAGTCACGCGCATCACGGACTTGATTAATTATATCAAAGTACGTACTATAATAAATCTATTGTAAACATCACAAAGTATATACTATTGAAGCATTGACACAGAATCCCTGAGCACAATTGACAAGATAAGAAAATGTTATATTATAAAAATTTATTCTAAAAGTATATAATTTTGTTTTCGTCACCAATTTACATACACATACATACATAAGTCACGCCTTTTTCCCACAGGGGTAGGCAGAGATTACATCCTTCCACTTGCTACAATCCCACCAATTACACCAATCCACCAATTACAGACGTCAAATAGGCAAAGGTCTACTTATGGTAAATATCACAAATCACTGAAGACAAAACTTAAAGAATATTATAAAAGGTAGGGCTACTTAAAATAGTGTCATGGTAAAGTTATTTAAGTTTATTGAAAATGAATTAACTCTCTTTCAAATTAAAAGAGAGTGACTGTGGATTACGAATGAATGAGTTACCTGTCAAATGCCTCCTTTGCGCTGATGACCATGTAATATTGGCATCATTGGCCAGTGAGTTGGGAAGAGCAAGCAAGAGATGGGAACTGTTATGAATGAAACTTTAAATGTTAAATGAGAAAGGGATGAAAGTGAACGCAAGTAAGACCAAGGTTAAGGTGTTTGTAAGGGACGTAAATGTGACTATGTGTGACATCATGATAGGTGGTGAAAAAGTAGAACAAGTGAAAGAGTTTGTATTGGGTCCTTACCTATGAAATTGGTGTTTTTTTTCTCTTAGTATTTTGTCTATAACTATTAAGATTCAGAGTATTCCTAAAAAATAATTACCTCGTCTAAATATAGACTATATTTTTGAGCTCTTTTGATTTGTTTTGATAATTTGTTGTAAGTTTAATTGTGTTAAAATTGGACACGGAGACAACTCTTTTTAAGTGCCTCCCGAATACATCATTTTATTTGCATTCACTTAAAAACGATAAATAATTTTTATGAAGTGTGATATTACACAAATGACTAAAGCTTGTCTAATGATAGATGCCAAATATTATTATCTTTGGATTTGTCGTTGTGAAGAAAACTGAAAAAATTTTAGTATGGAAAATGCAGAATTCCCCAAAATCTCCATACAAAACACCAATTTCATAGGTAAGGACCTAATATATTTGGGATCTATGTTTATGAGAGATGGAAGTTGTGATAGTAATAAAGAAAAGCTAGTGAAAGTTGGCATGGTGAATGGGGCCATGCATGATTTCTGAGCATCTCAGAAGATTAGCAGTGCACGGTGGTGTGGTGGTCCCAACACTAATGTATGGGAGTGGAAAAAATTATTGTACAAATAATATTTTATCAAAAAGTAAAATAATAGTTTTATTTTGTTATTCCACATTTCCCAAGTTAATAGACACAATAGAGCTTATTAAAAACACAAGTTGTCAAATGGTATCATGCAAGTGTTCGAGTACCAAGTTGTATGCGGTTTTATACTCGTACTCTGCCTTAGGATTGTTTATGTATGGTAATTGCGAGTTGATTTTTTTTTTCATTTGATTGAATACTATTATCGATGTTAAATTTACAGTGGGTTTTAGGTCTTTGATATCTTAAATCAAATATTAAAACATGAGTGTAAGAAAATATGTACAAACATTACAAACAATTACAAACATTACAAAATATTACAGACATTATCGAAAATTCCTTAAATGTTTCTCCTAATGCTCATTAAATTAAAACGGACTTAATTACTGTTTCCGGTTTGATATTAACTTTCTATAGTAAATTTTTGTAGTAGGTACATTATAAAACCAAATATTACTCAAGTTATTTTGAAAGCTCGTTGATCGTCTTCGTCAAAACATACATTTCGCAATCCGCCAAGCACGCTTGTATGCAATATTAACTCAAGATGTGTCCATCAATTTAGCTGTTTTGTGCAAACTACAATGCAAATGAATCGTCCAAACAAAGTGGTGCAAACAAAATTAAACCACTTAAGCTTTCTATTGAACTGACACACTAGTCAACCAGTTCACCAGAGCCTTCAAGGTTCTGATTGCAATCCGAACTGCACTGTACCGGATACCGGGAACTCAACTCGTATTTTAAATTGAATAGCATTTGTGAACTTAAAAGATTTCCCTTGTGGAAATAGTGAATAACTTCAGATTTAGGACTAATTGTTATTGCAGAATTAAAGGAAAATTTTATTTCGGGCATTTATTAAAGTACAGGACGCACCATTACGTTTTTTTGTTAGTAACACCATAGGAGTGAAATTTTATTTAGGTGTATTTTAACCGAATTCAAAAAAAGGAAGAGGTTATCAATTCGACGAAAACTTATTATTTTTTTATGTATGTTCCCCGATTACTCGAATACGCCTTAACTGATTTGAAATTTAATTTTTTTTTAAACAAAAATTAAACCGGCTCCAAAAATAGTCCAAAACAAAAAGCACTCAAAAGTAAAAAAATAATTGCTGCTTTCGTAAATAGCTAAGTAACTCTGTTGTTGGTACAATTAATTAAAATAAAATTTAGAAAAATATATATTAAATTTAAGAATTTTTGATGTCGGTGCCAATAAAAAATACAGTAATTCCTGTAAATACAAAGACAAAACATAAATTTATAAACAATGAATGACCATGAAAGTTATAAACTAAAAGAGCATACCAAGAAAAGAAGCAGTCAATTAAATCATAAACGATGAATATTGAAATGAATTTGCATCAAATAAACGTTAAGTTACGTTAGAATAAAATGTTCACAGCTGTCGGCTGGGCACCGCCTTCATAAAATGTTAAATTTAAATATATATTTTTCTCAATATTATTTTAATTAATTGTACCAAAGAGTTACTTAAGTATTTACGAAAGCAGCAATTATTTTTTTACTTTTGAGTGCTTTTTGTTTTTGACTATTTTTGGAGCCGGTCTTATTTTTGTTAAAAAATAATATCCTTACTACATTTAGTGTGTATTTTTATTTATCATAGAAGATGGAACAAATTACTACTTATAAGTGTGTCAATTACAAATGCTGCGTACCTACTTATATACTGAACCATTATCTATTTTATACGCCTAGTAACGAAAATTTAATTTGTAATCTCAGCTTTAAACAACTTACTTGGATTTATAACCCTATTAATTGTAACGGAGCGCATGATCAGTCACGGATTAATTTGATGGTCCAGCAGAAAGATTAAAGAGTGTATACATAATTTCGTTCCTGGCTCATAAATCTGATAAACCTGTTCTCACAAGAATAAGTCTAAAAATAAAATATAAGTCAAGTACACGGCTAACTGTTAAAAATGATGGGTACGACGCGATAGTTCTGTGTATTTTTGTGGCAATAGAATTATTTGCAGCGTTGACCATAATACTAAAGTAATAAAATAAATCTTTTTTGGCTAATAAATGTAAAACATTGTAGACTTGGCCATAATGATAGTGGTGCACTTCTTGATAAGGGCTGACTATTAGGTACTACCTAGCACGATTTTGAGTGTCTTTTTTTTCATTTAATTTTTTCATTCAACAAGATCAGCGACCAACGACCAACCGCCCTCGGCGGTTATTTGGTCGCTGATTTCGGCTTTCGGCTTGGTCGAGCTCGGTGGCGTAGTGGTCAGTGCGCTTTGGCTTCGATCGAAAACAAAGCTACCTTCGCCATGGTCAGGCCGTAGATGGGTGACCAAGGCTTTGTGATCTCGAGCTCCTCCGTGCTTCGGAAGGCACGTAAAGCCGTTGGTCCCGGTCGCATTTGTGACCGTTTCTACCCACCAATCCGCATTGGGCCAGCGTGGTGGTGTTACGGCCCATACTCCTCATGTGATTCTCCATGAGAAAGGCCTGTCCCAGCAGTGGGACGTATATAGGCTGATGACGAAGTAACCGCCTGCCGACTGCTTGCCCGATAGTAAGCAACTGCAATACGGCCTGAATACTTGTAATATTAGGTCCTTACCTATGAAATTGGTGTTTTGTATGGAGATTTTGGGGAATTCTGAATTTTCCATACTAACATTTTATCAGTTTTCTTCACAACGACAAATCCAGAGATAGAAATATTTGGCATGTATCATTAGACAAGCTTTAGTAATATGTTTATTATAACACTTCATAAAAATTATTTATCGGTTTTTTAAGTGAATGCAAATAAAATGATGTATTCGGGAGGCACTTAAAAAGAGTTGTCTCCGTGTCCAATTTTAACACAATTAAACTAACAACAAATTATCAAAACAAATCAAAAGAGCTCAAAAATACAGTCTATTTTTAGACGAGGTAATTATTTTTTAGGAATACTCTGAATCTTAATAGTTACAGACAAAATACTAAGACAGAATAAAAACACCAATTTCATAGGTAGGGACCCAATATTTGTAAGAATTGCAAGTGGCTGAGTTATCACAGGGTACACACTGCACGTTGTCAACAAACAACAAAAAAAAACATATCATCACGCTTTTGTAGGCAGACGTGTTGACACCTACATTTCGCAAGATATGTAAGTCCTCATGTAACAGGTGGAGAGCCTGTTGCAAGCCACAGTATGAGGCAAGTGATATTAACAATGAACTTAACACTTAACTTGTGATATAACACTTTAGTTTTATTCAAACTGAGTGGTACAGGCGGTGGGTCAACATCAGTGTTGTCCGACTTTTTTTAGCAAATCGGAATTTTGAAGCCTTTTGAATGAGAAAAGCGGGATTCTTTCGTCAATAGCGGGACATATTAAAAAAGTAAAGTACGTATTCAGAGGATCTACTACAAAAAATTACACGATATTTGGAATTCGTCCTAATTCGCTTCGTGTTACTATTTCCTTGGCAACAGAGTATAACTCCACCCCAAAAAAAGCATGACTGAACCTGTCCCGCGCGGGATATTTAATTATCTGTTAATAATTGGGACGTCCCGCAAAAACAGGACGTCTGGCAACATACAGATACGTTAATTCGGATCATTCTACCATAGGGGTAGGCAGAGATACGTTGTCAACTTGTAACTTAAACTAGTGACATAGTACAGATGAATCATACTACGAGTACCAGTTATCATTTCCTCGTAGTCCACATGTCTTTTCAACGACGTCAAATTGTACTCTAGCAGGACGGAAGCACCCAAGACCTCATAATATACGATACCTAACCCAAACAACATTGTATAACAACCTTTACAAACAGGACCATTAAAAAGTCCTTGCGCTAAGATCTAGACGGTAGCTGTACTGACGGATGCAACTAGTTAAGACCCGTATGCTGCCTCGGCCGAATCACGAGGTCTGATCAACGGACACAACACGTTTTGCTTTGATAACATAATTGAACTTTACAATATCAAATACGTAAATAGTGATACTCATTACGTCACGTGCGTTTTAGTATAATGAATAAACTATTAGAACAACAAATACCAAAAGGAGACTAAACCGAGTCTTCTGCGTGGGTACCCAAATCTAAGCTTGTTTTGTTTCAAAGCAGCGGTGCTTGTATTGTTGCTTAATTTTGTTCCGGTTCAAGGTTCAAAAAGTCAATAAAAATAATGGTAGATATTCCACACATGCTGTGGTCTATTTCAAATTATTGTCCTCTTCTCATGTCTTTACATTTCTTTTTATTATTTCTTTTATTATTTTGACGACCTCCGTGGTCGAGTGGTCTGTACGCCGGTCTCAAGGCGCCGCCATCTCCAGAGGTCCTGGGTTCGATCCCCAGTGGAGGCAAGTGTTTGGGCGATGAATTTTCAGACATTTGTTCTCCAGTCTTGGATGTTCATTATATATGTATAATATTATATATATTCTGAATAATTATATGTATTTATCTATTAAATAATAGGTTGGGGAAAAAGTTACTTCGCATTTTTTAAGAAAATTCAAAACATTTTTTAATATAATTTATTTACATTTAACTAAAGTATGTAGGTACCATTTTGTTCGATAACTTTTTGCCATCTTGTAGGTAGGGACATGATCCCATTGCTATAGAAATTTTGGGACTTCTGATCAAAATACCGCGACAAGTGGTTTTGGCAGTCCTCTCGTGATGTTAACCTGACACTGCCTAAAGAATTCTGAAGAGACCGAAACAGGTGGAAATCTGAAGGTGCAAGGTCAGGACTATACGGCGGATGCATTAACACCTCCCAGCCAAACTCTCTTAATTTTTGCTGAGTGGCTAAAGATGTGTGAGGTCTAGCGTTATCATGATGAAAAACCACACCCCTTCTGTTGATTAATTCCGGCCGCTTTCTCTCAACTTCTTGCTTTAATCTCATCAGTTGTTCGCAGTAGAGTTCAGAATCGATGGTCCTGCCTGGTGGTAACAGCTCATAATGAATAATGCCCTTCCAATCCCACCACACACACAGCATCACCTTGTTGCGAGTTAACCCGGGTTTCGCCACAGTCTGTGAAGCCTGACCGGCCTTTAACCACGACCTTTTTCGCACGTTCTTGTCGTACGTGATCCACTTTTCATCACCAGTTATCAGCTTCTTCAAAAATGGTTCGGTTTCATTACGTCGTAATAAAGAATCACAAATGAGTACACGGTTCATTAGGTTTCTTTCAGTGAGCTCGTGAGGTACCCAAATGTCGAGCTTTTTTGTGTACCCAGTTTTTTTCAAATGCGCCAAAACTGTTTTGTGGTCAATTCCCAGTTCTTCAGCTACGTCGTAACTACTGACATGTCGATCTTGCTCCACTTTTTCAAAAATGGCATCCATTTTATCTGTAATAGGGCGACCAGAGCGACGTGCATCTTTGACATCAAAATTTCCGGATTGAAAACGCTTAAACCAAATTTGTGCTACTCTCACAGACACTGCACTAGGTCCATAAAAATCGCAAATTTTTTTCGCGGCTTGCGTTGAATTTTTACCTTTTTTGTAGTAAAATTTTAAAATGTATCGAATTTCTTCATTAGATTCACTCATCTTGGCGGTACGAAAAACAAATGAAAATCACACATTTTCCTAATTTGAATTTGGAATTATGTTCTTTAAAATTTAAACTTTCAATGATACCAAAACCAGCCAGATACAAATAGTATAGCCAAAGAGATTTTATTACAAGTTTATACATACTATAATGCGAAAAGACTTTTTCCCCAACCTAATACATACTATAATGCGAAAAGACTTTTTCCCCAACCTAATATATTTGTCCGTCATCTAGTATCCGTAACACAAGCAGCATTTAGTTGCTTAAAATGGGACTAGTTGATAGGTGTGAAGTCTGAGGATATTTATTTATTTATTTATTTATTATTTATTTTTCAGGTGATTAGCTACTTTCCATATGGCGCGGGATATGCTAGGCATGTGTTTACTTTATTTTACATATGACAAGTAAGCTCTTGACCTTAATCTCACCTGATGGTAAGTGACGGTAAGGCTGATGGTGGATGCGAGCTTCACCTGTATTCCTCAATAACTGAGGAACTGGCTATCTTACCTCTATAATACTTAAAAGCATTGTTATTATGGCGACGGATTTAGATTACACAGCCAGGCAGGCTTAGAAGTCCTGCCCTCCAACCATACCACCAAAAATCTCTGCCCCGTAGGGAACCGAATCCGGAACCTCCCAATCAACACCCGACAACGAGGCGGATCGGATGCTTGCTAAGCATGTGTTTAGTAAGTATTAAAATTATTATTAAATATTTTAAAAAATCTGATTACGGTCATCGCTATAATCGGCTACAGCTTCTAAGTTACATACCATATAATAACTATCAGAGCAATCAGACGCACAGGCCAATATGGTGTTCTCGCAGACGAAACAAACATGAGTTTGCATTCAATGCGAGGTAGACTCAGGTACAGTCACTAGCGTGAACATGTTAACACTTTTAATAATGAATGACTTCCATTAAAAGGGAATAAAGGTTAAGGCGTAGAATGTTAAAAAATAAACTTGTTGATGCTCGTGACTATACGATACGTTTGATACGCTTCTTAATTGAATTTTTATCTATCCTTCTCTAACTTTAAGGAGAAGAGAAGGATAGATACACAGTTTGGTTTAGTTTAGTCTAGTTTGTGACAACGGAATCAGCCCTTTTTCATTTGATAACGCGATATCTATTAAATTAAGTTGGTTAGTGTCTGTTCAAGTGTTGAATTTCGAGGCCAGTCTTTAATTTTATTACTAAAATAATACATAGTTTAGTGACGAAGCGGCAAATTAATTATTTGGTCATGAGAATAATTAATTGGGCAGCAACATCATTAGTTGAGCTGCAAAATAATGATTTTGACAGTAATATATATGACACCGGAACTATATATGTTTGCTGACAAATAACAAATATCTCCTGCCCGTAATGTTGCTGCTCAATTAGTTATGTTACTGACCAATTAGTTATTTTAGCTGACCAATAGTATTTTTTTGCCAACAAAAATTCGAATATTGTGTTAACCGTTTAAATAACTCCCAATGAAAAGAACCTTCATGAGAATCTTTTGCGCTATTATACTTTTGTGTTTTATAACTGCTACCGGTTTTCTTGTCTGTTTTTTAAATGTCCGGTTGACCTTCCTCCTTCCGGTTCTCGGTCAGACATTACGTTGACGACATTCGTGGATGTAGCGCTTTTTAACCAACTTCATTCACGATTGTTGTAAAAGAATGAAGCGCTACATCTATACAAATGTTAAACAGCTCTACAATGTTTCTAACTGAAATAAAACCTTCCTTCTGTACGTATTTTACTATTAGGTCCTTACCTATGAAATTGGTGTTTTTATTGTCTTAGCAATTTGTACGTAACTATTAAGTTTCAGAACATTCTTATAAAATAATTGCCTCTTCTAAAAATAGACCATATAATACCATATAATAGTAAGTTTAATTGTGTTAAAATTAGACACAAAGACAATTATTTTTAACTGCCTCCCGAACACATCATTTGATTTGCATTAACATAAAAACGATGAATAATTTTTATCAAGCGTGTTCACACACATATTGCTAAAGCTTGTCTAATGATACATGCCAAAAATTATTATCTTCGGATTTGTCGTTGTGAAGAAAACTGATAAAATGTTAGTATGTAAAATACAGACATCCCCAAAATCTCCATACAAAACACCAATTTCATAGGTAAGGACCTAATATATACATGTAATAAAACTGTAGAGGTCGAATGTCTGTACATGGAACAAAAATACTTAAAACCAAGTAAGGGGGATGTAAAATGAGGAAAATACTATAAAATATGTTTTTTTTTTAATTTTTTGATTCTCTGTTTGTATGGGCTAATCTCAGTAATGGCAGAACCGATATCAATGACTCTCTTTGAAATTTTCCATTGTGATACCTCATATTCCTGGTGAACATCTCAGATACTTTTTATTTCGGAGAATTAAAGGGTTCCCTTGCGATAGTTAAAAAACCATAGTAACCGCGGACGAAGTCGCGGGCAACAGCTAGTGTACTATAAATAGTTAAACAAAATAATTCAAAATAAGAAATATTTAATTACACAGCCATAAATTAAAAACGTCACCACAAAATCCAATCGTACATCAAGGTCAAATTAAAATGTCATAAAATAACAGGACTCTAGAAACTCTTTACATCCATTACAATAATAATAAAAATAATATAAAAATAATAAATATCTTCAAACATTCACACCAATCAACAAGCCCCATTTTAAGCAACTAACGCTGCTTGTGTTACGGACACTATGACGGATAAATATATTTAATACATATAAATATCCTGAAAATATATAAATATATAACAACATGCAAGACTGGAGAACAAATGCTTGAAAATTCATCAATCAAACATTTGCCCCCACCGGGATCGACCCCAGAACCTCTCGAGATGGCGACGCCTTGAGACCGGCATACAGACCACTCGACCACGGAGGTCGTCAAACAATAAGTAAGAGATGCTTGCTTATTAATGACGTCATCACCTACCCAAGACCACAGCATACATAAAGGTAGGTATCCATAGAATCGCGTGAGGTGCGAGTGATTAGTGTTCCATTTCTGTTCACCTCTCATTAAAGTTAATTTACATTACGAGTGGACGCCTTTGTTACTGCTCGCCACGTGTAAACCTTTCCCATGCAACAAACATTGGACATGATAACTATATAGCGGAACAAACTTCCTACTGATACACATACATACATATGACGCCATTTACGGACCGTACCTACCGGTGGCTACCCGGTAGGCGTGTGTGGGACTCACCTGCCATATTGGCACTACCCACTAAAACTCCCCGATATACCCGTTCCTGCCCTTCTGTGGGAGCGACCCGGGGTCTGCCGGAGCAACTCTCCGAGTCATACATATGACGCCTATATGCCTCTCTGGTCTAGTGGTTGACATCACCGGGTGTAGCTCGGGAGGCCTTACCTAAATCGTCGCCATAATAACAATGTATGAGCATTGTCGACCTTCGTGGTCGAGTGGTCTGTACGCCGGTCTCAAGGCGTCGCCATCTCGAGAGGTCCTGGGTTCGATCCCCAGTGGAGGCAAGTGTTTAGGTGATGAATTTTCAGACATTTGTTCTCAAGTCTTGGATGTTTATTATTAATGAATAATATTATGTATATTCTGAATAATTATGTGTATTTATCTATTAAATATATTTGTCCGTCATCTAGTATCCGTAACACAAGCAGCATTTAGTTGCTTAAAATGGGACTAGTTGATAGGTGTGACTGTCTGGGGATATTTATTTATTATTGTGTTCCGACAATCGGAGGTAAGATAGCCAGTTCCTCAGTTGTTGAGGAATACAGGTGAAGCTCGCTTCCACCCTCGGCCTTATCGTCACTTACCATCAGGTGAGAAAAAGGCCAAGAGCTTACCGGTCATATTAAAAAAAATGCCGAAGGGATTCGCTGAAGTGCATTGCACACACACGCGCCGTTATCGGCCTCTACAGAAAATCCATACCCACTCTGTAATTCAAACCAAAATTCCAAAAGGCAGGACAGATGTAACCAATAATAGAATCTGTGCAGTTCGAGTAAATCTTCTCGATACTATACAAAACGGGACAATCGATTATCGCGTACGAATGTACAGGCAAATCACTACAGGACTCTAACTGGCTCCGAGAAACCGGTATCTAATGAGAGAGCTAGTAAATAAATGAATGGAATGAAGTGGGTCACGACTGCTACAACACATGGTGTCGGTCAGATTTGATCATTGACTGCCGATTTCACAATATCAATGATAGAATGAGTCTCTTTTAGGAAGCACTTATACAAAATACAATAACTTCTTGCACTCAAACCTTTCAACTGGCCGAAAATTTTACTGACGATGGTTAAATTAAATTATAATAACCAATCCACTACAGAACAAATTTTTTTTCACTGGGTTGCAGTGGAAATGCGCTGATACGAACTCTTTGCTGAGTGCAAAATGACAGGCCACACTACCTGAGATACGTCAACGTATAAAAGCTAGGTTCTAGTAGCGGGCTGTAGTCTTGTGACATAGAAGCGAAATATAAACTTCAAAAAATCTTATATTTCTCAAGTCCATTATGTATGGACCGCTAATATTCTGATCAACATCCGTACTACACGAATTCTTTCCGGAACTACATGAATGACTCATTAACCACTGTGTATTTTGAAGATGAGCAACACTTGTTAAACAGATGTCACAGCCATGAATGAAAGTTCTCAACGAGCATAAAAAATTAACAGCTGTAAAAGAAATACTTTATAAATCATATCCACAGTCAAAGGACAATGAAGCTTGTGTTAACATAAGACTTGTAAAAAATTCTCCTGTTTTGCAAATAACGAATTTAGGTCGCAATTGATATTCATAATAATGTCCATCACATACAACTAGCGCATACTGATTTTGAGTTTATTCAATCAGAGTAGGTACTTTGATGCTTCAAAGCAGCAAAGAAGCATCTAGAATTACAATTTTTAATTTGAAAATTATTCGAAAAACAGGTTTTATGTTTCCATGATTTTGGTCATTGTACAGTCGGGGTAGAAAAGGGTTCGTCACCTTAAAGTCGATATTTGTTTGCACAAGGCAACGTCAGTCATACCAACATTTCAAAAATGTCGCATTGACGTTTGTAACAGGCTAATTAAAAGACAGTTTAACCAACTTACTGTAATTTAGTACTTATTTTATTCAAGTTGTTTTGATCCTTGATTTCATTACCAGTAATCATAATTTTGTATGCAGTTATGTTGGTAGCGATTTAGTTTCAAAAGGTAATAAGTTTCGATGACTGATAGAGGAATCAATTTGAAAACTGACGAACCTTTTTCTACCCCCACTGTACCTAATGATTAATTTGATAATGCCAAATATGAATCAAGCATATAACACAAATAACCACAAATTATTAGGGTTTTTAATATTTTGGATAAAGTTATTATCATCAAAAAAAAAACGCGGTAAAAGAATTGAAAACAGAAATCAATCCTAACATAATAATTTCCTATATTAGTTATATAAGTAATACAAATATAAAACATGTGTGTCCCGAGTGACATTCTGACATGCCAACCCAAAAGGCTTTGCTATTATGTCGCGGGAATAAGTGACGAATGTTATAATTTTCATTTTGAGTACCCAGTCCCCTAAATCTAAAAGAAAGCGCGATTTTATGAGGTACATTTAACTTATAATATTTTGCACAGACTATTTATGGCAACAATATTGAGACAAAGAAAGAGGAAAATGCCAGGCACCATCGAAATATTTCTGAGAGGGATCGTGGTTAGTTCGGGTCATTGTGTTCATAGGGAGAAAAATCCAGCCGCTATAAATATTATAAGGTAAGATATGAACAATTTAACGTTTCTTTATTCATTATTTCGTTTCTAAACAAGTAAGGACTTCGGCAAAATCAGAATCATTTTTCTATGAATTTTGCGATAACGTTCGAGCAACTATTAGTTAGTGCATATTAGGTATCATAAAATATGTTTTCAAATAAACCTGGTATATTTTAGAGTTTAAATACTTTTAATAGCTAAACGCCAATGGCGACTTGCTCTTGGCAAGGTAATTACTTGTCTAAACTTATTTTATTGCTTTTAGTCAACGACATCGCTTACAATTTGTATTCATAGATCGTACTGAGTAAGCACAATTTATTCCGGTTCAACCGATGGCACTTACTTATTAATTAACCATAGTTTGTATAGCTGAATCAAACGTTCTTGGTGCTTGCGCAGCATCAGCGATATTTGATATATCAATATCCATATTATGATATGCTGAATAGACATTACCATGCAACATTTATCATCTGTACCTAATATTATGTTTCTTGGGTACCTAAGTACGTTTTGGCTATTGATTTGATAAATTTTATACTCAGAGGTTCAATCTATCCTAAAATTCGTATTGTGCCAGCATAGTACATATACATAGTTTTATTTCAATAATATCGCATGACGGTTTTTGTCCAAGCGATGGACGCATGTTTTTATCCTTTACTATGCACATGCGCGTAAGTGTCTTTGTTTGGGATGCAGATAACACAACCATGTTGTCTGTGGTTTGACATAAGTTGGTGCAAATTCAAATACATTTTTTATTTTAATCAATATGCATTGTTCCTAATTACCAAGGAACTACTTGTGTCTTGTTTGCTTATCTGACTGAAATAACCATACATTATATAAAATTATTAAAAGAACTAACGATAAAATGGAGGTCAATTGACCCAAGATTTTGCCACATATTTCCTTATTTAAATTGGCCTAAATAACTTTAAGCAGCATACTTACGATAATTATCTCGAGTCCCTGTGCTGGTTGAACTACATTTTAATCGTGTTAATTATGCCTCTGTTTTTGTAACAATCGATATCACAATACAATTTAAGTATCTAGTATTGTGCGTCAATATAATTCTTGTCTGCCAATTTACTACGTATTAGATTAAGTGCGTACGTAGAATAAATAAAAGGTATCATCTCTCAGTGCTTGTATCGTCATTAAACATCACAGAAATAACATTTACTCATCTGATGATCATTACTAAGAGTAGACTCCTGATGCAAGAGCTATACGCAAGCACAAACCGCAACAGCTACCCTCACCTTCCCCCTTATTCTAAACTGTCGGAAAACAAACGAATCACGGAACCTCTATACCTGTCTTTTTTTATTGCGGCGATTAGAGCGAGACGAGACGTGACTCTCCGAATCGAATCCGTGAACCGACAGTTCAGAATAATGGGGCTTGTCGGCCTGCGTAGTACCTGCTTACGACACATTTCTTTTATAAAATAAATGTGGAGTAAACACAGGCGATAAGCACTTCAAGGCAACTTCAACGACTTCTAATCATAACATATCATCACGCCTCTTTCTCCGAAAGGCAGAGGTGTTAAACACCCACTTTTCGCCAGATATGTAAGGCCCTAAACCTAACCTAACTGGCGAAAGCAAGCGATATTCACAATAAACTATACATACGTTTTATTCAGAAGAAGCTAATAATTAAGTTAAAAACCAGGCATCAATAATATAAATTCCTGATGGTGATCAATGCAAACTTTATAACCGAAACAAAAGAAGCCCCTTTAAAATTGCGGCACGATTGTACCTAAGATAGTTTTATTGGGCATTGAAAATCAAATTTATACTCTAGACTTAAAGCAATGTTTTGACCGCAAGCCAAGGCTTTTGACCGCTTTATTTTTCATCAAGTCTCGCATTTGATATCTTCTCAACTCTATACCTTACTTGCATTAGCTCGTCCATGAGAATGATTATCATGTCACGACTCTTTAGCCGTTTTAATACATCTGTTACGGATAGAGCAAAATATAAGTGCTATAGAATTTCATGTATGTAAAAAAATATCTTGCAAAGAAAAAAAATTTTGTTTTTTTTGTGTGAGTGAGTGACAAAGGAAAATAAAGTGGGAAAACGGCAAGAAGAGAAATTAAGACAAGAAATTTTGTTTTATTTAGTCGTTAGACTATATTTAATTGGATTTTGATTAACCAGACAATGGGAACAAAACGATACCACGGCACGACAACACCAATCGCAATCAACTTTCTATACCTTCAGTATAGAAATTGAAACTGGAAGGAACCTCCGATTAATTTCAAAGGCGAACAAGAACTATATCTTATGAATTAATTGTTAAAGCAACAGCAACATTCTCTATTTTAATTCTAGCAAGTCACAACAAGTGTTCTGTCCCAAAGGGAATTCACTAGTTCCAACTATGAATTCATTACTATCTGTTGACTCCTACAGATAATAACTAATACCCGCACACCTACGTCCTCAATAAATATTTACTCGGTTAATGTCACCGTGGGCGTCACCCACAATTTCGTTTTGTAAACTTGGCATTTCAAGATTTCTTGTTAATTTAGTTAGAACTATTTCGACGAAATCTATTTTCTTTTTAGTTTATCCATTTACCACTGTTTTTGTTGGGTAAACATATAAGTCAGTTTGTTGAATTTTGGATTGAAAGAAAGAAAGAAAGAAAGAAAATCATTATTTGGTATCATAATACTAGCTAGTAACAATGAAGCTTAACCTAATTGGCTATGTGTATTCAATCTTTGCAATAAAATTAAAGCAAAAACGGTCAAACTCAATGATTATACTCGTAACAGGCGAGAGTTCTATGACAATAGTAATGGAATTACGGAATTAGGTTATGTTATCTAAGGATTGGTACTCTAAACAGGAGAAGCTCGGTGGCGTAGTGATCAGTGCGCTTTGGCTTCAGTCGACAACAAAGCTACCTTCGCCATGCCAGGCCGTGGATGGGTGACCAAGACTTTGTGATCTCGAGCTCCTCCGTGCTTCGGAAGGCACGTTAAGCCGTTGGTCCCGGTCGCATTTGTGACCGTTTCTACCCACCAACCCGCATTGGGCCAGCGTGGTGGAGTTACGGCCCATACTCCTCATGTGTTTCTCCATGAGAAAGGCCTGTCCCAGCAGTGTGACGTATATAGACGACTCTAAACACACGATTTTTTTTTTAATAAATGCCCTTCAATAACAATGGCATTTGAAACTTTGAAAGAACTTTGCCATTGTTTATGAAAATTAAAAACAAATATATGAATTTGGACTTATCAAAAACATTAATGTTGGTAATAAATCAAATATTAATTAATGGGAAGTAATTAATTGAGCAGCCACTTAATTATTTGGTCAGCAACAAAAAAAGTCAGCCGAAAAATCATTCGGGCAGAAAACAAGTATTTTGTCAGCAATATAATTATTTGGGCAGCAAAATAATTAATTACTCAATTCGTAAGAAATGTATTCTGATAGATATTAGAATAAGGATATTTTTTATAACCTTTAAAACAATATAAGTCATCAAACCATAATTATATTAAACAATATGGCAGCAGAGAAAAAACGTTTTGAGTTGCTATCCAAATAGTTATTTTGCTGACAAATTAGAAAGATCTGCTGCTCATACGTTTCTGCCCAATTAGTTATTATGCTGGTCAATTTAGAAATATTTGCTAACAAATTGTATTTTTTTGCTGACTAAAATTGGAATATATTGCTAACCGTTTAAATAACACCCTTAACTGATTGGACTATTTAAACTACCATAAATAGTCCTCCACGCAAACTTTTTACAATCACAAGCAATAATGTGAATCTAGTGCGAAATTAGTTTACCGTCTAGTGTACTCACAAGATATTGAGATTTATAGACAACGATGATTCAATATCTTAAAACGCAACATAGTTAGATCATTTATAAGATTTTAAATGCCCATAGGTCATAGAATATTAGTCAAAATTAATAGAGATATAATTTAATTGGGGATGCAATTAAAACCCCTCCAGAAAAACTAATCGCTCCATTGCATTCAGCCTCTAGAGATTTCTCGAGGGATCCTTTGAAATTTTTATGGACCAATTACCTATAATCCCTAATTCGTTAACCAATCTACATGGACCAATCGCCAGAATCATTACCATTCTATCAAGGCCTCGACGGGCCGATTTTGGATTCAAATTTGGTAATAAACTATTAATTCGTTTGCTTTCGGCGCTTCCTGAATCTTTAACTGATGATCTACAAACGAACACGAGGCTAAAAAAATTCTCCCATGTGTAAAAAATTATGATTTCATTCCATTTAATATATTTAAGGACCACACAACCTAGATCTTTCACTTTGGCTTTGCGAATATCTCAGAGCGATTGATTACAAATATTGAGAACGTGTAGGTGTAAGAAATATTATAGGGAAATAGAAAATAAAGGCGAAATCGCGATGTCATAATTTCTAAGGACAACTAATAAAATTAAAAATTAAAATAATAATATGATATATAATTTATTATAAGCAAAACGAATCTAACTAAATCTATGACAGTCTCATCGTGTGCACACGAGACAAAGAGGACATTTTACGGTCTAAAATTCGAAGTGCACTCCTTGCAATCTATACTCAAAAAGTTAATATTTGTCAAACTAAATACAATAGAAGGGTAATATCCGCGTCTGTACGTGCGTGCCGCGTGTGTTAGTATGGCAAACACAACGTTTGTTTAAACTTAATCGCTTAAGCAATATTGGAGCTTGCCCTGTTTTGATATTATGATTCAACGCGATACTCGCTATTTTACATACATTAAAAGCAGGCAAAGGTTGTATTAGAACTTTGTTCATTTTACCATTATTATAGGTTGGAGTAGATTTTTTATGTTAATTTCATCCATTTTAACATAGCCTTTTTAGTTTTCGGAAAAGAAGGGCAGAATCAGTCTTATCGATGACATAAACGGTGCGGACTTTGTTAATATCTAGAAAAAAACTAACGGGTCAAATGTGTCAACGGTCATATGTCGCCTAGAAATGTTTTGGATGAAATGGCACACTAAAGACTCATTTTATATACTTGAAGTAAACTAGTGTGGGCTAATGATGTTAAGGATTTGCAAAGTAATTAAACTTTCTCGCATCATTATAACTCTTCCAAACTTCCATAAACCCCTTTAAGACAAACATACAAAATTAAACAAGCTTCCAGTACGGCGGGATCACTATTTTCTGTAACGATGCCAATTTCAAAGCTAGCTCTTACCAAGCTCTTACAGACATAATCGACTCGAAAAGACGAATGAATGCTTTTGCCTTTATTTGGCAACAAAAAAGCAGCAACTGTGCCATTCGAATTCCAGAAAGCATTGGTTTTGCCATTCAGTGTAATAAAAAAGTGGAATATTTTATCATTACTAAAAATGAAATTAATAGTCGGCTTTTAGCAGTGGAGTGCAATTTGCATTCACACGTAGACATAAAATTGACAAAAATATGCTTATATAGCGCATTTGGTACAGTTAAGTCTGTGCAAAGGCTGGTAATAAAGGTATTATATCGAAACCGATTAATAGTGGCTATTATAATTATTTATTGTCTAATAGTAAAGTCGTTAGTCAGATATCAGACCCAACAATATTGGAAATTCTGCTCAGGAGTAGGCATAATTCTCTGGATTTAGCTTTGATTTCGATTTAGGGTGTTGGGATAGAACTCGGGGTTTCTCTACATATAATCGAAGTTTAATTGCAAACATTAATTAAACCACAAAATAGACTCGCCTGTTCCATACTAAACACCACTGTAAAATTCTAATATGCCACGCTTGAGTAAACCAAAATTTTGCCAGAACAACGTTAATAAACATTTAAGCGATTTATAATCATGATCACGAACGTATTAATTTATAGTTTCGGGAACAATCCGTGAATTGAATTCAGTGAGAGTGATTTTAGCAATTATAATTGAATTCAAATTATACAGTGAAGCATTAATCACAGTACTTTTCTCGAATATTTTTTCTGTAGACAAAAAATACACTGTCAACTTACCGATGCATCTATACAGTGAGCTCAGTGAACATGACAAACAAAAATGTACCTAGTAGCATTTAGAACTTAGTTAAATTATTACTGACAAGCTGTAAAAGATACAAGGAACATTTTCTATCGTCATGCTCGTTTAGACTATAACCCTATTAACTGTAGGTAGACACACCATACATTATCTGTAATATAGGACTGAATTTTGAAGTTACCTAGGTTATGCTAGAATAAATATGATTCCTAGTGTTCTTATTGTTTTAATTCTTTATCAGGCAGGTAAAAATACATATTTTGGAACCTATGTACCTACTTCGCTCTTACTTACCAATAATTATTCAACAAGCAACAAAATATTAATTATAGTCTTGTCAGGATTGTAAAGCCAGTCATTATCTCTCAATATCTTCTCGTGTTATAATTAAAACATTTTTTTTTCAAATGGTCAATAAACCCAAAAGCACTCCTGTCCCACGAATTCAAGCGTGTACGATCCTTTGCCATTGAAGTGCATTCCTTTGTTTCGGAGTACAAACGAATATCGTCATTAAAGCTATCACCATTAGATTAATAGAAACCATGTAGACCTTTTTGGTTTGTTCCATTTGTTGCGTTTGGAGAAATGAGATGCTAGAAATTGAGACCACCAACACCTTTAGATATTTTAGTATAGGTACTTATGTTCAGTATTTTTACGATGCAATTGTTTGACAATGATACCGTCTGAGTAGGTATCTCCTTGACTTAATGACATCATAGGTAGGCCATAAAAACAATAGGTACGACATAAATCTATAATTTACTAGGCATTTAGCTAAGAACGGGAAAATACCTACTGTTTGTGTAAAAAAAAATTCATACCATCTTTATGCCTTTAATAGGCAGCCCTACGACAGAGAGTAGTGTTCGAGCCAAGTTTGTAATTAATTTTACTTGTAGCGTAATTTATTCTACAGGCAAATAATTACTTAAAGGATAATGTATATTAAAAATCTTTATTTACTGGCTTTGAAAACCTGTTTTTCAATAAGTTATAGAATTTTCGTTACACAGTGCCGCCTAGTCTAGCAATGATTTCTATATCATTTGAATGTAGATATGGTAAGTAGGTATAAGATAAATAGTTATGAGACTTCAAGAAGGTATGTATAGTTAATAATACCTCCTACATGCTCTTACGCCCATGTCGTACCAATTTAAAATATTATAATTCACAAAAAGTACTTCTCCCAGGTGTTTAACTGCTTAGTCATATTTTATACCAAAAATCACAAAGTTGTATAGTACTTTTAAAAATTACTCAATTTTACAGTAAACTTCAATAAAATGACCTAAAAATATGCAGTTTGTTGGACGCACACAGGAAAACCTCCCAGCTTTCGTTGTAGCCTCTCGGTCGCCGTCAGCCGAAGCTTTCTCCCAAAAACGTGGGCCGGGCGAGCCGTGCTCCCATTGAATAAATACTTGATGTTTACTCGCGTACTCATCGATAAACATGCGATATCGAAACAAAATACCGCAACACCAATCGATGGATTGGAGAAACGATAAGTTTGTTTACCTACCGCATATCTAACTACTGCACGTTCAAGGTAACTATGTAGGTTTACCTTTAATGTGGACTGCGATAACTTTACGTCTCGAGTTTAAACGTCTTCTCGGACCAATAAACCTTATGCGACTGCAGACTCCAGACATTAGTCATTGTTGACATTGAAAGTTACGCAAGTGTGCAACTTTCGTGTCACCCGAAGTTATTTACACCGTTCCCTACCCGTAGTACTGCGTTTCGACATAACAAAAAGCCGGGTGAAGCCGCATTTAAGACGGGTCCCCCTTACCTCTGTCGCTCGTACATATCCTGCGAGGACTACACAAGACAGCCATAGGTATATCCTCAAATGCATCACAACAAGCGAGTCGCCCCGTTGCTCCTGCAGTATTACACAATAGCACAAACAACACAGCACAAAACAGACTGCTGTTATGTTATTACACTAGCACCATACACACGGGCACAACAACTCGCGAAACGACATGCGGTGTCGATTTGCGATTGTAGTAAACTGACTGTCGCTTGGCGCTGGCTTCAGTGCAGTGAGGGCGCGCGCCCCGCTTGCCGCCTGCGGCTAGCTTCCGAGCGGGCCGCTCGGCCGCGGTCGTCGCCCCGCGCCGCCCGATAGTCGATGGAGCACCGCTTCGTGTCACGCACATAGATTTATTACGCCTTTCGCAGCTCACTAAATAGTAATAGCATTACGTTCCTGTCCACAAAAACTCATACAGGACGAGTTCGTAGAGTGTAAGATCGACCGCACCACGAACAGTCGTGCCTTTACACAAAGCAACGCACGATCTAATTTTGGACGCAGACCGGACAGAAATTTTATTTTGGGGCGACGACCGTCTCTAGTACTACATACAAGATGCACCAAAACAAACAAATCATACCTACAGCGGATAACCTAAACTCAATGCTATTGATAGCACTGGCAGGTGCACCATTGCATTAATGTTTTGAGATTTCATCATTCAGTCATTACGGTCACATACAGAGTCTCGACATACATAAATATAAGAACAATCGTTATGCACTTCAAATATACTACATTATGTACCTAACTTCTAGACACAGTTCAACAAAACCTGTATAAATAATAAACACATAATTATTTGTACCACACGATGTTTTCGCTGAACTTTTCTGCGCGTTAATTTCTTGATGAGAGTCTATAGGATGTTTTCCAATAAGTACCTACATAGTACATTTATCCTCCAGAATCTTTTTTTACCATTAATATTCATCATACAAGACCTACTAAAATTTTACATATTACACATATCATAGGCTGTACAGTCCCGTTTTCCATACATTGCGTATTGAGACAAAAAAAAACGCACAAGACAATGTGTCAAAGTACTCAACAGTTAACTTTTTACGTCGTCGTATTTCCTATTTCTATGATACATAGGTACATTTACTTAATGGAACATTGATTAAACACCATCTCGACCTTTCCCGAACAGTTTGATAATACAAACAAGATTGCATTATTAAGACGCAAAAAATATCTTGGTTGAGACTAGCATTATTTAGACTAATCTCAAGATTAAATACAATGATAACGTTTTCGATATTCCAAATTAAATTGTACTTTTGATATTAATGTCATGTAAAAGTATATGAGAACGTTTTATAGCGCACCTACCGACATCTACAAGCTACTCGTAGAACTAGTATGTAATTGTCAGCATTATTATTCATTCCCCTCTGTTTACATCTCATGCAAGGGACTTTACCTAGATGGTGATGCTTGAGGGTCTATAATAGTACATTATGGTACAAGTGTGTAATGTTGGTGATTACCGCTGAGGCGCATTGAGGCCCGAGCCGTCAGGCGAGGGTCTTAAGGAGCCGAGGACGGTAATCATCAATACACACGTGTATCATACAACGTTTTTCAACACACTTCTAAATAATAGATATTTTTCCTTTGAGTTTTCTGGTAGTAAACTTTCCATAACGTTCTGGGCTTCACATCTTATATCGGGCGGTGTACAACATAAATCATTTTCTTCATAAATTGTATTTGCAGACATCTTAATTAATAACTAACTAAATAACTTCAAAAGAGAAAACGAGACGAGTTGTGAAAAATGTTTCGTAATGGCAGGAAAAATTAATCAGTTTTCCTATGCGCGCGCATCGGCCATAGACTAATAAATTTCGTAATGGCGGGAAAAAATTATTAGTTTTCCTATGCGCGCGCATCGGCCATAGACTAAAAAATGAGGTTTCTTTTTTTTGGGCTTTTCGCGGATAGCTTTTTAGCGCAAATGTAACCGTAACTCAACCAATAATATTAAAAAAAACTATTACTCACTCGTGAATAATAGTAATGAAAAAGTCACAGTTTGATTATAGGTGTCATTATGTGCCTAATTGCCATGGGATTAGAGCCACTTTATAAGGAAGTGTGTTGAAAAGTTTGTTATTATTATCCATACTAATATTATAAATGCGAAAGTAACTCTGTCTGTCTCGCTTTCACGTCAAAACTACTGAACCAATTTAACGGAAATGTGGAACACAGATAATCTAGAGCCTAAGAAAGGACAATAGGCTACCTCTTATCCCGATATTCCCATAGGAACGGGTGCCATGCGGGTGAATGTTAAAAAAAATTAATAACGCCTCCCAGAAAAATGAAGGACAAATTAACGCTAATATGAACTTTGCTTCTAATAATAGAGTAGGAGCAGTAGGAGTCAGTTTTCAATTCCACCAATTGAGGCTACTGTCACAGATTACTAAATAGTTACTATGTACAGTCACCGGCAAAAATATATGACGATTTCAGTACTCTGTCACATTATCATATCACCAGAATTTAATCCGCAAAACAAATAATTTACTTTAAACCTTAAAACGACAAGGTACTAAAATCATCATATATTTTTGCCGGTGACTGTACTACTAATCTAATTTGAAAAAATCTTTCAGTGTTGAATAGCGTATTTATTGAGGAAGGCTATAGGATACATACCATCATACTATCTTCGTCTTCTTGCGTTTTCCCCTAGAGTGGGAACAACACGTCTTCTTCTTCCATTCTCCTCTGTCAGTCGTCAGCTCAACATCCACTTCTCTTATTCTCATATCATTCTTCACGCATTCAATCCATCGCTTCTTTGGTCTTCCTCTCAATCTAGGTCCGTCCACGTCTATGCTCAGCATCCTTCGTGTAATGTGACATTCATCCATCACACCATCGCACTATCTCAAAGTAACTATTCTTCGCGGACGAAGTCGCGGGCAAAAGCTAGTAACTTCATAAAATGTTATTGATCAATTGATGATGTCTTCAGCCTTATGGAAATTTCGGTTAAATTGGTTCAGTAGTTTTGACGTGAAAGAGAGACAAATAGAAAGACAGTTACTTTAGCATTAATAATATTAATATGGATGGTTCAAATTAAAAATCATCCAAATCAAAATTAAATAAATGTTATTTTTTAATTTGATGTCTACATTTAAAAATTTAAACTGATTTTGTTTCTAAAACACCTAAGCGATATAGCGACAATTTCTTTTCCATCTCCAAGCACAGTAAAATTAAAACAAATTGTTAGATGCTTACAATATATAATGCTATGACCTCAGTAACTACAGAAAATAAACGCAAAATGAAGTACATACAGCATTGCCGATAGCCGTTGTGATTTAAAAACTAAGCTACACAAAAAAAATGTATTTATTTATGTTCGACTTGGGTTATTTGTTCTTTGTGGCGCTTGATGGCGTCCTCGTGGCGTTTAATCTGGTCCTTGTGAAAGGCAATCTCGTTGTTCAAGTGGCTCTTCAAGTTAGACAGTTGCTCTTTTTGCTGAAGAAAAAATAAACATAATTTAGAATACGATTTTATCATTCTTGTTGAAGGAAAACTAGTTTCAGCTAGATAAAATTAATATGAAATAGCTCCTTTTTCCTCATAGAACTAGGTAGTTTTTTTTGGTTTGATTACACTTGGGAGTCCTTATCAAGGGGTTGTAACCACCCTTTACATGACTTACTTTAAAAATAGGTCTTTACCTATGAAATTGCCGTTTTGTATGAAGATTTTGGGGAAGTCTGCATTTTCCAGATTTCTCCACAACGACAAATCCAGATATAATAATTTTTAGACAATAATCATAAGACAAGCTTTAGCAATATGTGTGATATCACTCTTCATAAAAATTATTTATCGTTTTTAAGTGAATGCAAATCAAATTATATATTCCGGAGGCACTTAAAAAGAGTTGTCTTAATTTCAAATTTTAACACAATTAAACATACAACAAATTATCAAACAAATCAAAAGAGCTCAAAAATATGTCTATTTTTAGAGGAGGTAAGTATTTTATATTAATATTCTGAAACTTAATAGTTACAGACAAAATACTAAGAGAGAGAAAAACGGCAATTTCATAGGTAAAGACCTATTATTATATTAAATAATTCTATTTTTTAAGTAATAAAGACGTAAATATTAAAACAAATAATATTTGCACATGGTGGACTTGGCTGAAACCCTATCAATGGATATTGAATTCTTAGACTTACTAGAATGATGATGTTTCCCATAAGTTAATAAAACTACACCCAACTAAAGTAATTACCACAAAAAATCTAAGTATTCATATAATTTAAGACAGATATAATTACCTTGTTGTAGAAGTACTGATTTTCATGAGCAGCTTCCATCTTGCCAAAGCTGCCACCAGCATCACGGATGGCACCACCGCTACCACCACCCATACCAGCACCGGAGCCAGGTTCTCCGGCATACATCCTAGAAAAATTAAAAAAGCATTATTAATCTCACTTATCAAAAGAAGAGCCAGTGGATAATTGTAATATGAGCATGATGAGTTTTGTAAGTGGAGGATATATTCACCTGCCTAAGTAGCATAAGCATCGGGATATCATATTCATCACATTATTATCATGCCCAATTGTTATTTGAAATTATTACATAGTAATTTGACAGTTGAACATAATAAAATCATGATATATATATATATTGCTTGTTGCTGTGTTCATGGTAAGACTAACATAATTAATAATTATATTTTAAAATAGTATATTTTCTTGTAAATAGACATTGTTCTCTCATAGAACTACTAGTCAGTGCATTTACTTTTAGAGACATGCAAAACATAATAAGCAATGCCAATTTAACAAAGTAATAAACTACTGATAAGAAGAGGATAAGAATTCCTAAACTTTTATGACTTTCAAGACTATTACAAAAAACGTATAGCTCTGATTGGTCACAAATAAAAACTGAATAATTCTTAACTATGACTCATGTTGTTGTCAATAGAATGTTCATGAACCAACTTGTAATGTAAATCCAGTAAAAACATAAATGATTGAAAAAAACCTATTCATTTACACATCTTATTACTACTTCCTTACTCTTGAAAATACTTACTCTTGAAATTGATCATGAGCATTTCAAAACATGAGGAAAAAATTTAACTACCCCAGTCAGTTAGGCGTAACATTTCGATGCAATTCTCCAAATTTGTATACCTATGATTAACTGAATGGTCATGAGAAAAGGTAAAAATGTAATGATCCTATTTTAAGTGATACTCCACTAACATAAAATATAATGATTTCATGTGTTCTAGAAAAATCCAAGTTTGTAGGTTATGAAGACAATTTGAAATAAGTTCTAGAAATAACATGTTAAAGATACAAGCACCACACCAAATTGAAATCTTGGCTTCTTCTTTGTAACTGCGCATTTAAATTCAGAGTAACTTTAACCTTTTTGCTTACCTTAAAATAAAACAATAACAAAAAATTTAAAATATTCACCTTACAAGGAGCAGGAGTCAAACAAACAGAAGATAATGAAAAAATGAAAAAATATATATATTTAGACTTGAGTAATGTAAAAGATGATGACCTAAGAAGTTTTAATCTGACAAATTGGTTTGAAGCCAACTAAAATCAAAAGATGTAAACATAAATGTCAAATAAGTATTCGGTTCTAGTAACTGGAACGAAAAACAGTTCATATTAATTTAAATAAACTTATAATGGTCGCTAGTGTCTATTATACCCAACTTTTGATTAGAAAACAATAGAATACTTTGTTATTGGTTATAATACAGGCACAAATACAGTTCCTCTTCAAAATGTCTATTTGTAAAGATTGCATAACATGCATGCCGGTCAACATTAAAATCGCTTACCTTACATTAGCAAGAGCTCTCACAAATGAAGGCCTAGATTTTATAATGAAGCTCATTATGTTTTAAGTAAAAACGTTACAATTTCTGTGAACTAATGAATTTGATGTTACACTGTAGTCTGAGTCTAGACTATTCCGCAGTTGCTAACTTTGACGAGTAGTATCAGACAAACAGGTCGAGGCGGCTACGGCTAGTGACTTTGACACTTGACAGTGGCATCTGATGTGATGTGACGGACGCGTGACGTATACCGCACCATAGACAAGTACAGAAACGTTTAAAAATAATATTATAATTTAAGGGAAGGTTTGGCGCCATTCAACTAAGGCGGACGTGATTTTTAATTCAATTATTGTAATGTTCGGAGTGGATCTTGTTGCGTAAAATCAGTG
The DNA here is from genome assembly GCA_910589355.1 of Parapoynx stratiotata. Classification (NCBI taxonomy): domain Eukaryota; kingdom Metazoa; phylum Arthropoda; class Insecta; order Lepidoptera; family Crambidae; genus Parapoynx; species Parapoynx stratiotata. Next base: position 3,500,370 of record OU342458.1, read on the forward strand.
TAGTTTTGTGCAATAAGTGTCTGTGATGATGAGCAATGTGAACGATCTTCGAAATAACCGTCAAGTGGTGTGAAAAACGATGGGATTTTTATCGTGTTAATCCACCTCGTCGAAGTAACACCACTGTGTCTGCCATCGATCGCTGGACGCCAAACTCTTCCAAAACACATTGAAATGAATTACACTTGCATTTCAATGCAAATACTGAAGAAGATATATACCGAAGACTTGGCTGTATGAGCTTCGTTCCCTTTGCCGTCCCTACATAGGAGAATTTTACAACAACATTATAATAATAGACTTGTTGACCCTTTTTTATTGGGTCCCAAACGATTCATTGCCTTTTTTTGAGGCCTTTATCACAACAAATTTCAAATAACGTTTTTGCTTGACAGGCAAAAATGCTGTCGGTCGGACATAATAATCAATGAATTATCAGTGCCGAGAGATCATGATTTTGGAAAATAATCAATACAAATTTTGTGTGCCACATCAATGTGGCTGACACTGCCGATAGACATGCTTGATTGGTTGCGATTGGCGTTTGGCGGATTTTGATCATGCGTATAGTATTTAGTTTGTCTCAAAAGTTACGTCACCAATTTCACATAGCGTTTTTGGCAGATGAAAAAAAGTTAAATTGAATTTGAACATGTTAAATTTAATTTCTATAGCAATCCCTTATTAATATTTATTGAACTTGATATTATAAAATTAATCATTATTTTTATATTAGTCATTATAATTCGATACCTCTGGGCTCAAAGGGCGTAAAGGACGTTTTGGCGAAAATGACTTTTTTACATTATACTCAGAATTTTATTCTATATCGATTTGTATATGAAAATAATGATAGCATGTCTTTTCGGGAAATAACTTGTAATAATATAATAAAGTCAATAATCCATAATAATAAATCATTATTAAAAACTAAAACCTTTTGATTTATAGAAGTACCATTATCGTTTGTTAAAAAGAATTGAAATACACTAAGGGTCAGTTTTTGATCCGTGGTCAGGCTGACCAGTAAGTAGTTTAAATTATGGACCAATGGCGGAAACGTGGGCTATGTGACAAATTTTTGGAAACTATCTCAAATTGTTTAGTGGTGTATAATAGGGACCCTACAAATAATATTTATTTTAAATAATTTTTAGTATTTCGTTGAAAAAAGTCATTTCAAAACACACTATTTGAATTCAACATTCAAAACGCGTCAAAACGCCCATTGACGTCATGTATCAATACATAAAAAACCACCTGTCATCGCTAGCTGTCTTTCCGCTTGTTGATATTTTTCGTTTATTTTAAATTAGATAAATACGTTTAACTTCCGTCTGATCAGTGCTACAAGTATCTGTAATCTTGGAGAGAAGTTTTGTGAAAGCAGATATCGGAAATTACACACTCGACTCATTAAAAAAAACAAACAATGGAGAGCAAGTCAAAACGAATCGACCATTCAGTTGTTTTATTACAAGGAAAATGAGTTACAAAACTTGTTTAGTGTAGTCGTGCAAGATTATGACAATAGAAACTACCGTAAAAAATATTTATCAATGTTCCAAAAAATATTAAATTTTGCAAGAAACGGTTACAGCCAGCACGCCGAGGTCCTAGAGAAATTTAGAGAGAAATTTAGAGAGAAATCTAGAGAAAACTCACCCTAAAATAAAAGAAGTTTACACAGCGTTTACACGACAAAATGGAATAGGATTGTTGACTCATATCAAAAGTAAAGAAAATAATGCTTAGTTCACATAATATATAATGCAAGGGTCCGAAATATACCAAGTTCAATAAATTTAAATAAAGGATTACTGTAGAAATTCAATTTAAATATGTTTAATTTTTACTTTTTCTTTCATCTGCCAAAAACGCTTTCCACCATGTTCGTGAAATTAGGTAATAATTCACGTAAACAATTACAACGCATGATCAATTTCCGTCACATGCCAGTTGCAACCAATCAAGCATGTCTGTCTGCTTTGTCAAACTGTGTCACGCATGCGTTTTGAATTGTTTACAATGACAGATAATTCATAGACTATCATGACCGAAGGCGTTTTTTACAGTTCCACGAAAACGTAATTTAAAATTTATTGTGATATAGGTTTAAATTTTTTTTTATTTTTTATGGTGATGGATAACAGTAATGAATCATTTGGGGCCCAATTAAAAAAAGTGTCAACTAGCCTATTGACGGATAAAATGATTGAAGCATTAGAATACCTATTAATTAGACACCGTCACAATTTAAATGTCCATTATTTATTTTGATAATACTTTGAAATTTGTATAAAAAAAGAACATTAAAATGTTTTCATTTTGTTCTACACTTAAATACAAAATTATTTACCTATTATAGTTAATTTTAGAACAAAGTAGTTTCTGAACGCAGCTTAGTTATCATAGACAAATAAATAAAATACTAATAAAATTGGCGCGCCAAAATAAATTAGTTTTGCTTCCTACATATTTCTGTAGTTTACGTAATAACCTTTAAACATTTAGAGTAATTATTGACTTGTTGTTACTTACGACATCTCTTGCTTCTTGAGCCACAACACGTGCTTCAATTTTTGTTCGGCTATTATTTTGTTTAGCTCAGCCGTTTCCCGCATCGCTCTAATCACAAAGCGCTCTTCTTTCAGTGTCTCTATTTTCATTTGTTTCTCATCAGCTGAATAGCTGTGGACAAAACAAAAATACTTTTCGTAGAATCTTCATACCTAAAGACCATTACCGCAGAAACGCCATAAAATATTATAATGCGATTTATCATCATTCTAAATAAATACAAATAAATATTCGTTGTAACTTTGACAGTCCATAGAGAAAAAAGTTTTTATCTTTATATCTTATCATAACAATGTGGTCGTGCTAATATAATACCTAGTAGGTCTTTCTTGGTTCTTAGGGTCCCCTGTTTCTCGTCAGCTCAATTCACTGCTTTCTTCCTCTCGTACTGGGTCCATCCATACTAAGCATTATTTTACATTCATATACATACGATACATTCATCCCTCCTCATCATATGCCCATACCACGCTATCACCTACTTCTAATCTTTTCATATAATTTTTTTAATAGGTAAGTAGGTAGCTAAAAATTAAATGTACATGTAAGCAAACGTTTATTAGGCTGCGGGTTAACGACATTGTAAGCTAATAATTGTGTGTGTGGATTTAGTACAGCAAATAATAACCAAGAGGTAAAGAAACAAGCATTGATAATAGCAGAGATAATAGTGACGACTGAATATTTGGGAAATTTTTAATGTGGGAAGCTCGACTTATAATGAAATCTTGCAAGTCAAATTTGATCCACTTCCTGGTTACCGATTGATCTGAAATCTGCTGTGTAAATCGCATGTTAATGCAAAACTGTTATGACATAATATTGTACCTTTAACCTTTAAATTTTTTTCTGTACATAAAAGTATATTTTGATGGAACATCGAAAAACATCTTTTAATCCTGAATGTGTACAATATTATTTTATTTTGAAAAACAAGGTTGAAAAAATGTGGACGTTTTCTAAAACACAATTTATACAATATGTTACATTTCAAGTACGCAACATAAAAAACATTTTCGGTAACATCTGAGTCACTGCCCCATTAGTTATTTTGCAGACCAATTAGAATATCTAATGGGTTTGATGCTTACCAGTTTTAGTCTTTTCACGGTCTCTAAATAAAATGGGCAAAAAGTCAATTGTTCATAGACATCGTTACTCTTTGCAATTGCGATAAATTGCCAAACGTCGTAGTACGGTTGTATATTTGTAGATGGCGCTGATTTAGAGCAAGCACGAAACCTTCAAGGTCGTTTGCCGCAAGGGGAGCCGCCTTATTACATTATACAATACCACCAAACTGGAAAAAGCAGATAAAAACGGTGACTTTCGAAGCAGGTGCAGGTGACGGGAATCGATCCGGCGATCGGCGTGATATGTGGGTGTTTCGACTCTGCCCACCTCTTCGTGGACAGCGTGTAGACATGTTTCTTTTTTGTAATTAGGTACTAAGTGTTTTATGGTGAATATTTATAGGCTGTTATTTAAATGTTAAGCATAACAAAATTGTTCAGCTAAAATAAAAAAATGGTCAGCCACTTATGGGCAGCAACTCCAATGTTTTCTCTGCTGCCAAATTTTATAATTATGATTATATGTTCTGATGACAAAAATATTGTTTTATGGAAACATTTTCCTTTCCGGAATTGATCCTTCATTCCTTTTACTAGATTTTATACATTTCCGGTAAAATATAAGTAGTATACCTATTGCTCTCCAAAAAATTATTTTTTTAGCTCAGCAAATTGTTATTCTACTTACACAAATAATTATTTTGCTACCCAAAAAGGTAATTATGTTTAATAATTATATTATCCCAAATAAATATTTTGCTGACAAAATATATGTTTGCTGCCAGAATTAATTTTCGGCTGACTTTTTTTGGTGACCAAATAATTAAATGGAAGCCCAATAAATTACTTCCCTTAATTATAGATCATTCATTCAATGTTAGTGCATTTAATTAAAAACTATATAATATATAATAACACGAAATTAGGGTATATTTTATTTAGAAATGAGCAATGATATTTACCTACATACAATTGAGAACTGTGCCCATAACCTCATTAACGCACTACCTACCAGTTATTGTATTGATTATAGTATCGTTTGATTTAACAAAATTATGCACACGTCAGCAGATTCAAATAAGCACTTACTTGAAGAACTCTTGAAGCTGTCGATGGAATGGGCCGATTCCGGTGATGTTATCCAAATTAGTGATGTCTGTCATGGCAATAGCATCCTTTTTCTCTTGTACAGTCTCGACAGGGTCCTCTCCGGCCTCAGTGACAGTCTCGATGGTCTCGGACGCGGCAGACGCCGAAAGATCGACCGGGTTTACGATGGTAGGGACCTGAACTACTTCTATATCTTGTGGGACTTCAGATATATCGGTCATACTCGCGCTACAGCTAGGCTGGTCTGATGTATCTCTGTAAATTATTTATATGTTACAGCAAACATACAATAGCTAAGACATTAATTTTAAGACCAATTTTAAAATTATTTATGTAATGGCAATTGATTGTCTGTAACAACAGTGAGAAATTCTTAATTATAGCATTCGCCTGAACGAAAACTATTTTTTTACATATTTTTACTTTTTGTACTACACAAGTTTGTAGCTAAGTACGTCCGCATTTGTATACGAAAAATATTTTACGATAAAAATTTGTTTAATTACTTACTCTATCATAAATATCCTAATTGTAAGCAATGCGCAAAATTAATGCTCTACTAAGGGCAAAATATAGTTAAGTAATAAATGTAAATATTTTATTAATACTCACTCGTCCAATCGCTCTGCCTTTATTTCAACGTTAGCGGTCATTATGGAGTCATTGAAATTTTCGTTGTCACGTCTCAGCACACCGTCTTTGACCAAGTCTAAGATACTACACACTTCCAGAGATTGTCTCGTAAACTTGTCCAAGTTTGAACCGACCAATGCAATCTCTTCTCGCGCTATACGTTTCATGTTTTGCCATTGGGTTTTCACTTTTTTAATCGAACTTCCAGAAAACTTCGAACCGAATCGTTGTGATAATTCTCGCAGAATCTCATTCCATGCCACATCTTTCTCTTCAGAATAATTCGGACCGTTATTGTTCTTAGTGACAACAACTTCTTTCCGCTCCTTGATTAACTCCAAGAGGCATTTCTTCTCGTCAATTGACCAGTTTGGTGTTCGCATTCTACGACAAGCTATTTTTCCCATCTTCCGCTTTGCCTCTCGCGGATCGTGATTAATCTTTTGCAACGATTTGTTGCAAACGATGCACTCGACGTCCAAAATTATCGGCTTCCACATTTAAAACAATTGATAATCAAATAAATGAATGTTTGACACAGCGCGCGGACAGTTCTGCAGTTAACTGAGTAATGTTTTTAAAAATAGGAATTTTCGCTATGGAGTTTCAATTTAAACTTCGATTGTTATAAATATTTTTGTAATAAAATAAGTGAATTTTTTTGATTTCAGTATGGCGATGACTTAAAAGTGTATAAAAAATATTTTTAAGCTGGCCTTAAACATGACAAAAATTACAATGAAATATTATTTGATTATAATGTCATGTGTAATTAAATATTGAAAGAGACGAAATAGAAAATTCTTGAAATAATAATTAGCTTATTTAAGGCACAGAGTAGGTACCTATTGAAGGTTTTATGTAAGCTCGATAATTATTTTTTTAAATACTCAGCTCAGCTTTTAAACTCAGGTGTCCGAAGCCGGGGCGGGCCGCTTGTATAACATGATAATTTTACTATGAAAATATTTAATGAATAAACATTTATTTATTAAAACATCCATGAATGGAGTCCTAATGATTTTGTCATCCATCAAACAAATATTTGCCCCCACCTGCCTATCTCGGTGTAATAGCAAGTGGTCAAATTATCTAAATACTTGTTTAATTATCTTTTAATGTTACCAAATGTACTAGTGAATTGTGAATCTCTCCGGTTCTCATACGATGTTTATGTACAGTCGAGTTCAAAAATATGTATGCCGTTTTGACAGTTGATAGTCTTTATTCTCTGCCAATGAGAGCCATTTACTGTCAAACGTGCATACATATTTTTGAACTCGACTGTACAAGGAGGATGGGCTCGCTGAGTTTCTTGCTTTTTTTTGTTTGGGCAAGTCTTTCTATAATTTTTTCGGATGGTGTAGTAGGTATATCATCACTTTGTAGTACTTTCATTAGGTTATAGCTAAACTAATATTATATATATAAGTACACAAATAAATGTTTTTTTTTACTTTGCCTTACACCAAATCCTGAACTCCGGACCTGTGTTTGCACTCCCAAAAACGGCGTTCAAGCAAAACAAAGCGACAAAATTTTGTATACACTAGCAAAGCCACATCCTTTATTTATTTAGAACGCTAGCTAAACATTTAAAAGTAAACAATTAAAACTATCCTTCGTGTTGTTAAAAAATTACCACGTGTAATGCTCTACGAACTAAGCGTAGAGAGTAAGCGTAAGAACAGACGCAGGCCAGTTTAACAAAGCCGGTCATTAACTACCAACGCGTGTTACGCTGGTAACCATTTTGTGAACGTTACGTACACTGTATTTTAAAAAACGTATTTAAACCTTTTTGTGTATTTTCTCAATTTTACTCTGTGCTTTGATATTTTTATGCGTGTTTTTAAGTTATGTGTGTGTAAGTAGGTATTTTGTGACTAAAGATTTGTGTGGTGATTTTATCGAGGTAAGATTAGTTTACTGGAAGATTAAAATGGTTTTTTCTTTTTCCTATGCTTAGTTACTTACTAAAAGTAATAATATCTTGAGATACATCGAGTTTTAATTACTTAACAAATCAAGATAACATGCATATTTATTTTGAACTTAAAAGTAATTAATAGAAAAGGCTCTATCAACGATTGAAAAAAGTATTGTTTATAAATAGTAAATACCATTCAAAAATATTAAACGAAAACCAAAATTTCGTTTTATATTTTTGAAAGCCTAATTTTATTGTTTAAACTGTATTTTGGAGAAAATTACAATTATATAAGCCCATTCGTTCGAACAAGGAACGATATTATTATTTGAAACCTATGCCATAAAACAGCGCCTACAATAACTGATTCGATTTCGAATGCTACGAATTTTAATATAATTATACCTAAAAATTAATTATCACGGCTGGAATATCGAGTGATATTTTTAATATAATTATACCTACTTCTCCATAAAAATTAATTATCACGGCTGGAATATCGAGTGATATCTCAGTACAATAGGATACTGTAAAGAAAGCTGTACGTGTATTAAAATTGTCATCTGTTTAGTGCGGTAGAGCCGTTTGTGAACATTTGTATGCGTTGATTTATATGTTATACATCAATGTTTGTATGTATGTGAGTGAGTAGTTCTACGCTACATAATATTAGACAATCACAGTGAAATTAGATTTTAGTAGACTTAACGCTCGTATTTATTATATTAATTATAACTCAAAGGTGACTGACTGATATAGTGATCTATCAACGCACAGCCCAAACCACGGGGCGGATCGGGCTGAAATTTGGCATGCAGGTAGATGTTATGTCGTATGGGGCATCCGCTAAGAAAGGATTTTGATTAATTCTACCACCAAGGGGATAAAATAGGGGATGAAAGTTTATATGAAACTTTGTCAATTTTAAACCGATCGGGCTGAGACTTTGAGAGAAAATTAAAGGTTAAAAAACCGTAGTAACCGCGGAGGAGGTCGTGGGCAACAGCTAGTAAAGGATAAAGGATCTCGGTGGCGTTGTGACTTTGTTTTTCGATCGAAAACAAATGGCCGTGGATGGGTGACCAAAACTTTGTGATCTTGAGCTCCACCGTGCTTCGGAAGGCACGTTTAGCTGTTGGTCCCGGTCAATACTGCGACCGTTTCTACCCACCAATAATTGGACCAGCGTGGTGGTGTTACGGACCGGACACTTCTCATGTGTTTCTCCATGAAGAAGGCCTGTGGCCAGCAGTGGGACGTATATAGGCTGAGGACAAGTCTTTTTACATAAATGTAAAATATAAATTGAGTTTTCCGTAATCCGTAATTCCGCCACGCCCACCGGGTTAATAATGTTGGATAAAAACAACTGAAATAAAGAGATAGATTACAACGTTTTGGTCACCCATCACAGGTCCAACCACGGCGAAGTTCTTTGGTTTTGACATTTTGATTAACATTATTGTCGGATGTACTAACTTAGTCATTACGTCAGACGGGTGGGTATCTTCTCTACCCATATACGTACGCTTTTGATAAGTATTCGCATTCAAAAAAGAATTAGAAAGAGACGGACAACTAGCGGTAATAATAATAATACTATAGCGGTGGGTATTACAACAGTCTACTTCATTGCACAGAAAACAAGGTTAAAAATGATACGCATGTAAGCTGTAGGTCTGAATGACTTAGATGTTCCTAATTGGCTTCCGACATTCCTAATTGGCCCTGTCTCTTTTATACCTAAATACATTGTGTCATAATGATTTTTTATAACAATTTTTTTAATATTATTACGTAAGATTCTTGAAATGTGTAGTACAGTTAACTTATTGAAATGTATATCAACATCCAAAAAAAATTGTATCACCATGTATTCATTGAAATAGGTCCAGCCATTTCGGAGATAAGCCTTTACAAACAGAAAGAGAAATATCCCCCTGTCTTGATTTTAAGCATTTTTTTTTTATGTACAGACATTCGAACTCTGCAGTTTTATTATATGTATAGATATCCAATATCCAATAATACACAAAAATATAAACAACCTTTACTTTACAATCTTTTTTAAGTAGAAAAAAAAAAAAAAAAAAGACTGTGCCAGAACAAGATATCCGATATGATACGTAAAATAACACCCGCTCCCCCCTCACGGTCGTAACACCCAGTACATGATACAACACACGAAAATAGATAGCAACCTAATTCTTTTATGAAGCTCTATATTGAAGTGGTTATTTTACCTGATGGTATGTGACGATAAGGCCGAAGATGGAAGCGAGCTTCACCTGTATTCGTCCTCAACAACTGTGGAACTGGCTATCTTTCCTCCGATTGCCGGAACACAACGTTTTATAATATTATGGCGACAGATTTAGGTAAGTCGGTGGTAGCTAGCCAACAAAATCGAGCAGAAAAGCTCCTGGATCCTGGATCCCCATGGAAATCGAACCCGAAACCGAAATGGAACCAAAGAAGTGGTTTACTCAAATAAATAATATTCTACGTTGCCTATATTAAGTTGATGTCGAAGTTTTTCACCAGTTAGTAAGCGATAGTGTCTAGCATTTGTTTCAATGAAGAAGAGAAAACCAATTTCTTCATGATTGATCTGAGCATCGACGACGAAATCTTTGTGAATTACGCTCATATTTATGTTTTTAATAGCCTATGCCTACCCAAGGCCCAGGTGATGATAAAATGACAAAATTTTATGCTTAAAATCTGAGAATCGTTTCCCTAACATTCTTAATCATTCTCATACGTTGTTTTAGAAACTAGCTGTTACCCGCGACTTCATCAGCGGTTACAATGGTTTTTTAACAATCCTATGGGAACCCTTTAATTTTCCGGAATAAAACGTAACTAAGATGTTGACCAGGGATATGAGGTATCACCATGCAAAATTTCATTGAAATCGGTCCAGCCATTTCGGAGATTAGCCAGTACAAACAGACAGAGAAACAGAATTTTTTTTTTTGTATTTTCCCTCTTTTTACATCCCCCTGACTTGATTTTAAGCATTTTTTCTATGTACAGACATACGACCTCTACAGTTTTATTATACTGTATAGATAAGGTAATTTAATAGCGTTCACCCTTATTTATAAATTCTATTTAAGTTAAGCAACAGTTTTACTATGGTTAAACAATTGTTTAAAACTTAAATAGCGTTTATGAATGGGGTGGTAAAGTTGTTATCTGAACTAAACAGTAGTGACTAGGCGGAATACATTGCACATAACGCTAGAAGCGATGGCGCTGTCCGGAAAGTTCTGTCGCAACCATGAAGTAGTTACACACGTCCAGACAGCGTAAACTAGATTTCATGTACATGGATTAATTATTGCTCTGCTAACATTATACCTATGTTACTTTATAACGGGTATGTCAGTATTAGAGGAGAGTGTTATAAGGTGTATCTATGTATTTTCAGGCATTTGTTCTCCAGTCTTGGATGTTTATATATATATTTATCTACTAAATATATTTATCCGTCATCTAGTGTCCGTAACACAAGCAGCATTAGTTGCTAATGGGGGCTAGTTGATAGGTGTGAATGTCTGAAGATATTTATTTATTTATTTAATTTATGTAATTTTTATGGGGAGTTCGGGGGCGGAATTGTCATGCGCTTTGGCTTTCGATCGAAAACAAAGCTGCCTTCGCCATGGTCAGGCCGTGGATGGGTGACCAAAACTTGTGGTCTCGAAATCCTCCGTGCTTCGAAAGACAAGTTAAGCCGTTGGTCCTGGTTGCGACCGTTTCTACCCACCAATCCGCATTAGGCCAGCGTGGTGGTGTAACGGCCCATACTCCTCAGTTTATTCATGAAGAAGGCCACGTACATAGGCTGAGGACAAGCTTTAAAAAAAAAGTTTTCACTATACTTCCCGTGTTTACCTACATACATAATTTTTGAGCGTAATATACCAAATTCGTGATGTATTGTAATCATAATTACAACTTCAATGACCCTGATAAAACAATACTATGTAGGTATTTAAACTTAACCCATATACCTAATATTGTACATGACTGAATAGTTATCTTGTTCAATTACGTTTAAATTAGGTTACAAATATAAGTCACCTAAAAGGAACGTAATATAAGTTACCTTATCTGATGGATAAACTAATATTTGTGGTATCTGTCATCATCTTCATCAGCCTAATTGAGCCTGCGCATAAAATTGTAATAATTCTTTAAGGCTACGTCAGTAGGTAATAGGGGTTAAAGTATGAAATTGCCGTTTTATTTCTCTCTAAGTATTTTGTCTGTAACTATTAGGTCCTTACCTATGAAATTGGTGGTTTATATGGAGATTTAGGGGAATTCTGCATTTTCCATACTAAATTTTTTTCAGTTTTCTCCACAACGACAAATCCAAAGATAATAATATTTGGCATCTATCATTAGACAAGCTTGAGTAATATGTGTAATATCACACTTCATAAAAATTATTTATCGTTTTTAAATGAATGCAAATAAAATGTATTCGGAGGCACTTAAAAAGAGTTGTCTCCGTGTCGAATTTTAACACAATTAAACTTACAACAAATTATCAAAACAAATCAAAAGAGCTCAAAAATATAGTCTATTTTTAGACGAGGTAATCATTTTTTTTGAATACTCTGAATCTTAATACAAAAAACAAAAAAAAAACACTAAGAGAGAAAAAATACACCAATTTCATAGGTAAGGATCGGAGTATTTTTTAAAAATAATTACCTCCTCTTAAAATAGACCAGAAATTTTGTATGGAAAATGCAGACTTCCCCAAAATCTCTATACAAAACGGCAATTTCATACTTTTTGTCATCAGCCTATATACGTCCCACTGCTGGGACAGGCCTTCCTCATGAAGAAACACATGAGGAGTATGGGCCGAAACACCACCACGCTGGCCCAATGCGGGTCGGTGGGTAGAAACGGTCACAAATGCGACCGGGACCAACGGCTTAACGTGCCTTCCGAAGCACGGAGGAGCTCGAGATCACAAAGTCATGGTCACCCATCCACGGCCTGACCATGGCGAAGGTAGCTTTGTTTTCGATCGAAGCCAAAGCGCACTGACCACTACGCCACCGAGCTCCTCGAGCGATTTCATACTTTAACCCCTAATATAGTAATCTAGGATTGGGCTACTGATAGACCTGCCTGACAACTGACATCCCATCACCCTTTGCAAAAGACGTACAAATCACGGAACTTATCACTCCTTATGAGTGGTATCTCCTTATAAGCGAGATGGACGTGGATAAATTGGTGCATCTTACCTGATGTTCCTGTCAGGATCTTCCAAATCGGCCTGTTTCTAGTCTTATCTTTAAAGCATTATTTTTTATTAAGATTTATTTATTTATTTATTTCTTTTAAGGGAAACAAAAAAACTTAAAGGATAAAACACAATATCATAAGCAATATCATAAGTTTATCCCGTATTTACTTTCCTCCAATATCCCAACCGCACTATTTAAACCACAACACCACCTAACAGACCAATTTTTCGGATTTTCTGTATTTTTGAGACTAATTTGTTCTCAGTGTTCAGATTACAGTGTTCAGATGACTATTATTCTATAAAAATATGTAACTGGATGAAAAACTAAACAATTATAAATCATTATTCCTAACTCATTTAATAATAGTAGTTTAATAGTATCACAGGAGTGTTATAATACCGAGTTATGTGCAGTTACATACACTACTTTATCTAAACTTATTATTCAAAGAACTAAAACACAAAATTTAATTAATTCTATTTATTGTTGGCTGTAACATTTGCCATAGTTTTGTGCGTGTTTAAGAAAAATTAGTATTTCATAATGAGTCGATAAAGGTTTTTTTTTTTGGATCAAATAATGATTGGAGTGATACTGATACTCTTCAAATTGTAACGAACTGCCCCATCCTCCAGCTTTGCGACTACTTTATTGAAAATAATTATATGATTGGCTATTTAAAAAAAGTGGCTGATGAGTTTCTTTCCGGGTTCTTCTCATGAAAAGCCTTACTGTCGGAATCCGGCTTGTATCGATTCCAATCACAATAAAAGCGCTGTGGTTGTATTTGCTGCAAGCGCTTGCGGTAATAAACAAAATTTTTTTGTTTTTTAGTTATTATTTATATTGTAAGATATGAAAAAGTTGACGATTTTAAGTGCCAAGTTTGGCCATTGATATAAAATAATTTTTGATTTGATTTGACTTCATATTCATTGTAGCTTCTAACATTCTCCACCAGAAAGTCAGGAATGAGTGCATGTTACAGTTCAGTAGCTATTGGATAATACCGTGACAGTTCAAACTTGACTGGTTTCATACGGCCGCCGAGTAACCCAACACCCGCGGTCAACTTACCGCGTTGGGGAAAGCGTAGACGGACTGTGCCTATGAATCAATCGGTTAAATAAAGTTTTGTCGTGTGATATCGGCTCATTAAAAGAATACTTCCAACCCATCTCTTCCCTTGGGTGTCGTAAAAGGCGACTAATGGACTTTGAACTACACAACCATCCAGTAGCTTATAGCGGCGACGGGCTCACCACCTGTCACGCTGAGTCCAGTCACTGCTTGGTGAAGCACGGACTATAGCATTGGACTGCTTTTGCAGTGACATTTCCTAGTCTCTAACATGTCGTGATTAAGTATATGTAAATAAAATTTTGTAGCCATGTCGAAAATCTATGTTGTCGCAATTAAATTACATACCATATTTACGATTCGCCGAATAGAAAGGTAGAATGAGATGACACCCACAAATTGCCATGATGTAAGGCGAGCGGTAATAACTAGTCAGTGGACACAAAACTAGACATTCCACTTACATTTACCCCCCATAATACCCCAGATAAAAACAATAGATATTATCCGTCGTTGCGTATATACGACAACCTCCGTAGCCGACTTGTAGACGTAGCGTGAAATAGATAGAGCAGCGTGGTTAGTGTATCGTTATGTGTTGGGGTTATGAAAACGAGCACGAGGGACCTATCTTAGTATGTTTCAACTTTATCAAAATATAACCATGAAAAATGCTTTCTTTCCCAGACCCAAATGACTTAAACCCAAAATGAACAACCTAAGCCTGAAGTTACCGACGCGCAACCTCCTCACCGGCGCTATAGTGAACTGGGACGACGATGACATGGGCGTCATTGGGGACAACCCCGAGAACCTCACCCTGGCGTGGAAGGACCTGTCCGTGTACCGACGAAAGAGGATACAGACCAGCATGTGGCGGTCACCGGTGTATGAAGAAGTTAAGATTTTACATGGAGGTAGGTTAGATACAATGTTTTTGACGACCTCATGATCGAGTGGCTTGTATGCCGGTGTCTCCAGGTTCTGGGTTCGAGTCCCTCTACGTGCAGCGAAATTTACATTAAACAGGTAGTTGACAATAGTTATTCTGAAGCCCTATTATTATTTTTTTTATATTTCAGTAAGCGGTATCGTCTCTTCGGGCAACTTGGTGGCTCTAATGGGATCCAGGCAAGTAAATCTCACTACTTCTTTCTTTTCGTAATAATTAAACATGACAGCACTCGATAACAGTGACTCGGGTTTTGCAAATGCCCAGAGAATTCGTAATGATTGTTACCACAATACGACACCAATTAGACCAGAATTACGCTTATTGCCAAGAATTCTATTAAAAAAATAATTCAAGTCAATTCAGATGTCGGAATTGATTATTGTAGCTGTTGCGTATTGAATTACCGGACAGATTGGATGAAAGCAAGTTTAATTTACTTAATTACGTATAAGAAATACATAATACCATCATGTGGCTTGCTCATGTTAATGAGCAATTTTTGTAATTTTAATTCACATGCTGAATAAAGAGTCAATCAGCTGTATACTTATACCCCGTCCAAATAAGAGCCATTTTACTCTTGCAGCTACTAATATACTAATTATATTCCTTAATATAAATACGTAGTTAATTTTATTCAGCTCCAATGAACATCAACTATGCTATGGCACCGATATGTCTTGTCAATCCAATTTTATATACAGGGAAATCAATAGTACTCACATTAATTTTTATTTTACTTCTATCTAGTGGATATGCTAATCACACAAATAATATAACATAGAAACAACATGAACAAGAGTTTAACTGCTGGACTCACCACCAAGGGTCGGTTTTCGATCCGTGGTCAGATTGACCCGTAGGTTAAAAATAGACCAATAGCGAAAACTTATGATGTCGTGATATGACAGCTAGTCGAGTTTTTAAATAATTATAACTAAATTTGAACAATCATTGACAATTTTACCACAACACGGTGCTATGATTAGTAAAAGACCGGCTGGCGGCACAGATGTACTTACTATATTGCTTCGAATTTTCATCGCAAACTTAACAATTTGTCAAGCTGATGTCACAAGTTTTGGCGTCTCCATTGACACTATTGGTCTAGATTTTAACTATTGAGGTGACTATTGAATAAAAAACTCACCATGTTCCATGCCTTAAATTAACTGGCAGATAATATTTTTGACTGTATCTGTTGGATACTTAGAACATTAACCTATTTATTTTGAGGTTGAATAGTTGCATGATAGTAGTAACGGAAGGTGGCAAATCCAGCACAACGAGTAAATCTAAAAAAAGTAATGACATTTTTACAAAAAAACAGTGGTGCTGGTAAAACTACCCTGCTAGCAGCAATCAGCCGACGAGACAAGAGCGCCATGACGGGATACCTGATGCTCAACGGACGAATGGCCGGCGCCGAGCTCATTGCCAGGATATCAGGGTTCGTGCCGCAGGAGGACTTGGCGATCGATGACTTGAACGTCATGGAGCATATGGAGTTTATGGTGAGAATATAGTATAGTTTGAAGTATAACTATCTTTTAAAAATCCAACGATTAACGGACATGTAATTGTTAATTACAAATTTATTGACTACAATTCGTCCTCAGCGTATATAAGTCCCACTGTTGGGCATTGGCCTTACTCATGGATAAGCACGTGAGAAGTATGGGCCGTAACACGACCACGCTGGCCTAATGCGGGAGAGTAGAAACGGTTGGATATCGAAAGCCAAAGCGTACTAACCACTACACCAGCGCCACCGAGCCCTTCAATAACAATTCCTTCTAGTTATCTGCTGTAAAAAAATATTGATATTCAGCAAAATCTGGAACCACAAGGTTGTAAATTTAGGGGAGATATTTCGCGTGTTCTGGACGTTTCAGTACTCTTATATAATAATAAAATATCATGCCTCTTATTCTCTTTGCAGGCCAGGTTAATGATGGACAAACGATCAACGAAGTCGATTCGGACAAGACGTATTAACCAGCTGTTGGGAGAGCTTGGCGTCGTTGACTGCACGCGCACCAAGCTTAAAGCTCTATCAGGAGGAGAGAGGAAGAGAGTTGCGCTAGCTGTCCAGGTAAATTAAGTCCTCCTGGGAAATTAAATAGTCCTCCTTTTTATAGTAAACGCAGGGTAGAATACCTTACAATATTAAGAAGACCAGCAATCTCTTTTCTGTCTATTCTAAACTGTCCCTAGATTTTCTGTTTTAGGTTTTGTGATATTTAAAACCAACTTTGGTTCAAAATACCCGACAAAAATTATTCCTTTCGTGAAAAAATTTGTTTTGAAGATCTTAATGTTTAGGAAAAATATTGTTTTTCTCACAAAACATTAACATATTTAACATGCTTATCACCACCAAAATGTTTATACAACTCTTATATGTTCCATTTGTTTTGTAATCTCTAAGTAGCTATACTATTAAAAACATCCAAGATAATCCACATTTTGTCTGTTTTACAGCTTCTAAACGACCCACCAATTCTATTCTGCGACGAGCCCACAACTGGCTTAGACAGCTCTGCAGCCAGTGCCGTGGTGTCTCGCCTCAGACGTCTAGCAGTCGGAGGGAAGCTCGTGGTCTGCTCTGTGCACCAACCAGCGTCCGGCATGTTCGAGCTCTTCCACCAGGTGTTGCTGTTAGCAAACGGGAGAATGGCCTTCCACGGGAGCATTCTTCAAGCTGAACAGTTTTTTACATCGTAAGTCAATCCAAATCACGCCTCTTTCCCCGAAGGGGTAGACAGAAATGTTATTAAACACACACATTTCGCCAGATATGTTAGAACCCCATGTAGCATGTAATGTGCGGCAAGCTATATTCACAATTAACTGTACATAAGTTTTTATTCAAACTAAGTGGTACAGGCGGTGGGATCGAACTCGCGTTACCCGCAGCCTCTCGAATCCCAACTCCATCCATCCCAACTCGGCTACCGTTTGTTTTTAACAGAGTGTTTATTTATTATTTGTGTATGTTATACATACATAATCACGCCTCTGTCCCGGTGGGGTAGGCAGAGATCACAGACGCAGTGAATTTTAAATAAGTGGGAACAAAACACATAATTATTATTTATATCATAAGATTGAAATCCGATATAATATAAATCATAATGCGGTGTTCATGCTAAAAGGGCTGAACCACTTCAGACAGGCAGCGGTGGTAGACAGACCTTTACGGCCTGATATTTTTTTGTTCCCTCGAAGTGAAAATCAGTAGAATAAGCAACAAGGTATTCTCTTGACTGAAAATAAATGAAATATGATAAAATTTGTAAAAAGGGCAATAATTTTTATTTAACCGTAAGTTGCTAATATGGGTCAAGCAAAATAAAATTATTGAACTATCTCATATGAGTGAGTGTCTCAAATATTAATATTTTTTCCAGCTTGCAATACAGATGTCCAATAGGCTTCAACGCAGCAGAATACTACGTCACACTTCTCGGCATTCAATTGGATCAAGAACTGGAAAGCAGGGAGCGCATCAGACGAATCTGCGACGAGTACCAGCGATCAAAAATTGCTTCGGATATTGAGACTAGAGTCGGGGTTGTCAAAGACGAAACAGAATATTTTAATGGATATGTTGATGAAAAGGTAAAATATTAAAGCGTTACCGTTAATAAAACGTTAATAACCCACGCTGAAAATTTTAAATTTTAGCTGAGTTCATCTAATATTTTTGAAACTAGGGACAGAGATGTAATGGAACTCAAAATATTTTTTCACCAAAATTTTTACTTTTTATTT
Organism: Parapoynx stratiotata; assembly: GCA_910589355.1. Taxonomy (NCBI): domain Eukaryota; kingdom Metazoa; phylum Arthropoda; class Insecta; order Lepidoptera; family Crambidae; genus Parapoynx; species Parapoynx stratiotata. The sequence continues at coordinate 3,518,793 of OU342458.1, forward strand.
CAGAATGAACTTTTCGAACGATATTTAACACTGTAAGTATCCTTCAAGTAACGAAAGAATTTACGTAAATCCTATTTTCTACGATATTACTTTAATATTACCTTGTTACAGAGTCAAAGTAAACTATTTTGTACAATTCTACTGGTTGATGTGGCGAAATATACAAACTATGAAACATAACAGCAGTATATGGATAGCAGAATTTGTCTTGTTAATGGTAGGTTTCATATATGAAATATTTTGTTAGAAAATTATTAAGTCAGTGTCCTTTTTGATATAATATCGTTCATAAAATCTTTATGACATTGAACCAAGCTTGCTTTGATAGATATCGAGCCTAATAAAATTTAAAAGTTGCATAGTTAATGTAAATAATGAGTTAATAATTACTCCAACAATAACAGCGTCATACTCGTATGCTAACTGACAAAATAATTACTGGGGTTCAAAGGGAACAAATTCGTCATCGTTCATCGCGTTACCTTTAATTTGCCTTTGCTATATCAGTAGTGTCATGTACCATAACTACGTGTTCTTTAACAGTTCGTGGGGCTGATAATCTCAGTTCCATACATGGGCCATTTCGATGAGCTGGACCAGCGCGATATTCAAAACGTGGAAGGTCTGTTGTACCTCACCATCACTGAGACCATCTTCCTGTTCATCTACGCCGTGTTCATCACCTTCCCGAGCGAGGTGCCCATACTGCTGAGGGAGACTGCTAGTGGGCTGTACTCACCGCTGCCGTATTATTTGTCCAAGATGATATTTTGGGTAAGACATTTATGGAAGATTCTTTACCCTTTTTTATGGACCTAACAACAAAATCTTACCACGAGACTCCTACCTCCATTAGAGGTTTGATAGATGCTAAAGTTTACAAAAATGAAAATTATCTATTAAGCTATAACAGAAATTCAAGTTCAAAGCTTTTGAAATGTATGTCTTATGTAGTTCGAAAATTAAGTAGCAAAATTCAAATGATTGAGGGCCGGTTTCACCATTTCGAGACAAATTCTGAGAACTCCCTTCCTTCCGAACTTCCTTTTGAATTCTATTCCATTTCTTAATCTATCTGTTGGATAGTTGTAATTCGAACATTCACTGTGAGACGAGCTTTCTGAATTGAAATTGATGACAAAAATTTATTTTAAATCATAAGTTACTATACGTAATCAATTATGGTTGTACACAGATACCACGTGCTGTAATAGAGCCTATTTTGTTCGGATCTCTCATATTCGGCGTGGCGGGCCTCCGCGGAGGGTTCGTGGGCTGGCTGGGATTCTGCTTCGTCATTATACTATGTGCCAACTACGCTAACGCATATGGTGGGTAAAGAATTTGAAAAATTGCATGAAGTAATCCCTGTTTAACAAACTGTACTTACTAACTCTCCAATTACAAACTCTACTCTTACTCTTACTCATTGGTCTAGTTTTGGTTCTAAGTTTGATGATATATTTTTGACCATAACTGTTTTTGCGGATATTTGTTTTTCGGTTCGTTAGAAATGAACATTTTCTATCGAAATGTAATGTGAGTCTCAATTAATTGGTAATTTATTTCAAAATTTCAGGCTCCTTCCTATCGGCAGTTTTCGACAAAATGGAGACCGCAGCACTAGTGTCGGTCCCATTCGACTTAATCGGTACAATGTTTTCGGGAGTCTTCATCAATCTGTCCAGTGTCTCACCAATTTTCTCATGGCTCCGATTTATATCTGGTTTCTATTATGGCGTTGAGTCCATATCGATTCTCCAGTGGGACTCGATTCAAACTATTAATTGCGTTAACATAGAAAGCATGCCTTGTATCAAATCTGGTCCCGATGTTTTAGTCACATTTGGATTTGAAGAAATCAATTTTTGGAGAAATTGTATTTGCTTGACAGTTATGTATTTTGTTACTCATTTCATTGCGTTTATTATGGTTGTCAAACGAAGTAAAGGTACTCCTGTCTATTAGAAATTTGGAAAAGAAAAGATCTAACTATACGGGTATTAGTACTTAGTAGAACTATTATGATAATTTTAACTTATAATTTTATATACCTAACCTATGTTATTAATATGCCTTAATGTTGTAAATATTTTAGGTCTGTATGTAAGTTGTCTTTTCATGGCTGCCAATATTCATAAAAATATTTGAAAATCGGTGCTAACCAGTTCCTCAAATAATTATCATATTTTCATTTTCCCTGGAGTTTTGACTAATGAAGATTGTACTTGAGTTTTTAAGTAAAGATTTAAAATAGTATTACATACCTTGTTTTTCTTTAATCTTACAAGACGCACTTCCCTTTCTTACCTCACTTTCGCTTTTAATCCTACTAATATTGGGTCCTTACCTATGAAATTGGCGTTTGTTTTCTCTCTTAGTATTTTGTCTGTAACTATTATGTTTCAGAATATTCTTAAAAAATCCCTCCTCTAAAATTAGACCACACTTTTGAGCTTTTTTGATTTGTTTTGATAATTTGTTGTAAGTTTAATTGTGTTAAAATTAGAAACGAAGACAACTCTTTTTAAGTTCCTCCCGAATACATCATTTGATTTGCATTTACTTAAAAACGATATACAATTATTATGAAGAGTGATATCACACATATTGCTAAAGCTTGTCTAATGATACGTGCCAAAAATTATTATCTCTGGATTTGTCATTGTGAAGAAAACTAAAAAAAGGGTTAGTATGGAAAATGCAGACTTCCCCAAAATCTTCATACAAAACACCAATTTCATAGGTAAGGACCTAATAATACGATATTACGACGATGTGACAGGCTACGAGTATGCACAGATAATCAAATTAATTAATCTGTTCGTTTATATTGATCAACTATATTGACGTGTTTCTCCACGAAGAAGGCCTGTGCCTAGCAGTGGGACGTATATAGGCTGAGGAATATTGTATTTATAGCGCATAAAATATTGAGTTGAGTTCCGGTTCTATCACCCCTGAAGAACTACTATATAAAAGATAAAATCAAAAATATGAAATGGAAATAATTTATTAGGAGCTTAATTAGGTAATAGTAGTTATAGCAGTGGTGCAACCGGTCCTTAATCTTTTATGTGTCATTCAAAAGATACCATTCCAATATTTTTTACATTACAGGCTCCTTCCTCTCAGCTGTATTCGATAAACTGGAGACGGCCGCTTTAATATCGGTACCGTTTGACTTAATCGGTATAATGTTTTCCGGTATCTACCTGAACTTAGCCAGTGCTTCTCCCTACTTCTCCTGGCTTCGATACATCTCTGGTTTTTATTACGGGGCGGAATGTATATCTATCTTACAATGGAACTCCATAACGTCGATCAACTGTGTAAGTATAAGAGGGATGCCTTGTATTAGGACTGGTCCAGAGGTTCTCGACCGATTTGGTTATAATGAAGGCAATTTTTGGAGGAATTGTTTTTGTTTAGTTGTGATGTATGCGGTGATGAATATTATTGCATTCGTCATGGTTATTAAAAGAAGCAAAGGAACACCTGTATATTGATCTAACTTCTAGCTTTATTCTCAATCAGGAAAATTATTCATAAATTGTTTTTATTGTTTTGATAAAGTAACAATTCAAAGAGTAAGTTATAAAATAATATACGCCTTGTATATAGTTTTAAATATTAGTTTTTTACTTTTCATTATTCTTGATAGGTACATTACGAAATAGTTAAATATAAGCTTGTAAGTTGTAAATAGACTGACTGAAATTTACATAAAAAAGATAGAGCTAAGTTTACAACCCTGAAAAATATGAGTTAATATACCTATAATTAAAGAACTGTATGTTGTTTTTATTTTTTTATTGAAGTCCAGTTTCACCATCGCCAGAATTGATCTGTATCCCTAGGTGTAAGTCGATATTGTAAAACAATCAAATTTCTATGGGAAACGTGAGTTTAGTACTTTCCGCAAAGGGCGCTTTTCACGTTTCCCATAAAAATTTTACTTCTTAACGCAAAAAAAGAGTTAAGTCACCATGATAATATGCCAAGGCCGCCAATTGTGACAGTCTAGTTTTAGGTATTTTCTTAGTAATTTTTCTTTCTGGTGTATGCAATAAAGAGTTTTATTATTATTATAACTTATCTAGGGATACAGATAAATTCAAATACGGGAACAAAATATGTATGGAATCATCTGTCAATTAATTTATTATAAAATTATGAGGTCAAACCGGCCCTTAGAATTATTTAACATTACTAAGTCAGAACAACAAACTATGCAGAGTTATATATCGACATAAAGTGGCATAGGCAACATTACCTTTTATAAAATACAACCATCTTTTTGCGTCTATTTTATTTGCTTAAATCAAAGAACTAGTTTTAATAAGCGTATCCCTTCCTCTCCTCCCTCTTCAAGCCGATATACGCCAGAATGCACCAGAAGACCATGACAAACATAAGTCCAAGTGAGTCTTGCAGCTCGAAGTCGCTAGAGTATCCGGCCCCGGCCAGGACGGCCGTCCCGTCCTTGACACACGTTGTCACGTTTGATGTACAGTCTGCAATAATGGGAATTCTTATGAGCAAACTGGAGCATACAAATAATCTGTTTTGTCCAAAAATCTTTTTTTTACAATTGGAATAAAATTCAATTTACAGCACTTCATAGAAAAAAAATACTGTGCTACAGAAATCTACTCAAATGTTGTATGGAATTAGGGAAGTCCCTAGAATACGATAGTTAACTTTAAATTAAAGTGTTTACTTTCGCTTTAATTATTTTAATTTGAAAATTTCAATAAATTGTCAAATGTAATTGCAACAAATTGACAAATGTAGTTTCAATAAATTGACAATTGTAGTTTCAACAAATTGACAAATGTAGTTTCAACAAATTGACAAATGTAGTTTTTCCCCACTTTAATGAGGGTTTTCTCAACTTTCTCTGCCACCAGGCGGCGCTACGTAAAACTCGGGTCTAACAACTGGCAGATGGCACAGAGTCATACGATTATACATCTATGGTCGTATGTACTGTATCGAAAATGAAAATTCGCCAAATTCGCGTAAGGATCCGCAGATGAGTTCTGACAACTCCTAGACCCGACGTTACAATGCTGCCATCTGTCGTTGATCGTTTTTAGAAAACCCTCGTTTGATTAACACTCTAACACCCAGTTGCAGTAGCGAACTTTAAAATTTAACGTCTGCATTATCTCTAATGCTCCATAAAATTTATTTATTGAAGTGTCAAAAGAACACCTTAGCGTTGTTTTACGTTGCACAAAACGACATAAGCACCCTGTCAATGCTAAAGAGACATTAGCTAGAACTGTTTTGTGTAACAACCTTAACTTTAATTAACTTTAAAGTTTTAATGTCTCATTAAAAAATGTCGTCCTTAAATAATCTTTGTGCAACTGAGTGTAAGATAGTTACTACTTATTACTCAATTCGGTTATTGTTTATAAACTTACCGATATGGTCAATTTGCCGCCAATACACGTTGCTGATAGCATCCATGCCGTAGTAGAAATGCGATATGTATCTCAGAGGGTATAGCCACAGGGGCAGCGAGGAGATCCGTAGGAACACACCAGACACGAGGAAAAGGGGTAAATCTGTACATGGTATGACGTCACCCATGACCCCAGAAGATGTGAAGAGGGCCCCCATACCCAGACCTAACAAAAAGAAATAATTATCTTAAGTAATTTATTTGAAAGTAGTTTCATTTATAGAGATCTATCACAGAAATTAAAATACCTACAGGTACCCGAAATGTACACACTTGTGTTCTTATTATGATGCAATAAGGTTCATATTTAAATGAGATTGTATACGTATTAGTGCTAGTGATATGTTTCCATAACATGTCTTTATACCAAATAGCAATCTAAGGCACAATGTCCAAGATTACTCAAATTAAATTCAAATAATTGAACATTAAACGAATTTAAAGCAACCGACACCCAGTGAATGCTACGAGGCTACGACTACGAGTAATGATGCTACGAGCTTACATTTTGTTAAATGCTACAGTTTCTGCCATGGCAGTTCCAATGCCTGTTTATCAAATTCAAAAATGAAATCCGTGGTCGAGTGGTCTGTACGCCGGCGGGCTTAAGGCGTCGCCATCTCGAGAGGTTCTGGGTTCGACCCTCGGTGGTAGCAAATGTTTTCGTGATGAATTTTCAGGCATTTGTTCACCAGTCTTGGCTGTTTATATATATTTATATATCACCGGGATATTTATATGTATTTATCTATTAAATGTTTATCCGTCATCTAGTGTCAGTAACACAAGTAGCATTAGTTGCTTAAAATAGGGCTAATTGATAGATCTGTAGTCAAAAAAAAAAATATTACAATTTATTTTTTTGACTTCAGATCTATCAATTGTTGTATGTTGTTGTTGTATAAAGATACCCTAATCAGTAGGCCTAAAATGACCAACGCCACATTATCACTTTGCAGTGTCAAATACTCAAAGAAACCCTTTTAAAAGGGCGTCCATAAGATACGAGTATTAATGTTTATAAGCGTATTGAAAAGGGTTTCTATCGTATAACAAATCTTTGCTAGTATAACAGAGTTCTTACCATATGCAGAGGCAGTGACCGAAGTAAATGACAGTATGATGAAGAATAGCGTAGCAGTAACTGCGTGGTTCGGCAGCTGCACCACCAAGGTCATGAGGACCACTTGCACCAGAGACCAGACTATGCAGCGGGGAATCTGAATCATATAACGCCTCCTGTTATAAAAGGTATAAGGATCCTCTCTAACAGACCGGCTCGCAGAGGAGATCTATTTTATCACGGTTAAAACAGAGCTTTCAGACATTGCAATAAGGTTCAATTTTATTTTCTCCGCCCCGAGCGTGTGTGGTGTGAAAAAATAGGAGTAACCGATCGGATGCTCTTATGACTAGAGATCGGATATTTGGATGCATATTCACCTAAAGTTTAGATGTTAGCTAATGTGTGTAAAAAAATTCATATAAAATACTTACATATCCTAAAAATCTCGATACAAAATACGCGGAGCAGGTATACGTGCCGACCTCCCTCTTGAAAAGCGGTAGTTCCGCTTCGAACACATAGAGGGCGCTGTAAGACAGGTTAAAGCAGACCTCACTGGTCATGAGCCAGAGCAGCCCGCTGATGTCCTGCACCCCCTTCTGGGTGGTTCCAACCACACCCACGTAGCATGCGCCTATTACCAATGACGTCACTATCTACAACCAAAAAAAAACGGCATGAACAACATTAGTTGTACAACATACTTAGCTCATCACGTCTTTATTTGATACTAGCTGATCCCCGCGACTTTGACCGCGGTTACTACGGTTTTTTAACCATCCCATGGGAACCCTTTAATTTTCCAGAATAAAACGTATCTAAGATGTTGACCAGGGATATAATGTACCACCATGCAAAATTTCCTTGAAATCGGTGCAGCCATTTCGGAGATTAGCCCGTACAGTACATACAGACAAACAGACAGAGAAACAAAAAATAAAAATAAAAAACATTTTTTTTCTTTGACATTTTTTGACCCCCTGACTTGGATTTAAGCATTTTTTATTTTCTATTACAGACATTCGACCTGTACAGTTTTATTATATGTATAGATTACTTACTACATTCACAAACAGCTGAACAATTTGTTCTTTTGAATTCCTTCGCGTCGATATTAAAGATCTCCAAAGCAAAAGCTGGACTTGCTTAAACCAATTCCGTCGATAGCTAAAATTATAAAAAACCGACAAAATAAAATATCATGGGTAAAATTTTTTTTCATTTAGGTGTTTACTACTTACATGACGTATTGATTGAAAGAAAGAGATAATATTTATTCTGTGACATTTTTCGTAAATGATCAAAATGATCAATGGTACAAAGATTTTCTTTATATAGTACAAATAGAACTCAACAAGGAGAAAGTCACAGAAACTAAGTACTTGCCATAAACATTACAGAATGCGCCCCGTTACAGCATTTAATCGTACATTGCTTCGAATATTTTGTTTATATATCTTTTGAAACATAGAACATCAAACTCACATGTTTGCTTGTGTCTTAGTGGTTGATACCGAGGACGATTGGCTTCCACTCAGCCGTCTGTTGTATTTCTCTAAAATCTTTCCAACGTTATGCGAAGAATCCAGATTTGACACTGCGCGAATATAGAACTCAGCGGGGTTGTAATTTTTAGGACATTTGAGATTTATGCTAAAACAAAATCAAGAGTAGCTATCACAATCACAGTTAAAATAATATGGCAAATAGGCATCAGTCCGTTTCCGTGTGCGAAACTAAACAATAGTTGATAAAACGCCGTTTGGACCTGCACCCCAATTCTACTATAAATTTTGCGTTACCAATGCGAACCATACTCTCGCAAACGCACTGACGAGCTATTATAGCTCAACAGGAGTAACCTGAGCGTAATGATTAGGACTTTGACTGATCACTGCAAGTTAAACAGACACCCTTACAACATGAAGCTAAAGGACACTGACACTTACAGATTCTCTCGAACAAGAGCGTGAAACACCAATGCACATCTTGTGCTACTGTGAACCGCTGATGATGCACACAAAAGGTGCAGACACCTGGGGAAACACACCCTTGACCCAGATGAAATAAAAACAATCCCAACTGGGAACATCTTATCTGTCTTAGTGCCCAGTTGATGGAGCTACTGTAGAGCCTCAAATAGAACTTACATATAGGAGGCTGGTCACAATAGATCTTATTAGGTCGCAGTGATGCGAAACAGCCCCGACTACCCTAAATAATGATAATAATAATAACCAATGCGTTTGAAGAAAGAATGATTAGCAGAATAAACATTGATGATTGAAATGTAAGCTTTTGCTTTACATTCGGTTTGCTATTTTACATAAATCAAAAACGTAAATTCTGCTAAGCATTCTTTCTTCAAACGCATTGGTTACGCAATTGTAAATTTATAGTAGAATTGGGGCGCTTGACATTAAGCAGCTATCACGAAGACCAATGGCAAAGAGATATTCAACATTATTGTTCAATCGTTGAAAAGACAAATTTAAGAAATTGAGATTTGAGAAATTATGCCAGTAACTCAATTATTCTGTTTATAAAATTACCAAAAATGCACAAATTCAGGAATAAAAAACAAAAGTCACCTTTCAAAGAGTTCTCTACAATCATCATGGGTACCATGAAACAGCATTTTTCCCTCCGCCATTAATATTATAGAGTTGAACTCATTGAACAGGTCCGTGGAGGGCTGATGCACCGAGCAGATGACGACCCTGTCACAAGTGGTCAGTTTCTTCAATGTCTCAATTACCAGCAACGCGTTGTGGCTGTCTAAACCTGTCGTAGGCTCGTCACAGATCAGGATTTGGGGATTAGATAGCAACTGAAATGGAAATATATACCTTATTCCTTTTTACTAAAGCTTACTTATTTCAGGGAATTTTGTGTTTGTATGGTGCAGTCCATAAGCTTGAAAATTCCTGTATTTTTAGGATTCCATTCTTCCCAACCATGGTTTGAACGTTGATAAGAAAGATAGTGTTTTGTCATTAGTGATCCTTGGTTTATAAAACTGTCCTTAAGTTTGTGTTTGTGTTTAAATGCTTGTTATCCTTGCATAATATTTTTTTTTCTTTACATGAGTAATGTAATTTGCTTTTCCAAAATCAAGTGATTCGATAATATCTTCATTAGTAGTTCTCCGGAAGTTAAAAAAAGGTACAGCTAGGTCTTAGAAATATTTTGCATAAATAATTTAAGATTGGTCTTAATCTCTTACCGAAGTGGCCAAGGACAGCAACCTCTTTTCACCTCCAGAAAGATTGTCCACGCTGGTGTTAGCGATTCTATTTAAATTAATTTCTTCCAACAAAATTTCTAGCATTATTTTGTTCTCTTGTTTCTTGGTACTTCCGAGTTTCAGTTCTGTCTGAAATTTTAGAAATTTACACAAGATAGTCTACCTGCTTACCAAAGCAAGACAAAAGAAACGATGGTTTGATTGTGTGAATTCTACGAGAAATACAGCAGTAAAATGTTAGGCGGACGAGTGAGCGAAAAGAATGGAAGAAGACATGCTGTACTAACTACTACTTAAAATGGGAAAAGGACAGAAAGAATCTATGTTGACATCAATTTCATACAAGCGACTTCAAGGCAAGAGGTTTGTAAAGTAGGTGTGAATGTCAGAAGATAATAGGGTCAATTTCATATAGTTAGAGAAGGATAGATACACTATTTTGTTTAATCAAATAACAAATACCTACCTGCTCAATCGTACAGTGGTATCTTATAGTATCAAGGACCGTTTGTCTCAAAAAAAATTTGTGCACCAATAAAGTCAATATCACTTAAAACTAAAAATATTAAAGTCTAAGATTAGATTCGGAATTATTAACATCAAATTATCCCAAAAGTAAAAAAAAAAAGACAAAACAATAGTGGTTTTTGAAAACCTAGCTAGCGCTATATAGTTTGTTAAACAATAAATATTTTTCTGTTTCAATAATACTCTATAACATTAGATTCCCTCCCTAGAGAACATTTCCCTATAGTTAAAGAAAACACAACGATCTCGATAGGGAGTTTTGAAAACCCGGTGGTGCCAGCGCCATCTAGTCTGTCAACATCAAAACTTTAATATTTTTCTGTAATGTTTAGACCTAAGGTTTAGACGCAGGCTTTTTACAGTTTTATTATAACATTTTTGGGCCGGCAAGGTGAGGGTGGCTAGGCCAGTATGTCAGCATGCTGCACTAGCTATCTTCAAATATGGACTCCTCTACTGCTTATCATCAGGTAGTGTGGAGTCTTGCAGAGCTTTTTATAAAAAAATATTTATATGTATAGATTTTATCTCCTTACCATGAACACCAGATGCTCCATAACTCTCAGCCCTGGCATGAAGACATCGAACTGAGGGACTATTTCCACCGATCCTTGGTCTTGTGTCACATTCTCCCCACCCACGAGTACCGACCCTCGTGACGGTAGCCGGCATTTGCCCGCTATGGACACCAGGAACGTGGTTTTACCTGCACCACTATATTAAAGAAAATAATATTTCAAATTCAATATGCTAGTTGTGTAGTCCCTGGATGTCTTATAAAAGAAATAATAGGTTGGGGAAAAAGTTTTTTCGTATGCCCCATTACGGGTGAAGTTGATGAAATGATTGAAAAAGTGAAGCAAGATCGGCATATTAGCAGTTATGACTTAGCTGTAAGACTGGGGATTGACCACAAAACAGTTTGACCCATTTAAAAAAATCTGGGCAGAAAAAGTTCGATATCTAGGTGCTTCATGAACTTACTGAGAGAAATCTCATGGACCGTGTGCTCATTTGCAATTCACTATTGAAACGTAATGAAACCGAGCCATTTCTGAAGAGATTAATCACAAATCAAATCAAATCAAAAATAATTTTATTTCATAGGCCAAGTTCGGCACTTAAAATCGTCAACATTTAACATTTTACATATTATGTATTTTACAAATAAATAGTTTATTGTAAATTATTTTAAATTACAGTATTAAATTATACTATTGTATTTAACTTCATTACCGGCGAGCGCTTGTAACAAGTACATCCACAGGACAGTACAGGTACTTCGTTGACTGTGGTTGTAATCGATACAAGCGGCCGGATTCAAGACAAGTGATGAATGTATTACCTATGATAAAAACGTGCAAAAAAATTGTGTTCAAAGGTCGGTCAAGCTCCACAAGCTGTATAAAATCCGGACTGAAGCAAGAAATTGAGAAAAAGAAACCGGAGTTCAACAATAGAAAGGATGTGGTCTTCCATCACGATAACGCCAGACCACACGCGTATTCAACCTCTCAGCAAAAACTGAGAGAACTTGGATGGGAAATGACAATGCATCCATTCCATAGCCCTGACCCTTAGATTTCTACTTGTTTCTATCTCTACAGATTCCTATATGTAGTGTAAAATGAATATCAAGAAATGACTGTCAGGACTACTTGTTGCACCTTTTTGGTCGAAAATCCCAGTTTCTACAGCACCAGGATTATGTCACTGCCTACAAGAAGGCAACAAGTTATCGAACAAAATAGCACATACATATTATAATTGAATGTAAAACAACTTTTAAAAAATTGCTTGAACGTGTCTATAAAATACGAAAAATCTTTTTCCCCGACCTAATATGTTGAATAAAATTACATGTTTTGGAATTTTGATTCATCCAACAATTGACGTCATGGTTGTCGAAAATAATTTCTTACTTGAAGGGCTTTATTACTGAGAGGAGCTCGGTGGCGTAGAGGTTACTACGCTTCGGCTTTCGATATCGAAAACAAAGCTACCTTCGCCATGGTCAGACCTTGGATGGATGACCAAAACTTTGTGATTTCGAACTTCTCCGTGCTTCGGAAGGCAAGTTAAGTTCGGGCCGTTAGTTCCGGGCCAGCGAGGCGGTTATATTGCCCATATTCATCATATGTTCCTTCATAAGGAAGGCCTGTGCCCAGCAGTGGGACGTATATAGGCTGTTTGAAAAATTAACAAATTAAATAATTGATAATTATTAGATTGTTCTAACCTTGGACCGAGAACGGCTATAAACTCTCCTCCTTTTATACATCCTGAAACTGGAAATAAAAGAATAGCACTAAGAAAATTTCATAAGACAAAAAAATTTTATGCTTTGTTTAATTAAAATTTAATTATAGCTTATTTTGAATCACACTTGTTTCAATTGTGCACAGTGCATGGCTCGCCCTTTGTACATGGGAACATAAACATATATTATGGTGAAATATCGTAACCTCTACTTAACCATCGGAGAAAAAGGCGTGATGATATGTTTGTTTTGTCTGATAAATTGTTATTATTGAATAAATTATAGTTAATAATAAAATATATCAATATAAAACAGTTAAGCTCGATTTAAAAATTGTCATATCACATACCTGTATTTAATACGCGCACGGAAGGCTTCGTGACTTTTCTTCGCCACCAAGATTTTTCTTCTGGAGTCCATACTGTCAAATCTACTATTCTAATTACTACGTCATCAAACTCTTCGGTTACCTAAATTTAAAAACATTATAAATTATAAAAAGTATATTAAATCTATTTTAGATGCTCTACACCCAAAATACTCTTTTCTACATTTTTGTTGAAGTTGGATGTTTAGCACCTCCGCCTATCACTTCGGGATATAGGTGATGTTATTAAAAAAGTATTATCGTTTCGTATATTATAATTCCGATTTGCAAGCATCAAAGATGATAGCACCGACCAATTTTAAAAAGTACCTACGGATTCGTAGTTTTGTTGATAAAGTGAAAATGAAATTAATATAACCCGAAAAGGGTATGCAGACGCGTTACTCGTAACACGCCACATTTCACCAAAGCCTACAAACGTAATTCAATGAAATTTTTGGTCATAAATATATGTTTTAATTTGAATATTATTTTTTACACCTACTTACATTATCTAACTCCATAATACACACAGTCACGTTCAACCAAACTTCTTAAACACAACTCTCATAGTAATTATTATAACATTAACACTAAACACGTCAGTCTTCACGAGCTGTAATTAAAGTCTGCTCTAACGCATTCAAACAAATAACTTTGTAGATACTTAGGAGATGAAAAGATAAAAAGTGTGTATTTGTGTACACTGAGATTTAATGTGTCGGTCTAAAATGTTCCAAGTCTTGCAAGTTAATAGTGGAAGCAGACATTTTTTTTAATGTTTAGGTCTATATTTAGGTACAGTCGTCATCAGATAGGAGCAGACACGGCGACCACACATTTGAAATATTAAAACAATAAGTTCTATACATACAAGCTACCATAAATAGCTGAACATTCATTAATTATCTACTTCAATAATGAATTTATGGTAGCTTGTATGTATAAAACTTATTGACTTTCTAACTGTTCAGATGTATTTGGTCTCCTTGTCTGCTACGATAGGTATATCTGATGGCGACTGCACGAAATACATTAATCCGTAGAACATTCATCCTGAAAAAATCTTCAAAGTCAAATCTAATTATCTGGTTCAGGGACTCATCATCATCATTACCATACTCTCGGAAAAGCTCGGAAAAGCCTTACTCTCGGAATCCGGCCGCTTGTGTCGATTACAATAACAATCAAAGCGTCGTGGTTGTACTTGATACAAGCGCTCGCGGTAATGAACATTAATATTATGATTAATTATTATTATTTAAATTGTAAAATAATTATTTAAAATGTTAAATGTTGACGATTTTAAGTGCTAAGTTTGGCCTATGAAATAAAGTTTTTGATTTTGATTTTGATTAGCCTACCCTTTTCCGAATTTCATTTCGGCTATCTAAAAACATTTAGCTTTTAAGTTGAACTTACACAAGTCAATATTTTGTGCTGTCTTATTTTTAATTGAACATAAGTTATTGTAAGTAATTGTTCGGAATCATACTAGCCGCTGCTTTCCGTTGCCGAACCTCACGCGGCGTCAACTTCATCCCCATAGTCTGGATGGTTGGCTGTGCACTGCTCTGCGTTTTTCGGATAATTTTTGCCGCAGACATCCAAACTGTGGAATCAATTGTCGCCAGCAGTATCTCCGGACCGATACAACCTTCAGTCGTTCAAGAAAAGAGCGTACTTATTCCTAAAAGGCCGGCAACACATCTGCAGTTCCTCAGGTGCGGCAGATGTCTATGGGCGACGGTGATCACTTTCCATCGGATGAACAGTCTGTCCTTTTGCCTCCTCTCATATAAAAAAGGTTGCCTATAAAAAAATTGCCGCAAACTTATCAAAAATAAATATTGGCGTATGTACTTGCAACTATAATTATGTTTTAGATCTTTATGTTTTAATCTATACTACTAATATTATAAAGCTGAAGAGTCTGTTTGTTTGTTTGAACACGTAAATCTCAGGGGCTATACTGGTCCGATTTGAAAAATTCTTTCAGTGTTGGATAGCTCATTTATTGAGGAATCACGCCATATAGCACTTCGCCATCCCAAAGTATTAAACTATTCCATACGGACGAGGTCGCGGACATAAGCTAGTTTTAAAATAATTTTGAACCGCCTCCCACACCACCGGGTGTTGGTTATGAGGTCAGGGAATTGATTCCCCATGCGGGCAGAAGGTTTTCCGCTCTGTTTGGTTGGTAATAGGGCTTCTAAGCCCGCCTGGCTAGCTAGCTGCCATAAATAACAATGTTATAAGCATTGTAACCATGCTTATAACATTGTTTATTAAGGCGGCACAGTTTTTGTTCCGGCAATTAGAGATAAGATAGCCAGTTCCTTAGTTGTTGAGGAATACAGGTGAAGCTCGCTTTAACCATCGGCCTTATCATCACTTACCATCAGGTGAGATGAAGGCCAAGAGCTTACCTGTCATATGTAATTACAAAGATTATACATTAAGTTGATAAAGACAGACAGACATTCACACCTAGACCAGAATCAAGCAAGCAATAAAGCACTGTTTTATGTCGAGGGCGGCATATTCAAGCCGCCCGAGATTAAAATACTTTTATCCCTGAAAAGATATACTCTACGAGTACACCCAACTGAGCAACAAGTAACTAGTAAAAAGAAGAGGATTCAGGTTAAACAGGTTGTTTGTACTCGAATCCGAATTACCTTGGACATTGAATTGTTATTAATATTTTTTTTAAACCAATCTAAACAGCCAAAGTCCATCAAAAACGACCAAAAAACAAAAAAAATGATTTATGTAAATAATTATGGTGTTTCTTTATTTTTTAAGCTATTGCATAGCTTCTATCGCGGGCCTTGAGCGCGGGGACCGAATCCAGAAATTCCGTAACGAAAAAACCTCACGCTCCCCACTCCGATGCGCAAGGAGGTGTGGCTTGAAGGCCGTGCATCGTCTAACACTGCATGAATAAAATAAATAAATAAAATTATAATTGCATAAGTTGATACAAAATGCTATGCAATAGCTTTACCGCGGCAGTCCCCGAGTGCCACACGTCTTTATTTCATGTTATCACACTTATTTACCAAATTGCATAATAGTGTAATAAATTACATACTATGTAGTTACATAGTTAGTTGCAGGCAAATAATTGATTCGAAAATTATTCTAATTACAAAACCATAGAAAGATAATGTGAATTTAATGTGAACTTTTATCGACTAATTGCCTTTTGGAAGTTATTATTATTTTTTTATTATTAAATTATTATTATCTTCACTATTACGCAGTTTTCACAACGACATTATTTGTTTCTATGTTGTAAGTTTTTGGATTGGAATGTCTTATAATGTTAATTAACACTTTATACAACCTTTAAAAATAAATCAAATTGCCTGCTACGTATAATAAGAAAAATGTTACGAAACACTTAGTTTAATGAGAAAACTCATTCTCATTTTTTGTGGTTTATCACCAAGTTGAAAATAAGTCACAACATTAGTCATTATAGTCGGAATATGTAATATAAGAACATTGACGTCATTTCTTATTGTAATGTTTAACCGAATCTCTGGTCTAGTGGTGGACACCACCGGGTGTAGATCGAGAGGTCCGGGGTTCGATTCCCGACGGGGGCAGGTGTTTTTCTACTCGGTTTGGTTGGTGGTATGCTTCTAAGCCCGCCTGGCTAGCTACCACCGTCTTACCTATATTTGTCGCCATAACAACAATGTTATAAGCATTGTTGTGTTGTGGCAATCAGATGTAAGATAGCCAGTTCCTCAGTAGTTGAGGATTACAGGTGAAGCTCGCTTCCACCTTAGGCCTTATCATCACTTACCATCAGGTGAGATGAAGGCCAAGAGCTTACCTGTCATATTTGAAAAAAAAATAAAACTACTTATTATAAAATACAAAAATGTTGTCAGCTTGTTAGCTAAAATCAATGAATTACATATTTTTTTATATTAGTGTATCAATGATATTATCGATAGTTTTAAAAAGTAAAGCGCTCTTAGCGGAAAGTAGCTGAAATCACGTTTCCCATACAATTTGAACTTCCAGGAGCTATAAGCGAGGTAGTTAGTTAAGCGGTAGCCAAGCGGTATGCGAGAAAAATAGACCAGTAGAGATTGCGCCATTGTGCGAGTCGTTTGAAACTAAGCAATTCAATTGGTACTTACTTACCTATATCGTCATAAGAGACCTTCTATAAAATAACGTTTACTGTAAACGCTCGTTACCATAAGGGCAGGAAGGGCATGCGTTGCATATCTCAATATATCAAATATATATATCAACTCAAGGGAAAACTTTATAAAGACAGCAAAGGAACAAATCCTCGCCTCTTGGCAACTAACATTACATTTATTTATTTAAGCTTTCATGTCCATTACAAAAAGAATATGTACACATGGCGGACTTAACGACTAATATCGCTCTCTAACAGTCAACCATCAGGCAAAGCAGAGATCTGGTGGCGGCTTAATAAAATTAACATATGCATAAACTTAATATTAAATAAAATTACATGTTACTAGATAAATACCCAATATATAACTAATAAATAGTTAAATTAATAATAATAAGTATACATAATATATAAGTATACATAAATACATACATAATAAGATGATGATTCTCAATGAGCTTTCTCTATATAAAACTACATAGGAGAGATGACGACGTAGATGATGATGCTACCCCATTCTGACGTCA
The DNA here is from genome assembly GCA_910589355.1 of Parapoynx stratiotata. Lineage (NCBI taxonomy): Eukaryota > Metazoa > Arthropoda > Insecta > Lepidoptera > Crambidae > Parapoynx > Parapoynx stratiotata. The sequence goes on from OU342458.1 coordinate 3,536,438, forward strand.
AAACAATCACCACAAACGTGAAATCCCTGTTGTTCTTTGTCGTGGTATCACAACTGGATCCTGTTTCCTGCTTAACATTGTTTTTACCATGAAGTTGTAAAATTTTTCAATTGCAATAAAGAGTATTATTATTATTATGTCAATTGTCAAGTGCGTTCCCTGACACGTAATCTCAGGTAGAGATGGCTAGCTACGAGCGCGAATTCGTGCCACCCGCTAGAGATCGATTTTTTTAATTTTGTTGTGAATTTCACTTGACAGTTTTTATTTAAACTTTCCTGGTAATGAAAATTAATGTTTCCCCCGGATGAAATCCTTATTCAGTCCCGAGACGAAATTAATATTGAATTTCGAATATATTGCCTATTCCATCGACTATATCAGTCAGCGACCACATATCAGTACATAGTTGATCCAGCTAGCCTAGGCGGAAAAATTGGGTAAAGAAAGTATTTAAAATAAAACTACACCATGTATTCACTAAAAATCTTTACTTTCACGCTCTCCAAAAATAAGAGAATAATACTTAATTACAATAGTATCATACATAACCGGTATGAGGTAAATAATAATATAACATGACTGCAGACAATATATTTATTAAATGAACAAAACAACGCATCCCTATATTCGAAATTGAAGAAATAACAGAAATTATTGATAATTACACGCCATAGAATTAACTTAGCGAAATTACATGATTATGTTGATTTCCCAAAAATAAGATAATTTAATTTGATTACAAATCTTCAAACTGATCTCACAATTTGCGCAAACGCACAGTTTTCAGATGTTGTATAGGACTTATTAATTAATGAATTGATTTTTTTACTTGTTAGACAAATATTAATTTACTTAATGTATAATTTTGGGTTAAATTCCTTACATCAAAACAATTTTAATATCAATCGTTAAATAGACAAAGAATTACTTATTCAAATATTAAAATTACAAGTTGAAACTAATTAATTTGTGAATTGCATAAGTCTTTTACAGTGCAACGTAAATATATCATGATCGTATTATTTTATTAAAATGAATCATCATTATATAAAGTAAGAAATGTTAGAAGAGATGAAGAGCTTAGCCATCATTTACTTCGTACTGAACAAGCTCGAGTATAGGTCGTAAATAAAATTGACTCCAATTTTTTCTAAATCATTATACATTTGAAACAGGTCTTGATATTAAAAAGTTTATAACAATTATTAGAAGATAACCACATCATATTTAGATGAATTTATGTAAAACCGTTTAGCGAACATCACGACATTTGAATGAAAACTCGAGTGATATGTACAGTTTTATACCTAATTACCATTTAATATAGTGCATTTTAACATAACTAACAGTGGCATGCACTTATAAAATCAAACACTACTCATATACTATATCTCAATAGAATAATAAAATTTATAAATAGATCTACGAGACTACAATCGCATACAATGCGAAAAACATTATTTTTACATAACATTTTCTAACGCATAATTGAACTTAATCGAAATTTGTCGATAGTTATTATATTTTATTTTTAATAGTAATAGTTTCCGTAGTAGTAGAAAAAACAACAATATATTGGAAATGCTTATATATTCACACTAGAAGTCTAAAACAGTTGAGAGTAACATAAAACGAAAATGGGAATCTGATAAAGGAATGTTTTTATTTTGAACTTCGCAAAAATGAGTGTGCTTTAAAATCTCTCAGATGAAAAGATAAATCAAGAAGCTAACTTTACCAAAGGGGAAAATAAAGAAAACCATATTCTTATTATACTAAAACATAATTAATAATTATGTAGTGGCGACTAAGCCAATAGGAATAGAAAAAAACACTTCTCTCAACCAAATGGTTTCTCCCATTCAAATTAAAGTTAGCTGCCTGGTCTCTTACAGTCTTTTAGAAGCAATTTTGATGTAATTTCGTTTAGAACTTGTAACTTCCAAAGTCTGCGGTTCAAATTTCATCATTAAATTGTATAACAAACGCCCGCTTTTCCAGATAACCATGTAGGCGAGCACGGCCTGGAAAGATAAAGAACACCAGAGACAAAATTACTCAATACCTCTCGTTTCCTCGTGAACAAAGAAGCGAGAGGCAATGAACAATTTTGCTTTACGGAGACTTTTTCTTATTGGTCTGTGTTTGACTTTCACTACGGCTAAGGTCTGCTTTATTAAATTTTCATCATTAAATTCACCGCCAAAAGACCGCTTTTCCCGTGTATCCTGTACTAAGGTTTTTGTCCAGGGTGTCAGCAGGCACAGGATTTATTCCCGGAGCTGCGTGAGTTGTCCCCGTTGGCGATCCTGTGATCCAGGGCGAACCGCTCCGCGTCCTTGCCGTCTGAGCTTTGGAGTAGTTTGTCGTTTAGTAGGATCTGGAAAATTTATTAATATCACATAAAATACTTTAGTTATGAATTAGTAGCCACGAGCACGTACCGATGAGCTAGCCACTTGTTACTACTCTTTCACGATTTTTCATCTGACCAAACCCAATTTTTGTATGGCTAAATGTGGTCTTAAGGACCACAGTGCTCCTCCTCTGCCTGCCCCTACGGGGATTACAGGCGGTTATGTATGTGTATGTATGTATGAATTAGTCCTCATGAAGGAACAATTGGGGTAAAAATTACGTTACGCACATTTAAGTATTGCTTAGGTTGAGCGGTCCTCAAAATTGTCAACGGCTACTATATACTATTCAGAATGAAGGAGTCGCGAAAGAAATCTCAACTAGCTTTACTACACATATAAAAGTAAATTTCTGGTCATTTATTACATAGTATTAGTTTCCGTGTTGGTCCGGGACACAAAAAGAATGTGCCAACTGCTTTTCTTGCCGAGCATGTCGTAAAAGGCGACTAAGGGCGTATCGGGTACTGGTTCTGTGTTTGTGTAGGCGGTGAGTTACTTCTTGTTACTAATTTTCACGATTTTCCATCTGACCAAACTCATTTTTTGTATGGCTAAATTTGATCTTAAGGAACACAGTGCTCTTTGGACTCTGCCGACCCCTTCGGGGATTACAGGCGTGATTGTATGTATGTATTAGATCATTGTGTATCACGTGTCAAATAATATCACAAAACGACCCTATATTATGATTATACTCTGCATTGTTAATGTATCTTATAATTAAAAAAGCGAATAATTACTTTGGCTGGAAAAAATACAATGCAGAACTAACCTTATTAACTAAAGAGCGCGCCGCTTCCTCGATGTTGATGTTCTCCTTGGCGGAGGTCTCGAACCAGCCCGCGAACCCCTTCTCGCGGCAGTACTCGTCCATCTTCGCCGGGGAGTTCACTATACCCTCCTTTTGTTGATCACACTGTAACGGAATAATAGAAAATTGCGAAAATCAAAGAAAATTTATATTACCGTCATTGTGTTTAATGGCTACATAAGTACATGTAGCTTTTTAAAGCACAAGAGATCCCACAAAGTCGAAATGCTGGGTTGTCTTAGTCGCATAAAAATGTTTCTATGGAAAAATTATGTGTCTTTTTCTTATTTTTATGGGAAATGTATTACATTTACATATATGTGTATATAATACATTTCTGGTTGCTTTAAATCATGAAAAAATAGATTAAAAAATAATCAATTTGAAAAGTGCTATTGATATATTTTTAAATAATAGTTATTAATTTTAATGGGTGCTCTTAAATTTCTTATTTAATCATAATTTACATTTTGCTTTTTTGCTGTGAAGATATTTTTTTATATAGAATTCTAATAAAACTACTATTGTTATTTAAATTCTCATCGTTGATCCAATATAGTATGTAATTCTATGAAAGTTGTTGCGACGTGTAGTTGCGTCTTTACAGGATTACGGTAATGAACATCTTTTAGCTGACGCAATCCTTACATTCATTACATTTACTGTAGAATGTTCTTTGTACATAGCTTAGACGTACCTTATTTAATAACATGGCGCAATGCAATCGGAAAATTTTAAGATTACACTAGAAATTAATAGGTATGATGATATTTTAGCTAAAAGTATTTCACATGTACATTTTATTCGTGGTTCATCATGAAGAGTTCTCTATTATAATCGGTATTTTATCATATTTTATGCACAATAATACTATGCAGGATCGTTTGTACTTAAAGATTAGGATCTCTAACAGTCAAAAACAATTATAAAAGGTCCTGACTGAATACAGCCTAGGCATTGGTTACAACCTTCGTGAGAACCAAAGTTATTCTCACGAAAAGGCCGGTGAATAAATGGGGGAATTTTAATGGGTATTCCCACCACCGCGATGTCAAAACTCTATCAAGAAATAATAAAGAAGCCGTGCATTTGATTTTTGTGGAATATCAGGCTTTTGTTCGGCCATTAAGTAATCGTCATATTTGTGACGAGAACATTAACAAATACATGAATTACTTACCTTATTAGCTAGAAGAATACAAGGTATAGGCGACCCGTCTGGCAGTTGCACTTTAGTGTCCAAATCGTTCTTCCACTTAACGACAGCCTCGAAAGTAGCTACCCTCGAGACGTCGAACACAATAAAAGCTCCTACCGCCTCCTTGTAGTATACCCTCGTCATGTTTCCAAACCGTTCTTGACCTGTTAAAATACATTATTTTTTCAAAAAATTCCTGAGTAACCGCTACCTGAGTAAATGAATGTATTTACTGGGCACTGGCCTTAATACATGGAGAACCATGAGGAGTATGAAGCGTATATCACTGCTACTCCATGCAGATTGGTGAGTGAAAACGGTTCATAACCGGAACCAACTTAAAGTGCCGTCCAAAGTATGGAGGCTCACAAAAGGGAAGTAATCAATTAGGCAGCCATTTAATTATGGGTCAGCAAAAAAAAATCTACCGAAAAATCAAATAAATATTTTGTCAGCCATATAATAATTTGGCCGACAAAATAATTATTTGGTATTGGAATCATTAGTTGGGCAGCAAAATATTTATTTGGGAAGCTATATATATGTCACGGAAATATATAAAATCTAGGAAAAGGATCAATAAAGGATCAAGGAAAGGGTGGAAGGCTTCCATTCTTAGGAAATGTATTCTTATAGATATTAAGTTAAGGGTTTTTTTACCCTAGAAAACAATATTTGTGTCAATAATCGCTTTGTCTAATTTGAGTAGACATTATAAATATTATTTTTACGGGTAATAAAAAAATAACATATATACAATTTGGCAGCAGAGAAAACATTTGTGTTGCTGCCCAATAAACACCCATAAAATACTTTGTAACATTAACTAGATTTTTTTTCTTCTTACAGTGATGTTGTGCTGCAACGTTTTAACTCCCTTTTGACTCTAAAGAGGTAGACAGAAAGTGAAAGTGACCGTTTAAATAACACCCCTCACAACAGTTTGAACATCAATCCACGGTCCAATCATGGCAAAGCTAGTTTTGCTTTCAATATTGAAACCAAAGCGTACGGACCACGGTTTTGCTGTAGGTATATTTTTTTATGGCAAATGCTATTAAAACCAATAGTTCATTTACTTACTTACATAGAACTTAAATTAGAATAATAATATCATTGAGAAAAACGAAAACAGGAACATAAGAATCACCAGAGTAAACATTTTTAAGAAACATTTACTAAGTTCGTCCCCACTTTCCATAATAATTTACAAATAATTAAATAAGCCAGCGTAAATAATCCATCAAGATCACAGATCGAGTTATAATGACAGATTTACGTGTAGTGGTACAATCAATGTCATGTCATAGACAAGCTATAGAGAATAACATTTATTTCTTCTTAGATAAATCTTCAAACCGTATGTCAATGGTCATACTAGGCCTCATACTAGACCTACTGATCAACTGGAAACGGCTCAAAGAATAGGCAAGTTGACCCTTTTTTTTATTGGGCCCCAAATGATTCATTACTGTTGGCCATCACCATAAAAAATAGACCTATATCACAATAAATTTTTAATTACGTTTTTGCTTAACTGTACGTTTTTGCCTTCGGTCATAATGATGGTCTATGAATTATCTGTGCCGTAAAGTCACGATTTAGGTAAACAATTCAATACGTACACGTGACACAGGTTGACACAGCCGGCAGACATGCTTGATTGGTTGCGACTGGCGTTTGTCGGATTTGACCATGCGTAGTAATTGTTTACATGAAGCGTTATTTTACCAACTTCACAAACATTGTGGATAGCGTTTTTGGCAGATGAAAAAGTTTCTTGGAATATTTCAAATCTTGGTATATTTCAGATCCTTGTTCTAAATACTATGTGAATCAAACATTATTGTGGTGAGCCCGTCGCCGCTATAAGCTATGGATGGTTGTGCAGGTCCAAGTCCATTAGTCGCCTTTTACGACACCCAAGGGAAGAGATGGGTGCAGATATGGGTGCTGCTGAGTGCAGTCACTGCTTGGTGAAGCGCGGACTATGGAAATGGACTGCTTTTGTGGTGCTTTTGCCTAGTCTCTGACAAACCCTTAGGGGATAATAGTCGTGATTATATGTATGTATGCATGTAAACATTATTTTCATTAGTCAACTAGCCTATTATAGATAAATCTTCATTCGTACCCGCAATATCCCATAGCTGAAGCCGTATAATGGTGTTGGCGTCCCAATTGAGGACCTTCAGAGCAAAGTCCACGCCAATGGTGGCCCGGTAATGCTGGCTGAAGAACTGGTGCACGTATCGCTTGATGATGGATGTCTTGCCGGTCCCCAGCTCACCGATTACTAGGATCTTGTATAGATGTTCCCGGCGCTCCCCGCTAGAGGACGCATTCGACTGAAATACAAATAGGGTTTATTTTAAATGCTTTAAGAAAACGAAGATATTTTGCAATTCTGTTCTGCTTGTATCCTTAAGCCATATCCAATGAAAGTGTCGATTTTTTCTCACGGAAAAAAGTCTTCCGAATTACAGAAAAAAAATGTAAGTCCAAGGAGCGATATTGCAAGATGATATACAGACTGGACCATCCGAAACGGTAAGTGGGGGGAAGTCTATAAATATAGGAGATATACGAAGACTTGTCCTGAGGAACCAATGCACCGATTTTAGTTAAAAATAAAAACTGCATACTCAGATTTTTTAAAAAGACCACCTAGCCCAGGAATCGAAAAAAAACAAGAAACTTTATTTCTACACGGATATTGATTGCGTTAGTTCGTCATCAGCATTAAATATTACTATAAAACATAATATCTGAAAAGAATCAAATGCAGTGTATTTCATATTAATTGCCTTAATGAAGTACATATTCGAAGTGCTAACCTTTATTTTGTATGCAGCAGTAAAAGCAGAAAAGATCAAGAAATCCAGTCCTCCTAAAAGAAAATTCCACTAGGGACAAGATCAAACATAACAAAGATAAGGGTACATTTCCACTGATGTTTGTGTAAGGTAAACGCCCTTCATACGATATTTTGACGGTCGGTTTTACTAAAAGTAACCTTGTAGATATCTATAAAATTAAAAGTAGATACTTTTGTTCAAGCGCATAATTATGTTTATTACTATTAATATAACTTTCCCTTTACCGCTCTTAACTCCTTAAGGAAGAGTCTAAAGTCGAATGATTTAATCGCCTTCGTGAATTGCAATATCTATACGATTCAATAATACACACAGATCTCAGGCAAAGGAAAAATTTACCATAGTTGTAAAAGAAAGTTTAATTCGAACACACACATAACCCCAAACTGTTTGAAAAATCCTAAGACGTTTTAAAAACGAAGTCATCTTGAAATATTTAAAAATGATATAACGCTATCGAACTCGTATATTACAGAAGGATTTGTGACGATACGTTACTGTATTCTTGCATAAAATTACTACCTGTGTTTTGGTAGTTATAGCTGCTTAATTCAGTTTATGCATATACTGCATAGATTCTTATATAAGCAACATAATGCCAAGAATATTAATAAATAATTTACTCAATTCATATACCATAGCAGATAGCAGGACGCAGGTCATTAAGCAACGATGCATTAGATCAAACAAGATGGTTAGCAATAAATTGATGTCAATTAACTGCAGTGGGGTAGTAGCAACATCTTCAAGATAACGTCGCCAGTCATTGTACCTACACTTCGTAACTGGAGCAAAATACAAAGTAAAGTCATGTAAAGCACCTACGTGACTATTAGCAGTTCTTCACTTCCCATAGAAAACCATAGAAATAATTACTTAAATAATTCAAGTACTAACAATATATGTACTTCAAAAATTTTAATAAAAGCTTCGATTCTCAAGAAAGAGAATTATACAATTTTGAAAATTCAATTATGACCGTACCGTGACCGTACGTTATTTTCCATTTAACGTTGATTGTTTTTTTATGTCATTAATTACAAATCATATTATTAAAAGTAATTTACATTAAAATGCAATGTTGTCAAATGGTCTGACGAGACTGATCGTCATACCAACCAAATGATTTGGTTCTAGAAGTTTTATTACTTAGGTACTTTACACGGCAATCTTTGTAAAATATATTCGCAAATAAATTATCATCAAATAACATTACCAAATTCATACCTACTCATTCATACTACACATTCAAAGTTGAAATATTTAATTATCAATTTTTTGAATTCTTAAAACTAAATCTTACTAAATACTCACTCTTGAATTCGGCCTTGATTTAGGTGACATTTTCATTCACAGAACAGTCCCTATTTAAGTTTGTCAAGAAATACAAAAGTAAGTCCAATTCAGAAGGTCTCGGGAAGAATCTGGAATATTCTCGATTGAAACGTCCAACATTTCACTAACCACTTGAATTCACGCGCATTTTTACACCAAACTTTTTAATTTCGTGGACAGTGTGTACAGCCAACCAAAGAGTACAGGCTACCGCGTTAGTCTGAAGACTACTTATTTTATGATCACGCTTGAAGTAGAGCAAACATTCTTATCGGCCACCAGATAAGAGATAAGAATTTATAATGACAAATACTAATGAGGACCTACCATATTCTAAATCGAGAAGTAATGAATTATATGTTTTCCGTACACTTATCGTCAATTTTAGCAATTCTTATCTTTAATACGAGTTTATATACTATTTTTCGCGTCATTACCTAATCTGTATTATAATTTAGGAATGATATAAAAAATTACATGACTGTGTTATAATTCTCTCTCAGATGTCGAAACATACGTTATATACGTTCTAATTTTCGAGATTTAAGCAGTCAGATTAAAATAATGATTTGGAACAAAATTTTCTTATTACATGAAATAAAATTTAAGATTTCATCGTTACAATTTTACAAAAAATTAACAATTTATGGAAATAAAAGCAGCATAGAAATTGTGGTAGTGTTAAGTTTAAAACAAAACTTTAAGAAAATCATTTACTAAAAGTAAGTACAAATCCCCAATCATTTCTTACTAAAAAAGTAGCTCTTAAAACACATATTATTTCCATAATTAGCCACATAGTTGTCACTAAAATGAACATTGCACAACGGTTGGAACCGCGAGTGTTTGCGGTAAGCCTACTCCGAGGATCGGATGACGGGTGACCACGCACCAACGACGGCCTCTACCCGCCCATGCCACAGGAAGGCGACAATAATTCAAGACATTCAGTCCCAAGTCAATACTATCAGACTATACGACATGTAACATATCAACGAGGTAAAGGTATAAACACTCACATTTCGCGTATGTTTAAGTTCCTATATTACAAGGAGCGAGCCTCGCCATGTACCGGGTACAGTGTGAGCGATATTTACAATAAAAAAAAACCTGGAATAGATATATTTATCATTGAGTATGTTAAAAACTTCTTCTTAACTGAGCTGTTATGTGTAAACACGAGAGATTCCTAAAAAATAAAAAAAAATCAAGTCGATGCAATGGAATTAGACGATTTCGCACCATGCGATACCTAGTAGTAAAACTACTAGGTAAAAAGGACGAAAACTTAAACACGAAAAATCCTATTATAAAAAACAAATCAAAATATTTCACCTCTATTAGGTGAATTGAATAATAATGATTCATATTAGTACATTACATAGATAATGGAATGATTCATTTTATACACAAATTTATCAAATACCTAAACGAAAACTCATCGGTAAGTATTTCGAACATCTCGTTAGAGTAGCTGTGTCATAATTCCTCGACCATTTCTATATTATTTTCTTGCACCCCATCGCAATATTACTATAACTAGTCGCAAAGTCGCATCTCTATGGCAAGCGTGGCTTGCCCAGCAATATTAGAGTGACAAGACATGGACAAGACCGCTAACGGTGATCGACAGACGGTAACGTGATATATCACTGTGACTTTCTATAGATCACGGTAACGGATACATAGCCTAGTAAGGTCACTGGATACTTGATATTTAGAATGCAAATATTCGATATCAGTCAAACGTCACTGATAGCTGGGATATAATGAAAAAGTAAAGTAAAGAGACGCAGATTTACTAATGTCACCTAGAAACAATGTTGTACGTATGAAGAAGACATAGTGTCCCAGATATTAACGTTATTTCCGAACTGAGAGACCAATTCGTATTCAAATATAGCAAAAGCCTAGTTGAGAAAAAAGTACTTTTAATGCTTAACCTTAGATTTGCTGACGATATCGTTCATTTGACTGGCAATCTTGAAGAGCTCCAGATCATGACCCATGAGTTAAACGAGGCCTCCTTAAAAGTTGGTTTGGAAATGAATCTTAGCAAGACTACAATTATGTCTAACGATAGCATATCTGGTACGATTAAGATAAATCAAACCATAATTGAAAAGTTAGAGAAGTACGTTAACCTTGGTCAGGAAATAAAAATGGAACAAGAAAACCAAATGAGCCAACCCGATAGACGTATTTCAAAATAAACATAACAGAAAGCCAGGTTGTTCGACCAGTTGTTATTTTACCAGTACTTACATACGGAGCGGAAATCTGGGTCCTCACAAAAGAGAGATAAAATACAAGTTGCCCAGAAGAAAATATAAAGAAAGCTCGTGGAGGTTTAGGTCGAAAGACCAATACATGGCTCCGAGAGCAATGTAAGGTCACGGATGCTGTGAAGCGAGTAGCAGGCCTAAAGTGGCAGTGGGGGGCCCACGTAACATAAAAGGGGCTCGTGCGGCAAAGCGGTATTGGAGTGGAAGCCTTGGGATGGTAAAAGACCACAAATGCAGTGGAAGGACGACGTCAAGAGACTTGCAGGGACGAAATGGATGGAGGTGGCACAAGACCGATGCAGATGGCGCAACCTGAAGGAGGCCTAAACCAATATGGTTGAAAATGGCTTAGAAGAAGAAAGTGCAGGATTTTTTTTTAAATATGACAAGTAAGCTCTTGGCCATCAATCTCACCTAATGGTAAGTGACGATAAGGCCGAAGGTGGAAGCGAGCTTTACCTGTAATCCTCAACAACTGAGGAACTGGCTATCTTACCTCTGATTGCCGGAACACAACAATGCTTATAACATTGTTATTATGGCGGCTCAAACTACAAAAGCTTCAAAAGCTTTGGTTAAAACTTAAAATTTTTTGAATAAGAGTTAGTTAGACTATATTATTTTCTGGGGTATGGCCATAAACTCGCCTGCTATATCAAGATATACATATATCACACCTCTACTTACCCCATCGTGGATATGGACGTTATGACGTATTAAGTTGTTATGTATATAATACTAAAGCAAATGTTCAAGAAAATAAGGATATAAATAAATAAATAAATAAATATCTTCTAACATTCTGATGACTATGTTTCGGCTTGACTTATAGGACATCCTATATGTTCCTTTCAACGCACAGTATTGTTTCTAGGTGACATTATTAAATCTATCTTTACAATTAGTAACTCTGATCAAATTTCAGTTTACTATCTATTTATTATTTGCTTCGCTAGTTAAAAAGAGTCCGTTCATTTTTAATTATAATATCGATAACTAGTCAACGGGCACAAAACGAGACACAATAGAAACATCTGTTGTATGCGAACACCGGTAATCGCGGTGCCCGCTAAGGGTTTAAAGTCAATCATGACAATTTTTTATCCTTGTGAAATTAATAAGTAAATATTGATTCGTTGCAGTAGTTTATTTTAAGTTTTTTGTTGGTCTATATATATTATATGACTACGAATTGACTTTATTTTAATACATCTTTTAATCATGCTTCATAAAAAAACGTGGGAGTAACATGGGAGTAAATTCATTTGTAATTTAAAAGTATGTGTGTACCCATATAGTGACGTCTAATAATAAATAGAAATTCAACTTAAATAGCGAGTTAGAGAGGAATCTATCCTAAAAAATCTTATGATATATAAACTCTACATAGTAATTACCTAATCACTAATGCATAATAATACCCAACATTACGCAATAATAATAAAATTAATGAAAACTTAATTATTCCATCAATCAAAATTTTATTCTTGCTAACGATCAAAATCAACTTATTACATACAGGCTGGCCAGTTGATAGACGTCCAAAGAAAAAAATTTGATGCCTTATCCTAAGGGGTACCTAAATCACCCCCATGTATGTTCCGCGATCATTGATAGTTTACTAGCTAGAAGCTTTTAAAGCATTTTATACGAAAATTTCACTTTACATTGTTTATTATTTTCGAACCTTTCCAGATGGTTTTTTGTGCAATTATTTAAGTAACTACCATCTGAAAAAAATTCATTTGCCTAGGCATTTTAGATCTTAAAACAAAATAATTCTAAAGTAAAAATTACTATTAAAGCTTAATAATTCAAAATGTTTAGAACTTGAAACATAATAAGTTAGGAGTACTAGGGGCTTCTAAATGATCTTAAAAACTGCAATGGACATTCAAGGGACAAAATCGTTACAAAATTTTGACTGAGGAGTTTATTTACTGTAAACCAGGTTTGTAAGCAATAAGGGTATTTTTTAGTAATTTTTATTTTCATTTTTTCCGGATGATCAAAGACACAGTACATAGTTAACAAATGTAATTAAAACGCCCTAAAAATATTTCCGAATTGTTTTCACAAACAATGAGCATTATTTTATGTTGTTCCTTTATTTTGTGAAAACTCCATTTAAAAAAAACATCTAATGGGTCGCTAACGTTCAAATTAAAAATCTTTATTCATGCGTCAAATATTTGATTGGTTTGTGAATTCATAATCAAATGCGAAGGTTTTTAAGTAATCAAAAAATAAACTTAACAAAAAATATCTTATTATGTTTGGTTTTTGTTTGATATTGGTTGGTTGGGGCATTGTTTTATTTAATTTGAGGTAGAAGTTTTAACTCGCGCCATTTAAACCGTTTTTATTTTATTTTAAGTGATATCTGTGAATTCCATTTAAATCGTTTCGTAAATCTAACTCGAAGTAATTTAGCTTCAGTGAAATCAAAAATGTTGTATTATAAAATATGTAAATAGGTTTATAGTTTTATCCGAATTTAGATCATAATAAAGTGCAGGATATTTAATTCACTATATCCGATGAGGCGTTTCATTCACTGACATTGCTATATGATACGAATACCTAGGCATATTGCAACTACAAGTCACGGTTGGAAAGATATGACTACATAATTATAATACACACTGATCAAACATCTGAGTATACAACCGAAGCATGCACTTGATCAAACGAAATATTTATATAGTATTTTGGAAACTAAACGCAAAGCACACACAAACGGAATGCCGTATAGTACTCACGAAAGGCATTGCCCCGTTTGACGTCCGGCGAAAACTATCGAGAAACGAAACGTACTGAAATAAACACGGACGTTTCGGCGCTGAAGCCGCAGCACTCGCACACAGTGAGGTAGCACTCGTCGACGGCCTCCTCGAAGGTCATTGCGCGCGCGCGCACCGTCGCGTACTGCGCTACTCACCGGCGCGGGCTCCTCGCAGGGCCGGCCCTCCGGCTCGAGCAGGTCTCCGTAGGCTGGCATGGCGTCCGCGTACCCCTCCTCCTCGGTGTCGGCGTCGCGCGAGTGTGCCGGCGAGGACGCCGCCGCGAGCCGCACGCGCGCCAGCGCCACCGCCTCCTCCAGCGACCCCACCTCGCCGCCGCCCCGCTCTTCACCGTCGTCGTGCTCCTCCGAAAAGCACGCCGACGCTTGCGCTACGAAAGCTATTCGCCTCTTCAGAGCACTCCCAGGGCTTGGCTCCTCGACAGGCTTCTCGATCTCGGGCTCGCTTCTCCGCTTCCATGCGGCTTTAGTGAATGGTCGGGTCGCCACCGGATGCTCTGCTGCAATCGGACTGACCGGCGGGACCTGTGCCTCCGGTTCGGGTGTTACTATATCGGGCGTCTCGCCGTCTGGCGGCGGGGTGGGTGGCCCGTCATCGAGCGTCGATTCTACGGTATCGGTCTGTGGCGGTGTTGGCGTCAATCTCGGAATCGGCGACGATGTTCCCTCGATGGGTTCCACGCGCCGTTTCCCAATACTCCCCATCCGGCGAATGAAGCTTGGGCCGCTGTCCTTTTTCTTTTTGTCCACACTTGGAGAACTGTCGGTGCTGTGAGAAGCGTCGCTGACTGCGTCCCGCTGTTTCTTGTTGCGTTTACGCATCGTCCGGTCGCCGCGCGAGATCTCTCCGTCTGAGCCGAAGGATTTCGTAGAACCGGAGCGCTTGATCGAGCCTATATGGAAGGGCGACCCGGAGCGGAACGGCTTACGAAGCGTGTTTAACGTGCGGCGGAGGCGCGACGGGGCGGGGGGTGCGGGCGGCGGGGACGGGGGGGGCTCGCCGCCGTGCATGGTGGAGGGCCGAGCGCGGCGCGCAGACTGCCGCCGGTACGCTGCTGCCCGCCTCGGCTGCCACGGCCTTGCTCCTGATCACTCACAAATCTCGGATAAAGTTTCGCTCAGGACCTTCGACTAAGAAGTCTTAGTCGCGAGTGACTACGTCAGCTAATTAGCGATTTTGGCATTAACGGATAATGATACATCATTTACGACGCATACTGTGAAGTCTTCTAAATGTAATGGCATTGAGCTAACACTGTCACCAACAGGTCTAAAAACACCGCAAAGCTCGAAAAAAAGAGGAAAGATTTAAAGGAAAGTTACACATACCCACAAAAAAAGCCTTGATAAAAATGTACTTACCCAGAACATGTCAACAAATTGTGACACCTGGCAAAGATAAACATCTTTTTACTAACTACATAAACCTACGTATCTTAAGTTATACATATTTTTCTATCGTCTAACATTACATCGTTGAGTGGGGACATAATTATCGATAAAAATTATGTCAATAATATTATATTCGATAAAATGTAAAACAATACCTAATACTACATAATTCCGGCTGTAATCATTAAAAAAAACTTTTTTACGATATAATTATGATAACAAGTATTTCACACAATATAGAATAATAATTTTGCATACATAATATTATAGCTCTTAATTGCCATGAAGTTAGTAAGCCTACAAGTGGTCTCAATTTGTGACTTGATTTCTTTTTACAAGGCGCTAATAGGCGTGAAATTTGTCCCGGATAGAGCTTCGGTGTCGGTTTCTTTGCCGACCCCTTAATTCGAGCTCGCGAACCGTGAACGGGCGCATCACTAGCAGTTGTACGGACTCTTGGGCGGAAGAGAATCCGTACAACACTCGCAAGCCGTTGCTCTGATGTCTACCTCCATTACATTCATACGTATAAAATCTATGATCATTTGAATGAATGTAATATATACATTAAAACATAACATAAATGATATAAGCGCTCGGTGGCATAGTGGTTACTTGGCGTACACTTTGGCCTACTTTATCGAAAACAAAGCTGCTCTCGCCGTGGTCAGTCCTGGGATGGGTGACCAAATTTTGCAATCTCGAACTCCCCCGTGCTTCGGAAGGCTCGTTAAGCCATTGGTCCCGGCGCTATTGCAACCGTTTCTACCAACCAATCTGTATGGGCCAGCGTGGTGGTATTACGGCCCATACTCCTCATGTGTTTCTCCATGAGGAAGGCCTGTCCCAGCAGTGGGACGTATATAGGCTGATGACGACGACACACGACGACACGACGACACGAAACGACTTTAGAATCTGTTCCAAAAATACTAATATTTTAATTTATTTCACATTAATAGGTATTCTCCAGGGGATACGTAAATGCGTTTTCCTCCATTAAAAAGGAACAAAAAGACAAGTAGAGCTCGGAGAAAATGTCTCTATATTAATCTATATATATATATATATATATATAACCCAATGGTGACTACGCACAGCCCAAACCACTGGACGGATCGGGCTGAAATTTGGCATGCAGGTAGATGTTATGACGTAGGCATCCGCTAAGAAAGGATTTTGAATAATTCTACCCCCAAGGGGATAAAATAAGGAATTAAAGTTTGTATGAAACTTTGTCAATTTTAAACCGATCGGGCTGAGACTTTGAGAGAAAATTAAAGGGTTCCCGTGGGATATTTAAAAAACCATAGTAATCGCATATTAACCATAGTAATATGTATTAGAAAAAAAAGTTTAGGAATTTCCCATCACTCTTATAGTATAGAGCAAAGATTGTGTAACAGATAAGTACCGTTCACTTCACACTTGCCCACAGTAATCCTTAGCCGAATTTCGAGTCTGATATCAATTACATTCTTCAATGTATCATATTACGAGGGTGGATTGAAAAGTAATCGGCCTAACCAAGAAAATAAATATATAATAATTGAAATATATTTTTATTTTTCAACGTAATCACCATCAAGTTCAATGCACTTTTGCCACCTTCTCTTCCAAGCATTTAGCCCGTTGAAAAAAAATGATTCTTCCTTAGAGTCAAAATATGCGTCTACTGCTGCTTTGACCTCGTCGTTTGTCAAAAATCTTTGACCTCCCAAGTGCTTTTTTAGGTTAGGGAACAGAAAAAAGTCTGACGGTGCTAGATCAGGTGAATAAGGTGGATGCGGTAACAGTTCAAAGCCACAGTTGTGAATTTCTGCCATTGATTGAACAGACGTGTGAACACGAGCGTTATCTTGATGAAACAGGACTTTTCTTCTGATCATTCCTGGACGTTTTTCTTTTATTTCCTCTCGTAAACGACGTAGTAAGGTGCAGTAATAATCAGAGTTTATAGTCTGACCCCTTTCAAGATAATCAACCATAATCACACCCTTCGAGTCCCAGAATACTGAAGCCATCACCTTACTTGCCGACAAAATCGACTTAGCCTTTTTGGGGGGTGGTGAACCATGTCTTTTCCACTGTTTTGATTGTTGTTTTGTTTCTGGTGTACAGTAATGAACCCATGTTTCGTCCATAGTAACAAAACGATTAAAAAAATCACATTCATCAGCTTCAAATAACTCCAAACAGTCGCGTGCAATAGTCAATCGCATCCTTTTTTGCTCAACTGAAAGCAGTCGCGGAACCCACCTCGCAGACACCTTGTGGAAACCCAACACGTTGACTATTATGTTTTGAGTACGTTCATAAGAGATGCCTATAATCTCGGCTATCTCTCTAATTTTCAATCTGCGGTCTCCCATAACTAAGTCGAGTATTTTTTTAACATTTTCGTCAGTAGTGGATGTCGAAGGCCTTCCAGAGCGGGGTTCGTCTTGCACACTCTCTCTACCACGCTTGAATTCTGCAATCCATTTTTTGACGGATGAATATGAAAGAGCACAATCCCCTAATGTACTGACCATATCATCATGGATGGCTTTTGATGACAGCCCCTTCTTATGGAGGTACTTAATGACGGCACGCTGCTCGATTTGCTCCATTTGCGAAAATGATGTCAGATTGCTTTGTTAATAAATTTATAAAATTAAAACTAATTATCTCATACGTTTCAAACTTCACACAATTAACAGGTCTGAATTGGACTAAATAATGTGGGTAGATTTGATTTTTAGAACTAAATGGATCAGTGTTAGGCCGACTACTTTTCAATCCACCCTCGTACATTTAAGTGGTTTTGTTAGTTCATTAGCACATTGAGGTGACTTTTTTTAATTAGACTAAATAACATTTGATTACAAAACTAGACATTGGTAGTTACAGAAACCGAATTGCTTATAAGCAAGTGTTGTGATAGGGGGAGAATTCGAAAGTCTTTTTTTTATGTAAAGAGGGGGCAAACGAGCAGACGGCTCACCTGATGGTAAGTGATTACCGCCGCCCATAGACATCTACAACACCGGAGGAGTTGCAGATGCGTTGCCGACCCTTAAGGAGGGAAGAAGGGAAGGGGGGAAGTGTTTAGAGTTTGAGTGCAAGCAATGACTTTAAAGAGAATTAATCATAGATCATTAAATACAAGAAGTGGCCAAGAAAGAAGATTTATTATAAATAGACTGCGCCGTCACCCAATTCATAGGCTACAGATCAGTTTCCCAAAATTTTTGTCACATAAAATCGTCACTATCATTTTTGGAAAAAAAAATCGCATAAATCGCCGCATCTCGCATCATTTTTTTTATTTCTGAATTAACCAAGTTTAAAAGAGTCGTGTTTCTAAAATCGGGATAAATATCACCCTCCGCTATACGATTATTAAACAAATCTTAATTATTCTAAGTAGCAATGGCTATTGGTCATTGGTATGGCACAGACACGGGTATCAAAAACATATTGACACAATAAATGATCTCCCACTCTATTATCTACAAAAACTTATATAAAATAAAATAAGTTTTTATTTAAATGGATATAGAATAGGTAATATTAATGTCTATACATACTTCCAATCCCATATCTATTAGATTAGCAGATTACAACCGGACAACATGTTTACATTTGACTTATTTGTTAGAGTCAGACATTACGACAATGTTTGATATTGATGACCACTATGAAAAAACAAAATAAAATATATTTTATTTTGTTTGTAGCCACTTAGTCACATGATAACTAAACAAATTGTTTTGTAAACAAGTGAACCTTATCTCTTCTTTTTTCCAGTGGAAATCTAAGAGTAAGTAAGAGAATCGACAACAAATCATCATCTTCCAGTTTCCTGTCATTCCTCGATTCAGCATTTTAATCTTCTCTACTCATATCGATTGCGACTTTGGTCTTATAGGTCCATCGAGATAGGTACATACTAAGCGTTCTTCTAGCTATGTATTCGTCATCACATGTCCACACCACACAAACCTATCAGGTACAGTAGAGTACAGAAATATGTATACACATTTTAGAGGTGGCAATCTTTATTTCCTTCTAATTAGAGTAATTACTGTCAAAATTGGTTACACATATTTGAAATTGACTGTACATGTATCACATATTTTCTCTCCTATTCAATCTGTCCATTTCGCATTGGCATCTCAACTAGGTGAACGCGGTAGAGTTGAAATAATCGAATCTGTAATGTTTATAACTTACATTTAGTTGTTCTTTCCCTTGAGCCACTATTGCTTCTTCTGCTTCCATTGGTATAAAAACGAATTATCAAAGTTTTTAAACACAAAACGTCAAATAACAAAGTTACGTTTAAAAATGATTAGATTAAAAACCATTTTTTTAAGAATTACACGCGTCCATCCAAATGGTACGTATTTTTTTGTCTTTGGCCACTGTCTTTAGAACCACGAAATTACACTTAATATCCCTTATTCGTTATTATTCGGGTTATCGTACAAACTCTACCGGATACGTAGACTATCTAAACAGTGTGATGTGTGCAGTATCAGAGTTTATCAGTTCAGATAACCACTGTGCAGATCTACATCGAACTCAGGTAAAATCAACCTTATCGCTTATATGTTTCGTGTTATCGATACACGCGACAGACATTGAAATTCTAATATTTAGTGTTACATCAGACAGGTTACCGACTTTAAAGTGGTTTCTAAATCGCAGGGTCATGTGTCAGGGGTATCGAAAAACAATTATAATTTATACAATGATATCCATTATCTATCCCAAAGCATGACCTAATGCTAATTGAACTAAATAACGAATAAATAATATCATATTTTTTAATGACGCACCTCGTGTTACTTACGCATTTAAGAAGTATTAGTATAACATAGTAGTATGTTATAGTTTAATTTACGAATATTGTAAATAGAGGATTAAATTTGGAGGATTAAGGAGGTTCATTCAGGATTTTCACCTAGAAACAAAACAACGGCTAGTTCAAGAATTTTTTACCTAAAACGCCTAAAGTATTGACTAGTTAGTATTGTTAGTACTGACTAGTTAGTACTGTTAGTACTGACTAGTTAATTCTGATATTACAGTAGTAGAATGAGTAAATTTTAATTCCACCAATTAAAGCTATTGTTCCAATTTAAAAAAATCTTTCAGTGTTGAATAGCCTATTTATTGAGAAAGGCTATAGGCTACATACCATCACACTATCGCAAAGTACCTAACTATTCTACGCGGATGAAGTCGCGGGCAAAAGCTACTAGTGAATTTGCCGGTCGGTAACGGAACGTTTTAGTATGCTCTCATACATTTATAGATTTAAAAAAAAAAGGCAATATGTTTTCCTATTCCTTCCCTTTACCCACTTTTAGTAGGGTCGGGACAACATGTCTTCCTCGTCCATTACTTTCTTCCTAAATTTTATCCGCCACGCTTAATCCATCACTTCTTTAGTCCACATCCATGCCTAGCATAAAAAAATTACTTGAAAACATTTTTTTTTTCCCACCCTTCCTTCCTCATAACTCTTTATCTTTCCTGTTCTGTCACTGGCGCTACTTTCAAACTTTCTTTAACATACTCATTCATAATCTGCACCACACTACAAACATTGTTTAATTGAATAATTTAGAAGTTATTCGTCATACTGCTGTTCGTACCTGTGAAAGCCATCGTCCTATCTTGTTAGGCATGATTCCACTATACTCAGACTTATTTTTCGCCTCCAAAAGCTTTTCCTGGTGTAAAAGGTGTTCCTGTACAGTCTGTTTATTCAATTTCTTTATCATTATACTATTTTACGCACATAATATTAAAAAAGGTTGGTGCTCTTGTTTCCACTTCGCTTTAAAATTTTCTTTAAGACTGTAGCGGCGTAGTTTGTTTGAAAAATAAATTCCTGACTTCAAAAAATATCTTTTGCAAAAATTGGAGCGATATTAATTTAATTTGAATTAAATAATTAATTAATAATAACACTGTAGCACAAGATCGTTTATCTACGCGACACACCGAAGTAAACGTGTTTGTACAATGTATTTGCCCTCACATTAAGATAGTGGAGGCTAAGAATAAATATAAACGTACGTAGGTACAACTTATAATAAATTTCAGAGTATGAATAGTAGATTATAGCGGTCATTCACATATACACTTATGTTTAATGAACGCTTGTACTCTTATGCTTTTTTGGAAGCTTTGCATAATCGAGTCCGATTTAATTGAAATGTACCAATATTTCCTCCTTCGTGAATTTTGGGGTGAAAAAAACTCAAACTCAAATCGATTATTTAGTTTCGGTTTTTACATACCCTTATAAGTAATTAGTAGTATGAAAGTATGTGACGGTTCGTAAAAAAGGAAGATGAACAAAGGTATATCAATCTCTAGCACTGGACGTTTCAAATTATCAAGAGTAAGACCACATAATAGTGAAGAAAAAGGAAACCATGAACAATAATTGAAATTATAACAAATTTTTTGAAGATGTTGAATAATGATGAAAACGAGAGCCGACGACAAACCTATCGGTCCATTTCAGTCAATAATTTCAATTGCAAAAGGCAGGAATCCCAAATGTAACAAAAATACCACCATAATACGGTCATTGTAGCTATTTTATTAGCTACTGAAATTAATTAGCTATTCTAATCTAAATAGAGTGATATACCTGACCCGGGCTTGGAGACCAGCTCTTTATCTCTTAATCCCATTAAGGACTTAGGGACACTGTCCACTCATGTAATTTTCCATTATCAAAAATATTGTTTGTAAAATACCTCTATGTATGAAACTAATTGGTAATACATACTCAAATATTTTGTTTACATAAGACAAGTAAGCTATTGGCCTTTATCTCACCTGATAGTAAGTGACAATTAGGCCGAATGTGGAAGCGGGCTTTACCTGTAATCCTCAACAACTCAGGAACTGGCTATATTACCTCTGATTGCCGGAATTGCTATAAACTTGAAGTCCGGGCATAACATATCATCACGCCTATTTCCCCGAATAAAACTTATGTACAGTTTATTGTGAATATCGCTGGGCTCACATTGTGCCCGGTGCATAGCAACAGGCTCGCCACCTGTTACATGGAGACCTAACACATCTGGCGAAATGTGGGTGTTTAACATCTCTGCCTACCATGTCATGTCATGTCATGTAATGTCATACCATGCCATGTCATGTCATGTCATACCATGCCATGTCATGTCATGTCACGCCACGTCATGTCATGTCATGTCATGTCATACCATGCCATGTCATGTCATTTTATGTCATGGAAAGCAATTATGGAACACAGCATCAAATTCAAATCTTAAAATACTGCATAGCTTCCAATGAAAAATAAGGCGACAACCTTCATCGAGACCTAAAGATTAAAGCTAAAGCGTAGCACCCACAATAAAAAGGCGTGCACTGCAAGTCTTTATGGAAATGTAGATCCTACATTGTATGAAGGTATATTTGAGTAAATCCAGCAAAATTTTATTATACATTACAGATTGCAGGAATAATAGAAGCTAAAAAAGGTACATCTATCTCGGAAGCTCATTTTTGTTTGGATTACAGAGTGGATTAAAGATGAACTATAATTCCCGGCAACGGCGATAGGGTTGCCCCTATTACGTGGGAACAATGAAATAAAAATAAATACTTAAATTTTTTTTTTCAAAATATTATTATTATTATCATTATAAGAATTGCTCTCATATAAGGTCACCCTGTGTTATGAGAGAAATTACTGGAAAACTGGCGTGTGTGATTCAATACACCGTTGCCTCCGTATATATGAGTTATTATATATCTACATTCAAATAATGTGAGTGTATCAAAACAAGGTTATTTGTAAATAAATGTGATTAAAAATGATTATCAGGTTCATAGACAAGGCAACATAGTAATTATCTCTTACAATTACACAGAATTAATTCTACATTGAGGAACACTTATGCTAATTGTTCTCGTTCGGCACTCGACGACCAATGGACCTATTGTCGTCCTACATATTGTCCTAGGTCTAGTAGTCAGTGACTATAGGAATATAAGTTACATCGAAACTCTTTTAATTTAGTTTGGGATTTTATGTGCACTTTAATTAATCGCTTAAGACATTCGGGGATATACCTAGGCGGTTGTTATAGAGGTTTTTGTGGCATAAAAATATGTTATGTTATTAACCTTAATATCTATGTAAACTTGTATAGGTCTATTAGGTTTAACAAGAGAAGAGCTATCTATAGTTTACCTATTTTAATTTTGATTTGCGATACAAAATGGTAAGATACAAATTAAAACCATAATCTAAATATGTTTTTCTTATATTAAAATTTTATAGTACTTATCAAATAACTAACAAGTGTTGGTAAGTATTACCTAGGTAGCAGCGCATTTTCTTTTGCAAATATTCTAAAAAGCAAATGTTTGATATGTTTATTTGAGATACCTACAGTCATAGTCATGGTGGTTTTTGTCCCTATCTTTTTCTAATTGAATGTATCACATTGTTTGATAGACGTCTAAAATAGTAGATATAATAATTTATTGAATATCAAACCGTATCAGAATAAGGTTATGTAAACCTTATTTGGATACAATTCATAGTGTACAAAAACGCTAGTTCAAACAAAAAGTTTAATACATGATGAGTTTTATTTACTTTACCGAAGATAACTGTAGTTTTGAAATATTTTGTCCCAATTTTATGTGAAAATGATGAAGGATGACCTTCTTCGGTCTGTTTCAGGCATGATAATGAAGGTTTCATTAAAATCAACAACCCAACAAGAAAACTATAAAGAAAACAAGTGAATTCATAATGATGACACAACTAGCGCCATCTAGTACTGAATCTGAGAAGTTTTTCACATAATCTTTATAGGAAGCTAAAACAATACAGTTGTAAAAACAAACTTACCATGTTAATGCGAATTTTCTTAGAAACACGACGCCTTCTGCAAGTTATGGAGTGTTTTTTCGTTGGAAACACAACCACGAGTGATTCTTTTTTTAGACATTGCACGGGGTCGCGCGATCTACTCACCGCTACTATGCGGAGAGCGGTACTCATTATTTTCGTGTGAAGGTAGATAATAGATAGCACGAAACTGTCATGATTTCTATGTGAGGTTCTTCAAATTAGTTCAGATAGTAGATAAGAATTATTCTATGATATTATCTACGATATTCAAATATTGTATAAAGTAAACAAAGAACTGTTTCATGTGGCGTTATTCACATGGCGGATGTGAATTTTATTTCAATGATTGTAATATTTTTTCGAGGTGTTGACGAGCAATGTGGAGTGGATCTTGTTGCGTAAAATCAGTGTAGTTTTGTGTGATAAGTGTCAAAAATGATGAGCAATGTGGAGGGTCATTGAAATAAGCGTCAAGTGCTGTGAAAAACGATGAAATCTTTATCGAGGAGTTTTTGGCGGCATTCAACTATGGCGGACGTGATTTTTATTTCAGTGATTGTAATATTGTTTCGGAGTAGATCTTGTTGCGTAAAATCAGTGTAGTTTTGTGTAATAAGTGTCAATAATGATGAGCAATATGCAGGATCATTTAAATAATCGTCAAGTGGTGTGAAAAAGGATGGGGTTTTTATCGTGGTAATCCACCTCATCGAAGTAATATCGCAGTGTCTGCCATCGATGGTTTGACGCCAAAATCTCCTAAGATGCATTGAAATGTATTACGCTTGCATTTCATTGCAAATATTGAAGGCATAAAAATACTGAAGACTTGGCTGTGTGGGCTTTGTTTCTTTTGCCTTTCCTTCATAGAATTTTACAACAAAAAATAAGGGGGGGGAAGGAGGGCAAAAAAGAAGGCAAAGGGAATTAAGCTCATACAGCCAAATCTTCGGTATTTTTATGTCTTTACACTTCTTAGAGAAAACTACACTGATTTTACGCAACAAGATCCACTCCGAATCCGAAACAATATTATTACAATCACTGAAATAAAAATCACGGCCGCCATAGTTGGATGCCGCCAAAAACTCCCCGTTTACTTTTTTTTGCGAAGAAAATTGTCTTAAATTGTTATTTACCTTGTGTTGTAAAATTCTCCCATGTAGGGAAGGCAAAGGGAACGGAGCCCATACAGCCAAGTCTTCAGTATATATTTCTTCAGTAGTTTGCATTGAAATGCTAGTGTAATGCATTTCAATGCATCTTGGGAGAGTTTGGCGTCAAACGATCGATGGCAGACATTGTGATGCTACTTGGATGAGGTGGATTACCACGATAAAAAACTCATCACTTTTCACACCACTTGACGCTTATTTCGATAATCCTCCACATTGCACATCATCACAGACACTTATTACACACAACTACACTGATTTTACGTAACAATATGCACTCCGTACAATATTACAATCATCGAAATAAAAACCACGTCCGCCATAGTTGAATGCCGCCAAAAACTCTTATTTACCTTGTTTGTTTTGTCATTTGTGTCAAATTTGTGTACCTACTTGACTTGACATGGACTTGTACTATTGAAAACATTAAACAAAGTAAAGGCACCTACATAATTATTAATACTAAACTAATACCTCTAACCATAACGATAACAACATTGGTGTGGTGTCTTCGGTGTTATTAAAATAGTGTTTACTTTGACGCGGTCGATGGAATCACGTATTTTTTTTGCAAATTGAGTTTATGCTAGTGGCTGACTAACATAACTTTACTTTGCAGATGGTTCACAAATTCAACAGGAAAACACAACAAGCGTCTTGGAGTGAAACGACAATGAAGCTAGCAATGGAAGAAGCAAAACGAAGATCAGTCAGAAGTGCAGCTCTAAAATATAAAATAAATCTATCAACATTGCAAAGACATTTGATTAAAGGTTCAGCGGAAAAGAAACTCGGTAGATTTCGTGGCGTATTTACAGAAAACCAAGAAATAGAATTAGTTAAATATTTATTACAAATGGACAGCCTCTTCTTTGGTATCTCTAGGAAAGAGTTTTGTTCTCTAGTTTGTCAGTATGCAGAAGCGAATAAAATTTCTCATCCATTCAAAAATAAGACTGCTAGTGTTGACTAGTTCAAATCTTTCAAAAAGAGGCACCCCGAACTTACTTTAAATAAAACACAATCAGCTATGTAATTTATTTATTAAAAAAAAACAGCTTAAACTAAAGGAATTTTTAATTTTCTCTGAGCAAATATTTGTTAATCATATTATCAAAATCGAAATTATGTTTAACGGAAACCTACTAAACTGGAATATATTTTTTTAAATAAAAATAAACTGATTAAAATTATGGGTAATTGAACATTACATACTTTTTCAAAATTTATTTTTAAATTAAATCAAAACTATTGCAATACATAAAACAAATAGTGACACTAAGGGTCAATAATATCAGTACAAATAAAGTTTAGTGTTGTCAACATAATGAAAACTATTTGTACCTACTGATATTATTGACTTTTTGGTAGTCTTATTTGAACACCCCGAGGGTCACTATTTGACGCAGACTGAAAACGATAACAGCAATACAAACAAATATATTAATAGATAGAATCTTAAAGTTATTACCAGACTCGCCTCGCAGGCTACATCGCCGGGCGGGCGAGCGAGCATCGTTCCTTTTCGTACCTTGATCCACACCACGAACAATGGAGCAAAGCTAGCGATGCGAACGAAGCGAACAAGAAATGACTCCAGCAAACCGTTTTTCACCTTGTTTGTCAAAACTTTGCTTAATTTAATTTATCATTGTTTCCAATTTCCATTAATTTGCTCCGCTCGCCCGCTGACTTGGGCGCAGTCACGAGCAAAAGCATAACCCAGTTTAAGGCTTTGTCATTCTAAGATTTTAGATAAATGCTGTATGTATAGCACTAGACACGTGATGTCAAAATGAGAAACTAGGTACTAAAATGGTAAAATGTATACTAGTAAACGTACACCCAACCTGTCACGTATTCTTGCATTTTGTTCGACGAAAGACACATAATTTAGTAAATGCATTTCATTATATTATTATATCGTCACTTGTAAAACGAACGATAATCACGATATTTAGTACCTACCGGTTTCACCACTCCTGGTGGCCACTATCCAGCAGATAAAAGTTAAACTAATCGTATTTAAGGAATTAGAACTTGTCAGTCAATTTATCTGGAGGTGGTGGAAAAGCTCTTATTTAAATTAACCACTACGGATTAAAAGACACTTTCTAAAAATTTTCATACGGATTTAGACTTCTACGTACAAGTAGCCGCATATATCTTTAGTGCTAACCGTTAACCAATCGGAGCTCAGCATCTCATCTCAGCCGTAATCAGCGACGCCGATTGGCTCTCCGGTCTCATTCCGTCTTCTTCATGTACAGCTATTGGCAGCTATCACCTCCACGTAATGGTCAACACTCAAGATATATGCCGCTTCTCATATAGTTGTTATGGTAACTTGTATGAATACTTCACTTTAAGCTGTCACAGAAAATTTAAAGTTGATGCATGATAAATTATTAAACCACTAACAAATTTTAATCAACAAAGAAAAAAGCGTAACATACTAAATCGAATTTATAAATGCCGCGTTCCAATATTCAAAACGAGGCGTTTTCGCTAGGTACGTTGGCTTGTGCTCGGCAGTAGGCATTATAAAAAGTGAGGTATTTTTAATAAAATAAATGCCAAATTTTAACTGCCTGTAGGAACAAGCAGGCGAAGCGAGTCGTTTATAGAATATTGGAACGCATCATAAATAAATCGAGGAACTGATACCTACATGTACCACAGCCATTTCTTTGTAGGGAAAATATTAAACAACGTACGTAAAGTACTTATAAACTTATAATTACCTACATTACCCTAAATTAATAACAATTAAAATACAAAATTTTACAAAGAATTGTGATGAGTTCAAAATTTGAGTTTAATTATTTTTAACTAACGTCGATTTCGAACTGGTGCCAATTAAAGTTGAGTGTGCAAAATATGAGGACCGCCTCAAAATGCAATAAATAATTTGACTTTGGCAATGAGTGTTACATCACTGGATAGGTATTTTTGAACTGAATAAAAGTAACTATAGCGCTAAGTTCCAAATCAATTTACTGGCAATTTACACGATATCCCAAAGGAATCGAAAAATAGAGACCATGAAATCTCCTGACAACAACCGGAATCATAAATCTGCAAGCTTTTCTGAGTTTCAGAATGCGGTCCTCATATTTTTCACACTCGACATCCTGGCGCCTGCTCTAATTATAGTCATAAAATAATTGGCCCGTTGACATTTCTGCTCCTTTATCACTCGAAAGACCAGCATTGTTTATACACCACTTAGGCCCGTATTACAGAACCAAACTCAAGCGTAGATCTCGGCTTGAGCGCAGTTAAAAAGGGATGGCGCTGTGTGGGATCAATAGCGCCATCCCTCTCTAACAGTGTTTAAGCAGAGATCTACGCTTGAGTTTAGTTCCGTAATACGGGCCTAAGAGTTTCAACACTAATCGAAAAAAAACGTACCTAAATATAAAGCGTTATGTAATATACAAATATCCGTTAGTAGGTACCTATATGTCTACCAGAATTAAAAAAAAACAATATTATGGTTTATTTTTGATATAACCACACGAACTTGCCTTTGGTCATCTGTTAAATAACTTGTCAAACGTTTTTCAACCATAATAACTTAGTCGATAAAAGCATAGTACTTTACACAAGATGAAGCATTATACAGTTTACAACAATGCGATGACCGATGCGATGCCAAAACGCGCCAATTATTTTACGACGAAATAATGACTAACGATTCTTCCAACATTGTAATCGTGAATTGCGATTTAATTCGATTAAGTAGTATGAGATGATAGTAAAACTACGTTTTTTCCATACATTTACGTCAATTCTTTATACTAGTCGATAGAGGCGCTGGTAGTTAATGTATGGCGAAAACCGTTTACAAATGTTGTGTAGTTTTACTATCAAAACTCATATTAAGATAAGAGTACAGTCAGTGTCAAATAGTTGTGACTCTCAGGCTGTTCAAATAAATAGACGCTACCAAAATGTTAATAATATCGGTACAAATAGTTTCCATATTCTTATTCACTCAAAAGAGCTTCCATATATAATAAGGAAACTTCTGTGTTGTCAGCAATATGGAAACACTTTATTTGTACCGATATTTGTACCGACTTTTTGGTAGTCTCTATTTAATTGAACACCCTGAGTGTCACTAACTATTTGACGCTGACTGTACCTATAGATATAAGATTCATGAGCGGCATACATCTTACTGCTGTGTGAACGGTATTGGTACCACAGCGGCCATTCGTCAATAATGAGTGAATTTCGTTTAGCCGCCGTTTATAGCCCGCGCCTGTAATATTGAAAATATCCATTCAAATAATATTAGTCAAATTTTATGCTAGTTACGTCATAAGAGAATTTAGAGATATATCTTATGTCCTAATCTTAATACGTAAACCACTATGATTTGGTAATATGTGAATGGTTGTAACTTTTATAGAAAGGAGAATGGTCACGGCCCATACAAAATATATTGCGCCTGAGGAAAAAACGGAGCAACGTTTTTCCTCAGCGCAGCGCAGTCTGAAAAAATAGAACGACTTTATTCATCAGTACAGTTTAAAAATAGTAAAGTTAAATAGTTTAAATAACAGTTTAAAAAAACTTTATTCATCAGGACAGTTTAAAAAATATGTTTAGGTTTGTTAGGCAGCATCCCAAAGCACTAACGACTTGAAAGGATATTATAGAACAAAATAGTTGAAATAACCTAATTGTGACGGATGGATAACTACGGAACCCTATACTGAGCGTGGCCCGACACGCCCTTGGCCTGTTCTTTATTTATATTTTTTATTTTGGGCCGGGTTTTATAACCTTTTTATGCAGCGCCCAGGGGAAATAACAAAGCAAAAAAATTACATATTAGGTCCTTACCTATGAAATTGGTGTTTTGTATGGAGATTTTGGGGAATTCTGCATTTTCCATACTAAAATTTATTCAGTTTTCTTCACAACGACAAATCCAAAGATAATAATATTTGGCATCTATCATTAGACAAGCTTTAGTAATGTGTAATATCACACTTCATAAAAATTATTTATCGATTTTAAGTGAATGCAAATAAAATGATGTATTCGGGAGGCACTTTAAAAGAGTTGTCTCCGTGTCCAATTTTAACACAATTAAACTTACAACAAATTATCAAAACAAATCAAAAGAGCTCAAAAATATAGTGTATTTTTAGACGAGGTAATTATTGTTTAGGAATACTCTGAATCTTAATAGTTACAGACAAAATACTAAGAGAGAAAAAAAACACCAATTTCATAGGTAAGGACCCAATATTTAGGTTACAACGAACATAACAAAAGGGTTAGATCTCTTTCGTGTCGGACTGGGTCACAAATATTAAATGATCATTCTCCTTTGTGCGTAACATAACTACACTTCCAAAAAAGGGGACACATCAAAACCATCTTTTATATACCTTCCTAATTAAGCCTACTAAATATTTGAATTGAGTATTTGAACAATGTTTTGGATATGCAAATCAAATGGCCATCTGCATATAAGCTTGTACATTAGTACTAAGGTATAGTTTGCCTTGCAATCTACATTTAAGCGTTCCCTCAAGTAGTAGTCTCCTTTTATAAATTGTCAACTACATTTTGAACTATAGACTTTATTGAAAATATAAAGGTATAATTTGCATTGCAAACTACCTTTACTTTAAATTCTTAGAGTAACTGGGCGGACTAATTGATCGTGATATCGGTGTATGGACTACTGGTTTATGAAGCATTCGTAATAGAAGACAGCGGTAGCCGAGGGACGGACGGGTCATTCCCACCGCCTGTACCACTGAGTTTGAATAAACTTACGTATAGTTCATAGTGAATATCGCTTGCCTCACATTGTGCCCGGTGCATGACAACAGGCTCGCCACCTGTTACATGGGGACCTAACACTTCTAATGTGGGTGTTTTAAACCTCCACCTACCCCTTCGGGGAAGCGTGATGATATGTTATGTTAATAGAAGACTTAAAAGCTTTATTAAAGCTTAAAAGCATTAGGTAGGTAAACTAAGCATCCAGGTTTTGTTCACGCTTTCTTCTTAACACTTATAACAAAACAAAATCAACCTGATATTCTTAAATAAGAATAAAATATCCACGTTTCCTCTGACATGTTTAGGTCCAGATGTAACGGAGGTCGGACACAGTGGAAGGTACAGTCAACTCCAAAAATATAACCACTTTTAACAGTTAACGACTTATTAGAAGGATATAAAGATTGTCACCTCTAAAATGTCTATACATACTTTTCACTCGACTGTACCTAAGCAATATTCAGACTAAACTATACCACTTCAGTGTTAATCTAGGTAGTTGTGATTTCAAATATCCCATGACGTTCATTCCATTCTTTATCATATCAAACACAATCTAGTTTGCTTTCATATTCCTAACACAATCTATCACCCACATTTTCCAATCGAAATTGTATAAAAAAGGGAACCTTTCCTTTTGATTTCTGTCACTAATAGCTGCTTATCGTATTACTTAACCTGACGATAGTCCAAGATGAATCCTTTCCAACACTATTCTCTATTCCACCTAGTATTAGTTTAAGACTTGTAACGATACGCCATATTTGTAGCGACTCGCTGTTCTCTTTGCTGCTTACTCTTTCCCATTTTTTGTCTATGCTTTCACTCAAAATTTACATGAATTTGACATGACACCTGTCAAATTCATTCTTATCTAAATGAATTTGACGTGACACCTGTCAAATTCATTCTTTGTCTCATGATACCGACATCACGCCCCTTGCTGGGTAGCTACAGCCTCTAGAAGACAAACCTAAGAAGACAAGGCCATTTCCTTGGACCTGTTCAGCAGGTACCGCGACACGTTCTCGTAGGTGAGGAAGGTGACCATGGTGGCCGGCACCACGCGCACCAGGTTCGGCTTCAGACCCTTGTAGAACCCGCGAACACCCTCGAACCTGTAATTTACCCCAGGGAATACTATTACTTATTGATATTTAGTGTCAAAAAATTTTAAGATATTTATTACTACTTACCATGCACCAAAAACCCTAGCGAAAGTTTATGCTAACTATATTTTTGCAGTTATCAGATTGTTTGTATTGTCAATGCAACTAAAATATTAGGTCCTTACCTATGAAATTGGTGTTTCGTATGGAGATTTTGGGGATGTCTGCATTTTTCATACTAACATTTTATCAGTTTTCTTCACAACGACAAATCCAGAGATAATAATATTTGGCATGTATCATTAGACAAGCTTTAGCAATATGTGTGTGAACACGCTTGATAAAAATTATTCATCGTTTTTATGTTAATGCAAATCAAATGATGTATTCGGGAGGCAGTTAAAAATAATTGTCTTTGTGTCTAATTTTAACACAATTAAACTTACAAAAAATTATCAAATTAAATAATACGAGCTCAAATATATGGTCTATTTTTAGAAGAGGCAATTATTTTATAAGAATGTTCTGAAACTTAATAGTTACGGACAAATTGCTAAGACAGAATAAAAACACCCATTTCAAAAGTAAAGACCCAATATTAACCTTATAACTCGCTCGTTCATAGACACCTACCTACATACAATGACATAATTGTCTCGATGGGATAGGCGGAGTTTACGTAATCGGAATATCTTCCTCAGCCTATATCCGTCCCACTGCTGGGCACAGGCCTTCCTCACGAGAAAACACATGAGGAGTTTGGACTGTAACACCACCACGCTGGCCCGATGCGGGTTGGTGGGTAGAAACAGTCGCAGTAGCGACGAGTAATCGGAATATACCATGATAGGTACAGTCAGCGTCAAATAGTGACACTCAGGGTGTTCAATAAAATAGACACTACCAAAAAGTCAATAATATAGGTACAAATAAAGTTGCCATATTGCTGATAACGCAAAATAGTTTCCTAATATATTATATGGAAGCCCTTTTGTGTGTTTAAGAATATGGAAACTTTGTTTGTACCGATATTATTGACCATTTGGTAGTGTCTATCTAATTGAACACCATGAGTGTCACTAACTATTTGACGCTGACTGTACTAGGAAGTAAGCGTGGAGCTTAGTGGGGTGTAGTGGTTAATACTCTTAGACTTTCGATATCGAAAACAATGCTACCTTCGCTGGTCAAGCCTTGGATGGGTGACCAAGACTTTGTGATCTTGAACTCCTTGATTCGGAAGGCACGTTAAGCCGTTGCCCCGGTTATTGCAACCGTTTACCCGCCAACCCGCATTGGGCCAGCTTGGTGGTGTTACGGTCCGTACTCTACATGTGTGTCGCTGAGGACGACTATAGGACCGTTTCAGACCAAAAATATTATTTGATGACGGAATGGTCCTTGCACGGTCATGGTATGGTCCGTGCCTCTAGTATGAGTTGGACATTAAAACTACTCGAAAATCGTAAACGGTTTTCTCCATACATTTAGTAGCAGCGCCTCTAGATAGATAGGTAACTCTTTATTGATAACACCATTTAAAAAGAAATTACAATAGAAAACTTAAGACTAGATCTAACGATATAATGATGTAATGATTAAAATGCATCGTTGGTCATATCAAAAGTAATAAAAATAATGTTTAATTCACATAGTATTTTAGTGCAACAATCGGCGGTCTTATCGCTAGGGAGCGATGTCTCCCAGACAACCTGTCGATGGAGAGCTTGGAAGAGACTTTTTGTGCACAAATATAATAATAATTAACAAAAAAAAATTCATTAAAATTACCTTAATACATTACTTACATCTTTATTGTACTTACTAAGGACTAACTCTCTATCGGAATCTAGAGAGAACTGACGTAAATGTATGAAGAATAACGTTTACGATAGTCAAAATAGTAAACTATACGAACTCACACGATAAAGACAATATCATTTTATGAAAGTGCTAATATTTTTATTTGTAAAGGGGCATTACGATAACTAGACAACACAATCAATTGATATTCAAAAAAATAAAATGTTATGATAGGCATTTTAATTCTTACAATACGATGTCTGGTGAAAAGAATTTAAATTTAAAGTTCCACACAAAAGCAGCTTTTAAATTCCGTACAAGTTAAAATAAGGAACAAATTTTGCATATAATTATTTATACTTTCAAGTTATCGAGACATGGTGATGTGATATGAACATTGATATCAATAGTAGATATAACAGAAACTTCATATCAACAACTATCTGATAAACATTTCAAATGAAAGGTTCTAAAAGCAAAGAAAACAACAAACCTTTTTATCAATTTGCTATCATTTATTTGATTACACAAATTGTATATGCGAATTGAAACAATGAAACTTTATCGTATCGATTATTATAAAAATATAGTATATACGTCTTACAAATCGATGTTGTGGCCAGCCACCCAATAAGAAGTAAACGCTAAGATATTTTGAGCACATGGCAAAAGTTTCGACATGATAAAAAACTGCGGTAGTCAAAATAAACCTTTAACTCCTTTAAAAATATATAGTAATTAATAATTGAAATCTACGTGTAATAAATAATAGATTACAAAATTAAATGAGATTGTTTTAATTAATGGTGAGATTCTCTCCACACAATCTCTTTCAAACAGCCTGTGGGGTATTTCCTCATCTTAACGTCATAGTAAGTGATATTATGAAGCATGACTTATTCGCTATGCAAATATTATCTCTAAACCTGTGATTCAAAATAACCTTGTTATCTCAATTTCAAGGCAACACTGACAGGTGTTAAAATTAGGAATATATCGGTAATATAATATTGTGGTTTTGTACTAAGTTGTGATAATATTCAAATACAGCCGATGATAAATATTCGCTACAACTTAATTTTAACCCGCATTATTTTACTAAAGATAGTACAGATAGCAACAAATGTATCTTAACATGGTCAACATCCCTTGTCGGATCAAGTAATAAAAGTTAATAATAATGTAAGTACTTTTTAAATTAAATAGTGACATTCAGGATGTTCAAGTAAATAAGACGGTACCAAATAGTCCATAAAATCGGTACAACTAAAGTTTACAACAATGGAAACTTTATTTGTACCAGGATTATAAACCACGGATTAGCTAAAATTTTATTATAAAATCAGTTTTATTTGATAATATATAGATATTAATAACATTTAATGCATCCATAGTTTGCCCTCGAATCGAAACATATGTTAAGTCTAATAATATTATTATTATTATTAGAGCAGTAACTTTGAAAATTTTGTTTATTGAAAAAATATTATTTAAAATTTAATAAAACATTTTAACGGCTTTCAGTAATCTGGAATATTGTGATATTGATTTCAATCGAAACTTTTGCCTTGTGATCGGAGAAATTCAATAAATAAATTAGTTTAATATATCTTAAAAAGTCATCAACGCATTTTCAGATAATAAAGATCACATTATATATTTTTGGTGTAGTTATTTATTATCGATTCACACAATTACCACTTAATTCAGAAAATATGTTAAGTTCTTGTAAAATCGAATTGTCTACTGCAATGGTCAATGCCTCGTTTGACGAGTATTTTAATGGCAATGCTATTGTCACGACATGCACTCGTGAGAGTTTAATATTGTCAATATGACGAGTGACGACAATTTAAGTAGAGACTGGACGTGGACAAACAATTTTGAACCTTTGTTTAACGACAAAAGGAGCAATGTTCAGTGTATCTTTCATGTTAGACTTGTTTCAAAGTGATATGTCGTAGAAACAGGTACGAATAAAGCAATTATGTGAAAATAAACGTATAATAGCGTGAGCACCGACATTCGTCGAATAAATCCTTTTTATTAATAACGTCCTAGTTTTAACAAAATACAGAAGACTGTTTTGAAGATTTTACTATCAAATAGGTGTTATGTAGCAAATGACTGAAAACAATGTTATATTTATTTCTAATATGGATGATGGGTTCGTCTACAAGAAAGGCGGGTTACATCTAATATTTAAACACTACGATAGAAAAGCTTCAAACTTGTATATCGCAAAGAGAATGAAATGGGTATTACATAATTCTAATAACTTCTTAATATTCCGACAAGTTGAAACATTTCCATCTTACAGAACCTGACGTCGTCTCACCACACATGTAACGTTATAGATAAAAACAAATAAGTATTGTCTTTTAATTTTATTAGACATCAAAAAATATTATAAGTACGTACCTATTATCACAAAATTGTCAAATTAAAACTAAATTGTGCTAAACGTGGCCCAGGTGCCAACATTGTCATTCGCTCGCGATCTGATGGGAAAGAGTACTGCTATTTATAGATTACGTATTGCTACAATGAAACACAACACATGTCGTGAGACAAATAAACAATGTACCACGCTAGCATTTCTTAACTTGAGATCCGCACTCGGCTCACCAGTCTTCAAATATTTCTAATTCCGTTCAATCAATCTGCTACAATTGGCATACTGATATCTTCCACGTCACTACACAATAACACACCGCGAGCCCCATAACATTCCTCTAAGGGTTCTATACATAAGGATTTCTATACAACACAGTTTACATAGTATATAAGGTTCAGAAAAACTATTTAAAATTACCAATAGAAAAAATAATACAAATAATTAATCTAAACAAAGATTATTGAATAAATAACATTCAACTCCTATCAATTCTGAAAATGTCTTCAATAGCCGATGTCGCTTCACGGTCTCCGTCGTAACTATACATAATAATAACAAGTATGGAAATCCTTTAATTTCTCGTCTCATAATATTAACTGAATATAATACAAAATGCAATTAAAATTATAGAAAAACATTACATAAACAACAATGTATTTTATCGCAGGGCTGATAAAATACACTACGTGCTTACCTTACGACAGTTGCGTACAGACTGCGGCAGCCCTCGAATTCGTGGAACAATTAAAATATATTTGCATGCCAGTATTATTGCTACACGTGCCAACGTTTTCAGTTCGCAGTCGACGACTGATTATTAGATTTTAGTCTTTATTTCAAGGTAAATAAAGGCCAATAAATATTACATCGCGAAGCGCAAATAAGAGTTATAGATTATACGGAAGTCATTAAGAAATCAAAGCTATTCAAAATACTGTTTAGGAAATATTGGTGAATTTGCGAAGCTTCAATAAACGTACATTTTAGATCTAAATGCGGAAAATTATAATAAAATACTGCATGAAAATTTTTATTAAAGTCCAGAATTAAAGTAATAGAAATAAATCTCATCTAAAGCCTTTCATGGACCATTTTTTTACCTTGTGATACAAAGAACGATCACACTAACAGTAACCAGTAAAACTGCGTAACAAAAACTTTAGCACGAGTCGACATCAACACTGTTAAGCACTCATATGACAAAATATCAACACATGGCGATCTTCACGCTACAACACCAGAGATGTTCACGTTATACATTTCAGAAGCTGTTAAACAATTTTTGATTTATAATTTTGAGAGAAATTGCAATAAAACCCATTTATTTACTAACGTATACGCCGCAACTGAATAATTTCCGTAAAAATGCGTACAGTACGCACTTTTACGTACAGCCCAATTCTCAACTTTTGATACGTATTCGATTTGCAAAGCTTCAATAAGCGGGCACATACATTTCCAACAATTGAGAATAAGTTCCAGAACCTCTGGCGTTGCGTTACGGGGTTGATCGATGTTAACAAAATAGCGTACAAATTCCCATCAGATAGACCTAATCGTTGTTCGTAAACTTCTCCCAAATGAGCATGACGAGGCATATGTTAGGCGTTACATGTAGGAGGTACGGCGTGAGGCCCTTGTAGAAGCCGCGCAGGCGTTCGTACCTCCAGGTGTCGTGGACGCAGTGCCACGCGCCCGCGTAGCTGCGGTGGTGGTCCTGCAGCCGCGCCCTCACCACCTGGTAAGGGTACGTCGCCACCGCCGCTACTAGCTTGGAGATCGCCGCGAACGTTAGGTACTCCACTGACGTCTGGGGAACAAGGAGTAATGGGTGTTATTTAAACGATTAGCAGAATATTCGGAATTTGATCAGAAAAAAAATAGATTTGGTCAGCTAAAATAACTAATTACAGCAACATATGGGCAGCAAATATTTCTGAATTGGTCAGCAACTTGTGGTCAGCAAATATTTCTCAATTAATCAGCAAAAAACCTAATTGCGCAGCAACCCAAATGCTTTCTCTGCTGCGAAGTTGTTTAATATATGTTTTGATGACAGAAATATTGTTTTTAAGGGTCATAAAAAAATAACCTTAACTTAACATCTATCAGAATACATTTCCTAGGAATTTATCTTTGATCTTTCATGGATCTTTTTCCAATATTTTATACATTTCCGGCAACATATACATTGCTGTCAAAATAATTATTTTGCCGCTCAACTAACTATTTTGCTGACAAAATATTTGTTTGCTGCCCAAATGATTTTTCGGCTGACCTTTTTGTTGCTGACCAAATAATTAAATGACAGCACAATTAATAACTTTCTAACAGTAATACAGGTTAAGTTCTGACCAAGCTAAATAAGTACACATAGAGGCATCTTCTTCCTACTGTCCACGATACCGAAGCATACCATATATAACCGTTTCAGGTAAAATTCTCTTCGTATAGAGGAGATATCTGGGAAATTGGGAATGTATCGATACACTCCCAATTTCCCATACCTACATCTCTATATCTCATACGCTACTCTATACATGATTGTACACATAAAAAGAATATTTTTTTGCCTTAAACGGGCCTAGTACACGATATGCTCGATATCATGATCCACACATTCAAACCATCATTCTTGGTTCTTCATGGTTATTCTCTCACTTTAGATATGGATCTATCTATGTGGATGGTCACATAGAGATTGAGTATAAATATATTAGGTCCTTACCTATGAAATTGGTGTTTTGTATGGAGATTTTGGGGAATTCTGCATTTTCCATACTTAAATTTTTTCAGTTTTCTTCACAACGACAAATCCAAAGATAATATAATATTTGGCATGTATCATAAGACAAGCTTTAGCAATATGTGTGTGAACACGCTTGATAAAAATTATTCATCGTTTTTATGTTAATGCAAATCAAATGATGTATTCGGGATGTTAATGCAAATCAAATGATGTTATTGCACTTTAAAAGAGTTGTCTCCGTGTCCAATTTTAACACAATTAAACTTACAACAAATTATCAAAAGAGCTCAAAAATATAGTCTACTTTTAGACGAGGTAATTATTTTTTAGGAATACTCTGAATCTTAATAGTTACAGACAAATTGCTAAGACAGAATAAAAACACCAATTTCATAGGTAAGCACCCAATATATGTATGAGAGTACGGCTATGAAGGTGGAAGGTTAGCCGTTATTAATATATAATAGTCCTTGTGAAGATAAAATAACATAATAGATATAGGTAGGTGTGTTAATGTTATCTATTGTAATAATTAACTTATAATGTCTGTACTATTCGGACGGATTATCTAGGTGACACGTAACAATATCCGTTAACGTATAATCTGTTTGTACGGATACTAGATAAAGGAAAACGTACATAATAAGTTAATACAAATGGGTAACCAACCATGACTCAACAAATGTGTAAACAATTTTTTGTGTTAAACACACAACCGAACTGTGGACTTCGAATGTAAAAGTAAACAGTATTGGCCTGACAGACAATAATCAGATCACTACTTTACAAAAGGTAACAGTTTCTTAGTCATCATTATAAGCCTACTCTAGTCCATAACTACAAACGTAAGCGGCATGTAACTTTAGCATTGACCGCTAGCCAATCGGCGCATCTCATCTCATCAGAAATCAGCGGCCGCCGATTGGCTCTGCAGTCGCATCCCGTCTTCCTCATTGGTGCAACGTTAGTACCCCATGCGCAGATATTGGCAGCTATCACCTCCAACGTAACGGTCACGCCCACTCAATACCAAAGATAAATGCCGCTACTTATAGCCCTCGCGGAATCTATGTCTGTCACTTTTTCTTTCGCCAAATCAGAGCGAGATGGAACGTGAATTTCCGAAGGGTTCGAAAGGAGCGACAATTGAGAATAAGAGGCCATCCATAAATTACGTCACATGAACATTGTGTGACAAGGGGGTGGGAAAGGTTTTTTTTATGGATGGCTGGCCCCTAAAGGGACCAATGTATGCCAATTCACTTCCGCCTGTCGCATCCTTTCGTAGATCATCTCTCCAGCTCGGAGGGTGTGGCTTTGCATTTTTACTCGTGTAAAACTAGTGTACGTCATATGCAAATCGGAATAACGCTGCAATAACATTTACTGTATTTATTAGCACAGCTCGTCATGTGACATGTGACATAAGTTTCTGTAAGTTTAATATGTTTATTCCACTGAATTGTATACTTGAATATACCCATATTAATCGAGACGGTCACGAAAATAATTTTTAGATTTTAAACGGTGAAAATTTAACTACCTACTATTTTCAAAAATAATAATGTAACGTAGACATTTGTCGCAAAAAATCACATTGACATAATGTAAAATAAAATACAAAAAAAATGTTAGGAAGGAAAAAATCACGTCCAGTAAAGTGATAGTGGAGTCAAATCTCTTTTATTATTATATAAAGACCGCGTCACTCACACCTGCAGTAGAATTAAAAATAAACCTAGGCACAGTCATGTGCAAAAGTATGAATACACTTTTGACGGTAAAAGACTGCTCATAGAAGATTTTAGACTATCACCTACCTGTCAAATGTGTAAACATACTTTTGTGCGTGACTGTACATGAAAGAAAGAACGCTTACCAATTTGAAGTCAATGGGCAGGTTCCTATACTGGTTGTAACTATTCTTCATCTCTTCATAGGTCATGAATTGCAGCGCACCGTGCGACACTCCAAACATGCCGGGCACGAAACCCTGCAAAGTGATTGATCCATAATATATTATTAGATTTATAAGAGAATAATATTTTGTTATCACCTCAGGATATAGGCCAGATGATTTGTTACGTTTGATTAACTTTTGGAGCTTCAAAATAATACTAAAAACCTTACATGAATATTTTTGTTAATAAGCCTTTGAGGTGTTGAATAAAGGACACAAAGAAATCAAAATATTTCATTTTTTCAAACCTAATACACATACAACATCATAACAACATTCCTATTTCCCCGAAGGGATAGGCAGAGTTGTTGAACACCCACTTTTCGCCAGATATATTAGGTCCCCATGCAACAGGTGACGAGCCTGATGCCACCCTATACACTATGTGATATGTGAGGCAAGCGATATTCACAATTAACTGTACATAAGTTTTATTCTAACTTTGTGGTACAGACCGGCGGTGGGATCGAACCCGCGTTTCCCGCGGCCGGCCTCTCGAACGAGTAATGCCCCGTCCATCCCAACTGGGCTGCAGCTGCCTCACACACATACAAATATACAAAATATCTATTTCATCACAAGCCTGTCCAGAATGATGAGCCGATTTGTTATCATTTTGCAGGAATATAATAAAAATACCTGTTCAGTGTCTTGTCTATAACTATTTTTTCATATTTACAGTTTAGAAAACCGTGAACTACCCACAGTTTGGAATCTTTAATGTGAAAATTTTACGTAATTTCAACATGCATACATAGGTAGGCATTTAAAACGTAACCGATAATATCGGATCGATCGATCGTACGTTGCGAAAGATGGAGCGAGCTATTAAAATATCTACGAGCAATAATTTTAATTGACGATTAATTAAGTAGGAATTTCTTCTTTGGAAATTTTACATCTAAGGCGAAACGGTATTCATAATTAAGCAATATTTACTTTGTTTTATTTTAAGTTTGTTTCACTTTATGCTTTAATGTTATATTTTTTATAATAGTAATCCTAGCATGAAGGAGAAAGGAATCAGGTGTAAGATATATAATTTTTTTCAAACTTTTGTAATTTTTTTTATGGGAATGTGTAGTACCAATTTTTTTTTTTTTGTTCCTTAAAATTTATAATAAATTTTGGTCAAAATACGGGTTATGTCAATGGACAATCAAGATATTATAGTAATAAGGTGTTGAACATACACAATTATATTTAGATTAGTAGACTATATGTTGCCATATCGATATTCCACCGCAGGTATAACAACTAATAGCTATTGAACAAATGGCATCGACTGTTAGCATACATAAAAATGAAAAATAAAATAACGCGTCAGGTACAAGTTATTTTATTTTAAAGCAGCGTATTAATAGCATTGAGATAAGTTTATAATATTATTAACTGGCGAGTATCAAAACAGGCTTATGAAATCGTATTGTGCCTTGCATTCCTCTAGAGACAAAAGATTATTGGAATGATGAGATTTTAAACACAAT
The DNA here is from genome assembly GCA_910589355.1 of Parapoynx stratiotata. Taxonomy (NCBI): domain Eukaryota; kingdom Metazoa; phylum Arthropoda; class Insecta; order Lepidoptera; family Crambidae; genus Parapoynx; species Parapoynx stratiotata. Next base: position 3,578,970 of record OU342458.1, read on the forward strand.
TTTATGATACAATAGCAAAATCTCGGCATTGAAGAAGAATAGAACAACGACATAACATTATCATAGCGCCTCTTTCCCCAAAGGGGTAGGCAGAGGTGTTAACGTTAAAACCCACATTTCGCTAGATATGTTACATGGGGACCCATGTAACAGGTTGTGAACTCATTGCCATACACCGAACACAAGCGATAAGTATTCTCGTCAGAAATGCAAAAAATAAATATTTTTATACATATAAAAAAAAATTACAGTCATTATTTCATCATTATGTAAACTCATTAAAAATGACTGACTTTAATTGAGATGTCTTTTAGGTATTAGGAATATTCCAAATATTATTAACGTTATGTAAAATTCATATTCATATTAATTTACAACCTATACCCGGAAAGAGTGGCCAACATTAAACAAAATAGTAACTACCCGTGTCACAAGACTTAAATGACGTGATCAGTGGTAGAATATAAATAACTTTGCCCATGAATTGTAATAATTATAACAATGGTAAATATTGTGTGTGACCCTGTCTATTTATATGCTACATCTATGGATATGTGAGAAATGCAAGTTTAATGCACCAATCACTATATAACATGTTTCTCATATTAATCACATCACGAAGATAACATTTTATTCAACAATATCTTTACAGTCTCAACAACATCTCAAAAGATAGCTTCTAATAACATAAACTAGTCAAACACTATTATTCAGCTAGGTGAAAATCTGGGAGATTTTATTTGTGGAGTTGTGTTTAAAGTCATGCGGCCCAAGAGTCAAGGTCAGTACGGACACACCTACTAGCATCATTTTAATGATCTTCATTCTATTTGAGGACTGGCTCTAATGAATGAAACAGTCATAAAGAAAGATGGCTGATATAAGTTTTAACAGCGAAATGATTGAGAATTGGAATGAGTTGTTAGAAATGATAAACACGAAACAATATAAAATAAAGTGAAAGATGTAAAATGTATATACCTACAACTCAGTGGAGCAGTAATTCTATGAAGACTGCAACCATGTAATTCTTGCTTCCTGTATGGAAAGTACCGGCGCGACGTAAAAATCGGCATCTACACGTTCATTGAAGTCGAAAAGACACACGATAGGTTGAAAATTACTATTCTAATCCAATATTGTATGTTTAGTTTTTGGTATGCAGAGCTATAGCCAAACACAAATATGAATATACACCGCAATGAACTCATTTGCAATAATGAAAATAAATAAATAAATATCTTCAGACATTCACACCTATCAACCAGCCCGATTTTAAGCAACTAATGCTGCTTGTGTTACGGACACTAGATGACGGATAAATATATTTAATAGATAAATACATATAAATATTCTGAATATATATAAACATCCAAGACTGGAGAACAAATGCCTGAAAATTCATCACCCAAACATTGATACAGGCGTACAGACCACTCGGCCACGGAGGACGTCGAAAATCAATTTTCCTGAATGCTATAATAAAACTTTGTTTTCGCCATGATAATCAAGATCAATAGATTGATTCCACGATGAATCATGCCAATCATTGTCCTGACACTATGATAAACATCGAAAATGCTTACCAAGATTTTATCATAGATGAGCTCATATCCTACATCAGTATAAATTTTGGTAGATTCATTATGACGGTTATGACAGAAAGTTGGAAAAACGCCACGGTTTACTGAAAATAGCATTTTAAACATTTGTTTTAAAGCAGACAAAGGGATTGTTGTTAAACAAAGAAGGCTACTTATCAAATCAGCAAAACAAATTCTTAGGCCCGTATTACGGAACTAAACTCAAGCGTATATCTCTGCTTGAGCACTGTTAGAGAGGGATGGCGCTATTGATCCCACACAGCGCCATCCCTCTTTAACTGCGCTCAAGCAGAGATCTACGCTTGAGTTTGGTTCTGTAATACGGGCCTTAATCCAACCGAAAAATTACTAGGCTAAAAATAGTAGAACGCCAATATATTGTTATCGCGTATCGTGAACCTCGTGAGGCGTTATATTTAAGCCGCTATTACGTTAGAGGTTTGCAAATAAAATAAATCATGAGCCGTTTATCTAATGGTCACTGATAACAAAAACCAGATAAAACTAACAATCAGAAGGCGCAATAAATGTTTGATATGTGTTTAGTCTTGCTCAGACTTTCGACTGTTCAAAGAAAAGAATATTTTACACTTGGTTTATATTTATATTTCATTTTTTTACGGGTGATTATTTGGACAAAGGTCAGCCGAAAAATCATTTGGGCTGCAAACAAATATTTTGTCAGCAATATAATTATTTGGGCACCAAAATAATAAGTGGAGCTGCAAAATAATTACTTGAGCAGCAATATAAATGTTACCGGAAATGTATAAAAGCAAGGAAAAGTATAAATGAGGGATCAATGATCAATTGATCCCTGCCTTCCCTCCATCCCTAGGAAACGTATTCTGATAGATATTAAGGTTACTTTTTTATGACCCTTAAAACAGTATTTGTGTCATCAAAACATATTTAAACAATTTACCCCCGAATACAGCTACTCAAAGTTGAAGTCCTACTTAACATTTAAGTATTATCAAAATTGACGTTTTTCCATACAAATTCTGACAGGCATTGTCCACTTAACTTTATAAGCAGTGCTCAAAATTTGAGTAGCGTTTCTGTATTCGGAGGTTAGAAGCAGAAAAAACATTTGAGTTGCTGCTTAATTAGTTATTTTGCAGACAAATTAGAAATATCTGCTGCCCAAAAGTTGTTGACCAATTAGTTATTTTAGCTGATGAATTGTATTTTTGTCCTGACCAAAATTCTAATATTTTGCTAACAGTTTAAATAACACTCATTATTGCATTAATTTTGACCTTAATCTTAGTCACGACTAAGATGTAATCTGAAGCTTTCCCAGTCGTCTTTTAACTTTTCTTTTAAACGACTGTCTTTGTGGTCTATATGCCATTGTGAACACCTACGTAAAGAACAACTGTTTATGGAATTTTCGTCCGTTTTGTACGCGCAATGGAAAAACTGTATGAAATCAAATGCATTTTTATATCGCTAGAACAATAGACTCAATTGAGGAGGATTCTAAAGTCCACGCGCACAAAGTTGCGGGCAAATTACGACTTAAAATGCTAACATAATTAACATAATTAGTAATGATCGACGTCAAAGTTAATAGTTGCGTTGCTATTATCACGTGATTAAAAAACGGACACCTATTGTTGAAGATCATGATTTTAATAGCCACATGACACGTATTACTACAATCGTTTATGTAAATTTACTTTATACAATTCAGATACGGCGTACATAGCATTCAAATTGTAAACAAGCTGTAAATAACATCACATAGATCTTGTATACAGCGATACAAATTTTGTCTAAGCTGCGGTGCAATTTAATTTTTTTTTTACATATGACAGGTAAGCTCTTGTCCTTCTAGATTGCATGTGGCCGAAATGCGTATGTTAAGATGGATGTGTGGAGTGACGAAGATTGATAGAGTGAAGAATGAGTATATCAGGGGATGCCTGAAAGTTGCTCCAGTGAAAGAGAAGTTGAGAGAAAAGCGGCTGTCGTGGAGTGGACATGTTTTGAGGAGAGAGAATGAGCATGCAACGAGAAGAGTTATGAATATGAGAGTGGATGGTAATGCAGGGAGAGGAAGACCAAAGAAGAGATGGATAGATTGTGTGAATGAGGACATGGCTAGAATGGGAGTGAATGTTGATATGGCGTGTGATAGGGGAGAGTGGAGGAGAAAGACTCGTTGCGCCGACCCCAAATGAAATTGGGAAAAGGGGCAGGATAATGATGAGGTAAGCTCTTGTCCTTCATCTCACCTGATGGTAAGTGACGATAAGGCCGAAGGTGGAAGCGAGCTTCACCTGTAATCCTCAACAACTGAGGAACTGGCTATATTACCTCTGACTACCGGAACACAACAATGCTTAAAACATTGTTATTGTGGCGAATTTAATTTTGTTCTTTTATTATTTAGGTAAAACGGACTTAGAAGCTAGCCAGGCGGACTTAAAAGCCCTACCACCAACCAAACCGAGAAAAACTTCTGCCTCCTAAAATCGAAAAACTTATTAGATCGACCTTCAATAAATTAAGAAAATTGGAAGAAGCGTAAACAGGCAATTGAAACTGATGACTACAGCTAGTTGTTACATCATTTGCAGGCCAATTATTAATTAATTATATAGCCCGACAAAATTATTAGTGTTGATGCAAAATTAATGGGTTATACACTCCAATAACCGATATTGCATATACCTACACAAGTTTACTATCTAACTGGGTAATGACTTTGTACCTACCAGTATTTCAGGTCATTATTAATCGATGTTATTTAAACTGTTAGCAAAATATTTGAATTTTGGTCAGCAAAGAAATACAATTGATCAGCTAAAATAAATAATTGGTCAGCAAGTTACGGGTAGCAGATATTTCTAATTTGTCAGCAAAATAACTCATTGGTTAATATATGTTTTGATGACACAAATATTGTTTACCTAATATCTATCAGAATACATTTCCTAGGAATTGATCCTTGATTATAAACATTTCCGGTAACATATATATTGCTGCCTAAATAATTATCTTGCTGCCTAATTAATTATTCTGCTGGCCAAATAATTGTTCTGTTTATCGCCCCCCAAATAATTATATTGCTGACAAAATATTTGTCTGCTGCCCAAATGATTTTTCGACTGACCTTTTTGTTGCTGGCTAAATAATTAAGTGGCTGCCCAATTACTTCCCATTATTAATAGTTTAGAGTAGAATCATCATTACGCACTTGTATGTCTAGTAATACTATGAACATTAGCAGGTTATAATTTTAAAATATCAATATTTAGGTTACTTACTTTAAATTATACAACGTGTAACAAAATATCCCATAAACAGAATAACATATTGTTAACCTATTTAGTAAACTGTCTGGAAACAGAACCGGAGTCAACTTATAATAACATAACATAACAAATCATCACGCCTCTTTCCCCGGAAGGGTAGGCAGATATGTAAGGTCCCCATGTAACAGGTGGCGAATAAAATAATAGAGATAAAAGTAAATTAAAATATTGTAAAACAATATAATTTTTAAATATTTTAATAGATCTATCTTCACCCGTATTTATACAACATACCTATAAAAATTATAAAAACATGAAAATATTTCATTTCATTTCATTTCATTCATTTTTGCACACAAATCGCTGCCAGACAATATGGAAGCGACGACGTTAAAAATTTAATAGGTAATCAATCAGTTGCCAATTCTTGAAAACAAGCAAAGGCCCCATCCTATTCAATTGCTAAGAATAGGCGGTTACGACGCGACGCTTCGGGCTAAATGCTACGAATAAGGAAATTTATGGAACTGGCTTAATGCAAAACACCACAATGACACTATCGACATTGTCCGCCAGCAAATATTTTGTTTGAACAGTGGCTTCATATCCATAAAATTAACAATCGACAAATTAGACTCGACTCATACATTTAAATTAAAGTCATTTATTTAAATGGTACTCGCGTCTTTGCGTTGTTATTTTAAATAACCGCCTCTATGGTATAGTGGTTCACACACTGGGTGTTGATCGGGAGGTCTGGGATCGATTCCCCATGGGGCAGAAGTGTTTCTGCTCGGTTAGGTTGGTGGTAGGGCTTCTAAGCCCGCCTGGCTACCACCCTCTTACCTAAAATTGTCGCCATAATAACAATGTTTTAACCATTGTTGTGTTCCGGCAATCAGAAGTAATAGTCAGTTTCTCAGTTGTAGAGGATTACAGGTGAAGCTCGCTTCCACCTTCGGCCTTATCGTCAGTTACTATTAGGTGAGGTGAAGGCCAAGAGCTTACCTGTCAAATGAAAAAAAATAACTGCGTCGAATACTATAGCGTGCCTGTCGAAAAACAACCACCGTTTGACATTGACCTCCCTTGATTTTGCAACCTTAGGCCCGGCGCACAGTATTGGCATCGGCAAGGAAAGGAATCCTTCGGCATCCCTACATGCAAGCACACACTGTTGGCCACTATGCCTTGGCACGCTGCAACGTCCTTAGGGATGCCGAAGCGTCCTTAAGCATGCCGTACCGTCCAAACTACCCCAGAGTGTTACCTTGGCGTGGTGGGCGGCAGCGTATTGAAGGATGCCGAAGTATGCCGAAGCAGCCTCAAGCATACCGAAGCGGTATTTTTGTTAGTAAGACCATATATCATAGAAATTTCTACTTTATTGCCATTAAGTTAATTTATAATGCTATTTGTCACCTAAAATCCTCAGCTATGCCGATGCCGATAATGTGCGCCTACCAACGTTGCGACTCGCAGTGAACCGCTGCTACTCGAGAAAAATTCCCGGCCCAAGGACTATGATGGTGGTTTCGAGCTATGATGGTGATTCCAATCATAGCAGAACGAACTATAGATATATAGATAAGATTCTTTATTGCAATTTATAAAAACATAGAAATATAGTAAAAATAACAATGCAACACAAGCGGCCTTATAGCTAATAGCAACTATGTATTTTTATGTATGTATTGCATTCAGCGTATTTGTGTAGTAACATGAACAGAATTTAAAAATAAAATCCAACAACTCCGACTTGAAAGGTTTTAAACGCAGCAATTTTATCCGGTCATTAAACATACGAAACAAAACGCTGAAACAAAACAATGGACATTTCACGTAATGACCACCTGTTTGGTCTACGTAGAATCTGCTGAGCGATTGTTCATCAGAGGCGACTACGGCTAATATGGCAGCTTTATTTATTATCTTCCTTGTGAATACTTTTAGAATATATCAGAATAACATACAGGGCTTTATGATCATTGTATAATAAAAGACATTATGAAACCGGCGGTGAAGAACAGTTACTTCTTAAAAAGTTATTAAAGTGTCACGTAGAGGTAAATATGTTATTGTCGTACTAATTACGTGCCATACGCACGTAATTTAATGACATGTATCCTGACGCCAGTAAGATAATTTTGTGTTGTCAACAAAGGCGTCAACGCGCGATCGTTCAACAAACCTCTTCAAGTCCAAACACTGATTATTTGCGATCCTGAAACTGAACTCTACACGGATAACAGACAGACAGATAACACTTACCCTATACAATCCTCTGACGCCCTCCGTCCTGTAGATCTTCGTAAGGCCATCGACCATGCCCTTGTACCGCTTGTGCTCAGCCAGATGTTCCCCGCTGTACTGTAGACAGAGGCGAGTCTTCACCACCCAGATGGGGTTGGTCATCACGAGGGACAGGATCCCCGCCTCTGCAGCAGCCAGCATGTGGAGGCCAGGCCCGAGCGGCGTCCGCGCGTTCCCTCCTTGTATCCATGTCTTTATTGCGTTATAACTGGACAAACGAAATACAAACTTAAGTCTGATGCATATGGTTGCCTTTTGGTAATTTATTATTGTCTTGGACATTAAAAGGATTAGGAGGTTAATAGCTTATTCCAAAAATACAGTGGCGAAGATAAGTCATATAAAAGGAAACAATGAAATTCAAATTAATACTCATTAGTAGTCTAAATGAACGAGTATCAATATAACACAACAAAATTATAACAACAAAACTGTATGGAATATTTAACGTTTTTTAAATTCTCCAAAACAAGATTCTCGAAACTAAATATTGAATTATAAAGAAGGTGATTGGCTGATGCAACGCATTCAAAGCATTGGTCAGCCAATACCTAGGTTATTCCACCTTGTTCGCGACAACTAACCGTTATATCACGTGATAGTAAAATCAATGAATGTAAAGTTCGATAAGCTTTCTTGAACTTGAACTACCACGAATATTCTACACTGGATTGGATTGTTCACAAAAAATAACGAAATGATATGTAATTCTTGCGCTTTATCTTGATAAGAACATAAAAATAATGTGATTATCTATATTTATAAAAGCGATATACCACTGTCACCTGTTACATGGAGACCTAACATATCTGGCGAAATGTGGGTGTGTTTAAAACCTCTGCCTACCTTTCGGGGAAAGAGGCGTGATGATATGTTATTTTTAATACCACTCGCTGATGATAAATCACGAAATTTTAGAAACCATAACACCTACAACCTTGAATTTGGCAGGCAGGTTTCCTGTAGGGTTACGACATCCGCTAAGAACAGATTTAACGAAACGTAACCTGTGCGAAGCCGGGGCGGGTCATTAGTTATGACTAATATTTGACGAGATAGACCGACGATCTGGAGAAGGCCGCAGGAAGTCGCTGACGCATTTAACGTCATCTACTTTTGCACATGACTCGTAGTTAATTCAAGACTTAAGCATTCGGGGTATGGTAACCTTATTTTTACTTAAGTTAACGTAAAAAAAATCTTATCGCAGTAGTTATTAAAACAAAAACACAAGTAGTGACGCTCCAAGTTAATGAAATGTTAGGGCATTTTAAAATTTATCTGGCAAAACAAATGATGACGCAAGCGTATTTGCATATTATTATCTACAATTATTATTATGCAATACAAAGATAGTCACTAAGCTACATAGTATATAACAGTATAATCTTTATTAAACGGGAAGTAATCAATTAGGCAGCCATTGAATTTTTTGGTCAGCAACAAAAAGGTCAGCCGAAAAATCATTTAGGCAGCAAAGAAATATTTTGTCATCAATATAATTATTTGGACGGCAAAATAATTACTTTTCCAAAAACAATTTTGTACTGATGAATGATGATTATAGGCCAGGAATCCTTGTCCTAAGAAGAAATATTGAACTTCTTTGTCACAATTTTCATCACACATTTAAAACTGTCTCTCTTAATGAGAAGAAATTGGCACATATGTATGAACAACTAGTACTAGTAATAAGCCAGAAAAATGTGTTCTGTGAGGTATATTAGTTAATAATACTTTTGTACTTAAAATCATTGATGTGTCTTTCTGTAAAACACAGTAATTCTTTCTGTCCCTACTGTTATAAAGTTTGCCGCTTAAATTTAAATTAGCATCATAAATGTCTGAATTTTTATTTTAGTTTTGCGTTTAGGGATGCATTGAAAAAGTTAAAGAGTAGTAAAAAGAGTTGATTGTGTTGTTGGCAATAGTTAAACTACAAAATAATACTAATAATATTACTTACAATAAAAAATAAAACCCCCATGCTGATCCAGAACCCCAAACATTGGGTGTGACTCCTCTATACAGTCCTTTGACTCCTTCTTTCTTAACTATGGTCACAAAAGCACTGCCCAGCCCATCATATCGAGGCACTGTCGCGGTCCTGCCGTCATTTACTGAAAAAAACAATCAATTTATAGTAATCTACATAACTAGAACTTTTAACAAATTAAATCAAAAATAATTTTATTTCATAGGCCAAACTTGGCACTGAAAATCATCAACTTTTTACATATTAATCTTACGAAATAAATCAATAATGATTAAAACAGTACAGTATTAAAGATCATTACCACAAGTGCTTGTAGCAAGTACATACACAGAGCCTTGACTATGGTTGTAATTGATACAAGTGGCTGGATTCCGAGTGTAAGGCTTTTCATGAGAAGAACCTGACAAGAAACTCATGAGTCACTTTTTTAAATAGCCAATCATATAATCAATGTATTACTATTTCTACACCATTTTATCCTCTACATAATCTTGGATTAGCCTACTTTCATAAAAGTTTTTTTATATAAGGTTTCTGTTATTATTGGTGAGATTTTATTATAAAATTTTATACAATTTCCCCATTAATGACCAATTTGTTTCATGCAGTCCAAGACAGGCACAGCAAGTTTATTTTGCTTCTAGTTTTTAAATAAAGACAGTTGTTATTTTTCTTAAACATGTGGTTATGTTTATAAACATATACAATATTTTCATATATGTATTGGGAATATCAGGTAATTAACATGGAAGCAAGCCTGTTGCCATGCTCTTAAGTATAGTAAAACTACACATAAAAATATGAAAAATAATCCAAATTATCTCCTGGTAATAATCAGACTAATCTATGTACCTATTATTTGCTATTGTAGAAACTTCACTATCCAATAGCTCATAGTGGTGATGGGCTCACCATCAGTCAGATAGAGCACAAGTGCAGTCACTGCTTGGTGAAGTGCGGACTATGGCAATGGACTGTTTATGAGGTGCATTTGCCTAGTCTCTGACTAACCTTTATGGGATAATAGTCGTGATTATATGTATGTATGTAGAAACTTACAAATGTATGTGGTTGTGTGTTATGTTATGTGGTTCACCTTTCAATACCTGAAACTTATTTTGTTGCTAGTTGTGGTTTATACATTACCTTAGAACATTTATGTATTTCTATGTATCTACAATCTACACTATTTATCATCACCCAGCAAGGACTTCCTCTTAGATGTTCTTAAAATAAATTTAATCAATTTAATCAAACACAACTCTATTATAGGTACCTCCAATGAAATCTTAAGTAATTATTATGAATTAACATAAACTGTAATAACAATAAAAAACCTAATATAATGAAATGAATAGTTTAAAATTCCTACCTACATATCAATAATGTTTGAAGAATTCAAGCTCTCCACAATAACACAACAAACATACTACTACATACATAGCTTGTGCAAAAAAAGGCTACAATTATAATATTTCTATTTAACACAAAGAGTAAAAATCTTAATAAATATTTCACAATACACACCGAAAAAAAAAACAAAATATTTGCAACCAACATAAAATACCTACATTAACTCATATGTTTGTAGACACAGTAGGTGTCTCATCCTTAACAGGATTAATGTCAGTGCAAGGTATAATTATGTTACATTTTAATGAGCAATAATTGACTCTCGTCAATATATTAAATTAAGTTATATGCATTGCTTATGCTAAGCAAAGCTACATCATCAACAATAAAATTAACCTAACAGGGCATTAGTACAAAAAAAAAGGGAAACAAAGAGCAATGTTAATTCTCAACACCTCAAATTAGAACAAAAATCTTATAAGATTTATGTATATCTCAAAGACAAATTACCAATTACTATGTCTTGTTTATATGGCAGTTTTATTATTTTAATTACTGCTCCATATTTAAGGCTTATTCTTCAAAAATACTGAGAAAATATAGTAATATTGTCTAAAATATTTGCACCAATATTTCTGCAATAAAATGGTAGTGGCTAAAATTGATGTAAAACAGATAACTGTGAAATAAGTTCACAATGCGATCCTAATTAAAACATGAGGAATAAAATGTGTCAAATCATTTGTTATTTAAATAGGTATATTTTACTTTGATTTATTTTATTCTTGTTTCAGTCAAAGTAATGTAACAATGTCATTATTCAGCTTGTCTACTTTCACTTCCAGAAGTTCAAGGCCAAATACGTCCGTCTCGTTTTTCTATTGATTATTTCTAAAATTAATATAAAACATGCTGTATGAAGAACGATCATGCGATCGATGATTTAACCTTCCCACTCACATGGCCATCGTTAGTCCAAAAAACTATTGAACTTACCAGCGAATCTAATTTTAATGAGGTCCAACGGGTGCAAAATCAATGTAGAAGTCACACCACCTGATATACCAGCTACCAGGTGTTCGTACTTGATGTGGCTGAGCAATGCAAGCTTAGAAGACGATGAATTTGGATTCTTCATTGTAGTCATATCGAATATACTAGATCACAGACAATATTTTATATAGCATCTTGTGGAGAAATAAAAAAATTAATAATCTACCGACGCACACTTTCCCAAAAGTCTTTAACAAACTTTAATATATATAACTTGCCACTACACATATTGCTCCCGTAATATTGCAACGAAATTGCTTGCGATAAAAGAAAAGGATGGAAATGGAAGTGGAAACAAAATCACAGACTAAAACAATTTTTTCTTCCACAATCTAGAATTACGTTCCTTTCTGTGCATAATTTATGCACGTGTGTGACGGTACAAAAAAATTATTATATACACTACTTATCATCAAAAGAATTTTATTTATTTAGGTTTAGTAACCTCGTGGTTATTTTAATTAACTTACATAAAAAAGAAAACTGTAACCAATGTAATTTATAAATAAAAGTATAATTATGGTTCTAGTGCAGGTAAATCAATGTTCAGAAGAAAGGAACGACGAAGAAAGATGATGCAACATCAGCGGTCCGAATCTTTCTGCCGCTAATAAATGACCACAAAAATAATATTTTTTTAAGACATACTTAATTTATAAAATAACAGATGATCTGGCCATTTCATATATGGTTCAACTTACAATAAGAGAACAATTTCTCATTCTTCATGCTTATACAATTATTTTCTAAAATAATTTGTCTAATAATTTGGACCTTTCGGACTTTTACAGTGTAGCCAGTAAGAATCTGTCTAATAGTTTTGGTTGTGGGTTATTTTGAGGTGTTTTAATTTATATATTTCATATGAAAAAGAAAAAGATGAGGATTCCTAATTTAAACATGCATATGAATCCAAAGCAAACTCAGAAATCAAAGCACAATGGACATCGATATTACTACTAAAAACTGCATAGTAGAAAAATGTTACTTTCTTAGGTAACACTGAAGCCTGCTTTTTTTGACAGCTCAAACTATTGCCTGAAATTATTACGTAAAACGGCGAGTAAAATTTTATTAATTTAGTGCAGGGAAAACAAAAAAATGCTGAAAGCAGCAACAACTTTGAGATTCATCTCCAAACAAGGCAATCAGGTTAGGTGTTTGGCCACTGCCGCTGGATACAAACAGGCGCTCGTCAATGTTCCACCGACTCGTGTGTCAGTTCTTGATAATGGTATTCGTGTTGCTACAGAAGACTCAGGCTCTGCTACTGCCACCGTAGGCCTGTGGATCGACGCTGGCTCCAGGTACGAGACTGCTAAGAACAATGGTGTTGCGCATTTTCTTGAACACATGGCATTCAAAGGCACAAGTAAAAGGTCCCAAACAGACTTAGAACTGCTCGTGGAAAATATGGGCGCACATCTCAATGCCTACACTTCCCGGGAGCAAACTGTGTTTTACGCCAAATGTCTTGCAAATGACGTACCAGTTGCTGTCGAAATCCTTGCTGATATTATTCAAAATTCGTCACTCGCCGAACCCGAAATCGAACGAGAACGAGGTGTGATCCTACGCGAAATGCAGGATGTTGAAAGCAACCTCCAAGAAGTTGTGTTTGATCACCTGCATGCAACTGCTTTCCAGGGCACTCCCTTAGGGCAGACAATCCTTGGTCCCACCAAGAACATCAAAAAAATTTCAAAGGCTGACCTTCAGTCATATATCAAAACTCACTACCAACCTGCCCGCATTGTTCTCTCTGGAGCTGGAGGTGTGGAACATGAAAAGCTTGTAGATCTTGCAAAGAAACATTTCAATGGGTTAAAGAATTCTTTGAGTGATGTCCCAGATCTGGCTCCTTGCAGATACACTGGCTCAGAAATCAGAGTTCGTGACGATTCAATGCCACTTGCACATATTGCCATTGCTGTAGAGGGTGCAGGCTGGACCGATGCTGATAACATTCCTTTAATGGTAGCCAATACACTTGTTGGTGCCTGGGACCGTTCTCAAGGAGGCGGTGGCAACAATGCCTCTTACCTGGCTCGTGCTGCAGCCTGCGAGAGCTTATGTCACAGCTTCCAGTCTTTTAACACCTGCTACAAAGATACTGGCCTCTGGGGCATTTATTTTGTAGCTGAACCATTACAGATAGAGGACATGCTCTACAACATCCAGAAGGAATGGATGAAACTCTGCACATCAGTCACTGAGGGAGAAGTTGATCGTGCAAAGAATCTTCTGAAGACTAATATGCTTCTCCAACTTGATGGCACTACTCCAATCTGTGAAGACATCGGCCGTCAAATGTTATGCTACAACCGTCGTATTCCCATTCATGAACTAGATGCCCGTATTGATGCAGTGAATGTTAGTAATGTCCGTGATGTTTGCTACAAGTACCTATTTGATCGCTGCCCTGTGGTTGCTGCAGTAGGCCCATGTGAGGGGCTTCCAGAATACACTAGAATCCGTGCTGGCATGTACTGGCTTAGAGCATAAACACCTAGTTATTTTTTAGAAATTTTATTTAAATCAGTTAAGATCAAATAAACATTAAACCACTTAACCAATCCCTGTCGTTTTATTGTAATAAAACACGAGTCTTTGGTGGAATGTGTATTTATTATAGGAAAATAAGCCATTGAAATGTGTAAATAAAACAATTCAGTTTGTATTAAATGTTTTATTTTTTCTATCTTATTTATGCAAGTTTCCTAATAGTAGACCTATACTTTGACGATAAAGTATTCCACTATCATTTAACTAGTGGGATCATTATGTAAAGCAAATCAATATTTCTATGAAAATCAACGTCAGCTAATCTGTTATATTATACGGAATAATCGCCTGTCGCCGGCATAAATGAGGTGGCATTTACACCTGTATACTTAGCATGAATGCCACATTATGACATTTAACGGGTTTTTACCATGTTCATGTGTATTATGTTACTTAGACTGTATAAGTTGAAGACGTTTGTTTAACACATGACCAAGGAGTACCTTATTATTAAATAAAACAAGAGTTGACCCATGAGTAAATAATATATTAATTAAACAACAATAAATTACAATTAAAAATATTACTTAAAATGACCATAATACTTAAACAATAGCTAAAAAATTTAATGCATTTAACACCGCCGAGCGCCGAAGCCTAATTGTATTTTGCATCATTAAAATTATATGTAAATTTAATTTTTTACAAAAAAAATTAAGCAGTTGGATTTTCTTTATCATTAGTAGGTTCTTTTTCCTCTACACTGGCAACACTGGGCTTGCGTACAGTGCTGGTCTTCCTCTTTTTGCCGTATGGCAGCACTGGTTCACTGTGGCTGATGAGACTGGCAGAGGAAATGAAGACAGACACTTGCTCTGGTGTAGGGCAGGCGACGATGAGCGAGTCTTCATACGAATACCCAGCGTTAGTCAGCAATTGTTCAATTTGCATGAAATAACCGACTACATTGTTCTGTAACAAATCAAATAGTCAAATCAAACAGTCTAAAAATGATTAAAACGTTACAAGTTGGGCAAATGAATAATACCCAAATTAAGGCTACTAATGAGGAGCAATACTAAAAAAGCTCGAAACAGATGTCGCTCTAAACGACTGTACTTTGTTTACTTGTAGTGCTGTGTGAAGTTGTGATTTTATTTTTATGAAATTATTCATTTGAAATGTATGTACTCCGATCAGTCTCTACGTAAATTTCAAACATAATTTCAAGAGATATGCGTCAGCGGCCGAAAATACACCGGTAGAATGAATATCATAAACATTTTAGGTTATGTTTAGTTTTCGTCGACATTTGTGTGATTTTCGGTGTAAAAATATTTTTATTTTCTTTTAAGTTAGTGGCATATGGTTGAAACATGAACTTTAGATAAATTTTGGTATGAAATAAGACTATTCGTATCATTGCTGGCCCTCTGTTGAATTGGAAACATCAATGCCGATTCGCTGTTTCCATACATCACTTATCTATCATATTCACAATTACAATTCATGTTCCAAACATGATAATCTCATGCAAAATATCACATTATTCATTGATAATACATTCTAATTATAACCTAAATACATTTTTGGTTTTACACTATAAACACCAAGTCGAAAGGTCATCTGTACAGATCTGGGCAATACTGGGCATCTTATCACGAAGTTAGTCTGCAAGAACTGTAAGAAATGCAGGAGTTTCTAATTTTACTTCAGTGAAACCTTAAGGTTTTTAATTCGCTAAGTATTTTCAATCTATTTCTTCGATTTTGGGTCTCTGGGAAATACACAGATTTCTCTTTATTTAGATAATAACGCAAGCCACTCCGTAATCTTTGCAATAAACAGAAATATCATGAGATGTTTACAAAATTTATCAAAAAGTCCATACAATTTGACATAATATGACAGCTAAACAAGTACAGTCGTTCATGCGCCATCTAGCGAGATAAAAAGTCAGTTTTCCTCCTCGTTTTAAGTAGGGCGATAAAATTACTTCGATACTTGGTTGAAAGCCAACATGAATTCGATTTTGAATGTATGTAGATAGTTTTATTTGAAGAGGTTGTTATGCAAATTGAACTAAGATGTGTTTCTTTCCTTTATTACTAAAACAAATACAGTAAGAATTGATTAAAAATTATTTTAGCTAATTTGGGCATGATCTAGAAAAATATTCGAGATTTTTTTTTATATTGAAGACAAAAAAAAATTATAGGATGATTATTCTGTAATTTGATGAGTATTCATTTACTCTCGTAGTGCCAAAAGCAAAAAAATTACAGCTTTAAATATTCACATTAAAATAATTTTTTATTATTTTTAAAATTTAAAATAAAATTTTAATAATGTTACCCTGATAGGTCTGAAGAGTATAAACTCTGTCTCCTTGTTGGCGAGATACAGTTGCATGGACCGCTGTAGCGGTGCGAGGTGAGCCTTGATCCTTCGCTGCGCTTCGTGCACTATGGTGCCCGTCTCTTCGGGAGTCGCCCACGGCTGGGACTTCAGCTGGTCCGCTGGGACGAAAGCTTGAGCCTGGGAAGAGAAATACATAAAAATTCTCTGCCAACAGCGGAGAGTATCATGACCGTTCTTGGATCGTTTCAGGCCAAAACATCTTCAACGACTAGCATATTCAAATACATTTCTACACAAGGATTATCAAGGGGCGGAAAAGTTTTTAAATACGGTTTTGAAACGTTTCGAACAGTTTTTATTCGTATTGTGTACTTTGCATTGCGTTCAGAACGAAACGAGATAGGAACGTTTCAAAAACCGGTTTTGATTCGCATCGATAGTGCGCGAGTCACTGCCCGCCGACGACAAACATGGACTCTATGGGATACAAAAAATGCAGGTAATGGTTTAAAAACGTTTTTAGGTACGAAATCGGTATTTTTTGTTCTTCAGAAACGTTTTTATAGCGTTCCGTTCGAACATAAAAGACACTGTTCTTTAGGCATTTAGGCGTTTCAAAAAATATACCGGTATCCGACCACTGGATAATGTGTCGAAATGCCAAAACGTTACCAGTACATCCAGTGCCCATATTCTGAACTGTCGAACAACAAACGAATCAGGGAATCTCTATATCTGTCACTTTTTATTGCTTCGAATCAGAGCGAGACGGGACGTGACTTTCCGAATAGGATCCGTGAACCGACAGTTGAAAATAAGGCCCATAGACAAACAGAGTCCATAGACAAAATGCCTTTAGAAAATGAACACGATTTGTCACGTCGATCAAATCTATTAAATAGGTAATCCGTTTGCCGAAAAAAACAGCGACTGTCGAAGGGAATTTTGTCTATGGGCTAAGGGGGGAGCTCCATCTGGTAAATGTCGTTAGATGCCCAATACTGAATGGTTTGTTAATCCTTGGAGGAGACTTTTTTTTCATAAACACACCTTTTCAATATAAGATATCATCGATCCAGCAAGCACCGCCGTGGCATCTTTTATGAAGGTCTCGCAACAACTCTTCAATTGCCTGTCAACTTCCTTCCTCGAGTCCAGAAGATGTTCCCTGACCATCGGCGTGCCTTCTAGCAGGAATTCTAGCAACGCGTTGTTGCTGTTCAGAGAAAATATCTGTCGTGGTTTCTGAATTAGTCCATAAGCTGCATTTTTCATATTGCTGAAGTCTAAAGTGGTTTCCTTCACTACAAAATCCACTTGGAACGGTGCGATTTGTTCTCGGAGTATAAGGAGGTGTTTGATTTGGAATAGTTCGCCGTCAATGTTGGTCTTACTCGCTGATATCTGTTTCGCAGCGTTGTCAATGCTTTGCACGCATAGAGATATGGCTTCTTGGGCTAGGCCTTGGAAGACCCTTTTTTCTAGACATCTGTAAAGCCTTGATAGAGCTGCAAGTGTTCTTCTAACCCCGGGGTACCACATGCCGTGGAGGTCTGCCGGCGAAGCCTGCGGCCTTCTCTGAGCTTCCACGTTTATGTTGGCCACTTCTTGTGAGGTCGCAGATATATCCGACGTCATTGAGTTGTGCGAGTCGCTCCGTTTCATACCTTGTTCTTGAATCGAGAGGGCGATTTGCTGTAAAAAATACAAGAAATTTGTTAAAATGTGATCAAAATATTGGATTAAAAGAGGAGGGTGGATTAAAATTGCACATAAGAAAAATTGGCATATTACGAAATATCGCGTAAACTTATTTTACTTAGGTATATTGATGATTATCTATGCACTGATATTCACGGTTGACATTGCATAACAGTGAGAAGGGCTGAGTGCGATGGGCTCTTCCTTCTATCTCATAAACGGTTAAGCATATAAAAAAAAAAAAAGGTTTTTGGCGGCATTCAACTATGGCGGACGTGATTTTTATTTCGATGATTGTAATATTGTACGGAGTGGATATTGTTACGTAAAATCAGTGTAGTTGTGTGTAATAAGTGTCTGTGATGATGTGCAATATGGAGGATTATCGAAATAAACGTCAAGTGGTGTGAAAAGTGATGGGTTTTTTATCGTGGTAATCCACCTCATCCAAGTAGCACCACAGTGTCTGCCATCGATCGTTTGACGCCAAACTCTCCCAAGATGCATTGAAATGCATTACACTAGCATTTCAATGCAAACTACTGAAGAAATATATACTGAAGACTTGGCTGTATGGGCTCCGTTCCCTTTGCCTTCCCTACATGGGAGAATTTTACAACAACATAAAAAAAAATTAAAATGACGTAAATTTTGTGGTCTACAATTCTTTCACAAACGCTAACAATATTAAAATTAAACAAGCAACGATAATATGTTACCTCCATCATCTGCAGCTTGTCGGGATAGGCGAGGTCGCCGGGCGCGGGCCGGTAGTGCAGCACGTCGGCGCGCAGGTGCACGTGCGCGCGGAACACGAGCCGCTCCTGCGCGTCCTGCAGCAGCGCGCGCGCGCACGCGCCCAGCGCGCCCAGCGCCGCTACACACACACACACACGCACGCAGTATTACTATACGGAACACGAGCCGCTCCTGCGCGTCCTGCAGCAGCGCGCGCGCGCACGCGCCCAGCGCGCCCAGCGCCGCTACACACACACACACACGCACGCAGTATTACTATACGGAACACGAGCCGCTCCTGCGCGTCCTGCAGCAGCGCGCGCGCGCACGCGCCCAGCGCGCCCAGCGCCGCTACACACACACACACACGCACGCAGTATTACTATACGGAACACGAGCCGCTCCTGCGCGTCCTGCAGCAGCGCGCGCGCGCACGCGCCCAGCGCGCCCAGCGCCGCTACACACACACACACACACACACGCACGCAGTATTACTATACGGAACACGAGCCGCTCCTGCGCGTCCTGCAGCAGCGCGCGCGCGCACGCGCCCAGCGCGCCCAGCGCCGCTACACACACACACACACACACACGCACGCAGTATTACTATACGGAACACGAGCCGCTCCTGCGCGTCCTGCAGCAGCGCGCGCGCGCACGCGCCCAGCGCGCCCAGCGCCGCTACACACACACACACACACACACACGCACGCAGTATTACTATACGGAACACGAGCCGCTCCTGCGCGTCCTGCAGCAGCGCGCGCGCGCACGCGCCCAGCGCGCCCAGCGCCGCTACACACACACACACACACACACGCACGCAGTATTACTATACGGAACACGAGCCGCTCCTGCGCGTCCTGCAGCAGCGCGCGCGCGCACGCGCCCAGCGCGCCCAGCGCCGCTACACACACACACACACACACACGCACGCAGTATTACTATACGGAACACGAGCCGCTCCTGCGCGTCCTGCAGCAGCGCGCGCGCGCACGCGCCCAGCGCGCCCAGCGCCGCTACACACACACACACACACACACGCACGCAGTATTACTATACGGAACACGAGCCGCTCCTGCGCGTCCTGCAGCAGCGCGCGCGCGCACGCGCCCAGCGCGCCCAGCGCCGCTACACACACACACACACACACACGCACGCAGTATTACTATACGGAACACGAGCCGCTCCTGCGCGTCCTGCAGCAGCGCGCGCGCGCACGCGCCCAGCGCGCCCAGCGCCGCTACACACACACACACACGCACGCAGTATTACTATACGGAACACGAGCCGCTCCTGCGCGTCCTGCAGCAGCGCGCGCGCGCACGCGCCCAGCGCGCCCAGCGCCGCTACACACACACACACACACACACGCACGCAGTATTACTATACGGAACACGAGCCGCTCCTGCGCGTCCTGCAGCAGCGCGCGCGCGCACGCGCCCAGCGCGCCCAGCGCCGCTACACACACACACACACACACACGCACGCAGTATTACTATACGGAACACGAGCCGCTCCTGCGCGTCCTGCAGCAGCGCGCGCGCGCACGCGCCCAGCGCGCCCAGCGCCGCTACACACACACACACACACACACGCACGCAGTATTACTATACGGAACACGAGCCGCTCCTGCGCGTCCTGCAGCAGCGCGCGCGCGCACGCGCCCAGCGCGCCCAGCGCCGCTACACACACACACACACACACACGCACGCAGTATTACTATACGGAACACGAGCCGCTCCTGCGCGTCCTGCAGCAGCGCGCGCGCGCACGCGCCCAGCGCGCCCAGCGCCGCTACACACACACACACACACACACGCACGCAGTATTACTATACGGAACACGAGCCGCTCCTGCGCGTCCTGCAGCAGCGCGCGCGCGCACGCGCCCAGCGCGCCCAGCGCCGCTACACACACACACACACACACACGCACGCAGTATTACTATACGGAACACGAGCCGCTCCTGCGCGTCCTGCAGCAGCGCGCGCGCGCACGCGCCCAGCGCGCCCAGCGCCGCTACACACACACACACACACACACGCACGCAGTATTACTATACGGAACACGAGCCGCTCCTGCGCGTCCTGCAGCAGCGCGCGCGCGCACGCGCCCAGCGCGCCCAGCGCCGCTACACACACACACACACACACACGCACGCAGTATTACTATACGGAACACGAGCCGCTCCTGCGCGTCCTGCAGCAGCGCGCGCGCGCACGCGCCCAGCGCGCCCAGCGCCGCTACACACACACACACACGCACGCAGTATTACTATACGGAACACGAGCCGCTCCTGCGCGCCCTGCAGCAGCGCGCGCGCGCACGCGCCCAGCGCGCCCAGCGCCGCTACACACACACACACACGCACGCAGTATTACTATACGGAACACGAGCCGCTCCTGCGCGTCCTGCAGCAGCGCGCGCGCGCACGCGCCCAGCGCCGCTACACACACACACACACGCACGCAGTATTACTATACGGAACACGAGCCGCTCCTGCGCGTCCTGCAGCAGCGCGCGCGCGCACGCGCCCAGCGCGCCCAGCGCCGCTACACACACACACACACGCACGCAGTATTACTATACGGAACACGAGCCGCTCCTGCGCGTCCTGCAGCAGCGCGCGCGCGCACGCGCCCAGCGCGCCCAGCGCCGCTACACACACACACACACGCACGCAGTATTACTATACGGAACACGAGCCGCTCCTGCGCGTCCTGCAGCAGCGCGCGCGCGCACGCGCCCAGCGCGCCCAGCGCCGCTACACACACACACACACGCACGCAGTATTACTATACGGAACACGAGCCGCTCCTGCGCGTCCTGCAGCAGCGCGCGCGCGCACGCGCCCAGCGCGCCCAGCGCCGCTACACACACACACACACGCACGCAGTATTACTATACGGAACACGAGCCGCTCCTGCGCGTCCTGCAGCAGCGCGCGCGCGCGCACGCGCCCAGCGCCGCTACACACACACACACACGCACGCAGTATTACTATACGGAACACGAGCCGCTCCTGCGCGTCCTGCAGCAGCGCGCGCGCGCACGCGCCCAGCGCCGCTACACACACACACACACGCACGCAGTATTACTATACGGAACACGAGCCGCTCCTGCGCGTCCTGCAGCAGCGCGCGCGCGCACGCGCCCAGCGCGCCCAGCGCCGCTACACACACACACACACGCACGCAGTATTACTATACGGAACACGAGCCGCTCCTGCGCGTCCTGCAGCAGCGCGCGCGCGCACGCGCCCAGCGCGCCCAGCGCCGCTACACACACACACACACACGCACGCAGTATTACTATACGGAACACGAGCCGCTCCTGCGCGTCCTGCAGCAGCGCGCGCGCGCACGCGCCCAGCGCGCCCAGCGCCGCTACACACACACACACACACGCACGCAGTATTACTATACGGAACACGAGCCGCTCCTGCGCGTCCTGCAGCAGCGCGCGCGCGCACGCGCCCAGCGCCGCTACACACACACACACACACACACACGCACGCAGTATTACTATACGGAACACGAGCCGCTCCTGCGCGTCCTGCAGCAGCGCGCGCGCGCACGCGCCCAGCGCGCCCAGCGCCGCCACACACACACACACACGCACGCAGTATTACTATACGGAACACGAGCCGCTCCTGCGCGTCCTGCAGCAGCGCGCGCGCGCACGCGCCCAGCGCGCCCAGCGCCGCTACACACACACACACACACGCACGCAGTATTACTATACGGAACACGAGCCGCTCCTGCGCGTCCTGCAGCAGCGCGCGCGCGCACGCGCCCAGCGCGCCCAGCGCCGCTACACACACACACACACGCACGCAGTATTACTATACGGAACACGAGCCGCTCCTGCGCGTCCTGCAGCAGCGCGCGCGCGCACGCGCCCAGCGCCGCTACACACACACACACACACGCACGCAGTATTACTATACGGAACACGAGCCGCTCCTGAGCGTCCTGCAGCAGCGCGCGACGCGCGCGCGCCCAGCGCGCCCAGCGCCGCTACACACACACACACACGCACGCAGTATTACTATACGGAACACGAGCCGCTCCTGCGCGTCCTGCAGCAGCGCGCGCGCGCACGCGCCCAGCGCGCCCAGCGCCGCTACACACACACACACACGCACGCAGTATTACTATACGGAACACGAGCCGCTCCTGCGCGTCCTGCAGCAGCGCGCGCGCGCACGCGCCCAGCGCGCCCAGCGCCGCTACACACACACACACACGCACGCAGTATTACTATACGGAACACGAGCCGCTCCTGCGCGTCCTGCAGCAGCGCGCGCGCGCACGCGCCCAGCGCGCCCAGCGCCGCTACACACACACACACACGCACGCAGTATTACTATACGGAACACGAGCCGCTCCTGCGCGTCCTGCAGCAGGGCCTAAGTGTGGAAGGCCTTTGCCCAGCAGTTGGACGTTTAAAGGCTGGACAACATGTCATTCATACAATTAGCGTAAGATTTCTATGAATGATACACGTTCCAAATTCTAAAATAAATCAAATCTAATCTAATTCCCGGCCGCTATAAACACCACCAACGCTGCAGCGCTGGCCCAATGCGGGTTGGTGGGTTGACGATTGGTTATAATAACAACCGACACCAACGGCTTAACGTGCCTAACGAAGGAAACTCCGAAGCACGGAGAAAACTTCCGAAAACTTTGTGATCTCGAGATCACAAAGTTTGGGGACCCATCCTAAGATTGATGGCGAAGGTAGCTTTGTTTTTGATATCGAAAGCCAAAGCGTGCGAACCACTACGCCACAGAGCTCCTCTTAATACAAGGTACGTACGATCATTCTTGACTTGCTCCTCGATGACCTCGATGCGCAGTATGACGCAGAGCTCGGCAAGCGTCTCCAAGTGGTTGATATGAATGATGTGCGGGCGCAGCGTCTCGTACAACCCGTTGCAGAGGGATTGAAGGTATTCCCTACAATTAATAACGCATGACGGTAATTAAACAACACCCACCATAAGCATATGGTAGGCGAAGTAGACAGCAATTGACACTGTTTCATAAATAGAGAATAGCATTACCGACCTCCAATTTTTGCCAATTACTTAACATTTTTGTATGTGTTTTAATGGAACTGTTGGTCTTTTACTTTTTAAGAGTTCGTAAATATTTTTTTTTAATTATTTATAGCAACAAACAGTCGTACATGGAAAAAGTAGTACTATGGTTACAAAATATAATATTTATCATTGACCTATAGTGCCAGTAATTTAAGTATTTTAACAATTCATATTGAGAAGTTTTATGTAAAAAACATGGTACAAACTTGTAAAATATAAGGAGATTTGATTTGATAAGGAAACTTAAAAGTAATTTCATACGAAAACAACAGTTACAAATTCATACGAAAACAATAAATAATAAATAATTACATGTTGGTACATTTGAGTGCTAATAGTTTCTTTAGCTTGACAAGTGAAATATTAAAGATATCTATATCATTAAAGTCGTTATTGTACATGTTGATGGAACGATAAATAAATGAATTTAAAAATTAGAAAATATGTCTGTACATAGAAAAATAATGTTTAAAACCAAGATGAAACAAGAGGGGAAATACCAAAACATGTTTAACTCGTCAGTCTCAATCTGAATTACATTGCAATATAGATCTCCACAATTCTTCATACGGCCCTTTGAAATAACTTCACCAGTTTTTTAGGGAAAGCTATAACTATAATATTATCTTAAGCTCTTAAGCCTCTAAAGGCGATCACTGGTGAATTTCCTAGTGAAGCGAGGATGCCCAACAGTCCTGAGATTGAAGCTCTTAAAACTGTAGGTATAATAGGATACCTAATTTTAAAAACTAAAGTAATTCATTGAGTAGCCATTTAATTATTTGCTCAGCAACAAAAAGATCAGACGAAAAATCATTTGGACAACAAACAAATATTTTGTCACCAATATAATTATATAGGCGGCAATATCATTATTTGGGCAGCAAAATATATTTTGGGTCAGCAGAATAATTATTTGGTCTGTAGAACAAATAATTGGGCAGCAAGATAATTATTTGAGCAGCAATATATATGTTACCGGAAATGTATAAAATCTAGGAAAAGGATCTATATAGGATCAATTTCTATGAAATGTATTCTGATAGATATTAGGTTCAGGTGATTTTTTTCTGACCCTTAAAACCAATATTTGTGTCATCAAAACATATAATATTTGTGTTCCGTGTTTGTGTGTAATATTTGTGTGTGTATTTAGTTGTGTCATATTATTATTAAACAATTTGGCAGCCGACAAAACATTTGAGTTGCTGCCGAATTGGTTATTTTGCTGACAAATTAGAAATATCTATTAAAACACTCGCGTGATACTATTAAAAAACTCGCCAAGGCTCGTTTTTTAAAAAACACGCCCGTTTTAATAACCTACATTATGTGACAGTTACATTATCCATAAACTAGTGTCCGCAACACTAGCAGCATTAGTTGCTTAAAATGGGGCTAGTTGATAGGATAGGTGTGAATGTCTGAAGAGATTTATTTATTATTTATTAATAATAATAATAATATCCTCAGACATTTACACCTATCAACTAGCCCCATTTTAAGCAACTAATGCTGCTTGTGTTACGGACACTAGATGACGGATAAATTTATTTAATAGAAAATACATATAAATAACCAGAAAATGTATTTATTAATAATAATAATAATATCCTCAGACATTTACACCTATCAACTAGCCCCATTTTAAGCAACTAATGCTGCTTGTGTTACGGACACTAGATGACGGATAAATTTATTTAATAGAAAATACATATAAATAACCAGAAAATGTAGAAATATATATAAACATCCAAGACTGGAGAACAAATGCCTGAAAATTCATCACCCAAACATTTGCCCCCCACTGGGGATCGAACCAAGAACCTCTCGAGATGGCGACGCCTTGAGACCGGCATACAGACCACTCGACCACGGAGGTCGTATAATGATGATATTTAATGATGAAACACTTACTGCAAAGCCGGCGAGTCGTTCGAGAACAGGTGCGAGTAAAGCGCGCACTCGTCGCGGCAAGCGTGGGCCAGCAGCGAGCAGGCGGCGCGGGTCAGCGTGCAGTGGTCGCGCGGGTGGTTGCGCCCTGCCGCCGCCAGCGCCGCCGCTGTCGGCCCGCCAGCCACGCGAGACCTCCGCGCGGCGTACTCGCGTTGGATATCGGACAACAGAGATGCGTAGCTGGAAACAGTCAAGTCCCGCTTTAATCTAAGAATAAATTTCTGTTTGCATGTTTGACAATGGACTTGCAACTTATTAATGTGGAGCCGTGTGGTAGCGGCTCATTATAATAATACTACCAACCCATCTCTTCCCCTTGGGTGTCGTAAAAGTCGACTAATGGACTTATGCCCGATTTCACCAACATCCTTTTAAACATCACATAGCTAAAAGTCACCTAACTTCACCTTAGGTGTCCCCTAAGTGATGGTGAAAGGGAAATAAATTTTAAGTATCACTTAAAATATCGTAAGTGACACATAAAAGTTAGGGGTTGATGGTGAAATCGGGCATTAGAACTGCACAACCATCCAGTAGCTTTAAGTGGCGACGGGTTCACCACCTGTCACGCTGAGTGCAGTCACTGCTTGGTGAAGCGCGGTCAATGGCAATGGACTGCTTTTGCGGTGCTTATGCCTATTAATAGTCCGGGTTATTAGCTCACTTATTTCATATAACCGTTAAAAAAGCGCAACTCATAAATACCCCGAGGTAGTCGTAAAAATTCGAGTTTGCGTTCATTCGCTGCTCGCTACATTATGTCTGACAATGTGTAATCAAGGACTTTTCAGAAGTCATTTGAAGCGTACTCGCGCTGAACGTCGAGGAAAGAGGGACGCGTAGATAGTTACTGCCCCCGTGGGGAATCATACCCCGGACCATCAACACTCGGTGGTCTGAACCACTTGACCAGGGAGGCGGTTAAAAATCCAGTGTGTCCTAGAAGTCCAGATTTGTATATCTGATAAAAGGGACGCGCTACTGAAAATTTATAAGCGAGATAGCCTAAAAAATCAAACCAGTAAGCGAATTATCGCTTGAAACGTACACAATATATATAAATAAAAACAAAATACGAGTGAACTCATTACTGGTGAGTGGTCCATATTTGTGAATGGAAACATTGATTCTGTGTCTACAAATATAATAAAAGTTTTGACAGACTACCTACATTCCAATGCCTTCCTCTTTGGGAATACATATTTATAAATGATGAATAACTCACTCAGCATTGGTCTCTGCTCGTGATTCAATTTGACTTATGACCATTTTTAACTTAGGTGCAGCTGCTTGAAACTTTCCAAAGTACACAGCATAGGCAGTGTCCATAGCTTCCTGGTCTGTTGGATCCTCGTCCTTAGGCGTCAACACCTGCTCTGTGGCGTGGTCCAGCACATGGTTTACATAGGACCTTATCAGGGCTATAGCTCTGCTTTGTAAATGGCGGTACTTTACCAAGTAAGTGTGGGCTTCTTTGAAGCTACTCTGGAATAAAGATATTTACATAATTAGACATTATTATATTGTTTTGTATTTAGAAGGGGTAAAAATTGCCTGCTATTTTATTGGATTGGATTTTATTACTTTATAAATTGAAGAAATTTTTTCCGAATTATAGGACACTTAAAATTATTTTACAGAAATTTTATCTTTTCTTTGACAAAATACACCAATAGCATGAAATATGTAATCTTACAACATTATAATGTCAGCATTGATTGATTGAATCGATCCTTCACTGATCTGACCTTTTTGTTGCTGACCAAATACTTAAATGGCTGGCCAATTAATTACATCCCAACAAGTAGTTACACTTATGATGACAACATCAATGAAACGCAAAACTCTACCCAATAAACAACCAACATAACAACCTGTCATTTTGATAAACCATAATAGTAGGATCATTGAATAGTAGATTAATCCTGAAATTTATCCTGCAAAAACGGTTTACAATGATATATGAGAATGTTTTTACTTGTTACCTATGATTAAATACACCTGACTTACATTGTTCTTCATATAATCTAAGCACTCATCAATTTTAGCAAGCACCACAAAAAATGTCTCACTGTTCACCGACATAGTGGGGCTGTTCAGCCTCTGGGACAAGTGCTCCACTTGGGTAAAGTAATTCAACTTGTGTTTGATTTCATCACCTGTAAAGTTAATAATGAAAAATTAGTTTCAAATTAATAAAATTTGTAATAAAGAAGAAATAGCAAAATGCCAAATGATGCCTTGAAAGATTGTGTTATGTACAATGAAGGAAAGCTTTTAACTTTTTATTTACAGTGTACAAAAAAATAAATTGTCTCAATGGATACCTATTATTTGATTTTTGGAATGTCATATTACAAGAAGCATGCTGATTGATTTGAATGTCACATTACAAGAAGGATGTGCATAGCATGGATGTACCTAGGCCTAGAGAGAGATGAAGACCAGAGAAGAGATGGATTGATTGCATGAAGAATGATATGAGAATAAAAGAAGAGCAACAAGCTCTGCATCCACTTTTTTATTGAGAGACATGTTGTGCTGACCCCACCTACAGTGGGAAAAGGGGAAAGAAGAAAAGGATGCCTATTATTTCTTATTTAAATAAAAATTGGCTTGAAAATACATTGTGCAAATAGATAAATTTATAAAAAAATTGTATATAATTTTTTAAGCTTTAGTAATACACATACCTATGTTAGACAGCTTTGTTTGATCAGCAAGCAGCTGTTCACTCATCATGTGCAAAGCGTTGGTCTTATTGGAAACAAGTTCATACTGCTGTGACAATTTATATAAGTCACCCATTGTGGCATCAATCTAAAGGACACCAATACATTACTGTTAGTAAAATAATTTTATTTTGATCTTTACATTAATGTAATTAAAGTTATCATTCAATTTAACTTTAAATTGAAATTGAAGTCAATTTAACTTCAATATAAATTCTTATAAAACTGTCTTAAAAACTCATCATTTCATATGTTTGTAGATACAATAGGATATCAATTGTGTCTGATCCTTGCCAGAATTAGTGTCAGTCCAAGGGATAATTAAACTATTAATTATGCAAAGGCTTGAATAAATATTACCTAGTCAACGGGCATAAAACGAGACACAATAGAAACATCTATCTATAACGAACCTATTGGATCGCAGTGCCCGCCAAGGAGTTAAATGTATACCTGAATTGTGTTGCTGATACAGCATTTATATATTCCAGCATACCTATATATCAACAATGTTTATTATATACCTGTTGTGTTAAAGACACACATTCATTTCTTTGGTCTTCTAACTGTTTGTAATAGGTTTCATATGGAGCATCGTCGATTTTAAGATTATTCTCATAGAGGCTTTCATACCAATCTAAGAAATCAAATGTTGTGTCCACAGATGGGATTTGGACCCCTACATTATGGTCATTATTTAATTCCGGTTTATCCTGCTCCTGGAAACCAAAGAGGTGTACTTAATGATGTTATCTTTTAATACGTTTCTATAAAATGTTAACGATTTAAACTGCGATGCTGTATTTACAAATAGTTAAAAAGTAATACAAACTTCATCGTCATTTGTAGCACCAACAATTAATGACTCTAAATCCAATATTGCCTCTCTTTGATCAGCGCTCAGCGGAGCCAAAGGATTTTCTGCAGCTTCCCATAATAATAATTTTGCCTGAATCTCCTTCAAACTCATATTTTTAATTTGATTTACACTCACAGTTTACACTTCGCCGACGAAACTTCGTATTCTTCCTAATGTCAATCACAGATTATAGAGAATGATGTCAATGTCATATTATAATGTTTTAAAGTTTTCAGGCATTGGAGTTGGAGAGTTGGAGCCTCAGATTATGAACTGGAGCAAAGACTAATGATAAAATACAAAGGGTTCAGCCAATACAGCCGTGTTTAAGTTTCTGTAATAGCCTGATAAGGAAAATAAAAAACCTGTGTTCGCAGCATAGATTTAGAATTTTAGAATATACTGACGTAGTTCGGAGGTTGCCAGATTTTTTATTTATTTATTACAACACCAATTTTTTTAAATTGTTTTTAATTTTTTTACCTTTTTTTTAACCTTTTATTTTTTTTACAGGTTTTTCTACTATAAAGTTAAATTGCTACGTACAAAAACAACGAAAACGAAGTGAAATTCATGAAGATTAGCGAATAACACATAAAAGATGATTATTATTGTTGCCGTTATAAGATATTAGTTCCATCAATTTTCCACTATATGGCGTTTGTTTATTTTCCCTGTTGAGGTTGTTAAATCTGATGAGTGAGATGCCTTTTCAAAAATAAGGTGTATAATCACGATATTTCATAGAACATCTTCCTAATTAACATAAAGAACCTTTATGGCAGTTTTTCACACATACATAATCAAAACATGCGTTTTAACTCATAGATAGAATATACGAACATACTTACGTATTTAGAAGCGATGACATTTTGTCTAGGCCTACTGATTTTATTTTAAAGATAATAATTAAATAATGTAGGCCAAAACCCCTTTTTATTTTAGGACCGTTCAACGCTGCTTTGATCTTAGAATTCCTTTGCAATGAGTAAATGTTTAAAATCAATGATAAATAAGACAAGCAATCTACCACGATTATAATATAATCATGAAACATATTATGTTTCATATGGTAAATAAAAATGTTAAAAATATTTCTTAAAGAAACAGCGCCATCTAGTGACGAGTAGAAATTTTTATGTATCCACAATACTGTGTGTCACACCTACATGGAAGACGCATGCTGCCAAGAAAGTGTTTTTCGAAAAGCATGATAATGCTAAAACTATTTGTGCTCAATAGATGGCGCTAATTTATTTAACTTGCAAACTATTTCAGCTCAATAGATGTCGCTAATTCAACTTGCTACTTTTTAAACATGAATTTTGTTATTCCAGATAATTGCTTGCTCACTCGCGCTTAAACAGGAGTACAGGATTAGAGAAGATAAAATATCGTTTGATTTTTTTTTGTGGAATTAGGTATTTTACGATTTATAGTTTTATCATCTCAGACCGATATCCAATGAGGGTTTTCTAAAACGGTTTACGACCGATGGCAGCACTGTGACGTCGGGTCCATGAGCTGTCAAAGCATACGCGGATTCCGATCCTCACGCGAATCAGCTGACGCGAATCTACGATACCACAGCTGATGTAGAATCGAATGGCTCAACGATATCTGACAGCTGTTGGACCCGACTTTTACGAAGCAGCCCGCCCGGTGACAGAAAAAGTAGAGGAAACCCCCATTCATTAATACAACAACAATATTTTTGTTTATTGTCCTTGAATATCGCACGTGGTACACCAGAGACAATATAAATAAAAAACATTGGGGATTAGATAGGAGCTCGGTGATGTAGAGGTTAGTACGCTTTGGCTTTCGATATCGTAAACAAAGCTACTTTCGCTATGGTCAGGCTTGGATGGGTGACCAAAACTTTTTGATCTCTAACTCCTCCGCGCTTCGGAAGGCACGTTAAGCCGTCGGTCCCGGTCGGTAATGCAACCGTCTCTAACCACCAAATCCGTATTGGGGCCAACGTTTTCTTGTAGCTCCTTTAAATACAATATTGTACAGTCAACTCCATGTATGTTATATATGTTTATAACCACTTTTGACAGTAAATAACTCATATAATTATATATGGGAATAATGATTGTCAGCTTTAACATATGTAATATTTTTGTACTCGACTGTACAGTTAGCGTCAAAGAGCTAGTGACACTCAGCATGTTCAAAATAAATACTTAGACGCTACCAAAAAGACAATAATATCGGTGCAACAAACTTTCCATATTGTCATCAACTTTATAGTCGTTCAAAAGGTCGAGACGTTCAAAATGTCTTGTTGACATCAATATGGAAACTATTTGTACCGACCGATATTAATGAGTTTTTTTAGCGTCTATCTAATTAAACGTCCTGAGTATATAAGTATAATGATTCAATGCTACACCATACGTAGAAGGTTTAGTAGGAATAAAACAATGGAACATTTTTGAGTAGTTTTGCATTTATTGGGTATGAGGAACCTTTCTGGTCAACATAAGCTACAATGGACATTTTTTGTTGACAGTATATTTACAAATTTCAGTATCATATAATATAATTCATATCTATGTCTAGGGTAATGCTTGTAGGAGTAATTTACTGTATATTCACAATAATTACGAATACCTAACAAAATCATCTATACACAAAGTAGCCTTGTACAAAATACTACTCTATAAGTAAAATAGTCACGCTATAGTCGCTGGGGACGCTTTTCTCACTCGGCTTTTAAAAAACCGAGCCTTCTATGTCACACACTTTTACAAGTTCTGTATAATCAGTCACCAGCCACTGCTCGCTTTCAATTGAACATTGGAGCTAGTGTAAATACAGCGAATATTTAACTTATACATTTTAGATATATCCTTCTCTAGAGGATTCGATCCCCACTAGGCGACTGAAGAATCGGCGCCTTCACATTCTTTCATTATGTACATCATTCCGACTCACAATTCTATTAAAACTTGTACTATATACAAACAATTTAATTATTAAAAAAATACAATGTTAAATTGCTATTACCTCTATTATCGATATAGGGTTGGAATAAAAATAGTTTTTTTTTCGGTTTCAGCGTGCAAAATTTACTAAAGCCAGCATCGCACGAGTTCACATCCTCGCAACGATTCTACATCTATAGGACTCCTTCGGCACAACGATAAACATCAACTATACTGTAGATAACATACATTCAACATTTATAGTTAATCGTAACATAAAAATTAAAGGTATATGTATAAACTAAACGAAAACTGCACACAACACTTTCATAATTTTAGTAACCACAGATCATTACATTAGTCTCGACCGACGACGGGCAAACACATCCAATTTAGTAAACACAGTAGTAAGAAACTTGATAAATAACTTAAATTATATAATATTTTATATAAAAATATAGAAAATAAATTAACACACAGTCATTGTTCAATGCCTAGAAATATTATTTATTTCCGATCCGTTCATTATAAACACACGTCTTACAGTTAACCTTAAATGGAATATATTAAGTGGATAGCGATATCTAAACTTTAAACTGATAAAAATATAGATGTACATAGAAACGCTAAGACTCGTTGCTGAGATGCGTAGCAAAAGCTTGGCAGTTAGCACATAATTCTGCACCCTAAATACTAATAACAGAAAAATATACCTCTATCATCGAAAGCATAACGCTCCTCGAGCGCGGGGCCCGTCCGGAGCAGCAAATAGGGCGACGGAGCCCGCGCCGGCGGCGGCGCACTAACTAGCACTTGTGTGATACATAACGTAGCGGGCGCAGTGCCCGCGCCCTCGGCGCTCGACCGGTGTACTCACACTCGTTCCTTGTTAACCTACGAATTAACATAGCACAGCCATAGTGACTCCCAGGGTCGGGCGTGCGGGTCGCGCGCCGAGGGGAGAGGGGGCTCAGCCGGCGGGCCGGCGGCGGCGGCAGCGCGCCTACGACGCCGGCGGCTGCGGGCCCTGCGGCTGCGGCGGCGGCTTAGCGCCCGCCGCCGGCAGCGCCGCCAGCGTGTCCTGCGTGGCGTGCGCGCGCAGGTATGTGTTCTCCACCTCGAGCTGGTTGATCCTCTCCATGAGTTCAGCGATGCGCTCCTTCAGCACTTCCACCTCCTCGCGCACCGCGAACATCAAGTGGCTCTTAACCAGATCCTGAAACAATTCAATAGCACCTTTAGTAACCCGCATACAAAAAATCCAAGATTGAAAAATTACGCCGCAAAAACTGAATGTTTGTTTAAAATCCTGATAAAATTTATGATACAGACAAGTCATCAACCAAGCCCAACATTTAAGTAAACATGTTACAATTAAAATAATAGAATTATTTCCTCGAACCAGTTTACGAATTCGCGATACACACTACACACACGATTTGCCATAATTATATGATATAAACCATTGTTGCTAGTAAAACGTACTTTTGTATTAGGCACGACCACGTAACAGGGGTCTTTTTGTCCCTTTTGTCTGATCTCGTACAGGCAGCCATCTCGCTGTTGCACAACGTCGATCATGTTGAGCGGTGCACTAGTTTTTCAGGGTCAGTAAATATATAATATTTGTAGCCGGTGGCAGCTGCTACACGAGTAGCGATAAAGACGGCCCGGCGCGGAGTGGCGTTGTTCGCACGAGTAAAGCACCAACAGGCGACTGATGGTCTGAGCGCGCGCGCGTCCTATATAAAATGGCGGGCGCACACGTCACCGCCACGCGGTCCAAACGTGCACCCTGAACTCAACAACACAGCCTATATTGATAGCAATGATTGTTTTTTATTTATTTGTTTATTGCAATCATCGACTGAAGACAAGTTTATTAATACGACATGTTATATTATAGCAATAAAGATAAGACTAAAAATACACTGAACCAGGTAATTTTAGCTGCTTATATAAAACAACGCTTGATTGAAGTCACAAAATCATTCATGACTTTTGCAATTGTAAAAATTATTAGGCGAAAAACAATAGATAATGATTTAATGATAAATAACTAATAAAAGGAATTATGATTATTATTGTGACCGAGTTCTTAACATATTTTACAATACCACACAGTACCACAAACGATATGACATAAGAAAAGATGGTAAAAATCAATGGATAATAAATACTTCAGAAAGCAACAACATAAAAATGAAAAGTAGTCATTTACTTCACAATAAAGAAAAATAAGTACATATCACTAACAAACTAGAGACGTGTTAAATATTTACACACGAATATAGTGCAAATAGTTAGCTCAAGAGGCAATAATACTATAAATAGATAAAAATCGCGGACGATGAAAAATGAATTGTTTATTTACATAAACGACGGCGGTTTTGCTAGGGCCAAATGAATTACACTGGGCTCTATTTCAGGCTTCAGTAAAGGGATATTCCGCCGAACTGCAGCCGTCCAAAATAAGGTTTTAGTTATAAAGTTTGAGTTTTAGCTTGAACTCTAAATTTTTCAATAGATTTTTCAACAAATAGAACAAAGAGTTTTCTGAACCGAACATTCTTTTACGATAATTTTTCATTTAATGTGACACTTGCGTGCATCTCATAAGACGTTTATTTTAAATATTTTCGCAGACACCCACGGATTTTGACAAACGTAAAATTTAATTTGTATTCTGGTCGGGCGGATGACTCAGGTAGTGCGCATATAGGCACTCAAACAGAATGCCTGAAAGTGGCCTGGGATGAATTGTCTTGATGTATAATTAGATCAGGATATAAATAGCATCCTTGTGGAGAGCTTATTAGCAGTCGAGTGGGTGTCCCGACCTTCAATTAGAGGAACCAAGAGTTTAATTTACACCGGCCACCACCAGAATTGGTTAACGGTGCTGACGCCCGCGTCATAGTTGCAGATTGACGTCGCGCCAATGGACTCATTGAAAAGCATTGACAATCAATTGAGGCCTAACACGAAATCTAGAAGGGTATTAAGGTTCATTGGACAGATCAACAGTGAATTATTCGGAATCAGTTCAAGTGCTCGCAATGTGTTCACGTGGAGGTGTTTTTAAAACATTCCGCGATAACGACATCCAACATGAAAAACATGTTACGAGGTCGAGATAAGATGAAATACTTTGGGAGATACAAATAGTGGTATACTGTTGGCTCTTGTAGGCTGGCAGATATCCTAATTATCAGTACACTGAACCAACAACGCAAAAGCGAGCCCAAATTGATTAATATATTACACAACTCCTTCAAGGTCTCGCGATAATTCACTAATAAACAAATCAATTATTACTTGTTTTAGAACACGCCTTATTTGTAAGTTTAAGCATAGTCAAAGGAAAACAAAGAAGAAAACAAGATTTATTAAAACAGTCACGTCGCATTTTTGGACATGATTAGTTACTGAATAGCCACAGCTACAGCGGCCGGCAGTGGGAACATAAAGAAGACAAATACTTATACAGACACCGGAAAAACGTACGATCAATGTACTGTATGACTATATAATTCAATTATAAATAAAAGCATGACATCAATCCAAAGAAAACAAAACAAACGATAACTTCACACAACCTTCACTAGTTAATAAAAGAGATGTATCATAACAAAAAGAGAAAGAAAAAAGGTAATGTCAAAGAACATAATAAGATATCCGATATTACGCGTCAATATTTTAAGATTGATAACGAAGAGAATAGCGCATGAAACATTCAGTTATCAATTAGAACAATCGGTACAATATGTACCGAAATCGAGAAAATTCACAAAGCTACAAATGGATACCTTGAGCCGCAGACCAGTCAACTCCATATTTTGTGTGTATTGCTGAATAATTTTATTTATTAGTCACATTTTCTAATTTCGTATTGTTGTTATAAATGGGCAAATCAATTTATTATTATATATTATATCATCGGGATAGTGCAAATCCGCGAATATACCATACGTAAAGTCCACATAATTGCAATAAATTAAGTTTTACAGGATAAGGTTAAAACTTAATAAGTTGCATAATTAGCGTGGATTGGCCGCGTAAACTCGAATTGGCTAAAATTGTCAGATACGCGGAATTATACAATGCAATGCTAGTTACGCGGACTTACACTATCCCCGACGATATGCATGATTTCATACAGTAGAACTATTTAGTTGATTACACATTAATCTTGCAGTTTATTTAAATCACTGGCATTATTAATATTTCCATCGATTTGTTTATCAGGTAATAAATAAATATTGGGTACTTACTTATGCAATTGGTGTTTTTATTTTGTCTTAGCAATTTGTCCGTAACTATTAAGTTTCAGAACATTCTTATAAAATAATTGCCTCTTATAAAAATAGGCCATATATTTGAGCTCGTACTATTTAATTTGATAATTTTTTGTAAGTTTAATTGTGTTAAAATTAGACACAAAGACAATTATTTTTAACTGCCTCCCGAATACATCATTTGATTTGCATTAACATAAAAACGATGAATAATTTTTATCAAGCGTGTTCACACACATATTGCTAAAGCTTGTCTAATGATACATGCCAAATATTATTATCTCTGGATTTGTCGTTGTGAAGAAAACTGATAAAATGTTAGTGTGTAAAATGCAGACATTCCCAAAATCTCCATACAAAACACCAATTTCATAGGTAAGGACCTAATAGTAATTTGTCCCCATATATCAGTTAGAGTGCCGTTAGTTTCTAGTTTCTTTATTTCCTATCGCGAGTCGGTAGCCCAACGCTGGCTTTTTGCCATGAACACATTTATTTGCATACGCTTATGGTCAAACCGACTGTTTTCCCAAATGCACTAGTGTAAAAGTTGCAAGACCAGTGTGCACTTAAGCGCGATTTTACTTGAATTGGATATAACGTGTGTGCTCGATCCGAGATGCGCTCATATGGGTGTTACAAGTAATATTGTCATGATGCACATTTATCACAGAGTATGTGAACTGTTGTAGATAAAACACACACATACATACATATAATCACGACTATCCCCTAAGGGTTAGTCAGAGACTAGGCAAAGGCACCGCAAAGCAGTCCACTGCCGAATTCCGCGCTTCACCAAGCAGTGACTGCACTCAGCTTGACAGGTGGTCGGTCAGCCCGTCGCCACTATAAGCTATTGGATGGTTGTGCAGTTATAAGTCCATAAGGACATAAAACGCTTTGGTTAAAGAAAATGAAGTCACGGTGGGTCCCTGGATAAATAATAGACTATTTATTAAGCTCTTGAAATGTTCTTGGGCTTTGGGCTGAAATAACTTTATAACGGTAACTAACGCCCCGGATATTGTACATTTTTATTGTCCAATATCTAAATAATATGTATTTACTTCCATGAAAAAGGCCTGAGCCCACAAAGTCTAAAATGCGTTAATTTATGAGCTTAATTCAGTGTTTTTCAAATGGTACGAAAATTATAATTTTATCATGTAGATATCAAATTAAATCAAATAATAATAAAATAAGTAAATAAATCATATAATTATAATTAAAATGTGTTTTAAATATTAAAGACATCATTTATCGACATAAATAATTACGTCAGTCTCGTGATAACTACGAATTCATTACAAATATTTTGCACTTGATCTAGAACGCAATACAGCTGTTCTTAGCAATGAGCACACTTCGAAAATATTTCACTATGTTTACAATTAATCAATTTTACAATATGGCCAAATTAAAACGAATACCATACAATTACGCATCGAAACTTATTTTCACGGCCATGTGATCAAACATTTAATTATGTGAAATAAGTTCTAAAGCAGGAAATAAATATTTTAAAAGAAAGAATTCGTGACACATATTTGCAAATATTTTGAGGTGTACCTATACGTTCGCTAATTATTTCTGGTGTGGTATGCTTCTAGGTTTTTTCAAGTAGGAATGATTTTTTTTGGTCATTGACTTATTATCGTTACTAGTAACTATAACAACCTCTAAATGATACCATCTCTTCGATGGTTTATCGTTGAGAGAATATTTATCAAAGATTGGTAATAATTTGTTTTTTACTAGTATAAGGATAGAGTCACAAAAACTGCACAAATTAGTACGTATTATAGGCAGAAAGAGGCAACAGATTATTTAAAATAACGCACAGTCCGTCAATCCGCCTTTGCCAAATATTAGGTGCAAAATAAGTGTCTATTTTAACACTAGCACGTTCGGCGACATCGTCTACAACCCTGCGTGTTTTAAAGTCCAATACAAAATAATTTTAGCACATTTATTGAAGCCAAGAGAATAGTACTAGTTCTAGAACGTCGTTTAGTAAATGTGTTTAATGATAAGTAAATGTGTGTAATAAATTCATATGCATATATCGACTCAGAAGTTTTGTAACAGCTCGACGACCACTATCGCAAAATCCGTGACCTGACTTTCGAGTCAGACAGTGTTATCGTCTTCCTGATGGCATTACAGTGATTACAGTAGGTGTTATTGAAAACAAATGAAAAATATATTATTATGAGTACAGTGTAAACAACATTGACGTTTGCTTGGATATCTCAGCGCGATAAGGAAGTTCAAAGGAACAAAACAAACAATATGTAGGTATTTAACCACTAGACGTGACCCCACTAATTGAATTTACGTTATTGGATATATACAAAAGAAAATTCTAATAGTAATACTACAGAATGCGTATTACTACGCATTATGTAGAAGCTTTTCAACGCATAGACTAAGTTAACGAAATAAAGAGAATCATTTGGATTTTATTCACGCCCACACTGCATTTTGGGCGGCAATAAAATAAAAATATCTTTCTCGTTTTGGTGTTTTGTTTACTCCGCCCGTAAGGCGCTCGAAACCATAAAATTTGAATCATTTAGGATCACGTTGCCAAATACATGATTCAATCCCTTCTTGAATAAATAAAATCGAATGGCCTTCTTCGCCTCCGTGGCCTGTTTACTTTATAAATTCTGTTGTAAAAAAGACTACATATTATACATACAATAAATACAGATAACGTATATCTGCGCAATTTTGAAAATATTTTTTTATAATGAAATATAAAAATATACTTTGTTAAATATTCCGTAGATGACTTTCAAAATGAATAAACTACTGAACAGTATCATTAAAACAAAGCTATTAAGTAAGTTATGAAGATCAAACGTGAATTACAAACACGAAAAAAAACGAATGTCTACAAGATAATAAAAAAAAAAACAGATAGCTCACAAGAACTTTGATGTAGTAATGTAATTTCAAAACTAAATATAACTCTAAAACAACAGTTAAAAGGTTTATAACGGAGTTAATATCTATTAGCAAATAATTAAAAATTATGCTCACATAGAATGGTAATAATAACAAAAGATTAAGAAATAAAACTCGCTCATAAACTATTGTTAAGGCGTATCTAATACAGGTTTAGGCGGTACAAAAAAGGTAAACACTTTTTTAAATTCTTAGAATTGTTTTCAACACGGCTCAAATTATTATATAAATCGAACCGTAAGATTTGTGTTTGTCGGTATTATCTCAAACGATAATGTAATCTCACGTTATTTGTATGGCAAATGCGTATTATTCCAATCGGTATCGTTGTTTTCCACAATTCATAATTGTTTACATTGGAAAACAAACATGATATAGCGAAGAAGAAAGTCCTACATTCTCTTAATATTAATTTAATGGACTGAATAAACATGGAACATTTTAATAAAGTATGATTAAAGTACTTATTTTGACTTAAATATCAATGTATTGTTATTTTTATACCATAATCAGGTAATCCTTGATAATGTAAACATTAACACAATAACACAGTGCTATGTACCTTAATGATTGTTGTGTACCTAGTAATTGACATACACAAATTTGGAATGAGGTCTAAAGCACTAAAATGGGGTAAGTATTTACCTAAATTTATGAATGGTGAGGAAAGGGGTAATCGTGACAGTCCGGATTTGTGGAATGGCGCTATCCACATCAAACGTGACGACTTCATTATGCCTCTATTGGAATATTTCTCTAGAAAACTCCAAGCGTTTCCTGACTCGGAATGGTTTCGTGCTGTGATTTGATCTAGCGCGTGCACTTTGGGAGCTCACATTTGCAAATTACCCAACGCTGGATCTCGATTGGAGCGGTTGGCGGCTTGTGACCTCAAGTCTTCGAATTTGCTGAGCGCACGAACTGGCCGCATAATCTGGAGAACACGTGTCTCTGCGGGCTTTCCTTCCGTGTCTATTCTTGGCAGGGAGAGCCCTCCAGGTCAAGCCTGGTTCATGCTGATCACGTACACAATGACGGAATTAACATGCTGTGCCGCTATGTATGAGTTAGTCTCAGCACATACGGTTAAATGACAAACAGTTTCGTGAAAGGTGTTAAGAATTCTACTAGGAGGCAATTGTAATTATGCACCTTTATTGATTTGATTAAATATTGTAATCTGGGGAAAGATACTTCTTTTTTATCTTTTTCAGGCTATATACTAATTTGATAATTCTACCATTCTTATAATGTAAATACCTAACCTCGGAAAACTGTACATGTGTTTGTTTTAGCCGGAAAAGCATATCACTGTTTGCCCATAATACACAAAGCAAGATTAAAAAAGCCACTAAAGAAATTTATGTTTGAACAGATGCGTAAAATGAGGTCAGTGGTGTGAGCTATGGTTTCTACACATCCACTGGGCTAGTAAACATATCTGCGGTGACGTAACGCGGGGCTTACGACATTTACTACAGCTGTAACTCGAATATACATTAGTTTACAAATTTCGAACTCGAATATACATTAATTTACAAAGCTTCAAATCCAGCATCGAGCAAAATCGAGTGCGTCAAGGTAGACCGGTTTTGTAGACTGGCTGGTCACATGACTTGTTTTCTTAATGCTTTGGACATAAAAGTTGCTGTGATACAGGTTCGAGCTGGTTTGAATGGACTAAAGATTTATTAAATATGTACTTGTATAAATAATTAGATGAAGCGCGTAACTGTTAATTATAACTCGTGAAACTACTAAAATTATGAAATATAACGTTCACCTATTTACTATTTCAAATATTTTTCGTCCTCAGCCTATACACATCCCACTGCTGGGCATGAAATTCGTATTTAAAAATGGAAAATTAAAAATAGCTGTCAAATGTTGATTATTGATAAACACTAACAGAAGTTAACAATGTGTTGATAATATTTGTAATTAGATGTTTACATAATTACTTCATAATTCGCAGATAGTGGTTGAAGAGTGAAGGATTTCATTATTTGTACTAGATAAGAGCATAGAAAATAAAATTTGCTATCGGTGGGCAATCAGTATAAGCTTATCAGCTGATTACATCGCGGACATTAATCGGCAATGAACTTATTTTTAAAGACTGAGATTATGAGTGTTGCCAGGAGAGGATAATATATTATTATTATTCACTCCTGGCAACGCAAAAGGGTGCGGCGTCTATCCGCAAGGTTAATTATAGGATTGTTTATACGATACTACACTGCAATGCTATGCCATTATTGCAATCGCGAGCAATCAGCGCTCAAGAACAAAGTTCTGGACAGTTCCGATATCTTGAAGATATCAATTATCATATTAGTTTCACATCAACCGATTAGTTTATAATGAGTCAATCTATAACTATTTTTTACGATTCAGAAATCTTATCAGGATAATTACTATAAAAGCGATCAGTAAGTTTACTAAAAACTTGATACATAAGTAAGGCTCGTGCACTTTATGAATCATTCGTGTTGTCAAATTTACGCTGGCTTTTCTCGGCTGGTTTGCCGCAAAGTTCTGAACGCAATGTTTTTTGCTACTCTGAAAATATTCAGTAACTTTTAACGTTCAACCTGTAGCAGCAACTAAATAGATTCTGGTGTAACAATGTCCACGCATTATAATAATACACTCGGGGGCAGAACGGGACGCGTTTCCTGGCCATTAAAAAGAGGAAGTCGTTAGAGATTCTACTGTGAGTCCGATCTAAATAACGGTGTTACGCAGCCAGCCCATTGCTATTATAAACACGGATTACAATTTTCTCGGGAGATTACGTTCTTATGCAATAGTCTCCATTAAAAGTCACTGTAAGTAGTTCAGGATTTACAATTAGCGTTATGGTTTGAGTCGCCTGAGTGTTTGACGTTACGTGATCAAGCTTAGTTAACTGCTCCCGTTTAACTATATTTACTATTTCGACAGTGTCAGGCCTTGGGTCACCATTTTTGGCACGCGCAGTTATATTCCATTTACTATTAATAACCACCAATGCTACATTGATATTAGAGTTATTTCCGTGCGATGTTGGTCGAGTGTTATCGGCCAATTGGGTTACGGCAGATTGCAAGACGTGAATTTATTTGTAAGATGAAGCATTAGTATAAATGCTGTGTGTCTTGTGAATCCCGCGTATTCAGTGCAAGCGGAACCAACTCGACCAACTAACACGACTTCACAATGATGGGAGACCTACATACACTAATACTGCATTCTATCGCAATGCATTGAATCTCTACAGTAGATAAGGGACATTAGTAACAGCAGACTGGTGAGAAATTTGTTAGTTTATTTTTCCGAGAAAACCTATTTGATAAACAAACAAACAGGTCAATAGAATATACCTATAAGGTAAAACTTACGGTGTCGAGTTGGTGCTTCTAATTGCATTTATTACATACGATTTCCTCCATTCAGGTTTAATTATGATAAATGCCGGCGGCGTTTACAAAGGGGCGATTAGTATACAAGTCACGTACACCGTGACGTCCAATATAGTTAATATAGTAAAGCAAAGTAGAGAATCAGAAATTCTTCGGTTTTCAAGAACGCGGCAAATGTCCTTTACGGACGATCTGGGTTGTTGTTTGTAAATCGGAATGTACTGACAAGACATACCAACAAATTCAAATGCGTGTGCGTTACTAGCTTATGAATCTTAAGATTATTCAGTTAGACACTAGAATATTATGTATTTTGATAAGAAACAAAGATTAGTAAGG
Organism: Parapoynx stratiotata; assembly: GCA_910589355.1. NCBI lineage: Eukaryota > Metazoa > Arthropoda > Insecta > Lepidoptera > Crambidae > Parapoynx > Parapoynx stratiotata. The sequence goes on from OU342458.1 coordinate 3,622,472, forward strand.
ATTAGATAGTTTCTTGCGTATGTAACGTCAAGAATAACAACAGACTTGGTATGTTGTTGTGATAATATCTAGTCTTGATTTAATTTTTGCTTTAACCTATAAGGTGCAACGCAGACGACACTTTTGTGTGATCGAGTCTGCGGCTCCCAAAATGTCTCCATGGCGCGCAAAAGTTCCTCCGCAGATTTTTTTATTTGTTACTGCATGTAGTTAAATAATATGTTCTATTTTCACAGACTAAAAAGTCTGTCACAGATAGTGTGTCGTCTGCGCTGCACCTAAACAAAACCCTTCCAGGATTAATTTTATTCTTGTTTCAAATAAAAATTTAATTCTTGGCTTAATCATAAGGAACTTTATTTACAGAATTAATTTATAATTCAGATTTTTTTATGTACCTTTGTCTTATTTTCACGCTTTTATGTAAGACACCAATATGTGGTTTTCTACGCCTGCTGTGCCCTATATTGTGGTTTTATTTCTTAGCGTGCGTCCGCTTGATAATCTATTGTTAAACTATTAGAAAATTCTTTGCCGTATAATGTTATACAATTTACTTTGAAGAATTATATTGACCAATTGATAATTTGACGATTGATATCTTGTTTATTTTGAACACTGATAAATAAACCAAATGTCAGTGTCGCTTCATCAATTAAGAAAACTAGGTGAAGTTTTATCTGTTGGGCTTGGTTCGTAACTTAAATCAATGAAAGTTGTAAATTTAAATTCATTCTAATAACGACAGCTAATGTATTATCCTTAGTAAATTTTCTTCTGGTTTTATAATCATCCTTACCACCATTCTTTCTGTTTCCTTCTTTCAGAGAAACATGTCCTCTTCCTCCTCTCCTATCACTCGCCATATCACCGCTTACCCTCATCTTATTATCTTCCGCACCATCTATTCATCTTGTCTTTGGTCTTTCTATTACACAATCAACATTCACGGCCATAACTTTCCTTGTAACTTTTATTTTCTTTTTTTTTTAATTCTCCCTATATGCAGGGAAGGCAAGGGGAACTACAGCCCATACAGCCTAGCTTTTATTTTCTTTTTAATTAAACCGAAGTGTCAAAACTCACCATTGCTTGCTCGATCTTATTGTCGATGGCCACCGCGCTGGTGCCCGATGCGCTGCAACAAGGAAACAAATAATATTTTAATTACACAATCCATAATCAAATTATATAATTAGAGACACAGTTGTGATAGTAACCAGTTTTGACAAGCTGCGGTCAACTTTCGTAGATAGGGATTTCAAATATAATTAGAATTAATTGTAAGTGCGTTAATGACATTATATAACTACGATTTCAGACTATGGTAAATCTGATCCGATTTAGTTTCGGTTTGGTTGATCGACTAAGGAGAATTTTAACTGGCGGTAATTTTGTTTGATCAAAGTAACACCAGAAATGGATTTTAAAAATAAATGCATTAGAATGGTCTTTGTCCGTTTAGCGAATGAAAATGGCACGCCAATATAATTTGCTTCGCACTTTTTGACAATTAAATTTGCTAAGCATTAATATTTTTCATGTCAATTTATATGGAAATGAGTTAATGCATGAAAGCACATGTCATATAAAAAGCAGTCATAATTTAATAAGCATAAACTTCCCAATCGTCAAAACCATTTCCGGCGATTTGTAATTCGTTCGACTAATAAATTGTTACGTATAAAAATGTTTCGTTTATCGGAACAACGGAATGCGTGTCTAAACCACACATAGGAATGCGTGAGATCGGCAGTTCTCTTATAGGTAAAATCTGCAAACGGAACGTTGTGTTGATAATTGCAAAAAGTTCGGCTGAAGGCCTAGAAGCAAGGGCCGGTAAAATAAATAAAAAAAAAAATTGCAAAAAGTTCTAAAGTGGTGCAATTAAATAACCATAATAAAGTGTTGGACTGGAAATCTATTGCAAAGAAGCACATAATTATTTATTTACCGTAAAGTATAAGGGTAACCCTATAATTATGTGAGGGCTTCCGTTGCGGTGCGGATGATTACGTTACAGTGAGCGATGTGGATAAATACTACTAAGCCGTTGTTCTATAAACTAGGCAGTTCGGTCAATAACGACAGAATATTAAACAACTATGATGACGCATTATTCTGAAGTCTGAAATCACCCCAAGTAAAGCAAAAATAAGTAACCATTCTGTATCAAACACGTTCAAAAGCGAAAAAAATATGAATTTCTAATCTACTACGTAAATACGTGCACAGCTACATGCAATAAACAGGGATCGAGATTTTTACAGAAAAAGTTCGAAAAATACGATTTGCGTAAAAACCTTGAAAGTGCTGCACAAAATTGTGGAGTCTCGACATGTGACGTCATTGCAGTGGTCACACCATTAAGATCCAATCCGTGGTAAGACGCTCGTATGTAGCACGAAGTGCGGATTCGCGGACGCAGTGCTCTTGACTTTCCCCAGCGTGTCGGATTCCGTCCACCGAGGTGAACAACACGCGGACGGATCTATTCGACCGTAGAAAATAAGCCAGATGCTGAAGATCGATTCATACCGGTCTTATTTACAGCGTTGCTAATGTAATGAATATTCGTTGATTATTCTAGGATTACGTATTATGTTAATTCCATGTTCAGCAATGGTGTTAATATTTAGCAGCAGTTATTTCGTATTAGAAAATAGAAGAAATTGGTACGACGCATTGGTTTTGATGATTTATTCAGAAATAATTATGCTGTATATATTTTGCGCTCTACCTCTGTAGAGCTTGTATCATTTTATGCGTTAAGAACCTTTACAAGACGATTTTTTTACGTGGATGTCTAAGGGAGGAGCATGTCACGCAACGTCTAGCTGATAATACCATAATCAAAGAAAAATTTATTATACAAGTGCGTAAACACATCCATTACCACATCTCGATTTCAGATTTGCATTTAACTATGGCAACAATGTCTATACAAAAGATAAAGATTGACTTTCTTTTCTCAAAGCGGAACTGGAAAAAACAAGTATCTGTGGATGATTACGCAAGTTTAGATGTTGACAAAACTGCAGTCGGCGACAGGGGACACGAAATAGTTGAAACATAAGAAACGAAAACTGACAGCCAGAGAAAGTATAGCGGAGGCGAAGAGATTTTGCGGTTAACTCCACATTAACTGGTGATAATTGAAAGATCAATAGGTTTAAGTGTAATAATTTCATAAATAATCTCTCAAAACAAGATGATACACGAGCATCTGAGTATTGCGCGATTGTTTATGGTGTGCGCGTTTATTTGATCTTCGATGAGATTTTTAAACACTTGTATATGTGGGAGTTCAAGTCAATGTCTTCTCTGTAATGTTTTCGTATCCTTTTAAAAAGAATGATGAACTAAGCGCTTTAAAGAAAGATGTCAAGTTAATACAGACTATAAACAAAAGAGAGATAAGCATTCTGCCATTACGCACGTGCGTGGTTGCGTCAATCTTTTTAAATAAGCCCCCAGAACAAAGAAAAACACTTCCAGCTTTAGAAAATGTTTAAAGCGCATACAAAAAGAACAGACGCTATTGTATTGGGTTTTTATTCTCGACCCGTCATTATTTGTGTCCGAAAAGCATCTGCCGAATACGAGCAGCAACTTGCAATGAGGAAATTCCAAACTGGTTATGTAGCAAAAAGAGTTATGAACACAGTGACAGGATTTTATTTTGGAAGTATGCGATGAAGCTGAGATCAGAGCGGATTTGATCTTAAATACGTAGTAAATCCGTTGCACAACCATGCTGATAAAGATAAGGCAGACAAATGTTACAATTCTACAATCACAATATTTTATACCCGTGTATGCAAATTTGAAAATGCCTACAAAGGGCTTTGTGAATCACGTTTTTCAATTGCGTAGTAATTGTAATACAATACTGACTAGAAGACAACAGTCGCAGTGAAATTGTGCGACTTGCATGAAAAATTAATGCATTAGTCATGCCCTGAAACGAAATACTGAAATGCCGTCTCATTGTAGCAGAAGCAAAGTGAACCAACCAAGAAATAGATTGCAACGTTCTACGCGGCGCTTGTTGTTGCATCATACAGATTGTCTAACAAGCTAGAATCTATTAAGTTGTTGTTATTGGTGTTGTTGCTAACGATTCAATTAGAGTTGTGATCGCTTAGAGTCAGCGGTGTCTGTGATTGGTAGTATTAGGGATTTAGCGTGCAGTTCGCTTGTTTTGCTGTAGTAAAATGAGCTCGAGCAAGGTCATCGAAGGGAAATCGACTGGTTTATGTCGACATGGCACCATTGGCGTCATTCATAAGCAAACACTTGCGTTCCTTTCAATATGAGTACGATGCATTGGAGATTTTCTTGTAAGTCTCTAAATTATGAATTGTTTGTATTGAAGCTTAAAGTTTGTTTTGGGAAATGTTAAGTACTTGAAATCAAGTATAAAGTCACATGAAATTAACTTTATGGTTGGCTTCACGTGTCGGTCGTTAAGCGGTAACCAACGCAGTTAGAGACGAACAATAAAATGAATTGGACACAAAGGACATTAGTAGGACAGTGAGTGTATGGTATGGAAGCAGTGGTTGTCACGCGAAACCACCACACAGTGTTTTCTATAGGATTTCATGATGACTTCATTAAGACAAAACGAAACATCATTAATTTTTTGGATAGCATTACTTATGAAAGCCCCATAGTTATAACAAGAATACATTTGTAAAATTCTTCATCTTATTTATCGTCAAGATACTCGATACAACTTTTTGTATATTTAGACAATTGAAAACATTCCAGAATATTATTGTACTCATGTTCATTTTTGATGAAGTAAAACTTATTTAATTGATTTTCTTGAATACTACAAGGTAATAATAGTGTTATCCAACCAACCAAAACTTAACTGCGGACTATAAACATTAAACAATAACTTTAGGAGTTGAAGGTTTATAGAATGGGCCGTCAATGTCAGAACCGTTTTCAAGGTTGGTATTGATTAAAATATAGTAGACACGAGGTTAGTAAAAAAGCATATGTTGTTTAGTGCATCGGATCGATACAGAAGTCTGACGATAGAGACATCTATGTTCAATAGGCGGCGTTGACGTCAGCCAATCGCAGCGGCTTGTCTGGCTGCAGCCGGCCACGTTGTTGAACCTTCACCGACTTACCGGCTCAGTAATTAGCTGACAACTATGAGAACCTTCACACAAGCCGCAGACACCACCCTAGCGAGGTCAATATTCTACGGTAGTCTCTGCAATGCACCGAATCGACAATAACTGGAGTAACAGTACTTACACAGGATAGAAGTAGTCTATGTATTTGACGACCACTTCCCTGAGCAGATCTTGCTTGTTCATGATGGATGAGTAGCTTGCACTTATAAGTTTCGTTTGCATGTTTCTCACTTATGGACTTCACGGAATAGAATTTCAAGGGTCGCAGTGGGTTTTGAGCAACCGATATTACGATGAGGATGAATAGACGTTTGTTGTGCGTGATTGAGAAATAAAAAGAGTTAAAAAAAAAGATTGTTATGGGCACGCGGGCAACCGTACCGACGCGTTGCGGCAAACTGGGACCGGGGCCGGTCGCAGCGCGGCGCGGGGGGCGCCGGAGTAAGTGGCGCGCGCACGAATCTGCCTACTACGGGCTACGATGGCGCTTCGAAACACCTAGGCAACGCATTTACGACACACCCGTTGTTCTTTAAAACCAAAATTAATCTAAGAGTGGCGCCGCCACAGCTTCAGTCAGCCCGTTAAGCGATACGCTCGTTTAGGTTCAAGGTTGTCTAGATTCGATCCAAGTTTTTGCAGGTGTCCGAATAATAATAAATGGCTAAATTTGACCATGCCATTTAAACGTAAGGACGACGATTTTGACTAATAATATAAATAGAATGTAATTAACAGTAAAATATAAAGTTACTAAAGATTTTAATTGATATTAGACTTAGATTCTGGTCAAACGACCACAATAAAAAGAAATGAGTGTGCAGGCTACACATTATATCAAGATGGCTAGACTAGTGTCATCAAGTAATTGTCAGAGTCATTACTGCGGTAGGTTCCGCGTATTGTTCTGCAAGGACAAGTTTAACAAAGCAAAAGGGTTAGGAAAAGAAAGTACCATTGAGATAGACAATACTTGAATGTTTCACAATAAAGAAACGTAAAATTATAAAAGCAATCCATTTTATGAAATCACAACTTAAAGCGAAGTACTTTAAGATAACAACATAGAATAACATCGACAATATATCTCAGCTTGAGTCATTTGCATGGAACTAAGGTCAAAACATCAGCTTGACGACTTGGCGCCGATTCAAATCCAATAACAAACAGAAGTTTGTAAAGTTCCTGTTTGGTTTTTTTATACCATCAAAATTTGCCATACAAAACTTGTATGCAAACATTACTAAACTAACGTAATAGAGTAATAAAACGTGTAAGCTGGTAGAGTTACGATATGATGTATGATATTGTATGTTATTGTTTTAATGATGCAAATTCAGTAGATTACATAAATGCTCACTTAAATACGACACTCATTAACCTTGACGCATTCAATAAAAACAGAATAACACAGAGAATTGTAACTACGAAAATGACCATGGCTACATGATGAATGTACACGGCAATGATCGGACCATTCGATGAACACATGTATGTTTGACTTTCTCCATTCATCTTGAGCAAGTTTACGTGACATTGATTATGAATTAAATATTGATTTAGTTAGGTATAACTTGTAACGACGTGAAGTAAATTAAAGGACACCACAAATAATAATACATATGTTTATAATGCGAGTAAATTTACATTAATTACAATCTGAATGTTTATTCACTATCTTAGTAGCATGATAATGGACATACTGAAGCCATTGTGCAAGCAGGAAAATTCCACAGGTATGTAGCAAATTAACATTATTGATAATGCATTGTGAATTACATTGATATTTAAAAAACAAGGTATAAATATGAAAGTATAAGCCTCAAATTTGTGAAGCTCGGAGAATTGCAAGTGGTGTAAGTGATTAAAATTTAGAAACGAGCAGTTCTTAGGATGTGTGTGAGTGACCAAATCCCATTCAATCCACACTGTTCATGCATTTAAATCACCAAGATTACATTGCGTTTTATAACTTGACATAAAGGCTGAACCCATCATCACGTCTAGAATCTCTATAAGTGTTAGCCTATGACCGGTTGATGTAAAAAGCAAAAACTTTTAAGCAACATCAGTTCAAGAAGTGTTTTTGTAATCAACGATTATAAGTGCAATTGCGATTGAATTATCTCTGTTATTGTTCATCATACCCAAGGCCATTTACATCAAGCTACTAGGTTCTATATGTATGTATAGTCATAATAATTACATGAAACAATCAACTATCATATAACAATAACACAATCATAATTATGCTTAACGAAATGATAACGACAAATTTATTAGCTACAAGTGTTCATGCATGTGGATGACATCTTTCTACAACCTAGACTGGTGGTGTGTTAGTTAGTTTCCTTTTGTCGAACCAGTTCCCTTCTATCGATTCCAGGTTTTCAATTAGTTTTTTTGAGACCACCACCATCATATCGGTGGTGGTTTGATCAGGAGAAAAAATGCATCTGGCGCCATTAAAACATACAAAAATGATCAGCAACTTAGGCCGATGAATAGGTTAGAATTCAAACCGGGTGTTTTATTGATGATCTTTGCACGTGTACATCCAATCGAGTGATGAGCTCGAGTGATGAGAGTGATCGAGTCGATCGATCATCCAATCGAGTGATGAGAGTGAGGAGCTCGGTGGCGTAGTGGTCAGTGCGCTCTGGCTTCGATCGAAAACAAACCTACCCTCGCCATGATCTGGCCGTGGATGGGTGACCAAGACTTTGTGATCTCGAGCTTCTCCTTCGGAAGGCACGTTAAGCCGTTGGTCCCGGTCGCATTTGTGACCGTTTCTACCCACCAACCCGCATTGGGCCAGCGTGGTGGTGTTACGGCATATACTCCTCATGTGTTTCTCCATGAGGAAGACCTGTCCCAGCAGTGGACGTATAGGCTGATGACGACGATCCAATCGAGTGCAACCGTACTGTTGATCAGAGTAGGTTATTACTGGCAAACGTGTATTTCTAGTTTTCAATTAATTTTTAAAGCGACTTCTAGTTTCAATATTATAAATTTTCAGAGCTTTCTTAACAAAGTCTCCTTATGCGAGTCTTGACAAACGTTTTTGAAATTCATGGCATGCTCATAGATGCATCTATCTGAATATACATATTATTTTTTAATTTTCAGTATGTTTCCCCCATTTCAATGATAAATTTTTTAAAGTGACTGGATCCCGGTTTGCTTCTTTATTGTCTTAATAGGAGCTAAAGAGGACAATTGGTACTTCCGTTAACTGGCAGCTATCTCTACCTAATACGATTATTGGTAGAGCTTCAAAATGCTTTATATAACATAGTTTATCCTTATAACCCCCTATATTGATTTTAAAATCTTGATAAGATTTGTACTTTGTTTATTGTGTACGTTACTATGCGTGCTAATTACCTATTACTGGTTTTAATCATCATCGACACAGTATGTTTAAATGTATTTAACAAATTATTATTATGTAAACACACACTACTAATGCAAGGAGCAAGTACAATCTATGTATACATACATTCAATATTGAATGTACATTGTATATACATTAAGCTAGACACATTGGCTTTTTATTAATAAGTAATAGCGCGGCGAAGAATCGATATAGTCAAGGTTACAGTATCGAAATAAATGAATACCCATTGAAATCAGGTCTTTCAAACAAAAGCATATTCAGTTTATTCTTTTATATTAGAAGGTCAATTGCCAGTGGTTAACAATCATTGAAATGCTGCGTACAGAATAGATACATTTATCAGATGACAGGCAAAGGATGGTTATGTTTGAAGTAAATACGATTCAAAGTGTCTTAGAAACAACCATATAACTGATAAGAAAACATGATTAACAATAGGTGAGATAAGACGAACATAAAACGATAACTCCAGGCACACGAGATAACAAGAAAGCAAATAAGTGTATTATAAATCGTGCAATAGTGTTGCTAGCATTTGACCACTTGAAGTGTAAACAGAGAACATTTTGAAGTAGTTAACAATGTGATGAGGTGAAGGGTTCATTGTATAACAACTTACGAGCACCACGTGTTCCTGCGACCCGAAGACGGTCGAGATTGTTCGGTAGCTGTCGTAGTTTTCGGTTGAGCTTCCTGGCTCAGGCTTAACTGGAGGGCAGGTATAGATTTGCGTCGTTTGGCGGCAAGGGCACGAGTTGCCAAATCGGTGTCATGGGTCTGCTCGGGGGATAATGCGTGGGAGCAGGTCTTCATGTGCGCCTGCGCGATGGCCACCTGCAGGAGCTTGGAGGAGAGGCTGCGCCGCCCGAGGGCGTCGCAAGTCGCGCACCGTCCTTCCTCCATCGGTGTCCTCGTGCGTCCGGCCCGGCCACGCTGCGGACACTGAGCGCGTATTGTTTCCAGCGGACGTGGTAGCGACGACTTAACTGATGTCATCCGACGAGCGATGCACGCGCGTCCGCTCTCGATCAACGCACGAGAATTTCAAGGCGGAGTTCTGGCAGTCGACGAAATCGATCGATATACCGACGAAATAGATTTAATGCGATAATAGGCGCGCGATAAGGTGTACACGCGAATAAGTGTAGTGACCTAGACGGCTAAGCATAGGCATGGCTTCGCAAAGGCCTCGGGTCGGGCGTGCGCGGGCGGCTCGACGCTAGCGACTGTGGTCACCAGGCGCCGCACCCCGCCGCCCGCCGTAACCCGAACATCCACTGAGATATCGATGTTTGCGGTAAACAATATAGAGTACTATAATGCGTGAACATCATGCGACTGACGGGGATGACATCTTGTCTCGGTATATAGAATCTCATCAAGTGCCATTGGTTGGTACATTCCTCTGGAAGCGATCCAGGTTAGTAGTCGTTATAAATTAAAGGCATGGGTAGCACCATCAAATAAATTACTATCACATCACTATTAAATAGGTCATAATAATATTACTCTTAAGATAGCAATGAGACAAAAATAAAAAAAAATATCCACCTACCTATTTTCCTTAGGTTTGTTGGTGATTTTAAACAGAATGTCGCATAAAATTATTATTTAGTTCAAATCGTCTGGGATTGCCCCAGAAACGTTACTTTTAGATAGAAGAAAAATAGATCACGAATATTTTACCTCAAATACTACTTATTATAACCCTTATTATTATTAATATATGACAGAAAAGAAGTAAAAACGTACTTGCTCCATTTTATTGGAACTAGGGCAAGTTGCGACTTGCGACTTTGATGTTGGTACTAGAAGGCTATATATAAGGTAGCTAGAGCGGGGTGGGGAATGATTATGTAGTGTTTACTGCGAAAGACCTGAGGTATATTTAGTTATACTACTTCTAAAATAAATATTATAAAAATAATTAAATAAGTGTTGCTTATAAGGATCAGAAAACGCTATCTTTATCTTTGGGACTATATCTTTGTTATATATAGAGATTGATATATTTTAAATGAAAAAGTTATTGTTATTCGTTACCTAAGAAACAAGAACATTATTGATAACAAATTGTCGATTTAATCTATCGCGTTTTTTCATCCTTACAAGCAGCACATAAAGTAAACAAAAGAAAAGCTTCTGTAATCTCCTGTTAACGTTCCCATAAATAGAAATGGCCAAAACCAGCCGGTACGGTGGTGCTGCAAGGCAAAAGTTACATCGTAGTTCAATAGATATTGTATTGAATTTGTGCCGCATTGGCTCGTAGGTTTTTTTTGTTACGTTGGTGTAGCACACTGGTAGAGGATTTTCTGTGCCTTATACTACAGTTACAAGAAAGAAAACTTATTACTGAATTTTTTATGGACTTGGACGACGTTTCAAAGCTATCTTCTGACACAGTTTAATATTGTGAACGGGCCCTTCTTCGTAAATTCTGGCTCGATGTTCCCTATAATTCTCCAACGTCACCGATCACATTCCGCTAATTTTGATCGTCACTCAAGAATTTCAGGAAGCGACGTCGATAATCAAACTAGATGTCACAGCGATCAGTTCTAGAGAGGTAGCTGAGGATCAACACGCTCCGCCTGCCAAATGACGATCGATCGTTTCGACATGTACACTGTAAATAAACCGAAATATTGGCGTCGTTACACTTTGTATGGGATAGATAAACAAATTAACGGCTTGTACTTATGAATTTTGAGTACCTACGTGTTCAAATAACACTGTATGTTTCTATGTTGGAATATCGGTTCAGTGATCATGATATACAATAACGAATACTACTCGTATTAGTCTAATTTTATGTAGAGTATTGGTTTTGGTACAAAAGTAAATAAGACAGCAACTAATACCTATGTAAACATTGATATCAGCCAACTAATCTATCAAGTTTGAAGTTAAATAATTCACTGCACTAAATACCTAACGAAAGTACGCGCTCGAACAAACACTGGAAGTATTATGAAGAAATTGAAGAAGAATGATTATAATTTCTTAGATGAACACCAAATTAAATTCAGTTTATACAACTATCAAATAATGTATTGGAGCAGCTTAATTGCTTTTATCATGATGAGGTTTCAAAGACTATTACCATATTAGTTAGCAAATAACAAAAGAAGCTGTTACTTACAAGCATCCGTCAGGAAAAGTAGGTTGCAAAGAGGAATAAAGACCCAGAAATTACGTCAGACGACGATATGAAATAAATCAGCGTTGTTCAAAGCTGCATTTCTGCTGAGTCAGACCCGAAGCCCTTTCGGTCTTGCGTAACAACACAAGGTCCACGTTATTATCATTATAAACATTTTTAATACTGTCGATATACTACCGTATTGCATAATTTTATTCTTAGTTTTCACGAAGCATTTGCACAATAAATTTTACGTAATTACAATTATGATATTTTATTGCACTTGCATTTATTATGTCTGTTAAGTTGCAGCAACTGCAATGGACACTTTAAATGCGATGTTAACTATGAATGTAATGTAGAAATACATTGCACACAACGTTATACCTACAACCACTGTGGAAACTGATGTAAAAATGACCGACATATCGATTATACTGAAACCTTCGGTGGAATCTAATGTATGCAATGGCTCTTGGACACAGTTACGTCATTAAATTATATTTATTTAATGTCAGTTTTATTAACGACAGGGACATAACATGAAGAAAATTACATGAAATTGAGCCAATGCAGCTTCAATTTAACTGGATGATCTTAAGTTTATTAAAGAAAAGAAACTTTTCATCAAATAGAGGATAAGAATGTGGATGTAGTAATCAAACGTTTTGACATAAAGCATAATAAATAATAATCGAAATCCTACAAATATGAACTTCTGTATGTTTTGAAAGCACAAATGTTGTGTCAAGCATATTTTGTCATACAAATTATCAGCGATTATAATAATATCTAACAATTACATTATGCATTACGTTATTTTATTTAAAATTTAGTATAATATCGAAACGACCTTGGAATATAATATTGTAGCTCTAGCTCGTAATATTATTATGCAAGATAAAATTAATTACAAGTTTAAATATAGCATGGTTGTTACTCATGTGGGTTAAGCTGATGCGAGATACAAAGACGCACGCAAATCTTAGTAATTGCAGTTCATCGCAAACAAGAATTGTTACTCTCATCTCATATCCTTGACATTCATTTCACGACTGAAGTATTATTATTACCAATATGATGTCTAATAAATTTGTTGCTATTGCATTCAATCGCATTGCATTACAAATTTTACAAAATCAACGAATTGTCAATTTCATAATAAGTGTGTTTTACGAATACGTCTCAATGTTTATATTAGGTACCTATGAAATTGGTGTTTTGTATGGAGATTTTGGGGAATTCTGCATTTTCCATACAAACATTTTATCAGTTTTCTGCACAACGACAAATCCAGAGATAATAATATTTGGCATACATTATTAGACAAGCTTTATTAATATGTGTAATATCACACTGTATAAAAATTATTTATCGTTTTTAAGTGAATGCAAATAAAAGGATGTATTCGGGAGGCACTTAAAAAGAGTTGTCTCCATGTCCAATTTTAACACAATTAAACTTACAACAAATTATCAAAACAAATCAAAAGAGTTCAAAAATATAGTCTATTTTTAGACGAGGTAATTATTTTTTAGGAATACTCTGAATCTTAATAGTTACAGACAAAATACTTAGACAGAATAAAAACACCAATTTCATAGGTAAGGACCCAATATAAAATTATTATATTCGACCACCAGCACCAATACTAAGATAAGTTTAAATTCAACATACATGTAATAAAATGTGATGTTTTGTTCGAAAAACTAAGGGTCACTTATTTGGTGTTCACTGACCTGTCCAAAACAATGGTCATGTGTCTATGTAGGTTCGCCTTGAGATCTCTGCGCGTGTACTGGGGCTGCAGGGGCGGCGGCGCGGGAGGGGGCAGGGCGCCGGTCGGCGGCCGCTTGCCGATGAGCACCCTCAGCTCGGCCATCAACGTTTGCACCATGCGGACACGACCGGACTTCGCCGCAACACGCACACTTGTGAACACCACTCCTCAATCAACCGGCGCCAACTTGCCAAGAGGCATTGGCGCGGCCGTTGCATCGACACTCGACGTCACTGATGCACGTGATAATACGTGAAACATCGATATTGACACAGGCGTCGTCATCACAGGGCGCGTGTGGGAGCTGCACTGTTCGCGCGTACGACGGGACGCTTTGACCTCGCAGAAGCTTTTTATAAGTGCCCGATGAACGCAAGGTGTTGGCGAACTGTACGAATTTCTTGTTTATATTCAGACTAGAAAACGGATTGCAAGCCGTAGGCGTGATTAGATCAGGTGCGAAACATACCCAACACTTATCACTGCAATGGTATTCATCATGGGCAAGGTCGGATTAGAACCGGTATTTTTTATATTCTGACAAATTCAAAAAACAAGCAGTTAAGGGTAAATAATAGAAATGTAGGTCAGTAGAATTCAACGGGAGAATGGGGTCATGAGATTATTGTTCTGGTTCAGCAAGAGATGAGCGCTAAATGGGTCGCTCTTGAGCTTCCGACTCCGAATTGGTCCAAGGACTGCTGTTGCTAACGATTAATTAGATATGAGTAATAAGTGAGATTTTCTTGAAATGTTGACCTTGAAAGCGTCTTTGTTTTGACTACAAACGAGCGTGCGTATTTTAATTATTCACTTTGATCGTGCACCGTCTAAAACGATTCAAGAAAATGTGAATATAGCATCACCTGCCATCGCGCAGGAAGCTCGCCTGGTCGGGCACGTCGGCTGCGAGCGACCAAAATTACCGCGAACACAAATAATACTGGTTGAAGTGGTTGAACGAAGTAACAAGAACTAAAAACGATTGATGGGCGGAATGACCTATTATAATAGGTACCTACTCGTATTTGTGTGAATTATAATGGTTAAAATTTTTCCTTAAATTACATTATAAATTTTTCTATTTGATACAGAGACAAATTTTTTCAATAGACATACATAAAAAAAATATCTTTTTAAAAGGTTTGCATATCAAAATCTCAGTCACCATAAAGAAGTGATACCTAAAATACCAAATATTATTGAATAACGTTGTGATTATGGATAATACTTTTCTCTTGCAACATATTGCAAGTTAAGAAAAAATAGTATTTTATATTTGGTTCGACCTAAATAATCAAATTATAGATAGGTAAGAATACCAGTAATATGCTTTTTTGTTTCGTTCTTGCGTCGTGTAAATGTAGTGATTTGGCAAACTTTAAAGGAAAATATTTTTTTATGGGTCAAGTTCATTTTATTGACTCAATGTTACTGTCATCTGTGTCCTGTTCACTGTTCAGGTCATTTATTAGTAGTAGTAAAGAAAGGCTGTACTTCAAAGTTAACGGCATTATGGACTACGCTACGTACGCATCAGTTTTTGAATACATAAGAGTCATAGATAGTATACGTTATGCATGCATGCATGTAAAATAAATGAATAATTATGCAGTTCGACACACAAGACTTAAGCGATGAATGTGCAGTCGAGATTTCTTGTAACAGTGCACTTTCTCCACAAGCAGACGCATCAGGTTAGATAAAGAGATATTCGTAATCTAACTCCAGCTAATCGGTTGAAGGAAAACATTAGTTTTATAGCACTCAGAGTTTAACTATTAAGTGCTGTTATTTTCCGTTTTAGTTTTATGTCAAAACATAATCGCGATTGTCTTTTCTGGAATTAAAATTATACAAGTCTTAGTTATGTCTGCTGTTGCAAAGTCATATTTAAAGTCAGAATTTCAACTCGGTCAATTTGTTTACCTTAAAAAGGTGGAATTGAAACTGAGTATGGCATGAGTTGGCTAGCTCGAACGGGGATGATATTACTTACTGGAGATCGTCGACCGACGAAAATTAATAGACCTGTTATGTTTTGTAGAGTGATGGCGGTGATTGGCGGCTCAGATTATCTCTGTCCAAGCTATCTTTATATGTATATGCTTTTCTTGAAGGGCTTGGAAACTCTTACTAGTTATCCATTACATTGCAATTGTCCATGCAAGTGCGACCTTCCCTTTTTCCATTCCAATACTACATTTTCAATTGTATTCCGTTCATAGCTACACAAGTGTAATACTTCAAGGGGTTTGTTGTCCATTGTCAGCAGACCAACAGTTGTTGACCCGTTTGTTTATCGTGCGAGGTTGTAAAACTACAATGAGATTAAAAGTGCTATACACTGAATGTATTTCAATCATTATAACTGAAGGAATAATGCCAGCTTATTGAAAGTCAACGGAAGATTATTGGTTAACAATAGTAAATAGCGTAAAGATTATAGGAATCAATAATGCATCAAATCAATAATTATAATTGTAAATCCGCATTAGTGCATCAAGTATCATTATCATGCACAATTTATTAGATAGTGGAGAAATGAAAATCAATAACATGATTGTGAAATAGCAAATACATAAAGAGAATAAATGCTCATAATATATGCATAGTATAGTATACTAGTAACGAATACGTTTCGGTAAACACTTTTCGTACACAATGCTTAAACCAACGAATAAAAGGAGAACGAAAAAAACAACACACCCATTCATAAATAAAAAAAGCTATCCGACTGACGCGGAAGCGTGACCTAGTTTAGTTAATAAAGGGATTTTTCACATAAAAAAGTCTTACTCACAGATGGTTTATCAGATAGGTCTCCAGGGCACCTGTTAGGTAATTTTAAATTTGGATTTAAGTAACAAGTTTATATAGTTTTCGCGAATTGTTTCATCGACAGAGAGCGTCCTCCGCTCGCGATGGTAGTGAACACACTGAGAGTACTTATTGTTAGTGAATGTAGTGAGTATGCGCGCGTCCCTATTCCCGACGTCCTTGCGTGAAAGGGGCGGTTAGGAGGGTGGCGCCATGGAAGCACGTCAAAGCGACGCGTCAATCAATATGCGAGATGAGATCCCTAGCTAATCGCTCCTCTATGATGTGTGATCTCTCCTTCGCGACAGACAAACTTTTTACAAGGTTCATCGTACGAGAGATGCTAATGACTGCGGTCTTACCCGCGGGGCTGATAAAAGTGCAACAAGTCTCCGAACGACACAGGCAACAAGTATTAACTATTAATACTTAGAATCATCTAAATAGTAGTGAGTGATACAAAAAATATTTATATAATAATGAATAACAACAAAACATTACTATTATAAAAAAACAAAACAGCTGCGCGCGTGTTACTGGGTAATTAGCTGACCCTACTGTTATTGTTATTATAAGTATGTAATAAACCTCTGATTCAATTATACTCGTTAATGAACACAATAATATATTTTTTTAGAATTCGAATGGAATCTAGGTAGAATATTATTTTTTATGTACATAAGTAAATGAATTTAATTACGAACATTGATATTAAGATTTATAACTATATCTCTTTTAACTACATTATCTTTGAAAATTGAGAATCTTCAATGTTTAGTTAGTGAAACAGCACACCATTACATTAGTTACGAATTAAATGACGCGTTGCTATAACAACAAATCGTTATAATCACGCATGGAAAATGCTTAAATTGCAGTTCTTATTGTGACAGTTGCGTATCGGGGTGAAGGAAATTATCTGTTTCAAAAACCTGTACATTATGGAATCTAATGATACTAATAAAATGATATAACGCACACTCGACGAACAAAATCTAAATAAAGTTCTATTTAGCTGATTATGCAAGCGATTGTGTTACGTGGTGGTGTGTAAGTTGGGTAGAAACACGCACTATCTCCAATCATATCAAAACGCATCGTTGCGCGAACCCACACCGACAGGTGATCGACAGAACTGATGTTGAAACGTTCAATTAGCTGCAGATTATCATTGGCGTATACTGAATATTCACATAAGACAGTCCATCAATTACATTCGGGAAGTATATCCTGTTAGAACTTGCAAAATCAAACTTTCGAATCATTTTGAATTTGTCATTCAACACAATAAATACAGGTTTTATATAATAAATAAACAAAGAAGTTCCCATGACGACAAAACAGTTCTTACATAAAAATATATTTTGATTGCAATAAGATATGCATGAAACTGTCATTCGTAAAACTGGACTTTACGTCCACAAGGAGATTAGACCGAAGATAAAAGTGCTAAAGATTGTCAACGCAGTCGTAATTCGTTACATACACACAACCCCAAAAACACTAGATAACAAAACCGTAGTCAATACCCATAGAAACCATAGTCTAAAAGACTTCAATCAGGGACAATTTTTTTTTAAATTGCAGAAGGGAAAGGTTGAAATCGAATAAGATTAGCCTATAGCCATTTGCGTGAAATGAAATAAACAAGAGGAATTAGCTGCGGCCGATAGCCTGAGCAGAGCTGACCGCAAGGGAACGGGCCAGGCACCACAGACTTTCCCTTTTCTTCTTGTGAAAGTGATGATGCCCAGTAACAAAGCAACAACTTGCATTTGTAATTAAATGACAAATCGTCCGTGAACTGCAGAAACGTCGGCAACTTTGAAGACTTGTGATTTTAGACACATTCCTGTTAGGAACATGACAATTTTGTTTCGAACGTACTATTGCTAAATATTGCTACTTGCACTCTAAAAGTAGGTACTAGTTGGCAACAGAAACAACCCCTCAGGCAGGTTTTGCGTATCTAAACCAGCTTGAAATTGAAGTCAAATTATGCAAGATCATAGATGACTATCTCCGATTTAAATACGGAGATAAATAAACAACCTTTATGATATTATATAAGTAATATATTAATAATGTATCGAAATATACAAGGACTCAATATACCTAAATTGCGTTTTTTGGTTAATATAAAATTATTTCAAAATCAAACATAAATTTTACAGCAGTAAGTAGATAAACAGTACACGTCCAATAAAAATGTATGACGCCAGCAATGCAGTGAGTGAATTTGTAACTATGATATACACTAAACTCAGAAGAGTAGCATGAAAGAGTAAGTTTTGAATGCAAAGGAATAATATATAAAATAGATAAACAATAATGTGTTATAGAATTAACCAAAACCAACAACATTCTTAGACTTCTAACAATTTAAAAAAATAATGAAAATCGGCTCTTTCAAGAGTCATGTACTTTTAACAATGACTTACACTGAAAAAAAATAAAAAAAAATTAAAGATATTTATTGTTGTATAAAATCTATAAAGCAAACTTCAAATAACGTAATAACTTGAAATAAATCATTAAAAAGCAAGAATTTTTGCGAAGTATCTAAGTCTCTCTCCCTTCCCTCATTACACTGCAGCCCGGCTCTTTCATGTCATAACATATTCTTCAAAGAAATATTATATTAAAAATGAGTACTAAATTAAAGCTGTGCCTGCAATATATTTATGTTTTAGGAAGGCCTAATATATACATAAAATTATAGTATAATCTAATTGCTTTTAGTATTTTATCTGTAGATGACAAGAAACAAATCACTCGTCAGCTCAGCATCCACTTCTTTTATTCTAATATCATTCTTCAAGCATTCAATCCATCGCTTCAAATCAATAACAAGCTCAAAATGTTACTTTCTAGGGACGAAATCTACAATGCGTTGCACTGACGCCATTAATTGTCAGTGAGCTGTCTAATGTCTGTGGGTGACATATGGCCAATGATGCTATATAAAAGTTATATTTCTACCAACAATCGTTAGAAAACTTCTGAGTACATGAAAGTGGATCTTTCAAAACCTGGCTCTTTCATGCCACTCTTCCCCTAATAGATTTGCTATTATGACAAATATTTTATCTAAATGACTGTCTTTTTTAATGGCAAGCTAACGGATAGAGTTAACGTTTGTGCTTTTATTTTGCGGTGAGTCATATCAAGCAGTATATCAAATGGGCAGGGCTTATCTCGCTAACGCCAAGGACCACAACAGCTGAGCACGAAAACACAACAAAGCTTACTTTCTAAACGAAGACTTTCTCTTAACGAACTTTGGTTCGCGTAACGCTACGCCCTTTATTGTTGCAATTTGCCATTAATTAATATTAGATTTTGCATGGATATACTTGTGAATACGGCTGGTTTCCGTTCTCTTAAGCGATGCTTTGCTAGATCTTTAAAACCGCTTCAAACGATGGAAGTTCGATTGCCTGTATAAATAAAGAGTTAAAGTTTGGCATGTTAAATGGGTCTGTAATTCAGTATGTGACATTAGCATGTTTGTTTTCATTAAACTGTGCCCTAAATAAAATATGTAGAAAATTAGATAAGCCTAGACCGCCTGAGGCATATTACGTTTGCGAAATTCTTTTTCCTGTCGTGTTTTGTAATAATAAACAATTAGATCTTTATTAATTAAGTCAACGGTAACTAGGTACAATAAATGCTTTCTGTATTCACGCCTACGATGGCTATATCCTATTTTTGTTTACATTATGATAAAATTACGCGAAAACGTATATTGAAAAGCTCAGATGTATCGTGCACAGTTTGATGTGTGTATATTTATCAGTCTCGGTTCGAATACGATAAAAATTGTAAACATAGGCATGGGTAGAAGTGTTGTTCAAGGTTACACGAACTCGTGTTATATAGACATCGACGAACGCTTAGTATTTGACAGTTGACGCTATCTAACTTATTGAAAGATAGTTTTTAACCATTTTGTATGTTTTTCTATCATATTTTTTGTTTACTCTATAAGGTTACTGTCACTAAATTGTCTAGCTTTATAAAATCACCGCATACCTACATAACTTTGTAAGTTTGTGTAAGAAGATATAAAATTATTTCTTGTATTGACAATTGTCCGATAACGTACCTATCAAAACACTTCGTTTGTTGACAACATTTAAAAAATACACGCAAATAGTATGTAGTGCGCAACATGTAAGATATTTTTCAACTTTGATGGAAAATCAATGTTACCTACTACGGTAGGTAGTAATTCAAGAAAATATTTTAATCTTTGTAAATATACCAATGGAATTTCAATTGCGAAATGCAAGACTGCAATGTTAACATAAAAGTTATATCCAAGTATGTTATATTAAGCTATATTTGCTAATAACGTAGACAGTGTTGAGTATGTTCATATTAAAATTATACCAACCTTGTCTACTTATTAGAATATTATTCATGCCATATCGACATACTAAATATTTAGAAAATAAAACGAGTTGTTGCACCTATAAGCAAGATAACGGATAGTCTGAATGTATAAATGTGTTATAATATTATATACATAAACAACAAAAGAGGCAAACAATTATATTGTGCTGTAGTCGATGGATAGTCCACTCACCTACAACATCAGCCCATTGCCATCACTGTTACAGACAAATACACTCGTAGTAAGTAATCGTAGAAAAAAAACATTATATTCGGGAACTTTATGCGAATTTCAAGCATTTTCTCCGTATAGTATCCTATCTGTGTACAAAAACTAGGTAATCATGTATTTATGTATAGCTCTGCCATATTTGATATGTCAAACGTCGTCGGCTACAGATACAATAAAAGTCAGAAACTCAATAAATAGATACACGAATTGCCAAAGATTTGAAATTATTACGTCGAAATTATAGAAAGAAAATAATGTTAGGTAAAAGTATAATTTACCCACAAAGAAAATAAATTAAGGATTCCTTTGAATTCAAGATGTCTGTGCGTTTTCTAAAATGTACTTCGAATGTCTACGTGATATCTATTCCACGAAGTTGACTTTATAAAGAACATTAAATGTTCCCTCTCTTCATTATCCAGATATCTTCTGGTTCAACAACCATTGTTACCAATTTCTCTTTTGCGAAACTCTGCAATGCGTCGTTGTTCATCACCTATATTGAGCAGCGGTGTGTTGCCAACTCACCCAATGAAGTTTTTAATGAAACAGTAGACTGCGAACAGTGTGGAGTCGTTGAGGCCTAGGTCCGGCTTGATCCTGGGCAGCATGACGACCGGCGAGGCGGCGTCGGCCGGCGGGGCGCGCACGTCCGGCGTGGCCGCGCTCATGGCGGGCGCGCCGCGCGCCGTGCCCGACGCGTGCGGAGCGATGTTGGCGGCGCGCGCTACTCCGGCCTGGTCCGGCGCCCGGCCCGCATAACCCCAGCGCTCCGGCACGCGGCTCCGCTCGCACCGTCGCCGCCGCGCGCCAGCACCACCCGCGTGTTCGCTTGCGCGCCGCGCGCCACACTCCAACTCAGGCTCCGCCGTCGGAACACAAGGCCGGCTATCGATCGCGACGCCGCGTCTGCGCTCTTCGGCCCGCCGAGCTCTGGCGCGACTCGCCGACACTCCGACACACTACACACGGGGCCCGTTCACACGTCCAGCATCAAGAAGCCGAGGTACACCACGAGAAAGAACCACGGGCATACGAGGTACATGCACACGGACATTGTCTTAATGCCTAACAAGCGAAAAATGGTTTAGAGTGGTTCCCGTGGTTGTGTTCAGTGATGAAGCAGTTAGAGCACGGTGTTTATTGCACGTGCAGGTCGAGCGTGCGTCTGGTAGCGCGGCGGCACTCTGACTGGGCGCGCTCGCGCCGCGTGTACGCCGCCCGCCCGATATCCACTCACCGAACTATGTATATTATAACTAGTACGCACAGCCTGCACACCTTGATTTACATACTATGGGAACGATAGCCATAATCATCATCCGTCGCGGAAGTTCCAACCACTTGAGGGATACCGAGCCCAATAAAAATGGAAAAACATCAAGATACAAAAAAATAAGGATTATCTAGATTAGAAGAAAACGTTTTAAAAAAATTTAAGTTGTAAATGAAATTCTAAATCACCACGTTTAAAATGTATGTATTTCATAAAGTTGTAAATCATTTCAATCAACATCAAAAAGTTCTTGATAAGATAACTAAAGCTTTGTAGATAATAGATAACAAACAGAGTGGTTGTAAGTTTTCATAAGTGTTGAAAGTTAAAAAATGTTGAAGTTCTAATTTCTTCAAGTTCCTATATAATAACTTAAACTAAACTAATAAAATCTCAGAAACACCATATAACAATGTATTTGTATGACAATTACAAATACCATAAAAATTAAAATTCGAAACAGTTAACCAGCCAAATGTTCATCCGATGGTTGAAAGAGCTCACATAGAAACCGAACACCCTAAATAGTAGAACCACGGTCAATGTCCGCCTGACGGACGGACGGGCAAGCGCTATGACAAGTGATCGTGAAAAAAGCTCTCCCACCACCATCCGAGTAGCGAAATGACGCAAAATAGTTTTTGCAGCGGCTACAAGTGGCCGGAATTCGCTTAACGAACAACACCTGACCTGCTTAACACAGCACATTTACAAGATTTGGCTGACATCAAAGAAGTATCGAATTTCTTATCGCTGAGCAGAGTGCAACGACCTAAAGAGTAAGAACAGTTCGATGATCTTCTATGGAAAGTTCCATTGTAAAAATTAGTATCACTGACTTTTGTATTACTTCCTTAATTGTAATTTCATGTATAATTGAAGTTACAAAAAAAGTTCTGCAATTAATTACACCGCACGTTGTAAAGTTAACCACCGACTGTCATCGTGGCTCATGATGATCTTTTTGTCGAACGTGAAGGACGACAACAGCTCGTTACATTTCTAAGAAAATGATTCTCGACTTCCCGACATAGTCCTGGTTGATTTCCAAGAAGCTTGCCCGACAGTTATAAATATACAGTAAAATTAGTCACCGCAATTAGGTGCACATCTACCATACTAAAATTTCTTTACCGGTCAAAACAAATAACAATTTCAAAGAACCTTCTCGAATGGTGCACAACGTGTAGTGCAGACTTTATGCTCATCCCAAACGAAAAATAAACTAATAAATAAATATCCTCAGACATTTACACATATCAACTAGTCGCATATTAAGCAACTAAATGCTGCTTGTGTTACGGACACTAGATGACGGAGAAATATATTTAATAGATAAATACATATAATTATTCAGAATATACATAATATCATACATATATAATGAACATCCAAGACTGGAGAACAAATGCTTGAGAATTCATCACCCAAACATTTGCCCCCACCGGGGATCGAACCCAGAACCTCTCGAGATGGCGACGCCTTGAGACCGGCATACAGACCACTCAACCACGGAGGTCGTCATCTTCAAAAACAAGCCATAACTGAAAACACTGATGCTTTATAACTCACAAAAAACAGAAAGTAACATAAATAAGTTCAAAAGATTATAAGCGTGGTTGGGTTTAAACGTTTTCCAAATATACAAAAAATATCTTAAGAATATTTTACACTGGTTCTAACTAATATTATTTGATTACAGGTCATAGTTCATAATTATAATTTAAGACGAGATGACCCTCAATTCACGATAATTTCCTAGAGACTAGAATAAATTATAAATTCAATACAAACAAATGCAATTTGTTGAGTGCAAACAGGAAATAAGAAGAGCCAGGATAAGCTAGGCAATTTGTTAAAACAACAAGTTAATACATAATCATTTCTAAGCCTTGATACAAAGTTAGTCAATGGAACATGCAATGGGAAATAATATGCAAAATTTTCAATTATGTTGTAATTATTCTTCCTTCCACCTAATTACAGACAGATGCCCGCTAAGTGAACTACTGATCATTCTCTGGTAAAACTATGAAAGGAAATATGTTGTTACACAAATCAACTAGTTTTTGTGCAGTTACTTGGATATTTTTTGCTGCATCAGGATATAAGAATAAAGATTTTGAACAATATCCTCGTGGTAAATTTGCAAGTGAAGCGTTCGGGACACTAGAAAATTACAAATTTGTATATTCGCAATCAGTCAGCTGTGGTGTCTTTAACGTTCGCGTGCATTGTCCTATTGATGCAATGTGACCCAGTTGATGTTCTATGAAATATTTATGGTATGTGCTGAACTCGGCATAGGTTTTACAACTCATTTTGCTACTTTTTGATTTTTAACCCTATATATATCGACGATTATGTCTCAATAAAATGTTTTGTTATAACGAAATTGAAAATTATTTTACATAAATAAATTTAATTATTTGATACTTCTATGAATTGTTATTTCAATCTATGATATGATAAGTCATAGAAAGGCAAAAGGGGTGTATTTTTCGCAAAACAATCAAAAGATAATATCTAGAAGAGGTATTATTATCTGTCACATTAATAACGAAAACGGCTTCCTTAACGGCTAATATCTTACTTACTTCATAATGTTAAAGTGGGTGCAACGGGCAAATTGTAACAAGTTACAATCTCAATTCAGAACGTTCAAATCAAATCTGGTGAGCACGGGCTGCCGTATTTACGCAAGTATCGTCGATTTCCCGCTATCGGCAAGCTGCGCACGCGTTGCTTGATCTATGGCGCAAGCTTCCATCATTATTCTCATTACGAGCGAGCGTGTTCTCAATTGCGGCACACCTGTACTTCGCGAAATTGTGACTTGACAATTTTACCACAACTTTGTTAGATATACATAATCATTACCTTACACTACAACACCTACTTTGCGGATAGAAAAGAACAAGCTATTATATTCTTCGGACACATTAAAATTTTAAAAACCAAATGTTGCTAACGATATGATTTCGACACCACATGGGTTATTAATAATATTTGTTATTCAAGACATGGTAAATAGGTAGATTTGCCCATCGTGTGGTTAGGTAGTTGCCTATATTATAAAAATTATAAGAGAAGAAATTTTAATGCTTATAACTAGCCCATTGACCCGTCAAGCTGCGCCTGCATTGTTCATGCTCCACGTAGTGAAGTGGCACGGGGAATGCCTGCGAGAACCTGTCTATCGGTTGTGGGCGCACTTCTCACGCCACTGTTTACTCTGAAGGGACCTCTATATAAAAACAATGAGGTGTGTCGGCGTTCCGCGAACTGTTACGTTTCTGCGAAGAATCTTCGTGCGAAATTCATTAGATTTGACTACTTCGGGAGGCGATTGACCTTGATCTAGATACGTCCTGAATTCTTTAAGAATTATTAGTTTCTTTACAATTTCAGATCTTAATTGACACACTTTATTATGATCCAAATTGTCTTGTCCTTGCGGTATAGAATTCAAGTACAACTATTTGTTTTATTAGATTTGAAAGTCTTCAAGAGAGCTAATAATATTACCGGTTCCGAACATGATATTCTAAAGAGCAACGAAGATGGAAAATTAAGTTTGAAAGTAATTAATCATATCGTTGCACTCTTGCAATCGTCTTAAGATAGAGCGGTCATTAGTTACAATTCGCAACAGTTGCCCGGCTATTTCAAACAAATGACTAAGTTTGACCCTTGTCATAGATTAATGTACTCGATTGGTGTCTCGTTAATTCGTACCTTTGGATATCACATGTCATATTGTATACAGTGAGACGTTGAAACATGTGCCAATATTAGACAACAGAAAGAGCCAAAAGGAAAACAACAAAGATTGTTTCAAATAATTGACACTCGACGCATGAAAAGGAAAACTTAAGTTCCTTGGGGAACAGCCCAGAGGCTAATTACACTGTTAATAGTTAAATTGTTTTCTAGGAATATGAGGATTGTTTTGAGATGCTGGCGCGATAAACTAGTGCCACAATGAGCTTGAGTTGATCAATGACAAATAGGAGGATGTTCACATGAAGGAATATTAAAATGAAAAAAGGAAGTGAAATGAGTTTCAAAGTCAGATTTCGAACTGTTTCCACGAAATCGGAAAGATCTCCGTTTGCTACGGTATGTAATTTGCGACAACCGTGCGACATACTGCGACAAACAAAAGCGAATGTCTTCTGAAATCCGACCAATTAGTACTGCCGTCAGTTTGGCTTTCCATATCACTCTTGTGCTCTTCTTTGATCAGAGCTACGTGCAAAATAAGGACCATTTTCGTCACTAAAATTATACGACAGGTCATTAGCACTGAATTTAAAAATAAAACGACTAGTAAGTCGTCGTCAAAAATAAATAGTGTTGAAATGTGTGTCAACAGCTTTAAAACCCATGAAGTTGAAAACTAAGTGCGACAGGAAGCTGCAATGAAATTAAATGGGTTCGAGAGTCTAATAAACCCCAATTTCGTTAGAATAATCTAATTTCTTGGTTAAAATACAGAAACATTTTCTAGTTACAAAACCACGAGTGATATTAAAACGGGATACTTAGAAACAAAACAAATGCGGTGGAATAACCATAACTAATGTAAACTTTGTACTAAAATAAAGAAATTGAAAGAGTAGAATGCAGCGGTGCAAAAGAACTTGTATGAGTGCAGTCACTGCTTGGTGAAGCGCAGACTATGGCAATGGACTGCTTTTGGGGTGCTTTTGCCTAGTCTCTGACTAACCCTTAGGGGAGTTGTGATTATATTTTTATAGTATTTTTGCGAGTGCATACAGGTAGATAAATAAAGATCTAAAAACTATTGCTTGGCTTCTGTTAGTCTATTATTTGTTTTCTGCAATAATTATGTCTGGAATTTATAGAATGTGCAGACATCGGCATTTTATTACTGTATAGGTAGATACGGATATATCATAAGTATCGATATTTCCGTTTCAATTTGTACATTGTCAGCATTGTGTGTATGTTTATTTACTGTTATTTCTAATGCTATAATACCCTGGAATGCCACCTGCATATGCTTAGTTGCTTCGTGAATAATATTGCAATAAGGAAGAACTAACGGGTGTAGATTGCAGAGCTTTCGATAGTGCACCTACGCATTGGCAACATTGTTTTTATTTATAATTAACCAAAGGTGACAATTCGTATTAAGCGAAATTTTGTATCATGGTAATATAACAAAACTAACATATAGTTTTTACCTTTTCAGTTTTTTTTTAATTTCGTAATCAGCCTATAAACGTCCCACTGCTGGGACAGGCCTTCCTCGTAGAGAAACACATGAGGAGTAAACACATTTTTTTTAATTGTCTGATCCAAATCTTAAGTTACTTAAAATGTCCTTAATAATCAAAAAAATTGATCCTTTCATCTAATATAAAATATTAATTTCCTACTTATCTAACAACAATAATAGCATAACATAGAAATTCCTACAATTCTGATATCAACGATTTGTCGCTAAACACTGAACATTTTAGGGTTATCTACATTCTTAATACTGTTACGTAATGTGACCATTGTCTTTAAAGTTCCGCGTGTTACATAATCGTAACCCACGACCAAAAATCTACATTTGATATGGGCGAATAAGGACCTTTAAATGGAGGGTAAAGGGGTCACAAAAATTACAACTTACAAAGAACACAAATTTAGAAATTATCATACGAAGCGTAAACTACTAATAGCATCTCTGAAAATATTAATAAATGTGTATCATGCATTAAGGTCTTAACGCAATTGAAAAACCTCAAGACCGAAAAGATGAAGTAAAGAAACTTTTAAACATACCTATTGGTCTTTGGGACTAAATATTAATAAAAAATATCTTCCTTTTGTCAAAGGCTTGATCATCTTTTTGCCAAATTCCTTACACTAGGCTTTTTAAAGTTGGTACACTAAAATATCGAAAATCTTCAAGTGTAATTATGTTCATAGATGCAACATATTACAGGAGGCCAATTAACTTCGATCCAGTCCTTTCATTACCATTTTGATTAATTGTTAAAATGTAATCATTTTGACCGCCATTTATCTCAATAACCCTGAATATTGACTATGTTAGTGTCCTGATTACCAGTGACTAGTACCTATTACTTTTACCTGTTGCATTCATTTCAATCAGACCTAGGTCACTGATTACTCTTAAATAAGTCTTAAAGTTCATAATTCATTATTATTTCTAGGGTTAAAAATACTTTGCCAGCTATATAATAATGTGAATAATTTAAACAACAACTGATTGCTTTATCAGCATTCCGTTTGATATTAAAAACAATGACAAAAACCAAGAGTATTCTATGAAATGTCAAAGTGATTGTTGAAGTATGTACAGAACAGCATTCGAATGCAATCTACATTATCTTCAAGGATAGCCATTGGAGGAGAGTGAACTACCAAGATAGACGGTGTTGTGTTTAGGATTAGAACTGTAAACTTTAACGTTTCATCGAGAAATACACAAATTAAAGTGTCTCGTGAGCGGCCATCACGCAGCGCCTGCGCCGCAACCGGCAATTTGGGTTGCAAGCGATCCATTGTAATTACTATTAAATTTGTAGTGCTGGGTATTTCTGTCATGTTGAAAAACTTGGTTGAAACACGTCCAATAGAATATTTTAAGGGGACAGCGATAATGTTAGCTTTAAATATAGTAAACGAGGATGATGATTCAAAAACGAATTAACAATTACAATATAATTTTGAATAACTTGTATGACGTTGTAGTGCAATGCTCTATTTTATAGTATAGATACGTCTTTCAAGAAAAAAGGCGTTTTCCCCAGTATAGCTAAAAAACGAAATAAACATTAGCAACGTATGTTATGTAAACACAGTTCAATGTAACGATAAAAATAAAAATGCAGTTCTTAATGTAAACGACGATAAAGATTCAAAAAAGAGAGTAATCAATCACGCAATCTACATTCAAGAGTACTAATCTTCTCGTGTAATTATAAAGATCCAAACAAAAATCTCATTCGTGAGCCATTTGGCTCGAGTAATTTAAGGCGGTTCAGTTTGAGTAATTTAGCAAATGACGGTGCTGCCAAAAATAACAAAGTAGGTAGTTAAACGAACAATGAAATTAAAGGATGCATGTTAGAAAAAATGAGTATTCAGGCGTAACTATGGTGGAAGCAATAAAACAAAAGCTATATGCCGGTGATCATGGTTGGCAAAACTCAGGACTTATCGCTTCCTGGCCTATTGTAGGTTCATAAAGTTTAAGAATCTGTTATATAAATATTTCCATACACAACAGTGTTTATTGGTTAATAGGCTAGTTGACCTTTTTTATTGGGCCCCAAATGATTAATTACTGATAGCCATCACCATAAAAGAAAATTAAAAAAAAATCTGAAGCCTATAACACAATAAATTTTAAATTATAAATTACGTTTTTACTTAAATGTCAAAAACTGTTCTGATGGTCTATGAATCTGTGCCGTAGCGTCATGATTATTGTAAACAATTCAATACGCATGCGTGACATGACATAGCCGACAGTTATGCGACTGGTTGCGACTGGCGTTTGACGGATTTTGACCAATGTGTAGTAATTGTTTACATAAAGCGTTACTCAACAAATTTCACGAATATGGTGGATAGCGTTTTCGGCTGATGAAAAAAAAACTAAAAATAAAACATATTTCAATTGAATTTCTACAGCAATCCCTTATTTATATTTTAACTTGATATATTCCGGACCCTTGTACTAAATACTATGTGAATGACACATTATTTTCATTACTTTTGATAAGAGTCAACTAGCTTATTGGCACGAAATACTTTGAAGGGTGCTGCAATATTATATTAATGTATAGGTGCTGTAGTGTAAGATGTCTTGAACTGTTGGTTTTGTTTGATATTGTTTACAATGGCTTGTCCTTAGGTGGCTTGCCATTTGAAACTAATCATTTGCACGCCAACATTTTGAAATAGTCAACAATAATAATCATGAATTTGAATCAGTAACAAATAGATAACAATAAAAATAGGATGAAGCAAATAGATTTATTTAGTATCTTAACTATTACCAACCGAACACCCAAGCAAAAAATGCCTAGAATAAAGACTAAAGCACGTAAGTCCAAAACCGCTCTATAATTTGATTCCACGAACATCAGGCAAATTTCGTAGAGCAACCAAGCGTACATACTCGTAATTATTCCTTTAATCTGTATTCAAAAAAATAAGCATCGTCTCAAGACTCTTAAGCAGTAATGTAAAGCTCAGAATAATTTCAATATTTTCTTTATATAGCTCGTTCTCCAAATAATATTTATGGGCATTATGCTAATAATCGGTTTCTGAAACTGCGAGTCAAATCGCTCGTTTATGGGAGCCAGTATGCGTGCCAAATTGCAAAACGACCGGTTCGGTTCTACTATCGATGAGGTTATTCATTAAGCGATTGCCTACTGTACGTAACACGAAATATAGAAAAGAATTAACTAAATCACTAATTCTAATACAACCTTGTAATTTTCTTGGTTTCGAAAGAGTGATGATCGAAATTAGTTAGTATAAAAAAGTAAGTTGTTTACGCTCGTGAAATGCTGCAGGCGATCATTAAAGGAGGGCCTGACATCATCGCCAATGTTAGCGCGGCCATTGTTGTTATGCAGTGCGGCGAAAGGAGCAAGATGGGTTATCGCGGGCCGGCACGAATATTAAAATATTTATTAAAACGCAATAGAACTATAGAACACATTGTGTAAACGTATATAAGTGCGAGGCGGTTTTGAATTTCGAAGGTCAATGCTACGGGCGTCCGATTACATGCAACAATTTGCCGGTTCATTCATTATATCGCGAACTTTACACGCATTGTGTTAAATGAGCCATTCATAGATATATGTCTGGAAAAGTATCTGAATAAGTATCTGCACTAGCTGGTATTTATAAAGAAATTGTTACCTTAAAACAAAACTAGTTCAACCGCATAAGTACCCCAATGAAAGGAAAATTTTAATTAATATCGTGGTAACACGTATATGCAGGTCCAAAGACCCAGTCAGCTAATACTAATCTGAATAAAGATAATAGATTTTATCTCAGTAAAAGCCTAGAACAAAATGAATATTAATAAGCTCGTCTAGTCTCCTAGCAAATATTGGAGGCCCTTAGCATAGAATGGAACAATTTTAATTAATATTTAAAAAGCACAGAGAGCGTGAGGGAGGCTTGATGTGAGTGAGAGGGCCAATTACTGCCGAGGCTTGAGGGACGACCTGAAGCAAGAGTGCTCACTTTATATGCAAATTAACGGTAATGAGCGGAGAGTATGTTCTATGTTTAGTTTAATAACGAGAAAGAAAACAGAGTAAGTAAGATGCGAAAAAAAGGTTTTAACATTAACAAAAATTAAGAATTTCAATATGGCTAACAACTAACAACGAATGGTTTAAAAATGTATAATCATGGTGTGACAGAGAATATACCAATCTAAAAACTTGAAATTCAGGAAAGCTGGTTCAATGTAAGAGCCGTGCTTGAAAGATTATTAACACAAAAAGACCACAAACCGTAGGCTGTAATTTAAAACGCTTCCATCAAGCCGTGACGTCGAATTAAATCCGAAACTTCTCCATGAAAAATTTCATACAAAAACAGACCTGTTTATTCTCTTTCGCTCCTCCGTTGTTGTTCGTATTGTATGCAAAAAACATGCAAAAAATATACAAGATGAATTGAATTGCGCGTCGACGGGTGCGTGAGCGATGAAATGGTCAATTTTCGATGGTGCTTCAAACCACAAAAGCTGTACGATTTCGCTGAGCGACGCACTAAAAGATTGATAAAACGACAAGTGTGTTTGAAAAGGACCGAGTCTTAGGTAAGCTTGGTCGATAAGTAGCGAGAGAGTTCTATTTAAAAGCGGTCAAGAACTTCTACATACGAATATATAAAAGATAAAAAGGTTTTTATTTGAATACGAGAAAAATAAAAAGTAGCTGAGTAAATTCTACAATAATGTTGTTTTGATAAAATATAAATTTTGGACCAAATAAAACTTATAGATATACATATAATCACGACGGGTTAGTCAAAGACTAGACAAAAGGACCGCAAAAGCGCTTCACCAAGCAGTGACTGCACTCAGCGTGACAGGTGGTGAGCGCGTCGCCGCTATAAGCTATTGGATGGTTGTGCGGGTCTAAGTCCATTAGTCAACGATACGATTTATGGACATAATAATATTGAAAGAGTTCGGAGTAATTAACGATTCAGGGAAAGGACCGTTGTTCAGTACCTAACTAATTCTATCTTTCTGTAGTCGGTCCATTATATCTGATATATCTGAGGATCGTGGTCAGAAGTAAAGAAGCATCTGAATCGGATGATTTTCCTCGACCGGTTTCTGTCTAGCGCGTCTCTTACAACCATGTGGAATTTGGAGGACGTCGAGTCTTTCACTTGATCGCTCCATCTCGTTGGTGAACAACCGCGCGATCTTTTGCCTTCGGTGTTCCCAACTACAAATCAGTTCTTCCAAGCTATCGTCGCCTCTTCGTGCGGTGGACAAGCGAGTCTTTACTTGTAGCTGAGTTAGGATTGACACATTGGTGCGTATCGCGATCCAAGGTACTCTTAGCATTCGTCTGCAGCACCACATTTCGAATGCATCAATCCTTTGTCTTTCTCTGGCTAGGATTGTCCACGTTTCTATCGAATTTAAACTTTTTAACGAATTATACTTAGATACTAAAATATCGATATATTGTTCTATACAACCATAAAGCCGTAAAGCGTGCAATATCTCAAACATTAAAGAAAGTTGATATATGACAATCAATACTGTAATAGAGATTATAATTTGGATATTTGGGTTCTCTCTCTTTAACTGTACTATCTTAACAATTTTTTTTATCATTAGTTTTTGTACCGTTGGTAAGTACTTCTCTATATTCAGAGATTATCATAACACAGCCAAGCCGAAAGCGAATGATGTCATTCTTTTTGCTAACACAGTACCAATTGCTAATGCGAGATAAATTGCTTTTTGTTCGTGTTCAACAGATGGTTCATGTATGCTTATGGTACGTATAAATTTAACGAATTATTTACATTTTAAATATTGCTCTTGAAGATTTGTTTTTTACAGCAATGTAAATAATTGTAAAATTAATATTTTATTTATGTTGCAAATTTTATTTAACAATATTCCAGTAGTAATTTTTAAAGAGTCTAATCTACCCGCTGCCGTAGAAACAATACTCAATTCAGCGATTTGATCATTAAGATAATAAAGACCGCCTTTCAGGGACTCTCATATTCATCGAAACCTACTCTTACGCTTTTCTATGGCAAATACAAAATCTAGAGCAATTACAGAGCATCACCTAGCAAAAGACTAGACCTAGCAAAAACTAAGTAGGTATTGAAACATTGTTCATAATGAGATGACGCGACAGGAAGACATCTATCACTCAGCGAAGCCATCATTGACGTTCAGCAGGTCTGACGAATGTTGTGATGCCACGAGCGATTTCTGTTTTAGTAAATGATGCAGGCGTTGATGAAACTACCGTACTGGACAGAAATGAAATAAATATACCTAGAGTACATTTACAGCTAGACGTAACACGATTAATACCAAAATAGTGTTTTTTAGTAAACTACATGTCAATCAAAATGATATATATTGACGTGCAGTAACAAGAAATCGTAAAAATGGACGGTCGTAAAGTTCCTTCGTCTCTTGTTGTTTAGGGGAACCAATAAAAACGATAACAAAATAAACAATAAAAGACCACCGCAATGAGTTACAGCGGACGGCAATCCCCGCGTTGTCCTGCAGCACCTAAATATAAATTATTTATAATAGTCTCATTAGGATTTCTCAACCCTGTCAGTTTTAAGACAATTTTTACGTAACAAATTAACTCTAACGTTTTAAGAAACGTAAACTTAAAGTTAATTCTCTATTTCAACATGATAAACGGGAATGTTATATTCTACAGTTATGCAAGTGTGAGACTGCAAGTATCTCAATCTGACATACAGTTTAAAACTGGTTTGAAATTACAAATATTAAACATTTATTACTTGTACATAAATAATATCACAGTGTAAAGAAAGACACCACTGTGCTAATAGTCTTCGTTTACTAGTTGATAAAGATAAAATCAAAGCGATCCTCAGTTCGCGCTTGGTGGACAATCCCAGGACCGAAGTCCATTTGTAACTCCCTCCACTTCTGGCTTGGCATGATGTTATCGCCAATGAGATGCTAATGTATTACTTGGCACGTTCACCTGTCAAGCGTGGAGCCTATCAGATTACTATATTAATAAAAATGGATAGTGGGCGGCCGACAATTCGAATGAAACTTTCGTAGTTTTCGCTGATTATTTTGCGTCAAGCAACCACCCAAAAATCCATCTGTACCATGAATATAGTTCTGGCAACTAAGCAAATGCCAGAAGTAAACAACGTTCTCTTAGCAGCGTTGATAGACATGCATCAAGAAAAGAAAATGGCAAAAAAAGAAATTTAAATCCGACTCTGCGGCTTTTACGATCAATCGACACGAAGGCAGTACTTCACCTGAAGGCCACAAAGTCGAGCACGGCACAATTGTACTTAGTACTATTGAACTAGCAGCTGTGGAGAAAAATGTGTCCAGTGTCCGTGACCGAGGGTTTTGTTTGCGCCGTAATGGCCGCCCGAAAACACCAGACGGCTTGTCGCCGCCAGTAACGACAGGGACGGATAGACGATGGGGCGACGCGAGTGAGCGAGACCGATATCCATGGCTCTGGCATAAAGACACGAGATGACGTAGCCTGTTTCGGTGTATAGAATATAATGTTTCTTTATGAGCAATTCCATCTATTAGATGATTTGTGGTATAGTCGATGATTGTTATTGGGAATCATTAGGTTGAACATGTCTAGTCTTTGGATACTCACGTATATGATAACGTTACAATATTGGTAACTAAAACTTCACCGGTAAATTAAGCATGAGTAATGTAGTAAAAAGGCATTACTTTACGCCACAATTTTTATTCATTTAAGTTTGCAAGTATCACGAAAAAAATAATCATAAAGTGAAAAATTTCCGCCTTGAAATAGAATGATACGCAAAAGCCCACCACAAAGTAGAATATTGTGCGTAAATTGTGATTACGATTACACTTCATATCTTAAATTCTTCGTAAATATAAATAGCATAAATTTTTCGCGATAGACGGAAGCAAGATAAATAAATAAAAACTATTATAGTACACACACGTGTCTCAAATTTGATTTCTTGCCAGTTTTTTTGGAATTTGATTGACACAAGAATTTTTTAACCTAAGCTATAGCTCCTATATTAAGTATGATTTTATCTTGTGGAAAAGGAAATTTACTCAATAATAGTTTTAAGATGTGTTTTATGAAGTACATCTGATGAGATCGATTGAGTTAACTGTCAGGGTCGACAGGCACAACACAATAAAATGTGTTTGATAGTTCTTGTAGGGATAATACTATAGTAGATATAATCTGTAGTATTATGTACAGAACTCGCGTGCAACGGAATAGCTTAATCGCACGCATTGCATTGGTACTTTGGTACTAATCGGTAGTTGATCACGTCATTGACACAAGAATTTTTTAACCTAAGCTATAGCTCCTATATTAAGTATGATTTTATCTTGTGGAAAAGGAAATTTACTCAATAATAGTTTTAAGATGTGTTTTATGAAGTACATCTGATGAGATCGATTGAGTTAACTGTCAGGGTCGACAGGCACAACACAATAAAATGTGTTTGATAGTTCTTGTAGGGATAATACTATAGTAGATATAATCTGTAGTATTATGTACAGAACTCGCGTGCAACGGAATAGCTTAATCGCACGCATTGCATTGGTACTTTGGTACTAATCGGTAGTTGATCACGTCACTGACAAAGAAGACATATTGGCGACTGTTGAATGCTGATCTCATGTCATCTGGCAGGAAATACTAATCCATTAAGTAATCACATGAGAGTGGCACAAAGTTAGCGATTAATGTATGCATATACAAACTGGTTGCCACAGCATATAAGGAAAATAGCCAGAAGAAGGTTTCGTCATTAAAAAGGTCAATCTATCCGTAGAGATTGGAAATCATGTTTAATTTTAAAAGGAATGTTGTCGTTTCTTCTCAATATTACTACAGTCGTGTTGTTTTGTAAGAAGGTAAATTTGCTCACCTATATTTAACAAGTAAGACCATACGATGCCTACTTTAGAGACAAAATAATAATTATTACATGTATTACAAACTTTATCTTAACGGAAACGAGGATTAGAGGCTGCTTCTATTTTACACAATGAATCATTGTCATTTTAATACTGAATCATGCCTAATACATAATTATTATGTACCTATGACGTGACCTTTGGATCTTTAAAACAATAATTAGTCACATAAATTTTAGATACAACAACACAACGTTAAATTTGTGGCAATGAATTAAATCCGTGAAAAATTATTTTGTCACAGAGGACTCTCAATAATCTTATCAGAAATCAGATCCGGTTTATGTTAAACTAACCAATACATATTCGTAAAATTTCATTTTAAGATAGAATCCGTCAAATGTTCGAGGTTTTGCTTCATCTTTTCAGTAAAGACTGTTGATAATCAATCGATCAACATTGTTTATACGAATGAATGTCCTTGTCATATTGAACTGTCAATTGAATCTCTAGACATATAAAAGATATGGAATAACATTGTCATAGGCAAGATAACTACACCCCCTTCTAAAGGTCATTTTTAGGTAAAAATGAACAATATAAAAACTAAATAGTAAGTACATATTCTTAACAGAGCTTTTTGAAAATCCATTTTATGCATATCAACATTCGACTATTAACAATATTTTATGCAGGGTTTTAATGATATCATACTGAATAATAATTAAAAATAACAATGACATTTTAAGAGTGACATCACGTGTAACTTTGTAGAGTCGCCTCATGTGTAAGTAGTAAGAATAATATAATTAATCATTAATGTTATTTCCTTGATGTGTACAAATAATAAACCACAGCAGAGAAAATAAACAGGAAATTGGATTTACTTCATATGAAATTACTTATGATTGAGTAAAAAATATGTTTAATAGCCCCGACGTTCGTAACAGGGTACGTAATAATGAGACCTTTTGATACAGCAATACGTGTACACAAATGTCATAAAGAAACAAACTGACTATTAGACATTAAGCAACAGTTAATGTATTAACTTGGAAAAGCACAGAAGCCGATATACTCGTTTAAACTATCCAAGAATAATAGGATGGAAAGTCTAATCGGATGTAAAATTAAACCGTAGAATTAAATTAACCGTTTACGCTACACAATATTCTTTTAAATCTTTCAAAGATCGTTGTAACAATAAATTACTTGCAAAACAATCTTCAACCGGTTTAAAGAATGATTCCAACCTACGCACATGTTTTTAGAGCACTTACATAAAGCAGTCTGGTGTTTTATAGTGGCTAAAATAAAAACGGCACCGAATTCATTTGCATGTTAATATATCAAAAAGAGCACACTTATAATATAACAGATATGTGCTGGGAGTATTTTGCGAAGAATTTGGGCCGAACGACAGCCGTCAGGGGTGCTTGCGACATTCTCAACAAGTCAGTCTTCTCGAGGATATAAATCATTGGACCAAGCGCGGGAGTTGCGTAATGCGGCAACATTAGCACAAGCTTAGTTTTAGGAAGTAACATGTTTACTTGTGATTCAGCGTTGACAGTGGTACTTATAGCATTTTCATTTTTTGCAAAGAATACTGTTCGGAAAAAAAAACAATCATAGTTTATTTAAGTTGGATAGCATTAACAAATGTACCTGTTAACAAAGATGCAATATCAAAAACATTATATTGAAGCTGCAATTTGATTTGGCACCAAAATAGTAGTCATTGAGAGACAGTGAGAACGCTCAGCGTTGCCAAAATCGGACTTAATGTGATGTAAGCCTATGACCTAATAATAGTTATTGGGTGAGAAACATATTATATATCGAAATGATATATTGTAATCATTGACAGCAAAGTAAAGGGCTTACTAATAGAAACATAATCGAGGACGTCGACGCAAGTAGCAATATCTAAAAGCGTGGGGTCGATAAGAATCAAGCAAATAACTTGCAAAACATATACACACAGAGTAGATAAATTGGCCAATACATTTATCTTTCACATTGGCGGCGACTGCGCTATTTCGTGAATTCGAGCGTACAATGGATTAGATGTGGGCGCCGTTTTCGCAACCATATTTGGACAATACCAGTGAGAACTAAACAGCCGAAGGTAAAACGTGGGCTATCACTAAAATCTGAGCAGTTTGACGTCATGTCTATGTACTCGAAACATGAGTAATATCTAGATTTTAAACGAACGTGTTCGTGTTCTGGGCTTTGTAAAAAGTTCGGTAGATAATGATAGCGATATACGAGGAAAACCGAAACCGAAATAGGCGAAAAGTTTTACATGAATGAACTTCAAAACGAGCATTCTCCGGGAAATCATTATTTGAATTCTAGGTACCAGGTATTACGCAGAACTTTAAGAAACGTCTTATATATCAAACAACGAAACGCTGAAATTACACTATCGTAGCCATGATAAGAAAATTATTGACGACAGAAAAACGTGAGACGCACAATAAAAAGTTTATTGTTCTATATGTAAAGATAGGTCGTGTGACGTAGAGATAACCCAAATGTTATTTAGATTGAAGTGGTTATTATAACAATAAAAAAATTATATCCGTTAAAGCAACATAATCCATTCTAATTTCTTTACTCTTTCACAAAACAAAGCATTGGCAAGAAGAATTGGTTATTTATCGTGACCAGAAGAATCGTTAAATAATAATAATAAGATCTATTCTCTTTTTTGCATTATACTTTTTATTCATTTGTTGCGGTTAGGTTATAGGTATTATAAAGTTCAAAAGTTTTAAAGTACTTAATACTAAACAAATTGAAGTGGAATAAAAAAAACTGCATTAAATAATATCGTCTAGGATGTCAACTAAATTATCATCTGGAGTGTTACTGTTGCCTCAAGACAAGACACGTGGTATAGATAACCTAGGACCTGTTCGAGCTTTAGAAGACAAGCTACTACATACGGATGAGTTTAAATAATAATTGCAGTACTAATTAACCTTTAACTGCTGAACGTTGAAGCGAGATTATAGGATTTCGAGATATCTATAGACCGATCTAATGTTAAGCATTTATGAGTAAATTATCTTAATAAAATTTCCCAATATAGTAATTATAGTTTATTTCAAATTAAAGTTGAAACTATAAAGAACTGTTCTTTCTGATTGACTAATTATTACATCGAGAATACGAGAATATTATAATTCCCATACATAATGTATTTGATAATGAGTAATGACAGTTTAAATGAACGTGTCTTAGGCAAACGCAAAAAACAAAATTCATTACACTACTAACCTACAAATTACAACGCTTGTATGATCAATAAGTACGTACCTACATAATGCACTGAAAGTCATTATAACCACATATATTACCATTAGGTGACATATTTATCCCTATAAAAATCTAAATAATATTGTATTTTTAGCAAAGATGACGTCACAAAAACCAATTGACTCAAGGTGCAAAAAGTTATTCTTACAACTTTGTATCGAACGAAACGAATTAATATTTACTTAAGATATTTTATAACAAATATCAAACAATTAATCATACATTTCTCATGACGATCATATTACTAGTGTTTACCGAGGTTTGTATGGTAAATATAGATGACCAAATAAGTATCAGGACTGTCACAAACTACTTGTAGAACGAGGGTCTTGACTTGACTAGTGTATTGGCAAGTTCCGTACAGTATTTGATAATATTATAAAATATAGAATGGCACATAAATTTATTTGTTCTAAATATACCTCACAATTGTTTACTTACCTATATTTATTAACTGATAATTACCATTTCATGGATTTCTTAATAATTTATTTTGGCCATCGCATTTGCCGATTGTAGATCAGTCGTCTAGATATTGCTTTAATGGCAGTCTCAATTTACGATATAACATATCATCTAAAATTTATAATGCATTAGAATTCCTATCAAATGTTATGATATTCTTATGTTTTTATTATTTATTACTTGCTGACACAGTTACATAAGTCAATGTCAAAAGGGCATTTTAAAGCGCGATTGTAGTTACTATAATGATTCACGGTAATTAGCACATAATAGCGATATCACATTACCCACTGTAGACGACATTACACCACCACAATAAA
Organism: Parapoynx stratiotata; assembly: GCA_910589355.1. Lineage (NCBI taxonomy): Eukaryota > Metazoa > Arthropoda > Insecta > Lepidoptera > Crambidae > Parapoynx > Parapoynx stratiotata. The sequence continues at coordinate 3,663,000 of OU342458.1, forward strand.
TAAGTTTCGCTGAACAAACGAAATACTGAAACATTGTTTACAAATTATATTCCATAAATATACAAATTCACCTACGCTGCTTTATTTGTGACCATATTTTATTACAATACGCTTGTCTAGATTACCATATAATTTTATGTCCCAGAATGAGTTTCACGGAAAACTTGTGGTCTATGCCAAGAGAAAATGAGTCAAGCCAGGTTGATAAAAATTTAATTATGTGCCAAAACATTATAGTACGGGTTCAGGTGACCATTGGCTGCGGGCCAGGACATGGCGTAAACAATCTATTTCGATCTGAAGTTGTTCGTCGATTCTTGTAAGCGTGGCCACTTCCATCGGCTTCTTGAATGGTCAACGACATAATCAAACACAGATTAGCTACGATAAAAATTCTAAACAGTAAAACAAACATAAACAGCGCTCTCTTGAAAGTACAGTAATTACATGCTTTTTTAAACACTACACTAAGTGACAAATGACTCAACCAAAAACTTATATCATTTGTAATCATTAGTAAAATTCATACGAAACAGTACAATTAGTCGTGGTTGTGATGTAACCGGTGGACAAGAGTCCCTCTCCATGACTAATTCATTAAATAAGTGATGTTGAAGTTGAAGTATTAGCAACAAGTTCGGGCCTGCGGTTGGCTGAGCACACACGATCGCGTCACGGACAAATTCTCGAACAAATATTTGTTCTGACTTATGAGTGATTCGTTGTACATTAAGTAATATATTGCAAGGTTGATGACCGGAATTGTTTGTCAGCGACAAATGGCATTTTTGCATAAGTCAATAACTGAAGAAAGCTACTGGAAATGAAACAATTAGTGCATAATGGCGACGGCGCGGTGATTAGTATTGCAATTTAGAACGACGTCCGCGGGAGCCTTCCATTTAGCTGATGCCTCGAATGATTAATTACCAACTACCAAATACATACCTTCGCCTTTGAAAAGACGTGACCCGTTTAGAAGACATTGCCTTACCTGAAAAAGAAATAGACATTTAGTTTTGGTCCACCCGAAAAATGGCACGTTGACAGGTGGTTTCACCACCTCCAGAAAAGTTTTCCTGATAAATTAATTCCCTAAGAATTCTGTTCCATTTTTAATTTATCTCTTGGATCGTGGCTATCTGGAGGTAGTAAAACCAATTGGTAGTTTATAATTTACTTCAATACTCTTACACATTCATCAGTTCGGAGTTCCGGACTACTATGTGCGAAGTTACTTCAATTACATCGGCAAAAGAAAAAACGCTTGTCATAGCATTAAATAAAATCGCTATTATACTTTTTTCTTTCGCAATAAACAACATTTTTCTTTGTAACTAAATCCATCAATCCTTTAATTTGGCAGCCGTAGACACATGTAGAGCTAAAATTAGCAACTATTTTGTCGAATGCGTACCGAATGGTCACGTTACAAATCCCATGTGCTCGAGCTATTCTCATCCAACAAGGCAAATTAAGGCAGCCGAGAGGAAAATTTCCGCCAGGAAACAAGCATTATAACAAGGTTATTATTATTAACAACAGTAAACACAGCTGATGAGTTTGTAAGACTCAATGGCACATGGACTTTCTGACTCAGATTTTATGACTATGCAAATCTTCGAAATAATCGATTATTTGTATCTGAAGTTTACAAAGAATTTACTGTCTATCATGTAAAGGATATAGTAAGATATGAGTAATCCTAAAAATGTCTTGATAACTAAATCTAAGTTTTATCTACTTTAAACTAAGCTAGTTAGCTCTGGAAACTTCAGATAAGCCAATCATGGACTGTCACAATTGATTTATGTGGAGTGAGTGCCGAGTGGATTAAATAACTAAGCTTCAGGAAAAAATCTTGAGTCTCATAAAGAAGAAATATCAGACAAGTAATATAACTAAAATTTTGTTACTATAACGATTTACTCCTCTCCGCATGTAACTATTCCTTACAATACAACTAAGACTTAAACAGTTTCAGGTTTATAATTTTTTCTACTACGGGAATTGCCATTGTTTTTGTTTTTAGCAATTACATAACGTAATTACAAAAACAACGTGACTGATTCAAGCTGAATATAAAAACTGCATGTCGTCGTTGCGCCTGACAGATTCCATATGTGATATTCACAAGGTTTTGGGAAACAATAAAAAACATGTTATTAAAATAAGGAACAGATATTATATGTTCCTTATTTTAATAACATGTTTTTTATAACAATAACAACAACAGATATTATCTGTTCCTTATTTTAATAACATGTTTTTTATTGTTTCCCAAAACCTTATGAATATCACATATGGAATCTGTCAGGCGCAACGACGATGTGTTCCAATCGTCTTTGCAAAAAATTTTAAACCACCAAACTTTAGAGCAAATAATAACCTTTTATGGCATAACACAATAAACTAGACGAATATTAAAAAGACGTACAGATTGTAGATATGCAAGGTATAAATGTGTTAGTTATAACATTATTTTGAGTTTTTTGAATCTCTTAGGTTTCATGACGAATTCTCCTTTTTGCTTTCAGATATAATACAAAGTTGAACAGCTTGTCTCTAAAATAAGGAATTGAATCAATTATTAAGGAAGTATTATGCATAAAATAGGAAAATACATTATCTATACTTGGGTATTATGAATAAAGTAGACTTTACCAATGAACATGTCTAGATATCTCACTATTATTGAGTCCATCGCTGTGCAATGCAATTATTTGATATCTTTCAGCGATTGATAAATTCCGATGCAACGTAAGAAAATAAAAAAGCATCATTATTTTTATCAAAATACATCAAGTAACTGTCAACAGTTTGGACATCTTGACTTGACGTATTTTTTTTGTTTTTATTTTAAGAAATGGCACTATGCAATAGTTTAAATTGTTTGTTAGAAATAATAACTTAAAACGTTTTTAACAAAGGTCAAATTCAAACATCAATAGTAAATAATAGTTTATAATTGTACCTTTCATTCATAGTTAAAGGGTAATAAGTCCATAAGTCCTTTAGCACTTTTAGGTTGAACCTTATTGGTTTTTTATTTATAAATTAAATTTTGTCAAAAAAACCATTTATTTGGCCCTACGTACAAGAACTTTACAATAACCCACCGGAAACTGCATTAGTGTGTAAAGAAAATCGGACAACCACACCTGCTCTTTAAGTAATTTTGTAGCAAGAAAAATTACACATTATACAATGATATTTGTATTAATTCAAAATGATAATGAGAGAGGTGATATGCAGTTTTTCTAGAATATATCCTAAGAATAAATTGTTAATTCGGTTTTATGCAACAGCTATGAACTGCTAAAATACAAAGATACAATTGTCATTATTAGCTGCACCATTATACAACCAAGCGGACGGCGCATGCGCGATTAGAACTTCACAAATCACGTTTCTAACCATGCGCTGGATACAATCACTGTGTGGAATTACGTTATACATGGAGAATTTGCATATTACTGTGCGACAACGTGCGCCAAATACAGCTTGCTGTTGCTTATTGCACAGTAATGAAGATTTTATGACAAGATGGTAAGGATATCAAAGTCGTTGACTTCTCAACTGTACAAATATTTTGATTTGTCATTATAACTGGAAGCAGCGTCCAATATGTAACGTTAGTTCAAAAGAATTAATTACTGTGTTTCCCCAAGGGAATATATTTTTGTACATCAAATGTGCAGATATACCTTTACTATATTTGCCGCGGTTTCGTGTAAAAACTACCGAGTTTGCATTCACCTTATCAATTATTCAATACACGACAATAGGCCAAACATTTGCTGCGTCTGGTTTGCTTTTTACCCTTGTTGCTGTTTACACAGTGGGAGCTGTTACATAATGCTTAAGTATTTAAATGTAATCTATTGTATTACTAGCTCGTGATAATGTATTACAAATAGTTGTACAAAATGGTACAATAGGAATGGAAATAACACAGTCACTTGTTACACGTGCTTATTGAGCTAATTCAAATTTTGCTCTCAAATAATACATTCAAATCATAGTAAATACTTGTTTTTTTTTCTAGAACCTTACTAGAAGCTAGTTGGTGTAACTACTTGTCTGTACACCTTTTTAGTCTGTGTTGAATTTCGACAAAGTAGGGTAAGAGGTATAAAAATGTTAGTTCCACGTAAAAGGGATAAGAAAGTTAGTTTTCGGTGCTCTTTTTGTTCCTAACTGGCCATTTCTCATTGTCTTTATTAAAATTTTATCAGGAATTGTATTTTTATTGCCTCATTCAAATTAATTTATTTACGAGAATTAGGAGTCAGCTCTATAAGCGCTCTTATTATCAAAGTCCTTATATTTTTAATATTAAACTACAAATTACTAAATATTCTATCATAAGTAAGTTTATATTTATATATTGTCTTTATCAGTTTAAAACCAATTAAGGATACGACACGATTATCATGTCGATAATCGTATCGTTACGTCTCAATAAAAAGCTCCTTTTTACGAATTCAATGGGAGCATACTGGTGGATATAAAGGTATATTTACACTAGTAAAAGTATTAGAATTTTCAATAGGCTTTTGGTAGGCCAGCTCTATCGAAGCTTTGCGACCGCCCCTATTCGGATGCAGGTCGGGCCTAACTGTACCACCCTTGGAAGGCTGTCGGCATTGTGTGCACAGACCGTTACGGCGTCAATCAGATATAAAATGTACTGACATATCCTAACGGTACAAGACGTCTTACGCTTCGACCACAGACGTACATTACAATCATAGAAAGCATAAATCAATCTGCGAACGCTTTTTTTACTTACGATCATGTTGACTAATAATTAATATTTTTATTTACTGCTATTAGAAATCGAAAAAATTAAAAACGCATTTACTTACCTTTGCCATTTTGCAACTGGTTTTATAAATTTTATTTGATTGAAAAATATCTAGGATCTTATTTATATGCAAAAAGTTAAACCAATACATTACTGTGTTAACTATTTTTATGCGTTATTTCTTGAGATACATTGACAGATATTCATTATCTAGTAATAGTAATGGTCTATGGAATAGTAATTTAAAATATCATAGTTTAAAATCGTTTTCACAAGCAATCAATCTCCTTAAAAGGAGCATTATTAGTTTATTACTCATTTTTGTCATTAAGAAATGTTACTTGCAATCTGAAACTGTATGTTAGGAATACAGTTCTATCCCTAGCTTAAACGTTTTAAAATACAAATATTGTTTGTTGTCGCTATATTAATACTCTGATAAACACCAGAAAGATATTTGTGAAATTTTACTATCATACTGGGTGGCCCAATTAATGAGTAAAAACTGTTGCAATAGCAACCGGGACTAATTAATTACTTATAGTATATTAAATATCCGATATCACCTAGTATTGGTCACCAAACCTATGTTCAACCGTGCGCTTGGATGTAAAGCTTTATTTTCAAAGTTCGCCACCGAGTGCCTGAACACTGACTGTATTCAAATCAATTGGAAATTTATTCTTAACAATCAATAGAGTGGCTGGAGTGGGCTGTACGAGAACGGCAGAAAATAAAGAGCGGTGGCGTGAATTAGGGAAGGCTTATGCCCTTCAGTGGACAAGCGTTGTGTCTGTTGATCGTCAACAGCCTATATACGTCCCACTGCTGGTACAGGCCTTCCTCGTGGAGAAACACATGAGGAGTAAGGGCCGTAACACCACCACGCTGGCCCAATACGGGTTGGTGGGTAGAAACGGTCACAAAAGCGACCGGGGCCAACGGCTTAAAGTGCCTTCCGAAGCACGGAGGAGCTCGAGATCACAATGTCTTGGTCACCCATCCACGGCCTGACCATGGCGAAGGTAGCTTTGTTTTCGACCGAAGCCAAAGCGCACTGACCACTACGCCACCGAGCTCCTCCCTGTTGCCTACGCCTGTTGATCATGAAGATGATAAATCAATAGAGCGACATTAATTACTATATACCATCACGATTGAAAACTCCACATTTGTTACCATGACATCAAATATCGAATCGATCGAAATATCTAGAAACTTTTCAGTGTTAGACGAATTCGATTAAACGCCTGAACAATGATCTCGCTCGCATAACTCTCAATTCGTGGCTGTCTTGTTTGCAATTACGCGTCTGTATTTTTCCAAAGCAAGATAGGCCGAGATCGCGGACCATTGGCGAAGCACCTTGAATGCATACGACAGGGTTCACTTTAAATGCACGTCATTGCCGATGCTCTTATTTCCCGTGACTTGTCGACTTAAGTCGAACTAACACTCGGATTTATTATAAATTATGTTTTTACTTTTACTTTCTTCATAAAAAGCGTGATGCTTCGTGATCTGCTTTAGCGACAGTCAATTATAAGGTATTGACGACTCTTAGCCTTATAGAAAAACAAACAGAAGTGAATGTGTTGGTATTAGTAACAAAGGACACAAAGACACAAGAGACTAGATTGTTGATTGGTGACAAAGGAGACTAGATTACATTCCAACAAAGGAATTTAATATTTTCTTTGTGGTACTATTCAATACTTAAATAATTTCTGTATAATATCTATTATCTACCTAGGCGTAGGACATAATCTCAATTTGAAACAAGACATAGGAATATGCAATACACTTATCCTTCGAAGTATCGGTTTATAATTGATAGATTGTACTTTCGATTCTAATACGATCTTGAAGCCCACACATAAGTATATTGTAGGTCTGCTAGTTAAATACGGTTGTAAAACATATCTACTTAAACGGATGTTAAGAAAATATACTATGTAATTAAATGTTTTGCAAAGGCTGATATTTAGGTAAGGTGGGTATTATTTAAATTTTTCCTCTTCTTGGATTACTTCTAGGAATTAAATTGAAATTATAATGTATAGTTTTTCCCGACTTTAAACCAGCTTATTATTAAATTTTTTAACATTTACGTTCTAAAAACATATGTTGGTGTATGTATAATGACAGTGCAATATTAGTAACTATTTGTATATTGCATCAGTATGCACTGAAATAAAAGTTCAGCTATAATTTTTAAGTGGCTTCCTGTAGATATTTCTACATCAAAAATGCCAAGATATTTTATAAATATGGTAGTTTAAATATGAAGAAAAACATATTGATTTTTCCAGTCATCTTGTGAGAAAAATTATAGGCAGTGACTATCGCGTGTAGTGATGATACATGTCGGAAATGAATGAAGAATGAGATAGCCAACAATTATTTTACATGAGTACCACATACCTAGCTGTCAATTTACAATTACTAAATATTAGTAAATTGTACAGAATTATGTTAGAAATAGAAACGATTGTAGGGGGTTTTATTTTACAACAGAATTTGATTGACTGTCTGTAAGATTCTTTGTACACGCAACAACATTGAATGCAGTTTTCCCTGAGGTGTTGCTTGACTAAATTTACTAGATTATAATATAAAATAAACTGTACGAGATCGCAGACAAAAACAAGTAAGAAATAAGTGTACGAAAATAGGAGCCCTACTTTATTATTAAGCCATCTAAATAAAGCGACCCTTGAGCGACCCCTTCATCTATTTTAAATTGACCGGTATCTTAAATAAGTATATTACATAAGAAAATAAAAAAAATTATAGGGCTATAATAATAACCGTGCACCATATTCCAAAATAAACATAAGAAGGTCTATTTAGTCAAAAACAAAAGAAGACAAATTAGAGGCAATTGAGACAATCCCTTTTCCTTTCGTCGCGTAGAAAGGTCTCGAGGAGATGATTTATTTCCATCACGCATACGAAAACGCGTTATCCGCACGGCCAATGTCTCGTGCATTCCGATGATCATCAAACACTGCGAATACTTGGCAATTGGAGAGCATTACTTTGGCAACGTTCGCTAAGTCGCGCCCCCATTAACCATAACCAATTTAATTTCAGATGGTGTTACAACTCTTTCATACATTATAAAACCTTCTCCTTCTTAAGTTGTGAAGAAAACCTTTATACTGTCAATAGCAATTTGGCCACAAAACGAGACACAAAAGAAACATACATTGTTCGGGAACGCCGGCGCTCGCATGCCTTCAAGGTAAAATAAATCAATAGATCAAGGTAAAATATTTAAAGCTTTCGTTATAATTTGTTAAATGAACTAATTATAACAGAACTTGTGAATGTATGACCCCATTATATCGATCGGCCTTTTCGACAAAAATAAAATCAAGGCCACTAGTGAGAGAAATCCGGAAATTCAGATAACACGGGTCAAGTATTAATTAAATTAATTACAACCACCGGTCGACGCGGATATGACTCTTAATAAAACGGTAAATAGATAATAAAGAACATTATAAATTACAAAAATAAAACTGACCTGGCCATATTGTGTCACACGTTGTATCAGGAATCATAAAAATCATTCTGTCTTACTGTCAGAAATCATCAACATACCTACATTGATGATTTCATATTAAAATTTCAAAGGTAGTTTTGAGAAAGGAGTTACCACCATGAAGTACAAAGTGTTGCTAAAGCTGTTAAAGAGACATGTAATATAAACAAGTAAGTACAAGTAAATCGGTTTGCTAATTTGTTGTGTAACATCTGTGCACGTGGGCCGCAGAGAGTGCGATCGCGTCTAAAGTCCTCGATGATATCATCGCATTGTTTATATTTAGATGACTTTGGAACTTGCAGGTTTCGAGTATAATTATATCGATATTCATCTGTTTTCAATATTCCTATTAAAATTCTTCAGTCGTGCAAATAGATACATTTTGGATTTATTCAACTCTCAATAAAGAAGATTTTATCTTCTCGTTTAAAAAGCCTATGGAACGACGTTAAGCAGATTAACACCAACATCTTAATAACCAAACAAAATGTAATAAAATTTCACCATCATAGAGAATATAAAATGTAGTTCTGACCTAATAACGCAAATGCATTTCGCTTCGAACAGACTTGTATATTGGCTGTCATTTTATTGCTTTTGAACTCCATGTATAGCGCGGTTATAAGCGCGATGACAGTACTAGTTATAAACTTGAGGATATGTTAGCTGGCGACAAAGTAGACCGCACACACACGAATCGAAGGTTCCAGGGCGTGAATGTCGTCGTTGCTGAGGGGTTTTGGTTGTTCTGGTTTGGTTAAAAGGTAGATTATTGTTTGGATGTGACAGTGACGTCAGACCGAGTCCTTGCACGGTTGGGTGCGTGGACGCATCCCGTGGCTGAGGTTACAACCACTTAGGATATGTTTCAATGTCATATTGTATGACGCTTGTGCGTTGTTGCTAAGGGCAAGGATAAAAGTACTCGAGTGGAACTAACTGTTATTTTACCTTTTAAACAACATCATCACTGTCGTTGAAGGAAAAATAGTTTTAAATTTTTATTACTATCGTATTACTCGAAGTAATTTCTTCAGTAGGGATACCTACTTTGTAAGTTGGATCAATAAAAATATTAAACTTACTTACTATAAGCGATGTCGATTGTACAAAATGATGAATTGCAAATCCATGAGGTCGGCATATTGAGACCGATGCTTTCGCCGGGCGTCGAACCCGGCCGTGGTTGGCCGATGGTCACTAGGCAAATCATAACGGATCACATAGAGCCTCTTTACGGGGTTACAACGTAGCAAATTATCTAACTTACTAGAAGAATTAATCTCATAAGACAAAGTTGGCTTTAAGATTTTAAATCATCGTTAACATTAAAGATATAAGGACCAATTTTGATTGTGAAAGCTGATAGTGTGGAATTATAATGATGGATGATTCGAAGTGTTTCTGTGATATACAAAAAAAGTAATTGAAACAACCGTCCTTATTAACCTCAAAGCTGTGTCCTCGTTACTGCCTATTGACGAGTTAACAGTTCGTATATCTTGTAGTTTATAATCTAGCAAGAACTTACAGCGTACGATGCCATGTAAAATGTGCATCTTATTGTCACGTTGTTTAAATGTAAAGTTATAGCTGTAGTCGATTGGTTATTCTGAATAGACTGAACTATAATATGCTTGGTGTTGAGTTGCGGAAAGTACCCGCATTATCAGCGAAAAGAGAAGATTTTCCATCAAGCCAGATGAGCAGCCGGAGTTGCGACTGGACTCTGGCGAACCTTGAACATAATATAGGTATCTATCCTGGAAGTTGGTAACTTTATAATCATGATTCAAGGTTTGAAAGTCATAATCTACCTTTCCTTTTTCCTTTTTGATCTTGACTAACACAAATGTAGCCGTTACAATAGTATCTTCTTTATTTCCGTTCCAAACTAGGAATGGCAGATAGAGCCTGCAAGAGAAACAAGACACCATTTCTTAGCTGATCGCGAATCTTTATGGCGCCTCTTCCATATCTTCCTGTATTCTCTAAAGTATAAATTTTGGGGTTGTAATTTTGAAGGCTGCTGCTGTTTAATGTCGCTATTGTAGGTATGTTAGCATACCGCGTCATCAGCAAAAAGATAAGATCTCCAATCCAGGTGTGAATAAGTCAGACGTATAGGAATGTACGTATGTGTTTGAAAAGGTAACTGAATGTAAAATTAGAGGCAATCTGATGAATAATTGTAGATAAGAAATAACATTGAAATAACGACACCGCAGGTGGTAAGTTCAATGTTCGAGATATTTTCTAAAAGAAATGCCATCAAAAGAAAGCTGAAATGAATAACTTAGCATTCAATAAAATACTGATCTGTATTCTATTTAAAATGTTTTCGTGCAAATCTTTCTTAAAATGTTTTCTTGCAAATTACAAAAGGACTGAATGCTGCTTAACAATGTGAATAATTTTGAATTCTGAGGATAAATACCTAAGCGAAATCAGGGTTTAGACCTGTCATAATATAACGAAACTAAGCTTATTTAATTCAATCAGAGACCTTTGGTTTACGCCTCAAATGGTAGAGATGTAGCATCAGACACAAGGCAGGGATAAAATTATTTGATTTTATTTAGGTTCATTAGTCAGTTACCTATAAATAGGATTAACGAAGGTCCAATTAGTAGATTATAGACAGGTATTTTGTGCAACCAACCAACTAACTAAAACAACAGAGATTGTATGTATAGTGATGTAGCGTCAACGGTATACGAATTGTTTTAACAGATTTTGAACTTTTAATAAATTGACGTCAATTGCGAAATTTACTGAAATCCGACTTTAACCTGACGAACACAATATACTAGACCTTTTACTGTTAGCTAAAAGATAAACGGCTCCCTCCACACTTACTATGAAGCAGTCCTCTTGTGTATAAAGTTTTAATTACTCTCTGTTGTAAAGTGCTCTATTGTATGTACACGTACTATTTAATGTTCAACCCTCGAGGGTCACTAGTGCATTATCAACTCCCTACACCCTCTTTGGCAAGGGGTTATAACAGTCATATAAGTTAATGTACTAGGAATAAGTAAATAGCTTAATATTTCTATGCATTTTTTGTTTAATTAGTTGTTAAATACTCAAAATAATTATTTTTGGATCAATGCATTAACAAATCACATACATTCCTTTGGCTTCTTAAGATTTTATGACTGTTTTTTAAATGTTAATGCTGATACAGACAATACATTTCGGAATATCGTGAACCAACCAAAGCTGCATACATCTCTACTCATTAATACCTATTATAATACTTGGAACATTATATGTACCCAGTTACAGCATTAGGTACATAACTACGCACCAGACACATGTTTAAAAATTGTTTCACATAGAAACAATGTTAAAAGAACGGCATTTCAAGTGTTTCCAAGTAGTCAATATTAACAACACCAATGTGACTGAATGTAAGCTAAGCTCCTCAGAGCGTTGCGACTTTGCGAGTTATTATCGCATCTGTAATTGCTCACTTCGCTTGCAAGCGAGCTAAATACTTCGTTAAATGCTTGGTAGGGCTGCTAATACTATAGTACTAAAGTAAGACAGGGTCAAATTGATATTTCGTTACGATAATAAGTGCTTGTCAAACCAATGGTAATTACTTTTACACTCCACACCAATATCTGGAATCTATAAAACTTTCAATAACCTTTAAGCATTCTGTTCATTCCACAAAAATCAATATTAGATAGTTATTAGAGACTTTTACATGATTTGAGTTATAAAATGGGCGTAGACGCGTACACAAGTTTTCTGTTTTGATGAAGAAAATTATGTGTTAAAGAAAAAGGTTGTGCACGAAGAACTAATATAACTTTCAAGTATATTTGTTTTGTTATTCTAAACGAACTGTTAAAATAGTGCTGACATTCAAAACTGTTACAAAGCAATCTAGTTCCGATATAATTTGACAATAGTGGTAACCCTAACTACACAAGAAATACCGACACATTTGCAGATACATTCGCACACGACTTTACAATATGATGGTCGTTATATTTCATGGTGTTTTAATCATTTAAATTACCATTGATTCGGATTAGAAATAAAGGAAAAAATTAAGTATTATATAATTTATAATAACTTGAGAACAAGATCGTTAGTGCCCTATGAGTCAGAACTCAAACTATTAAGAACGGTTACTTGCAAAAATTATAGCTAGAACCTAATACAAATCATGGTTATTATTAATAATAGCTAGCTAGATTTTAATTAAACATAAAAACTAGACAGGTGCAACATTAGCTTAATGTTTTATATCTGACTACAATCAAATTATAGCCAGTAAATAAAAACTGCAATGAACGATGTTGGACTAACTTTGTTACCTACCTTCTTCTTCTTGAAGTGCCCTCTCCTATCGGAGGTTGGCAATCATTATTAAGCTATCTTAACTTTGGAGAACGCTGCACGAAATTGTTAAGTGGAAGTTCCTACATACATGAAACTTCAAATACTCATAGAACAATAAGTACAATTCGAATAATTAATAAAAAGTTATTTTTTATTTAAAAAGTTTCAGTTTTGTACAAACGTCAACAAGTGAAAATTTGCAAAAATGTAAATAACCTTTATGAAATACAGCATAACAACACACAGTCCATTAGCTGTATTTAATTACTTCCGTTCATACGAATTCAGATATGATCTGACGTGCAGAATATATTTGTGCATTCTTAAAATGAAACGTACACTTTCATACATAGCGAATGTCACATAGTAATATATTCCAAATAAAATACTCGCGGCATAAAAATACTTAAATATTGAGGAAGAACATTTCCAAGGTTAAATTGCAAAAACCCCTTATTTGGCTGTTTTGACTTTTGCAATATATGAAAAAGAAATGTATTGGGCATTGGGTATAGTGCTATTTTGAGATAAAAACAAAGCTAAAATCAAAGTATTGTTACATTGCAGTGTGCCAACTAGAATGATATAGAATCGCTCTCAAAAAACATGTTCCTTAAATAACAAAATACTAACGCGATACACGCCCATACCAACCATATACTTTGCAAAATTTATTGTCTGCTGATGATTTCGCCTACCCATACATTTGCTATGCAATTTAATTTAGTATGATAATGTTAGAGTGAAAACGAAATATTAAACCAAGCTTATTACACATGGGCGATGACAAAGACGAGGATAGTGTAATGCAGGTAAATACCAGTCATTATTAAAAAGTCCATTAAGTCAATATAAGAATATTGTATGTGTGTCAAGACTGTCTAAAAAAGTCCATACCTCTAGAATTTGGAAAAAACCTAGCCTTTTATTTTTTACTGTAAGTTTACATACTAAGTTTACCAAGAATTTTTTCCATAAATTCTCCCCGATTTTATGGAAAAAAATGGCAGCAATTATTTTATCGTAATTTGCGTTATGAAATGTCGTCTGTCACGTATTTTTCGCTACTGTTAACTATAGAAGATGAAAATGAGACCACACGCACACACCTATGGTTAAACACACCGACGACGCCGACGCTAACATTCTACAATTGTTTTGACATTCTATGTTTATATAATAATAAAATAAAACACCGGGAATTTGGAGTTAAGGTCCGAAAAGGTTATATTATGATCTTTAAAAAATTCCTGATCCTTGTAGTACTGGCAATAAGCAAAAAGATTTTAAAAATAACATACTGATTTTAACCTCAAGTCGTAAATAAGTACAAAATCCTTAAAAATATGTGTTATGTTGAAATTAATCCTGACTACAAATCTCTGTCACTATTTTTCATAGAACTGACAATAGAGCTTATGACAGAGTGGAAAAATGGCCAGGTTGACCAGTAGGTTAAAATATGGACCAATGGCGAAAACGTCTGATGTCGTGGTATGACAGCTTGTCCAATAGTCGAATTTTCAAATATAGGTAAAGTTAAACAATCATAGACAATTAACCAGAACACGATGCTGGGATTAGTAAAATGGCGGCTGGCGGCACAGCTGATGTAAATTGCTTCAAATTTTTATCGCAAATTTAACAATATGTCAAGGTGACCTCAAACATTTTAGCGTTTCCATTGCCGCTCCTGGTGTAGATTTTAACTATACAGGTGACTATTACTACAAATCAAAAAACTCATCCTAAGAGAACTATCACTGTTGTATTTAATTTGTTTTAAACAAAATTATTATATTGGCAAAAAACAAAAAAGCCTTCACGAACCCACTGGCATCGTTTATGCTTATATTATTCTTCATCAATGTTTCTATCGTAAATAGCGTACTTACTGCAAATTTTAACAAAATAGTTGCTAAGTTTACCATGCATACAAGTTTCTACATTAATGTTCGAAATTTATAAAAAAAACATTAAACCTGAATTATAATAGTGTCATCAATCTAACTGGCAATATTATCGGCCATTTATCGTGCGTAATTACTCATAATCCAACAACATAATAATATTGAGCTTACCCTTGCAGTGACATCCAAACAAAGTCAATAACCGACAGTAAAAAATTCTACAATAAGTCCGCATTAGAAGCCGCGTTCTATATTTGGCGGTGACGCAAACGCATCAACGAACTACGCCATCAACAATGGGGTCCTTAATTTGGTAGAGAAATAATGACAATAATCGATAGGATCAATGTTTTTTAGATGATAACTTTTGAGTAGTACCTATCCAAGTTTTGAATTTATCAAATCAAAATCAAAAATAACTTTATTTCATAGGCGAAACTTAGCACTTAAAATCGTCAACATTATACATAGTTACATTTGTTAAAAAGTAAATTTTAATAATAAAAATGCCAAAAAAAGCTAATAAAATTCACTGCCTCGAGCGCTTGTAACAAGTACATCCACATAGCGCTTTGTGTGGTTTTTTGTAATCGATACAAGCGACAGGATCCAGAGAGTAAGGTTTTTCATATGAAGAACCGGGCAAGATACTCCTGAGCCACTTTTTTAAATAGCCAAACATACAATCTATTTGTCACAGTAAAGGATGTTTGCTACAAATTATAAAGATTGTCGTCATTTAGATCTAATACATTTTCAAGTGCTTATTGAGCTAAAAACACGCCAAATAAAATTATAAAATAATTATTACACCCTCATTTTATGATTGTATCTTTCTAATGATTTGCTTACATTATCTTGCTGAAATCTGCATACTAAATAATATAAAAAAAGTATATACCTTTATCGGACAATACAATACAAAATTGGACAGTACAAACAAAAACAAACAAACAACCAAACAGAAAACAAAATCAAAGACAAAATAAATCTATGCAACGGCAACAAAAGAATACACTCATCATCAGGCAAGCATGCACACAAACTAGGAACGTTTAAATGGCATGAAAATAAAAAACAACTCGAAACTACCATAACCCACATAAAATAAATTTACCAACACCTTTTTGACAGAAGATGCTAGCTTGTTTTGTTGTTGTTTGCTTGAAACAGTTTAAGGTGAACCAATCACTTTCAAATACAATTACGGCAAACGTTATGAGACAAAATACTTGACTATGTTCAGACAAAAAAGATACCATTCCACATTGAAATTTGGACAACTGATCAAAATTATTTATCTCCAAGGTCTCTGTTCAACATAAAGCCATAATCAACTTCTAAAAAGCCTTTCTGTACTACAATAAAAAAGAACAAGCCAGCATCTTAAAACCAAAACCAGACATAACCAAAGAAGCCAAACGTTCCGAGCGTGGAGAGCTTCTACCTGGAGTGTTGTCTGTCGGGCGGGGGTGAAGGCGCGCGGGAGGATGTCGCGGTCTGCTCGCGGGGTGCCTCCCCGGGGCTGCCGGCACCGCTGCCCCCCAGCGCCATCGCCAGCCCGCTGATGCTGGAGACACACCACCACGTCACCACAGCCCTAGCCTCCATATGGCGTACCTGCTCCAACCACCTCACAAATATACCACATGTGAACGTCACAAAAGCAATGGACATTGGAGCAGATAAGCTGGTATATTTATTGAAATGAAAACGATTTTAAACTATGGATATGATCGCGTATGGTTCTAGTGTTAACGCATCAGTGTATTAACTATACAGGACTATGATTATATCCTGACTAATTAGACATTATTATTGTTTTATTGTTATTTGTTAATATCGGCTTCAGTTAGAAGAACTGAAACAGCCGAGCGAAGCAGAGCATTCTCAGCAGGGTGAAGATCAGAAGCGGTGATTTTCAGTTAGTGGCAAGACATTGGGAGTGTAAGTAAAAACAAGGAGTACGGTAAGCAAGCATAATTGATATTATTTTCGAGTATGTATATAATTTTAGTACTTAATTTTTAAAGTGTATAATTTTAAAATGTTATTATAGAATTGCCTTAGAAATAGAATAAAGTTTTAAGCAATTAAATCCATCGTAGTATTCTTTAGTCGTCGTTGTATACAGCTTATTATAAAATATAGTACAGTGTAAGAGGAAGCCAAGAGATTTGGTCACAGAGCCAACAGTGGGCGAGAGAACAATTAGCCACCCATCACGTCAACGAACTAGGAATACACCCGGTAAACGCATGTAGCTCATGAATGAGCTCAGTACAACAGGCAGACTTCGCCAGCTAGCCAATTCGTCGCCAGTGTGCTATTGTTATTTGTAAGAAATATAAAACCAAATTCCCACAGTAATATTGTACTTTAGAAGCAGATTAAAGTTAAAAGTAAACAGGTGCTGACAATTGTTTCATTATATGATGTACCTACTCTCACATTGGATAAAGTAATGATTACTATAGAAACTACCGATGATTTCCTTCTGCCATAATGGTTTGAATCAAGAATATACTTTTCAATCCTTAAATTTAATAAATAAGTGGTTATTCAATTCTAATACAGAGCAGTTAATTACACAGAAATATATAATATTAAAATGCCTAAAAATACAAACCCAAGTATTTATCTAGTTGAGTACCTATGTAACTCGGAAAAATTACACCAATTTACACGGAAAGTGGAGAACTAAAAAAGGTATTGGGCAACAAGTTGATCAATCATAGCTTCCTCGTAGACTTCGATAAAAAATATGAAATAAATTTAATAATTAAAGGGATTTCAAATAATTTAATATTTGTTGAACGACATATTTTACTTTGATATTTTGGGCCTACCGTAAAACACTTTAATTTTTATTAAATTAATATTTTTTACATGTTTCATGGAGGTCACACAGCATTTCCTTATCCGCGTCGGACTTTATAGTGCATTATAATAAAATTGTATGTTTCCGAGATTTAATACATCACCGTTAATTTACAAATTGCCCAAGAGTCAAGGTCTAATAACGTCATATGGTATGATGAGGAAGCTTGAAATTGCAACAAAGAACGTGCTGGCCATCGTCAATTCAGTGTTATTACCATGCAAATTAAACTGCCCCTGTCTTTTTATAAGAATTAAAACGACTGTGCCATGTAGGTATTTGTAAACAAAACATGATATACTTAGAAAAAAACCCGTACTTTAATTATTTTCAGCTTTTTAAATTATACATAATTTCTTAAAAGTGGACATCCGACATAACCAGACAGGTAACTTCATTAATTCAACAACTGACACAGCTGTGTGTACAAATAATGAGGATTATATTTTCGAAGTATATTTGTAGAACGATTGAGCGAAGAACAAAATTGAGTACAATAATTTAATTAACAATTTATATAAATAAATACCCTATAAAAATATCAAAGCGAGTTAATTCATGTATGTCTAATTTTGAATATGACATTGAATGTAACGGATCGGACCTTGCGAGTCTCGAGCAAAGATACTACAACCATAAAAATACATGAAAATACATAAGAATAGACATGCGAAGCAATTTAGTGGATAAACTATGTATGAAATTGTTTAAGTCCACAATGTCAGTATTCTCACGCACTGCCTATTTATGCCAGGAACTTTTTCGAAACTACACTTATAAATTACACAAGAGAAGTTTACTACTTGACTATAACACGCCCTCTTGTGAATTG
Source organism: Parapoynx stratiotata (assembly GCA_910589355.1). Lineage (NCBI taxonomy): Eukaryota > Metazoa > Arthropoda > Insecta > Lepidoptera > Crambidae > Parapoynx > Parapoynx stratiotata. The sequence continues at coordinate 3,681,348 of OU342458.1, forward strand.
TCGATAATATTAAAGCAAAATAAGCTGAATATGAGAAATTGCATTCAATATAGTGCATTTTATTCCTTGCGGAGACAAGTGACATAAGGCTACAGATGAAGGTTAGAATCGTTCGGAGATAATATCAGTATCAGAATCTAATTGCAATTTTAATCAATCATCATGGTAAAAGCAATCAACAAGGCAAGGATAAAATAGAAAGGAAGGAGAGGCAAAAAATATTAACATAATAAATTGTCTGCCTTACTATGCATAAATGAAATAAATATTTTTGGAGCTGCAGTCACAATTATTTTATTTATTTATTTATAACAATACAAAGATTTTAAACTAGTCTTACAAATTAATTCAGTGCAACAAAACCAATTTACGTTTGTGTTTACTGTGCACCGAGTCATTCAACCCTCGATATGTGATTAAAAACAAACATTTATACACAACACAGAATCCACAAACAAAGTACATATAAATAATTTTAGAATTTAAGCTAAGATCACATTGCTGTTAGCTCTGGTGTATATTTTTTGTCTACTACCATTAAGTCTATCTCTTCGTAATTGTTCCAGCACTGAGCAAAAATATCCCTTTCATACATTGCAATGCTAAAACTCTTTGACGCATCAAAATTAGCAATAGCATACGTTACGTAGATACCTTAAATTAGAATTGTAGAAGTGTTTTACTATTTTACTATAATGGGTCTTACTTTGTTAATGAAGAAGATAAAGTAGCTTCCGTTTTGGCGATCGTCCAATTTGAGTCAAAATCACATCCGATACAACATTTAAAAATTGGAAGTGTTTGATGTCCAATATTCAAATTTCTACTCTATATCATTTAAGAATACGGCAATACTCTAACACCCAGTTGCAGAAACGAACTTTAAAATTTAATGTCGGCATTATCCCTAATGCTCCATTAAATTTATTTATTGAAGTGTCAAAAGAACACCTTAGCGTAGTTTTTACGTTGCACAAAACGACATTAGCACCCTATCAATGCTAAAGAGCCATTAGCTAGAACTATTTTGTGTTCCAATTTTAAATTTAATGAACTTTAAAGTTTTAATGTCTCATTACTAAATGTCGTCTTTAAAAAATCTTTGTGCAACTGAGTGTAAGAAAGGCTAGTTGGATTGAGCTAAACTTTAAAAGTTATACCGCTATAAACAAATGATCAAACCGTAATTTCAAAGATCAAGAACGTGAAATGCCATAACGTACAGTGCGAAAATAATCGTCGGGCGGTCAATTTCAGAGAACAATATTGAAGTAAGATGACATTCAACGGGGAATGACATATAATAAAGGACTGTTGTGTAATAGACGTCCAAGCTGTTAAACCAACAATAGAACCCGTCAAAAGGAACGTTGTAAATCATACAAAGGTTTCTTGTGGCGCGTGCGCGACCGACACTGAGGAAAACGACCAGTTATGGACAATATAGACTTTAAATTTAAAGCGATAAAGATGGTATTAACGCAGATAGATTTAAAAGTTAACAATAAAGTGATAAATACTAAGGAACAACGGTCCACTGATCCGGAATCACGTTTTCTACGACATTTCTTACAAAGAGTTCTGTGGTATTAATGATAATAATGTCATTGTGCATATTAAAGGATTCAAAGGCATAGTACTGTATACGACCGTGAAGAAACAAATTAGGTCTTTATCACCTCTTGTATTGAGTACTCGTAAACATAATTTGGTGAGAAATTCGCATAGATTATAAAATATCGAACTAGTAACAACCAGAACTAAAATAAACTGCAGTAGTAGGAAACACTGCAAAACTTACTACGCTTGAAAACAAAACAGACTTGTGGCTTAAATTTACACAATATTTGCATCAGCAATACTTATTTTGAAAAAACAAAACCGATCAAGCTCGCGTTTACTTAAAATTTTACTTTCAAACTCAACCCGATGACATTTTGAGCACTTACTTACAGCAGTCGAGGTTACGGGGAAACCGAACGTATAATAAAACGTTACAAATAAAGCAAAGAAAACTTCCTTTTACACTGGATAAAAAAAAACCCAAACCATTTCTAAGATTTCGGTAATGAATCACCGAAATAATGTATAACTTTAGACTGTTTAATTTCACCGCTTAGTAAGACGTTGAGCTCACCTTGACCGAAGTAAGCGAGCGGTGCAATAAACCACCGAAAGATGACCTTCCAATTCCATGCGCAGGACAACCAGTCAAAAACAAATTTGCCTATCCAATATTTGCAAATATACTAGCATAGAACTGAATGGTTCAAAATATTTGCAATAAATATTTTAAATTACAATCTGCGATATCCAGACAGATATTACTTTTGGAATATTAGAAACCTAAAAATAAAGTCTTGATAGGTAATGAAAGAGGAACATTACAGAAAATAAACCTTTACTCATTGGAAACGTCAAACAATAGTACACCAACTAGTAAAATTAAAGTTGCATTTAATTTAAACTTTGAAGCAAAAGCAAATCGTTAATTCTATTTTTATCTATCGTTATACGTCTTTATGGTCGTATAAAAGTTGGATTCGTGACTTTTCAAAGTGCCGTTACAGCACTCTGAAGAATCATAAACAAAATATGTTTATTTTTTCTTATTAATAGGCTTGTGACACTTTTATGTAAGCCACCATAAATATGTTATTTGATTTCTCTCTAACAGAAAACAGTCGGGGCGGATATTCTGGCTTCCGTGGATTTATTAATATTATGTGGTCCCAGATGATAACAGGAACATGTTAAAATATCTATTTTAAGAATTAAAAGGACGGATTTCCAGGGTTTACTCTGGTACATGTTAAAATAAATAAAAATCAATATGTTCCGACATTGAACATGCTGTGTACGCTAAGTTAGAATAATTGTGTGGCTATTCCAATTGTTATTTATCAGGATTTGACAGTAATCTATAAGAGCTCCTAAATTTACAAAACAAATAAATAAATTCGTATCAACTAGTTCAAATTAAGCTCCATATGCTACTTGTGTTGTGTAACTGGATATAAATATACATAATAGTTTTTACACATACAAATAATCGTATAATGTACATTACTGTTATAACATACACACATAAATTATATTTTCACGCCTGTATTCCTGAAGGAGTAGGCCGAGGTGCATTACACACCCACTCTTTTCTAGTAATTTTGGTGGTCCCACGTAGCCTGTTACCGTTACTTAACACTAAAGAATATCCATAACCCCCCTAATATAAATCAAAACTCCAAACAGCCAGGACGGATGTTACTCTTCTTCGTCTTGCTCTTTTCCTACTCTAGGTGGGGTCAGCACAACATGGTCTTCTTCTTCTATTCTCGTCTGTCACTGGTCAACTCAGCATTCACGGATTGCACTCTAGGTCTGTCCACACCCATGCTCAGCGTCCTTCTTGTAATGAGACATTCATCTCTCCTCATCACATGTTCACACTAGTTACGGAAAAGATTAGGAGCAATAGGTTACTATTGCTCCTAATCTTTTCTGTCACTGGCGCTACTTTCAAACTTCCTCTAATATATTTCTTCCTGAACTTATCCATTCGTTGCCCAACATTCAGCGATGGACGAAAGAAAACTGTCCTCAGCAGAGATGCGAATGTTGCGACGGATGTGTGGAGTCACAAGAATGGATAAAATCAGTAATGACTATATAAGAGGAAGTTTACAAGTAGCGCCAGTGACAGTTATGTTATATAGCACTATTATCCCTGCCTGCAGTCCGAACAAATATTTCAGCTATATCTTTTATCCATTACCTAGTATCAATAAAAAAAAATCATAAGCGCATACCTTAGATTTAAAAATATTGTCGTTATGAAACATGATAATTTTTTTTTATAATCCTGTCGTCGAAATTAAAAATTGACACGGAAATGGCGGAGAAGTGGTGAGATCATAAATTTATCCATTCCAATATGCGCAGAAAATCTTGTTTCTGTTAAATGGGCTGTCAAATGGTTTTACAACGTCCAAAATAAATATGACCTTCAGAGCACGAAGAGTGGACGGTATTTTCAGAGCAGAGAGTTATTTTGTTGATAATAAAGTATTTACGTAATAAACATTTTAATTGGTAGGTACTACTGTAATTCGAATGAATTTATTTGATGACGTCCATATCAAATCGTTATTACCTTTGCTTCCTAATTGTATCAGACAACATCAAAATTAATGAATGTCTTATCTAATTAGATACGTTTTAGAATGTTAAACAGTCACCACCCACAGCGTACAAAATTAAACTTATGACGAATCCGGCGCGAGTGCAGGCAATAACAACTCGGCGGAATTGATAGATGACGGACTAATTGGTAACATTTAAAGAATAAATTCTAGTAATAGTGTAAATTAATTTAAACTGAGGATGAAATGAGGAGATGAACACAACTACCAATATGGCTTGGAATCAGATGTTGCTATAACATACCTACTTCAATTCTTCTTCATGATTAACGAGATTACTCGACGAAATAAGAGGCATGTAAAGTATAATGTAATAGGTTGGGGAAAAAGTTTCTTCGCATTTTTTAAGAAAATTCAAAACATTTTTTAATATAGTTTATTTACATTTAACTAAAGTATGTAGGTACCATTTTGTTCGATAACTTTTTGCCATCTTGTAGGTAGGGACATGATCCCATTGCTATAGAAATTTTGGGACTTCTGGTCAAAATACCGCGACAAGTGGTTTTGGCAGTCCTCTCGTGATGTTAACCTGACACTGCCTAAAGAATTATGAAGAGACCGAAACAGGTGGAAATCTGAAGGTGCAAGGTCAGGACTATACGGCGGATGCATTAACACCTCCCAGCCAAACTCTCTTAATTTTTGCTGAGTGGCTAAAGATGTGTGAGGTCTAGCGTTATCATGATGAAAAACCACACCCCTTCTGTTGATTAATTCCGGCCGCTTTCTCTCAACTTCTTGCTTTAATCTCATCAGTTGTTCGCAGTAGAGTTCAGAATCGATGGTCCTGCCTGGTGGTAACAGCTCATAATGAATAATGCCCTTCCAATCCCACCACACACACAGCATCACCTTGTTGCGAGTTAACCCGGGTTTCGCCACAGTCTGTGAAGCCTGACCAGCCTTTGACCACGACCTTTTTCGCACGTTCTTGTCGTACGTGATCCACTTTTCATCACCAGTTATCAGCTTCTTCAAAAATGGTTCGGTTTCATTACGTCGTAATAAAGAATCACAAATGAGTACACGGTTCATTAGGTTTCTTTCAGTGAGCTCGTGAGGTACCCAAATGTCGAGCTTTTTTGTGTACCCAGTTTTTTCAAATGCGCCAAAACTGTTTTGTGGTCAATTCCCAGTTCTTCAGCTACGTCGTAACTACTGACATGCCGATCTTGCTCCACTTTTTCAAAATGGCATCCATTTTATCTGTAATAGGGCGACCAGAGCGACGTGCATCTTTGACATCAAAATTTCCGGATTGAAAACGCTTAAACCAAATTTGTGCTACTCTCACAGATACTGCACTAGATCCATAAACATCGCAAATTTTTTTCGCGGCTTGCGTTGCATTTTTACCTTTTTTGTAGTAAAATTTTAAAATGTATCGAATTTCTTCATTAGATTCACTCATCTTGGCGGTACGAAAAACAAATGAAAATCACACATTTTCCTAATTTGAATTTGGAATTATGTTCTTTAAAATTTAAACATTCAATGATACCAAAACCAGCCAGATACAAATAGTATAGCCAAAGAGATTTCATTACAAGTTTATACATACTATAATGCGAAAAGACTTTTTCCCCAACCTAATATGACTAATATAAAGTTTAGGAGTTGAATACAAATAGATAACAAAGTCAAAAAGAAACAAACGAAATTTAAGTTTAAAATAAATAAATACGAAGAGAAGATTGTTGTGTTCAAAGTGCTACTTACATTACACATTAAGCCTTCATGGCATTATGTGAGCGTTTCAAAGCCTCGTGGTTGTGTAAAACTGAATGGAAGCCCACCTTAAACAACAAGGAAACAATTTTCCAATGTTCGAATTATTTTTTTATATTATTACCAGCCATCCCTTAATTTTAACAGACATCAGGGCCCAGATCGCGCTAAATTCGAACGTATTTACCACAAGCAAATCTCAGTCGAAACGAAAACGTTACGGCCCACGCTGCACGAGGCGACACGAGGGAACGCGAGTACGAGAGTATGGAGTGTAGCTGGCCCGTAACGTTTTCGACTGACTTTCGGTTGTGATAAATACGTTCGTATTTAGCGTGATTGGAGCCCTGGCCGATGCCCATTTACTTATTCATTAGATAAATCGTAGTAAAACTCAAGAAGTCGTTCACTATACGTCCTAAAGATGTCAAGCCAACGGTCGGTTGTTAATACCTCTCTGGTTCGAATTTTTGTAACATTTTTTTTACCTATCCTTAATATTGTCAAATCAAGCTTTCGATTTTCTGAAAAATTACCCGGAAAGCTTCAGATGTAGGCTCATTTGTTGACGCATTACATTGATTAGGTGACGATGTAAGGTTTAACGCGTGTCAACCACCCCTGTGGTAATACGACACCAAGGTCGTCGAAGAAGGTCGCGGGTTGAAGGCTTCCGGGTGGGAAGTGTCGATTTATGATCGACATGGGGTGGGCTTTTAGGGGGTAACGACCTCCGTTGTTTTGGGATGTTACTATTATCATTTACAAAGCGTATGTGAGCGCGATGATATTTTATATAAAATATTATAATATAATATGAAATATTTCTGACTGCTGTGTGCTGAAATGATGATGATGATTTCTGAACTTTGTTTACTGCCTTAGCATTAATATAATTAATCTAACTAACCTCAAAATTATGAGAGCATTTAAAGTCTACATCTTAATACTTTAGTAAACAAGAACCTATCCAGTAATGTTTACTATAAACATAAAGTTTACAAAGAATCGTGTACAATTTGTTTATTGATTCATTGTTTTATCATGGACAGTTCCCAGTTCCCACACTGTAATCATATTTCCGTAGAGTGAGCAATTGGATGGGTTATCAAACAATTACAAAATGATTATTTAAGTAGCAAATAAAAACAATATGCCAAATATTAAATAAACGTTTATTGATTCACATTCCAAGCAACCTAAAACAGGTTACTTGTTAGGTTTCTACCGTACGAAAAAACTTTTATTATTAGAAAAGGGAGTAAATAAAATATGTAGACATAATATTCGTAAAGATCACTGAACTTTACCGAAGCCTTACATGTGAGGCCCTAAGAACGAAAATAACCGGTAGTGTAGGTACTTTCAGTAACGCTTTTAACAACACCTGCGTGAATGAAACCTTTTGATATCGCTACAACTTTTACTTATAATGCAGAAGAGAAAATTGAGTGTCTTTCCATTACACCTCAACTTTTAAAGATCTTAGAGCCTTCGTTCAACTTCAGACTTTAGGATGATATCTTCCTTCTAATACTAAATCTTAAGTTGATGAAATAAGTTTCCTTTTGAAATGAGCGTTTCCAAAAGGTTCGTTGAAAATGTATACAATGCTGCAAACGTTCATATCAGGGGTACCACTTACTTATACTGGTAATTGAAAATTTAAAAATAGGTTAACGCTACACAGAAGACGTCCTCCTTTCCTCGAACACAAAGCCGTGGCCTGGCAGTAAAATACACACAGTGAAATCATGAAAAACAGAGATGTCGAAATCATTAGCGTTGTTGTTCGGCGGCTTATGATGATAGTATCATTGCCCTTACATAAGGCAGCCGGCGAGTAAGACATTACGAACAGACGCCAACTGGCGATAAATCCGACACAAAGTTATTTATTGCGGATGCAGTAGCACCGGCAACAACTTAGTAGCCAGTGGCAACAATATTTGTTCTTTCAAAAATGACTTCGGAGTAAAATGGAGTAGGTTTTCTCTTGTTTGACGATTTACAAATGGGGCGATTTTTTATGCAATCTCAATAACATTGTTTTATTTTTCAAAGTACGCTCAAAAATATACTCTTGATGATTCTAAGTTAAGAATAAACGGGTCTAAGGATTAAATTTAAATTAATTAGTTCTAATTACAAGTGATTTGTATAATGTCAACGATTTCTTGGAATACGATTTATATTTGTGACTGATATTCGTCAATAATTTTCTTTGGATACGTCTTAGAAATTGGATATTTATAATTAAAAAAAAACCGAGTTCAAATCTGCCGCGTTGCGGAACTGTTTACAAAAGTTTACTCGGCGTTATATTTAGCAGTAACTCGCAAAACGTTCGTGAGCATAACAGTTATGTTGCTTAACATTCAACTAATATTGTTATGTAAAAATTAGCAAGGAACCTGTCAACAATATCTGCAACCGCAGGCCGCAAGTCGGTCTTACTATCAAAAATATCATCTTCAGTCTCCATACAGACATGATAAATTATCGTTAGTAATAATTTAATTAGCTTATGACAATTCTTGTCCTATAAAAGCCCGTCCTGTATTAGGTAATTCAATATTGTGCCAAAAATAAACACTCAAAAACGATAAAGGCAACCGCATTAACATGGGCGCTTTTTTATCCTGAGAGATGTCGTCACCGAACCAGGATTGTCATCGATGATATCACAACTGCACATTTAGCTGACCTCATGGGGTTAGAAAATATATTAAACGTGTCATCCAAACATACAAACCTTATAAGTTTTGATGACTTACTCGAGGCAAGTTTGAATACTGTGTAGACTAAGTTTGTATTGTATTACAGAAGTCAAATGCTAAGCGCGACACACGTCTGGCACGCGCTATATAAATAACTTCACACAATGGAACGAAAGGAGTTTGAAGTTAAATACCGAACTATTTACGATTATTATAATAAACCCAATTCACTCGGCCTAAATACACTATACACTAAATATATTATATTTAAATGGTTTTTTCTTCATTCATAAGATATTCTTTGGAAACAAGTTATCGAAAGCCTAGTCTGGATTTTGGGCTATTAAGGTGGGCAATGCACTTGTTCAAAACACAGAGACTTGAATCGCAGTGCAATATATAAACTGTTATACAAAAAAGCACATCTTTCGTAAAATTTTGTCTACTTTTTTATGGCCGCACTTGGCTTAGCGTTCACGTAGCGTTAACGTTGTCTTTGCCAGACTCTATAAATAATAAAATCATTCCAAATAACCCACTCACACACTGTTGTCGGGCAAACAACCCAAACAATCCTTTGATGTGTGATTAAAAACCGACAAGTGGACGGAAACGAAATTTCACTATTTGCGTTGTTCCACCATTCGTTTTCGGACAAACATAGCAAATACGCGAACACGATACGCCAAGTGAAGTGCCGGCATTATATCCTATTCTTCATAAAAATGTGTAGCTACTGAACAGTATAAAATTCTATTTTACACACAGATACTAGTTTAGTTTGGATGATATTCAAGTCCATAAGTATGGAAGAGTGTGTTCCGGTACGACGACCGAAATAAAATAACATAATTAGAATGTAGCACGTCATTCATGGATCATGCAATAAATTAAAAAATGTAATTGCACTTGACTTTATGTAATTCTCTAGCTTTGTTAAAGTCTACATACATTTCACGGATGTTTTTTTAGGCTAAGTATTTGGGACAAGAAAGGTGACGTCCATAATTACATACCTTATTGTTTTGATAGATCCGCTCGTTCGTCACATTATCTAATATATTTGCACTTTTACGCACCTTTGATTTAAGTTATCTAAACATTAATTAAGAGTATCATAAGGCTAATATTGAAAAAAAAAATATGGGGTAGTCATTTGTCAATACAGAACATCAATTTGTGTAATCTAACACAACAGGTAATATTAAACTAGATTTGAAAAGGAATTCTGGAAGTATGTATGTAGTCATCCAAAAATTATCGTCTATATACGTCCCACAGCTGGACACAGGCGTCCCTCATGGAGGAACACATGAGGAATATGGGCCGTAACGCCACCACGCCAGCCCAAAGCGTGTGGGTAGAAAGAAACGGTTGCAATAGCGATCGGAACCAACGGGTTAACGTGCCTTCCAAAGCACAGAGGAGTTCGAGATTACAAAGTTTTGGTCACCTATCCAAAGCTTGACCATGGCGAAGGGACTTTTGTTTTCGATATCGAAAGCACAGAAGTAGTGATGAAAGTAGTACAGCACAGAAGAAGGGATGAAAGGATATTTTTTACTTATTAAAAGAATTGAATTTGAGGATAAAGCACCAAGTAGAAAACAATTATGATAGTGACAATTCAGTCTAACAGAAACTTGGTTTGGGCAGGATATTATCAGTAACTTGATTAATAGATCCGGTACTCATGATCCAGTATTACACAAGAATGTATAGTTAATACTTCTTTGTGGAAGGACAGCCTGTGGTCTTTGTGCAACTAACGTCAAATGCAGAGCTTTGTTACGATACTATTCATTACGCCCGTGTCCCATATTCGGAATAATTGGTATAGACCCAATTTATGATTGGGTCCATTCCATGCCTTATCCTGTATTGTTTAATATGTGATTATGTATTGTCTTTGTCTATGTTTCATTATTTTCTAAGTAATTTCTTTCTATGTGTGTACTGAATAAAATTTTATTCTATTCTATTCTTCTATTCTATACCAAGTAAGTAGTAAGAAACAATATGATAAAAAAGGAAAGATTGTATTGAATTCCTATTGACTACCATGTAAGTATAAATTAGAGCAAATGTTACAGCTTTTGATCTGTGGTCTTAGAATTAATTACTCTTTATAACCTATTGTCGTTCAGAAGTACAAAAAATAAGATCGATTCTAGTATTTTGAAGTTGAACAAAAATCGAGAACATGAAGTTCCTTAAAGATAACCTAACACTTTAAATGTCAAGGTTAGGCATATTTCATGCTAGATTAAAAATTAACGTCTGCAACTATTAGATGCTTACCTATGAAATTGGTGTTTAGTATGGAGATTTTGGGGAATTCCGCATTTTCCATACTAACATTTTATCAGTTTCCTTCACAAAGACAAATCCAGAGATAATAATATTTGACATGTATCATTAGACAAGCTTTAGTAATATGTGTAATATCACACTTCATAAAAAATATTTATCATTTTTAAGTGAATGCAAATAAAATTATGTATTCAGGAGGCACTTAAAAAGAGTTGTCTTCGTGTCCAATTTTAACACAATTAAACTTACAACAAATTATCAAAACAAATCAAAAGAACTCAAAAATATAGTCTATTTTTAGACGAGGTAATTATTTTTTAGGAATACTCTGAATCTTAATAGTTACAGACAAAATACTAAGAGAGAAAAAAACACCAATTTCATAGGTAAGGCAAAAAGTCAATTTCATTATACATAGTTAAATTCCTTCAACATCAACAACCTACGGGCATAATAATTTTTGGTTTGTTTGTTCACCATGTTGATGTCGAAGCCAAGAATAATAATATCTAGAATTGTAAAATCAATAGTTCACAAAAACAAAATTAATTTGTCGCCAGTAAAGCTGTTCTTTGAACTCAATTATATTATTCTACGAACGGAAACAGCTTCGGAAGACTTCTAATAAAATTATGGAGCGAATATAGAACAAATCGATGTCGAGAATTTCCTTCACGAAAATATTTCTAAACCTGCGTTTTTATGCTCTTTTGATATTAAGAAGATTGTTAGTTTATTTAAAGATTTGAACCGGTTTGTGTAGCGATTAAGGATATCGTTTTACAAATTAAAATACACCAATGTTGTTTTTGAAGAGACACAACCTGAAATTTATGCGCAATTTTATTACTCATTTGAATATATAATTTAAAAGAAGTTATTTTGGTTGTACTATACCCAAACAGAAACTATTTTTACTCAGCGATGACAAGTCTCAGAGAATATTGATGATGGCTGTGTTTTGAATGATTTAAGGCTAACTGTAAGGACGACTTCTACAGCCATTTATTACTATAACCTAACGACGTGTCAGACCTCAAGAGCAACTAAATCACGCAAGTCATAAAATACACCATTTTGAAATTTTAAGGCTTTTGTTCCATTACAGTTAAACCTATAAGACAGGTCTGTACTTCTCTGTATGTGGCAGAAAAATACAGACCTCTAGGGGCCTAGTGTGAACTGACGAACAGACTGTAACAGCTTGTTGCCATGCACCGGAATTGTGGCTCTACCACGAGTTGAATATTTATTTATTTATAATAATACAAACATCTTATACTAATCTTATAAATCAATTCAGTGCAACAAAAACCAATTTAGGTTTGACTGAGCACCGAGTCATTCAACCCTCGATACGTGGTTAAAACATTAATACACAATACAAACTCAACAAACATAATGTATCACATTGCTGTAAAACCTGGTGTATATTTTACTCAACTACCTACATTATATTAGTAATAGCTACGGTGTATTTAACCTTACTATCTCTAACACGACCATTTTTCCTCTTCGGCTATCTTCGCTTTTTTAAATAAAATACGTCTACAATTTTTTCTACAACAACTTTTCTTCCAGTCTAATTTGTATCTGTACCTAGCTTTCTAGAACAGTTACAAAGAGATGGTTACAGTTTTCCAATTATTTATTGGTGTTTCCTCAAAGTGCCCAAACGGCGTAGACTCTACGCTCCACTTGCGCCGACGCAGTTTCGCAGTCCTTTTATTTTAACCGCCCATTTTATTTACAAAATTCCGCGTTAGTTTCATGCGTGCAATTGTATAATAATAGTCGGCATATTGCACACGCACGCCCCTGTAGTGCACACAGATTGTCAGATAACATAATACCTTTGTCATTCACGGTACGATACGTGCATAAGAACAGGTATTCGGGCACACCTTACTTACTAAACATTATCGCAAAGTATTAAAACCAATAAAATCGGCACAGTAATATGTGTCCGTATTTTTACCACATTTTTTTTAACTCACTTTCTTGTTAAACGAGAATTTCAGTTGAGACTGTAGAACTGGAAAAGTGTCATTAAAAGAAATATAGGGGCATTGGTAAGTTGCCTATATCAATTTCTTAAGGCTAATTCATAAAATCATGAAACTCATTCGATTTTAATACATAATAGGCACCGCAATGCGGTGTTCGTTTCCATGAAGTGGTAACTACAATTTACTGTTAACCTATATTTTTTTTCTTTTATTCCAATTCTAGTAGTGACGATGAACATATTAGCTTCAACGTGAGAATGATAAACAAACTTTTAGTCATTAGCATAATAATCTCATAACATTTAATATAATTACTTACCGAAACATGTTTACGGTTCTAACACGAAAGTGACGTCAGGTAAGGTGTGGAGAGTTTTTACCAGCTTAAAGAATTGCGTTAACTGATTTCCTTATAATTTTGCAATTAATTGAATACTCAAAACCAAAAAACTACTTATAATAATATTTCACATTATTTATTCACGTGAGAGTCAACTATAATGTCAATAATGTTACAGTTTATATATAACAGCAGAGTAAATTAGGTACAAAAAAGGATAATCATTTAGCGTTATAAAGGAAATTAATATTTTTCAGAGTAGCAATCAATGCAATAAATACGTAAATAGCTATATAGTATTATATAGCTATTTACGTATTTATAAATACGTAAATTATATATAGAGATTCCTACATGAAAACTCAATGTAATTTGAATGATTTCCAATGTTTTGAATACCTAATTCCAAGGAAAAACAAAACATTTGCGGTTTTATTTGCATTAGATAGAACGTTTGCAACAGAATCTTCGTTCAAAGTTCGAATTGATAACACTAATAAATTGTATTGACTATAATAATGTTATTATTGGCAAATAGATTAAAAACTAGTAGAGAGCGTTATAATCTATTTACAGCGGTGACACAAGGTTTAATTTGTTATCAATTCAACGATTTCTGGTCTGATGAAAAAAAGTAACTCTTTGTTTAAAAATGTAAACAAATTAGTAAATAAAATAAAAGTAAGTCTCACACATCAATTCTGAGAACTTGTATGTACAAATATGTAACATTAAATAGCATTTCTTACAGTGGAACATCTGCAAATAGAGATAGTGAGTGAGTAATATTTATATCATCAGTATCTTTTGTAAAATATTGGTTTAATGATATAAAATTGAGTCTATGAAGTACCTACTCATACTGGCTGTCAAGAGAACTGTTAAAATTGTTTTCAGTAAAAAAATATTAAGTGGGTACATTATTTTTCTATCATTTATGTATTTAGTCAAACATAGGTCCTCCTCTTTGGATAAAATATAATAATCTAATCACTTCTTTGTTTTTTCTTTTCTGGCAAAATTTGGATTAACAAAATGAAAACAAAATGTATATGCTTCTGTTTATTAAATTAATTTAGTTAAAATCTATCAAAATAGTATTATACTGTAACTATAACTAGACAGTATACTAGCGCCACCTATCTATAAATTATAGCAACTAAGGAGCGTATTGTAACGCCATCTAGTGAAGAAGCAAAAATAGTTTCTAAGCAAAGGTTGCTATGGAAGTCAAAGCACATTGAGTATGTATGTTAAACGTACAGATGGCGCTGAAGACAACTTCGAGAAAAACAAAGTTATGAGAACATACATTATTTAAAAAAAAAAATTAAACAAATTACAAAATTAGTTGTAACTCTTGTACCTTATTTCTTTAATGTTTTTAAAACTAAAACAAGTAAATCAACAGAACATATATATATATAAAAATGGTTTAAAAATTATAAAATTAAAAATTATAGGCGTAAAATGTTTCTTTCACAAAATTTACGAGAAAACATGTTGCAAAAAAGAGCCGCCCGAACAGGGACTTGAACCCTGGACCCTTGGATTAAAAGTCCAATGCTCTACCGACTGAGCTATCCGGGCTCATGCTAGCCCTGACGTAAATGTTGTGTATATTTGAAAAGCTCTCTATGCTGATTATTTATATGATATTGTAATATTATATTTACGTCATATTTTTTTTGCCATTTTATTTCTTCAAACGCTTATTTATTTGTCAAACAAATGTCTGTCTTTGCTATAAAAATATATTTTTATAGCCCCAAATGTCATTGTTAAGTAATTCTGCTACTCTACAACAGATGGCGCACGCACACATCATTGTGTTTGACGTACATAAAACTTAGATATACGTAAGATTTTATTACATTCACATCAATTGATAAAGATAATACGATTATTAAGAATGATTATTGCATAATTAAAAGGAAACATTACTGAAAACGTTAATAAAATAAACGGCACAGGAGCAACAACGCTTACTATAACGTTAATATGTTAGGTGATTTAATTATTGATCAATGTTTCATTGCCAATGTTTAATTAGCCTTGCCATCAAACGCCAAAAACACTTCAACCCTGAGGATGATCTGCTTAAACTCCTACAGTGCGCTCAGGGCTTATGATTTACCGTGTTTAGTTGAAATACTTACTGAAATTCTAAATACTTACAAAACTAACGGTGTCTATAAAAAGTAACAAAAAAAGTCGTCTATAGCTCACCAGTCATATTGTTACACTACCAATTTACTTCTACTTAAACAAAAAAGACTACGAACATACTAAGAGATCTTTGTGTTGAGTCGACCAATAAGATTAGTTGAATCGTAATGCAAAAACGTTCATATCCGAAACACATAACGGTCGCGTGTAAGTTCACTTGGAATATTAATCAACCTACTCATACAAAATAACATAGAATTTGTGTTTATTTTAAACGTGTATTGCATAACGTTATATCTTAGTAAGGCAGACTCAGTAATTTTTTATACTGACTTTTTCACACAATTACTTTGAACTTTCACTGTGCATCACCAGCCATTTTTAATTTTTCAGTTGTTTTTTTAGAGAGACCAGGTCAGTATCTTAAAATAAGACACCACTAACAGACTGGCACACATTTATAATTATGTGGCTGCAGGGAACAGACCTTACTAGGACGATGACGTTACACTGATAGAATTTGATTGTGTTTCGTATTTAGTATAAAGAGAGCGCTTACTGATGAATCGTATGTATGAGTAATGAATGAATCAAGACAAGACCTACTAACGGCAACACGTTATATATAAAATATATATAACTTTATTTTAAAACAGCTATGTAATGAGTGGTAATGAAGAATGACACTTCAAAACATACGAGGGACTTATATGAGTATGATTGATGGTTGAGGAGGCTTCAAAACATGCACAATGCGCATTGAAAACAAATTTAATATTGCCAAAATCCTCGGTATATAATCTTTAAATAAAAGTAGAAAATATTTAGAGAGATGACTAGATTAATTAAAAATTTACCCTCTTTCCGATTGTGGAGGATCGAAACTTTGATTTCATTTAATTATGTCAATTACTTTGAGTAATTGACATAATAATATCTTTCAATGTATAATGAACTTTTTCTGTTGCATTAGGTTAAAGGATGGAAGCTGTGATTGACGAATTGAATTAAACTTTTGCCCATTTCATCACAGCTCCAATAATTTACTCTGTTACCTGTATCTTTTCATGAGAATATTTGTACACTTTTAGATAGAAAAAATATGATTAATGATTGTTTATGATAAGTGATTAATTCAGTAAGCGCAATCTTTGGATGAATGACTTACTATATCGGGCGTCGTGTAGTGTCATAGTACCTGTAACATAGAAAAGATGCTTGATTATGATTAGTTTTAAGCTTAATTTGACTAAAAAGATATTATAGTCGAAATTACTAATATAAAAATCAAAGATAGACGCAAGACATAAGGTACATTTATATGCTTCTCTCGCACTTCACCTGTAGAAATTTGCATTACGCATACATGAATATCGACATTGAATAGTATTTATAAATAAAATAACCCTTCCTACATTTTTAGTGATTTCGTATTATTAAGGAGTGGACTTCCGTAGACTGAAATGATGATGATGAAGGCTATAAGTTTCAATGTTTAAATTTAAATTCTTAGTGTTAAAAATATTGGGTCCTTACCTATGGAATTGGTGGTTTTTCTCTCTCTTAGTATTTTGTCTGTAACTATTAAGATTCAGAGTATTCCTAAAAAATAATTCCCTCGTCTAAAAATAGACTATATTTTTAAACTCTTTTGATTTGTTTTGATAATTTGTTGTAAGTTTAATTGTGTTAAAATTGGACACGGAGACAACTTTTTTTAAGTGCCTCCCGAATACATCATTTTATTTGCATTCACTTAAAAACGATAAATAATTTTTATGAAGTGTGATATTACACATATTAATAATGCTTGTCTAATGTTTTTGGATTTGTCGTTGTGAAGAAAACTGAAAAAATTTTAGTATGGAAAATGCAGAATTCCCCAAAATCTCTATACAAAACACCAATTTCATAGGTAAGGACCTAATATAAACGAGCCAAAAAAGCCAAGAAATTTGAAGACATTAGTGAAGGCATAACTAAAAAGAAAGATTTATTTTAATAAGGTCTTTTTGGGAATGTAAGGTTAATCCTAAGAGATTTGTACAAATTTTAATTAAATTTCATTATATTTCTTACAAAATTGTGTATTTTATCAGTGCTATGTAACCCTCGCCAGTCCCCTGGCAGTCAAATTCTGAAAATTTTAAATATGTCACAATCTACTAAAAAAAGTGACTGGCTCGATTGGGAACAATATATTCATTAAATCTGCCATCATATACATCCGAATCTGTACCAATTTGATTTAATAACTATGGTAAACAAATATCCTCAACCCAACTTTTGTATAATCACCCATAATTATTATGTACGCCTTTACATAGTCACATTATTTATTAAAAATTAAGGTCTAGTTTAGGCTTTGTTAGGATCTCCCGGATTTTGAATTTCTATACAGTTTCATTGTATTTTTAGGAAGAACACATAGTTATTAGATAGTTCTTTTAAACCTTGAGTGGAAATCTTCACATGAAATTTATAGTACACATGATATTAAAACACAGCAGTGCAATGTTTACTACTTCACGCAAGAACCTAGACGAAATGGTATTAAACCAAATACTCAACTTGCATTACACAATATTAGTCAAACAAGCAACATACAGCTTTAAATAAAAATAGCAAAGATATTTTTTAATACCACCAACACGCATTGGGCCAGCGTGGTGGTGTTTCGGCCCATACTCCTCATGTGTTTCTCCATGAGGAAGGCCTGTCTCAGCAGTGGGACGTATATAGGCTGATGACCACGACATTATAAATCTGCGGAAGGAACTCTGCGTGTCTGTCGGTCTCGCTATCACGTCAAAACTTCTGAACCGATTATATCGAAATTTGGTACACTGATAGTCTTGAGCCTGAGAAAGGACGTAGGTTACTTTTTATCCCGATATTCCCAATAGAACGGTTACCTCGCGGATGAAACCACAGGAAGCCACTAGTACTATACAATTTTCTGAAAAAGAAATGTTTACGAGAATTCGAAAATGCACAGTCGCTTTTAGCTCAAGATTTCCCCTAAACGATTGGGTATTAATTACTTAGTAATATTTAATTATTAAAATTTATTTTATAACAATGTTATGTGGCTATTTAAAATGTTGACGATTTTAAGTGCTAAGCTTAGCCTATGAAATAAAAATATTTTTGATTTGATTTGAAATTCTGGGTACGTATAGCCTTTTTCGAAGTAGATTCTTATTGATTTTTTTATATTGACATTTTGCCAATAAATGACACAGGGATGTAACATATAACGTTATAATGACCCATACAGTCGGATGCCGCTCAATGCGTGCGTAGGCAACCAAATGTTACTGAAAGCTCTGTTTAACACTTTTGGGATTATAGCCGTGATTATATTATATCTACGATATGTATAAATTATACGATGTAGAACTGTACAAACTGTTGGTAGTTTGTATGTTTTATTTCATTTGTATTAACTTTGGGTTTTAACATGGTCCTATCGTAGTCGGATGGGTCTAGTGGTTCGACGGATACCAATTTTTTTACTATCGTCATCGGCAAAGCGCACTTATGGAAAGTGGATTGCTAGATATAGAAACGGTATTTAAAAGTAGTTCACACAGATAATAAGACAATTTAGTGAACACTTACAGTGAAAATAAACATTTATGGGAACTTATTTTCTGCAAAGTTTAGTTAATAACTGAAATTGTAGTTTCTAATTTGTATTTCTAATACAAATCTTTCCATAACTTTAACTTCCGAACGTTTAGATTGTTGATCGAATCAATCAAATTCTCACTTTAATATTCTAAACGCTAAATACTAATAAATAAAAAGACAATTAAAGATATATAAAGGTACAGATAAATCATACAGTATGTACATTAAAGTACATTTATTATGAATGGTGCCTACTTGTAATGTCGTACGCAATGAATGTGAATGAACTGTTCAAGTGTTGTAAGTGACATTATCTATAATAATAGCACTTGATAACAATTACAGCTACATAGGCAATGCAATGAGTAACAAAATTGGTTTTGGCGACGCCCCCGGCGCGCCTAGACTTGGGCATTTTTTGATATTCCTAGGCCGAATTGCTCTGAGTCAGGCAAATCAATAGCTTTAGTGTGGTCTGCCAGGAAGGATTGTATTCTTAACGCTTAACCTGCCAATGGTCCGAAAACCCGACACAATAGGAACATCTATCGTTTGCGAGCACCGGTGTTCGCGCTGGCCATCAAGAGGTTAAACAAAATTTTACTATTATTGCAAGGCCCTCCGCCAAGTAGGAGTGTTAATTTGTGACCGTCTACTGGCAGAAACTGGGTGTGACAAGCTGTTGTTTGAGGGTGAAATGAAAACATTAGCACACATATAGAATCAGGAGTGGGCTTATAAATACGTGTTATAAAATCCTCGCTCTCTATATTTTTAGTCGTTATCACGATAAATGTACCGACTATTGAATACAATCTACAGATGATTTCAATGTAGGTAATAACTCGATTTCTTTCACAGAAATATTGAATGTAAAGTTTATTTTTAATATGGACGACATAAATTGCTCACACGACTTAACATTTCAAAGATATAGACACCTATTTCTGAGTGCACATTTTCTTTGTATCTTTACTACTAATAATTGTGAACGTGCAAACGAATAGTATTACGCCTTCATTCATCAGTAGGTATATAATATGTAGTGATGTATGCGTAAGTTTAAAATAATAGAATCTTTATTATAGGACTTAACAAAATTTATTATTGGATGGATGGATTAGCTTTAACTAAAAAGCTTTCATTAAAAAATATATTTAGGCCGGACAGTACCACAGAGTACGGACAGTCTAAGTCTAAATAAACAAAGAAGTAACAATTGTAGTTAAGAAGATCCACATCTACCACAGACCACTTAATCTGGTTTATGTTCATCAACGACCGACCTTGACAACAAAGAGACTTCATACAGTTGAATATTTCTAACTAAAATGGGATAAACCTGTGACACGAGAAAAAAGATAATGGAAAGTAAAAATTGCTTTAATCAGTATTCACACAAGTAAAAGCCGTAGAAGTAGTTTGATAAAATAATCATATTTAAAGGTACAATGATCATAAAATTGAGACAAAAATTAAATAAAGAAAACCAAAAACATTAGTATAAGAAAAAAATAGAAATGTTCAGTGAATTTGTGAACCACAATCATTAAAAGAAATTCCCATTTAAATATCCCATTTTTTCCACAGATTTATAGAAAATTGCTACTCTTGATAATAGCAAAATAATTAGGTCAGAGAAGCCGAGGTTAATAAGCAGCAAGGTCATATAAATTATCTAAACGCTTATTGAGTTCTCATCTTGATAATCTTGTTTTGCGACGTACTAAGTCGATTTCTGTAAGTATCAATTGTCACACACCGTGTAAAAACTAGCATTGATGTTTATACCATGTGATCTAAATTTAATTACAAATCAATACTGTCCGTTTAATACTATCAGCCTTATTTATATGAGGCTTTTGTATGTTAGTGGTATTGTATGCTGTGCTATTATGAAGAGCGTATTAATGGTATTAACTTTATAACAAGAATCGACATAATTTTCTTGCCTCGTTCCCAATTTTATATGACTTCGGCGGAACATGTCCTGTTAAATTTTATTTTATGTTGCCACACGAACATTTTATCCCTCCTAACCATGTCTTGATTTACAGAATTGGTCATTCTCTCCCTGAAGAAACTCTTTTTGATACTATAACGTAATTGTCAAACTTCTTCATAGTTTTAGTTTCATTTGCACAATCTCATGCGTTGCTCGTAAAGACTATTCGTGTGCATAATACAAACACGCGAGCAACTTTAAGAATACTTTAAAATGTTGCCAAATAGCGCATGCAAATAACATTTCTTATGCTGACAGAATCCGCAATCGGAAATATCAGGCACTGTCACGCTGCGTGTAAATATTTCAGCAATAAGTGTACGGTCGATTAGAGGTATCTTGCAAAATGTTACTACAAACACCAAACTACGAGTATATTGATTGACACTGCAAAAACTGAACATAATGACGGAAATCCAGGAAACAAGACTCGTTATGTTTTTTTTTAATGATTTATTGAGTGTAGTGCAATTATAGCTGCATTTTAGGCAACCGGACGTTAGGCTTGGTAGAACACGGAGGGTGCGTCTGTTATCCTGAAAAACAATTTTTCGTATCACCAGTTATACTCGGTTAGGTTAGTCCGCTTGTCGAACTACACGCATGAAGTTCGCGGAAGACAGACCCGTTTACGACTCCGAACACTAGAAGTGAGACTTCTAAGAAAGAAAAACTGGCGTTAATTTCACTCATAGCTCTTGATGAAACGGGTTACATACTTATCATAAAGCTCAGGTACACTAGGTTAATTCGATAATTTGTTTCCGATTTGCCTTTTCAGGGTACATTAAACACGCTAAAGTGTTAAATGTACCCTTAATTCGATTGCGTTGTTTTCCTATATAGCAACGGAGCGTAATAATTTGATTAGTAAACCTATCATTAAGGACTAACACATTAGGATCATCAATTATAACGAAACTATATATCAAGACATATAATGACTTCATAAAATACGTTAATAATGAATGGTTCGTCTCTGAATAAATGTTTAAAATAAAAACGCGGTAAAAAGAAACCTAGACGCTACCAGCATGCCAGATATCATTAAATTGATTACTACAATGTGAGCAAATTTCAGGAAAGGCCATCAAATTTGCTGCTCGTATTTATTTTAACCAGTCATGTTTTATAGTTCGTAAACGTGACAGTTTTATTAGACAACTAAAAGTTCGTCGAAGTAATCGGGATTGGTATATACTAGTTGGCCGGCTTTATTGCTTCCGTCCTTCAGATGCAGTGCCTAGTCAATATTGGGTCCTTACCTATGAAATTGGTGTTTTTTTTCTCTCTTAGTATTTTGTCTGTAACAATTAAGATTCAGAGTATTCCTTAAAAAAGAATTACCTCGTCTAAAAATAGACTATATTTTTGAGCTCTTTTGATTTGTTTTGATAATTTGTTGTATGTTTAATTGTGTTAAAATTGGACACGGAGACAACTCTTTTTAAGTGCCTCCCGAATACATCATTTTATTTGCATTCACTTAAAAACGATAAATAATTTTTATGAAGTGTGATATTACACATATTACTAAAGCTTGTCTTATGATAGATGCCAAATATCTTTGGATTTGTCGTTGTGAAGAGAACTGAAAAAATTTTAGTATGGAAAATGCAGAATTCCCCAAAATCTCCATACAAAACACCAATTTCATAGGTAAGGCCTTAATATTTGCTGAAGACTGGGTGAAAAGGCGCATATTACGGGAGGACTATGTCTAGTAGTAGACTTATCTATGCTGATGAAATGATAGTGATAAGTATATTGTTTGAGGAATTAGTTATGGCGGTACGTCACTTGGCTTATCGTATTCGCGTAGCTTTATTAATGTGTTTGCCGGACTTTGTCCAAACAATAAAATCATTCCAAACAGCCCACATGGACTGTTATCGGGCAAACAACTCAAACAATCCTTTGATGTGTGATCAAAAACTTACGTTATTTGCGTTGTATACCATTCGTGCAAATACTCAAATAGACCGTCCACACATGGCCGTTTTCGGGCAAACATACCGAATTCGCGAACACAATACGCCAGGTGAAGTGCCGCCATTAGATAATTTGTCAGCTACTGGCAAATCGATCCCACAAATATTAAAAATAATAAGGAACTATTACATTTACTAAGTACCTACAGTTTAAAAGTATACCTAAACCACAGAGTAAAGAATGTATAGAATAAGAAGATATTCGTTCAATATCTATAATTTTTCAAATCCGATTTGTTTATTTGAGATAAATAACAGTTTGTTTACGCCCTCGCCACGGGAATGGCAGTCGAGCGGCCGGCGGCGGCAGAGACGGTCGACGACGCGACGAGCGAGCCGCGGTGCTATTTATATTTTGAAGAAATTAACCAGAGTTTAAAAAGATACCTTTTAGTAACATTTATATATATATATATATCTCTCTGTTCTCACATACGTTCAAACAGGCACACACCTATATGTCTTTGAAATGTGGTATAAAAATATTTTACTTCCTTATAATTGTACAAGTGTCTCCTCTTACTTAACCACTAGGCACTAACTTGATTATCGTTCGTGGTTCAGAAAGTATCTATTCCTCAAACGAATATAATTAATACTTTTCATGATCATATCTCTCACTGTATTATTGAGTCAGTATAAAAAATAATGCATGTTTAAATTAACTTATTTAAAATAACTCCTTCTTATTAGTTACGGTTGATATTTCAATAGAAACAATTTGTTTTTAATTCATTTTTAGGACTTACAGTCGTACGCGGCCGCAGCACCGACTACGTCAGTCCCTTATGCAAATATTACATTGATAGGAGGCATAATGATATTACATACCTACACAAAGATGCCACAGTAAAAACGCTATGAAATTCCTTCCTATAAACATAAGTCATAGGTTCCATCCAAAGTTGCGTGAAATGGCAACTTAAAGGCCAGCAAAGTGAAGATGGCTAGAGTTTCTATTTTCGTAAACCAATTTTTGTATTAGGTATGATCCTAATACAAAAATTTATGGCCTGATGGTCACTTATCTGAACCAAATTCTGTGAGATCATAGATCAACATTCAGGTGTCGGCAAAATCGAGAACAGCGAAGTGAACAATTAAGATAAGATAATTTTTAATTAACAGTAACAAAAATTATGCCAGATTTTAAAGACGCTGAAGGAGCAAATATTCAATAGCTAATTGACAGTTTGCAAATGGTGACCCAGCCGAAAAACAGTCCACATTACTCAGTAATGTTTGACAGTTGCGGCGGTAAAAGCAACATTAATCAAATCTACCAAAATTGCTAAGAGAAAGAGAATTTTTACTATTAAGTAAAAGCTATGCAAAGTAGAAACACATACATAGCTGTTTAAAACACAATATAGCTTATATTTTAACAGGGGTGTCCTGTGATACCCTTATTTATTGCATGGCAAACTACAATAGCGTCTTCATGTCCAAGTTTAAGGCAGTGTGGTCGCCCCAGACGGAATAATGTGCTAGCTACCTCTAGAACAGGTTCTTATCCTAGTGTATGGCCGGTGTGCAAATATGTGAGCGTAATAAACACAGCCGTTTTACATCGATTACATAGAAATCCACTTTTAGTTACCGACAGCAAAGCATTTCAACGTTTGCTTTAAGTAATTAAACGATCGCTGTCGTGTATGCTTTGTATTCGATAGCAGACAGTCTTTACTATTGAAAAGACTATTGGATTTAATTAATGTGAAGTGAATAAAAATCACTGTCGTAGGAAAGGTGAGGGTCGGATGAATTAAAATTAGCATAATTACAAAAGATACATTACGTCAGAAGGAATTTTAAATTCGGTAACAACGTTGAAAAAATAGCATAGAATTATTAGTGTTTGATTTTGCAGTTACAAAGTTTGTAAATAAATATACATGTTGTATTTATTACAATTTAGCGGTTTAAATGTGACTGACATCGTTTGCTATTTGCCAAGAGGGTAGGCGTCTAATTAGAAGCTTCTTCACTATCCAAAAGGCGTTTTCCAAATCAGCCTCAAAATTAAATATAACAAAGAAAAAATATTTATAACATATATTTCTTAAAATGGCGTGAATATTACGAAAAAAAAAACCTATTTACTATACGTGGTTATTATCATGATATATATTAATTAGGATTAATTAGTAATACAACAATGCACAAATATATATGGACAAAAGATAAACTCCTTACTGATCAAATTAATATTGTATTTGTGGTTTGTACGTGTAGAAGTGAAGTATCAATCAAAGTCAGGTCGAAATTTGATACTGACACGTTAATTTCGTAATAAATTAATAATATAAATAATTTAAGGATTAAACCTGTTACGCTCGAAATAAAAATAATTGCACTGTCGATGCATCGAGACGGTTAAGTGCTACTTGAATTTAAAAAAGGTTGTCTTGTATTTTTAGTAAGAATGCATCATTGTATCTCTTTGATTCAGTGGACGGAAGACCAAGAAATTATAGTATGAATGATTCATTAGCTCACTAATGTGATACTGTGTGAGCAAGGTACTAAAGTGAGTGACAGAATAATGAAATAAAATAAAATCCTCAAAAACATAGGAGTAAGTTTGAAGGATTAGTAAATATTTTGGAATAAATACTTTCTCCATCGTTTTGTTGAGTGTAACCAATCAAACGAGAAATTACTAGTTTGGTTCACAAGCGCCCGCCGCCCGCCGCCTAGACGCCGGAACCGTGTAGGGCGCCAAGGAATAAAAAGCTGCCAAGTTTTTTCAGCTCTACTGAACGTGCGAAGTGTTTCGTTGTCATGCCTCATGTGACGTTATAATAAAGAGTTATCTTGTATTAGTACGAAACGAATAGGTACATAATAATATCTCTTTTAATACAGCGAATGGCAGAATAATTGAAAAAGAAAACATTAGGAAGGCCTCAGTCACAATTCGGAGCAAGTAAAAAAGGTGAAGATGAATATTTTGGAATGAATACTTTCTCCATAATTTTATTGTGACCAAAAGAGCGAGAAATTACTAGTGTAGTTTGGTTCGGAACCCGCCTGCGCAAGCGCCGCCTAGACGCCGGGACCATAGAGCGCCATAGGATAAAAAGCTGTACCGCTGCCAAGTTTTTTCAGCTCTACTGAACGTGCGAAATGTTTAGTCGTCATGCCTCATGTGACGTACCTACTGTTTTTAATAAACGAATGCTTTTCAGACTATTTAGTATGTAAGTATACTTTTTCTTTGTTTATTCAGGTATACAGTATGTACCTAAATAAACATGAAAAAAAAGCAGCTATTTATTTCCTTTGCGAGTTTAAAACATCAGTTTTTTCTTTTAGAACATACTATTTAATTACTTGATTTATAACTTAAGTACCTAATTCAACTGGAATTCTAAGTGTTTAGTTGGCATTAAATCATTACACCTAGCATGTGTCTATTACCTAACGACATCTCATAAAAAATGAAACGTTTAAAATTATCATTTAATTTATAAAGTCTTAGTTTCAAGCGCCAGATCAATAAACATTTCAACTTGAGTTCACTTTTATTTATAATTTAGTTTCTAATAGAAATTCCAAACTACAAAAATTTTGGTAAAATTGTGTTATTAAAATGAAGCTACCAGGATTGAGTTTTTTCTACCGACGTGGTTCTGTGTCAGCTTTGAAAAAATTAAAGCGTTTTGAGCTCACAAAGTTTAGATTGAATTACCCTACAATTTGTCTAGAGTAGGTATTTACGTCAGGTGCGACATAAGCAAACCAGGGCTTCACTGCTTGCCAATAATCCACTATGGCATTACTACAGCCGGTGCGATTCTACGCACACAGCCACAAGCCACAACTCATGAGTCGTATTAAGATGGATTGGACATGAGAGTTAATTGATATTTAAGGACCGGAACGAAAGTAACGTTTCTAATAGTTTTAACGATGCAATATTGTCGCAACATTGCGATTTCAGTGTTGTACAAATATATATTACGTTTTTAGCTACGTGATTAACGAAGACAGTCGTTGATTAAAGTAATCTAGATTTAATTTACTAGTTCATGTAAATATGAAAATGTACAGCCACGATGCCGATGTTCGATTTTCATAAAGATGATAAATCTTGCCATTAAATATTTATAATTACATTTATGCACATTGAAACGCTTTATTAACCATTTATACAAAAAAAACTATTGATAGTTATTAGATTCAGCGAAGTTAATAATTTAATTTCGGTATACAGTAATAAATAAAAACAAATAATAGGTAGAGGAGACCTATTCTCAAAATGAGAATAATATGCCAAAGAAAAAGTATAGAAAACTTTTTTCTTCAAATAATGGCCTCGTGTGCCAAGTAGGTCACTTGTCTGTCTGACAAGGGGTAACAAGAAAAATAGTAACTAATAAGCTACGGCAGAGTTTTCTTAAAATATACCATAAGTCTGTGGAGACATGAATGAATAAAGCTTAAACGTGTTTTACGTGGATTGTTGATTAGCATATATAATGGATCTAATTAAATCGGTGCAATATCAAAATAAAAGCATAAACAACACCAATAAGAATCTAATCCAACAAAGAAACGAATGAAACAAGATACAATTAGATATTAAAATTCAATAATCAAGGAAATATCAAAATTTTGTAAAACATTTCCAAGTTCAAACCGGTAGCCCCAGCCCCAGCCTGTGGCCGTGTCACCTTCAACTATTACTAACAGCGAAAAAATGTCGCGACTATAGAGTCAGAATCTAACTAGCAACGTGATATTTTTTGCTCCCGGCCAGTCTGGTTGGCGTCTGGGACTATATATTTTCTCCACAATTCCTATCAGTTTTTCTATCAATTATTATCTACTGATAGGATTGTTTATACGCCTAAAGTAAAACTTTAAATATCTTTTGATATCAGTTTTAAGCTGGCTTCCCACGGTTGGTGATATTTCCGAAAGAATACGATAGTGATCTAAAGTAATATTCTCAAACCTAGAAATAAGTTTAAATTGGTACAGTTTTCATCAATATATTTAATTATAGTACTAATGTAATGGAGCTATCATTAATCATAGGTATTTAAAAAGCTCTCCTAGCAGTCTTTCTGATAAAGCAAACTTTTTAAAGTTAATGTTTACAACCGATAGATTTTCAATTAGACCACATCTATTGGATATTGAAATTTTCAATCAATGTAAATATAAACAATTTACAACCTTTGTTGTATCTATTCGTACTTAGGTTGCAGAATAAATACTTAATTTCGTCTTTCTGGTTGGCGTCTAAGGCCTTGTACCTTCTTTCTTCACAGTTTCTATCAGTTTTTCTGTCAATTACAATTCAGTAAGAGAATAGTTTTAACGTCTATAGAACTTCCAATATCTTTTGCATGTGAATATATAATATCCGTGTCCATTTTTTATCTGCTCCAAGCACGCGAAAGAGGATTAAGTTTTTAGTGTACATGCTTCCTCAGGCAAAACCAATTGTGCAGAAATACAACAAGTATCTACTGAGAATAAGTTTGCTGCAATTATGGTATGTAATTTCATGAAGAAAATTCAAAATGCAGAAATCATCTGCAAAACATTTAAAATCTCAAACCTTACTACATTTTATATGATAAGTCCAACTCTAACATTCCTTTACATAACGCAAAATAATTCGAAGATAGGTATATTCTTTCAAGCACGCTTTACCTACACGAAAAACATACTCCTCCATAAGCGATAAAAATTCGGCTAGCTATTCAACACCCTCGATAAAAACTACAGTGTACTTACACACGTGAGCGGTTCTCAAATATCACGTCCACAAAGCCTACACAGCGGTTCTCTCATTACTTATACTCATTACGCTCCAATGAAGAAAGCAGACACCGCGCAGACTTCGCACAATGCCTCGGAGATCTGGGTTAATTGAAGACAACAGCCACCATCGCTTCAGGCCACTCGCTGTATATTACAAGCTCATTTTATCATTAGCATTTGCGTTCGATTATGGTTTCAAACTTTGTGAAGGATTTGTTTTTTTTTTATGTCTTATACCTACAATATTTACCTACCGCTAGTAATAACTGTACAATAAACGAAAAATTATTTAATACAGCGTTGCCAAATAATTCATACAATGTATGTCTAATGGTTTTACTAAAGCCAAATAATAGCTCGCAATTATGTACTTTTACGAACAAAGGTAGAAAAGTGCTATGAAATAAAATACGATTTATTGCGGTATAATAAACATGTAATGAGAAATAGTGATGGAGGCTTTACCTTTATTACTTAAAAATGATAGAAAAGTTCAGCTTTTCGCCGTACGTTAGTCAATCTGTGCAATGGGTAAATAAGTTCTCTACACGCATACTAAACATGTCGAGACCTTTCACACCGTATGTCATAATGAACCGTGGTGCTATTTAGGCCCATTTAACGCTTTGGCATGTTTTGTAATCGTTTGTTAGTCAAAAGTCTAACGTAGAATGCTTAGTGCGAGTGCAATTTGCAATATTTTTAAAACAGCTAAGGAATATAGTAAATAAAAATGAAACAGAAAGCTTTCAAAGTATACGACTTACTCCAGGCTAATAAAGCTGGTATGTGAAAATTGAATACACACTTTATTAGCATGCCGACCGAAGTTGAAAGAAACTGCATATTTACTTGCTACCCGTCAAGGTAGACGAGATGATATTCGGTTTTAAAAAAAGACACACGCTAGACAAGTTTAAAATGAACTAGGAGAATGCGGTTCGCCCAAGAAGCTACAACTACCAGACGTCGAAGGCGCAAGTTATGCTCATACGTTACACATCAACTTGATGGCTCGAATGGAAAAATCTAGAAATAGGTCGAGAAAGTTCCAGTAATAGCCGAACCAGACGTTACTTGGCATCCGCAGTGCGACACACCTATTTTACATCGGTGCAAAATTTAAAATATTTTCTTGAATATTATTAAAGTTTAATTATATTATTGTAGCCGTCATCAAACTGAGAAGCACGCATGGGTCTTCACAGTATACAATACTTAGACGATCTTAATTTACAGTTAAACCAAAAGTGATCATTATTCCATTTGCAGCGGTTTAAAGTTTCAAAATTCAATAGATTTGGTCTAATTGAAAATCTTAACGTAGACAGATGGATCTAATAATTGCACGCACTTTAACATTTTAGGTTAACAGGAAGACTGAAAAGAGAAAGCTTCTAAGAGACCTAGATGATTCACGAGAGCTGCATTAGTATTATAAACAACAAATATTGTCGATGACTGTATCAACGTAAAAATATTTCAAGGTTTTGGTTTCGAATCAATTACTTTAGATCACTATAGCTTTTTTCTAAAACTGAATCACTCACTAAATATGACTTTTCTTGAGTAATGCATATCGCAAATATTTTAAATAAAGGTCAGACAGAAAAAAAACAATCCGCTTTGTGACAGTGGCTTACATGCTTTACACATTAAAGAAAACAGTACGTGAAACGTGATTGTCGCTTTTAATGCGTTGAGCCGCGCAGTGAACAATACACTGTAAACACAATAAGCTGCGTAACGTGAGGTAAACGGTATACCACTTCCTGGCAAAGCAAGCATTTTGCGAATACTAAAGGTGCCCTCAAATGACCTATTCGATCTTAAACTATAAGTACTTACTGTTAAAATACCACAAAACACTACCACACCCTAAAAATGCTTCCTGGCACCACTGGTAACCCATACTTAACAGACATCGATCGTTTGAAAAATAGTTCTTAAATATAGAACAAAAGATGACACAATTTGAGAATGACAAAAAACAGTACAGCATATGTACACACTAGCAACGAATATAATAATATTTGACACACCCACACAGCGTTCAATGAGTCCAAAGTTCGATGACATGGAAAGAGTGAAATCTATTCGTATGATTACTAGATCACTAGTGTGTCAGCAGAAACAATTGACTAAAATGGGGATAACGTTACCCGTCGAATAGTCAATTAGGACGAATCTTTGAAGTAACTAAAACAGTACAAACTTTTGGGTCGAAGACAATTCATTCATAGTATAAATAGGACAACTTTTCAGGAAGGTATTGCGGCCATTCGTTCCGGGAAATGGTCGCAGACAAACCGCAGACACCGATGACGTCATCCATTATCGTCCAATTAGAGCGGACATTGTTTCAACCTATCTTTTATTAAAGCGCGCCGTATTTCGTGTCTGAAAACATTTATATTTTTTTCCAGATAGAAACACAAATTAAGTAGTAAGTAATAAATAAAAGAAAAATGACTACCTACAGTTTTTTAGAAATGGAAATTCGTGGCTGAATATTGAAAGTAACGAATCATAAAAATATGCCCACCCAAAAACGTGCCATTATGTAATAAATAATTCATAATGATGCAATCTACGATTTAAATTAGCATTTAGAAGTAGTTGGAACAAGCTTATTTACTGAATTACGCAAACGATTATTAAGGATAGGGTAAAACAACCTTTAAAAGATAAGAAAAAATGTTGATTATAAAAAATTACCACCCGGCTCGAGCTAGACATGTGGAGTTGTTGACCTTGACAGTAAAAAAAGTTATCGCCATACCATACTACGAGTACCGCCATTGAATTGTGGGGCGCCAAGGCCGCGGAGTCAATGTACACTACAGGATGCCACCTGTCTAAGCCAATAATATAAATAACCCAATAAATATTGCGACGACTCGACTTAACATGTAAAACTACCTTTGCAAGCAACTTTTCATCGTTTGCTGACTGCTTGAGCATTCATACGGCGAATTCCTAAATGACGCAGTATCTTATAGTAGTGGCTGGTAGTAGCATTCACTATTGTACATTTTGACCTCATTGTAGGTATTTCAGTTTTTAGTACTTTACAATACATTAGGTTCTTACCTATAAAATTGGTGTTTTGTATGGAGATTTTGGGGAATTCTGCATTTTCCATACTAAAATTTTTTCAGTTTTCTTCACAACGACAAATCCAAAGATAATAATATTTGGCATCTATCATTAGACAAGCTTTAGTTATATGTGTAATATCACACTTCATAAAAATTATTTATCGTTTTTAAGTGAATGCAAATAAAATGATGTATTCGGGAGGCACTTAAAAAGAGTTGTCTCCGTGTCCAATTTTAACACAATTAAACTTACAACAAATTATCAAAACAAATCAAATAGCTCAAAAATATAGTAAATTTTTAGACGAGGTAATTATTTTTTAGGAATACTCTGAATCTTAATAGTTACAGACAAAATACTAAGAGAGAAAAAAACACCAATTTCATAAGGTTAGGTAAGGACCAAATATATAACACAATATTGTGCAACAATAATCCTGTTGCGATCAAATTTTTATTTTTTAATTTTTTATTTGACATACCATAATGATATTGATGCTTGCAAAAATAACTTATATTTAAAACATTTTTTAAAAATATTATTTAGGAACAACTCACACTTATTCAGATCCATTCAGCGTTTTTCTATGTAAAAGGACAGTCGCGAAAATCTGAACAAGCTCCATACAAAACTGGTGTTTTCTATGGACAAGCGCTGAATAACTGTGAGTAGGCCCTTATGGGATTACAATTAACGTCGTTATTATAACGTTATAATAGAATTCAAAATGAAACATATTTTTTACAAGCTTTTATTTAACTTGCAATGTATGTACGGATGAAATATTGCAACAAAATTTTGAAGCAGATATCTTTAACCGATTGAGCTGAAATTTTGCATGAACTGATCTGATGATGGAGCTGGAAGGTGGCCATAGGGCTCGTTTGAATCGCCTTAACGAGTACTTTGGTGTAAACACTAAAAACTTAAAAATACTTTAAAAACAAGCTTTTATTACTTACGTTAGAATTAGATGGAACATTGAATAAAATCTTATGCAATCACAATTTACATGTTTAATGTACCTATACTAGCTTAAATATAAATCAAATTTTATTGCATTGTTTAAATTTTAGAATGACTGGTGATATATTGATATGATTTGATTAAAGTCCAAAAAGTATCGAATTTGGGTCTTTCTAAAAAAAATATATTTATTAATGAAAATTTATTTGTTCCCGTTTAAAGTACTTCCTGACGGATATAATACCGCTATGGAAAAACTTTTTCGATTCCTCAAAGCACAAAAAAGTTATTTTATTTAGCTCCTACTGCGATGCCATCTATACATCTTTAATCGTGGCGTAGGGTCGTCGTTTCTGTGTTTGTGCGTTGTCGTGTGTATGTTTTGGGAACAGGAAAAAGTCACGGGGGCCTAGTTCTAGGGATTACAGTGGCTGTGAGACCCATAATGGGTGTCATTGAGTCTTGGCAAGTTTGGCGTAAATCTTGCGGCAGCCCGACTCATGCCCAAACATTGTATAAAATCAAGTAAAACGAGATAATGGATATGTTTAGGTCCTCATCAACTTTTCTAAGTGTTTTGATGATTGGTCATCACTATCTTCTTCTTTATTTTTATTTTGTTGCCGTGCGCGCATGCTTTTCGGCGTTCATACCTTGATAGCCCTCTGAGAACTATTTGTAACACCGATGAAGGTAGCTTTGGTACAATGTAGCTTCCCTATATGCCACAGTACAGACATTATTTAGAATATTTTTATTTATATAAGGCCCGCACGCTTCATTTTGTTTTAGTTGACACAAAATTTTATTCACATTCCTTGGTATCATTTTTTGGCAGGCAAAAATCAACGATTGGTCAAAACTGTACAGTAAAATCGCTGTCAAAAATTTACTATACATTAAAAATTGGTGAGCACAAATAAGCGAAATGTGTACCAACATAACGCAGGGAAAAAAATCAAAAATAAAATAAATATTGCTCACGGCAATCCAAAATTCATGATACTTTTTGAACAATGTAATGTAGTAGGTAAATCCTGCAAAAATAAAAATCGATACATATACATCGAAAGTCTTATGTAATAGCCAATAACATTTTCTTTACAATGACGGTATTGGCGGTTGGCCAACAGATCTTTTTAATCGGTTTAATTCATTACGAATTATTACAAAATGCTTGCAAATAGACACGGGTGACCCCGTCAAGGCTGCTAGAATTTAAAACTACGACAGTTAAGTGTCTATAAATTTGTCTAAGAGTGAAGCACACTTTCATCGAAGTTATCGTCTTGCGAAGTGAACGTACTGTTTCAATCATGTAGGTATTCATAACATTTAGATAAATTTAATTTGCTTTCGAACATGCATTCAAAGTAGCTAATATTACTTATTATTTATTTGAAAATTTATTTTCATACTTTTTATTTTTGTTAGGTACTAACAATAAAAAAGTTTTTAACACAAAGAATGGGAATGGGAAGTCTGGGAAACTGGGAAGTAGTCAATATGTCACTGAAAAAGAATATGTAGATGTTATTGTGATAATAAAAGTAATCTGATGCCTCACTCGTACTCGTTTGTTTAGCCGTTTATTGATGACTGATGTGGCTAAGCCTGTAACGAGGCGCCATAGCTATATTAGCGACTCGTTGCTGTCTTTGCGCCCTTCTCTGGCCATTTTTCTCTTGGTTTCCGTTTTTAAATTTGCTGTCTGTCTCTTTTTATTTGTTTTGTTCTCGAAGTTCATTCTTACCCGAGTCAGCGCGTAAAGCGGTTGACTCACTGCTAACAATAATTGTACTATATTTATAAAGTGATGATCAATTTAATAAGCTTAAAAAAAGTTACAACAACCCATAAGATCAGGTCCTGATAAATAACAAAATCTATAAGTCTCTTTAAGGCACTATTGTAAGTAGCCCTACCCTTTTTATAATATATTTAGTTTTAAATGTGAAATTGTTTTGTGTTCAGTGTAATTTGCCTTTTTTTATATAATTATTTCAGTTGTGCCTTAATTCTTCATTATAAAATATACGATACCTAAGTGACGACCCAACTGCATTATCATTATCCCCGGCTTCACCCCGTCACACTGGCGCCTCAACGTGTTCAGAACCCCAGTCACCAGTTACCAGTGTTACCCAGTACAGGCGAACCGAAACAGGACTATTATTTTTGAAGATCGTTGTGTGTTGTGTGTGTTTTGTAAATACATTTAAGATTCAATTTCTTTTATTTTTTTCCAAATTCTTAAAAGGCTTAGTCGCCCACACTATTTATTTCATCGGCCACATTTGACTAGTAGCTTATTCGTCTCATCTCATCTCATTCCAACCCTCATTTTATTTAATTTATAGTATTTGACAATACAACTACACCACTACACAAAATACTAACAGTACACTTTACCCACACTTACTACATCTTACAGACAAAAAACTAACTAACTATACGCAAACCTAACATATCTGGCGAAAAGTGAGTGTTTAACACCTCTGCCTACCCCTTCAGGAAAAGAGGCGTGATGATATGTTTTTTTGTTGTTGTTGTGATGTGACTAAGTTATTTTAAGTGACTGTTTTCACGCTTCTTTTTCATGACAGGGCTTTTTGCTCTCATATTATTTTCATTCAACAATTACGAACGTAACAACACGACACAAACGAACAATATGTATAGAATAACGATAAAACTGCACGTGTTGCAGTTATTTTACGATGTTTCGACACAAAAGGGCCAACAATTAATCACTAGTCACATACAACGGACACGCGTTGTGTCTTAAATTCAATATTAGCGTAAATAGAGATTACATTATCGGAACTGCGCAGTGGACCAATGGTTCAAACCATCAGAAATGACAAGGTTGAGCGTAATAAGAGCCGTATAAAAAATAATGACTGCATTATGTTAATATCGAAATAGCACATCACTTAATGATTTTATAAAAGTAAAAAAGGAAGGCACCATGCCTTCCTTTTTTACTTTTATGCAATGTCTTATTCCTGAACTGAATTACTAACATTATGGCCCGAATTACGGAACTAAACTCAAGCGTAGATCTCTGCCTGAGCACTGTTAGAGAGGGATGGCGCTATTGATCCCACACAGCGCCATCCCTTTTTAACTGCGCTCAAGCAGAGATCTACGCTTGAGTTTGGTTCTGTAATACAGGCCTTAGAGTGTAATTTGGAAATGTATGTACGAAACAAAATAATATCACAATCATGAAGTAGTTATTACAACTACAAAGTTTTTAACAATTATTAAAAGTTTGACCACCTGTTTAAAAAAACATTGCACGTGAATTGCTAAATTCAATAAGAAGTTAGCAAAGGCATTACCAAATTTATTTAAAGAGGCCAGTACTGAGAGGCCTACATTTAGAAAACCTTTACAGAATACATTCTAGGCTTGAATGTAAAAGAACAAGAATGGGTTTTGTCTACTCCGTAATAGGCAATTTATTTTCGAATGCAGATCAGGTATCATTGTGTGTTTGACTAAGGAGATCACAGACGGCACTATGTTAATTAAATTATACATTAATGTATATTATAGCACGATACATCTCAATACATTTCATTACATCTTTCCATAGAAATCATCTGGAGACCACGCACGGCAGCTATAATGGGCCTGTATTCTTAAATTTTCGTATATTGTGGATGCTAAAACAATTAATTGACAGCACGCTTACGAGGCAAGTTTATAAGGTAGGTATACTATTGTAAGACTTAAGACAATTGAAAGCTACATTTCGAGATGTAATTTGATGAACAACAATATGTTAATGTAAGGGACGTGATGCAAACCGTAAAATTTGCTTATTCCCGAAGCTACAACAAGCTAAAATCAATCACGGCCCGTCAACGTTAAGTAAAATTTCTAATTGAAAAGCTATAAGAGAAACTTTTAGACTAAAGAAATAATTGCGAGCTATAAAAATGAAAGTATAACAAATTGCTTAACTGCTCTATAGTTTGAACAACGCAGTCTATCATTTTTCATTGGCAGTACAATTTAAACTGCTACACAAAAATCTGCAATTAGCATAACTCAAATATTTTTTCTTAGTAGGTACAATAATTTTATGGATGTATCTGAAAACGCATTAAAGTTCATAAAATACATCAAAGATTGCAATTTTGTGATGAAAAATATCTAATCATAATGTTTTTTTTAACCGTAACTAGCATGCGGACAATTTTTAAATAATAATAGCAAATCGTGTTAACCCACGCTAAATATGCTTGCAGATCCGCCCGGTACTAAACAATCTGAGGGCATGTGCCCAGAGTAAAGTCAGTTATTTATTGCATTTCTCCGCACCCACTTCTACGTGCATTCGATATCTCGTGATCAAGCACCTTTACGACAACAATAAAATTTTGAATCTTGACAGACAGCAAAAATATCCAATGGAGATAGATATCTGTCAGAGCAAAATAATATTATTTTAGAAAAAAATCTCATCGCGCTTCCATTCCAGAGGTTACAGAATAAACAATGATGTGAATAAGACACAAGGGGGATTTGAACCGATAGTGTTAATGATGAGGCGTGCGTGCGCCGGCGCAGCGCCCACTGACCTCACCACAGCTCGCGGGCGAGATAAAGGCTATTTTGAGCGTCGTGATAATATCGAATACGTCGAATGTTCTACAGATACGGCATTGGTGGCGCCGGAAGTATACAATACG
The DNA here is from genome assembly GCA_910589355.1 of Parapoynx stratiotata. Taxonomy (NCBI): domain Eukaryota; kingdom Metazoa; phylum Arthropoda; class Insecta; order Lepidoptera; family Crambidae; genus Parapoynx; species Parapoynx stratiotata. Next base: position 3,719,016 of record OU342458.1, read on the forward strand.
GACCTTTCAAACTTTTTTTATAAATAAACTTCCGATTCCCAAACTAAAAATAAAAATTTGCATATTTAAAAGAACATATAACTGGTCACCTGTGTTGTGTATGAAGTATGCGAGGTATTTATTATTTAAAAAAATTTTTGTTCCTAAATTTCAACTAAAATGAATTTAAGACAGTCGGTGGCGTAGTGGTCAATGCACTTTGGCTTCGATCGAAAACAAAGCTACCTTCGCCATGGTCAGGCGTGGATGGGTGACCAAGACTTTGTGATCTCGAGCTCCTCCGTGCTTCGGAAGGCACGTTAAGCCGTTGGTCCCGGTCGCATTTGCGACCGTTTCTACCCACCAACCCGCATTGGGCCAGCGTGGTGGTGTTACAGCCCATACTTCTCATGTGTTTCTCCATGAGGAAGGCCTGTCCCAGCAGTGGGACGTATATAGGCTGATGACGAATTTAAGAAGGTAATAAGGGTGAAACCAGATAGGATTCGGACAACCATTCATTGTGACATTTGTTATAAATATCCTGACTAACATTTTGATATAAGAGTTGTTGTATTTTATCTATCTCTACCCTACTGGCTGCATACTAAACCCTGCTACCGTTCCAGGCGTTCATAACCTTCACACACCTTTATTAACTTAAAACACCACGAGTAAGAATACTTATATGTTTGTACTTAGAATGTTTGTTTCATTGAAATCTCTGTGGCATAAAAACATCTACCTCGAATGACACGAAAACCGTCCACAAAATTAGGCTAATCCGTCTTATACAGCGAAAGACGACAGTTGTTCTTCTCGAATGCACAGCACATTATTTACTGAGCAAGCACAAATAGATTTTAACACCACAGCACAAAGTATAATGTACAAAGGCATGTTTTACAGAGAACCAAATCAATAACTCCTCCACGCGACAGCCGCAGAAAGTTAGGAAGCGATCACTGGACAATCGAAATTCCACCTTAACATAGAGCGAGAGAAATAATTTCATCTTGCGTTACACGAATCGCGAGACAAGACGGTGAAAGCCCGTCTGCCCTTGCGATCTCTAGCTACGCGAGAACATAATTGCACACGTTCAGTAAAACGATTTAATGAATCAATGACATTACCGGTCAATGAGGGCTGAAGTTTTTCTATTGCTGTCATAAATTCTAATAACGGCGATGCGGACATTTTACGACTTGAAATCGTAAATAATATTTCTGGTTCACATCGAAATCATAGTAAACATTAATTGGGCAGCCATTTAATTATTTGGTCAGCAACAAAATGGTCAGCTGAAAAATCATTTTGACAGCGAACAAATATTTTGTCAGCAATATAATTTATTTGACAGCGCAAAAAACATTTGAGTTGCTGCCTAATTAGTTATTTTGCTGATAAATTAGAAATATCTGCTGCCCAATTAGTTATTTTGTTGGCTAATTTAGAAATATTCGTTACCCATAAGTTGCTGACCAATTAGTTATTTTAGCTGACGAATTGTATTTTATGCTGACCAAAATTAGAATATTTTGCTGTCCGTTAAAATAACACCCGTATGCCTAACTAATTCCGGGTCCCGTACCCGTTACGGGTTGCATGACGGCGAAGCATTCAATTCCATTTCTTCACTATCTTGCGATAAAAGTGCATTTTTAAAACATTAGAAAGTAAGATTTCTGCAAAAGGTCAATGACCAACAAAATTCAAGCCCCTCCTTGTAATCGCAACAATGTAATCGAGATAACAGGACCGACTGATATAACACTTTTATTATATAACGATACAGAAATAAATTATTGGGTCCTTACCTATGAAATTGGTGTTTTTATTCTGTCTTAGCAATTTGTCCGTAACTATTAAGTTTCAGAAAATTCTTATAAAATAATTGCCTCTTCTAAAAATAGACCATATATTTGAGCCCGTATTATTTAATTTGATAATTTTTGGTAAGTTTAATTGTGTTAAAATTAGACACAAACACAATTATTTTTAACTGCTTCCCGAATACATCATTTGATTTGCAAAAACGATGAATAATTTTTATCAAGCGTGTTCACACACATATTGCTAAAGCTTGTCTAATGATACATGCCAATATTATTATCTCTGGATTTGTCGTTGTGAAGAAAACTGATAAAATGTTAGTATGTAAAATGCAGACATCCCCAAAATCTCCATGCAAAACACCAATTTCATAGGTAAGGACTTAATATATTTCCTTATTAATTTATAGTCTGTTTTTTAGTTCCCTGGAATTTTCTTGATGTATGATATGAATATCGATAATCCTTTATCCGCTAGATAAATGTCTTAACACTAGATATTTAAATCGATATGTTAGATAATGAGCAAAAGTGTAGACGAAAATTCGGACAGGAAATTACAGTTAATTTTGCACAATCATCACACAATAGATAAAGTGAGAGTTTGCTAATTTTGTTTCTCGAAATACTCTAGCGTTATAGAAAATAGAACGTTCACACAATGACCCAGAACGAAACGGATACATTGAACTGAAATATTTTAGATCAGGAAATAATGGCATTATGTATAGAAACGCAAATTATTGCTTAAAACATTAACCCTTCAGATATTAGACTCGCGACACAATAGCTTAATCTAATTAATTTTCGTGGCATCCCGAAATGACATCCGGGAATTAAATGGTGAAGAAAGAATTGGAAATAAATTCGAGTAAATGAGGGTAGTGGTCAGCAAAAAAATACAATTGGTCAGTAACTTACGGGCAGCAAATATTTATAAATTGGTCAGCAAAATAACTAATTGGGCAGCATATGAAATGTTTTCTCAGCTGCCAAATTGTTTTATATATGACAAGTATTTTTTTGAACGGTCATAAAAAAATAACCTTAACCTAATATCTACTTTTCTTAGATTTTATACATTTTCGGTTACTTATACATATATTGCTGCCCAAATAATTATTTAGCAGCTCAACTAATTATTTTGCTGCTCATATTTATTTACCTTGCTGCCCAATTAAATACTTCCCCATCAAAATTATCTATAGGATTACGATGAATTTATCAATCCATACCAGGTAGATATGGCTTTCCCTGATAATGGATATGCCTAACAAAGCTTTGTTATTTATTTTTATAAATAAAACTAACTAATATTTCACATCACGGTTGGAAGAGTTCTATACTATAATGCCAACTGATTAAATACTGAATAAATTTTTAAAAATATTTTTTTTTGTTAGATTCATTAAATGTATCTACCTACCTACTCATTATCCTTCCGTCCATGACACACTGTACTTAGTATTTAAGAAACCTTAGTAAATATATATATGCACGCAATCAACAAGCATGCTTGAAGGTACATAGCGAATTTCGTACACAAAAATAATAGGTACACGCAAAATTTACTTATTTTATTGAATATATCGGTCAAGAACAGGAACACCTTGAAAAACGCATTTTTGCATTACAAAAATAGACCAGGCATCGAATTGCCTTGTTCTTAATTGCGTAGCGTGAAAAAAAAGAAATTCGAAAAAGCTGTGACAGCAGCCAAAGTGAACCGCCAGTAGATCAACAGGTGAACATTATTTAAAATTTCTTACACTCGCACTTCTAATTCAAATTCCAAAGCCTTTAATACTTACAATGTAATACAGCAATTGCAAATAAAATTCAGCTATTATTAATTATTTTTTAGAAAGCTTAATTCAATATTCAGATATTACAGTAGAAACCTGACGTGATGAACAACTATTAATTTAAGCCTAGGAGGAAGATTCAATTAAATTAGATCTTTTAAAATTATCAAGAAAAAGTTCTTATCGGAATCTAAATCTTAATCTGAGCTGAGATGTAAAATTATGCTCGTGCATTCAAGCTAATTACAATGTTATATTTTTGAATGGACAACACTCGTTTTAGCTATAGTTTAAACATTGAAAAAGCACAAATTTTCAGCCCCATAAAGTCATGATTTGACGCAAATTTTATATAGAAAATTAAATTAGAATTTTGTTTTTCATCTTCACGATCGATAGAGACCGATAATCGTAAGAGATGGTAAGTAATGATATATGGGAATGCAGGGCGCAACATCTTAAATGCTTGAGAAACTGCAATGGGATCCACATATTACGGCTCTAGCAGGAAGACTAAGTTCAGCTGCGCATGCAGTTAGAAAAATAAGGCAGCACACTGATGTTGAAATGGCGAGATTAGTTTATTTTAGCTATTTTCACAGCGTAATGTCGTATGGTCTACTGTTGTGGGGCTCCGCTGCTGACATTCAGACTAACTTTGTACTTCAAAAGAGAGCCATTCGTGCCATATACAACCTTAGACCACGTGACTCGCTCAAGGAATTATTTAAGGAAATAGATATATTAACTGTGGCGTCTCAATACATCTTTGATTGTATTATGTATGTACGTAAACACTATGATACTTTCCTTAAAAATTCTGACTGCCATAGCCTCAACACCAGAAATAAGCATAAGCTCGCCGTTCCAAGCCTCAGACTTCACAAGACTGTTAAATGTTTTATAGGAATCAGCATAAGAATGTATAATAGGCTGCCACAATGTTTTATTGACTTGCCCCTGCATAAATTTAAATCAACTGTTAAAAGCTGTTTAATGAAAAAGGGGTATTATAAGATAGAAGATTATTTTACAGATAAAAATTCGTGGCTACTATAATTTGCTCCTCTGCACATACTTATTTTACAATATTTAAAATGTTCTATATTCCTTTTGTTATTATGGCTGTTTAAAAAAGGCTAACTGTTGAGTTTCTTGCGGCACTTCTTCTCAACAGGCCATTCACGTCGAAGTGCTAGTAGGAAAAAAAATATTGACGTGCAAAAGTATTTCATGTAAATCTAATTGCAGAATAAATGATTTCATTTCAATGACAGAGAAAAGTTAAAGAATAGAATTAACGATAAGAAGGCATATTATTATATTCAGAGATTCTCAATACGAAAACAATCGAAAAAAAATACTGTCCTCGAAACAGCGCAATCAATAAATCTATTTTTATACAGAGAATTTGTAGGTTGTAAAAACCTTTGATTGGTCTCGCAAGTTAAAAAATTGGATCTTAATAATCGTAACGCATCTCTAAAACGTTTACACCATTGACGTTGTTTAGAGTAGCTATATAAGCTTTTTTTTATAAGTCGATTTGCTCAGTAGCAGCTAGATTTATTATTCTATCGATTTCCCAAGACACAATAACAGTACAAAGCTTTGAAGAAATTCGCGTGGTACTGGCTGGTGCGCTACCGTGACCTTGGCTTGCTCGTTTGAATCTGAACCAATCGATTGTATGAACAAAACAAAAGGTATGAGTACCTACAGAAGAATATTATAAATAAAGTGGATCACACTAAGGTTAAGGATGCAAATAATGATTATTAGAATGGCTGCAAAGATACTTTTATCATCATCGTACCACACTAGTCCAATAGGTACTGGACTTAGGCCTCGCCTAATGTACACCTTATCACTCTGCCACCTTCTTCTTTCATCCAGCAAGCGACAACAGCGTTCCGCATCTTGTATCTTCCTCTATGTACAGTTTCGTTTCAAATTAAAATATTATACAGTTGCACTAAGCACTATGGTACTCCTAGTTCCTAAGGATGTATGCCGAGAAGGATGTCGAGAAAATATACTACTCATGTAGGACCGTCGCTTTTTGTTAACTCATAAATAATAATAATTACGGAAAACGAATGAACGCTCTGCGATACTTGATGACTGGTGCATCTCTAGCAGTGTTTCTTTCTGTACATTGATATAAAAAGCATATTATTCGATACGTTTCTATTATTTAACTGGCTCCTTTACTTCTTCTGTGGTATTATTTCATAAAACGTGACATTAAACTTACGTTACGCCATATAATATATGTATTCTATCTACCTCCTGTATTTGAGAACACAAGCCTGATGATGATGATATATTATGATAAGTGGAATCGCAATTGTTTGGAGACTGAGACAGTCGGCGGGATTGTATAATTCTTCCATTATTTATGGTATACGGTCGATTACTAAGTACTACGTCATTACACGATGTAAAACGCACATTAAGCAGATGCAATCAACATTTGCTCAGAAACACAAAATTAAATGGAAAATGGACAACACAAAATATACTTTGTGAAGAATAAAGTTGAATACTGTTATGCATCATTAACTTGAATGTTGCATGATCGTATGAATTGAAACAATTTCAAATATGGTTAAAATTGCATTTTGGATTCGAGGTTGGGACGGCAAGGTTGCATCGTCAGACGGCGAGCGACGCAGTTTATGTTAATCTCCATTGATTGCAAATAACTAGGATCGTATCATGTCTGACTACCCTGATAATAAGGCGAGCCGTATTATGGCAACTTTGTAACGATCAAATCGATTTCTCATTGATAAAACGGTTACAATTCAATTTATAACTAATGCAAAAAGTTGCGACGTAGCAGTCGCTCACTTGGGTAAATACATTATAATTCCGTACTAAGGTAAGTAAATAATCATTTATTACACTATTGAAATTCATAAATATTTTTTGCTTACAGTATCATGTTACTTTGTGGGTTGAATCTAGTCAAAACAATATTAGGATAAAAAATACCGAATGTTTTTATTCATAACACCTGATATCAACGAGAAACCGTTACGTAACATAATAACAAGATGTTACATGTGCAAATTAAAACGCGGTAATATTGGGTCCTTACCTATGAAATTGGTGTTTTTCTCCTCTCTTAGTATTTTGTGTGTAACTATTAAGTTTCAGAATATTCTTAAACAATAATTACCTCCTCTAAAAATTGACCATATTTTTGAGCTCCTTTGATTTGCATTCACATAAAAACGATAAATAATTTTTATGGAATGTGATATCTAAAGCTTGTCTAATGATACATGCCTAATATTATTATCATTGGATTTGTATCTGAATAAATGTTAGTATGGAAAATGCAGACTTCCCCAAAATCTCCATACAAAACACCAATTTCATAGGTAAAGACCTATTACAAGATCTTTAATTTTATGACTATATATATATGGATAATTTATGCAAGGTCTCATAGTTGCCGAATGTAGATTGGTCAGTAGAGACAGTTGCATTTGCGAGTCTCTTCATGCTGTACATCTAAGGACCTACGTACGCCTCGGTATAAAAAACCATGCTGTGTATGTATGTAATAAATGTCCAGTTAAAATTTTTCATTCGAGTCGATAAAGGAGTTACCGAACATTAAGTATATGGAGATAAATCAATAAGCTCTAGCAAAATGGTGCTGGTGCAAAATTTGGTATTTGTAATTATTATAATCCATACTTACTGTTATTAATGCGAAAGTAACTCTGTCTGTCGGTCTTTCTTTCACGTCACAACTACTGAACCGATTTAATTTGACATACAGACAGTTTACAGCCTGAGAAAGGATATAGGCTACTTTTCTTCCCGATATTCCAATGGGAACGGGTACCATGCGGGTGAAACCGCAGGAACCCATTAGTCTAATTGGAAATATGGAAGACTCAGTACATATCATTTCTAATTCTTATATACCTAAGCTCATTGCTTATTTAAAATGGAATTAAATTGATACCTCTGCCGTTTTTAACGCTATACAGATTTCATTATGATAAACGTGTTTCTTAAGGCCATTCAAAGTTTAAAAATAGATGGGGCTAGCGAAACTAACTACTTTCTATTCGCAGATAATAATATCGTGTCAGTTTTTAGGCTTGACCGGCGAGGAGAGCGGGGTGTGCGGTCGGTGCCAATGAACTTGCCGCATCGTCGGGAAAGCAAATGCAGCCTCGCTACTAGGTCACACACAGGGCTAGCAAATGCGTCTGGAAATGCCTCGGCAGAACCTGAGTCGTTCACGCGGTAGAGATTGTATGGGTACATCGGGGAGTTAAAAGTGGATAGTCACACACGCTTGTAAGACAGCGCTGTGCACAGTCTATAAATGGCTAGCAATAGCAAGCTTATGAACCAATACAATTTCATCCCAAATATAATCTTACAAGTCCGAGAACTTTCAATAGACTGTAGAAATAGGAACGGCACTCCTTAAGGTTTGAACATCAATTTACAGCAATAACCCATGTTTAACACTTGATTGTTGATAACCCTAACTATATAGGTAGTGTCCCGGAACGAACATTTACAGAATGACGAAAAGCATGTGTAATAAAAATTAATAAAGACTGGTAAACAGTTAACCTGATAATTTCGCCGTTGCACCAAAGATTTCAGTTGAATTTTTATCAGCTCTGTGTTCTCAACAAAGCGTTACTTTCAAATGCGCATATAACCGGGCCGGTTCACTAAGTTGTTATATTCCCACGTCTATTACTTGTAAATGCTACAGCGTCTCAGAATGAGGACTTACAACTTCACAGGTCGTTATTGGCATTAGATTTTAGTCTGACGTTATGAGTGGTAAATTTTTACAATCTAATTTCTAAAGTATGCGTGTTACTGCTTGGCCCCGGGGTGGTATAAAACCTACTAGTTTTGAGTATGGATATACAACTCCAATAAAGCCGGCTCGTCTATTAATTAACTAGAAAATAGTCGTAATTAACGGGAGCGCCACCAACAATGTTCGTTAATCGTAGGAATTACGATGTGACGGTGTTATTGTCGGTAGCATTACTGAATAGAAATTAGGTACGCCTCTATACTCATAACGAAAACATGAATGGCAGTGTTCGTTATAAGGTTCTAGTACGACAGGGTGGCTTATAAAACACGAGCGAAGCGTTTAGTGCTAATTGTCTCATAATTGTCAAGATGTACCTAAAGAGTCGACTGGCATGGTGCCATTCAGAGGATGTTTCCGGCAATCGCCGGTAGGTACCGATTCGTTCTGGCGTCGCTTGAATCGCAATCGGGTAGCGTAGCGGACATGGCGGCACCATGCGTCATCTTATGTCTACGCAATTTATAAGGCTTTACAGAAACAATTGTCGGTTGGTTCATATAACTAACTAAAATGTCTGGATGTCAATTGTGATTAAAAGTCAACTTACTTTTATATTGGAGAAACATTGTGTTAAATGACTCAGTAGCACCTGTTGGTAGATGAGTTCATATGAAGTGATGGTTCGGGCAATAGGAAACAGCCCCAGCTATCTCGATCTGACCTTGGTGTAGAAATCTAATCAACACAATAGTTCTTCTAAGGTCTGTAACGTAACGCGCGATTGGTGCCTTTTATGTAGCAAGAGAGAATAGAGTACGCTTAATATTCTTACTATTATTATAGAGAGATGACAATTATAGCAAGCACAGACTGAGATACCAAAACCACGAATCCCATAAAAGCCATAGATTTTAGAGTCGATATAAATGTACAAGAAGATCGATTTATGCAGAGAAACTTGCACCGATGTGGGTCAACAAACCGAGAAGCTTTTATCAGACGCAATATATTTACAGTATCGATACTCGATAGCGAATTGGAACTGTACGCGGCATGCGAACCTTATCTTAACTCCTACGCTTTCCAGTTTCAACTTACACAGACCAACTAACAAATATGGTAACCAAATGGCGCTTGCCAGACAATAGATCGAGTAATGCGTATTTAAACTTATTGTCTGTACTTTGGCTAGCAGTTTCTTTGGAATTAAAATGCTTTTAATATTTTTTTCAGAAACCTTAAGAATTGTATTATACACGGATAGTTACAACGCGCTATAGAATGCCAATACTCTTTAGTTCCATGACCCGTTTCAGTTAAGGAATCTAAATATCAAGAATAACAAATCGTAAAGGTTATAAAAAACAATAATATTATACCTACCTACTTACAAAGAAAATAATAGGTTGCGGAAAATGATTTTCCATATGCCCGATTACGTATTAAGTAAAATCTCAATTACACAAAAATCTCGATATCTAGGTGCCTTACGAACTTGCTAAGAGAAATCTCATGAAGTTGTGTACTCATTTGCAATTCACAATTGAAACGTAATGAAAGTAAGCCATTTCTGAAGAGATTAATCACAGGTGATGATAAGTAGAGAACTTGCGCAAAAATTGTGGTATAGAAAAAGTGGTATAGTCGAAGGTCGGTCAGGCTCCACAAGCTGCAGAGAAACCTGGATTTACACGCAAAAAGGTTATGTAGTGTGTATGGTGGAACTGGAAGGGCAGGGACCGCCGGGAAAAACAATTGATTCTGATCTCGACTGTCAACACCTGATGAAATTTAAACAAGAAATGGGAAAAAGGAATTGATATATAGAAAAGATGTGGTCTTCCATCACGATAGCGCTAGACCACACGTGTATCGACCTCTCAGCAAAAACTGAGAAAACTTAGATGGGAAATGATAATGCATACATCCTATTATTTCCAATCTTATTTCTTACTAGCATTTTCCATTCATTAAATATTAATTGATTATTTATAGTGAAACGATTATGCTTCTAGTGAGAATACTTTTATCTTCGAGATTGTAGCTAATTTTACAATTATAGGAAATCGCTGTGTAAGAGTTATTCAACAAAGCGCGATAAATTATTACTTATAATTAGAAATATGGTTACTACAGAGGTCAATACGCATTGCACGAGAATTTCTATTGGTTAACTTTATATGCGTATTCTCTACGTTATAATCATATTATTAAACCCTAGTCAGCGTGAGCATGGCACAATGTACACGATAATAACGATAAACGTTTTGTTCTTTATCCCTTAAAGCATAAAGGTCAAAATCGAATAATATATTAACGAGATGACCGTTCACTCACGAATGTCTATTTTTACAACAAGCGAGTTATAAATAGGCCCCTTGTGCAAAATATTTTTCCTCTGTAGTATCTTCACTGCAAACGTTTTAATGTCAGTTGTCTCATGTTTCACATAATATTGTAAAACAATGCAAGTGTTTACAATTTAATATCTTAAAAACGTTGAAATCCTACCAATATACCAAAATGTTTCAGTTTTCTAGACAATTTGCAGTCTTAATGATACAAGTTTTTAATATTATTACATATTAATATACAACATAGACACATCTTCAGCTTTCCTTTGTAGTAGGTAATCACTGTCAGCACGAACTTAGAATGTCAAAGTAAGCGTAAACGTAGTTCGAGTCGAGACATAGTTATACGTCAATTGAGATTCCATTGCCTTTAACTTAATAGTTTTAGACTAATGCTCATTAGGCAGTTAAAACTAGTTAAAAGAATTAAAATATCTAATAGGGACCGAAAGTACGAAGGTCACTAGCACTGGGTAGGCAATTATACATCGCAAAAATATTTGCGGAATGTACGTTTTAAATTATTTAGCTAAATTTCTGCGAGCTATTTAATAAACTTAAAGGTCAATAATAATGTTGCTAATAGAGTTAAACAATATTATAGACTAATTTAAATTTTATAACGTAGCTCATGGAAAAATTAACAATGGAAATTAATTGGTTAAGACAATTACGTAACAAACACAAGTTAGACAAACAGGGTCAATAGACTTTCTTATATTTTCGTCTAATGAGTTTAATCGCATTTCTAATCTTTTCTAGAAATACACGGATTTATTACAATATTAATAAGTGAATGGTATTGAATAAGTTCCATCCTATTTATTTTCGCAACAGCTACGTGCAAGAGAATATTAAACAGTTTAATGAATTTTATCTTTCCATTGACGAAGATAATGAAGTGTGGTGGACTTGATATTTTGGCATTAATATTTTTTGGTCAAATATCTTTTCGTTCTGGTTTAAATTAATTTTACTACGTTTTTCTAAACTCAGTTTTTAATAAATTTTGTTAACCGCTATAAATCTATATGTTTTACGTAATGTTATTGATTGATCGTGACTGGCTTTTATGGCATGTGATGAGCAGAGAAAGTAGTTAACGCACACCCACTGTGTGTACACAGCGTAAGTAACGATGGTGATCATTTTTCACTTACATCACACCAATATTAAAAGTAATAGGCTATGAACATTAACGTAAGAAATTAACAAAAATCATAACATAAACCTAATATTTAAAAGTTTACTGTGCTCGTCCTCCAAAACTAATATCAAACTCGATAATTGCGCCGTAACCGTCTGTGATATGATCGATATTATGTTTGAATAAATCTAAGTACACAGAGCGAATAGTATTTGTTACGTTCAGAGAAACAAAAAAAATACATCAGATGTAATGAACGCAGTTTTTTGAGCCCTGCAAGGACGTCGCCTCGTCACGCATGGGCAGACTACATTCAATCTGTTTCAAAACAAACTCGGTGTCACATGCTGTAACACAATACACGTCAGAGGATAGACGTCAAGTAGTCAATTAAATGTGGCACTTTCGATGACAAATCTACCATTCAGCAATTTCATAGGTTGTTATTTAATGTTCATTTGCGTACTATGTAATATGTAGTATGTTAGTAAAACGCTTTTATCGGTTACCGTTGATGTTGTGAAACTGATGACGTCAAGTAGCAAACGTCACGTAAATCACGTATCGCCAAAATATAAGTGCGAATCTTAGTTTCTTGGGAGGAGCGATATTCCTGATTTACTTATTGTCTGTTAGTTATCACGGCACACGCAAAACACCCATCGTTCTTCTGCTTGACCAGTATAATTTCGGGGAGCAGCACATTCTCTTCTATTATATTACATAAATACTCACGTCTTTTCAACTCCCTAATTATATCTTCACTCATTCAACCTCACTCTATTCATTCATTCAACGTGGAAAACATTACGAAAGTAATTGTACCAAACCAATAAGTACTATGTCATATTATAGGTATTTTACACAAAAAGTAAAAGTGATGTGTGATGATGACTGGTGACGAATATTGGTTTGTTATTAAGTTATTATAAACCATTAGGAAAGTCTTGTAAAGTAATATTGTTAATTGCATGAACATTATTTTACTGTAACATTTTTTTTCGTTAAAAGGGGTTGTCCCAATGCTTCCTTAGTTCAAAAAGCAAATAGATTTTTGTTTCGTAAAAATAAGGATATTTTCAATACTTTATAGGTCGAGATGGGACGAAGATTCTGTTGAGTCTGCCTAACCCTATATTCCACCTACCACCAGTTGGATTTCGCCGCTATTAATATAGGTAGCTAAAATCTTTTAAATCACTCATTTCGTCGTTTCAGACTATCAAATAAAGAGTTAATATTGAATCAACTAAATATAATATTAATGACTAATAAGCGCATGGCAGGAAAAAAGATTTCGTAAATTAGTGCAATTTTATTTCATACATCTAGATTAAAATAGATTCTGATTATAGTATTACATAAGAGATCGATTTCTGCTGTCTAGCAATAATAATAATAATTATTATTAGTCTAAACTAAGAGCGAGTTGGTGGTTTTGTGCCTCTACTTTCACCAACGCACGCCAAACGCCAATAGAATGCACGAACGAATGAACGAACAGTAGAAAATATGCGTGCAAACGAAATTCGTGCATTGTCCATAATTTGGTAAATAATCTCGAAAATGTGCTGGTAAGACGTGCTGAACACTTGGTAAATTACCGAAAAACAGAGAAAGCCTAGTAGCAATACCTATGGCAGGAATCGAGTGTGCTAACAATAATTGTCAAAAGATACGGTATTAAATCGAAAAGCAAAATATTTTCTGTGTAATTCCGCTATGAATGAATTACATGTTCAAGCGGGATACGAACTCAGCGGGATACGAACCTATGAAGGCTTACGACGAATGTGACGTAAACTGCTTGTTATTTACGTTATTGAATTTAAACAAAATAGAGAACAGGAACACCAAAGTTGAATTAAACCGTCAATATTATAAATTTTATTATAATTACACAGTTGTTTCACTCATTTATTAGACTTCTTATCATTAACGAATTCACGTAATTTTCCACACAGTTCACGCGTGTCAAAACACGCTCACATTTTTAAATTTTTATTTTCTCTGTAACTAGACAAAACAGCAAAGCAGTGTCTTACTTCGAAATCGATGTTTAAAATTAATAGACATAATACATAATAATATTTCAAGAGCATTTTTAATTAAAGTTAAATGTTTAAATTCCAACAAATACAAATAAACTCAGTGCAAAGAATGAAAAGTAGTGCAGTGATTTTAAGGGTCGTACTCACACGAGTAGCGATCCCTACGAGTTGATCACGACAGTGGAAGGTTCGGGTTTCACGACCTTCGAAGCTCGATTCGATTACCAGAGACGCCGGTGACGTCGATGCGCCGGCGCCGGTTTCAACTCCTTTGCACTTGCGATTGCGTGTCATGAATACACGACAAAGTTTTTAAAATAAACGCACCGAGTTCATTAAGACTATGTTAGTCTTAATGAACTCGGTGCGTTTATTTTATCATTTAATATCAGTAATTTAGATTCACATTCGCTTAATAAGCCTACGGAATCTCTAACCTTTCAGTAGAATACGAAGTACCTTGTCTATCCGCATGCTCAAATAAGGGGTCAGTACTTGGCATTTAATATCGATGTAATAAGATTTATTTTCATCTAAGTATTCAATTCAAAACCTACAAATCAATACTGGATAAACTTGTAACGATTTTGCAACAACGCATTGCAGCAATGTTAAGATCGTTCGTTGATTTCAGTTGCAAAAAGGCGAGAAAACAAGCAGACAGATACCTACAAAAGAAAGCAGCAGGCGTTCTTGTCGCTTTTTAATCAGGCCGTAGTTCGGGTGCGTTGCGCGTGAGTCAGCGCGCATACCGGCGCGCACCATGCACCGTACGTGTCAACCACCTATTTATGTCGCAGGACGAAGCGCAAATAAACAGCATCAAAGGGACGTCGGATTCCGCTCGCCGCCGGTACAAGCGCGGGCAGAACGCAACGAAAACAACCACCATTGTCTACGGATGAGTTATTTTTGCAAATAGATACAGGATCGTTCGCACAGGCTGGATAACTTGCTAATATTGTGCTCTTATTGATTAACACAAGGTTCATTATGTACAACACAGTTTGTTGTTTCAGTAATACTAAATATAGGATTGATAAACAGACAATGAATAGGTATTATTTCTAACAATCACACAATAAATGTTGCATATCAAAGATTGTGACATAAGTACAGTCGGAGTAGAAAAACCTTCATCAGTTCAAATTGAAACATTTACCAGTCATAGAATCCTAATACCTTTTGAAACTGAATCGCTGAAAGCAAGAATGCATACAAAATTATGCTTAATTATTACGACATCAAGGTTCAAAATAACTTCAACTAGACATTTAGTTTTATATTTTTAACATTGAAACCTTTTCGATAGGAGATAATTAAGAAGTTGACCTATCATTTAACTAGCCTATTGCAAACGTCAATGCGACATCGTTTCATTTGAAGTGAAATGTTGGCATGACTGACATTACCTTATGAAAAAAAAATGTGGACCTTACTTAATGTGACTAAGTTTTTTTAACCCGACTGTACATAAAAAAAACGATATAAAAAATTCACTCAAGATATACAAATACACATTCTCAGTAAAGTATAGTACCTATATCTGAATTGCTTTACTTATCTTTTGTATTAAAATAATAATAAATTTCACTACAGCAGATGATTGTATAAAAGGTCATCATTGTCATGAAAATGTTAAGATTTATTGTTTTATTATGATACATAATGTTCATTCATGTAAGATCATTTATTCATTTCCACTTTGAATAATACCTATATTCTTTTAAATCGCTGAAACTACAAGTAGTAAAGAGGTACTTATTATAAGTTAATGGAACAAAATATAAAAAACTTTACTTAATAGTCAATGGTTACAAAACAAGACACAATAGAAACATTTATTGTTTGAGAACACCAGTGTTCACGGTGACCATCAAGGGGTTAAACTTTTTTTAAAGGGTTAACAAAAGAATTTCAAATATATGTGTAATAGTGAAGTTATTTCAATTATGTCTAAGTTATAATGTGATATGGTTGAGAATCTATTATAAGACTTTCAAAATTCAAGTTTTGTATAGTTTGATAATTTGCTTTTGACTGTTCTTAGTAATGCTGAATTCAACATAAATTATAATTAGAGTACATAACATTAAGCTCAAGTATGTCAAAGGTATCTAAATCATT
The DNA here is from genome assembly GCA_910589355.1 of Parapoynx stratiotata. Taxonomy (NCBI): domain Eukaryota; kingdom Metazoa; phylum Arthropoda; class Insecta; order Lepidoptera; family Crambidae; genus Parapoynx; species Parapoynx stratiotata. Next base: position 3,735,133 of record OU342458.1, read on the forward strand.
GCCTTATCTAAACAATTTATGAAGCAGATAATATTTTATATAATTTTTAAATTTTTTTATATTAATACTGACCTTTCATCCTCCTGTGGCTGAGCTGATGGTGGCTCCTCCTTGCCATCAGCAGCGTCTCCCGCTTGCATGGTGTCAGCGGTAACATCAGCACCCCCACTATCACATGCACTCACATTCACATTGCTCATCACTGCACTATTGATACCATGAGACACTACACCACTCACTGGGCTTCCAAAACCCTGATTGTCATGACCGGATTGTGCTGTGTTAGCCACATATCCTGTGGAGCTGATCGGCAAAGAAACAACTGGCGAGTTAGTCCCTGAGACAGCCTCGACAGGGGCCACACTACTCTGCGACATAACAGGAACAACACCCCCATATCCCAACCCCATACTGGTTTGTGATTGCACCACATTAGCATGGACAGCACTGCCCATACCAACTGGCATGGTCTGTTGCATTGACATAGGAATATTTTGATGTGGCATTGACACCTGTGGCACAGTTTGATTCTGCACATACTGAACTCCACCCATCTGCGCCTGACCACTCACTTGCTGTGGTAACATATTCTGCTGTACCATATGCTGCCCAACAGGCATTTGCTGACCCACATTTGCTGGCTGCATGAATATAGGATCTGAGGCGGGTATCTGCATACTGGGCTGATTCCCGTCTAGAGTCATCTGCATATTCTGGGGAGCTGTGGTCATCATTTGAATATTCCCTTGAGGAACATTTCCTTGTTGTGGAGCCATAGTGTGGACAGTTGGAGCTTGCTGCTGGCTTAGACTTTGGAGATTCGCTGGCAATGTAGATCCTTGGGGTTGAGATGACATTTGCTGAAGATTGCTTGGCAATGTTGCACCTTGCTGTGATGTAACAATATTTGTGAGCACTTCTTGGGGTAAGGTTTGACCTTGTTGACTCATTTGAGGCTGTTGTGAATGGAACTGAGGAACATTATGTTGTGGTTGAATTATAGGTTGCTGCGATGTTGGAATATTAGCACTTATCATAGTCTGAGGGTTTGACTGTTGACTAACAGCTTGATTATACTGTGGCTGTACAGTGGGCATACCCTGCTGAGGCATTTGGGGATGCATTCCGGGGACTACAGACTGCTGTGGTTGCGTTGACATCTGATGCATTTGAGTTTGCATTTGTGATATCTGTGGATTTGCTCCACCCAATTGCGAAGGCATTTGCATTTGTTGTATATGATTTGGTATTTGTTGGTTCTGCAATGCCTGCATTTGCTGCAATTGAGCCTGCTGTGCTCCAATGCTCTGTTGTCCTTGTAAGTGATGACTTTGCCCCATATTTGGCATCTGCGCCTGTTGCAAATGCATTTGTTGTGAATTTGGTTGGCCCTGCATCTGTTGTAATTGCATTTGTTGCATTTGAGGTTGTTGACTAGCCACTTGAGACATTTGCCCCTGATTTTGCATAGCTTGCATTTGAGGCATTTGCTGCTGCATTTGCATATTAGTCATTTGGGTTTGAGGAATATGTTGGTTAATTTGTTGCATTTGTTGATTAGGTATTTGTTGCATTTGTTGTGACATCTGTTGATGCATGGGTATTTGTTGCATAGCCATTCCTTGGGACTGTGCAATCACTTGCTGCAACTGATGTTGAGGAAAGCTCTGAGGAATTTGTTGCACTTGTTGTTGTTGAGGTGCCTGCGGATGAGGCTGAGGTGCATTCTGCATAGTAATATGAGTCATACTTTGTGGATGTTGCTGTCCTACCTGCTGTGGGGCCATATTTTGATTTGGCATCTGTTGTGGCATTTCTAAAGGTGGTGACTGTACAGAAACAGATTGAGCTACCGACATTTGTTGTTGCACAGCATTGATGGGCTGTGTGAGTGATTGCCCAGGAGAAGCCATAGGGAATTGTTTCTGAATAGTTTGTTCCAGCTGCTGGACTTGTGGGGCATTGCCTTGTAAGTCCTTAGGCCCTTTATTAGTCAGATCATTAGGGATGTCATCATGTTGACAATCATTTATCACAACACCGCTGTCAGGAGCTTGTATATTAGGATCTGTTATATCCAAATTGTTGTTTAAAGTTATTGGTGCATTCTGTTGAGTAGTTGTATGATCTAAGTAGTCCATGCACATCCATCGACCTCTGCGAAATGGTTCTGTACTCTCAATTTTTACAACTTTAAACCGTTCATTCCTAACATGTTCTTGTATCTCTTTCATACCTTCTTGTGGTTTGGCATTTCCAATAAGATTGATAATGCTCCCCGTTCCGGCGTTCGTGACACTAACGTGCATGTCACCGACTTCTGAATTATTACTATTTGGCACTGCTCCTCCTATTTGGTTTGTGTTGTTGTCTTGGCCGACAATCGCAAGCCCGTACTGCGAACTGGTCGGTATGACAGGGGCACAACCTAGAGATGCACTCGAAGCGTTGTAAAACACATCATCTTTCGAAAAAGTGTCTTCAGAATAACTTGGCGTCTCATTCTCGATATCCGTCACACGAGAGATATCGTCGGTGTGAGATTCATCTAGATCGTCTGCCGAATCCTCCCCAGCATCAGTGCTCACCCGAGAACCAACCGTCACACTGGTGATCTGAAATGAAGATATTTTCCTTGGGTTATGGGCAGCTTGAAGACTCGTCGGGTGAGTCACTCCCTTCTCCGACTCGTTCAGCCGAAGGGATTCACTCGTCGTACGATGAACAACGTTGTTATACTTGTTTTTCTCACTAGTTTTATGTGACTTTTGAATCAGATTGTCAGCCATTATACCGTCCAAATCGAGTGACTATCTAAAGAAAATTTCACTGTTTATAGGCTTCAGAGACATTTGACAGACTTGTCAAACACAACAATACATACTATACAAAATCATTGTACACTCACAATTTCACAAACACGATAATTTAACTATTGAAAGTCTTAAAATCCATTAGTAAACAGACACAGTTGCGAACATCTTTCAGACGGCAGCAACATGGCGGCCATTTATGCGCAATGCATTATGGTTGACAATTTGCAGTCGACTATAGACAATATAGAGTACGATTTTTTAGTATTATTGACGAGCGCTAGATGGCAGGAGTAATCAAGAAATATAAAAGGAGTTTGTTATGATGCTGGTGGTGTTGATATCCACTATATCAAGTAAATTCAATATTTTTGTGGTGAATATTACATCTATTTGATTTTTTTTTAATTTTAAAGTTTCACACAATTTTTATACAGAAGATATTCTATTATTTTATCATTTAGTATATCATATTACAAAAAAAAATATGACATAATAATTTCAGAAATAATCGACAATAAAAATAAAATTATATTTATTGTTGCCTTGGGAATATTTTCATAATCTCTGTTATTTTTTTCTTAATCTAGTTATTCCACAGACTAAAAAACGAAAGATATCACAAACTACATATTACATGTTGCTGCTACTCCGCGAAAGAGGGCGCTACAAATAGCACGCTTTTACATAGAACGTCAACCGTAGCAAATTGTTATTGCTAAGAATCACAGATGGCGCGGATCTTTATAAATGAAAATACGATTCCGATATGATTTTTTCGAGAAAAAAGACCGATATTCTTTGTATGGTCCTAAATGATAAATTGTAAATACTGCTAAAAAGGTGCAATGTTTAATAAGTATTTCATAAAAAAAATTGTTATATCAAACAACTTTACTGATATCTTTAAAACAGAAAAATACAATTGCAAATAAAATAAAATACAAACTTGTAAAATGACTAGACCGGTAAGTTACTTTGTCGATCGACATAGCGTCGCGCTTCGCTAAATCTCAATCTATTCAAGGATTATCTCGGTACATAATAAAATATGAAACGGAAATGACTATTCTGTTGATTGCATAACATAAGGACTCATCATACATTTTTAAAATCGTACCAACCGCTTTTCGTAGCAGTTCTTTTAAGCAATTGAATTTTATTCTTAACCATGTATAAAAGTGCCCTCTATTAACTCACATGGTTACCACTGCTTCTATGGTAGCCCCTCAGCATGACCTAGGAAAAACGATTAGGGCCAGTCACTACCTTTAATTAAGTTTCTGTTAAATTAAGTGACGGATAATCCTATTCCATTTCTGTGTCATTTTTTAACTGACTTGAATTGAACTTATTATCTTTGAATTTATGTGATTGGTAGCGGTTATAATTGTTGGCCTTGAGCATGATAAAACAATACAAAACTTGGGTATTCAAATATTAATTGGATACAACTAGCACAGGGCCCCGATCGGTCTAAATACGTATTTACCGCAACCAAATCACTGTCAAAATGTTACGGCCCATTCAGACTCCCGTACCTATTGGTGTTCCCTCGTGACCCACGTCGCAGGCGCAATAGCGACCGGGACCAACGGTTTATCGTGGCTTCCGAGGCACGGAGGAGCTCCACTTCACAAAGTTTTGGCCACCCATCCACGGTCTGACCATGGCGAAGGTAGCTTTGTGTTCGATTGAAAGCCGAAACTTACTAACCACTACGCCCCAGACCTCTTTTTCGGACATAGGCCTCTCAAAAAATACCCATGAAGATCCTATCTTGATACATTGTTGTTTTGTGTTATATTGTAAATCATATCGGAATGGAGTTTTATTATAGCGCTTTGAGAAGTACCTTTATATGCTCGCGTATTCAGTTAACAGTAGTTAACACTATTGTTGCCCTAAGAGCATTCATTCAAAGGTTGTCTGGAAGAAATCGCTTTAAACTGTAATTTCCATAGTATACAATTAATAAAATTTGATTATCATAAAAGTATTATAAATATTGTTTGTTTTTACTTTTATGATAGATAATAAAAATTGCAACGTCGTCGTCTCTACCATCGGTTATTCCTTTCATTGTGACATTATTTGTTTACATCACTTTTTCTCTAAATATTTATTTTTATTAGGTAATAATAGTTACGTGCATGATCTGGAACGAGTTGTGCTTATTCCGTTATTTCGATAGAAATTATTGGTATTTTTTTAAATGTCTATTATTTTTATGTATGCTTGCCGTAAGTGCTTATTATTAATTAATGTGTTTTATTATTTTTATTAGTATGGTTCAGATATTGTAACATATACATAAAAAACAGTATAGATATATGGATGTCATGCAAGAAACAAAGCAAACTCACAATTTAAATCTGCGTGCAATATTCGCGGTATTTCGCGAGGCGCGATTCGTTCGGGAACTAAGGCGCATGTCCCGGAGCGCCCCGACCCCGGTGATTACGCGCAAGGTCTTGAGATCGCGAACCGATTTAACCAACATCCCCACCAATCGCCGTGACACTTCTTAAACGAAGGTAATTTGCTATTATTTGTAAATTGGTGTCCGCTCGTCCGCCGCGATGCGCCCGCGCCGCAGTCGCCCGGGAGCACGCGGCCTTCGATGGTTCTCCCGTCGTCACCAACCTCGTCGCCACCTGTTCGCTTAATGCCTCAGTCCCCACACTAAGTAAACACTCGTCACTCCGCACACACTTGCGAGTGTTGATAAGATACAGCCTCTGAGGCAGCACTCATACCATACAGTTGTTTATTATGAGAATGTGAGCTCGCACGCGGTATGGCGAAGATACAGGACTCCTTGAAGAAAAATAGTGAAGACAACTCAACCATGGACGGAGATAGTGAGGAAGACCTCACCTACATGGACCGCATGATGCTCTGGATGCGAATCAACCCGAACCTGATCATGCTGAAAGTAACCCTCTTTGTGATGTATGGGGCGACGGCTTCTCTCTTACCGTATTTAACCATTCACATGCAGAGTATAGGTTTGACAGTGCCAGAAATCTCGTTCGTTTATTTAGCTTTACCATTTACGACATTTTTAAGTCCTCCAATTACTGGTAAGTGAAGATAACAATTTTTTAAGTGGTCAAATAAAATAGTTCTTAGTTCTGAGATAAATCGTATTTTTAGGTTTTCTAGTGGATCGCTTCGGTGAATACAAGCCTGTAGTTATAACCGCGTTAATTCTGAATGCTGGGTTTCACCATTCGTTGTTGCTGATCCCGCACCAAGAGACGCCCGGGGTGATGCCGTCGGCGTACGTCATGCGGCATCCGATCACAAACAGCGTCGAGGTACAGAATATTTATAGATTTGTTTCGAAACAGGCCCCTAAATGATTGTCCCTCCTTGTTTAGTCACGAGCTAACCCAGAATCCTCTAAGAATTTGAGCAAATCACCGTCATCCGGCCTCAGGGCGAATTAGCCAGTGTCACAGCGTAAGTCCGTTTGTTTGAATTAGTTAAGGGAATTAAGTGAAGTTTATGCATATTTACTGGAAGCCTTGAAATAGATAGATCTTATGTTTCAAGCGTGATATGTCTTGCCTGAAGGCTATGACGAAGGTTAAATGTATTATTGTATCAATATTTTCTAAATATAGAATACTGTAGATACTATGCTATAGTTACTAGGAAGTTTTTATTGTAGATATGGTGGAGTCCCTGCCCGAGCAGGGAATGTCCTGATGAGGACGAAACAGTAGATTTTGTCCTTGACCGTTGCGTGGACCACTGCAAGCTGTCGAGGCCGACGGAGAGCCCCGTAACCGAGGCTGATGACGACGACAAAGACGACCTGGATTTTCACATTAGTCACACTATTCAACTAAAGTAAATATATAAAAAGTTTCTGTATGATATACCTAGCACTAATTTATAACTATTTAATTGTAATAAATAAATATATTCACTGTATCTGTCTCAGGGTTACATTGTAGTGGTGATATTGCTTAGCATAAAGCATTTTCTTGATGTAAAGTTCGTTTAGAACATGATGTTTACGTCGCAATTTAAATAACTTGGTCTCTATTATCAGTGAAGTTAATCTTTACAGTTTCCTAAATCAAACGGAAGATGATGAAGATTACAATGACGCTGCCTTCTTTCTTATTGAAGTTCATGACGATTTGGGAGAGCCCAAAGAACAACTGGGAATGGAAATGGAAAGAGTAAGTTTCGGGAACAATTTGAATGTAAAAAGATATTGAATAAAAAACATTGTATCTGCTAACATTTGTAGGACGAGGACGACCCTGTAACTGATTTTCGATCAAGGTTTGGCGAGAAATTGTTAATAGCACAGGGCGTTAATATAACGGCATTAGACAAAGAAGATTTAAGATGCGGAGGTCTTGTTATGCTGCACAATATGACAAAGTTATCTCAACAACGCCTGGAAAAGTTATCTGCGGATTGCATGGTTCAGAAATGTGACTTCAGGTAAAGTTTGTATTGATTACACTCTAATGCACACATTGATTATTGGTGCGTCTGTCAACAAATATATTTGTAAAGTTTTATTTATTTATTTAATATGTGTATAAGGAAAATTATCATTGGAATATTACAGAAAAGGCGGTCCTGATATATGCCCACCAGATTATAAAGAAAGTGACGATAAAACCTTCTACATTTATTTTTTTCTACGATTCATGGGCACTATTATGTTATCAGCTGGAGTCACTATTATGGACCCGATAGCCTTGACCATGATTCAAAAGTATGGCGGAGATTACGGCAGGGAAAGACTATTTTCTAGTATTGGAATGGCTATATTTTCGCCAATTACTGGTATGCTTATAGATATGAGGAGTAAACAAGTCGGTGAGTACTGCGAATGATGTGCCATCCCGCAATCGTTATCTTTTGTGTAAATAATTAGTTTCTAAATGTTTACGTGGATTGTTGATTGCAGGTTATACGGACTATTCAGCAGCGTTTTACACCTATGACGCCTTGCTTTTGATATCAGCAATAACTGTGGCCGTAATGCCTCTTGGAGCCAAGTTGCCTGCCGACAATTTACTCCGAGACTTAGTGAATATCATCAAGATGCCGCATATCATAGTTTTTATATTCTTCTTATTTGCTTTGGGCAATTTTTGGGGATTCATAGAGTCGTACCTCTTTATTTATTTGAAGGAATTAGGTGCGCCTAATTTCTTGTTAGGTAAGAATTGTACACTGTTTTGTAAAAAAATTCCTAATATTTTTTACTATCCCGTTCCAAGGATTTTTTAACAATTAAAATAATACTGCTGAAATAAGTCAACCATCCTACGGTAGACTATCTAATCTACTCTATTAGTCCCAGACTGGTTACCGCTAACCGGTAACTCAATTGATGACTCTATTTTACTCTTTGACGACCACCGAGGTCATTTCGAGAGGTTTTGCGCTAGTTGATAGTGACTGTCGGAAGATATATATACTTACTTATTTTTATTTATTGATGATCTGTCCAGGAATAACGGTGACAGTGGGCACGTTGAGCAGCATTCCGTTCCTGTACGGCGCGGACGCCATCACGGCGCGCTTGGGGCACGTCAACGTCATCATCGTTGCGTTCTTCTCCCACGCGGCCAGGCTCGTCGGCTACTCCTTCATCGAGTAAGTCTTTAAAACCTATATTTTATTAACACTTCCTACCATTTATAATCAATATTGTAACAATACTTATGATACTTAGACTGCTGTACATGTATATTACAAAACATCTCATCACGCCTCTATCCTCGAAGAGGTAGGTTCGCCTCGAAGTAGTTGTTTTACTTATTGGTACCCGCGGAAACTACAGAAAACTATATCCATTCTGTAATTCAAAACAAAATCGCGTACCACTAAATATAATCTCAGTAGTCTGAGCTTGTTAACACTTCAAAACTAATATTGTAACAATACCTGCTGTTACTGGTGAAAATCAAGATCAAGGGAAAGTGATGACCAAACATACAAGTAAGTGCATCGCAAAAGAGGTATTACTGTACTAGACAGTTATGCACATTTGACATTGCTCACATCACAACAATAAAGCATTAGTGATAAGAGGTAAATGCGGCATCTAGAAATAGTAATGTTATATTTACCGAATGTAGTATTTTAATATTGACATTACATATTGGTTCATGGGGTAGGTGTAAAATTAAGGTTGTAAGTTTTATTACAATAAATAATTCTATAATAATTTATTCATCATTGCTTATTAAGTAGTGTAGGTTGGTATTAAACAGGTATTTTTAGATATACAAGATTAATAAATTCAACCCTGGCAATGACACGCTAAGATCAAAATAGCTGTAAACTGGTGTCATCACAGCACATATAAATAAATATTTGTATTTAGTGCAGTAACTACACCTGCTGCTTTCCTGAAATGGTAAATCCGAGAAACAAACTCTTGAATTGAGAGCGTAGAAAACCTAGTATTTTCAGACAAGGACAGAGCTAGTCTCCTAATTGGTTAGAGTTATTGTTTTTGTTGTGTCTCTAGACTGATATAATGAAGATGATGTTGACAATAATCTTCACCAATGATTCGCAGTACTTAAGGGATAGTTTACTCCAGGTGGCATAGGTCCATTAAAAGACAATTTGCTGAATTAATGTCCTCAGAGTACGGACATTGTCAAGTTTATGAGCTCAATGATCATACAACGTGGGTGGACTCGGCTAGGACGCTGTCACAAGGGTGGTCATTTGTTAAACAGACAGGTGGAAAACTGTAATTTTGTATTTAAGAACGGTAATAAAGATGTCGTCAGCATTTTGAAGGCAAATCTATAAACTTACCACGTATTTCTACAAAGCAGGAACCTTATAATACAACAGTTCCGGGTTTTATGAGTGACGTTAAAAATCAGTTTTAGGCATCCGCTTATATTCTACTGCTGGTCACAGGACTTCTTTTCGTTTTTCCATGAAATAGCGACCGCAATACGCGGACCTAAGTCTTAACATTCCTTTTGAAACGAGACCATAATGTTTTGGTAATCATCCAACAATTGATGATGGGTAATGTAGATTTGTTCTAATCTTGAAAATCAAATTGTAGAATCCACCACGCCACTGAGCTCCTCAACTGAAACTCTTCAAATATCAGTTAATTGTATTTAAAATTTATTTCTTACCTTCAGAAATTCCTGGTGGTGCTTCCCGTTCGAGGCAATGGAGTCGATATCGGTGCACCTGATGTGGGTGGCAGCAGCCACTTACTGCGCAATGTTGGCTCCGAAAAGCTTGCTGGCCACTCTGATTGGAGTGTTGGGAATGGCTCACTTCAGTCTTGGTGAGTGCAACATAACAGAAAAGACCTAATACACACACTTACATAATTAGGCGTGCGTAAATATGACGCGTTTGAAATGATTAATAAAAGAATTGGTAACAATATATACATTCAGGTTATGATACATAATTCACATCTTTATCCCAAGACAGACTGGGATGACTTCTTTCCACATGTTACGATAAGATTTACAGATAAGATTTACAGATCCAACAGCTTTATCATACGAGCATGTACTAAACATAATAGTAGCTTTGGGGGCATCGACATATTTCATGAGAATTTAACATATTATAGAAAATTATTGAGAGAGAAGAATCGGAGGATGCTTTGATGTGTGATTTTTTTTTTTTTTTCTATATACATATTATTTTATTTGTTATGTTTTATGGCAAATGGTTTTTTTATTTTTGTATAATTTGGCACACTTGTTTAAATTATTCTGTTTACATACATAAGTTTATAATAATTGTGTTTATTTGAAATAGTTTTGTTTACATGTTGTAATCACGTTTTCTCGCGATAGATTAATTGATTAACCTAGCGGTAGAAACAAATTAGGCTAATGAAATACTTAAGTTCATATTGTATACAATGTATAACCTCATGCTGTATGTTTCTCAAATAAAGAAAAAAAAAAAAAAAAGATGCATAATAATAATTACGTCTCTCCGACGATAGGTTATCTGTAAAAAAAGTAGTTTTCATATCTGGTTTTAAGAATTTTACTAATTTGTAAATTTGTTGTGATGATCATGGTAATGGCAATATCATGACAATTGACAATAAAGTGTAAAATCAGTTTTTTTAACGTTACGAGTACTTCGGATTGATTGTAATTTTCTCTCGTTTTCTTATCTGACTTCTCTTGTTTGTCTTTTTGTTTTTCTAGTTAGATTTTTGTAACAACTTTGGGGTACTTCCGTAAAAGCTATTGGCCTGCAACTTTGGGCTTAGTTCAGAAATGGGTGACAATGCAACTTGCAACAACTAACTTCTTATAACTAACTGCAACAATCTTTAAAGACAAGCTCCACATGATTTAAAATGAGAAAGTAATAAAAACAAAAAGAAGGAAACGCTAATTGAGAAAGAAGTGTACATAAGCGTTCTATAAATTGAATTTTTTACGATAGTGAAAAACGCGATCTTGAAAACAAATAGTACACCGAGTCAAAATGTTATCGAAATGATAAAAAGCTTACGAATTGTGCTCATGCAAACAGTGGAAACCTATAAGAATTATTCGTATATAACGAGGTGTTAAGTTTTAATCCTGTTTCTGCTCGATAGTGTGAGATGCCTTCATTAAATTAGTAATAACATTTCAGATAGTTTTCGGATGTATGTTTACTCGTAAAATTTCCTGGAAGAGTCACTCTATTTGAATGTAAAAAAAATCTCGAAAATTTATGAGAGGATGGAATTTTTGCCATGACTTTTTTTTCTGAAGGTTTATTTAGATATCTTAGTTTCTGCTACTTGGGCGTAGAGAAAGAGCGATTTCGCTTGTTTTTAAAGATAGACGCAATCCATACTTCCTTACTAATTATAAATTCGAAAGTAACTCTGTCTGTCTATATGTATATCGGTGTCGCTTTCACGTAAAAACTACTGAACCGACTTCATCGAAACTTGGTACACATTACCACGCGGGTGAAACCACGGGAAGCTACTAGTGTTATACATATAGGCCTTTAATCTCGCTTTTAATATTTAGAATAAGATGTACTGTCGGAAAAGAAATAAATTAAGGAATACTTGCCTTTTTATTGCGGCGAATGAAAGCAAGTAGAAGGGACTTTCCGAATCAATTCGGTGAACCGACCGATGAGAATTATGCGGTCGCTGGGGGTAGTGTGAAAAGGGCTCCGTAATTTTAAGCATAACGTTTATTGACATAATATGAAGATCCATAATATTGAAAGGCATAATCATCAAAACGCATAAAATTGCGACGCATAATTTTGGGAGTCCTAATATTGTATCGGCTAAAATTGTTTTTCATAAGTATTAAAAGGCATAAATTTGAAACGCACAACTAATGAAAAGCATAATGATCACAACGCATAATATTTTTCTCTGCCCCAAATTGTTAACTAATATATATTTCAATGACACAAATATAGTTTTTAAGGGTCATAAAAAAAAATAACCTTAACCTAATATTTATCAGAAAACATTTCCTTGGGATTGGCGCTTTCGAATCTGGGTGATTATTCGATTCATTTTAGGACTACCTAATGTTGTGCTAAATGAAATTAGGAATTTCTATAGTTATGCTTTATAATAATATGCCTTTAGAGAGTTATGCCACTTAAATGTTATGAGTAAGAAGGAATATGTGACATGATTGTTATGCTATTTGATGATTATGCCATTCGATGTATGACAAACGATGTTATGACAATCGACGTTATGCGAAAACATGCGCTCCCTGAGAAAGTCATCTTACGCATCAGGAAGGTATACGTGGCTAGTCTGGCTTTTTATTCTAGAGTAAATAAATCAACTCTTTGTCCTCCAGGAAGAGGCAGCGGTAGCTTCGGAGGGGGGCTGCTCATAGCCTCCCTGGGCACGAGGGAAGCGTTCCGGTATATGGGCCTGATTGCCTTTCTCGGAGGAGTCCTGTACGGCTTGTTGTACTACTTCTGGCTGAGGAACATCAAGATGACGGGGATGGAGGACGCGTGTGACCAAGATACGGGTATGGGAAAATGTAGCCTAAGTCTTTGGTAGAGAGTTTCATTTTACACGGTACCTAGACAGCTACTAAATATATAAGTGGCATGGGATTCTTTAAAAGAGGTGTAAAACCGCATCTAACGTGCCAGTAATGTTTGCTGCTCTCTGTGGTCGTTGGTATATATTGGGTCCTTACCTATGAATTTGGTGTTTTTTTTCTCTCTTAGTATTTTGTCTGTAACTATTAAGATTCAGAGTATTCCTAAAAAATAATTACCTCGTCCAAAAATAGACTATATTTTTGAGCTCTTTTGATTTGGTCTGATAATTTGTTGTAAGTTTAATTGTGTTAAAATTGGACACGGAGACAACTCTTTTTATGTGCCTCCCGAATACATCATTTTATTTGCATTCACTTAAAATCGATAAATAATTTTTATGAAGTGTGATATTACACATATTACTTAAGCTTGTCTAATGATAGATGCCAAATATTATTAGGTTTGGATTTGTCGTTGTGAAGAAAACTGAAAAAAAATTTGTATGGAAAATGCAGAATTCCCCAAAATCTCCATACAAAACACCAATTTCATAGGTAAGGACTTAATATTTCAGCAAATTGACAAATGTTCTGCTTACCATCACGTGATGCTAAGCCTGAGTCAAAAAAGTAACACATACCTCAAAATTTACCATAATCATATCAACTTGTTTTAACACTAAAAGGGTTTTTTTAACTACTGTAGACATATAATCGCATGTACTTATGTACAGTTCATACAATAAACTCCCAATTGACATTCAATGCCTTATACTTAATCAATTCAAAGGCAAACTCAAGAGATGGCTTATACAATTTTTTTTATACTATTGATGAATATTTTGACTATAAAACTTGAGATGTATATATGTTTTTTGACATTATTATTGATTTTTTAGACTTTTAATTTTATACAAATTTTGCTTGATAGTAACATTGTTATTCAATATTTGATTGCATGCCCTAAATGGGTAAATGTGCCTTGTTACTTTACTAGATATAAGAACCTGATTGTACCACATTTATGAACAATAAAATTCTATTCTATTCTATTGTGGATATCGTTTGCCTCATTGTGCCCGGTGCATGGCCACAGGCTCGCCACCTGTTACATGGGGGCTTTACATATCTGGTGGAATGTGGGTGTTAAACACCTCTGCCTGCCCCTGGTGTGATGATTATGTATGTATGTACTTCATTCACAGAGAGCGGCGATGGCGACAAGCTGAATGGCGAGCCGTTGCGTAAGGACGCCGAGACCATGGTGTCGCTGGAGAGGTTGCACATGATCACACGGTTCAACCCCCTGGGCTCCCTCCACTCGCTGCCCAGGGGATCGCGCTCCAGGGTAAGAGAATATAACATAAAATACACATACATTCAGAGTTCTATCTAAAACGTCACGATAGAAAAGATTCGGCCCAACCAAATAATTGTGTAAAGAACATTGTGATTGTCCTAATTGAGTATCAGAATATAGAATGGTGCTCCTCAATCTAAGTTATGCGCACATTTACTTATTTGGAAGGCGTACACTATCCGTGCTTTTTTTATTAAAAATATTAATGGCTTAATAAACCTATTTTAGTTACAGAGTGTTTTGTTTTCTTCTTTCAAACACAAATCTAAATTAGAAAGAAACTGACAAATCACTTTTTAACTAAAATAGGTTTATTAAGCCTTTTATATTTTTATGAATAACACGGTTAGTTTATAGTTTCATGTTAAAATTAGAAACCAGTAAAGATTTACCGAATGTATTGTAAATGGACTGAAAATTGAGCTACTCGTAGATGAAGAGCAATAATCCTCTTTTACATTATGGGAATAAAGAGTTTATCCCCGGGACTGACACTTATCCTTTTAAGGACGAGACACAATTGATTTTCTATCTTGCCTACAAACGTATAAGATGATGAGTTAGCAAGACATGTGGGATAAAAGGTGTACGCATATTTTTGGGCTACGAGAACTATTTAGACCTTGTACCTTCCTGGAATCAAGATTTCTTACTTTAAAAAATATCAATATTATAACTTGATCACAATACTTAAACTGTAACTCAATTTGTAATGTTTTAAAGTCGTAATAACATTTAAACCCTTCACGCTTCCAGTTCTCCCAAGGCGATATCAATGAGCCTCGCAGCCGCAGCGGCAGCAACTGCCACCGGCGCGGCAGCAACTACGAGGGCTCGGCCTCCAAGGTAGACCTGCTGCGGTCCGCGCTCGAGATCAGCCACCAGAACACGAAGGGACACATCTCCAACCCTGTCCTGTCGTTTTCGAGACCTACTCACCATTACAAGGTACATTACATTACATTTCTAAACTACAAAAAATTTGTTCATCTCAATCTAACTGATACTCGATTTTTATGAGAGCGGTCGCCATTTTGATATAATCTATACATTTAATAAATCTGCAGAAGTCAAATGTCTGTACATTGAAAAAAAATGCTTAAAACCAAGTCAGGGGATGTAATAAGACGGAAAATACCAAAAAATGATATTAAATATTTTTGTTGTGTCTCTGTTTGAACGGGCTAATCTCCGAAATGGCTGGATAGATTTCAATGAAACTTTGATACCTTATATCCCTGGTCAAAATCTTAGATACGTTTTACTCTGGAAAATTAAAGGGTTCCCGTGGCATAGTTTTTTAACTATCCCACGGGAACCCTTTAATTTATAACCGCGCACGAAGTAGAGGGCAGAAGCTAGTTTTTATTAGCTTTATTAGTGTTTACTATTTTTTTAATAATATTAATATCCTCAGACATTCACACCTATCAACTAGTCCCATTTTAAGCAACTAAATGCTGCTTGTGTTACGGATACTAGATGATGGATAAATATATTTAATAGATAAATACATTTAAATATCCTGAATATATATAAACATCCAAGACTGGAGAACAAATGTCTGAAAATTCATCACCCAAACACTTGCCTCCACTGGGGATCGAACTCAGGACCTCTCGAGATGGCGACGCCTTGAGACCGGCGTACAGACCACTCGACCACGGAGGTCGTCATACTATCACATAAACGACCATTACATTGGCACTTAAGATACACCGGATGAAATGTGGATTGAATTATCTATAAGTATAATTCAATTTTAATGTTGTCAACAAAGAGTAGTGTACCAATCGCTCACAAAATTAATATTATCTCGCGGACTATTTTGAAACCTTCGGTACATAAACTCCGTAATAACTATTCGGCACTCATAATTTTTTTTTCGCTCTGTTAGTGATTTGAAATTGCATCCTCACTGTAAAGTATTTGTTATTTAGAAACAATATGATAACTTTCACTAGATTATGAAATATTTAGTCCTGGTTTTTAAGACTAACTCTAAATCAATTGTTTATTAACCGGATAAGCAAATATTAGTATAATTTTTTATCATTAAATCAGCAGACGGTAACAGTATGGGTTAGGTACGACTCTTATTAGTTTAATAATAATAAATAAATAAAACTAATCTTTATGATAGCATGCACACTATTAAATAAATAAACTAAACCTTCTGTTTTAAACTACGAGCAGAGTATTTACAATGTCATAAGATTGTATGACGTATTGGAAATAATTTACAACTGTCTTGTCGTATATATCTTATTAATATAAGCTAAACGGAAAAAAACCGTTTCACTTGTTTTGAATGTGTTGAGTAAATATGTAATAGTTTAATTTTTCTTTTTTCTTTAGAATCACCTACAGACTGAATATTGTAATTAAGTTTACTTTTTTTATTCAATCGTAAATACTTCTTCTGCCCTAAAGCACAAAAGTTAGTTCTCTAAAGGTACATTTTAAAGCGGGCACTAGAAAAAAATATAATCCGCTTCAGAAGACGAACCCTTATCAGTTATTTTACTGTTATAACAGCAGTAACGCAAATTTGCGATTGTTTTAGTTTTTAGGAGAGTTCTTTGCCTTCTTCTATTTCTTCTTTATGTATTTCTCTGAATAGTTATAAAGAAGTTTAATTTTTAAAAAAAGAAAATTTATAAAAAAAAGAAAATAATTAAAAAAAAAAAAGAAAATAATGAAATAAAAAAAAAAGAAAAAAAAAGAAAATAATTTTAATAATTTTAAAAAAGGAAAATTTTTTCTTTCTTTTCAGCAAGCACACAGTGCACCAAAATTAGCTTTACTCGGACTCACCCATAGAAACAACATCTCGCAGCCTGCTCTATCAGAGTTCGATCCTCGGCGACGGGACTCCATCCCCGAAGAGGTTGACGAAGACCGCCTCATCGCCCCTGTCAAGACTAAGACTAAGAGTGACAACCTCCCCCCACCCCCCACTTACGCAGAAGCTATTAACGAACATAGAAAAAGCTGGCATTCGGACGACAGTACGCCAACTTAAATCTGTAAGTCTTTCAACAGACTAGGTTCAAATGAAAAGTCCCAAGGAAGATTTTGTGATTCCTTTAATGTACTAGGACTTTCAGCCTTGCGAAAACGTGGCCTAAAGTTATTTTTGAGAATGAATGAAAAATAAGAAAAAAATTATGTATATTCTGCGCATATTCTGCGTTTGATTGTCTACTCATTTAGGACAAAAATTAAGTAAAAATACGAGACGAGTTAAAGAATGTAAGCAATCGAACTGTTACTGAGTTACTATCCTTATTTCTTACTCAATAAGGGAGTTAGTAGCGTGACTCGTGGTGCAAGCTGTCAGAGCCGCAGTTGTCAACATTTTGTGAAAAAGTAATGAAAATTTCATTCCTATTTAAATTGCGTTCGAAAAATAAATGAATCCCTAGGATTTTTTAATTTTTTGGGCAGTTTATTTCTAAACTCTCTGATTGTTTGTTTAATCCCAGGAGAAAAGACATGGTTTATCTAAAATTAGGGCAGAAAAGTGAAATAATTTATAAATTCCTTCTCATCTTTTAGAGATACATAGATGCGGTCTGATTTTCTAATTGAAGTGTTATGTTTTTGGACCAATTTCTTAGGATTAGGATATTATTATGATGTATATGTTAATAATGATTATTATTTATTTATCTAATTATTTATTCTTGAGTTAAACTTTACGCCCCGCTTTTTCAGGCAGTTAGATTATTCTCGTTTTATAAATTTTAGTATAATTCATTTTTATTTGTAAGGCTGTTAGTGTTTACTCTTGGTCTCTTGAATGCTTGTCTTAATGGTTCTGTTAAATAATTTCGAATACACCATAACATATCAAATCATCACGCCGAAGTTCCCACGGCGGTAAGCGACATAAGCTGAGTAGTTTTCACCCAAATTTCGGATGACTGGCAACTGACCCCTGCTTCCACAGGTGCAATATATAGGGTTACCTCGCAAAATAGCTAACATCATAAATAAAAAAAAATCTAGAGTCTTACCATAATTCAATACAGTAATTAAAAATGATTTTACAAGCTTATAATGTACTAGATGTGCGCGTGACGTCGTTCGCGTAGCTATTGATTTAACGGCGATAAAAGTTTACAAAAAGTTTTTGTGTGTTTGTTAACACTGCATTGTTCATTTACAAACAAAAAAGCAAAATTTTGATTGTTAATAGTTGAACTAAAACCTCTAATTATTAAAATTATGAAAATAACATTAGTCAATGTGATTTCTCTAGACTATCTGTGTCCCAAATTTGAATTAAATCGGTTCAACAGTTTTGACGTGAAAGCAAGACAGACAGACAGAGTTATTTTCGCATTTATAATATTAGTATGGATTGTCGTGTCCATAGTATGGATACGTTACGTACATACGAAAAGGCGATACGCGCGACGCCGACGCTTGTGCGCGCTATACGCATAGATCTATGAACATTCAGAAATCGATGTTTATTTTTGTATGAAAATAAAATGTGCCATATTATTAAAAGTCGTAGAACAAATGTTGTTATTTATGATATTAGCTAGCTAGTCTTGCAAGGTTGTTGATTAATTAAAAATAACCCTGTATATTAGTTATACTATTAGTTATAGGTATATAAACCATCATATTGAGTCAGTCTATCTATTGAAAAACCGCACCCAAATCCATCACGAATAAATAAATAAATAAGTATAAAGATTTGTATTGAAACCAAGAATATGAAATTTTAACATATTCTGTGGCGTCACATACGTAAAGGAGAATGGTCACGGCCCATACAAAATTTACCCAGGCCCGACACGAATGAGACCTATCTCATGTTTTTTGTAATATTCAGTATAACATAAATATGAACATAACAAAAAAAATTGATATGTCTCATTCGCGTAAGGGCTGGGTCACAGATGACCATTCTGAGAGGGGATCCAAACAGATTGAAAGATGCCCCTGCGCCAATATCAAAATGTGTTTTCAGTTGCCCGGGGAAATAGCCGACCCATACCCGCCTTTGGGGGATGGACGGGTTAGGGGCTCGAACCCGCTAAGCCCTCCGGGGGCAATTCTCCGCCGCGTTTGCGTCGGCATCGGGAACTCGGGTAGGCACCGATGCCTACCGCGGCCAGAAGGCCGAGCAAAATTACTCAATGCCTCTCGCTTCAGCGCGAACGAAAATTCGAGAGGCAATGACGATTTTTGTCTCTGGGGACTTTTTCTCTCTGGCCCGTGCTAAGCCCTCAGCCGGCTGGTCCCTGGAGGGAGACCAGCCGCTCAGTGCCATGGGAGCGACTGCTGACGAGCCGTGCAATGAGGGTTACTTACTTACCAGCGGCCAACCCCCACGGAAGTTGGGTCGGGGTTTTCGAACACGCGCAGTACGTGCATTCGCGTCATCAGCATAAATGTATATCTGTGACCCTGACAGACAGACGGAGGTGTTTTTGTTTCATTTCATGTAGTGATAATTGTTTTCCTGTGTAACAAGGAGCGAGCCTGTTGCCATGAACCGAGCACCACGTAAGGTAATCGAATACACCAGCCAGTATTTTTTTTTATTACCAGTGCGATTTGACAATATAATCTATTAGAACAAACAGCCTTCGTGGGAACAGATCAGAACTTAGTGTAATATTTTAGAAAAATTTTAGAATTTTCTCTAGTAAAGAGATTTAAAATGGTGTGTCTGTTGAATGTACTGTAATATAGTGTAAACATTAACAATTTAATAATCTTTTTACTTATAACTTGACTGTATTAGAAAATTCTTCGATCATTTGAATTTTACTTCGTCGATCGATTTATAAAGTTCAATGTAAATCTGCGAAACATCACATTATTACTTTTTGCGAAATATAAAAACTATAATAGTGCCAAATTTCAGTTATTTTTGTATTAAAATCGACAAAACAAACCATTGGTTTATACAGTACTGAACGCGCCATCTTAACAGAGATTATACAAAATCAACACGTATTAGGTATATTTAATGTTTTCAATTGAGTTAAATATAAAATAAGTAAAAAAAAATTCCATAGATCGAAAACCGCCTCTTTGAGTCCAATATTCCTTGACTTTAAAAATATACTTAAAAAAATATTGGTACGATTACAGTAATGAGACTAATGAGTATAGTTAGTGTGATGACTAATTACACTGTAAGAAATTTCTAAAGGCTTTAATTTATTTAAGTTTTAGGTAGGGACCCTAAACTTGTATTCCATTGTTGTGACCAATGTCTTGTCTTTTTTAAGTTGTGGCTAATATAAAAAAATAAAAAAAGTTATTATTAACTTTGTTGCTTTATTTAAAACTTTACCTTTTATCGATTTTAAAAAAATATGATGTTTAAATCGCTTGCTTGGACGCAGCGTAACACTTAAAAAATTGTTATGAAATTTCCTTTTCAGGTGCATGATTATATCATACCCCAAGTAAGCATACTTTTATTTTAAAAAACTTCTCACTTTGAATTGCGTTAAGAAATGTTAAAAATGAAAATTGTACGGAAAACGTGAAAAGTGCCACCGGCTAGAAACGGCGGAAACTAGTTATTAGTTACATCACAAAACTAAGCGGAGCCGAGTCCCTCGGAAGGCTCAAGGGGAAATAAAATTTTCATCCCACCACCTCGGAAAGTGTAATTTTGCGCTTCGAAATCTGGCTGGAAAATTCTATTTTATTCGCTTGAGCGGCAAAGTAGATTTGAATTTAGAACATCACATATAATGAGTACTCAATATAATTGTAAATTCAAAACGTCATTAAACCTATTTAATGTAACCTCTATGGTGCCAAATTTATGATTAGAACTTTTTAAATTGTGAAAAAATTTAAATTTGGAACCTTCTTGGTTTCTTTGTTTTATTTGCGTGCTTCGCGCCATTCTAGTTTTTCACGTTTTATTGCTTAATATAATTTGTCATTATAAATTGTTTTCTTTTTCATTTTGTCATTTCCTCGCTGAGGTGGGATGAAAAGTTACGTATTGCACTCGAGTGGAAAGATTTTTCACCTTGTGCTCGTTTGTTTCCCTCGCTGACGCTCAGGATTCTAATTTAGAATCACTCGCTGCGCTCGTGATTCAACTTAAGAATCCTTCGCTTGCTCGGTCATCCAAATCGAGCACGCGGTTAAAAAGGAACTTTCCACTCTTGTATAATAAATAACTATTTTCACATTTACATGTGATGTGTTGTTATTAAATATGAATTTTAAATAGTTAATTCAAAATTCATAATTAATAACAAAAACTTATACAATTTTGGTTATCATCTTTCTCCTTCTTCAGACGTTTAGGTATTTCACAACGTCTATTTCACTTTCCCTGTCCCGTGTTGGTCCGGGACACAAAAAGAATGTACCAACTGCTTTTCTTGCCTAGCATGTCATAAAAGGCCACTGAGGGCGTATTGGGTACTGGGTCTGTGATCGTGTAGGCGATGAGCTAGCCACTTGTTAGTACTCTTTCACGATTTTTCATCTGACCTACCCTATTTTTGTATAGCTTAATCTGATCTTAAGGAACGCAGTGCTCCTTGGACTCTGCTTACCCCTTTGGGGATTACAGGCGTGATTTGGATTGTTGTTGTATGTATTTCACTTTTGTTACACAAAACTACAATGATTTTATGGCACAAGATCCGCTATTAACCAATTTTTAACAATGAAGTAAAAATCTCTGTAAATAGTCCGCCATCGTTCAATTTCAATGCACACAAAATTCTATTTTTATATTGGTATGTTCTAAGTTATTGAAATAAATACTTTTAGCAGTTCATGTTCGCTACCAGACAATAAGCGGCAACAGGCTCGCCACCTATGGGGCGACCAGGGAGTCCTAACATATCTGGCGAAAAGTGGGTGTTTAACATCTTTTTCCCTCATCACCCCCACTCCCCCCTCCCTTATTCATCTCTCTCTTCTTTCCCCCTTGCGGGGAAAGAGGCGTGATGATATGTGTGTCTAGTTCATGTTGTTCGTTTCGTTTGGTGGTTTTAAAGATGATAGAACTAGTCTGTAAACGAGACACAATAGAAGCATCAATTGTTTGCGAATACCGGTGTTCGCAGTGACAGGTCACATTATCATTTCATTAGAAATACAACTAATTGAAAATGCATATTTTTCGTAGTAAACTTTATTGAAAAATGATCAGAATTTTATAACAACATTTCATTGGGATAGTGCAAATCCGCGAATCTACCACACGTAAAGTCCGCGTATATATGTAATAAATAAAGTTAAAAAAGGGAGAGGTTAAAACATCAGAAGTTGCTTATTTTACGCGGAATTATCTAGTGCTAGTTAGGCGGATTTGCACTATACCCGACGATTTGGTACAGCGAGCGTATGAGCGCTAAGACTAGCTAACACATACAACAATATTTTATATGTACGAGTAACTCTATTAATACTTTTCTACATCTATATCTTAACAGTTAGTTTGATCGGTTTTTAATAATAATTGTTTGTTGATATTGTTCTGGTCCAACGTGGCGTAAGCGTTGGTCATCGTTGCCGCCGAAGGTACTCGTTCCCTCGTCAAAATCCATGTAGTGGCTGAAACATTTTTTTTTATTATTATGACTTTGTGAGTCAATAGAACACTTAAATTCTCCTACCTAACTGGGACAAGCAGTTTTATTAATCGGCTAGTTATTTAAATTTAGCACGGAGGAGTTCGGTGGCGTAGTGATTAGTATGTATAACCAATACATCGTTATTGTAAACTAATCAACTTTCGCCGTGCTTGCACCTTAGATAGGTGAACAAAATATTGTGATCTTGAAATGAAAATAGGGTTGGCACGTTTAGCCGTTGGTGCCGGTTGCTTTTACCCTCCCATCCCTGGACCAGAGTGGTGGTGTTACGGCCCATTTTCCTCATGTTTCTTCTTAAAGAAAGCCCTTTTGTTGTGTCCAGTAGTGCAGAATGACTTGTTTTGTATATTATTATGCTAGGGACTTTTCGTATGTCGTTTTCGGACCTTTGCGTATATACGTCTCATTGCTGGGCACATTGGGCACATGACTCTTCAGTTTTCGTTTTAATACATAAACAAATACTTCAAATTATTACAAAAATGCGCTATCTCTCATCATTACAATTTTTAATGTCAACTTTATTTTCTTAAAAACACAAAGTATTATGTAAAAGTATGTATGATTGAGTGAGTGTGCAGTAACTTTTCGCCTTGTTTTTTATTTCCTAATGATAAGGATGGAAAAATTAGGGAATAATCTTTTCTTTTCTGTATTTTTAAACATGGTCAATTGTTTATTTCTATTAAAAATTAAGGTGCACTGAGCATAACCTATTCAGAAAATATTGACTATTTATAAATCATTAATTGACAACATGCAAATGACGTCTTAAGCCTATACACGCCCTGCAGGGGTAAGGCCTTTCTTATGGAAAAGAACACATGAGGAGTATGGGCCGTAACACCACCACGCTGGCCCAATGCGGGTTGGTGGGTAGAAACGGTTGCGACCGGGACCAGCAACGGCTTAACGTGCCTTCCGAATCACGGAGGATTTCGAGATCACAAAGTTTTGGTCACCCATCCACAGCCTGACCATGGCAAAGGTGACTTTGTTTTCGATAACAAAAGCCAAAGCGTACTAACCAGTACGCCACCGAGCTTCTCCATAGCAATAAACAATAAACATGCAAATGTAAAATGTCGTTTTTACGTATTTTTTATGATGTCCATATTTTTTTAAAATAAACTAATCGTACAGCAATCGATACTTTTGTATAATTTTTTTTTATATAAAACACATTTTTTGCGACAAAATGTAGTTAAAATAATTAACTTGCGACCCTAATCAACCAGGACTTCTTTAACTCAAAGACATAAAACTTATGGACATTTCGCATTAAAATTATAATAAAGTGTAGAATTTCAAATTACGTTTGCTGCAATTTAAATCTTGTTACCCTTTTATTGCTGTTTTCTTACGTCGTGCATATAGAATTGGAACGATAACAGATATCGTTAGTTATTAATATTTTCCTTATACAAAAATATTTGCTTTCCTGTATAACATAGAGCTCTTGGTCAGTAAAAATTTAAACTTCTAGCTTCTTCTACGACGAAGTTATGGGGGTTGGAAAATCTCCTGAATGCCTTCGAAAAAAGGATGGTATTTACGGCTGTGCCTTTTGAGCTCGACTGGGCTTGGGGCATGCTCGACTTGGCGGGGCACGCCCGTGCCCCCAGATTGAAACTTACTGATAATGTGGCCCAAACGAAGTTCATATACTGCGTATGGAAATTCGATAGTATATTAATATATTTGGGATTATTTCCTAGTCATTTTATGTTTTCTGGTTGAAACATATGATTGCTCGCCACATGAATAGTACGTCTCAATCCAAGTTGCCAAAAAGGTAAACACAAGAGCCGACTTTGTTATTCAATAATCACACTTGTTACATGGACATTGGCACGTAAATATAATTACCTTAATAAATTGTTACAGTCATCACAAAACATTTTAGAGATGAAACATTACCTTTGTTTTGTTTACCTTTTTGGCCACTTGGATTGAGACGTACTATATATCTTTTTTTCAATATGTTAACTTGTTAAGAATTAAATATTCTTGTAACTCCTTCAGGAAACTCAGGGTAGTTGCCAACCTATGACATGGGCACAGAACCTAGAAATTTCACAGCCTGTCGTACCATTAAAACCGGAACACAGCGACACAGGACCGATGTATAAAAGATAAAGGCCGATAAAGGTCCAGACGATCCAGTATCGAGTCACCCTTTGGTGAATCGTTCAATATACCTTTTAAAATAAAAGTATACATTAATCTTACCTAAATGGAACAAGCCGTAATCTCTGCAGCTCCAGACAACGGCGAAGTTGTCGTAATCTGTGTCCAGGACCCAGTACGGCGACCCGGAATTGAACGGGACGCTAGGGAAGCGAACTTCGAGCTTCGCTTCTGAAGGGTTGAGTAGCGTCGCGACGCCTTCTATTTCGGACGACGTCCCCCTACAAAAGGTTAAAATAAGAAAGGTTAATGCGTTGCAATATAACTGATTTTAAGGTGGCTTCAAATGAGCTTCGGCATTTAGATAATTTTCGGCTCAAAAAACTTCTGATTTCCTTCCTCCCCTTCTTGCCACTTTAGCGCGATATATCCTATAGGACATATTAGGTCCTTACCTATGAAATTGGTGTTTTGTATGGAGATTTTGGGGAATTCTGATTTTCCATACTAAATTTTTTTCTTCTCTTTGTTTATCTTTGTTTTCTTTACAAGCACAAATATTTGGCATCTATTATTAGACAAGCTTTAGTAATATGTGTAATATCACACTTCATAAAAATTATTTATCGTTTTTAAGTGAATACAAATAAAATGATGTATTTGGGAGGCACTTAAAAAGAGTTGTCTCCGTGTCCAATTTTAACACAATTAAACTTAAAACAAATTATCAAAACAAATCAAAAGAGCTCAAAAATATAGTCTATTTTTAGACTAGGTAATTATTTTTAGGAATACTCTGAATCTTAATAGTTACAGACAAAATACTAAGAGAGAAAAAAAACACCAATTTCATAGGTAAGGACCCAATATTTAATATATCCTATTCCACTATTCTCTTTCACTCGTTATTTCGCTTCATTTCTTCTTCTATATCACTTCTTATAACACCTCACACACAAAATTCACCACTTCCTTGTACTTTCCCACATTCTACATGAAGCTGCGTACAGCCATATTATATTTATCCCTCCTTATCACGTCCATATAACGCTAACCTACTCATTTAAAAAAAAACTCAGTTGCTAATAATATAGAACAATAATTCAATACAGGTAATTTTACCGCATATTTTCAACAAAGTGGTAGTATATAGCACCGCAAGTAACAATTTTATGCTCATTAAAAAAAACCTAAGTAGGTACTCATTTATTACTCTTTATCTTTTTAGTGACCCGGAAAATCCTCGGATGTCCAATTTATTCAAAAATTTCATTCAACATTCGTGTCTCCGAATTGATTATTTTTTTTAGCTAGTTATGTTATGATCTTCGATTCTGGTAAGAGATAGCTATTTACTGTATACTGAATTAAGAGAACATTAAGTTGAGTTGATTTGTTAATTACTACCATTCAATAGCTAGCGGCGTCGGGCTCACCACCTGTCACGTTAAGCTCACGTGGAGTCACTGCTTGGTGAAGCGCGGACTATGGCAGTGGACTGCATTTGCGGTGCTTTTGCCTAGTCTTTGACGTGTCGTGATTATATGTATTTTTTTCAAAATAAGGCACTTACATGGAGTTGATCTGTTTGTTCTTAACACTGATCTGATTGTTGGGCAGGGCGCCGTACTCGGCCGTCACGCACTTACCCCCCAGTTCGAACACGAAGAAGTACTTCTCAATTTCGTACCACAGGCCCACATACTGTAAATATGTTAACATACACGTGTATGACTTTTTTATTATGATGATGATTTGTTATTATGATGATTTCTTCCACCTGCGACTTATGTATATCCAAATTACCGACACTTAAATGATCTACCTTTCTCCTAGCAATCAGAGCATTTAAAAATGATAATGATTGTTTTAAAAATTGACAGTAAGTCTATTATAAATTAAATTAAACAATAAGTGACATATTTTATTTAATTGTATAGATTCTTACAATTATTGCTTTGTAAGGCAATGCAATAATTGTAAGAATCTATACAATGGTCCTTAATGATACTATAAGTACAATTGTCAAAGAACTGTGTAAATAAGGAACGCAATAAAGGTTTTGATTTGATAAGACTAAATTTTTTACGAAATTTTAAACGACAACATCAGATTTAAATCAAGCATTACTTTAGTCCTCGTTTTGGAATATTGTTTACTGGATAAAGGTCATAGCTCATTTACCCGGCACCTGATAATTACTGCCTCGACACTCGTTGTCCATCGGTGGACACCGCGTTCTGAACCAGTAAGCGCCACGTGATCAATGAGTGGACAACGCGTTGCGAGTACAAACAACGAATGATCCACTTCGAACCAGCACATAGTAAACGCAAGGTAAGCGTGCGAGCAAGTGATCACCGAGTGGTCCCTCTCAAGGAGAGGTGGTGCTGGTCGGATGCTGGGTGGTTCTGATGAGCTATGACCTTTACTTTTGAGATATATTACGATCTAACGAAGTTGCATTTGTAACTAAACTGCATTCAATATTTTTTATTTCCTTTTTTTTATACCCTTTAATTTATCCCCCCAAAATCCAGTACAAGATCAAAATACTTTTAATTTTAGCAGATTTTAATTTTCAGAATGGTTCTGGAACCTTAGAAGTGAGGTGATATGAGAAAATAGCATAATTTTTATTTACCCTTGCGGGGTCAAAGGGGGACTTCACTGTAACAGCAGGGCAGGCGCCTAGTAGCGGCATCTGCGCAGACGCCAGCTGCGCGGAGACCAGCAGGAGCCCGCCGCAGAATAAAACGAAATTATTGCGAACAGACATTTTGGATTAGTACCTGGAAATAGCAGATAAGATTATTGAGTTTTTGACAGAACTGGTATTGTTCATTATGAAGGGGGGTTCATAAGAATAAGCCAAAGCTATATGCCACAGAGTACATATAGCCTTGGCTTATTATTAGAGAGTACGAGTACTGAAACTGCCATCTCTATATTGTTTCTGGATGTCTCGGGTCGACTGTAGCTCGACCGGGCTACAGTAATTTAATAAGATTACCGAAAGTTTTAAATTAGAAGAAACGTCAGAAATCAGTAGAAACGTTTTATTGAATAATCTGATTTAATAGCAACATTATTGGATATGCTTTATTTAAATATTTCACACTGTAGGTTTTTATAGGTCAGAGGGGCTAAATTAAAATACGCAATTATGACGACAAAAAGTATATTCTCAATACTTTCACTAGGAAGCTTATACGACTGACTCCTAGCACAGCAGAATCGATAATAATACGGATGTGATTTGAATCGGGTGAAGCGTGAGAATAAACGAAAGATTGGCCATCGAATGAACTTATGATTGAGAATAATCAATTGAATTACTTCATTATTCCTTAATCATTTAACACTGTTTAATTACAATAAAATCACTATTTATATTAAATGATTAATTTTTGCAAACCGAAACAAACGTTAAATCCAACACGCAAATATTTAATAGTATGATAAAGGGTCCAAAAAATTATCAATATTATTTACTGCCATTAAATAATTTTCTTACCAAATATGTTATTTCGTAATTAGCACCTTTTTAGCCCTGTTCCAAAAATCGCACTTCAATAATAATAAATGTTTATGCTTGTTTATTGTATACAGTAAACCACGCACGATTGATTGTCTGAATAGAGACTTAACTACTGCTCGTTTCGGAGCGGAGCTGATAATTTGTTTATGAATAATTATCATGCTACATAGTATTTATAATACATTCGGCATTAAAACAGAACACGATATTCATTATGAGATTAAGGAATACTGATTTTTAATTTGTTAATATTTCTGTGTGCACGCGAATGAAAATAATAATAAGGCGCGGCTTAGTAGATATGGTTTGACATAGTTTTTTTAATCAGTAGATGATTTACATAGATTGAATGATTTAAGTTAGTAGATTTAGTTAGAAGGTTTGTAGGATTTATAAATCAGTTATTGCTAAGAAAAATTAAAAGTATATAATAAATTCGGAATATATTAATTAGTTGTAAGTGAGAAGATGACTCAGTACTGAGTTGTCATGTGTAACATAATCTTTACCTTTATAACTGCTGTTTTCCGACTCGAAGAGTAACTGTCAGGGCAATTATGTAGTGACTTGAAACCTATGTTATATGTTGGCAAGAAAAGGTTAACTTGGAATACCTAGACTGAATAAATTAATTTGATCTTGACTCAGATTCCTTGTAGGAGTGTAGATGTAACCCCTAATTATCTTTTGTTATTATGTCGTAAGTACAATAATTGTCGTGAAAAACTGTGTGAGATATAATTCTCATATTTATTAGCACAGATAAACTATAATTTATTTGTTTTGAATATAGAATTACCTCATAAGGGTAACATAGCTGGAGGATCAAAAAGTACAAAAATCTATTTTTGAAATTATGATGTACATAACATTGAGATAGCACAAAGCAATTTTCCACTAGATTTATCAGTTGTTGATACTTGTGACGTAACTGCCACTTTATAGATATCAAGGTGAAATCAAATTGAGCACCGAATCTAGAATACGTTAACTCACTGTTTCTGATTCGCACTATTTATCACTTACTATTCAACGTTTTGTATAATGAGCAAGACAGCGCCATCTATATCCCGAACATTTTTGGTTAGCATGGTAAAATTAAAAAAAATAAAAGACACCAAAAATATTAAAAGGAACTGAAGTAAGTGAATAGATTGAATAAAAGAAGTGGATGCTGAGCTGACAGAGGAGAATGGAAGAAGACTTGTGCGGACCCCACCTAGAGTGGGAAAAGGGCAAGAAGAAGAAGAGAGGTAAAATAAAAACAAAAGATATATTTCTGAGCTTTTTGCTGAGCTATATTTCTGATCTATATATTAAATATGTAATACGGATGCATAACGAAAAACCAATTTTATTTTATCCTTAATTATTAATTTACAGGGAACACGTGCAATAGAAAAGGCCTATGTACAATAAAAGAAGAACATAGTTGATGATGATATAAATAATAGAGAATAAATAAAAGAATATGGTTTGGTAAATTTGTGTTTATCACATAAATACCTAGATCCACTGGGATTCTAACCCAGAACCTTTCGGTTTTATAGAAGGATCACGCTATTCGGCTAGAAGGTCGTCTAATTAACAAGATATTAATTAATAATGTAAAGCAAATCTTACCTTTAATTCCGAAAGTAAAAATATACGCAAGAACAGAAGTTTAGAACACACTAGACGTGCGAGTTGTTTCGCTAACTAGCCGGCTATGTCGTCTAACCACACCTGAACCATTTGACTCATATATAAGCGTTTATCTATTTACTTATTATTAGGACAGTCACTAGTAATTCCAATCGTTATTATAGTTGAATTACAGTTATAGAGCGATCCTAGAATTACTGGCAATAGTAATAGAATATTATTTTCATTATTTATATTTATCAGGTTATTATTACGCCCTACTGTCAAATTCCACAGTAGGTACTTTGACAGTTGAACGTGATAATGATATGATATATTAAGCATATGAAAACCCGATAATATATCCTAATGAGATGTTTATAATATAGAACTAATGGTAAAAAATTCCATCTTATCATCACAATTTGACAAGCTCATCAACACAATTTGACAATTGAATCACGATAATTGATAATACTCATATTCAGAATAAATTCTAATTTGAAAATTTTTACTAATATATGATACACATTATAATGATTGTAAAAAAATTTATTACGTAATTTAATTAAATCACAAATTGTAGGGATTTTAATATTGTATTAGTAAATATGAGAATTTAAAATTTGAAAAATACTAAAAAGTATCAAAATTTTCTAAACTCATATTTTCTAAATGTTTTTAGAAAAACCAGAAGAAAATAAACATGTTTCGGTGCGTTATCTCTTCTTTTGTTTGTATGTAGATAAGGTGTTATTGTAGAGGGAGTGTTGTTGTCAGTCTATGCGTTTATCTGGTACCTGGTATTCAAATGACTAACATACTTATATCTGTATTAGAAAGATTTATGCGTAGTTTGTTGTTCACGGTTATATTTAATATTTAGGTAATTTTATCGAGGTTAATTGATAACATTCCTCTTATTTATCTACAGATAATCTCTAAATGTAATTTTTAGGGGTTATCAGTGGGGTTATCATAGTTACAATAGAGGTAGATTGCCTTTATTGTTTGGAAATGTTATGTTAAAAAAAAATAAAAATGATGTATTTAGTCATGTATATTTTCAATAAAATGTGTATTTTTGATCTATGTTTAACATATAAACAAGTGAGTAAAACAAAAAACAAACATGTTTTATAATTTACTTAGTCATGTATATTTTCAATGAAATGTGTATTTTTGATCTATGTTTAACATATAAACAAGTAAGTACAACCAAAAACAATAAATTTTTATAAGATTAGAGCATTAAACTCAAGCATGTTGTAATTTTGACTATGTATTGAACCTATTTGTTTTGAGTTTATAAGCGAGCAATTAAACGAAAAACTACATCATTTCTTTCTGTATATTTTTAGAAAGGTTTTTAAAAATTTAAAACTAACTGTTAAGATATTATTTGAGAAAATTATCATGTTTTGCTCAATTCTGAGTTATCTGGTATATTGATAGCAAGTAAATAAGAAGCATGTAATTCTAAGAATGAGCCAAAGATGGCGCTGCTCGCTATAGCATCGTAGTAGCGTAGCGTTACAAACGACATGGTTTATGAAGTACTGTCGAATAAAGACCAAAGTTTTGCCTTTCGCCTACAAGCAAATTTTTTATCACACCCGGGAAATGCCGGGAATGCTTTCCCGGTTTCACCACCTCTTGATATGTATCTGGTAAATTATCAGACAGATAATTCGATCCGAATTCTGTTCCAGTTTTTAGGGTTCCCTACCTAAAAGGTAAAAACGGGACCCTATTACTAAGCTTTTGCTGTCTGTCCGTCCGCCTGTCTGTCACCAGGCCGTATCTCAAGAACCACGATAGCTACACAGTTGTAATTTTCACGAATTATGTTCTGTTGCCACTATAACAACAAATACTAAAAATAAATACATACATACAATCACGCCTGTAAACCCCGAAGGGATAGGCAGAGTTCAAGGAGCACTGTGTTCCTTAAGACCACATTAAGCCATACAAAAATTGGGTTTGGTCAGATGAAAAATCGTGAAAGAGTAGTAACAAGTGGCTAGCTCATCGGCTACACAATCACAGACCCAGTACCAAATACGCCCATCGTCGAATTTTACGACATGCTAGGCAAGAAAAGCAGTTGGTACATTCTTTTTGTGTCCCGGACCAACATGGCTAAATATAAAATACAATAAATATTTAAGGGGGGCTCGTATAAATCAAATCGCGATTCACTTGCCCTTTTTTTGCTTCATATCAATAAATGGTAATAACTAGGCACTTGAAATATTCACAAAATACTTGATTGTATATTTTCTTTAATAATTAATAATAAAATAAAAAATATTAAGAGGGCTCATATACAATAAAAGTGATTTAATTGACGCTTTTTGCTTAAATATTTAGTTTTATTTAACAATTGCAAAAAGGTTACAATATAAAATTTGTGCAACTATTGTTGTATACCTAGGGGTAGTATACTTTTATATTAGGTCCTTACCTATGAAATTGGTGTTTTGTATGGAGATTTTGGGGAATTCTGCATTTTCCATACTAACATTTTATCAGTTTTCTTCACAACGACAAATCCAGAGATAATAATATTTGGCATGTATCATTAGACAAGCTTTAGTAATATGTGTAATATCACACTTCATAAAAAATATTTATCGCTTTTAAGTGAATGCAAATAAAATGATGTATTCGGGAGGCACCGCGAGGCTTAAAAAGAGTTGTCACCGTGTCCAATTTTAACACAATTAAACTTACAACAAATTATCAAAACAAATCTAAAGAGCTCAAAAATATAGTCTATTTTATTTTTTATTTTTTAGGAATACTCTGAATCTTAATAGTTACAGACAAAATACTAAGACAGAAATAAAACACAAATTTCATAGGTAAGGACCCAATATATAATCTGTGACCTAGTCAATGGTACGGAACCCTTCGTGCGCCAGAGTAGGACTGGCACTTGGCCGGGTTTTTATTTATCTGTTGGATAAGAACTATCTAGAAGTGGTGAAAACATGCCATAATGTTTTTTAATACATTTACGAATTGAAGGGGATAATTCATTTAAAAAGTAGAGAGAGATTATTTTCACTTAGTTTGTATTTAAAAACTACATAGGTACTCGTAATGTATTATAAACATTAGCTACCAGTCCTTTTAGCATGAACACCGGATTATGATGTAGATCATATTTTTATCATGTTCAACTGTCAAAATACTATGGAATTTGACAATTTTGCGTGATAAAAACGTGATAATTATCATATCACGCTGCTCATGCTAGTTAGGACAGTTTGTTTGGTCAGTCTTAAATAAATATTCCTTTTTAATTTGGTTTTTGCTCAGTACTGCGTAAGCATTCGCCATTGCTGACGCGGGTGGGTCTCGTGCCCTCGTCAAAATCCAGGCATACTCTGAAAAATTAAGTATTCTTGTTAGTACATCTTTTTTACTTTCTTTTATTTTGTGATTTAAAATAGTCGAGTTGAGAAAACGCACTACTCGTCATTGAGGTCCGACGCGCAAACCACGCCTGTACATATGACCTGGAATAAACCGGATATAGCTTGCCTTACACCATAGTCAAATACACTCCACCCACACACACACACACACAAAATGTGGGTTTTAACACTTCTGCCTACTTCTTTGGGGATAGAATTGAGATGGTATGCTGTTGTAAAATATCTATGCAAGCGAATGATATAACACTAGCTTTTGCCCGCGACTTCGTCCGCGTAGAATAGTTACTTTGAGATAGTGTGATGGTATGTAGCCTATAGCCTTCCTCAATAAATATAGGCTATTCATCACTGAAAGATTTTTTCAAATTGGAACAGTAGACTCAATAGGCTAGTCGACTCATATCAAAAGTAATGTGTAATTCACATAGTATTTAGTACAAGGGTCCGAAATATACCAAGTTCGATAAATATAAATAAGGGATTGCTGTAGAAATTCAATTTAAATATGTTTTATTTTTATATCTACCATGTTCGTGAAATTAGTTGAGTAACGAATCATGTAAGCAATAACTGCGCATGGTCAAAATCTGTTGAACGCCAGTCGCAACCAATCAAGCATAACTGTCGGCTATGTCACGCATGCGTATTGAATTGTGTACAATAATCGTGACGCTACGGCACAGATAATTCATAGACTATTAGAACCGAAGGCGTTTTTGACATAAGCAAAACCGTAATTTAAAATGAATTGTGTTATAGGCTTTAGAATAAAATTTTATTATTTTTTATGGTGATGGCTATCAGTACTTAATCATTTGGGGCCCAATAAAAAAAGGGCCCGCTAGCCTATTGGTGGATTTGAAAATTTACTCCTACTCAATTATTACAAGCAAAGTTCATAGTGACGTAAATTTGTCCTTAATTTTTCTCGGAGGCGTTATTTAAATTTTTTTACATTCACTCGCATGGCACCCGTTTCCATGGGGATATCGGGATAAAAGCTAGCCTTTGTCCTTTCTCAGGCTCTAGACTATCTGTGTACCGAATTTCGGTTAAATTGGTTTAATAGTTTTGAAGCGAAAGCGAGACAGACAAACAGAGTTACTTTCGCATTTATACTATTAGTATGAATAATATAAAAAATATAATATCATTGATACAAGCTGCTTCGTTATTATTTGTGCTTTTCCACGGAATAAGTACATCAAAGTCATATTGTCTATAACCTTGATTTTAGAACGTCAACATTACATCATCAAGTCATCAACTACAAGTGCTACCGAAAAAAAATAACTAAACAGCAAACAGATAGGTCATACCTTTTTTACATATGCCAGGCAACCTCTTCATCTCACTTGATTGTAAGAGACGATAAAGCCGAGGGTGGAGGCAAGCTTCACCTGTATTCCTCAACAACTGAGGTACTGGCTATCTTGCTGGAACACAACAATGCTTTAAACATTGTTATTATGGCGCCTAGCCAGACGAGCTTATAAGTCCTACCAGTCCTACCACCAACCAAACCAAGTAGAAAAAGCCCTACCCCCGTGAGGAATCGAACCTGGTGTCAACTACAAGAACAGAGAGGTAGTTGATAATTACCAAGATGGAATACTCCGAAGTTGTTACAGCTCCACACCACTGAGTAGTTAGTATAATCTGTGTCTAGGACATAGTATGGTGCACGAAAGTTGCCTGGCACGTTCGGGAATCGAACCAGATATCTTCCTTCTGTAGCGCTAATTGGCTTCGCTACTCCTTCGATTTCGGATCTTGCCCCTGTTCTGAAAAAAAAACGTTATGTGATTGTAATATACCTATTGCATGCCAGTGCACTGTGAATCAAGCTGCAATTTCTTGAAGGTTATTTTCAAAATTCAATTTATGCAAGATGCTAGACGCGACTGTCAATAAAAGATATGTTTTCCTGCTTATTCATTAACATAGAAATACAACATCATAAAAACATAGACTCTCCTCCTATTTTGAAGCTTTGATAATAAAGGTTCTCATCAATCATCAACAACCCATGCTTGTCCACTACTGAACATAGGCCTCCCACAATGCCCCTACCGCTCTCAATTTTTGGTCGTTCTCATCCAGGCCACTCCGGCCAACCTACGAATATCGTCAACCCATCTTGTCAGGGCGTCCCACACTACGTTTGCCGAATCCGCGATCTCCACTCAAAAATATTACGATCCCAACGGCCGTGAGTTCTACGGCTAGTGTGACCAGCCTACTGCCACGTCAATTTGCTAATACGGATAATAAATGTTAATTTACAATAATAGAATAACTGATAATGAGAACTTATAACATACAACACGACTATTATCCCCAAAGGGTAAGGTCAGAGACTAGGCAAAAGCACTGCAGAAGCTGTCCATTGCCATAGTCCACAGTTCACCAAGCAGTGCACGTGGTCAGCGTGACAGGTGGTGAGCCCGTCACCGCTATAAGCTATTGGATGGTTGTGCAGGTCTAAAGTTCATTAGTCGGCTTCTACGACCCCCAAGAGAAGAGACGAGTTGGTAGTGTTCTTTTAATGAGGCGCAACCACACGACTGCCATATGGCCGCATAAAATATCAATGCCATTCTAGTCTAATCAGTAGACTGACTTGACTAATAAAAGCTATTCTAAATTACTCTTTTTAGTGTTCTCAACCTCGCAGTTGATGAAGCTTTCGAGTTATACGTATTTACCTATTCTTTTTTTATTTCCCTCGGGCCGGATCTACTGCGGATCTAATCGCCCAATCAATTGGAGAGGAAATTGGGTTATTGGCGTTAGTATTTCGGTACTCACAGAATGTTGATAGCTCTGTTCTTGACGCCAATTAGGGTGAGTGTGCCGGAGTACTCAGCGGTCACGCACTTGGTGCCATATTCAAAGATGAAAAAGTACTTCTCGATTTCGTACCATAGACCAACGTACTGGAATGTTAGAAACACACACGATGTATTATTACATTTTCAATAAATACTTCGTATCCGTGATTGAATTTCAATTAATTATCCGATAAAATATTTATTTAATGGGCCCTAACTAAACAAGGCTTTTGTTTGCTTAGTTTAATAATTTTGTTTTAGACTGGGAAGTAATTAATTGGGCAGCCATTTAATTATTTGGTAAGCAAAAAAAGTCAGCCAAATAAATATTTGTTTTAAGGGTCATAAAAAGCCCCAATCTAACATCTATCAGATTATACATTTCCTAGGAATGTGTATACAATGACCAACATAGATTTTCGAGAACATTCAATTTTTATTTGATTTATTTTGCTGCCCATAAGTTGCTGCCCAATTAATTATTTTAGCTGATCAATTGTATTTTTTTGCTACCCGTTTAAATAACACCCTTTTAGATTTACTCCTGCTGGGGCTTCTCCTAGTGGGGAGCTCGCTAGCCTACTGGTTCGTAGTGGTTGGCCGTCGATATTGAAAAACTGCTCATGTGTTTCTCCATATAGGAAAGCCTGTTCCCAGTGGAAAGTATTTAGGCTGGTAACAAATGTATTAGTACCTGGGAGGCTACAAAGGGGGTCTTGACAGTCACGTCTGGGCAGGGACCTGGCATCAGGACCTGGGCAGAGCCCGTGCGCGCAGACAGTAGCAAGAAGCCGCCCAGGAATATGGCAACGTCCTGGACAGACATTCTGATAACCTGCAAAACACATGGCAGCCTTGAAAACTTTTTTTAGAATAGGCACATTGGTCTTTACAATTTGTTAGAAGGTTTAACAAAACCATTGATTTAGGAATTTTTTTCGCTACCCCAAAAGATACATAAAGCGTCCCACGCGAGAAATCCTAATCAAACTACATAAATACGCACTATATAACTACATGAATCAATAATAATATTTAATAAATATTGTATAAAATTTTGTTACGAAAACCAAATTACCAAATGGAGAAGTTACCATGTACCACAGTAACCTTTATCAGTAGCACAAATTGTTCTTATAGGACTATTAAGGAATGAACGGTCAAAAGCGCATACTTACTATTTCAAGACGACACACGGCACGACAAAGGAAAAAATGGTTAAAATAAAAAAAAAATGTGATGACCAATCATCGAATTACACACACTTAGAAAAGTTGACGAGAACCTTAAATTAATTGGCTCGTGCCAATCGCTCACCCATAACTTGGGCAAGAGCCGATCGCTGCAATATTCAGATGCCAAAATTGTCTAAAATACCGTAGCGTTGACATTGCTTACCAGGGCTTAGTGACACCCATTATTGGGAAGTTACGGTCTCACAGCCACTGTATTCTCTAGGACTCACAGGGAAGTCACACGGCCCCTGTGTCTTTTTTATTCCCAAAACAGAGTACCCCTGAACAGATGAACCTACGCCACGATTGCGGAGGTAACCACGGCATCAAAGTAATGTGTAATCAAAATGTAAAGTGCCTTGAGTATTACAAAAAACTCCATAGCAAAACAATTTTTCATAAATAAACAAATACTTTTTCGAAAAAACAAAATTTTGCTTAGAAGCTTGTTTTTTATACTTTCATTTATTAATTTCTTTCATACACCAGATTAAACACACTAAAACAAATTTTTACTAAGCTAGCAACTAGCCCAGCTTTGTACGATGTTAATTAATATCAAACTATTAAAAAATGTTCTGCAACTTTTCGTAGCAACATTACTATGGCAGTAATAAATAGATCAATTTTATTATATTAGAATTAAGATCTGATGAAATTTTAAACCACAAAGTATGTTGAAAAATGGTTTTCTCTACTTTTCAGTAATAAAATAAGGTATCTAAAAGCTTACCTTAAAATCCGTAGGTCAAATTTAAGTAAGAACAAAGCAGAACATTGATCTAGACGTGCGTGTCCTTCCGCTAACTGACCGGTTATGTACGATTAGTCAATAACACTAGAATGGGCAATATGTTGAGAAGCTAAGTCTCTACATACGTCACAATCTTTAGGACAGGTACCAATATAATAATATACTTAATATCGTTATTCGCATTATTTTATAATAAGAGGAGCTCGGTGGCGTAGTGAGGAGCTCGGTGGCGTAGTGGTCAGTGCGCTTTGGCTTCGATCGAAAACAAAGCTACCTTCGCCATGGTCAGGCCGTGGATGGGTGTCCAAGACTTTGTCATCTCGAGCTCCTACGTGCTTCGGAAGGCATGTTAAGCCGTTGGTCCCAGTCGCATTTGTGACCGTTTCTACCCACCAACCCGCATTGGGCCAGCGTGGTGGTGTTACGGCCCATACTCCTCATGTGTTTCTCCATGAGGAAGGCCTGTCCCAGCAGTGGGACGTATATAGGCTGATGACGAAGACGTTATTCGCATGGAACCTAAAAATGTGTCGCTGTATTTGTAAATAATGTATGTACGTATGTGCCTTGATATACGCTGAAGCAATCACATCCGACATGATTATTAAATATATTTTTTGTTGTGTTTCACATCATTTAGTAGTATTAATTTACAATATGTATTGTATACTTTAAAAACAGTTTATAAGATAAAATTTTATGCCTAATTAATTATAACGTCGACGTGCTATAACTATACTAAAAAGAACATAAAAGTTGATAACCTCCACTTTTTTTTGAAGTCAGTTAAAAATTATAATATTTTGATAAGTTACGCTAGGTAGAAGAAGAAATTGTACGGCAATCCCCCATTTTGGCGCAAATCCTAGGTCGGTATGCCCTGGGAACGAATCGCAGAATAGCTTCGGCAGATCCCGGGTCGACCAATGAGTATAACGGGGCGGTTTAGTGGGAATTCTCAGCGGCCGAATAAGACCCACACACGCCTACCGCGTATTCTAGTGGTAGGCACGGCCCAAGTAAATGCAAGTTACTGCTGTAATAAATTATCTCATAAAAATCTATTTTTTTACCACACGTCGTCCGTCCTCAGCCTATATACGTCCCACTGCTGGGCAAGGCCTTCATGAGGAAACACATAAGGAGTATGGGCCGTAACACCACTACGCTGGCCAAATGAGGGTTGGTGGGTAGAAACGGTTGCAATAGCGACCGGGACCAACGGCTTAACGTGCCTTCCGAAGCATGGAGGAGCTCGAGATCACAAATATTTGGTCAACCATCCGCGGCCTGACCATGGCGAAAGCAGCTTTGTTTTCAATCGAAAGCCAAAGCGTACTAACCACTGCGCCGAGCTCCTCAACTTTGACCACACAAACGTCCTCAAATGTCCCAACATTATTTTTTTCTAAATTTATTGAACGAATATGTTTTATCACTAAGCAATTTAATAAAACGAATGTTTGCGCGCTAAGGAATTTTTATTCAACACATTTTTGAGTTGAACTATCTATTGAACTAACTATTGGGTCCTTACCTATGAAATTGGTGTTTTTTTTCTCTCTTAGTATTTTTTCTGTAACAATTAAGATTCAGAGTATTCCTAAAACTTACCTCGTCTAAAATAGACTATATTTTTGAGCTCTTTTGATTTGTTTTGATAATTTGTTGTAAGTTAAATTGGACACGGAGACAACTCTTTTTAAGTGCCCAAATACATAATTTTATTTGCATTCACTTAAAAACGATAAATAATTTTTATGAAGTGTGATATTACACATATTACTAAAGCTTGTCTAATGATAGATGCAAAATATTATTATCTTTGGATTTATCGTTGTGAAGAAAACTGAAAAAATTTTAGTAAGGAAAATGCAGAATTCCCCAAAATCTCCATACAAAACACCAATTTCATAGGTAAGGACCTAATATTTTTGGGTAGTTAAAGGTGTTAAAGATTATGAATGATTGGAAAGAAAGAAAGAGTTTTTTTTCTATGTTTGTATTTAAAAAACATACATCTATTCTTAACTGATTAGGGTGGTGGTGGAGGAGGTGAAAGATCAGGGCAGTTAGTTTGGTCGGTCTTCAATAAATATTTTCTTTCAATTTTGTTTTTGTCCAACGTTGCAAAAGCGTTCGCCATTGCTGCGTCCGTAGGATTTCGTGTTCTTGCCAAAATCCAGACGTAAGCTGAAAAAATAAAATCTCTTGTTATCACTGCCCGAGCGTATCTCAAATCTCAATTAATTGGAAGACTGTACAGATTTACTACAAAATTGCATCTCAACCTTATTACATTGTCGTGGTTCATTGGTCGTCTTTTTACTGTCAACTTACCGCTTTCTCTTGATTTTTATATTTTTAAAGAGTAGGTTATAGTAACCCTTTACCACGAGGCGGCTCTTTTATATGCTTGCCACTCTTTTCGTGTAAAAATATTATTTTAAGAGTTTAAGAATATAATAGGTCTTTACGAGTACCCATGAAATTACCGTTTCTTTTTCTTTTAGTATTTTGTCTGTAACTATTAAGTTTCAGAATATTCTTATAAAATAATTACCTCTTCTAAAAATAAACCATATTTTTGAGCTCTTTTGATTTGTTTTGATAATTTTGTTGTAAGTTTAATTGTGTTAAAATTTTAAACAAAGACAACTCTATTTATGTGCCTCCCGAATACATTATTTGATTTGCATTCACTTAAAAACAATAAATATTTTTTATGAAGAGTGATATCACACAAATTGCTAAAAATTGTCTAATGAATTGAATACATGATAAAAATTATTATATCTGGATTTGTCGTTGTGGAGAAATCTGAAAAAAATTTAGTATGGAAAATGCAGACTTCCCCAAAATGTCCATACAAAACGGCAATTTTATAGGTAAAAACCTATTAAGTTTTATATTTGAGACAATTATGTAAAAATAAACACTATTAAATTAATTAGAGAAAAGGTATACCGAAATGGAATTTATCGAATTCGTTGCAGCTCCAAACAACTGAATAGTTGATATAATCTGTATCTAGCACCCAGTATTGCGCGCTAAAATAGTCTATCACGTTCGGGAATCGAACATGGTATTTAGCTTCAGTAGCGCTGACTCGATTTGCTATTCCTTGGATTTCGGATTTTACTCCTTTTCTGAAAGTAAAGAATAACGGTAACATGTCTTAACTAACTTAGGTCTACATAAAATATTTTTTACCTAGAGTCAGGCAGTTACTACGACTAGGAGTCCCCACACAATTAGTGAACTTATGATCTTCTAAGAGTTAGAAAAACTGCTGAAAAGCTGCTATATACATCAATCAGCGATTTTAAAACATAGGCACTTGAATACCCTCCGTAGAACATTATTGTCTACTGGGTAAACTTGTAAGCAGTGATCGGAATAGGTAGAGCTATTTTATGTATTTTCCATATGATAGAATAATAATAACAATTTCTTATATTTTACAAGAATCAACCATCATTTAATATGTAGATCTATAAGAACATTATCGTACAAATTATTATTTGATCCTCAAAAATCTAAACATGCATTTAACTGCAATAAAAACTTAAAATCACCAACACGTTTAACAAAAATTTACTTATTGACACAAAAAAAACATTTTTTATAGTTATTGATAAAAATAATAATAATCAATAAATATAAAAAACCCTGAGGATTATCCATATTAACCTGATGTTTGCGGTTAATGAACTTAAATAGCTCTAACTACTCTGATCAGGGGCCCAATTCTCGTGCATTCGAAAATAGTTCACATTCGAAAAAAATTTCGAAGATCGAAATTTTTTCGAAGGAAACACCGTTTGTGTATTCTCAGGACTTCACAATCGAATTATTTCGAACGAACGCTTCGAGGGCTAAATACTTAGATTATGGATGACTAAATACCAGTTTTTTTTTTGAAGGGCCCTGAACTGATGCCTCTGACGGCTACTCAGTTATAACCGGATTTTTTAAAGAAGGCGAGAACTGTGGTGGGTCCTCAAGCCTGTAGTGGCGAACCACCACTGAAGGGATTCTCTCTGGAAGGGAGAGCCTTCAGGGCGCTCGAGCCTACTAAATACCAGTAGAGGTCGGAGTTCGTATACGAATCTACCTGTCAAACTTCCCGATATTGAGGTTAAGTTGTATTGTTGTGGTTGTTTGTTTGTTTATTTGTGAGATTCAAAATGGATATGTTCATTATGGACTTCGTAAAAAATCTTCAAAATGAATTGGAGATGGCGGCGACTGCACCAGCGAGACGTGGTAACTATTTTCTAAAAAAATCTTTTGAAAAATAACGGAGCGAAGCCGCTGTTGACACTAACTAGACTGACAGATGCGACGTTCCGTTTAGTTAAATGCACGTTAGGAAATAATATAAATTAGACTTAGACTCCTTTTCCATTTTCTTTAATGATCAGTACCAACCAATTTATATATTTTGTATCATAATGTTAAAAATAAATGGACTCAGCATAACATTTTTGCCCAAAACCTTCACTTATTTACAATTAAACATTTTTGACACGGGGGTTTTAAAAACCGCTCGAAACGTAATTTGTTTGTCTATGCTATGTACGACCTCACAGTTCGATTGGTAATTCTTCTATTGGTGCTGAGAATATGATCTTTATGAAACATTGAAACTTTTCAGTAGAATAGAATAGAAAATAATTACCACACGGAAAAAGATCGAATGCACGAGAATTGGGCCCCTGTGCTAATAAGTCTACAGCTCGCCAGGAAAAGTACGTACGTGAATTAACGACATTAAAAAAACAATACTATCAATCTTTTGATACGCGTTCGACCGAATACGGTCACATGACAATTAATTATTTTGTGTGTGTGAGAGGAGCTCGGTGGGTATGCTTTGGCTTTTGATATCAAAAACAATGTTACTTTCTCCATGGTCAGGCTAGGATGGGTGATCAAAACTTTGTCATCTCGAACTCCACCGTGCCACGGAAGGCACGTTAAGCCGTTGGTCTCGGTCGTTATTGCAGCCGTTTCTACCCACCAACCCACATTGGGCTAGCGTGGTGGTGTTACGGCCCGTACACCTCATGTGTTTGTTCCCATGGGACGTATGTAGGCCGAGGACGATTGTGTATGTGTTATAAAGGTCTTACTTTTTGCTGATGTCGCTATTTGTGATGCCAATTAGTTCGGCGTCTATGGCGGTGTATTCAGCGATCACGCACTTGGAGTGCTTTTCAAAGACGGTAAAGTACCTTTGGATTTCGAACCACACTCCAACGTACTGGAAGGAGAAATTCACGATGTCATAATTTTTTCAAAAACTATGAAAGATTCTGAAGCCGGCCGAGTTGCAAATTGTCATTTTTAAATAACGTAATCTATACTCTATATACAAAATAATAAAACTGTAGAGGTCGAATGTCTTAATTACATAGAAAAAAAATATTTAAAGCCAATGTAAAAGGGAAAATACCGAAAAAAAAATTTGAAATTATTTTTTTCTCGGTCTGTTTATCTGTTTGTACGGGCTAATCTCCGAAACGGCTAGACCGATTTCAATGAAATTTTGCTGGTGATTCCTTATATTACTGTCAACATC
Organism: Parapoynx stratiotata; assembly: GCA_910589355.1. NCBI lineage: Eukaryota > Metazoa > Arthropoda > Insecta > Lepidoptera > Crambidae > Parapoynx > Parapoynx stratiotata. The sequence continues at coordinate 3,779,111 of OU342458.1, forward strand.
TTAGATACCTACTTTTTATTCTGGAAATCTAAAGGGTTCCCGTAGGATAGTTAAAAAACTATAGTAACCGCCGACGAAGACGCGGCTATCAATTAGTGCAAAATATAGAGTTCCTTTCGACTCAAGTTCACAAAGTAGGTAAAAACTGTGGTAAAAACACAAGCTTTGACAGTTTTTGTTACCCCAAACACTAACCAGGGAGTAACTATGTTTTCAAAGTAATTTGTTTGGCTTTAGATATTTCATAAGTGCAAAGTAAATAATAAATTATTTACCTGATCGGGTACAAAGGGGGTCTTAACGGACACGGTAGGGCAGGGACCTTTCATCAGGACCTGCGCAGAGCCCGTCCGCACGGACAGCAGCAGGAAGCCGCCCAGGAATATAGTGATGTCCCGGGCAGACATGTTGAAAACCTGTTAGAGAGAAAAATGATGATAAAAGGCAAAATTAAGTTGATTTGCGCCCTTACAACTAAATCAAATAAATAGGCATGCATTTTAATTTATTACGTTACAAATTTTTATTGACTGAAGACGTAGATTTAAAAAGAAAATTTGACTATGGGAAACAAATATTTTTTGTTGTTAAATAATATACATTCACAAGAATTCTATCTTTAATAAGAATCTTTTTTGTTATCATAAGTTCTTTTTATTATTATGTGCAATAAAGTATATATAAATAATAAAATAAATAATATTTTGACAATAATTCATTTATGCATAAGCAGGCCTTGAAGCTGTCATTGTCGCACCTTTGATTAGAACGAAAACGTTTAAATGTTACTTTAACGTTAAAAATATATTGGCCTTAGAGTTGACAGTTAAAAGCAGAGGGCCTTTTTCTTCTTTAATTGTACCAGGGGTTGCAAAACATTCGAATTTTTTAGCAGATTGTTAATCTGACAGATAAAAAGATAAATCTTTTAAAAGTTGATCTTGATCTTTAGTTGAACTTCAGTAATAAAATATTTTTTTAAAACTTACCGTTATGCAGAAAAGAACATTAATCTAGACGTGTGTGTCCTCCCGCTTACTGACCGGTTATATACAAGAAGTCAGCGACACTAGAGTAATATCTTTTTTGTATGTGTCTTAAAACATGCATATTAAGCAATCACATCCGACATTATTACTAAATTTATTAAGTTAGTGGTAATATCTTGTTAACTTGTCAGCTATGGTATTGTATACTCTATGGATATCGTGTTAGATAATAATTATACCTTAAATAATAATGATTTTAACATGGAAATCTTCACTATACAAAAAGGTGAAATCGATTCGATTTATTTAATGAATCTAATAATAGATCTAGTAAAGTAATAATATCGAAATAATGTCGATCTTTATGGTTTTGATTTAAATAGCTGTTTAAATTAATGTGTCTCCTTTTCAGTGTCTTCTTTAAATTAATATGCATACCAATACTAACATTAATTGACTGTTGACCTTATAAGCATTAAATTCAAAACAAACTAAACTAGATGTGGTTATATTTGGAAATTTTGGCCATAATAAAATTGTTAATTAATTACTAAATCTCAATCAATCAAGTTATATTCTAGACTAGCTGTTGTCACTTCTTTATAAATCGGCTATTCAACACTGAAAGACTTTTTCAAATTGGAGTAGTAGCCTCAATTGGTGGAATTGAAAATTGACTCCTACTCTATTATTAGGAGCAAAGTTCATAGTGGCGTAAATTTGTCCTTCATTTTTCTGGGAGGCGTTATTTAATTTTTTTACAATAACCCGCATGGCACCTGTTCCTATGGGGATATATCGGGATAAACGGTAGCGTATGTCTTTTGATCGAAATAGAAATAGGAATGCAACATACATATTAAGTTTATGGAGAAATAGAGCAGACGCCATATAATGTTGAGTGTGCAAAACTAAGAAAAGTTTTGCACTCAGAAAAGCTTGAAGATGCTTGCATTTCTTTTATACGACCCCTTTCAGCTATGAAGTAAAAATGCTGAAGAAATGCTTAAAAACAATTATTATTGAAAATAATATATTGTTTATAATTAACTCTTTGAGTCGAAGCCATTTTTGCCAATAAGGCATATTTGGCTAGCCAATTCAGGATAATTTACGGTTTCACATCCGATCTCATTAAAATTACAATATCGAAATGTATAAAAGCTATATACAAAAGTTATGCCAGTGAAATTTTTATCAAATAACCTACCTAATAACCTACCGGTGGCACTACATATTGGCACTACCCACTAAAACTCCCCGATATACCCGTTCCTGCCCTTCTGTGGGAGCGACCCGGGGTCTGCCGGAGCAACTCTCCGAGCCGTTCCCAGGACTTCCCGACCTAGGCGGACACTAGGTCGGGGTTTGCGCCAGTGGGAGCAACTGCATGCGTCGGATGGCTTCCTCGCCATCCGACGCACGCAGCTGCTCCCGGGGCAAGTAGAGGGACGGGCTTATGGCGCCCGCCTTCTCCTGCCCACCCATCTACGCCGGAGAGTAGGCGCTAAAGGATCCTCTTCCCGCTCCCTCTCCGCAGCAAGAGTACGTTCTCACAGAAGGAGGCGGCAGCCTCCCAATCTATACACAAAGCCTATGTGTATAGATTGATGAAAAGGCCTATTTAATATGTATATTTTTTTACTTAATGAAGTAAAACAGTGTAAAATATAAATAATTCCAACTGTCTCAAGATTTTCTTTTCGTATTTTTTTTATAATTATGAATGAAAATTCTGTTTTGAGTTATATTTACATCATTTTGAACCATAAAAACACTCCATAATCGTCAAACTCGCAAGCGGTCAACATTGGCAACAGAATGAAAGTTTTATGATTTTTTTTTAGTGTGAAACATTCTTGATATTCTTGAACGCAACTCAAAGTTAGAAGTTTTTTTTAATGAAATCTTACACTAGGGGTATCATACATATGTACGGAGGTGAATTAACCTCATGCTGTATATTCAAGAAAGTAGGTAATACGCACAATTTAAAATCTTTTACTATTGACATCATTTCACCTTTTCTGTCTCAAATTCCAAATAAATATTTAATACGAATAGTCTAGACCCGCTGCTTAATTCTGCAGCTATCTGTTTTCTGATAAAACTAATTATAAATGAATGGTAAGTATGTAATGGGAATATTAGCCGCGAAATAAACTTTCATAACATTCATTTAAAATTTGTTTTATTTATCATAAACTTTGAGAACACAAATATTTAATATTCATAAAGTGCTAATGGGCAATAAATGTGCTATACATGATTTCCTAGCATTAATTTGTCATGCTATGGTAAATCGGGTTTATTTTCCTTTGAGAGCTTCCGCTGCATGCGCTGCGACAAAATTACTAATTTAACTAATAATTTGTAATATGTACCTATTGTCAAATGCCAAAACATGCCAAATTGCCAAAACAGAGCTATTTTTCTGACGGTACGTAAGTGACATAATACTCGTACATATGATCACGCCTTTCTCCCCGAAGGGGTAGGCAGAGGTGTTATGGTAGGCGTGATGATATGTATTGATGTTTTTATCTGAATGAAATCAATTGAAATGGACAGCAATTCTTACAATTAATTATATTTATGTGCCAACTTCCATGAAAAAAGTGTGATTATTAATCATCATCGGTGAGTCGGCTTCCGAACCCGTCCTCACGGTTCCACAAGGGAAGAGACGGGTCAGGCTTTTTCTGTCATGTTACAGGGCAAAAACTACCTGGAGGTAGAATATGGTATAACCATATATACAATACTTGACAAGTTTATATTCAAGTTCATCAAGATATTAGTGAAAAGACCAACGGGACGACTTTAAATATAACATATAAATACAAAATACAGTATCCGGACCTGCAACCAAGGAAGGTACGCAGTACTAACCACCGTGAAAGGGAGATAGTTTAACTTTGATATAATAATATTAATTATAATTGTAAAAACTAAGAGTTACCAATTTATTTTACCTGTTTTGTACCTGTTTATTTTAGTTTGTAAACGGAACCAGAACCAATCTCTCTTATTTATAGTGTAAATTTGTGACTTATGGTAATAAAAGTAATGGTAAGAAATTGTTTAACATTGGCTTGTCACAAAAATGTTATTTTAAATAAATCTTAAGTTATTGGCATGTTGTAGTATTTTTGTAAATCTTTAGTTGGTGAGTAGAGACGAGGAAGTTGAACATTTGGCTGGCTCATTAAAAGAATTCTACCAACCCGTCTCTTCCCTTGGGTATCGTAAAAGGCGACTAATGGACTTAGAACTGCACAACCATCCAGTAGTTTGTAGCGGCGTCGGGCTCACCTGTCACGCTGAGCACATGTGCAGCCACTGCTTGGTGAAGACTATGGCAATGGACTGCTTTTGCGGTGCTTTTGCCTAGTCTCTGACCAAACTTTAGGAGAAATAGTCGTAATTATGTGTATATGTGTGATTGGCTATTTAAAAAAAAAAGTGGCTCATGAGTTTCTTGCCGGGTTCTTCTCATGAAAAACCTTACACTCGGAATCCGGCCGCTTGTGTCGATTACAATAACAATCAAAGCGTCGTGGTTGTACTTGATACAAGCGCTCGCGGTAATGAACATTAATATTATGATTAAATATTATTATTTAAATTGTAAAATAATTATTTAAAATGTAAAATGTTGACAATTTTAAGTGCCAAGTTTGGCCTATGAAATAAAGTTATTTTTGATTTTGATTTTTTTGATTGAAAGATCGTCATTGCCTCTCGCTTCTTTGTTCGCGCGAAAGCGAGAGGCAATGAGTAATTTTGTCTCCGGGGACTTTTTCTCTCCAGCCCCTGCTAGGCCTACAGCAGGCCTAGCACGGCACGAAGACAAAATGTCTCCGGGGAGTGGAGAAAATTTTGTCCATCCCACCTTCTCTTTCCCTTTAGCTAGCACGGCGTCGGGGAGAGACAAGTTTGTCTTCGGAGACAACGTTTCTCCACTCAATGCTACCAATACACAAAAAAACCTTTGACCGATCCTAAATCTATGGTTTCCGTAAATTACCGGTTTTTAAAATGTATTATACGACTAAATTGACGAAACCTAACAACGTGCGTAAAATTAAGCGCTATAGTGACTTTTTAAATTATTAGTACTTCGTTACAATGACATGTGACGCAGTCTGTCACTGTTTAATCTGTGCATCAATCGTACATATTTCCAAACTGCATAATATTAATAAAAGTAATGTACAAAAGAAATTAGATGAACTTGACAAACTTATCAATAGTTCTGCCAGTAAACCATACTCATTGAAAATGTTGAATAGAATTCAAAAGGTTTTTTTGGAAGAAAGAAAATGAGTGAAATCTCTAAGAAAAAATTGTAAATATACTGCAATTATAAATACAATTTTAAATTCCCTATAAACATCGTTAGTAACAAAAGATAAACAATTTTAAGGGTGAGGAGCTCAGCCGCTCAAATCAAGGTGTTAGTCGATTTGGGGTTTTCTTGTGTTGATCGTGTGCAGGGTTGTGTGGAAATAACTGAACACAGGTATGTATTTACACTGCAGTTTATTACGGCCACGATTACACGAAATTACAAGAGCACAACAATAATTTACAGAAGGAGAAATAAGTGAGAAAACACAGAACAGTTCGAGCGGATGTCGGCACAGAAACAGGTAAGTCCGTTGTTATTATAACTTAGAATTAAGCACTGTAACTGAACACGCGTATTGTAGGTAAATGTAGGTTGGGTTGGTTGGATACGGCCACCTGCATCGGGGAAGCTGACATGATGATGTCTTAAGTACCTATTTGTACCGTAGACACGTCATCAGGAGTTGCAAAATAGTTTTGGCCTTTGTTGTCTAGTTTTAATTAATTCTAAATCGAGTCGCAAGTTTTGCTACTTTTGAAAACCATTAAACAAGCGCTTGTTTTTTAACCAGCTGTTATAAATTAGAATATTACTTTCAACAACCTATTGCTGTGTATTAGAGAAACTTATAAATTCACAATAAGGTCAATGCTCCAAACGTAGAATATATTTTAATATCATTATATTTACCTGATTTTTTTCAAGTTCAAAGATCTTGTTTTCTTGTTTATTATAGAAAATTTAAATTGGCGAATAATCATATGCCCACAGACTAGAAAATGCTTAGAGCTTTTTATATTTGAGACAACAGATACATATTGGGTCCTTACCTTATGAAATTGGTGTTTTTTTTCTCTCTTAGTATTTTGTCTGTAACTATTAAGATTCAGAGTATTCCTAAAAAATAATAACCTCGTCTAAAAATAGACTATATTTTTGAGCTCTTTTGATTTGTTCTGATAATTTGTTGTAAGTTTAATTGTGTTAAAATTGGACACGGAGACAACTCTTTTTAAGTGCCTCCCGAATACATCATTTTATTTGCGTTCACTTAAAAACGATAAATAATTTTTATGAAGTGTGATATTACACATATTGCTAAAGCTTGTCTTATGATAGATGCCCAATTTTATTATCTTTGGATTTTTCGTTGTGAAGAAAACTGAAAAAAATTTTGTATGGAAAATGCAGAATTCCCCAAAATCTCCATACAAAACACCAATTTCATAGGTAAGGACCAAATATTAAATGTATTTCCTATACAAACGTTTATAGATACGGTCAAAGTTCGATCTTGACAGAATTTGAGTTAAATCAGTTAAAATAAACATAAAATGTTGTTCAAACTAAAGTTTATGTTTTATTAAACACACTTTACACAAATCAATGGACATGGTCTGGTTTAAAATAACAGGTGGATGTTGATTTTTAATACCTCTGCCTGCCCCTTTGGGGATGGTGATGTTATGTGTGTATGATTTACATCCTCCTCCTCAGCCTATATACGTCCCAATGCTGGGCACAGGCCTTCCTCATGGAGAAACACATGAGGAGTATGGGCCGTAACACCACCACGCTGGCCCAATGCGGGTTGGTGGGTAGAAACAGTCGCCGGGACCAACGGCTTAACGTGCCTTCCGAAGCAGAATGGAGCTCGAGATCACAAAGCTTTGGTCACCCATCCACGGCCTAACCATGGCGAAGGTAGCTTTGTTTTCAATCGATAGTACATTACTTCCTAAATTTTCAACTCATTCCCTATTCCTGGTAGCTAGGCTACTAGGTGGTACCTAAAATTGATTTTTAGGGGTGAGTTTTGGAACACCGTGAATCGGGCGGCACGGGAGTGCCCCCGCCAGGTCGAGCGCGAAGCAAACACTGCCGTACCATCCTTTACTGGAACCATTTCGCCACATTTTCAGGCCCTTATTAGAGAACCTCTGGATAAGACCAGAACGCAGAAATTTTCGTCATCCTGTAAACTATAATCACATACTTTAAATCCAAAATTTGAAGTCTGTAGGTCTTTTAGTTCCGAAGACACTCACTCACTCAATCATGATCATCAAAATAGAACTAGTACTTCCCATAATCTCAGAGAGATGAAATTTGGTACAGAGTTAGGGTTTAATGGCCACATAAAGGGAAAACTATAAAAACTAGGATAATCGAAGATCTGGAGTACCTGGTGACCCTGATTAGAAAACACAAGAGCCCAACCAAACTATTAGAGATCGACATACCGCCTTTACAAAAAATATTCAACTTGGTGGGCCACTTCATCTGATATCGAAAATCGAAGGTCTGAAGTATGTGATGAAGAACCCTCAGCTGGTCTCAGCTGTATTAGAGATATGGTAATACCCTCTTCTACTATTGGTCCCTTGTTGGTCTGGGACACAAAAAGAAAATACCAACTGTTTTTCTTGCCTAGCATGTCTTGGGTACTGAGTCTGTGATTGTGTAGGCGATGAGCTCGCCACTTGTTACTACTCTTTCACGATTTTTCATCTGACCAAGCCCAATTTTTGTATGGCTAAATGTGGTCTCAAGGAACACAGTGCTCCTTGGACTCTGCCTAGCCCTTCGGGAAAAGCAGGCGTGATTATATTTATGTATGCATGTATGTACTATTAATACACAAAAAAATCAATCAAAAAAAAAATATGCCCACGTTTCTACAAAAAGAAGTGAAATCCCACCAAAAACATTCTATAAAAAACTAGCCATGAGCTGCTTGTTTATCTCTAAAAAGTAATGAAATTTAGACAAAGTCGTGCCAAGTCCTTACTGCGATTTCTTTATTATTATAGTAAATGTTGTGTGACTTGGCCGTTGAACATTCTTTATTAGAATTATTACAATTACTTCCCATTCAGCAACTTGTCTTGATAATATATTTTCAGATAATAAACCAGTCACTAAGTCTGTAATAACTAATCTTACATCAGATCATTGTGGTCTGATAGCTAGCTTCCCTGACAATATAGTTGATGAAATCAAGCGCATTGAATATCGTCCTATCACTCAAAGTCGTAAAGAAAAGTTCAGGCAGAATATTGATTCAAAGTTTTGTGCATTAGATTATTCTCGTCTGAATGACTCAGATAGTCAATATAAAAAATTGTTTAATGTAATCCAAAAGGAATTTGATAGCGTATACACAGCGTATAAAGTGTAGCAATAAAATTAAATTTGACGACTGGGCCACCAGTGGCATTTATAAAAGCAGGAATAGATTATATTAATTATATGCATTAAGAAAATATAATCACAGCGCAGTTTTTGCTGAATACGTTGAAAACTATTCCAAAACCTTTAGGAAAGTCTGTGAATACACAAAAGCTTTGCACTTACGTGAAAAAATTAAAAAATCGAATAATAAAATCAAAACTACTTGGAATATCATAAATAGAGAAACAGGTAAACTTAAATCATGTAGAAATTCAATATCTTTAAAAGTAAACAATAAGATTATTGTATCCAGTTCACAAATCGCTGATACATTTGAATTTTTTTTTACTAACATTCCTGTAATAACTACAGCTTCACTTAATTCCTCTCCTAAAGAGGCTATCAGCTACCTTAAAACATACGTGCCGGAATCCAAAATTAATTTTCTATTTAAACATGGTAACCCTGTTGAAATAATTAAAACTTTTAAATCTTTAAAACTAAAACATTCCGGAGACTTGTGGGATATTTCTGTGCATATTATCAAGGATATTATTGATATAATTGCCGCAGATCTTGCGTACATTTTTAATAATTGTATTGATGAAGGCAGTTTTCCGGATTTAATGAAATATAGTAAAATAATACCTTTATTTAAGTCCGGATGCAAAAAATTACCCCACCCATTTTAGACCGATTTCAATTTTGCTGACTCTTAGTAAAGTTTTTGAAAAAATTATACTTGAACAACTGATGGCATTCTATAATTTAACCAGTCTTCTTCATGATACACAATACGGTTTTACTAAAGGTCGCTCCACTACCGATGCTGGAGTAGCGCTGTTAAGACATATATTTAATGCGTGGGAGAAAGCTCAAAATGTGCTGGGAGTTTTCTGTGATTTATCAAAGGCCTTCGATTGTGTGAATCATGATACTTTAATTTGCAAACTTAACCATTATGGTATAAAAAACAAAGCTCTTGGTTTAATATGCTCTTATTTAAGTTGTAGAACTCATAAAGTTGATATAAATGGGACGAAATCATCTGGATCTCATATGAAAATGGGAGTCCCGCAAGGCTCAATACTAGGACCATTCTTATTTCTAATTTATATAAATGATTTGCCTTCTTTTGCAAAGCTATTTTGTGATATTGTTTTGTTTGCTGATGACACGTCCCTAATATTTTTTTAAGTGGATAGAAATAAGACAAATTTTGACGATGTGAACAATGCACTTACCAAAATAATGTCCTGGTTTTCTGTGAATAATTTACAATTAAACGCCAAAAAAACAAAATGCATAAATTTTACTTTACCAAATGTAAGAAAAACAATGATAGAATTAAAACTCAACAAGGAAATATTAAGCTTAACTGAGTCTACTGTATTTCTGGGTATTACTGTGGACCATAAGCTTCAATGGAATCATCATATCACAAAACTTTCGGATAAACTTAGTTCTGCGGCCTATGCTGTCAGAAAAATAAGGCAACTTACAGATGACGAAACTGCCAGATTAGTTTACTTTAGTTATTTTCACAGCGTTATGTCCTATGGTATCCTTTTATGGGGTAAAGCAGCAGAGATACAATCTTTTTTCATTCTGCAAAAATGAGCTATATGGTCAATTTATTGTTTAAAAGCAGGTACTTCACTTAGAAACATATTCAAAAAAATTAATATTCTGACTGTTCCTTCCCAGTATATTTACAACTGCATCCTTTTTGTGAGAAGTCATATTAATTCTCTTTTAAAGAACAGTGACATTCACAATAGGAATACACGAAATAAGGGAAAGCTTCTTCTGCCGTCCTACAGGCTGCAGAAAATCAATAGTTCATTTGTGGGCCTTAGTATACGCTACTTTAACAAGATCCCTAGTAAAATAGTAGAACTGCCTTTGCACAGATTCAAGACATATATTAAAACTAAATGAATGTCTTAAGGTTACTATACCGTTAATGATTACCTAGAAGACAAAAATGCGTGGCAATAATTGTAATGTAGATACTATTTTTTAGATTACAATTTAGACTATCACCGTACATGTTTGTAATGAAAAATGTGGTAAACTGCAGAATATTACTCAAATTAGATATCTATCTTTTTATTTTTAAACTTTAATGACGTTGTAGTTTATGACATTTTTTTAAATGTTGCTAAAGGGAGGGTAGAAACTTGCTGAGTTTCTTGCCCGTTCTTCTCAGAACAAGGCCTCCTGGTAGTTTTGTGAACGGATGGCGTAATTTTTCTTTTTCACGAAATATTGTTAAATGTTTATGACATTCATATACATTCATTCAAGAAGCAAGAAATTATGTTTATTATCCTCTAATAAACGACAAAAAGAATGTACTAACTGCTTTTCTTGCCTAGCATGTCGTAAAAGGCGACTAAGGGCGTATTGGGTACTGGGTCTGTGATTGTGCAGGCGATGAGCGATTTTTCTTCTAACCAAACCCAATTTTTGTATGCCTAAATGTGGTCTTAAGGAGCACAGTGCTCCTTGGACTCTGCCTACCCCTTCGGGCATTACAGGCGTGATTGTATGTATGTATAAATGACAACGAAAATACAGACTTGTGTGCAAAAATGTTCCCCTCTCTTTAACTATTTACTGATTACTCTGTGCAAATGTGTGAAGCCATTATATTCTGTTATAATGAGTATTTTAGTGCCTGCTCGTTATTGGTAGTTCAAATGTTAAGTTATAGCGATAATGGGCTGTCCGTAAAATTTTGAATCTATCAAGTACTAATATGTTTCCAGCTTAAAGTTCGACCTTTGAGTTCGAGATATAAATGTTCTGTCGGTTTTTTAAAGTTTGTCTCCCTATGCGTATCAGACAGACAGAAGACTAGATTTAGGATGTACAAGATATATATGGGCGGCTTGGAGATATAATCAAAAAATTTAAGTTCATTTGCTGGTAAAAGTCAAATTTGTTCGTCTCGTACAACAAACGAGGACGCTATGGCCTCTTACTACTCGCGAAAACCTGACATGGCTGTCAGTCATTTGCTTTCTCTTTTTCTCTCGGGCGGTTTGAACTTGAGGAGCTTTGTAGCGTAGTGGTTAGTACGCTTAGGCTTTCGATTGAAAACTAAGCCCTCCGTGTTTCGGAAGGCACATTAAGCCGTTTGTCCCGGTCGCAATTGCGACCGTTTCTACCCGCCAACCCCCATTGTTTCTCCATGAGAAAAGTCTGTGCCCAGCAGTGGGACGCATATAGGCTGAGGACGGTTTGAACTTGATTAGTATTTATCACTTCCACGTTTCATGTGTTTTTTGGCAAACGCGAAAAGATCCTTTAATTTATGCAGAAGACAGACAGACAGCCCGGCCAGAAATTTAGACTCAATGGGTTATTATAGTCAGATAAAATACTTTGAACTGTTGTATCCGTTTTCAATTTAGTTCTATATTTCATATTCTACTACTTTACCATAATTCTTCTGGCATCTGGTTTTTCCTAATAGGATTGCAGATAATGGGATTATAAATTCATATTACAATGTTACTGTATTCTAGATTCTTTATTTATTATTTTTAAAATAACTTAAATTACTTTTACTACTTTTTTAAACACAGAGAGTTTGGTCCGTCTTCAGGAAATAGTCTCGTTTGATCTTGTTCCTGTCCAATACGGCGTAAGCAGAGGCCAACGAAGCCGCGGGAGGGTCACGAGCCCTTCCCAACACCCAAGCATAAGCTGAAACAAAATATTTTTTTAAGTAGCTGACACTCGCAATATGCTGCAAAAGAAGGCTCAAAGTCACCTTAAGAGCAGCAGAGAGGGGTAGAACTATCAAGGCCATCTTAGAAGGCCATCAACATAGCCCAAGGCATGTCCTAACCGGTAGGAAAAAGCTTACCAAAACTGCATTTTCTTTAATAATTCACATCTACTATCAACTAGCCCCATTTTAAGCAACTAATGCTGCTTGTGTTACGGACACTAGATGACGGATAAATATATTTAATAGATAAATACATATAAATATCCTGAATATATATATATATATATATAAACATCCAAGACTGGAGAACAAATGCCTGAAAATTTATCACCGACACACAGACCACTCGACCACGGAGGTCGTCAAATTTGTGAGTGACTTCATCAATAAAGACATTGGGGGGGTAGTATTGGGTAGTGTGTATATTTATGAATTTGAAATTAAAGGAAGGGTATCTTGCTGTGCTTCTTGTTCGTTCCCAGAAGTATGCTTTCTGTCAGCTATGTGAACGGATGGCGTCGTTTTCAGGAAGAGCGAATTTTTGAGAAGAATCTTACCAATGTGGAATAAGCCGTAGTTTTTGCAGCTCCATACGGTTGCGTAGGAGGTGTAGTCAGTGCCCAGAACTATGTAAGGCGCGATGAAGTTGCCTGGCACATTCGGGAAATTCAGTTCGTATATTCCATCAGTGGCACTAGCTTTATTCGCTACACCGCTTAGAGAGCGTGCTGCTGCTGTTCTGTAAGTAAAGATTTTTATCATATAGTCAGACGATCGGTAGATGAAAATGAAAAATTTATATTAAATCTAAAATGTCTGTAAAGTTTTCATTTATACAATATCTTGTAAAACAGGATTTTTTTCGCTAAACCATAGTTTTATATTTAAATTTGTTTCTGTCTTTTTACATGTTTTTAAATTTACAAATGTAAAACTTTTGTCTCATCGTACGAAGCATTGGTATTGTACAACTGGTTGCGTAACTAATAGGTACAGCCACGAGCATAAATGTGTTACTATTTTACTGCCTTGTCATTCAAAGGTTTTAGTAAATAATTTGCTGTTGTGGTACTAGACAATAGTCAAAATGAGTAAGAACTAATATGGTACATATTTTATGTCCTTGATTATGCAGTGTACATGCTTCCTTAGAACTATCAGACAATCAAACAAACAATCATTTTGCGTGGATAACAATACATAATTTACTCATTTAAAGTGTTTTATCCATGCAAAAGATTTAATATGAATCTGAACAGCCACAATTGTTTTTAGTTAAAATTACTTAGCAATAAGTATATTGATGAAATTTGTTAAAGTAAATTCGGTTTTCTTTTTTGTGAAAGGAGTTTATAGTACTTACTTAATGTCAATAGAACCGATTACAAGGGAGAATGCGCTATTGCCTATAGCTGTGTGCGTGTGTGATATACACTTGCCTCCCATTTCGTAGATGAAGAAGTACTTCTCAATTTCGAACCATGTACCCATATACTGAAAAGATATACGCAAATATAATATATGTTTGTTATTAAGAATAGTGTACCTTTTTATTTTATTTCCAATCCCAAAAGTTTAAAATAGATATCGTCCAGGCGTACAAACACTGCTTCCTTTTTTCTAATTATGTATAAAAATGAATAATTTAGTACAATATATGAAATTAATTTGAACCATAATTTCTTCGCCATAGAGTTTATCATTGAAATCTGACGATTTCTCGGACATTTTGACGATAATTGGGACAAATCTGTCGGATACTGGGACAAATGGATGATATACAATATCAATATTTTTAATATTTTTTGTACCGCTGCAGTTATTAAAGTATTTGTATTTACAGAAAGAAATAATAAATTCTGTACATTTGAAAGTAATTGTTTCTTTCCTAACTCATATAATTTCTACGTGGCAAGACTACAAACTCGATTTAGTTCAGAAGGTGCCGGCTATTGGTACATTTACTGTGTTGCTTCGAATTTTCATCGCAAATTTTCCAATTTGTAAAGCGCGTTTTGAAGGCACACGTATTAAAGTTTCCATTCACACTTTTGGTCTAGAATACTCTAGATTAAAACTATTGAGATAACTATTACTACGGATCAAATAATAAATAAATAATTAATATCCTTAGACAATCACACCTATTAACTAGCTCCATTGTAAACAACTAATGCTGCTTGTGTTACGGATACTAGATGACGGATAAATATATTTAATATATACATATAAATATTCAGCAAAAATAAAACTTATATAAACATCTAAGACTGATAAACAAAATGCCTGTATTCATCACACAAACATCTGTCCCCACCGGGGATCGAACCCAGAACCTCTCGAGATGGCGACGCCTTAAGACCGGCATACAGAAATTAAAAAACTCACCCTTAGTGTTACATTACTAAAATATAAAGTTACTACCTGACCTACAGTTGTCCTACAGTACCTGACCTACAGTACCTGCAGTCTCAATCTATATTAGTTTAAATGAGAAAAGGCCTAAACTAACGATGAGGAACTAAGTTGACAGCTAGCTACGAACACATAGTCGTTGAGTTTGATAGTGCCTTTTTACCAAAAACGTACAAGATTTACATTATATTTGTTTTAAAATATTTTCTTAACACAAAAAATGATTTTTTATTTATTTTAACTTCCAAAGTATGGTGTAGTTAAAATAGTCGTGAAAACTAGAAAATAAAATAAAAAAGTAAAAATAAATAATTTTTATACGTATGTATTATTTTTATTTTTATATTATTTATTTATTATATATTTTAAGATATATAATTACATATTATTAAGTACACGCGACTCAGTCTACTTCTCAGCATTTCTACAGCACGTAGGCTGAAGATATAGGTTTATCTATTAGAAATAAGCCCTAATTAAGTTAATATAATATACTTAGTCAATTTTATGTGTTGTACTTATATTCTCAATTTTTCTTTTGTGTAATAAATAGTTAAATAATTAATAATAAATATTTTACGAGGGTCTTATTGTTAATGAAAAAAAAATTATATTTGTTGCTTTTTGTGCGTGTGAAAATTAGATCATTTATACGTCATATACAACGTATTTGTGTGCCTACAAGATATTTAATTACTTTAAAAAAAAATGTTTCATTTAAGATTCAGTTACAACATGGACAGTGTTTGTGTGTTATTTAAATGATCTATCTTGTCTTGAAACTTTAATATATAAACTTTATTGTTTCTCTTATCCGAAGCTATTGTCCGAAAAATCATCTAATCTGTCTAAATCCGCATATAACAGGCGAGCCTTCTGCCATGCACCGGGCACAATGTGAAGCAAACCACAGTCACAATCAACTAACTGTAGTAACGGCTACTAACTGTAGTTACGGCTGTGGCGATCGAATCCGATCTCTTGACGAGCAGTGCCGTTTTTCGCAACTTGACTACCGCTGATAATGATGTTATTTACCTGGGCCTGATTCCAGTTAGTCACGGCTGTGACAGTAGGGCAGGCTCCAGGAAGCAGGACCTGCGCAGAGCCCGTCCGCGCGGACAGCAGCAGGAAGCCGCCCAGGAATATGGCGATGTCTCGGAGAACGGACATTTTGGATAGCTGTAAGAAAATTAAATAACAATAAAAAAATCTTCAGACAATCACACCTTTTAACTAGCAATATTTTAAGCAATGCTGCTTGTGTAACGGACACCAGATGACGGATAAATATAGATAATAGATAAATACATATAAATATCCTGAATATATATACATATAAACATCCAAGACTGGAGAACAAATGCAGGAAAATTTATCACCCAAATATTTGCCCCGGGGATCGAACCCAGAACCTCTCGAGATGGCGACGCCTTGAAACGGCGAGTTGAAACGCCTTTCAAGGCGTACAGACCACTCGACCACGGAGGTCTCCAAATTATACTAAAATTATTAGCCTTCACTCCATAATCTGACAACGTACACTTATGTGTATTGTCAATATTAAGTATCTTTTTCCTATATGAGGGAATTAAGTTCCCACACTGAGCTGATAGTGTTGTTGATGTGTCATCGAACGCCCCTATGCGCGTTAAGCGTTTCGACGGCTCTGACTCACGTCATACAAACTTTTCGGAAATCAGGCACGACTCAGCGTGCCATACTCACGCGTATAAGTGCGTTGTTTCACGCCTAGCACGAGGATATTTGTGGCCGTCATCGTTCACTAACTGACGCTCAGTGCGCAATGCATGGTAAGGACTCGATTTTAGTCCAAAACAAACACGATTAAATTGGTAAAGTTCAAGTGGCTCTTGAGGACTAAACCTATAAAATATTTTTTGATAGCGACGGTCGTTGTCACGTTCGACTATCTGCAAAAACATTTGTTTACAGTCGGCGCTCATCCCGACTGCAAACAAGCGAAATTTTAAAATTATTTGAAAAAGGTCACCCTGTAGGTTAGGTCCACCGTGAAGAATATCATTCAAAGATATGTTCGAAGCGGTCTTACAACTCGCGTCTTGGACCGGCCGCAATGGCTTACCCTCACGAACAACGCCGTGTTGCGGAATTATATATGAAGGAAACACAGCGTTATCAGTAGGTGCGGGAGACAAGTAACCTTTGTCTATGTAGTCTCTCACAGCAGTGTTGTGTGTAGGCGTGAAACGCATCTATGGGCATAGGTGCGTTTTCAGTGTGTTGTATAGTACGTTTTTTTCAATTACCAAAAATCATTAATACACATTGTGTACTGTTTGCTGACGATGTATCCCTTTTGTTGGAAATTGATAGAACAGCCGCTTTCGAATCTAATTTAAAAAAGACATTCCAAGAAGTTATTGAATGGCTGAGAGAACACAACTTAATCGTAAACTACGAAAAAACAAAATTAATAGAGTTTATGCCTTACCAAAAGTTACCCTTAAAGGTACAACTAACATCCAATGCAGTAAATATAGAAAACGTAAATACATGTACACTTCTAGGCATGGATTTGGATTCTAATTTTAGTTGGAAGTTGCATATCGAAAAGATAAAGTCAAAACTATCAAGATTTGCCTACGCACTATACGAATTGAAGATTAGCACCAATCAAAAAACTGCTATTTCTGCATATTACACGTATGCGAATTCTTGGCTAAGTTACGGATTGATTTTGTGGGGAAACAGCACTAACGTTGAACAGATTTTCATTCTCCAAAAGAAGCTTATTCGCATAATAGCTAATATTGCCCATCCTGAGACATGTAGGCCACACTTTATTAGACTAAATATTATATATTGACTAGTATGTATATATTGGAGCTGTGTAAGTTTGTACGTAAAAACCCATCTATTTTTGAAAACGCAAAGCAAAATAGACTATATGCGCCTAGAACAAACCAACAGGATAAACTTGTGTTGCCAAATATTAAAGTAGGTATGTATAAAAAAAGTCCTTATGTAAGTGCAATAAGAGTGTATAATAAACTACCAAATGATATAAGAAAGGAACGGAACACAAATGCATATATAAATAAAATAAAAAAAATGCTAATTAAAAATTGTTACTATAATCTTAATGAATATATGAATGATTAATTTGACATATTTGAAGCTATAATACTTCTAATTATTGTAAGCTATTACATATTATTGACAGATCTTACTCGTTCAATCCTATTTAAAAATGACATTTAATAAATGTATAATAATTTTATTTCAATTCTAATAATAATTTGATATTTTTTTGTATTTTCAATTTGCTACACCCAAATGGGTTTCATGATGATGCTATTACATTGTAACACCTATTTTAACTCATGAATGCAATAAAGAACTTTGACTTTGACTTTTCTATACAAAAGGAGATATTTATAACACGCATCAACGCACCAATGGCCGTCGTGCGGCTTAATGTGTAATTACTACATTGTCTCATAGATAAATTAAGTATATATATAAATCATATATATACTTAATACGATAGTATAGCACCACCTAACGTAATAAGTCGAACGAAGGGGTTCAAGCAACAATAATAAGTTTTGACGAACTAAAAACCCACGCATGTGAATAGCGATCTATACTACTTAATTTATCTATGATTGTGTGAGTCATGACTTCTCAAAAAAGTGTAACAGAACACGAACTGCCCTGATTGGAAATAGACAATTTGAATATACGCAAACAAGTAAAGTGAAAAAAAATAGTAGAACAAAGTATTTATATTTAAAGATAACTAAAAAATTTTTAGCAAGGATTTTTGTTTTATATACTAAGCTACTTTTATAATAGAGTTAGTGAACTCTTGAACGCACATTTCTTAGAATAATTAAAGGCTACATCTACTTTTTTTACATGCATACATATAATCACGACTATAATCCTCTAAGGGTTAGACAGAGACTAGGCAAAAGCAACGCAAAAGTAGTCCACTGCCATAGTCCGCGCTTCACCAAGCAGTGACTGCACTCAGCGTGACAGGTTAAGCGCTTAAGCTATTGGATGTAGAGATGGTGTTAACTGTTTAAAAAAATTATCTGTTGAAAATTAAATGATAAATATTTTAAACAGTTAATTTTATCTGTTGAAAATATTAGTTGATATTTTCAATCTAATAATTAAATAAACTGGTTTTTAATTTAAACGTAGCCAATAAATATTATTATATGAAAGCGTAGAATGAATCAATGTACTTGCTTTCATACTTTACAGGCTTAAATTGTCCAGTACCGTGTTGCTAATTATAAATTATTACTGATAGTGCCTAAACGATATATTTTTTTGCAGTACATGCAACATGCAAATTTTTCATCTCCAGTTCACTTTTCAAAATGTGTCCAAATTTCCGTCTTTCGTCTAGACATGAAAAATAAGCACCAACAAAACAGTTCCGCAACGAAATCACATACGTACGCTTCAACTGACTACTTGCAACTAATAAATAAAAATATTCAATCTAATAAAAATATCAGTAAGAAATGAACTGTTAATTATCATTATTCGATCACCAATACCATTTAATTTTAATACTTATTCCAAAAGCAACAGAACCTAGAATCGAGTGCAATCAAAAATTTTTAATGTTGTCATGGAAAAAACATGCATAATGAGAAAGCAATTGAAATCAAATTCGATCGCATCAGTTGATCAGCTTAGGCATCGATGCGCCTGGGTCACCTGCCGTCTCGCTCTAACGGGCGCCGGATGGGCTCTCGTCGGCTCACTCACTCAGCTCGGTCCGTTGATATACCTAACTAATATTTTCAACTGCGCGCGGTAAGGTGTCCGAATCGAATAATGATAATTTTATCAGTTAATGTTGATTTCAATTATTGACTGTTAATGATATTTTTATTTATCTGTTAATTTTAACGAATAAGTAATATATTTAACAACTCTAATTGGATGGTTGTGCAGTTCTAAGTCCTTTAGTCGCCTTTTACGACACCCAGGGGAAGAAAGAGGTTGGTAGTATTATTTTAATGAGCCGCTACCACACGACTCCTTTTCTACTACTACGGCTACTTTTAATATTAAATGTGAAACACTTTTTTAAAAGAGTTAACATGTTACGAGTATAAATTAAATTTGTAATAAATTATATGCATTGTTTTGAAGATTGTCAATAAAAGTGACATTTTAATAAAATGAACTTTAACAGATAGTGTGACAAGACCATTGTACATTTTTCTGAACTTCTAGCTTTTTTAAATATTTGTAATAGGAATCACTATTATTATTATGTTTAAATAATTATTCTAATAATGAGTTATGATTATTTCACTTTTGTAATCTAATAACGAGTTTAAAATAAATTGTTGCACTTGTTTGATTGCAGCTATTAACAAAATTAGTAAAAATAAAATTAAAAAAGAACCATTGAATGTAACAGAGTAACGAATTTACTTGGTCCGCCATATGTATGATGTGTAAGTGAAAACATAAATAAATTAATTTAAAAAAAATTGGTTCTAGTTCATGAAATCACATATTTTTATCATGTTTTTGTTATCACACTTGTCTAACGTCTAAATTTTCAAGGATATTAAGGAAATCTAAATGAACTAACACTTACCTGTAACAAGAAATTAAAATTTAAAACAATGTATCCAAAAACCAAAAAAAAATCTTGTATTATGGTCAAAGCACACTTGACCATTGGACACAAGTGGCAAGCGTCTCTTTATATATTACTATAACCCACACACAGCAGGATGTCATATATACAGGATTACACGCACACAAACTAAATCCTAGATTTCTGCTTTTGCTCAAATATCATGTTGGAAATATAGATTATTATTTCGCTATATATACAAAGAAAGTGCAGACAGACAGAGATTGAATATTGGTCTATTAGTATGTCGATTGTTTATTTTGTTGTTAAGTTGTTGTTTTGTTTATATTTTTCATTTATTCGTTTGTAAAAGTATTCAAAAGTAATTTCAATTTGAAGATTTCGAATAATAAGTACCTACTAGTAGTTTAAATGTAAAAATTTAAGCTTATTACTGATAATAATATATTTGTTATATTTTTTTTTTTCTATTTATTTAGATCAACAAACAAGTTCACAAAGCAATATAAACAATGAATTTGAAACAATGAGTAGGTATTTGTGAAATCAGCAACGTTGACCACAGATTTAATATTTTACTTAATTGAGAGTAACAGTAAGTAAGTAGTGATCAATCATGTATCATCAAAAGTGTTGATCTCTTGTATTTGTAATTGGTTTACAATTTGTTTTCGAAATGAATTATGGTTATATCTAAAAATATGTACATTCGAGAATACTTCATTATAAGTGTCAGCAAGGCGTTGCAGAGGTGAGCGTTTACCAGAATTAGTACGACATGTTTTTGTTGCAAATGTCTTAGCGTTACGGCAAGCTCGTATGCGTGGCCTCGCCGGCACCTGATACCGGATTCTTGTAACAATATCAGAACAATTGTACCTGTCATGGCAAATATCATATAATAAGATCATACTCAGTTGCATCCTTCTAGATTTCAGGGTAAATAATTTATAATTTTTTAAAAGTTTATGGTAAGGTAATTTGCTATGGAAACATTTATAATGTACGCAACGTAAAAATTTCTTTTGGACTCTTTCATGTCTTTCAATATATTTTTTATACATGAAAAATGATTTAGATAAATGAAAAATGTTAAAAGTTGATAGTTTACAAACATTGATTTTTGCTTAATACTATAAAATAAAATGACGCATGACTTAAGGGGTGTGTAATATATAATATAACAACTTATTGTATAATTATCGTAACATATACAATCACATGATATAATTTTGTTTAATATAACACTTTAATAATATAATGATGGAATTAAATAATTTTAAAAAACCTAATTTATAACGTATAACAAACGTTTGAGCTAAACTCATATAATATAACAGCCGTTTAATATGACATTAATATAATCTAATAGTTAAAAGATATAAAATTATCTAGTATAAGAACATTTAGTATACCAATCATTTTCGATAACACTGTTTTTGAATAATACTTAAAATATATAATGAGTATGTAGTATAAAAACCAATTCATATAATATCATTTCATATACGAACAATACCCAAGAAAAGAAGTATATTTAAAATCTAAAAACTTTACAAAATTAAAATCTTGTAAACACCTGTGTACAGAATGTCAATTATTGCGAGCTCTAGCCTCTAAATTGAATTAAAAAAAACAAAATAAATACATACATGTACCTACAACTTCACATCTTTTTATATAAATTTTATAAATTACATTTACATAATATATAAAAATCTTTTTATTGTTTTAACGAAGTTAATAACTTATTGAACACCTAACATAAATTGTCTTATTTTTATCTAATAATAACATAACATAATATGTTATGGAAAGCGATATGTCATCACTTACGCATGCAAGGAAGCATGCAAGCAAGCAAGCATACAAGCAAGCATGCAAGCAAGCAAGCATGCATGCAAGCAAGCATGCAAGCAAGCATGCAAGAAAGCATGCAAGCAAGCATGCAAGCAAGCAAGCAAGCAAGCAAACATGCAAGCAAGCATGTAAACAAGCATGCTAGCAAGCTTGCATTTGAACATGCAGCATGCATATTGCACACATAGGTTTTGTCACGGCTCCGGCGCTGCGGGGCTCTGGCGGTCCCACGCGCGCTTATCGTCGCAGATGGTTTTCGCTCACCACCGCAGCTTCGGCTCAGCCTCAGCCGCGGCGGCGAGCTTTCAAACCACCTGCTCCTCAGCTCGCGGGCCGCCTCGCCTCTCCGTGCCTACGCGGGTTTGAATTACACTCTAGGGGTAGGGAAGACAAGACTACGTGGAGTCGGTTTTGCAGCGATTCGGTTTTGTCACGTCAGTTTTGTAGGAAAAAATATTAGGTCCTTACCTATAAAATTGGTGTTTTGTATAGAGATTTTGGGGAATTTTGCATTTTCCATACTAAAATTTTTTCAGTTTTCTTCACAACGACAAATCCAAAGATAATAATATTTGGCATCTATCATTAGACAAGCTTTAGTAATATGGGTAATATGTGGGTAATATCACACTTCATAAAAATTATTTATCGTTTTTAAGTGAATATAGTGTAAAAAATATTTGTTTTGCCAATAGCAACACCCTGGCTAGTTTTGTGATCGACGTATATTTGTATTTAGATTGTTTATATTTTGATACAAATGTCTACCTTCACTTCATCCCTGTTATCCTAATAAAAACCACTCTCTGCACTCCAAAACCCTGTTTTATTAGTGGTTATGGGCCCAGGGTACGCGCAGAGCAGTGCAAAAAGTTGTTTAGAGTATTAGAGACAAAAGTGTTTAGGAAAATAATCCCTATCGGTAATTTTACCGAACTCGACACGTAAGTCTTTATCCTTGACTATGTCTTCATCTTCGGGAAGCAGCGTCAGCTTTACAAAGCTAAATGGACGCAACTTTGGGACGTGGGCTTTTTGCTGTGGAGTGTTGGCTGACCGACCTCGACCTCTGGGACGTGGTCACAGAAGAAGCCAATATCGCAGACGCCGTCGTAAAGAGGAAGGATGCACAAGCCCGTGCGAAAATTTGCCTTGCATGCGAGGAGTCCCTCTACCCCGTTGTCAGGTTTCATTAACAGCCTATGACACCTTCAACAATCTTAAAAAGGCGTATGCTGACAGCGGCCTGACAAGAAGGCTAGCTCTCACCAAACAACTTCTCACAGCTACATTTCAAGGGAACATTAAGGAGTATGTCAATAAAATGCTCGCTACGCAGCAAGAGCTGCATAGCATTGATGCTGCAGTGGAAAACGAGTTTCTCGCCATTGTTATGCTGGCAGGACTTCCGAAGAAGTACGAGCCACTCGTCATGTCGCTGGAGTACTCAAAACACAAAGCTGAGTTCGGAAAATGTGGTTGCAGCGCTGATGAAAGAGGACGTTCGCGACGCTGCAACAACTAGTACCTCAAGTGAACCTGTGAATTCTGTGTTACGTGTATATAATGCCAAAAAGCTTTATTGTAAATACTGCAAAAGAAATGGTCATATTGTCGCGGATTGTAGGAAAGTTGTAAAGAAGAATGTCAGTAAAAGTGTTTCAGTTCCGGCAAAACACACAAATTATACGTCAGAATTTACATTTTCATCTTCTTTCATTAATAAATCCTCTCCTACAGGTTCCCAAAACTGGATCATTGATTCAGGTGCTAGCTCACACATGAGTAATAGAAAGGATTGGTTTGTGTCGATGTCTCGACATATCACACCTATTAACGTTGCCAATTCAGAGCAAGTTCTAAGTCAAGGTATAGGTACTGTACATATCCCTATTTCCGATAATGTAAATTGTATTAGTAGTGTTTTATATGTTCCCGATCTAGCTGTAAATTTAATTTCTGTAAATAAATTAGTTGATAAGGGTTTTGATATTTTGTTTACATCAGATGGCGCAAAAATTTGTCAACGTGGCAGTTGTCATGTCACAGATCGTGTCATAGCCACAGGCTCTAGACATAAAGGTATGTTTAGACTTGATGTTGATTCATCGCATGCCTTTGCCTCAAATTTAGCAAAGGAGTCCTCTTTATTGTGGCATAGACGTCTAGCACATCTGAATGCTCAAAGCATGCACATTTTAAAAATAAAAACGTTGGCGTAAATTTTAGCGGTAACATAAATAAAAAATGTGTTCCATGCTTACAAGGTAAGCTCGCTAAGAAAAATTTTCAAAATTCTACCAGCCGATCGAGCAAAGTCTAGCAGCTCATTCATTCCGACTTGTGCGGACCAATGAGTAAGCACTCATGGGGCGGAGCCCTATATTTGCTAACCTTTACAGACGACTTTAGTCGCAAAACTTTTGAAATCAAAATCTGAAGTTTTCTGTCAATTTGTAGAATTTAAACATTTAGTAGAAAATCAGACTGGTGAACGGATCAAAGTGCTACGTACGGATAATGGCACGGAATACATTAATAAAGACTTTTCTGTATTTTTAAAGGAAAATGGTATCGTGCATCAGACCACGGTACCATATACTCCTCAACAGAACGGTGTGTCCGAGCGTGCTAACCGTACCATTATGGAAAAGGCCAGATCCATGCTCCAGGACTCACAGCTATCGCATGCATACTGGGGAGAAGCTGTCAATACGGCGATTTACATTAAAAATAGAGTGCCTACACTTCCGTTAAAGAACCAGATACCAGATGAACTTTGGACTAGAAAGAAAGTAGATCTTTCTAACTTGAGAGGCTGCGAAGCTCATGTTCTCGTATCAAAAGAGAAACGAACGAAGCTTGAATCAAAGACTCAAAAGTGCATCTTCGTTGGGTACTCTATCGAATGTAAAGGTTATCGCCTTATTGATCCCCAGAACCCTCGAAAAATTATTAATGCGAGAGATGTTGTCTTTATTGAAGACAAGTCGCAAGCGGACCCCGTAGTCGAGTCTAATACCATCCCCTCAGTTTTCTCCACCTTTTAAAATCTTGGTACCCATCGACAACGTCAATTCAGGACCTCAGCCCGTACTTCAGTTGCAGCCTCACGAGTTACATAACATAATTGATAAAAACAAGAGAATATGCAGATATTGGACTGGTCTCCCAGTCACTAGTGTGAACGCTTTTAATATTGGGTCCTTACCTATGAAATTGGTGTTTTTTTTCTCTCTTGGTATTTTGTCTGTAACTATTAAGATTCAGAGTATTCCTAAAAAATAATTACCTCGTCTAAAAATAGACTATATTTTTGAGCTCTTTTGATTTGTTCTGATAATTTGTTGTAAGTTTAATTGTGTTAAAATTGGACACGGAGACAACTCTTTTTAGGTGCCTCCCGAATACATCATTTTATTTGCATTCACTTAAAAACGATAAATAATTTTTATGAAGTGTGATATTACACATATTACTAAAGCTTGTCTAATGATAGATGCCAAATATTATTATCTTTGGATTTGTCATTGTGAAGAAAACTGAAAAAAATTTAGTATGGAAAATGCAGAATTCCCCAAAATCTCCATACAAAACACCAATTTCATAGGTAAGGACCAAATATTAATTGTATTTTCTATACAAACGTTTATGGATACGGTCAAAGTTCGATCTTGACAGAATTTGAGTTAAATCAGTTAAAATAAACATACAATTTTGTTCAAACTAAAGTTTATTTTTTATTAAACACACTTTACACAAATCAATGGAAATGGTCTGGTTTAAAATAACAGGTGGATGTTGATTTTTAACACCTCTGCCTACCCCTTCGGGGAGGGTGATGTTATGTGTGTATGATTTACATCCTCCTCCTCAGCCTATATACGTCCCAATGCTGGGCACAGGTCTTCCTCATGGAGAAACACATGAGGAGTATGGGCCGTAATACCACCACGCTGGCCCAATGCGGGTTGGTGGGTAGAAACAGTCGCCGGGACCAACGGCTTAACGTGCCTTCCGAAGCAGAATGGAGCTCGAGATCACAAAGCTTTGGTCACCCATCCACGGCCTAACCATGGCGAAGGTAGCTTTGTTTTCAATCGATAGTACATTACTTCCTAAATTTTCAACTCATTCCCTATTCCTGGTAGCTAGGCTATTAGGTGGTACCTAAAATTGATTTTTAGGGGTGAGTTTTGGAACACCGTGAATCGGGCGGCACGGGAGTGCCCCCGCCAGGTCGAGCGCGAAGCAAACACTGCCGTACCATCCTTTACTGGAACCATTACGCCACATTTTCAGGCCCTTATTAGAGAACCTCGGGATAAGACCAGAACGCAGAAATTTTCACATACTTTAAATCCAAAATTTGAAATAATCACATACTTTAAATCCAAAATTTGAATTCTGTAGGTCTTTTAGTTCCGAAGCTAAGCGAAAGCAAAGTTTCGCATTTACGACACTCACGTGACACTCACTCAATTATGACCATCAAAATAGAACTAGTACTTCCCATAATCTCAGAGAGCTGAAATTTGGTACAGAGTTACGGGTTTAATGGCCACATAAAGGGAAAACTATAAAAACTAGGATAATCGAAGATCTGGAGTACCTGGTGACCCTGATTAGAAAACACAAGAGCCCAACCAAACTATTAGAGATCGACATACCGCCTTTACAAAAAATATTCAACTTGGTGGGCCACTCCATCTGATATCGAAAATCGAAGGTCTGAAGTATCTGATGAAGAACCCTCAGCTGGTCTCAGCTGTATTAGAGATATGGTAATACCCTCTTCTACTATTGGTCCCTTGTTGGTCTGGGACACAAAAAGAAAATACCAACTGTTTTTCTTGCCTAGCATGTCTTGGGTACTGAGTCTGTGATTGTGTAGGCGATGAGCTAGCCACTTGTTACTACTCTTTCACGATTTTTCATCTGACCAAGCCCAATTTTTGTATGGCTAAATGTGGTCTCAAGGAACACAGTGCTCCTTGGACTCTGCCTAGCCCTTCGGGTAAAGCAGGCAAGATTATGTTTATGTATGCATGTATGTACTATTAATACATAAAAAAATCAATAAAAAAATAAATATGCCCACGTTTCTACAAAAAGAAGTGAAATCCCACCAAAAACATTCTGTAAAAAACTAGCCATGTCTCGATGGAGCTGCTTGTTTATCTCTAAAAAGTAATGAAATTTAGACAAAGTCGTGCCAAGTCTAAGGTTCCTTACTGCGATTTCTTTATTATTATAGTTAATGTTGTGTGACTTGGCCGTTGAACATTCTTTATATGTTAGTGGCTTTGTCGAAAAAACCGAAAGGGGGTTGCAGGGTCCGTTATACATAACTCATTGTCAAAATATGAGATACGTAGCTTGATATTTTTAATAGCCGAAAAATTTATTATTTTTGCCAAATATGTAAAACTATCGACATTAAAGCGCAACTCTATTAAAGGTTTAATTAAGTTTATCAATAGAAATTACTTCCAAAATTTTCAACTCTGTTCCTACTCCTGGTAGCTAATACTAGGCGGTACTTCAAATTGATTTTTTTGGGTGAGTTTTGAAACACCATATATATACTCGTATATATTAGATTGGGGAAAAAATCTTTTCGCATTATAGTATGTATAAACTTGTAATAAAATCTCTTTGGCTATACTATTTGTATCTGGCTGGTTTTGGTATCATTGAAAGTTTAAATTTTAAAGAACATAATTCCAAATTCAAATTAGGAAAATGTGTGATTTTCATTTGTTTTTCGTACCGCCAAGATGAGTGAATCTAATGAAGAAATTCGATACATTTTAAAATTTTACTACAAAAAAGGTAAAAATGCAACGTAAGCCGCGAAAAAATTTTGCGATGTTTATGGACCTAGTGCAGTGTCTGTGAGAGTAGCACAAATTTGGTTTAAGCGTTTTCAATCCGGAAATTTTGATGTCAATGATGCACGTCGCTCTGGTCGCCCTATTACAGATAAAATGGATGCCATTTTTGAAAAAGTGGAGCAAGATCGGCATGTCAGTAGTTACGACGTAGCTGAAGAACTGGGAATTGACCACAAAACAGTTTTGGCGCATTTGAAAAAAACTGGGTACACAAAAAAGCTCGACATTTGGGTACCTCACGAGCTAACTGAAAGAAACCTAATGAACCGTTTACTCATTTGTGATTCTTTATTACGACGTAATGAAACCAAACCATTTTTGAAGAAGCTGATAACTGGTGATGAAAAGTGGATCACGTACGACAAGAACGTGCGAAAAAGGTCGTGGTCAAAGGCCGGTCAGGCTTCACGGACTGTGGCGAAACCCGGGTTAACTCGCAACAAGGTGATGCTGTGTGTGTGGTGAGATTGGAAGGGCATTATTCATTATGAGCTGTTACCACCAGGCAGGACCATCGATTCTGAACTCTACTGCGAACAACTGATGAGATTTAAGCAAGAAGTTGAGAGAAAGCGGCCGGAATTATTCAACAGAAGTGGTGTGGTTTTTGATCATGATAACGCTAGACCTCACACATCTTTAGCCACTCAGCAAAAATTAAGAGAGTTTGGCTGGGAGGTGTTAATGCATTCGCCGTATAGTCCTGACCTTGCACCTTCAGATTTCCACCTGTTTCGGTCTTTTCAGAATTCTTTAGGCAGTGTCAGGTTAACATCACGAGAGGACTGCCAAAACCACTTGTCGCGGTATTTTGACCAGAAGTCCCAAAATTTCTATAGCAATGGGATCATGTCCCTACCTACAAGATGGCAAAAAGTTATCGAACAAAATGGTACCTACATACTTTAGTTAAATGTAAATAAACTATATTAAAAAATGTTTTGAATTTTCTTAAAAAATGCGAAGAAACTTTTTCCCCAACCTATTATATTAGGTCCTTACATTTCATATGTAAGGACCTAATATTGGCGTTTTGTATGAAGATTTTGGGAAACTGCATTTTCCATACTAACATTTTTTCAGTTTTCTTCACATCGACAAATCCAGAGTTAATAATATTTGGCATGTATCATAAGACAAGTTTAAGCAATATATGTAATATCACATTTTATAAAAAAAAAATTATCGTTTTTATGTGAATGTAAATCAAATGATGTATTCGGGAGGCACTTAAAAAGAGTTGTCTTCGTGTCCAATTTCAACATTATTAAACTTACAACAAATTATCAAAACAAATCAAAAGAGCTCAAAAATATGGTCTATTTTTAGAGGAGGATATTTTTTAAGAATACTCTGAAACTTAAAGTTACAGACAAAATACTAAGAGAGAAGAAAAACACCAACTTCATAGGTAAGGACCCAATATTACCGTATGAGTATATAAATAGTGTGTTTGTGATGCACCCATAAATAAGTATGGAGAGTCTTTTTTTATAATTATTTCTCAACCATTTTCATGTTACGAGGTGCTACGATTTTTTATTCGTAGTTGTACAATTACATTATTATGTTATTTCTTGTACATTCTCAAATTTTATAGTTTTAACAGGTATATTATGTAGTTAAATATATATTTAAAAGCCGCCATTTGATATAAAAAATATAACAAAAATCGTCGTCTCTCGTCGGGGTCCGCTAAGTACCTTTGTGTGACCTTGTCGTTCCCCCGATGAGACAACGATTTATGGATTTTATTTTTTATTTTGAATTTTACAGACTGAAAGACACATACACACGCACATATTTCAAGTTTTTGCGTGGGGGGTTCAAAACTGACATTTAAAACCCTGCATCTGCCTGCTCTTGCGCCGATGAGATGACTTGGCTGCTACCTGCTACGGTTGACATATTTATTCGTAGCATTTACAATGAATTATGGTTAAGTTTTCTGACTGAACATTATCCATTACATTCATTATTATACAGGATTTTATGGTTTCTCATTTTTACGAATATATGTCCTAAAAATTAAGCAATTTTCTAATATATTTTTTCGTCAAGAAGCAAGAAATTATGTTTATTATCCTCTAATAAACGACAAAAAGAATGTACCAACTGCTTTTCTTGCCTAACATGTCGTAAAAGGCGACTAAGGGCGTATTGGGTACTGGGTCTGTGATTGTGTAGGTGATGAGCGATTTTTCTTCTGACCAAACCCAATTTTTGTATGGTTAAATGTGGTCTTAAGGAGCAAAGTGCTGCTTGGACTCTGCCTACTCCTTCGGGCATTACAGGCGTGATTGTATGTATGTATAAACGACAATGAAAATACAGACATGTGTGCAAATATGTTCCCCTCTCTTTAACTATTTACTGACTTCTCTGTGCTAATGTGTGTAGCCATTATGTTCTGTTATAATGAGTATTTAAGTGCCTGCTCGTTATTGGCAGTTCAAATGTTAAGTTATAGCGATAATAGGCTGTCCGTCAAAGTTTGAATCTATCAAGTACTAATATGTTACCAGCTTAAAGTTCGACCTTCGAGTTCGAGATATAAATGTTTTGTCGGTTTTTTAAAGTTTGTCTCCCTATGCGTATCAGACAGACAGAAGACCATAGATTTAGGATGTACAAGATATATATAGTGGGCTTGGAGACATGATCAAAAAATTTTAGTTCATTTGCTGGTAAAAGTCAAATTTGTTCGTCTCGTACAACAAACGAGGACGCTATGGCCTCTTACTACTCGCGAAAACCTGACATGGCTGTCATTCATTCGCTTTCTCTTTTTCTCTCGGGTGGTTTGAACTTGAGGAGCTTTGTAGCGTAGTGGTTAGTACGCTTAGGCTTTCGATTGAAAACTAAGCCCTCCGTGTTTCGGAAGGCACATTAAGCCGTTTGTCCCGGTCGCTATTGCGACCGTTTCTACCCGCCAACCCCCATTGTTTCTCCATGAGAAAGGTCTGTGCCCAGCAGTGGGACGCATATAGGCTGAGGACGGTTTGAACTTGATTAGTATTTATCGCTTCCAGGTTTCATGTATTTTTTGGCGTAGCGAAAAAAACCTTTAATTTATGCAGAAGACAGACAGACAGCCCGGCCAGAAATTTAGACTCAATGGATTATTATAGTCAGATAAAATACTTTGAACTGTTGTATCGGTTTTTAATTTATATCTATTTTTCATATTCTACTTCTGAATTTACCATAATTCCTCTGGCATCTGGTTTTTCCTAATAGGATTGCAGATAATGGGATTATAAATTCATATTACAATGTTACTGTATTCTAGATATTTATTATTTTTAAAATAACTTAAATTACTTTTACTACTTTTTTAAACACAGAGAGTTTGGTCCGTCTTCAGGAAATAGTCTCGTTTGATCTTGTTCCTGTCCAATACGGCGTAAGCAGAGGCCAACGAAGCCGCGGGAGGGTTACGAGCCCTTCCCAACACCCAAGCATAAGCTGAAACAAAATATTTTTTTAAGTGGCTGACACTCGCAATATGCTGCAAAAGAAGGCTCAAAGTCACCTTAAGAGCAGCAGAGAGAGGTAGAACTATCAAGGCCATCTTAGAAGGCCATCAACATAGCCCAAGGCATGTCCTAACCGGTAGGAAAAAGCTTACCAAAACTGCATTTTCTTTAATAATTCACATCTACTATCAACTAGCCCCATTTTAAGCAACTAATGCTGCTTGTGTTACGGACACTAGATGACGGATAAATATATTTAATAGATAAATACATATAAATATCCTGAATATATAAACATCCAAGACTGGAGAACAAATGCCTGAAAATTTATCACCCAAACATTTGCCCCCACCGGGGATCGAACCCAGAACCTCTCGAGATGGCGACGCCTTGAGACCGGCACACAGACCACTCGACCACGGAGGTCGTCAAATTTGTAAGTGACTTCATCAATAAAGACATTGGGGGGGTAGTGTTGGGTGGTGTGTATATTTATGAATTTGAAATTAAAGGAAGGGTATCTTGCTGTGCTTCTTGATCGTTCCCAGAAGTATGCTTTCCGTCAGCTATGTGAACGGATGGCGTCGTTTTCAGGAAGAGCGAATTTTTGAGAAGAATCTTACCAATGTGGAATAAGCCGTAGTTTTTGCAGCTCCATACGGTTGCGTAGGAGGTGTAGTCAGTGCCCAGAACTATGTAAGGCGCGATGAAGTTGCCTGGCACATTCGGGAAATTCAGTTCGTATATTCCATCAGTGGCACTCGCTTTATTCGCTACACCGCTAAGAGAGCGTGCTGCTGCTGTTCTGTAAGTAAAGATTTTTATCATATAGTCAGACGATCGGTAGATGAAAATGAAAAATTTATATTAAATCTAAGATGTCTGTAAAGTTTTCATTTATACAATATCTTGTAAAACAGGATTTTTTTCGCTCAACCATAGTTTAATATTTAAATTTGTTCCTGTCTTTTTACATGTTTTTAAATTTACAAATGTAAAACTTTTGTCTCATCGTACGAAGCATTGGTATTGTACAACTGGTTGCGTAACTAATAGGTACAGCCACGAGCATAAATGTGTTACTATTTGCTGTTGTGGCACTAGACAATAGTCAAAATGAGTAAGAACTAATATGGTACATATTTTATGTCCTTGATTATGCAGTGTACATGCTTCCTTAAGAACTATCAGACAATCAAAGAAACAATTATTTTGCGTGAATAACAATACATAATTTACTCATTTAAAGTGTTTTATCCATGTAAAAGATTTAATATGAATATTAATAGTATATTGATGAAATTTGTAAAAGTAAATTCGGTTTTCTTTTTTGTGAAAGGAGTTTATATATAGTACTTACTTAATGTCAATAGAACCGATTACAAGGGAGAATGCGCTATTGCCTATAGCTGTGTGCGTGTGTGATACACACTTGCCTCCCATTTCGTAGATGAAGAAGTACTTCTCAATTTCGTACCATGTACCCATATACTGAAAAGATATACGCAAATATAATATATATTTGTTATTAAGAATAGTGTACCTTTTTATTTTATTTCCAATCCCAAAAGTTTAGAATAGATATCGTCCAGGCGTACAAACACTGCTCCCTTTTTTCTAATTATGTATAAAAATAAATAATTGAGTACAATATATGAAATTAATTTGAACCATAATTTCTTCGCCATAGAGTTTATCATTGAAATCTGACGATTTCTCGGACATTTTGACGATAATTGGGACAAATCTGTCGGATACTGGGAAAAATGGATGATATACAATATAAATATTTTTTAATATTTTTTGTACCGCTGCAGTTATTAAAGTATTTGTTTTTACAGAAAGAAATAATAAATTCTGTACATTTGAAAGTAATTATTTCTTTCCTGACTCATATAATTTCTACGTGGCAAGACTACAAAGTCGATTTAGTTCAGAAGGTGCCGGCTATTGGTACATTTACTGTGTTGCTTAGAATTTTCATCGCAAATTTTCCAATTTGTGAAGCGCGTTTTGAAGGCACACGTTTTGGAGTTTCCATTCACACTTTTGGTCTAGAATACTCTGGATTAAAACTATTGAGATAACTATTACTACGGATCAAATAATAAATAAATAATTAATATCCTTAGACAATCACACCTAATAACTAGCTCCATGGTAAACAACTAATGCTGCTTGTGTTACGGATACTAGATGACAGATAAATATATACATATAAATATTCAGCAAAAATAAAACTTATATAAACATCTAAGACTGATAAACAAATGCCTGTATTCATCACACAAACATCTGTCCCCACCGGGGATCGAACCCAGAACCTCTCGAAATGACGACGACGTCTTAAGACCGGCATACAGAAATTAAAAAACTCACCCTTAGTGTTACATTACTGAAATATAAAATTACTACCTGACCTACAGTTGTCCTACAGTACCTGACCTACAGTACCTGCAGTCTCAATCAATATTAGTTTAAATGAGAAAAGGCCTAAACTAACGATGAGGAACTAAGTTGACAGCTAGCTACGAACACAGAGTCGTTGAGTTTGATAGTGCCTTTTTACCAAAAACGTACAAGATTCACATTATATTTGTTTTAAAATATTTTCTTAACACAAAAAATTATTTATTTATTTATTTATTTTAACTTCCAAAGTATGGTGTAGTTATAATAGTCGTGAAAACTAGAAAAAAAAAATAAAAAAAACAGTAAATCTAAATATTTTTTATACTTATGTTTTATTTTTAAGATATATAATTATATATTTTTTAGTACACGCGACTCAGTCTACTTCACAGAATTTCTACAGCAGGCAGGCTGAAGATATAGGTTTATCTATTAGAAATAAGCCCTAATTAAGTTAATATAATATACTTAGTTAATTTTATGTGTTGTACTTATATTCTCAATTTTTCTTTTGTGTAATAAATAGTTAAATGAATAATAATAAATATTTTACGAGGGTCTTATTGTTAATGAAAAAACATTATATTTGTTGCTTTTTGTGCGTGTGAAAATTAGATCATTTATACGTCATAAACAACGTATTTGTGTGCCTACAAGATATTTAATTACTTATAAAAAAATTGTTTCATTCAAGTTTAAGTTACAACATGGACAGTGTTTGTATGTTA
The DNA here is from genome assembly GCA_910589355.1 of Parapoynx stratiotata. Classification (NCBI taxonomy): domain Eukaryota; kingdom Metazoa; phylum Arthropoda; class Insecta; order Lepidoptera; family Crambidae; genus Parapoynx; species Parapoynx stratiotata. The sequence goes on from OU342458.1 coordinate 3,813,793, forward strand.
TTTAAATGATCTATCTTGTCTTGACACTTTAATATATAAACTTTATTGTTTCTCTTATCCGAAGCTATTGTCCGACAAATCATCTAATCTGTCTAAATCCGCATATAACAGGCGAGCCTTCTGCCATGCACCGGGCACAATGTGAAGCAAACCACAGTCACAATCAACTAACTGTAGTTACGGCTACTAACTGTAGTTACGGCTGTGGCGATCGAATCCGATCTCTTGACGAGCAGTGCCGTTTTTCGCAACTTGACTACCGCTGATAATGATGTTATTTACCTGGGCCTGGTTCCAGTTAGTCACGGCTGTGACAGTAGGGCAGGCTCCAGGAAGCAGGACCTGCGCAGAGCCCGTCCGCGCGGACAGCAGCAGGAAGCCGCCCAGGAATATGGCGATGTCTTGGAGAACGGACATTGCGCTGTAAGAAAATTAAATAACAATAAAAAAAAATCTTCAGACAATCACACTTATCAACTAGCCCCATTTTAAGCAATGCTGCTTGTGTAACGGATATAGTTAATAAATAAATACATATAAATATCCTGAATATATATATACATATATATAAACATCCAAGACTGGAGAACAAATGCAGTAAAATTTATCACCCAAACATTTGCCCCGGGGATCGAACCCAGAACCTCTCGAGATGGCGACGCCTTGTAACCGGCGTACAGACCACTCGACCACGGAGGTCGCCAAAATATACTAAAATTATTAGCCTTCACTCCATAATCTGACAACGTACACTTATGTGTATTGTCAATATTAAGAATATTTTTCCTATATGAACAGGGAATTAAGTTCCCACACTGAGCTGATAGTGTTGTTGATGTGTCATCGAACGCCCCTATGCGCGTTAAGCGTTTCGACGGCTCTGACTCACGTCATACAAACTTTTCGGAAATCAGGCACGACTCAGCGTGCCATACCACTCACGCGTATAAGTGCGTTGTTTCACGCCTAGCACGAGGACATTTGTGACTAACTGACGCACTGTGCGCAATGCATGGTAAGGACTCGATTTTAGTCCGAAACAAACACGATTAAATTGGTAAAGTTCAAGTGGCTCTTGAGGACTAAACCTATAAAATATTTTTTGATAGCGACGGTCGTTGTCACGTTCGACTATCTGTAAAAACATTTGTTTACAGTCGGCGCTCATACCGACTGCATACAAGCGGAATTTTAAAATTATTTGAAAAAGGTCACCCTGTAGGTTAGGACCACCGCACCGTGAAGAATATCATTCAAAGATATGTTCGAAGCGGTCTTACAATCGCGTCTAGGACCGGCCGCAATGGCTTACCCTCACGAACAACGCCGTGGTGCGGAATTATATATGAAGGAAACACAGCGTTATCAGTAGGTGCGGGAGACAAGCAACCTTTGTCTATGAAGTCTCTCACAGCAGTGTTGTGTGTTGGCGTGAAACGCATCTACGGGCGTAGGTGCGTTTTCAGTGTGTTGTATAGTACGTTTTTTCTATACAAAATGAGGTATTTATAACACGCATCAACGCACGAATCGCCGTCGTGCGGCTTAATGTGTAATTACTACATTGTCTCATAGATAAATTAAGTATATATATAAATCATATATATACTTAATACGATAGTATAGTAGCACCACCTAACGTAATAAGTCCAACGAAGGGGTTCAAGCAACAATAATAAGTTTTTTGACGAACTAAAAACCCATGCATGTGAATAGCGATCTACACTACTTAATTTATCTATGATTGTGTGAGTCATGACTAGTCTAAAAAGTGTAACAGAACACGAACTGCCCTGTTTGGATATAGACAATTTGGATATACGCACACAAGTAACGTGAAAAAAAATAGTAGAACAAAGTATTTATATTTAAAGATAACTAAAAATTTTGTAGCAAGGGTTTTTGTTTTATATACTAAGCTACTTTTATAATAGAGTTTGTGAACTCTTGAACGCACATTTCTTAGAATAATTAAAGGCTACATCTACTTTTTTTACATGCATACATATAATCACGACTATAATCCTCTAAGGGTTAGACAGAGACTAGGCAAAAGCAACGCAAAAGTAGTCCACTGCCATAGTCCGCGCTTCACCAAGCAGTGACTGCACTCAGCGTGACAGGTTAAGCGCTTAAGCTATTGGATGGGTGTGCAGTTCTAAGTCCTTTAGTCGCCTTTTACGACACCCAGGGGAAGAAAGAGGTTGGTAGTATTATTTTAATGAGCCGCTACCACACGACTCCTTTTCTACTACTACGGCTACTTTTAATATTGAATGTGAAACACTTTTTTAAAAGAGTTAACATGTTACGAGTATAAATTAAATTTGTAATAAATTATATGCATTGTTTTGAAGATTGTCAATAAAAGTGACATTTTAATAAAATGAACTTTAACAGATAGTGTGACAAGACCATTGTACATTTTTCTGAACTTCTAGCTTTTTTAAATATTTGTAATAGGAATCACTATTATTATTATGTTTAAATAATTATTCTAATAATGAGTTATGATTATTTCACTTTTGTAATCTAATAACGAGTTTAAAATAAATTGTTGCACTTGTTTGATTGCAGCTATTAACAAAATTAGTAAAAATAAAATTAAAAAAGAACCATTGAATGTAACAGAGTAACGAGTAACGAATTTACTTGTTATGTCCGCCATATGTATGATGTGTACGTGAAAACTTAAATAAATTAATTAAAAAAAATTGATTCTAGTTTATGAAATCACATATTTTTATCATGTTTTTGTTATATCACACTTGTCTAAGATATAAATTTTCAAGAATATTAAGGAAATCTAAACGAACTAACACTTACCTGTAACAAGAAATTAAAATTTAAAACAATGTATCCAAAAACCAAAAAAAAAACTTGTACTTTTTGGTCAAAGCACACTTGACCATTGGACACAAGTGGCAAGCGTCTCTTTATATATTACTAGGACCCACACACAGCAGGATGTCATATATACAGGATTACACGCACACAAACTAAATCCTAGATTTCTGCTTTTGCTCAAATATCATGTTGGAAATATAGATTATTATTTCGCTATATATACAAAGAAAGTGCAGACAGACAGAGATTGAATATTGGTCTATTAGTATGTCGATTGTTTATTTTGTTGTTAAGTTGTTGTTTTGTTTATATTTTTCATTTATTCGTTTGTAAAAGTATTCAATAGTAATTTCAATTAGAAGATTTCGAATAATAAGTACCTACTAGTAGTTTAAATGTAAAAATGTAAGCTTATTACTGGTAATAATATATCTGTTATATTTTTTTTTCTATTTATTTGGATCAACAAACAAGTTCACATGAGTAGGTATTTGTGAAATCAGCACCGTCGACCACAGATTTAATATTTTACTTTAGTTAGCACATAATTGAGAGTAACAGTAAGTAAGTAGTGATCAATCATGTATCATCAAAAGTGTTGATCTCTTGTATTTGTAATTGGTTTACAATTTGCAATTTTACAATTGTTTTCGAAATGAATTATGGTTATATCTAAAAATATGTACATTCGAGAATACTTCATTATAAGTGTCAGCAAGGCGTTGCAGAGGTGAGCGTTTACCAGAATTAGTACGACATGTTTTTGTTGCAAATGTCTTAGCGTTACGGCAAGCTCGTATGCGTGGCCTCGCCGGCACCTGATACCGGATTCTTGTAACAATATCAGAACAATTGTACCTGTCATGGCAAATAGCATATAATAAGATCATACTCAGTTGCATCCTTCTAGATTTCAGGGTAAATAATTTATAATTTTTTAAAAGTTTATGGTAAGGTAATTTGCTATGGAAACATTTATAATGTACGCAACGTAAAAATTTCTTTGGGACTCTTTCAAGTCTATCAATATATTTTTTATACGTGAAAAATGATTTAGATTAATGAAAAATGTTAAAAGTTAATAGTTTACAAACATTTATTTTTGCTTAATACTAAAAAAATAAAATGACGCATGACTAAAGGGGTGTGTAATGTATAATATAACAACTTATTGTATAATTATCGTAACATATACAATCACATGATATAATTTTGTTTAATATAACACTTTAATAATACAATGATGGAATTAAATAATTTTAAAAAACATAATTTATAACGTATAACAAACGTTTGAGCTAAACTCATATAATATAACAGCCGTTTAATATAACATTAATATAATCTAATAGTTAAAAGATATAAAATTATCTAGTATAAGAACATTTAGTATACCATTCATTTTCGATAACACTGTTTTTTAATAATACTTAAAATATATAATGAGTATGTAGTATAAAAACCAATTTATATAATATCATTTCTTATACAAACAATACCCATAAAAATAAGTATATTTAAAATGTAAAGCGATATGTCATCACTTACGCATGCAAGGAAGCATGCAAGCAAGCAAGCATACAAGCAAGCATGCAAGCAAGCAAGCATGCAAGCAAGCATGCAAGCAAGCAAGCAAGCAAACATGCAAGCAAGCATGCAAACAAGCATGCTAGCAAGCTTGCATTTGAACAAGCAGCATGCATATTGCACACATAGGTTTTATCACGGCTCCGGCGCTGCGGGGCTCTGGCGGTCCCACGCGCGCTTATCGTCGCAGATGGTTTTCGCTCAACACCGCAGCTTCGGCTCAGCCTCAGCCGCGGCGGCGAGCTTTCAAACCACCTGCTCCTCAGCTCGCGGGCCGCCTCGCCTCTCCGCGCCTACGCGGGTTTGAATTACACTCTAGGGGTAGGAAAAAATATTAGGTCCTTACCTATGAAATTGGTGTTTTGTATGGAGATTTTGGGGAATTCTGCATTTTCCATACTAAAATTTTTTCAGTTTTCTTCACAACGACAAATCCAAAGATCATAATATTTGGCATCTATCATTAGACAAGTTTTAGTAATATGGGTAATATCACACTTCATAAAAATTATTTATCGTTTTTAAGTGAATATAGTGTAAAAACTATTTGGTTTGCCAATAGCAACACCCTGGCTAGTTTTGTGATCGACGTATATTTGTATTTAGATTGTTTATATTTTGATACAAATATCTACCTTCACTTCATCCCTGTCATCCTAATAAACACCACTCTCTGCACTCCAAAACCCTGTTTTATTAGTGGTTATGGGCCCAGGGTACGCGCAGAGCAGTGCAAAAAGTTGTTTAGAGTATTAGAGACAAAAGTGTTTAGGAAAATAATCCCTATCGGTAATTTTACCGAACTCGACACGTAAGTCTTTATCTTTGACTATGTCTTCATCTTCGGGCAGCAGCGTCAGCTTTACAAAGCTAAATGGACGCAACTTTGGGACGTGGGCTTTTTGCTGTGGAGTGTTGGCTGACCGACCTCGACCTCTGGGACGTGGTCAAAGAAGAAGCCAATCTCGCAGACGCCGTCGTAAAGCGGAAGGATGCACAAGCCCGTGCGAAAATTTGCCTCGCATGCGAGGAGTCCCTCTACCCCGTTGTCAGGTCAGCATTAACAGCCTATGACACCTTCAACAATCTTAAAAAGGCGTATGCTGACAGCGGCCTGACAAGAAGGCTAGCTCTCACCAAACAACTTCTCACAGCTACATTTCAAGGGAACATTAAGGAGTATGTCAATAAAATGCTCGCTACGCAGCAAGAGCTGCATGGCATTGATGCTACAGTGGAAGACGAGTTTCTCGCCATTGTTATGCTGGCAGGACTTCCGAAGAAGTACGAGCCACTCGTCATGTCGCTGGAGCACTCAAACACAAAGCTGAGTTCGGAAAATGTGGTTGTAGCGCTGATGAAAGAGGACGTTCGCGACGCTGCAACAACTAGTACCTCAAGTGAACCTGTGAATTCTGTGTTACGTGTAAATAATGCCAAAAAGCTTTATTGTAAATACTGCAAAAGAAATGGTCATATTGTCGCGGATTGTAGGAATGTTGTAAAGAAGAATGTCAGTAAAAGTGTTTCAGTTCCGGCAAAACACACAAATTATACGTCAGAATTTACATTTTCATCTTCTTTCATTAATAAATCCTCTCCTACAGGTTCCCAAGACTGGATCATTGATTCAGGTGCTAGCTCACACATGAGTAATAGAAAGGATTGGTTTGTGTCGATGTCTCGGCATATCACACCTATTAACGTTGCCAATTCAGAGCAAGTTCTAAGTCAAGGTATAGGTACTGTACATATCCCTATTTCCGATAATGTAAATAGTATTAGTAGTGTTTTATATGTTCCTGATCTAGCTGTAAATTTAATTTCTGTAAATAAATTAGTTGATAAGGGTTTTGATATTTTGTTTACATCAGATGGCGCAAAAATTTGTCAACGTGGCAGTTGTCATGTCACAGATCGTGTCATAGCCACAGGCTCTAGACATAAAGGTATGTTTAGACTTGATGTTGATTCATCGCATGCCTTTGCCTCAAATTTAGCAAAGGAGTCCCCTTTATTGTGGCATAGACGTCTAGCACATCTGAATGCTCAAAGCATGCACATTTTAAAAAATAAAAATGTTGTCGTAAATTTTAGCGGTAACATAAATAAAAGTATGTGTTCCATGCTTACAAGGTAAGCTCGCTAAGAAAAATTTTCAAAATTCTACCAGCCGATCGAGCAAAGTCCTGCAGCTCATTCATTCCGACTTGTGCGGACCAATGAGTAAGCACTCATGGGGCGGAGCTCTATATTTGCTTACCTTTACAGACGACTTTAGTCGCAAAACTTTTGAAATCAAAATCTGAAGTTTTCTGTCAATTTGTAGAATTTAAACATTTAGTAGAAAATCAGACTGGTGAACGGATCAAAGTGCTACGTACGGATAATGGCACGGAATACATTAATAAAGACTTTTCTGTATTTTTAAAGGAAAATGGTATCGTGCATCAGACCACGGTACCATATACTCCTCAACAGAACGGTGTGTCCGAGCGTGCTAACCGTACCATTATGGAAAAGGCCAGATCCATGCTCCAGGACTCACAGCTATCGCATGCATACTGGGGAGAAGCTGTCAATACGGCGATTTACATTAAAAATAGAGTGCCTACACTTCCGTTAAAGAACCAGATACCAGATGAACTTTGGACTAGAAAGAAAGTGGATCTTTCTCACTTGAGAGGCTGCGAAGCTCATGTTCTCGTACCAAAAGAGAAACGAACGAAGCTTGAATCAAAGACTCAAAAGTGCATCTTCGTTGGGTACTCTATCGAATGTAAAGGTTATCGCCTTATTGATCCCCAGAACCCTCGAAAAATTATTAATGCGAGAGATGTTGTCTTTATTGAAGACAAGTCGCAAGCGGAGCCCGTAGTCGAGTCCAATACCATCCCCTCAGTTTTCTCCACCTTTTAAAATCTTGGTACCCATCGACAACGTCAATTCAGGACCTCAGCCCATACTTCAGTTGCAGCCTCACGAGTTACATAACATAATTGATAAAAACAAGAGAATATGCAGATATTGGACTGGTCTCCCAGTCACTAGTGTGAACGCTTTTAATATTGGGTCCTTACCTATGAAATTGGTGTTTTTTTTCTCTCTTAGTATTTTGTCTGTAACTATTAAGATTCAGAGTATTCCTAAAAATTAATTACCTCGTCTAAAAATATACTATATTTTTGAGCTCTTTTGATTTGTTCTGATAATTTGTTGTAAGTTTAATTGTGTTAAAATTGGACACGGAGACAACTCTTTTTAGGTGCCTCCCGAATACATCATTTTATTTGCATTCACTTAAAAACGATAAATAATTTTTATGAAGTGTGATATTACACATATAACTAAAGCTTGTCTAATGATAGATGCCAAATATTATTATCTTTGGATTTGTCATTGTGAAGAAAACTGAAAAAAATTTAGTATGGAAAATGCAGAATTCCCCAAAATCTCCATACAAAACACCAATTTCATAGGTAAGGACCAAATATTAATTGTATTTTCTATACAAACGTTTATGGATACGGTCAAAGTTCGATCTTGACAGAATTTGAGTTAAATCAGTTAAAATAAACATACAATTTTGTTCAAACTAAAGTTTATTTTTTATTAAACACACTTTACACAAATCAATGGAAATGGTCTGGTTTAAAATAACAGGTGGATGTTGATTTTTAACACCTCTGCCTACCCCTTCGGGGAGGGTGATGTTATGTGTGTATGATTTACATCCTCCTCCTCAGCCTATATACGTCCCAATGCTGGGCACAGGTCTTCCTCATGGAGAAACACATGAGGAGTATGGGCCGTAATACCACCACGCTGGCCCAAAGCGGGTTGGTGGGTAGAAACAGTCGCCGGGACCAACGGCTTAACGTGCCTTCCGAAGCAGAATGGAGCTCGAGATCACAAAGCTTTGGTCACCCATCCACGGCCTAACCATGGCGAAGGTAGCTTTGTTTTCAATCGATAGTACATTACTTCCTAAATTTTCAACTCATTCCCTATTCCTGGTAGCTAGGCTATTAGGTGGTACCTAAAATTGATTTTTAGGGGTGAGTTTTGGAACACCGTGAATCGGGCGGCACGGGAGTGCCCCCGCCAGGTCGAGCGCGAAGCAAACACTGCCGTACCATTCTTTACTGGAACCATTTCGCCACATTTTCAGGCCCTTATTAGAGAACCTCGGGATAAGACCAGAACGCAGAAATTTTCGTCATCCTGTAAACTATAATCACATACTTTAAATCCAAAATTTGAATTCTGTAGGTCTTTTAGTTCCGAAGCTAAGCGAAAGCAAAGTTTCGCATTTACGACACTCACGTGACACTCACTCACTCAATCATGATCATCAAAATAGAACTAGTACTTCCCATAATCTCAGAGAGCTGAAATTTGGTACAGAGTTAGGGTTTAATGGCCACATAAAGGGAAAACTATAAAAACTAGGATAATCGAAGATCTGGAGTACCTGGTGACCCTGATTAGAAAACACAAGAGCCCAACCAAACTATTAGAGATCGACATACCGCCTTTACAAAAATTATTCAACTTGGTGGGCCACTTCATCTGATATCGAAAATCGAAGGTCTGAAGTATCTGATGAAGAACCCTCAGCTGGTCTCAGCTGTATTAGAGATATGGTAATACCCTCTTCTACTATTGGTCCCTTGTTGGTCTGGGACACAAAAAGAAAATACCAACTGTTTTTCTTGCCTAGCATGTCTTGGGTACTGAGTCTGTGATTGTGTAGGCGATGAGCTAGCCACTTGTTACTACTCTTTCACGATTTTTCATCTGACCAAGTCCAATTTTTGTATGGCTAAATGTGGTCTCAAGGAACACAGTGCTCCTTGGACTCTGTCTAGCCCTTCGGGAAAGCAGGCGTGATTATATTTATGTATGCATGTATGTACTATTAATACATAAAAAAAATCAATCAAAAAAAAATATGCCCACGTTTCCCACCTAAAACCAACACATTCTGTAAAAAACTAGCCATGTCTCGATGGAGCTGCTTGTTTATCTCTAAAAAGTAATGAAATTTAGACAAAGTCGTGCCAAGTCTAAGGTTCCTTACTGCGATTTCTTTATTATTATAGTTAATATTGTGTGACTTGGCCGTTGAACATTCTTTATACGTAAGTGGCTTGCTCAAAAATACCGAAAGGGGGTTGCAGGGTCCGTTATACATAACTCATTGTTATTTTTTCCAAATATGTAAAACTATCGACATTAAAGCGCAACTCTATTAAAGGTTTAATTATTGGTTTAATAATTGGGGTGAGTTTTGAATCACCGTATATATACTCGTAGTAGTATATAAATATAAATATTGTGTTTGTGATGCACCCATAAATAAGTATGGAGAGTCTTTTGTTATAATTATTTCTCAACCACTTTTCATGTTACGAGGTGTTGCGATTTTTTATTCGTAGTTGTACAATTACATTATTATGTTATTTCTTGTACATTCTCAAATTTTATAGTTTTAACAGGTATATTATGTAGTTAAATATATATTTAAAAGCCCCCATTTGATATAAAAAATATAACAAAAATCGTCGTCTCTTGTCGGGGTCCGCTAAGTACCTTTGTGTGACCTTGTCGTTCCCCCGATGAGACAACGATTTATGGATTTTATTTTTTATTTTGAATTTTACAGACTGAAAGACACATACACACGCACATATTTCAAGTTTTTGCGTGGGGGGTTCAAAACTGCATTTAAAACCCTGCATCTGCCTGCTCTTGCGCCGATGAGATGACTTGGCTGCTACCTGCTACGGTTGACATATTTATTCGTAGCATTTACAATGAATTATGGTTAAGTTTTCTGACTGAACATTATCCATTACATTCATTATTATACAGGATTTTATGGTTTCTCGTTTTTACGAATACATGTCCTAAAAATTAAGCAATTTTATAATATATTTTTTCGTCAAGAAGCAAGAAATTATGTTTATTATCCTCTAATAAACGACAAAAAGAATGTACCAACTGCTTTTCTTGCCTAGCATGTCGTAAAAGGCGACTAAGGGCGTATTGGGTACTGGGTCTGTGATTGTGTAGGCGATGAGCGCTTTTTCTTCTGACCAAACCCAATTTTTGTATGGTTAAATGTGGTCTTAAGGAGCAAAGTGCTGCTTGGACTCTGCCTACCCCTTCGGGCATTACAGGCGTGATTGTATGTATGTATAAACGACAATGAAAAAACAGACTTGTGTGCAAATATGTTCCCCTCTCTTTAACTATTTACTGACTTCTCTGTGCTAATGTGTGTAGCCATTATGTTCTGTTATAATGAGTATTTAAGTGCCTGCTCGTTATTGGCAGTTCAAATGTTAAGTTATAGCGATAATAGGCTGTCCGTCAAATTTTGAATCTATCAAGTACTAATATGTTACCAGCTTAAAGTTCGACCTTCGAGTTCGAGATATAAATATTCTGTCGGTTTTTTAAAGTTTGTCTCCCTATGCGTATCAGACAGACAGAAGACTAGATTTAGGATGTACAAGATATATATGGGCGGCTTGGAGATATAATCAAAAAATTTAAGTTCATTTGCTGGTAAAAGTCAAATTTGTTCGTCTCGTACAACAAACGAGGACGCTATGGCCTCTTACCACTCGCGAAAACCTGACATGGCTGTCATTCATTCGCTTTCTCTTTTTCTCTCGGGTGGTTTAAACTTGAGGAGCTTTGTAGCGTAGTGGTTAGTACGCTTTGGCTTTCGATTGAAAACTAAGCCCTCCGTGTTTCGGAAGGCACATTAAGCCGTTTGTCCCGGTCGCTATTGCGACCGTTTCTACCCGCCAACCCCCATTGTTTCTCCATGAGAAAGGTCTGTGCCCAGCAGTGGGACGCATATAGGCTGAGGACGGTTTGAACTTGATTAGTATTTATCACTTCCACGTTTCATGTTGTTTTTGGCGAACGCGAAAAGATCCTTTAATTTATGCAGAAGACAGACAGACAGCCCGGCCAGAAATTTAGACTCAATGGATTATTATAGTCAGATAAAATACTTTGAACTGTTGTATCCGTTTTCAATTTAGTTCTATATTTTATATTCTACTACTTTACCATAATTCCTCTGGCATCTGGTTTTTCCTTATAGGATTGCAGATAATGGGATTATAAATTCATATTACAATGTTACTGTATTCTAGATTCTTTATTTATTATTTTTAAAATAACTTAAATTACTTTTACTACTTTTTTAAACACAGAGAGTTTGGTCCGTCTTCAGGAAATAGTCTCGTTTGATCTTGTTCCTGTCCAATACGGCGTAAGCAGAGGCCAACGAAGCCGCGGGAGGGTCACGAGCCCTTCCCAACACCCAAGCATAAGCTGAAACAAAATATTTTTTTAAGTAGCTGACACTCGCAATATGCTGCAAAAGAAGGCTCAAAGTCACCTTAAGAGCAGCAGAGAGGGGTAGAACTATCAAGGCCATCTTAGAAGGCCATCAACATAGCCCAAAGCATGTCCTAACCGGTAGGAAAAAGCTTACCAAAACTGCATTTTCTTCAATAATTCACATCTACTATCAACTAGCCCCATTTTAAGCAACTAATTTTGCTTGTGTTACGGACACTAGATGACGGATAAATATATTTAATAGATAAATACATATAAATATCCTGAATATATATACATATATATAAACATCCAAGACTGGTGAACAAATGCCTGAAAATTTATCACCCAAACATTTGCCCCCACCGGGGATCGAACCCAGAACCTCTCGAGATGGCGACGCCTTGAGACCGGCACACAGACCACTCGACCACGGAGGTCGTTAAATTTGTGAGTGACTTCATCAATAAAGACATTGGGGGGCAGTGTTGGGTATATTTATGAATTTGTGATTTTTGTAAGGGAAGGGTATCTTGCTGTGCTTCTTGTTCGTTACCAGAAGTATGCTTTCCGTCAGCTATGTGAACGGATGGCATCGTTTTCAGATAGAGCGAATTTTTTAGAAGAATCTTACCAATGTGGAATAAGCCGTAGTTTTTGCAGCTCCATACGGTTGCGTAGGAGGCGTAGTCAGTGTCCAGAACTATGTAAGGCGCGATGAAGTTGCCTGGCACATTCGGGAAATTCAGTTCGTATATTCCATCAGTGGCACTAGCTTTATTCGCTACACCGCTAAGAGAGCGTGCTGCTGCTGTGCTGTAAGTAAAGATTTTTTAACATATAGTCAGACGATCGGTAGATGAAAATGAAAAATTTATATTAAATCAAGAAGAATGTCTGTAAAGTTTTCATTTATACAATATCTTGTATTACAGGATTTTTTTCGCTAAACCATAGTTTTATATTTAAATTTGTTTCTGTCTTTTTACACCGTTTTAAATTTACAAATGTAAAACTTTTGTCTCATCGTACGAAGCATTGGTATTGTACAACTGGTTGCGTAACTAATAGGTACAGCCACGAGCATAAATGTGTTACTATTTGCTGTTGTGGCACTAGACAATAGTCAAAATGAGTAAGAACTAATATGGTACATATTTTATGTCCTTGATTATGCAGTGTACATGCTTCCTTAAGAACTATCAGACAATCAAAGAAACAATTATTTTGCGTGGATAACAATACATAATTTACTCATTTAAAGTGTTTTATCCATGTAAAAGATTTAATATGAATATTAATAGTATATTGATGAAATTTGTAAAAGTAAATTCGGTTTTCTTTTTTGTGAAAGGAGTTTATATATAGTACTTACTTAATGTCAATAGAACCGATTACAAGGGAGAATGCGCTATTGCCTATAGCTGTGTGCGTGTGTGATACACACTTGCCTCCCATTTCGTAGATGAAGAAGTACTTCTCAATTTCGAACCATGTACCCATATACTGAATAGATATACGCAAATATAATATATATTTGTTATTAAGAATAGTGTACCTTTTTATTTTATTTCCAATCCCAAAAGTTTAAAATAGATATCGTCCAGGCGTACAAACACTGCTCCCTTTTTTCTAATTATGTATAAAAATAAATAATTTAGTACAATATATGAAATTAATTTTGAAACATTGAAATCTGACGATTTCTCGGACATTTTGACGATAATTGGGACAAATCTGTCGGATACTGGGACAAATGGATGATATACAATATCAATATTTTTAATATTTTTTGTACCGCTGCAGTTATTAAAGGATTTGTATTTACAGAAAGAAATAATAAATTCTGTACATTTGAAAGTAATTGTTTCTTTCCTAACTCATATAATTTCTACGTGGCAAGACTACAAAGTCGATTTAGTTCAGAAGGTGCCGGCTATTGGTACATTTACTGTGTTGCTTCGAATTATCATCGCAAATTTTCCAATTTGTAAAGCGCGTTTTGAAGGCACACGTTTTGGAGTTTCCATTCACACTTTTGGTCTAGAATACTCTAGATTAAAACTATTGAGATAACTATAACTACGGATCAAATAATAAATAAATAATTAATATCCTTAGACAATCACACCTATTAACTAGCTCCATGGTAAACAACTAATGCTGCTTGTGTTACGGATACTAGATGACGGATAAATATATTTAATATATACATATAAATATTCAGCAAAAATAAAACTTATACAAACATCTAAGACTGATAAACAAATGCCTGTATTCATCACACAAACATCTGTCCCCACCGGGGATCGAACCCATAACCTCTCGAAATGACGACGACGCCTTAAGACCGGCATACAGAAATTAAAAAACTCACCCTTAGTGTTACATTACTAAAATATAAAATTACTACCTGACCTACAGTTGTCCTACTGAACCTGACCTACAGTACCTGCAGTCTCAATCAATATTAGTTTAAATGAGAAAAGGCCTAAACTAACGATGAGGAACTAAGTTGACAGCTAGCTACGAACACATAGTCGTTGAGTTTGATAGTGCCTTTTTACCAAAAACGTACCAGATTCACATTATATTTGTTTTAAAATATTTTCTTAACACAAAAAATGAGTTTTTATTTATTTTAACTTCCAAAGTATGGTGTAGTTAAAATAGTCGTGAAAACTAGAAAATAAAATAAAAAAGTAAAAATAAATAATTTTTATTTATATATTATTTATTTATTATATATTTTTAGATATATAATTACATATTCTTAAGTACACGCGACTCTACGTCTACTTCTCAGCATTTCTACAGCAGGTAGGCTGAAGATATAGGTTTATCTATTAGAAATAAGCCCTAATTAAGTTAATATAATATACTTAGTTAATTTAATATGTTGTATTTATATTCTCAATTTTTCTTTTGTGTAATAAATAGTTAAATAAATAATAATAAATATTTTACGAGGGTCTTATTGTTAATGAAAAAACATTATATTTGTTGCTTTTGGTGCGTGTGAAAATTAGATCATTTATACGTCATATACAACGTATTTGTGTGCCTACAAGATAATTAATTACTTAAAAAAAAATGTTTCATTTAAGTTTCAGTTACAACATGGACAGTGTTTGTGTGTTATTTAAATGATCTATCTTGTCTTGAAACTTTAATATATAAACTTTATTGTTTCTCTTATCCGAAGCTATTGTCCGACAAATCATCGAATCTGTCTAAATCCGCATATAACAGGCGAGACTTTTGCCATGCACCGGGCACAATGTGAAGCAAACCACAGTCACAAGCAACTAACTGTAGATACAGCTACTAACTGTAGTTACGGCTGTGGCGATCGAACCCGATCTCTTGACGAGCAGTGCCGTTTTTCGCAACTTGACTACCGCTGATAATGATGTTATTTACCCGGGCCTGGTTCCAGTTAGTCACGGCTGTGACAGTAGGGCAGGCTCCAGGAAGCAGGACCTGCGCAGAGCCCGTCCGCGCGGACAGCAGCAGGAAGCCGCCCAGGAATGTGGCGATGTCTCGGAGAACGGACATTTTGGATAGCTGTAAGAAAATTAAATAACAGTAAAAAAAATCTTCAGACAATCACACCTATCAACTAGCAATATTTTAAGCAATGCTGCTTGTGTAACCAGATGACGGATAAATATAGTTAATAGATAAATACATATAAATATTCTGAATATATATATACATATATATAAACATCCAAGACTGGAGAACAAATGCAGTAAAATTTATCACCCAAACATTTGCCCCGGGGATCGAACCCAGAACCTCTCGAGATGGCGACGCCTTGAAACCGACGTACAGACCACTCGACCACGGAGGTCGCCAAATTATACTAAAATAATTAGCCTTCTCTCCATAATCTGACAACGTACACTTATGTGTATTGTCAATATTAAGTATCTTTTTCCTATATGAATTAAGTTCCCACACTGAGCTGATAGTGTTGTTGATGTGTCATCGAACGCCCCTATGCGCGTTAAGCGTTTCGACGGCTCTGACTCACGTCATACAAACTTTTCGGAAATCAGGCACGACTCAGCGTGCCATACTCACGCGTATAAGTGCGTTGTTTCTCTGCATGTAGGCGTGAAACGCATCTACGGGCGTAGGTGCGTTTTCAGTGAGTTGTATAGTGCGTTTTTTCTATACAAAAGGAGATATTTAGAACACGCATCAACGCACGAATCGCCGTCGTGCGGCATAATGTGTAATTACTACATTGTCTCATAGATAAATTAAGTATATATATAAATCATATATATACTTAATACGATAGTATAGTAGCGCCACCTAACGTAATAAGTCGAACGAAGGGGTTCAAGCAACAATAATAAGTTTTTTGACTAAAAACCCATGTATGTGAATAGCGATCTATACTACTTAATTTATCTATGATTGTGTGAGTCATGACTACTCAAAAAAGTGTAACAGAACACGAACTGCCCTGATTGGATATAGACAATTTGGATATAGGCAAATAAGTAACGTGAAAAAAAAATAGTAAAAAGATAACTAAAAATTTTGTAGCAAGGATTTTTGTTTTATATACTAAGCTACTTTTATAATAGAGTTAGTGAACTCTTGAACGCACATATCTTAAAATAATTAAAGGCTTCTTCTACTTTTCTTACATACATACATATAATCACGACTATAATCCTCAAGGGTTAGACAGAGACTAGGCAAAAGCACCGCAAAAGTAGTCCACTGCCATAGTCCGCACTTCACCAAGCAGTGACTGCACTCAGCGTGACAGGTTAAGCGCTTAAGCTATTGGATGGTTGTGCAGTTCTAAGTCCTTTAGTAGCTTTTTACGATACCCAAGGAAAGAAAGAGGTTGGTAGTATTATTTTAATGAGCCGCTACCACACGACTCCTTTTCTACTACTACGGCTACTTTTGTTATTGAAATGTGAAACACTTTTTTAAAAGAGTTAACATGTTACGAAATTAAATTTGGAATAAATTATATGCATTGTTTTGAAGATAGTCAATAATAGTGACATTTTAATAAAATGAACATTAACAGATAGTGTGACAAGGCCATTGTACATTTTTCTTAACTTCTAGCTTTTTCTAATAATTGTAATAGGAATCACTATTATTATTATGTTTAAATAATTATTCTACTAATGAGTTATGATTATTTCACTTTTGCAATCTAATAACGAGTTTAAAATATATTGTTGCACTTGCTGGTAATCAAACTATTAACAAAATTAGTAAAAATAAAATTAAAAAAGAACCATTGAATGCAACAGAGTAACGATTTTACTTGTTATGTTCGCCATATATATGAATAGTACGTGAAAACTCAAATAAATTAATTTTAAAGAAATTGGTTCATTAAATCACATATTTTTATCGTGTTTTTCTTATCACACTTGTCTAACATATACATTTTCAAGGATATTAAGGAAACTAAACGAACTAACACTTACCTGTAACAAGAAATTAAAATTTAAAACAATGTATCCAAAAACAAAAAAATCTTGTTTTTTGGTCAAAGCACACTTGACCATTGGACACAAGTGGCAAGCGTCTCTTTATATATTACTAGGACCCACACACAGCAGGATGTCATATATACAGGATTACACGCACACAAACTAAATCCTAGATTTCTGCTTTTGCTCAAATATCATGTTGGAAATATAGATTATTATTTCGCTATATATACAAAGAAAGTGCAGACAGACAGAGATTGAATATTGGTCTATTAGTATGTCGATTGTTTATTTTGTTGTTAAGTTGTTGTTTTGTTTATATTTTTCATTTATTCGTTTGTAAAAGTATTCAATAGTAATTTCAATTAGAAGATTTCGAATAATAAGTACCTACTAGTAGTTTAAATGTAAAAATTTAAGCTTATTACTGGTAATAATATATCTGTTATATTTTTTTTTCTATTTATTTGGATCAACAAACAAGTTCACATGAGTAGGTATTTGTGAAATCAGCACCGTCGACCACAGATTTAATATTTTACTTTAGTTAGCACATAATTGAGAGTAACAGTAAGTAAGTAGTGATCAATCATGTATCATCAAAAGTGTTGATCTCTTGTATTTGTAATTGGTTTACAATTTGCAATTTTACAATTGTTTTCGAAATGAATTATGGTTATATCTAAAAATATGTACATTCGAGAATACTTCATTATAAGTGTCAGCAAGGCGTTGCAGAGGTGAGCGTTTACCAGAATTAGTACGACATGTTTTTGTTGCAAATGTCTTAGCGTTACGGCAAGCTCGTATGCGTGGCCTCGCCGGCACCTGATACCGGATTCTTGTAACAATATCAGAACAATTGTACCTGTCATGGCAAATATCATATAATAAGATCATACTCAGTTGCATCCTTCTAGATTTCAGGGTAAATAATTTTTTTTTTTTAAAAAAATATTTTAAATTTATAATTTTTTAAAAGTTTATGGTAAGGTAATTTGCTATGGAAACATTTATAATGTACGCAACGTAAAAATTTCTTTTGGACTCTTTCAAGTCTATCAATATATTTTTTATACGTGAAAAATGATTTAGATAAATGAAAAATGTTAAAAGTTGATAGTTTACAAACATTGATTTTTGCTTAATACTATAAAATAAAATGACGCATGACTTAAGGGGTGTGTAATGTATAATATAACAACTTATTGTATAATTATCGTAACATATACAATCACATGATATAATTTTGTTTAATAATAGGTTGGGGAAAAAGTTTCTTCGCATTTTTTAAGAAAATTCAAAACATTTTTTAATATAGTTTATTTACATTTAACTAAAGTATGTAGGTACCATTTTGCTCGATAACTTTTTGCCATCTTGTAGGTAGGGACATGATCCCATTGCTATAGAAATTTTGGGACTTCTGGTCAAAATACCGCGACAAGTGGTTTTGGCAGTCCTCTCGTGATGTTAACCTGACACTGCCTAAAGAATTCTGAAGAGACCGAAACAGGTGGAAATCTGAAGGTGCAAGGTCAAGACTATACGGCGGATGCATTAACACCTCCCAGCCAAACTCTCTTAATTTTTGCTGAGTGGCTAAGGATGTGTGAGGTCTAGCGTTATCATGATGAAAAACCACACCCCTTCTGTTGATTAATTCCGGCCGCTTTCTCTCAACGTCTTGCTTTAATCTCATCAGTTGTTCGCAGTAGAGTTCAGAATCGATGGTCCTGCCTGGTGGTAACAGCACATAATGAATAATGCCCTTCCAATCCCACCACACACACAGCATCCCCTTGTTGCGAGTTAACCCGGGTTTCGCCACAGTCTGTGAAGCCTGACCGGCCTTTGACCACGACCTTTTTCGCACGTTCTTGTCGTACGTGATCCACTTTTCATCACCAGTTATCAGCTTCTTCAAAAATGGTTCGGTTTCTTTACGTCGTAATAAAGAATCACAAATGAGTTCACGGTTCATTAGGTTTCTTTCAGTGAGCTCGTGAAGTACCCAAATGTCGAGCTTTTTTGTGTACACAGTTTTTTTCAAATGCGCCAAAACTGTTTTGTGGTCAATTCCCAGTTCTTCAGCTACGTCGTAACTACTGACATGCCGATCTTGCTCCACTTTTTCAAAAATGGCATCCATTTTATCTGTAATAGGGCGACCAGAGCGACGTGCATCTTTGACATCAAAATTTCCGGATTGAAAACGCTTAAACCAAATTTGTGCTACTCTCACAGACACTGCACTAGGTCCATAAACATCGCAAATTTTTTTCGCGGCTTGCGTTGCATTTTTACCTTTTTTGTAGTAAAATTTTAAAATGTGTCGAATTTCTTCATTAGATTCACTCATCTTGGCGGTACGAAAAACAAATGAAAATCACACATTTTCCTAATTTGAATTTGGAATTATGTTCTTTAAAATTTAAACTTTCAATGATACCAAAACCAGCCAGATACAAATAGTATAGCCAAAGAGATTTTATTACAAGTTTATACATACTATAATGCGAAAAGACTTTTTCCCCAACCTAATATAACAGCCGTTTAATATAACATTAATATAATCTAATAGTTAAAAGATATAAAATTATCTAGTCTAAGAACATTTAGTATACCAATCATTTTCGATAACACTGTTTTTGAATAATACTTAAAATATATAATGAGTATGTAGTATAAAAACCAATTCATATAATATCATTTCATATACGAACAATACCCATGAAAAGAAGTATATTTAAAATCTAAAAACTTTACAAAATTAAAATCTTGTAAACACCTGTGTACAGAATGTCAATTATTGCGAGCTCTAGCCTCTAAATTGAATTAAAAAAAAACAAAATAAATACATACATGTACCTACAACTTCACATCTTTTTATATAAATTTTATAAATTACATTTACATAATATATAAAAATCTTTTAATTGTTTTAACGAAGTTAATATCTTATTGAACACCTAACATAAATTGCCTTATTTTTATCTAATAATAACATAACATAATATGTTATGTAAAGCGATATGTCATCACTTACGCATGCAAGGAAGCATGCAAGCAAGCAAGCATACAAGCAAGCAAGCAAGCAAGCAAACATGCAAGCAAGCATGTAAACAAGCATGCTTGCAAGCTTGCATTAGAACATGCAGCATGCATATTGCACACATAGGTTTTGTCACGGCTCCGGCGCTGCGGGGCTCTGGCGGTCCCACGCGCGCTTATCGTCGCAGATGGTTTTCGCTCACCACCGCAGCTTCGGCTCAGCCTCAGCCGCGGCGGCGAGCTTTCAAACCACCTGCTCCTCAGCTCGCGGGCCGCCTCGCCTCTCCGTGCCTACGCGGGTTTGAATTACACTCTAGGGGTAGGGAAGACAAGACTACGTGGAGTCGGTTTTGTCACGTCAGTTTTGTAGGAAAAAATATTAGGTCCTTACCTATGAAATTGGTGTTTTGTATGGAGATTTTGGGGAATTCTGCATTTTCCATACTAAAATTTTTTCAGTTTTCTTCACAACGACAAATCCAAAGATAATAATATTTGGCATCTATCATTAGACAAGCTTTAGTAATATATGTAATATCACACTTCATAAAAATTATTTATCGTTTTTAAGTGAATATAGTGTAAAAACTATTTGGTTTGCCAATAGCAATACCCTGGCTAGTTTTGTGATCGACGTATATTTGTATTTAGATTGTTTATATTATTTTGATACAAATGTCTACCTTCACTTCATCCCTGTCATCCTAATAAACACCACTCTCTGCACTCCAAACTCCTCCAAACTCCAATTACTCGTATATATATTAGGTCCTTACATATGAAATTGGCGTTTTGTATGGAGATTTTGGGAAACTCTGCATTTTCAATACTAACATTTTTTCAGTTTTCTTCACATCGACAAATCCAGAGTTAATAATATTTGGCATGTATCATAAGACAAGTTTAAGCAATATATGTAATATCACATTTTATAAAAAAAAATTATCGTTTTTATGTGAATGTAAATCAAATGATGTATTCGGGAGGCACTTAAAAAGAGTTGTCTTCGTGTCCAATTTCAACATTATTAAAATTACAACAAATTATCAAAACAAATCAAAAGAGCTCAAAAATATGGTCTATTTTTAGAGGAGGTAAATATTTTTTAAGAATACTCTGAAACTTAAAGTTACAGACAAAATACTAAGAGAGAAGAAAAACACCAATTTCATAGGTAAGGACCCAATATTACCGTATGAGTATATAAATAGTGTGTTTGTGATGCACCCATAAATAAGTATGGAGAGTCTTTTTTTATAATTATTTCTCAACCATTTTCATGTGACGAGGTGCTACGATTTTTTATTCGTAGTTGTACAATTACATAATTATGTTATTTCTTGTACATTCTCAAATTTTATAGTTTTAACAAGTATATTATGTAGTTAAATATATATTTAAAAGCCCCCATTTGATATAAAAAATATAACAAAAATAGTCGTCTCTCGTCGGGGTCCGCTAAGTACCTTTGTGTGACCTTGTCGTTCCCCCGATGAGACAACGATTTATGGATTTTATTTTTTAATTTGAATTTTACAGACTGAAAGACATATACACACGCACTTCTTTCAAGTTTTTGCGTGGGGGGTTCAAAACTGACATTTAAAACCCTGCATCTGCCTGCTCTTGCGCCGATGAGATGACATGGCTGCTACCTGCTACGGTTGACATATTTATTCGTAGCATTTACAATGAATTATGGTTAAGTTTTCTGACTGAACATTATCCATTACATTCATTATTATACAGGATTTTATGGTTTCTCGTTTTTACGAATACATGTCCTAAAAATTAAGCAATTTTATAATATATTTTTTCGTCAAGAAGCAAGAAATTATGTTTATTATCCTCTAATAAACGACAAAAAGAATGTACCAACTGCTTTTCTTGCCTAGCATGTCGTAAAAGGCGACTAAGGGCGTATTGGGTACTGGGTCTGTGATTGTGTAGGCGATGAGCGCTTTTTCTTCTGACCAAACCCAATTTTTGTATGGTTAAATGTGGTCTTAAGGAGCAAAGTGCTGCTTGGACTCTGCCTACCCCTTCGGGCATTACAGGCGTGATTGTATGTATGTATAAACGACAATGAAAAAACAGACTTGTGTGCAAATATGTTCCCCTCTCTTTAACTATTTACTGACTTCTCTGTGCTAATGTGTGTAGCCATTATGTTCTGTTATAATGAGTATTTGAGTGCCTGCTCGTTATTGGTAGTTCAAATGTTAAGTTATAGCGATAATGGGCTGTCCGTAAAATTTTGAATCTATCAAGTACTAATATGTTTCCAGCTTAAAGTTCGACCTTCGAGTTCGAGATATAAATGTTCTGTCGGTTTTTTAAAGTTTGTCTCCCTATGCGTATCAGACAGACAGAAGACCATAGATTTAGGATGAACAAGATATATATAGGCGGCTTGGAGACATGATCAAAAAATTTAAGTTCATTTGCTGGTAAAAGTCAAATTTGTTCGTCTCGTACAACAAACGAGGACGCTATGGCCTCTTACTACTCGCGAAAACCTGACATGGCTGTCAGTCATTTGCTTTCTCTTTTTCTCTCGGGCGGTTTGAACTTGAGGAGCTTTGTAGCGTAGAGGTTAGTACGCTTAGGCTTTCGATTGAAAACTAAGCCCTCCGTGTTTCGGAAGGCACATTAAGCCGTTTGTCCCGGTCGCTATTGCGACCGTTTCTACCCGCCAACCCCCATTGTTTCTCCATGAGAAAGGTCTGTGCCCAGCAGTGGGACGCATATAGGCTGAGGACGGTTTGAACTTGATTAGTATTTATCACTTCCACGTTTCATGTTGTTTTTGGCGAACGCGAAAAGATCCTTTAATTTATGCAGAAGACAGACAGACAGCCCGGCCAGAAATTTAGACTCAGATAAAATACTTTGAACTGTTGTATCCGTTTTCAATTTAGTTCTATATTTCATATTCTACTACTTTACCATAATTCCTCTGGCATCTGGTTTTTCCTAATAGGATTGCAGATAATGGGATTATAAATTCATATTACAATGTTACTGTATTCTAGATTCTTTATTTATTATTTTTAAAATAACTTAAATTACTTTTACTACTTTTTTAAACACAGAGAGTTTGGTCCGTCTTCAGGAAATAGTCTCGTTTGATCTTGTTCCTGTCCAATACGGCGTAAGCAGAGGCCAACGAAGCCGCGGGAGGGTTACGAGCCCTTCCCAACACCCAAGCATAAGCTGAAACAAAATATTTTTTTAAGTAGCTGACACTCGCAATATGCTGCAAAAGAAGGCTCAAAGTCACCTTAAGAGCAGCAGAGAGGGGTAGAACTATCAAGGCCATCTTAGAAGGCCATCAACATAGCCCAAGGCATGTCCTAACCGGTAGGAAAAAGCTTACCAAAACTGCATTTTCTTTAATAATTCACATCTACTATCAACTAGCCCCATTTTAAGCAACTAATGCTGCTTGTGTCACGGACACTAGATGACGGATAAATATATTTAATAGATAAATACATATAAATATCCTGAATATATATATATATATATATATATATATATATATATATAAACATCCAAGACTGGAGAACAAATGCCTGAAAATTTATCACCCAAACCGGGGATCGAACCCAGAACCTCTCGAGATGGCGACGCCTTGAGACCGGCACACAGACCGAGTGGTCTGTGTGCCGGAGGTGACCACGGAGGTCGTCAAATTTGTGAGTGACTTCATCAATAAAGACATTGGGGGGCAGTGTTGGGTATATTTATGAATTTGTGATTTTTGTAAAGGAAGAGTATCTTGCTGTGCTTCTTGTTCGTTACCAGAAGTATGCTTTCCGTCAGCTATGTGAACGGATGGCGTCGTTTTCAGGAAGAGCGAATTTTTTAGAAGAATCTTACCAATGTGGAATAAGCCGTAGTTTTTGCAGCTCCATACGGTTGCGTAGGAGTTGTAGTCAGTGCCCAGAACTATGTAAGGCGCGATGAAGTTGCCTGGCACATTCGGGAAATTCAGTTCGTATATTCCATCAGTGGCACTAGCTTTATTCGCTACACCGCTAAGAGAGCGTGCTGCTGCTGTGCTGTAAGTAAAGATTTTTTAACATATAGTCAGACGATCGGTACATGAAAAATTAAAAATTTATATTAAATCAAGAAGAATGTCTGTAAAGTTTTCATTTATACAATATCTTGTAATACAGGATTTTTTTCGCTAATCCATAGTTTTATATTTAAATTTGTTTCTGTCTTTTTACATGTTTTTAAATTTACAAATGTAAAACTTTTGTCTCATCGTACGAAGCATTGGTATTGTACAACTGGTTGCGTAACTAATAGGTACAGCCACGAGCATAAATGTGTTACTATTTGCTGTTGTGGCACTAGACAATAGTCAAAATGAGTAAGAACTAATATGGTACATATTTTATGTCCTTGATTATGCAGTGTACATGCTTCCTTAAGAACTATCAGACAATCAAACAAACAATCATTTTGCGTGGATAACAATACATAATTTACTCATTTAAAGTGTTTTATCCATGCAAAAGATTTAATATGAATCTGAACAGCCACAATTGTTTTTAGTCAAAATTTGTTAAAGTAAATTCGGTTGTCTTTTTTGTGAAAGGAGTTTATAGTACTTACTTAATGTCAACAGAACCGATTACAAGGGAGAATGCGCTATTGCCTATAGCTGTGTGCGTGTGTGATATACACTTGCCTCCCATTTCGTAGATGAAGAAGTACTTCTCAATTTCGAACCATGTACCCATATACTGAAAAGATATACGCAAATATAATATATATTTGTTATTAAGAATAGTGTACCTTTTTATTTTATTTCCAATCCCAAAAGTTTAAAAAAGATATCGTCCAGGCGTACAAACACTGCTCCCTTTTTTCTAATTATGTATAAAAATAAATAATTTAGTACAATATATGAAATTAATTTTGAAACATTGAAATCTGACGATTTCTCGGACATTTTGACGATAATTGGGACAAATCTGTCGGATACTGGGACAAATGGATGATATACAATATCAATATTTTTAATATTTTTTGTACCGCTGTAGTTATTAAAGTATTTGTATTTACAGAAAGAAATAATAAATTCTGTACATTTGAAAGTAATTGTTTCTTTCCTAACTCATATAATTTCTACGTGGCAAGACTACAAAGTCGATTTAGTTCAGAAGGTGCCGGCTATTGGTACATTTACTGTGTTGCTTCGAATTATCATCGCAAATTTTCCAATTTGTAAAGCGCGTTTTGAAGGCACACGTTTTGGAGTTTCCATTCACACTTTTGGTCTAGAATACTCTAAATTAAAACTATTGAGATAACTATAACTACGGATCAAATAATAAATAAATAATTAATATCCTTAGACAATCACACCTATTAACTAGCTCCATGGTAAACAACTAATGCTGCTTGTGTTACGGATACTAGATGACGGATAAATATATTTAATATATACATATAAATATTCAGCAAAAATAAAACTTATACAAACATATAAGACTGATAAACAAATGCCTGTATTCATCACACAAACATCTGTCCCCACCGGGGATCGAACCCATAACCTCTCGAAATGACGACGACGCCTTAAGACCGGCATACAGAAATTAAAAAACTCACCCTTAGTGTTACATTACTAAAATATAAAATTACTACCTGACCTACAGTTGTCCTACAGAACCTGACCTACAGTACCTGCAGTCTCAATCAATATTAGTTTAAATGAGAAAAGGCCTAAACTAACGATGAGGAACTAAGTTGACAGCTAGCTACGAACACATAGTCGTTGATTTTGCCTTTTTACCAAAAACGTACCAGATTCACATTATATTTGTTTTAAAATATTTTCTTAACACAAAAAATGAGTTTTTATTTATTTTAACTTCCAAAGCATGGTGTAGTTAAAATAGTCGTGAAAACTAGAAAATAAAATAAAAAAGTAAAAATAAATAATTTTCATTTATATATTATTTATTTATTATATATTTTTAGATATATAATTACATATTCTTAAGTACACGCGACTCTACGTCTACTTCTCAGCATTTCTACAGCAGGTAGGCTGAAGATATAGGTTTATCTATTAGAAATAAGCCCTAATTAAGTTAATATAATATACTTAGTTAATTTAATATGTTGTATTTATATTCTCAATTTTTCTTTTGTGTAATAAATAGTTAAATAAATAATAATAAATATTTTACGAGGGTCTTATTGTTAATGAAAAAACATTATATTTGTTGCTTTTGGTGCGTGTGAAAATTAGATCATTTATACGTCATATACAACGTATTTGTGTACAACAAGATAATTAATTACTTAAAAAAAATGTTTTATTTAAGTTTCAGTTACAACATGGACAGTGTTTGTGTGTTATTTAAATGATCTATCTTGTCTTGAAACTTTAATATATAAACTTTATTGTTTCTCTTATCCGAAGCTATTGTCCGACAAATCATTGAATCTGTCTAAATCCGCATATAACAGGCGAGACTTTTGCCATGCACCGGGCACAATGTGAAGCAAACCACAGTCACAAGCAACTAACTGTAGATACAGCTACTAACTGTAGTTACGGCTGTGGCGATCGAACCCGATCTCTTGACGAGCAGTGCCGTTTTTCGCAACTTGACTACCGCTGATAATGATGTTATTTACCCGGGCCTGGTTCCAGTTAGTCACGGCTGTGACAGTAGGGCAGGCTCCAGGAAGCAGGACCTGCGCAGAGCCCGTCCGCGCGGACAGCAGCAGGAAGCCGCCAAGGAATGTGGCGATGTCTCGGAGAACGGACATTTTGGATAGCTGTAAGAAAATTAAATAACAATAAAAAAAATCTTCAGACAATCACACCTATCAACTAGCAATATTTTAAGCAATGCTGCTTGTGTAACCAGATGACGGATAAATATAGTTAATAGATAAATACATATAAATATTCTGAATATATATATACATATATATAAACATCCAAGACTGGAGAATAAATGCAGTAAAATTTATCACCCAAACATTTGCCCCGGGGATCGAACCCAGAACCTCTCGAGATGGCGACGCCTTGAAACCGACGTACAGACCACTCGACCACGGAGGTCGCCAAATTATACTAAAATAATTAGCCTTCTCTCCATAATCTGACAACGTACACTTATGTGTATTGTCAATATTAAGTATCTTTTTCCTATATGAATTAAGTTCCCACACTGAGCTGATAGTGTTGTTGATGTGTCATCGAACGCCCCTATGCGCGTTAAGCGTTTCGACGGCTCTGACTCACGTCATACAAACTTTTCGGAAATCAGGCACGACTCAGCGTGCCATACTCACGCGTATAAGTGCGTTGTTTCACGCCTAGCACGAGGATATTTGTGGCCGTCATCGTTCACTAACTGACGCCCAGTGCGCAATGCATGGTAAGGACTCGATTTTAGTCCGAAACAAACACGATTAAATTGGTAAAGTTCAAGTGGCTCTTGAGGACTAAACCTATAAAATATTTTTTGATAGCGACGGTCGTTGTCACGTTCGACTATCTGCAAAAACATTTGTTTACAGTCGGCGCTCATCCCGACTGCAAACAAGCGAAATTTTAAAATTATTTGAAAAAGGTCATCCTGTAGGTTAGGACCACCGTGAAGAATATCATTCAAAGATATGTTCGAAGCGGTCTTACAACTCGCGTCTTGGACCGGCCGCAATGGCTTACCCCTTAGGTGCGTTTTCAGTGAGTTGTATAGTGCGTTTTTTCTATACAAAAGGAGATATTTAGAACACGCATCAACGCACGAATCGCCGTCGTGCGGCTTAATGTGTAATTACTACATTGTCTCATAGATAAATTAAGTATATATTTAAATCATATATATACTTAATACGATAGTATAGTAGCGCCACCTAACGTAATAAGTCGAACGAAGGGGTTCAAGCAACAATAATATATAGAAGCCAATCTCGCAGACGCCGTCGTAAAGCGGAAGGATGCACAAGCCCGTGCGAAAATTTGCCTCGCATGCGAGGAGTCCCTCTACCCCGTTGTCAGGTCAGCATTAACAGCCTATGACACCTTCAACAATCTTAAAAAGGCGTATGCTGACAGCGGCCTGACAAGAAGGCTAGCTCTCACCAAACAACTTCTCACAGCTACATTTCAAGGGAACATTAAGGAGTATGTCAATAAAATGCTCGCTACGCAGCAAGAGCTGCATGGCATTGATGCTACAGTGGAAGACGAGTTTCTCGCCATTGTTATGCTGGCAGGACTTCCGAAGAAGTACGAGCCACTCGTCATGTCGCTGGAGCACTCAAACACAAAGCTGAGTTCGGAAAATGTGGTTGTAGCGCTGATGAAAGAGGACGTTCGCGACGCTGCAACAACTAGTACTTCAAGTGAACCTGTGAATTCTGTGTTACGTGTAAATAATGCCAAAAAGCTTTATTGTAAATACTGCAAAAGAAATGGTCATATTGTCGCGGATTGTAGGAAAGTTGTAAAGAAGAATGTCAGTAAAAGTGTTTCAGTTCCGGCAAAACACACAAATTATACGTCAGAATTTACATTTTCATCTTCTTTCATTAATAAATCCTCTCCTACAGGTTCCCAAGACTGGATCATTGATTCAGGTGCTAGCTCACACATGAGTAATAGAAAGGATTGGTTTGTGGCGATGTCTCGGCATATCACACCTATTAACGTTGCCAATTCAGAGCAAGTTCTAAGTCAAGGTATAGGTACTGTACATATCCCTATTTCCGATAATGTAAATAATATTAGTAGTGTTTTATATGTTCCCGGTCTAGCTGTAAATTTAATTTCTGTA
Source organism: Parapoynx stratiotata (assembly GCA_910589355.1). Lineage (NCBI taxonomy): Eukaryota > Metazoa > Arthropoda > Insecta > Lepidoptera > Crambidae > Parapoynx > Parapoynx stratiotata. Next base: position 3,842,960 of record OU342458.1, read on the forward strand.
AATAAATAAGTTGATAAGGGTTTTGATATTTTGTTTACATCAGATGGCGCAAAAATTTGTCAACGTGGCAGTTGTCATGTCACAGATCGTGTCATAGCCACAGGCTCTAGACATAAAGGTATGTTTAGACTTGATGTTGATTCATCGCATGCCTTTGCCTCAAATTTAGCAAAGGAGTCCTCTTTATTGTGGCATAGACGTCTAGCACATCTGAATGCTCAAAGCATGCACATTTTAAAAATAAAAACGTTGGCGTAAATTTTAGCGGTAACATAAATAAAAAATGTGTTCCATGCTTACAAGGTAAGCTTGCTAAGAAAAATTTTCAAAATTCTACCAGCCGATCGAGCAAAGTCTAGCAGCTCATTCATTCCGACTTGTGCGGACCAATGAGTAAGCACTCATGGGGCGGAGCCCTATATTTGCTAACCTTTACAGACGACTTTAGTCGCAAAACTTTTGAAATCAAAATCTGAAGTTTTCTGTCAATTTGTAGAATTTAAACATTTAGTAGAAAATCAGACTGGTGAACGGATCAAAGTGCTACGTACGGATAATGGCACGGAATACATTAATAAAGACTTTTCTGTATTTTTAAAGGAAAATGGTATCGTGCATCAGACCACGGTACCATATACTCCTCAACAGAACGGTGTGTCCGAGCGTGCTAACCGTACCATTATGGAAAAGGCCAGATCCATGCTCCAGGACTCACAGCTATCGCATGCATACTGGGGAGAAGCTGTCAATACGGCGATTTACATTAAAAATAGAGTGCCTACACTTCCGTTAAAGAACCAGATACCAGATGAACTTTGGACTAGAAAGAAAGTGGATCTTTCTAACTTGAGAGGCTGCGAAGCTCATGTTCTCGTATCAAAAGAGAAACGAACGATGCTTGAATCAAAGACTCAAAAGTGCATCTTCGTTGGGTACTCTATCGAATGTAAAGGTTATCGCCTTATTGATCCCCAGAACCCTCGAAAAATTATTAATGCGAGAGATGTTGTCTTTATTGAAGACAAGTCGCAAGCGGAGCCCGTAGTCGAGTCCAATACCATCCCCTCAGTTTTCTCCACCTTTTAAAATCTTGGTACCCATCGACAACGTCAATTCAGGACCTCAGCCCGTACTTCAGTTGCAGCCTCACGAGTGACATAACATAATTGATAAAAACAAGAGAATATGCAGATATTGGACTGGTCTCCCAGTCACTAGTGTGAACGCTTTTAATATTGGGTCCTTACCTATGAAATTGGTGTTTTTTTTCTCTCTTAGTATTTTGTCTGTAACTATTAAGATTCAGAGTATTCCTAAAAAATAATTACCTCGTCTAAAAATAGACTATATTTTTGAGCTCTTTTGATTTGTTCTGATAATTTGTTGTAAGTTTAATTGTGTTAAAATTGGACACGGAGACAACTCTTTTTAGGTGCCTCCCGAATACATCATTTTATTTGCATTCACTTAAAAACGATAAATAATTTTTATGAAGTGTGATATTTCACATATTACTAAAGCTTGTCTAATGATAGATGCCAAATATTATTATCTTTGGATTTGTCGTTGTGAAGAATACTGAAAAAAAATTTGTATGGAAAATGCAGAATTCCCCAAAATCTCCAAACAAAACACCAATTTCATAGGTAAGGACCTAATATTAATTGTATTTCCTATACAAATGGATACGGTCTTGACAGAATTTGAGTTAAATCAGTTAAAATAAACATAAAATGTTGTTCAAACTAAAGTTTATTTTTTATTAAACACACTTTACACAAATCAATGGAAATGGTCTGGTTTAAAATAACAGGTGGATGTTGATTTTTAACAACTCTGCCTACCCCTTCGGGGATGGTGATGTTATGTGTGTATGATTTACTCTGATAAGACCAGAACGCAGAAATTTTCGTCATCCTGTAAACTATAATCACATTCTTTAAATCCAAAATTTGAATTCTGTAGGTCTTTTAGTTCCGAAGCTAAGCGAAAGCAAAGTTTCGCATTTACGACACTCACGTGACACTCACTCACTCAATCATGATCATCAAAATAGAACTAGTACTTCCCATAATCTCAGAGAGCTGAAATTTGGTACAGAGTTAGGGTTTAATGGCCTTATAAAGGGAAAACTATAAAAACTAGGATAATCGATGATCTGGAGTACCTGTTGACCCTGATTAGAAAACACAAGAGCCCAACCAAACTATTAGAGATCGACATACCGCCTTTACAAAAATTATTCAACTTGGTGGGCCACTTCATCTGATATCGAAAATCGAAGGTCTGAAGTATCTGATGAAGAACCCTCAGCTGGTCTCAGCTTTATTAGAGATATGGTAATACCCTCTTCTACTATTGGTCCCTTGTTGGTCTGGGACACAAAAAGAAAATACCAACTGTTTTTCTTGCCTAGCATGTCTTGGGTACTGAGTCTGTGATTGTGTAGGCGATGAGCTAGCCACTTGTTACTACTCTTTCACGATTTTTCATCTGACCAAGTCCAATTTTTGTATGGCTAAATGTGGTCTCAAGGAACACAGTGCTCCTTGGACTCTGCCTAGCTGTCAAAAAAAAATATGCCCACGTTTCCCACCAAAAACCAACACATTCTGTAAAAAACTAGCCATGTCTCGATGGAGCTGCTTGTTTATCTCTAAAAAGTAATGAAATTTAGACAAAGTCGTGCCAAGTCTAAGGTTCCTTACTGCGATTTCTTTATTATTATAGTTAATATTGTGTGACTTGGCCGTTGAACATTCTTTATACGTAAGTGGCTTTGTCAAAAATACCGAAAGTGGGTTGCAGGGTCCGTTATACATAACTCATTGTTATTTTTTCCAAATATGTAAAACTATCGACATTAAAGCGCAACTCTATTAAAGGTTTAATTATTGGTTTAATAATTGGGGTGAGTTTTGAATCACCGTATATATACTCGTAGTAGTATATAAATATAAATATTGTGTTTGTGATGCACCCATAAATAAGTGTGCAGAGTCTTTGTTATAATTATTTCTCAACCACTTTTCATGTTACGAGGTGTTGCGATTTTTTATTCGTAGTTGTACAATTACATAATTATGTTATTTCTTGTACATTCTCAAATTTTATAGTTTTAACAGGTATATTATGTAGTTAAATATATATTTAAAAGCCGCCATTTGATATAAAAAATATAACAAAAATCGTCGTCTCTTGTCGGGGTCCGCTAAGTACCTTTGTGTGACCTTGTCGTTCCCCCGATGAGACAACGATTTATGGATTTTATTTTTTATTTTGAATTTTACAGACTGAAAGACACATACACACGCACATATTTCAAGTTTTTGCGTGGGGGGTTCAAAACTGACATTTAAAACCCTGCATCTGCCTGCTCTTGCGCCGATGAGATGACTTGGCTGCTACCTGCTACGGTTGACATATTTATTCGTAGCATTTACAATGAATTATGGTTAAGTTTTCTGACTGAACATTATCCATTACATTCATTATTATACAGGATTTTATGGTTTCTCGTTTTTACGAATATACCGGGTGTCCCACGGCCATGCCACATGTAGGGAAAGTATATTAAATATTGAAGGTCGGATATTCTACTGAAAGAGGACATCATTTTATTTTTTATAAGAAGTGGAACTGCATTCATAGATTTATTCAAAATCGCCTGCCTCTACCGGGAATCGAACTCGCGAAATGTGAAAAAAAAAATCACCATGCATTTTATGATAACCGTCGAATGGGTTAATCATATGGATTATTTTTTCCTAAGGAACATAGCATCTTCAATGAAAGGAAGATCATGAAATTTAAAATTTTATTAAAATTTTCGTTAAGAAAATTTCGTCTGACTTTGCCGTGTTTCCTATAACATTATGAGCACGCAATTACAATGTGGCTGGCTAAAATTTATAAAAAAAAAGTATTCAAATATTACAAACGGTATGTGTATCGTTTTGTTATTTTTATGACATACTTATAACAAGGAAATCTCGTATTCTTAAGTGAGTATGTAGTAAATACTTTGAAATGATCATGTTAGTTATAAGAAACACGGCAGAGTCAGACGAAATTTTCCTGACGTAAATTTTTTTTCATTCATTGAAGATGCTATGTTCCTTAAGAAAAAATAATCCTTGTGATTAACCCTTTCGACGGTTATCATAAAATACATGGAGGTTTTTTTTTCACATTTCGCGAGTTCAATTCCCGGTAGAGGCAGGGGACTTTGAATAAATCTATGAATGCAGTTTCACATAAAATAAAAAATAAAATGATATCTTCTTTAAGTAAAACATCATATCTTCAATATTTATTATACTTTCCCTCCATGTGGCATGGCCGTGGGACGCCCTGTATGTCCTAAAAATTAAGCAATTTTATAATATATTTTTTCGTCAAGAAGCGAGAAATTATGTTTATTATCCTCTAATAAACGACAAAAAGAATGTACCAACTGCTTTTCTTGCCTAGCATGTCGTAAAAGGCGACTAAGGGCGTATTGGGTACTGGGTCTGTGATTGTGTAGGCGATGAGCGATTTTTCTTCTAACCAAACCCAATTTTTGTATGCCTAAATGTGGTCTTAAGGAGCACAGTGCTCCTTGGACTCTGCCTACCCCTTCGGGCATTACAGGCGTGATTGTATGTATGTATAAACGACAATGAAAATACAGACTTGTGTGCAAAAATGTTCCCCTCTCTTTAACTATTTACTGATTACTCTGTGCAAATGTGTGTAGACATTATATTCTGTTATAATGAGTATTTTAGTGCCTGCTCGTTATTGGTAGTTCAAATGTTAAGTTATAGCAATAATGGGCTGTCCGTAAAATTTTGAATCTATCAAGTACTAATATGTTTCCAGCTTAAAGTTCGACCTTCGAGTTCGAGATATAAATGTTCTGTCGGTTTTTTAAAGTTTGTCTCCCTATGCGTATCAGACAGACAGAAGACCATAGATTTAGGATGTACAAGATATATATAGGCGGCTTGGAGACATGATTAAAAAATTTAAGTTCATTTGCTGGTAAAAGTCAAATTTGTTCGTCTCGTACAACAAACGAGGACGCTATGGCCTCTTACCACTCGCGAAAACCTGACATGGCTGTCATTCATTCGCTTTCTCTTTTTCTCTCGGGTGGTTTGAACTTGAGGAGCTTTGTAGCGTAGTGGTTAGTACGCTTAGGCTTTCGATTGAAAACTAAGCCCTCCGTGTTTCGGAAGGCACATTAAGCCGTTTGTCCCGGTCGCTATTGCGACCGTTTCTACCCGCCAACCCCCATTGTTTCTCCATGAGAAAGGTCTGTGCCCAGCAGTGGGACGCATATAGGCTGAGGACGGTTTGAACTTGATTAGTATTTATCGCTTCCAGGTTTCATGTATTTTTTGGCGTAGCGAAAAAAACCTTTAATTTATGCAGAAGACAGACAGACAGCCCGGCTAGAAATTTAGACTCAATGGATTATTATAGTCAGATAAAATACTTTGAACTGTTGTATCCGTTTTCAATTTAGTTCTATATTTCATATTCTACTTCTGAATTTACCATAATTCCTCTGGCATCTGGTTTTTCCTAATAGGATTGCAGATAATGGGATTATAAATTCATATTACAATGTTACTGTATTATAGATATTTATTATTTTTAAAATAACTTAAATTACTTTTACTACTTTTTTAAACACAGAGAGTTTGGTCCGTCTTCAGGAAATAGTCTCGTTTGATCTTGTTCCTGTCCAATACGGCGTAAGCAGAGGCCAACGAAGCCGCGGGAGGGTTACGAGCCCTTCCCAACACCCAAGCATAAGCTGAAACAAAATATTTTTTTAAGTGGCTGACTAGAAGGCTAGAAGGCTCAAAGTCACCTTAAGAGCAGCAGAGAGGGGTAGAACTATCAAGGCCATCTTAGAAGGCCATCAACATAGCCCAAGGCATGTCCTAACCGGTAGGAAAAAGCTTACCAAAACTGCATTTTCTTTAATAATTCACATCTACTATCAACTAGCCCCATTTTAAGCAACTAATGCTGCTTGTGTTACGGACACTAGATGACGGATAAATATATTTAATAGATAAATACATATAAATATCCTGAATATATAAACATCCAAGACTGGAGAACAAATGCCTGAAAATTTATCACCCAAACATTTGCCCCCACCGGGGATCGAACCCAGAACCTCTCGAGATGGCGACGCCTTGAGACCGGCACACAGACCACTCGACCACGGAGGTCGTCAAATTTGTGAGTGACTTCATCAATAAAGACATTGGGGGGCAGTGTTGGGTATATTTATGAATTTGTGATTTTTGTAAAGGAAGGGTATCTTGCTGTGCTTCTTGTTCGTTACCAGAAGTATGCTTTCCGTCAGCTATGTGAACGGATGGCGTCGTTTTCAGGAAGAGCGAATTTTTTAGAAGAATCTTACCAATGTGGAATAAGCCGTAGTTTTTGCAGCTCCATACGGTTGCGTAGGAGGTGTAGTCAGTGCCCAGAACTATGTAAGGCGCGATGAAGTTGCCTGGCACATTCGGGAAATTCAGTTCGTATATTCCATCAGTGGCACTAGCTTTATTCGCTACACCGCTAAGAGAGCGTGCTGCTGCTGTGCTGTAAGTAAAGATTTTTTAACATATAGTCAGACGATCGGTAGATGAAAATGAAAAATTTATATTAAATCAAGAAGAATGTCTGTAAAGTTTTCATTTATACAATATCTTGTATTACAGGATTTTTTTCGCTAAACCATAGTTTTATATTTAAATTTGTTTCTGTCTTTTTACACCGTTTTAAATTTACAAATGTAAAACTTTTGTCTCATCGTACGAAGCATTGGTATTGTACAACTGGTTGCGTAACTAATAGGTACAGCCACGAGCATAAATGTGTTACTATTTGCTGTTGTGGCACTAGACAATAGTCAAAATGAGTAAGAACTAATATGGTACATATTTTATGTCCTTGATTATGCAGTGTACATGCTTCCTTAAGAACTATCAGACAATCAAAGAAACAATTATTTTGCGTGGATAACAATACATAATTTACTCATTTAAAGTGTTTTATCCATGTAAAAGATTTAATATGAATATTAATAGTATATTGATGAAATTTGTAAAAGTAAATTCGGTTTTCTTTTTTGTGAAAGGAGTTTATATATAGTACTTACTTAATGTCAATAGAACCGATTACAAGGGAGAATGCGCTATTGCCTATAGCTGTGTGCGTGTGTGATACACACTTGCCTCCCATTTCGTAGATGAAGAAGTACTTCTCAATTTCGAACCATGTACCCATATACTGAAAAGATATACGCAAATATAATATATATTTGTTATTAAGAATAGTGTACCTTTTTATTTTATTTCCAATCCCAAAAGTTTAAAATAGATATCGTCCAGGCGTACAAACACTGCTTCCTTTTTTCTAATTATGTATAAAAATAAATAATTTAGTACAATATATGAAATTAATTTGAACCATAATTTCTTCGCCATAGAGTTTATCATTGAAATCTGACGATTTCTCGGACATTTTGACGATAATTGGGACAAATCTGTCGGATACTGGGACAAATGGATGATATACAATATCAATATTTTTAATATTTTTTGTACCGCTGCAGTTATTAAAGTATTTGTATTTACAGAAAGAAATAATAAATTCTGTACATTTGAAAGTAATTGTTTCTTTCCTAACTCATATAATTTCTACGTGGCAAGACTACAAAGTCGATTTAGTTCAGAAGGTGCCGGCTATTGGTACATTTACTGTGTTGCTTCGAATTTTCATCGCAAATTTTCCAATTTGTGAAGCGCGTTTTGAAGGCACACGTTTTGGAGTTTCCATTCACACTTTTGGTCTAGAATACTCTAGATTAAAACTATTGAGATAACTATTACTACGGATCAAATAATAAATAAATAATTAATATCCTTAGACAATCACACCTATTAACTAGCTCCATTGTAAACAACTAATGCTGCTTGTGTTACGGATACTAGATGACGGATAAATATATTTAATATATACATATAAATATTCAGCAAAAATAAAACTTATATAAACATCTAAGACTGATAAACAAATGCCTGTATTCATCACACAAACATCTGTCCCCACCGGGGATCGAACCCAGAACCTCTCGAAATGACGACGACGCCTTAAGACCGGCATACAGAAATTAAAAAACTCACCCTTAGTGTTACATTACTAAAATATAAAATTACTACCTGACCTACAGTTGTCCTACAGAACCTGACCTACAGTACCTGCAGTCTCAATCAATATTAGTTTAAATGAGAAAAGGCCTAAACTAACGATGAGGAACTAAGTTGACAGCTAGCTACGAACACATAGTCGTTGAGTTTGATAGTGCCTTTTTACCAAAAACGTACCAGATTCACATTATATTTGTTTTAAAATATTTTCTTAACACAAAAAATGAGTTTTTATTTAATTTAACTTCCAAAGTATGGTGTAGTTAAAATAGTCGTGAAAACTAGAAAATAAAATAAAAAAGTAAAAATAAATAATTTTTATACGTATGTATTATTTTTATTTATATATTATTTATTTATTATATATTTTAAGATATATAATTACATATTCTTAAGTACACGCGACTCTACGTCTACTTCTCAGCATTTCTACAGCACGTAGGCTGAAGATATAGGTTTATCTATTAGAAATGAGCCCTAATTAAGTTAATATAATATACTTAGTCAATTTTATGTGTTGTACTTATATTCTCAATTTTTCTTTTGTGTAATAAATAGTTAAATAAATAATAATAAATATTTTACGAGGGTCTTATTGTTAATGAAAAAAACTTTATATTTGTTGCTTTTTGTGCGTGTGAAAATTAGATCTAAATGATCTACGTCATATACAACGTATTTGTGTGCCTACAAGATATTTAATTACTTTCAAAAAAAATGTTTCATTTAAGATTCAGTTACAACATGGACAGTGTTTGTGTGTTATTTAAATGATCTATCTTGTCTTGAAACTTTAATATATAAACTTTATTGTTTCTCTTATCCGAAGCTATTGTCCGATAAATCATCTAATCTGTCTAAATCCGCATATAACAGGCGAGCCTTCTGCCATGCACAGGGCACAATGTGAAGCAAACCACAGTCACAATCAACTAACTGTAGTAACGGCTACTAACTGTAGTTACGGCTGTGGCGATCGAACCCGATCTCTTGACGAGCAGTGCCGTTTTTCGCAACTTGACTACCGCTGATAATGATGTTATTTACCTGGGCCTGGTTCCAGTTTGTCACGGCTGTGACAGTTGGGCAGGCTCCAGGAAGCAGGACCTGCGCAGAGCCCGTCCGCGCGGACAGCAGCAGGAAGCCGCCCAGGAATATGGCGATGTCTCGGAGAACGGACATTTTGGATAGCTGTAAGAAAATTAAATAACAATAAAACAATCTTCAGACAATCACACCTATCAACTAGCAATATTTTAAGCAATGCTGCTTGTGTAACGGACACCAGATGACGGATAAATATAGTTAATAGATAAATACATATAAATATCCTGAATATATATACATATAAACATCCAAGACTGGAGAACAAATGCAGTAAAATTTATCACCCAAATATTTGCCCCGGGGATCGAACCCAGAACCTCTCGAGATGGCGACGCCTTGAAACCGGCGTACAGACCACTCGACCACGGAGGTCGCCAAATTATACTAAAATAATTAGCCTTCTCTCCATAATCTGACAACGTACACTTATGTGTATTGTCAATATTAAGTATCTTTTTCCTATATGAGGGAATTAAGTTCCCACACTGAGCTGATAGTGTTGTTGATGTGTCATCGAACGCCCCTATGCGCGTTAAGCGTTTCGACGGCTCTGACTCACGTCATACAAACTTTTCGGAAATCAGGCACGACTCAGCGTGCCATACTCACGCGTATAAGTGCGTTGTTTCTCTGCATGTAGGCGTGAAACGCATCTACGGGCGTAGGTGCGTTTTCAGTGAGTTGTATAGTGCGTTTTTTTTATACAAAAGGCGATATTTAGAACACGCATCAACGCACGAATCGCCGTCGTGCGGCTTAATGTGTAATTACTACATTGTCTCATAGATATATTAAGTATATATATAAATCATATATATACTTAATACGATAGTATAGTAGCGCCACCTAACGTAATAAGTCGAACGAAGGGGTTCAAGCAACAATAATAAGTTTTTTGACTAAAAACCCATGTATGTGAATAGCGATCTATACTACTTAATTTATCTATGATTGTGTGAGTCATGACTACTCAAAAAAGTGTAACAGAACACGAACTGCCCTGATTGGATATAGACAATTTGGATATAGGCAAATAAGTAACGTGAAAAAAAAATAGTAAAAAGATAACTAAAAATTTTGTAGCAAGGATTTTTGTTTTATATACTAAGCCACTTTTATAATAGAGTTAGTGAACTCTTGAACGCACTTTTCTTAAAATAATTAAAGGCTTCTTCTACTTTTCTTACATACACACATATAATCACGACTATAATCCTCAAGGGTTAGACAGAGACTAGGCAAAAGCACCGCAAAAGTAGTCCACTGCCATAGTCCGCGCTTCACCAAGCAGTGACTGCACTAAGCGTGACAGGTTAAGCGTTTAAGCTATTGGATGGTTGTGCAGTTCTAATTCCTTTAGTACCTTTTTACGACACCCAGGGGAAGAAAGAGGTTGGTAGTATTATTTTAATGAGCCGCTACCACACGACTCCTTTTCTACTACTTCGGCTACTTTTGTTATTGAAATGTGAAACACTTTTTTAAAAGAGTTAACATGTTACGAGTATAAATTAAATTTGGAATAAAGTATATGCATTGTTTTGAAGATAGTCAATAATAGTGACATTTTAATAAAATGAACATTAACAGATAGTGTGACAAGGCCATTGTACATTTTTCTTAACTTCTAGCTTTTTCTAATATTTGTAATAGGAATCACTATTATTATTATGATTAAATAATTATTCTACTAATGAGTTATGATTATTTCACTTTTGCAATCTAATAACGAGTTTAAAATATATTGTTGCACTTGCTGGTAATCAAACTATTAACAAAATTAGTAAAAATAAAATTAAAAAAGAACCATTGAATGTAACAGAGTAACGAATTTATTTGTTATGTTCGCCATATGTATAAATAGTACGTGAAAACTCAAATAAATTAATTTTAAAGAAATTGGTTCATTAAATCACATATTTTTATCATGTTTTTGTTATCACACTTGTCTAACATATACATTTTCAAGGATATTAAGGAAACTAAACGAACTAACACTTACCTGTAACAAGAAATTAAAATTTAAAACAATGTATCCAAAAACCAAAAAAAAAACTTGTATTTTGGTCAAAGCACACTTGACCATTGGACACAAGTGGCAAGCGTCTCTTTATATATTACTATAACCCACACACACCAGGATGTCATATATACAGGATTACACGCACACAAACTAAATCCTAGATTTCTGCTTTTGCTCAAATATCATGTTGAAAATATAGATTGAAGTCAAAAATTCTCAAAATGTTCTGAATAAATTAAATGCAGACAGCCAGAGATTGAATATTGGTCTATTAGTATGTCGATTGTTTTTTTGTTATTTTTTTTGTTAAGTTGTTGATTTGTTTATATTTTTCATTTATTTACTTACAATTGTAAAAGTATTCAAAAGTAATTTCATTTTGAAGATTTCGAATAATAAGTACCTACTAGTAGTTTAAATGTAAAAATTAAAGCTTATTACTGATAATAATATATTTGTTATATATTTGAAAAATGATTAAGATTAATGAAAAATGTTAAAAGTTGGTAGTTTACAAACATTGATTTTTGCTTATTTCTAAAAAATAAAATGACGCATGACTTAAGGGGTGTGTAATGTATAATATAACAACTTATTGTATAATTATCGTAACATATACAATCACATGATAATAGGTTGGGGAAAAAGTTTCTTCGCATTTTTTAAGAAAATTCAAAACATTTTTTAATATAGTTTATTTACATTTAACTAAAGTATGTAGGTACCATTTTGTAGGTAGGGACATGATCCCATTGCTATAGAAATTTTGGGACTTCTGGTCAAAATACCGCGACAAGTGGTTTTTGCAGTCCTCTCGTGATGTTAACCTGACACTGCCTAAAGAATTCTGAAGAGACCGAAACAGGTGGAAATCTGAAGGTGCAAGGTCAGGACTATACGGCGGATGCAATAACACCTCCCAGCCAAACTCTCTTAATTTTTGCTGAGTGGCTAAAGATGTGTGAGGTCTAGCGTTATCATGATGAAAAACCACACCCCTTCTGTTGATTAATTCCGGCCGCTTTCTCTCAACTTCTTGCTTTAATCTCATCATTTGTTCGCAGTACAGTTCAGAATCGATGGTCCTGCCTGGTGGTAACAGCTCATAATGAATAATGCCCTTCCAATCCCACCACACACACAGCATCACCTTGTTGCGAGTTAACCCGGGTTTCGCCACAGTCTGTGTAGCCTGACCGGCCTTTAACCACGACCTTTTTCGCACGTTCTTGTCGTACGTGATCCACTTTTCATCACCAATTATCAGCTTCTTCAAAAATGGTTCGGTTTCATTACGTCGTAATAAAGAATCACAAATGAGTACACGGTTCATTAGGTTTCATTCAGTGAGCTCGTGAGGTACCCAAAAGTCGAGCTTTTTTGTGTACCCAGTTTTTTCAAATGCGCCAAAACTGTTTTGTGGTCAATTCCCAGTTCTTCAGCTACGTCGTAACTACTGACATGCCGATCTTGCTCCACTTTTTCAAAAATGGCATCCATTTTATCTGTAATAGGGCGACCAGAGCGACATGCATCTTTGACATCAAAAATTTCCGGATTGAAAACGCTTAAACCAAATTTGTGCTACTCTCACAGACACTGCACTAGGTCCATAAACATCGCAAATTTTTTTCGCGGCTTACGTTGCATTTTTACCTTTTTTGTAGTAAAATTTTAAAATGTATCGAATTTCTTCATTAGATTCACTCATCTTGGCGGTACGAAAAACAAATGAAAATCACACATTTTCCTAATTTGAATTTGGAATTATGTTCTTTAAAATTTAAACTTTCAATGATACCAAAACCAGCCAAATACAAATAGTATAGCCAAAGAGATTTTATTACAAGTTTATACATACTATAATGCGAAAAGACTTTTTCCCCAACCTAATATAATAGTATACGAAATGTAGCGTATATGAAACAATAATTTTATAAAATAAGCAATATATGAAGTGAGTGTTATTTCAAATGGCTTTATTCGATATGAACGTTATACTAAAAGGTATTATATAAAAAGAATATTATATGAAGTAAGCATTATAATAAACAAAGTTATATTATGTATTGTTATAACAAATAATTATTATATAAAATAAACGTTATTTAAATTCTATTATATCAAACGTTGATATAACAAGTAATGCGCACCCGACTTAAGTAGTTTAATTTGGCAGGTACTTTAATAACCTTTAAAAATCTTGTTAAATTTTTTAATATAAAAGTGCTTATTTAACGATCAACTTGTCAAGAGATTCTGCTGCCTTTGCAATACTGGTTACATGTTCAACTTCTTCACAAGGCAAGGCATCATATGAAAAATGAATGTATTCTTTTTGTCTTGATCTGGATGTTGTAAGTGTTTACAAAAGTTCTTGATGAAACTTATCTTGGACTGGACAAATAGGTAATTGCAGTGATTGTGAGAAGTTGTAATTGCTTATTACGCAAGGAAAAACATTCAATATTAATTCTTTTTAGTTATAAAGAAGAAAACAAAATTTCACTGCATTTGCTATACTTATAACAACAAAGCTTTCTTGTTGCAATATCTATTTTAAAGTTTACTTTAATTACGTTCTAATTACTATAATTATACCCAGAGTTCATTCATCTCTCTGTTTTGATATCTTTAATGTATCAAAAATCCTATTATTAAATAACGGTGTTTAAATAGTTCTGTCTACCAATCAAGTAATTTATCGTTATCTCTGGTAGGTATTGAAAATTTATGTAAATTACCATTTACAGTTCCATTTTATCTCATAATTTTTACAAATATATTAAAAAGCCATTATAGAGATACAGCATGTATAATTTTTGATGATAATACATAGCAAATATCCATAAAACTATGCTATGAATCATCAAGAGCTTTAAAAAGGTCGCCGATCTGGGCTTTGTATATAGAAAATCATCCGTTGAATGATCTACAATTCCAATTTACTATGTAAAATCAACGCCCTTTTCTAGTTCATTGCTCCTATTATATGAATTTTTAATGAGATGGACATGTTTTTAATCGGACATCACAAGGAAATCGAAGGAGGTTTTCGATTTCTGTGATATCTGATTTTGTAAAGACAATGTTTTAATAAAGAATGAGTTCCGCGGTTTTATGTTCTGTCTCTAGTATTAGAACAAAACATAACACATCGTCACGCATCTATCATAGGCAGACGTGTAAACAAACCCCCCCCCCCCCTGTCTTTAGCTAGGTTAGATGGGCGGGCAGAAGGCTGGTGACTGCGTGCGCGGTTGCACGCACGCACAGGCTTGTATCTCGTGATGCTCGTATACCTGGAAAATCTTCCTTTCGTACAAAACCTCTATTTAGCGGCGCCCTGAAATGTGCTGAAATGTGTGAGAGAAAAAAAAACTTTTTTTTTATAAAAACAATATTATTTACGTGACAATTTTTTTTTTAAATATGAAAGTTGTTTAAAATGTTTTTATTTATTAATTTGGAAGCTACATATCACATTAAAAGATTTTTTATAAACATAAACATTTTTTTGATAATACTTTTTGATAACGAAAATCTCGTAAATTATTTGCTACGTAAATGTAGCAGCTTTTATATTACCTTGTCTCTTTACAAGTTCGTTGGCCTAAAGTTTGACTCTATTGGGTATTAACTATATAGATAAGGTTCAACGAACTGACAATCTTATGCCAACAAAAACAACATGTACAAATGTGGCCGCTTGGCAACGCAGTTTTTCTGCTGTAAAAAATTGTAAAATCGAATATGAAACTTTCAAAGAAAGTCATCTCTTTAAGAGATACAATTTCGGAAATAAATTTAAATTATTTTTACTGGAATTTCGTATCTAAGTCCGAGAAAATCTTATAAATCACCATCTATATAAAAAAAATTAAGGATACTCCTACAAAGTTGTCTATTCAAAATTAAATTTCTCCATTTAAACTTTTCACTCAATTTTACCGGGTAAAATTTCGAAAAGTCCTTTCGTAACTGACGACTTTTATCTTATAAACAACCTGCATGAAATTCAGCTTCATAGGTCAAGTAGTTTGTGCGATTTCATGTCATACTATGTAACCATAATTAAAGATTATACGGAATCGCAAAAAAGAGAGGTCAAGCTATTTTTCGAAAATGAGAAAAAATTCGGTATGTCAGGTTTTAAGGTAAACCGGGCAGTTTTCCTTCATTCGTGTTTTCTTATTTTGCGTGTGTCAGGTTTTATTGTTGCTTTATAGGCTAAACGTTAACTGGGCTTAAAATTTGGGCCTTTTTTTAAATAAAAAGCTCAACAAATGACTCCACACTACCTGTTGATAAGCAGTACATGATGATAACTTGATCTTACAAGTTGATGTTCCTTAATTGCAGCAAATTCATAAAGTAATCGTTCTAATTCAGTGAAATTTGGTAATATGTATATCTAGCTTTGTCATGCCCTCTTGGTTAGTGAAAATTTATACTTCTAGCTTTTTCCACAACGAAGTCACAGGGGTTAAAATCGCCTGAATGGCTCCAAGAAAAGGATGGTACGGAGGTGTATTTATTGCTCAACTTGGCGGCGGCTTTGCCATGCCCCCAGATTAATTTGCGCTCCAAGCGTCGCCAACGCCGCTTACCAATTGCTTTCCCAAAAAACTTCGTCGTACATGTTTATAAAAAGAAATAATAAATGTTTTTGATTTTCTAATATCCAATTAGTAGAACGGTTATACGTTAAGGATTTTATAAGTATCTTTTTATTTCAATATAAAATCTTATTATTATTCAATTTGTATGCAATACTATTTTTAGGGTTCCGTAGTAAACTAGGAACCCTTATAGTTTCGCCATGTCTGTCTGTCTCTCTGTCCGTCCGCGTATAATCTCAGTGACCGTTAGCCCTAGAGAGCTGAAATTTTGAATAAATATGTATATTAACAACGCCGACAAAGTGCACAAATAGCAAAACTATAAGGGTTCCTAGTTTACTACGGAACCCTAATTAATATATGTAGGGAATGAAGGGACTGATTTTTTTTCCTCTGGACCCTAACGTGTGCTATATCGTTGAATAGCTATTCAAAAATGAATACGGGTTTTATAACATCAATTAACGATAAAATTTATATTTTCTGAAATAATCGCTCCGAAAGTTAAAAAAATGTGTCCCCCCCCTTTAACTTTAGAACTATAAGTTTAAAAAATATGAAATTATTCTCTAAAATAGAACTTTATATGTACTTTCTAGGAAAATTATTTTGAACTTGATAGGTTGAAAAGATTTTGATAAATTTTACAAAATTATTTTTGAACTAAATCATTTTTTGCATCAAAGCAATTTTATATCTAATTTTACATATCTTATGATAAAGAACATAATTATGGTTCTTTAGAATAAAAAAATAATTATTAAAATCGGTTCACGCAATCAAAATTTCTAATGAAAAAGCTAGGTCTTAAATAACCAGTCACTAATTGTGACGGATGGAAAACTATGGAACCCTATACTGAGCGTGGCCCGACACGCTTTTGGCCGGTTTTTAAATTAATCCTGTCTCTACATTTAATTTTGTAAACAGAAATTTCTAAATTTGATATGGACGATAATAACATTTTTATGAGTTGGTAAGAAGCCGAGAGGGGTCGTCTTAATTAAAAAAAATAAGTAGTTTTAATAGTAATAAGTTATATTTTTTGAGGACAATATTCTTAGATACACTTTACAGATTAGAGTCAAATTAAAGAAATAATCCAAGCATACTCTAAAAGTATTGCGCCAAAGTCTTCCAGGGTCTCAGCCATGATCACGATATCATCAGCAAAACGATGGTGAGTCATGTACTCACCGTCAGGGTTATTGCCATGTCCTTCTCAGTCCTAGAACTGATTCAATTATAACAAATTTGTAGACTCAATATGAATGAACAACATAACGCTGTGTAATTATTATTTTCTTAAGCCAAAAAAAAAAATGTTTCACTCAATAAGACCCTTCATATAAAGTTCTTTGCATATCTGCAACACATTTGGCCCAAAAGCTGACAATGTTCTTTCTGTTTTTACACGTAGGTATTGTATATTTGTTATATTATAGTAAAAATATTGTTAACCTAAGGAATAAAAGGGATTAAACACACTATTTTTTATTATGAATAGGAGGAACATAAACACATATTTGTACACAGGGAACACCAAAAGACAACAAACAAATAAAAAAACAATAAGAAAGTAACGAAAAGCAAGAAAAAAAACTAAAAACAAATAAACAACAACGAAAAATTACAAAAAACCAAGGGAAAACTGCAAATAACAATAAAAGTAAACAAATATTAAAATATTATAAAAATATAGCACTATTATTTCTTACAGTTAACCTAAATATTACCAAAATATTTTCGTAAGAAAAGATTACATATTCACTTCATACAATGTTAATGTATTAATCGCAATAAATACAAAAATATCACATTAGATTGAGCAAATCCACACTCTCTATCTCCAATAGAAAATAGCGCCACCTACAGCGACTGTTCCGAAACTAGTAATAAAATAAGTACTTGCGGTGAGAAGTAGCAGCTACGCCGTAACGTTGCGTCGTAGCCAATAACTTTGTCTATGTTTTATAGGGGGCGCTTCACGTGATATCAAAGATCTTAAATTTTAATTTTCTCTATTTAGTGTGTGTATATAAATATGGAAAAAGTGTATTTTTAATGTATCAGAAATTATTTGGCATAATTAAGATTTTTCACGTATTTGTTTTTTTTTATTAGTACTGTAGATTTGAATCTGAGTGCTTTGTTGAATATGAACGCTTAATTTGCCATGTCTCTCGACTGGGAGCGTGGCGTCTCCTGTAATCCGGCTACTCGGAGGTCGGAACCGGAGGATGGTTTGAGGTCGGGAGTCCTGGTGCTGAGTGGCCCATGTTGACTGGACGTCCGCACTAAGCCTGGTATCAATATGGACCGCCCGGAGGAGTCTGGGCGGTGCAGGTTGATTAATGAGGGGCGAACCGGGCCAGGGGGGAAACCCAGCAGCCAAAAGTCCCCGTATCGGGCAGTAGTGGGATAGCGGCCGGGAGTGAGTGCTCAGTAACAGCCTGACCAATACAATCAGACCCGTTTCTTTTGATTATTTTTTGAAGCAATCAAATTTTAGGTTCTTTTTGTACTCAATATTAGTTTCATTTTATAACAATAGCCTGACCAATACAATCAGACCCGTTTCTTTTGATTATATTTTTGAAGCAATCAAATTTTAGGTTCTTTTTGTACTCAATATTAGTTTCATTTTATAACAATATCCAAATTCAAAATTAATATTAATTATAAGTAATACTTTAATAAATATATAACATCTACACTTCCAGCGATGCAGACGATTGCAGCCGATTTTTGCACATAATTTTTTGTTTATAATATTATTTTTGTGATTTCTTTTCTTTTGTAAATGTTAAAGTTTAGGTTTTTTTGTTATTTTAAGGAGTTGAGTTGTTTATTTTAGTTTTTTAAATACCATAGCCTTGTACGATATTAATCTTAAGATAATTTAAGAAATATAAATTCAATACATTATTGTTTAATGTAAATTCAATATAATTTTAGTAATAAATTATTCCAATAATTTTTGCCTGTAAACAAAATTCTGGAATATTTTGTTTGGCATTCTGTTGCTTTGGTACAGACTTCCAGGTGCTTTCGAATGATTTTATTTAAAAAAATCGGCCTTTTAAACTATTTAGTTTATTATTAAGTAGGTACGAGTATACTCCCACTGTATTGAAAGTTAGAAATAAATCTGACACAAATGTGATAAATGTGACCTTATTGCTTTGAAAAACTTTATTTAAAACTCATTGACGTAATATTTTTACTCATGGCTGAACTTATCCAAATCTTATTTCAAATAAGCGAACTTTTAGAAATTTTTCATATTAATAAACTGTATATAATATTTCAGTACAGTTTTGTTTTTATTTAGACTATACGATTAGTTAAATGGCTCCATATGTCATTGCCATTGTCTAGACCTTGTGACTTTTAAACCTATGCTAAATATTAAACGCATTTATATAAATCTGATTCTTGTACTTGTATTCCAGAGATCGGTGAATACTATGACATAGTATCGGTCAATTAAAACTTGGTATATTTATATATTTGGAAAACAAACAGTCATTGTTAGTCATTGCTTTTTTTAAAAAAAATATAAATACCTTTAGTTTCACTATTTGTATATAATCTAAATATAGGTATATTGAACTTTTATGCTTACTACAAATATTCTACAATTATATACGTTTATTTGTTAATTTTGTCTATTTCTATACTATATATAGGTCAATTGATAGTTATGAATTTAAGAACGAATAAGAGGTACTTATAATTGGTTAATTATGCAAACAGCGCGTCATGTTACTAAAATCTATCAAAATTCCAAAATAATTTTACACATAGCAACCAGTTGCGGTTTCAATACTAATTAGATATGTTTTGTATTGAAGAAAATTGGTTTTGCTTCGGTACTAACGGGAAAATGAGTAATATCTTATGAATTTTAATATATTTTTTTAAATTTAATTTGTTACAATGTCAGATAAATTAACTATCATTTATAATGAAGATGAAGTCGGGTTTATTTGTATGTATTTTCTTGTTGTTAGCGTGCAAAAATAAGCAATGTTTTTTTCTATAAATTTTTATAATGTATCGCGTATATCGATGATGCTTTAGGCTCATAACTAATTGTAAGATGTAATTATTTAAAAAAATTTGAGATTGGTTAAATAATAATTATCATTGTAAGAAAAATACTATGAAGTATTTTTCTGATGTATATCATTTGTTTGATGATGTTTTTAATTATGTATATAATTTTTTTTTTATTTAACTTTTATTTCTCGTTCCCCGCGATTTACTTTCATAAAACCTGTAATTAGCTTTACTAGTTTTTAAGATATTTTTTTTTTAATATAATTTAAGTATGTAATTGTAGCTCACACAACTCTTTCGTTTTCTATTGCAGGAAGGAAGAAAAACAACAAAATGTTCTTACTAGTTTATTTGAGATTTCACATCGAGTTTCATTACAATTTTAGTGACTATCGTGCCGTTAAAACTAATTCGACGTTCGGTCCACAAGCCAGACGTCACATGTGTTACTTATTTGGTAAAATAGCTTTAACATGCTCGTCACATTCGATCACTAGCATTCACACATTCACCCATCTACTGAGCGGGTTGCTCGACGGCTTTTTCCTTGGGTTCTTCAGGTAGTTCTGGGTTGTCGCCTTTGAGGTCTGGTGCTGGCACTGCCTCCTCTTGTTTCTCAGATTCTGACAGGATGAGTTCGGGGACCTGGAGAGGCTTGGCTTCTTCAGCGGGAACTGGAGCAGCTGCGCGCTCTTGAGGTACCTCGGGTTCTACTCTTTTCTGTGAGAGAAGTTCAAGTTATTAATTTTTAGACTTAGAAAATTCTGACCTTTGTTGTTTGGACAGAAAAATAGTAAGGACAATGTAGTGCTCACTTTAACAAAAGCATTTTTTAAATGAAAGCAACATTGGCCAAAAGAAGTATAACTCTTTATGATTCATTAGCATCATATCAGCCGAGAGACGTCTTGTGGCTTTCCCCAAGGATTTCCATAATAGTTGGCCAATCCATTGTTAAGACAAAAATATCGAGGAAGATCATTCGATTTAAAAAAATACAAGAAGAGAGTAGGCATATGAAAGTAAAAAAAATATTTCCAAGATGGACGCCAATAGTCAAGCCCAATTTAGAGCAACATTACGTGACATGTCTTTTTTATAAAGAAAGATAACGAAACATGTGTTTTATAAATGTGTTTTAAACTGTAATTGGATGTAATTGTATTTAAGCTTACCTCTACTGGAGGCTCATCATCTTTTTTCTCTTCAACAACAACATTGCCGGCGCTCTTCTCCAATACTGGAATCGACTTCTTAGTTTCCTCGTAGTTGGGGTCAGCGATGGGGTCGGGCAGGACCGTGCAGTCGGCCTGGTTGGTCTTCACGAAGAAGGCCCGCGAGATCTTGAAGCGGTCGAGGACTGCGTATGCGCGCTGCATGATCATGAGCGATGGGAGCCTGTCACGTGTGAGCAGCCATGCGCTCTCTGTAAAGAAAATAACGAGGAAAAATTTATTGCTGAAATACCTAACAAAAAACATGTTGCATTAAATGAATAAGAATGAGTGTAAAGCAAGGAATCTTTTTAAAGAAGAGGAACCAATTAACGGGCTGCGCCTATCGCTGGGTGAAAAGCGTGTACCTTGCCGGTAAATTTTAAATGTCGTTTCAAAAACAATTCATAATTAATGCTTCATAAGAATTATACCAACAATGCTATTTTATTTTTTTGGTTTTTTAAAAATTTACCAGTTCTTTAAATATTAAGAAAATTTCCTCTGAACGTTCCGTAACATGCTAAAAGTAAGGCAAATGCGGGGAACTGGTATTTTCTTAAATAATAAAATTAAAAAGAATCGATGATTCTAGTTTTATTTGATGCTAAATATGACATATAGGGAGAGGGTCAGAAAGTGGAAGATCAAAGATATTTGTGAATCAGGATTTTGCTGGGAAACTAATATAAAGCAAGGGTCCGACCCAGGGTTCCTCCCTCCTCCTCCAATCATAAGTTGTTTTGTTTCTGTATCGAAACCAAACTCTTCATTCCTATGCCAATGTGCACTTCTATTTACCTGTCCTAATTTTAAAAGAAAGAAAATTATCCTTACGTGTATGAACGGGCCCTAACCCGCTGCAAGACCACATGACGGCGTAACTATCGTAGTCAGTGTCCAAGATGCTGTACTCGTAGTCGTAGGGCAGTGGCAGCGAGGAGTACTTCACCATGAAGCGGCCTTCGCCCTCGCGCCCGATCATCTGAAGGTGGCCCTCCATCAGCCGCTTCAAGCCCGTGCTGTGAGTATTGGTGTTTTAATTAAAAATCAACAAATGACTCAAAATCTTATGATGATAAGAGCAACAGTGAAAAAGCACACCAGACTAGTTGTCAGTGGAAATCTCCAATGTTAACCAACTATGATATCTTTTCTCGCCTCTTTTTTGTTACGTAGGTTCAAATATAGGTTAAGCCGGTGGTTGTATATTTGTAATTCAGTCAAATATGATTGTTATATAGGTAATAAACAAAGAAAAATATGTATATGTTTCACTGGAAAATATGCATAATTTTCTTTGTTTATTACATTATTACGTAGTTGTACACGCCACACGTACAATACGTCGTTGGTTCATTTCCAGCCTGTACAGCCGCTTTTAAAATTATGGGATCATATTGATTTGACCTAGATGAACGGTTTGCATTATAATTGCACTCCAGTGTTAGTGTCACTATTTTTTTAAGGTTCTGAGTGGAAAACAAAGCTACCTTCGCCATGGTCAGGCCGTGGATGGGTGACCAAAGCCTCCTTCGTACTTCGGAAGGCACGTAAAGCCGTTGATCGCGGTCGCTATTGCGACCGTTTCTACCCACCAACCCGCATTGGACCAGCGTGGTGGTGTTACGGCCTATACTCCTATCGTGTTTCTCCATGAGGAAGGCCCGTGCCCAGCAGTGGGACGTATATAGGCTGAGGACGGTTGCGATTACTAAAGATTGTTGAAGAGTTATTTATCTCGTCATTCCAGTGTACTCACAGGTAGTTGGTTATCTCGTTGCTGACCAGGATCCGGCCTTCGGGGGTGCTGATGTAGTTGGTGGTGACGCAGCGGCTGCCCAGCTCACTCACGGTGAAGTACCTCTCCACCTCATACCACGTTCCGAGGAACCGGTTCATATTGAAGTTGGCCATCGGCTGTAGGAATATTTTCATGTTAGAATTGCCATTAATACCTTTTTATAGGTTCTTTATAATTTCAGCATCAAAAAAATATTTTTAAAAATTTTACTTTCGGTCCAGGTATCGTAGTTTCATTTTCAGAACTAAGACAAAGGACATTGCTTCTCATACGAGCAACGAGAGGGAATTTCTCCTAGGATTTAAAACAAAAGCCGTTGACTGCGCGGACGCAACCAGGTATCTGTTGGCCGCATTATATAAATAACAAAAACATTATATAACAATTACACTGTATATTTATGTAGTTCAGTGTATCTTTGTAATGTTAATTTAACAAATCGTACCTATTCTAAACATTCCTCTGTTACTATAATTTATTAACTCGATTTATGCTTTGGAAATTGGACATTCACACAAAAAAAATATTCTTTAAACTTTTATACAATTTATGAATTGAAATTTTAGCTATTCGTCCTGCTATACTAAAACGGTCCAGAAATTTTGTGTAATCTTGTCTCTTTTGTAATTCTTTTTCGGAACTAGGACAAAGGACTTCGCTTTCGAGTGATAAGAGGGAAAGTCTCTTAAAGTCAAACAGAAACCGTGGTAATGACCTGCGCGTACGCAACCGGTCGGTGTCTGTGGTCACGGCCGCGTTATATAAGCCCTGTAACTGCAGGGTCAAGGGCGGGTATCTTTTTTGAGTGTTTAATTTTTTTTTTATTAAGTGTGTAGGTACTATTTGTAGGTACTTGTATTTATAATTAAAAATATATACGACTATATATACATTGAAATAAATATTTATTGCATATTTGTTCTTCTTAAAAAATAATGAAGTATATTTATCGCTCATATTTTATTATGTTTAAATTTTACAAAGGAATAATTTTTTTATGTAACAAATTTATTTAGTTTAACGTATATGACAAGTTAATCTAAACTATTATTTTTTTATTTAATCTGCAAACTAAGACAAAGGCCCAAGTAAAAAAAATCCTGTTTATTACTATTGCAGATTTTTTTTTGCTTTTGTGTTCATAATTTTGTTATTAATTTAAAAACGTCCAAGTATTTATTTTTCGTTTAGAAGAGATTAAAGAATCTCTTGATAAAATAATTAAAATTTTTATTCTTACAGTATTGTTATCCCAGTCTGATGCTTAAATTAATAATCATTTAAATGAAAACATTAAATAAATAAATATCTTCAGACATTCACACCTATCAACTAGCCCCATTTTAAGCAACTAATGCTGCTTGTGTAACGGATACTAGATGACGGATAAATATATTTAATAGATAAACACATATAAATATTCTGAATATATATAAACATCCAAGACTGGAGAACAAATGCCTGAAAATTCATCACTCAAACATTTGCCCCCACCGGGGATCGAACCCAGAACCTCTCGACATGGCGACGCCCAGAGACCGGCGTACAGACCACTCGATCACGGAGGTCGTCAAAACATTGCTCATATCGAATTAAAAATTAACTGTTAAAAGGTAAAGTTTGAACATTATTAGAAAATATTTTCAAATGTTTTATTTAGGTATATAAAACTTAAAACGTTTGACTCACCTGGAAGTCTGGGCACCATCCCAGCGACGGGATCTGCGCGGACGCTGTAGCGAGCAGGGCGAGGATCGACAACCTCCACATGTTTCTTCTGGCTTCAGGGACTCAGGAATGATGCGTCCGCTCCAGACTACCCGATTATAAACCCTCGTCCTGTAACCGGTCTAATAGGACACCTTATCTAGAATTTTGCACATCTGGTTAGGTTGTGTGAGTTAATGGACTTTCTTTGTTTGCAGAATGCTTGCATGACTTTTCTTAGATGAAGTGGTTGGTACAGTCGAGTGCAAAAATATGTATACACATTTTAAAGGTGACAATCTTTACTTCTTTCTAATAAGAGTGATTTACTGTCAAAAGTGGTTAAATATTGTTGTAGTTAACTGTACAACAATTGTTAAATACACATTTAAGTTTGAGTTAGTTGCTAAGACATAAATAGCGTAAAATAATTATGGAAATATTTAAGTTTTCTTGGCGTAGCCAAACTAAGCACGTACGTTAGAAATTCAATATATCGCTACAAAAGTTGTTTTATCTTTAATCTCAAATTTTTCATCTACAGGTAAGCTCTTGGCCTTCATCTTACTTGAAGAAGGGGTGAAGGTATTTTATATGATACTAGTGCCTTCCCGGAGTTCACCCGCATGGCACCCGTTCCCATGGGAATATCGAGATAAAAGGTAGCCTATGTCCTTTCTCAGGCACTAAACTACCTGTGTACCAATTTCAATTAAATAGGTTCAGTAGTTTTGACGTGAAAGCGAGACCGACAGACAGATAGACAGAGTAACTTTCGCATTTATAGTATTAGTATGGATTTGGATTTGTATAAAACTAATTCTTATATTTTTTCTCTAAGATATATTAATATATATTTATTTATAACATTTACTTTCGCCTGTAAAATCGATAAAATTCTATAATTCATATATATTTATATACACGATGTTTCAAAACAAAATCAAATTTAAGTACCGCCTAGTACTAGCTACCAGGAGTAGGAACAGAGTTGAAAATTTTGAAAGTAATTTCTATTGATAAACTTAACTAAACCTTTAAAAGAGTTGCGTTTTAATATCGCCAGTTTTATGGCAAAAATAATAAATTTTTCGGCTATTAAAAATATCAAGCTACGGTCCTCGTATTTTGGCAATGAGTAATGTAAGGGACCCTACCTCCTTTTGACTTTTTTTTGTTTTTGAAACACCTTGCACATTATTTTTTTATTTCTAGCCAGTACTAACGATAAACGCAACAGCAAGAGCGGAATGTTCCCAGCGCACCCCCCGTAAATGGCAAAGCAAAAAGATGTAGGTCCCATCTGGCAGCCTACCGGTTCTACGACGTCGTATTTTTATTATCCACATATCTATTTTTACTTACAGCCTGTAAGAGTTAAATGGCTTGGCTAGTTCGTTTTTGTAATTTACTTTGTATAAGTACTTCTAATTATGGCGTGGTCTATTTTTAAGCAGTGTGCAGCCGAATGGTTCAGCGCTGTCTGGATCTGGCGGTCGAGAAGGATGGTTGTATGTTTTATAAAGAATTGTTTTATGAAGAATGGTTTAAGGTATGTAAATAAATAAAATATTTTTGGTATAATAAAACCCTTTGTGAGCAATGTACAAATTCATAATTTTAATTAATAAAGACCTCATAGTTATTTGTAGTTTTAGTGGATCCTTATCTAAAAATATTGCATTTAAATGCAAATGATTGGAAATATTTTGCATATATGAAATGAAAATGTCCATGTATGTTAATAGGATATTTGTCGCTAGAAATTAAAGTAAACTAAATATTCGCACAAAAATGCAATCTGTAACAGTAAACAGCAAACAGTTTGTATTCAGCAAAACTATAGAAAAGACGTCAAAGAAGAACATCTATCTAAAATTAAAAATAAATAGTAAAACCTTTAAAGAGGTTGGATTCCCAAATTCCCAACAATACCCGAAGAGAACAAAAGCAGTTACTAATGTTTTTTGGAAGTGGAACATCCAACTTTTTTTTTATATTTATAACTACAAAAGTTTCATAATCCTTTTCTCTATTATTTTTTAATACATTTCAAAAGTATTTCAAAGCTATGATATTTAAATATTAGTGAATAAAATAGACCCTGTAGTGTGACTATATTGAGAAAATTCTTATCAATTTCCTACAATCCTTTGATATAAAAGAGATTTTTATTTTCTTCATGGCTAGTTGAAGGCTATGAGATATCCAACATTTAGGGAATAATTTTTCAGTGTAAAATTTATCGAATTTGCTACTCCGGTAATTTTTTTTTATTATGTAACATGCTGTTCTTATTTTTATTTTTTGCTTGAATTTGATACTTAGATTTACTTGAAAATAATAATTTATTTTACCTTCGCAAATGAAACACGTTTCTCAGTGAAATCGAAGAATATAAGTTATTTTACTATTCAAAGAGAATGTGGACTACGGGAATGTAATCTATAGAATCATAGAATCATGTTTTTAGTATAAAAGGCAAGGCAGAACAAAAAGACATCAACGACAGCAAGAAAAGGCTTTAGGTTGTAAGTTAAAGACTTAAACGAAAGTTTTACTTATTTTTGCTGTTAAGCTTTGTATGAAAATGAATCAGAGATACTATTTTCATAGATGAAAATTATAAATTAGGTGCAGATAAAAAAACACTGAATAACGAGAACAAGAAAGAAAATGTCATAGTACCTATTTATCTAATTCGTAACAAAACGAAAAACTCAAGTAATATTTTTATATGGTTACATTTTCACTTTACTAATTTTATATAAATAATAAATAATAATAATATATAATATTTATATTTTGCACATATAATTTAATTATTTTTGCTAGTGTAATTAGGTAACTTTAATGATGCCGCCACTAACTTTCTGTTTAGCCTAATGGTTGACTGGTAGAGAGCGATGTTAGTCGTTAAGTCCGCCATATGTGCATTCTTTTTGTAATGGACATTAAAGTTTAAATAAATAAATTAAAATACTGTAAAATATCGTCAGATATGTTTAGTCCCTATGTCAAAGTCGAAGTTTATTAAAAAAAGACAATCAGGAATATAATTTAATGTTTCATAAATCAAAAAAATAACGTCTCTCTCAGTGTTATATGGAAACAGCTTTTAGCTAAACAAAGACTTCCTGTTGTATATATATCGCAGGCAAATGATTAAAATAGCTGTTCAATCAAACAGCTAGCTATTTGACTGAACAACGCCATTCAATCACACGACTATACGTCGCTTAGCCGACTTGTCGACTGCAAGGTTCAACACTGCAGCTAGATAATGCTTAGCCTACTGGATAAATGGCAAATTAACTAGGATAACCAGGGGTGTGCATGTCGATTATTGGTAGGTTCAGGTTATTTTTTTTATGACCAAGCAGAGTGGAGTTTTTGTCACATAACACTTTCATACATTACAATCCGCCGCGCCGTTTTGTAATACGGAACTAATTAAATTAGATGGCGGCGACTGAAACATGCAATTAGAAAGCTAGTCGTATGATTGAATGGTGTTGTTCAGTCAAATGGCTAGCTGTTTAATTGAATGACTATTTTAACCATTTGGCTGCGACATATACATCCTCTATTTATAAACAATTAGAGACCAATTACTTCGACCAGCTCCCGTTTTTATGGCAGACGGAAAAACGGCACTTTATCCATACCTGTCTTTTATATCCACAACATCCTTAGACTTAAGAGCGTGTACAAGAACTCGTTAGGTCACTTCTACTAGTTAATATGTATTATTTCATGATATTATGGCGCGGCTTACTTGACGAAACAATATTTTTTATACTTTATTGTACATAAAACATATAATAGATCTTTACCTATGAAATTGGTGTTTTGTATAGAGATTTTGGGGAAATCTGCATTTTTCTTACGAAAATTTTTTCAGATTTCTGCACAACGACAAATCCAGAGATAATAATTTTTGGCATGTATCATTAGACAATCCTTAGCTATATGTGTGATATCACTCTTCATAAAAATTGTTTATCGTTTTTAAGTGAATGCAAATCAAATGATGTATTCGGGCACTTAAAAAGAGTTAGGCAACTGAAAGAGTTGTTATTCTAATTTTAACACAATTAAATTTACAACAAATTATCAAAACAAATCAAAAAAGATCAAAAATGTGGTCTATTTTTAGTTAAAAATGTGGTCTATTTTTAGTTACAGTCAAGATACTAATAGAGAGAAAAAAATTGCATAGGTAAAGACCGATTATATACATAGAAACTAACCAGGCAACTTAAGGAAACTCTAATGTACAATGGGCGGCCATTGTTTAAGCGGCTTTGTTATGTTTCTACTTTATTATTATTTAAGTTATGATACTCGAATATTCTGCATTTAAATTCAATATTGTGTTGGAGTTTAGTATTTGTATTATAATGATTTGTTAAAACCGCGGTGAAAATAATTAGCTTGCAAATACTGTGGAATATAGAGGTTTTACATTGATGAAATCTGCAGCAAATCAATAATGTTTTTGCGTAGATTGCCGTAGAAACAATATTGTTATTAAAAAAATACATTGTTTTGTTACAAAAACAAAAGAAAATCTGCTATTATCTGCTACCGTACTCTGTAACGTTACGTTGACAAATCAATATTGATTTAATGCAACGTCAAATGATAATTTCCAAAAAAGAGTTCGAAATGAAATGACATTAATCCAATTCATATCCATTAAAATTTTGTAAGACAGTAGGGCAGCTGTTATTCTTTCTCAGTTGCAATACTAATATTATACGAGTAAATGCGAAAGTAACTCTGTCTGTCTCACTTTCACGTTAAAACTACCGAACCAATTTAACCGAAATTTAGTACACAGATAGTCTAGAGCCTGAAAAAGGACATAAGTTGCCTTTTATCCCGATATATTCCCATAGGTGAAGGACAAATTTATGCTACTATGAACTTTGCTTCTAATAATGGAGTAGGAGTAATTTTTCTATTTCACCACTGGCAGCTACTGATTTAATTTGAAAAATCTTTTATTGTTGCCTAGCCTATTTATTGAGGAAGGCTTTAGGCTACATACCATCACACTATCTCGAAGTAACTATTCTACCCGGACGAAGACGCGGGCTAGTGATCTATACTTTGTTTTCGTAGAGCTTTATGTTATTAATCATTATTTTAACAGATATTTTCACTTTTTATTAATGTGTATCACTGTTGTCACTGTTGACAAAATCAGCATTGATCGTATAGAATTTTGAATTTTAGAATTCCATTCATCATGTTCTAAGAATTGTTCACGTAATAGCACAGATTCACTTTTACCTTTATAAATGTACTAACAACTGTTAACTGCCCATATCATACATACACACATATATAATCACGACTAGTATCCCCTAAGGGTTAGTCAGAGACTTAGCAAAAGCACCGCAAGAGCAGTCTATTGCCATAGTCCGCGCTTCACCAAGCAGTGACTGCACTCAGCGTGACAGGCGGTGAGCCCGTCCACCCAAGGAAGAGATGGGTTGGTAGTATTCTTTTAATGAATCGCTACCACACGACAAATAAATGTGATTGTTTATTATTGGTCTTAACAAGTATTCAGTATTAAAAATAATATGTATATCATGTGACTACCAATTTTTGTAAGAACAGGAGAATAAATGTATGACGACAACGTAGATTTATATTTTATTGTAGGTATGTGTTGATCGACTATATACTAGATATTTTGACATAAAACCTTTTTTTGTTATTGTCACGAGTGAAATAATATTGTCTTTTCTTCTTTTTGTCTATTGCGTCTCGAATGGGTACTTAAGAGTGTTGCTATTTGTACGTAAATCTTTTGTTACAGTTACTAAGGTTTTTGGTTCAAGAATTCATTTGAATTATCGATTGTTTTGACATGTACAAAAACAGGTGTTGTTATTTTTCATACTGGTAAAAGTTAAAATGGTTTAACGATTCATGGCGAGAAAGTAAATGACACATAGAATATGGATGTATATGAAGTAATTAATGAAAATTCACACAATAAACGACTACATAAAATATTTCATCATCTACACATTTAGCCGTAACATCACATTAATGATAACATTTTTTAGAGCT
This sequence comes from Parapoynx stratiotata, assembly GCA_910589355.1. NCBI lineage: Eukaryota > Metazoa > Arthropoda > Insecta > Lepidoptera > Crambidae > Parapoynx > Parapoynx stratiotata. Next base: position 3,873,817 of record OU342458.1, read on the forward strand.
CTTGTTTTCTGATAATTCGATTTTTCATCATTTAGTTGTTTTATTATTAATATATAATCAGTGAAATTAATTAGAGCAGGGAAACATAGTTCACTACTTTTATGAAATCCAAAGTTTTCGCCTCTTTTGTAAATAAAAAAAGGTGTTCACTGTGAACATCCCGTGTCATTTTATAGGATATAATAACTAACCGCTTTATTAATTAACTAAGAATAACTTTATGCCGAGTTTAACCAAAAATACAGCTTAATAATATAATGCCTTATTACGTTGGGTGTTAGGTGTAAAATTGCTAAGCAGTATTTTAAGTTCAACTAGGCATAATGTTATTTTTACTATATTAATAAAGCGGTTAGAGTTTTCATGGAATACTTATGGGATTGTCAAATTCAATATCAGTTGACTTTTCACAGGCACTCTTATGTATATGTTCGTAATATATAGTATGTAACACAACTCACCCGGTCAACGGTTAGATCACAGCTGCAATGCTTCAGTGGCTAGTAGGGCTTCCTGCTGGTGCGTGACGTCACTGGTAATGCGATTTGCTGGGCCAATAGAATTGTGGGCCAGGGTTGCGGCAGGGAACGGGTATCAGGGCTTTTTTGGGAGTTACCCTTTTAGCCACTTATTCTCAACGGCCAGTTTCACTAATTCGATTTATTTATGATTATACGTACTTTATTGTTAAAAGTAAAGTTACGGAGATTACGTGATTCGTTTGTTTTACGGCAGTTGTAATAGGATACCTAGTGAATGGTGAGTTTACATCAATAGAGTAATCCGGCCGCATATGGCTGGCTCTCATTTTTGGGCAGGGGCCTCCCAGTACCAAGTTATTTCTCTGGACCGCATCCAGCGAAGAGCAGCTCGAATTGCTGACATATCGCTTCCCGCCGATCGGCTCGACAGCTTGGCCCTGCGTAGAGATGTAGCTTCACTGTGCATTCTTTATCGCTTTTACCGTGGAGAGTGTTCTGAAGAGCTGTTTGACCTGATCCCAGCTGCAACCTTCCGCCATCGACCACCACGCCAAGCTTTGCATCCCCACCACCTGGATGCCTGGCTATCCACAACTGTACGCTTTTCGCGTCACTTCTCTCCGCGTACAACTGAGCTGTGGAACTCCTTGTCGCCTGCAGTTTTCCCGGTGCGATATGACCTCCAAGAGAGTACTCCCATTCAAAAGGCCGGCAACGCATGAGTGACGCCCCTGGTGTTGCAAATGTCCTGGGGCGGGCGGTGATCACTTAACATAAGGTGACCCGCCTGCTCGTTTGCCACCTATACTATAATAAAAAGAAGATGACGCAAATGTATGTATTGCGCGTGCTCGAAGACCTCGACCAAACGTCGGGGTTGGCCGCTGCTAACTAGTCTGCGCGCGTCCGAATTACTTACTTACTGCAAAAACTAAAAAATGCCTCGTTATGCGATAATTGGCGAAGGGGTATCAGCGGCGTCGGTATTTTTCAATCAGTTTTGATCTACCGTCACAAAATTAAGACTGTGACGTCACAGTAGTGGTTGCAAGGTTGACACGCTCGGCTTCAATACAAATTGCTATACTTGCGTTATTTATGTAAATGTTTATCTGTGGCTTACACAGATCGAAGTATGGTGTTTGGCGATATTTGACTATGGCGGACGTGATTTTAATTTCGATGATTGTTATATTATTTCGGAGTGGATATTGTTACGTAAAATCAGTGTAGTTTTGTGTAATAAGTGCCTGTAATGTTGTGCAATGTGGAGGATCATTGAAATAAGCGTCAAGTGGTGTGAAAAGTGATGAGTTTTTTATCGTGGTAATCCACCTTACTAAAGTCGCACCACAGTGTCTGCCATCGACCATTTGCCGCAACACTCTCCCAGGATGCATTGCGATGTATTACACTTACATTTTAATGCAAGTGAAGACTTAATACTACTAAAGATTAGACTACACACAATGAATACAACTAGAGGACTGTGTATCCATGGTCATGATAAAAAAAGAAGTGTGGTAAATATGGGAATAACATAATATATCTTTCTACTTCTTTGGAGATGAAAGTGTTATGTTATACCTATACTATCTGTTATATTTTTATTAGAGATATGGTTCTTGTGGGAAGTCTGACAGGGAGTGGTTTTGTATTTAAAATATTTTGACGACCTCCGTGGTCGAGTTGTCCGTACGCTGTCATCTCGAGAGGTATCGGGTTCGATTCCCAGTAGGAGAAAATGTTTGTGTGATGAATTAATGATTTTGTTCTCCAGTCTTGGATGTTTTATGTATTGTATACATTGTCATTATTTACATGTATTTTATCTATTTATCCGTTATCTAGTATCCATAACACAAGCCGCATTAGTTGCTTAAAATGGGGATCGTTTATACGATTCCTAGACTTATGCTTACTACAATGTTTTAATGTCCACACAAAGGAAGATTTTTTTCAAAGTTGTGTGTTATTATGAAAATACTGTGAATGTTGAGCTCACAAGTGACCGAGGAGATGGAAGGCGAAGATATGTCGTGCCAATCCCATTTAATAATGCTTTCCAATGTTTTATTGAAGAAGATAAAGATACTTTTCTCCCATTTTCCCTTTCCATGCTATTATTATATTCACATTGCCACAAAACTGAAATATATCTTTTTCAATTTAGTGATTAAATTTAAAACTTTAAAACAGCGACACCTAATTTTCATGCTTCGCACTAAAAGGGCTGTTGTATTCACGAAGGTATTTTGTTTCCTACCGTCTTCCTGTCCAACGTAAAGCCGGCATTCCCTTCGTTGTGTGTATCGGAAATCGGTACCAAGTTTATTAAAGAACAACCATTTCTACCAGTCTCAAACATTTCCCTTCATTACACAAGTGCTTTGACTCGTCATAAGCGTACAATTGTTTTTGAGTAGTGCCTATGTGCTTCAATGATTTTTTAATCAAATAAGACGAAATCACTAAAATAAAAACTATTTTAATCATTTTGTTGGTGTAATAGTTTAGATTCTGATTTAAAATGAGAAAAATGCGTACTGTTTTGGCCATATACATTACACCTCGTTGCATTCTTTGATGTTTTTGTAAAAATTCGCGTATTTATTTATTGGGTCCTTACCTATGAAATTGGTTTTTTTTTCTCTCTTATTATTTTGTCTGTAACTATTAAGATTCAGAGTGTTCCTAAAAAATAATTACCTCGTCTAAAAATAGACTATATTTTTGAGCTCTTTTGATTTGTTTTGATAATTTGTTGTAAGATTAATTGTGTTAAAATTGGACACGGAGACAACTATTTTAAGTGCCTCCCGAATACATCATTTTATTTGCATTCACTTAAAAACGATAAATAATTTTTATGAAGTGTGATATTACACATATTACTAAAGCTTGTCTAATGATACATGCCAAATATTGTTATCTTTGGATTTGTCGTTGTGAAGAAAACTGAAAAAATTTTAGTATGGAAAATGCATAATTCCCCAGAATCTCCATACAAAACACCAATTTCATAGGTAAGGACCTAATATTATTTATTTAATATATTCAGTTTTACGGCTCTGGTTGCAGGACCTTTTGAGCCCCACGTTAACAGTAGAATACTTTTCTTCAGCAGTTTGCATTGAAATGCTAGTGTAATGCATTTCAATGCATCTTGGGAGAGTTTGGCGTCAAACGATCGATGGTAGATACTGTGGTGTTACTTCGATGAGGTGGATTACCACGATAAAAATCCCATCGTTTTTCACACCACTTGACGATTATTTCAATGAGTCCATATTGCTCATCATTATTGACACTCACTACACAAAATTACACTGATTTTACGCAACAAGATCAACTCCGAAACAATATTACAATCATTGAAATTAAAATCACGTCCGCCATAGATGGATGCCGCCAAAAATCCTAAAATAAAAATTCGCCCTTTTAAGGGAAGGCAAAGGGAACTTAGCCCATACAGCCGCGTCTTCAGTTAATATTTCTTAAATAGTTTACATTGAAATGACGACTCAGGACCGAGCTGCCTGGAGACGCATGATACGGAGGGCCGACCCCAAATAAAATGGGAAAAGGCCAAGCAAAGAAGAAGAAGAAGAGTTTACATTGAAATGCAAGTGCAATGCGTTTCAATGCATCTTGGAAGAGTTTCAAATAATCCATAACAGACACTGTTGTGTTTTTTCGAAGGTGGATTAATTACCACAAAGTTGAAGTTGACAAAAATCTCACCCCTTTTCACATGACTTCAACAGATCCGCAACACAAACACTTATTACACAAAACTACACTGGCTTTACGCAATAAGATCCGCTCCTTAACAATATTACAATCATTAAAATAAAAATCACGTCCGCCATGGTTACACTTTAGTTGCTTAATCTGTGGAAAAAATGGCCTGAAAAAGTGCGCGGCACGGGGCGGCACTGCGTCACAAATTTAAAAATTCCGCTAAGCTATACCTTATCCATCTGAAAATGCTGCGGTTTTAAAAGAGCAAAAAAATAATAAACAAACATGCGGGGCCTAATGAGGGGTCACTTAAAACACTTAAATATTTGCAACTTACACTTACATTTTTAGTTTTTTAATCTAATATTATTATTGTATTCTTTTTCTTTTCTTTTTGTGTTTTTTTTTTTTATTTTTTTTTATTTTTTCTTTTTTTTTTTAATGAGGAGGAAAACTGACTTTTTATCCCGCTAGATGGCTCATGAACGACTGTACTTTTTTAGCTGTCATAATATGTCAAATCGTATGGAGTTTTTAATAATTTTTGTAAACATCTCATGATATTTCTGTTTATTGCAACAATTACTGAAAGGCTTGCATTATTGTTTAAATATAGAGGAATCCGTGTATTTCCAAAGGACCCACATAAAAGGGAGTTTGAAAATTCTTTGTGAATTGAAAATGTAAAGGTTTTACGAAGTAAAATTTGAAACTCCTGCATCTCTTGCAGTTCTTGCAGACTAACTTCATGAAAACATGCCCACTAATACCCAGATACAGAAGGCCTTTCAAGCTTTCGAAATGTGTACAGTTTAAACAAAAAATGTATTTAGGTTATAATTTGAATGTATTTTGAATTAAAAATGTAATATTTTGCATGAAGTAAATTATTATGTTTGGAACACGACTGTATTGTTATTGTGATTATGATAAATAAGTGATGTATGGAAGCAACGAACCGGCATTAATTTCTTTGAATTCAACAGAGGGCCAGCAAAGAATGATCTTTGCCACCAAAACTCAATCCAAAGATCATGTTTCAACCATATGCCTCTAACTAAAAAAAACAAACAAAATATAACCTAAAATATTTAAGTTATTCTTTCTCGTACTGGTAGTACAGCTGTTTTTTTCAGCCACTGACGCAAATCTCTTTTGAAGTTATGATAGAAGTTCACGTAGATATATAGGGATAAAATCACAACTTCCGATTTGACACTACAAGTAATCAAAGTACAGTCGTTTAGAGTGACATCTGTTCCAGGCTATTAGTATTGCTCCTCATAGATGGCGATCTATTACAGCGCCATCTATAAATTGGTTTAAGACCAATTAATAGATGGCACTGTACGTAGTCTCTCAAATTGTTGAAATTTCGACCTAAATGTGCACGTTGAAAGTTGAAAGTAGTTGCAAGTTGCATCGTACATACAAATCCAACCCTACATACAAAAAGACAAGCAATAAAGTGAGTTTTAAAAAACATGGTAATAAAAAATAGCTTAGACTTCTTTTGTTACATTTGTTACTTTGTATATATTTTTCCCTATGCAAATATCGCTTATTATCCTGATATCCTGCATATCTATCGTTTAAACTTTTCGTGTGAATACTGAGTAAATTATTTGTGATTTATGTGAGATAAACCGTAAGAAAAAGGGCGTTTTTGTTAAATGGATTTGCCATAAGTGCGAGGCGTCACGCAGTCGCCTTCTCGGAGCACTGTCCGAGCCCATTACGATGCCTTTGAACATCATCTGCTTGAAAGTATTGCTGCCATGTAAGTGTTTTTCACTGCTTATATATTACTTTTAATATAAAACTTTTGAGTCGCCTTTTGGCTCTTGTGTAAAGGAAACCTGATTGTAGGAAAACCATAAAAGTATTTAATAGGTATATATCTCCATTTCGGACTTTTCTTTACTATTGTTATATAAGGGTATTGAAGGAAACAAACAAGGCGGGCGTGGGTAACTAAAATATTTTCGTTATTTAATTTACTAAGGTAAGAACACATTTTTACAGAATGTTAATGTTCTAAACAGTATCTACAAAAATTGTACACTACGTGAAAACTTACAAAATAAATTTTAATTTACAATTAACAGAGAAAATCAATATTCAAGTTCAACAAGATTAAGTTAAGTTTTTTTTTATCATAATAAACTTATTAGCTAATTAATATTTACATTAATTCTTAACAAACGTCATGATTTAGAAAATTATGTCGAATTGGTAGACAATTGTTTTTGTGAAATTTCTTTGTTTGATATATTTCTTTTTTATCTACAAGACTAATGATCAATTGAATCATGAAATATTTGCCAAGGGTAGAATAAACGACAGGAAAATAGATATTTTACAATAAACACTTGCATTGATTGATTCAAAGGAAATCCAACGTAAGTCGGTGATGATCACAACATAACAATGTATGTACTAGTGATCTCCAGAAGTATTGGCTTTGTTCTAGTTAACAGTTCTTTGTGTTACCGTAGGCATCTCACAGACAATTTTGTCATGCATATACTTAACACTAAATTTTATTTATACGAATATAAAAGATGAAATGGAAAACGCAATGGAAGACGGCGTTCTCGTGCCTACTTAAAGTAAAACAGACAATTATCACATAATATAATCTAATGTTACCACGAAATCACATTTCTTATAATTAAATTGTTCCCCCAATTATATTGCGTCAATACGCGACGCGAAAACAAAAAATACGAACAAAAAGTATCAGGTAGATAGGTAACGTACAAAAGAAAATATTAAAGCAATTTGATTTTTACACTACGTTTTGAACAACTTGTTGGTAACTTTAGTTTATCGAAATAACCTAAAAATATATTGCGTTAACAAACAGATATCTTTACAATAAGCGAACCAGAATGTTCAAGTGAATAACCTCGACAGTGGTTGTACAAAATGAGTATTAAAGAAGACGCGCTTCTACTGAAGCATCGACGGAAAACTACCCACAGAAAATTGGCGCATTATATCGCATACACATAATATCAATGAAGTTATTACTTAACTTATTAAAATAATCGCGAACATCGAGTCTTCACTATAAAAGGTTTCACTAAACTGGCCACAACATAGTATTCAGTAGAATGTGGTTCCAAAATTATAATTCGAATAGTTTTATAAAAGCTACATTATTGTATGTTGAGTCAAAACATTCATTTCAAAAATAATGCCTGTATTAATACTAAATCAGTAAATTAATCCAAAAATAGAAAGATATTCAAGCTTCGTACGTATAGATTGTATTGGAATTACGGAAGTGGTTACAGAAACCGAGTTAGTAACTAAAGAGAATGAGATTATTAAATTGGTACCTACATACGTTTAGTTTAATTACTTCATTAATCATTTCAGGTCCCTTTAATTTCTCTTAATTGTATACACCAAATTATCTTCAACGCATTACAAATCTTTGGTGCTCATCCACATTGCGAATAAAACCAGCACGAACAAACTGGAAAAATTTAGAGGCATACCGCATAAACATTTAAATATAAATTTTAAAACGAACACATTTTGTCTACTTTAGAAAATACATAAATTGATAAAACCTAATATTGAGATTGAAAAATGTCTTTAAAAAGCTGCGAAATGACAAGTCAGTTTTATACGACGATGGAATAAGTGAATGGAGGTCCGTGTTTCGTAAAGTGTACACGGGCGGTTGAATGGCAGGCGTTTAGAATTATTAGTGACGAAAACCTGCATATAAACTATTCGAAGAATACCATTCTATCCGCTTGCTATTTAAATAGGTATTTAAGTGATCTTGTTTTAAGTATCATTTTATGCTCAAATGAATAACTGTCAATTAAATAAGCATAAGGCACTCAATAAATAAAAGACTCTATTGATAATTCCATTACGTATTATTTTATTTGTATAACAGTTAAAAGTTCCAATTCTGACTAGAATTATTGACTGCGTACTCCTAAAACGCAAGCTCGCAATCAACTTTATTTACCCACTGTCACCAAAGTTTTGTCAAGATATTGTTTTAAATTAGGAGGTAGTTCAGGTGACATATGAATTGTAAAGGCTCTTTCGCAACTTTTCATTGACAATTGTGTCTATTTTCTATGCTTAAGGAATTAATGTGTCGGTGGCTTTTTAAATAATATTTACCCTAATGAAATACATCTTTCAAATAAATACTATCTTGGAAGTTATTGGTCCCAGATTATAATTTTTAAACAAATTATAACAATTTGGACCCATTCGGCAAACATGTGATTTTAAATTAGTTATCAAGATCGCACCCGCACCCTTAGCGGATGATTCACTATGAGTGTCGCTCTGCGACATCACATAACTTACAACTACAAACTTAATTATATCCTTCTAAACACATATCACATTTGAACTCTCAAGACGAGAAAAGTTTCATAGTCCAAAATTACGCGTAGACTTGCGTCAAATGAGCGATTGTCATTCGTGCAGATTTTTGCTGAGAAGCAAACTATTGTGCGGGCCTGATAAGTGTCTGATCAGTTCCGGTAGAGCCTCGAACGTGAGTTGACAGAAACAGCAGTTAAACCGGCCCGGCGTGTTGGTCCGCCCATCGTTTTCGCTCGATGATATCACATTGCGATGTACAGAACACAAATGTTTTAGTAAATGGGCCTTTTGTTTGAACATAGCGACGCACAGTCGACAGGCAAAAGGCTTTTCACCTGTGTGAACTCGCAGATGCGTCTTGAGATTCCATGACATGCCAAATTGTTTTCCACAATACTCGCAACGGTATTCCCTTACTGGCGTTTGTTTACTGGAGCCTTGGTCATGCTCTGTAGAAGGGGGTTCGTCCACCCCCATCTGCGGAGGGCATAGCCACGGACTCCAAGATCCTGCGCTTGGTGGTCTGTATTTGAGAGCGTCTTCATGTGTTGTTGTGGGCGGTGTTGCGCTTCTTTCAGGTAAGTAAGGCGGCGCTGAAGCGCTTAGCGGATGTAGGGCTGCTAGTCTAGCGCTGGCGACCGCTGCTGCACCAGCTGCTTGCGGATATCGTAGTTGTGCCATTTCTTCTAAGTAGCTTGGAGGAAATGATACAAATGGTGGATTCTGTGACGGTGAGTTGTGGAAGCCGGGTCGTCTTTTTCGATGAGGTGTTACAACATAATTTTCTGGGGAAGTCTGCACAAGTGACATAAGATCCTGGTCAGGTGGCTTGAGATGTGCGTAGTCTTCTAATTTAACAGTCCGTAAATCTAGTTCTGGTGGATCTAAGAAGTGGGACTTTCTTTTAGCTCTTTCGATTCCTCGACTTAATCTGTCACTTAATAACTGTCGTCGGTACACCGTTTCTTGTGGCTGATCGTCTTGACTTGATGATGTTGACCTTCTCCGGTTGATATTCTGTAATACAGAAATATATCAATTATTATATGATTTATTAGTTTTTCTTACATATAAATTGAGAGTCAATATGTCGTCGAATAATATTATGAATGGGTAAATTAAATGTTATTGTACCTTGGCTCCTACTGTTTCCACGTCAACGTCTTGTGAGTGATCATCATGTTCACTGCCAGTGTTTTCCGAGTTCCTTTGTACTGATAAATTAACAGGGTTTGATGAGCTTCTTCGTCGTGTCGTCAGTCGGCCACATTCCTTGTCCTTGCTTTCTGTATCCTGGTCGTCATCTTCTCTTTCATCGTTACTGCTGGTCGACATGTTTTCCTTCTTTATACTTAGTGATTCTGAATCCCCAACATTTTGCATTTCTTTGCTGTATCCTGCGCATGGTGTAACTGAGTCGCTTTCAGAGTGGGAGGAGCCGGAGGGTGCGTCGTGTTTACTACTTTCATTGCTGTTGATGTCTGTTTTTGATTTGAGTTGTTCTCTGTCTCTGTTCCGTTCTTCTGCTTGTTGGCGCTCTTTTGTTGATTTCCATACGTCCGATTTAATTTCCAATAGTTCAAACAACTCTTGCATATCATCAATTTCGCCAGACTGCAAATACATAGTAAAATTGGTTAAACTTCTACAAATTTAGTTAAATGAGTACTGTCTTTAGGTATTTAGATGAAAATAATACCTCTATATAAGCTTGTCCACTGTACAGGAAGACGAGAAGATGCCTCATCAAGGTGCTGCTTATACCCGACATGTGTATGGTCACCGGATATTCAATAGAAGGCGACTCGTCGAGGATTTTCCTGGAAAACATTAATGTTTAAATAAGAATTATTTAGTTACATATTTGTTTTTCTTTAAAGTCACATTGCCAGCGTTACAAAACTTTACACACGTAGTGTTTCGAAATGTAATTACGTAAACGTAAATCTCTAGGGTTACTTTCCACTCATTTCTTAAAGTTTCAGCGGCGGATTATTGGGATAAGAATTTCGTGTTGCTACTAGAAATACTGATCAAGATTAATTCCAAATCCACTTAAACTTTCGCCCAGATATTTTCGCCTGCCGCACGGCCGGCGTCGTATTACAGGATGATGAGGGCGGAGAAGTACTGGGCGCTGTAGCACGCTGCACCCACCTTGCTCAGGATGATGTTTACCTGATGAGCGGGCTAGCAGCGGCCATGACGATGCGGTGCGCGGCCAGCGGCACGGCGTCGTCGCACACGATGATGAGGTCGGAGTACCGGGCGCCACGCCACGCCGCGCCCACCTCACTCAGGATGCAGGCGTGGTGCTTGCCGTACGTCAGCGTGAGCAGGCCCTCGCCCATCATTCCAGCACTGAAAGTAAACAGTACACTAAATAATTATTTCTGACATTTGCACCAAGTAAATTTTGTAAGGTATCATTTCCGAAGAGTAGGCAGATGTTGATGCCCATATTTCGCTTGATATGTTAAAGTCCCTGTGTGGTAGGGAAACTTTTGCCTGGCACTGCGTACAGAGTTAGATTAGCTATCATAATTTTAGTTTTATTGAAACATAGTGGTACATGCGGGAAGATCTGTGGAACCAGTAGGGCATTTTTTATAGCCTTCCTTTTAATACTAGGTCTAGGATAGGTCTAGTTACACAATATTATGAGTTCATGTAATATATTATTGTAAAGTGACTGTTTTTTTTTGAAATAAATAAATATAATGTAAATGTAGAATTATAACAAATAAAGTTTTTGACATAGTTATGTATGTATACTGTGAAATTTTGGTTCATTGTAATGTAGCATAATAAAAGACGATGTTGTTCACTAATAATAATAATTTCTTTATTTTCAAAAGCACTGTTCATGAACACTATCCATATACATATATACAATCAATTATAATTATCTGATAAAAAAACACTATAGTAATTTAAATAATAGTTTCGTGCAAATAAGTGAAATCACATCAAAATTGAGGCCCGATATAACGTCCGCGGTTCATTAGCTCAGTACGATGCCAGACTGAAAATCGACGGACTAAGGGAACACAAGGTTGTAACCAGCCGACTGTTACAAAACAATAAACGTTTCAATATCACCTCTATCAGCTAAAGTTACGTACTTTGCACAATTGACGTGTGCTAACATTTAACATCAGTTGAAACAATAACCTTCTTGAACAATTTAAACTTTTGTACAAAGTTTCTCAATGAAATTAAGAGGCTAAAAGGTGGGAAGAATTTTAATTAACTTTATCGTGCTGCTAAAGAGGCAGAAGTCATTGCAGGTGCTAGAAAGCCTGTTGCAAGACAACCTTGGCCCGACAATGCATCGCAATGCATTAGAGTTGCAATAGAAGTGCAAGATCGTTTAAAAGACGATCAACTGGCGCTTCTTCAGCATTGTGTTGCTGTTTGGCAACAGTGAGGTCAATCAGCATAGCATTGTTGTTCTTGACTGTTCTATTGTTACACTATTTTGCTTAAAAGTCATATTTAATTGAGGAGATTGGAACATAAAAGTGCAACGCGAGATATAAAGCGAGCGTGAATTCGGCACACTCGTGGAATGTTCCTGCACAGGATGATCTTAATCGCGGGCTGTGTCACGATTTTGTAATGATTTCAGTTACGATTGTTTGAGTTTTTGGCGTGGACTGGTTATTTTGTTGTCATTTTATTCAAAGGTCGTCAAGAACACTCTTTATTTCATCGATCTTATCTTTATGTGAACGATTATTGGTGTCGTGATGCATCTCAGTGTGATTGAATATAACTTAATTATTTTTCAGAATAATACTAATATTTTGTATCGCGATATTTTGTACTTGAATGAAAAAGATATTATAGAGAATATGTTTCTATTCGTATTTACTGGCTCATACTATTTGAAAGATAAGATTTATATCATGCTAAAATATGGACAAAACACAATGCATGAACAAAGAATAGCAATTTCCTTGAGCGCGGGAAACGTGAAGTAATTCACATTATAAAGTGAGCTTAAAAAACGTTATGAGGTAACCAGTGGTGAAACGTGACGTCGAATTTTCCTTAGGCTATAAATGTGGGCCGATTTAAAAAGCTAATTGAAGGCCGCATGCCTATAACCCACTAACACTCCGACTATATTTGGAGAACAATAATTTTTTTGGCTAGTTAAATTTACTAAAGACACAACCAAGTGCTTCAGTAGTCATCTGCTGTACTTAAATGGAATTGAAGGTTGTATTGGTTGAGAAGGGTTTTAGTCTATGAAGTATATCTGCTTCTAACCTTTACTTGCGCTATAAGGATATGATTCCCAGCAATCTTCACAGTTTCCATAAAAGTGCTTTCGCAAGTCGGAAAATATTTTGCTATTCATACCAACGTACCGTAGTTACCTACTTAGTTGCAAAATTAATTGAACAGAATCGCCAAGCCGTAAATAATGTTAGATATGAGGTTAATACAGTAAATAGTTTAATTTACAATATTGTTAGTGAAATACTTACATGTTTGGTCATTTTAGAACTATATTGTTCTTATGATTTGCAGTGTTATATTGAAATTTATTCTTCTAATTCTAATCATATTGAAGTCTATTCTTGTGTATTAGCTAGGTATAAGAAGTAAAAAAAAATATTATGTATTTTAAATATTATTATTTTTATTCTTGAAAATCTAAGCATGTCAAATCTTTTACTCGATTATTTGTTTGTTAAACAAGTTCTACAGTTTTTATTACGTACTCACTCTGAGATCTATTTCAATCGAAGATGGATAGATAGAATCAGATAAATATTCTCGGATTGTGGCCAAGGTCCGCACATGTACGGGTTCGTTTCAGGGCGGGCAGCGGAGCGCAGCGGCTCGCCTGCCATTGTCCGTGTGAAGCCGCTCGCGACACTGCAGTTCACATGCTTTGCATCAAATTGCCTCAGATTTAGGGCTGCTCATGAAATGCTGGATTTGTTGGTATTTACCTTAATTAGCTACTCTTATGTTTTGATATCAATTATCTAGTGTCAAAAAAATTACCAGTTCTTTACCCATTTGCGGGCACCACGAACACGGGTGTTCGCAGGCAATAGATCTTTCCGTTGTGCCTCGTGTTGTGCCCGTTGCTAGTTTAGGTTCATTTTTATTATATTGTAAAGGGAGGAAACAACTTGCTGAGTTTCTTGCCCGTTCTTCTCAGAACAAGGCCTCCTGGTAGCTAGTGAACGGTTGGCATAATTTGACATTTATAAGAGTATGTAAATACCTAAACTGAATAAATTATTTGACTTTGACTTTGTTCTCCAAAATAGCTCGAATTTGCACACTCTTTCTCCTCTATGTTATTTGCTTTACTCAACAAGTTTTTGTGCTAATTGTTGTTTCAGTCGCAATCATAAATTAATCAACATAATATACTGGCGTTTTATAGATTTTATAAACAATCTTATGAATAATACATATGGGTACACTGTGTATTTATCAACCCTACAAAGTTGTCGGTTGCAATATTATCAACAGAATTTTTAAGATTTTATCTCATCATTGTGTGACTACAAGATTTTCCACACAACCGTGCATTATTATTTATTATTGTGGAGATTATCCGAAGGTAATTTTGCTACATAACTGCTGCCCTCTGTTAGAATACAGAAACATTATATACTTTCTCTTACACCGGCATTACAAGATTATTAAATGGTGGCAATCTTAAGTGTTCACAAGCTACCATAGATGGCGTCACTAGTCTAACAATGTGCGTATACGCAACAGTCAGATATATTATTCTACTTTCTCTCTCTATTTTGTTAATGCTGGTACCGATAGAGGGCGTCAATTAGTGTTGTTATGCTTTATCCACAGATGGCAATAGTCGTTTGACATTAAGGATTTGCACAAGCGCAGGAGTTCTCACAATGTCTGATTATATTTATTGCGACATTACCGAAAGATTAAATCGTGGGTAGGTTTTGTTTGTCTTTATCCATTGTCAACCGTTTAACCTTCATATCATACAATTACTTTCACCAGCATTCAGACAAACATAATCCGGAAACTTTTATTGCAGTCAAAGACTACGTTTACCTCTTACTCGGCTTATTCGGCTTGAAGGTGGGTCAGTTAATTGACTGCCCTGGAAAGTGTTCACGATAAACAAAGCCAAATTGGAGCAAAATGTTAACCGATTAAAAATATTTCCTACATAATTAACAAGATTCTGTTTATCAAGGATGTTGATACATTTTTCCTTAATGAAGCCTTTTATTTACTGAGTTTTATTTTGCACTTTATATTTTACCTACTTAAATTAAATTTAACCACAAAAGCTTTTCTAATTTGCTTTAATCTCATAAAACTGCGCGACTTCGGCTTCCGTTAATACAAGCGAGGAAGGAAGCGATAACTGCTATGAAATTATAATGAGGTCATAATTATTGTTTGTTAAAACGTCACCTATAAATATACAAATATATTAATAAAATAAACGGGGATTCAAATAAAACAAAAGCCACGACAAAGACGCTTACGTATCGGAGTTGACTCCGTGTCTATCAGGAAGGCTTGAATGGTATTTACACACGAGGAACAATAATATCTCAATCGGTCCAAGAATCAAGTGTACGGCTCAAGGCCGTATCATAAAAGAAATAGCCCGCTAACTTACATAATCCTGCCCACTCTAATTAACGTCGAGCGACCTAGAATGGCCGCTGAGCGACATTACTCTCGTTTACTAGATCAATTCCAATTCTAAATTGTCCGTTAATGGCTTTATGACAGTTATGTAGCTGTAAAAGGAGGAATAGTCCGAGTGAATGGTTGTGCAGTATTTATAAATAATTACTACTGACAATTTAATTATTGTTAACTATATTAGGTAAACCAGGTATATTAGGTAAACAGTTAGTTATGTTTAGAGATTACATCAATTCGATCTTCATCTCGTTGTTGATAAATAATTTGAATGTAGTTTTAAAACAGAAAATTGGTTGGGCATTTGATATATAATGACGATACTTAAACAAACTGCACAAAATAAATCTCACAGTTCATTTAAGATCACTAGATCAACATCAATATAGGTTCCTTCAATAGAGGCGTGAAGAGGCACCTAATGAGCCAGCAAGGTGGACCTGGCTAGGGCTGCTGTTCTCAGTGGTCCTTGCTGACCATCAGGAGGGTTAGAGTCAATTGTTGTGCTTTTTATAAAAAAGAACGACGTTACTCAATTAAATATGATTCCGGTAAATGTAGAAGCCTTATAAGATGGTGAATAGCTTACAAAGTATTTCGCCAAGTGTTTGTTGCAACGGTAGAAATTGTAGACACCGCCTGTGTTTGTCCACTGGAGCGTAGTATTGGGAAAAAAGTTCCAACTTTCGCCGCTGCTTGCAAAATAAACAGTTGCGAAAACATCTACGCCAATTTAATTTATTCAAGTTGAAATTAATTTTCCTACATTGTAATGAGATGATGTAGAAAGGATTTATCCACCATATTTATAATACGAATTAGAAAACTATGGAGCAATTTAATTAGCTTAGAGAAGACATCAAGGAAAAGTATACTAATATTTCCAATTTTATTACTTTACTCGATGTTTTGGATTAAGGCTCAATGTTATAGTATTAGTTTCTTTGGGCAAGAGTTTATTTTTATAATACACTTACCCAGAAATGCAAACATTAACAGTTTTAGCTACCTTGAATGATTACATTAGGTCAGGATATAAAACATCTGAAGCTTATTAATGTGAATTCTTATTAATAATAATATATAAAAAAGACTTCACTCCACAAATATCTATTTTATACAATCTGCGTGGCAAGAAAAACCTTGTTGGCCTTTGCAACCCACAATATGCATTTAATATAATTTATTTCATTTGGTCCGTGTTTTTGCAAAATTTGTGGAAAACTGCATACCTACCATGCAATGTAATCGTCGTTATTAATTACCAATTAGCCACAGGTAGCTTTAATGCTATTATAACCTGTTAACTATCTACTCAGTAGAAGTCGAGTGGGAAGAAGTGAGCAAATAATATGTAGGTCTATTCATTACTTAATTAAACTGTAAACTTAATAACTCTGGCGTTAGTGTAAATTTTCAGCTTTATTAGATCAGTGGACCGCTTAATGCACTAGTGAACAAAGTAATAAATCAGTTAGCTAAGAATGCTAAACACAATTATAATGTCGGGTATCCAGGCTAGATCTGCGCACGGGCCGATGCGTCCGAGCGACGCGCCCAGCGCTCTGCAGAAAATCTCATGGTCTACACTTGCATGCACGTGAATGGTTTTCTGCTCTATTTACACTATTGAAATGATTGGTTTAATTAAATTGTCCGTTTTAATTTTAACGCTCAGTACGTTGAAATTTGCGACAGAATCGTCAATGCTTCACAGTTATCAATTACGAAATGCCAATCTCACTATTAACCACGCCAGATGAATTTATAACGACAGTAAAAAGTGGTCGATTTAAATAATATCATGATAAGGAAGATTTCTAAGTGGCGGGTTTGGAAGTCGTAATAATAATGCCGGTAGTGCGAGCCTTCAACAACAAACGCACAAAGGTACTTAGCAACAAGCCCGACCCCTTTACAAGTTTCTAACAGCCGCTCAAAGTATGACAGAAAGCGATAGTGATGTAAGTCGATAGTTGTCAAACAGGAAACCGCGGGGCGCGCGTGGCGAGAGATATGCCACGCGCTTTGTGCCGCCGGCCTTCGGACGATATGTTCAGTGCTCGTACCACATACACCCATTATGTAATGCCGGTCCACAACAAACGCGGCTCATTCATGAGAGCAATACCCGTCTGTGGCCCATCTCTGCGAAACAACTCTCAAAAGCTTCCGGAATGTTTTGTGTAGATATGACCTCAACTCTATAATTAGATCGTTTGTTTACTATAGATCTGCTGGAATTTTACGTTTGAGTATCGATAAAATTATCGCCGGTATTTTCTTTTGCGTTGTAGCATTTGCCGCGGCGGGCGCCAGCATGGACACATTTTTTATTAAAAGCCGCGCAAAATCAAGTGATAACGTCGCTAATAGGACAATTGAATAACTGTGTAGATTTTATCATCTTGATTTCTTTCTTAATTATTGTTATTGATGAAAAATAAATATCTTTATTTAATCGTGTTAAGAGATACGCAACCATATTCATGATTAGTTTGCAATAAGAAGATTATTAGGTATTTAGTTGTTGACAAACATCTTGGATGAAAATATTGTTTTTGTAGAAAGCCAAATTCGAGTGCATTACATCACTACTATAATCTATTAAGAGTAATAAATAGTAGCTGTTTTAAGTGGCAATGAAACCGTCTGAATGAAAGAGTTGGATCACTGCATCGTTAGAACAAATAATTACGCCTTCGCTGGCAACTGACTGTCGTTTATTTATAAAGTACCCTTGCTCGTGAGAGTCTTGGGCTGAAAGCGCGAATGAGTTTTACCTTCGATGATGCTAAAATAGCTCCCGGTTACACTCTCACCTTGCGTTTGATTGACGATCGATCCCTTGTGCCAGATGGTCTGTAACTGTTACTTTAAGTATTCCTACGTGAACTGTTCAATGAATGTCGAAGATTTATAATATTCACATTCTCATTGTCACTGATGGATTGAATATAGTACCTAATGCATTTCTTGCCAGTCACTTGTAAGATTTGTAAGTTTTAAAATTTAAGGATGAATTCCTTTTGAATGTAATATATTACTCGTTTCTAAGATTGGACATTTCAAATTCTATACTTAACGAATATGGCATTGAGAAAGCGAGTGGTACAATATGATCTCGCGTAGCTTTATGTAATTGTTGCACAAATGTCTATTCCCAAAATATACGGCCATTGTGAAATGACGTCTGAAGCCAGATGAAGATTTCCACGCTGTGACATTTCCTTTGTGAGCTGATTCGAGATCTGGCGAAACGCCTCCGGCATATTTCTACATTTTCGCAACGGTTCGGAAACAAATCGAGTTCGTGTTCGACATTTTGCGATCACTGCGGCAGTTAAATGAATATTTATAAAGAACGTGTATAATAAAAGGTCGGATTTGATTGTCGGCAGTCATTTGAATATCTTTCGATGTTATTATAGCAAATTACGAAGAATTAAGTCTATGTAAAGGCGGTTCTCACGCCGCGAAATTAGTTGACCTTGAGATGGTAGTTTAGACTGAACATATTCTAAGTGTTGATGTTTTGTTTCGAAATGTTTTATATCTTAATTCAAGCACGACAGTGTTTTGATTTAAGGTTACACAACTAACTAATTCCGTGCACATCTTTATTCAATTCATATCAATTAGCATCAATCTCTTCCGTTTGCTTGGCTTGTTCTTAGCGAGCTGTCCGAGGTAAACTAGACTCAACCAAGGTCCGATTTGAAATAGGATGGTACTTGACCTTCAGGATGAAAGTCAACAGTGTTGCGCAACACATTGGCGTGCGAGCATAGAACTCTATGCTAATAACCTACCGCGAGACATATTCGAACCTGGTCATGACCTACTTAATAAATAAATAAATATCTTCAGACATTCACACCTATAAACTAGCCCCATTTTAAGCAACTAATGCTGGTTGTGTTACGGGTACTCGATGATGGATAAACTTATTTAATAGATACATTTAAATATAAAGATACAAATACATAAAAATACTCAGAAAATATACAATACTTATACATCCAAGTCTGGAGAACAAATGCCTGTATTCATCACATAAACATTTTACCCCACCGGGGATTGAACCCAGAACCTCTCGAGATGGCGACCCCTTGAGCCCGGCGTACAGACTACTCGACCACGGAGGTCGTCACCGTCGTAATTGTACTCATGTTCAAGGATTTCACATATTTGGAAGGCGAAAGATTTCAACATCGACGAAAATTTTAACACGTTAGTAGGTCTCGATGAAGGTGATATCAGAACGCAAACGAATGTAATTCGAATTCTTATAAGATGACAATAAGAAATTTATGAGAATTTCTTTGGTATTTCCATTGGCGAAATGACGTAAACGTGAACCGCAGACTATACTTTAGTGATTCATGGCATGTTTTAAGCGTCAGCGTTGATAAATGATTTCTTCTTGATATAAGTTGATATCATTTTGTACGAAATGTGGTCTAAGAAAATGCTTTGAAAGGCTGTTGGACCGGATTAGATTTTTCACCACTCCTTTCTACGCGTTCAATTGGCTGTCGCACACAGGGAGGAGTGTAGTGTGCGTGCGCACGCACACAACGCGGAGCGTGAGCGCGGGCTGTGAGCGTGCGTAGTGGATAGTGCATGGCGCAGGGAGGGGGGCGCGCCGGCGAGCGGCCCGTGGTTTTGTAATAGCGTTTTATTTCATGGTCATTGGCGCAGTTTTAGAAAGTTACTTCACGTAAGTATGGTTTTGGATAAAACCGTCAATATTTTATTAGAAAATTTGAAAAACATTGCAAAATCTATTGTTTTTAGATGAAAAAAAAAAATAAGTAAACAATTATTAACCATTTAAATGCTTTATATTATTATTTCACTGCAAGCGAGACATTTGTAATTGTATAAGTTAAACAAATATAATTGTCACAGGTTGCGACTATTGTAAACAATTAATATAGGGTCTAAATTATAGTCTCAACACTAGAATAGTTTAAATACGATAAATAATTGTACGTTTCCTGTCCCATTGGAGTTTCATAATTATCATTTATACTAGTCCGCAGTGTTATTCCTAATAAAAGATTTCTAGTTTATTGTTTTGCATAATTGGTTGTATCCACACGTTGGTACATTATATTAATAATATTCACATAAAACATAACACTGCCTTGACTTGACAATCAATTTATTATCTACAAATTTATTGAGTCTGTATTTAAAATTGAAATACGCCCAGAAGACTGATTATGTATGCAGGAAAAACTAATGAAAACAGCTAAAAATATACACAATCGCACACTAA
This sequence comes from Parapoynx stratiotata, assembly GCA_910589355.1. Taxonomy (NCBI): domain Eukaryota; kingdom Metazoa; phylum Arthropoda; class Insecta; order Lepidoptera; family Crambidae; genus Parapoynx; species Parapoynx stratiotata. The sequence continues at coordinate 3,894,379 of OU342458.1, forward strand.
ACAAAAAAATCGTGGCATAAAAATATAAACGAAGCCTCGCATTTCACATTTCGTCATAGACGCGCGAGGCGATCTTCTCAACCGAACTTATGAAATTTAGTCGGCTGCCATTTCGAGTGGTTGCATAATAGCACCGCTAAATTTTGCTGACAGAGAAAGTACGCGAAAGGTTTTACGTAAGCGGCCACGTAACGCGACTCAGTTTTGATTCCCCGCGTTCGTAGTTACGTGATGGCTACGTTACGGGGTAAATTTGGTCGAATCATCCCGTAATTCGTGGTCTAGAAGAACTATCGTCTATTCGGTAAAGTCAATTTCTTTTTATTCGGTCTCCAAAATACAAATATGTCGAAGTAGTGATGTCACAGTGTGTTCGTTGGAGTTAAATTGATCGCTTGGTTCACTCTTGTTTTTATTGCCAATTAGTCATACATAGCATTTCTAACACTATGAATCATTCTAATTTTTTATACGACTAGACTTGGATAGGAAACAGTCATACATGTCAATAAATTTAAAGAAAACAAAGTATAATAGGTAGGTGGGTAAGTAGGTTGCCTGGAAGATATTGCTATTAGCTATAAGGCCGCCAGTGTTGCATTGTATTTTTTTCTTTACTATATTTCTGTTTTTATTAGTTGCAATAAAGAATTTTATCTATCTATCTATAATTTTATATTAATGCCAATTTAGTATCCGCACAAATTTTTTTTGCAATATTAATAGGGTATGATTTACACCAATAACTTTGCACCAATAATGGGATTTCTTTAAATGGTAATGGAATTGATTCGAGCCGAAACTATACAAAAAAGTTTGCGAATGAACTTTCTTGTTGTTTTGATTTGCATTTTCTTCGAAAAAACAAAAACATGGTAATTTTGTAATCCTGATATCCATAATTTTCTACTTTCATATAAAAGACTTTCACTTCAGACTATAAAATGTGCCAAAATCGTAATTTTCGCTGGTCTGATTTGGTTTTCATTTTATGGTAGTATTACGTAATCTGTTTTACATTTAGAGAGTATTTTGAAGTAAACGCCAGAAATTTTACGAAAGACTCAATTAATAGAATGAAAACTATTTATCATTATTTCCTGAGTATTTGTATGTACTTTTGTCATTTTTGTGTTACTTGCGTGAATAGCTAGATTAATAGGATTAAAGTTGTATGGTGTTTAATTTTACTTTTTTCTGCACGCTTGTTTTATATAACACAATAATCTAATTATATTTTAATGATAACGCTAAACTTATATTTTCGAAAAATATGAGACAAAGTTAGTTGATCGTTTGTTTACTTAAGTAGTATGAATTTAATCTAAATAACTCTGCAAAAATATTTTTTTTAGTACCTGAAAAATATTAGGTAATGTTGTTATTAAGAATTTTTTTAGGGTAGGGGGCAAACGAACAGACAGGTCACCTGATGGTAAGCAACTACCGCCGCCCATTGACACTCGCAACACCAAAGTCACAAGTGCGTTGCCAGCCTTTTAAGTAGGCAATACGCTCTACATATTGCATATTTTACACTGTTTTTACTCTATTGTAAACTTTTGTTCTGTTATCAGCATGTCAATTCCTCGAAAACAATCGCTCAGAGTTATAGTAAGTTAGAGAAAAGCATTTAATTAAATAATGACATCCATTTACTTACACTAGATTGCACAAGGGGCGGTACATGGGCGGATAGCTTTTATGTTTATCATTACTCATATGCATTACGACTTTATAGCATGTCCTACACAACCTTCTTCACTAAAATTAAGCTCTTACCCTGACTATTAATACGGTTTATTTTCCAACAGCATATTTACATTGTCATTAAAAAAATGTCAATTGTCTACTTCAACGTCTTCAACACCAAACAAAACTGTTCAAACAAAAGATTGTACAACTTGATTATTGAGCGGATAAATTATAATTACCTATTGAAATGTAATGGAAATATGTAAATAGTCGTTTTATGCAGTTATCTTCAGTTTCATGATATTGCAGTGTCCTACCTACTACAGTTTTACCCTATGTTAAAATAACACCTATAAATTTATATAATAAATTGTCAAGTCCAATATCCCTAGGAATCTCAGAATTATTGTCATAATGTAAACGTTTTTATTGCATCGTTTATTCATTAATTTTACTGAAAAGAGTTTGCCGTCACTGAAATGTAAAATTCAATTTTAAAATATTGCAATAAATGTGATATTTAACCCCCGTTCTGCGTTACGGATATTCTGTAGTACCGATGGAAGTATATTGGTACCTACGTAATATTTCCTCGATTTCCAGAATTAAGTGTATGGTTATTGGTGTTTTTTTTGTTCCCAGTTAAAAGAAAATAACCTTGTTGTGTATAGCTTTCAAATAACCAACAATATCCTTATACTTTCGTTTTATATGAAATTGTGTACCAAGATAAGTTCTGCATCGTAAGTAAAATTGCGATAATGAACATATAAAAAAGTTAAAAGTAGGTGTTAAATTATTTTCGCACTAATTTAATATGAATATGAAGATGAATTTTTACAGGCTTTTAGGGCGAATTCGACCAAATTCGTTGTTGGCCGTGTACGTATCTAATAGCTAAAGCATTTTTGGTATAACTACACCAGTGTCGCTAGTCGAAATTTGGTCTAATTCGCCCTTAAGTAATACTCATTAACAAGGAGTTCTAAATGTAGTGCTAAGGAGTTGTAGTAACTTATTGTTTTAAGGGCAATGTTACAGTCAATTTAACAGAATAATAATTTAAGTAAGAAATACACCACATTACGTCGCCTCTAGCAGTAGACGGGCAGTAAAGACCAGAATTTTGTTACAGTTCCCAAGTAACAGATGCCGAGCCAAGGGAAGTAAAATAAATAAATATTTGTTTATAATAAAATAAATAATAATAAATATCCTCAGACATTCACACCTATCAACTAGTCCCATTTTAAGCAACTAAATGCTGCTTGTGTTACGGATACCAGATGACGGACAAATATATTTAATAGATAATTACACATAATTATTCAGATGCATAATATAAAACATATATAATGAACATCCAAGATTGGAGAACAAATGTCTGAAAATTCATCACCCAAACCCTTGCCTCCACTGGGGATCGAACCCAGGACCTCTCGAGATGGCGACGCCTTGAGACCGGCGTACAGACCACTCGACCACGGAGGTCGTCAAATATTATTATATGTTGTCTTATGTCTATTATGTCTTATGTTGAGAATAATGATTCTCTAATTACATTTTATTGTCTAGGCAAAGGGGAGCTTCAAAGAGATCCGGAAGACACACAGGAGAATCCAAGATAACTACGAAACTAATACAATAAGTGATGGGATCTTCTGTCTTCCGCGTCATAAACTACTTCATAAGGCTTCTTCTTTAGTGAGATGTAAACCTTTGGCGATAGCAGACACATTTACAACCTAAAGCGTAAATGAGGTTCACACTTTCGATTAAATATTATTCTTATTTGCTGAATTATTATGTCGTAAATGTTAATACTTAATTTACAATTAAATTTTTTGGTTTTGTTGATTAAGATAAATGTGTAGTAAATAGTGACGTGTAATAAATATAAAAGTAATAAAGGAATCATAGAGTATATTACATAATGTGTTTGCGTAAGAAATAAGCAAAAAGAGGTCTAATTCAAAGTTTATCAGGAACTTAGAATTTACCTAAATATAACGGCATCATATCCAATTAATATTACACATACATGTCCTCTTATATCCATATTTCACCATATATGTTTCCCTATAGGTTCCCTATTTAATATATTTAATATATAGGTTCCCTATTTAATAGGGGCGAGTTTAATGCTCTATACTGAGCAGAATGTGCCAACTATAATAAGTGTAAACTGTACTCACTTATTCAAAATCAGTGGAGAACATTGCACATAAAAATGAATTATATGTATTATTCGTTAGAGGACGCGCTTGCCTAGTTAAGCGGGAAAGATATATTAAAGTCAAACAGTTACAGAATAGAACCAATCATTAGAATACGCAGCCGACTGATTTTTATTTATACTAGTAAGTATTTTGTGAGACCCCTTCATTTTGTAGTCGTGGTCGCTACTGTGATAGTATTCATTTGACACACGATATGCAATTGTTTATGCTTCGGTAAGTGTGTCTTTAGGTTCGTGCTTTGAAAGGCAATGAAAGATGACTAACGAATTTGTGCAGTCGTGTTCACAATTCGTTTACTGCCATAAGGATGATATTTGCATATCATCTGTGTCCAAAAGATGGTTTAAAATTTGATTAGATGGAAAGAAAGGAAAGAAAGAAAAAAAAATGTTGTGACAATGTATCGAACAAAACTTATTTAACTGAGCTACTGATTACTTCACAGTTTGGTGCTAAAAAAAATCTGAAATACAAAGTAAAATGGTCCAAGATTCCTTGACTCATACTTAGTAACTTTGTTAGTTGCTAACTCAGTTTCCAAACCAAGAAGAGATAAGAGAGTGTTCTTGCAATTCAAGTAACATGCAATCTGTCCCAATTCTTGGTTATCTCAAGCCAAATATCAGAGACGTGCGCAGGCGCCGATAGTGGCGCGGATTTACGCGCAGTTGAATGGTCGCGCCTGCTTCCGCAGACGTCAACACTGATAAAGTGAGAAGTAATCGGACGATTTTTATATCATTCTTATTTAATATTCATTTGTAATTTGGGAAATAATGTAACATTAATCTTTAAATTGGTGAGAGAGATTGAGAGAGGATTTGAGAGGTATATAATTTAGTTGTGAATGTGAGGGAAAGTTAAAAGTGGATTTACTTAAAAGGCCTAGACGACCCTGACTTAATTAAAACCGGGATTATTTTAATTGCCTTAATTAGAATAATCACGTTTTTGGCAAATATTACAGAGTACCCCTGTAGGCCTAGCACGGGCCGACAAAACTACACATTGCTTCTCGCTTCTTCGTTTGCGGGGAAGCGAGAGGCAATGAGTAATTTCGTCTCCGGGGACTTTTTCTCTCCGGCCCGTGCTAGGCCTTTTGGTGTAAAATTTCATTACCTCTAGTGGAAACGTGAAAAGCGCCCCTAGCGATAACTCACATTTCTCATAATTTTTTACATTTTGTAATGCAACTATAAGTGAGAAGTTTTTTAAAATGAAAATACTACAGGTACCGATCTCCGTATCAGATAGTTGATGATCAAGAATATGTTAAACAATATTTCGTACGTATCTAGTTATAATCACACTATTAACAACAAAGGCCTATTAGTATCTATTTCATTGTTTTTCTGAATTGATATTGTTGTTATTGGTTGTTTTCGTTTTAATACGAAATGATTATAAGTAATGCTTATTTTGATAGCTTTTAAAATAAACAATGATAAAATAAAACCAATTTAGTCTATGGTGCGCAGCTGTACGATACTTAGATAACAAAAATAAGTTACAATAATGTTGCTTTTTTGATACAAGAAATAGTTTTTATACGACTTTTTGGGACAAATTTACATCATGAATATTTCTCACCGAAAATTATCTACGATAAAAAAAAATCGAATTGTAAAAAGTAATGTATGCATCTAGAATTATTTGTTGAATGCGTATCAAATATCACATAAGACTAGTAAATCGCATCCATGTCATGTTAATATGAATATTTAAATGGCTCGTATTATCGTAATGTTACACCACATATTATTATAGTAAGCTATAAAGGGAAATAGTCATAAACAAGAAGGAATTCAAAATGGTAATACAGTTATTATAACTACAAAGGAGTTATACAATTTACTGGTAAGGATAATACATTGAGGGAAAATTCGACTAAATTTCGAATAGCAACACTGGTATCATTCGGTCATTACAGCGTATACGACCAATGAAATTTAATCATTTATTGGTGTCCGAATCCGCGTGTAATACGAAATTTGGTCAAATTCGGCCTGAGTCTTATAATTACAACCAGAAAAGCAAAAAATTTATGTAAATAGTACATTGCACAGAATGCATAGTGATTGTTAAAAGAGATTATAGGAAGTACAATAAAGTTGAAACTTTTGGGGATTCTTAAAGAGGCAATTGAACAGTGAAAGTAAACATTGAAGACAATAGCCAGGAACAAAGAATAAAAAGATTAAGATAAAAGAAATGTAAAGGGCGGCATCATCACAAAGCTTCGGTTTTGGTAGCTGCCGTTTCGGATATTAGCATAAAACATAATGTATTAAAATATCTAATAATAAAACGTGATGTTCTAAATTAAAATATACCTAGATTGCTAATATAGTTACGCAATTTTTAAGTAAGAGGTCTTAATTGGCCAATGCTCTGAAACTGTAACGAATATCGGAGATTTTGTGGATTAAACGATGAAAATAAGGCTAAAAAAAGTAATCTAAATAATCATCTGGGCAGCAAATAAATATTTTGTCAGCAATATAAATTATTAGGGCGGCAAAATAATTATTTGGTCTGCAGAATGATAAGTCTGCAGAATAATTATTTGAGCAGCGATATAATTATTTGCGCAGTAAATTAATTAATTGAGCTCCAAAATAATTATTTGGTCAGCAATATTATATGTTACCGGAAATTCATAAAATCTAGGAAAAGGATCAATAAACTTCAAGGTAATGTTTTGTGATAGATATTAGGTTAATATTATTTTTTATGACCCTTATAAACAATATTTGTGTCAATAATCGCTTTGTCTAAATTGAGTAGACATTATCCCCCTTACTAATAAACGAGATATAAGGAAGGAATAGCTATTCAGTGTTTTGTCACTTTCTGTCTTCTGAATGTCTGACGAAGAGAACACACTGAATAACAATTTCAACCTTATACTTCGTTTATTAGTAAGGGTGTATGAATATTATTATTAAGGATCACAAAAAGAAATCTTGGCAAAATAATATATGTCAGCAGAGAAAACATTTGAGTTGCAGCCCAATTATTTATTTTGCTGACCAATTACAATTATCTGCTGCCCATATGTTGCTGCTCAATTAGTTGCTTTCATGACCAATTTAGAAATATTTGCTGCACATAAGTTGCTCACCAATTAGTTATATTAGCTGACCAATTGTAATTTTATACTGACGAAAATTCGAATATTTTGCTAATCGTTCAATCGTTCAAATAACACACTAACAATAACAAAGGGTTTTTTAATCACGTGTCGCTTGGATCACAGCAAGTGCGTTAAAGAGGCGTGATTGTTATGTGCTTTTTTATAATTCATTCTCCTCTCATCTTTTAAAAGTTGTAGTAGTTATGTATGACAATCGTCAAAACAAATTAGCCATATCATCCTCAATTATCGTTAAAATTTTCGCCATACAAAACGTTCACTGACGAACATACGCGACAAACATGTTTATGAGAAATTCCTGATGACGTCACAGCGCAGAGGCCACGAGGACCCATAAACTGCGCAGTCGCAAAATTAGACGGTGATCTTTCTCTAAAATCCATTTTAAGTATTGAATCACGTTTTGACAAAACAAAACCGCGGGCTGAGTCACAACATACCCAGAAAAGTTGCTACTTTTATTTACACACACATTTTTAGTTACATTTATTTACTCTTTCATTTCTTAACGAACTCTAAGGTAACGCAATAGAGATGATTTTTCTAGGTTTTGTTGAATCAGTTGTTTTATTTTGCCTTTCTTTGGTAACGTGAAAAGCTATGACACATTTTTGTAACGTGGATGATTAAATATTATTTCTGAAACACCGGACATGCTGGAAATAAAACTAGTCACTAAGGAAAAACATATGAAGTTAATCAATGAAAATATTGATTAGCAATGATTTTATTTTGATAAAATTTGGGTAAGAACTGATAAATGGTAGCGATTATAACCAGGGGCACTCCTACTTGTAGTAAGTTTAAAAATAAAATATTGCAAGAAATTTCGTCATTGTCATTTACATGCTTCATCAATTTCCAATTAGTTGGAATTAGTGAAAGTGAAAATGAGAAACCAAATTGAAACTGCTATAGTGTAGTGTAGTGTAAATACAATTTAAATCACGCGATTCGATATCGATCAATGATTTACGCTGAACAACAGGCGATATCTGAAGAAAATGTATAAAAGGGTTACATAATTCTCATTACGATAGCGCCTTATCAAACTTTCAGACATAATAGTACTGACCTACCCGCACATTTGCGTTTCACTAAAATACGTTATAGCGTAAACGCGCGCTTTCCACCACATTTAGTACTCCAGTGTTAGTAGTATGAGCGATGTGCGTGTGTGCGTGCACACGTGCGTCGGCGCACAGACACAGGTTCGCGGGTAATTCTCTTCGCCTGTGTGTGTACTCGCATTATCGCCAAGCTCCGGATGTGTACGCAGATTTGCTAGCTTGTGAATGCTAGACCAAATTGATAGTTCTATACGTTATTACACATTGCCGTGTACCTGTGTGTTCTTTACATGTGTGAGGTATTGTTTAAGAGCCTTGAGGCCTGTAAGTTATTTTACAACTTGCCAATCGAATTGCCTATAAAATAACGAACAATCATAATTTATAGATGATTTTTACTACGTATAAATACAATAGACAATAATTAATTTGTGTGTGGTCAAGGCTACCATGAATGTAATTGAAATTTGAAGTCTTTACGCATTCACTGTAAAACAGTACAATGATACAATCTAAAACGAAGAAATATTGTATACGTATGTAGGAACCTTGTAATTACCAATGTTCGAAACAGTGCCGGTAATAGGAAGGGCCTATCGAAAGCGGTTGCTATAAATAATGAACGCTTTATGCAAGGGTAACTGCGTAATAAAACTAATAGACCAAAACATGCGGTCTTTAAGGTCAGTAAGGACATATAAAATATTATTACGAAAATATCAAAAATCTTCACCTTTTTATTTTTATTGACCCGTCGACCTTAAGAGAGTGTATTATTTGGTACCGAAGCGGAAATCGTTAGAGCAGACTTACCGCACCCACTCATTGGACGTAGACTGAAGGTAAACTGGTATAAGGAATTGGAGAGTCATAAAGGATGAACCCTAATCGAACCGGGGTCTGTTGGTGTGCGTGTATGTTAGAAAATCGAACGTGGCCGGCGCGTGCGTGTGAGCATTGCGTGCGCGCCGCCTAGCCGATAACAATAAACTATTTCCGAAGTGACCCAGTTCCGACGTCCTTCGGCACTTTGTGCGTGAACGGGAACAAGAAAGGGCCCGGAGTATTTTGACAGCAACCATTTCAAATTTTCTTTGTGCGCAAACAGTAAACTCTTTTGTCCCAAATGGCTAACTGCCTATTCTTAAATAGGTTACGTAACCTTGAAGTTACTCGATGGAATACTGAGGCACCTTCACGTCTTGTAGGTAGCTGACCTTTTTTGAAATAAAAGAATTTGAATGTCATTGAAGTTACCGCAGAAGATACTGGTAGCTAATTGAATGAAACCTGTTAGGTGTTAATAGGCGACAATTACCTTCGAATTCTGAACATTAATGTGTGCTTAGGAATAAATTTAGAATTAAAAATTAAAAAGGTGTTGATGTGAAGCGCCCGCTCCATGTGCGCATGCGCACTGTCCAAACGTCGATTTCACAACCGGCCGTGGCCAGTGGCGGACGTATCCAGCCCTACGATAACGTCAATTCAGTTCAATGTCAACTAAACACAGACCTATGAAGAAATTCATTAAGCGATAATTGGTATTGAGAAATTCTGCTGATCGTTCAGAGCGGCAAACAGAGAATTCTTTATGTTAAATAATTTGTTCTGAGAAATATTTAGTCGACTTACAAGGAGTAAGCGTTGATGCGAGTATTTGCGACAGCGATTTAGTGGCCATCTTGCATTTTGGGTACACAATCATGTTTGTTTTAACACATATTCTGAAAAATTTGGCTGTAATTTTTCCTTGTTTGTATATCTTATTTGCTGAAAGAGCATTTAATATAAATTAACGTGTAATTCGTGGAAAGGTTTAAAATGCAAAACTTCAGTAGTCACGTAAGCTTAATTAACGTGCATCTAATAATAACGGGGCAGACGAACATAATTATGCGCTATGAAAGGTAGCCATTGTTAACGAACAACATTGACGAAAGAGCTTATTAGCTTACAGATTTTCCTATTACAATACAATGCCCATGTAATAGTAAAGTTAAATTCATGGAACCAGAGCACAGTTTCCAGGAAACCGATGCAGTAATTGTATCAGCGCTAATCGCTATGGAACACTTGTATATTAGATTAGTCTAATTCAAATAAAGTAATTAGTTCTAATTATATGAAAGAACTAGTTCATTGGAACGTGTAAGTGATAGTGTGACCCCATTAATTTTTCGTACAATAACTATTAACTGGGATTTGACAATGGAAAATAGTATAGTTAAAAATTTTACATAAGTTAAATTTTTGTCTAAAATAAAATACTAATTGTTTTAGAGATTCCAAATATAACTTTCCAACAAGAAATATCTGAAATCTTATAAGAATGTACTGGTTCCGGTTGCATGGCAATGATAAGTTATTTTGTAAATTAAAATATTTTTCATGATTCAGATTAAATTAAACAATTTTGTCTGTTTGCATAAAAAACTAACGTGAAGTGGAATGGAAAGAGCTCTTTAAACTCGTAATATTCAGAGGCGGTCTTAGCTTGGAGTATGTTGAAACATTCTTTATCTTGAGATTTTCCGAATATCATAGTTATCATAGTAAAACAAAATAAGAAAGTAGAACAGTTGTGAGAATACAGTCTAATTAAACGCGTGTTTTATAAATTATTTTGGCAGCAATTTAATTACCTATTTGTATATTTTGGATAAACAAGTGAATACTTATTAACCTACTTTTGGGCGAAGCCTACCTTTCTGTGCGTAAGCCAGTATCGGACATTATTTACATATCCTTATATTTCTGATAACATATTTTGATTAAATTAAAATAACGAGTGTTGTATTAATATTGCATTCTTTTGTCATTGAATATTCACGTCATAAGAACATCTAAGAAAACCTCGATACATTTAGTTAAGAAGTTTGAATTCGTGAATGGTTCATAATTATATTATTATTATCAAATAGTACGAGTTTGTTCATTTCCACGTCGGTCACATTATCGAAAGTTAGAAAACGAAGATCTTATCTTTTATCAATTTGTGTTATTTATTAATCGTGAAATTGAAGGTTTTTGATACAATGTAATATCAGTTAAGTCTAACTGATACAGTTTTGACATTATTTATTTTATTTTGTTGTTGCTATGCTTGTGACATTGCGACCATTTTCGGAAAGTTTTCAACTGGACTACTTGTATCTGATCTATGTTTTGTTTATATAAGTTACATGTAAATTATGTTATCGGTATATAGGCTGATTCGAGAGGCCGCGGGACTCGCGGGTTCGATCCCACTCCCACCGCCTGTACCACGGAGTTTGAATATTACTTATGTACTGATTGTGAATATCATTTGCCTCACATTGTGTATGTCAACAGATTCGCCACCTCTTATACTAACGTATCTGGCGAAAATATGGTCTTAAAAATATGGTCTGAGTCCCCTTCGGAGAGTGAGGCGTGATGATATATTAAGTATGTATATGCCTATGTTATGTTAAAAGTTTGAAAGTTGGACAAGAAATTTGAAGAATTTGGACAATTCGTACACGTCGTCTTTTAGGACATTTTACACTGGATTTCTCAAATACTTTACAGTGGTCAATTAATATGTATGTATACGGTGATCTTGCCATGTACACTGTAAAAGCGTAGTAGCATTGTCTATGTTGCCCTTCAAATTGTTTCCATTCGTGCCAGAGCCGCCTCATTGACACAAATTACCTTCTCTCAAGCCGTATAAAATGTGTTACGCAACTCCCGTTTTTATAAGAAGATGAACTTTTATTTGTAACTATTCTTTGATTTTTACTACTTTATATTTCTTAAGGAATAACAAATATTTTGCTACAGTTTTGATGGAGATAGAAATAACGAAAGAAACTTTAAATGCAAAATATACACATAAACACATGTATAAGGTAAAATAGTATTTTTGTTTGCCGATATTTTTTATCGTAGAGGTGTTATTCTTGTGAATCATACCTAGATAAATTTCTAGAATGCGTATCATAGTGATTCGTAGATGCCGATGAAATCTAAATTAATATTTATTAAGGTTTCCTTCAATTAAGAACTCATCTGTTAATTATTGATAAAACAATCGGTGATATTCAAGTTATAGAATGTAATCAGTTTTAACATTAGATGCAGATTTATTATTTACACATTCCATCAAACTTTGTGTATTAAACGCAGTAAGGGTCATAATATGTTTTCGTATTTACTATACCTAAATTACTTTACTCAACTCAAGATTAAGCTTTAAATATTTTTTTAAGGTGTGTACGATATTTCTAATCATGAATAAATTTTGTGAAAGTGCTTATTTTTATTCGTATTTTGATCTTGTAACTAGGTTGAGTAACAAGTAAATTGGAGGTGAAACTAGTAAGCGCTTTAGCCACGCACCATGCCGTGGGAAAAACTAAATTAACTAGCAAAACATTCGCATAAAAGGTGTAGAATTACGACAACTTCACGAAATAGTACTTACTATTGCTCAACAAGTGACTGCAATGTCGCGGTTTCAGCGGTAAAAAACTAAAATACGTTACAGTTTTTAGTATAATTTAAATTAAAAATACTACAGTAGTTTCTATGAAGTATTATTGAGAACTGGAAAATAATTGTGTAAAATTATTAACCTAGTGAAAAAAGTGCAGCGTATCATCATTCGTAGTTATCGATATATCTCGTGTGCCGAAATCGCGCGAAATTGAGCGTGGAAAAGCTGCGCGCTCATACGCTGAGCTCAGTCGATTTCGCAAACCAACATCTAATGTGAACCTATTAACCTCTTCGGCGAGGCTCGGGCGAAGGCGAGCGGCGGATGAGGCGAACACTGCGTTCATTAGACACAAGGTTGATCGACCATCCCGCCGGACCACGACTTGCCCTCCCACCAACACCTATACATCACTTAAATCTAAACTAAACCTTCTTACCTTGCAAACTGTAGAGCACTTCTATTAGCAAGCTCATTGTAAAAATTAAAAAGGATGTCGCTGTCGAACATGTTAGCACTGTATCACAGCCATTTCGCACAATAATCAAGTATACAAAAACAAACAATCCGAAGCACCAGCGATCACAGGATAATCACAACGTCCGATCCTAGGCACGTCTGTGCGCGAGCGACGTCAATTCAAACTGGCCCGGTCAAAATGACGAAAGTGAAAACATCGCACGCACAGAAAAAAAGGTTGGCGGCGCGGTACAGTCCTTGCAGGCCGCCTCTCGCGGCGGCTCCAGTGACACACTAACTGCGCGCGCGCGCATCGCCCGACGCCTATATAATGAAGCGCTCGGAGGCTCAAACTTCAAACGCTCGAGGTCCGCACAAAAAGAAGATGCTTCAACGGTAGCTAGGAAAGATTGAACAAAGAATGGCGACACGTGGGCGCGTGTGCGTGCACGTGCGCGTGTCGGTGTGCGAGAGATAGGCGGTCGCAGGAAACTCCGTTCTCTTCCACTAGGAAAGGCCTTGGATATGAATCGGCACGTTGCAATGTGTACCGCCATCGCCTACGCCGCTGTTACCTACTTGAGCGATCCACACATATAGTTCCACGTTCTATGAGATGATCCTTAATCGCCACAACAAATATTGTACTAGTTTAATGGTTAATGAGCAAAGCAGACACTTAATATTGGTATAGCAAGCCGTGGCCGGACAAACCGTTTAATTACAGACGCGATGATGCAATGAAAGTTGATAATGATATTAGCTATTTGACACGTATTTTGACGTGGGTGGCCAGCGAGAAATTAGAGTTGTGGCGCAATTTCGGTAGCACAAGTGGTCTGAGATAGCGGTAACTAGGTCATAAAGAGTAATCTTACGACCCATTTTATTGTCGAAGTAATGTAGCTATTTCGAATTACATTTTATAGACGAACTAACAAGAGAATTAAAATATTCCAATTTAATCGTACAATTGAACAATCACATAATACTCATTTTATCGACTATCGTACAACACTTTGGCTAGCAATACATTATAATATGTAATTTCATAATGTTTAAGACTTAAGAGCATTGTGTACTTAAGACCACTGAATTTGTACAGATAAGTAACTAAATATTTAAAAAAAAGTTAAAGGGCCTAAAACGACCATTCTTCATAGAATTCTGTTTTACGATAATTGTCAAAATCGAATTTTGTTGAAAGATATTAGAGCAACAAAAATTTCATCGCTGTTATCAATACTAGTAATAGCAACTAGTAATAAAAAAATGCAACACGAAAATAATTAAAAAATATTCTCGTGCTATCTATCCAAAATAGTACACCTATTTTGATAGTTTACACTAGATAATTGGAGTGAGTAATGATTATTGGTGCAGCAAAGATCGACGTCAGAGGAGCACAGACATGTGGACAAATACCGCGGGAACCGGTCAATTGCCGTAAAAATAACAATAAATCGTTAACAACTCGCAACTCGTTCTGTACAACCATAACGTAACAACAAAATAACTTTCATTTCCTTACTCATTGTCTAACGAATGCACAGATTGGATTGCTTGGCAAATTTCTTCCGAAGATTGAACACAGTTACGTAAACTCCTGAGATCAGTAGCTGTGAGAATTATTTTAATTACCGCTTGTTTGATCTTTAATTTAATTTTGTGTTTGTTATTGAATTTATATTTTGTAATAAGGTGAGAGGCTCCCACATTTGCGATACTATGTATATTGTTGTTTCGGTGCGAATGTATTACATCGAAATCGTTGTATGGTTATTTTGAGGAAGATAGCCTCTAGAAAGAGGTTATCGAAGATCGATCTATTGATAAATAAGTTCCTTCATGAACTAAACTATCCATTTATAATATTTGCAACAGACCTTTTGAATACAAAACAATGCCTTATTCATGTTAGAGTATAGTTAAAATATTCATTTAGATTCTGTGCTTTTGATTCTTATGCACTGCATCTTTAGGCACTTTGTTCGAAGACAAGTTCTTAATACTTTGTATTTTGACAAAAGCGTAGCAGTTTGTTAAATTGACAACCAAAAACTTAGTTACAATGATGACAGTGAACCTAATTAGCATGTCTACGGCGTTAATATCAAGGTAAATGTGGCATGGATCGGTATGGAAGACAATGTATTGTTGTCACGGTGAACGAATCACTTGATTTCGTTTCATTGACAATATTGGTAGCTTTTAGTAAAGCTAAAAGATAAATTTCATTTTCTAGTAAATGTACATCACTCACATCGGCGTAAAATATTTCGTATTCTAAATGCCTGTCTCGAGCGACCTTGAATTTTATTTACCCGAACATAGATTGGTAAAGTCTTTTCTATTATTGGTATATTTACATAGCAATTCAAATTTAAACAGGCAGTATATTGTTCGAAAATTTACGAGTTGACGAATACAGGACCAAGCGATGAGAGATCTGGCGAGCAACTTTCGCCACATTTCTCCGGGTGAAAGTTCATGCACATTGTGCTTTTGTCAATGTCTAATCGGACTTTATCATAAATCTGTGCCGTGGATACGCCCACTGATATGCGATGAAAGTTTAAGCAATTATCCGTGTCATTATGCAATGTTTGACTTTTCTTGATAGTAATCGGTGCAGAACGTGGAATAAACAGATACGAATTGCGAAATTGAATTCATAGATAGGTACGAGAATTATGTCGGTGTTTTTGTGGATAGCTAAATTAGCTAAGAATATGTTTGATTCATAGAAGAATTCATAGGCGATTTCTATGAAACGAATTGTTTATGTCTGATTAATCTGATTATGTTATCCAGGGTGTAAGATTTGTTTAGATTACTGCAATTAGGTTTGTATCGTAGCTGGTTGTGTGAAAGTGTTTTTTTGAGCGGGCATTCTAAATACGTTATGCATCCGCATGCACTATTGGATCCGTCACGATCGGCCGTGGTTGCCATTTATTAATATTAAACGAAAATTCGTTATTCAACCGGCCTTGGGCCATGTTCCTTTCAGTTCTACTTAATGATGACAGTTGCTTGAAACGTGCTGCTTGTAATCGCACCAACTCAATGACCGTATAGCTATGGTCACGGAGGCCGCAAGGTTTCAAATTTAAGTCTGTGAACGGCTCGCTGATAATGATAGGTACTCTTTAAAACACACGCCCAACCTTATGAATAGGCGCATAGTTTTTGATCTAACGCCCAAACGAATTGTGAAAATTGCGACACGAGTCTTTCCTATCAAATCAATCAACTATCGAAAAAACTTTCGAAAGAAAATTCGACATGCCGCGAGTTTTGTAACAGTCATTGAAAGCGCGCTGCGAGTGCTCGGGCGCAGACGTCGAAAGTGAGACCGAGAGGTTGCGCAGGCGTTACGAAGTTTTTATTGTCGGCTCCGCGCGAAATCACTTGAAAGTTGTATTGTCCTTGGCTATTTGACTTCTTTATTAGTAACGTTTCCGATATCCGAGCTGAAATTTGTTCGGCTTGCCCATTATGTTTTATTGTTTTCTTTAACGAAAGCTTTGTACCGATGCCAAAATTTGAGATGTTTATTTCTCATTTAAACCGATAAGACGAAAAATGAAGTACTGGCTGTAAAGAAGGTTATATGCGAGATCTTACCAAGAGTCTATTTTGAAAGAGAATCTGTGTTATCACGGGGCAATCCAGGTAATCCAGGTGATCCAGAGAGTGGGTAAACGCAAAAGCGCGCTGCGGCTTCCCGGCGCTTGCGCCACTTCCCCGCTTGCGACACGCTTCCTCCGGGAGAGTGCGAGGCCGCGCGCGAGTTCCGCGCGTTAGTTGCACAACGCTTATCGGCGACCCGGTTTCGACTTTCGTGAACACTCAAACTGAATCCAGGGCTGTGATGCACTGTAATAGCACTGTAATCCGGGCACAGTCACAGGCGCGGGCGATTCGCGGAGGAGCTCGTGGGGCGACGGCGCGACGGCGGCGGTGCGTGCCGCGGGCGCCGGGCGAGTGGCGGCCGCTCGGCGGCGCCGCCGTCGGTTGCGCCACACTCGAAAGTAAAAGTGAGCGGCGGGCGCGGGGCGCGGCGGCACATTTCTCCCACTTTCGCTGCAATGATTCACTCCTCGGTCCACGCCAAGGTCGCTCCCGGCACTCCCGCGACACCGCGTCCTCCCGCGCTGTACGCGCGAAGATCTGCATACGGTGACTGGACATTATCGACGCGCAGTTATATCATTCCAAACACGTGGTGTGAATGCTACCATTGCGACTATCCGATTGTTCACTATTCTGTAATGAAAGCGATAATTCACAGACAACATTCACTTTTGCTCTATGTTTTATGTCGAACTTACTTCTACTTAGTATCATGCATGGTAGTGAGAGTGTTAGTTTCTCAGGAACAAAGTGCCATTACGTGATTGCATTAGCGTTGGATTATTTTGACATTTGAATGGAGGCCCTTACTAATAAATGTTTCTCAATTTGGAAGTTTATGTCCCTGTCACTCAGCAAAGGATATAAAAGGACAGATGAATACCAATATATGACTTTTAGCCATATCGGATAGTTATTTATTTATAAATAGGCTTGGTTAGTGTAGTCATTCTATGACAAAATGTTATTTCACGACTGTAAAAGGAATCGATAAGTAGTTGGGAATCATAATCGTTATTAGGTATTTTATGTAGTAATTAAGTAGTTGGACCATCTCCGATTTTCAATAACAACTAAAGTATCTAAAAAAAACATTTTTTTTGATGAAGTTTCTGTTTTTCACCTCCTTTAACTTTCTCTCATTACTCCTGCAGTAGTCACTAATCTGCATTTTTTTGTCAAATAATCCACTTCTTTTTGTCTGAATATCTCACAGCAACTATGAATAGCTTTTTATATCTATCGGAAAAAACTGCGCATAGTTCTTTTACAGCTCGTAATGTGGTTTTCCATTTTGGTAATTTTGCAAAAAGCTATAAAATAAAAAATAAATTACTTCTTTTTTAGCTGGTTCGATTCCCGTTTTGGTAAAGGTAAGCTGTTTTGAGAAAACTGAGATTGCAGTTTTGTTTCTTTTTGAAAATAAAGGTGTATTTCCTATAAGTATATTATGCTATTTTAAGTATTTTAGGTACTTCCCCTCCAGGGCCAACAAAAATTTACCACTCTGTATAATCAAAAAGACAGCTCCATGATAAGCAAGGTTATTCATCTAATATCTCCAATATTGAATTATCAAGCAAAAGTTCTCTACGCCATCCTTGAATTGAGAAATTAACATAAAAACAAAAGGCAACAAGTGGAAAATGTGAAATTTCTCTTTCCTCGACTTATGAACTTTCTGAAAGTGAAACGGCCGTGATCATGGCCTAAGTGATAAATTAACACTTATTAAGTCAACCAAAAGATTCGGTGATGAGTTGATTATTTAACTCGACACATTTGGAAAGTCCGCTTTCCTTTCTTACGCATAACATAAATTATTAATCATGAACTAACAATAATTACATCAAAATATTATAATTATACTCATACGTGCTATCTTTAATGCTGGATAAAAAATATCACAACGCTTTTATCTCCGAAGGGTCAGGCAAAGAAACATTCTCATTTTTCGGTTGATGGGTTTAACCATGTTGCGAAATAAGTGCTCATGTTAGAAAATATACATTTTTTCTACAAACCTTTTCTGTTCAGTCTGCTGACAAAGTAATCCTAGGTATATAAAAATAACTAGTTGTGAAATAAAACGATAACTTAATTGCTTCATTGCCACTACTCCGACGGCGGGCACCATCCGAGCAAACCCGTTGTTTTTTTTGTCGCATGTTTTGGTTTGTTATTTAAAAAAGGGGGCATCTTATCTGGGTCACTTCTGCTATGTCAGCAGATTCTGTCACGTCACGATAAGATGCAAGATCCTAGGTTAACCAGATTAGTATTTAAGGAAATGTTACATAGTCGTAAGACTCAGTCACTGTTCACTCATCACTAGTTATTATACGCATCAGTTCACCATGCACTGCTTCGATGGGCCACACCGTCGGAGCAGTGGCATATTTCGTGACCCCGATAAGATGCATCGATAATGTGTGCCGCATACGCACTTCACACGGCTTAGGGCGAATTCGACCAAATTGAGATTAGTACGGGAACGGGAATAGTAATACCAAACTGAGCTGAAACGATTAGTCGGATCTGCCCTTAAGTACATAAACTAAATAAAAAACCTATACTTTCTCTGCTTTCCCTTAGTATTGAGAATTACAACAATCTAACACAATTCAGCTCTTTTTTGTAGAAAAATTTCTGCGCTTATCATGCAATTTGTTTTCTTGCTAGTCAAATGACAAACAAATGCATGCTAATGCTAAACATGCTAAATAAACGCACGCACTATTCTAATATTGTCATTATCAAATAAGCTAATTTTCTAATGCTTTTAAATATTAAAAAAAGCACATATTCATTCAAATGATATACCCATACACAATATTGAATTGTTATTAATTATTTTGTATCTCCTTTTACAGATTGTACAATATTTATGTAACTCTAATGGTGTTCAATAAAGATTGTTTTTATTTAATTTTCTTTTTTTTAACCTCAGAAGGAGGGTCGGAACCTCCCCACAGGGGGAAGAGGTGCATAAACTACTTATATATCTATACATAAATTTAAATATACTAGAAACCCCCCCGAATGTTGAAAAATACCATATATTAATTCATTAATTGTGTTACTATCCTAATATACTTTGTAGCGCTCAGAAAGTAGTTTCCACTAAGAAATAGTTAAGATTATGATAAATTGAATTAATTTTGAGAATCTACGTGTGATGAAGGTGCGCGTATAAAGATTTAAAAGATCTTTCTACTATAGTTACTTTGAGAGCTGTAAATCATTCTTTTGATGTTATTACGGGAATGAATCAATGACATAATAATATAACCTCTTTGAGGAAATGGCGATGGTGTTTCTGATGACGAAATCTCAATCGCTTTTCATAGAAATAATTTTACGCGTGCTAACAGGATATAGAAATAAATCATACATTTACAAACATACACTAAAGAGTTATTAGTATATTTATATTTATTTTATACCTTTATACATAAAATTTTAATACCAAACTTTATTGAAGAAACATTTCGTAAAGAATCGTAAACATATAATAAAACTGTAGAGGTCGAATGTTTGTACATAGAAAAAAATGTATAAATCCAAGTTACGGGATGTCAATTATGGGAAAATACCAAAAAAATGTTCTTTTTTGTATCTCTGTCTGTTTGTCTGTATGTACGGGCTAATTTTCGAAATGGTTGGTCCGATTTTAATGAAATTTTGCATAGTGATACCTTATATCCCTGGTAAACATCTTAGATACTTTTTATTCCAGAAGATTAAAGGGTTCCCGTGGGATAGTTAAAAACGATAGTAACCGCGGACGAAGTTGCGGGCAACAGGTAGTTCGATAATAAATGATTCGCATACTATCTGTTACAGTTATTTTTCTATTGAAATTTTCTGTCGGAATCATCAAAAAATATAATTTGATTCAGCATGTTGGCGGATCAAATCGCTAATTGCACTAATAGTTTGCTACATAGGTATTTGTAACAAAGATCCGTCTTTTTTTTAGTCGTCCTAATCTGATGCCTCCGACAGCTACTCAGCTATCACCGGATTGTTCTAAAGAAGGCGAGAACTTTGGTGGGTTCTAAACTGTAGTGGCGAATCACCACTGGAGGGTTTCTCTCTGGAAGACATCTCCCATAGGGGGTCTAGCTTCCAGGGAGAGCCTCCAGGGCGCTCGAGCCGGATTCGGTGATCGGCAGACGTTCTAAGGGTGCCTCTACACAGACAACATTCACTTTTGCGCTCGGACCTCGGCTCAGGCGTGCCGTGTCGTGGAGAAGTTGTGAGGGAGTGCGCGGGTGACCCTTGATCTACGAAAAGATTCGTCTGTAAATTAATCCTTACAGTGTTTTTGCGAAAGTGGGAAAAGTACCATATACGAAGAAACTTCCACAGCTAACTTACTCTACTGAAGAGTATGACACCGAAGTGGAATTTGATATTAAAAACAAAGTTTTTAGCTTTGGACTTTGGACGGGTGACTATGAGTGTTTGTCGACATTTTTCGTGTTTCGGTAGACACGTAAGTTATTAGTAGCAGAAACCGTTTAATTAGAGCAACAGGTGTAAGATGCAAGGTCTTCTTATAAAAATATGCAATAAAAAAACAACCGCCACAAATTAACATTGAAATTATATTTCAAATATTTTTTTTATTTTAATATTCGAAGACGTTCTTAAGAAGGGCCAGGTCAAAAGAACCTGAAATCCCCGAGCATGTATGAGGACTGTAATGAGAGTTGATGAAGCGATTAAAATATGCAGGGATCGTAGAAGGATGCAATCTCTGCCTACCCCTGTGGAAAAAAGGCGTGACTTATGTATGTATAATTATTCTAGTATATCAGAATGACGTCTGAAGTTTTTATTTGAAAGATATATTTCTACATTATTCTGAAATAATAGGGCAGCGTAATATTATTTTAATATCACTAGGTGATGGTAAGTCCAGGCCAGTGCGTCGACATTGATAGTAGGCATTACATTACGTAACCCAAGAAACGGCGGCCGCGGTATTGAATATCACACCGCACCGCACGTGGATGTCAGTGTCTAGCCTAACACTGACTCAGAAACTTAGGAAAGGTATGCCGTAACATGAACACAATAGAAAGAATTCAAATTGATTCTCCTTACTTGGCAATGCTGTCAAATACTAATGCCATATTGATAGAGTCTGCGCTTTTTGATCCTGCACTTCAAAAGGTCAACAAGATGTTATCATGGGTCGCGATAGCCTGGTTTGGAAAATTCGAGACTAGAACAGCCCAATTCCAAAATTTGAAAAAAAAAATCTTCTCTTAGGATCACATGCAGGAAATTTAAAACCTCGATTTTGTCATTTTTTGTCATTTCAGCCATATTAGAATTGTCAAAAAATTACTTAGGGCGTCTTGCAGGAAATGTAATTCGAGATTTTAACCTAGATTTAGTAATATTTTGACAATTTTACCGTGGCTCTTATGTCAATAATTTACAAAATTTAGTTTTAAATCTCGGTTTAAATTTCCTGCAAGACGCACTTGCCCTTAGGCCCACTTGCTGGAAAATTTAAATCTAGTTTATGTCTCGTTTTGTCAATATTTGACATTTTAGCCATAGTAATAATCTCAAAAAATTTGTAAATCTAGTTTAAATCGAGAAATTTAAACCAAGATTTAAAACTCGGTTTTGTCAGAATTTGACATTATTACTATGGCTCTTATGTCAAAAAATTACTAAATTGAGATATAAACTAGGTTTAAAATTTCCTGCAAGTAGCCCATTATTTAGGGCCACTTGAAGGAAATTTAAATCAAGATTTAAAACTACACTAAGTGATTTTTTGACATTTCAGCCACAGTGAAATTGTCAAAAACTGACAAAATCGAGATTTAAACTAGGTTTAAAATTTCCTGCAAGTGGCCCTTAGGTAACAAGTAGTTACACTTATGACGCGTCAAAACATTTAAATATTAACAAAAATAATTTAATTATTCAATTCTACTTGTTCACCTTAAAATTTTATTCTTACTGATCACTACCGGGAGGCCTTGTCAAGAGAAGATACAGGTAATTTCCTGCAAAGGTTCTATCGCCCCTTTACCTAAAATTGTCTAAAGATCTAAAATGTACATAATTACAGGCAAGTCAAAATTTCAGTCATTAGTAGGGATACAGTTTATTATGAATCGGTTTATATTGCTACAGGCTCATTGCTACAGGCTATTACATAGGGACTTATACATTATTGGGCGTATCTGGGGGGGGTTGGGGTCTGTTCTGAGGAGCTATTTGACATGATGCCAACAGCTTCTTTTTATCACCGCACCGCTCGCCATCGCCAGGGAATTCATCCTCACACGTTAGAACCACAATGGTCGCGTACCGTGCGTTTTAGGAGGAATTTCCTTCCTCGTACGCTTAGGCTGTGGAATGAACTCCCTGGTGAGGCTTTCCCAAGAGACTACAGCATGGAGTCCTTCAAAAAGGGCGTGAAAAGGTTTTTTAAGGGTCGGCAACGCGCTGGTGATGCCCTCGGTGTTGCAGGCGTCCATAGGCTACGGTGACCACTGCCCATCTGTGTGGGCCGTATGCTTGTTTGCTACCCTGGTAGTATAAAAAAAAAAAAAAATGTGAAAGTTTACATTACACCTCTGCCCAGATTTAGGCGTGAAGTCCTGTAGCTTATGTTACATATGTTAGATGATAATTGTGTTACCTAGAATTGCACCTCATGTCGAGATTTCAAAGTTCCGATTTGAGATAAGCTTTAGTGCAAATAAGAAAAGAATTTATAATGTCCATCATAAACAAAATCAATTTAATTCCGATCTTTGTAATTGTATATTTTTCTGTGTCAAAAAAGGAAAACACGTATAAACTTTACAAAAAATGTTAGAATATTACTCGTGGAACCCCTTTAATATTATTATTATAATAGTGTACAATATATTCGTAAACAAGGAACAGCTATTCATGTAGCAATACATCGATTTCCATTTTCAGGTATGTTCTCGAATCTTGAAGAAACTACTTATATATCCTGATATGCATTAACCTAGATAATACACATACCATACAAGAAACCAATGTACATTGTAACATTAGGAAGCTTGAGGTGCAATTAAAATTTCCCTGTATATAGTTAAAAGAATCCTAGGTATACTATGCCTATCACATGACCAATTCAATGGTGATTCAAATTCCAGTACATGCTTATCAAATCAAATGCATTAAACATTACTGGGCAGCATAATATTGTTTTATAGATATAAATTTGAATAATATTGAATCGACAGCCTATTAACATAGCATTGTTTGACACAAGTTTTTCTTTATGAAGAAATTTTCTTTGCATTTTGCTTGTTTATTAAGACTATGTTATGTAGTGAATTTAATTAAAACTAGCTGTTGCCCGCGACTTCGTCCGCGTATATTGGTTTTTTAATTATCCCACGGGAACCCTGTAATCTTCTGGAATAAAAAGTATGTAAGATGTAGACTAGAGATATAAGGTGTCACCATGCAAAATTTCCGTGAAATCGGTCCAGTTCTGGAGATTAGCGCGTACAAATAGACGAACAGACACAGAAATAATAAAAAAAAACATTTTTTTTTGGTATTTTCCCTCTTTTTACTTCCCGTGACTTTGTTTTAAGCAGTTTTTTGCGGTGTACAGACATTCGACCTGTACAGTTTTAATATTGGGTCCTTACCTATGAAATTGGTGTTTTTTTTCACTCTTAGTATTTTGTCTGTAACTATTAAGATTCAGAGTATTCCTAAAAAATAATTACCTCGTCTAAAAATAGGCTATATTTTTGAGCTCTTTTGATTTGTTTTGATAATTTGTTGTAAGTTTAATTGTGTTAAAATTGGACATGGAGACAATTCTTTTTAAGTGCCTCCCGAATACATCATTTTATTTGCATTCACTTAAAAACGATAAATAATTTTTATCAAGCGTATTCACACACATATTGCTAAAACTTGTCTAATGATAGATGCCAAATATTATTATCTCTGGATTTGTCGTTGTGAAGAAAACTGATAAAATGTTAGTATGGAAAATGCAGAATTCCCCAAAATCTCCATACAAATCACCAATTTCATAGGTAAGGACCTAGTATAATGTATAGATTGGACATTAGTAAGTTATCAATACGATGGACTGAGCAATTTAATTTTAGGCGCCTGAATATATCCCAGAAGGAGTGAATACATCCATATTCGCTGCCTCCTGTGTAACCTGTTGCCATGTCGCTGATTTTTCTAATATACATAAAGTGCTTGCGATTCCCTTTCTGTTGTATACCTCAACTATAGAACCTCATTTAATCTGTACTTTTTAGTGATGTTTATGAGATATCTGTGGTTGAAGTTGTCACTTTTGGATTTCAATAAATTGATTAATAAATATTGCTAAAGTGTTAATTAGTGTATTAGTTAATTATTTTAATACATATTTTACAATAATATAAAAATATAACAATTTGGCGACGAGGATGGGATTTGGGATTCACTTATTCCCATAAACCGTAAATAAACTTCACGGTTTTCTTCAAAAGAGGCGTGAAAAGGCACCATATAAGCTAACAAGGTGGAGGTCGTATGGCCTGCATTTTTTTCTGTCGTCTCTTTATCCACTATTTCTTACTATCAGCCCTCTTAGCACTAATAATATATTATGATATCTATCGCGCTTTTATCACGTTCAACTGTCAAATTACTATGGAATTTGACAACTGGACGTGATAAAACGTGATAAATATCATATCGCGTTGCTCATGCGTGAGAACTCATCTTTTTAATTTCCTCACGGAAAGAAAAAAAATATTTTGTCAGCTTTACAATATTATTTGGGCGGCAAAACTAATGTTTGAGCAGCAAAATAATTATTTGGTCAGCAGAATAATTATATGGGTAAAATAAATACTAAATACTTAGTTGAGCTAAAAAAATATTATTTTGTCAGAGATTTAAATGTTACCGGAAATGTATAAAAACTTGGAAAAGGATCAATAAAATCCTTTATTGATGAAATCCTGCAAGAATCAATTCCTAAGTAACGTATTCAGACAGATATTAGGTTAAGGTTATTTTTTTATGACCCTTAAAAGCAATATTTGCGTCATCAAAACATATATTAAACAATTTGGCAGCAGCGAAAACATTTGAGTTGCTGCCCAATTTAGAAATATTTGGTGCCCATAAGTTGCTGACCCATTAGTTATTTTAGCTGACCAATATAATTGTATTTTTTGCTGACCAAAATTCGAATATTCTATTAACCGTTTACACAACAACTAAACCTTAAATTGTATTTATATTAAACTCAATCCATGTAAATGTGGATTACTCTTATTAATTTCATTTATAGTACGTGTGTTTCTTTTTCCTCTACTTTAAAAGTGAGTATTTGAAGTTCTTGTATATAGAACAATTAAATGCGTCATGGTTTTTCCATCGTTCATTTACTTTGAACTCTTTCTATTACGTGTAGTTTCTTTGCGTCAGGGATAGGAGCAGTTCAGAAATACGTTCAGAGCAGATACGTTCAGAGAATCAGCCATTTTGTACCCCGCTTAGAAGTTTTTAGTTTAAATGAACAAGACGTCTGTTTGGGTATCTCTATCTTCCATCCAGCTAGCAAATGGGTTCCTCTTCGTCAAGATTAAAAAGGAACCTATTTCTATCTTACCTGTCAAAGATTTCTTCTTTGGGACAGGTAAGAGAGATACTTTTGCATTTATAACTAATATTATGGATCGTCGTTGTTATGTATTATCCATATAGGAGTTGAAAGCAGATAATACTCTCCCTTATGTATTTTAACTGGTTATTGGTATTCATCGCCCGGTCTGATCCTTTACCAACTGTTCCAAAAAAAAAAAAAAAGCGCATTCTTTATATAAATACTTACCACTCGATCTGTAGTCATGTAACCAAACCACATTATAAAAGTTAACACGTAGACTGTTAATGGCATTACGAAATGAATATTGAAGTTACTACCTAATTGAAAGAACAATACTAACGTTGGAAAAAAAAATTGCAATTCGAATCGGTATCAGAAAATTTAAATCGAGATTAAGTATTTTTTTGACAATTTTAGTATGGCGTAAACGTCAAAAAATGACAAATTCGAGTTTTGAACTAAAGTACGATTATTAATTCCAGTCAGTAAAATGACAAGTGCAACTTATAGAAACATATTTTTATTGCGTCCAACACACGCTTAGCACCTAAGCAGCGGTAAGTACGGTCCGTCAATGGTATCTTCCTCGTCAAAAAAGCTATTACCGAACCCGCAGCACGGTGGCCCGTTGTTGATTATAAATTATACACTTAACATAACATAATTAAATAAAAAGAATTTTATTACTTTTAAAAATAATTTAAATTTAGTAATCAATCATTTTAGCTTTGTAGCGAATTCATGACACATAGACCTCCGGAAAATATTTAAAGAAGGCACGGTATGATCGTATTTGACAGGATATTTTTTTTATTAATCTTTAGTTTTAATTGGTCTAAGTACAAATGTGTTTATGTTGTCTCATCTGATAAAATCACGATAAAATACTAAACCTTACTAGAAGTGAAGTAATACTTGCGAATGAATAATCTTATTTATTAGAATTCAATGTTATCGATGATTTTATCGCTTATATTTTTCTTATGAAGTACCTTTATTAGATTTTCATAAAAACCAAAAATTTGCTGTCAACAATTTCCATAAAAATAACAATAGGTACATAATCATACTTACATTATTATTGTTGCGTAAATCCAATATTTATCCAATTCTATGCTTCTCAAAAAATACTCTTACGCACATATCAATTGGGATTCACTGTCGCGATGTATTACCGAAATTCAACCGAATACGGGGACAGAAATGTCAGTAAATATGGAGCAGCCAGTTAGTTGATAACCTCCGATATAAGCCAGTTATCTAGATGCACTCTCTCTTTCTAATGTAGGTTACCTAATTTCTATATCATGGCAGGAATATCCATGTTTTAGTGATAATTGTGGATATTGTCAAAAAGTATTTTTAATCGGCTTACTGCTTGTTGAGTGACTGTTTGAAAATATGTAGTGTGTTTTTGAACTAATATTAAGTTTTTATTACTATTTAAGTTTATTCTTTGATTATTAGGTTGTTTTGACGAATATAATTACGTGAAGTTTATTGAATAGTTTTCTTCTTTTTAAAAAGTCTGGTTAGTTGACTTCAATGGTTGAGTCATAACATACTCGTAAATTTTGTATTAGATGTGTATTGGCTAGGTTTTCATAACTATCTAATAGTATCTAAAGTAGTGTGATCTTTAAATTCAATATAAAACAGAATCTATACATATAATAAAACAGTAGAGGTCGAATGTCTGTACATAGAAAAAAAATGCTTAAAATCAAGCCGGGGGGATGTAAAAAGAGGGCAAATACAAAAAAAAAATTTTTTGTTTCTAATCTCCAAAAATGTTTGATGTCAATGAAATTTTGCATGGTGATACCTTATATCCCTCGTGAACACCTTAGATATTATTTATTCCGGAAAATGACAGGGTTCCCGTGGGATAGTTAAAAAACCATAGTAGCCGCAGACGAAGTCGCGGCAACAGCTAGTTTAAGAATAAAAGAAAACCTAATTATTTAAAGTCAATTTGTCACCAACCTCTCAAATTAGTCTTAACCAGTTTGTATTTACAGTAATTTTATAATAAATTGAAACAGAATAGTTTACAGATAATGCGTGGATAATGGCCGAAGAAAACTATGTCACAAC
The DNA here is from genome assembly GCA_910589355.1 of Parapoynx stratiotata. Lineage (NCBI taxonomy): Eukaryota > Metazoa > Arthropoda > Insecta > Lepidoptera > Crambidae > Parapoynx > Parapoynx stratiotata. The sequence goes on from OU342458.1 coordinate 3,922,859, forward strand.
CTTGGATGAGTTACTAAATTACTGATAACCTCAGGTTCGAGAATCGAACTGGCTATCACCAATACGAGATTCGGTAGTTACGCAACAGGAAACAGGGCGTGTAATGAATGGTACTTTGGTATTACATACTACTACTTTATAGTACTGATATCAAATTATACACATGACAATTCGAAACATAATCGACCTTGTTGTGTTAGTAATAAAGTACAGAGTGTGAATCGGTTGAGGACTCTGTATTTTGAGGTGCTGATAATACAATGATGAGTGTTAATTATATTAATTTCTGGAGCATTAGATTTTACAATTAGAGTACTAGGGTATGTTAATATGTTATTTAGTGCTAATTTGTACAAACTAACATTTATGTATTGGGTCCTTACCTATGAAATTGGTGTTTTTATTCTGTCTTAGCAATTTGTCCGTAACTATTAAGATTCAGAGTATTCCTAAAAAATAATTACCTCGTCTAAAAATAGACTATATTTTTGAGCTCTTTTGATTTGTTTTGATAATTTGTTGTAAGTTTAATTGTGTTAAAATTGGACACGGAGACAACTTTTTGTAAGTGCCTCCCGAATACATCATTTTATTTGCATTCACTTAATAACGATAAATAATTTTTATGAAGTGTGATATTACACATATTACTAAAGCTTGTCTAATGATAGATGCCAAATATTATGATTATCTTTGGATTTGTCGTTGTGAAGAAAACTGAAAAAATTTTAGTATGGAAAATGCAGAATTCCCCAAAATCTCCATACAAAACACCAATTTCATAGGTAAGGACCTAATATTATGCATTTTTTTAAGCCGAGTCGTACATATATATATATATTGTGTTTTAGAGCCGTGTGGTAGCGGCTCATTAAAAGAATACTACTAACCCATCTCTTCCCCTGGGTGTCGTAAAAGGCGACTAATGGACTTAGAGCTGCATAACCAACCAATAGCTTATAGCGGCGACGGACTCATCGTCTGTCACGCTGGGTGCAGTCACTGCTTGGTGAAGCGCGGACTATGGCAGTGGACTGCTTTTGCGGTGCCTTTGCCTAGTCTCCGTCTAACCTTTAGGGGATAATAGTCGTGTTTATATGTGTGTATATATGTATGTATTTATTAAAGTATGCTTTAATTGTTTTTATTTTTATAAATTGCATCCTTCAAAAATATATAACTTCATATTGTTGTATTTATACATATAATTAAACACAAAAAATGCTTCATTTACGGGCAAAAGGTTTCATAAAGTTTTTCACATCCTAAAAACAATGATGACATCATGTTAAAAAAAATCTATTCGCCTATCACTGGTAGTTTATAAACTGTTCAGCTGTCCATGGGCATTAAAAGTTCGCCAAAGCGGGGACCTACGATATGCGTGTAAAATACACGTATACTCTTTATTGCACTTAATAGTAGATTAGTAGCCAAGGGCTGTAAGGCATCAATTGCAGCCCGAGATATTTAGGCGCACGAGCGCAGCGAGGGCGCTTATAGTTCGAGGGTGCAATTGATGCTTACACCCGAGCTAACTACTCTGCTTTACATCTCGATTGTGAGGTATGTTGAAAAAAAGGCATTACAAGAATAAATAAATTTATTTTCAAGAACTAAATTTAGCTTCGCCGTTCGATATTCAAAATTGATGAAAATAGCGAAGCGACCTCTTTTGTCATTGGGCTGAATGCATGATGTCTAGTGCCAGTAAGATGGTTAGATGTACGCGAACTTTTTGAAAGAGGTTTTTTTTAATTACTTACCGCCCTAGGGAGTTTCTAGCTACATTATTAACCTAGGGCGGTAATTGATCACTTACAACCCGCATCTGGGGGTATTAAGGACCTACTTACCGAACATGAGATATGTAAAAATACATTAAAACTCATTATAAATATCATTTTGTAGTTTTTTTCTATAATATTTATACATAGACAAACGGTCAAGCGTGAGCCAATCTAATGTAAATAAAGCCATAAATATAACATACAAATGCGGAAACTCTTATGACTATTATGATCTTAGCCCCTTAGCGGTCACCGCTAACACCGGAGTTCGCAGAATTAAGTAAAAGCTACTGTATGGAACTGAATACTGTTTTAATTTCCACCAAAATATTACTAGATTTCGTGTTCATTTTGCTATTGGATTCTAAATCCGACGCAAACAATGTCGGGTTCAGAAGCTAGTAATATTGGGTCCTTACCTATGAAAATGGTGTTTTTATTCTGTCTTAGCAATTTGTCCGTAACTATTAAGATTCAGAGTATTCCTAAAAAATAATTACCTCGTCTAAAAATAGACTATATTTTTGAGTTCTTTTGATTTGTTTTGATAATTTGTTGTAAGTTTAATTGTGTTAAAATTGGACACGGAGACAACTCTTTTCAAGTGCCTCCCGAATACATCATTTTATTTGCATTCACTTAAAAACGATAAATAATTTTTATGAAGTGTGATATTACACATATTACTAAAGCTTGTCTAATGATAGATGCCAAATATTATCTTTGGATTTGTCGTTGTGAAGAAAACTGAAAAAATTTTAGTATGGAAAATGCAGAATTCCCCAAAATCTCCATACAAAACGACAATATCATAGGTAGACCGATAAATATAACATAATTTATTCATTTTATATAGCTAATGTAAATAATGTGAAGGAAATTTTTTGTTAAGCGTACACTACACTCAGTTTCCCTATAGCAATATACGGTCCTTATAAAATACCATAAACAAAGAATCTGCCACGTGGACGCTATAAAGACGATTAAAGACAATTAAAGAGTGTTGAAATTAACCTTCGATACTTAGGCGTCGAATTTATTAAACGTAGATTAAAATTTATTACTGATGGGGTTATTAATTAATAAAAAACATTTGTCAAATTCTTCTAGACACTTAAGTGAACATATTTCTCCCATATTTTTAATCTCATATTGATGATATGTTGCTTCTGCGAAATATGTAGTATAAATTTTAAAAACCTTATTCAATTAAACAAAAATAAATGACAATTTATTACATGGAGTATTCGAACAAGTTACTCATAAATAAATATTTTCAGACACTCACACCTTTACTAGACCCATTTTAAACAACTAATATTGCTTGTGTTAGGGATACGTTACAATACATATATTGGGTCCTTACCTATGAAATTGGTGTTTTTCTTCTCTTTTAGTATTTTGTTCGTAACTATTAAGTTTCAGAGTATTCTTAAAAAATAATTACCTCCTCTAAAAATAGACCATATTTTGTTTTGATAATTCGTTGCAAGTTATATTGTGTTAAAATTGGACACGGAGACAACTCCTTTTCAGTGCCTTCCGAATACATAATTTGATTTGTATTCACATAAAAAAGATAAATAATTTTTAAGACACATATTGCTAAAGCTTGTCTAATGATACATGCCAAATATTATCTTTGGATTTGTCGTTGTGAAGAAAACTGAAAAAATATTAGTATGGAAAATGCAGAGTTCCCCAAAATCTCCATACAGAACGCCAATTTCATATGTAAAGACCTAATATAAACATCGACAACTGGAGAACAATTGTCTGTATTCATCACAAACATGAACTAACTTGTATTTATCACTTATAATTTGATAAATGCGCAACTTAGGTACTGCAACTATCAATAGTTGTAGTAATCATAGGAACGGGAAAACAACACTCATTTTGTAACCGCCACCGTATAAATAAGCATCACTGATAGATTCCGCTTTGAATGATCAATATTAATGATGTGATACATTTTAAAATAGAAAATGATTTGAAAATCTGATGTTTATGAAACTTTTGCTATCGCACCATTTTTTGTCATTTTTAGAATATGAATTTATATAAATAAAAGATATATTTATTTATTTATATTGTAAATTTAAAATTTAGATTTGTAAAGTTTTCCATATCGCCATCATGGAATATTGCGCCAGTAAAAAAAATGTATCTTAGAGTGCCTACGTGCCGGCTTCGTTCAATTGAAATGTACTCGTACTTTTCCAATTCAAACGACAATATGGTTACAGATTTACATTTTCTTCGGCCTCCGTTTTAAGTGCAGTGTTTCAATTTGTTTTCGCGTAACTGATTGTAAAACCACTTAGAAAATTACTTACAATATTAATATTTCATAATATTAATTCCATTTTGATCTTGAATGACGAGAAGACAATTCTTATAACTGTAACTTTTCCGTGTACGTAATGGCATTTCACGCCAAACTAGTTAGCTATGCGAAATAGGCTAATATTAAGCGCTATTTTTTCTCATATTACCGTAACCAAATTATATGGAAAAAATCCGAAATATTCTCTGTCATCGTTAAATATAGTATACCTAATTATTTGATAAGTGGTCGTAAAAATTACCTTAAATTGCTTTTAAAATTGATAGAATTACCGTGTTTCATCTACTGTAGGAAATGTTTAAGCAAAAATGATTATTCTTCTATCATCGATCTAAAAAAGTTTTTACAAGAACATAATACGTTTTTCTTTGGAATTGCTTTAAAGTGATGCCTCTGACGGCTTTTCACCTATAATTTTAAGAGTATTCCACAATTGCTAACTAAAACAGGCTAACGTTTAGAACTAACGGGCCAGCGGAATAACGTTATGAAGCAACTACAGTGAAAGTTCCATTTTCCAACAACAAACAATTAAACATTACCCAACTCAACCATACTAAGAATTAATAACTATTCCAAGTGCGCTTGTTCTGGTCCAAAATAAAAGGCTAACTCGACGAGTCAAGTTATTTCGCACCGATACTGGCATGATAGTTCGTTAATTAGTGTTTTTGTATACACTCTCAACACTACTTAATTTTAAACCTTATGTGTAACATAATAAGCGTTTCATTGAACAGAACGACGTGAATACCGAACAGGAAACGAGACGACTCACTATCGCGAATTTCGTTCTCAATGCGTTTGTAATAAAGACATTTTGTATTGGTGTTTGAGGATTTTTTTAAATTTTAGCGCTTCTAGAATTTTATTGGTGTAAAGCAAGTAAGTTCTTTTACGTCAAAACAATTTATTTTTAGGTAAAATGTATTAACTTTCTTTTTTTTATTTTATTGTCTATCTCATCGTCACGGACAGCTTATATTTTCATTTTATTTTATATGCTGGATTGAACAAAGTCAATATTTTTCAAATTGTGTTGTTTTTATTTATTGTCTATATTGATAATAACATGATAAATACGACAAATATAAAATTATATAAAAACAAAACTGTAATACTCGTTTAGTGTCAAATGGAAGTCTGCAGATGTATAGTAAAACCACTGGTCCAGGTGGAATTTGATACCTCGATGTAACTTGAATCAGTGCCGCCTATTGTTATTAAATTGAACTAATATTTAAATACACATAAAAATAAATAATGTTCTATACATTTTCGTTTAGTAGCACTTGAACTTTTAGTGTTGTGTAATATTGTTTTGGAAATTTCACTTTAGGTCTTATATTCATCATTTAAACATAATATAAAATGTTACAATCAGTGTCAAAATACACGATCTCTTTATGTGTATAGCTTTTTTCGTTTTTTTTCTTCTTTATCTATCTTGTCTAGTGTTAATATTCATAAAATAATAATCCACTGTCCAATTCAAGTCATACTTTGCCGGTGCTGTTTCAAGGTCATTCTGGTGATCTCACCGACCATTTTTTCTGCACAACTATTACGCGACCGGTTTTAGACGTACACTTAGCATCTATGTATGTTCTAAAGGAACATTAGAAATGTTATACCATCCAAAACCGGTCAAGTTGTACTATCGGCGGTCACACGCTAACCGTTTTACTATGTATTGCTTACACATAGTTATTGAAAAATGGCTTTTACTGCATTCAGTTAAAGCTCGTGTTAAGTGCAAGGAGCGTGGTCGATCTTCTAATCTATCATGCTGCAGAAGTAGTCTGTTTTTATTTTATTTTTTAATGCGATTTCGTTTTTTATTGGTGTCACATTTTCACGGGCGCCATTTTTCATGTGTGGGCTGGTCTTCAATTGCTATTTTGAATGACAAATGATTTTTATTATGCAATTTATTCCATTAAATATAAATCACATAATTTTAGGAATTGTATATAAATATCAAATTAGGGCAACAGATATTATTAATAGAACATTACTAGGCATTGTACGCATGTGTATTATTAGATGCTTTGTGTCATATATTGTTTTTTAACCCTACGAGTATTTGTTTACGTTAGATTACTATGAAATATTCAAATACATTACCTACATAATATATCAATCATAGTAATAAAAAATATAATAATGTGCCTATTTAAAATTGTTACGGACAAAAACTATAAGTTTTTGGAATGGAAATAGATCCTAAACTTTTAAATGCAAATCAGTTTGTTATAAATTTTAGGAAGAACTAAGAATTACTGCCTTAATAGTTGCCTTTGTTTTCAATAATAATAATAATAATATCCTCAGACATTCACACCTATCAACTAGCCCCATTTTAAGCAACTAATGCTGCTTGTGTTACGGACACTAGATGACGGATAAATATATTTAATAGATAAATACATATAAATAACCAGAATATATAGAAATATATATAAAAATCCAAGACTGGAGAACAAATGCCTGAAAATTCATCACCCAAACATTTGTCCCCACTGGGGATCGAACCCAGAACCTCTCGAGATGGCGACGCCTTGAGACCGGCATACAGACCACTCGACCACGGAGGTCGTCGTTTTCAATAAAATATGTTTTGTTAATTTTATTCTTTATGTAGTTACTTACTCGTGTATATATAATATTTTCTCTCCATTATATCTTTGGACCTCTATTTAATTACCATAATTCTAAACAGTAAAGAGTAACAAAAGTGGCAGTAAAATATAATAATTTATAATAATTAATAATTTTATTGTTGATTGTGTAAAGAAATAAAGAAAAAGTAGGTATGAGTGACGAACAAAATTTTTCACACAAACAAACAATGTATTTTTCATAATTTTTTTATTTAGAGTAAGAAATTAAAAAAAATATTAATAAAAAAAAAATGTGACTGTGGGCGTGGCCGCATGGCACATCCTACCGGCCGCTATTGTATATCTGCAATGGTTATCAAAGTAGGCGTATTTTTCATTTGTTCTTTATCCATCGATCCTTTATTTCAAAGCTTAACATGTTCGATGCTTGATATGTCCGCAATAACACAGCTATGAACATCTTATTAATGCTAATCTTATACAGATATAAAAATCTAATAAGGGGCGGGTTTAGTACCTACCTACTCAATTGTTTCAATTCATTATTTATTTTGAATTTAAATTTTCACCTTCTTGCGTCGAGTCGAGTTCAAAACAGTTGACAGTAAATGACTCTTATTGCAAGGGAATAAGGAGTATCAAAAGAATATCATCTGTCAAAAATGCATTCAGATTTTTGAACTGTATACCGTAATTTGGAAAACGTAGTGTAGGATCCTGCGATAAGATGGGATGACGATATTCGTGGGTAAGCTGGAGTAGGCTGGATGAGGGCAGCTGAGGGACAAGAGGCATTACAGGATTACAGGAGACCTAGGTTCAACAGTGGGTAAGCGTTGTTAATGGTGATAATATTGTGTCCATCACACCTTGTTTGGTTAAAATTAAAAAGGCAGCGTTAGCCGAGTTGCGACGGACGAGGCACTACTCGTTTGAGAGACCGTGGAAATCGTGGGTTCGATCCCAATGCCAGCCACTGAGTTTGAATAAAACTTATTACAGTTCATTGTAAATATATCGCTTGCCTCACATTGTGCCGGGTGCATGGCAACAGGCTCGCCACCTGTTACATGGGGACCTAACATATCTGGCGAAATGTGGGTGTTTAACACCTCTGCCTACCCCTTCGGGGAAAGAAGCGTTATGATTAAGAAGCTCTCTCTCTCTCTTCAGTCCACATTAGTCCACTCCTGGACATATGCCTCCCCCAATTCCCCCATTTTACCCTATCCCCGGCCTGCTGCATCTAGCATCTGCGTGCAGCGCTTCGCAGATCATCACTCCACATCGCCGGAGGGCGTCCGACGTTATGATTATGTTTGTTGTTAAATGAGTTTTTATTGCTCTTTTACCGATTTTGCAATTCTTGGTCTAAAATATGTAGTTTCCTAGGGAATTTCCTTCCTCGTACGCTCAGGCTGTGGAATTAACTCACTGGTGAGGCTTTCCCAAGAGAATACAGCATGGAGTCCTTCAAAAAGGGCGTGAAAAGGTTGTTTAAGGGTCGGCAACGCGCTGGTGATGCCCTCGGTGTTGCAGGCGTCCACAGGCTACGGTGACCACTGCCCGTCTGTGTAGGCCGTATGCTTGTTTGCCACCCTAGTGGTATAAAAAAAAGTTATTAAAAAGGTTGACGTTTTCAATCAATCTTTATATTTAGATACACTGAGAGTATTCTAAAATCCACCGGGTGTTGATCAGGAGGTCCGCGTTCGATTTCTCATGGGGGCAGAGGTTTTTCTACTCGGTTTGGTTGGTGGTAGGGCTTCTTAGCCCACCTGGCTAGTTACCACTATCCTACCTAAATTTGTCGCCGTAATAACAATGTTATAAGCAATTGTGTTCCGGCAATCAGAGGTAAGATAGCCAGTTCCTCAGTTGTTGAGGAAGCTCGCTTCCACCTTCGGCCTTATCGTCACTTACCATCAGGTGAGATGAGAGCCAAGAGCTTACCTGTTATATGTAAAAAAAGTCTTCTACCATGAAAATGAGGTAAAAATGTGCGTGTTAAAAATACCTAAAATATAAAATGAATGAACGCAATATTTTGCACATTGAAAAGTGTTGTACACACAATTGTTGTGATAGGTTTATCAAATTGATAAGATACAAATCCTATTTTTATAAACACTTTTGTTTGATACAATTTTCGAAATACGATAAATCATTTGGGGTTCTGTAAATGTCTTTGACGACGTGAAGTTTAACGTTCAACAAATTTCACGTTTTTAAGACGTGAAATTCTATATAAAATATATATAATGATAATTTTTGCGCGGTTTCATTTTCTAGCCTTGTGGGGAAGACACAACTACTATCTACTTGTGTATTTTTGGTAGTCTTTTTGTTACTTACTTTTTTTAATATTAGGTCCTTACCTATGAAATTGGTGATTTGTATGGAGATTTTGGGGAATTCTGCATTTTCCATACAAAATTTTTTTCAGTTTTCTTCACAACGACAAATCCAAAGATAATAATATTTGGCATCTATCATTAGACAAGCTTTAGTAATATGTGTAATATCATACTTCATACAAATTATTTATCGTTTTTAAGTGAATGCAAATAAAATAATGTATTCGGGAGGCACTTAAAAAGAGTTGTCTCCGTGTCCAATTTTAACACAATTAAACTTACAACAAATTATCAAAACAAATCAAAAGAGCTCAAAAATATAGTCTATTTTTAGACGAGGTAATTATTTTTTAGGAATACTCTGAATCTTAATAGTTACAGACAAAATACTAAGACAGAAAAAGAAACACCAATATCATAGGTAAGGACCCAATATAAAACCTCGTATTCGAGAGATGCCGATAAAGGTATTTGATAATAATTATATAAGATTTACGACTGAGGAAGTAGATGATTTTAAACCAATCAAATAAATAAAATATCATCATAGAATTAAGAAAATAAGCAAATTAAACTTACTATAGAGAATTTTTTTAGCATTTGCTTGTCATCCTTCATAACGGTTCAAAAAAAGGTTGTGTTAAGCTACGGAATCCTCTTTAGAACAATCTAGTATCATACAATAATTATTATCAGATACCTAAAATCTACAATACTATAACATTATCAGTGACAAAACCCGAGCTCGTTACTTTCACAATAATAAATAAAGTGTTATCTGGGAGATAGCGAGTAGTAAGCGCCGAAGATAAACTCGAGGAGGCGATTACATCACCTAGACACGATTTTAAGACACTTACCCTAGATTTTTTTATCTCACACTATAGATATTACTTACAGTGGAATTTTTTATGCAAATTTCTCTTCAAATACTCACACTAAAGTTGAACTTTACAAAAAAAATATTTTCAGTACTTTAAAATACGTCGTCCTCAGCCTATATACGTTCCACTGCTGGGCCTGGTCTTAATTCTTCATGAGAAAATCACATGAGCTGTATGGGCCGTAACACCATCACGCTGGCGCAATGCGAGTTGGTAGGTAGAAATGGTTGCAATATCAACCGGGACCAGACTTTACGTGCCTTCCGAAGCACGAAGGAGTCGAGATCACAAAGTTTTGGTCGCCCATCCAACGCCTCGCCCATCCAACGCCTGACCACGGCGAAAGAAGCTTTGTATTCGATATCAAAAGCAAAAGCGTACTAACCACTACGCTTTTAAATACAAATTCTCAAATCAGATTAAAAATATGTTTACTCACAGTTTATTCATTCTTCATTACAAACACGTATAAAACATTCTTTTTTAATGAAAACCAAATGAAAACACACCGATAATAAGGAATTATTTTTGAAAACAGAAATGGTTAAAATTCGGAGCGGAACAAACAAACTTTTTTACAACGGTAGGATAGATTTGAATTCAATGTCATGAAAAGTATCGAATAGTCGAGTAACAATAGTCAGACTGTCATAAAAATCCTTGAACTTTCGGTATTAAAACATGTACTTCGACAAAGATTATTATAATTTACGTATATTTTGAATACGAGGGAAAAGGGGTTCTCATATGAAATCCATTTTGCATTTGAAAAAGTTGGTCGATTTTATTATTTTATGTAAACGGGTTTGTAATTGTAGACGCAATGACCGGAACACCACATAAGCTAATTTTATAAAATTTATTTATCGCAATAAAATATACAATGTATTGCAGATTTTTATAGTTTGACGGTTTTTACTTCTTTTTTTTACATGACAGGTAAGCTCTTGGCCTTCATCTCACCTGATGGTAAGTGACGATAAGGCCGAAGGTGGCAGCGAGCTTCACCTGTAATCCTCAACAACTGAGGAACTGGCTATCTTACCTCTGATTGACGGAACACAACAATGCTTATAGCATTGTTATTATGGTGACAAATTTAGGTGAGACGGTGGTAGCTAGCCAGGCGGGCTTAGAAGCCCTACCACCAACCAAACTGAGCAGAAAAACCCCTGCCCCCGTGGGGAATCGAACCCCGGACCTCCCGATCTACACCCGGTGGTGTCAACCACTAGACCAGAGAGGCGGTTTGTACGTTGGCCTACACATACACCTATATAAAATACAAATTAATATCATAAAAATATGACATACAACTCGTTTCTTCTTGCTTTATGCGAGTAGAAGGAGAACACCTCTATTACCTATCTCATAAAATAGCTAGGTGTGAAGATATCGTCTTGTCATCTTAAACATTTATTAACGCTGTAATAATAACGATAGATAAAAATAATATAAAAAAAAAATTGTTTTATGAAATTTGAATCCTTTCCTTTTGAATCCTGCCTAATCCTTCTCACGAATTTCGCGCCTCATAATATTATTTGAATTTTATTCAAGTTTATATATTCACGGCAACAAAAGGGGGAGAATAGTTTGATGTGAACGTCGGGTCAAGATTTTAGACTATTAGACTAGATTGATATAACTAGAATGTAGACAAATTATTCAATACAGTGAATGCAGGTAAATGACACCACACTAGACTACGATTAAAACCGAAGGATGAAAAACAATTTTAACTTAAAAGGTGTGCTTGATCAATTAGGTAAATTTTGCAGTTTATTTACTGTATTAAAACTTTTATGCTTATAATACTTTACAATTGCTTCAACGAGAAACACAATCGTGCAAATCGCAAATCGTTGGAACTAAACGTTTACGTAAACGGTATTAGATTTATTTAATTATGAAACATATTAACTGCATTTAAGAAATAAAAGAAAAACTCCATATTATAATATTAATATAACAAAAATTTTATTTCCAGCAGACACTTATTATTAAAATCTAAAATGTAAATTTTATTCTTTTATCAACATTTATTAAAATTTTATTGAAATCGGTCCAACCATTGCGGAAATTAGCCCGTTCAAACAGACAGAGGAACAAAAAAAAATATGTTTTTGGTATTTTCCCTCTTTTTACATTCCCCTAACTTGGTTTTAAGCATTATTTTTCTATGTACAGTCATTCGACCTCTACGGTTTTATTATATGTCTAGACTATTTAAATTATAGTTGGATATCTAATATTAAATTTATTATTTAATAAATATATTAATTTATTTTATATAATTTATTTATTATTTTGCCGACACGACACGAATTGGTTTCAAAGCGATACTTATGTGACCTATGGAAAAGTTCTTCCTTATGGGAATTGTAATAAACATGTAGGTATACCTAATAAGTTAAATGTTAATTATTTTAGCTTGTATTGGGTATTTACTATCGTATATTTCAAGTGTCTAATAATAATGTTATAATAATTAATATCAAGGATTTCACTAAACAATTGTGAAGAGTTGCTGTTTATGGCTCTGATTCGACCACAAACTATTTTTGTGTAAAATTTTGAAGAGTTTTGTTGACTACGCCATATTTAAATTAAGACTAATAATCAAAATAACAGGAAAACTAATTTCCTTTTTACACGGTAACGTTAATTAGTGGTGAGATTACGGGGATTGGAGAATAAACAGGAAATTGTGTCGCCTAATTAAAGGTTTTCATTAGATAGTAATGTTTGTTTTTATTTGCTTTTTCTCTTATAGTTGTTGCATTTTATGATGGCGAGTAGCTTCGCTTTTAACGTCGTAAGATAGAGTCTGAATTCTGTATAATCGGAATAACATTTATTTACGTTTGAACGGTCGGTTTGAGACAAATGATTAATATGTTGAATGTAGGTAAATTTTGGTAAATTTATACAGCAACATTCATGTATCTGGTCTAATGGTTAATTAATAGCTTAATTAATAATTAATAGACTTAAATAAAGCTTACTCTTTGTAACATAGGAACTTAAACAACAACAACATACCATAACGCCCCTTTCCCCGAAGGGGTAGGCAGGGGTGCTAATATCCACATTTCTCCAGATATGTAAAGGCCCTATGTAACAGGTGGCGAGCCTGTTGCCATATATCGGGCACAATGAGAGGTAAGCGATATTCACTATCAACTGTACATAAATTTTATTAATACTCAGTGGTACAGGCGGTGAGATTGAACCCGCCGATAGTGCCCCGTCCTTAAACACAACACTACCAACACACACACTACCAACGAAGATTAGGGAGATCCACAACACTCGATTCAGGCGAAATCCAGAAGTGAAACACCATTTACCAAAAAAGTCCATCTTTTTGTTCAATAAAAAATAGTTGTAGCTCGTAGTTTTTATGATAGTATCCTTGATTGTTATGTTGTATGTACGCAGTAGGAACAAGTGCGATTGTTTATAGCCAAACTGTTGAATATTTATTTTGTTAACGAGGCGGCATCGGCATCTCGCACGCTTGCTGGGAACCGGGCCGCGATGCACCGTGTAACCCGTAGAACTCGGGTGTAAACATACATCGATCACACAGACCACAGGTCTCAGGGCTGGACAAAGTTATGAAGAGGAAGTAGGTATATCAAGACTGCAAATAAGCTATGTGAACGAGCGAGCTACAAGCAAATAAGCTATGCGAACGATTGGCAAACTTCATGCATAAGTCTTTTTCAACGATCTCCACAAGGACTCGTAGGCCATTTTTTCTATTTTATTTTGATCTGAAACGCATGAGGAACGCATATGTTCGAACTTTATTTGTATTAGAGAAACTCACCCGTGCGTTTCGGTTTCATTCAGTTCCATTCGCTTTGCTATTTTACATAAATCATAAACGGAAAGCAAAAGCTTACATTTCAATCATCAATGTTCATTCTGCTGAGCGTTCTATTTTCAAAAACATTGGTTCCCAATTGTAACGATTCGGGAATGTCTGGTAAAATTTTTAATGGACTTGGATTCGGTCGGCATGGGCCTGTCATGCAGGCCGAATTCAGTCATTTCCTTCGCCAGATCGTCAGTCTTCCAACATTTCTCTCTAACTTCCTTATCTAACAACAAAAGTATTATGCAAATGGCATTTTCAAGAAAGTAAATAGTTAGGTAACCTTGTTGTAGCGTCTGCCTAAAGCACAACTTCCAAGAACAACAGTTTTTAATTTAGCAGAATAAAGTCTATCAGATTATAAATTAGATCATAAGCTTCAGTGTTGAACAAATAAAGAAAAGCGAATGACGTCAGTAGATGATTTCATCATGTCGTTTTACATCTATTCTGCCAGAGGCCCGCAACCTTGCCTGGTGACCACATGTTGTCGAAATTGCCAGTTTTTTGTGACATTGTTATAATGTGGGAACGTACCTTTCGAGACAAGGGAAGTCATGTTTCGTGTAAGGTCACCCGATTATGTAAGCGGACAATGATAGTTTGTATAGTCGAGTTCAAAATATGTATGCACGTTTGACAGTAAAATACGACTCTTAATGCAAGGGAATAAAGACTGTCACCTGTCAAATGTGCATATAAATTTTTGAACTCGACTGTATACCGGAGTTCAGTCAAATAAGATTTGTTAGAATTTTTTTTCCATGGTTAATGTTTTTTCTACTGTCAGCAGTTTTTATCGAAACTAATAGATGAAATCAATTTTACTAGAATATATGATTTTTTTTCTAATGCATATTGGAGTAGAATTGTAGAACATTATTTGATCCATTATACGTTACATAGATACGATTTTATTTTCATGCATTACTTTGAATAACTATTTTGCATATAGCATAAGTTTGATTGCCTAGCTACGGCGGGCTTTGAATATAATTGTTTTAGTTCTGTTACTTAATTACTTGTTTGATATTATATTTTACGTGAACTTATTTAGAAAAATATTTAATATGACAAAGTACTCGAATGAACTCATTTTGTTGACCTACGAACTACAGTAAAACTATGTCATCTTTAGATATGAAAACATGTTCTTGCCTGTACTGTAGTTAACGTTTACCTTTGTACACAGTACCCTATTTTCGTGGACAATCAAAATAGTTACGTAATTAAATGACTTATGATATTATTAATTTTAGAAATAACAAAATATGATTCAAACTCCAATTAAAGGTGATTCAGGATTCAAAGTGCAAAGTTCGTTTTGCATTTTACTAGACGAGGTTATGTGCTTTTACTAGGATTTATGCTTGTATCGATTTATGGAAATCTAAGGGATATTGACATAGTCCGCGCTTCACCAAGCGCCTCATGGATCATGGACTGCTTTGGAGGTGCTTTTTCCTAGTCTCTGACTAACCCATATGAGATAATAGTCGTGATTATATTTATGTATGTGAAGAGATTTAATATCCATAGTTGAACCTAAAAAAAATTTGTTAACTACGTTCACAAAATGAGACACAATTGAAACATCTATTGTTTGCGAATACCGGTGTTCGCGGTGCCCAAGGGTATTAATATGAGGTAATGTGAGGTATAGTACGTTTCAATCCAAGTTGCCAAAAAGGTAAACAAAAAAGCTGACTTACCGAATTTGTTATTCAATAATCGCACTTTTTACATGGAAAATGGCACGTAAATATAATTAACGGTGACAATTGTTGTCCATTTCAATTGATTTCAATTACCTACAGTCATTACAAAACATTTTAGAGATGAAACATTACCTTCGTTTTGTTTACCTTTTTGGCAACTTGGATTGAAACGTATCGTAGTAATAGCCGATTGGTAATAACGTTGCTGCTTCAATCCCCGCCTGAACCAGTGAGTTGGAATAATACGTGCTTACTATATACAGTGCTGGGTGCATGCACAAGACTGTTGGATATACAAAGCTATCAAGCAGAATATGGTTCTGCAGCTTTACAGAGACAAAATGATAAGATAGATGTACCCAAACAGACAAACTGACGACACCCTTTACAAAACATCTATAATACATTTATTTTGTAGATAATAAGAATTGACAGTTCTAAAAGCTCTTTAAAGAAAAATATGCTATGATTAATTTCATTGTCTTATTCGTCACGTCACTTATGATCGCAACAACTCAATTTCAAATCTACACAATTTTAATTTCTACCCATGTATTGCTTGTCTGTTGTATCTATCTATTATCTGATATGTATGTAATTATAACAAACACAATTCTTACAAGTAAAGCATCACACTTCCGCCGTCACAAATAAAATTGCGTAGAAAACGGCATTTGTTTAAAAAATATCTTGAGTAATTTATTAAGAATGCACCTTAAGTAAAATACTTATTGACAATAATGGTATGTTGGTGCAATTTAATTATAACAGTTACAGGGCGGTGTTTGAAGAATGTTATTATTTTAATTACAGCCAGGCGTGCCTTTCGTGTGGGTAAAGTAATGTACCATTTGTACTTGGGTTCTAAGTAGAGACAATGTTATACACTCGATATTATATTTCATTATAATATTGGGTCCTTACCTATGAAATTGGTGTTTTTATTCGGTCTCAGCAATTTGTCCGTAACTATTAAGTTTCAGAACATTCTTATAAAATAATTGCCTCTTCTAAAAATAGACCATATATTTGAGCTCGTATTATTTAATTTGATAATTTTTTGTAAGTTTAATTGTGTTAAAATTAGACACAAAGACAATTATTTTTAACTGCCTCCCGAATACATAATTTGATTTGCATTAACATAAAAACGATGAATAATTTTTATCAAGCGTGTTCACACATATATTGCTCAAGCTTGTCTAATGATACATGCCAAATATTATTATCTCTGGATTTGTCGTTGTGAAGAAAACTGATAAAATATTAGTATGTAAAATGCAGACATCCCCAAAATCTCCATACAAAACACCAATTTCATAGGTAAGGACCTAATATTTAAGAAAATGTAAATCGCTGTGTCTAGTGTACTTTATTTGGAAGTAGCTTCAAGTTTATTATATAATGCTAATTCTCATCTCAAGAACCTCTACAAATGGGAGAATATTATTGTGCAATTTTAGAGCTTATGTCGACGGATAGACAGAGGTGTAGGAAATATTGATTACAAGCCAAATGATAGTGTTCTTGACACTACTGGGATTCAATCCCGGGACCGCATCTGACTGGTTGGCTGGAGCTCACACTTATATTTCTTATGTAAGGATCGAGGCGGTTGCCATTTATAGTATACAAAATTAAATTATGTTCAGAATAAAGCCTTTATAAATCCCACAGCCACAGCTGGGCACAGGCCTTCCTCACAGAGAAACCCATGAGGAGTATGGAGAGTAACACCGTCATGCTGGCCCAATGCGGGTTGGTAGGTAGAAATGTATGCAAATAGCGACCGGGACGAACGGCTTAACGTGCCTACCGAAGCACGCAGGCGTTCAAGATCACAAAGTTTTGGTCACCCATTCAAGGCCTGACCATGGCGAAGGTCGCTTCGTTTTCCACATCGAAAGCCAAAGCGTACTAACCACTACGCCACCACACAAATTAAAACAAACTTAATTAACGTTCTTTGTGATAACTTGTAAATAAGTATTACTATTATGTTACTCTATGCAAATGGTTACACGTAATAACCAAGATTTTCCTAGCGATATGCAACGAGTAGTCACCGGCAAAAATATATGACGATTTTAGTATCTTGTCATTTTAAGGTTTAAATAAATTATTTGTTTTGCGGACTAGATTCTGGTGATATGATAGTACTAAAATCGTCATATATTTTTGCCGGTGACTGTACATCAAAGTGGCGAAGCTACTGTGACTGTACTGCAGTGCGAGCATAGAACTTCAACACTCGCCATATTTGATCGACAAAACCATCCGTCCTTTTCACTCTTTAGGATTATCTGTAAAATTTTTCAAGAATGTCGATCTTAGACGTCAAATTTGGCTTATCGTAAATTTAAAAGTTACATAGTTCGAAAGTTTTCAAAACTTATTTAGAAACCAACTAAATAGGCACAAAATGTTCTTTTTGTGTCTTTGTTTTTTATTGTAATTAAATTTCTGTAAATATTGTAGTAATTTGTCTTTGGCATTCACGCACCACCCTGGCATTCATGACCAGCAATGCTAGGAACGCTTGGGCACATACTGAATAGAGACAATTTGGCAATTTAATTTTTAAGAGTAAAATTTATATAATACGCCGCACATATTGCCAATTTTTTTTCTCTTTGTCAAACAATATTGACCTTATCCACAATAGGGATTGTCTCTGTGTGCTTTAACCGGGGATATTTCTCACCTGTAGGGAAATCTGATTAAAACACAAGGCGACGATATTCAGAATGTGACACCATTAATATTTAGAGGCCATGCGCTGTTTTATAAAGCGGCATACATAAACAATCTTAAATAATGTAATGTTTTAAATATGCATTTTTTATAGGCTTTAATCAAATAAATTAGTAATATTTCGGAAATATTGATGTCAGAATTACTCTGAAGCAAACTTTTTAATTTTGACCTTTGATTTATTACTAATTGGAATGTAAAAAAAATTTTAAACCATGTAATAGCGTTTGTTTTGATTTTATTTCATTAATTTAAACAAGTAATGTGTCTAAAATTGAGCTAGTTCCTTATTATAATTATTATTATAACACAAGGAGTGTAACTTTTTATCGGCATCAATTATTTTTCTTTACTGATATTGTCGTGGAGATTCCACGAATGATCGGTGCCCGACTCTGTGGGCGCGGACAGGTGAGCTCGCGCGGGAAAGGAGGACTGACGAGAATTTATCATATTGAGGTGAATGCAAAGTAAGTTAAGCTGTGGATTATTGGTGAGTCCCTGATGGCTTAGTTAAGAGTTTGTGCAAGTTGATGAAGCATTCTCCGTTTGATGTGTATAAGTAGATCCACGGAACTGGAGAGTGGGTCAGTAATCTCTTACCTGCCTGCTTAGCGTTAAGGCTATGTCGTTGGCATATGTGGTTAGACACAGGTGATGTTGGACATCACACAATTAGTGGCGGTTGGACCGTCGTTGTGGTTGGACACAGGTGATGTTGGACATCACAGTAATATTGACAGTCAGTGGCGGTTGGACCGTCGACGTGGTTGGACCACGGGTTGTAATGTTGAGCGTTAAGATTAACGCATTTGAGGCGTGTAGATCGCCTGGTAAGAGATCAGTTGCGAGGCATGGGCAGACTGTAGGGGAGGTTGGAGGTCTGTTGGGGTTGGACCCCTTGTTGTTGTTTCCACTCTCAATTTCCGCTGCATGAGTAAGCTCTGAAGGAGCGTGTAAGATATGTTAAGGCACATCAATATGTCTATGCTTCATGAACTGCATTATATTATACCAATATTACCCCATACTGCTAAAGTTATAATCCATTATTACTTATGTCGTTTTAAACCATAGTTTGTATTGCCTGATGGTATAAACGTCACGACATAAATTGGTGGAGGTGCTGGGATTAATTATTGTTTGATCTTGAATAATAAGGAATCCCGGCAAGTTGCAATGGATTATGTCATTTCGAAGCAAAATTTCAAATGAACGAATATTATATATTTCCTTCAACTTATTAACTTAGTAAAGAATTTACTAAGTGCTTTCATTTATTGCTTGATATAAATAAAATATATTATTACCTACATTATGAATAATGTGTTTTATTGTCATAACCTCACTCAGCAGCGAAGCATTAAAATATTACAAAAACGACCTTGTTTGTTTTATTTCTAATCATCATTTTTTTTGTTATTTATTATTATGTGAATTTCAGTCATTCATTCAATTTGTTACATGACATAGACCCATCTGTTCCTTTTGACAGGTTTGTGTTCCATTTCACATATCGAATTATGTGAACATAATCTTTGCGTCATTATAAAACGGTAACTGCTTATTTACGTTTATTAACTTATTTGCGTTTTTACGTTATTTTATCGGGTTTATTGTGATTAAAATTTATTTAACGTGTTGACGTGAAATAATCTCAAGAAGTAACGAACCGGTAAAAAAAAAAAAAAAAAAAAAAAAAAAAAAAAAAAAAAAAAAAAAAAAAAAAAAAAATACATTTGTGATCTTGCGATAATCTGTGGAATTTTTCGGTATTACCGCCGTTTTTTGACAACGAAGAAAACTTTTCATTCCGTTGGAAATTTGTTTCTAGAAGTTTTATTTCAGGCTGAAATTTTAAGTTTAACTTACGAGTGAATAACTTCAACCACTTGAATTATCGTGAAGGATAGTGTGGACAAGATTGCAATAATTTCATCTGTAAGGTCCTACATATCGTTGCGAACTCGCAGGTAAATTTTATGTAATGTAAGCAGTATTTAATTTCTTAGAAGCAAAACACAATATCAGTATGCCGTATTCTGATTTCAGCAACATCATATCTGGAGTATATAACTAGAACAATTCTAACATGGAACAAACGTTAAAGTATAGACTACAGGCCCGTCACGAGGAACTGCTCAAATTTATTAACTTGGCAACCAAAATTAAAGAAAATATAGAAGAAGGTGGCTCACTACTCCATGATCTAATGGAAATTAAAATAAAACTAAAGGCGGCATTAACCAGTTTTGAGAAAGAGAATCTTAGAGTTCTCCAGTACCTCAATGATCAAGACTTCCCACATCAGGAGCAATATGTTCGGGATGAAATGCGTGCTGAAGAGCTATTGATGGATTTACAATTAATTGAGGAATTTAACAAATCTCAACCAACAGCTAATAAAACTTCAGATGGGACTACAAAGCTACCCAAACTAGAAATGGCAAAATTTGACGGAGACATACTTAAGTGGCCAGAATTCTGGGCGCAATTTGAGAGTAGTGTACATGACCAACAATTAAAAAAATCTGATAAGTTGTCATACTTATTCAGTGCTATGGCAGGTCCAGCTTTAGAAGCTCTACGCGGAATTGACATTACTAATGAGAATTATGACATTGCATTGGAGACTTTGAAGAGGCGTTTTGGTAACAAGGATATAGTTATTGATGCACATTATGATGCACTGACTAAACTGGAAATAGCAACGGATGCAACAGCTCAATCAACATTAGATTCTATCCAGAAACACTTAAGAATTCTAAGCACTTTAGGTGAAGATGTAAAAGGCAATTATTTTCGAAATTTAATCTACAATAAATTCCCTGATAGTATATTATATGAGATGAATCTCCTTCTACCTAAAGAAAGAACTTTGAATATTATTTTGGAAACCCTAGAGAGAATTATTCAGGCTAAGGTGTGTTCTAGAGAAGTAACATTTGTTCAACCTTCAACATCAACTACAGAAGCGCTACATATTAAGGCAGTCAGCAAACCAGTTAAAAGGAAATACCTGGAAAGAAAAGATTATATTAATAAGTGCCAAACTAGCTTCAACAAAAGGAAAAGGATACAGTGTACATTCTGTGATGGTGATCATTTCAATGACCAATGTCAACAATTCAGAACCGTTGCCCTTAGACGTAGAAAACTTGGCTTGAAGCGCTTATGTTTTAAATGCTTTAAGACAGGTCATCTCCAAAGAATGTGTACTGAGCAAATTGTTTGCTTTCATTGTAAAGGCAACCATAATCGAGCACTTTGCTACAGTAGGAACAAAATGAGGCTTGATAGGGATGTCAATAAGAAAGTAGAGCTGTCTTCAAAGAAACCAGGTCTGATTCTTGAAAGTTCAAGTAAGGAAATCCTAAATACCTTATTTAATAATAACACTCTATCTTTCTTACAGACAGCAATAGCCACTCTACAGCATGAGGGTCAAAATCTGCCAGTCCGCTTATTACTTGACTGTGGCAGTCAAAGAAGCTATATAACAGCAAAAATAGCTAAAAAATTAAATATTGTCTCTGATGAAAATGATCATCTTTTGATTTATACATTTGGGTCTAAAACACCACAACAGATAACAAGTCCTACAGCTAAGATTACTTTGATAACAAAGAGAGGAATAGAGAGGGAACTATGTGTCAACATTGTGCCTCATATAACAGACATGGTCAGAATTTCAAAAATACCTACTGATTATAGTATAGACATATCAGCGGATGATGACAGTTTAGGCGAACAAATTGATTTATTGATTGGTAACAATTATTATTTTTCATTCATGAAGAACCAAAGTATTAAAATTAATAATGATCTGCACCTGATTAATACTCACTTTGGTTGGATTATATCAGGTCACTCTGTAGATAATAATAACATGTCAATAGACTTGTCAATTATAACATACTGCCAGTGCTATGAGTCCCCTAGCTATTCTTACTTCAGTGAACCAGATCTTCCATTAAGAAACATTGATATTCAATTTTTATGGTGTCTTGAGAGCATTGGCATTGTTGATTCACCTAAAGCTACACAAGAAGAAGATGCAGTAAAGTTTTTTAATGAGACTGTTAAATTTAAAAACAATAGGTATGAAGTCAAGTGGCCCTGGACAGAATATCCTCCTGTATTACCTACAAATTTTGGTTTAGCCTTTGGACGTCTTAAAGGTCTTTTGAAGAGGACAGATGAAAGAATGTTAAAGGAATATAAAGAGATATTACAAGAACAGCTACAATCTGGCATAATAGAATTAGTAACTCCTCAAACTACGCCATATCATCAAACCGAACCTCCAATACATTATTTGCCACATCATATGGTCCGACAAGAAGGTAAGAAAGGACGTGTGGTATATGATGCTTCATCTAAAGTTAGAGATGAACATAGCCTTAATGAATGTATGTATCGAGGTCCATCTATGTTAGAAGACCTTACCGCCTTGCTACTGCAGTTTAGAACGGGGAAAATTGGCATAACTGCTGATGTGGAAAAGGCTTTTTTACAAGTAGTTCTTCAGCAGGAAGATAGAGACGTAACAAGATTTCTTTGGGTTAAAGATACATCGAAGGAACTTACAGAAGATAATCTACTTCACTACCGATTTTGTAGAGTACCCTTTGGTATAATATCTAGTCCGTTTTTGCTCAATGCAACTCTGAGGTACCATTTACTGAAGGCAAATCAGGGACTTCTTAAAAAAATAGCTAACAGATGTTATGTAGACAATTTAGTTACCGAAGTAAATACACAGAGTGAAGCACTTCAACTGTATACAGAGACAAAGAGGACCTTTGAGGAGATATCCATGAATTTAAGGGACTGGGTATCAAATGACAAAATTTTCCTGCAGAGTATTCCAGTAGAATACAGAGCTAAACAGAGTGAAGAAGTGAAGGTTCTTGGTCTTATCTGGAATACAGACAGCGATACTCTGTGCCTAAAGATGCCCATACAATGTCAAAATCCCAAGGGTAAGGCCGTCACGAAGAAGGATATTTTAAGAACAATAGCGCGTATTTACGATCCATGTGGATTTGCTTCTCCCTGGATTTTACCTGCAAAATTGTTATTCCAAGAAACATGCTCTCTAAAGCTTAAATGGGATAACCCTATACCTGTTACCTTACAACAGACATGGATTAGCATACAAGACGATTTGCAAACACTTCAAGACATCAAGATATCAAGGTATATTGGTAACAAATTACATGACGCAGAAACATGTGAACTTCATTGTTTTGCTGATGCATCTAAGAAAGCATACGCAGCTGTTGTTTATTTCGTATCTAGAAGCAAAAGCAATATGTCCACTGCCTTCTTGATGTCAAAATCTAGAATAACACCAATTGAAGATAAGGATGAATTGAAAATTCCAAGGTTGGAACTACTGGCTTATTTAATTGGTAGCAGACTACTTAAATATGTTGCTGACAATCTTGGTGTGAAGATAGATAACAAGTATTTATGGACAGATAGTCTTATTGTTCTAGCCTGGATGAAGACATCCAAATTGCTCCCCCCATTTGTGCTAAGAAGAGTAAACGAAATTAAGAAAAATAAAGATGTACATATGTGTCACGTACCTACAGAGCATAATCCAGCAGACGTAGCCACGAGACCGGAGATTATAAAGCAGAAGTTTAACTTGTGGTTAAAAGGCCCAGAATTTTTAAAAAACGCTAAAAGTAAGTGGCCAAACCGTCAAGTTAGTAACGAGGAAGTTTTTCTTTCGGCCGCGGAGGCTCTGGACGTTGTGGATGGGCCAGAGATGTCGTCCAGAGGCTATGAAGAAATAGAGGAAGTTATTACTGAGATACAGATGCCAGAGTTATTCAATGAGACAGAAGACGAGACACACCAAGACATAAGGAAACTACAATCAGTATACTTTCCTGAAGAAGTAGCCGGAAAACTCACTAGTCTGTCGAGAAATTTAGGACTGTACTTAGATAATAACTATATATTGAGGTGTAGGGGTCGTATGATGAACACCGAATGGACGTACGATATGAAACACCCAATTTTGATACCAAAAGACTGTGAGTTTACAGATAGACTGATCCAAAAAATCCATGAAGAGAACTATCATGTAGGAGTGCCACACACTTTAAGTTTAATAAGAGAAAAATATTGGATTCCTCAGGGAAGAGCAAAGGTTCAGAAGGTTTTAAAAAAATGCAGTCGATGTGTGAAGCATGGTGGGGGTCCATATAAACTACCACCAACCCCTGCTCTACCAGTAGAAAGGGTTCAACTAAGTTCACCATTCGCATTCACGGGCATAGATTATTTCGGACCGTTATTTGTTCAGACTTCAACAAGTCAGAAAGAGAAGAGATGGGTTTCTCTGTTTACCTGTTTGACTATGAGAGCTATTCATCTTGAAGTTGTTCAAGATTTGTCGGCGACGGAGTGTTTGTTAGGCTTGAGACGGTTCGTAGCAGCCAGAGGAAAACCGAATCTTATTGTTTCGGACAACGCCAGTCAGTTTAAGGTCATTAGTGAAATTTTAGCAGATCAAGGAATAAAATGGAAATTTATACCACAGTTAGCTCCGTGGCACGGTGGAGTGTACGAGCGATTAATTGGTATAGTAAAAAATTGTTTGAAAAGAACTTTAGACAAACACTTACTTCAAGATGGTCAACTTCTGACAGTTATAAAAGAAACTGAATCCGTTGTAAACTCTAGACCACTTACGTATGTAGGCACTGATGTAGAACAAATCCTTAGACCTGCAGATTTCCTGAATCTTGGGAATTGTTTAGAGTTAGTCCCAATTCAAGAACTTCAGTTGGGTGGTACAGCCGTTAAAATTGATCTCTTGAAAAGTTGGAAAAGGGGTAAAATGATTCTAAACGAAGTCAAAAGCATGTTCCAAGGTCAATACTTACCCAGCTTAGGAGAGAGATACCGTCACCACCTTAAGCAACCTAGAATAACATCTAGTCAACAACCTCGCATTGGCGATGTAGTTCAAATCAAAGGCGAGTCAAGGAATAGGAATAACTGGAAGGTAGGGAAGATATCAGCCCTTATTGAAGGTCAGGATGGTCAGACACGTGTTGCAAGGGTGCATGTAGGCGACCAAGAGTATACTAGGTCCATAGGACATTTATACCCTCTAGAGGGAGATATTGAAGGCCCTGTCACCGTTTCACCTCCTTCAGTTATATATGAGAATGAAGATCGGTTTGAAGCTCCTATTCAACAAACAGTTAATATTGAAAGTAACGGAGCCGAAGAGGACATTGCAATATCAGTAGGCAATGATCCTTTACCATCCATAGTTGAAGTTGAAACTTCGCCTGCTGATGATGTGTCAGAGGTAGAAGCAGTTGTTAACCAGAATCCCGATCATGTCAGAGCCAGAAGAGAAGCAGCCATTCGAGCACGTGAGAAAATCGCTGAATGGACTAGCCATTTACTAGCTGTACTGTAACACCTTGTTCTTTTACCGCCGGGAGTGTCGTGGAGATTCCACGAATGATCGGTGCCCGACTCTGTGGGCGCGGACAGGTGAGCTCGCGCGGGAAAGGAGGACTGACGAGAATTTATCATATTGAGGTGAATGCAAAGTAAGTTAAGCTGTGGATTATTGGTGAGTCCCTGATGGCTTAGTTAAGAGTTTGTGCAAGTTGATGAAGCATTCTCCGTTTGATGTGTATAAGTAGATCCACGGAACTGGAGAGTGGGTCAGTAATCTCTTACCTGCCTGCTTAGCGTTAAGGCTATGTCGTTGGCATATGTGGTTAGACACAGGTGATGTTGGACATCACACAATTAGTGGCGGTTGGACCGTCGTTGTGGTTGGACACAGGTGATGTTGGACATCACAGTAATATTGACAGTCAGTGGCGGTTGGACCGTCGACGTGGTTGGACCACGGGTTGTAATGTTGAGCGTTAAGATTAACGCATTTGAGGCGTGTAGATCGCCTGGTAAGAGATCAGTTGCGAGGCATGGGCAGACTGTAGGGGAGGTTGGAGGTCTGTTGGGGTTGGACCCCTTGTTGTTGTTTCCACTCTCAATTTCCGCTGCATGAGTAAGCTCTGAAGGAGCGTGTAAGATATGTTAAGGCACATCAATATGTCTATGCTTCATGAACTGCATTATATTATACCAATATTACCCCATACTGCTAAAGTTATAATCCATTATTACTTATGTCGTTTTAAACCATAGTTTGTATTGCCTGATGGTATAAACGTCACGACAGATATTGCTTAACCATGTTACACAAGGTTTTCCACCCACTCTACTCCTACATACCCATATTTTCTTCTATTTTCTCTATGCAAAGTGAATGGGTACTTTCATACAAATTTATTGATTGCATGCTCACATACATGAATGCATGCTGGTCCTATGAAATTTTATGACTGTTTATCTAAATTATTTTCACAAAAAAATTTTTAAGACGTGGCAACCATTTTACACATTTTGATCGCTGAACGTTTTACCGAAAATGTTGGAATTTTATCTGTGTAAGCCAATAATGTTTAATTCGATGCGCTATTTCGGAACTATCTCATCGCTTGGTTACATCTTCGGCGCAAAAACAATTAGCAACGTTTTGTAATCTCCAGCACAATGATTTCTTCGCCTTTCTAAACGAAATTGGGTATGCTAAATAAGTTGACATTTCACTCTTTGTTGTCACGAGGATATAAAAGTGATTGTACATTTAAAGCACTTTCTATTATATACCGATGAAGCCAAGAATTTGTATAAAGGTTTGTCAGGGTGAAAATTTACAATTATTAATAGAATAGGGAAACAGTTTGTGAGAACTGTGTTTGAACCTATTTTATTAGTATGAGCCTTTTTCATTTTCAACTCCATTTTTTTCCTGCCATTGTGTGACTATCATGGATCAGCTATTATTTTCCATTAGCTTAGCCCACGACGGCTCAGATATTATATTCTGTTGATTAAGTTAAGAGTAAGACTAAATTATTAAGATTTTTGGGCGAGGAAAGTTCATTAAACTCGTAGATACCAGCCGGTCCTGCCATGCTAGACTGTGGCATACTCACTCACAAAAGACTATTCTAAGAATCTTTAGTGATTCTACTCATAGGGATAATGACATCCTCGGAACACTTGCAGACTTCGCAGCGCTGTGTTGTGTGGTGCGGGTGACAAAACCAAATTCTAAAGATGCTCTATGTTCAATGTTCGATGCTGAAGGCATTATGGTCCTTCGAGCCGGATACTGCGTTCTGCGCACACAGCGAATGGTGAATGTAGACATGAGAGGAAATGAGAAAGGAATCCCATTGATAAAACTTCAAGCTGAAGCCCGGGCAAGATCCTAGAATTCGAAGGCAAGTATTACCGCTTCCAACATCTAAGTGTGTTAGACCTCTTGATTTCAATGACAGTGTACTATCATACTACGCCGTGTTATATTATGGTTATCTAGTCTTAAAGATAACATTGTAGAGCTGATTATTATTTGTAGGTAGAGAACGCATTAACAGAAAATGTTAGATATGAGATCAAATAGGTATTAACTGCATAGCTACTTGTGTCAATAAAGATATCATATCTTTTTTTTCGTATCTTTTCTCCACCCAAAGGCAAATAGATAGGCTCAAAATTTCGACTCATTTTATGTCTTTGGCTGTCAAAACATTATTTTGCTTTATCTTGGAATTATATACCTATGTTAAATTTAATCGACGATTGTATATATCGTAAACAAATATTGAAGTCTGTTTCTTAATATACCTAAACATAAAAAAAAAATTACATAAAAGTATGCCAAATTTTTGGCGTTCCATAGTTATAATAAAATTTTCATAATGATGACACTAGTGTAAAAAAATTTTCATCCCACTATAACTCGAAGAAGAGGATTTTTGCTCTTCGATATCTGAGCGCAACAGCCGTTTTTATTCTTGGTTTTTAAAGTTAATGTGAATTTAGAATTAGTATTCACATAGTTCTCGAATTCAAAACATTATTAAACCTTCTTACTTCTACTTCCATGATGCTGAATTTATAATAAACCTTTTTTAATTTGTTAAAAACTCTGAGTCGGAACCTTCGCGGCGTAATTTTTTTTACGTTAAAAAAAACATGGAAAGAAGTAAAAACTTAAAATGAATGATTTTTACTGATTGTTCTAATTATTTCTGATTGTTTTGATAAGAATTTTGTAGTTTATGTTATTTTGTACAATGTACTATTTTTGAATTATGAAATAAATTTCCTCGCTGCGGGGGGATGACGTGTTGCACTCGAGTGTAAAGATTTTTCACCTCGTGCTCTTTTGATTCCTCACTAATGCTCAGGTTTCTAATTTATGAATCACTCGCTGCGCTTGTGACTCAATTTTAGACTCCTTCGCTTGCTCGGTCATCAAAATTGAAAACGCGGTTAAAAAGCAACTTTGCACTCTGGTATAACAAATAACTATTATACCGCTTGTGAATGTGTCAATAAATATGCGTATATACTGTCGGTGCAAGTGTAACAATATTGATAAATATTATTAATAATATTTGACATTTCGCTGTCTCTGTACAGCAAAAATGGCGGGAAAGAATTGTTAAATACCTATTTTCATTGTATTTTTTTAATACGTAGTTTTATATTTAGACCATCGTATTTAAATATCAAACGTATTGTAAATTTAAATTTTATGGCTTTGCATTCTTATTGGTAGACACAACAAGAGAACGTACAAGAAAACAGATGGAGTGCCACCTATGTCAACGGTCAACGTCACTGGCTAATTAAATAAGTGCTCATGATTAAAATTGAACGTTTAATTTTAAAATAATACGTCAATGACATTGAGAAACGTTGTGAAAATTTTCACAGAGTTTCAATTTCAGTTACGGCTGTACTATGTAATATTAGCTTGGCAACGGAGGCATCGCGTCGGTACATTCTACACAATCTGCGTTGAAATGAGGTAACATTGGCCAATATCTAAATTGTCGGGGCTTGCGACACGGCCGTGGGTAGCTACCGCCTGCCGAGCGGATACTCGGATCGTTCTGCGGGCCATGTACCGGGTATAAATACTTACGTGAATTTTGAAATAATATCCTAAATAAGGAAAAGCACTTAGTAATCGTATTGGGATGTGATAATAAAATGATTTATCAAACCCTTCGATTCTCTTGAAAGGTATTCTATAGATCTATAAACAGTAAGTTGTGGGTATTTAACACCTCTGCCTACCCCTTCGGGGATTATAGGCGTGATTGTATGTATGTATGTATTATATATTTATTATATAATTAAGGCAACGGTAGCAGAGTTGGGACGGACGGTGCACTACTCGTTGAAGAGGCCGGCCGCGGGAATCGCGGGTTCGATCCCACCGCGCCGGTACCACTGAGTTTGAATAAAACTTATGTACATGGAGACCTAACATATCTGCCGAAATGTGGGTGTTTAACACCTTTGTCTGGGAAAACATCATCGGGGAAAAAGGCGTGATGATATGGTGGGTAATTATTTACATATGAATCTTTTTGGACGTAGGACATTTGATAATATCTTAAGCTAGCTGGACACTTTAGTCGCCTAAACCAAAAAGTGAAATAATTATATTTGAGAAACCTGATAAAATTATCCTTCGGTAAAAATGGAATTTTTAACACTTTGCTGTTGCATTGCCCTTTTCCCACTTCACCAATATATCGAAGCAAAAACCTATGTACGATGTGATTTTGCAATCACACGCACGACGGTGGGTCTAAGACTGCAACAGGTCAACTCTTCGAAGTAGGTATGAGAAATATAAGGTAATAAATAATATCTAATAACATTGGCGATCGGTCCCGTGTTGGTCCGGGACACCAAAAGAATGTACCATGTGGCCCACGAGGCGCTTTCGCTATCTCCATGTTGTACGAAGTTTTGGCAAAAGATTTTATGACCGGCCGCCTGCCTGACGTCAGCCCTGATTGGGAAAGCGCTTTAGCGCTTTAGCTATATTAGCAACTTATTGCTGTTATTGCGCTCTTCTCTGGCCATTTCTATCTTAGTTTCTGTTTTTAAATTTACTGCATGTTTCTTTTTATTTGTTTTGTTCTCGAAATTCATTCTTGCAAGAGTTAGCGTCTAGAGCGGTTGACTCACTGTCATTAATTTTAAATATAATTATATTGTATTTATATTGTGCTGAATAAGTTATAAGCTTATCGTTAAACAGTAAAAAATCGCAAGGTTCGAAATTTACCAGTTACGGTTCCTTTATAAAGAGTATAAGTTTTTTTAAGGCACTATTTCGTGCCTTAATATAATTACAATAAATATAGTGACGTTAGTCTTTGGTGTTTCTTTACTATCGGTCCACAACGTCACAACCAACTGCTTTGCTTTCCCTAGCATGTCGTAAAAGGCGATTTAGGGCATTTTGGGTACTGGGTCTGTGATTGTGTAGGCAATGAGCTAGCCACTTGTTACTACTCTTTCACGATTTTTCATCTGACCAAGCCCATTTTTTGTATGGCTAAATGTGGTCTTAAGGAACACAGTGCTCCTTGAACTCTGCCTACCCCTTCAGGATTACATGTGTGATTTAATGTATTAACATTGGCGATTTAGCTCCGTGTTGAGCGAATACTTCTAACTTTACTAGGAAAGTGAATATTTAACCCGATTTCTTCATGTTAAATATGATTAAATATTGCCACGTTACATAATGTGCTCAATTAAAAAAAATATATAACAAAGACTTTACACACAACAAGAAATAGTAAAAACATCGAGAATGACTCACCATTGCGATAAAGTGAATTTCCTTCGTTAAAAGTGATTCACAAATTACTTTGTTTACTTCCAGTCATGAAATTGTTCGTTGAAGAAGTTAAGTACCTAGAGCTGCTTAGAGCAACGACCTCAGTAAATTTTATTCATATTCGAAAAAAAAATTATTGCACGTGTAGAAATATGCATATAAATATTGGGTCCTTACCTATGAAATTGGTGTTTTTTGTCTCTCTTAGTTTTTTGTCTGTATCTATTAAAATTCAGAGTATTCCATAAAAATAATTACCTCGTCTAAAAATAGACTATATTTTTGAGCTCTTTTGATTTGTTTTGATAATTTGTTGTAAGTTTAATTGTGTTAAAATTGGACACGGAGACAACTCTTTTTAAGTGCCTCCCGAATACATCATTTTATTTGCATTCACATAAAAACGATAAATAATTTTTATGAAGTGTGATATTACACATATTACTAAAGCTTGTCTAATGATAGATGCCAAATATTATTATCTTTGGATTTGTCGTTGTGAAGAAATCTGAAAAAAATTTTGTATGGAAAATGCAGAATTCCCCAAAATATCCATACAAAACACCAATTTCATAGATAAGGACCTAATATAACGTGCTATCTAAACATTTTTCTAAACAGTATCCTATATTGATTGTGGACACAACATGACCTCAACTTTCATTCTCTATTATCACTAGTCGTATCAACACTACGCCCCTTCGTAGCTATTTCCTCGCGACAAAAGCTCACATAATCAATGTTTTCTTCGTTTTTTCTCTCCCTGACATGTCAAAAAATTACTAATTACAAGTCTAACAAATGCTTGCTAAGAAAAACCTAATTATTGAAGATTTACAAAAGATTATGCTAAAAGATATGATACAGGAAATGTGAAGATTTACAAAATATTATGTATAATTATGATACAGAAAATGTATGAAACCTAGGAGTTGTATATAATTCCTAGGAAATGTATAATCTGAGAGAATTTAGGATAAGATTATTTTTCTTTTATTTTTAAGGATAAGACCCTTCAGAACAATATTTGAGTAACCACTTTTCCTAAATTGACTGGACATTATAAATATTGTTATGAGGGTCATAAAAATAGCCTTCACCTATAAGTATCAGATTATACATTTCCTAGGAATTGTATGCGATGACGGATTACATACATTTTCAGTAACATACATATTTGTAATATTGTTTGTCATGTAATATTTAGTAATATTTATTGGTGGAAACTTGATTGGTCTTTGTTAATTTTTTATTTCTAACAATAAATATTTGTATACTGTATGTTTCCTTAAAATAAATAAATAAATATTTATAAGTTTTCAGTGAAAATACAGCATTAACCTCATCACGTTCACTTCACGTGTTAATCACGAACATTTAATTTTGTTCCTGCGTCATAGTTCGATCACACCTGTCAGTGTTAAGACTCAATTTATAGGAAAATGTGTTCTAAAAGAAAGCAACCATAAGTATCTTTCAATTAATTCATAATATAATAATAATATGTTCAGACACTCACACCTATCAACTAGCCCAATATTAGCAGCTAATTCTGCTTGTGTTACGAATACTAGATGACGGATAAATATATTTTATAGATAAATACACACAAATATCCAGAATATATACAGGACATATATATAAACATCCAATAATGGAGAACAAAAGCCTGTATTCATCACACAAACATCT
Organism: Parapoynx stratiotata; assembly: GCA_910589355.1. NCBI lineage: Eukaryota > Metazoa > Arthropoda > Insecta > Lepidoptera > Crambidae > Parapoynx > Parapoynx stratiotata. Next base: position 3,955,695 of record OU342458.1, read on the forward strand.
GCCCCCACCGGGGATCGTACCCAGAACCTCTCGAGATGGCGATACGCCTTGAGACCGGCGTACAGTCTATAGTCAGTCTACAGTCAGCATATAGTGACCCAGACAAGTCGTAGGTGTACTTGGGATATCAAGTCCTTCTTCCTTCCAATAGGAAGCTCGTAGCTCCTCAGTCATTGCTCGAGTCGGTATCGAGAGTTTGAGAAGTCCTCTGCTCCCAAAATAACGTTTTCCTAATGAGCTCTTTTACTCCGGACTACTCCGAAAAGCAAAACCTGAAACACGCAATCATTTTGTCTCTTACTACGGAAGCAGTTTTTAGTATTGTTCAAGAGTTCCGCCGAAGATCAGCACCCCAATTCTATTATAAATTTTACCGGACGTTCCCGAATCGTTACAATAGCGTAACCAATGCGTTTGAAGATAGAATGCTTAGCAGAATAAGCATTGATGATTGAAATGTAAGCTTTTGTTTTACGATATTGATTTATGTAAAACAGCATACCGAATGGAACCGAATGACACCGAATGACACCGAAGGCAACCGAAACACACGGTTGCGTTTTGCTAGCGGAATACCAATAACTTTCGAACACAAGCGTTCCTCAGGCGTTTCAGAAATAAAATAGCAGAATCGGCCTACGGGTTACTTTCGGATCATACACAATTGTAGAAGAGAAACTCCGTGACAGCCCTCGAGACTCAAAACTTACAGTTGGATCACAACACTACAGGATTAAATATTTTGTTGCGATCCCTAATGCTCAATATTCGTGCCCTACCTCACATAAATTATACGAATTTCAAGCCGTTTGATAAATGAGGTTTCTAACCAGTCTATTACCCGACAACTTTAATAACCTACTTAACAATAAACTGTTCGGTGTTTGTTAATTGTTGCAAATTCATCAACAGGCATGTTTAGGGCGGGAGAAATAAAGCAAGGTGTCAGAAAACTGGCTGACTTGTAGAATTTGAAATATCCCTGCGCTTGGGCAATGGCGCAGCTTGCTTTAGTAATGCGTTTGTTTCTCCTGGTTTTCCTAAGAATTAATTAAGAAGGTTAGAAGATGATGTTTTCAAATTGTAATGTTGTAATTTGAGTCTTATTTAGTGTGTCAGAACTGTCTTGAAATATACTCGTGTGACGAATGTTTTGTCCCCTAAATGAGGTACTGCCAGAATTTTTTTCATTAAAAAGCTTTGATTGTTCAATACTCACTAAGCTTGCTCAAAAATTTGTTAGATCACGAATATTAACATTATACAGTGATTTTACAATATTTTTGAAATTTTTAAGTGTGGTAGGCATGAAAAAGGACCCAAAAAGCCAGTAAAAAGAAGGTGAAAAGGCAGGAGACAAGGTTTGCTGGTCTATAAGAAGATATTTCCGCAGCTATTACTTAGATGGTGCTGACTGCTCAGAATCTATACATTTAATAAAACTGTAGAGTCCGAAGGTCTGTACATAGAAAAAATGCTTAAAATCAAGTCAGGGGATGTAAAAAAAGGGAAAATACCAAAAAACTCTTTTCTTTTTTTGTCTGTCTGTTCGTTTGTTTGTACGGGCTAATCTCCGAAATGGCTGGACCAATTTCAATTAAATTTTGATGGTGATACCTGATGATATGTTGGTGATAATCCTAGGTCTACATCTTAGATACTTCCCGTGGGATAGGATAGTTAAAAAAACCAGTAACCGCGGAAGAAGTCGCGGGCAACAGCTAGTATTTAATAAATAAAAAGAACCTAGTACAGTGACAAAAGTATTTATACTTTTTTTATAAGGGTGAATTCGATCAATTCGGTGCACCACGCGGGTGTTCGGACACAAATAGATGCTTATATTTCATTGGTCGAATCCACGGTAATGAGACCTGCGTACACGGCCGATTGTCGGCCGTGTACGCATCTGACAGAAAGCATTTCTTGGTATTATAACACGAGGTGTTCCTAACCGTTATTTAGTCGAATTTGCGCTTAGTAGTAAGTAAGGTATGCTACAGTGTGTTCTCGATAATTGTGTATTGAATTAAAAAATCATTTATCTATATCAAGGTAGCCAGTTATAGCCAATAATTACAGAATATTTAGTAATTACGTTGATAATAACAATATAGAAAACGTGGAAGTAGCGGTCAGCTATCACACCGGTATGACAATACTGCAATTTAAATGTATTCAAACAGCATTTATCATTGAACATGCGCATATATTAATGTGATATAATTTATCTGGTTGCTGTGCAGCACAGGTGTACGAAATACCATGTTTGTAAGTTTTTCAGAGTCACGCGAGTTATCGGTATATTGGTACAATACTGCCAGCAAAATATTTCAAAATGTAAAAATTAAAAATAGTACTTCGCCTTATTTGGCGCTGACGTTGAAAAACAAACAGTGCCTTTGTCGTTATTTATGGAACGAAATTCAATAAGTTGAGAAATTATTTTTAAATGCTTTCAAGTGTTCTCTGTTCGAGGTTATTCTTGTACATATATTTAATTATCTATATTTAAAATTTTATGTGTACAGTTAATGTATTCTTAAAGTATTGGATCAAAGCAAATATAACCATTATGAATATTAGTTTCACAGACGTCAGATGGGCGAGAGTATTTAGAGCTGTCTTAGGCATTATTACATTATCTAACTTTTTAGTTGCTTTATTCATTCAAGCCTTAGTAAGCGGTAAATATGTACCCTTTTTGTCAATATCAAGATTATAAAAAGTCATTTATGAGTAGAGAATCAAGTTTCCAGTAGTTTAAAAAGAATGTATCAACTGCTTTTCTTGCCTAGCATGTCGTAAAAGGCGACTAAGGGCGTATTGGGTACTGGGTCTGTGATTGTGTAGGCGATGAGCTAGCCACTTGTTACTACTCTTTCACGATTTTTCATCTGACCAAACCTTATTTTTGTATGGCTAAATGTGGTCTTAAGGTACACAGTGCTCCTTGGACTTTGCCTACCTCTTTGTGGATTACAGGCGTGATTGTATGTATGTACATTGATTACACTTTCATAACATTTTGAGCAAAGTGTAAAAAGTGTAAACTATTCCGAGACGTAGGTATATTAGCTAGGTCTGTAAGCAATGTATTTTTTTAAAATTATGTTATCTATTTATATATTTTTTAAATTATGTTATTTATTTACGTGCATTCACTTGTATAAATATTAAATTACCATATTGCAGGTAAGCCGCAGGCTATAGTGAATGGATATATTACTTACGCTGCAAAACAAGTTTCAACGTCGATGAATACAAAACAAAATACCTTACAGAAGACCCCAGTGAAATGACAATATATTATAGTGCTATATCTACCTACCTATCTATCTATTCTACCTCCTTATTCTCAACTATGGGTCCACGGATTTGATTCGGAAAGTCAAGTCCCTCGCGCCAATTCTTCGTAGAAAGTACATAAAGTAAACGCAAGTATTACCGCGGTAGTCAAAATCTGCAGGTATTGCCGTGGTAAGTAATATTATTGCAGTTTTATGCAATTGCAGACATGTTTAACTTAAAAAGTTAAACTTTTATGAAAAATCGATTAATAACCGTTGCAAGTAAACATTTAAAGTAGAACATGACTGTATTACATAGCAATAATATTAGGTCCTTACCTATGAAATTGGTGTTTTGTATGGAGATTTTGGGGAATTCTGCATTTTCCATACTAAATTTTTTCAGTTTTCTTCACCACGACAAATCCAAAGATAATAATATTTGGCATCTATCATTAGACAAGCTTTAGTAATATGTGTAATATCACACTTCATAAAAATTATTTATCGTTTTTAAGTGAATGCAAATAAAATGATGTATTCGGGAGGCACTTAAAAATAGTTGTCTCCGTGTCCAATTTTAACACAATTAAACTTACAACAAATTATCAAAACAAATCAAAAGAGCTCAAAAATATAGTCTATTTTTAGACGAGGTAATTATTTTTTAGTAATACTCTGAATCTTAATAGTTACAGACAAAATACTAAGAGAGAAAAAACACACCAATTTCATAGGTAGATAGGTACCCAATATTAGTGGTGTATAGGGATGTGTCGTGGTGGATACCGATGATAAAATAAAAACCCGGAGATATCACTGATAGTATAATTTTGAGCTTAAGGCACAACTGGAACAATTTATAAAAAAGTAAATATCACAAATCACTAAACATAAATCTTAAAGATAAAAGGTAGGGCTACTTACAATAGTGTCTTGGAAAAGTTATTTTAAAATTTAATGTTATAGTTTTATTACCTATAATATTGGATCCTTACATATGAAATTGGTGTTTTTATTCTGTCTTAGTAATTTATCCGTAACTATTAAGTTTCAGAACATTCTTATAAAATAATTGCCTCTTCTAAAAATAGACCATATATTTGAGCTCGTATTATTTAATTTCATAATTTTTTGTAAGTTTAATTGTGTTTAAATTAGACACAAAGACAATTTAATTAAGCGTGTTCACACACATATTGCTAAAGCTAAAGTCTAATGATACATGCCAAATATTATTATCTCTGGATTTGTCGTTGTGAAGAAAACTGATAAAATGTTAGTATGTAATTTATTTATCAACAATTAAATGTATTAATACAATTTATTGGCGTCAAGACAACCGCTCCAGATGCTGACTCTGGTAGGAATGAATTGTAGACCAAAACAATGAAAAAGAGACAGATAGTCAGTCAGACAAAATGGCCAGAGAAGAGCGCAATAACGATAAAGAAGCAAATCTTTGCTGATTTGCTTATACTGATATAGCGCCTTTTACACTGATAGAGGTGGCGTAACGTGCCTTCCGAAGCACTGAGGAGTTCGAGATCACAAAGTTTTGGTCACCCATCCACGACCTCTCCATGGCGAAGGTAGCTTTGTTTTCGATCGAAAGCTAAAGCTAAAACCACTACGCCACCGAGCCATTCTACTCTCCATTCTCTGCTTGTGAATGGTGCCATTAAATATAAACCCTTGCTTCTGGACCCATTCTCGGTTGTTCGGTGAAGTCAATTAATTTCTACAAAAAACCTTTTAAACATTGGCTCCTATATTTTCCAATAATGATATATCTTTGGCGAGTGTCGCCTATCGGAAAGGTCAATAATTAAAAATCGCTTTAACATTCGCAGAAGTAATTTAAGAAATGGATCAAGAAATAACACTTTCATTGCCAATTTAAAGTCACACCACACCTGATTACTTTTAATTTAACCTTCTTATTACATTCAGTGCAAGAGTTAAAAAGCCAAACATTGAGAATGAATTAAAAAAACTATTTTCTTTGTTATTATAAAGCTTCTACATAAAGGCCCCAAGGGGGTGAGCAGAAGTGTTAACAACTCGTTTGGTTTCACAATTCACTACATATTTCGATTGATATTTTCAGGTGCCCGTGTAATAAGGGCGATGCTTAAAGTTTTTGTACTATTTATGGGTCATACTGTTTGTATGACCTATAACAGAGAAACTTTAAGTCTTATTCAGAACTAGCTGTTGCCCGCGGAAACCCTTTAATTTTCCAGAATAAAAAGTATCTATGATGTTGACCAGGGATATAACGTATCACCATGCAAAATTTCATTGAAATCGGTCCAGCCATTTCGGATATTAGCCCGACAAACAGACAGAGAAATAAAAAAAATTAAAAATACATATTTTGGTATTTTCCCTCTTTTTACACCTTCCTGACTTGGTTTTAAGCATTTTTTTCCTATGTACAGAAATTCGGCTTCGATAAGAATTAGGTAATATATAGATTAGGTAGTGGTAGGAGTGGATTGTAATGGCGATACTATTAAATATGAAGTAAACAAAGTCTACATCGAATAATAAATGATTTCCTAACTAATTATACACATAATTAAGTTTATTTATTCAATTTCACGTTTGTTGTGGTAGGTCCGGTTATGTCTGTATTAGTGTTACCTAATATCTTCAGCTTCAAGGTCTGTTCCGTCTTTAGAAGGTTCGAAAATAAACATTTGAGTGTCTTTTGTTTTTAACCAAACGACCGTGGTCCCGTATAATATACTTCAGCTCATGCGCAGACGACAGTAACGTTCATATGATACATCGTGAATTGACATGTTGTACAGAACAGATGACAATTCGTTACAGTACAGAAATGAAATATCCTGAATATTTTTTGCAATCTATGACTCTTCTCTTCGCGTCAAGGTCGAAAATCTATTGAACAATTTTGACAGTTTTGACATCTGTTTGTTGGTACGTGTACACACGGTGAGTTTTTTTCGGGTCAATATGAGGAAATTCTAAACAATAAAAGATAGAGAAACAATCTTTTAGGAACCGTGATCTTAATTTTAGATAAAATAAAAATGGTATTTAAAAAACATAACTTTTTTTTTTCGTTTGGATATACAATCGAAACTACAAAAAAAAAATATTTCGGTTGTATAATCGAAATATTTTTTTTAATCCGATATCTCCAAACTATTATGATTTTAATTTTTATTTTAAAAACATTCTTGTTTTATCTAAAATTAAGATCACGGTTCCTAAGAGAGTTTTTCTCTTGCTCTTATAGTTTAGAATTTCCCCATACTGACCCCGAAAAAAAAACTCACCGTGTATACCAATGACTACTGATTACTTGTTGTTTCATGCTTTTTCGTAATATAAGGTTTATTTACAAGGATTAAGCTCATTGACAAAATTTCATAATTTGCTCCAATTCCTTACGGGTCCATAAACACGAAATTGTTTTGATTGCCAAGCTTAATTTCAGTGCTATGAAATAAGAAGAAATGTTGCGTCATGTAGAAAGGGCCTTGTGAATCTTTTTACTGACGGACGAAATATAGTGAATGATTAGCTAGATCCTTTTATTATCTACCGCGCATATCTTTCACACGCTTCACCAAGGTCCTAGGAATGTTATAGAGGTTTACGTTTACGTTATTATATTTATGTGTATGCATAATAGGTATATTTATATGGAGAATTTTCTTGTTCTCACAATCGACTTAATACTTTGATAAAGTTGATCGTTGATGTTGTACCCGTATTTATTTTCACATGGAATATAGACAAATACGTCTTAAGAAGTTTTTTATTTAATTAATATGCTTTAAGTTTTCATTTAATAAAGGTATTAAAAAAACATTGACAATACGATTTAATTATAAAGAACTAGTGGCTTCCCGCACTTTCAACCACGCGGTGCCCGTTCCCATTGGAATATCGGGATAAAAAGTAACCTATGTCCTTTCTCCGAAAGAAATAATTTACTTAATTATACGTTTATAAGGTTTTGTGTAAATTAAATACAAATCACAACTAAACTTACCAATAAGTCATTTAGTATTAAATACGACGAGAATGAGAGATTTTGGGTAATGAACTTAAATTTTTAAACTATCTAATAGTCATTTAATTACTTACACAAATATCTATAACTCGACTCATTACTTGCGGTCACTCTCAACAATGTAAAATTAGTTTATTGACTATTTGAATGATAAGTAACCAGGATTTTTCTTCTAAAATTAATTTTAAAGATAGTGAAGAACGGGTGACGTTTTTTCTACGAGTATGAGACAATATTCGTCTGCAGATTGTATTATTAAGCATATACTGAACCTTAAAGTAATTGTTTTTAGGTTAAAAATAATTGAGCACAGGGGTTCTCAGTTCACATTTACTATTCTCACCATCTTCAGTCTGTATGCAAAACATGAGCATGAGCTTTAAAGCTAGGATCTTCGAGCAAGACAATGCCCGGTGGGTAACTGACAGAAGCGGGTGCGCCTTTTTATGGAGGTTATTTAATGAGGCTTAGATAAATAATAAATGCAAAATAAAAAAAACTACCTATAGAATAATTTAGACAATGTCATTTCCTATTTTTCTACTATGTATTACATACAGGGATGAATGATAAATTATCAGTTTGAAAAATTGCACAACTGATTTGAATATTGCCTGCCTGATATTGTGCCAGGTGCATGGCTACAGGCTCACACGCGAAATGTGGGTGTTAACACCTCTGCCTACCCCTTTGGGGAAAGAGGCGTGATGATATGTTGTTATATGAATTTTGGCCAAGGTCAAGAAATCAAGACATATGAACCATTATGCCAAAAAGGATTTCAGTTAATAGACTAATCGTTCGTCCTCAACCTCTATACTTTCCTATGCTGGGCACAGGCCTTTCTCATGAAGAAACACATAAGAAGTGTAATAGGCTAACAAAGCATTAATATCAAGGCATAAAAAGTATTGTTTATGTTTCTGTAACTACGAAATCTAAAACGGAAAATTTTAATGAGCTGATGTCTCGAACTGTTACATTTACAGATTACTAACATAATTTTAATGGCTAAAACAATCCAACCCGGAAAACACTTGTTTCATTTACCTCTATTACTTTATAAACAATTATGTGCGTTCGTTCCGGAGATAAAAGTGTTTTACCTAGAAAAAGAGGTTTGACGCAATATGCTTAACACAGAAGTTAGTTTACATTGCTTACTTAGGGTGAGTTTTTGATCCGTAGTAAAAGTTACCTCAATAATTAAAATCTAGACCAGTAGCGTAAATGTAAACACCAAAATTTATGATGACAGCTTGACAAATTATTAAAGCGATGAAAATTCGAATTATATAGTACGTTTCAATACAAGTTGCCAGAAAGGTAAACAAAAAGCTGACTTACCGAATTTGTTATTTAATAATCACACTTTTTACATGGACAGTGGCACGTAAATATAATTAACGGTAACAATTGTTGTCCTTTACAATTGATTTCAATTACCTACAGTCATTACAAAACATTTTAGAGATGAAACATTACCTTCGTTTTGTTTACCTTTTTGGCAACTTGGTTTGAAACGTACGATACATCAGCTGTGCCGCCAGTCGCCATTTTGCTAATCCCAACATCGTTTTGTGGTCTATTTCTAATCAAATTGTCTATGATTATTTAACTTTAGATACATTTGAAAATTCGACTATTAGACAAGCTCTCCATATCACGACATCATACTTTTTCGCTATTGATCCATATTTTAACCCACTGGTCAACCTGACCAAGGATCAAAAAACTGATCCTTAGAAAATCGTCATTATTGAACTTTACCCTGCTGTGAATAAGGACGAAGGATGCAATCATCGAACAAATAACAGTAATTTTAACTGCCTGAGTCACAGGTTATGATATTGTATAGAAAAGACCTTAAACTAATCTTGGTTAGTAATTACAGATTAAATTATAATACTCCTGGTAGTGGTTAGTACGCCTTGGCTTTCGATATCGAAGATAAAGCTACCTTTGCCATGGTCAGGCCGTGCATGGGTGAACAAAACTTTGTGATCTCGAACTCTTCCGTGCTTCGGAAGGCACTTTAAGCCGTTGGCTGCTTGTTTTTTTTTTTTATTACAATATATTTCAGGATGAAAACAACACAGCAATTTCTTTAATACTATTCTTATGGGAGTGGTAGCACAATTTGCATTTACCACAAAAATAATCTAACCATTGTAAGATTATAAAATGTTTGTTCAGTCTATTAAAAAAATCAAAAAATTGTGGTTTACACCACCGGGTGTCGATCGAGACACCCGGTCCGGGGTTCGATTCCGCACGGGAGTCTTACCGAAATCTATCGCCATAATAACAATGTTGTAAAGCATTGATGTGTTCCGGCAATTAGAGGTAAGATAGCCAGTTCCTCAGGTGTTGAGGAATACAGGTGAAGCTCGCTTCCACATTCGACCTTATCGTCACTGACCATCAGGTGAGATGAAGGCCAAGAGCTTGCCATTCACCACTGATTCTTGTTAGGCTTCTCTACTTTTTAAGCCTTATTGTACATTAGTATAAGTACACTTGAAAAGTACAATAAGGCTTAACAATCCAACCTTCAACGGCGGCTCGGTGGCGTAGTGGTCAGTGCGCTTTGGCTTCGGTCGAAAACAAAGCTACCTTCGCCATGGTCAGGCCGTGGATGGGTGATCAAGACTTTGTGATCTCGAGCTTCTCCGTGCTTCGGAAGGCACGTTAAGCCGTTGGTCCCGGTCGCATTTGTGACCGTTTCTACCCTCCAATCCGCATTGGGCCAGCGTGGTGGTGTTACGGCCCATACTCCTCATGTGTTTCCGAGGAAGGCCTGTCCCAGCAGTGGGACGTATATAGGCTGATGACGGCGGACTCTTGAAAAGTACAATAAGGCTTACAATCCAACCTTCAATGAAAAATTACCCTACGGTATACGTTCATTGTTCCATCAGTCGCATATTCCTTCTATCACCAGCTACCTCATTATTGTCATATCACGATGCGAAAGGTTAAGGTTGCTTACTTCACGAGTTACGTAATGGCACGGTGATAATTTTCCCCGTGGGACTTAAGAAACATTTAGTTTGCTTAGTTTGTAGCTGTAGGGTGTGCTGAGGATGAGTAGGAAAGTTTAGTAGAGATGGAAGGGTAAGATATTTCTCTCCAACCAATCGCCTGATTTCTTTCCTGGTGCTGATGGATTTTTTTTGATATTGCGGGTAAGCTCTTGGCCTTCATCTCACCTGATGGTAAGTGACGATAAGGCCGAAGGAGGAAGCGAGCTTCACGTGTAATGCTAGCTAGGTGGTATCTAGCCGACCACAAGGCTTAGAAGCCCTACAAACTACCAAAACGAGCAGAAAAACCCTTGCTCCCGTGGGGAATCGAACCCCGGACCTCCCGATCTACACCGGGTAATGTCTGCGTACACTCATCGAAATACAACCTCTAGGTATCTAAGACACTTATTACTAGATGGATATTCGAGAATGTTCGAGACCATATCGATAATAAACCTTTTATTACGCTGGTCTGGAACTCTGGAAGGGTTGTCTTTCAATCCTTGCCCAAAGGTTGTCTGGTTGATATTGCTTTTAGCTATAAAGCCGTTTTTGTTTTGTTGCTATAAAAAAAATTCTATGGCAGAATAATTATAAGCCGAAGCTTTGGCTAAGAAACTCTGGCTTCTCACGCTATTGTTCCCGATATCTTCAAGTGACAAGGAATTATAAAGAAAACAGGAAATCGACCTACTAAGACTCTTTATAGACAACAAACACACAAAAAGAAACGAAAATGAAATCAATAAAATGATCCAATATTATTAACCATCCAATAAATCGATATCTCGAAGCAATTAAGGCATATCTGGTGCCAAGCGAGGTATCCCACGCGGATCGTGACAGTGCTAAGTACTAGTTAATGATCTATTTTGAAAGTCGATTGTAAGTATTGGTTGGCGTAAGTCACAAACGCATGCGATCGATTCGTAAGGGGGGAGGGGGAAGCCTGTTGCCATGCACAGTGTGAGTGGCAAGCGATATTCATAATAAACTATGCCGTTTACCAATTCGGCTATCCATAACGTTATTTTATGTTCTAATATCAATGACTTAATTTAAAGCTGATAAAATAACGGTATTTCACTCCAAATAGAGGTCAAAGGAAGAATTCTGGTATATTATTATTATGCATAATTAATGATATGTCAGGAACACATTTATTACTCTAAACTTGATGTAACTGCTTTTAGCTGTTTAAGACCAATTTATATGCTGGTTTTGAATGTTGATATTAATATAATTTTTCATGTTTATTTCTTAAAAGAGGTTCGTCGACAGTGTTGAAAATAAGGCATTCAATCAAAATAAAACAGATAACGTAACCGAATTAAATAAGGGTGAGTTTTTATATCCGTGGTCACAGTAACCACAATGGTTAAATTCTAGATTAATAGCGTCAATGGAAAAGTCCAAGAATTTTGTACTTTATGATGGATGCCAAACTCCCATACAATAGCATGAGTCAATGTTCTGTCTCGATCAGTAGGTGTTCCCTCTCATTCTATCACTTTAATGAATGAGTTTGTCATTTCTTAGTAAAGCTTTCTATTACTACTAACGACGTCACACAAAAATACAAACAAATTTCTCAAACAAATACTCTTATTTAATATGTGATTTTTGACTCACCTGTGAAATGATAAGGTACATCCAGAATATCACTCACTTACACAACATAAAACAACGCACATCATTACCAGTTTTATAATTTTTTATTTAAAATATTAAATTACCAAAATTTGTAAAAAAATTCAGTCTAGGTGTCAAAATGGCGTAAATATGACAGATGAGACAGAAAATATGGATAGAAAGAGACAGATCATTGCTTCATGCTATTGTATGGGAGTTTAGTTTGCGATGAAAATTCGGAGCAATATACATCAGCTGTGCCTGTGCCGCCAGCCGCCATCTTCCTAATCCCAGCATCGTGTTGTGGTTAAGTTGTCTATGATTATTTAACTTTAGATAAATTTGAAAATTCGACTATTGAACAAGCTGTCATATCACGACATTGTAGGTTGCTGAGCTGAATAAAAGAAAAAAAACATCATACGTTTTCGCCATTTGTCCATTTTAACCTACTGGTCAACCTGACCACGGATCAAAAAACTGACTCTAAATCGTACACTTATAGCAAAAAAATATGGCTTCTATGCGACAAACAGTGGGTAGACAATAATTGTACAGATTACAAAACCAGTTGTTTGGTTTTTTTCTTACTTGTGTCTATATTTGTATTTAAAATAAAAAAATATATTTGGACCTTAGATTCTCTTATAAACTGTAATACAAATATACAGTTCTCAATTAGTTCCTGTTTAATATAATTGTAAAATATTTATTAATGAAAAGCGTGATAGTAATAGTTCTTATAGTTCCGCTACAGCCTAACCCTTAGACCTAAGGACCTCCTCACGCGACGAGGCAGCCAATGACGCACCGCTGACTGCATCATCAAGCCACCGAGACCAGGAAGCAGTGTAGCAGAGGTGTTCGGCTTATCACGATCTTACATGTCGGTAACGAAAACCCTAAGCTTTGATATAATGGCCGATTATTGTTACACTTAATGATGTAATTTAATTAGAAATGCAGATTGCAGAGTCTACACTTGTCTTTTTTATATTCGAATCTGGTTCTCTAATAACGATTTAGGGACTACCCTAATGATATTTAAAATTACCGAATATCGACCATGAACAATGTGAAGAAATTGAAGGCCCTTTGATTTTTATTAATGCAACAATAAAAAAATTGTATTTCAGGCGCTTACTGCGCTCTTAGAGCCACTTGCAGGAAATTTTAAACCTAGTTCAAATCTCGATTTTGTCAATTTTTGACATAACAGCCATAGTAAAATTGTCAAAAAATGAGTTTTAAATCTCGATTTAAATTTCCTGCAAGTGGGCCCTAAAAGCACAATATAATTTCTCCTTGCGAAAAATCCTCATTGAGCAAAGTACTGACTAGGTTTCTTTTTAAAAATGCTAATATCAAAACTTCCACTAGAATCTCGTACACTAAAACACTCGGCACGGAGTCGTCTGCATGGGGTACCTCTATCTAACAGGCATCGAAATAAAAGAGGCTTGAAATTAATATTTCTTTTGTCGTACCATTGTAGTTGTAAGCTGAAGAATTTTTTACATGTATCCTATGTATTCTAGGTGGTCATGAGCAGCATTGCACCATAACCCCCTTACTATTAAACGAGTTATAAGGAAGGAATAGTTATTCAGTGTTTTTGTCACTTTCTGACAACTACTGTCTACTGTATGCCTGACGAAGACAAAACACTGAATAGCTATTTCAACCTTATACCTCGTTTATTAGTAAGGGTATAAGTGTCAATTGTCTTTTTTATATAGTAGTTAACTGTAGTGATCAGACATTATCAGGTAGTGAAATTTACAAGTTGCATTTAAAACCTTGCATGACAATTTTTTTACTTTCCAAGCTGGCTCCAGGATATTTACAGTTACAAGTGTTCTTGAATAAATCACACGAAGTCGGTTAATTATGTATTCGGTAAGGTGACTCTGAAATTAAATAAAATACTCATTCAGACGACACGCGACAACTGTTGCAGTCGACAGAGAAAAGGTGATATCGAATTTCACATCGTACTGGGCTGTGGTGAAATATAAAATTTTAAAGTGAATATGAACTATAAATATCCGTTTTATCGTGCTGGCAATCACTTGGTTAACCGGTGCCAGTATTACTTGCAGTGTTCGAAAATTAGTACACCTTCGTTGGCATTTAAAAGAAACTTATTGTTTTTGATATCATCATTATATTTTACTATCTAATCAATACCAAAGACTTGAAGGCTGCAGTATTGTACTAATCAGCGCTCTTGCAGTATTTTCAGAAACTAATATAGTTTATTTAGTTATTAAAAAAACAATAATCGACATTTATTTCCATAAACATAGCCGTGTTTACGTTCTTCACGTTGAAGGTCTAATTGAGGCACATACGACGTAAAAATGTGGGCAAAAACACAAAATCTACGCAGGTATGATTTGTTCCTATATCGTCTACAATAATATCATATCTGCTCACATTTTTGAGAACGGCCTTACTTTCCTTATTTTAAGCGGTTTAATTTGTAGCAATTTTTAGAAATCCGCCATTTTTTCAACTCATTTTCTCTTATTCAAATAATATTTTGGAGAAGTCACAATTTAGCCACTTAAATGAAAAAAAAATGTGTTGAAAAATATATATTAATTACATTTTCTTGAATTACAACTTTTAGAGTTCTTATGACAAACATATTTCATCCGTACTTAATTCAGAACCGCTGGGATTTCCCAGCCTTAGGACGTGTATATTGTCGTTCGTTTGCATTTAATCTCTTTAATCACAATAATCATAATATTTAATTAAATAGAAAAAGAATGTAGGTTTGTTCCTTGAATGCAAATAATATAAAATATCGACATTACGAAAGCACTATTAATAGCTGCAATATTATAAAGTCAAAGTCAAAGTCAAATAATTTATTCAGTTTAGGTATTTACATACTCTTATGAATGTCAAATTATGCCAACCGTTCACTAGCTACCAGGAGGCCTTGTTCTGAGAAGAACGGGCAAGAAACTCAGCAAGTTGTTTCCTCCCTTTACAATATAATAATTGTTTTTGAAAGATTTTACAGTATATAAATTCAGAGTGCGTCGTAGATATGGTGACATTGCCCTTAGTTTAAGAGAACGTTCAAGTCAATTATTCAAATGTCTATACCTGTATTGTAGGCAGTAGTTACTATATTTTTTTTTATATTTGACGACAATGTATTGTACTTATATTATTTGTTAAAATTAGCTTTTGGTAAAAACTATTAAAATGTACTGTAAAAATTTGCTTAAGAATGTTGAACACTATTATAATTTGAACAAAATTTTTTTATTGTAGGTTATTTTGAAACGCGCGTGGTGTATTATATTTTACTTACTTACTTTACTTATAACACAAATACTAAAAGATATATTGCTATAAACTCATAAAAAACTAATGTACTTACATATTACAATAATAAAAAAAAGTATAAAACTAACTACGCCTCAATATGATCTTTATTAGTTTTCTCGTTAAAAACTCTTTAAAAATATTCAGGTCAATGTTTATCGACATTTCCTACCATGTTACAAAACACTTTCTTAATAGATATTTTAAGTTGTTTATTGTCATCTATACCTACGTTGCGATGAGAAAAATGTTCCAAATATTTTACCGATTCGTATTTATTTGGGGCTGTTTGTTATAGTTTCTTAATGATTATGATAGTGAAGATTTATTGTGATTTTGTTGCTTTTACATACGTTGTAGCAATCAATAAACAGAGATAAATATTCAAAATATTTATTTCATCACATATTTTCACTTCTCGTCATACAGTCGCAAATTCAAACGAAATGCATAGGCGATTAAAATGATAAAGCGTATTAAAATGTTTACGTATATTGGTTTCGTTTTATGGGCGCAGTCTTGCTTTGTGACACTCAGATTTCAAAAAAAATTGATGAAACTAGATGGTGCTGTCTCCGCTGCATTTAGACGTTAAGTTTACTCTACTTTATTATTTGCAAAGAAATTATATTGAATGAAGAATTATATAATAAATTTATTTAATTACTACGAAAGTTTCAGCTTGTAACTAAGTTTAAGTAATTCTATTATGTACTCTTTCCGGATTATATATTTTTTTATATGGTAGGTATATATTTTTTTAGGGTTTTGTTTGTATGACTTCATTATAAATCTGACAGTATCACATGCAACTCTCAGATAACAATTCAATAACGGTGCAATGAATTTATAACCTTTTTTTTAAAAGGATTTTTCTTTTTATTGTATTTTTAGTGTTAAAGCCAAAGTACTCCATATGTCGATTCAAACTACGTCAAACTTGATGGCATTGTATCGGTAAAATTACTGAGCTCCGATGGCCACCTTCCAGCATCATCATCAGATCAGCTCCAAGTCATAATAATATTGAATTGTCATCCGATTTACACATGCCTGCAAAATTTCAGCTCAATCAGTTAAAGATATCTGCTACAAAATTGAGTTGCAAAATTTCACCCGAACATACATGTACAATTGTACATACGTTGCAATTTAATAAAAGCTTGTAAAAAAACCAAACTCAATTTTCGTTGAAAGCTTTCAAACATATTATTAGATTTAGAAAGTAAAAGTGTATTTATAATAACAGTGTACACCATTGAAAGGTTCAAAATACGTCTAAGTCAGGTAGCCGAAGTCAAAAGCGATAGTGTTATCTTATATCTTCGGGACTACAATAAACCGGAGCAGACAAAACAAAACGAGTAGCCAAATCGTAAAATTTCAACGTTCACTTTCACATTTCTATTTCTTAAAATATAGATATTGCTTTAATTATGCAACCGGAGTCCCTTGAAAACCAGGCATTGTTTGGTACAAATCTATTGTTGTTCTTGTTACCTGCCGAAGTTCTCAGTTCGAAATATTTTAAACTTTTTTCACCTTAATTAAATTTATTAGGGCAATTTATTTTTTAAGGTGTTACCGACGCAGTAAAGGTTGAGTGAGTTTGCCAAACTACGTGTTGTTTTTTCTTTATAAGCTCCCGGTTTTCAACATAAAAAGTATAAATATAAAGTAATAATAAAATAAAATAAAATAATAAATATCTTCAGACATTCACACCTATCAACTGACCCATACCAGACATCTAATGCCTGTGTTATGGATACCAGATGACGGACAAATATATTTAATAGATAAATACATATAAATATTCAGAATATAATATACATATATAAACACCCAAGACTGGAGAACAAATGCCTGTTCACACAAACATTTGCCCCCACCGGGGATCGAACCCAGAACCTCTCGAGATGGTGACGCCTTAAGACCGGCGAACAGACCACTCGACCACGGAGGTTGTCAAAATAAAATGAATTCGATATTAATTAGACATGAAAAAACACTACATAAACAGTAGATTTCAAAGATAACTGCATGATAGAGATGTAAAATTAAGATAACGATAGTTTAGTAAGAGAAACGGCAGAACTCGTTTAAGAGGTCGAAGATTCAATCTTCGCCGGAGCGAAGGAGTATAGTCAGCCCATACTATATACACCCGGGTACCCGGTGCGTGGTAACAGGCACACACCATATTTTGTCACGCCCAATTGTCAAATTCCATAGTACTTTGACAGTTAAACGTGATAAAAACCCGAAAGATATTATAATGCTGTGTTTATGCTTAGAGGGCTGGGCCCCGATGGCACTAAATAAGAAGACGGGCTAATCTCTGAAATGGCTGGACCGATTTCAATGAAATTTTGCATGATGACCTTATATCCCTGTTCAACATCTTAGATACTTTTTATTCCGGAAAATTAAAGGGCTCCCATGGGATAGTTAAAAAACCATAGTAACCGCGGACGAAGTCGCGGGCAACAGCTAGTATTATATATGAATTACAAATGGAAGTGATCGCTGTATCAACGACTTTTTTTTCGATATCTTTACACACAAATATTTTCACATTTTGGTGTAAGGAGATAGCAAAACGTTCACATATCAAATATGCAAAAGCGAAAGTTCATTCTGTGCCGTAAACAGTCGCTGTCTCGTCACAAAATAGAATTACACCCTGCCGCCGACGGCAATAAAGAGCAGCGACATAAACAGTGCATTGTTCAAATATTATGACACAATCCTCCCATTATAGACTTCTTCGGAAAAAAGCGAAAACAAAATTGGACAAATTTTACAACGTGTTTATTGGAGCAAAAACTAATTCTGTGTAAAGACCAAAGACATCGTTTATTACCATTATTTTAGTCTTTTCTGACGAAAGTCAGGCAAGGACCGACAAAGTGACAAAGTCCGATCTTCCTATTCGAATGCTAATAAGTTACAACGAACCCACAGCCGAAAGGATCTCGCCACGCATGTGTTTTGTGAGCGCGAATTTTTTTTTGGATCGAATCGGTCACTTTTTTGCTTGATAAGTGATTTTGACCGATTGTTGGTTAAACAATGGTTGTTTTAGTTGTAAAGTATATTGAGTCCTTTTATAGTTCTTGTAAACTCCTTGTGAAGGAAGCCTGTACTTTTGCTTTCTGTAGATTTGTTTTACAGCACAATTGTCATGGTCACGGGTAAAATTTTCCAACAAATTAGCTCTGTTTTTGACATTATTGAAAATATGGTAGGTATTGGGAGTTTTTATTGTCACAGTAATATGAAAATATTATATAGGTCGTCGTCGGAGTCTACGTCAGTTTCATTTAATTAAATTATTCGTAACTTAAACAGTAAACTGTGACCGCAATACTCACCGAGTAAAATAATTTTCAATACGAGTATCACTCTGACGTTTTTTTACATTGTAACTGACCCATTGTGTTTTTATTATGAACCTATTTTAGGTATGATATAAATAAAGACATTTGAAACCATCATCCGTATGTTTATAATCATTTTGATGCATTTTGTAAGTATGTTAAATAGGGCATAATACAAGAACCGATATATATATATATATATATATATATATATATATATATATATATATATATATATATATATATATATATATATATATAAAAGTTAAGTCAATATATAACAGGAAGGGGGTGTAAATGGAATAGAAAAAATAATGAAAAAATCACAAGGTGCATTTAAAATCAACAAATAGCTTAGAGATACGAGCATATGAATACGTGACGTGTGACGTCACATAAGATAAACAAAGTTATGTTAGGAAATTGTGAGGGGCACTCTCGAATATCAAAAACCGATAGGTGGAATTATAATTTTTTACATCTCTCATGTTCGGTAAGTAGGTCCTTAATACCCCCAGATGCGGGTTGTAAGTGATCAATTACCGCCCTAGGTTAATAATGTAGCTAGAAACGCCCTAGGGCGGTAAGTTTAAAAAAAAGAAAAACTCTTTCAAAAAGTTCGCGTACATCTAACCATCTTACTGGCACTAGACATCATGCGTTCAGCCCAATGACAAAAGAGGTCGCTTCGCTATTTTCATCAATTTTGAATATCGAACGGCGAAGCTAAATTTAGTTCTTGAAAATAAATTTATTTATTCTTGTAATGCCTTTTTTTCCACTTACCTCACAATCGAGATGTAAAGCAGAGTAGTTAGCTCGGGTGTAAGCATCAATTGCACCCTCGAACTATAAGCGCCCTCGCTGCGCTCGTGCGCCTAAATATCTCGGGCTGCAATTGATGCCTTACAGCCCTTGGCTACTAATCTACTATTCATAATTATGCCTAATAATGATGAAGCAAATGAGTAGAATCCATAAGAAAACCATCCTCAAAATTTCCTGAAGATTTAATAGAATTTAATAACTCGGTCGTACAAATTTGAAGAGCATCGCATTTTGATATCAACAATTCAGGATCTTTAGAAAACTGAGCACAAAGTTATATCAGACACGTTACGAGGCGGATGCGTCCGAGGACGCATGCGCTAAAAAACGGCGCGCAAAAGTGAACGGGCAAATGAGCTACAGCCATACAGCCATTGTTCAGCGCGTGCGCAGAGGTCGTACAGACTTGATTAGGATTTGGCTGAGATTAGTATTACTTAGTTCCGCAATACTTCGATGATGTACTCAGATTTTTTGTAAAGTAGGAAATTGAGGTGCTAATTGGGTATATGAGGATAGCGCCACAACATGCACATCCATTATGCTTTATGATTTGCCGAATGCCTAATTCATTTTACAATTTTGAAGATAACATTTTTTTAATTTCGTTAATGAATATAATTTAGGTTTTTAGTGCTTTTTCATTCGTACATGCTTTGTGTTATTGAAATTTCCAGTTAAAATTTTAGGACGTAAATTCCTTCTCCCTTTTATGAACCTACTAAATTAGTATGATAAAGAGAAAATTGCAAGGTTTTTTATTATCATATTATTAAAAATACCTAAATTGCATTAGCCACGACGCTGGTGTTGCGTGGATGCAAACGAATTAAAAGAAAACAGAAAAAACAAAATTTAAATAACAAAAACACTAATAGAACATTAGACACAGATAGGATATTTATTTTATTAAAAATATTTAAATGCTGCGACTATAATGCTTGGTTCTTAAAAATAGGGAAGTAATTAATTTGGCTGCCATTTAATTTTTTGGTCATCAACAAAAAGATCAGCTGAAAAATCATTTGGGCAGCAAACAAACATTTTGTCAGCAACGAAAAGATCAGCCGAATAATTATTTGCACAACAAAATAATGTGTTGGGGTGCAAAATACTTATTTAGGCAGCAATATATTCATGTTACCGGAAATGTATAAAATCTGGGAAAAGGATCAATGAATGATCAATTCTGATAAACCGTATTCTGAAAAGGTAAAGTTATTTCTTTAAGGCCCTTAAAAACAATATTTGTGTCATCAAAACTTATAATAAACCGTTTGGCAGCAGAGACAACAGTTCAGTTGCTGCCCAATTAGTTATTTTGTTGATAAATATTACTAATAAAAGTAAACTATATTACTAATTATATGTTTTGTATTTTTTTTTTCAAATGCAATAAAGAGTAACTCTATGAATTTAAAATATTTGCTGCCAATAAGTTGCTGGCTAATTAGTTATTTTGCTGACCAATCATATTTTATTTGCTGACCAAAATTCGAATATTTTGCTAACCGTTTAATTAAAACCCTTAAAAATATATTCTTTAAATTTTCTCATAAAGATATTTTATTGTTCGATGCTCTGATTGGAGGTTTTATTCCAATATCTAGTCGCCGCAGCATATCAGACTTTACCTGGTCTAATGAGTTACGAGTCTGTTGTTATACAAAATATGGTAGAATTCGTGATCTTACAATGTTGGGTCCATCTAGAATAGGCTTGTTGACCCTTTTTTTTATTGAGCCCCAAATGAGTAATTAGGTACTAATAGATATAAAAAATAATTCAATATTTTTCTGAAGCCTATTACGCAATTAATTTTAAATTATAAATAACGTTTTTGCTTAAAAGTCAAAAACGCCTTTGGTCCTGATGGTTTATGAATAATCTGTGCCGTAGCGTCACGATTATTGTAAGCAATTCAATACGCATGCGTGACATAGCCGACAGTTATGCTTGATTGGTTACGATTGACTTTTGACGGATTTTGACCATGCGTAATAAGTGTTTACATGAAGCGTTAATCAATAAATTTCACGATCATGGTGGAAATCGTTTTTGGCTGATGGAAAAAAAAGTAAAAATAAAACATATTTAAATTGAATTTCTGCAGCAATCCCTTATTTATATTTATCGAACTTGATATATTTCGGACCCTTGTACTAAATACTATGTGAATGACACATTATTTTCATTACTTTTGATATGAGTCAACTAGCATATTCTGTCTATGCTCAATGGCAAAGACTGCCTTGTTTTGAAAATCGAAAATAAGGTGTTCTATCATTATCCCACCGAAATTCTTCATACTTTAAATCTAGGCATATAACCAAGGCAATTTTGTTATATTGTGGTAGTTATGTTAGGTTCAAGTACTATTCTTTTATACTATCCTCCTACACGGATATTAATCTTCGTAACTTCTGCTCTTATTAGGAGTACAATGCGCATTATTACCGAAGGTAAAGTTTTACTTTTTGTAACAAATTGAGTTGCCTACTAGAGAAGCAAACACAACTTATCACAAAAATGAAATGAAATTATCAACGTTAACACAATCACCTAAAGTCCATTTTCATTTGATTTTATAGAAAAAAAATCAAGAGTAGATTATACTCAAAAGTACGTGACATTCGCAAGCACACGTACAAACGCGTAACACTTAATACTATCGCTGCTTCTTTGTCTACGGACCAAAATCCGAAACTTTGATTAGCAACAATTGGAATTTAGACGTTATATTTACTATCTTAGAAGACATTTTCGTTCAAATTTCCACGAAAACCTACGACCGTTTTTCTTGAGCTCGAAACGTGTGCAGTACTCACTGTAGGACCTTGGCAGGGACGTGGAAAAGTATCATCAGTTTTCAGTCGGTACGGCAGAACCGGCTTTATATCAATGGGTTAAAAGTGAAAGTACGTTGCAAGGAGTAGTTGGATACGACGTTTTAGCGGTTTTGTTGCTTGTCGAAGTTAGAACCTTGACTCAAGTGGGACATTGCTCAGTTACCACATTGGGCCTAACTGCAGAACAGAAGGTGTTCAGTGGCGTAATGTTTGAGATGCAAAACAATACTGTTGCTAGGTAACTTCACTTACGACTATTACTGAATCTGCGTGAGAGTGTAGGACAAAGAGCCTTAAATGTAGTAATAATTCTCGAGTCACCGTAGGTGCTTTGTCCTCAAAAGGATATTAAACGCCTGTATCTAGAATTTCTATTTACCATTCAACTAACTACCTACTTAACATTTTATGACAAAAAACTTTAGTATGTGCACTACATAATAATATTACTTAAATCGACTAGTAAAAATATCATGGGAACTAGACAATGAAGGCCACACGGAAAAATTTTAAGAACTATTTATTAAGTGCGCATGATTTGAATTTAATTAACGGACGTAGTTTTTATTACTTAATAATAAATATTCGATTCTATTGCGGCCACTGTTGCTGTTAAAAATATTTTTCGCTAAATGTTTTCGTGGAGTCGAAAAAAATATTCATTCCATTTATTCGGTTAAAAACTTTACAAAATGTATTTCGTCTGAATTAGTACCTATACGTAAACATAGTCATTCATTTACCCCGAGACGGTGTATTACAAGCAGAGGAAGTTTGGTTTTAAAATTAGTATAAATCCTTATTCAAAAAAAATATGTTAAATAAACAAGTTAATCTTCACGAAACATGAAAATTGTAATTTGTGTCTATGAACATTAATAAGGTAGACAATAAACGGACTCTCAAGTCAATTATGTTATAATTAAGTCGACGTTATTCTGTAACAAGTACTTAAACATTAATTGATTTTAATAAAATTTAATTGCATGTACTTTTAACATGACAGCAGACAACAAATAAATATTTAAGCGCTTACTCGTGTACTCACAAAGATAGTATTTAGTAGTGATGTTGCAATATTAATTAAAACACAAGTTTATTTTGAAATTATGTATTATCTTATTCGGCCCAAGGTTTAGCACGTAATAATTTTGTTGTAGTAAATGTATTATAAACATTAACGTATATTCAAATATTATCTTCAATAATAAACAAGCCTCGAGCGCACAGCAACAGTGCTTGCATTTCTGTGTTCTTGAAGGGTCCAGCCCTAAAATTACAATAAGTTCATAATTTAGGTATCTCATTCTGTGTCCTTAGCCTTATTATCCTGCCTTCCGAAGCAAAAGGAGTTCGAGATTACTAGGATTTGGTCATCCATCCAAGGCTTGACCATGGCGAAGATAGCTTTGTTTTCGATATCGAAAGCCAAAGCGTATCAACCACTTCCAAATTTTACCTTTATTGTAACCCTAGTCAAAAGTTACATGCAGCTAGTAAAATTTTTAAAATATTTCAAAAATCCATGAATATTTTTTTCGTGTTAGTAAAGTTATCACTGAATATTGTGGTAGGCATATACTCGTAAGTAGTTTTATATAATTATACTTAAATAAATAATACAAATATTGCGAGTAGTTATTATCGTTATTGTAAATACTATTTAAATTTGAAAATTACATAACAAAGTTATTCACAGGAATGTCCGAGTTAAACAAACGTTATTGTAGGTACTGAGAACAGGACTCACTACAAGTTGTTTCTGTAATTTCTGTTTCTTGGAAGGGAGGCCCCAAAGGGGGTGGTTAATAACACCCTGTTTGTCCAATATTACGGTAACAATCGGAATTGAATCTTAATTATGTTGTTTTAGTGTATTTCCTTTTGAGAGTGGTCTTGTTTACAAATACAAAAGAATATTGAGATTGCCACTCTTGGTAACTTATTATCACAATACTGGAACAACCTGGACGACTGTAGGCAGGCTAGACTTGCACTACCACGAGTTGAGCCACGCCTATCCAGGGAATTAATGCGGCTGGATAAATGTAGGCTGCGCCTTGTAACAGGCGCAATAACAGGACACAGCCTTTTTAACAAACATCTTTTCAACATAGGTGTCACAGACAGTCCGCTGTGCAAGGCGTGCATGGCGACAGAAGAAACAGCTTCCCACGTCATGGTGGAATGTGACGAGGTAGCAGAATGCCGGGCTAAGTACCTGGGCACACCGGGTACCCTCCGGGAGGCCATCGGCGACGTGAAGGCGCTGGGTGACTTCCTGGCGGAGCTTGGATGGCTGGAGTAATCCAGCATTCACCCTCCGACGCAAAACAGGCGCAAATTAGACGTCGAGTTGCGGAAACCGCCCGTATCGATGAAGAAGAAGAAGAAGAAGAACTTATTATCACACGACATATCTGGTATCTTCAATACCTTTTTAACAGCAAGAAGATAATCTAAAGATAAGGAGATAGATTGGAAGTAAATCATCTTTTTCTTTTTAGTTATAATATGCTTGCCCGGAAAGCGTAGAACGGTTTGAGTTCGATTTCCGCGACGACGAGACAAAAATTGTTTTCCTTGTAGAATTTTACAGTTATTAATTTTAACTCCTTAGAGGGCACCGCGAACACTGGTGTCCGCAAACAATAGATATTTCTATTGTGTCTCGTTTTGAGGCCCTCGACTAGTTAAGTATTTACGTTGATGCAACATATTGTACACGTAATGAAAACTGGTAAAATTTATTTAAGTCCAGATTATTTACACTACAAGTATATTTATAAAAAATTGTGTAAGATTGCGGCTTTAACCTTGAAGTACAAATTTAAATACTTGGAATACAATTTAAGTGATTAAATGCTTTTATTTAATTCGCCCCCACAACTCATTCATTATGTGTGCAAAGGATACATAGGTAATTTTTTTAATTGTCTGAATGTGACATAGCGACGACATGTCTGTGATTTCAAAAATTAAACAAAATTATTAATTTAATACTTAATCATCTTCAAAAGCTAAAATACATACAATTATTAATGATCAATTATGTACAGCACTTATTATCTTACGAAGTAATGCCTACCTACCTTTTAAAAATTTCGTTCCATATCATTATCGTATTATATAATGATGGTCAGCTTTAGTTATGAATATTATACTTTTGAGATAATAATATTTTCCGGTGTTTAATTTAAAAGCTAATAGCCAAGCGATAGTCGTGAAGACTGCCTTATAAACTTAAATGCTTATGACCGAGTCTGTATCGAAGGGGGGTGACATTTTTTTTATCGGAATCACCAACCAATAGCCACTTTTAACTTCGTTAAACATGATTTGTAGCATTTATATGAGCTATTTGCATAAAAAAAACAATATTTAGACGATTATAAATTTTATATAAACATAATAATTATAATAAACATAATGTAAACATTTTTTAACCTATTTACATATTTTCATCGATTATTACAAGAACTTTTCAATTACCTGTGGAAGTTATGAATAACATAAAATGTTATTCTGTTTACTATGTAATAACACTAACTGCCTTTTATGACTGTTGATTTTCCTATAAGTCTCATTATAGGTATATACTTCACACTTCATTTTAAAATACTAAAGGTTTCGAAACTACATTATTACTAAATTACTAGCTGATGCCCGCGAATTCAGCCGCAGATACTACGTTTTTTTAATAAGTTTTTTAACTATCCCACGGAAACCCTTTAATTTTCCGAAATAAGAAGGATCTAAAATGTTTAACTGTTTTACGATTATTGAAATCATAATCATTGCTTAAAACTTAATTAGTTGATTAGCTAAATAATGCTTATGTAGCCAAAAATGTTAACCAGCAACATCATAGGTACTTTTTGTTCCGGAAAATTATAGGGTTCCCATGGGATAGTCAAAAAACCGGTAACCGCGGACAAAGTCCTGGGGGACAGCTAGTTTATGATACTTTTCCTGAGGTTTAATTTAACAGATATGTCACATTTCAAACAGGGCACGGAGTTTTTTGAAGTCAGTCACATTTCCTGAAACATTGTTTAAAGTCTTGCTTATACTTATATAGCGTTTATAAATAATATTATTATATAAATCAATAAGTAAGGGGGTAAAATATGTATGTATGGATTGGAATGTTGGGCTATGAAAAAAATGGATGAAAATAAGTTAAGATGGATGTGTGTGTGACGAAGATTGATAGAGTGAAGAATGAGTATATCAGGGGATGCCTGAAAGTTGCTCCAGTGAAAGAGAAGTTGAGAGAAAAGCGGCTATCGCTGTATGGACACATTTTGAGAAGAGAGAACGAGCATGTAACAAGAAGAGTTATGAATACGTGTATGAGAGTGGATGGTAATGCTGGGAGAGGAAGACCAAAGAAGAGATGGATAGATTGTGTGAACGAGGATATGGCTAGAATGGGAGTGAATGTTGATATGGTGTGTGACAGGGGAGAGTGGAGTAGAAAGACTCGTTGCGCCGACCCCAAATGAAATTGGGAAAAGGGCAGGCTAATGATAATGAAGTAAGGGTGTAAAATATTTGACTTCTTCCTGCCCTTTCCCACTTTTTGTGTAGTCGGTACTACATTACCTTTCTCCTCCTTTCTGTCGCTCGTAACTTTTTTTTGCGTTAGAATTGCATTACGCATACCTTACGTCTGGGGGATGTAGGGTTATGAGACCAACCTCGAGATTGGTGGTGGCGAGGTGGTGTTACGACCAATACTCCTCATGAGGAAGCCCTGTACCCAGCAGTGGACGTATATAGGTAATATTTTATCAACGTTTGAAACGCACATAAATACACAGACACAACCTACACCACTGCTATCTCGAGGTAATTGAGATGTCAAACTATGGATTATAATTAGCGTATGCACGAAACATTGTTACTAACATTGTATCGGTACTTCACGGGCGAATAGTTAATTGTCGACTCCAATCATACAGTGTTCTTGACGTAAATTATTGGTTATAGAAAATGACGACGGAGGATACGACCAACGCGCCATGAGAGCGGTTGGATCTGGTAAAGTAAGGGATTTGTTACTTTAAGGTATTTAAAACCATATGAACAATGTCAAGTAATGTCAGCATGTTCGTTCGACCAATTTGTGACGATTTGGAAAACAAATGGGTATGTTAGAAAAAAACCAGTTTGATGCGAAAGTGGAAGAAGTTTTATTTGTCCCCGAAATAGTTTTCATTGATAAATCTAATATTGGAATTTTATGTATACTCAAGTAATCTCCCGTTCCGTGTTGGTCCGGGACACAAAAAGAATGTACCAACTGCTATTCTTGCCTAGCATGTCGTAAAAGGCGACACTTGTTACTACTCTTTCACGATTTTCCATCTGACCAAACCCAATTTTTGTATGGCTAAATGTGGTCTTAAGGAACACAGTGCTCCTTGGACTCTGCCTATCCCTTCGGGGTTTATAGGCGTGTTTGTATGTATGATTGTATGCATGTCGAGTAATCTTGAGAAATGGTTATATTATGCTGGTAATTAACGACGAATATAAATCTTAATAAAGGGTTTAATGTCGTCGCCGTAGCACAAAGGTCATTTTGAAAAGATTTTGGTTGGTAACATAACATCTTTTAGGTAAATTAATCTAGAAAAAAAATATAGTAAGATCCCTAAGAATCAGTAGATCCCTGACAGCAAAGGCTAAATGCTTCAAGTAACCTTACTCGGCTGATCGTGTTAGATGTCCAGTATATAGCCCACACTTTTCTCATTGTTTTATAATACCAATAAGAGTCAACGCATACACTAATAGCGATGAATTTATAGCTAATAACTTTGTTAGCCACGCAAATTAATTCGTATTACAACTTGCTCTATAATTCTTACCTTACATAAAACATAATTGCATTTACAATTCAAACTTATCACAATTATGTTCTTGTATATTTAGTTTTTATGTTGTTTCTGTTTTAAAATTCTGAGCGGTAAAGTAGTAAATAGCTTTTTAATCGGGGTTCGCCTAATAAAATATAAATTAAAATTATATTGTTTGCGATTTAGTTGTTCGTATATACATACATATAATCACGATCCCCTAAGGGTTAGACAGAGTTCACTAAGCAGTAGCTGTACTCAGCGTGACAGGTGGTGAGCCCGTCGCTGTTATAAGCTATTGGATAGTAGTGCAGTTTTTAGTCCATTAGTCGCCTTTTACGACACCCAAGGGAAGAGATGGGTTGTTAGAATTCTTTTAATGAGCCGCTACCACACGGCTGTGTATTATTTATTGTTAGTTGTTCGTTTAATACAATTAAAACATATGTTTTAATTTACACGAAGCTATTAAAATTCATTACTTGTTTATAGGAAATAGAATCGCTATATGACATCACTTACTTCTTAAGAAAAGATATAAGTGGTTTGATATTTAGTTGCTGTTGGAAATTACAGAGATTATATACAATGCTTCTTTATTTTCTAGTATCATTTAGATCCTAAGTGCAAACTGAATTTGGCGCGTCATGAATGAATCATCTAATCGCCAGACAGGCTTCGGGTTGTTTGGATCATACAAAGAACTACGCGATCGTTTTCATTGACAAAAAACCAGACGACTTTGAGGGGCCCTCGCAGAGTAGCAAGTGAACCAACAAAAAATTTGGCACAAGATACATTACTTAACTTAAAGGAGCTTGTGTTGAAGACGGCGCTTAACCAGCAGTAATGTATTGTACGTATGAAGTAATTATAGTTTTCATGTGGAAAACAATTGGCGTATTTTAATGTAGCCCACGTTTGACGAACGTGAACAAAACATAGGTTATATCTGTATTTTTTAAAGTACTAAATTCAAGTCGTGTAACTAGCGGAGTAGGCAGCGGCCCATTAAAAGTATACTACCAATCCATCTTTTACTTTGGGTGTCGTAAAAGGCAACTAATAGACTGAGGCCCGATTTTTCAATCCTCAGATATAATTATCCGCCATTTAAAACTATCACTATCACTTTCTAAAGTCATAAAAAGTAAAGGGACAGAGCTAACATTTGACAAACAGATTGTTTTATCTGAGGATTGAAAAATCGGGCCTTAGAACTGCCATCCAATAGCTTATAGCGGCGACGGACTCACCACTTGTCACGCTGATAATAGTCATGATTAATATGTACAGGAGATAATAGTCGTGATTATATGTATGAATGTACTACATTCGGAAGTAACTCATAATTTCTTAGACTTGTAACACTCGCAGGTTATTCTGGAAGCATACGAACAATGAAGCGTTTGATAGCAAATTTAGACTCGCCAAGGTTTTCTTTTGTTCAAAATTGCTTTTTTACAATATACAAAAAATGGGTTAAGCATCATGTCATTAACTGGCACTCAGATGAAATATTATGAAGAAGATAGACACTAATTACTATTTCCTTGAGTTGTTAGATCTGAGATTGTTGTTGTAAAAAATAACCTTGCACATGTATGTACCTTCATGCAGGTAAAAACTCACTTGCACTCTAAAGTTTAAAGTGTTTTTGTGACTAGACGTATTCAAGCTCTCACGGTAAAAACGTTGAGAAATAATCATATTTTAGTTTAAATTATTGACGCTCGAGGCCAGCAGAGAACAATTATTTTTGTTATTAAATAATATGTAATAATAACACATAATGTACAAAGTAATCATATATCACCTTATTCTAAAACATAGACTAAGGTTATACTTATTTTAAAGCATAATATGGTTGAACTAGGATAGCAATTTTGAACCAAAGTGTCGGTTTTGTCCACGTTTAAGACCCAATGATTAGAAAATTAAACTTAATAAATATTTTGCATTTAATACAGCAGTCACACATTATCTTAGCCAACATTTGTATAAAACAAACTTTAATTTTGTACACAGTCCAACAATATCACAAACAAAGGATTCCTGTTAGGTTAAACAATAATTTTGTATTTGGTATTTGTATCTGGGCACAGATCGTCCTCATATGGTGGTGTTACGGCCCATACTCCTCATGTCTTTCTCACATGAGGAGTATGGGCCGTAACACCACCAAGCTGGCCCATTGCGGGTTGGTGGGTAGAAACAGTCGCAATAGCGACCGGGACCAACGGCTTAACGTGCCTTCCGAAGCACGGAGAAGCTCGAGATCTCAAAATTTTGGTCACTCATCCACGGCCTGATCATGGCGAAGTTAGTTTTGTTTTCAATCGAAAGCCAAAGCGTAATAGCCACTACGCCACTGCGCTACTTCCTCACCGAGAGTGGTAGTACTAATACATAGCAATTTCATTTCATTTATAAAAATTCAAATATATATATGATCCTACTAAGGGTCTCTTTCCACCAGAGCTATGCGAGGTAACTTTGGTGTGTGCGAAGAAAAATAAACCAATATAATGGCATGATTTTGCGAAAGTGCCCCGATTGCTGATAAACTGAGAGAAAAACGACTTTCTTGGTATGGACATGTAATTAGAAGGGAGAATGATCATGTCACCAGGAAAGTTATGGACTTGAAAGTGGATGGGCGTGTGGGGAGAGGAAGACCAAAGAAAAGATGGATTTATTGTGTGAATGATGATTTGATGAGGATGGGAGTGAGTGTTGACTTGACGAGTAATAGAGGAGAGTGGAAGAGGAAGACATGTTGCGCCGATCCTAAATAGAATTGAGAACAGGGCAGGAAAAAGAAGAAGAAGAATGGCATGATTTTTCACCTGAAACGAAGTAATCCTGTAGGTCTATTTTTCCTCTCACTCGACTAACTACCTCGCATAGCTCTGGTGGAAAAGCACCCTAACTGCCGTAAACTATGCTTACTGAGTTCTGTTTGACATAAAGCAAGTTTATCTCTAATATTTAAAGTCTTACCACGTAGCTAGTTCAAGACAAAGTGTTACATTAATTAAATAGTGGCATTAAATGTAATAAAGATTCACATAAATTCTTATAAGTCAAGAAATATCACATTAATAATACTGGACCGCGAGTAACCTTGGGAGAACCACTAGTTTATTTAATTTCAGAGGTAGAATTACGAATTGGAATCGAGAAATCGAAATGCTAAATTAAGAGCAATTAACGTGGATATTGGTACAAATGCGGATGTAATAAGATTTATTCGTGATATTACGGTGGATGGCCTAGAAGAACAAATCTTGATCAAAACGAGGAAGTTCTAAACAAGGGACATGTCAAATCCATCTCAAATCAATGGGTATGTATAAAGATAGTAATGAGAGTAGGGATGCGAAAGATGTGGGATGATAAAACAGTATGAAATTAAGAAACATAAATAAATAATATAATTCTACTTGTTCACCTCTACATTTTATTCTTCTCCCCCCCCCCGGAAAAAGCGTGATTGTTTGTATATATTAAAAGCAAATTTAAAAGATTCGCGTTTATATAACTAAGAAGTGTGATGGGTGCAACAGACCACAACAATGATCGCAGCAAAATATCCTGTATGCAAAATTAACATAAGTCTACCTGCCGAAATTTCCTCGCCTACGCGACATACCGCTGGAGTAAGTCTTCAGTATACGCGGTTAATTATGATTCCTATTTAAAGCTGGTTATTAATTATTATTAATGTGCAATAATACTGCAGCAATAATAATAACAAAACGATAACAAGAAAGGAGATTTAGTATTGTCTATTTTTATGTTGTAAATTTTTACACATAACAACATTATTTGACGATCTCCGTGGTTGAGTGGGTTGAACGCCGGTCTCAAGGCGCTGCCATATTGAGAGGTTCTGGGTTCAATCCCCGGTGGGTGCAAATGTTGGTGTGATGGCATTTGTTCTCTAGTCTTGGATGTTAATATATTTATATGTATTGTATCTATTAAATATACTTATCCGTCATCTAGTGTCCGTTACACAAGCAGCATTTGGGGCTACGTGATAGGTGTGAATATCTGAGGATATTTATTCATTTATTATGATTTTTTCTATTGTCAGTCGGAGATCACTCTTTATTAGACAGTTCGAGTTACGGTATTTGTAAATGTTTTAGTACATAATGTCCTCTAATTACAACATAAATATTTTGAAAAGTTGTAACTATTTACTCTAAGGGGCATTATTTTATTTTATGATTTATTATATAAATTATTAAATGATCATATGACTACCAAATAATTTGTCTAATATTAGAAATCGCTCTCAGTGGCTCCTGAGCCTTTTCAAGAGGTGTGGGTTGAAACAATTGTCCAGTCGTTGGTTGCGGCAGTACAACACAGTGACATAGTTCCAACTGGTCTTCAAATGTATGGGTTGTAGAACTGTGTAGTATGAAGTCTGGCAATGTCATAGGATAGTTTTTGCGATCGCCCACGCCGCCGGAGCATCAAGCGTTTGACTTAGAGTCCAAGGTCGCGGCTGCATTGTCTTTTTTGCTCTTAAGAGTATTGTTATTAACCCTAATTTATTTCGTATACATGTATGTTCTGGCTGTTTATCATTCGTTTGTTATGAAGCTATATTTAGCTGTTTGAGGAAAGAGAAAGGTTGGGTAGCATTGCTCTCTTCTCTCTTCATTAAAGTTAACCTTTTTATTTTGGAGACAATGAACATAATCCATACACATACACACATATAATACGGAGTGTAGTACACACGGTGTACCAGTGTGCTAGTGGCTGTCTTAAATTAGTACTGGTTGTAATTTACTTATGAACGCAATTATGAACGAGCGTCGGGATTGTTTGTGTAGTCTGTTCAGCGGTTTCTAGTTTTGTAGCGTTATGCTTATAAATATACATATACATACATATCATAAATTTGTAGAGGTCGAATGTCTGTACATAGAAAAAAATTGGTTAAAACCAAGTCAGGGGGATGTAAAAAGAGAGAAAATACCAAAAAATGTTTTTTTTTTTTTTTTTTCAATGAAATTTTGCATGATGATACCTTATATCACTGGTCAACATCTTAGATACTTTTTATTCCGGAAAATTAAAGGGTTCGTTCGATAGTTAAAAAACCATAGTAACCACGGACGAAGTCGTGGGCACAGTAAGTAATAGCTATAATTATAATTTTTTTTTTCGCACTCAAACACAAAGATGGCGGCAGTCAGATTCTGGCGTGCAAGCCATTCGGCCACAGAAGTCCATTGACTTCACTATCAAAAGTTTTAAAACAACAAATCATCACGCCTTTTTTCCCGAAGGGGTAGGCAGAGGTGTTACCACATTTCGCCAGGTATGTTAAGTCCCCATGTAACAGGTGGCTGTTGCCATGCACCGGGCACAATGTTGGGTTTGATTTAAACAAGAGATGCTTTAATTGCAACCACCCGCACGGCCGTCAGTTATGACGACTAATAGAGTTGGTTTACCTTAATCGTATTAACACGAAACCCAATCAGTACTATCATTATCATTCAGTCTAGAGAAGCCCACTGATGGACATAGGCCATCGCCAAAAATCTAACAATAACCGTTCCTGCGCCGCCTGCATGCAGCGCCTCTAATGAATAGCAGAATCATAATTTAGACATATGTTATTTAAATGGTCAACAAAATATTCGAATTTTGGTAAGCAAAAAATACAATTGGTCAGCTAAAATAACTAATAGGGCAGCAACTTATGGGCAGCAGATATTTCTAATTTGTCCGCACAATAGCTAATTGGGCTACAACTCGAATGTTTTCTGTGCTCCCAAATTGTTTAGTATGTTTTGATGACACAAATATTGTTTATAAGGGTCATTAAAAATAACCTTAACCTAATATCTATCAGAATACTTTCCCTACGAATTGATCCTTGATCCTCCATTGATCCTTCTGCTAGATTTTATACTAATAGTAAATAATTATTCTGCTGACTAAATAATTATTATGCTGCGCAAATAATATATATATATATATACTATTTAATGCAATTCAAAAACAAATACATAAAACAGGTTGTTAACATATGTTTGCAAGGGCGGACATATCCCTAACAGAGATCTCTGCCTGTCAACCCATGAAAGTAAGTTGAGAAAATAGATTATAGAGGATACAAATGCATAAAGAAGACAATATTGAAAAACATTAATATTAAACATTAGGTATGTTTAATTAAACATAATAATAATCCTACTTAAATACACATATAAAAACAAATACTTATATAATTACACAAATATATACATAATGCTGGCAAAAAATTTGTTTGCCGCCCGAATGAATTTTCCGCTGATAATTTTGTTGCTGACCAAATAATTAAATGGCTGCCCAATCAATACCTTTACAGCTAAAAATACAATTGTTGCCCGTAGTCAAGATCGCTCACTTCGTCAAATAAACCGTCTTCAAACTACCCAATAATTACATTGTTTGCGTACAGCGTAAAAAAACAAATAATGAATAAATTTGATTCGAGCTCCAGTGGCGTGACTTAATTAGACCACTTGTATAAATATTGAAGGGTTTTATTTTAACAATTGTTTTTAAAATATTTATAGCAACTTTCTTAGCTTAGAAAGATCTCAATTGTGTACTCGTAATACATTACTTAAATTGACACAGATATGATTGCGTTTAAATGTGGCGAATATTTTAAAGCGATTATTAAATCCGAAGTCTATTGGTTGACAGTACCGGGTGTTGATCGGGAGGTCCCGGGTTCGACCCCACGGGAACAGGAGTTCTTCTGCTCGGTTTGGTAGGTGGTAGGATTTTCAAGCCCGCCTGGCTAGCTACCACTGTCGTACCTAAATCGGGATAACCAGATCCTCAGTTGTTGTGGAATCCAGGTGAAGCTCGCTTTCACCTTCGGCCTTATCGTCACTTACCATCAGGTGAGATAAAGGCCAAGAGCTTGCCTGTCATATGTAAATGAGAACTCCCGTGGCCGAGTGGCCGGTGTTAAAGTGTCGCGAAAATTTGTAGTTTCAGGTTCGAGTCCCGGAGGGGGCTGATTTTGACTACAATGATATGTGTGATTACAAATAGGTAGGTGTACTGGTGTTACCCAGACACGACTGTTAATAAATTTATTTCTACCATTTATATAGTTTATTAATTTTTTTGTTTATTAGTCACCTAGTAGTAATATCTCAAGCTAACATTTAGACTATTGGGTGTGAATGTCAGAATTTATTAAATTAAAGATTGAATTAACTTTGCAGACCGATCACAAAAAATGTATTGAAAAGTGCGATCTGATATCATCTGCGATACCCTTCTCACGTTCAGAACAATCTCGTTTACCTCCCGTAAAGATCGGATTAATTTGTAAGAAGAATTAATTTGTTAAAAGAATTTGTATAACAATTTCTTTTTTAGGTTTTCTTTTGTTGCATGTTTGATTGAGTCAGCCAGTGTTGTATTCTGTTGAGTTATATAAAGACATTAAACATAACAAACGAATAGTGAATTTGCACTTTGAGTGTTAGAATTTTGAATTTGAATTTTGAATTAATTTTTTTAAGAAAAAATTTCACTTTTATCACATAAAATAAGTAGAGCGAAGATAGAGACAAAATGTTCAAAGGACAACTATAACCCAAAATTGGTGGACTTATGTTAATAAGAAAAGGTTCAAAAAATATTTCTTTTTTTTTTCGTAAATTATAAAATGTATAAATTTATTTTTCCTGTTTATAAATCGTATTCGAGCGAAGTAGAATAGTATTATAGCACACACACAATGTCAATTTGTCTTGAACCGTTGGCATTGCAACGGCATTGCGCTGCTTAGTCGCAATCGTCATAAATTATACCAGATAATTTATCAGTTTTATTTTCTATAGCATTTGACAAAGAGTCGTATTAGGAATTCTTTCCTCGTCGGCGCACAGGCAGGCTCACACGCGCGCGGCCTTGCGTATATGGACCGATGTAATAGTTTGTAATTGTAGAATGAGCTATGGAATTCCGCAATCAATCGTATGCCGACTGTTAACAGAGGAAAAATTCCCTTGGATTCCCGAAGGGATAGGCAGAGGTGTTAAACGCCCGGCCTGTTTTCCCTTGGATTGGTTGTTACTATTCTGCTTTTATCTTAGAAAATTCACTGTGCTGACAACTTTAGGATTGTTTCGATTAACTGTAGATATATTTTATTTGTTCATATGAGAATCTGTTCAAGCAACATAGTAAGCAGTAGGAATCAGTAGGAATTATCTGCTAGAGTTCTTGTTTCCAATCAAATACTATGTGGGGCTCTTCAAGTCGCGTGTGGACAATTTAATCTAAGCAAGTGTGTCCTACCATAGGTGTCCCAGGTGTCCATTTGCTAAATAGCGCTCGCTTCCTATCCTATCTTCCTATCTGGCGAATAGCGGTCAATAAAAAGTCAAGATCAAGACAGAAAAAAAAAATATAAAAATTAGGTAAAGGAAAAATCGTGATATTAAACTCTTTATTGCACAAATAAACAAAATTGTAGTAAATACAAAATGTAAGCAAAGGAGGACTTATCTCTAATAGAGATCTCTGCCAGCCAACCTATCACAGGTGTGTGAGATTTAGTAAGGAGAGGGAAGAGACACCAGTGCAAAATAGGAAAAAAAATATAAAGATAATAAAAACGAAAATTCAAATACAAAAATATAATATATATATATATATATATATATATATATATATATATACATATATATATATATAAAGTATATGATACATACTATATACACTATGTCTGTATTGAAAAGAAGAGAAATGAGGAAATGTGTAGATACAAATTTAGGAAGAAAGATCTAGAAAATGCTTCTTGAGTTTGGTCTTAAAAGAAGAAACTGTTTGGCATTCTTGTAACTCTGATGGCAGACCATTCCACAACAACACAGAGCGAACCGAGAACGAGTGAAAAAAGAAATTCGTGCGCTCTCCATATAGAGCTTACTAAAATTTTTTGTTTCCATTATTATTGTGTTTGATCATCACTTGTTTGATATCGCTTTTAAATCGTAATGACACTGTATACGGATTGATAATTATTTCATAATAGAATACCAATAATTTTTATAGGAAACCGTGCTCTGATGTAAATTTATTGTTTAATGTAGTAAAGTGTACGTGACGACAGCTCGCAATGGATGCTAAATAGTTATAGTATAAATGTTAGCACTTAGCATTGATGTCTACTTACTTCAAGTTATCAATGCTCTTAAGTATATGTGATGTTAAAACCAATAAATAAACGTCATAATATTATGTTCATGAAAGTTTAATATCATTTTATTATAATGATTTTATGTCATTCAAATTCATTCAAAATTATGGAATTCAAATTTTAATCTTGAGACTTTCTCAGTTCTGATGTAAAAAAATTCATTAACAATAAAGCCTCCGTTTAAAAACTCCGTTTATGGTCAAATAAAATCCATTTATGCAATAACGGCCTATTCAGAAATTTCGCAGTTCTTCAACTAACAATTTGCACACGTAATTATTTAATATACATAATATATAATATACTTATAAGCATATTTTCCGCATGTCTTGGTTTTTAAATTATGGTAAACCTTTTTGCGCATCATTTCTTGAAGAAATAGATAGTTATTAGGGTTAATAATAAAGTCAGTATCAAAATAGCGAGCGGTAAAATACCAGTGTTTTGTTATAACTTTTAATGACATTTTAAGCCAACCGTTTTTGGTATCTTAATAACAGAATTCCATATTACTTGATTCGGTCAATTTACAAAGATTGAAGTTTGAACCTGTAATCACTACTAATGACATTACAAAAACCCTTGACATTTCAGAAAGGCACATCACGACCTCGCCTGTACCTAAACATAGTGATTACTATCTAAGAATAGAATTCATCACTTTATTCATTCGCTGCAATTAATGCTTATCTCCCATAGAAAAGTGGTTTACGGAAAGGAGTCTTGTTAGATCTAAGTGATTTTTAAATTGCCTTGATTATACGCCTAGCCTTGAGCTCACCTAACATTCCATGCCCTTTCTTCAACCTTATTGACTGCGTCTTCTTGCACGGTGGTTGCATACTTGATACGATATTAATATGCTACGATTCTCTACTCCAAGGACGCGTCTATGAGACTTAACTGGAACTTCAACCCTAAGAACCAATTAATAGAGGCTATTTTCTCATTTTATCGTATTATTACTAAAGTATATGCTGCATGCGTCGAATTCGTAGAGCGCCATCTCTTATTCCAAATCAGCAGCTTTGAGCTTGTACACAAAATCGCATCGGAAATGTCCACGAACTTAAGTAGGAGTTCGTGGATCGTCATCGGATAGATTGCAATAGGTAGGTATGATAAGTACAATAGGCTAGTTGAACCTTTTTTATTGGGCCCCAAATGCTTAATTAGTGATAGCCATCACCATAAAAAATAATAAAAAAAAATCTGAGCCTTTATCACAATAAATTTTAAATTATAAATTACGTTTTTGGTTAAATGTTAAAAACGCCTTCGATCCTGATGTTCTATGAATTATCTGTGCCGCACAGACGCATGCGTGACATAGCCGACAGTTATGCTTGATTGGTTGCGACTGGCGTTTTGACGGATTTTGACTATGCGTAGTAATTGTTTACATGAAGCGTTACTCAACTAATTTCACGAACATGGTGGATAGCGATTTTGGCAGATGAAAAAAAAATAAAAATAAAACATATTTAAATTG
The DNA here is from genome assembly GCA_910589355.1 of Parapoynx stratiotata. Lineage (NCBI taxonomy): Eukaryota > Metazoa > Arthropoda > Insecta > Lepidoptera > Crambidae > Parapoynx > Parapoynx stratiotata. The sequence goes on from OU342458.1 coordinate 3,994,717, forward strand.
AATTTCTACAGCAATCCTTTATTTATATTTATCGAACTCGGTATATTTCGGACCCTTGTTCTAAATACTATGTGAATGACAATTTATTTTCATTACTTTTGATATGATTCAACTAGCCTATTTATCAAAAGGTTTTCACTGTTTTTCCTTCGGTATCGATTTCAATATTTCCGCGGCAATGAATAAGTCGTGATCAAAGGTATCGTGGAGCCAAGTAGATTCTTACGTCTAAATATGTGCGTGGCGGTAATTATATGTCCATTTTAGAATTGCAGTAGGAATGCTGTGATGAATGCGTAAGAAAAAAGGTTTTGATTTCCTTTTTCTAGACCGTTTTTTCTTGGTTTGCTTTGCACTGGATATTTACGGACATTTATAGAACATAGATTCAGACGTAGGCGACTTGAATTTGTAGTCTTAATAACATTGTAACGGTTTAATATTATTTTTTACTTTTTGTTGAATGATATATATTCGTTATTTCTTTCAATGTGACAAATATCGCTTGCTATAAGCGATATTCGTCATTAGCATATTAGACATATATAGACTTGACCAATGTTTTTTGGCGAAAAAGACTAATTTCCTAATCTGCGCTTTTTTATATTTATGCCGCACCTGCTCAACATTACTTGCGTTTTTAAACACAAACACGTCATGATGTTTAATTAGAGTTGAATAATTTTGGTGAGAGTGTCATAAATATTTGCTTATTATTTGTAATTTTATTAATTCTACTGCAGTAACTTATGATTTTATACATAGTAAATAATAATAAATAATAAATAATAATAAATAATAAATATCTTCAAACATTCACACCTATCAACTAGCCCCATTTTAAGCAACTAATGCTGCTTGTGTAACGGACGCTAGATGACGGATAAATATATTTAATAGATAAATACATATAAATATCCTGAATATATATAAATATATATAAACATCCAAGACTGGAGAACAAATGCTTGAAAATTCATCACCCAAACATTTGCCCCCACCGGGAATCGAACCCAGAACCCCTCGAGATGGCGACGCCTTGAGACCGGCATACAGACCACTCGACCACGGAGGTCGTCATAGTACCCATCATATTTACTATTGACACGTCATATTTAGTTGACATAATAGATGTCGTAATTTTGAGTCATTGTATTGGGTTGAGTCAATAAAATTATAGGTCTTATTTACGAGAGTTCTTATTATTGCAGACTTTTCCAAGTAGCGTCTAGTATTTAACTGCACATTTTCTTAAAGGTGGTATTAAATTCATGTGTTTTCAAAATATATTTTCATTTATAATCAAGAGATATGGCCTTATAATATGGCTTAAGCTTATGGCCTTAATAATAATAATCTTTATTCGTGTTGTTATATATTATTTCAGTTCCTCAGTTTATATAGGTATTATTCTATTCTCTTACGGTACTATTCTCGTAGATAGAAACTAAAAAAAATTGACCTCCATTTTGTTACACAATATTTTTGTGTAATATTTTTTCTATGCAGCACAAATTTGACCAAAAACTCGCAAGACATACCTTGAATGAACTAACAAAGTGGGCAACGAAGTTATTATTGATCTGTTGTATGCATTCATTCACAAGGAGTGCCTTTAATTAAGATTTCCTCGCAATGCACACATAAATGTCATTGGGAGACGTCATGTTAAATTAATCCAATGAAATGCAATTATGATACCAATCTCATTGTCGTAAAGACTAGAGTCACATGCTTTATGCTGTCAATTTTAGTACATTGACAGTACAAAGGAAGACCTTGCGTATTTAACTATGCAGCTAAAATTAGGCGTATTCGTATGTCTGGTGTGTCTTTGTGAAAATGTTTCTCTATATGGCAATGATTTGATATTCCGACCTTTTTTGGGAATGAAAATGGATTTTATTTTTTCCGTTTTTGCATAATAAAAGAATATGTATTCTGCATGACTCGTCGGATATCACTATTATTTACTTATTTTACAAAACGAGTGACCTCATTGCAAACTATGTCTTTCGTCTAAACTCGTAATAATAGTGGTCTAATTTCATAGATGTTGGTTTGTTGTTTGCAATGTAATTTAGTTGAAGTCATACTTTTTCTTCGTAGCTATGGATTTTCAAATGCTTTTCTATATTCTAGAGATGTATTTTCTAGAAAAGTATTTTAAGAATCATTCACAAATATGAGTACTACGTATTTGTAAATGTATCAAATACCGCTTAAAAAATTAAGCGCTTTAATAGAGTGTAAGCTATCCCGCTTATAACTTTAATAGCATACTGTAAAATGCAAAACGGCTTGTGTCCAATATTTATGGTAGACTTAAAGTTTTGGTAATCTCAGTGTTTAGAATTGATTTAATCATTAGGGCATTGTTTAGACGTCGGGAAAGAACGGGCAAGTTGTTTTTAAGAGCAAGACAGATACCTACCCAACATAATATTATTATAAATGCACTATGTCGACAAAATACTCGGTGCATGTCGAAGGTCTTGTCTTCTCTTTAATCCACCCATGTAATGCATAATATGTTTATCAACGTCTCTGCCTACCTCTTCGGGTACACAGGCACAATAAATGTTGTCTGTATTTTCCAGTATAAAAAAGGTTGTGTTAAATAAAATCTTTCTGTGGTAAATATCCATAAAACTAGCTAATAATTGCCTAGAATGGGTGTGAGTATCAGAAATACTATAGTAATTTAAGGTTTTCTTTTCCTAAATTGGGCTTTAGTTTAAATAACAGCCGATCTTAATTGACGCTGACAATCTCTTCAAATTGTCAGTTATCTGATAGATATCGTGTTAATAAATCATCAGGCTAGTCTCAGCCTATCTTGACTTTTCTTAGGCCCGATAAGGGCAGGCATCTCGAGCGAGCCATATTGGTGTGACAAATTCTTGATGCAGCGGTCGCTGCGTTGACTTCTAATTACGTTGCCAAGGCCGCAACTTTATTTGTGACGATTTGCCACCATCATTATAAGCTTGTAGGGCTCAAGTTGCTAGCGATTAGTGGAAGAAAGATGTGAAAAGAATACTGCATGCGGACAGTGCAGGACTAACCGTTGTGGACATAGAATAAATGTAAGAAGCGAAGTGGCTCTTAGTAATCTGTGGTTGTGGAGGTTCTTGGAGGAGGCCTGCAGTGGGTGTTGTTAAGCTGAATGATGGATAGAATTAAAGGAAGACAAAAGAAGCGATGCATTGAATGATTGAAACAAGATATGAGGAGAAAAGAATACTGAGATGACAAGTGACAAAGAAAATAAAAGTGGAAGACATGCTGTGTCGACCCCACGCAAGGTGAGAAAAGTTTTGCTGTCATACTTACGTATGCAATTTTGTTTTGTAAACATTATTATGGTAAATTTTTATCGGTATTGCATTCGCCATATAAAAAAATTACTAAAAATATTGTTGACCCGTAATGAAAACAAGTCATAATAATATAACACGTTCAATAACCGTATAATTGTATTACAGTCAATTTTTTCAATGCTAGAGAGAGCAAGTTTAAAGCGGACTTTACCAATTCAGTTTACAAGCGTAAAAATATCCGTTCGAAAATTAATAGTTGTTAGTTTCGACAAATTGAATTTATAATTACTCAGTTAATCATTCCGCTTTTAAATTGGACCACGTAATGATTACGTTATTATAATAGACTTAAACTTAATTTGCATACTGAGCCGTGCTTTGGTATGGATTGTTATTATGTTAAACAGCTTTTAAATTATTTTTATTGTGAACTATTTGCAGCAATTATAACATGACTTCATGCTTTATTTTAATAACTTAGCGATATTGAAATCGTGCATAACAATTAATAATTACGTGCATTCCTAGTAGACATTATACTTAATACTAGCTGGTGCATTGTTTTTATTTATACACTTGAAATAAATTACACGTTGCTGACAAGATTCAAGGCTAGCTATAGTAAGAGCTTACTGTATTTTTCTTTACTTTGCTTGCAAGCATACATGTAAATTAGAAATAAGTACATAAATGAAATCTTTTCTCCAAGATTTGTGTCAGTAATAGAAACGTATAAAATACCAATAAAAATCACCATGAACTTTAGAACATCAGAATGCTTTGTAATTTTCTATAAGGTACATAAACGTGCCATCTTTAGCTAACACTTTAAATCAATGAAGACATAAAGATGAATTGCAATTAGCTAATAATTACCCTGCACATAATATTGAAATCTATTAGAACAAGCTAAACAAACAACTCCGGCCATTTGGCGGTAACAAATCAAAGTGAAATCTGCATATAATCGAGATCTATCGATCACAATAAGCTATTGTTGCTTACGATTATTGGCACTTAAGAGCTACTGGCTGAGTTGAGTGGGCCTACGCAAAATTTGCAATGTAGCTTACTTTGAATAAATGTACCGAGGAGCTCTATGGTGAAGTATTCAATAGCGGCGCACGTGCTCCCTCTGTCCTACAAAATGGATTCCTTCCACAGATAAACATTGACACAGTTAACGCAAGTATAAAGATTTGTATTGAAACCAAGCGTGGCAACTTTTTAACGTCCACTGTGACGTCACACATTACTTTGATCCAAACGGTTTGAAAGATACCGATGCAGCGATGCCGCTAATTATCACTGTATAACCTTGGGTACAACAGGTCGCTACTGATTGTGTAATGGAAAAGGTTCTGAATAAAAGATGCCTTTAAACCATACAAAAAGAATTTATTACATATAAAAAATCGGAGCCTATATACATTCGGTGAAAAAACTAAATAGCGTGTTACAGTAATTGCCGTCCTTGGGAACAGCGCCATCTATTGGCCAAATTACGAATCAACTTTTAACAATGGTTTGTACAATCACACAACGTTACCCTGGCTTTCAACGCAATTGGTCTTATCTATGCACATTTACATTTCAGCAATTTACTAAAATATTTCTTTAAAATGCAAGAAACAAAAAAAAAAATTTTAAATAAAATTAAAAACAGTATCTATTGTAAGGCTGGGACCACAAAGTTCAGTGCTGGTGAGAATTCAATTTAATTTTACAACTAGCTAGGTGCGAAACCTGTATGTTAATATATTTTATCTACACTCATGTTATAATGTTCGAATTATGAACTCAGACTCGAACTCATAATGACATACTTTTTAACACAGATGATAAAATCTACAATTTAAAAATGGAAAATGTATGAGTGTAGATAAACTACTATTATTTTAAGCTACATTCAGAAATATTTTTCTATTTTTATTATGGCTCAAAACTTAGCGATTCGAAATGCAGTGTGTGGGTAGTGACATTTTTACATTTTTTTTAATTCAGCAAGTAAAATTAAATTAGCACACCAGTCCATTATAACCGAACCGAGTGCGTCGCTTATGTCCAGCAGTGGCCGTCTATACGCTCAATGAGAATTATATGAAATTTAATCAAAGGAATAATTAGTGAGTAAAATTACCTCATATTCCTGATCACGTATGAATATAATTATATTTCGGTAATAGAATTAATTAATTAATTAACTGTTTGTTCATGCTGGGAGGTACCTGGGACGACTGGCTTGTTTGTTTAAAACTGTTTATTACATCGAAATATTTTAAAAAATTACTACTCTTTTGTTTAGATAAAAATTACGAGCAAATGCTCATGCAGTCGAAGATTTCTAAAGAGTATCAGAGTCCGTAGCCAATATGCATTTTAATAGTCGCTATAGACATCATCACACCCAGTGAACGAAAAAAGCAATCATACCAACGCCAAACGAAAAATCTATATATATATATATATATATACGTCCATTTAATTTGATATTGGTTTTCGCTTTGCAACAGTTTGAAAGCAATTTGATAGTTTTTCGTTATTGTCAAATCCTATACATTTTCTATTTAGCGTTAAGGATAGGAAATACCTTTAAAAACCTTATGGTAGTTTGATAAGTAGTTCGCTGTATTGAGGTTTCAAAAGTTTACTCAGTTTCAAATATTATTACTTTCTTTTTTTGTCTCTAATTGGTAATTGAATACCCCAAGAAACACAAATCATTAGCCAACAAAAGAAACATTAAGTTCTTTACCAATGGAATAAAATTTTTCAATAAAATTGTGTATGGCGGTGTTAATTAAGACTTCTTTATGTTTACTATAAACAAATAGCCATATACGTTAATTAAATGACAGCGAGTGCGAATTGCACCCGATAGAATCGTACAGACTCGATGTTCATTTAGTTGCGCGGGCGCAGACTTTGAATGGTGTTGAATAGTGTAAGAAACATGGTGTAACACACTTGAGATTTAGATTGTTGATCTTTGCATAAAATTTAATAGGTCTCACATTCTCTCGGTAATGTTATATGTGAAAGTGTGTTAGATATCAGTCTCTAAGTTACGTCATATCATTAAGTGATCTGATATATCTCATCCATAAATGACTATAGCGGTTACACATAGCTATTTTTGAGGCTTAGTGGTTCAACTTCAATATCGGTAGGCATCTTCGGCAGGATGGACTCTGGATGGGTCACCATTATATTGTACAACTGCAAGATAAGGCATAGTCCGTACTGGTCTATATTTCTTAAATAATTCTTCTATGTAAGAACACCTGTGTCCAACAACGGAATGGTCACAAACACAGTTAGAAGGTTAAATGCATAGCATCTTTATTCAGAATTCCATGAGGCATAAAAATTTTAATATTATATATCTGCGATCTATATATTAAAAATATAAATGGTTAAAGACAACTAAGTATTTTAACATAATTTGTTTTCTAGGGTTTTCTTTTATTGAAAATACATTCTTTTAATGAAATGGAATAGGGTTTTTACTTAACGCAATCGCGTTAAGTACACAAAATTCATTGATTTGATTTTTTTAGTAGTACATTTGTAATATAAAAAAATGTTTGAACAAATAGAACAATGAATATTTTAATTGTTACGTAGTCCATTACAATAACAATATCTAGGTAAAGGAAAATATTGATGAACAATTATGAAGTCACAATAGTTTCGAAAGTTCGTATTTTTGAGGAAAATCCGTCCACCTGGGAAGGAAGGATGTGAGCGCATATTTTAATTCTAATCATTTTTTACCTAATTAACAATAAATTCCCTGACAACTGGAATAGGGCTATTATTATTGAAAACATTACTTGGAATTGCTTTAACAACGTTGATTTGGGCGAACTTGATAGACTTTTTGACCAATTATTGTTCTATGGGGTCTTTCAGTAGAAATCTTTAATTAAAACCAAGTGGTACAACATTAAATATTTCTACTGAAAGACCCCATAGGTATTATTGACATTTGTCAATTTGTCCCGTATTGGTTCGGGACGCAAAAAGAATGTGCCAACTCTGCCCGTTCCAACTCTGCCAGTGTTCGGCACGGCCAGAAGGAGCAGAAGATGGAATTGAAAGCCAACAAATATTGTTACAATTAATTTATTATGTTCAGGGCGTAGGTTAGGTTCACACTCAGTAGATCTCACTAAGTAAGAAGCTACTTAGCTTTGAACTGCCTAGAGAAGGCAGTTGAGGGAACGCGACACGGAGTCGGTTCAGCACGGAGTCGGGGGTAGACCGCGACCCGTGGATGGATGCAGGAGGCAGCAGGCACGCAGCAGCAGGGTAGATCGCTGCCCGTGGTTTGGATCCCCTAGTTCGGGGATCGCGCAAAATAAAGTAAACTGTATTAAGACGAGAAAGGAAGAGAGACCAGATGGGTCCAGGCTGGACTTAAGTAGCCCAAAACCTCTAGAACATTCCTGTAAAATGGTTGGCGTATAGCTTCCATCCTCGGGAATCAAAAACTACGATGAATACGAAGTCTAGGTGTCTATAGCTGAACATTATAAGTTAAGTTGAATATCAAACATATAAAATTTATATAGACATAGACATTTAGTTACTGAATTACTTTTATTAATTTTTTTCTGAGCCTGAAAAAGTATTTTAGTAAATTGTTATTTTATTAAAGTTGTATTTGATTGTCTATAAATTGGCTAAAAAGAACGTAGTTTAAAGTGTATTATTTAATATTGAGGGTATTTTGGTTATAAATTATATCCACGCCTACCAGCGTATTTCTTACACCTAGCAGAACTGTGATTCAGTTTTCTGTTAGAACCGTGACAGCTTGTTACTACTTTTTCACGATTTTCCATGTGACCAAACCTAAATGTGCTCTTAAGGGACACAGTGCTGCTTGGACTCTGCCGACCCCTTCGGGGATCACAGTCGTGATTGTATGTATGTACTATCGAAGAAATAGATTTCTGGCCCACCATAATGTTATTATACCGTAGCATGTAAATTCAAATCAAATTCACCTGTATACAGATTTCCTTGGAAACGTGCCTTATAACGTCGTATGTGCTATTATATACAGTTGTAATCGAAATATTGTCAAAATGGGTAATGAAATGCGAATTCGCCTGCCGCCGCTCCGTCCGCCGCTCGTACTTGTCGCCGAGCCCTAAAGTCCAATAAACATATTTAATATTAATAACAAAATTCAATCAATATAAGTTTTTTGAAGCACTCGAGACATCGAGGTAAGGCCGCATCTACACGGTGGGCGGACAATTACTGCGGCGCGTACACACTGCCCACCCGAATGCCGCCAGTAATTAATGATTGTTGTTGCAAAAACAATGTGCGAACACTTACAGGACCCGTCTTTGTGGGGTGACTGTGTTTGGATGTAAAATGGGATATTCCTGTTTTTTCTCAATATTGTTTTTTCTCAATAACCTACAGAATCTGACTCTTTTAGTTTAAAATTAAATAATTCATTGTTGTATTGTGTTGTGTTCATGAATCAGGAAATATAATTTTAGATTACGATATTTTATTTTCGTTGTATAGTTATAGTTAACTATACTTTATTAATGGACTGTAAATTTCAAATAATATTTTACTTTAAACATTAAACTTTTCATTTCATATGACATTTTTATCTTTCAATATTTTACGCTCTTTCTCCCCATTCTAACATCATAACCATTTATATGCCACAATAATTCACACGCTGTCAGCTAAACAATATGGATATTTGTGATGATCGTAAATAGGCATATTGAGTAAATAGTGTCTGGTATAATATAGTTGATAATCAGGCCAGGTTTTTGCTCAGCAATTACCTTATACACTACAATGCTACATTATACATTACCTAATAGAAAAATCTTTGGTGTCGTGAAGAGGTTACCCTGAAGAGGTTACATCGCCCCATAAAAAAGCTCACTAAACTATATTGGAACATTTCACGAATATATATATTTAAGGTTTTTACTTTAATGGTACCGCCACCAAATCTCTGCTTAACCTATGGTTGACTGGTAGAGAACGATATTTGTCGTTAAGTCCGCCATATGTACCTTGTTTAGGACATTAAAGTTTAAATAAATAAAAAATAAAAATTTATACAATTAAAAACGATAAAATCCATAAATAAAAATACATTAAAAAAAGGAAATTCGTTGATATCAATGTTAGTATACTGGGAGTCTCTCAAAAATGTTAAGCATGGTGCACACTAAACGGTCTTAGGATAGCGCTTTGTTGAACGAGCGTGGGTTACCAAATGATTAATGGATTTTGACTTATAGTCACTTAATTACGCGCTTATTACAATGCAGTAGAAGCCTTCAGAAGGATAAGGTATTTCCTAATTGGTAAAGCGGAGTGCTTAGTTTGAAATAAGACCTATCGTGCTTTAGAAATAGATTAAGGTATCGTACTTTCGATAGACAAAATTATTTCGTAATATTTTATCACTTTTAAATTTTAACCACAGATGTGTAAGATCTTTTCGAGCTATGAGAGGCAGCGATATGTATAATAAATAAAAATGACTCATTGTCGTGCGCAAGGTGTTCTACAATTAACTATGCAAATCGCTTCCTTTTTCAGTTTTTATTGTAGAAATAGATAATTGCCCTCTTTGTTAGAGCTACTGTTATAAATATGGTAATAAATTTTCCGTGGTGAAGGAAATGAAATGGTTAGTACTAAAACAAGACTTACTTTCGTACTAAAACAAGTATTACTATTAGGTCCTTACCTATGAAATCGGTGTTTTGTATGGAGATTTTGGGGAACTCTGCATTTTCCATGCAAAATTTTTTTCAGTTTTCTTCACAGCGACAAATCCAAAGATAATATTTGGCATCTATCATTAGACAAGCTTTAGTCATATGTGTAATGTCACACTTCATAAAAATTATTTATCGGTTTTAAGTGAATGAAAATAAAATGTGTATTCGGGAGACACTTAAAAAGAGTTGTCTCCGTGTCCAATTTTAACACAATTAAACTTACAACATATTATCAAAACCAAATCAAAAGAAGTTAAAAATATAGTCTATTTTTAGACGAGGTAATTATTTTTTAGGAATCTCTGAATCTTAATAGTTACAGACAAAATACTAAGAGAGAGAAAAAACACCAATTTCATAGGTAAGGACCCAATATATTTCACAACCTAATTTGTAGCCCATATACACCCCACTGCTGGACAAAAACCGTTCTATATTAAGTACATTCGAATAGCGCCGAGCCTTATTCGTATTGGTGTGGTGGGTAGGAACAGTTGCTGTACTAATCTGAACCAACGGCACAACTTGTTTCTTTTAAAAGTACGACAAAACTCGATTACCTATACAAAGTGTTGTTTGCCCATCAAATTTTCTTTAGACATTCACACCTATCAACTAGCCCATATTAAGCAACTAATTATAAATGTAAAAATAGTATTATCAAAAGAAAGTATCCTCCTCTCATTTCATTTGTCAATTTTGCAGTGCCCGACAGGGTTCATAATGTTGTCAAAATTTACCTGATAAGACCTATTGTCTGTACATTATGATGCAATAAATAAATAAATAATGCTGCTGCTGTTACGGATACTAGATAATGGATAAATATATTTAATAGATAAACACATAATATAATTATTCAGCAAATATACAATACATATACAATAATAATAAATATCCTCAGACATTTACACCTATCAACTAGTTTTAAGCAATTAAATGCTGCTTGTGTTACGGATACTAGATGACAGACAAATATATTTATTAGATAAATACAAATAATTATTGAGAATATATTATAATACATATAGGTATAATGAACACCCAAAACTGAAGAACAAATGCCTGTATTCATCACACAAATATTTGCCCTCACATAGGATCGAACCCAGAACCTCCAGCAATGGAATAATGCAGACTAATGATGATGATCCAGGGTCCAACCGTGGTGAAAGGGGTAGGACCGTTATAGTCCCAGCCTGGTTGGCTCCCGGCTGGTATGCACCCACATTGACAGATTATTTATTTATTTATTTAGTTTAAAGCAGACCGGCCAGGGGAGAACCAGACTGGCACCATAAAGACCGGACTCGGTGAATGTTGACTTCAACACAGCCAAGCATCTCTTTGATCAACTTAAATAAGTTTTCCTCTTTTTTACATAAGACAGGTAAGCTCTTGGCCTTCATCTCACCAGATGGTTAGTGACGATAAGGCTGGGAGCGAGCTTCACCTATAAATACTCAACATCAGTAGTTAGCTAGCCAGGTAAGATAGCCACTTCCTCAGTGGAACTGGCTATCTTACCTCTGATTGCCGGAACACATCAAATGCTTGTAACATTGTTATTATGGCGACAAATTTAGGTAAGACTGTGGTAGCTAGCCAGGCGGGCTTGGAAGCCCAACCACCAACCAAACCGAACAGAAAAACTTCTGAATCGAACCCGGACCTCCCGATCAACACCCGGTGGTGTGAACCACTAGACCAGAGTGGCGGTTTTTGGAAATATGTTGACATCCCCTATAGGTTTGTAGTATACCTCTAAAATGTACCTGCCTGCAAATCTTCGAGGTGAAAACGAGTCATTTGCTGCGCTTATTACAAATATGGTTTTACCTATTTATAGGTTGTACTTATATGGTCATTTTCTATTAAAAGCAGTGTCGACGACGTCAAATGATTGACAATTACGTATTTATTTGATTCATCAAAATAGCTTTAAACGCAAACATGGTACACTCATATCTTTCCAAAAACCAGGAAATTCATGGACTGCATGCTAATTAGCTACTGTATTTATTTAGAGCTTATTTTTTTATTTACAGATTGTTTCAATGCCTTAAAGTCATCGCCATTCACTTCGATATCCGCGATGAAGATCCGTTTGAGGGCTATTAGGCTGGTAATATACTGAAGCAGACGCTAAATTAGCATGTCTTGTTTTTATTGAACGAAAAACGACGTTATTTATTTTATTTTATTTTTATTTTCTTTATTTGGAAAACAAACAGCATTATAATAGTTCACAAAAACAGTACATATAAATTTCACACTTGCCACAATAGTTTTCACTAATATGCATTTCATACTTAATTAGGTATCATTACAATAAGGATGAAATTATACAGTATATAACAACCAGTTACAAGTTAACGCGCAAACATCAAGATGGCGTAATATTACCTATTAATTAAATTGTAATAATAAAGATCTAAACTTATTAGGTTTAACGCTGAAGATATCAATGTGACAATACTTGGTATTATATAGATTCATAGCTCTTAGAATAAAACGGTTGCGTGCATACTTGTTAAAAGAAAGTGAAACAAAAAATGTATCACGTGACCTCATGTTCGCCCTTGGACATCGTAATAAGATTTTACTTATAAGGTAAGGTGAGTCGACATAATCATTAATGATTTTATACAGCAAGAATTGGTCCCTGTGTTCACGTCGCAGAGCCAGGGACACGATATTACCAGAACTAAAATCATTCTTAAACTTGTAAGTCATTCTTTTGATAAACTTGTCCTGTATCCTTTCAATAGAATTTATGTATTTTAAGTACTGCGGGTTCCAGACAGTTGATGCATACTCAAGCTGTGATCTGACCAGGCTGTTATATAATAGTATTAATGTACTAGTGTTGGTAAACTCTAAGCTTTGCCTAAAAATAAACCCTAACATTTGATATGCCTTAGTTGTGACTTTATTGATATGAGATGAAAATAACAATTCCCGATCAAGTGTTACCCCCAAATCCCTCACTTCATTTGTCCGTTTAAGATTTTGGTCAAAAATTTTGTAACTGAATTCCAATGGATGTTTTTTCCTACTATATGAAATTATGCAACACTTATCAATATTCAAAAACAACCTATTATTAATACAATAATCGCACAAGCGATTTAGATCATCCTGTAAAACAATACAATCTTGGACAGATTTTACGCGTATGAAAATCTTTGTATCATCTGCAAACAGAAGACATTTGGAACTACGGAAACAATCAACAACGTCATTGATAAAAATGTTAAAGAGTAACGGTCCCAAGTGCGAGCCCTGGGGCACCCCAGAAGTCACCGGTATAAAGCTAGACATGTAGCCCTTCAGTGTAACAGCTTGAGTCCTATTCATAAGATATGATTTCAGCCATCTCAAGAGGTCCCCATGAATGCCAATGTGATCCAACTTGCGAACTAAAATTTCATGCGGGATTTTATCGAAACACTTTGAAAAGTCGGTGTACACGGCATCCACCTGAAAGCCCCCATCCATGCCGTGGAGTACAAAGTCCAAAAATTCGCAAAGATTAGTTTCAGTAGACCGTTTATGGATAAAACCATGTTGCTGGGATATAAGAAACGGTCTTACAGCAGGAAACAGGGAATCGAATATTATTTTTTCAAAAAGTTTTGGAATAATGGATAACTTAGAAATACCCCTATAATTACGAATATTGTGTTTATCCCCACTTTTAAAGATAGGAACCACAAGTGATTGTTTCCATACAGTTGGCATTACCCCGCAACTCAGTGAGAGCTGGAATAAAAAAGATATCGGGTGTGATAATTCCTTACAGCACATTTTCAAAAAATAAGGGTGGAGCCCATCTGGTCCCGACCCTTTACTAATATCAATACGAGACATGTACTTCTTTACAATTCCTGGCGATATTATAATGGTTTCAATAATGCAACTATTCGGTACACGACATGTCTGGTAGATAGAAGCCACGCTATCATATTTTTCAAAAACGGATTGGAAAAAGGAGTTAAACATATTAGCAATGGCTAAACCGTTTGATGCAGAGGAATCATCACAATACAATGTATCCGGAATAGAATTTGTACCTTTTTTTGACTTAATATATGACCAAAAGTGCTTAATATTTTGACTAATATTTTTTTCAGTTTTAGCTATGAACGAACGAAAGCACAAGTTCTGCAACGATTTAACTTCTTTACGTAGTTCAGAGAATTGAATATAATCACTATATCTGTTATAACTCTTCCATTTTTTATGAATTTTAATTTTCTTTTTTATTAACCGAATCAATGATTGAGAATACCAAGTAGGATAACTATTTTTTCTCTGTGATTTTATTTTAGGTATATGAAGGTCAATGATTTCATTAATAGCTTTATAGAAGTTCTCAACCGCCAAATCAACTGAGCCAACGTTGAGATGGGACTCCCAATCAACATGTAAGATGGCACATCTAATGGCGTCATAGTCAGCCGCATAGAAGCGGCGGACCACAGCGGGCGCGGGCCGCAAGGCGCGCGCAGTGACGCCGGCCGGCGAGCACTCAAAGCCCAGCGCCGGGTGGTGCATGTCCTCCGGCAGCGACAACGGCTCCACTCGATCAACAATACATTCTACACTCGAAATAACTAGGTCCAAGTACCTATTGTTATGATTACTAACACTGTTGTATTGTGACCACCCCACATAAGACAAAAAGGAATGAAGTTGGGCAACTAGTTTATCCTGAAAAGGATTAACCAGAACTACCCCCGGCTCAGAACCACGACCCCAGGAAGCCTCTCGTATATTAAAATCACCCACGATGAGATATTCGTTCTTTGGTTGGTCTAAACTCAAATCTGATAAGTACTCAAAAAATTTAAATTCAGAAGCTTCCTGATTAGAACTTTGAAGAAAATAACAACAAAACACATACAGGTTTCCGGCACCGCGGAGTCGGTCCAAGGCAATTCCAACGCAGGTAATCTCAGTGTCCGCTAGCGAAGGTAGTGGACGCACTGTCCGCATATCCACGGGCAGCCCATGACGCACAGCTATCAGCGTCCCGCCGCCCCTGCTCGTGCCGTGAAAGTCGTAATTCCTATCTGTTCTGTAAACTTCATATCGATCATCAAACAATTCCGAATCAAAAATACCAGGCAAAAGCCATGTCTCTGTTAAACAAATTATATCGTAATCTGTTAATAACAAATTTTTAAAAAACAATCTCGTTTTGCCCCTTAATCCACGTACATTCTGGTAATAAAAACTTAATAACACTGGGCCAATAATTTAAAAATAGTTATTATGAGTATTGCATTGAAAAATATTATATACATTTTGTTTTTAATAATCGGGTATTGTTTGTTAAATAATATCTGGGAGTAACTATTTGAATTACAATAATGGCACAATGAGAGACAATGTCTATAAACACTCATACAACATTGACTCGTAACAATTAATGAAAGTAAAAAAACGAATAATTCTGATTGTTTTTGCATAAATAACATAGTGACTGTCCATAATAGAATAATATAATACATATGTAGGTAATAAGAAAATAATGTGTCCGAGAAAAATATACGAAATATCAATGATACATAACACACATTAATACAAAAATACAAATGATCGCAATCCATTGCATCGTGTGTACCACGACAAAAGTGGTGCTCATCGACTAAGCGCGCGTTGTATATTTTTGCCTTCGATACGATGACCGATTGAACGTGAACATGGTAAGAACAGCTACACAATAGGGCGTAGTGAATTCCAGTGAACCCAAAACTTTTGCTATGATTATAAACACAAATATTGTCACATTTATATCTGGTAGAATAAATACATTGAAAATACAAAACTTTAATATTTGCAGCAGTAAGATCATGAGAATACGTGTAATTATTCCCTATGATATCTTTTTTAAAGCCTCTTCCGATGTGATGTGAATGACCGGAGATTTTTCATTTCGACGAACCATGATTGTGCAATTCCGTACCCAACAATAAGCGTAATTATTTTCCTTCGCCTTCATTTTTGCTTGTTGAAGTAAAAATTTATTTTTGGTAGAAAGATGATCATTTGCATAAATCCTATTTTCCGATTCAGTAAATCCCACATCACGTGCATTAATAATCTTAAGCTTTCTCAAAGCCGCCAGGAAGTCATCTTTTTTATATCTTGACTGCATTTTTAATATGACAGGTTTTGTCTTTTTAGACTCAACATCATTCTTTACTGCCACTCGGGTAACGAAATCAATGTCAGTCTCCACATTTATCGGATAACTACTAAGCTGGGCAAGACGTTTTATTGTGGTAATTAAGTTTTCGCCACTTTTATACGGGATCCCATTAAGTTGTATGTTAGAACGTCTCACCCATTGTTCGTTCCTGCTGCTATCCGTCACAAGGTCCCTTACTACTTCCTTAAGGTGGTCCACGTCTGACTTGACTTTCTCGAGAGGAACCAAGCGGTTTTCGATTTCCAACATACGCTCATATATACCATCAATCCTAGCATTAACAGCAACCTTGAGATCAGAAACATCTTCTTTTAGTTGCTTAACATCTGATTCAATCGCTACAAATGCCGTGAATTGTTTCTCGAGCTTGGTGACCTTAGATAAGATGTCTTGCAGTATAGTGTCCTGACACTGTTGATTAGGGCTTAGGGGTCTCGGAGAATTCGAACGCTCGATGGGGAGCCCAGACGACAGTCTTTGTGCAGGCAATGGCGTGCTACTTGCAGACGGAGAAGGACCAATGTCTTGCAACTGCGAGCTGTTGTTGGCGTCCCGGCAGGCTGGACAGATCCATGAGTCTCTTCCACTTCCCAGCCTACTAAAGCCCCTTTCTGTTATACCGCCGCATTTAAAGTGGTAGTTTCCTTTACATATCGAACACCGAGGCCCATGACCCACAGTGTCATTACAGGTCGTACACTGATTCGTAAACATGTTTAGAACCGCTGGATTTAAAGAAACGCGATATGAATGATTACTCTTGACGAAGCGCGCGTGCGTTCACAGTGATACCTCACGTATTACTGTTATTTGTTTTCGTTATTTTGTTCGTTTCGTTATTTTTATTTCGTTTTCGTTATTTTGTTTTCGTGACAACATCTTTTTTCGGATCACACAGACAATGTCTGTTGTTATCATTGTTTATCATCGTCATCGTCAGCCTATGGCAGTCCACTGCTGGACGTAGGTCTCCCCAAATTCACGCCACTTCGATCTATTCTCGGCTTCTCGCATCCAGCTCCTGCCAGCCACCTTGCGCAAATCGTCACTCCACCTGGCCTGAGGGCGCCTTGCACTACGCTTGCCGAGGCGCGGTCTCCACTCCAGAACTCGTTTACCCCAACGGTTGTCGGTTCTGCGGCTAATGTGGCCAGCCCATTGCCACTTCAGCTTGCTTATTCGGTAGGCTATGTCGACAACTTTGGTTCTCTGTCGGATCACCTCATTTCTGATTTTATCCCTAAGAGAAACTCCGAGCATAGTCCTTTCCATAGCTCGCTGAGCGACTTTAAGCTTTATTAAATTGTTTAAATTGTTTATAGCAAAGACAAAATAACCAATAAGTCTACTGTACTCAAATTAGGATTTCAATCTCTTAAGACTAAAGACTTCTGAAGAACGTAGTTTTCGTTGCCAGGAAAAAAAGAATTTTTTTATGTTGACGAAGAAAGACCATAGCAAACATAAGTATTCCGCAGTGATTCCACATGGATTGTAGGCCGTACTGATTACCATAGCGCCGTCTCCATCTCGACCCTGCGCAGTCAATCACAAAGGAACTAGGAAGCTCACTCTAAAATTCACGACGCACAAGCTACAGTGAGCAATTTTCGGCGATCGCCTCGGAGCTACGTGCCGACCCCTTCCTTGTACTGCCTGTGGTGCACTCAGTGCAATTGCTTTGCGAATAAAAAAACACAAATATTTTTATTTGTCTGTTCAGTATTTTTAGTGTAAGTTTTCATTGTAAAAAACTTCTCTCTTTTAGTTTGAGAAATGTGATTTCAACTAGTTTTCGCTAAGAGCGCTTTTCACATTCCCCGTAGAAATCAACATTCTTGACATTTTTTTACGCAACTAAATAAAAGTGAGAATTTTTTTACAATGAAAACTAACACTACTATAGGATACAATGAATATGACGAACTCCGTGGATGAGAATATTGCGCCTTGTCATGCTTTGTTGTTTTTGAAAAATCTCTGATGGGGGAAAAGGTTCTAAGTCCTAAACAGGTTTTTGGGTGAAAAACACGTCAATTTGTACCAGACTAATGTCTTTTTGTATTAAAATATTTCTATGACGAATATACTTACCAATCTTTGTATCATCACTACAGGAGCGATTGGTATTCTAGATCTCCGTAACAGAAGTCTATGAGTGCTTTGTTTGGACTAGGCTAATTGGTGTGATCGTAAGAAATATTTATTTATTATAACTCTTTATTGCACATAAACAAAAAAATACAGTGTAAAAAGCAGAAGTATGCAAGGGAGGATTTATCTCTAATAGGGATATCTTCCAGTCAACCCGTCACAGGTGTGTGTGAGAAGCGACATTAGTGCACAAGACAAGACTGAAATCTATGCAAACATAAATGTAATATTTATGTTTGCATAGATTAATATATATATTTAAACAATATATAAACTCAATTTAATATAAATACAAATAATATAAATAAATAAAAATAAATACATAATACTATGCCTAAACTGAGAAATTAATACAGATGAGAACAAAAAGCCGAAAATGAAAAATGATAAAAAATACACTTAAATGCTACGTGCTAATGGTTCCTGTTGGCACCAATCGCAAGAAAATGTTTATTAACATTAAATTTAACGGAGTATATAAAAGTTTATTTATCAAAGGTACCTAAAAATCTTATGAATTTTATACTTAAGTGTAAAATTCACATTTCATACAAATAGACATTGAGAAAAAGAACAAAATTAATAATAAAATGCCTATTCTCTCTTAAGTGTTTCATGACCTTGCAGTCAGGAGACTCAAGTTCGGGTTTTCGTACGAAGAGGTATTTTGATGAACACTTATATAGACAATATGGACATGGTTATGTACTTATGTTTACCTATAACTACACAATGGCATAATAAAAAACTGCTTCAGCGCTTTTTAAATAATTTCCGAACAAGATTTTTTTTTAACTTCTCCCAGTGTACCGCAGAAGGAAATCCTCGCGAGCTATTTTATTTGCGCGCGCGCACCCACCGCCGTACCAACAGTCTGAATGACAAATTTCATTAGGCCTTGACGCAGAACATATTTTCCTTGTGCGTGATTCAAATACACTAAGTGCTTTTTATTTGACCGTTTGAATTCTGAAGAATAGGCTATAGAATTAATATAGCCACACGAGGAATGTATGATGAGGTGTGTCCAGAAGAATTTCGTCTACCATGGCCATCCGTGATTATGAATTTATGATGTAAACGTTTTTAAGGCCATATGGTAATCATCCGAAATTGTAAGTGAATTTACGCAGAGAGTGTAAATATTTTTTTTTATAAATGTAAGTCCGTTTTTTACAGTCCTAAATGTTTTTTATACTCTAATGACATTGAAAATTCCAAACTTTTTTAACGTGGAGACAATTAAAGTGGTTTCTTAATAGCCGTTTTAATATTTTTTTTATTTGCTAATTTTTAAATAGAGAAATATTCGTACAGGTATTCAAATATTATGCGCGTGGAATGTTCAGTTCTGTGATTGAGAATACTGTCACGGCAGTAGAAATATAAGTTAGTTTAAATTTATATCCATTTAAGCATACGAGTACATTACCTATCTAGTAAAATTACCTTGTATCCTTACATTCCTTACATATCCTTACATTTCATTTTATGATTACAAAAAAAATACAATGAATAATTTGATTTTGAAGCCATCACTTCACTTATTGGGTCCTTACCTATGAAATTGGTGTTTTTATTCTGTCTTAGCAATTTGTCCGTAACTATTAAGTTTCAGAACATTCTTATAAAATAATTGCCTCTTCTAAAAATAGACCATATATTAGAGCTCGTATAATTTAATTTGATAATTTTTTGTTAAGTTTAATTGTGTTAAAATTAGACACAAAGACAATTATTTTTAACTGTGGCGCTTTGATTTGCATTAACATAAAAACGATGAATAACTTTTATCAAGCCTGTTCACACACATATTGCTAAAGCTTGCATATAGCTTGGATACATGCCAAATATTATTATCTCTGGATTTGTCGTTGTGGAGAAATCTGAAAAAATGTTAGTATGGAAAATGCAGACGTCCCCAAAATCTCCATACAAAACACCAATTTCATAGGTAAGGACCTAATATAAAAAAGGGGTATATGTTTTTTATTCTTAATTTCTTTAAATTCTTAAAAGAACATAGTTATGCTTCCAGATGGAATACAGAATGATTTTTTCACGTGTTTCACCCTTAGGGGGTAATAGTCATGATTATATGTTTATGTTGTGTTTTCTTTTTTGTTTCTGTTACAGTAAACTTTTCAACACCCTGTAACCGCTATTCCTCGCTAACCAATAACCATTAAAAGTTCAAAAATAATCGTCAATTACTTTGCCATTGCCAAAAATAAACGAAATAGACGAAATAGATCAGTAACAGATTTCACAGGCGTGTCCAATTTCATTGTATAAATAAACAAAGCATTGAAAGTACCGCGAAGGTAATTAGTCTATTTAAAAATGGCTTTTTAATTGAATGCCATTGCCCCGTGAAATGAGGAAAACACAGCAATTAGCCATTGTTTTAATAACGTGCTACTGACTGTGCGTAAGGAATGACTCGTAAATTAGGTGTTAAATAACTAAACAATAGCTCATCATCTTGCCTATACCTATGTCTAACAGAATGCAGATATGTCTTTTCTTTCTTTTTCTGGAATAGAGTGCAAACGAGCAGTCGGATCAACTGATGGTAAGTAATTACCGCCGGCCATAGACATCCGTAGCACCGAAAGAGTTTTAAGTGCGTTTCCGGCCTTGACACTGGATGTATGTAATCCTACCATGTCTATTTGATATATATTATTATATAAGTATGTATGTATTTTTTTTTTTTATTTATTTAAATCACACATTTATACATTATAAAGAAATACATAGATGCGGCTCAAAAACCGATAATGGTTTATACGTCCACATCGATTCACTCTAATACATATTTTTAAGTTTGTTTTTACAACTTCCCTTTATATAAGCACTTTGTACACTTATTGGTAGCTTATTCAGAAGGTTTGGTATAACATAATTAAGTTTTCTAGTACCATATACATTATTAGCTTTAGGGAGTAAATTTTTTTTATTTTCCATGGCTAATTTTTTATTTTATTTTATGATATTTAATTAAGTAGGTATAATTATGTATTTTATATAAGATATTGTTTTTACTTTTCACTAGAATGTTGTATTTTTGGCATTTGTGTCGTCTACAATTTGTGATTTCTATGATTACCTTTCATGGGTTGACTGGCAGATATCTCTGTTAGGGATAAGTCCACCCATGCAAAATATTATTTTTACCATATTTGTTTGTTATTTTATATGCAATAAAGAGTTTAATAAGCAAATTTTGGTTGTGATATAACAGACAGGGGCTGATACTTTCGTCGTGCACCGAGCCCAAGGTAATGCAATATTCGTAACCATAAGGTGTACCTTAGTAGACGAGAGGTAAATAATAGGTCTATAACTATGAAATTGCCGTTTTATATGTAGATTTTGGGGAACTCTGGATTTTCCATACTAAAAATTTTTCAGTTTTCTTCAGAACGAAAAATCCGAAGATAATATTTGGCATGTATCATTAGACAAGCTTTAGCGATATGTGTGATATCACACTTCATAAAAATTATTTATCGTTTTTAAGTGAACGCTAAGAAAATGATGTATTCGGGAGGCACTTAAAAGAGTTGTCCCCGTGTCCAATTTTAACACAATTAAACTTATAACAAATTATCAAAACAAATCAAAAGTGCTCAAAAATATGGTCTATTTTTAGAGAAGGTAATTATTTTTAAGAATACTGAAACTTAATGGTATACAAAATACTAAAAGAGAAAATACGGCAATTTCATAGTTAAAGACCTAATACAAACCTCTCATGAAATCTACACATATAAAAGCCGTTTTTTCTCTTTTAGTATTATCAACTTAATTGGAAAGTGCATACTGAACAATTGTGCATAAAAATAAATCAATTTGCTTATGCTCTCTATATGTTAAGTAAAGAGGTTGATATTTCAACTGTAATTATAGCATATCACGCCTATGTTGTTTCCACTCTCAGGTACGGGATACTGTTTTGGGGTAACTGTGTTGAAAAACTATCAATATTCCGAGCTCAAAAGAAATGCATTAGATCCATATGCAAGATTAAACAGACAGAAAGCTGCAAACCGCACTTTAGGAATCTACAACTACTTACTTTGCCATGCCTTTATATCCTAGAAGCAATATTGTTTGTTAGGCAAAATAGGAACCTTTTTGTTAATAGCAATAGAATGAGACATCAATATAAAATAAACTGTCCTCCAAATAGAACAGCTTTATATAATAAAAGCATTTTCGTGATGGCACCACAGTTATACAATAAATTACCGAGAAAAATTATTGAAATAGAAAAGCTTTCAGTTTTTAAGCAGGTTCTTCACAAACAATTTATAGAAAAGGCGTATTACACTATTGAGGAATATTTAACTGATGAGATGCTTTGACATTATGTGATAAAGTTATTAACAAGTTAACATAAATAGAATTTTAATATTACCTATATTTTATTGACATTAAATTTTTTCAATTATATTATTTTTCTGACATTTGCACTTTTTAATCATGAATTATTTATGAGTTGTACTACCTACTCGTAATTGAATGTTATATGGTTATTTTTATTATTGTTTATGTACGATTAAATTTTAGACAATCTTAATTAGTAGTAACATTTTGACTGATTGTTTGTTTATATATATGTAATGATTAATATTATGAATCGTATTTTTATCAGTGATTTGCATACCGAAAGGTTAGATGTTGGCTGTTCCTATTTTTATATTAACACCATTGTAATGTACCCACATTTGCAAATAAATTGAATTGAATTGAATTGAAAAAAAAAACTGTAGAGGTCTAATGTCTGTACATAAAACCAAGTCAGGGGGTGTATAAAATGGGAAAATACCAGACATTTTTTTTTTAATTTTTGATTTCTCTGTCTGTTTGTACGGGCTAATCTCCGATATGGTTGGACTGATTAAAATGAAATTTTGCATGGTGATACCTTACATCCCTGGTCAACATCCTAGATACTTTTTATTCCGAAAAATTAAAGGGTTCCCGTGGGATAGTTAAAAAAACATAGTAACCGCGGATGGAGTCGCGGGCAACAGCTAGTATCTTAACAATGGGGTTGGACCTTTTGGGGTTGGTTGAAAATAAAAACTGAAAATACACATGACTAGACGAAATTTTTCAATTTCCTTTCTGAATGTGTATAACCATTTAATAGTAACCAATGCCAAGCCTTACAAAATTTATTTATAACTGTGTCAGTTAGCACTTATTCTAACGAATGCTCATAAAGCTTCCATTAGCTGAATTTTTAACGTGAAAACTAATAATTTAAGCGCTACTGCAGCATTTATAGAGATGAAAATTTACGATACATTCAGCTCTCAAAGATACCAGACATTTTTTTTTTAATGTCTAACACTTGACTAACAAGCTTATAACTTCGCTTAATGGTAAGCCGTTATGGTGTAGACTACACCTAATTAGATATTGAATTTTGACGTTCCGAATCCAAAACAAGCATTATTATAGTCCATTCTATCTAACTTGTTCTATTCAGGGCCTATTCAACAAATTTCGATTAGCGACACTGGTGTAGTAATATCAAACATGCTTTAAAAGTCAGAACGGAAAAAATCGGCTGTGTACGCAGGACTTCGTCATTATAGCGGATTCGACCAATGAAAAGCATTTATTGGTGTCAGATCTCCCGTGTAGAATCACTGAATTAGGTCCATACATAATATACTCACAACTATTATCCCCTAAGGGCAATAGCAGTCCATTGTTTTAGTCCGCGCTTCACCAAACAGCAACTGCACATGTGCTCAGCATGACAGGTGGTGAGCCCGTTGTCGCTATAAGCTATTGGATGTTGTGCAGTTCTTAGTCCATTAGACGCATTTTACGACAGCCAAGGGATGAGATTAGGTCACTTTAGTTTCTTTCGCGTTTGGTTTTCTACTAGTCAATATATTATCATAATATTAAATAAAGCTACTGTAACACTATGAATACAAAATTGACTTGTAATCGGAATACAAAATAAACATAACTCATCCGGTCGTGACCAAACACAACACAATTCGCATTTGGTCAGCCAGAAAATTTCACACAAACGTTAAAATTTATCACAACAATGTGACAATATTTCATAACTGAGTCGCAACTATTGTGGCTTGCAACACCATGGGACTATAAGGCCTTAGACCATGGTTTTGCGAAATTATTCTAGAGGTCAGCCGCCGCCGGTGTGTGTCTGAATGCCATGAGTATTTTGCCTATTATTTGGTTTGTCTATGTTAATATTTTTTTTACTTACGACAGGTAAGCTCTTGACCTTCATCTCACCTGATGGTAAGTGACGATGAGGCTGAAGGTGTAAGCGAGCTTCACCTGTAATCCTCAACAACTGAGGAACTGGCTATCTTACCTCTGATTGCCGGAACACAACAATGCTTAAAACATTGTTATAATGGCGACAAATTTTGGTAAGACGGTGGTAGCTAGCCAGGCGGGCTAAGAAGCCCTACCACCAACCAAACCGAGCAGAAAAATGTCTGCCCCCATGGGGAATCGAACCCGGACCTCCCGATCAACACCCGGTCGGTGGTTTGAACCACTAGACCAGAGAGGCGGTTAAAATAGTCCATGTTAAAATATATTTTCTGATATTAAGATTCGATGCATTTATTTTTCTCCCATACCAGTATTTTAAATAAAATCTTTGGTTTAGGCCTTGTCCAGCAATGGTTGTTGCCCAGTTAATCAGATGATGATGACCAATATCCTTGTTTTAGGGGAAATAGGTTAAAAATAAATTTGTTTAATAAACGTTTTAGGATTGTTACTATCTGTACAACTCTATCTTATATTAACACTTCAAAACACACCCTACATGGTGGGAAAGCTAAATGCGTATTTCATGTTTTTTGAGTTAGTGCCAGAATACAGAAAATAGTAGCCAGTGCATGCCAAGAGGTGAATTTATTACAAACGTACCTTTTACGGCGAGAAGAAAGTTGTGTGAGGAGTTTTGAAAGCAACGCTTTTGGTGTGATGAAATCAAATCGTGTACATTTGAGCAATGTGGACTTTATGGCGTTCAGTCTTACACAATATGTTCATAGTCAACTTACAGAATCGGAGAAAATCCAGGTTAATTTAAAAATTAAATAGAATGGAGCACGTTTTTGGTAACATATCCTTTTTTAAGCCGTGCTTACAAATTGTACATTATTCGTTGAAATTGTTGGTACATAGTTTACACACAGTAGTTCGTGTGTTTTGAGATGGTGTGGATGGTCTCGCGATATGATGTTCATAATTTCCTACGAAGCGATGATTTCATATCTGTTTGTAAGTTGTTAAAATTTTAAGGTGTACCAAAAAATAAATATTTAATTTATTCAATATCCATTTTCAATTTATTTTTGATTTAACAATATTTTAGTGTCAAGTAGGAGCGTACCATTCGCAACATCGATGCGCGGTATAAGCAATTTCCTTTGTATTATTTTATCTATGCAAATCAGATTTTATGTTAAAACAAGCTGTTCCTTCATTAGAGGGATTGGTTGTTAAATGTCATGGGTTTTCAATGAGGCATTGAATGGTTTAAAGCTACCTATACTCCCTTCGCCTTTACCAAGTATCTTATGGTAAAATACATCACCATACATACGTTATGTAATGTCATATACCTGGGTTGTACTCAAAGTTAAATTAAAATATCTTATCACATCCGTTTGTTATCTTTTCTGATAGTCCTCGTTGAAGAACTCGGAAGTACTTTTTACACACATATGTAAAGGCGTATTTGGATACTAGAGTTCTACATACTATTGTATATGTATAAATACATCAGGACGTATAGCAATTAAGCTTTTTGGCTATGGTAAATTCAGCAATGTCCAACAATAATCAACTATATCTAGAAATTATATATATTTTCGTTGTCAATTACAGTGTCACGTCGAGTCATTTATGAGAATCGCGCTACTGAACAAACTCAATATAGCCCTAGGGCTCAACAATAACAGCTTTTTCTTCAGATTAAATAATATCTTGCAGTCGCTTATTGCTGCTACTGTTTGTATTGTAATTTAGGACTTAACTTAACTTAAACTAAGTAGTAATTATCTATAATGTTCTATGACATGCTGCGAAATTACTAGATATTGTTAGTTATTAATTTAATAATAATCTTTGATAACAATTAGATACTGGTTCCTGTCGGAGTTGCAGGCGTGTATTTGAGACAACTGCCACTTGTTACTAGGACTTTTACAATACCTACTAGGCTAATAGAATTAAATTCATTTTTTATATCAATATGTGAAATAAATTCGTGTTTTATTGAAAGCATGTATTGTTGAAACATATTTTCGAATATCAATATATGTGCTGTTAGAATCAAAGCCATATTTTCTCTGGCCTTATATTGATTTTAAAGCTAAATGTAGTTTAAAACGAAGAAAGAGTAAAAGACATTATACATAAGTAGTGACATGAAAATTTGCCACGATAATTATATTTATTCTTTTTTTATTTATTGTTACACAAAAAATACTACTGGAAGTATAATATAGTCATTAAATTACACTAATCGGTCTAAGAAATTAATTT
This sequence comes from Parapoynx stratiotata, assembly GCA_910589355.1. Classification (NCBI taxonomy): domain Eukaryota; kingdom Metazoa; phylum Arthropoda; class Insecta; order Lepidoptera; family Crambidae; genus Parapoynx; species Parapoynx stratiotata. Next base: position 4,021,773 of record OU342458.1, read on the forward strand.
TTACGCTCGCATTGTATCACATTATAAATTGTATTTGATATTTCTCTTGCATTAAAGAACGTTATAACAGATAATTCGTGTGCGTAATAACAGGTTGCAAACAATATGCGTTGTAATTTATTTCTCGTGGTTCATTAGATAGTTGATTGGTTCCATTCGAAGGTCGCTTGGTGAACTTTGACTGAAGATGCTCACACATGTAGGTCGCGAAGGTACGTAGGCAGAAAACCCTTTACTGCAGCGGAGACTGCGAACAGAGAATAACGAAAATATTAAAATAAAATCTATACATATAATAAAACTGTAGAAGTCGAATGTCTTTATATAGAAAAAAATGGTTAAAACCAAGTCAGGTTTGTCTGTTTGTACGGGCTAATCTCCGAAATGGCTGGACCGATTTAAATAAAATTTTGTATGGTGATACCTTGTACCCCTGGTTAACATCTTAGATACTTTTTATTTCGGAACATTAAAGGATTTCTGCGGGTAGTTTTAAAGCCTCAGTAACCGCGGACAAAGTCGCGGTCAACAGCTAGTATTAAGATAAAATAACACATGATTTTTTTATGTAAGTACCCTTTTCGTTTGAATTCTGTGTTTTCTCTGTGGCTGTATTTCATGTCGTATTTGAAAAATAATAAGATTTGGGAAAAATGAAAATAATAATAACCATGGTTTTTTTAATTTGGGTTGCCAACATTTAAACATATATAGACAAATATGGACAATGTTTAAACAATAAAGCTTAGTGGAAAAACAATTTATTGATAAATAATTGTTAATTAAATAATAATAATCGCTTTTCATTCTGAAACTGGATATACCTTTATTTTTAACTGACTTCAAAATAAATGTTCTCAGTTTTATCAAATAGTTTAATTTAGTTCAATTATATAATATAATATAATAAAATAATGGTTATTCATAAATTGCAGTGGAGTAGATTATATATCCGTGTTAGGTAAACGAGGATAATAATTTTCTTGAATAAATAATTATAATTCACATGTGCATTAAATGTTCCTACTAATGCTATAATTCATTTTAAAATATATAGCTTAAAAATAATTTTCCAATGAATAATTTAATACTCTAATGGATTTTACCAGCAAGGTCACTTACCAAATTCCGAGAATTGCTTAAAAAAACGATTTAATTTCTAATAAATTTCGTATTCGGTTTATCCCACACTCACCGGTGAATCATTTTTGGGAGAGAACTTTTTAGAAGTCCGCTTGTTGCTATACAGGAAAATGACCATAGCATTCACCGTGAATGTATGGTTCGTAGAATTGTGAATCAAAATCAGTCGCTGGTAGTACAGTCGACTTCAAAAATATGTTACCACTTTACACACAAAATGACTCTCATTAGAACGAAATAAAGATTGTCACCTCTAAAATGTGTATACATGTTTGTACTCGACTGTACCTGAAACTTATTTTTTTAAGTTGCTTTTGATAAAGGGAAGGGACTGGATAAGATTACTGATAATTTAGATACTTGTTCTCTCATGCGGTTTCATCAGCAATTTATTAAATAATCTTTTCACTTAGTTGCTCTAACATTATTTGTGCTACCAAAATATATCTATATATCTATTTTCTCTATCTTACCTTTACCTGACCCTGCTACTGTATTTAATACTAAACTATCAATCGTTCTTTTGGGTTCATATATTTATTGTATGTATATATTGTATTTATGTTCTTGTAGATCATGTATTACATTGTATATAGGTATATATATTATATATTAATATAATATGTTAAGTGTATATAATATTTTATGTATTTATAGTGTACACGCGACAATTATGTTTCATGCCATAGTGTCTCCTATCGCAGGTGGGCTGGTAGAGATTTCTTTAGCAATAAGCCATACCCTTTGTACTTTCTATTTTATTTATGTGTTGTTCCTGTTTAATTGTTGAGTACAATAAACTATTAAATAAATAAAAATATATATATAGTTACAAAGTGCTGCCAAAAAACGAATAATGAAATGTTATTTATCGGCAGGAGAGCCGCCCACTGCTGGACATGGGAAATAGAATAATAGGTTAGACCTAAGCATTTCCATAATAATGGGCCCACTGCTACCCGCATGTGTTCCTGGTGATCTTCTATGACTAGATGATCGGTCTACCATGTGCCTACTAAGCAATGTTATTTCTGCAAGTAGTTGGAGAAACTGGAGAAATGGAGAAACTCGTGAAAGTTATGTATGAGCCGTGCAACATCTCTACACTGAACCAACGCCTATTTAAAAAAATCCGATAGTGATTATGATATTAATCTCTCAATCAGCTTAAATCAATAAGGGCATTCCAAATGCTTTTATTTTATACAAAAAAATGCACAGAAGCGGTACCTTTATTTGTTCCAGTTCTTATCTCCGTAATATTGGCGAAGCTTAAATAGATCGTCTTTAAGGTAGAATTTGCTTAAGATTTTAATATAACGCGAGCGGACGCTTGTCATTAAATTATCATACAGCAAAATCACCTTTGAAATGAAGATTTATGACGAAAAAATAGAGTTTGGCAAAATTACTAAAAAGGTTATCCAAGAATCCTGATTAGGTACTTCCGGCGAATTTATAAGAGTCGTAATAAAAAGGAAAGGTCACTGCGACCCACCAGTGACTCATTAGATGTCTGTTGAAGGTGACTTTACATGTTACATACGACTGGCAACAGCAAAAAGTTTTATCTGACGCACCGACCTGGGAAAAAAGAAAAGTTTTTAGCCAGTATCAATTTGAAAAAAGAACTTTAGTACCTTGAACTAACGTGCTTTTTTCAACTTCGTACTGTTTGTTTACAAAAAAAGGCTTGCGGCGAACTGTTATTGAAGCTGAAACTATATTTAGGCAAGTAAGTTTTTATGCAAATCGTAATAGGCAAGTTGACGGAATGCTGTTTCGATCTTGAAGATTCTGACAGAAAAATTAAAGATCAGTCAAGTATTTAAAAAAATATATCATCAGATTGAAATTTATTTGTTAGTTTTTTTTTATTCGAGATTTCCAAACCGGTAAAAATTATTTAAGTTATAAAATGCGATAGGTCATAATTATTATCACATAATTCTTACTATACTTAATTTAGTCAATAAGGAAATTCTACAGGTGGTATATATTAGTCTCAATATTATTTGGATTCGCATACCGATCGCTAATTCACTGCGCATGTCATGGAGAAATATATGAGGAGTATGGGCCCTAACACCACCGCGCTGGCCCAATGCGGGTTGGTGGGTAGAAACGGTTGCAATAGTGACAGGGACCAACGGCTTAACGACCTTCCGAAGCATCGGAGGAGTTCGAGATCACAAAGTTTTGATTACCCTTGATCAGGCCGTAGATGAGCTGACCATGGCGAAGGTAGCTTTGTTTTCGATATCGAAAGCCAAAGCACGCCACCCAGATCTTAAATCAAGCCGAAAACTCGTTAATTAAGGTCGATTTAATATTAATTAGAAATAAGATAATATTTATTTGTCTCAGGTTTCAGTTACTTAAGAATACTAGAAAATGTAAACTTTTAATGAAAATTAAAAAACTCAAAAAAGGAAATATCGTAAGAAATTAGCTTCCTTGTAAATAAGACTTTTTAACATCAAGGATTAACCAACATGCAGAAACTAAACATAGTTATATACTGTCATGTAATAAACGTTAAATTACTTAGTTAATCATAGTTCATCTTTACGTTTCATTTGATACAGATATAGTAAGAGTACAGTTAAATAGAAACAAAATAAGTTTAGCTTGAATAAATATAAAAGGATAACGAGTCTTGTCGTAAATTGTTACACAGATTAACTAGATAAATTAAAGCGATATTTATTAAACTCTTAAGTGCTTATTATTCAATAGATATTAACAATTTTTGCACTATAAGACACTATGTAATCAATCATGTGGTTGTTACATATGTTGATAATCAAAATAAAGTACTTGATTGACTCCGAATAATAATAGTACTCGAAAATAATAAAAGCTCTTAGCAAACTATGCAGCTCTCTAAAGTATCAATAATATTAAAAATGTGCAGCAAATGGTGGGTATTTTCTGAAAACTGTTTAAGTACGTTCAAAATAAGTGGATAGAATCAAGTAACTACAGAATTATCTTGAGCCAGATATATTCTGAATTCACGAGGATTTAGCTAGTCTCTGGTACTTGTTCGATAGGCCCAAGGTTGCAGTAGAAAGTAACCGAGCGAACATTCCGCCTGGGCCTTACGGGGCTTAAGCTTTCGTCCAACAAGGCTACGAGTATCTAGCCTTATCTTAGTAAATACCGGTCCTTTAATAAAGTTCGATGGAGGAAGAAATCAGTGCCATATGTAGTTTCAATGTGGAATCAAAATTTTAGGAAGTAGGAAACTTTCGCCAATGCTGGATCCTAGGATTGATGATAAATATTTTCTGGATCTGTTTAATTATACCCAGAAATCTGATTTGCGAATATTTGACATTATGATTGCTTAAATGCCAACAGGTGGGTGACTATGGGGTCTATGACGTGTGTATACAAGCGTAACTGAATATGGTACCATAACTACTGCTCTATCTAAAAGTGTGAGACATTCCGCTAAAAATAATGTAGCTTTAAAAGCTGTTGAATAGATAAACTTTAAGCAAATATTTGAGGCTGCTCTAAATAAGGGCTTTTAATCAAAATAATATTTGCCGTTAAATTAATTCGAAACTTACGAAGGAAATTACGAAAACTCTATAATATGCAGATCTTAGGAATTGTTAGTAAGAATTACAATTATCATAATTAACCCAACGCTAATATTACCTCTAATTTGATAATAACTGTTGTTATCAAATTATTGCATGCGAAACATATCTAATCAAATCTAAACACTATAGTGCCAAACGTGCAATTCATTCAATTATAGTGGCTGCACCATTTAGTAAAACAAAAAGGAGCAGAAAAACATTTTTCCCCAGGCTATGTCAGTCAAACAAGCGAGAAAACAATTGATTACGTAGTAGCAACGCCTCCCGCGCGTGCGAAACCGAAAAAACGGTCCACTCCACACCAACCGTGAAGATGTTATCGACAGAGAAAGCACCATGCAGAAAACTACGGAACAGATAGAGATGGAGCATCTATTGATGGTGAGGTGAGAGGTGATGATATTGAAGCGATCGGTGTGACAAAGACAGATGCCGGAGAGAAAGACAGGGAGGTGAGTGAAATTGCCGTGGTAACTTTCGCTGAGCTCGTTTCGGTTACGTCAGAACACTGTTCGTTGCCGTTTGCGTAATGCTGTGAAGAGATTATGGCAGTTCGTATGACGCTGTTTTGAATGATCGGTGGAAGTAATCAATTATTAAGCAATAGCTTCCGGTGATTCCAATGAAGCATCAAAATTTATAAATAGTGCCTCTACAACCTTAGTAAAGAGCACAGTTTGTAGCAATTGTATAAGTATAATTGAAATTGTGATCAGAATATAATGAATTTCAACCGTTTGGAATGGGTTCCGATTCGAAAACTGGAACGGAGAGATTGGTAGGGAAACATTGCTAAATAGGATTACACAAACACGACAATATTACGCTATGCTTATTTTCCTATTTGCTTAATCTGTTTTTGATGGTTCTTGTCGTTTTGATTTCTGATATTCTGATGTACATTTTGCTGCAATTGCATAGCACTTTCACTGTTACAATCTTTGTTATATTACACATACTAGCAACAGCTCATGTATCATTTTATGTAAGTATATAATTTCTTAGACAATTTGAACATTTATCTTTTTGTTCGCTTAATATCATCAGTGAGTACCTTCTTTGCCTAAAGAGTTTAGGTCAATCAATCATATCTACATTCCTTCGACTAATTAAAACCAGACGGGAATTATGTCCTAGTTCTTAAATGATACATTATACGCATCTCTTCTCGCTCTAATGCCGAAGTACAATACTGTACTGTCACTAGCGCGAACGCAAAAGTGTGCGTTTGCGTTTAACGTGTACGTTCACCTTTGATAGTATGAAATACTTATTTGATGTGTATTGTAAAAATGTTAAAGAACAACCTAATAATGAATGCATTACATATTGCACGTTCATTTGTTTTGCGTGATGCGTTTGTTGGTGTGTGTAGCGTTATGTTCTTGCTAGTGTGCGGATGACTGTAATGTGCGTATGTTTAGTAACACTAGGTTTGTTTGTAGTGGTGTCGCGTCTGTGTGAGTGTAGTTTGTCGTTCACAATGAAAGTACTCGACGGTTGCATGGATTTAGGTCAGAGCATCAACTTTGATTATGAAGATTACGAGCAGCGTGTGAATCATCGCACTTCATCTGGGTCCTTCTTGTTTTGGGTCGCGATTTTTGTTTGTTACAGAAATGATTGTCGTATAGAAAAGTTTTGAAAAAATTACTTTGGTTGATTATGTTATAAAGGTAATTCTTCTTTTAGCAGAAAAAAGTGTGTCCTATTTAAGCGAGTAATAAAGGGCAGTTAGAAAGTTATTAAAAATACTCAATGTGTCAAAATATTAATGAAACCAATAGGAGTCAAAACGGTGAGTTGTTTCTGGATGTGGTAGACCCACCAAAGTTTCCTGCAAAAACAAAGTACTGTATTCCATACAGTACTTCCACTTCCACGGGTACATCTGTTAAAGGTCAAACAGATAATATGCTCCATTTGACACAAAAGCTAATACCGAATCAGTTCAATACAATTCAGGGGAATTCAAAAAGCATTTTGAGAGCATTTAAAATTTATTTTTATTTAAATAAGAGCTAAATCCAAAACAATGCATTTAAAACATACCAGTGAAAGTGTTCGCGATTTACCATTACCATCATCGCTCTGTGAATATTCATAGAGTTATGTTATGTCACAGAGCGAAAGGTCAGACACTGATTAATTGATGCACGGATGATTTACTTACAAGAATCACTTTGGCATCCGATTTTGGATACCTTATGTAATAATAAGTCAGGTTTATGGAAATTTCATTCTAATTTTGTTTAATAAGATTTAAAATAGTTTCACGCAAACAAATCTATACAGATAGTGAAACTGTAAAGGTTGAATGTCCGTACATAAAAAAAAGCTTAAAATCAAGGGGATATATAAAGAGGAAAAATAGCAAAAACATTTTTTTTTATTTTGTTTCTCTGTCTATTCGTCTGTTTGTACGACCTAAGCTCCGAAATGGCTGGAACGAGTTCAATGAAATTTTTCATACCTTATATCCCTGGTCAACATCTTAGATACTTATTATTCCGGAAAATTAAAGGATTCCCGTGGATTAGTTAATTAAAACACCAGTAACCACGGACGATGTCGCAAGCAACAGATAGAAGTAAATAAATTGTGTGGTTGTGTTACGGCCCATACTCCTTATGTTTCTCCTTGTAGCAAAGCAGAGCCCAGCAGTGAGATGTCCCTATATATGTTGATGACTGTGTAAAAAATAGTCACTATTCATTCTATACAACGATAATTCTTTTTAATAAAATAACAAAGTTTACCTTTTGAATCCAATAAAAATGTACTCTCTAATATAATTCTTCTGATTTGCGCTAAAATTTATAGAATAAAAAAAACTTCTCGTCGTTCAGTGAAACATTGTCCTAGACCTCGATCCCACACTGAGTGGGTGTTCGTAAATCAGAGTCAATGTTTTTTTTACGTGGATATGTTCGAATACCATACGAGCAGGGTAGTTTTAAAGCAAGAATTTAACCAAGGTCTGATGATTCACATCGTTCTTTTGTCCAGACTAGAGGTATCAAATTAAAATATCTATTGAGACCAATAAATTCACAACAAACTAACGACTTTTACTCGAAGCAGGAATATAATACAAGGTACTATTTTTATTAGGTTAAGATTTTATGTGGAAATTAATCCAGATGCAACTCGACACTATTGTATTGCTTTAATTTCTTTCCATACTTTCTAAATACAATAAATTAAGGTGAAGCTGTTATAAATTTTCATAATCGTAGCACGGTTAGCCAAGGTATTTGTAACGTATTGCAACTACTCTTCGAGTAAATTGGTCGATGTGACACGGTAGCTAATAATCTTCTGAAGCCAACAGTTACCAAACTTCACTGGAATAAAAGAAAATTACACAGTAATGCTGGCAATATGCAATAATGAAACAAGAATTTAAAAAATAGGCCACAGAGTACTGATATCCCCTTTCACACTGGCGCAAGCGTTGCGACACGCCCGCTGCTTTCATTTCAACCAGTCGATTTTCATAACCTCACTACTTTTGACGTTGCTAGTGTTAAGCTGGTAATACACCGGCGGATTACAGGCGTGAATACGACGATTACAGGCGTTATCATTTTGCATGTTTCCATTAAAAACTTGTTTTGACTGATGATGATTTATAAGTGATGTATGAGTTCTTTACTCATGGTGAAAGACTTACACGTTGATTTTTAGACGTAATTAGAAAGTTACTATCGATTATTTATAATAATATATACTTTATAAGTAATGACATCAATCAATCAATTGAATTTTATCTATCAATCAACTATCGATATCTTTCTTGTGGTAAGTGTGGTTTCATATGTACGCTGGCTCCCAGCGCTGGCCACACGTCAAAATGTATGGAAATCTCGCCGGCGCGCGGAGCTGTTGGTTAGCGCCGGCCGCCGGCGGGGCTATGAAACGTCCCTAAGATCAAACAAACGGCTCTACCCCAGCTGATTGTAAAGTGAGAGTAATAATAGATAGAATGAGACATTCTATGCAGTCCCGCCTTGCAGCTTACACGCTGACTCTTCACGAAGCTTTTAAAGATCACAAGGTTAATCAAGGTCGAGGTTTTATTCCAATCAGAGCATTAAGCAAGAAAAATCTGTTTAAGAAAAAATTTTAAGAGTGTATTTTTAAGAAACATGCATTAAAATTATAGTCGTAGCATTTAAATTTGTGTAATAAATGTTTAATTTGTGTCAAACGTGCAAAACTGTTGTTATTTTATTTTATTTTGTTTATATTTTTATTTAATTTTTTATTTGTTTTTCTTTGGCATCCACGGAAGACCAGCGTCGCGGCTGATGCCTCGACACATGCTGAGTGGAGACCAATTTGGCATACTTAATGTAAGTTTAAAGTTTACTTTGTATTATTGTTATTTTTAATAATTGCCAAATAAACTTTTTTCTTTCTTTCTTTCTTTCTAATGGATTATTTTTTATAGTAGCCATTTCTTCTCGTGGGTGTCGTAAAAGGTGACTAATGGACTTAGAACTGCATAACATCCAATAGCTTATAGCGGCTACGGGCTCACTACCTGTGACGCTGAGTGCAGTCACTGCTTGGTGAAGCGTGGACTTTGGGAGTGGACTGCTTTTGCGGTGCTTTTGTCGAGTCTCTGACAAACCCTTAGGGGATAATATTCGTGATTATGTATGTATGTAATATAGTAGTTCTCCATAAATGTAAATATTCATATAGTCCTCAAGTAGAAAAAAAAATGTAAAATTATTATATAAAATTACGAATATAGGTTTTACGATGTAGACCAGACCTAACATTCACAGGGCTTGGTGAAACTAACGTTTGGTTAATATCCGCCGTCGTGAAATGTTCGGTGTTAGGAAAGGTTGCGCTGTGAAATATAATTTAATTACTATAGTAATTTCAACACGCTGCAGTCTACGTGCGTTACCAGCGTATTTACGTCTCACTGTCGGACGAGGCATTATCTATTATTATTAACTAATAACGACCAGGCCCGCAGCTTAACGTGCCTTCTAAAGCACGGAGTAACTCGTACAGAGTTTTGGTCTCCTGTCCAGGGACAGACCACGGCGAAAGTAGCTTTGTTTTCAATCATCTTCATACTAGGCTATGATTTTCGACCGTTCTCATCCAGCCCTCTCCAGCCAAACGACGAATATCGTCATCCCATCTGGTCGCAGGGCGTCCTACACTACGTTTACCGAGACGCCTCCACTCCAGAACTTTACGGCCCCAACGGCCGTCAGTTCTACGGCTAATATGACCAGTCCACTGCCACTTCAGTTGTTTTCAATATCGAAAGCCAATGTGTAGGAACTAATACGCTACCGAGCTCACTGCCTTCTAATATGCTTTATTTAATTTATTTATAACCAATTTAGTGCTGGAGTCGGGTCTTAATTAGTAACCTTATTTGCATTTTGTTGAAAATCCTAAATAGGTTACTTAGGATTTTATGTTTTTCTGTCTATAAATGTATTATTTTTTTGTTAAACATGCCTAAATATCACAACACGAGGCCGAGCACGATAAAGACTAAACGAAAGTGTCGTAACAGGCCCTTTATCAACTCGACCATGGGTGAGCCTTGACATATTGAACCCAAATAAATTGAGATTCATGTGAGATGAATCTATGAATTGGTATAATAAAATTCTATTACTTGATAAACATTTTAATATTATGCCTTATGTTATAACTTTTATTGAGTGTATGTTAAAAGAAATTAAAACAAATAATTAAGCTGAGAATATTTTACAATGAATTATAAAGTGTTATAGAAAAACATTTATTTATTTAGCAATAGCCGATTCGTTTCAACGGAATAAACCTAGAGATTTCCGGTTCAATTCCGCCTATTACGTAATACAGTTTTTTTATGAATCCATCCTCAGCCTATATATGTCCCACTGATGTACCTGGTGACCTTCCTCATGAAACAAACAGGAATATGGACCGAAACACCACCACGTTGGCCCAATGCCGGTCGGTAGGTTTTTTATGAATATCGCTTGCGATTCTTTCACTCTTCTTCTGAGCTTTATTTTACTCTTTTAGGAGCTCGGTGGCGTAGTGGTTATCATGATTTGGCTTTCAATCGGAAAGAAAGCTACCTTTGCCATTGCCAGGCCTAGGATGGGTGACCAAAACTTTGTGATCTCGAGCTCCACCGTGGTTCGGAACGCACGTTAAACGGTTGGCGGGACCAGCATCACTATTGCATTCCTACCCACCTAACCGCATTGGGCCAACGTAGTGGTGTTACAGCCCATACTCTTCATGTGTTTCATATCGAAGGCCTGTGCCCAGCAGTGGGACGTATATAGGCTGAGGACGAGGACTCTTTGCCCGGTACAGTACAGACATGGCCGGAGTGGCCGGTAACGGTAAAATTCCTAAAACCTCTGCCTACCCCTTCGGGGATATATAGGTCGTAATAATGTGTATGAAGAAGTATGTAAGAAAAAAATACATATCAAAATATTTAAAGTGATATCAGTAAGAGAGATATTGCAAAATTTACTAACATCCCGAACGCTCCAATTCTGAGAAATAGGATTCCAAATCCGAGACCATGACCTTTGCTATACAAAATGTCACAATCGAAGGATCAGGATGCATTATGTATTTTTTGTCCCACCTACCTGCCCTATTATGAGCGAGAGAAAGTACAAGAAAGAACTCACAAAAAATTCTGATTTCTCCCGTCTCCCTCTAAACTTTTTTCTTAGACGAACCCTCAGAAATTCCGATTTAAATCAAGCGATAGGTAGTTTTTTGTGGACACAGTTTTGTATTGAATAATGTGGGTGGATGAAAAAAAATCGCATTTTTTTTTTCGATACGCGCGTCTACTCGTATGCTTTGTACGTGTTTGTAGACGATTTCAAAAGGTCTAAAGTATTTTTTGTGTGATATATTATATAAGCGAGTATTCTACATTCACAGTGCTTGAAGAATTTGTACAATTAATATTAGTACAGTTTTTATTATTTATTCAAAACTAGCTGTTGCCCATGACTTCGTCCGCGGTTAGTAAGGTTTTTTATCTATCCCACGGGAACCTTTTATATTTCTGAAAAAAAAAGTATCTAAGTTATTGACCAGGGATATAAGGTATTACCATGCAAAATTTTATTGAAATCGGTTCAGCCATTTCGGAGATTAGCCCGTACAAATCAAATCAAATAGTTTATTAGCATACTAAGTAAACGATTGGGATTTTATAATACAGTTAAGACTTATGACTAGACTTATGAAACAGACAAATACACAGAGAAACAAAAAAATTTATTATATTTTCCCTCTTCTTACATTCCCTGACTTGGTTTCAAACCTTTTTTTCTATGTACATATGTTCGACCTCGACAGTTTAATTATATGTATAGATTAAAGTACTTACATGCCTGCATCATCGAAAGGAATGACTCAAAAGAAGTAGAATAGAGGCTTACTCGCCTCGATGTTTTAAAGAAGTGTTATCTATGTAAATTATTGCATTTTACATTTTTTTCTGAGATAATATATCTGTGTATTTAAAAAATAATATTGTATTAAATAATGATTATTTATGTGTGGTAATGTATTTAATTTGTTCTATGGTCTGGCATCGAGATGCCATTTGGTCGTCTCGATATTCTGCTGAGTGAATACCATTTTACAACTGCTTTTGTAAAAATTTTCCAATAAACAAATACTGTAATACAAATTTATGTGGTGTGAATAAATGTTTAGTATTCTATTCTACATTTAAAGTCAAGATTTTGTTTGTGTGTGTGTATGTATGTTTCTGCCTTTCAGTGTAGTGTTCAAAGAAATAGTAAGCTTAACCTCACCGATAATAATACGTCAAGTCCACGACAAAATGTACCTATAAATAAAAGCATTCACTACACTGTATCGAGCTTGCGGAAATAATAACTATGTTTTAGCGGTGGTTAGCGTCGAATTATGGATCCGCTTCTGACAGCTAGTAATTATATAACCAAAACACCGATCTTGTATCTTTCTTTCTCTTTCACTTTACATGTTTTACAATTAAAACATATAAAAGTGCACAATATGTAAAATATACACTACTGGTAAACATCACATAACCTAACAGACCAAATAAAATAATACCTTTAAGCTAGTGCTTAGGAAGTATGTAAAATGGGACACATCAGTCTCTGGTGATTGTATCACCCTTGCAAATAATAATACTGCGAATCATATTGGAACACACGGCCGTTTTCACTCGGATCAGTTGAAGCATAACAGCTTATGAGAAAAAGTGTCCATCAGTCATTGGCGTGGAAAGCTGCGCGTGCGATGGGACATCACTCTCATTCTTTCACCGATTAATTGGCGCTAGGGATGCATCTGTATCGTAAACAAAAAATATAATAATTTAACTTAATTTTCTTTCCACATTCTAGACAATGATATGGATAGTCTTAAATCATTTAAAATTTACCTTTAGGAATTGCTTCTAACTACGTAACATAACAACATATCATCACCTTTTTCCCCAAAGGGGTAGGCAGAGGTTACCACCTGCATTTCGCCAGATATCTTAAGTCCCCATGTAACAGGTGGCGAGCCTGTTGCCAATAATTATTTGTCTAACTATATCATTCCCCAATAATTATTTATCTTGTAATAATGCAAGGAATGGTAAATATTTTATTTTACATATGACAGGCAATAATAGTATGTGGCGATATGGTCGAAGGTGGAAGCGAGCTTCACCTGTATTCCTAAACAACCGAGGAATTGGCTATCTTACCTCTGATTGGCGGAGCACAACAATGTTATAAAATTGTTATTATGGGACAGATTTAGGTAAGACAGTATGTTTTCGGCTATGTTTATATTTATTTTTGCCTAAATATTTGTCTGTCTATAACTAAAATCTGCGTACACATAATAACACGTCTGTGTCCCCGAAGTAGTAAGCAGAAATCCCCATAATCACTATGTATAATAAACCGTATTTGTTGAACAACACATTTTGTTGAACTGTTTTAGTAGGTCATCGTGTGTATTTACATAACTTTTTAATGCCTGCGATGCGAAGAAAAATATAGAAAGCACGTCTGATCATTTGAAGGCATTTAGCAAGATAAAATTTAAGTGGTATTATTTAAAAAGTGATTATCTGTCAATGTTCGTAGGCTCATCGTTAAATATGTCGAAAGGAAATTGATATAAAATAACAATAAAAGGCAATAAAATACATTTTAATCGCATACGTTATCCGAACTCTTTGCTCGGTGAATAATAAATTACTGAGACCAATACACTACAATGACTGTCATATCACATTACATCGTAAGTGATTCATCTGAAATTTAATTTATTATCTCAAAAACTCAATGCCAGCCCTAATTAAAGTCAACGATTCAAGCATGCGGAGTAAAAAATGGAAGAAAGTATTATTACGATAGAATATCATTATTGGGCAGAAAAAACATAACGTCATTGTTTTCTATAGCCATCTCTTTCTTTCATGTAGAAATCGTAATGCGTCTTTCTCTGAAGAAAGTGTGCGGGCGCATCCATCTGAACGGTTTACGTCACATGTAGTATATGGAAAAATATTACATGTGACGTAACACACATTTTTCTCAATAAGTCGTGTGAGAGGAGGTACGTCCCCCTTTTGTTATACTATCTGACTAGAGAAAGTGAATTAATCTGAAAAATACCTGTACTTACGACAAACATGTGAGTAATTTGAAAATATTTAATATTTTAAGATTTTGAAAAAGATTGTGTGACGTGTTATTAAATCGATTGAGAGATTTCTTTTGTATTCCTTTGATTTCTGTTCCTATCAATTTGCTGAAACATTTTAGTAGTTCTGTTACAAAAGGCGAAAGTAATTAGAAAACATATCCAAATTGAGATCTTTTTTGTATCTTTTTTTAAGTTTATATACACTTCAATAAAATATTTCGTTCATGTTTGACAGCTAATTACATTTTGGAAAAACATTTTAATGAGCATCTGAAAACCCCACATATACTGTCTTCGATAGTGAGAGTGAAAGATGACGTCGCAGAAGATTCATTCGAGTTGGAATGAGACAAAAAAAAATATACGGATCAGAGAAGGACGGATAAACACATATGAGGCTGTGGGAATTCGAGCAGGTAAACATGCATTATGATTTTGAATCGAATGCCTATTTAAAATATCAATTTTTTTTAGGGAGTTTTAAAGAGATTTAATATTCAATACCTTCTCTCGACTATTTTGTATAAATACTTCACTCAACTAATTTTGCATCATTCAACAAAACGTACAAATAATAATTAATTATGATTATTCCAGCTTTGTGCGTATACATAGACTGTGTATTTATTACAGTAATGTTTGACATTGTTAAAAAATATAAACACATTCATTCTTATTATCTATGGCGGAGTTTGCGGTTTTTTCAAAGATTTGATAGTTACACATTTTAAAATTTAAAGTGGCTAGCATTTCCCAATTTATTATAGCTAAATCTTTCGTTTGGATGAATAGACGCAAAAAAATTATCGAGAAAAGTAAGAGCATTCTCGTGTTTGAGAATGTTTTTGTGAGATGCGGTAGAAAAAGTCCTTTGTGTAGAACACAATAGTTGGACAAAAGTTTGTGCAACACGTGTGCTGTTACAGGTCGCTACCATACTATACAGCGATAAGGACTTTCTTATTCTATCATGTGTGTTTGAATTACTGAAAAGAATAACTCAAAATAAATAGATAAAATTCGTATTTTAATTAATGTAAAAAAAAAAAAATGTATTTTTCATTTCGTTTATAAGATTTCAGATGCGCAATTTTTCCGACAGGTTCAAGGCTTTATTATTTTGTAACATCATGAAGAAATAGGAGAATAAAGTAAGTCGAGTACAACCTCAAAAATAAAAAAGTGAATGTCAAAGTTTTTCTACTAATTACGATGTACGGTCCATCCAACATTACTTTTTTGTAAAATAAGCAATTTCAAACAAAGACCTGTATTGTTGTTTGTATTTTTACGATGTAGTCACCTGTGATTTGTTGCTGTTTTTCTTTTACTTGAAAAAAAAAAGAGTATGTGACTCTATAAGTAAAATGAAAGTATTTTATCTTATTAGGATTAAAGCTAGTTTAATAAAAAAAAATTGTGCCCGTAGTGTAAGTTTTCATTGTAAAAAACTTCTTACTTTTAATTTCGTTAAGAATGTCAATTTCTAAATTTGAAATGCGCCATTATCATCACATTTCCCATAGTAATTGACATTCTGGACATTTCTTAACGCTAGTTGCGTTAAGATATGTCAAGAATGCCAAAGGGAGAAGTTATGAAAACTTACACTAGGAGTACAGAACAAAATAATAACAAACTTTCAGAATACTTTTTTGAGGATAGCTGTTGGTTATTTTTTCCGTTTATTAATAACTAAGAAGTTTTATCGAGCGTTCATCGCAGATGTAAGTTGGGCATTTTATCGATGAAATTGCATATTGCGTTCCTCACGCAAACACAGGGCCCACGATCATATTATAACATTATTTATATAGGATTCTTTTCAATCTGGCATTTACGTTTGTTATTATGCGTGATGTCCTTCTTAAATTTTGTACTTAACCATTCATAATAAACATTCAAAATTTTTTGGTGCCCGACTTAGGTAATTACGAATAAGCAACA
The DNA here is from genome assembly GCA_910589355.1 of Parapoynx stratiotata. Taxonomy (NCBI): domain Eukaryota; kingdom Metazoa; phylum Arthropoda; class Insecta; order Lepidoptera; family Crambidae; genus Parapoynx; species Parapoynx stratiotata. The sequence continues at coordinate 4,038,200 of OU342458.1, forward strand.
TTTTGATTATATGAAACATCGGCCTATTTTCATTTAGTTCTTTTTGTTTTCGATAGTTTTCGACAGTAAATGAAATTATAATTATTAATAAAAAAAATGCTTAAACAAACATCATATTGTCGCGCTTCATTCCCGAAGGGGTAGGCAGAGGTTTTATTAACACCCTCGTTTAGCCAGATTTCTTTTAATTATTATTTTAATTAGTTTTTGTACTTTTGTGAAGATATTCAGTTGGTAAATTAAACTAACGCCCTTTAAAAGATTCAGAGTGTGCTCACAAGACTACTAACGCCATCTTTTGTAAGTCGTTGGCAAGTGTAAGTGTGAAGTGACTGGCGCGCTCCATGAAACTTGTTATTTTCTTATAAAAGTTTTAAATCCACGATAGCCAATAATTAGTATTTTTTTCTAGATGACTGGACAAGTTATTCCAACTTACCCAATAAATAAGAAGTATTAATTCAAAATATAATTTTTGAAAACTATATTGTACCCTTGTAGCGGGTGTCTCAGTAAGAGTGCACTTTTTAATTTTAAAATAAACACATGTAATTTATGAGAAAGTTGTGATATTTTTATTGAATTGTAAAGAAGACATATTCCGATTAAGTATGGAACAAAATTACCGGCAAATGGCCCGCCCCCACGGCTCTGATGGCAGGCCATCTGTCTTCTTTACAATTCAATAAAACTATCACAGCGTTCTCATAAAATACGTGTTTTTATTTTAAAATGAAAAAGTGCACTCTTACTGAATTATACTGATAAAAAAATCTAAAGATAAGAAAGGATGGATGTATAATTATTGTCTCGACTGAGCTATTTAAAATTAAAGCGAGATAAATAAATATTAAAAATAAATAAAAATTAAAAGTAAACTTATGAGAAGAGTATTGTATACAAACAATTTATGTTATGATCACAATAGCTTCCTATTAGAGAGTTATGGGTGACTCATTACCTTTATCTCGGGATACCATGTTTTCACCAGATTATTAACAATGGAACATGGTGTAATACCTCCAAATTATGATAATAACACAACAATTAAGTTTCTCTTTCTGTTGTTCCAAATAAGGGCTTCATCGTGATAAAAATAAACAACGGATTCAATGTTTTATTCACGTATAATGATGGAAAGTTATCTTTATTCAAATAAGCTAAGCCGGATTTTTGTCAAACTATTTTTAATACAATGTACATTTACATATATTATTTTTGAAGTCATTTTATAATTTAAAGTTTTTTTATATATTTGGAACTTTAAAGAGACCAATTCTTTTTTAAACTATTGAAGTGAATAAGTGGAATACGATGAATATTAAAGGATATTGGAATGTATGAGATTTTCAATACTTATAAGACAAGCGTCTTATTAGAATGATTGTGAGAATTATGTAAATTTTTAATAAATATAATAAACTAAATAACTAAAGCCTTCTTAACTACAAACAAATTTTAGTACAAACTTAATAAATATTACTAGATGCCCGTGACTTCGTACGCGGTTACTGGTTTTTTAACAATCCCACGGGAACCCTTTAATTTTCCAGAATAAAAAGTATCTTAGATTGATCAGAGGTGTAAGGTATCACCATGCAAAATTTCATTGAAATCGGTCCAGCCATTTCGTAGATCAGCCCGACAGACAGAGAAACAAAAGAAATTAAAAATGTTTTTTTTTGGTATTTTCCCTCTTTTTACATTCCCCTGACTTGATTTTAAGCATTTTTTTCTATGTTCAGACATTTGACCTCTACAGTTTTATTATATGTATAGGATTAATCATTCATGTGCAAGTAGAATAAGACACTCACACATCTACACACACATCTTTATAGATTCTTGTACGAGTCCTTCGTATGCGTGTGTGTGGGAATAAGAGGGCCTTTATACCACAGGATATAGGTCAGCGTGTCTTCCCCTCAGTCGGTAAATAGAACGAATGATAGTAGTTCTGTTGTTACACTGCGTAGGTATAAAATATTGGGTCCTTACCTATGAAATTGGTGTTTTTATTCTGTCTTAGCAATTTGTCCGTAACTATTAAGTTTCAGAACATTCTTATAAAATAATTGCCTCTTCTTAAAATGGCCATATAATTGAGCTCGTATTATTTAATTTGATAATTTTTTGTACGTTTAATTGTGTTAAAATTAGACACAAACACAATTATTTGTAAATGCCTCCCGAATACATCATTTGATTTGCATTAACATAAAAACGATGAATAATTTTTATCAAGCGTGTTCACACACATATTGCTAAAGCTTGTCTAATGATACATGCCAAATATTATTATCACTGGATTTGTCGTTGTGAAGAAATCTGATAAAATGTTATTATGTAAAATGAAGACATCCCCAAAATCTCCATACAAATCACCAATTTCATAGGTAAGGACCTAATATTAGAAATGTACTTAGTCTCGCACGAGTGAGTTATGGTGATAAGCGCTTTCAATGAAGACTTTGTGACCAATCACTAAATGTTCGCATATAGGTCACTTTGCGCGTTGCAATTTAAAGCGTATATTCACCGAATAGGGCTGAAGTCCTAATTTCACTACTATCTAAAGTAAATATAAATAAATATTTTGTTAGAGCATTAATAACGTGCAAATTAAACAGCTGTGATATTTAGACAGATGGACCCGGCGAAATATAAGGGACTGTTGTATCGAATCTAAGTAATTAGTTCAACGTACACAGACTCTGAATTGTTTGTTGATTATCTAAAAGGGAAACTCGTGTATGTGACGTTATTACTAGCGTTTTATATACTTGCTTAACATACTTATATTCTGTGCTCTTCCAAAGGTTTTTTTAGTTTGATTATACACGGCGCCTCGATTGGGTGTGAAGTTATAGTACATATATTTAGACGTTTTTCCTAACATAAATTATTAATTACCTTAATAATTTCCTTATCTAATTTTGAATCTTTATAAATGCTGAGCGAAATTGCTATGTACTACCACTCGGTGAGGAGAGGAGCAGCTCGGTGGTGTAGTGGTTAGTACGCTTTGGCTTTCGATTGAAAATAAAGCTACCTTCGCCATGGTCAGGCCGTGGATGGGTGACCAAAACATTGTGATCTTGAGCGCCTCTGTGCTTCGGAAGGCACGTTCAGCCGTTGGTCCCGGTCGCTATTGTGACCATTCCTACCCACAGTACAGATAAAGTCCATACTCTTTATGTGTTTCTCCATAACGAAGGCCTGTGCCTAGTTGTGGGACGTATACTCGTATAGGCTGAGGACTACTATAAGTTCATGTCATATAGTATGAAATATACAATTTCTAATTGAACTTCTTTGTTCGACTTTGGGGTTTGACTTTTACCTATAACCATGCCCAGGTGCTGCTGGTCCAATTGTGATTCGTAATAAACAGTTTTACACTCCAATGACAAAGTACTTAGCTATGAAAATTGTTTAATAACATTTATTTATTTAATGTGCAAATAGTACTCCATTCAAAACAAAGAACGCCTAACTAGTTATGAGCTAAATTAAGAGTATATAGACATAAAAAAGGTCTATACAGTAGTCTCACAATGGTCAGAAACCAGACACAATAGTAACATGTATTGTTTGCGAATACCGGTGTTCGCGCTGACCTTCAAGGGGTTGTACTGGAAAAAGTAACTACGGACCCCGTTTCGGGGACATACAAATAAAAGCATGAACAAAACATGAACATGAAATAAAAGCATGACATAAGTATAATTTTAAAAAACCGGCCAAGAGCGTGTCGGGCCACGCTCAGTATAGGGTTCCGTAGTTTTCCATCCGTCACAATAAGTGACTCCACTGCTGCACTGGGTTGAACAAAATGGGCTATTTATTCGTTGGGAGGCTTAGTACTCATTCAGGTACACGCGGGCGCGGTGGCGGGCACGGTCACTAAATATCAATCAAATCAAATCAATCAAATAATGCCTTTGCCTTCAATTTTGGTTGCATGAACCGATTTTAATCATTCTTTTTTTATTTTAAAAACGATATGTTCTATATCATAAAATATGTAAAATGAGATAAAAAAAATGCTTGCATATATGGTTAAGTCACAAATTTAGTTCAAAATAATTTTCCTAGAAAGTACTTATAAAGTTCTACTTTTGAGATTTTTTTCAGATTTTTTGAACTTCTGGAGCGATTATTTCAGAAAATATAAATTTTATCGTAAAATAATGTTAGAAAACCCCTATTCATTTTTGAATAGCTATCCAACGATACATCACACATTAGGGTTCAGAGGAAAAATAATCAGTCCCTACATTACGTGTATAGGCACCCCCCATAATTTAATATTTTATTCCACTTTTGATTTGTGCACTTTGTCGACGTTATTTCAGCTCTCTAGTGCTAACGGTCATTGAGATTATCCGCGGACGGACAGACAGACAGACATGGCGAAACTATAAGGGTTCCTAGTTTACTGCGGAACCCCAAAAAATTTACAATCTTGTCTAAGGTATGAATTCATTCACACAAATATTCGAACTCAACCCAAAGATCAGACGTCAGCACTCAACCATCATGACGATTCTCAAACAATATAGGTAACTAGCAATTTAGATATGTCCTATATAATATTCGGCTGTAGTGTGCGGCGACCTTACTATGCCCTATCTCTAATTAACGCGGTCTTTGCCCTGACAAACATACTGACTTTCAAATGTTCGCAATGTGAAATATTTCTCAATTTACTTTTTATAACGACAAAACCTTTTCGTTTTTTGCGACCTTTTTATTTATCTTTGTATTGTTGCAGGTTTTTGTTTAATTTCATTATTATCAGCTGACATTTAGGACAGTTAGATTTATAATGTAATAAAGTGTTTAAGAGCGTATTCAGATTTCTCATTTTAAAAGGTAAGGATCAATATTTTGTTTCCCATTTTTTTTATTTCCGTTTTCACTTTTATTTTTTACAGAACTTTTGCAGGATAAGGGTTATTATATGTATTTTACAATAATGAAGCCCTACGATTGAAATTTATATACATATTAATATAGATAGATAGATAGACAGATAAATCTTTATTCACTCAAAAATTCTCCATCACACACAAAAATACAAAATAAAATAAAGAAAAACACATACTTAACAACAAGAACAAAAATTTGTATAATATAACGACTTATATGAAAGAGAGAGTATTAGATATTAAAAAATAATACAGAACAATGCTTAAAAAGGTATTACGGTCAAAACTAGTTTAAAAGTTAATTGGGTGACATACAAATGGACACTAAAACAATTATGGTTTTTCTAATTGAGAGATCATGCAGTACGATTGTTAGTAGATTTGGTACAACTATCGATGACAATGAAGTAGTAAGGGAAAACCACTTTGAATTACTTGCATACAAGCTATCTAGATACCGTATTTTTGTGAATATTTAATCCTGAATTTAAATAAATTGAATGGAGGCTTTTGCTCCAAATGTATTGCAGATATGCAATGAAATTTTTATGACTGACCTTAAAGAGTGAAACATTTTTTACTAAGGCAGCAAAAAGAATTATCCCAGAGGAGCTGAGTTTTCAGAATCATGGAATTAACTTTATGAGTTTGATAATAATTTAACGTTATGTTGTTCATTCCACCTCAATAAGAATGAACATCTTGACGTTGTCTAATTATTATCTAATAGTAGTTGTAATTCGTGATTTTTGGCATTTTCTTATATCAAAACACATGTGAAAAACTCAGCTCTCAGATATTTAATTTTACTGCCTTAATAAAAAATGTTTCACTCGTTAAGATCAGTCATATAAAGTTTACAGCATATCTGCAACATATTTTGACAAGCAACCATAGTAAACTGACATTCTTCTTTTATAGGTATGGGTATTTTGGTATGGTTACTGAATCACGTTGATACCATTGTGGTAAAGAATGTTCAAGTCCTTTGTTTAATACCTTATATTTAATACCTACCAATACCTTTGTTCCGTAAAGCATAGTTTCAGAGTTTGAAATTTGCCGGATTTACATTTTTATCTATTGAATACTAGCTTTTGCCCGCGACTTCGTCCGCGTACAATAGTTACTTTGAAACTTCCTCAATAAATAGGTTTATTAAACACTGAAAGATTTTTCAAATTGGAGCAGTAGCCTCAATTGGTGCAATTGAAAATTTACTCCTATTCTATTATTAGAAGCAAAGTTCATAGTGGCGTAAATTTGTTATTCATTTTTCTTGGAGGCGTTATTTAAATTTTTTAACATTCACCCGCATGACACCCATTCCTATGGGAATATCGGGATAAAAGATAGCCTATGTCCTTTCTCGGGCTCTAGACTATCTGTGTACCAAATGTCGGTTAAATTGGTTAGACAGACAGGCAGAGTTGCTTTCGCATTACAATACATTACTACAAAAAATGCATTATATTAATACGATAAAGATCGTAATATTTCTGTCAGTATGTTGTTGGTTCTGACGTCACTAAGCAGATGAGCGTACAAGCATTTGACCCAATTTGTGAGGCAATATGTTGAAACGCGTTAACCGCATTATCGCCTAAAGGGGCCACGTATAATCGAATCTCGAGAAAATCTTAACTATTTTAACAAATAAATTAATAAATACATCTTTTTAACGTTAACCTTGGTATATGTATACTAGTTTGAATGACAAACGAGTGCTTGTGGCTTATATTTATTAATAATATCCATAATGTCTTTGACATTTGGTTAGGTCGTAACATTTCATTCAAAATATTATATATTTTACAAAATAAATTAAAACCAGAGCAAAACAGTTACCTAAAATGGGATATTTTTAGCTTAATAATAAAATAACATCTTAAAATATTATTCTGACATAATGTTTGGTAGGTGTATATTATTATGTATATAGATATATTTTCAGGATCATTAAATAAATATTTAATATCTTCTAAGCTATGATTCTGATATAGATAAGATTAAATTACACTGAGCTTAAATTAAATTTTTTGTACAGATTATTCTCAAATGAACTTGTACTGTTTCCATTTTCCATTCATCAGCACATTGACGTCCACTCCTGGACATAGGTCTTCGCTAATGATCTCCGCCGCCGCCTGCATCCAGCGACTACCTGCAACCTTCACCAGATCGTCGGTCCACCTCGTTAAAGGCCTAAGTTGAGCCCTCAGTGGGTTTCCCAGTACGTGGTCGCCACTCGAGAACCTTTCGGCCCCAGCGACGGTCAGTTCTACGAGCAATGTGCCCTGCCCATTGCCACTGAAAGTTCACAATTCAGTGGGCTATGTTGGTGACCTTAGTTCTCCTACGGATCTCCTCATTCTTGGTTTAATGACGCAGAGAAACTCTAAGCATAACCCTCTACATTGCTCTTTTAGTGACCTTGAACTTTTTTGTCTGTTGTTTGGTGACAAAGAGCTCCACAGTGAAAATATATGGGAAATAACTCCACTGCCTTCTCCTCTGGGATTCACGTATTTGTTATATTTTTATAATATTGGGTCCTTACCTATGAAATTGGTGTTTTTTTTCTCTCTTAGTACTATGTCTGTAACTATTAAGATTCAGAGTATTCCTAAAAACTAATTACTCCGTCTAAAAATAGACTATATTTTTGAGCTCTTTTGATTTGTTTTGATAATTTGTTGTAAGTTTAATTGTGTTAAAATTGGACACGGACACAACTCTTTTTAAGTGCCTCCCGAATACATCATTTTATTTGCATTCACTTAAAAACGATAAATAATTTTTATGAAGTGTGATATTACACATATTACTAAAGCTTGTCTAAAGATAGATGCCAAATATTATTATCTTTGGATTTGTCGTTGTAAAGAACGCTGAAAAAAATTTTGTATGGAAAATGCAGAATTCCCCAAAATCTCCATACAAAACACCAATTTCATAGGTAAGGACCTAATACTTAAGTAGTATTAGTATTGAAAATCAAGTAAAGTCGTATCTATTACCTATTTGCGTTAAATTTTGGATATTTATTTTTGTGTATTTTCCGAAATTTCAAGGTAATCTGATTTCCTGCTACATTATAGACACTACTAGCTTTAGTAATGTCACTTATTTTGCATAAAGAAACCTATAGAATTCAAATTTAAAACGAACTTTACATTATTACACGATTACATTATAAATTTAAAACCTCGTTGTTTCAAATAAATTCTTATACTTGTTTTCCTTGTTTTAATCCTCTGGTTTTTATTATTGTATACGATGTTACATTTCTTTTTGTTTATTATTTTTAAATATCATTCGAACTATATCCTTGATTTGATGCGAGTCTAGAATCGGTCAAGTACATTAAACTGAATAAATAAGTCTGGAAAAAATCCTAATTAACTACGAAAAATACGCATCATTTCTACTTCGAACCTTTCTATGTTCAACTTAGTATTTTATTTCTTACCTATCAACATAAACGACAATAATAGCTATTTGATTGAACCATTCGATTAAGTTTAGTTCCTTACGATTTAAATACCTATATCGATAAACAATTACATCTTCGATTAAGCACCAACTCGTGATCAGGTGTCTAGTGTCCAGATTAATCGTAAAATATCTAATTCGTGTAAGCCTTAAACTTTGATTCGATCTGAAGTCATACGGCCACAGTATGTCGTGATTGACACTGCCCCAAAGTAGGTTTGTTTGAATATAATGGTCTGGTGACATTATAGCCAGATTTGGGTTTGTAGGGCTGCCTGTGGTTTTAGCTAAGTAATTTGTTTGTTTGAGGCAGCGATGGTGAAGTTTAGATAACACTTAACTACTATCGGTGCAAGAGGACGCCAGTTCAAATCTTGCCTAAGTTTTAATGAGACATCTTCATTATCAGCCATCGTCCTCGGAGAAGCTCGGTGGTGTAGTGGTTAGGACGCTTTGGTTTTCGATCATGAAAAAATGCCTGACCAAAACCTTCGCCATGGTCAGGCATTGGATGGGTGACCAAAACTCTGTGACCTCGAACTCCTCCGTGCTTCGGAAGGCATGTTAAGCCGATGATCTCAGTCGCTTTTGCAACCGTTTCTACCCACAAATCCAGTAGTGGTATTACAGGCCAGACTCCTCATCTATTTCCTCATAAGGAAGATCTCTGCCAAGCAGTGGGACGCTTCCATCATCCATCCATCATCCAACCTCTGTAGGCTGAGCACGGGGACGTCCACGGCTGATAATGATGAAGCCTCCCTTAAAGACTTCCACAACAATCAGTTCTACGCTGCCCACATCTAGCGGCTTCTCACGACCTTCACCAGATCATCAGTATACTTCAATGACGGGCCTACTACCGCTGCGCTTCCCTGTTCGTAGTCGTCACTTTTTTTTCCCTGTTCGTAGTCGCCACTTTTTTTCCCAGTTCGTGGTCGCCACTTTTCTGCCCCAACAGCCGTCAGATCTGCCAGCAATGTGCCCTGCCTACTGCCACTTTAGGTTCGCAATGATGAGAATGACTTCAAGTTATTAATGAGCGAGCTTATTCTGGTTATCCAGCAATTAAACGTATATTACCTGGTGACGGTGACAGGTAATTAATGTCGTATGCCTCACACTATTCCCAGAGACTGACACAGGGATTGAAATAAATCGTAGGGACTCGAACATAATATAGGTGATAACACCTTTGACTACCTCTTCTTTATAGATAAGCGTGTTTTTAATGTTTCTTATTTGTTTTCTAGTTGATTTTTAAGATCTTGTTTTCTAATCGAGATTACGAAGTCTAGCGTAAGTCATGAAGGATTTTTCTTTCATTATTGCGCAAACGATATTAATTCCGTTTTATATGCAGTATAGAGACCGAATAACCAATGCAGAAGTTTTGCAAAGAATGAAGAAATTTTGAACTTTTGAAAATAGTAAAGAAAAGAAAAATTTCATATTTTGAACACATATACCGTTACAATAAGTATCAAATATTAAGAAAAATACTAGAAGGGAAAATAGAGGGCCAAAGGAGTAGGAGCAGAAGGAAGATGGCCTGGATGGACAATATTAAAAGCTGGACAAACATTAATGACGCTGACAACCTGAGCAGGATGGCACAGGATAGGGATAAGTTCCGAGAGATGGGGTCCGATGAGGACATGGCACACAAAGAAGAAGAAGGTGCAGTATAGCGAAAATACATTATTTTAATAGCAACACTTCTATAGGTGAATAAAAGCATTGCGTTGTTCGTATTGTATTAATTTTAAATTATTGTTTATAGCTTGTTCTGAATAAATGTAATTATTACGTCAATTTAAGATAATATTACAAATTCATACTTTATGTATAGTTACGATAAGTCTATTAATAAATTATCAATTGTCAATATTTTCTTATTGGTTGAAAGAAAACTTGTTACGATAAATGTTAATAGGGCAATAAAACCTCAAAGTGCACGGATTAGATTATATAATAATTATTGTACAACATGATGTGGACTAGTAAAATAATAGTTAAAGAATATCTAATTGCAGTGGTACAGTTTTATTTCTGGGGTTAATATAAAATTGACGTTTACAGCGGTGTAAATAAGGTTTATATTTAACGACATTTAATAAGAAGAGACGGTGGTAACCTTGTACACTAGATTGGTAATAATAACATAAGCCGCACATTTGTTTACACGTACACTCATTAAAAGCTCGCAGTTTTGATCTTATCTTTAATACACTCTTCAACACAACTCGCTACCAATAACTATCCTCAATCAGTTTTAAGCTGTATGTCCTAAAAATTAAAGCTGGAAATGTATTGAAGTATTTTGACAGGTTTGCTTACTCTGTGTGTGACACAGTACCGTAAGCAGCAAAAATTGCATACAAGTAGACTTGACAACCCTAAAAATTAAAGCGATATTGCAACAGGCTTGGTCCTATTGTTCTGGGTACGCCATACAAGCAGCATATTACATTCCGATTGTCTGCACTGACATTGTTTAGAACAGATAATTAGATGTTTTGCTTGGATTATGGGACTTCTATTAACACTATATGTTCACGAAAGGTTAAGGACAAAATATACACAAATTGCTTCTTCTACACACCATATCATCACTTACACACTTTCTTATATCATTCACACAACTCTTCTCTCTTCTTGTGGCGAGGAAGAATGAATGTCTTCCTATGGTGAATTCCCATTCACTTTTTTCTCCAAAACTTACCTGATCTCATGTTCATATTCATTCATCATTATACATCCATATGATAATCATGACGGTCAATTTTGTCCGAAATGATGCATATGCAAAATATTCTTTGAGTAACAAAGTTAAAAGTACTTAGTTTTTGTCCACCGATTCCACCTTTTTTTTATCCACCAATTCGCATTGGACCAACGTGCAGCGTAGTGGTGTTAGAGCGGCTCATCATATGTTTCTGTATATTGGAAAGCTTATGAGACAATTCTATTCTAATGATGTCCATAACATGGCCTTGGCTCTACAACGCAAAATACATCCCAATAAAATATTTACGTATGATTGAGAATCTGATGTGAAGAAATTTCCAAATGCTATTATATTGTACCATTTTTTCTGACAACCAGTCACAAAAAATACATGCTAGTTTAGTTTTGCACATCAAAATTAATTTTATTCTGCGATTAATACCGATCGTGAAATACTGCATTGGCCGACTAATGTCTGTCACTATAAATTAAACCAATAAATCTATCAATCCCTTTATTAATATGTCAATTGTGAATACATTATGTTTCTTGTGGAAAAATTAAGCAAGTTTTTCTTCGCGCATTATAAATCAGGATATATGATTATGTACAATATTGTATGTGTATATAAATAGCTATTTTTATTGACGTTGAGCTCATTGTAAAAGCAGTTTTTTATCAACAATAATAAAATAATCTCGATCGTAGCTGTTTTAGTAAACGGGCGTTTTTGAAGTGGTGAGCTGACTAGTAAAAGAAGAAAATGGAAGAGTGGGAAGGTAGGACGATGACCGGAAATAAAAAATTGAGTTGGTCACGAGAGTCAAAAAATATCAATCACAAGGGTGAAGTCACGGGCAGAAGCAAATTTTAAATGTTCTTTAAAATAAGGCTAATAATTATATTTAAGAAAGAATTTAGAGCGTTTGACATAACATTTGGCCAAATCTGGATCACGCAAACTCAACAAATGTTAGTTAACTTTTGCCTTGAAAAACCCCAAATACCTACAAATTCAGAAACACGGATGCAGGAACACTATTTCTGTTCTTGTCGGTATATTATAGAATCAAGCTTCAATAGCCGCATGTATTAGATCCACAAACATTTGATGGTCACACGATCGCAGATGGGCCGGCCGTACATTAGCACTGAATCCTTATGACCAGGCTCATATTCGAGGTACGTGTGTATTTCTAGGTCATCACCCTTTCAAAGTAATCTAGCAAGTGACATTTACGATGAATTTGCATACACCAGATTGCATAGAAAATACTTTACATTATAAATGCGAAATTAAATTGAATATCGGGTAATTGGGTGAAGAAAATTTAGCTCGTTTCTCTGGATTATTCGAATATGCAGAATAGTTTGCTACGATTTCATTTTGTTGGATACTTATTTTAAGGTTAGTATCAAACATTTAAACGATTGACAGTAAATTAAAGTTGAAACTGTCAGAAATATTTAATCTTTGTTATAGTATTACTAAGTGAGCGACTGACTGCGAATGACGAGAAATCAACAGAACAGCAACTTACAAACATTGATTGATTTACATGAAATCCAAAATGAGAAGCTTCATATTGTTTGAGTGTCAACAGTGTCAACGTTACGTCCTGCATTTTTCAATATTTGGCAAATGTTTTTTTCATACTGAGCGGCATTTTGTCTTAAATGAAGTGTTGTCTACTCAATTTAGACAAAGTGGTTATTGACGCAAATATTGTTTTACAGGATCATAGAAATAGCCCTAACCCAATAACAATGAATAAACATTTCTTAGGAACTGTATACAAATTCATTGAAGTTGTATTTCTAGTCGTTCACTTAGTAATGTAGTCGCATGGACAGCATTTTAATATCTGAAATGGATTAATCACAACACACATTTTGTCAGCTTGTTCTGGATTGCATTAATTATCAGTAATCCTCGTTATTAATGGTAATTTTTCGCTTACTTTAATTAATACCGCGCAAGTTATTGATACGGTGAGCTCGGTGGCGTAGTGGTTAGTACGCTTTGGCATTCAATCGAAGACAAAGCTACCTCCGCAATAGACAGGCCGTGGATGGGTGACCAAAACATTGTGATCTCGAGCTCCTCCGTACTTCGGAAGGCACGTTAAGCCGTTGGTCCCGGTCACAATAGCGACTACTACCCATCAACCCGCATTGGGCCAGCCATACTCCTCATGTGTTTCTCCATGAGAAAGGCCTGTGCCCAACAATGGGACGAACGTAGGCTGAGGATGGAGGAAGTTATTAATACAGTATGTCGTCAGTCGCAAAGTTTTTTTTTTTTTTCGCTCATTTTATTGTTCCTCTTATTTTAAATGGTCGAGTATGATGATGATAACCTACACATGTTGCAATGTAGGCAATGAGCATATGCAAAGTTTGGGGTCATAAAAAAATTCTCATGACAGAAAATTGGAACATATGTTGTGGATGTATCTATAAAGATAAAACAAAATGTTTGAAACTGAACAGCATGGTCTAGTTTCAGAGTTATCATTACTTGCTTATACACGAGTATATTACATCGCACTGCGGGGCGAAGCTCTTCACGGATTTCTTTTTCATAAATAAACCCCACTCCATATCAGAAAACATTTGTGAAGAACAAAACCTTTGTGTATCACATAGAGCAAAGAAAACTTTTCGGCTTGCATATACGAATTATTTACCCTTTAACAGCAAAATTAGGTAAATTATTGTTTTTTCCTATTGTATTGTCTGCTCGCTTCTTGAATAAATCTGTAACAAAAAGCTCAATCTCTATATTTTTTTATCACAGTCCTTTAATTTATCTAATTCATATCAAATTATCTAGTACTTCGTTGTAACAAAGAGACAACTTCAAATGTATTCTAACCTTCAAAGGCAATAATGATTTATAAATAATACATATCATTATTCCATTTATAAGTTACCTTTTACGGTCATTATTTAAAAGCCCGGTAAACAAATGAAACTTCACACCGTCTCTAATAAGCTTCTCTAATAGGCTTATTTAACTTTCGACCATCTGTTTCTTTAGATATTTAATTTTCGTAATTAAGTAAGTCGGCTTTATGGTAATGCGTATGCGCAGTGACCTTTACAATAAGTTAGGTGCATCTGCCAATTTATTTTTAGTTCTAACTTGCGTTAGAAACACGCGCGGTTACGTGCTCACCTGTGTTTGAGGCGTAGGGTTGTCAATTACCTCATACGTTTTCAATCATTGAGTAATCTACATTATCTTCAGACGACTACGGGAGCTTTTTGACTAAAGATGGAACCGCATTGCTATAACACACTGCTGGGCACAGGCCTTCCTCACGAAGAAACAGAAACACACGAAAAAGCAGTGTGGTGGTATTACGCCCCATACTTCTCATGACGAGAAGTAAGGGTAATACCACCACACTGCTGGCCCAATGCGGGGTGGTGGGCATTGGTAACTTAATTTTAAGGAAAAAGAAACAGTCGTGCTTGCCTTCGTTGACATTTTTTGAGTGTGACTATTTTCAACTCTCGCTAAAAAGACACTCTTTCTTGTCACACCATCTTGAAGTCACTATTGCTACCAGTATGTATGGTACCCGATTATCTGGCGTCGATTAATGAAGGCAAAGCAGAATCGTTGTGGAGTTCCTTGGGGATTCGATTTGATTTATACATACTGCCAAAGTGAGAGTGACTGATGTTGTTTTCTAATGCATCATCTTGCATTTGGTTTCTGTCTTCCTGTTTTGACGCGTAAATTTTTCGGTCCGGTCATTCAATTAATTGCTCCTAGAACTGACGGCCGTTGGGGTGGAAAGGTTCTCGAGTGATGATTACATTCTGGGAGGCGCAACGAAGGAAGGCAACCGACAAGGTGGACGAAAGTATATGGATGCTGGCGGCGCAGGATCGGTCGTTGTGGAGGTCGTTGGGGAGGCCTATGTCCACCAAGTATCACAGGCTGATCAATAGATGGTCATTAAATATTTAATCCCTATCGAATTTTGGCAGGTATTACTCTCTTTATGAATTTTTATATTTTATTATGTTTGACTTTCAACCTATCTAAGATCTTAATCTTTATATCTCATGTCGAGTGGTAGCCCTAAGAGGCCACAAATACCTAGTGTTGACGCTTAAATTGTTTTCTTTGTTATTTAACTTATTTTTTTTTATATTTTTTACTTTAATTCCATATCAAGTAACACCATACTATTTCTACATACATACATAAGTCACGCCTTTTTCCCACAGGGGTAGGCAGAGATTACATCCTTCCACCTCCTTGCATATTTCTTTCGCTTCATCAACTCTCATTACAGTCCTCATACATGCTCGGCGATTTCGAGTACTTTTGACCTGGCTCTTCTCTACTTACTATTTTTAACGGAGAAATAATCTATTTGTTCGTGTTATTGCCAATAATTATTTTGTCCAACTGTTTGGTACAATTATATCTACTTAATAAGGTATGTTTCTAGGTACATATATAAATAAAATTAAACAGCTTTGTAGGTATTTAATAAAAATATTGAATAAAATTTTAGGCTGGAGTTATATTTTAAAGAAATACAGAAATTACAATTACAATAAATAAGAGCAGGACCAAATAAAAATGTAAATATTGCACTGTTGAAAATGATTTCAGAATTACGAAATCATAAAATCTTAAGTCGCAGTTAGGCACAATATTTTGTAACTTAAATATACTTATAAGTTTTTTTATTCTTATTATCATAATGTAAATTTAAAACAAAATTCATTATTACGAAGCCGAGTATTCGATGTCAGGGACCGTCAGTTACCTTAATTTGTGTAATGTGAATGTAAATTAAATAAAATACTCAAAACCTACAATTTTATAGTTATTGCCACACATTAAAATGACCACAGAAAGTGTTAAACACAAGCGTTTTTGGCTTGTAAAACTCGACTTTAATGAAAATTGCTACCACTGAGACGAGTTGATTGGCCCAAGTTTTCACTTTCACTTTTACAGTAATTTTAAAATAAATTACGAAACTTTTAATTGGATTTATAATTTCTGGTTAGACATGTTACCTTTTTACAACCTGGAAAATTACCTTGCGCATAGTTATTATTAGCCATATAAAAATTTGAAATATTTATACTACATTCGCTGCGTATAGTTTCAGGCCACTCAAAAAAATCGCTTACCCTTTGGCATTTCTTGTACAAATATTATCATTAATTATCCGTCTTAATTTGGGTAGTTCTTATTCGTCGTTATGACTACGCACTAAAAATATTTTAATCAAATTATCTGATATCACAATCCAACGAAACTTCAATGCAATTAAAACAATTAACTTTAACTAATGAAAGGCAAATGCCCCATTATAATGCAACTGATAAAAGAAGCGACAATCACGTACAAATACACTAAGCCCAAAATTGAACAAATTACAATTACGATCAAACAAACCAAAACATTCGATTAGCATTCATTTGTTTCATTATCCTTGAAATGACAACGATTAAGGGACCGTATTTAGTGGAGTGCTAATGTTTTCACCGGCGAAAGAACTAAGTTCAGATTTTACGTGCGCGCATTTTAATTGAGCATTCTGTTCCTTACTGAGACGATTCTGCTTTTATTTTGAACAGAAAAAGTAAACCCGCGTGGCATTGAGTGGGGGTTCGACGTCCCGCCAAGGCCGCATTTCTCGGGTCCGAAAGGAATAGCCGAGATCATTTCTCCAGCCAGTAAAAAAAGTTTGTTAAATGTCAAACTATAATTGTATGAGCTTGGGAGGGTTTATTTTTGACAGCAGAGAAGGTATTTAAGATAAATAAAAAAGGAACGGAATTATACGATTATACGAGGAATTCGAGATTATGTTTCTTGTAGGGAATTTCTGAACGTAACCGTTTTGGTTGTTTGCGGTGAAATGAGCTAAGTGAAATTACTCTAGGGATATGAGCGACTGTTCAAACAGCTGTTTTTTTGAACTAACAAAGTTCTGGGACGCTTACTATAAGGCTGATGAACCAATACCTTATTACTTTAGCGATATTATGATATTCCTAAGAATCCATACCAATATTATAAATGCAAAAGAAACTCTGTTTGTCTCTCTGTCGGCCTCGCTTTAACGTCAAAACTACTGAACCGATTTTATCGATTTTTGTTACACACATAGTATACAGATGCTTTTTATCCCGATATTCTCTGGGAGACGGGAAGAGTGCGGGTGAAACGGGAAGTTACTAGTTCATAATGATCACTGTTAAGTCCCAAATTTAAAGCAACAACTTTTACAATATTTACAACAGCAACATATCATCACGCCTCTTTCCCCGAAGGAGTAGGCTGAGGTGTTAATTTTTTTGCCAAATAGGTGTTAGGTTCCCATGTAATAAAACATGGTAAAATTGCATTACGTATTTAAGGATAATGTAAGTGCCCTTTTAGGATCTTTTACACTTCTGCTAACCACTTCGAGAATATACTGTTCATGAAAATGATATTGGGTCCTTACCTATGAAATTGGTGTTCCTTTTCTCTCTTAGTATTTTGTCTGTAACTATTGAGATTCAGAGTATTCGATAAATAATTTTTATGAAGTGTGATATTAGTAATATGTACTTAAGCTTGTCTAATGATAGATGCCAAATATTAAAATCTTTGGATTTGTCGTTGTAAAGAAAAAAATTTAGTATGGAAAATGCAGAATTCCCCAAAATCTCCATACAAAACACCAATTTCATAGGTAAGGACCTCATATAAGGCACAGACCGACTATTTATTATTCAGATAAAGTTTCTTAGATATTCATATTATAGTTATGTGCCAGCGAGCTTTTATAGTGATATCAAATAAAGGACGCGTGACAGGTGTAAACTGAGCCTTATTCGTATGCGGCCGGACACCTATGTGTAATTAGGTTCTTTTTTTTAAGCTTATTTGAGCTTGACTATGTCTAGTTAAGCGAGATACTATAAGCTAGTGGCTGGGCAGTGAGCGACAGCGATTATTTACGACTATTTTCAAAAATACTAATTTTCAAGGACTTTCTAATGCTCCAATTTATATTAAAAGCTATTTGGACTACACGCCAGTCCACTGTTTGACATAACATAACGTAACATTCATCACGCCTCTATCCCTGAAGATTTTATTGATTTTATTTTGAAAAAATTAAACATTACACACAAAAAAATAATAGGTATGAAATTGCCCTTTTTTCTCTCTTTTTATTTTGTCGGTAACTATTAAGTTAAAGAGTATACTTAAAAAATAATTACCTCCTCTTAAAATAGACAATAGAATAGACCATAAGTTAAATTGTGTTAAAATTAAACACGCAGACAACTCATTTTAAGTGCCACACGAATACATCATTAGATTTGCATTCACTTTAAAACGATAAATAATTATTATGAAGTGTGATATCACAGATATTGCTAAAACTTGTCTAATGATACATGCAAAAATTATTATCTTTGGATTTGTCGTTGTGAAGAAAACTGAAAAAATTTTAGTATGGAGAATGCAGAGTTCCCCAAAATCTCCATACAAAACGGCAATTTCATGGGTAAAGACCTATTACTAAATAATAACCCCTCCTCTGTTGATTGAACTCCCAGGAGTTCGAGGAGTTTGGGGATGCTAGTTCCCCAAAATCTCCATACAAAACGGCAATTTCATAGGTACAGACCTATTATTAAATAATAACCCCTCCTCTGTTGATTGAACTCCCAGGAGTTCGATCAACAGAAGAGGAATACTCGGCAATTGATATCGACCGCAACAACCTTGTCAACTAATGAAATGCACTCTTAAACGCTTCCCGCTCCGCTCATAACCTAAGCCCCACCTAAATCATCAATGAAGGCTGTCAATCGTGCCTTCGATGACACCGGATGTGATGCGGCCATCTGCGGTTCCGGTCAGACAAGAGGAAAAAAGTTTTCTTACATGAGTAATGAAGCAAGTACGTGATCTTGCACACCTTGTCTGAGTTATGATAACCACCTTTTGAGTTACTTAGTTTCGAATACTATTGGTATCTCATGGTTTTTACAATGTCGATATGCGAAGGTGTTTTAAGAGGAAACACACTGTTGCGAATCCAACCTCTTTTTAGGTTTATCATATTTTTATATTCTTTTTAGTTTTTGATTGATGTTTTGATATGACGTTGTCTCTTTTTTTCATTATTGCCGAATACATCTTTTGTGCAAAAATCAGTTTATTTTAATTTTAGCAATACAGTCCACTATTTTCCTACACACACTCTTTGTTTTGCTGCATTTAATACGAAGCAAACCTCTTTAAAAAAAACTGTGTAAGAAATGTATAATTTTATTTTTACCAGCTATGCCCGCGACGACGTTCGCGTGGCTATCGAATTAGCGCCGGAAAAAAGTCGACAAAAAGTTTTTTTTTTGGTATAATTAACATAGCATTTTTTCTTACAAACTGCCTAACATTCTTAATACTCGGTCGAGCAGATATTGATAAACTCGGTTTTACCCACGCAGTACTCGTTCCCATTGGAATATCGGGATAAAAGGTAGCAAATGTCCTTTCTCAGATCCTGGTCAATCTGTGTACCCAAATTTCGATTAAATTGGTTTAGTAGTTTGACGTGAATGCAAGACAGACAGACAGAGTTACTTTCGCATTTATAATATTAGAATAGATTTCTAAAAAGTATTAGTCTAAAAATTGTCTCATAACTTTATGGGCTTTATGGGCCTTTAGTGCACTATTTTTTACAAGTTACTTGTATTTTATTGGTTTTTTTTTTCAAAATACTATGTTCATAAGCTTAACAATACAATTTTTTGATAAGAACTTCATTCTTACTTATTAAGCTTAACAAGGAAAGAAAGACATTTTTTATTTTATTATTAAACATAATATATTCATGAATTAAATTGCTTCCATTAAAATGTTTTTACAATTAATTCTATAGAAAGGCAATAATATTAAAAATATGTAAAAAAAATGCAAATGCACTGTAAATTGTGTTTATTTTTTTAAAAGTATGTATTTCTCCTAGTTTGTTTTAAGGTACGATTTTTTTAGGATCTACAGCAGAGGTATTATGCTCCCTTCGCTGACAAAAAAATTTATAAATTTGAAAAAAATATACAATGAAAACTTAAAAAAAATATTTAAAAAGAAGTGATAAAGAATCGAATCGCAAATAAAAATCAAATATCCACTAAACTGAAATATTACGTCTCTTTCAAGTAAAGATTTTAATTAACGAACTAATTGAAGTAGTAACCTGAAAGAGTACCTACACACTGCCATTGTACTGTCGTGCATAATAATAAACAGACAAATATTTCAGTTTGATAAGTTATCTGATTTTATAACCACTAGTGTGATTACATTTTTAATCACTGAAATATTTTAAGTTTCCATTAAAAATTGTACTTAAATAGGCTGCGTCGTTGTAGGGTGTAAATAGTGATACTCTAATATTGGACCTTTAAATAATTAGTACCCTAATCGTATTGCTTGTAAGTACCAATTCCTTCGCCTGCAGCGTTTGATAAAAATGTTTATTATTATCTTACTAATAAGTTTCATTTGCAACATCCTAAACGGTAGTAAGTACATACACGAACATAAATATGAGACTGACAATTTTGGTATTTAGTCATTTTAACATCACTTTGGTCTAGTGCCATAACAGCATAAATTTTACCAAAACCTTAGAACGACAAGGTGCTAAAATGTGTACATTATAATATGCTGTTGAGAGTACTGGCCAGATGGTGAATAAGTTTCTCACGAGGAGTTTAATGAGAGGAGCCCAGGTGGACCTTAGTAATTAAGGGATAGAAAAGATCTTGGTAATCTGGTTTGTGCGGCTGATAAGGGACGGCAGCCAAATGAATAGTTAATTGGATGCGGCATCTTGAAAAATGGAACTACAGATTTGAGAATAATATTGGAATTTTAGGTCGGTTGTAGGACAGATATTTTTTATTATAAAAATAGAAATATTCCTAAATATTTTTGTAGCTTCTTATTTTATACATGGAAAACTGAATTATTTCTCAGCGGGGCCTGCATGTGTGACTTATATCACAGACTGGCAACAATTCACTGGTTTCATTTACATACAATTCACACTCCAAGCAACGTTATCATCCCCGAAAGGGTGACTGACACCAAAATTTCGCCAAATGGAGAAGTCCCTATGAGACTTGGGGTGTTATTGTTGCCCAACACCGAACACCGTGTTGGGCAACAAGCCCAACACCGAACGTAGTGTTATTCACAAGAAACTGTACATCAATTCTATTCGTTTTCCCATTTCAATTGGTTATTTGATAAATAATTGATTATTAAATAAATTTAAAAAAATGCATATGAGTTTTGTCAGAATTTGACTATGGCGATCGTGGTTATTATTTCAATGATTGTTATATTGTTCCGGAGTGGATATTGTTACGTAAAATCTGTGTAGTTTTGTGGAACAAGTGTCTATAATAATGTGTAATGTGGAGGATCATTGAAATAAGCGTCAAGTGATGTGAAAAGTGATGACTTTTTTATCCTGGCAATTAATCCACCTCATCGAAGTAGCACTACAGTGTCTTCCATCTATCATTTGGCACCAAATTCTCAAGATGAATTGAAATGCACTTGAATTTCTATGCAAATACTCAAAACATAATATTTACTGCAGACTAGGATGTATGGGCTTAGTAGTAGCTTATAATTTTGCATATTTTTTATGCACATTCAACTGCGTATGCGTTTTATACAATCAGCACATTTTTTTTCTCCGATAAAGAAAAAAGACATCCATTTTGATTCGTACATCCTGAAAAGTAACGGTCCGACCGGATGTGGCCAGCGAAGTACTATTTAAAAATACTGATAAATACGCATATTGGATGCGTATTAGCTGCGCCGGCGCAGACTCGTTTGTCAGCGGGATTAATGAAAGGCGCTAAGTGGTAAAAAACGCTGAAGGAAATTGCTCATTAATTTCCCTTAGTAATACAGTGAAGAATTTTAATCAATTGTCAATGCTTATACGGTTATTTTAAGACGAAATGGTTTTTATCACAGCATCTTTAGCAGAATGGTAATTAATATGTTTTATAGGGTTGGTTTTTTTTATATAAAGCTCAGCAAATGACTTTACACTGCCAGAAGATAAGCAGTAGAGGAGTGAAGAAGAAGATAGCTAGAAGAAGAAGATATGTGAAGATAGCTAGTGCAGCATGCTGACATACTTGCCTAGCCACCCTCACCTTGCCGGCCCAAAAAATGCCTTTCCACGACTCTTTTGAAGGACCCATATTGTAAGAAGGAGGGAAGGGGGGAGCTTGGTGGCAGTGTTTCGTAGGCTAAGATATAATTTTTAAAAACAAAAGTACGATATTGGCAAGTAACCAAAACATTGTGATCTTCAATTCCTCCATGATGTGGATGATACTATATGCCGTTGATTTTTTGTGACCATTCTTACTCACCATTTTGCTAGCGTGCAGCGTGGTGGGTGTTGTTACTTCACATGTGTTTCTACCTGCAGGAAAGCCAGTGTGCAGCAGTGTGGCATATAGTTTGGACGATAGATTAACATATACCGATAGGTTTGTTCATTTTGTTTGATTATTAACCAGAAAACATATAAAAAACGTTTGCCTGTTTTCAATTCAAGGCTGAAAATATAAGATAGAAGGAGATATACATACATATATACAATCACGCCTGTAATCCCCGAAGAATCCAATGAGCACTGTGTTCCTTAAGACCACATTTAGCCATACAAAAATAGGGTTGGTCAGATGAAAAAATCTTGAAAAAGTAGTAACAAGTGGCTAGCTCATCGCCTACACAATCCAAGTACTCAATACGCCCTTAGTCGGCTTCTACAACATGCTAGGCAAGAATAGCAGTTGGTACATTCTTTTTGAAGGAAATATGCCTTATTGAAAACTATTAACAAGTTATTATTTTGAATATTTTTGAATCTAACATTGTTTCTTGTTGGCTTATGGCTGTAAGAAGAAAATACCTCGGTATTTTCTATCCAATTCTTAATTCGATCACATACTATAATCGGTTTTTATTCTACACAACCAATATATTATCAACTTTTAAACCTGTAATATGCAGTTTCATTGTCTGCTTCATAAATAACGAGCGAATACCCAACATTGTCTTTAAGATGAAAGTGTGCACAGTGAATCTGCATTTTCTAGTATTTTGAATTTTATATAGTGGAGATAGAGTTTAAATTTGAGTGAAATGTTGTATAATAAAAAGAATCGTAGTTCAAGATCAAGGCATCCTTCCCACGGTTGGACACACCTGTGTCCTGCGACGAAAGGAACGGCCGTGAGTGTAGAGTGTACCTACGACATACGTATGTGCGATATTTGTTTAAAATGTTCAATGAAATTTAGTTGTTCTACAACATGTCTTCTGAAGTTTTTTTTTATTATCTGGTATAAATTTAGAGACTTTGGCATTAGTGACATCTCAGCCCCATCGATCCTACCTAATATAAATACATACACAAACATACATAATGTAATGAGAGAAGGGTCACTGACGCGAAATCATATCCACCAGAAGTTTAGCAGCTTCACTTGTTGGTTCTGCTAAGATGCTTAAAAAGATCCTGTATCGTATCTGTTCATGTTGAACTTACGTAAGATAAACTCTCTTTCATGTCTAATTTTTATACATTCTACAAGAACGTCGTCAACCTTATCACAGAGATTGCAGCAGTGCAGATCCAACTTTATTCATCAGTAACCAAACTTATTTCCAGGGTAATGTCCAGACCGCAATCTATGAAGAACAACAATATAACGCCTACTCAACTTTATGTTATAGAACCAAGGTTTTCGAGAGGTATTCTGAAGTTAAAAGTTCCTTACTTCTTTTTCTAGTTTCACCATAACCAGCCAGGACAGATGTTACATACTAATTAATAGAATCTCAGCAACCCGAGCAAGACAATAAAGAGCGGAATAGAAATAACATTCGTATTATTATTGAACGCTTTGTGGACAATTGAAGATCAATCCTTGCCTCCTTTCCGCCGTCTCTTGAAGAATAGTAAGAAGTGGGTATGAAGTTCGGCGAATACTTGGTACAGGATATTTTAATTAAAGTTAATGACTGAATTTGAATTAGTCTTTTTAGTCAGCCATTGACTATTAGATATGACAATTACCTAAGAACAAAATCTCAAGAATTCATTTAAAAAATATATTTAAAACACGCACCATATTTTAGCGCTTGCTTAAAAATGGCGAGTGGTCGCCGTCCGATAGTGCATTTACTGCAATTATAAGAACAGTACGCACTAAGCCCGCCGCGTAACGGTACCTCTCAGGGACGAGCAGCGGAAACTATCCTGACGTGTGATTCAAGTCACAGGATGTAGCGAGCTTCGAAATTCCCCCTTTTCTACCACTGTTCTCTTAACTTTGTAAGTATGTGATCAAATGATTAAGATGCTCCGTAAAAAATTAATGCATTCCATGTTAAAGACCCTTCACTATTAACAGTCAATTTGTGTTTATTCTCATAAATATATTTAGATTGCCACTTGAACATAATATAAGAAGCTATGTGTGACTTATGATCGCTAAAAAAGCTATGTATTTGAAGAGCATGTTAGATATATAGTTTTTATCAGACCTTTAATTCTTTATTAGATTTTGTGCTAAATAATTATCGGGACAGAATTATAGGTGATGTTGTGACGGTCAAGTAATAACTATAATGTAGCGTTAGTGTAAAACTCTACATTTTACAACATTACTATGCAAAACGGGGTTAGTTACATATTTACATTACATGTTAAATCGGATAGATGATCATATAAAAATTAATGGCCATTTTTTTACTTAACGCGTAATCTCTTGACTTGCACCACGCAAAGAGGCTGGGATAAAAACTAGATTTTGTCACGCAAGCAATCATTAAAGCCTTTTGAGCGGATGTGATCAGCTACTTGGTTTTAATTGGGTTCCTTATATTTCTCCTTTTGCTTTTCTGTAGTTAATTTTTGCAATAATCCTATTTGGTCGTTTTGTCGAGTGTAGGTTGTAATAAAATTGAGCCTTCATTCATATACACTTTACATTTTATACGCACCTATTTGAAAATAAAAAGATGAGTTTATTATCAACCTACATTGATTATGTTATGTTTTTTATTGTTACAGAAATTGACATGTTAAGCGTTGAGTGCGTTTTTGTATATCAGTTCAACTGTAGATTTCGCTTTCCTACACACTTCAACGATATTTTTTGGTAGACTATTAGGACTCTTACCATCGTGGGGGCTAGAAAAAGCTTAAGAAACATTTGAAAGTATGCCTAAATAGTATACACTCAATTTATTTTTAGGAAACATGTACATGTACTACCTAAGATAAGGTTTCCTTAAGAAAAAGTTTGCCTCGTATTGTTACGAAAATGTAAGTGCCTATTTTTTATATTTTATAGGAATGCCTTTGAGCATAATCTGAGTTGAATTGAGCGATAATGAGCTAAGCGAAATTGGCAACATCATAGGTCGAGTCTTTTCTATTACCAATTTATCGTATAAAAGATAAAGAACTCTCTCATCCATAATAATTCATAGCCCAAATTAAAAATTAATTTTTGATCTGAAAATTCGCACATAAGTGCGAGCCGCGAGCAAAGACCAACATGTTCACACTTCTATGCGAAACAAAAACTTCTTTACTTTTCGAATAGATGGAATGAAAAAAACAATTCTTCATGGACAGCGACAGAAAGAAACATTATTTTCAACCACTCCATATCAAAAGGTCGTATATGTTTGTAGTCATCGGAACTTTTTAAACTATCGACTCCTTTATACTTACTTCATTGAAGTTTTCTCTAGATATGATAAATGCCTTTATGTACGGTGCAGAAAGGGTGCAGCATTCATCAGCTGTTTCAATACTTAGTGTCATTGACCACATCTGGTCGTCCAAATATGACGAATAAAAATATTCACTTCACTTTATAATAAATATATATAAAATATTTATGAGTGACGTCAATTTGCCACTCCTTTCGCTCTTACGTCGCATCATTCATATTGATTACATCTTATGCTTAGACATTGACCTTTAATTCCAAGGATATTTCTGTATTAGAAATACCTACATTTTTGTTTGTTTATCTAATTTGGAATGCAAAGCGAACGTCAAATTTTTGTTAGAGGTTTTTTTATGATATTACTTTTATTTCCTTGTGTATTGGGGTATTCCGTAACAGCGTAGTATATTCATTGTATTTAATTTTGAATAATTTTGGTGCTATAAAGGTCCCATAAAGACAATGTCAGTCATTTCACATTTCATCAATTTGGTACTAAAAAAAGGTATGTTTAACTGATACTGTCATTAATTTTTACAGAGTCCTTAAAAGAGAATATCTCTCCTGATGTTAATTAAGATGGCGCTGCTAAAAATAAGCATCAGTGATGCGATGGGTCTGCAGTGTCTTAACGCCTCTTAATGATTTAGTAATAAAGGTAAAATAATTATAACAAAAATGAATTTTACCTTCAACGGAAAATTAAAAAGTCTTCAATTATTATTAATCTTGAGAGATTAACTAAATAATAAGTAAGACGTTCCTAAATGTCGAGTTTAATAGAATCATTTTAGGAATCGACCACCTTAACTTGACATCCGTTTTTACCACTGTCCAGTAATAAATTTACTCACGTAGTGATCTTGTAAAAATGGTTTGTTCTTTTTAAGTAATGAACGGCTATAACCTTATAACTCTAAATCAATTTGTTGGAACAGTAATAATATTTTCAATGTGAGTTTTTTAACCGCATTGTATGATTAAGTGAAGGTAACTTATGCTGCGATCTATCCATCCATCATTCCATTCAATGTAATTACAATAATATTGTTGTTATAAATTTGAAAGTATTCATATTAATTTATTAATGCATATGTGGAATGTTTTTTATTTCGGTGTTGCTTATTAAAATTTAATTTGGATGAAATACCTGTCTCTTTTGTGATAGTCTTTTTAATTTGAGATCTATCTAACATTGAACTTTGATTACAAATAACAACGTATTGACTATTATGTTGTTTTAAAGAAGGAAAATAAATTAAGGCGATTAATAATGAAATGTATAGGTAAACTGAAGGACAATTATAAAGTAAGTAATAAAGGAAGAGGAATCGAAATATATTTTTATTATTCAACTAAACTGATGCCTCTGACGGCTCAGCTACAACTATATTAAAGAAGGCGAGAATTTAGGTGGGTGCACAACACTCGCCTTCTTTAGTCGCCAGTAGTGGCGAACCACCACTGGAGGGTTTCTCTTATCTTCCAGGAATAGTCTCCAGTGCACTCAAGCCGGATTCGAGGAGGAATCGATATATGTGAGTCAGGATAGCAAGTGGAGATCCGTAATTTTTGCCTACCCAATCGGGAAAAAGGCCTGACGGTATTTATGTAAAGGTAGCTGCAATCCCTGAGTTTGAATAAAACTTTGGCACAGTTTATCGCTTTAACGTTATGCATATATACCAAACTGAGTTCACACGAATCCCTGAGTTTGATTCAATCTGCCCTAAGGGCGGAGCCGATTAGCTATCCTAGTTTTTTCATGTTTGGCTACACGCGAGTAATATTATTTTAACGGATTACGCAGTTTTTCGCGCACGAATGTGTCAATGTCTCGTTTGACACAGGGCAGATTCGACCAATCGCTTTAGCTCAGTTTGGTATTATTAATCCCGTGTTACTAATCTCAATTTGGTCGAATTCGCCCTTAATCATATGAAAAAAATGTTACTTCTGAATATCCCTTCGGGGATATAGATATGATGGTTGACTGGTTCCATGTTATATGTATGGTGATCAAAAAGTATACCAACAGCGCATCAAATAATTCATGACAAAAACAAGCTTCTAATGACTGAATTCGAGATATACCTTTAATTACCACACGGATTAAAGCTGCAATTTAAAATCGTAATTAATTACAATTATAATTTAAAATACATAAAGCCACCGATTCAAGATAATGTTAATGTAATAGGTAATTTTATAATCCATAATCTCATCTATTCTATATCTTATCTATATCTATACAAATAATAAAACTGTAGAGGTCAAATGTCTGTACATAGAAAAAAACATGCTTAAAATCAAGTCAGCGGATGTTAAAAGATTGAAAATTCCAAAAAACATTTTTTTTTAAATTTTTTGTTTCTCTGTCTGTACGTCTGTTTATCTGTTTGTACAGGCTAATCTTCGAAATGACTGGACCGATTTTAATGAAATTTTGCAGGGTGATACCTTATATCCCGGGTCAACATCTTACATACTTTTATTCCGGAAAATTAAAGAGTTCCCGTGGGTTAGTTAAACCGCGGTCGAAGTCGCGGGCAACAGCTAGTACGAGTATGGTATGCCTACGAATTATTTATTTACTTTGAAGTAGGTAAACATACAAACACACTGCGATCAGCGCACGGAACCTTGATTTGTGAAAGGATAGCTAGCTTCAATATTTTTACTAAAATAATCAAGAGAACATTATCATTGGCACATTTAAGCGGGCTAGTTGTGGATAAAATTATTTTATAAAATTTTCAATAAGGATTACGGCGTTTTACATTATTTCAGTTTATTCTACATATGCTTTAAGTTTTTAAGAAAGAATAGCACAGCAAAAAGATTCGGAAATAATACCTACCAAGTTATTTTATACACTGCAAAAAAAAGTTCCTCGTCGCTAAGAATACTTTCGATTACTCGTAAATAAGTGCAAGGATTTTAAATTGGGAATTCAAAGTATAAGAATAAGTGTAAGAATAATACTAATTAACTTCAACAACTGTTCTTTTCCGCATAAAATTTTCTTCAAAACAACCTTTACCCCTTTACCTTTACAACCTTTGAGATTTTCGAGACATATAAGCACCACTTTTTTTTTCTCAAATTTATTTTTTAATTTTTTCTCAAAAGGTTAAGTAGAACTAAAGATTTAGTACATACCAATAAGTTTTGTTTTATTTTTATTCTAAGTGAAATATAATAATATAGACAAATTGATCGAAATTATGTTCCATTTAAAAAATATGCAAACAGTTACTTAATTGTGAAGCACGCAATTAAATGTTCTCTTGTCGTTTTCACGGCCAAAGCAAAATTTATTTTTAACTCAATAAATATTAAGTCTATAAATGGATTCAATAATATTATATTCATTCGTTTAAAATTCATAATGGACCAGTCATTACACTTAGTACTTTATATTAAGTACTCAAGTTTAATTTCCATTTGAGATATACATTATAATAAAACTAAGCCACCTGCCTAGTGCTGACGTCAAATTGTTTGATTTATATAGACAATTTTGACATAGCCCCTAAGATTTGTTGGTAGGTACATGAGTTTTTTATGCAAGTGTACGGTCCCGTGTTGGTCCGGGACGCAAAAAGAATGTGCCAACTGCTTCTTGCCTAGCATGTCGTAAAAGGCGACTAAGGGCGTTTTTGGGTACTGGGTCTGTGATTGTGTAGGCGATGAGCTAGCCACTTGTTACTACTTTTTCACGATATTTCATCCGACCAAACACAATTTTTGTATGGCTAAATGTGGTCTTAAGGACAAGGTCAAATACACGAATTTAAAAATACAATATTAACAAGTTAATGATAATAAATAAGTTCCATCCTATTATTTTCGCAACAGCTATACCTTCGTAGGTACAAGAGAATATTAAACGGTTGATTAAATTTTATCTTTCCATTGACGACGATAACGAGGTGTGGTGAACTTAATGACATGAATTATTATTGGCCAAATATATTTTCGTGCGTGGTGAAATTAATTGAAACCAAAAATTCAATGAATTTTACCACGTTTTTCTTAACTCAGTTTTCAATAAATTTTATTAACCGCTATATGAGCGTTTCTCTACTAAATGGAAACTAGTCCATACAAAGGTGTCCCGGTCTATTTTTTGTTTAATATTAAGAAAATCGTATTAAAAATGAATTGTGTTAATAAATATTTACAAAAATTCTACCGAAAAATCGAAAATTAGAAATATTTTCCGCAAGTGCATCAAAAATGGCTTGATCTTTGACCGAATTTCATTGGCTATACAACCTGAGTTTGCAGCATAGAACAAACAAAGCGAAGAACTGGTAGCCTACTCTTGAACGCAATACCGATCGGTTGAGATTGTGATGTTTCTTACTCTTCTGTGGGACACTAGGGCCATAAATGGGTTCAAATTATGCGGATATTGAGTGACTTAAATGATATTAAGCTGAGCTGAAATTGGAACTCTCGTACCGCCTCTCTAGTCTCGGCATTTTGAGATATTGGATTGTGTTATTATTGAGTTTTAATTGAGATTGCGTTCGAGAGTAGGCTAGCTGATGTAACGCGTGTATCGGATGTTTCATTTTCACGTAATTCAGACTACTTTCACATATGTGCGTGACAAAATTTAGCCTTAGTATGTTCGTTCGCTAGTTCCTCTATCCTCTTGTTCGGGGTGCATCCTTCAAATGTCATTGGTGAATTATAAAGCGGCATTTACAAACGAAGATATTCAATTTAATTCATTGCTAGTATTATTGTTTTTTAATATCATAGTAACATAATACAAAACCTTAAATATAAATCTGCCAAAGTGCAACAGTTTGTCGGCAGAGTCCCCATACATGTTCACAATAACCTTAGATTACGTATTTATGAAACATCACTAATGATACTGCAACGTAATAAGTGTGAATATGAGCATACCATATACTATGCTCACAGAGACTATACTCTTTACTTACTTAATACTTTTTTAATCACCCTATTACAAATTAATTGCACTTTTATGTTATGTGTCTACAATATCTATGGATTTACAATTTAGCTAAAGCTTTTAATACAGAAAATAAAGTTATTTAATTAATCCAAACAATATGATCTAATCACGGGTTTTATGCGGAAGATAGATAAACAGTTTTATTATGATTAACAGTGAACATAAAGCTTTGACCATGAATTTGCTGATGCGGGAAGTGAAGCTGCGAACTTCTTCAGTTTTATAGAAGACTTTATCTTAAAGTTTAATCACAGTTGACCACGTTCTCCATAAACTAAATAATTAAATATCTTCCAACATTTACACCTATCAGCTGGCCCCATTTAAAGCACCTTATGCTGCTTGTGTTACAGATACTAGACGTCGTATAAACAATATTTAATGGATAAATTCATACAAATATTCAGAATATATACAATACACATATAAACTTCCAAGACTGGAGAACAAATGCCTGTATTCAACACACAAATAACTGCCCCCACCGGGAATCTGATTCAGAATCTCTCGAGACGGCGACGACGCCTTGAGACCGGCGTACAGACCACTCGACCGCGGAGGTCGTCCAAAAA
Organism: Parapoynx stratiotata; assembly: GCA_910589355.1. NCBI lineage: Eukaryota > Metazoa > Arthropoda > Insecta > Lepidoptera > Crambidae > Parapoynx > Parapoynx stratiotata. The sequence goes on from OU342458.1 coordinate 4,069,783, forward strand.
CAATCAAAAACCGCTGAAATGGCGGTAGACTATTTTGAATTGAAAGCGAAATGAAATGAACAAAGATAACCAGGAACATCGCAGAATGGAATCACCGCGATAAAATCAGAAGAGGCAGAGTCAGTTTGTTATCAGCCTATATATGTCCCACTGCTGGGACAGGCCGTCCTCATGGAGAAACACATGAGGAGAATGGGCCGTAACACCACCACGCTGGCCCAATGCGGGTTGGTGGGTAGAAACGGTCACAAATGCGACCGGGACCAACGGCTTAACGTGCCTTCCGAAGCACGTAGGAGCTTTGTTTTCGATCGAAGCCAAAGCGCACTGACCACTCCGCCACCGAGCTACTCGAGACAAGTCAGAAGATGGGAGGTAACACAAAGAAAACAGAAGTGAAGTGACCAGGACATGGAAAATCACAATTGCTATAAGAGAAAAACTATTGAAGTAAGTAATTTACTATTGATCCTGGCCAATATCACGAACGATGACTATTACCCTGCCTTTTTTAATTTTATTTGGCCTCAGCACAACGGGTCTTCCTGTGCCATTCTTCTTTATCACTTGTCTAATAGCGTTTCCCCTGCGTGTCAATCTGGCCATATTTTCTTTGCAATCATCCTGCAATGCCATCCTTAAGTTCATTAAAAATATTGACGTGCAAAAGTATTTCATGTAAATCTAATTGCAGAATAAATGATTTCATTTCATTTAATTTAATTCATTTCATTTCATAACTCTTCTGGTCACAAGCTGATTCTCTTTTCTCAATATTAACCATGCCAAGACGTCTCTCTCAGTTTTTGTCTCGATCACAAATTAATATAATGATACTAATTATGTGCGTGGTCGAGGCCAAATCTTCTAGCTGATGGATTCAAGTTGCCGCTAACGCTACAGGATGTCAAAAAGCGATCGGGTAAAAAAACTAATTACTGCATTATAATAAGCAGTCTACAAGTGTTATATGTTTTGACATTTTGACAGGACAGATACCGATGATAGAACAATAAGGACTTATGAGCTTATGTCAAAAATAACAGTCCACGGTCAGCAAGTCTTTAATAGTTAAGTATGAAGATAATCTAAGCAGGAATATCATATCTGAAAGAGACTTGAGTTCGCTTATTTAATAATTAGCACAGAAGTCTGAATTATATTAGGGGTTAAAGTAGGAATTTTCCGTTTTGTATGGAGATTTTGGGGAAGTCTGCATTTTACATACGAGTACTAATATTTTTTCAGATTTCTCCACAACGACAAATCCAGAGATAATAATTGTTGGTATGTATCATTGACAAGCTTTAGCAATATGTGTGATATCACTCTTCATAAAAATTATGTACCGTTTTTACGTGAATGCAAATCAAATGATGTATTCGGGAGGCACTTAAAAAGAGTTGTCTCCGTGTCCTATTTCAACACAATTAAACAGACAACAAATTATCAAAACAAATCAAAAGAGCCCAAAAATATGGTCTATTTTAAGAGGAGGTAATTATTTTTTAAACATACTCTCAAACTTGATAGTCACACACAAAATACTAAGAGAGAAAAGAAACAGCAATTTCATACTTTAATTCCTATTATTTGGGTACATTACTGGTGAACTCGGAATAGGCACAGAAGTAGGGACTGATATGGACAATGGGAAGATTTATTTCGAATACGTTGCAAACTTCGACAAAAGCGACAATAATGATTCATCATCATTATCTCAGATAACAGACACCCTAGTCAATTTCCACAATCTTCACTAGCGTGAATTACCTAGATGTAACCTAAAAGATTATCTAAAAGTATGCAGAAAGTAATTGATCCATGATCCCCGAAAACAAGGATGAAAGTAGTACTTTTCGTCCCTAGGGACGTAAAGTACTTTTTGATACTTAGTCACTAAACCTTGTCGGGACCAAATAAGTTAATTACGATCTCGTAGAACAATGCACTATTATAATTTGAATGGATGTGATAAAAATGAATTTCGATTTAATTTGATAAAACGTAAATGGTTGGCTTCTTGAAACTTACTAACGATATAATAAATGACATGACAGTGTGAATCTAATAATCTAATCCATTAAGTCGTAATACGATTCAGCAATAGTGATTTGTGAAATAATCCGCAGTGTATGTTGTTAACTCATTAACATTAAATGTCGCTATTTCACTCTCGACGAGGCCGTAGAAACAAGATTTATTTGTACAGGTAACAATTATTTAACATGTGAAACATATTACGGTTGCCCTGATATAAATAGTAGGAAGACTAATCAAAAGCATCAAAAATTAGGGCCACATTATTATAGATTTGTAATGAGTTTTTTATAGATATGTGAGTGTTAACTTATACCTCTGCCTAAGTTCTTCCTTGGGAATAGAGGCGTGATTAGGTGTTTTTTTAATCCAAAAGGAGAGAAAAATCTCGTGATGATAGCCTACATAATGTAATTTAACGGTGTTAAATTAAGAATGGATTAGAAAACCAATTCGTTACAACTATGGATTTGGACAGTGCATGCCTATAGGTTCACTCCATACAGAGGCCTTAATTAAGCAAAATATAGTTAAGGGGGGTTTCAATATTACGCGGCCGGCGCCGGCCATTTGCGCGCGATATTTCCACACACTTTGAGGTGTAAGCGCGCGTGTGGCTGGCGCCGCCCGCCACGGCTCTGAAACCACCCTAAATGTATTGTTGCGATTACGAGTTTTGAATCTTGTCGACATATGAATAAAGGTAGTGATCGATGATTGATATACATAATGAACAAATAGTTTTACATAAATAACTTAATTGAGTGTGGAATTTTCGAACGCTCGCGAGACCAATTATACCGAAAGAAGATACCACATAGCCCTTCGATTAACACCAATTATCAAATTAAGATGTACTTTTTAGCAAAACACGATCACAAGGAATAATCGTCGTAAACGATTACATACGTAATACCACAATTAATGTTGTTACACAGGCGACCTTGTACCACGATTTCTATCATAGTAACAAAGAGTTGAATTAATCACATGCAAATGTGGAACAATAAGATTGCCTGTCTTCCGCTCCATTGAAAGTGTTAAGAAAAGTGGTGTCCATTAGGTAATTACAGGAACACAATAGGCAAAATACTTGTGTAATTGACGATTTGCTATGAGTTTGCAGTGACAGCCATAAGTACCTACCAGTATATCCAGGATGATAATAATAACTTTAATATCTAGTATAAATTATAAGCTATCTCGTTTGAAATGCAAAAGTTCTGTAAGGTTTTATGTGACAACTTCATATTTTAATATCTCTTCTTCGTTGTATAATAGCACCTCTCAATCTACGTCGAGCGTTCTAAAGAGCTTTTCTTAGTCTCTGACTAACCCTTAGGGGATAATAGTCGTGACTATATGTATGTATGTCTATTTAAAAGCGAAATGCAATTAACTAAAATAAAAAACACAAATCACAACTAGACTATAACTAACCTACCTGAAGCGACTACTAATACAATTCGAGGCATCCCCACAACAATTACTAATAACTCGCACATTGAAGTACAATGCCAAGCCTATCTAAAATGCTACAGTATATCGCAGATGATGTGAAAATCGCTCGGCTCCAAGGTCCCGCGTTCGTAGTCTAACCTTCCGAGAGGCATTTGTGATTAGAGCCGCCAATCAACGTTTCCTTACATAAATTGTAGTGTTAACCGACTTTAGAATATATTATATATAAAATGCGTGTTTAATAATGTAAGAAATATAATAATATTATTCGCGAGACAGTCAGTTCACGAGGTAAAATATTGGATACTGGGAATTATCGCATTATCGAATTATCGATTTAGTGTTCTAGACCGAAATTTTGTGAAATATTTAGATGAAGATAAATAAAGTCTTACCAGGCCGACATATTCTAAGCCAGAGGAACTTAAGGATATACCACGAGCCATCATCGTAACGTTTATCCAGGACTTCCTTGGTGATGACAGTAAAGGGTGATTAGGGAAGACGAAACAGAAAGGATAGCAAAGGGTCGAATCGCTCTGAGCTTCTCAGCCCATACAAATTTAGATTCATTAAGAAAGGTCCTCAGCTTAGATACGTCCACTGGTGGGCACAGGCCTTCCTCATTAGGAGAATGGGCCGTAATGCCACCACGCTTGCCCAATGCGTGGTGGGTAGAAATGGTTGCAATAGCGACCGGGAATTATGGCTTATCGTGCCTCCCGTCATCCAAGACCTGACCATGGCGAAAGTTGCAAAGAAAACAAATCTTTATGGAAAGCCAAAGCATACTAATCACTACGCCAGTGAGCTCTTCAAGGAAATAAAGGTATGACAATAAAAATGTGTTTGAGTATAAACACATGATAATCAGTTGGGTAAATGTTATTATTGAACCGACCTAATCCAGTTACTGTTATAATATGTACAGCAGGCTGATAAAGGAAGCAAAGAGGTGTAGAGTGTGTAGATAGATTTAATTAATTTTAATTTAAATAAATTTATAAAGCACAACCGACACATAGAAAAATATATAAACAAAGTATAACTAGTTAACCGGTGTTGCCTAGTATCGACACAATAAACACCATCATCATTAACCTGCCCTTTTCCCAATTTCATTTAGGGTCGGCGCAACGAGCCTTTCTCGCCCACTCTCCCCTATCACATGCGATATCAACATCTATCCATCCACTTTCATATTCATAGCTCTTCTCGTTACATGCTCATTTTCTCTTCTCAAAATATTGGGTCCTTTCCTATGAAATTGGTGTTTTTTTTCTCTCGTAGTATTTTGTCTGTAACTATTAAGATTCAGAGTATTCCTAAAAACTAATTACCTCGTCTTAAAATAGACTATGTTTTTGAGCTCTTTTGATTTGTTTTGATATTTTGTTGTAAGTTTAATTGTGTTAAAATTGGACACGGAGACAACTCTTTTGAAGTGCCTCCCGCATACATCATTTTATTTGCATTCTCTTAAAAACGATAAATAATTTTTATGAAGTGTGATATAACACATAACTAAAGCTTGTCTAATGATAGATGTAAAAAATTATTATCTTTTGATTTGTCGTTGTGAAGAAAACTGAAAAAAAAAAAATTGTATGGAAAATGCAGAATTCCCGAAAATCTCCATACAAAACACCAATTTCATAGGTAACGACCTAATATGTCCATACCACGATAGCCGCTTTTCTCGAAACTTCTCTATCACTGGAGCAACTTTAAGGTATCCCTGATATACTTATTCCTCACTCTATCAATCCTCGTCACCCCACACATCTATCTTAACATACGCATTTCGGCCACATGCAATCTATTATCAACACGATAAACAGCAATAGGAACAAATGCTGATTTTGTAAACTTACTGCCGTCAGCTAATAACTTTAATGTCCAAATCAAAAGGTCAAGAAAACAGTTTATGTCTATCAAGGAATAGAAATATTTTTGTTTAAATTGCCTGTCTTATGAGGAAGCGGTTATTCTATGAAAAAATAAGTCGATTAATTTTGACGAATGTGGAATAAATAACTTGAGACAGCTTCGAATGTCACAATTTGCATGTCACTGCACACGCAATCAAATCTAAACAATAATTATTGGCGAATAAAGTTCTTTATTGTGTAAAAATATCAGTTTTTATGATTGCGTGTTTGTGAAATGAGAAGACAGGCTTCGAGAAATAATTTCTAGGCGTGAAGTAATTCAAGTTTTCGTTTATACAAAGTAATTGATTGCCATTGTTTATTGGCTTATTGAAGAAAGAGCATAGATATATATTGGGTAATTACCTATGAAATTGGTGTTTTTTTTCTCTCTTAGTATTTTGTCTGTATCTATCAAGTTTCAGAGTATTCTTAAAAAATAATTACCTCTTATTAAAATAGACCATATTTTTGAGCTCTTTTGATTTATTTTGATAAATTGATGTAAGTTTAATTGTGTTAAAATTGGACATGGAGACAACTCTTTTTAAGTGCCTCCCGAATACATCATTTGATATGCATTCACTTAAAAACGATAAATAATTTTTATGAAGTTTGATATCACACATATGGCTTAAGGTTGTCTTATGATACACGCCAAATATTATTATCTTTGGATTTGTCTTTGTGAAGAAAACTGATAAAATGTTAGTATGGAAAATGCAGACATCCCCAAAATCTCCATACAAAACACCAATTTCATAGGTAAGGACCTAATATTAAGTGGATTATAATATTTTTTTTATTTTACTATTTATTGTACACACACAAAACACAAAACTAATAGACGAGTACAAAAGGTAGGGCTAATTTAGAATAGAATATAATAAATTTTATTCAAAACACACATATAATAGAAAGAAATTACATAAAAGATAATCAAACATAGACAAAGACAATACATAATGACATAACAAACAATACAGGCACTGAATAGGAATCGCACTCAGCATATGTTGGGCGTAAAACACCACGACGCTGGTCATCCGTGGACACCTTGAATGTGCGGAAGAGCGCTCATAGAATTTCTATATTTCTATTCATTATTTTTAGATATATCTTCCAACCCTCCTTATAGACAAAATGCTGAGGATTAGACAAAGTTACGTGTACTAAGAAATAAAAAAAATAATATGTAGAAAATATATGTAATACATAATATTATATTATTTTGTATATACATATATATACATACCTATGTATATAAATAAATTAATCGGATGTGTAAAAAATTACGATTGGGGAATGCTAATTGAGAACCAGTTATAGAAATAAATAAATAATAGAGTAAAAGCTAAGTATAATTGTGAAGTCATCTCATCGAGAATGTACTTGTTCAATTAGGGACCGCGCCAAAGTATTTGAACCACGGCATAACCGACCCCCGTTATGGTACATATTTCTTACAACGAGCAATAGACTGAACATTGAAATAATCTCGTACATACAAGTACCTAACAAATTATGAAATTTCTCGCAATCCTCTCAACATTTTCATTGTTGACCCAAGTAGATCAACGTACCAGTGACACTGACATCAGGATTCAATCAGACATAACCCTAGAGTTTAGCTGCTGTGGTCACTGCGACCGTAAAGCCTACCACAAGCAATAAATTTCAACAATTTACTATACATAACAAATACGCACAAATATTTTCCATGAACTAAATTACTTCGCGGCGACCACACTCAGCCTTGCTCACAGATTTTACTGTGAACAGTAATCGTCTTAATTTTATGCTTTAGAGAGCCCACGCCAAGTAATTTGCGTCAAGCGAACAATGCGAGTGATTGACAGAACGCATTAGGTGAATATGCATGATGATCCTTGTTGCGACCGATTAATTAAGGATCTATGTTGTCGCACCGACTTGTCATTTTCACACCTGATCAGTTCATAGGGCTGCTGGCTGTAATATGTAGATATTGATCTGTTTATTCGTAAAGACCATCCAATTTTATATTTATGAGGGATGATCAAGTATTTTAGTTTGCCACTATTTCGCCTTGTATTCAAAGACTAGACTTCAGAGTATACATACATACATATAATCAAAGGGTAAGTCAGGGACTAGGTAAAAGCACCGCAAATGCAGTCTTTTGCCATAGTCGCGCTTCACCAAGCAGAGACTGCACTCAGCGTGAGAGGTGGTAAGCCCGTCGCCGCTATAAGCTATTGGATGTTTGTGCAGTTCTAAGTCCATTAGTCGCCTTTTACGACACCCAAGGGAAGAGATGGGTTGGTAGTATTCTTTTAATGAGCCGCTACCACACAGCTCCAGGCATACAACAACAACAACAACATAACATACTTCAGAGTATGTTTGTTTAAAATCTATTCACTCGCGATTTAAATACTGACTTAGAATGAAGAAGCTTATCACTAGTAGAGGGGTAAGGGGTCCTCAGCCTATATATGCCCCTCTGCTGGGCACAGGCCTCCTAGTAAGTAGATAGCGTAGCGCCGTATTCTCTCCCTTTCCTGAGGGAGGGGGCGCCATTCGGGTTGTGCTTTATCAAAGCCCTAAGTGGCCTAAAGCAAGGTGGTGTTTAGTCGGTAGGAGTCCAACATAACCCCCGGCCGGCCGGTGGGTATCCAATGAGGGATTCACAGGGAGGGATTCACTACCTCCTTCTCCCGCATGGGAAGGTAAAGAGTCCTCCTTCAGAGGCTCGAAAAAAAAAGCACAGGCCTTCCTTTTGGAGAAACACATAACACCACCACGCTGGCCCAATGCGGGTTGGTGTGTAGAAAGGGCTATAACAGCGACTGGGCTTAACGTGCCCTTCCGAACTCCGTCGTCTCAAAGCACGGAGGACTTCGAGATCACAAAATTGTTCCCATCCAAGACCTGACCATGGCGAAGGTAGCTTTGTTTTCGATATCGTAAGCCAGAGTGTTCTATCCACTATGCCACTGGAGCATCTATTCCCTTGCGATAAAGAATCCCCCCCACCCACCCCTCCATGGACTGTAACATCGTTTGATAAGTGCAAGGATATCACTAGGAGTCTAAGAATAACCATTAATTTAGACAGCAAAATATGTATATTATATGTATAGATTGCAATCCCAAAATAGATTATGATATGGAAAATATTGCATAACACTTTATACAAATGTAGACATGTTTTCATTATTCACGAATTCCAATTGCCATTTTCACACTTAAATCATTATTTACATAATGTAAGGTATTATTTTTGGAACAGTAAAGAAATGTATGTTATTTCCACTGCAAGATATTTTCATACCACGTTATTATTTCAACTGTTTTAATGTTTAACATGAAATTTGCATTGATCAAACTGAATCGATACATAATTAAAATTAGGTGTTTACTTTGTCTTTCACCTGACATAAAACTGTTCTATTTCTAGATAAATTACGCCATTCGCATAATAATATTGAATTTATTTACAGAGCAGATATACGTGTTAAATTAAAGAGGTGTCACCTCTGTGCTGTAATTAAATAAAAAAAAAATCCTATATGGCAAGCGTGGCAAAAACAGCATTAAGGCCCTCTGATAGTAATAGGTAATACTGTGTTGCCTACCCCGTAAAAATTAAAATAAATTGACAGTTTACCTACAAACAATACAAATAACCTTGTTTCTAACATTACGCTTTGAGCTCTGACGATCTTATGTGCTTACCGTTGAAACGCACCACTACAAAGAAGAAATTATTATTTAGCTTTAATCGGGCCCTAAATATTAGAGTGATAAATACAACTACGCCTAATCTATCTTAAATATGGTCGTAAACACAATTCATCTTTTAAATGCAAATAGATTTATAGACTAATTGGTCAAATAAGCCCTCCTGAATAACTTTCTACAATCGCTGTTGCTAAATAAAAAACGCTTAGGATTTAACATTTACATTGAAACTTCTTAGATGCTTCTGACTGTAAGCGTGGCAAGAAAATTTACTTCTTTCTGCCTTTCATCAATTCTTTCTGGTGGAAAGGGATAAGAATCATTACAGGCGTTATGTAGGAAGTACGAAAGCTCATCTTCAACGCTTCATCCAACTTTCTCATTATTTTCACAAGGTATAGAATATTTCATAGGTATGCCCAACATGTTACAAAGTTCTCTATGGTACGGTAACCGCTTACCAGCTTTTCATCCAAACTCTTCATTAATGTGTTTATGTGCACAAGAATATTTTCTACGCATCTGATCACCTCTGAATATTTTTTTAGAATAAGCCCAGCAAATGACTCAACATCACCTGATGGTAAGCAGTAGATAAGTCCATATGCGAATGGTGCTAGGGCAACACCAAAAGATGCAGGCCTAGCGACCTCCACCTTGCTTTGCCCACATCGCCCCTTGCCCAATATTCAGCACATTTTATGTCAATGGTGAGTTTATATCAGCCCAATACGCATGAAGAGTATAGGCTGTACATTACCACACTAGTCCAATGTTGGTTGGTGGGTAGAAAGGGTCACAAATGCGACCGACACCAACGGCTTAACGTGCCTTCCGAAGCACGGAGGAGCTCGAGATCCACGGCCTGACCATGGCGAAGGTAGCTTTGTTTTCGATCGAAGTCAAAGCGCACTGACCACTACGCCACTGAGTTATTGTTTCATCAATTTGTAATTGGGAATATACATCAGGGAAGCCGTATTCTTGTTTGCTACCATTTTCGCATAAAAAAACAATTATAATAAATTAACGTCGGCAGCCCTACAATGTTTTATGGCTGTAGGTGGCAAGGACAGTCCCGTCGATTAATGGAGCCATGTTAATGCTTGCATTGTTGGATTTATGGGTTAATCACTCACGACGGCGGCCCTAGGCTCTAATCAGAGGCTTCACACTAGGTCAAGTGTAGGTACAGTCGTGAGCTATTTAGATTCAATATCACTCGGTCTCTTTTACACAGCTTAATTGTGAGAGGAACGGCTGCGGTGTACTTTGAAGTACTAAATGCCGTTTGTTTTCAGTTTTTAAATAAAGGACTTCACAGACGGTAGCTATAATTTACATATAATAGGTCTTTACCTACGAAATTGCCGTATTTTTCTGTCTTAGTATTTTGTCTGTATCTATTAAGTTTCAGAGTATTCTTAAAAAATAATTACCTCCTCTTAAATTAGACCATATTTTTGAGCTCTTTTGATTTGTTTTGATAAATGCTTGTAAGTTCAATTGTGTTAAAATTGGACACGGAGACAATTCTTTTTAAGTGCCACCCGAATCATTTGATTTACTCACTTAAAAACGATAAATAATTTTTATGAAGTGTGATATCACACATATTGCTAAAGCTTGTCTAATGATACTTGCCAAATATTATTATCGTTGTGAGTATGGAAAATGCAGAGTTCCACAAAATCTCCATACAAAACGGCAATTTCATAGGTAAGGTAATAAGTAATAAGACCTATTATATACTCGTATAATTTTATAGAGCAGGCGCATAAGGATAGTGAGTGAGCAAAATAATATGAGGACCACACTCGGTAAATTGTTTTGAACATAGCAAATCCGATTAGGCGATGGAGTAGTGGTTCCTACACTTTGGCTTTCGATCTAAAACAAAGCTGCTTTCGCTATGATCAGGCCGCGAATGGGTGACCAAATATTTGTGATCTCGGGCTCCTCCGTGCTTCGGGTGGCACGTTAAGCCGTTTGCCCCGGTCGCTATTTCGACCGTTTCTACCCCATATGTTCATGCCCATACACCTCATGTGTTTCTTCATGGAGAAGGCCTGTGCCCAGCAGTGGGACGTATATAGGCTTACGACCGCTCTTTTCCATTTTACTAATATTTACGCTACCTCGCTAAGCAAACGTTCTATGCCCTTCACAACGGATGAGTGGCAGCGTGTGTTTTGTCATAAGTACAAGAATATTTCACACTTTGTCATAATGATTGCGCAAATATTTATGGAACTAAGAAGGAATTCATTGTTGATAAAGCTGAGTTTTGTTTACAACATCGAAAAGCATTCGTGGATGTCGGTATTAGTACATTCATTAGAGATAATTTATTTTAATGCTCTCTGTCAATAAATTAGTAAATATTTATAAAAAATGCTAACATTCATTTTAGGTAAAGAGCTTAAAAATGTATCGTGATATTCGGAAATATCACTTATCCAACCAAAAAAAAAACTTTAATTTCTCTCCAAAAACAGGTAATTGATTCGATGAATTTTGTCATGTGTGTGTCTGTGTTTTTGTTAGTTAAACTAAGCACACCAAAGTCTAACAGTTGAACGGTCAAGAAAACTTATGATCTCATCTCACTTGATATTAAAACGATACCTACAGTCTAACGCTAGCCGTCGCCACCGCACCAGACTTCTAAGTCTGGCACCTCTAGGTGCCTCTTTACACTTCATGTAAAGGAATACAATGTGATGAATTCAAAATGATGCCACGAAATGTATTGATCTTAAAGACCTTACTTCCAGTATGCTTTAATAAAAAAAAATTCTATGTATTTTTTTGGAAAAAGTCAACAATTAGATACAGTTTAAAATAATAAAAATATGTATAAAGATAATACAAAAAAAGAGCACGAAATTACATAATGGCAATATATTATGTAATTAATGATGTATATTAAATAAGTAATTAATTATTGAAAACAACACCAAAATATCAAAACAAAAGAAATGGTAAAAATTTTCGTGTGATCTTGATCCAATAAATACAATGTTCAAAAAACCTGATGTAATTTATATTCTAGCGTAAGCAGCAATTTTTTTAAAGATGTATTCCTGTCCTTATCTTTGTGTAATAGAGTTCCCAAGATTGACGCCGGGCAGACAGCTGGTCGTATTTTGACGTAATCTAAACAAGGAACAACATGTTGTACATCGATATTTCTGGACATCTGTACCTAACATAAAAGACGGTCTTTAAGTAGTCATATCATGGGAACGTTTATTACTATACCTTTAATATTTTTCGATTTCTGTACCTTCTGGCGAAGTCCCGAGAGGTCGCTAGATGGGAGAAGCGCGCTGGGTTGTTATGAATTTCCTTTGGGAAGACCTGTGTCCAACTGTGGGTGTTTCTAGGCCGTAAATTACATTACATTACTTAATGTCTAAATAATCTAAATATTATTGTGATGTAGTTCTTAAATATCGGCGTGCTTTAAAATTGCTACATTGGCATCTAATATTTGGACATCATGAATAACTTTTTTACGATATAACGATAAAATAACTTTAATTCACAAAGACGTTATTTTTTTTTTTGTGAGGAATTTTGGCCACCACTTTTCTTTTTAAAATGCAACATCTTTATAAAAAGCGAATACAAGGCCAGTCCGCAAACCTAAACCAGCTGTATTGATTAGCATTATTATCGAACCCGTAGGTATACACACACGATAAACCAAATAAGAAATTGTACATCCATTCGACCTTAGCGTGACTTCACCGTTTACCAAAACGTATGACATTGCCGAAAAAAACCAAGTAAAACATACAGACAAGCATTCTTTGTGTACGTCTAGCCGACGACCTTCGTAATGATGAACGACTTTTAAGCTATAAAAAACCTCGTCGGGTGAATTTGCCTAACTTTTTGTGGCCTCTTCTAAGAAACCTAACCCTTAGGTATTACATTCCAGACTGGAATTATGCGATGGATTCGGATGCCGTAATTTTGGACAGATAAAGATCCAAGGATTTGCACGTTAGTTACGTATTAGCAAAATCTACTTTTGAATTAATTAATTGGTCTTTCTAGGAAAATGTGAAACAACTGTTTAGGAATATTTTGGGCTCATAAAAATTTTTGCTTACATCACAATAGAAAGGTTCTCATGAATGAGAACGTATTCAATATAAATCTGCTTATTAAAGAATACCACGACATTATCATGTTTAAGTAGCGACACAGCTAAATTTTTTTATTTATTTTAGAGAATTATTTTAAAGAAGTAAATGTCGTCATTAGAATAATAATTGATTGGGATTGGTAAAAATTAATTCTTTGAATTGATGTGCATGAACCTAGAATGTCAACGTTATTATTTTTGATAGTTTATACTAACTTTATTTCCTTAAATATTAGAGTTATTTCGACAACGTTAAATTATGAACCTGGAGAAAAATAACAACATAGTTAAATTTACACACGCAAAATGGAACTAACGTCGGAAGACTCGGGATTCTCGGCAGAGGGAATACTAATAATAAAGTTCAGCGGTCTATGAAACATTTGTAATATTATGCGAAATCGCGTCTTTGTTGAGAAAATAATCAATAGCGAATTAGAGCAAAGAGTATACAATTACTACGTAAGAAATTTGAGTGTTATAATTTGTTCAAAAGTAAAACATTTTTTATTTCACTTCATATTCCCTCTACAGGTAAGCAAATGACAAGCGCTCATTGCCGAAAGCCAGAATGAACCGCCATTTTCTTGTTCTTTATTCAGAGTTATTAAGGCGTGAAGTAGTCTGGGTGAGCGCGAATAGGCTCGCGTGGCGTCCGACAGAGTATCGTGTTTTAATACCGCGGACCGAAAGGCTCGCGCGTTTACCAACGGGAAATATCGTCCTAGACCATATAAGTCTGTTGTTCAATTCATCATTAACACTGTAAGCTTTAAAATAGCAATAAACGTTGATTTTAAACTTTATCATCAATCAAAGAACTGTAAATTTATTTTGAAATGAAAATAAATAAATATCTTTAAAAATTCACACCTATCAACTAGCCCCATTTTAAGCAATTAATGCTGCTTGTGTTACGGACACTAGAGAACGGATGAATACACTGACGGACTTATAAACTGCATCAAAGTTCAGGATTACTTTGAAATGATTTTTTATAATAAGTATGCAAACTTTTTAGATTAAATTATATAAATATGAAAAGACTGGCTCTTAATCTAAAAAAAGGAAAATTTTAAAATAAAACTGCAGTAAAACAAATGAATATAGCCAGGAAAAGAAAATTTACTCGTAGTATCAGATTTGCGTGTTATTTATAGCAAAATTTTAAATTGATTCTCATTGATTTTTTATTCTTTTGTCAATTGAATTATTGTTACCAGCAGAAATGTTGGGTTCATAGACATGGTCCGTCAAAACGGTAATAGAGGGGGTTTGACTACACATCGCTACATAACACAGATCTTAAAAGATCACGTGGTGCCTTACATGGGATTCATAGGCGAAAATTTTACTTTAATGCAGGATAATGCCCGGCCGCACGGTTGGGATACGTACAATGAATTGGCCAGCACGCAGCCCGGATCTTAATCCCATTGAGCATGTTTGGGACAATTTAAAAAGAGCTGTGTATGCGAGAAACCCTTTGCCCACGATAGTGGCAGCACTAAGAACAGCACTTTCATAAGAATGGGACAATATTCTGCAAGATCTTTTAATAACCCTTATAAAATCTATGCGGAACCGATTAGAATCCGTAATAAGGGCACGTGGAGGTAATACACTTTATTCAAACACAAATAAACCCTTGCATAAAGTTTGTAATTATTGTTAAAAACACAATTTCCATAAAAATAATTCCTTAAATTTCTGTTTTTTTCTTCAAAAAATCTTAAGGTCCTTTCCAGTACACAAACTTAAACTTAAAAATAAAACCCTACACTGTTTTAAAGTTCACGAACCAATCTAGAGATTTCAATTTAAATCTGTATAGAAAGTTTGCATACTTGGTTAAAATATTTATTCCAAAGTCGTCTATTACTTTGATGCAGTTTGTGTCCATCAGTTTATATTTAGTACAAATAAATATCCTGATTATATATAAACATCCAAGACTGGAGAACAAATGCCTGAAAATTCATCAGCCAAACATTTACCCCACCGGGAATCGAACTCAGAAACTCCAAGATGGCGACGCCTTGAGACCGGCATACAGACCACTCGACCACGGAGGTCGTCAAATAATATTTTTTATCAGTTCTAGTTTCGCAAATGGACATTGAGGAATGAAGAGAATTGGTCTTTTTACTTGGATTCTTATCTCTGACCGACCTTAGTTTAAATGACTCAATAATTTTACTTCAACATGCGTAGTTACCATTTTGTTTTTCTCACGGCTTGTCCGCTCACTCCATGAGAATGACTTGGGATTCTGTTGAGTAGGCAAAGATAGCCTTTTGGAAAAACCGTGATACCCGTGCAAATGGTTACCAGTTCATAATCGCCTGTACGACTAGCTATAAGTACAGTACCGCTAGTGTAAGTTTTTATGATAAAAAAACATTTTAGTTACGTTAAAAATGTCAATTGTCATGGGAAACTAGTTGAAATCACGTTTCCCATAAGAATTGTCATTATTAAAGCAACTTACAAGTTTTTTACAATAAAAACTTATTATTACGAACATCGTTCACCTTTCACTGAGCTCAGTGTATGGAAAATTGGCAACCCCTAAAACGCCCCTTAATAAGTACGTAATGAGTATGACGTTCCAATTGTTTTAAATAGAAAAAAACCGAAATTTAAGAATTTCTTTTTTTGTATAACCTGTCTACTCGTTCTAATGATTCACTTATTTTCTATCTTTATTACAAAAGTTTTAATTTACACATGGGAACGCTCTTTAGATATTATTAGTTTCCAACGGTCTCAAATATAAACCCTTTTTACATTCAAATGTTTAAACTTAACATTTATTTTTCCGTTAACTAATTCCGCTATTTTTAAACGACGCGACGACTTATTTCTAAGCAACCTTCACACGTTCTTCCGGAGGACGTGGCAACAGATCTTGTTAAAAAATTGCTACATGACATCAATCACAGGACATCAATTTTTGGCGGCCAGTGAGGCGGTGGTTTGTACGACCGATCCAAAGTTCAATTTCTGACGAGTCCTAGCAGAGTAGATGTTTGTTTGAAGAATGCCTGAGTACCTTTAAAAAAATCCACGTGACATTTTATAATATCCATTTACGGTTACGGTTTATAATATCCGGTAAATCAAAATATTTAATGGACGAAATACCTAAAATTCAAAAAATTTAATGGATAAAGCAGATGATTGAATCGAAAAAAGGTAAATTCATTTTAGGTATTGAACTTTAGGGATTTTAAAATTTAGGGATATTGACCGTAGGTATTTTGAACTTAGGGATTTTGATATGTAACCATCTATCAATTACCCTACATCCCATAATAATAATAATTATAACATGAGTTTCAGTGTCTACTTTGGACTAAGAATATTTAATTTTAAATGATGTCGTTAAGTCAGTTAAAGCAAAATCACAAAATGAAGATTTATTCTGAAAATTTTTATTGGAAACACGAATTTTTATTCATATGCATACTCTTAGTCCAATGTATACCTAAATGCTATATTGATTTAAACTATGTTGCTGTGTCAGCAAACAGGTAGGTGCTTAAATAATCTATTAGATGTAGGTAAATAACAATTTACGACCATAGCTATTTTGAACACTGTTGGCAAAGAAATTGCATTGGAAAAACAAAAAGTTTTACAAAGCCAGTAATTGTACCTATTTGCTATTGTTAGTTGTAATGTCATTGAACCCCAATGATAATTATAAACCAAGGCCTGATTTAATAAAGTTCTTTCACAAGGGCAAATACGATCTATTTTTTTTTATAAATGGAAAATTATAACAGTATAAGTTGACGAAGTCACTGGTTTTAATTTCTATATACTCGCAAGTCAGACAAATCGGGAAAGAAGGCAGCATATTTATAGCTCCGGTTATGAGATATTGATGTATATCTAGTATATGAAACGATATAATTTATTAGCAATATTAATTACTAATACTTCTTAAAGATAGAACTAGTCGATGCTAGATGAAGCCGGATTCCATATGTGAAGGGTGTCGACAGAGCGTTGATACTATCTCACGCACGCAGTCAATCACGACTCTTGAATATTTTTATGTAAGTAATGAGAGTAATATACAAATGTTTCCAGTATAACCTGACCTCTCCTACCCAACAGTATACAACAAACTGAGTATCTTCAAAATATTGTTACTTAAGTGACCAGTATTTACAGACACCGATTTTCTTATGTCATATTAAGCTCTCGACGGTTTCATTGCTTTTGTCGTCAAGTGAAGCTAAGACTGAGTAGTTAGCCTTGTACATAGTTCATAAAAAGTAGGTAGAACATTTCCTCGTTGGTTCTTCTTAAGTATGTGTAGGTAGATAAAATAAGCTCTGTTGGAGATGTGAATTTATGTTTACCCATGAATATTTAAACCTTGAAAAACAATTTATGTACATAATCTCTGAGGTTATGATTTCAGACGATTAGTAAAATTCAAAGACGGAAATTTCAGATACAAGTTTATGAGAGACATTGTATGCTACTTACAGTCGAATTGTTTACCGCTGAGCCGCGCAAAATAATACGGTAATATTTTTACCGCACGCGTGTTTAATATTTAGGATTATGTGCCTATAACCCCAGGATTAAGCTCACATTAATATTACTCTGACTTACATAAATAAATCCCAGGAGCAAGTGTGTTGAAAAATAGTAAATAGAATTTATTTAAAAGACAATCTATGGTTCCAAATAATAAAAAAACCGGCCAAGAGCGTGTCGGGCCACGCTCAGTATAGGATTCCGTAGTTTTCCATCCGTCACAATTAGTGACTACACTGCTGCACTGAGTTGAACAAAATGGGCTATTTATTCTTGGCTGGTTACAAATGCTTGCATATATGGTTAAGTCACACATTGTATTTTACAAACTATTGGTCAATATTCTGCGAAATTTGTCTAACGTTTCAAAAGCCAATTCAATTCAAAACGCAGCTCAATAAACTTGATTCCGAAAACAATAAATTATTGAAACAATCCCAACAGAAACATTGACAAAACGAACGTTTGATGTGCGGCCATACGACTGCGGACTGCAATAGCCTATCATTCAATTGCTTTAGGTATTTATATATAAATAGATGAATACACACCGATATAAATACTTACTTGCCTATATGTTATTAAATTCTGTTTTTTATTGTCTTGGTCTTCTTTAGAATACCTTCTGCAATGCGAGCTCATCCAACGAAACTAGATACCTATTATGAATTCTCGGAAACACCTTGGATATAGCCATCACCTCGAATTTTTTTCATAATACATATTTTGAGAATTCACAGCATTTTTTTTTATTATTGTTTCCATGGTCGTTCTTGCCTTCTCGGGGCTACAAGAAGGAAAGAAAATAAAAGAAAAACAGGATAATATAAATGTTCACGCGACAGAGATACGAATGTAATGGATGGATGGAATAACAAGGATGGATAGGACGACAATGAATATATTTTTTTATTTATTTATTTATTTATTTATAATAATACAAAAATCTTATACTAATCTTATAAATCAATTCAGTGCAACAAAAACCAATTTAGGTTTGACTGAGCACCGAGTCATTCAACCCTCGATACGTGGTTAAAACATTAATACACAATACAAACTCGACAAACATAATGTACATAAACATAATTTTAGTTTTTAAGCTACGATCACATTGCTGTAAAACCTGGTGTATATTTTTGTCAACTACCTACATTATATTAGTCTCAGTACCTGAGAAACGAGCCACACATAAACCTAACAAACAAAAGACTAATAAGAATAATATGAGAGGAAGTTTTTAGAATCTTAAGTACCTGCTCACGTTCCCTTATGAAGATATGATATATTAGGTCCTTACCTATGAAATTGGTGTTTTGTATGGAGATTTTGGGGATGTCTGCATTTTACATACTAACATTTTTTCAGTTTTCTTCACAACGACAAATCCAAAGATAATAATATTTGGCATCTATCATTAGACAAGCTTTTGTAATATGTGTAATATCACATTTCATAAAAATTATTTATCGTTTTTAAGTGAATGCAAATAAAATGATGTATTCGGGAGGCACTTAAAAAGATTTGTCTCCGTGTCCAATTTTAACACAATTAAACTTACAACAAATTATCAAAACAAATCAAAAGAGCTCAAAAATATAGTACATTTTTAGACGAGGTATTTATTTTTTAGGAATACTCTGAATCTTAATAGTTACAGACAAAATACTAAGAGAGAGAAAAAACACCAATTTCATAGGTAAGGACCCAATATTAAGTAATTATATAATTGGAGACGTGTGTGGAAACATTATTGTTACCGGTGATTGTTATATTTTATTAATAGATTGGGTATATTATGAAGAAAAGCTAAGAATATTAAGGTAAAAAATTTGTAAAATGTTTATTAGAAATATCGATAAGACTTTAAATAGGTAGCTTTAATTACAAAAAGGTTTGGTGGTTTAATTTTATGTAGAACGTTGCTGTAATGTTTGCGATGTAAAAATAAATAAACTCACGTGCATTCAAAACTGTGTGAATTTATTTTTTCTGACTTTTGAGTAATTAAACTTAATTTTGTCGTAATTATAATTAAGCGTAGGAAAAGAAATTGTTTTACAATAATTACCAATTAGGCATATCCATAACATGAATTATCTTTATCCTAACATTTACGTGCACAATACGTGTAGACCTACCACAGTATGCATAAATGCAATAGGTAAACATTTGTTAGCGATGCTAGAGATCTCGTTGCTTCTAAGTAAATGAATACATTGGTTTTGGTTTTCATCTAGCCAATTTTCCGATCCACAACCTATTAGCACAGTGATAGCACAGTTGTAGAAAACTACGAAACTGTTTCACAGCGACACCTCTTAGAAATTTTACGAACTACGTTGCATTGCTTGAAGGTGATTTTTATACTGTTTAATTTCTTTGTAATTTTGTTTATTTTTAATGAATATATATTTTTTTGATTAGTATAGAATTTTCTTTGGTAATGATTAGTAATCATATAATTATATGTATTAAAATATTATACTAGTTTATCATAACATTAATTGTAGAACAGATACCAAAAATATCGTGTGTGACGCCATCTGTTGACGTATGTATGAATTATTATGATTATTGTACCATTCTGTGTTGCGCTATCTTGCTTCTACTGCTAATTTCGTCACTTAATAATTTAACAACTTTACTGCAGATGTCAGGAATTGTAATAATAAAGTTTGATCAAATATAAAATTGTGAAATTTAAGTACATAAAGTTTCTTTAACCCTTAATTACAAATTTAATTTTATTTAACTACTCAAAGTTATTTGATAGTATGAAATTTATTTAGCATTAGATAATTTTAATTATCTACGGATAATTATTATATTTTCAACTGAACGTAACCTTTAATAATTATATAGATGTGATTAAATGGATCAATTGGATTTGATTTTAGATTTTTTATACTTTTAGCTTATTTAACCCATGAAAGTAATAAAATGCTCATTCATTCATCAGCTTATAGACGTCTACTGCTGGACTTAGGCCTCCCCGATTATTATAATACATTTAGAATCATCGCATGTGCAAAATGCTTCTAGCAACTCTTTGGTGTGAACTCATTTGACATTCATTAGTGTCACAGTATAGACATTGGTGCAGCATAATAATTTCACTTTTTAGTAAATATTAAAAGCCACGAATAATAAAGTAATGAAAAATTAATTATCTAATTATGAATAGATAAATGTATTTGAGGTCTTTGAGTCTTTGAGGTAAAATTATTTCATAATATTTTGTACGGACTTTTTCGAATTTATCATAATATTAAACTGGAATAGAATTACTACAAATAGAAAATCACATTCGTTTACCATAATAAAATACGATAATATTTTGGTTTATTGGTTTCCATGTTAATTTAGTTAATTGTGCTGTAAAAAGGCTGTAAAAATCAAACTAAAATAATTTACATAATATTTATACAACAAATATTAAGGTGTAATTTAAGTTCAAAATATAACTTCTTAACCAATAACGACATGTATTTGTTATGTTATTAGAAAGGTATGTATTTTAATATTGTACTACAATATTATCGGAGTTTATTTCAAGTCATGGTCTGGATAATGGGCGTCTGGCGACTGGCCGCAATGTTCTACATTTTTATATCATTTTATATTTTTTTTTATACTGTCATGTTTATACATACTTCCATCTGTCACTTCTTTTTCATACTATTGTATTGCACCTACCTACTGTCCTTCCTATTTTATCATAAATCTCCTATTATCTTTATTTAGCTTCTCATCCTCATCCTATACAGTCCATAGTCACGCTCTTCCACTCGCAATCAGGATAATATATAAAATTTAGGAATAAAAATTATCTATTTCATATATTTCGACGTTATTTTGTAAGTTGGTACATGTATGAGTATGAGGATCAAATACCAGAATGTTTTATTTATAAAGGTTTTTAATAAAATAAAGCTTTATGTTATATTTAACACTTTTCCGTATATTAATCACCTGTACCCTGAAGAGCCAAAGATGACCAAAGCTTAAATACCACACTATCGATGTCATAGGGGATGGGCAAATTTAAAATATGTAAGACGAGAGTCGTAGATGCATGGCCTATTGAACACAATTCATAAAAAATGTACAGGAGCGTCATACATAACACAAAACATATCGATAAGACGAGACGATTGCACCCTATTCGAAATGATACAGAAGAAGCGAGGCGCATACAACTCGCGTTAAAAACATCTTGATACACACTCGTTACCGAAGACGATTAACCAATGCATCAAGGAAAATAGCTATAAAGAAAATTTACTTCGTTAAAAACAAGTCTTTATGTGTTCAATGCATTTAAAAATACACGCAGTTTGGTCATTATACAACATCCAGTTTATACTAAAAAAAATATCAATGCGTTCTTCCATTCTTATCACAAAGTGCTAAGATTCATCAACAAGCGTGACGTGCAGATTTTACCTTATAATCATACAAGTTTCATACCTACTTACAGATTAGTCGTATAAACGTATCCGGGAGCGCAGAAATGCAACATTTTTCTAACAATGAAAGCAGCCAAAGTACAAAACGCTGTAATAAGCGTGTTTTGTTCATAAAATCAGTTTCACACATTGCAACTCAGTTGCGAGTTCAAAATAAAAGTAATCCGTGGAATAAGTTTGGTGTAAGACAAAGGATGCAAGCGGAATAGTTCAAATTGATTGTTCATGCACACTTAAATCATACCCTTTTTGAGGGCCAATTATTCCAAATGCAGTTACAGTTTCCCAGGTTGTATTAATCAAAAACAGATGTAAAGCACATTCTTTAAAATCGGTTTTTTTAGTTTTGTCAACTTTTTTTTACATAAAATGGTACTTGATCAACGTCAATTGCGCGTTTTCACAGAAGGTGTCATCATTTTGTCCCGTCTCGTTTATAAGTACAGTCAACTCCAAAAATTACATACATACGTATTCTATTATAGGTTAGTCAGAGACTACGCAAAAGCACCGCAAAAGCAATCCTTTGCCATAGTCAGCGCCTTACCAAGCAGTGATTGCGCTAGCGTGACAGGTGATGAGCCCGTCGCCGCTATAAGCTATTGCATGGTTTTGCAGTTCTAAGTCCATTAGTCGCCTTTTACGACATCCAAGGTAAGAGATGGGTTGGTCGTATTATTTTTATAAGCCACCACACGCGCTACCACACGGCCCTGGGCCCTCATTAGAAGTAAATAAAGATCGTCATTATGATGTTGTATATTAGGTAGTTACATTAACAACGTATCTAACGAAGTTTATTCAGATATGTAATTTACAATGAAATGTAGAATATTTCTACGTATTTAAAATTTTAACAACTCAATGTAAATTTTTTTTTATGCAATTGAAAGTGAACTCTCTCGTCACTTGCACCACAACGGCCGATTTAAGCTCTAGTCCGCACCGTAGTTTCATAACCTGGGATAATAAACTAAAAGCCTTTGAAATACCGGCCACAAAGAAAGCTTATTACATTAAAATTTCTTTACGGGGACGCAGGCAATAACAGTTTTGGTACATATTTGTCAGTATGTTGGTTTCATTTCATTTTACTCTCTCTCTCTCTCTCTCTCCCACACATACACACACACACACACACGCGCGCGTTTTTATCAAGCGTGTTCACACACATATTGCTAAAGCTTGTCTAATGATACATGCCAAATATTATTACCTCTAGATTTGTTGTTGTGAAGAAAACTGATAAAATGATAGTATGCAAAATGCAGACATCCCCAAAATCTCCATACAAAACACTAATTTCATAGGTAAGGACCTAATATATAGTTATGCTGATGCGGCGCTAGAGTACATTTTCTAATAAAAAATAATATTAATTTAAAAACACACTCTCATATAGATTGTAGTTTGTCTTGGCGGGAGTATTTTAACGAGCAAACATCACTTTGTAGGGACAGAAAAACAAATTAGGCGGGGTCCCCTAAAAACATTTTTTCTCATTTCGATCCACCGGGGTCGCGTTAAGTTCGTCGAATCAGTGAAAACGTTTAAGATCTCTCATCTTTTGATGTCGTTCAAGCGATTTTGTTTGCATCTCCGGGCATCGAGTGTGAAATCAAAAATCATTCATCAAAGGACAGTTAATATTTTTCCTAAAAAAAATATTTTACTTCATATTTACTTAGGGAACTCTTTGGAGCAATTTGGATTGGAAAATGAGGCATTTTAGAAGGTAGGTAAGTTTCGTATTTTATTGGCAAAATTATTTTTCCATGAATACTAAATATCATAAAAAATATTCGATAAAAACTCTACCAATAAAATCCAATATATTGTTTTCTATTCTATTCCTGTGATGGGGTTGAGATAACTCAGGGCACTTCGACCCTATGGGATGTTTTGTGCTTCCAGTTTCCTATTCATCCCTCCCTGCCATCACCCAAAGTGTCCTGGATGAACGTTATGATGTGGGCTGGGGGCATGCCTATCATTTCCTCAGGTTTGGGATAAGCCTCCCCTAGAATCCATAGTCGTTCCTAGAGCATCGCATTCACATAGTATATGTTCCATGCTTTCATTGTTTTCACCGCACAATCTACAGGTGGGGTCGTCAGAAAGATGCTTCCTTGTGCTAAAATGGCCAGTAACGGAACTCATAAAGCAGTGGATTTATTTATTTATTTACATAAGACACACCAACAGCATACACATTAATCTGTACAAAAACACAAACATAAAAATACATATGATACATAAAAATGTCCTGATGTGTACACCTATTACAGGATGTACATGTACACCTATTACGGGCGTGTACACAGGGATTTGACATCTACTGATTCTCCCAAAGTTTTTAAGGTAGCCTGTGTGTGAAGAACCTAGAAATTTCCTCGAGTATGTCAATTGTGGTATAGATCCCCAAAAAAATTCCAATATATGCAAAGATGATCTCGCAAAACTATCACAACCGCATATTGCTCAATTTCCTCCTTTAAATCAAAAACAATTTTATTCAACGTGTGAATTTGTTTTGTCATTTAACTTTGTACCTATGAGTCTCGGTCAAAATAATATCATAACGAAAATAACCGCTCGTGTCGCTCTTAACCATTTATTGGTTATACCCTCTGGTTATACTTCAGACATGCCGCAGACCGCAACGCTTTCACGGCGCGGTTCTGCTCTGAACGTAGGGAAAACAATTCAATTTTCCCAGCGTTTTAACTTTAAAAGCGGTCCCTGCTTTATTACCAATGTAATTTAACGCAACAAAGTCCAGATCACTCGAAAAGAAGCCCTATTGTTAACAGCAAAAAGGTCCTCAAAATTTTACTTAACCGAAAATACAAAATTGTTGACGTTTTCATAGCAACACTTAAATTGTTTATCAAAAGCTCATTCATAAGTAAGGCCTGTAGGTGACGACCCTTTGATCCCAGACTTCTTTATTTTTCCTTAATATTTCTCCAAGATTAGGCCGGGGAAATTCTCGAATAGTAAATACCACCACTTGTTTGATGTTTACAAATAAGATTTTCAGCGGAACATATTTTCGATTGATGTGGGTACAAAACGTTCACCTTTGGAATTTACCTTTAAAAAATAGTTGAAAAAAATAGTTATAGCCAAAACAAACGATTCAAATATTAAAAATTGTGATAACGCGTTAGTTGACTTTTCAAACTGATGTTCATAATTCCAATCTGAAACTATGTTGACCTAAATGATTTTCCCTATTCGAGTTATTCAATTACAATAACTACGTTATCTAAAAACAAATATGACCATTCAAATGAATGATTTGATGAAACAATATTTCCGTAACGAAGTTAAATATTGAATTCATTCTAATCGAAAATAAAACGAGCAGTTTGCACTAAAAGTGCTAGATCCGCTAAAAACGGATAAAATTGTGAATGCACAAATATTCACACATTTCATTTGTGAACAAATAATTTGCTTCTGGCGCAGCGTATGTCGTAGTCGAAGTATTTTTTTTTCATATGAGGTAAGTTCTTGGCCTTCCTCTCACCTAAAGGTAAGTGACAATAAGGCCGCAGGTTGAATCAAGCTTCCCCTGTAAATCCTCGGCAACTGAGGAACTGGCTATCTTACCTCTGATTGCCGCAGAACAACAATTGCTTATAACATTGTTAGTATAGCGACAAATTTAGGTAAGACGGTGGTAGCTAGCCAGACGGGCTAAGAAGCCCTACCACCAAACAAACCGAGCAGAAAATCTTCTGCCTCCATAGGGAGTCGAACCCGGACCTCCCGATCAACACCCGGTGGTGTGAACCACTAGACTAGAGAGGCGGTTAAAGTATATAAGGATGTTGAAATAATTAGATTTTTTGAACAATTTCCCAAAACTCCTACCTATTCCTTGCATTCTTAACTAGTCAACGGGCACAGAAACATCTATTGTTTGCGAACACCAGCGTTCGCGGTGCCCACCAAGGGGTTAAACATAGGTAAGTACTGAAGGATACCCGTTGGAAGCAGTTGGTTGTTTTCAGTCATGGACATTTTAACCCGGCGCCAATGACGTTTATTTTCAAATACGATGAACCCGGGTCATTATGACCCGAATTTCGTTGATAATTTTACAATAAATTGAGGGTGTTATCTCAGTTTTAATAATTGCATATTTAAAAAGGGTTATTTATTGAGTTCACAAAATTAAAAACTATTACATAATATATACATTTATTAATATTTTTTTTAATACCAATAAAGGGTAATGATAAATTACCACGTTTTTATTAACATACTTTCTTGTATGTCTTTTTGTCTCTTTGTTTGTCCGGTTGGATTTTTGTAACTCAATTTTGAGGTATTTCCTGACTAGCTATCGGGCTGAAACTTTAGGAATAGTTCAGAACCCAATGACAATGCAACTTGCAACTACTTTCTACGAGCACTTTTAGGTCGAAATTTCAACTTTTAGGATTTGTATGGAGATTACGCACAGCGCCATCTATTGATTTTAAATGTTTACATTGTTTTGTCGGCTGAATGTTTTTCAACACAAACGTTATTTATACTCCACATTAAAAAAGTTACACATCAATGTTTTTGGTCTTTTGTAATCCCTATACTGCCGTTACGTACTACAAATACTATTACCATATCGGTAACCTCGAATGTTGGTCTGACATGCACTCAGAGTAAACAGAACTGGAGTAGCCATTAGTCAATTTCTCAAACATTTTTTTCTGCCATTTCTTGCGGGGGGTGAGGTTACCACTACACTCAAAGCCAGCCGTTTTTACAAATGCACACATGCATAATTCGACACACAAATTTAAATTTCACGCACACACACGCTTAAAATAGTCACGTGGGGTGTGCGTTTTGACAACGTCACAGCCGCACTCCCCACGAGACTAGCGATCGAAATTTGAAATCGTAGAATTCTAAAACATGAAATAATGAAGTAAATAATCATGAAATCTTAAAAATTATAATTACAAATAAAAGGTGACACCATCTTTTAGCATACTCGATGTTTTCTATTTATTTTTACAACAAAAAACAGCACAGGCAGGCATTTTTGCGGGAGCTCTGTTCGCCGCAACGTTTACAATGTTATGGCTGTCAAAATGGCGGCTCAACTAGTTTTATTAAACGTGCAAGCATTCGATGCTTGTGCATTTGGCAGAGGGGAATGTTAGACAAAGGCTACTCCAGTTCTGTTTACTCTGAGGACATGCAGCAATCTACTAATTACTACTAGGTACTAATACCTTATTTATCTAATAGTAATCGCAAGTGAAATACCCATGTTTTGTGATAGTAATTAAGTTAATTAAGTTTTAAAGTTTCTATTTACACCATTCGTAAATGGTATTAACAATTAAATCATTTATTTCAAAAGATTTACCATCTAAATATACTAGGACATTTTTGATAACGTTTATATATATTATAAATCACTCAAAGGGCAATGGAGAGGGTTATGCTAGGAGTTTCTCTGCGTGATCGAATCAGAAATGAGGAGATTCGCAGGAGAACCCAGGTCACCGACATAGCCCTCAGAATTGCGGACCTTAAGTGGCGGTGGGCAAGGCTTGCTCGTAGAACTGACGGCCGTTGGGGCGGAAAGGTTCTCGAGTGGCGACCACGTACTGGGAGGCGCACAGTAGGGAGGCCCCGCACAAGGTGGACAGACGACCTGACGAAGGTCGCAGGAAGTCGCTGGATGCAGGCGGCTCAGGACCGCGACTTGTGGCGATCATTGGGGGAGGCCTATGTCCAGCAGTGGACGACAATTGGCTGATAGATAGATATTATAAATATGTGTCTAAACTAGAGGTATGCAGCATTCCTAAATTAACATGTAAACAACAAAATAGCAAGGAAGTGACAATTATTCAAATGCTAATCTTATTATAAATACAAGTAAAGAGCCTTTTTGAACTCACCTATACTGAGAGAAATTTATCTGTCACATTTGTGGAAAACATCATTAAATTGTTTAAAGGGCGAATTCTCGCCACACGCACCGGTTTTTACTAAATTTACTGGGGAAAGGTTTATAATGTGACCTGGCAGTTATTCTAGGGACATTAATGTTTAATTGAGACACAAGGGATGGACAGGGACACCTTCGTGGTCGAGTGGTCTGTATTCCGGTCTCAAGGCGTCACCATCTCAAGAGGTCCTGGGTTCGATTCTCAGTGAGGGCAAATGTTTGAGTGATGAATTTTCAGGCATTTGTTTTCCAGTCTTGGATGTTTACATATATTTATATAAATTCATAATATATTTATCTGTCATCTAGTGTCCGTAACACAAGCAGCATTAGTTGCTTAAAATGGGGCTAGTTGATAGGTGTGAATGTTAGAAGATATTTATTTATTTACAATCCACATCCTGCTTTATAATTTTGAATAAAAAGATGCAGCCTAAAAAGTCCTTCGCCAACTTAATGGTTTCATGTCGTAATCTGTCTTGATATATTTTGACTGTGTACACCTGTGTATCCAACCTTGTGCTTAAAACAATAATTTACACCCGCGCGTGAATTAAGATGAAAAGTCATCGTGCGTTATTCTCCTTTGCGACTAAAAAAGTTAAGAAAAGTAACAAAATAAGGACGGAAAATTTCGCTCAACGTTACTTTTAAAATTCCTGGCTCTGCTATTGGACATTATTGCCCTTCGCGTGTGCGGAGGGCGGACGGGAGGGCAATCAAAATGCATGTTACATCGCTTTGATCTCGCCAAGAGTACTTAGCACTTGCACCGTGTGGGGCTACGGGAGCCGTTGAAATTAGTCGGGCTAATGGATGTGTGTTAAAATTTTTAAACTACGGGAAAATTCACTGGTCGCTTGTGTAGGTAACGTTAATTTTAAAAACGTTGTTAACCAAATCGGTGAGCGTTATATAGGTGATATATTTTAATTTTTTCTTTTTGTTCCCAGATAAAAACAACATAGCAGAAAGTTATTAAATTTAATATTTAAGAAGCCTCGGCTGCTTCTATCAAATGCTTATTGAGTCTAAGTTATAAATAGTTATAAACATACATTCTCGCGTTCCTACTGTTCTCAAACATTACAGATTTCTTTACACAATTTCATTTCAAACAAATAAAGAACCAATAACGATCAGAATAAACTCATAACAGAATATTTAGTTTTCATTAATAAAAATAATTGAAAGGTATATTGATATAAAGGCGCATTTAATTAGGCCCTAAGTATTTTTAAATAGTATGAAATGAGGAAAATAATGCCCTTTGAAAACTGAATCCACAAGAAGTCTAAGAAAAATAAAAAAAACTCATCGTTGGATACATTTCTGGCTATGTTGTCGATAAAGTCAGCAAGGAGCTTGATAAAGGACGATGGTGTTAGCTTTCGGAGCAAGTTTTGACATTATGTATGGATTGTGATGATGATTTGCGAACCGGCATGAATTTACTTTATATGGCTCTGTAATTCAGAGGAGTTAGCTAAAATTAAAAACTTAATTTTTCAACACTTTTGTTACTTGCACAATGCAGAAGCAAATTGTGTCTTTCGGAGAAAGTCACAAGGAATTCGTAATTTATTAACTGTATCGTATCGTGGATCTACACGACATACATATTAGGTCCTTACATATGAAATTGTTTTGTATGGAGATTTTGGGGATGTATGCATTTTACATACTAACATTTTATCAGTTTTCTTCACAACGACAAATCCAGAGATAATAATATTTGGCATGTATCATTAGACAAGCTTTAGCAATATGTGTGTGAACACGCTTGATAAAAATTATTCATCGTTTTCATGTTAATGCAAATCAAATGATGTATTCGGGAGGCAGATAAAAATAATTGTCTTTGTGTCTAATTTAAACACAATTAAACT
The DNA here is from genome assembly GCA_910589355.1 of Parapoynx stratiotata. Lineage (NCBI taxonomy): Eukaryota > Metazoa > Arthropoda > Insecta > Lepidoptera > Crambidae > Parapoynx > Parapoynx stratiotata. The sequence goes on from OU342458.1 coordinate 4,100,001, forward strand.
TACAAAAAATTATCAAATTAAATAATACGAGCTCAAATATATGGTCTATTTTTAGAAAAGGCAATTATTTTATAAGTATGTTCTGAAACTTAATAGTTACGGACAAATTGACAAGACAGAATAAAAACACCAATTTCATAGGTAAGGACCCAATATATTCATTATTCATACCATAGTCTAAGCTTTCCGGCCAAAAAAATCTGCTGATCACTTTGCTCTCCAACATTAGGTATCTATGAAAAATCTTCTTTGAAGCTTAAAATTACATACATTCAATTACATATTCAATTTTATAACAAACTCTAAATTGCTTCATTATGATTTCTTGCATTATTGTAAACAGCGGGTTGTGTTAGCAAACTTCACGAGTATAATCGCCGTTCTGTTTAGCAATTAGTCGAGCTTAACTCCTAAGCAACAAGGGCTATTTCCGCTCGTCATATTTCAATTAATCTCTACCGTCGGTATCAAGAAATGATTGATTCGCCCACTATCTACCGCCCGTGTGGACACAGGGTAATTGTCTGCCTGTATGTGGCATGCGATAATTATGGCGCTGTATTGATTAACTCATAGTAAATAAGGTGCAAAATCCTGTGCGTATCTATTTTTAATTGAAGGTTACCGTTTTTTAAATTTTGGTGATTCTTCGGGATAAAATTATTTCGTAGAGAGGTTTACGATAGCTATACCTACTTCGTATTTATGATTATTAGTTCAAAAATTTGCGACCACGTTATAAAATAAGAAACATTTTCAACATCAGTCCTACTATCACGTATAAGTTAGGAACTATTTTCTTAGTTTATATAGTGACTGATATAATCCATACTAATATTATAAATGCGATAGCAACTCTGTCTGTCAGTCTATCTGCCTCGCTTTCATGTCAAAACTACTGAATTTGACCGAAATTTGGTACTCAGATAGTCTAGAGCTTGAGAAAGGACATAGGCTACCTTTTATCCCCATATTCCTTAGGGAACGGGTGCCATGCGGGTGAATATTAAAAAAATAAATAACAGCTCCTAGAATAATGAAGGACATATTTACGCCACTATGAACTTTGCTTCTAATAACACAGGAGGAGTAAATTTCCAATTCCACCAATTGAGGCTACTGTTCCCATTTTAAAAATGTTTCAGTGTTGAGCCTATATATTTAGGAAAGCTATAGGCTACATACTATCACACTATCTCAAAGTAATTATTCTACGCAGACGAAGTCGCGGACAAAAGCTAGTTTAGTATAAGTAGAATGTCTATAAGTAGGTATAACTAGACTGTCTAATCTTGGTTGGTCCAAGAGCCGTCACCGCCTTCCTACTAAAATTGGATGTGTCACTCACCCCGACGTAGCCAGAGGCGAATAACCTAAGTAAGGACACTATTTTCACAGAAATTACGGATAATATTTGTTGGCATAACTATCTCTTTGAAACATTAACATAACGAAGTAAAATGTGTCGAAATAGCTTATTTATTTGTGTTATCATTTTCATCTTAGTTGGCGGTATTATCATTGGGATAAGATTTACTTCTGGGCACGAAAGTGGAGTGTTCGCCATACCACGACCATGCTTGCCTAATTGGTCATAGAAAAGCTTCAGAAACAACCGGGACCAGCTACTAAGCCCTGAAGCACGGTGGAATCGAGGTCACCAAGTTTTCTTCAATAGTCGATGCTAATACAGAATTATATAACTACTAGCTTTTGCCCGCGACTTCGTTCGCGTAAAATAATTACTTTGAGATAGTGTGATGGTGTGTAGCCTAAAGCCTTCCTCGATAAATAGGCTATTCAACACTGAATGATTTTTTCAAATTGGAATGAAAATTTACTCCTATTCTAATATTAGAAGCAAAGTTCATAGTAGCGTAAATTTGTCGTTCATTTTTCTGGGAGGCGTTATTTACATTATTTAACATTCACCCGCATGGCACCCGTTCCCATTGGTATATCGGGATAAAAGGTGGCCTATGTCCTTTCTCAAGCTGTAGACTATCTTTGTACCAAATTTCGGTTAAATTAGTTCTGTAGTTTTGAAGTAAAAGCGAGACAGACAGACAGAGTTACTTTCGCATTTCTAATATTAGTATGAATTTTGTCCTCTTCAACTGCGAAATATTAGTTACGCAACGTTAAGTTCCTGCGTACTTTGATTCTTCTAAAGAGTTTCAACTACATGATTTCAAGGAAATCTGAGGTCACTTTGATATAAGCCATAAATATGCTAACGTATTGAATACAGATAGCCTTTGTACAATCCCTGGCTCCGTATAAGACACTTTCTCAACTGAATAGCCTCCAAAGTACAAAAGGAGAACTAATGCGCTACTAACTATCAATAGGGAGAGAATTTATCGTAGCATCCCCTCTCTGGGAAGAAAATATTGGTCTTACAAAGTACTCAGACGTGGTTTGTGAATGCCCTCCATTGTGGCATGAGTCGTAAGTTATGGGACATACGCTCTGAATTTGATTGGTAATAGTATTTCTATATAGCGACTGCGTCTTGTTGGTCTAATTTTTATAAAAATAGAAAAAAAATCTTTTTGGTGGCTTCTTTTCTTTCACAAAGGAAAACTACAAAATTGCTTTATTGCCTATAATTATATAGCTATATATAAGCTTTCAGCCATACCTTACAATTATTAAGTACCTATCCATACTAATAATACATGCGAAAATAAATCTGTCTGCCTCGCCTTCACGTCAAAACTACAGAACCGATTTCGTTGAAATTTGGTACACTTAATAGGCTACTTTTTATCCCGATATTTCCGTGGGAATGGATACCGTACGGGTGAAACCGCGAAAAGCAACTAGTATTATATATTTCTTTCGTTGCGCAACATGGATTCGTTAAAAATAGGTTAAAAGAAGTATACATTTAAATGCAGTATAATATTAAAAGTTTCTTTCCTTGCTTTCTATGGATTTATTTACTGCTCTTCACCTGTTACGTTCTATGCAAATAATTCCGAAAATGCTGTCGTAACAAACTAATTATAACTTTTTTAATTTTAATTGGACCTGATATACTGATAGATATATCAGATTTTATTATTAATACGAAGCAATCATCGCGCATCGGCATAGAGTACAACCTCTATGCCGATGCGAATAAATAGAAAAACTTTGTGTTCCTTCTTGCTTCAGAAGGCACTTTAACTGCCAAACCTCTTCGCGCTCTGGTAAAATTTAAGGCATTTTAAATCGCTAAACGTTTATAACTTGGGCCAGAATACCGCGAAAACTTTGTGAGGCATTGTAAACACGACTTCTTTTGCTATTAACACAAAGAAGTGAATGATGGTGGAAAAAACAAGTCACCCTTGTTGTCATTTGGTACATTTTGTAGGAAACTGCTCAGTGTAACTCTTATGACATCAATAGACGGTTGTATGAGATTTACGGCAAGTAACTTCGAGCTCATGTAAAGAAGCCCGTGTAAACAAATTTGGTCCGAATAAAGTGTTTTGTGAGTTTTGTTATTCTAATGAAATATTTTCATAAATCAAACGAAAGTATTTTATGCTTTGTGATCTGTATTTTGTTTCTTTTTCAGGAATCATGTAATCTTAAAAGTTAACACATGAAAAAAAAACGTGGATGGATTGTGTGAATGATGATAGGATGAAGAATGATGATCGACATCGGTAGCCGAGTTGGGATGGTGGGGCACTACTCGTTCCAGAGGCCGCGGGAAACGCGGGTTCGATCCCACCGCCTATACCACTGAGTTTGAATAAAACTTATGTACAGTTCATTGTGAATGAATATAGCTTGCCTCACATTGTTACCGACGCATGGCAACAGGGTCGCCACCAGTTACTATATCTGGCGAAATGTGGGTGTTTAATACCTCAGTCTAACCCTTCGGGAAAAGAGACGTGATGATATGTTGTATGTTGTTGATGCAAAGTATTGTTTGAATAACTTATTGTAGACATTGGATTGTCTCAAGCAATTTCTCAAATGGAAGATAAGCAAACAAACCCATGATAGTATGAAGAATATAAGATAAACTAACGACATTCACTTTGCAAATCTTGTTAAAACACCATACAGTATTGTATTCAAATCACCGGCGCTTATTAAACAGTGGAATAATGTTCGAAATTGTATTTTTGACCGAAAATGACAGTGTCCAATTAATCAGATCACAGCACTTTAATCTCTCAACAAGTTCGTTACCCTTAATCCCTCAGATAATTCGAGTAATTCCAATTCGGCAGTCCGTGATAACACCCATGGTATGATGATCCCGCGTTGATTGTGACCAAATAATTGGATTCCTCGCATATGATGAGAATGCAAACACTTCGATGCAATACAAAACAACGTGCAACACAAACTTGGACCTTATCTACAGGGAATAAAAGCGTGAAGTATTGTTTACCAAATTTCGATGGTATTCCGATAGGTATAGGTTCATTATAAGTGGTCGTGTGATTAATCGCGAGCGAATTATGCGTGAAACATGACTCCGGGATTGAGCACGCAAAAGATTTGTGGGCTGTTTAATCAAATTTCAATTTCAATCTAGAATTACAATTGGCGAATCAGAGATTAGGTATCTTTCAATAAAAAAAAGACAAAACTGGTTCAATTCTATTTTATTTATTCGCGTGCGTATGAAACCAACATTGGTACACTTAGGCCCACTTGCACAGTCTAGAGTTAGCACCTTACCCTGGGGCAAATATATGGACAAACCCTGAGTTAAGCGATCGTGCAATTGGGCCTTAGTAAACATTCGTTCGGCCCTACATAATATACATAACAACTTAATAGACTGAGACAGAGTCTGTGTGTAATGTATGTAATGTATGTGTGTAATCTATGGTGTGTAACCTACTATAAAAAATAATATTAGCTGTAATCTTTGAATTCATTCATCTTTGTCAATAGGGTAGCCATTGTTAAAACTAGGTAGGTATTTGTTTGTATTACAAAAAACATCAGTGACACTTGAAATCGTTCCTGAAAATTGCCTGTGAAGGCCTGTGATAGCAGTGGGGCCTTTCTTCTGGAGAAATACATGAGGAGTGTAGGCCGTAACAAGACCACTACGCTGGCCCAAGGCAAGGGTTGGTGGATAAAAACGGTTGCAATTGTGACCGGGATCAACAGCTTAAAGGTCCGGCGAACAAATGTTATACCAAAATCATTTTGAATTTGAGAATATCTGGACCAATCATCGCTGTTATTCGGATTAAGAAAGTATTTTTTTATGTTTCTGTTAAAATTACATAATGATTAATTGCATTTTTAGTATGAAACAAATAAGCGGAAAATATGTCCGAAAAAGTCGAAAAATGTACGAAATATAATCGCATATATTTATAAGTTTATAAATATTTTGAACAAATTTTTTTAACAATAACATAGAAAAATACTTTCTTAATCCGAACAACAGCGATGATATGTCCAGATATTATCAAATTAAAAATGATTTTGGTATTACGTTTGTATGAAACATTCACTGTTCGCCGGACCCTTAACGTGCCGTGCCGGAGCATGGAGGAGCTCTAAATCACATAGTTTTAGTCACCCATCCACGGCCTGTTCATAGCGAAGGTACCTTTGTTTTCGATCGAAAGCCACTACGCCACCTAGCTCCTCACCTAAAAATTATTAAACTCAAACTCCCAATAACATTAATCAAAAGTCAAACCTCCAAGTAAATACCTAGTCATTTATACGTCTACGGATTTCATTGTGAACTGGGCCCTGAGTCTGCGCTAATTTACAAATCGCAATAGTCAAAATTTTGACATTTCGTAGTCTTATAATCAATTTTCTTCAGATAACTAAAGAAATATAATGGAAATAGTGTCTTTGTGATACAATTTTTTACATTTCGTGGTCAGAAAAAAAATTTTCTTTACATTCATACTACGAAATGTCATAGTTTTGACCAATGAAATACTATTGCCATTATATTGCCGTAAATTAGAAGAATCGGGGCCTGCACTCGCAGGTAAGTCCATTACGTACCATACTCCACTTTAATCAAATCGGAGACTGCGTTGGCTGAAAAACTGTTAGCTACCCTCATGCCCCGAATGGAGGAACGGTGTTCTACGTAACCTTATTACGATGGCAGCACTTTCATCGCGAACCATGCATTTGATACTTTACCGTATGAATAATAAAGCACCAAATTTTAAACGTCGATTTGAAGAGGACATGAAATTAAAATGTCGAAAATGCTCGTGTTAATAACGTATAATGTAGCATGGAAAAGAATGACTTTGTTTTAGTTTTTTTTTTTTTTCATTTATGATAGAGCCATGAAGATATCGATTAGCGGATATGTAACTGATGATTCGATATGCCAAACGAATTAAAAGGATACATGTACATTTTCTATCATAGGCCTCTGGATTCATGTAAAGTATACAACAAAATAAAACACTAAGATAAGTGCCGTAAATGTCTTCAAGATTCATCGGAATAAATTTAATCACTGATAGGAAGGCGTTAATCACCAGACATGAATACTGCGACATTACCCGTACACTTAATCAGTATACGAACTTTAACCTAAAATAGAAATATAGTTTTACTTATTTACATAAACATACTAAAACAAACAAAAAATAAATATAGAAAATATAAATTTAAAAAAGTACTAAGTGATGACTCATTTTATGAAAATATCAAATGTGATTTTGCTAACGGGAATGTCACTAACTTTAAGCTCTGAGGCGAGACAGTACGGGTAACCTCTCATCGTAAACACAAAATTTGCATAGAGTTAGTATAGTTCAGTAATGGGAAGAAAATAAAAGAGTAACTGTATAGCTAATACAACGGTTAATATGTGGAAACAATCCTTTGCTTTTTAAAATGCTTTTGAACACAGACTTCATTTCAAATTGCTCGCGAAATTACTTGCAGACAAAAGCTAACACCTGAAATGCATATACTCATTTTAATTTTGTAAACATTAGACATAATTCGGGAAAGGCACATAAATTTGGTGTAATTTTGTTTGTCTGAAAATAAATATTTTATTATGAAAGAAAATATTTGGAAATTTCAGTATTTTAAATTGCGTCTTCGCAACTCAATATTTTACGAAAGAGATTTCTAAATTCTAAAGTGAAATCGCTGCTGCTTATACCAATTGTAACTTTGCCTCTCAAAGTTCATAATCGAAGTTGCTCCACAAAAAGGCAGTTACTATTAGCGTTCACTTCAAAACTCTTACTTAGCATTTTTATTGTTATGCTCTACAATCCTAAGGAAAAGCAGCGAACAGTAAAGACTTTATTAATAATTTATCGCACAAAATAACACTTTGACGCAATTCAAATCCCGACAAAGCGTTGCATAAAACTACAATACGAGCGCCGGTTGTGCACCGCAACTAGCGGCGTTATACCGCAACTGGTAGATATAATAATATTTTAACAATGACGTCCGTAATATTGAATTTTAGTGCTATATTGCAAGAGTTTTGACTCGGTTTTAAAGTGTCGTCTGACGTCTAAATTCGAATAAATAACTTTATTAATAATAATATTTTTTTAATCTTAAGTTTCAATAAATGTATTTTGCTCCGAAAAATTGCACCATTCATTTCTTCCTCATCTATACTCTGAGCACTTTTAGGGAAGCGTGAAAAAGCACTATGCAGCCTAACAAGGTGTCATCCTCAGCCTATATACGTGCCACTGCTGGGCACAGGCCTTGGAGTAACACATGAGGAGTAAACACCACATCGCTGGCCCTATGCGGGTTGATGGGTAGAAACGGTCGCAATAGCGACAGGGACCAACGGCTTAACGTGTCATTCGAAGCACGGAGGAGCTCGAGATTACAAAGTTTTGGTTACCCATCCACGGCCTGATCATAGCGAAGGTAGCTTTGTCTTCGATCGAAAGCGTACCAACCACTACGCCATCAAGCTCCTCAACAAGGTCTGTTTGATACTAATTATTTTTGTGCTTTAATCTCGGTTTCACTCCTACTCAACATGAGGTAAGAAGGAATTTATCCTCATCTTCTCTTCTTCTTTTTCCTGCGCTGTTCCCAATTCTATTTGGGGTCGGCGCAACATGTCTTCCTCTGCCTCTCTCCTCTATTACTCGTCAAGTCAACACTCACGCCCATCCTCATCAAATCATCATTCACACAATCCTTCCATCTTTTCTTCGGTCTTCCTCTCCCCACACGCCCATTCACTTTCAAGTCCATAACTTTCCTGGTGACATGAACATTCTCCCTTCTCTTTACATGTTCATACCAAGAAAGTCGTTTTTCTCTCAGTTTATCAGCAATCGCACACGATAATTGCTGTTTTTAAATAAAACCCATTGACTAATATAGAGTGGTTTTTTTTACCTATGACATGCAAACTCTTGGCCTAAAGACGTGATAAAGACGTGACCACAAACGTAAGATGGAAGTAAATAAAAGAGGCCAAGTATAGAAACTCTACCGATTCGAGATATCACCACCCCGAGCGAACGGGCCGGGTACGCTCGGAAATTCGCGCAGCACTTTACGATTATTGCTTCCTTTGCGCCCTCTAGTGACACTAGTCGCACTGAATACCGCTTTTATTGTTTATTATTCTTTTAAATGGCAGCGAAGAGATCGGGACGGAATATTCTTGTTCGAGTCGAGTGTCACTGGCTGAGTGTTCGCTTATGACTCGAGGAGAATAGATCTTATGTTATCCTGCTCATAGGTGCTTCATATGTTGACCTGATATTGAAATGTTTATATTTTTTACATTTGTGTTCTGAGTATAACAGCATGAAGAAAAAAGAGTTAAATACAGAGCAATAAATTAATCTCGGCGTAGTTTCTTTGCTCTGTAATGTGATCAGCATAGTTATTAAAAAAATATTAAAACTAATATACTAGAGATAACAAATCAGGCGACATGTGGGTATTTAATACCTCTACCCACCCCTTCGGCGACAGGGGCGTGCTGATATGTATGTGATGTGCTTTAGATATCTTTGCTTGTGCTTCTTCAAGACAGAAATAAAAAAAACATATTTAAACAAATTCGAAAGAAAACTTTAAATTCGCAGAACGCTCGGAGATTCTGTACGTTAACTATAGCGAATCGTGTAGGGTTGACAAGACAATCTCACCTAAATTAGGTCCCAAACGACGCCACTCTCAGTAATCACGAGCGAAGAATGCCCTACAAACAAGTCAATCTTAAACCGGGTTTGCATAGATTAGCGCAACACTCGCTTTTAGAACACATTCGCGGCTGGTCAAAGACAGTAGCAAGTAGCGTTTTATGTTTTATATTTTCAGAACGTAAGAAAATATTCTTAAAGAATTTTGAAGACTTTTATTTTTTCTCGTGTTGTTATCAAGCGTTGAAAAACAAGTGGATATCTTGGATATTTAGGAGACTTATACCTACAAATTCCGTCCGACAAATATGGAGACAATAAAAAAATTATAGTTGTTACTTTAATTAATTATAGAAATGTTACTCGTGTATCAGTTACAACGGTATTTGCACAGTACACAAGTAAACATTGAACAATCACTATAAAAGCAAGCAATCACTAAATGATGGAATCCTAGATACAAATTTCACAATTGCTATAGACGCTGGCAGTGGCTGGATAAGGGAATCCTGGAACTAATAATTGTCGCGCTCGTGGAAGTTCAGTCTGAACGGAATGTGGCTATCATACAACTTGATATGTTACTTAAAAATGACATCGGCCAGACGTCGTCTTCGTTCTCAGCCTATAAAGGTCCCGCTGCTGGGCACAGGCCTTCTTCATGGAGAAACACATGAGGAGTATGGGCCGTACTACCACCACGCTGGCAATGCATAAAAACGGTTGCAATGGCAACCTGGACCAACGGCTTAACGTGCCTTCCGAAATACGGAGGAGGTCGAGATCACAAAGTCTTGGTAGTTAAAAATATTGGGAAATAATAAGCAAGATTTCTTTCTGCTGAGAGCTCAAACCGTGACAGAGCCCATTTATTGACAACACAACTTCAACAAAAAAAACTTTGGTATAGACGTAAAAACAAGAAGGTTGTTTCATAAAATTTCCTTTCAATATTGGTCACACATCCACGGCCTGACCATGGCAAAGGTAGTTTTTTTTCTTCATATAGAAAGCCGCTTCAGCTTATCCCTTGAAACCCGGCATACATCGTACTCCTTAGTCGTTATGCGACGAGCGGCAATCTACATAATACGCAGACACACCGCTATAAAAATGGTAATGCACCCGACACAGGCTTTGCTTTTCAGTGCAATGGGTCGCTTGTACTAGAGGATGATCCGCTTGTACGAGATTTCGGTAACAATTGTGCGCAAGTGGTGTTTGGGAAAAGAACTTCAGATTTTGGATCCTGCAACAAATGGTGTTGGTACCGGACAGAGAGACAGAGAAATTGAGCTTTATGCCCTCAGAATTTTCAAAAAACCTTTTAGAGTTTGTTTTTTATGAGATTTTCATTTATTTTCTAACAATATAGAGAAAGATACAGTGTGATTTGGTTCTTAATCATTTTTTCCAAAGTTGCAAAATCAAAAACAACTGGTAACGTCTTCAAAGAGCTGGATATGAATATAAATTTATTTATAAAATTAAACTTATATTATCAATACTTTTCCGCCCCAAAATAATTTTGTAAGTAATATTACTTTGTGGACAAAAATAAATAACTGGAAGATTAAAGGGAAGAGCGTAGTCAAATTTTCATCGTAGAGGGTCAATATTTTAAATTTTTCATGACAGATATATTGGTTCTATGGAAATATTTTCTTAATCAAAACATCTTACGTTATTTTACAGGTTACACGGTCCGGAAAATGTTTCTGTTATAGAATTTATCTATTAACTAGAAGAAACTGGCTACTCCTGTGTTTATAGAATACATTAAAATAAGTTCAACAATGCATGTAGAAGCAGTATAGTTATTTTCAACAAACAATTCAACATTTCACATAAGTTTATACTAAGCTTGTTGAGCTAGTATTGTTTCTTACAATGCTTCGCTTATTTAATCATATGCTTCTTTCTTACAGTTGTTGTTGTTTATAAGCTAGCTTCCCCACTGATATTCCTTTCGTCAATATTATGCTCAATTGAAATTTTCTCTTTCAAATTAAGCATCGCTTCCATTTCATTAGGTATGTTCCGAGAGAAATGCAAAAAAAGAACTTCTTATGATTAATGGCGCGCGATGTTTGCAGACCTGCTGATATCTCGGGCTACTTTTAAGTTTTTCTCGTGATTGATGATCGACTCATGATAAATGTCTACAAGTTTGGTTTGAATTGAAGTTCGACATAAAATAATATTGAATTATTATTCGCCGTTATTAATGTACTTATTTTTCTTCCTTAGTGCACACTAAGGAGGGCTTTTTGTAGCAATACTTAGTCGTCTCCAGGCTGCTATAATAATAAAGCATCTAAAATTTTGCTTCATTTAAATACATATAAAACATTATTAAAACAAAGCAATGATACAAGAACAACCAAAATTAGTACTCCAATTTTACTCTAAACCATTTCGCCCGATTCAATCAACAGCTGTTGTTTCTCCTATTGTCTTGTATTGTCCAAGGCTTCCATGTTTTCCCATAAATTTGAGCGTTATTTTGTTCCCATAATTCCAGAGGCTCTAGTTCAGTAACGCAATGTCATGTAAGGCAATTTGATACAGTCTGACAAGGGTGGGCAATTTCACATTATTTACGGTTTAAGCGAATTTATGGACGCACCCTAAGCCTTTATTAGACGAATATACAGCGAGAGCTTATCAGTTTTGAGGTAAGATAAAATTACTGTTATAAGTATACCATTCATCGATAAAAAACATTACTAAATACCATGGATTAAATAATGTATGTGGTATGTGTCTTAAAATTATTTTTTAAGACCCATAAAAACAATATTTGTGTCATCAAAACATATATTATATTAAGCTATTTGGCAGCAGAGAAAAAATTTGAGAAGCATCCCAATTAGTTATTTTGCTGACAAATCAGAAATATCTGCTGCCCATAACTTGCTGACCAATTAGTTATATTGCTGACCAATTTCGAATATCTTGCTAACCGTTTAAATTACACCCGTTTCAAATTAATAGTTTCATTGTTTACTCTTACAATGATACTCACTATTTTAAGATGTACCTGCCTACTAATATTTATTCAAAATAAAATGGTCTCATTTACTTTACTGGAAAAATCTGCAATTTGCAAATGACAATTAAAATAAAATAATTATTGTAATTTGCTGCAAACGTTGCTATAAAGGGAAAATATATTTTGAGTAACGGTTGTATAGCAACACAAATATATTAAATTAATGTCCACACTTAGTATTAACGACGATTTATATTGTGGGTGCAAATTAAATACGATTTCCACGATTTGAACAATCTGTTTTAATAATTGCATTTCCGTTATCCGAGTTATATAGTAAAACATTTTAATGTTGAAATATTTCGCGGTGGCTACAACAAAATCATTAATTTTTGTTAATTGAATATGGTGCTCATTTATAACCTATTTAACATTGTTTTGTTTCTGTGTAGTCTGTACAGTAGGTACAGATTTTTCTGATATCATCATTGGAGAGAGATTTCTTGAAAACGCCTTTAAATTTTGAGCGGTAGATATTTATATTATCCCCCTTCCCACGCATATGCACGCATACCTATATATAAAATGCTGTATCATTATTATTTTAGCAGTAAGATGAATGCCCACTGCTCTACACTGGACACAGGTCTGCTCACAGCGTTGCCAGACGTCCCGATTTTGGCGGGACATCCCGATTTATACCAGAAAATTAAATGTCCCGCGCGGGACAGAGTCAGTCCTGCTTTTTAGGTACTCGAGTTATTAAATTATATTTTTGCTATCTACTTTCACGTAAACTTTATTTAAAACTCAATAGATATATAGGTATTTAAAAACATCTGAACCTATGCTCCAAATACGTATTCGCGATTCCGACGCGGTTCGCAGATACTTTGCTGTTCAATTTTAAACTCTGTTGCTTAGGAAATAGTGACAGGAAACGAAATAGAGCGTCGTCTGATTCTCATGTTATATATACTGTAGTAGATCTTTTGAATATATACTGTTTTACTACATCACGCTTTTGACGAAAGAATCCACTTTTTTTTTTCTCACTCAAAAAGATAAAAATCACGACTTGCTGTGCTGCCCGCACCTAGCAACTTCTCGTAACCTTCACTAGAACATCGATAATCTTGGTTAAATATTAGTTGTTCATTTATGTTAATCAAAATAATTATTTCTGTGATCATAGTAATTTGGTTATTCATGGAGAGTGACAAAATCGATGGTAAGTATATGAAACTCCACCGGTATTATAAATAATAAATAATTAATAATAAATATCCCCAGACATTCACACCTATCAACTAGTCCCATTTTAAGCAACTTAATGCTGTTTGTGTTACGGATACTAGATGACGGACAAATATATTTAATAGATAAATACATATAATTACTCAGAATATACATAATATAATACATATATAATGAAAATCCAAGACTGGAGAAAAAATTTCCAAACACCATCACCCAAACACTTGCCTCAGCTGGGAATTGAACCCAGGACCTCTGATTGCGACGCCTTGAGACCGGCGTACAGACCACTCGACCAAGGAGATCGTCAAGGTATTCTTTTTCTGTTCAGCATTTTCCGGGCTTTTGTCATTGGCCGATTTCCTGCTAAGCGTTCTCCACTTTCCCTGATCTTTTGCAGCCTCTGGTGTGAGTTCGCTCTCGTCGTAAGGCATACATATATACAATCACGCCTGTAATCCTCGAAGGGGTAGGCAGAGTCCAAGGAGCACTGTGTTCCTTAAGATCACATTTAGCCATACAAAAATTGGGTTTAGTCAGATGAAAAATCGTTAAAGAGTAGTAACAAGTGGCTAGCTCATCGCCTACACGATCACAGACCAGTACCCAATATAGTCGCCTTTTATGACATGCTAGGCAAGAAAAGCAGTTAGTTCATTATTTTTGTGTCCCGGACCAACACGAGATAAATGTATTATTATTAATTATAATCTTACCAATTTAATTACGACAGGTAACAAATTAAAGTAAATTAACATAATTATTACTAACTGTGACGCGCCCGCGACGTCATTCGCGTGGCTATTCTTATAAAATATGGTTATCCCGGACCAACACGGGACCGGGACACAAAAATAATGACATTATGGACAAAAAATATCATAAAAATTGTATTTAGGTTGTTTAGGTACTTGTCACATGATAACCTTTTGAATAGTCTTAAATCGCCTCGTAGGCTCCTAGATTGTGTCGTGTGTAGGACAATCGTTACGATTTTTAGTGAGCCGAGTTAAGGGCCGATTAATCCTTACCACTACTGTCCCAATATTGCCTCAGATTTTAGGGACGTGAGTTACAGACCTCTTTACGTATAGAATAGAAAACAACTACCTACACAAAGTTGATAGTATACAATTACATTTTTCTAACAATGTTCTGTCAAATCAATGTCATATTCTTACATCAAAGCAAAAACATAATAAAGGTGCGTATAATAAATCCGGTATTTTATTTCACTTGGCAGCAAATTGAGTGTAATCGAGTCAAGTACCAGTAAAAGGAACTTTTATTTCGGATGTTGCCATAGTAACGACGTTAGGTATGTCGAGAGACAAGTAAAATGTTCGTAGTTCGGATAAAATGGAAGTTGTACCTATATTAAGATGAATAGCGATACGTGAGGTACACTTCTAAATTAGCTCTTATTAAAATTTGTACTATAGAAACCTACTTATAAAATACACATTTCATATCACGCCACACCCACTTAGGGAGTAGGTAGGGGCCTAACACCAACACCAACACGCTGCCGTTTGCTCAATGTGGATGAGTGGGTAAAAGCGGTCACAAAAGTGATCGGGGCCGGCCTAACGTCTCTTCCGAAGAACACAGAAACTGAAGATCACAAAGTTTTGGTCACCCATCCAAGGACAGACCATGATGAAAGTAGCTTTGTTTCCAGTAATTAAAGCCAAACCGCAAGAACCAATTCGCATATGTCACTAATATTTCAATAAAACGCCTAGCGGGTACACAAGCGGGTAGTGAACCGGTGACCTCTTACACGACTAGTGTAGGTTTCCCTACTTCGCAATCGCTGCCAATAATGAAGTCTCCATAAATCGGAACATTTCATGGAAAATGCTCCGAAGACTTCGTGATCCCACCCTTCTACGAGGCCTGAACTGAATGTTTTTAGAATTATATATCTACTGGCCTCTTGTAATCATAATATTGGGTCCTTACCTATGAAATTGGTGTTTTTCTTGTCTCTTAGTATTTAGTCTGTAACTTTTAAGTTTCAGAGTATTCTTAAAAAATATTTACGTCGTCTAAAAATAGACCATATTTTTGAACTCTTTTGATTTGTTTTGATAATTTGTTGTAAGTTTAATAATGTTGAAATTGGACACGAAGACAACTCTTTTTAAGTGCACCCCGAATACATCATTTGATTTACATTGACATAAAAACGATAAATTTTTTATGAAGTGTGATATTACACATATTGCTTAAGCTTGTCTTATGATACATGCCAAATATTATTAACTTTGGATTTGTCGTTGTGAAGAAAACTGAAAAAATGTTAGTATGGAAAATGCAGAGTTCCCCGAAATCTCCATACAAAACGCCAATTTCATATGTAAGGACCTAATAAAAAAAACAAATTTTGAAAGTGGAACTCCGTGTCACTCGCTATCGCTAATAAGTACCTATCACAATTTTTTTTTCAAATCTGTCCCGGATGTTAATCGACTCGTTTCATCTTCTAAACTTTTAAATTGTATTTTTCATTACTTTAGAATAAATTTATTTATCTAAAAAATCTAAAACTTCGAAATCGATCAATGTCCACGGACCAAAACAAAAACCAATAAATTGAATTAAGAGTAGGTAGGTACAGTTGAGTTAAATACTGATACGAAATTTTGCAACTTATTCAGAAGTTTCCGTGGTGTAGCGGTTATCACATCTGCCTAACACGCAGAAGGCCCCCGGTTCGATCCCGGGCGGAAACATTACTTTTTGTACTTATTTTTCTTCCCATTAGTTTATATCTCACTTTTATTAGTTCAAATTATTTAAATAAGTTTTTTTCGCCAATTCAATATTTACTTCCCGTAAAAGACTAACTCCGTAATTAAAAATATTAATTAGAAATATTATTATCTTTTTTTTTTAATGTTTGAAACTGTTGAAAATCAAAACTGAACGTTTTCAAACATTAAACATTAACGGTAGGTATGATGATTCATACGGTACACGATAAATATAGCTGATACCTTCTTTTTAATATTCAAACTTTTCAATTTGAATAAGAATACGTATACATTTTTTTTATTCATTCATATTCAACCTACAACAAAAGCACTTTGTTATTTAATAGTTTGAATATCAAAAAATAAAAGCCAACGACTTTCAGGTCTGACCGAATGTAATAATGAAACGGATAGTGGGGAATTGTTGACATAATTAAAATCTGTTTTTTACTTCTGTTGCTCTAGATACTGAGGTATTTTTTAATACAGTCATATGTTGTACATACAACGTAAAGCGGCTTACCGTTATAATAACTGAAAAATATGTATGTATTGAATATAAATTCTGTACTACAATATTCCATCAAAGCAAATGCTTTGTCCAATAGAGTATTGAAACTAAATTTATCTTGAAGTCTTAAGATTTTATAGTGATGGAATCTTGGTTCACCAGACATTGTAATAGCTATCTACATTTATTTATAGACTGTGAGTGATTGAATCGTAGGTTATTGTAAATATTTTCTGGTTATGTATGGAAGTTTTTTATAATAATAGGTATGTAAATATTTTATCTATCTATCTATCTACAACATAAAGCTGCAAGTTTCAAGGACTCAAAAAAAGATTTTTTTTACATATTAAATCAGGATGGTGACCTTTCATGATTGTGCAAGTAGCTTTATAGAGTTAATATACATATTTTTTATTTAGGAGTAATTTTAATATCAATTTAAATTTAAATTCTTTTAGGTCATTTAATTATGAAGTAGGTGGTAACTGTTACAGCGTATGGTTCTATCCGTATTTTGGTCCAATAGGTAGTGGTACAGGCTGAAAAGAAAATATCATAGATAAAAAGTAAGTGTCGCCGAAAAAAGTAACAATAAAATAAAATCAATTAAACTTCTACGTGTATTCCGAATACTTTATCTAACTTTGCGCAGTGTTTCTAAACAGTCCTATTTTATGCGAAATATGGCTATTAACACCTTTCTCCATACCTTTGGGTATAAACGTAATGATTATTCATGTTGTTGTTATATTTATTAATTTGATAGTTTCATGTGCATTTATAAGCTCAAGTAAAAAGTTAAAACTGGCTCTATTTTACAAAAATGGAAACTGTAAAGCCCTCCATGTCACCTTTGAATAACATTTTCTTTCGCTCAATTGTAACCAATTTGAAAAGCGTTCCGCTTTGAATTCGAACCGAACGGCCATAAAAATGAATCGACGCTGAAAACTTATAAAATCTTAGGGACCACGTCATTTTGCACAACTCCATTCATATCGCTTTGTTGGAAAACTATAAGAAGTCGAGATATTGTTTTATTACAAAATTGGATAAAATAAAAATTTTACTACTCTTTGAAGATTCAATCCATTCTTCTTTGTACGAGTAATATTTTGTGTTAGTTTACGAGTGAATTTTGTGGATATTATTATCGTCCCTCCATCCAATGAAGCGATGCCTTGATTTTTTAAACAGTTGCATGAACTCAACCAAGATACACCATATCTTGTAAGCATTTCTCCACTTTTAAATCTTGCAGAAGTTTGACGGCATAATGATGACAGTTAACTTTTACATGGCTGTATTCGTTTTTTATATCTGGTTATCGTTATAACCAAACCTTATGGGTAGGTTAATAAAATTAATTACTTTTTGTTATTTGAAATGCGTAACACGCTCCGGATCCGGATCCTTTTTCCTGTCCAGCGCCTCTCGTTAAGAGGCAATTTTCGTATCACTTTGACCGTCTTATCTCACCCATCCTTGCATTCAATCACTTCATTATTGAAACAGAGTCCAGTCCATGGGCCAATCAGTCCGAGCATTCGACCAAACTCTTAGTACACGGCTCCAACCACACTGCCTGACCTCTAGTCATTTGAGCTGACACCGTCTGGTGCTCCAATTTCTATGCGTGTAAACGAGGGCTAGGGGTCTCCGTGCGCTGGTGGGTGGTCAATCAAATTGTAATTGGCTGCAGGAACAAGATACCCGTGAAATGACGACTGCCCTCTGACAAGGGTCTCTTATGCCCGAGGGCTTTCGATTTAGCTTAACACTTTTTCTGGGTGTTCCCTACGATATTTTTTAGAGTTGTGCGAGGTCTATTTAAATTTTGTTTGACAGTTTAGTTTAAAATTAGTTCTTAGCTATGTAACCAGCCAACGCTTGACTTTGTATTTGAGATGAAAGAGAGTTCCTCTCTCTTTCATAATTGCATATTTTGAAAATTATTATTTTTATCCACTACCCCTGTAACGAGGCGCCATAGCTATATTAGCGCCTCGTTGCTGTCATTGCGCTCTTCTCTGGCAATTTTTCTCTTGGTTTCCGTTTTTAAATTTGCTGTCTGTCTCTTTTTATTTGTTTTGTTCTCGAAACTCATTCTTACCAGAGTCAGTGCGTAGAGCGGTTGACTCCCTTCTAACAATAATTGTAATATATTTATAAAGTGAATCAATTTTTATAAGCTGAAACAAAGTTACAACAAACCACATGATCAGTTTCTAATAAATAACAAAGACTATAAGTTTCTTTAAGGCACTATTATAAGTAGCCCTACCCTTTCTATAATATATTTAAGTGTTAAATGTGAAATTGTTTTGTGTTCAGTGTAATTTACCTTATTTTATATAATTGTTTCAGTTGTGCCTTAATTCTTCATTATAAAATATACGATACATAAGTGACAACCCAACTGCATTTTCATTATCCCCGGCTTCACCCCGTCACACCCCTTTCGCACACTGATAGGTACAGCACCCCAGGTGTAAGTTATCATTGTAAAAAACTGACTTTTTTAGTTGCGTTATGAAACTCAATATCTATGGGAAACGTGTTCAGATACTTTCCGCTTGGCGCGCTTTTCACGTTTTCCGTAGAAAATTAGAAAATTAACTAAAAAAAACACGTTGGCAACCTGTGACAGAAGAACTAAAGTAGCAATACTCAGTTAATGCAACTGCCTGGCTTATTCTTCAAACCCGAATATTTCAGATGATCGAACTAAAATGTCAATAATAATAATCAGCGTAGAAACGCGGACATAAAATCAGAGCAAAATGCAGGCTTTTTAATTTAAACTAGTTCCCCCAACTACACTCCAGTTAATATTGAATACTACGGACAACCTCACGCCTATTATCTACACCCTGTGAACACAGATGCACGCAGCGTCGCCTCTCACCCTGTATCTCACGGCAAATATAGCATTGCCATCGCCGATTCTTAGTTGGCTCATAATGTAATGGGATAAAGTTCAATTTCCGTTGGCACTGGATCGTTTAGAATGTAAATAGTTGCTGGTATGTATCTATAGTTAGGATATTGTTGTTAATGTAGATTCCAGCCAGTTACCACAGGGTAGTGTAATATAGACGGATCTAACAGCTGCGTAGGTCTCCAAACACTTCTCAATCTGAAAATTGTACGTACATTGTGTATTAGGTACCACATAATATTGATACCGTCTTAAGATTTTAAGGCTTACTACGATTCAATAATATTGAATACTGTTAATGTGCCAGCTGCTTTTCTTGCCTAGCATGTCGTAAAAGGCGATTAAGGGCGTATTGGGTACTGGTTCTGTGATTGTGCAGGCGATGAGCTAGCCACTTGTTACTACTCTTTCACGATTTTCCATCTGACCAAGCCCAATTTTTGTATGGCTAAATGTGGTCTTAAGGAACACAGTGCTTTTTGGACTCTGCCCACCCCTTCGGGGATTACAGGCGTGATTGTCTGGTGTGTGTGTGTGTGTTTTTTTTAAATATTTCAAACTATCCTCGAAAAATCAATCTATCACATTCAGCGTGTAGGTTTCTGTTTGCCAATAAATGTGCTTAGACGCATCTAAATTGAATAAAAGATATTGGATTTTGAATTAAGAATTTAACTATTGTGGTAACTAAGTGTTTTACGTCACAAAATAGTCTTCGTCGTCATGTGACTTATATTAGCTTTATGTTGGGCACAGTGGGCTTGCCTCCTGTTGTTAACAAGGCTTTCTCTTTATTTTTGATAGGCTATGCGTGAGTGCGCACTAATCACGCTGTGGAAAGTCTTTAGGCGATAGCGGTAACCAGCAGGAAGGCACCTCTTGTGCTACTGTGAACCGTTGATTCACAAAAGAAACAGACACCTGGGGAAACACACCGTTGACCCAGATGAAATAAACACAATCCAAACTGGGAACATCTTATCTTTCTTAGACAGTGCCCAGACGATGGAGCTACTGTAGGGTCTTAAATAGAACTTACATAGGAGGCTGGTCGCAATAGATCTTATTAGGTCGCAGTGATGCGAAACAGCCCCGACTACCACAAATAATAATAATAGCCTCCAGGAAGACGTTAGTATACCATCTACCATCCATCGCTAGTATACCATTCTTATCCTACAGAATATAACCGCCTGTTCCAATTCTTGCAAAATACTTACAGAAATAATTCCAGAAAAGACAAAAAGTAATAAGCATTCCAGTCCAACATTCAATTCAAAGAACAATAAAATTGGGACGTGTGCCGGTTATGTTCAATTCTTTGAAGCATAAATTACACGCGAATATTCCTTTTGATTTGTCCCAACCTTTATTAAGTTGTAAGGGTTGTACCTGAGGAGTACGGTACAGTGTACAGCATAAACATGATGCCATCTTAGAACTTTGTAATTTTAACGTGTAATAACTAGACTTAAGTGACGTTAAAATTACAAAGTAGACTAGTTCCACTACTGCATTTTACTGAAATCTTAAAAATGTCTACATCTTTATGTTGTGGACTGTACGTTTAGAGATTAGGGTCCTTAATAGCTAAAACGTGAGACTTTAGAAGTACGTGTATTAGAAAATATATTGAGTTGGTATTACGATGGTCAACTAAAGATGTAGATTTGCTTCTAAATCTCATTGAAAAATATTTGAAAGAGAGTGAACTCAGATGGCGGTCTGCAAACATAAAAAAAATCCCCTCAATTTGACGGCCTAGGCTTTCAAGGTTCGTTTCAAGGTATCGCCATATGTGAGGCTACGGGTTCGATTCCGGTGGTTTGTTTGATGAATCCAACGATTTGTTCTCCAGGTATGGATAGGTATTTTGGTGTATTCGAAATGTAAATTATGAAGAGTTTTATTTATCTTTCCTTAGTGTGGGTGGGTGAGTGTGATCAAAGTTATCAGTCGTCAGATGTTACTTATTAATTACTAGCTGCTGTCCGCAACTTCACCCGCAGTTGCTACTTATGGTTTTTAAACTGTTCCACGGGAACCCTTTAATTTTCCGGAAGAAAAGTATCTAAAATGTTGACCGGGGATATAAGGTATCACCATGCAAAATTTCATTGAAATCGGTCCAGCCACTTCGGAAATTAGCCCGCACAAACAGACAGATAAACTAAAACATTTTTTTGTATTTTCCCTCTTTATACATCCCCCTGATTTCCTTTTTCTATGTACAGACATTCGACATCTATAGTTTGATGATATGTATCTATAGGTTAATTAATTATTTGTGAAATAAATAGTGATGATCAATACGGAAACCTTATTTTTCTTTCTACTAGTTTAGTTATGATTAATTATAACACAATAATAAAATTATTACGCCTCTTTCCCCTAAGTCGTAGGCGAGGTGTTAAACACCCACTTTTCGCCAGACATGGTCCACATGTAATAGCTAGCGAGCCCGTTGTAGTACACCAGGCATATTGCGAGGCAAGCGATGATTAAATATTGGGTCCTTACCTATGAAATTGGTGTTTTTATTCTGTCTTAGCAATTTGTCTGTGACTATTAAGATTCAGAGTATTCCTAAAAATAATTATCTCGTCTAAAAATAGACTATATTTTTGAGCTCTTTTGATTTGTTTTGGTAATTTGTTGTAAGTTTAATTGTGTTAAAATTGGACACGGAGACAACTCTTTTTAAGTGCCTCCCGAATACATCATTTGATTTGCATTAACATAAAAACGATGAATAATTTTTATCAAGCGTGTTCACACACATATTGCTAAAGCTTGTCTAATGATACATGCCAAATATTATTATCTTTGAATTTGTCGTTGTGAAGAAAACTGAAAAAATTTTAGTAAGTAAAATGCAGACATCCCCAAAATCTCCATACAAAACACCAATTTCATAGGTAAGGACCTAATAGATAGACAGCAAATGAAGTTAACTCCCCGGTGCTGTCTGTTTAGGAAACAATTAGGTATCATATGAGTAAATAGGGGTGGGGTGCCGTGTGTTGATCTATTATGCACCAGTTGTAAGGCAGTTACTTTGTTCCGCACTACCTGCTATGAAGCTGTATAAGGTAGCGGTGATGGTGGACTACAAGTAATTTGTTAAATAACCGGTATTTACATCACATTACATTTACATTATATTACATCGAAAATACTAGGTACCCACTTAAATAAAAAATTATAAACGTAAAAATTTTATTATTTTCCCTACTTCTCGCTCCTTTTAACTTTCTGTAGTCCAAGAGTGTTTTCTAAACCCTGATTAACCCTGTCATGAAAGGTCCCTATAAAAAGCATAAAATAAAAAAAAACCTCAAAAAGCTCACGAACTTTAAAATATAAAAACAAAAGAACTAACCCAATCGCAAGGTAACAAAGGCATCGCAAGGTACTTTTTTAAAGTAAAAAATATTTTTTGTTTATGTTATTTCTTCAAAGTCGGAGGTTTTTGAAATTTAATTATTCTTCTTTAGTTTAATGCTACTGACACTACAACTCAGAATTAAAAAAAAAATTATCTAATTGTAGATTTAGTTTCAGAAACAGAGTATAGACTCTTTTTGTATTAAACTATAAAAGTTTTTACTGGAGAAATAATAGAGAAATAACATATTATAATAGAAAATATCCTTACATTGTGCCAGTACACCGACGTGTTTGACTTCTTCGTGGGACTGCACTTAATTTAAAAACATTGTAGGGATGTTTGCGTGCCTCAGGAGGCGTCTCTCAATATCGCTGTTCAAACATAACGTAATGGAAAACATCTTGCTTCCTGCAGGAGAGGAGATAACATTCATTACTGAACAGTAAAAGTATTAAAACATAAAAATTTATGAAAAATTATGTCTTGATTTAGAAACCAAAAAATATGGGGCTGGCAAAGCGGAGAATTTTTTTTTTGTTTTGTCCGGTTATGTTGTTTTATCGGGAAGGCGACGATCTAATTTCAAAATGTCATGCCGGATACCGAGCCTTTTTTTATTTCAAGATTTTAAAATACAATGTTCGCTTACCAGTTTTTTTTTACAAAATAAACACACACCTTATGGTAAAACCTAAAACGACCCAAATTGTGGAATATCGCCAAAAAAAGTAGCCAATGTCCTTTCTCAGGCTCTAGAAAATCTGTGTTCCAAATTTCAAATAAATCGGTTCAATAGTTTTGCGTGAAAGCAAGACCTACAGACAGACAGAGTTACTATCGCGTTTAGAATATTAGTATGGATAAGACATTCATATCATATTGTCCATATCATCGGAAAATCATTCAGTTTTGTTAAAACTTTATCGTCCTATTAAAGCACTAGCACTATTTAAATTCTTATTCATCGTGTTAGTTTAGATACTCGTAGTTTTTTTTTAATAATAATATAATATGAACATTCTTTCTTGCGCTTTTGCTTTGTATATACTCATACATATTATTTTGTAATAGTGATCAATCTCAAATGATACAAGGATCAATGAAATAATTAAAATATTCGTTCAAAAAGCAAGAAATCAATCCGTTAAGTCCCACGCTACAGAGGATTCGAGAAACTTAAATTAACATTAATTAAGTCGAACAATTTGTCGTTGTCAGGTAAAGGGTTGGTGGTTTGTCGACAACCACAATTTAACAACCAAATTATTCTGGATTTAGTCACGAAAGTAGGTCAGAGGCGTCAATTTCTTCAACACTTTCCAGGGGAATAAACTAGAAGTGAATCAACTATAATATTAAGAGTAAGGTTTATTACATATATTCCTAAAATCATGCCCTTCTCCCATAGGGGTAGGCAGAGATTACTTTTTTCCACTTGCTATGGTCCTTACATATTCTTTCGCTTCATCTGCTTTTGACCTCGGGTACTTTTGACTTGGTGACTTTCTCGTCCTATCTTTCCACTCACTTCAGATTCATAAATCCTTTTGTGACCAAAAGGAGTCTACTTTCAATTCTTTCTTTTTTCTTTCTCAATAATCTTGTCACTATATCCTCTTTCTAACCAATTTCTTTCTAATCACCTCATTATACAACCTGCCGATCTCATTTATTTTTTTACTAGACAAAAATATTATTTTTAAATTATATTTTAATACATTTTATAGGTGTTTGAACCCATGGCAGAACGCGAGCCCATGGAAGAGTTTCTGGATAAGAGTGTTTTGGTGGATATTCGGAACTTGTTGCCGCGCTAGCTCAAAAGCGGATTTTTCTTGTAAAATTCGTATTTGACCTGTGCAAAAGAATCACTCCTTCAAAGATTACAATTATTATTATTATAATTTATTTATTTATTTAAAACTTCAGTACATTTGGTGTACAAGGCGGACTTAATGCCAAAAGCATTGCAGCAATAAATAGTCAATTACCATAACATTAGTCTTATATTGTCCTACTTATGGCAATTACAACCACAAAGAAATTAAAAACACTACCAAAATGCCAGTATTGTAAAGTTATTTGGCTAATTCGACCTAATGGTTCATTAAATTGCAATTTATTGCCAGTGGTGCACTCGCGCGTCTGCCTCTAAATTTATTGATATGGGTTAGCCCATTCATAAATGAGAGCTTAAATGTTGGCTGTAGAATGTCAATTCCCAAATGGTAATGTTTGCTTTGCTGATTTCAAAAATTTTAAAGATAACTCCAGCACATGACATTGTTGGAGAGACCCGTTTCTTGAGAAGCCGAAAGCGTCAGTTTAACATAAGTAATACATTAATCAGATATTGAAATGCCGCCAGCGGTATACCCTTTCTTAGAGGCCTGCTACCCCTATGGGCACCTGTGATCACTTTCCTTCAGGTGAGCCATTCAGCTGTTTGCCCGCCGTTGAAGACAAAAATACCTAAGACATTTGCTGTATGGGCTAGGTTTCCTTTGCCTTCCAAATATGGCAGAATTTTTACCAAAAATATACTTCTATACTTACCTAGCGACGAGGAGTGTGTAGATTACAAGAAGAAACACTCTATATAGTTCTAGGTGGCACCTAATAAAGTCCAAAATTCATGGCTAAAGGTATGAAACTAAATCAGGGTGTAGTCGGCAGTGCTATTATTTTATTTTATTAATAGCTTAGTAACACAATACAAAACCTTAAATATAAATGCGCCAAACTGTGCAACAGTTTACATTAACTTAACCTACTGTTGTGAAAATGTTTATTTAAATACACATAACAGCACGCCTTTTTTCTCGAACGGGTAGGCAGAGGTGTTAAACACCCACATTTCGCCAGATATGTTAGGTGCCCATGTAACAGGTGGCGAGCCTGTTGCCATGCACCGGGCACAATGTGAGGCAAGCGATATTCACAATTAACTGTACATAAGTTTTATGTATTCAAACTCAGTGGTACTGGCGGTGGGATCGAACTCGCGATTCCCGCGGCCTTTTCGAACGATTAGTGCTCGGCTACCGCTAAAATGTTCATTTACTCTAAATATTTCATTCTATTCAAGAGGCGATGGCCTTACTGTTTGTTCTCCAATTTATTAAGGTTACATATTTGATGAATCTTGGAAAAAAACACGTGTAGTCATAAAATGTTAATGCTCTTAAATTTAAGAACAGTGGAAGAAACAAACGAAGAGGAAAACGCTGATGAACAGAATCTTTTCCAAGAGATCTAAGAGCGACAAAATTATTAAACAGAATATTTATAGTTTCGTCTGACGAGCCAACCAATCGGAATGTTTCTATATTATTATGCAGGTATGGATATTCAGCTCTTGGGGTGTAGTGGCATGAAGCATCGTTATCGGTTATATTCGATTCGACGAATCGTTACCGCGCTCGAGTGGAGAATCGATGCCACTTCATTCGATTTCAGTGTTTCATAAATGTCTATGTGTAACGGTATTAGCTTCGAATTTACTGTTATTGATTTCCTTATACGTACATTTAACAGTGGGATTTTTAATAAAATAACCTCTTTCTTATCATTCTTACACCAAGTTTTAATGTTTTTCATAAGTGCATAAATGCATGAGAGCGGATAAAAAGAGGAAGCTAAGGAATTATTTAAGGACTAGCTTATGGCCGCGACTTCGTCCGTGGTAGAATAGTCAATTTGAGATGGTATGTAGCCTATAGCGTTCAACAATAAATAGGCTATTCAAAACTGAAAGATTTTTTAAAATTGGAACAGTAGCCTCAAGTGGTGGAATCGAAAATTTACTCCTAATCTATTATTAGAATCAAAGTTCGTAGTGTGGTAAATTTGTCCTTCATTTTTCTGGGATGCGTTATTTTTTTTTTTAACATTCACCCGCATGGCGCCTTTTCCAATGGGAATATCAAGATAATAGGGAGCCTATGTCCTTTTTCAGGCTCTAGACTATCTGTGTACCAAATTGCGGTTAAATTAGTTCAGAAGTTTTCGCGTGAAAGCGACAAACGGAGTTACTTTCGCATTTATAATACTACGAGTAGTATGGATTATAGCAAGTGAAAAGTAGGAATTTCTGCTTCCTTTGCTGTATAAAGATGAGTTGCTTATGTAAGTTTACTAACATATTATATTTATCTTAACATTGTGATATTATTAGGTATTATTAGGATACACGAGTGAAGCTCAAGAGTTTACCTATATCTATTCTACTATGTACAATCTATTAAGAAAATGTCTGCTATTATCGTGTAAAATAACCTACGAAATTATATATTGTACATCATGTTAACTACAGTATTTTTGCAATATATTGTTAATAAATTAAATTTGTCTTTGCAAAGCAGCTTCAGATTTAATAAAGGCTCATTTAAGATGTTTCAAACACCTCATTTCGCGACGCCATTCTTCCGTAATTATGTCATAGAATATTAATTTATGGGTTTCATTATGGAACTTCGTTTTGGTAAAAAAAAATATAAAACTTAATTAGCTTGGCTTCGGAAAATATTTATGAGTAAAATACAAAGATAGGCAATCACCCTAAGTTTATTTAGATGTTTAGCTTGTATCGCTACAGTGAGTAAAGGTTTTTTTTATGGGATTGCACTTGACCACAAACTGAGTTATAGCTGAGATGAGGTTTGCGATGATGCGAGCTTTCCCAAAAGGTGCCTATTCAACCTTAGAGATAACAATGACATGCTTTCAACGCTGACGCCGGCAGTGCATTCCACTCCATGGCTTCCACTAAACGGTTTTTTCTTTACTTATGACAGGCAAGCTCTTGTCCTTCATCTCACCTGATGGTAAGGGATTATAAGACTGAAGGTCTCATCTGTATTCTTCAGCGACTGAGGAACTGGCTATCTTACCTCTAAGTGCCGGAACACGACAAAGCTTTTAAACATAGTTATTACGGCAGACGGTGGTAGCTAGCCAGGCGGGCTTAGAAGCCCTACCACCAACCAAACCGAGCAGAAAAACCCCTGCCCCGTGGGGAATCAAACCCCGGACCTCCCGATCAACAGCCGGTGATGGTTTGTGCTTTCAGGTGTATAAAATAACTAAGCATCAAACAATAACACTTCCTAGCACAATATAAGTACTTTGAACTCAAATATGTTTCAAATTTATATATACCCCGTCGCTTGTAATTAAAGAAAATGTTCTGCAGGCAATTAGAAATCTCGTTATAGAGATTACAATTCTGTAATTACAAACGTAATAAGTGAACAGAATTGTAATTTGTGAACTTATTATTACTTTCGAAAATACAGAAAGTTGCTTAATGTTATTTTCTTCTAATTTATCAGCTTTTGCCAGTGACTTTGTACACGAAAAGCAAAAAATGAAGTTTTTATTTTTTTGAGTATTACAACGGAAGAAGTTCTTGTAGAAGTTTTTGCTTGTTGTAAATTAATAAATATCTTAAGACATTCACACCTATCAACTAGCCCCATATTAAGCAACTAATGCTGCTTGTATTACGAATACTAGATGCATGAAAGATAGATTTTCGTACATTTGAATATTTAGAAAATATACATTACATATATAATCATCCAAGACTGGAGAACAAATGCCTGTATTCAACACACAAACATTTGCCCACACCGGGGATCGAACAGCCTTGAGACCGGCGCACAGCCCACTCAGCCACGGAGGTCACTACAATTGTATAAACAGACAAACAATAATTCCCACAACTGTTGTCTTGGATTTAGTCGTAGAAAAGAGACCTCATAATAGATTTTTGTAAAATCTTTAATATGGGCGCTAACCTCTGGCTTCAGAGCTAGAGGCGTTATAATTTGCATCTACGAGTATATCCAATATTATAAATGCGAAATTGACTCTGTCTGTCTGTCTCACTCATCACGTCAAAACTTCTTCTTCTTCTTGCCCTTTTCCCACTCTATGTGGGGTCGGCACAACATGTCTTCTTCTTCCATACTCCTCTGTCACTCGTTAGCTCAGCATCCATCTCTTTTATTCTCATATCATTCTTTACGCATTCAATCCATCGCTTCTTTGGTCTTCCTCTCACTCTAGGTCCGTCTACATCCATGCTCAGCATCCTTCTTGTAATGTGACATTCATCCCTCCTCATCACATGTCCATACCTCGCTAACCTATTGCTCCTTATCTTTTCTGTCAATGGCGATACTTTCAAACTTCCTCTAATATACTCATTCCTGATCTTGTCCATTCTTGTGACTCCACACATCCATCGCAACATTCGCATCTCTGCTGAGTGCAGTTTTCTTTCATCCATCGCTTTCGTCGTTTATCACGTCAAAACTACTGAACTATTACCTGTGTACCGAATTTCGGTTAATTTGTAACCGAAATTCGGTACACAGATAGTCTAGAGCCTAAGAAAGGACACAGGCTACCTTTTATCCCGATATTCCTATGGAAACGGGTGCCATGCAAGTGAATATTAAAATATTTAAATAACGCCTCCAAGAAAAATGAAGGATAAATTCCACCAATTGAGGTTACTGTTACAATTTGAAAAAATATTTCAGTGTTGAATAGCCTATTTATTGAGGAAGGCTATAGGTTACATACCATCACATTATCTCAAAGTAACTACGCGGAAGAAGTCGCGGGCAGAAGCTAGTGGATCTGTAAAATAAACCCAACCCATAATTTGGTAATGTATCAACCTTTTACAATTGCATTTTACACAGATAATCAATACGACCGTGCGTGTTCTAAAAAAATGTCACACTATATTATTATAAGCTGATCCTCAGATCACAGTTTAGCCGCTTCACCTAGAAATTACTATAATAGGTGCTTTTTACATCCCTTTTTTGCATATAAACGAGAATACGATACCAAGTATTCGATTTTAAATATTCACAATGTTCTACGTCATCCACTCATAGAATCCGTTTGATGAAACCTTCCTTGAAATTATCTTCGAGGCATCGCGTGCATTTAAAGGGGTTGTAATGATCGTTTGACCAAGTAGCAATTCTGGCAAGCTATTTTAGTGGTCTATTTACTTCTACTCATGAAAAACTTGAAGAATTTAATTCAAGTACTGGTAGTTTACACAAAAAGAGCTCGGTGGCGTAGTGGTAAGTACGCTTTGGCTTTCGATTTCAAAAACATAGCTACCATTGCCATGGTCAGGCCTTGGATGGGTGACCAAAAATATGTGATCACAAAAAAACATCGTACTCGATCTTAAAGCGTACCAACTACTACGCCACCGAGCTCCTCTTTTAGGAATATCAAATATTTGGGCGTAACATTCATAATTTAAAGTTGTTTCATTCTGTTCTATGTAGCTTTGTTTTGTTTTGGATTCGTAACGTTTTTAAACCCTGACAATAAGCTAGCAATATTGCCCCTTGAAAACATAAGCAGTCCTTACCAGACGCAAAAGCTCTACTCTTTGTTCCCTCGGAGCTTTGCGAAAGGCAGAATGTCATCTAAATTGAACGAAGTGGAAATAATGTCAAATTTTGGGTCTGTTGGTGGATGTTTGCCAGACAAAAATGTAGAATAAAATTTATTTTTAAAGTAGAATAAATCATGCAGAGAAAATTGTATGAAAACTGGTTTTAATATGTTTGTATTCCGCTTGTGTATGCCCAGCACCTCCTCGCTTCATGTCCCCCAGAAATGATTCTGAGGGTCGTGAGGTCCCCGTAGTATTGGTTTTTACCACGTATTTGTCTCACTTAGCTCCGAATGTCGATTGGCATTGTAAAGAGCAGATTGGACGTGCTAGCCTACTCTTGAACGCAATACCGATCGATCGACATTGAGATTGTGATGTTTCTTACTCTTCTGTGGGACACTAGGGCCATAAATGGGTTCAAATTATGCGGATATTGAGTGACTTAAATGACATTAAGCTTAGCTGAAATTGGTACTCTCGTACCGCCTCTCTAGTCTCGGCACTTTGAGATATTGGATTGTGTTATTATTGAGTTTTGTGTTCGAGAGTAGACCAAATTTGCCAGTAACAATAAGTTGTTCAAGGTTGTGGCCTTCTTTTCTGGTTATGTGACCCATAAACTCCAGTATCCTGCGTAGACAAATGGTACAGCAATGGGAAGTTATTAGGTTGACGAAGATTCCAAAATCAATAAAACACACATTTTAATAAAAGTTTATGTTTGCCTAAGAATTATATTCATAAGTTTCAAAACACCACAAACTAAGTATCTAAAGATCACTGAACTGTAAAGAATTACACCGTTCATATCGAAACCATACCAATCCGTGGAAACATATTCCAAAAGCTAAGATATTACACATGTTACCGCAATATCTATTTCAGAGATACGACTTCTACGACCCGAAAGCGGCTTAAAGTGCCCTGTATGGGTGTTTCATTACCTAACGCGAAAGCCGCAGTCTAATTTTCAGGTGTACAAAGAGTACTATTGTACGAGGTGCGAAGAGATTTGCCTGGCAAATTGGAAGGCCGGACGCGAGAGTGCTAATCGGCTTACGAGGGTTACGGCGCCAGAGAATGGCGAGTATCGAACCGAGCATCGAGGATAACTGGAACCAATCAGCAGTAGAACATGCATTATATTATCATTTCAACATGATATAATTTACTTTATTGTCTGAGATGTGGGAAAATGAAGAAATTGATTAATATAAAGGGTACACTAACGAGACTACACGCGACGTCAGCTCGTGACCACGGTTGGTGTAACCCAGCCGAAACGTCGGACAGTAAGTAGTATCTATTTACTATATAATGTACGTCGCGTGTAGTCCCGTTAGTGTACCTTTAAATACAATGCAACGCGAAAGTTTAAAATCTTAAATTGATTAATATCGTGTCGATATATTTTGGCTGTAATACCTATAACTACATAATTATCATTATAGCCACTGAAAAGTGTGTGTTATGTATGAAAAGTACATACGTTTTTTTATTACGTGGTTAATAAAGAAAATAATAAATATTTCGGACCATAAAGTTGGCAAAATAATGGTATTAAAGTCTAAGCTAGTGTGCGCAAATATATAGAACATGGAATTCCATTAAACACGAAAGAGGTCCTTCAAGAAAGGTGTGAAAAGACGATCAGTAGGCCAGCAAGGTGGAGGTGACTTGGCCATCTGTTCTCTGTGGTATTTCTGCAAACGCTGAGTATGATGCAGATTTATTTGCTGTGCTTATATAAAAGAAAAGTTCCTTGCCACTCTTACAGTATTCCTGCCAGGATATCACACCCTTGAATACCTCGACTATTAATTGACAGCTTTTATAATGAAGTTATTTTTTACTACTGATAGAAATTTTGTTCATTGATATGTAAGGTAGTGTGTGTTCACTCAAATCTAAATCAATCTACGGAGATGTCGTTAATATCTATGAGTATTGGTAATACTTGTATGAAGATATTGAATAGGTAAAATATTATAAGAACATAATATTGATAAATCAGTTTAAGTAGGTACTTATAAAACATAAATATAATAATGCTGAACACTTGCAATTGCTAGTGGTACGTCTGTAAGACTGTGATCAGGAAAAAGTGGAATGCAAAAATTATTCATCGAAGAAATATTTAAATGTCTGTTACATCTTGAAACAAACGGGCTTATTGTTAAGTACATTTTCCGTTAACTAATGATTCTTCCATAATTTTAATTTGCTATGAAAAAAGTATAATAGCCAATTACTGTAATAATTTATAACTTTTTAATATTGCAAAATTAACCTGAAGTCCCTTTGTAAAATTGATACCAAACCCGACAACATACATGGCCACACCCAATTTGGACTAGAGTGAATAATCGGCTTACTCCCGTCACCGACACACTTTGAACCGGATTAATTATGTAAATAGGTATTTTTGTAAGCATTTTCGCTTGTCGCCGCTGTTTCTCGTGGCAAATATTTTGTAAAAGATTTGGCTTTATCGCGTATCTCAGGATGAAGTCGGATTATGTTCTCAGCTCTGCAGTTTTATAGAGTAGTAGCAGCTGGTTTTTAAAAATATGACATGCTTTTGTCTTTACGTAAATTTTTTGTTGCAACGTTGACAACTAAAACAAAAATAAAATTAATCTTATTGCGGATGTCAATCAATATAGGACCTAAAGTTTGGACGGCATCAACCCAAAAGTTGGTTCCTTAACGTCTGTTGTGTTGTGTCTTAATTTCTCATGTGTTTCTACCCTACTCCTAGCAGTCAGACGTATGCTGATAATGATGACGATATTGCTTTTTTGGCCTCTCGACTGGTATCGCTGCCTGCTGTGAAAATGCATAATGCCCAAACACACTGTCTGCTGTGCCTGCTGTGCTAATGCATTATGCCCAATTTACACTGTGTAGCTTTTTCTTGGGTCTGCCTGTTGAACTTGGAAGTCACCTAATGTTCCAACAAGTTCTTCTTGTTGGAACATTAGGTGATGATGATGACTAGGGATGACTAGGTCAACTTAATGTAGTCTCAGCATTCCTTGCGGCGTTAGTAGTATTTTGGTTCAAGTCATAACTGGTTGAAAAAAAAACTGTGCGGTGCTTTGTTTATTTATCGCTTGTAAAGGTAAATAAGGTAAAGTTTTAAAAATCTATAGAAATCAAAATGAAAATAGCAAAATCGACTGTATTTGTAGCCAATTAGATATTTATATATTATCCCAGCATAAAATATTGTCCCTCTTTGTCTCACTCAAGCTGCCTTGTATATTAAAACATCGTTACCGCCCCCGTCAGTCGCTGGATATCATTTAGTGGCAGATCCCCTAAATCGTTTAAGGTAACTCAGGAGATTTCTTCAGAGTTGCGCATTAAAGGTGCATTTGCGGTACTAATTGAATGAGGGGGTCCTTATTGATTGGCAGCTTTCGTTTGAGGAAAAAACAAATTTGTTTTAGAAACCTTCAGATTTTGTGTTGATAGCACTGATTCAGTGAAACATTTTTGATTGAACAAGATCAAATGCGATTACTTTGAATATATTGGTGAATATAATATCTTCAGTCATTCAGTCATTCACACCAATCAACTAGCCCTATTTTAAGCAACTAATGCTGCTTGTGTTACGGATACTAGATGACGGATAAATATATTTGTAAGATAAATACATATAAATATTTCAGTATATATATAATACATATATAAACATCCAAGACTGGAGAACAAATGCCTGTATTCATCACACAAACATTTACCCCTACCGAGGATTGAACCCATAACCTCTCGAAATGCCTTGAGACCGGCGTATAGACCCCTCGACCACGGGGGTCATCAAGTGAATATAAAAAAAAAACAATATTTGCAATAAAGTTATCTGAAAGAGGTATGAGTGCATTTATCTTTAGGATATTTTCTATGTGACTGCAGTTACTTTTTATCAATATTAAATCTATATTAGCTTTTCAGAAGAAAGGTTTGAAAACCTCAATAGGCGCATTGCGCTGAACTGATAGCGGTTGGTGCGGGAAGGTTCTAGAGTTAGACAACCACACGTTGCCACAAGTTAGACTAGTATGTAGGCATGCACAAAGAATTGAAAAATTGGAAATAAAATAAAATCATAAATACTAATAAGCATTGCACATCACAAGAAGAAAACACTTCTTAAATCGATTCAGTATTTCATAATTCAGTTCCCAATGAGCGCAGAGAAAAATCAGGAGCTTAAATCAAATGAAAACTACAAAATTTTACAGAAATATTGTAAGGTTGAGCTTTCCTGATCGGTCGGCGGTCGTCGGCTAGAGGATTATATCTATTAGGAGACGTCAATACGTCGCTGTCCGCTGGACTCTTGTGGGATTAAATAGGATGTGAACCTTTATTGTTTTCTAATGGAGAACATATTGTATTGGTATGGTTTGATTTTTTAAATACATTAATTTTAATTGGATAGACTGAGGGAATGACTACTTTCCTGGTTCGGACATGTAACGAGGAAAGAGAATAATAAATAAATATCTTCAGACATTCACACCTATCAACTATTTTAAGCAACTAATGCTGCTTGTGTTACGGACACTAGATGACGGATAAATATATTTAATAGATAAATACATATAAATACCTTGAATATATATAAATATATATAAACATCCAAGACTGGAGAACAAATGCCTGAAAATTTATCACCCAAACATTTGCCCCCACCGGGGATCGAACCCAGAACCTCTCGAGATGGCGACGCCTTCAGACCTACAGACCACTCGACCAACCACCACCACCACCACCACCACCGTGGCTATCAATATCTGCTCGGTCGAGCAGATATTGATAGCCACGGTTCCACCCGCGCGGTACCCGTTCCCATAGGAATAACGAGATAAAAAGTAGCCTATGTCCTTTCTCAGGCTCTAGACTATCTGTGTAACAAATCAAATTTACATTGAATCGGTTCAGTAGTTTTGACGTGAAAGCAAGACAGACAAACATAGAGACAGACAGAGTTACTTTCACATTTATAATATTAGTATGGATTATTTGAGTATTTTTTATATTGAACAATAATTCAGGATTAGGCGAAAACAATTTGCATGACAATACAAAAATAACAACCGACCTTCTTAAGTCCTTTGGGTCACTTCATAGAGTTTGGGTCAATAATAATGTTACTCAAATGAAATTGTTTGGTATCGAACCGCTTAGCAATAAAAATAACATTGGGTCGTTGGTTTTTAGAATAGCTGGAATAAACGCAAATTGTTTGTCCAATCGAGCCCATCAATGGTCTGAATTACAAAAACATAACAAGGCCTCCTGGTAGTTTTTGTGAACGGATGTCGTAGTTTTTCTTTTTCATGAAATATTGTAAAATGCTTATGTATTCATAAGCATGCGCTAAGACGCATTTAAACTGAATAAATGAATAAATAGATTTTTTTATTTTTGATTTTGATAAGAAAAAGAATCCTGAAGTATAACTCGAAATGCAATCGTGAATATGAACGAAGCTACAGAAAGTTTCAGCAAGCGCATGTTTTTCATTCAATTCGGAATTGGTAATTATTGTCACACCGTAACTGAATTATCTTCTACGAGCAATGTGCCCTGCCCACTTCCACTTAAGGTTCGAAATTCTGTGGACCGGTTCGTAATGTCGGGGACCTTGGTTCTCCTGCGAATCTCTTCGTTTCTGTAGTGAGAGCATAGAACTTTGACAGTCGCCATATTTGATCTACAAAACCATCCGTCCTTTTCACTCCTACTCCTTGACAGATAACCCTGTCAAATTTATCGAAATTTTCGACAATTGTCCATCTTAGACGTCAAATTTGGCTTATCGAAAGTTCTATGCTCGTAGCGCTGATTCGATTACACCGAGAAACTCCAAGAATAGCTGAGGGCCGTTGGGGTGGAAAGGTTCTCGAGTGGCTGACGAACTGGTGAAGGTCGCAAGAAGTTGCTGGATGCAGGCGGCGTAGGACGTAGGTCGTTGTGGAGATCATTGGGGGAGATCTATTTCCACCAGTGGACGACAATAGGCTGATAGATAGATCGATAAAACCTTAACTTTATGTATTTCACGCTTCTTGAAAAGTATAGCAAATTAAAAAGACACCGAGCGTTTCGTGCAAATTTTCCTTGTAACTGATCCTCTTGTTTCCGCGGATAGATCCACCCCTCTTTTTTAATATTTCTCCGCCCTCCGGCCATTTATCTCCCGTTTTATTTACTAGTACTTTTAATGAGATCTTTTTGTCACCTTGTAATATTTTCTTTTCCTCTGAGCGCAATTAAGTGAAGTTTGTTTCATTTTATATAAGTAAATGGAAACTTCAGAATTTATGTTACTGGAGTATTATAATCAAAGGGAGTTTGTATGTCGCTTGTTTTCTTTAGGGCCTATTGATTGTCCAAGAGTAAATTAGATCTGTTATTAAAATTGTTCTCTATTATATGTGGAAAATACAATAATCAAGTATAGTTAATTGAATAATTCCAGTAAACACAGTTGTTTCATAACAGTTACTGTTTATCCATAATATTTTTTTATAAAAGTTTTATATTTTTCTATACTGGCATGCATACATTAAATTACAAAAATAAGTTTTTTTTAAATGTACTATTGCCAATACTATTGATTTGAATTTTATTTCACTCATTTGTCAGTTGTTTTACAATTTGGCGGCACATTCTCACGTCACGTCATGATGAATTTAACAAGAGAAAAAACAACGAGTCCACATTTTTAAATAATACCTATTGAATTTTTATTTCATTCATTAAATAATAAACTACATAAAAGAAATGTAGAAAATAAGCACATTTATTAATTTTATTTCAACTTGGGAACGAACAAAACGGAAAGAGTTAACTGCTTTTCATATATTAATGCTTTTAACTAGATATCTGGAAAAAGCTTCATAAAACTATTTAATTTTACTAACAAAATATAGTATTCTCCATTGTTTCTGTTAATGTATTTAATGTTTAATTCTCCAATGGCTCTTGGGAAGTTTGCTTGTTATTGTAAATATTTGTTCTTTGTGAATTTTGTTCGTATTGTTTATAAGAATCATAGAAATAGAATGTTAACAATATTACTAGTTTTAGATTTTTTTATTATTTTTTTTTCTATTCGTTCGC
Source organism: Parapoynx stratiotata (assembly GCA_910589355.1). Classification (NCBI taxonomy): domain Eukaryota; kingdom Metazoa; phylum Arthropoda; class Insecta; order Lepidoptera; family Crambidae; genus Parapoynx; species Parapoynx stratiotata. Next base: position 4,137,561 of record OU342458.1, read on the forward strand.
TATCTAATTCCATCCATCCATCAGACTATAGACATCCACTACTTGACATGGGCCTCCTAAATGATCCACCGCCCGCATCCAGCGACTTCCTGGACCTTCACCAGGTCGACGGCTCACCTCGTTGGGCCTCCCAGTACGCCCCAACAGCCGTCAATTCTTCTAGCAATGTGCTCTGCTCATATATGCTATATAATTAACAAACCTATATTTTAAGACCTACAACTCATACAACACGTTAAATTAATCTGTCTTTGCTGAGTGTCGTGAGCGGGGGTCACGTGACCGGCTTACAGACCCGCGCGTGCTTCTGCACCCATCCATAGATTTATAGGTGAACTACGTGATGACGGGGCGAAGAATACCTCTTTAGGTTACGTAAGAGGTTTATTTTTTGTTGACTTTTTTTTGTTCAAACAGTATGATTTGGTCCTTTTTTAGAAACATGAAGCAAAATTTAAAGTTAAATACGTAAACAGATGAATATATATAAATAAGACAGGAAAGCGTGAAAATGCTAATATTAAGCTAACATAAAGCTAATTGTTCAGTAGTCGCGGGCTCGATCTCACCGCCTGTAAAACTGAGTTCGAATAAACAAAGAGGCGTGATGATATGCTATATTATGTATAACATATAAGAATCAATTCCCAGCAAAGATTTAAAATTTAATACTACACCTATGCTGTCAACAATGTGTTTGAAAAAGAAATAACCTTAAGGTTTTAGTTTATATGCGCCAGCGCAACCGAATGGCCCAGCGACTGCGCCATGACATTACAAGCAAATGCATGCAAAACCAAGTAGGGGCTATAAAATATTGGGTCCTTACCTATGAAATTCGTGTTTTTTTTCTCTCTTAGTATTTTGTCTGTAACTATTAAGATTCAGAGTATTCCTAAAAAATAATTACCTAGTTTAAAAATAGACTATATTTTTGAGCTCTTTTGATTTGTTTTGATAATTTGTTGTAAGTTTAATTGTGTTAAAATTGGACACGGAGACAACTCTTTTTAAGTGCCTCCCGAATACATCATTTTATTTGCATTCACTTAAAAACGATAAATATTTTTTATGAAATTATTATGATATGATTTAATGATTGATATGATTTTTGAGTTTTTTTTTATTATGTTATGATTTTTTAGATTTTTTGTTTAATTATTATGATTTTGTTTTATTTTTTTATTTCACATATTACTAATGCTTGTCTAATGATAGATGCCAAATATTATCTTTGGATTTGTCGCTGTGAAGAAAACTGAAAAAATTTTAGTATGGAAAATGCAGAATTCCCCAAAATCTCCATACAAAACACCAATTTCATAGGTAAGGACCTAATAATTGCATACAGTTGCTTGTAACTTCGCAGTGCAACGGCTAGGCCGCTCGTTCGCGCGGACGCGTAAGCGTATAATTAGACCTGTACGGGCAGACCGCGAGTGATTGTAAGGCGCCGTGACCTGTACGTGCATGATAAGTTGATGTTAGTTGAGGCCCAGAATAGCCCTGGGCGGCAGCATGATGGTGTTAGAGGAGCTACCCCAGAGAGTAGCCCTGGGCGGCAGCGGGACGCGGAAGTGAGACCCAACACGGACGGTTGAAATCTAGTTTATTATTGATAATATTAGGTCCTTACCTATGAAATTGGTGTTTTGTATGATGTATGAGATTTTGGGGAATTCAGCATTTTCCATACTAATTTTTTTTCAGTTTTCTTCACAACGACAAATCCAAAGATAATAATATTTGGCGTCTATCATTAGACAAGCTTTAGTAATATGTGTAATATAACACTTTATAAAAATTATTTATCGTTTTTAAGTGAATGCAAATAAAATGATGTATTCGGGAGGCACTTAAAAAGAGTTGTCTCCGTGTCCAATTTTAACACAATTAAACTTACAACAAATTATCAAAACAAATCAAAAGAGCTCAAAAATATAGTCTATTTTTAGACGAGGTAATTATTTTTTAGGAATACTCTGAATCTTAATAGTTACAGACAAAATAGTAAGATAGAAAAAAAACATCAATTTCATAGGTAAGGACCCAATATGATAGGGTTTTAAATGTGACTCATCGGTGTAAAGTGCCGACGGTGCACGATGCTGCTGTTAATGTGTATTGTGGGTTGGCCCGCTGCTGACAGTGCTGTTGCCGGAGTCTAACGTTCGACTTGTGGCTAGAACAAGACCCTTAAGCTGTCAATGGTCAGAAAACCAGAAATATAGAAACATCTATCGTTTGCGAACACCGGTGTTCGAGCTAACCCTCAAGGGTCAAACCTGTATAGACGAACCATTTGCAACTTTCTTGTCACAGCCACACTGCGTAAACAATCAAAGTACACACTTAGCTTGCGAAGCATGGCTTGATATGAAACAAATGGAAATGCTAGTGGGATGAAATGCAAATTTATTCAATTAATCTACCCACCAGTTCGTATTGGGTGTCGTTGGTGATTGGCGTTAAGTCGCGCGTGCGGCCACGCGGGTTTGGTGCGGTGTCACGGTAAAAGGCGTGTTACAGAAACTTGGATTTCGGTATTTGAACGAAGAACTTCGATTTAACCCTCTACGGCATGAATTATTAAGGAGATGAAAAAAAAATTATTTATTCCTAATGACCTTAAGTCTGAATGCATACGATACCATATATGGTATCGACATAAAAGTGAGTGAAAAGAATAGAAAAGAGGTAAAAAGTGTGAAAATAATGTTTGATAGATAAATAAGATAGTATTTACTTTATAAATATATATTTTTTTATTTACAAATACTTACGTTTTGTTATGGTTTTTGATACTCAAAAATATCTCACAGACACTCGTCTTTTGTTTCACCGAGTACCCGCACAAAAGTGACATTATTTCTAAATGTCGTCAAACCATGGACAAACTTATTGCATTTTGTTATTGCTAATAAACCACTACATGGATTTAAGAATGTGGAATTGCTTTGTTACTATATATTTACAAGTAAAACAACAATAAAATCGCCATACCATATATGGGCTCATATGCAATAGAGGGTTAAGGGGTTTCTAGCCTATCAGCACAATCAAGCAGTCTGTACCATTGGGTTTAAAGTGTCGTCGTCGGCTTAGGTGATTCTCACCTACGCGCGTACTTGCGAGTGCGTCTATCGCATCATTCGAAAGCTGTTCGAAAATCGCGCATGACTCGGAGTGCCGTACCTCGCGTCTGCCGCACTCACGCGCATAGGAGCGTGTTTATCCGCATGTAGGCTCGTGAATCGCATGAGCGCGCGCGGATGCGTTTCCAGTGAGTTGGACAGTGATTTTTTAAACAAAACGAGATATTTTATTATTATATTATATTATTTATTATATATTTTAAGATTTTTAATTATATATTCTTTAGTACACGCGACTCAGACTACTACTCAGCATTTCTACAGCAGGTGGGCTGGAAGATATATCTATTGGAAATACCTACCTTTTGTACTCGTCTTTTTATTTAATTTGTTGCATACTCTCAATTTTTCTTTTGTGTACAATAAATAGTTAAATAAATAAATAAACGTTTGAACATGCATCCACACACAGCGCCCGTCGTGCGGCTCAGTGTTTGAGTTTCCTTAATCCCCGGCTCTACCATTGAATCTGAACAAAACTGGACTACAGTTTATTATGAATATCGCGTACCATAAACTGTGAACGGCTTACCCGATTGTAGGAGATTGGCTAACACTGCCCATTGAAGAATAGCGTTATTCCGGCTTTTTGCATTTTCGGCATCCTCTGATGTAAAGTCGTTATCATCGCCACTAACGGATTAAAATCGCAAAAGTACTTCGGAGTAGTAAAAGTCACTTAATTCAATAAGAGCAATCTTGCATCTTAGCATATACGCCCCTAGCTGGATATAGATGTCAGGAGGCCTTATTAATAAATGTAAGAACCCGCGTCATTATACTGCTGGGTTTTGTAAATATGTAATTGAAAGATTTTTTAGAATTATGAATGAAAATTTATTACTGCAATGCAAAATGGAAAAACAAAATGTGAACGAATATTAAAAAGTTTGACAACGTCAACAGGTAAAAAAATAAAATTCCAAAAAATAACAAAAAAAGTTTTATGTTATAGCCAATAAATAACCCTGACATGTTGAGAATTCAGAGTTAACTATCTGGTATTTCATATTTCGTGTAGCTACCGACTTTGGAGTATGGTAATACGGCGATGCATTCGAAATTTTGTTTGCTTATTAGTTTGTTAGGTCGGGTCGGTGCATAACCGAAGTCAAGGTAACCCTTCACCCTAGCTAGGGGAAGCTTCGGTTATTGTAGTGCAGCGGTATTGCCTACGACTACTAGTATTTGATGATATCCTTCATTATCCTTCATTCATAAATAGTGATAGAATGAGAAGGAACACCTACTGATCGAGACAGAACATTGCCTCATGTTATTGTATGGGAGTTTGGCATCTATCATAGCGTACAAAATGCTTGATTTTATTTCGAATTTTAAAATTGCTCGGCATTGTAAAATAATGATACGGCAACAGAGATTTATCACCATGACAAAAATTAATCAGATGACACCACAGATGACACTGACAAGAAATGTTATTTTCATTATTTTTAATAATTAGAGGATTTAGTTCAATAGGTTCTTTTATTGGGCCCCAAATGATTAATTACTGATAGCCATCACCATAAAAAATACTACAATTTTTTCTGAAGCCTTTATCACAATAAATTATAAATTACGTTTTTGGTTAAATATCAAAAACGCCTTCGATCCTGATGGTCTATGAATTATCTGTGCCGTAGCACCACGATTATTGTAAACAATTCAATACGCATGCGTGACATAGCCGACAGTTATGCTTGATTGGTTGCGACTGGCGTTTGACGGATTTTGACCATGCGTAGTAATTGTTTACATGAAGCGTTACTCAACAAATTTCACGAACATGGTGGATAGCGATTTAGGCAGATGAAAAAAAAGTAAAAATATAACATATTTAAATTGAATTTCTGCAGCAATCCTTTATTATATTTATCGAACTCGGTGTATTTCGGACCCTTGTACTGAATACTATGTGAATGACAAATTATTTTCATTACTTTTGATATGAGTCAACTAGCCTATTATTAACAATCAACATTTTGCTAATAAGGGGTAGGAATGTAATGTTGAGCACTTTGTAAAATAAACAATGCTGTGTGAATTATACCAACAAAAACTTTTTGTCAACTTTTTTCCGGCGCTTAATCAATGGCCACACGAATACTTCGCGGGCACAGCTAGCAATTAATAAATAAAAAATGAGTAGGTACGCAATAATTTGCCACGGATAGTTTTTGTTAAAAGCACGTAACATCTCAAACAATATCACGTAAGACATTATTATAAACTAAGATATTATTAAAGAGGTCACGCTGCTTGCCCGATTTTGCCGGAGTACTACCCCAGATATCATCACAGCAATTTATAACAAAATTTTGGCACAGCAGGACATTTATTTTAAAAGTTTGACAAATATAAGTTGAGAAAAGTAAAAAAGTATGAAGAGAAAGGAGTTGTAACATTAAGGGCACACAAGACGGCGATTTAAAATAGGTCCGTTGTGTAAGTTGCGTTTTACTTTGAGCATTGTCGGGCTTTGGTCTTATAACAGGACATTAATCATAATATGAACTTTAACACAATGAATTGAAACCGTAAAATGGGTGCTTAGAAAATTATCCTTCGCGATATTTTCAAATAGTCTTACGCGAGTGTTTAAATATCCAATTTAGGTAATGTGCAGTTAAATACCTGCAATAATTTATTTATTCTCATTTTTATCAAATTTTAATAAAATGATACCTATATTATTTAATTAAGTCGCATCGACTTTCATTAATTAAAAATATGATTCTCAGGTTTTCAAGTGTCAATTATTAAATCATTGATAATTTGACTGGCAAGATCCTTTTCTGGTCCTCACCCTATATACGTCCCAGTGCTGGGCACAGGCCTTCCTCATGGAAACCAATACATGAAGAGTATGGGCCTTAACACCACCACGCAAGCTCTAAGCGGGTCGGTGGGTAGACACGGTTGCAATTGCAACCGGGACCAACGGCTTAACGTGCCTCGAAATCACTAAGTTTGTGGTTACCCATCCATGGCCTGCCCATGGCGAAAGTAGCTTTGTTTTCGTCGTCGAATGCAAAAGCGCACTAACCACTGCGCCACCGAGTTCCTTTACGCCACCAAGAGCCTTTTTCATAGGTTGAATATTCTTTGGTTGAAAAATACGGTTGTTACTTTACACGTTGTTTTTTAATACTTTGTTTTAATTGTGTTTGCTAAAAATATTTTTTTCCTTAGGGATCATAAGCCTACTGTGAAAACATAAGTGTAAATAAGGCCCTTTGTTGCGTACAAAGAAATATATAGGTATGAAAATATTTGCATTGTCTCGATGTAACTTTAAATAATATTGTATATATATCAAGATAGAGAAGTTGAGAGAAAAGCGGCTATCGTGGTATGGACATAAAATTTTGAGAAGAGAGAATTAGAATGTAATGAGAAGAGTTATGAATATGAGAGTGGATGGTAATGCAGGGAGAGGAAGACCAAAGAAAAGATGGATATATTGTGTGAACGAGGACATGGCTAGAATGAGAGTGAATGTTGATATGGCGTGATAGGGGAGAGTGGAAGAGAAAGACTCGTTGTGCCGACCCCAAATGAAGTTGGAAGAAGGCAGGCAAATCATGATGATATGATGACCAAAAATACACATTAATTTATTCTCGTATATAACAAGTAATAAAACCATATGTTCAATCCGAATGCAATTAGCATTTGAAATAAGGATGAATATACTCGTAGAAGACTCGCTTTAGATGGGAATAGTAAAAGACTCATCTTTTCGGGGACTATTAAATTATTATATTCACCTTCACTCCGGACTCTGTGGAACGTAGCAACTGGTTGGTATAAGATATAAGCTTTCAGGTGCGTAACTCAAATTAAATAAAATCTGAGAGATGGTAAATAATGATAGGTGCATATTTTTTATCAAGAATGTTTGCGACAGACTTTAGCCATACAAATATACCATACAAAATGAATATCAAGAAACCAGCCAGCATGTTTCTGGCTGGTTCCTTGATATTTTTGTATTTGAATTTTTCAAATATAATCTATGGAGTGCGTGACGTTTACCATTTACTAACAATATTGGTACCTACTTATCTATGTGTCATTGGTATAGCTAATTTATTGCAAAAACAGTTGTTATTTTCTGATGTACTAGGAATCGCTTATAATGTGATTTATTTAGCATTTGCTACTTCAATTCACTTATGAAACCTTTGAGAACTTGCTGACTAATATCACAAAAAAAAAACATTTTACCCGTATTTTAATTCGATAGTCAGTAATAATAAAATCGCTTCAGCTAATAACCTGTCGCCGTCTCCAGAACTCAGACGCCTGTGCAATTTATGACGTCTAACTCACTGTCGGACCTGTCCTTTTGTGGTGCGTACTACAACTTGCTATTCATATTTGGTCTTCATATAACAACGCTACAGAAATATTCGTGCTTGCATCTTACTTACACTTGGAACGAAGAATTTAAGTCTTTGTTAGTATCCCATATTCGGATTCCCTTATTTTCAGAATACAGTCTTGTAACTCTGAAGATATTTCAAGATAATATCGAGTGTAGTGGTTTTTAGCAGTTCTTGCTTGTTTGCTAGCTCCTATCATTTATCAAAAGAGCATATCTTATAATTACTGTTATTTTGTATGAAAAAACCTTATAGGCCATGAGAAAGAATGAGAAAGAATTAACTGATAATGAACTTAAAATAATTATCTTAACGTCGTGCTTTAATTATTCTAAAAAGCTTAACCACACCTTAAAAATAATTATTAATAAGTACATACATCCTCCGATACAAAAAATATTATTTTCTAAAATAGAATATTCTAATTTATCTACGTCTTGTGTCTTTAAGAGTATCTTCTGTAACTTTCGGGAAATGTTTCTTAAATTATAATTCAAGGCTGTTATAAATCATAGACCTTTTTGCTTCATTATTCTAAGCCTTCCTTTGCTCGTTAGCGTTTCAACGTAGTAAATTTATTTCATGCGCATTTTCACACAATTTTTCACTCCCTAAAAACCAATTTAAAATCTCACCTTCGCTACTATTTTGATCAGTGTCTAAAACACAATGGGGCCTTGCTCTCCAACACACCTATCCATGTTCATGGTATTAACAGAACGAAGTTACCTTTGAATTGGGCAGGAGTATTCTGTTATTGTCTGCAATTCTTCATCATCAGAAATACTATCAATCATTAATTATTGCTTGTCACTAGATTTATTGACATGAAAAATTTAATCATAGAAAAAGTAAGATAATGTATAAAAGGGATATTATTGTGTTATCATTTTCAGAAGCAATTGTAAGTTATTCTTGTGATGGGGCGGAGATAACTCAAGACACTTCGACCCTATGGGATCTTTTGTGCTTAAATCACAATGATTTGTATGTTAACTAATGAATATAATTAATATTTGCAAGTTATTGGCAAATATAAACAAATGTGATTGCAATGCATGTGAGTTGGTCTATAATTATACATCGTATGTACCTTTAATTGCAAATGGTGTCTGCTTTTCGCATACTACGGACACGTTTTAAGTTAAATCACTCGTTTACAAATCAGTGAAAATTAAAAAAATCCTAATCAAACTGGCAACACGATTCCTACACAGACTGAACAGGAAAACCGTTAAAACAGATTTGAAAAAAGAATCCTCCAGTTCCAAGGGAATCAAACTAAAATTGGAATCGATATCGCGTTGTGCCATAGAATAATCTCTCTGTACCGTATCTGTATGCAAATTTTGAGTGCATTGTGCGTCGGCGACGCGTCGGGGGGGGACTGCCACAAACAATTGCATAGATTCGGAAGTTAAATCGTGTCTGTCAGTTCGACAGCGTGTCGAAAAGTTAAAATGAACTTCCACGTGGGCTGGCTTGCTCGCGGATGGTATGAAGACTATTATAATTAATTTTACATACAAGTGATTTATGTATTTTTTTTATTTTTCTTAATACAAGTGTTATTGAATATTATATTTGATGACCAGCTTTATATGTATTACTTAATTCAAGCACTTGTCGGTCACATATTTAATGCAGCAACAATTATAAATATGCGATAAGCTTAGGTTTATGATGATTAATTATTTTGTAAAATAAAGCGAAAATCGTCTATCTTTAAAGTACGGAATGTTTAAATTGTGCGCTGCGCATGTGCATGGCAAAATTCAAGTTTTTTATTGTCTAAAGATAATTTTTATTTCAGATTTAAATGTGCGTGCAAGCTTAGGAAGATATTATTTAGCAATTAACTTTATTAAATACTACGGCTTTGGTAAACCGCAATTCATTAGAGAACGCGTCTTAGATTAGCTCAGACTTATGCTCTACATCTACTGAGAAATTATTTTCCTTTCCTTCTTTATCCCCGAGTGAACCCAGATCCTGTAATCCATTCATTAACTCTAAACACGCTTCTAGCAATTTCGACATAACCGCATCTTACAAATATGGCACGTTAGAGCTACAAAAGATTTTGTTGAATTTTTCGTTGGCTGAAGCTGTGCCAAATTACACGAAATACCGACAGAGGATTAGGACAACACGCGGCGAAAGTGATTTTTGCGGCTTTGCCAGGCGTAATTTGAATATATTACGGGTTCATTATTTGTGTTTTGTCTGTGTTTTGTTTGAGAACAAGAATTTTAATTTTGGGTTGTTTTTAGAAGAAGGCTTGACCGGGTGACCTGACGGCTTTTGGGGTTCATGAGTGAAGGCCGTGACTCGCGACTCGGCAATCATGATGTTGGTGTTTCATACAAGAAGTCACAAGATGGGATAACGATATTCGCAGGTTAGTTCGAGTAGGTTGGATTCGAGTGGACGAAAATTGCAGTAAACGGGTACAGATTGATCATGTTCTTGGGTGACTTGGTTCAATCTCCGCCACTCAGTTTGGACAATCTGAATTTTTTCTGGCCTTTATGTACTGCTAGTAATTATATGGAACTTATTGCAATGTCGCAATGAAACATCGTGATAAATTAATTTCTCTGTCCGTGTTTTAGATGTCTATATTCGTTTGCCTCCTCTTACATAAAAAAATATTTATTTTCATTTTTAATTGCTCTACTTTAATTTTGCAATCTAGTCCCTGATTAAAGTTTCAAAGTGTTTTTCAGTATAATAAAAAAAAAAACAATTATATCAAATGTTTTAATATAGCATTGAAACAATCACATTAAGAAAACGTAACTCAATCCTATATCTGGTTAATCCATTTTAAGACGTTCAAACAGTTCTGCATACGTAATGTACCTACGTGGCTTCTAAAACAAATATGTCCGTGCCAGACCTGAGTCGACAGACGACCCCGCACCCTTGGGAGAAGAATGCAGGCGGATAACAGGTACTGTCCACTTAGTACTCTTTCAAAATATAAAAAATGTGTCTAGATTCGCGAGTAGTCCAGTAATTTTAAATAATATTGCGAGGAAATTTATTTGGATACGTAGAGAAACATTAATCATAAAATCATTTATATATTGCACAAAAACTACAATTGCACAAAACATATTAAAAACATCAGGAATATTATACACAGCGTGGAAAAATTTTGTGGGCTCTGGAGCCTACCTTAAATATTAAAAATAGCTTAATTTACAAAAAGGAAACACACTTTTATTTACATTTATATTTTATATACAAAGAAGCTGCTTTCTCAGTTTCCTCAAAAAAGCTTACCTCTTTAAAGTCATCGACATAACTCACCAGGAAAGGAAACTGAAGTGGCAGTGGGCTGGTCATATTAGCCGTAGAATAAAGGCCGTTGGGGCCGTAAAGTTCTCGAGTGGAGACCGCATCTCGGTAAATGTAGTGTGGGAGCCCTGCGACCAGATGTGGTGACGATATTCGTCAGCTGGATGAGAATGGCCGAAAATCGCGATGGTGTGCACCAGGGGAGGACTATGTCCAGCTGTGGGCTGATGATGATGATATTAATTAGGTAGCTCGTATCACACTCAGACTGGAGTGCGTGTTAGTAATATCGCATCAAAAATATAACAGATTTTCATATAAATACATTATTTGTCTAAATACGTCCCCCACTACTTATATATATTACCGAGATATACATTTTTTTTTCAAATTATTATGTCATCACCACCATTCGATAATAAAGACACTGGCGGGTTGCCAAACCTACTCCCTTTCTCGAGATTGTCTAAATCAGGAAATAAAACTCTCTATTTATCATTAGTAATATATAATAATTAAATATATAAAAATTAAAGTAATAAAAAGGCCTTATGCTCTTGATCTAGGTATTTTAAACAATACCTATTTTACATCGGGTACAAATCTCCGGGACCCGAGTGGAGCACGCTTACCTGGTGCGCCGCAATCTACTAGATTAAACTGTGATTAAATGCGTTTTTAGACGCGAAATCGTTGTTGTTTCTCGTCGACACTAGACATTCTTTTGTTCTGCCTAATTTTCTATTATTTTACGGATACTCTCGAAAAATCATACATACAAGTATTTTTTTCAACAACTAAATGAGTTTATTTGGCTTATACCTGCAATACTTGTATTATATTCAAAATTTTCTAAATTATTTCTTAGTAAGAATTTATTAAAGATAAAGTCTTTCCCTAGCTATTGACATTGTTAATAGAAATGTATTAGAACCCATACACGAAGTTATCTGGGTAAATAGGTAAATGTTACCCTAGTCCCCAAAACCTTGATGGTCCCATCAAGGGTCCCAATCAATCAAAGGGAATATAATCACAAATTTTTATTACGATGAGTTAGTTAAAATATGTCTATTGTAATATAGTGCTAAAATATACTATTATATTTACTTAAACCACAGTTAAATTAACTAGTTTATCTTCACAAACTGACCCACATATTATATAAGGAACAACAACAGCCATTAAACTTGTGAGTATTGGACTTATAGTAACAGACTGTGATAGTGCCAAGTTCAGAAGCTATCATTGAACTTTATTTGTGTTATGGAATTCGAAATTTCAACAGGGAGGGTTATTCGTGAATTCTCTGGCAGTAATTCCGAATGGGCTTAATTATTATTACCACAAATGAACTGAGATTTTGGTAATTTAGTAAAATTAGGTTCTTGAAAATAATTTATGTTATTATTAAAACTTATGTTGTATACGTGTATGGGGCTCGGTGGCGTAATGGTTAGTTCCCTTTGCCTCTCGATCGAATACAAAGCTAACTTCGCCATGGTCAGGGCGTGGATGGGTGACCAAAACATTGTGAACTCGAGCTCCTCCATGCTTCGAAGGGCACGTTCAGCCGTTGCTGAACTGAATATACATCCCACTGCTGGGCCGGAAGGCCGGTTCCCCATGAAAAAAAAACATATCAGCAGTATGGGTCGTAACACCACCACGCTGGCCCAATGCTGGTTGGTGGATGAAACGGATGCAATAGCAATCAGCAACGGCTTAACGTGGCTTCCGAAGCACGGATGAGTTCGAGATCACAAAGTTTTGGTCACCCATCCATAGCCTGACCATGGCGAGGGTGGCTTTGTTTTCGATATCAAAAGCCAAAGCGTAATAGCCACTACGCCACCGAGCTAATGAGGTGTGCATTTTAAGAGCAATATCCAGTACAGGACGATTCATTAAAGTTAAAGATGATAAAAAGGCCCAGGAAAACTCTAAATAAGGTGATAAATTATGTAATTTAAAGAGATCAAGGGGTTTTCATTGTTAAATGTAAACTTATTTCTAATCTAAGCTTTCTAATCAAGCGATATTCTTCAGATTTAAACAAACATCAATCCATACTAATATTATAAATGCGAAAGTAACTCTGTCTCGCTTTCATGTCAAAACTTCTGAACCAATTTAACTGAAATTTGGTACACAGATAGTCTAGAGCCTGAGAAAAGATAGAGGCTACCTTTTATCCTGATATTCCCATGGAAACGGGTTCCATGCGGGTGAAAGAAAAAAAATTAAATAACGCCTCCCAAATAAAATGACGGACAAACGCCACTATGAACATTGCTTCTAATAATAGAGTTGGAGTAAATTTTCAATTTCACCAATTAAGGTTGTTCCAATATGAAAAAATCATTAAGTGTTGAATAGCTTATTTATCGAGGAAGGCTTCACTTCATACCATCACACTATCTCAAAGTAACTATTGTACGCGGACAAAATCGCGGGTAAAATCTAGTATTTATATATACACACCAACTATCCCATTTTTGCATACATACGCCTGTAATCCCCGAAGGGGTAGGCAGAGTCCAAGGAGCACTGTGTTCCTGAAGACCACATTTAGCCATACAAAAATTGGGTTTGGTCAAATTGGGTAAATCTTGAACGAGTAGTAACAAGTGGCTAGCTCATCGCCTACACAATCACAGACCCAGTACCCAATACGCCCTTAGTCGCCTTTTACGACATGCTAGGCAAGCAAAGCAGATGGCACATTCTTTTTGTGTCCTGGACCAACACGGGACCACCCTTTTTTGCGTAGGTAGATTAACAAAGAATATCTTGATTCATATCATGAAGTCAACAAACTAGCCTCTTTATCGTTCTTTCCAGAAGCGCAAGCAGTTTTCACACAAATAAAAAGCCAACTGATCTCTCTCAAGATTACCGTCTTTTGGCTCAGCACCGGGACAAATCACTGATCGCCGTCGCTAGTCTCTCGGCGGCGATTTAATCGGCCAAGTTTTTTGTTGGCCAAATAACGAGCGTCTCGAGAATAGGCTCGTTTAGACGAACCCTGGATTAATTCGTTCAGGGATTCAAACCAACACGCTTCGTTTGAGCATTCCTATTCATGACTTTAGGTAATAGACTGGAGAAGAAATTGGCTTGGCAAGGTCAAGGTTTTACGTAATGTTACGGCAAGTCTATAAAGCTAATCTGTATTGGCTTACCTTTGTCGGTACTTTGAAAGTTGGAAGATTCCTTTGAATCCTATTTATCCTATTTATTCAAAGTTTACGTTAATGTGAATGTTACGTCGCCAACAATTATTTCTGTTCGAAAAACAATAATTAATTCTGCAGTGTCAGTATTTGACGACCTCCGTGGGCGAGTGGTCTGTGCGCTAGTCTTAAGGCGTCGCCATCTCGAGAGGTTCTGCGTTCGATCCCCGAGGGGGGCAAATGTTTGGGTGATGAATTTTCAGGCATTTGTTCTCCAGTCTTGGATGTTTATATATATTTATATATATTCAGGATATTTATATGTATTTATCTATTAAATATATTTATACGTCATCAAGTGTCCGTAACACAAGCAGCATTAGTTGCTTAAAATGGGGCTAGATGATAGGTGTGAATGTCTAAATATATTTATTTATTTAAGCCAGGCACTTTAAGGTCGTTAGCTCATTGCAAGAGCGTTATGTTGAGAGGAGAGGCTCGTCTTTTATGCTGTCAACATAATGCTTTGTCTTGTTTTATAGGGTTAAAGAGTAGTTCCAAAGGTACCGTTTATCGTCGTAGGGCTTTATATTTATGACAAAAAAAATTGATGTTCATATACATCAAAGATTTTTCACAGCATTGCGCTGTTACAAACCGACGTTACATAATACGAGTACGATTTCGACTAAATCTTCCTCACAAAAATTAGCACATAATATTGGGGCAAGTAAAATTTCCAAAGATAGTCGTTTACTCTTACAAAGGAAAGAACGCATTTAAACAATCTAAAACTCTATAGAATCCAAGGGCGCTCGTGAAATCCAATAAACTAACCTGCTGTCTTGGGCGAGGAATGCGAGGCATTCTGTTCATTACCGCCCCCTTCCACTTGTTACCTATCCAATTTATCCGGGTTGGATTTTAAGGTATAACTGTTTGGGACCTATGTAAATAGGCGTCGATAGAAGTTACCGTTTTCGTGTTCGATAATGATAACGAATGTGAACGTCATCAACAAAGAGCAAAACTTTAAATAAAAGAAGAGTTGTGTAAAAAAAGGGATGTTTTGTATACAGATTAAAAAAGAAACTTAAAAAATACTAGTTAAACAATTTATAATAGAAAAATGATTATTTTTTTATTGCAGTGTAAGCGTTATGAATAGACGATTTTTATGAAATTTCATTTATGAAATGTTTAACGCCCGTATCTGATGACGCGATCTTTTGAAGTATGTTTTTGAAGTCACGTCATTTCTGGTGTTAGAGTTCGTTTTCACCTCATAAATTTTAGGAGTCATAATAGTTATAAATTCGTATTTATATTAAGAAAAAAATATTTAAAAATTTTTCCTACCTCATACTTCCTAATGTGCATAAAACACACATATAAAGTATTTGTTATCTAAATAAGACGCTACGAGATACTTTATGTCTGTTCGTAGCATGTAGCTTCCGTAGCTACGACGTAGTCTCAGCTACGGATGCTGTTAGTAACGCTGCATCACACCTGTCATTTCAGCATGTAAGTCACAAATAATATGTATATTTACAGCAGCCCCTTAGTAACAACAACTTGCAATAAAAACATTGTTTATAATTATTATCATGCCAAGATTAGACTATATTTCAGTTTGCAGTTTGATAATCATAATTTGATCATAAGATGAATTATAATGTTGCAGTAGAAAAGTTCATTGGCTTCATTTGTTTAGTAAAATAATGATAAATATTTACTTCCAACACAATTCTGGACTATTAACAAAAAAAAATTATAATATTAACAATTACTTGCGTAATTTTATTTTTCCAGGTCACAATTATTTCCAATGACAATACAGATTAAGCTCTCACTAAAATATTTATTCTGCCCTTAACAGCCTTTCGTCTGAAAACAAAACAGGCTCAATCCTGTCAACACCATTTTTCATTTACCCCATTATTTATTTGCTTTCCTCCAACAAACATCGGGCCTTGTTCATTTATTTACCTCGACACGAGTTCAACAGTATTGTATATCCAATTAAAATTGTTCCCGCATCGGGTCTGTGAGATGGCATTTTTGCAAACGCCCGTCGCCAACGGATTGAACTTTTCTAATTACGGACGTGTCGCTGACCTCTGGCTGTTTTTAAACGAACTGCGACTGCTTTGGTAAATGCAGGAAGGAATATTGTTCCTAGACTATTTTTTTTAATGAAATCAAGAAGT
The DNA here is from genome assembly GCA_910589355.1 of Parapoynx stratiotata. Taxonomy (NCBI): domain Eukaryota; kingdom Metazoa; phylum Arthropoda; class Insecta; order Lepidoptera; family Crambidae; genus Parapoynx; species Parapoynx stratiotata. Next base: position 4,153,802 of record OU342458.1, read on the forward strand.
AATGGATAGTCATTACGACTTTATTTAAATAAAAAACCAATGTCTTTTTTTTCTAAAATAATTATTGTAAAAATAAAAAATTCATCTTATTAATTGCTGTATCTTGACAATGCTAGTAGGAGTAAATCTACTCCAACCCAACCTACGAATAATGTAACGTAACATTATTCAAATGCTTAATGCATGAAATTATGCAATTACGATCTAGTAACATATGATAATATCATCACGTGTTAATATAGCCCGTTGCAATACACCGAGCACTGTGTAAAGCAATCGATATTGTTAAATTCGATTCATAGGGAAATCGATTAAGGCCTTTTAATATTAATAAAAAAGTAATTAATAGAAATAAAACACACAATTTTTAACAATCTATATATATATAATAAAACTGTAGAGGTCGAATGTCAGGGGGTGAAAAAGAGGGAAATACCAAAAAGTGATTTTTTTTTTAATTTTTGTTTCTCTGTCTGTTCGTCTGTCTGTCTGATTGTACGTGCTAATCTCCGAAATGGCTTGACCATTATCAATGAAATTTTGCATGGTGATACCTTATATTGCTGGTCAACATCTTAGATACGTTTTATATCGGAAAATAAAGGGTTCCCGCGGAATAGTTAAACAACCAGTAACCACAGCTAGTGCTTAATAATATAAAAACTGAGTTAAACATGAATAGAAACCAAAATTGTAAATGATATATTTCCAATTTATTATTTGGCTTTTACTATTTCAAACTTACAAATAAATCGTATGAAATTGCGTTATTTACAGCAAAAACACATTGTTATCGGCTTCTCGACACCAATTACTCCATATGAATCAAGGGAAAAATGAAGTCTTCTAAAAACGAAAATTGCGCCAGCGACGGCACAAATGCGGCGCAAACAACAAGGCATAAAGATTTATTGCCAGGATTTTTTACAGAGCCCTGGGCTTGGCCCAAGTTAAAGCGTGAAGAGGAAAATGTAGTTTCTAAAATACAGTGAATAAAAGCATAATCTATGCTTAGAAAGCCTTTTTTAAAAGACTGTCTGTATTTTTTACACTGGTTGATGCGTAAATTATCAGCCCTCTTAACATGGACAGTGAATACGGTATTCTGATTTATCGGGTTTTTGTCGCGTTCTGTCGAAGTACTGTGGAATTTGACAACCAGGCGTGATAAAAACGTGATAAATATTATTGTCATTACGCGCTGTTCATGCTACTTTGGCTGAAATAATATTTATAATTTTAATAGAGTGATATGGACACGATATGGATATTCCTATTTAATTTTCTCATATACAATAGTAACAGCGAAATGGCTAATCAATATAAGCTATTTATGGCGATTTTTATGGCACATCCTGAAATGGAGTAAATTTAAAAAATAACATAACTCCGTAAATGTCATGCTAATATACACTTATTTAGATAAAGTAACGGAATGAGTGGGAAAAATTAATTACTTTTGAGAACTTACAATTTTCAATTACTTAAATTTTACTGTTCCTTCTTCTCTAAGAATCGGCGTAACTTACTCTGCACTCTTATAGGAATCGCTGCGTTGACAAGGGTCGTCCCAAACGAATCTTCCAAATTTATAAAAGGTCTCGAGGAAACAGTTTCCGCATGACATGAAGTTGTATGTTTATTTGGCACTTCTATACAATCTAGGCTTCTTTTTTTCTTAGAATTTGTGGGCCTGTTATATAATTATTATGTCTAGTCATTTAGAGCATTATTGGTCGAAAACCTATTAATTCGTCATGTTTCTTCGTTACTTTTCTGTATTAAATACTTAGTAAATTTATACTTAAAATGACATCGGTGTAGTATTAATATTACTTATATCATTACATATCCTTATTTTATATTAAACTTTCCTCAAATCAAAATTATTTTCAGAATTTGAGATTGAATTTTATTATAAATGTTAATTGTTTAAATATGTTTTATAAAGAAAATAAAACTTATGGTTTTAAAAATTATGCCCAACAAATAAGTCACAACATAATAATAAGTCCGCTAAAGCTTCTAAGTTAGTTCAAAAAAATCTTAATGAACTGGTAACGATAGCACTGGCGTCACCATAGCAATGATTTGGGTATTCAAATTGGAGGGAACTGCCATGTGTTTGATTGATAAGTTGTAATTTATGGCCCCGAGTATAAAGTAGTGGGTGAGAGAGATATGTTTATGAAAACAAACTTTTTGGAATAACATCATATATATATATTATTTTAAATATACTGTGTTACCAAAATACTAGTACGCTTTGGCTTTGATTGAGAGGAGTTCAAAGGCTTTTATTGAAAACAAAGCTACTTTCGTCATGGTCAAGCCTTGGATGGGTGACCAAAACTTTGTGATCTCGAGCTCCTCCGTGCTTCGGAAGGCACGTTAAGCCGTTGGTCCCGGTCGCTATTGCGACTGTTTCTACCCACCAACCCGCATTGAGCCAGCGTGGTGGTGTTACGGCCACTCCTCATGTGTTTCACGAGGAAGGCCTGTGCCCAGCAGGGGACGTATATAGGCTGATGACAGGACCAGAATACTAAAAAAATTTTTGTCAAAGGTTAGTCACGCCTAAGCTCTTTATTGAGGCCGTGCAATAACGACGAGCCGCATCTCTGACTCAGCACCGAAATAACGAATATGAGGTTCTTGAAAGGGCATGGGTCAGGATTCTAAGCTATGGACAGAATGGACATAACTGACCATGAAATAAGGTTAAATTTCAAATGAACGGTGTCATTATAATATGTATTTTTTATTTCCGAAATGACGTTTATTTAGTACCGTTGTCAAAACTAGCAATTACAAACATAGCCACTCCTTTATAGATCCGTTTAGACTTATGAAATATTGCTATAACTCTATCCATTTTGATCTGAGACAAAAGGTAAACATAGAATTGGTGGTTCTCAAAATTTTCATCCAATTCTGGGACAAAATAATATGGGCTCTAATTTTTTTTAATAAAATAGAAAAGGAGTATGTAGCTTTACTAATTATACCAATATCGTCAATGAATATAAACATTATTTATTTGTGTAATGAAGTAATGATTTACAAGTATTAGGTATGTTAAGTGTATTTAAAAAACAAGCTATCATTGCTGTCATCCAAATGATATGAAACATTAAATATATCAATTAAATTCAAAGTAGATTCAAGGTGTCATGAACGTGTTATGATAGTTCATCTTCTTTTGGAAGTATTATATACTCAGAATAAAAGTTATAGAATACTATTCGTTTTAGGTCTTTTTTAGTAGCAACGATTAATTTAGTAATCCAAAAGTACGTTAAAAATATAACATTGAAGTAAAAATACCAAAAATTATTGAAGGTGACAAGTAATTACTTAATTTACATCATTTAAAAAGTTTGTAATGATAAAATATTAAATAATCGTAATGTTTTTGATAAAACCATTCGACAATGAGTAACGACATCTTAAAGAACCCTTTTTATGGTTTGTTTACATTTTGTCTCAGATCAAAATGGATAGACTTTAGATTTATTAACTTTACCGTCTCACTAGTCATGGGGCATAACGATAATTTTTCTATTGTGTATCATTTCGGATAGCTATGTGGTTCATTTAATTACTGATCTACGGATAGTTGCTGTCACTATCAATTACCATAAGGTTTTTTTGTACTTAAAGTAATGACAAAGCCTTCCTATCTACTATCTAACCATCAAAGTTTTTTTTTGTTACTAACCGGTGTATCCACCTTTCAATCATACATCGCACGAAAAGAAAAATGGCAGCCAATCAAACGTATTCCATATATCCCATATAGAGTAATAAATGACAATTATTGCTACATGGAACGTTGCGGTACAGCCCACTACAACGTTCTGCTGCATTCCGAATTGCCTCACATTTCTCTATCTGCACTGGATTTATAGAGCACTCAATGTATCGGAGTGTAGTACACACGGTCCAGTGTGCTAGTGGCTTTAGTTTGATATAGAGAACACCTGTCTTAAATTAGTACTGGTTGTAATTTACTTATGGTTAGTTGGAATGGATTTTCAGAACGCAATTATGAACGAGCATCGGGATTGTTTGTGAAGTCTGTTCAGCGGTTTCTAGTATTGTAGCGTTCTGCTTTTAAATCTATACATACATAATAATATACTAAAACTGTTGAGCTCGAATGTTTGTACATAGAAAAAAAATGGTTAAACCATGTCAGGGGGATGTAAAAAGAGGGAAAATACCAAAAAATGTTTTTTATTTTTATTTTTTTGCTTCTCTGTCTGTTTGTACGGGCTAATCTCCGAAATAGCTAGATCGATTTCAATGAATTTTTTCATGGTGATACCTTATATCCCTGGTCAACATCTTATATACTTTTTATTTGCTGCAAATTAAAGGGTTCCCGTGGGATAGTTAAAATACTGTCACTGTCACTTATCGCCCATATAATGTTTGTATTTAATTTATGGTACTTTAGGTCTTTTTGTAAACTTTTTTACTATTATTGTTTATATATGACTGTGTGTTACCTGAATAAATAAATAAATAAAACATAGTAACTGCGGACGAAGTCGCGGGCAACCGGTAGTTAAGAATGCAGTGTACTCCAAAATTAGTAGTAACAACATTTAAATTTTTTAATGTCTTGCTCAAAATCGTACGCATACATTTGACGAATTCTGAAAGAAAGAAAGGTTCAACCCATTCAAGATTCTATATGGACGGAAATCAGAGAGTAACTTGCAGATTGAATATGCATTTGACATGCAAACTGCCACTCAGATGTCACTGCAGTGGACCAATTTGCTTTTAGACTACATCAGGATCGTTTTAGGAAAGCAGTAGGCAGTTTACGGTGCATACCATTTACAAAAGTATGTTCAGGTACGCAGGTGAAAAATTAAAATAGCTTTTATTGACTAGTAAATATTGGGTCCTTGCCTATGAAATTGGTGTTTTTATTGTCTTAGTATTTTGTCTGTAACTATTAAGATTCAGAGTATTCCTAAAAAATAATTACCTCATCTAAAAATAGACTATATTTTTGAGCTCTTTTGATTTGTTTTGAAAATTTGTTGTAAGTTTAATTGTATTAAAATTGGACACGGAGACAACTCTTTTTAAGTGCCTCCCGAATACATCATTTATTTGCATTCACTTAAAAACGATAAATAATTTTTATGAAGTGTGATATTACACATATATTATGACTAAAGCAATTCTAATGATAAATGCCAAATATTATTATCTTTGGATTTGTCGTTGTGAAGAAAACTGAAAAAATTTTAGTATGGAAAATGCAGAATTCCCCAAAATCTCCATACAAAACACCAATTTCATAGGTAAGGACCTAATATATGGCTTCACAGTTAAACATTTTAGTCTTACATCTTACACAGGTGTTCAAATTTTTTTTTTCTTTATTTATTAGGCCAACCAACAAAAAATCACTAGTACAATGATTGAATATAAAAAAAAAATTTACTTCATCTAAGTGGCATCTTAATTAAGGGTTGCCACGGCATGCAGTTTGGACAGTGAATTAATTAAAAAATACGAGGTTTTTAAAATATTTATGTAACATAAAATTTTGAAAATTTGAAATTTTTTAATGAATTTTCATTTAAGAACTGAATGATTTGACGTTTGAATATCTGTTCTTTTTCATCTCCCCCAAAAACAAAACGAAAAACCGCAGTGTGTATTTAATTATATGGGTATAGTTCCGATTATTTTCTCTAACAGAAGACCACTCAAAGTTATATAACATGAAAGTGTGGTGTGGTATTTCTGTCTGTAGGGTCTACTATTTGTTTTGTAATGTTCGTCAGGTCAGTGTTGCAAGCGTCCACAGGCGACGATGATTAATTGTAATTCCCGGAAAACTTCTTGATCATCCTGGACTGCGCGAGAACCCTTTTTAGTACATTTTAGATCGGACTCCAACAGCTTATAGCGGTGACGGGCTCACCTCTGACTAACCCTTAGGGGATGATAGTCGTGATTATATGTATGTTGATTGGAATACAGTGCGCGGAACTACCCTTCACGACTATATTGTTCAAGATGTTATCCAGACACTGTACTATTAGGGTGTTACCAGACCAATCGATCGATCGATGAAATGAATCGTCGGTAAAATGGATTAGTCGACACCGATCGTTAGAATCTACCATACGATTAATCGATTCAGCCATCGATCGATGCTCTCCACCCTAAGGCATGCCGTAAGCTTATGAGCCATCCGCACAATAAAAAAAATAAGAGTCAACGTAAAATAAATATAAAAAGCCTGACGTATTGTGCGTTAGTGAAATGAAAATTTATGAAACATTCATTGAAGATATTCATAATGCTGGTTTGTTCCCTTTCTCCTTAATATGAGAGAACACGTTTGCTCGCAAAGGGCCATAACGCGGAGTAAAGTCTTATGTTTAGATATATTTTATGTAAATACCCCTTTCCTTTGCACAATAACATGAAGGATTGCGTGTTTTACGTTTACAAATAGGGTTCCTACTTCGGGTACTCGAAGAAGAAGTTAAATATTATTTTTTATATATATTGCTTTTCCCAGCTGTATTTTTAAAGCGAGTGTGTAAAAACAATAAGGTATGAACTTCATGTTTATAGCCGACTAGCTTTTGCCCGCGACTTCGTCTGCGTAGAATAGTTACTTTGAGGTAGTGTGATGGTATGTAGTCTATAGCGTTCATCAATAAATAGGCTATTCAACACTGAAAGATTTTTTCAAACTGGAACAGTAGCCTCAATTGGTGGGATTGAAAATTTACTCCTAATCTATTATTAGAAGTAAAGTTCATAGTGGCGTAAATTTGTCTTTAATTTTTCTGGGAGGCGTTATTTAAATTTTTTAATATTTATCCGCATGGAACCCGTTCCCGTGGGAATATCAGGATAAAAGGTAGGATATGTACTTTCTCAGGCTCTAGACTATCTGTATGCCTTTGTGTGTAAATTTCTCTTAAATTGGTTCAGTAGTTTTGAAGTGAAAGCGAGACAGACAGACAGACTTACTTTCGCATTTATAATATTAGTATGGATAAGAAAAGGCATTGCTATGAATATAATATCGCTTGCCTTGAACTATTCAAGGAGACAGTAACAGTTTCACTCTCTGGTATATAGGAACCAAAGCAACTCTTGAAATATGAGTGTTAATACTTTTGCAAATCGCAAATAACTTTCTTGTAACTTTATTGACTTAGATTAGTGGGAATGTACTTCTTTCTAAAATTTATTTTACTTTGAGCAGTTAGAACTTCAATAATAAGAAACCGAGTAAAATATATAGGTACCTAAGTACAGAAAATCTCGTATATTTTCATATATTTTTTATTTTTGTAGGAAAAGTCCAATGGTAACGCTTCCAAGTGTCACACGGTACGTACGTGAGGTAATCTGTTAAAATTTCCGTGTTGAAGCATCACGTTTTTGATGAAGAATTTTTAGCATTTGACACGTGGACATCAAAGTGATACGGGCGGCTTAATCAAGATATCTTTGTGGAATGTGACCCACTTGTAGAATATTATTAAAGTGGTCTTCAGTATAGTGCAAATGATTAAATACATAATCTTTTTCGTCAATAAAACTAAAAAGTTTGAGCGAGATCAATTTGAGATCAATAAAATAAAAGCAATCGACAAAGTATCGATTAAAAATAAATTTTGAAAACAGTCTTGTTAACTCCACTAGGTTTATGTCGTAGAAAAATAATATTCGAGATATCCTGTCTAGTTTTAGATCGTTGCAATGCAAGATTTTGGTTCCAATTCTGACTTCGAAATACAGAATTGAATCCGAAATTGTTAAGTTGTAGGCTTAGCTAAAAATTTAGAATTAGATGCAGAATTCAAAACTTTGCTGTCGAATGTATATTTATTTAATATCGCACCTTTCACAACCGTGACATTCTAAAACAATAAAAATATCTAGACACTAGCTGTTGCCCGCGACTTCATCCGCGGTTACTGGTTTTTTTACTATCCCACGGAAACCCTTTAATTTTCCGGAATGAATAGTATCTAAGATGTTGACCAGGGTATCACCATGCAAAATTTCATTGATATTGGTTCAGCCATTTCGGAGATTAGCCCGTACAAACAGACATTATAAGCATTTTTTTTCTATTTACAGACATTTGACCTCTACATTTTTATTTTATGTATGGATATAGATTTTTAAAGTTAAATGAAATAGAATAATATTCAATAACATGATTAACGTTTCACGATTACGAAACTATTAGAAAAATACTTTATTAAATAATAAAACAAAAACTGACATGTCTATCTGTCTATATAGTTTGTGTTCATTAAATACATTTGCAAATCAACCTACATCCTTTTATTTTATCAAGAAATACCACAGTAGAGATAACATACTCTAGTTGCACATCTAGGATATGAGTTTCGATGTTTTTTATGCTTGTAGTAACGCTTAAAAACTGTAACATATTACATACTAGCTATTACCCACGATTTCATTCGCGGTTACAGGTTTTTTAACAATCCCACGCAAACTCCATAATTTTCCAGGATAAAAAGTATCTAAGATGTTGACCAGGGATATAAGGTATCATCATGCAAAATTTCATTAAAATCGGTCCAGCCATTTCGGAGATTAGCCCGTACAAACAGACAAACACACAGAAAAACAGAATAAAAAATAGTATCCCTGTTTTTACATATTTAACAACTCTTTTTGATATGTTTTTGACAGGCATTCGACCTCTACAGTTTTTTATATGTATAGATTACATCATACTTCCAACACAAAACAAAAAATTGCTATTTATAAGCGATTTAACTTGTAGCCTATGCATATTGTTACTTACAGCGTCAGCATACAGAACACTTAGGTGCAAGATGCCAAATCGCTTTGACTTGGCTTTAAATGCCAAAACAACACAACGCGATGCCAACGGGGCGTGCCAAATACTCGTGTGCACTGGCCTTAATGAGAGATCCGGCGATTTGGCTAGTGTGTTCACGTCTTTATTGGGAGTGCCTACTTAGGTACAGCTCCCTAGCTAACTAGGCACTTGGAATTTATGTACTGAAAAGTTGACGACGTGACGTCGTTTCTTAGTCATTTTTGGGTTCAAATCACAGGTGAAGTTATTATAAACATTCCAATTTACGAATAGAGCAGTGTTCACACTGAGTGTTGACAACAGTGCTCTCAATACAAAACCACAACGCTTCGTTTATTGGAATTGAAAAAGGCAACCCTTTCCATGGTTCCATTTCCAAAGTTCTACTTCGGTGTGATATGTTATTTTCATTGTAATTTTCATCAAAATGGCGTCTATTTCGGTTGTTATTGTATCAATTCTCGGTGCTCGGTAGCTTAGTAGTTAGTACGCTTTGGCTTTCGACCGAAAACAAAGCCACCTTCGCCATGGTCAGGCCGTGGATGGGTGATCAAAACTTTGTGATCGCGAGCTCCTCCGTGCTTCTGGAAGGCACGTTCAGCCGTAGGTCCAGGTCACAATTGCTACGGTTTCTACCCAGTTACCCACCAATCTGCCTTGGGTCAGCGAGATGACCCAAGGCAACGATGGCAAGGCTGTGCCTAACGATGGGATCTATAAAGGCTTGTGACGTTTAATTTATATGCCCAACCCATGAACAGCTAAATAATACGTTACTTAAAACTAGACCATTATAAGTTATTGTTAGATTAGTAATTTCCAAAAAGATCTCATATTTCTTATAAGGCGTTCCGTCGAAATAACCTAAAAATACTTATCAAATTTACTTTGATTGCCTCATGCATATTCACACATTTTCTTAATAATTATTCTAGTCAGAGTTTATAAACCGTTTTCCATCAGAAAAATTACAACGCAAACCTTTATGTTATGAAGCGCACAGTATTTTCACGCATAATTTCCATAATATATGTACATATTTCCACAATACGGTAAGCAAATTAAGCTCGCATTATTCACCCCTCTGAATTGGTGCTAATAACCGGCGGGATCGCGCCCCTGACAGGGGTTCCTATTGAAAAAGGTTGTATTATTCCTCCTTTTACCTGGAGAAGAATTTTATTTCTACGCGAGACGTGTGGTGTTTCGGCTTCTACGTTCGACACTTAATCCGAAGTTTCCATTGAATTTTGCGGGCTTTTGACGTATTGTGCTTTACTACCTTGTCAATCAGTGAGAAGGAGTAGGCTATGAACGTTAATATAAATTTCTGGTTTCATATTTCAGAAATATTTACGAAAGTAGAGAAAGGCCCGGCGCACACTATCGGCAACGGCAAGGAAAGGAATTCTTCGGCACCCCTACATGCAAGCGGACACTGTCGGCAACTATGCCTTGGCATGCTGCAACGTCCTTAGGGATGCCGAAGCGTCCTTAAGCATGTCGTACCGTCCAAACTACCCTCGAGTGTTGCCTTGGCGCGACGAGCAGCAGCATCCTCAAGGCTGCCGATGCAGCAGCTTCAAGCATACCGAAGACGTATTTTTGTTACTACGGCCATATATCATGGAAATTTCATAAAGTTAATGTGCTATTTATCACCGAAAATTCTCAGCCATGCTGATCCGATAATGTACGCCGAGCCAAGGAGTTTTATGGTTGTTGACACATTCAATCAAATTCGTAGTCAAAATCAAAGTATATTATTGCAATTCACGAAGGCGAGTAAATGCGAAGGCAACTTTAGACTCTATCTCAAGGCGTTAAGAGCAAAGCTCGATATCATAAAATGCAATAACAACAGCACTTGTAAACCAGACAGTGCTGAGTCGGCGCATCTCCAGGCGATGATCATAGGCAGCTCCAATTATCGTAGAAATCTAAGAGATGGCTTTTGTCCAGCAGTGGATGTCTTCGCACTGATTGTGATGTTTTCCCGTTATAATAAACTTGTAACAGCATTTGGTCGCTAAGCGGTTGTCATTGAACGGTGAAGTACGTTTAATAGTTTATAGTCGTAGAGAATCTATCGAGGTATATTTGTTTAAAATTTAAACATTTTATAAATAATATTATAAATGCAGTTGTTCACTTTGCCATAGTTATCCATACTAATATTATAAATGCGAATGTAGCTCTGTCTGTCTATCTGACTGCCTGTCTGTCGGTCTTGCTTTCCCATTAAAATTACTGAACCTGAATATAGTCTAGAATCTGAGAAAGGACATAGGCTACTTTTTTATCCTGATATTCCCATTGGAACGGGTGCCACCGCCAAAAGCCACTAGTATGCTATATTTATTCCTTTTGCTATAGCATTTAAATCACAATTATTATTTTCAAGTATATTTTGAGCTTCCCGGTCGCTATTGCGACTGTTTCTGTCCACAAACCCGCATTGGGCCAGGCAGCGTGGTGGTGTTACGGCCCATACTCCTCATGTGTTAGTCCCATGAGGAAGGCCTGTGCACAGAAGTTGGAGGTATATAGGTTGAGGATAATATTTTGATTGACGTAAGCTTAGAAAATGACTATTTTTTGAGCTTTTAATTTTCTAAACTTTTTGTTACAATATTTGAAAACGAATTATTTTAAAACAAAATAATGCCACAAAAACAAATAGAAGTCGACTTTTAATTTGTCCTTACTTTGAGATTTGAACATTTATAATTAAGAAGAGGGAGAAGTAGCCATCCGTATTTACAACAAGAAGAAACGTCGCATCCCTTCTCGCTCACTGAAACGAAAACTTATTCACAAATTCAAATTATTGTTGTACCTTCAATTTTCTTTCTAACAATTAATTATGACTTTAATAGAAACGGTCTGAAAATTTGTTATTCATCCACGACCTTCCTCTAATTTAAGGTGCTCAGCTAAATTACAATTTGTTCAAAACAAGTTCTCATTGCGAACAAACTTTTCTATTTGTTAGGAAAATTTTAGACGAAATCAAAATGCATGATTTATTCAGTAGTATTCTTGTTACATTCTGTTTGTATGTAGAGATGTTTCGGGAATTCTTGTGGTAATTTACACAAGAAGGTACACGATAATGGTAATGTTGAAAACAATCAACTAATTAATAAGTTGTGTTGCTTTTTGATTTTATTTCTACATAAAATTTTAAGAATTATATTTATTATTTATTTATTTATTTATTTAATCTTTATGTACGACGTACAAAGGCGGACTTAATGCCTCGAGGCATTCTCTACCAGTCAACCGGAAAGCGGAGCGGATTAAAGATTGGTTTACCACAGTTCTTTTATATGTTTAAGTAAATAAGGAGTGTTACAAAGGAATGAAATAATTGAAATGTTTTTTTTTTGCTTTTTTACCTCAGACACAAAAAGAGGGGTGTTGTAAGTTTGAAGCGTGCGTGCGTGTGTGTGCGTGTGTGTGTGTGTGTGTGTGTGTGTGTGTGTGTGTGCATCTGTCAGTCTGTCTGTGGTATCGTAGCTCCAAAACGGACGAACCAATTTCGATTTTGTTTTTTTTTAATGGTTAAGTCGAGAGTGTACTTATCTATGTTTCATAAGAACCGGCTCAGTCATTTGAAAGATATGATAAGTGAAAACAGGAACAATAAATCTTATGTTCACTAATATCTGTGTTGGGTTACAAATAATTTTGTTTTTCTTAATATTTTTTATGTTGGTCGAGAGTTTTTTAAATTTTGTTTTTAGAAAAATGATGTATGCAATATTTATTAAAATACTTCATGAATTTAACGCGGATCCAATAATTAAATCCTTTTTCTAGAACACAACATAACGAACCGAAGAAAGTTTACTTCTGAATTGAAATTCCAACAATAAATTTATTTTACAAAATGAAACGTAGGAATATTTCGTTCATTCAACTCAATAAAAATTAATTTCCTTTCCCCAAGCTTTTTACGCTTCGTTAAATATTACGTACATTATTGAAACTTCAATAATTAGCTTTGCTTATTTTAGTTTTTGAATCTTTTGAAGTTTATTAAAGTTTAGTAAGTATCATTGTTAAAATTAAATGACCCTTTGGTTAACAAGTTACTCTACTAATTTAGTTGCAAGATTTCAAAAACCGCATTCAATGAATATTAGGTCCTTACCTATGAAATTGGTGTTTTGTATGGAGATTTTGGGGAATTCTGCATTTTCCATACTAAATTTTTTTCAGTTTTCTTCACAACGACAAATCCAAAGATAATAATATTTGGCATCTATCATTAGACAAGCTTTAGTAATATGTGTAATATCACACTTCATAAAAATTATTTATCGTTTTTAAGTGAATGCAAATAAAATGATGTATTCGAGAGGCACTTAAAAAGAGTATATATATATATATATATATATATATATTAATATTTAAGACCAAACAGTTTCATCTTCTAAATAATCATTAATACAATAATATCCTTTAGTGATCAACACATTCTTGATATGTTTTTTAAATGCATTAAGTGGTAGTTCCAGTACATTGTTTGGAACTTTGTTGTAATAAAGTATGCCTTCGCCCATAAAAGTCTTAAAAACCTTACGCAATCTAAACTTTGGTAATAACAGTTTGTTCTGGTTTCTTGTATTATAAACATGTACATCTTTTCTTTTGTAGTGCAAATTAACATTTTTGTGAATATGAATTATACAGTTGTAAATGTATTGGGAAGCCACTGTCATTATACCGATTTCTTTGAACAAGTCTCTTAGAGACGTTCGAGCACCCAGACAGTAAATTGCTCGTATAGCTCGTTTTTGTAAAATAAATACAGTTTCAATGTCAGCAGCTTTACCCCACAAAAGTAAACCATATGCCATAATACTATGGAAGTAACTAAAGTATACTAATCTTGCAGTGGCAATATCACTAATTTGTCTAATTTTTCTTATAGCATAAGCCGCAGAACTTAACCTGTTACAAAGTGTGGTAATATGAGGATTCCATTGAAGTTAAGAATCTATGGTGATCCCTAGAAACACAGTAGATTGCACTAAATCTAAAGACTCAGTATTCAGTTTGATATCTGTAACAAACTCTCTTACGTTGGGCAAACTAAATTTTACACATTTTGTCTTTTTTGCATTTAGTTGCAAATTATTAATAGTAAACCATGTTAGTATTTTAGACAGGGCATTGTTTACATCGTCAAAAATAGTTTTGTCTCTATTTAATTTAAATATCAATGAAGTATCGTCAGCAAATAATACAATTTTACAAAATTGGTCCGCAAAGAAAGGCAAATCATTTATATAAATTAAAAACAGAAAAGGGCCAAGGATTGAACCTTGAGGCACACCCATTTTCATGTGAGAACCTGACGACTTGGTTCCGTTTATATCTACAACTTGCTTTCTTGAGCTAAGGTATGAAGATAATAGTTTAAGAGCTGTTTCTTTAACGCCATAGTGTTGCAACTTGGAAATCAGAGTTTGATGATCTACACAATCAAAAGCTTTAGAGAGGTCACAGAATACACCAAGAGCGTTATAGGATTTTTCCCACGCATCAAATATATGACCCAAAAGAGCAGCACCTGCGTCTGTGGTGGAGCAGCCTTTAGTGAAACCATACTGAGAAGAATGAAAAATTTTATTTAGTTTAAAATGTTGAATTAGTTGATCCAGTATGATTTTTTCAAAAATTTTGCTTAATGTTGGTAGCAAAGATATGTGTCTGTGTTAGTAGGATCTTCTTTATTGCCCGATTTAAAAAGAGGAAGAATCTTACTACATTTCATTAAATTAGGAAATATGCCTTCATCTACACAATTGTTAAATATCTGTGCTAGATGAGGGGCAATTATATGAATAATATTTTTTACAATGTTCACTGATATGTCCCACAAATCACCAGTATTTTTAAATTTGAGACATTTATATTTTTTGATGATTTCAACAGGGTCCACATAACTAAATTTAAAGCTCTCGGTGCACTCAGGAACATACTCTCTGAGTATTGTCAATGATATTTGTGAAGATGAGTTTAGTGTGGAGGTCGTATTTATAGGTATATTAGTAAAAAACTCTTCAAATATATTTGCGATTTCAACATCGGTGTAAATATTTTTATTGTCTTTTGTAAATGAGAAGCTAATGTCATTAGTTCTGGCTTTGCCAGTTTCGCGGTTTATTACTTTCCAAGTTGACTTTATTTTATTCTTGGAAGATTCAATTGTTTTCCTTATGTGCATTGATTTTGCCATAAAACATGCTTTTTTAAAAGTTTTAGAATATGCTTTAACGTATTCATTGAAATCTACACTATGATTGTATTTTTTTAAAGCGTAAAGATCATAAAGTTTATTTCCACTTTTATATATACCTTTTGTTGCCCAGTCATCAAATTTAATATGTAGGTTTTTTGATGTACGCTTTTTGGTAGGAAAATTGTGCTCGAACTCATTTTTTATTAAATAAAATAGTTTATTGTATTGAGCATCCGCGTTGTCTGATAGACTCATTTTGCCTGTTTTTATTGCAATATTATTCTTAAGCAATATTATTCTTATTTGGAATTATGTTCTTTAAAATTTTAACTTTCAATGATACCAAAACCAGCCAGATACAAATAGTATAGCCAAAGAGATTTTATAACAAGTTTATACATACTATAATGCGAAAAGACTTTTTCCCCAACCTAATATGTTACAGTTGGACAGTATTTATGTTTCTTTAAGGCACTATTGTAAGTAGCCCCACCTTTAATAATATCTTTTAGTGTTAAATGTAAAATTGTTTTTGTGTGTTTTGTGAAATTTACCGTTTTCATATAATTGTTCCAGTTGTGCCTTAATACATAAATAAATATTAGGTTATATTATATAGCGACGTCAGTTTTGGAGTTTCCTTTTAACCATCGGTCCACATGTCACAAGCCTACCCCTTCGGGGAAAGAGGCGTGATGATATGTTTTATGTTATTAAAGGACATGACATTTGACGTGGCATCAAATCAATATTGATTTGCCAACATTACGTTACAGAGTAGGACAGCTAGACGGTCACGTCCAACTTTTATTATATTAGTTTCCAAGTTTGCGTAATAAGTAACGCTTCGCTTTCGTACGCAGTTTTATATACTGTAATATAAGATTAAGGGCATATTCTTTTTGGATGTAAAAATCAAAAATCTTGTTTGATTTAGATTAAGACTGTATTTCTTAATATTAATATACTATACATACATATAATCACGCCTGTAATCCCCGAAGGGGTGGGCAGAGTCCAAGGAGCACTGTGTTCCTTAAGACCACATTTAGCCATACAAAAATTGGGTTTGGTCAGATGAAAATCGAGAAAGAGTAGTAATAAGTGGCTAGCTCACCGCCTACACAATCACAGACCCAGTACCCAATACGCCCTAAGTCGCCTTTTACGACATGCTAGGCAAGAAAAAAGCAGTTGGTACATTCGTGTCCCGGACCATAGTACGATTTATGATGAATAACATATCCAATGTTTTTCCTTTATTGGCTAAGAACCACTTAATTTACCTAAACCGATCCCTGTAATTTTTTTATGAATATCATATTTTATGGATCTCTAAATATTAATTTTAGTTTTAATCACAGGCAATCTGCTAAACTAACTAGTTACTTTTGAAACCAATAAATTTTTGCCCCCATTTAATTCACGTTTAATTTTAGGGTTAACCTTTGTAACCACAAACGCTGTAAAGTTCCCGAAACCTGGCTAAAATTGAATAGTAACCGCGAGTTGAATATTTATGAATATTTAAGAGGTGTTAGCACTCTTCACTTTGTGTTTTCTTACACTGGCTTACAGGTTGTTCATTGTAGGGAAATAATTCATTGGGCAGCCATTTAGTTATTTGGTCGGCAACGAAAAGGTCAGCCGAAAAATCATTTGGGCAGCAACAAAATATTTTGTATTAATAATTAATTAGGCAGCATGATAATTATTTTGCTATTGTATAAAATTACGAAATGTATAAAATCAAGGAAAAGGATCAATGAAGGATCAAGGATAAAAAAATAGGAAATGGATTCTGATAGATATTAGCTTAAGGTTATTATTTATTGCCCTTAAAAACAATTAACTAGTAAAATTTATTAGCTATTTTGCTGACCAAATTTCGAATATTTTGCTCATTGTTTAAATAGCACCCTTTTATATATAGATTAAAGGGATTGTGGTCACGGGAAGAATACCCGGCTTAGTCTCCTGACAAACGTATCGTAACGTATATGTACACGGATAGGTTCACCATCATCAGCTGACGGACGCCTACTTTTGAAAACATAAACCTCTCCCAAATGTTTAAAAATATTTTATTTCTACTTTACAGGAAATCCACTGATTGCTATGGTTTAATTTTTTATACCACACAAATTACCCCACCATTTTAAGTAATCAAGATATCCAGATCCTATAGTAACAGTGGGGCCGGGTGGCTGGTAAATAACCGTGTTTCTCTGACTTAGGGATTTCCCCTAACAATTAGCATTTCCGCTACAAACCACAAAATTAAAATGCGTAGCTCTATCTTAAGCGAAGATGTTACACGGCTAATTTTCAGGTTAGGTATCACGGCTTTAATTGAATCTGATCTGAATGCAAATGGTATGGGATGCAAATGTATTCAATTAATTGGTGTTATAGCTACGGGACGTGGTTCCGTAGAATCCATTAATTAGCCAGTCGCGGTCTGTCATTAGAAGCTAGACGAGTAAAGGGGTATAGCCTGTAAATACGTTGCTGTTATAAAGGTCTCTTGTCTTTTTTAAATCAAAAGCAAATACGAATTGGTATTGAAAATTATGATTATGTACTGTTCTGTGGTTGAGGAACTCGGTGTCGTAGTGGTTAGTACGCTTTGGCTTTTGATCGAAAACAAAGCTACCTTCGCAATGGTCAGGCCGTGGATGGGTGACTAAATCTTTGTGATCCGGAGCTCCTCCGTGCTTCGGAAGCCACGTTAAGTCGTTAGACCGGTCGCTATTGCACCGCCTACCCATCAAGCCGCATTGGGCCAGCGTCGTGTGTTACGGCCCATACTCTTCATGAGTTTCTCCATGGGTATATAGGCTGAGGACATGTTAAAAGCTAGGTAAATGTGTGTCTGTCCTTTTTTAATCAATCGACTAGTTCAGATGCAAAAAAAAAAACATCAATGTATACAACTTGGACTCTATCTAGCTGGCTTATCAACTTTATACTATTTATGTTACTTTATTTACATTGCTTTATACATTTAAATAAATAATAGGTCTTTACCTTTGAAATTGCTGCTTTTTTTCTCTCTTAGTATTTTTCTGTAACTATTAAGTTTCAGGGTGCTCTTAAAAAATAATTACCTACTCTAAAAATAGACCATTATTTTGAGCTCTTTGATTTGTTTTGAAAATTGTAAATTTTATTGCGTTAAAATTCGACACGGAGACAACTCTTATTATGTGCGTCCCGAATACTTCATCTCATTTGCATTCACTTAAAAACGATAAATAATTTTTATGAAGTGTGAAATCACAAATATTATTGCTAAAGCTCTTTAGATTTGTCGTTGTGAATAAAATTGAAAAAAATATGTATATGGAAAATGCAGAGTTTCCCAAAATCATACAAATATATAAATATAAAGACCTGTTTTTTTGACTTTTCAACAAGCCCGTGACCACCTAACCGCAGATTTTTCCTTCAATTCCATACTGTAAAGAAGGAGGCAAAATTTATAATTTATTTCACTAGTTTTAGTTTCCAATAGTAGTTAGCGGCTGTAATCCGCAACTCAATTAAACTTGAGACCCTTGACAGCGCTTTCATGAAAACTGTTGGTTGGTTACAATAAAAGTGAAAAAAGACTCTTCTGCCGATACAAATAGGGATCATGTTTAAAACTGTTAAAATTCAGTCAAATCACTTTCCAAATCAACGGTACTTTGTCAATTGTAATGTATTGGATGTGGTGTATCTTTTGACAGGGTAAAAATTGCTTTGCATTTATTAAATTTTATTTATTTAGAAAACCAACAGCAATTACAGCATTTTCTTAAGTTATAATATATAAATTATAACATGGCCAATAATAGGTTTCCCTTAAAATAACAATAATTGTGTTCGTTATGGATAGATGGTATATGCATTAATTAGACAGAATAACAATTAAAAATTCACCAAAATGTAGGCAACTCGTTGAGAAACGCATTGCAAAAAAAAAATATTGACATGTTTTATTAGTTATATAGTTTTTGAGCCTATCGATAATACAAGTACCACAAAGCTGCGTTTATCGCCTTATCCTTTATTTTTTTTTTTCATTCGGAAAGTTTTCAGTTATAAATTTAAGAATTATCAGGAATATTCACATTATGTAAAACATCATCATCAACACCATGTCAACATCATGTAGAGGTACCTTGAGAGAGGGCTTACTGTGCAATGGGTACACGACATCTTGAAATTCAGTTTATTTTATTATAAAGTAAGTAATGCAGACATCAAAGTCCTCCTGCAATGTCATTACTCTTCATAACGAAGATATCATTAGTTGGTGACAAACTGTCGTATGGCGTCTTGTAATTAACGGATCCAGGTAAATAGTATTAATAGGAACACAGACGGAATTCGTATATAATTAAGATTAATGAAATAAACCACAAGTTTCGACGCTAGGCGGCGCACTTTGATGTCCTTTGGGGCTACAAAATCAGCGATTTTCAATGGAATTCGTGAATTACATAGAAAATTCGTAAACAAAGTAAGGTAGAATGATATATTATGTTTTTGATATGAGGAGGTTAATGTCATATTTTAACTAAACAAAAATACTAATAAAAGGCCGAGTTGGGACGGACGGGGCACTACTCGTCCGAGAGGCCGCGGGAAACGCAGGTTCGATCCCACTGCCTATACCACTGAGTTTGAATAAAACTGTACAGTTCATAGTGAATATCGCTTGCCTCAAATTGTGCCCAGTGAATGGCTAAAGGCTCGCCACCTACCGCCATGGGGACCTAACATATATGGCGAAATGTAGGTGTTTAACACATCTGCCTACCCCTTCGGTATTTAAGCGGACATCATTTAAAATATGTGTAATAATATTCTAAAGAATATAGCTAGTTAGCCAAATATTACTTACAAAATAATAACGTAATAATAATAAATAACAAAGTCGTCCGTCAAACCAACTTTCGTGGAACAGAAATATATTATTTAAAACCCACATTATACCTACTTATCTGCAATAAGATATCTAGCTGGAAATATTATAAGCAGAAGCGTAATTTAATCCTACTATGTCAAAAATATGATGAATGGATCCCAATAAGCTGAAACGGGAACAAATTTGATCTGTTTTATATTCTACTAGCTATAGACTGTGGCTTCACTCGCTTATAATTGGGGTAGCGTAGACGAAGACGAGACAATAAACTGATTTTTAAACATTTTACTCTGAATAACTCGTGACACACACTAGATTTTATTAGTCTTTTGAGACAAGTTTTTGAACACCAAAATGGAGGCGTATACAAATTTCCAGCTTATCTCATCCCTTGATTGACTCTATTTGGCTTATTTGACTGGACTCGAGTACAATAAAATACTTTTTTACTAGATTATGGAGGCCGTATCACACTGGTGTAGTAATACCAAGCATTATGTCAGATGCGTACACGGTTTAAAGCGACCGTGTTATCATTATAGCGTATTCGAACAATGAATTTAAAATATTGATGTCCGAACCCCTGTAGTAACACGGAATTTGGTCGAATACCCTATAAGAAAATAAACCCTATAAGATTCAATTATTTTATTTTTCCATACAAAGCTAGAACCCGGCGTCGATCCTATAACGATGCATTTTGTAACACCTATCTACGATGTCTTTCAGTGCAGTAAGTTTACTAGTAAGCTCTTCTTTCATGTAACTAAACTTATCTAACTAATTAAGTAATAAGTGATTTTATTTGCAATGCAACTTTATGTTTTACACATACATACAATCACGCCTGTAATACCCGAAAGGGTCGGCAGAGTCCAAGAAGCACTGTGTTCCTTAAGACCACATTTAGCCATACAAAATTTGGGTTTGGTCAGATGAATAATCGTGAAACAGTAGTAACAAGTGGCTAGCTCATTGCCTACACAATCACAGACCCAGTACCCAATACGCCCTTAGTCGCCTTATACGACATGCTAGGCAAGAAAAGCAGTAGGCACATTTTTTTGAGTCCCGGACCAACACGCGACCAACACAAGACGGGGAACCTGATATTTTATTTGTATGATACCTACTTTATTGAGGAAACAAACAATTATTATTCAGCTTAAAAATAAGAAAATAATTGTTATTCCTCTCAGTAAAAATAAATTTTATATAACAAATCGCTTGTAAAGCAGCCCCATATTAATTTTGTCAAAACTGTTTGTACCGATTCGTGTAATTTGTCATTAATTTGCTCTGAATTTAATTATTGTGGAGTGCTGTTAGGTACAAATTAATAGTTGTTTGTGCTTATAATTTACTCTGCGACCTTATTAGTGCTCCGATGGAATAACATTCCGTTTATGACGCGATCAGGCTATTTGTTCAGATAATGCGAATATTACTATAATGAATGAAATGAATATACCATTATAAGCCGCTTTTGCGATTCCGATTTGTTCTGTACTCTTTCATGTTTTTGTTTATTCTTGCCGAATACTGGTAGAACTGGTAGAATTAAATTGTCGCCTTCACAATTTAATATTTAAAAATGAGCTCACTGCTCAATGCTCATTTTTAAATACTTCTTTAAAAATGAGCATTGAGTGATATCTAATCATGCGCAAACTTGAATTAGACATTCTAGCATACCGTTACATACAAAATCACATTATTACATTTATTTTAGTTATTACATTGACGACCTCCGTGGTCGAGTGGTCTGTATGCCGGTCTCAAGGCGTCGCCATGTCGAGAGGTTCTGGGTTCGATCCCCGCTGGGGGCAAACGTTTTAGTGCTGAATTTTCAGGCATTTGTTCTCCAGTCTTTGGATGTTTACATTTATTCAGGATATTTATATCTATTAAATAATTTATCCCTCATCTAGTCACACTCACACAAGCAACATTAGTTGCTTAAAATGGGTAAAGTTGATAGATGTTAGTGTTTGAAGATATTTATTTATTTATTATTATTATTATTAAAACTTTATTACAATAATAAAGTGCTCTCAAAGGATGCTGGCAGAAATGGGCCTAATCATTACACGAATGGGACTATATCCAAAAATCGTCTTTTATTTTTTCGGAAATCACTGTAAACTATGAGTGTCTTATTCTATGGGATAAAAAAAAACATCTTAGAGAGGTATAGTATTGATAACAATAATAATTCAATGAAGGGTTTAATATCCAACTCTGAAAATGGGTTTGAATCGTTTTATTAATCGATAATGTTAATTAATTCAAATAAGAATTATCTTATAATATATTCAAACAGTTCTTCTGTTAATAATTATGTATTTTTAAACACAAAATATTTCTTGCTGACCATCATATAAAGCAACCATTAATTAAAAACGATTTATGTTTTTCCGTTAATTTATCAATTGAAAACCATTGATTTGTTTGAAAGTACGAGTACATTAACTCTGGCAATAATTAATGTAACGTCACATTGCAACTGACGTTCAACCGTGGTTTGTTTTTCAATAGTTTTTCGTGTGTTGGATGTTAGTTGTGAGTTTTTATGGTTTCTTTCCTTTCTTTGACGTATTCGACTTTGATGATCGTTGTGAATACCTACCCCTGCGTACCCCTTCGGGGAAAGAGATGTGATGATATGTTTGTTTTGATACACAGATTAACACTTTTTTAGACTTGGTAAAACAACTGATTTTTTTTATGTCACTTTAAATGTCATGGTTCGATTCCCGATGAGGACAATGTTTGTGTAATGAATACAGGCATTTGTCGTTCAGTCATGTATGTATAAATATCAATACCTTCATTACATTAATAATATTATGAATAGGTATATTTTTTATTTATTTATTTAGGAAAACAAACAGTCATATACATTTATATTTACGAATTGTTTAAACTAATAGACCTACAGTTTCGTTAAAAAAATATATCCTTGAAACTGACAATCTACCTAAAAAATCATTTAAATGTAGTTAGTTTTAACGGAAAATGGGTATCTTTTCCGACTAAAACAACATTTAAATGATTTTAACTTGTCAAGGCCTTAATTATTAAGATATAATTAAAAGAATAAACGAATTTGACTAACCTAACTTTTGATCATATAACTATCAATATTTCGTATACCCTATAGAATAACTTTATAATTTTTACATAAATAATAAATGCATGAATCGAGCTACAAAACTATGTAAAAATAATATCAGTAACGGTTAGGCCCAAAGTTCTATAGAAGTTCGCCATTCTCCTTTACTCCTTGAAAAGTGAAATTAGATAAAGTAATGTAGTGTTAATAAAACACTACCTCTCTCTCCAATAACAATTACGAACCTCCAATCATTCTTATAACATCAATCATAAGTCCAATCATCAGTTTTATAGCATAGAATAAAATTAAAATTAGATTATTTGTTATAACCCTATTTACCATTGCTTAGAAAGTTGTCTCTACTCTTTATAGTTAGTTTGAAGTTCACCGGCAACAACATTATAGAACTTACCTGTAGTTTCACAGTACATATACAACCTTTCGCACAACATGAAGCATGCTCCAAAAGCCTCGACAATAATTTTCATTATATAAATGCTCACGGGGATTAATTATTAAGTGGCTCAAGTTAAGGGACCCAATAAATAATAACACCCTTGTCAAAAGAGCTTAGGACCAGTGTCGTGTGACGCTGGAAGGGACAAAGGATCTTTGTAAATAGACGTACATGAAGAGTCTTACGTTGCTCTCTATTTTTCTTAGTTGAAGCGGCTACGTCATAGTGCGAAAATGGTTGATCAGCGAAGAGTACGATAATGAATAATAACATTGGAGTCAAATTGATATTAAACCTACTGGCTACAGCAATAAAGAACATAGAAGATTAGCAAGCCTGAATCACGATGACAGAGTTTCCAAGATACATTAATACATACACAAGTTCTGACGAATAACAGTTGGACCGCGGTCCCCGAGCGTACACCTGGCTCGGCGGAAGATCTTTCCTTTTTTGCTGAGGGTGCGGCATATCCCTTTCCACATAGTGATATTGAAAATATCTATACTGCTGTATCCTTTTGCCTACCTACACGTAGATATAAATAAAGAGCGGAGTACTGATGCCAGGGTAGGTACGTGGTGCGACAAATAACAGCATCTATAGCCTTACCTGGTCGGCTTGCATAGAGCCCTTTCATTCTTCTTTTAAATCTTGTAGGAAGGAGGGTGAACACAGTTACGAGTATGTTCCTCAAATAAAATGAAAATAAAAAATATCTTTGTTTCATAGGCTGCACTTAAAAATCGTCGACAATTTACAAAACCGGTAAAAAAATCTGCAATCTGCTTTTAGCAAGAAACAATAATATTACATTATCAGTGCTGACAAACCATCATTCCCATTTATGGATGAATCAAAATCAAAATCAAAAATAATTTTATTTCATAGGCTAAACATAGCACTTAAAATCGTCAACATTCATAAATAGTCACATTTATTATACATAAAGTAAATTTTCACTGCCGCGAGCGCTTGTAGCAAGTACATCCACACAGCGCTTTGACTGTGGTTGTAATCGATACAAGCGACCGGATTCCGAGAGTAAGGCATTTCATGAGAAGGACCCGGTAAGAAACTCATGAGCCACTTTTTTAAAATAGCCAATCATACAATCTATTAGTCACAGTGTTACCTTTTTTAGATTAGAATAAGATTAAACATTGTTATCTCTTATTACATTAACTTGTATGAATGATACATGTATTAACGTCTCATAACTTTAATGTGGCAAATTTAACTAAACATTATTAAGATTAAGCAACGGATGTCCACACATTCCTATCATCTAAATAATCCTGAACTTTGTAATATGCCTTTCCCATGAGGGTTTTCTTAATATGCGGTTTAAACCTGTGCAACGGCAGTTCAGTTACATGTTGTGGAATTTTGTTATATATTTGTATACACTTTCCCATAAATGAGTGACTAGTTTTACGTAGTCTAAAACCTGGAACAGCAAGCCTGTTCCTGTGTCTTGTGTTTAGACTGTGACCGTCGCTGCATTTTAAAAATGTTTTTTTATTTTTATAAACGTACATAATGTTTTCATACACATATTGGGATGCAACTGTCAAAATATTTATTTCTTTAAATAATTCCCGTAGTGAATCACGAGGTTTAAGTTTATAAATAGAACGTATTGCTCTTTTTTGTAATACAAAAATGTCGTGAATATCGGCTGCTGTGCCCCATAACAGCAGACCATACGATATGACACTATGGAAGTAACTAAAATATACAAGTCTCGCCGTTTTAACATCCGACAACAATCTAATCTTTTTTACGGCATAAGCAGCCGAACTGAGTCTTGCCGATAGGGTGTTAATATGAGATCTCCACTGCAAACGAGAATCCAGATGATGTGAGATGGAATAAAGTGGCTAAATTTCTTCATGTGCATTGCAATAGCTGTCGTAGTAATTGGTTCTTGTTATTTTACCTAATACCTGTACATCTTATGATGAATGATCCACTTCTTGAATGATACAGAGCAGAGAAATAATAAATTTTCTAATAAGAAAATAATTAAATATTGGGTCCTTACCTATGAAATTGGTGTATTTTTTCTCTCTTAGTATTTGGTCTGTAACTATTAAGATCAGAGTATTCCTAAAAAGTAATTACCTCGTCTAAAAATAGACTATATTTTTGAGCTCTTTTGATTTGTTTTGATAATTTGTTGTAAGTTTAATTGTGTTAAAATTGGACACGGACACAACTCTTTTTAAGTGCCTCCCGAATACATCATTTTATTTGCATTCACTTAAAAACGAAAAATAATTTTTATGAAGTGTGATATTACACATATTACTAAAGCTTGTCTAATGATAGATGCCAAATATTATTATCTTTGGATTTGTCGTTGTGAAGAAAACTGAAAAAATTTTAGTATGGAAAATGCAGAATTCCCCAAAATCTCCATACAAAACACCAATTTCATAGGTAAGGACCTAATATTATTTCAATTCACACAATATAGTCTTTATTGCCACATAAACACGTAAATAGTAAAACAGTTTAGTTGATTTAAGTCCACTTAAAAACTTTATCGCCATTTTTCTGTACATTATTCAGGAAAGTTAAGTGCATATTTCTGAAAAATTACACTATTTTGTTTTTGTAATTCAAACCGCTAATGATGTTGTAAAACTGTTTATGCGGTATTAAATCAGTAATAATATCCTTGCTCGTTAGTGTCATAAAATAAAATATAATATAATACAAATCTAGACCATAAACGGCGGGGCCAGTATGTTCAAAGTCATGCGATACGTAAACAGCGTGTGCTTAAATTTTAGCGAGCATTTTTGTTCAAATCATTGAAGGGTTAAGGGGGGTTTGAAAACTTATGTGTCATTTTTATATATTCTAAATTATGGGCATATTTTAAATGTCTTAAAAGATTAATTAAATAAACCCTTATTTATAAAAGAGTGTTATTTAAACAGGTAGCAGAATATACGAATTTTTGGTCAGAAAAAAAAACTTTGCGCAGCAAATATTTTTAAAATTGCTCAGCATAATATTTCTAGAGCAGCAACATGGGAAGCAAAAATTTCCAAATTGTTTAGCAAAATAACGTCCAAACGTCCTCCCTGCCCAAATAATTATTCTGCAGCCCAAATAATAATTTTTGCCCAAATAAGTTTTGTTGCTCAAATCATTATTTTGCCACCCAAATAATGAAATTGCTGACAATATATTTTGTTTGCTGCCCGAATAATTTCTCGGCCGACTTTTTTTCTGCCAAATAATTAAATAACTGCTCAATTTATTAATTACCTTCCTTTATAGAATGTTCCGAATATTCTATGGTGAAAATATTTGATATCATGGTTTTAGAGCACTATTCGTGTTGATTATGAATTTATATGATGCCGTAATTAGAAATGTAAGTATGATTTGCTAAAAAAATCACCACAAAACTTTTTTTGGAAAAATTCGGACTTTCAAAATGAAATGTCAATAATATTTTATTGTTGTCAAGAACCAGTGTTGTATTGACTTTTTTCAAATAATTACTAACCTTTTTATATAATACTAACTAGGTTACAAATATTACAAAATAGGCACTCGCAGAGTTAGCAAAGTATATCACTTTTATTCGCGGCTTAAAGCAACACTTGGACGTTTTCCAAATTAACTCTTATTCAGATAAACGCAATTATATGCAACCGGAAATTGTTATGGCTACCGAAATAATCGCACTAGTCGCACTGAATTCACTAGCTGGATTGCAAACATTATAACTACAAAGGAAATATACGTGGACGTTATGGAAATAAATGACGACAAGGTTGAAAATCATATTAAAGTAAATAGAAGAGAACTTTTTTGAAAGACATGAGTTTTATTCAAGGACAATGTTGGTCTTAAAGACTAACAAAATCTTGTACATGTATCTGATGTCACAAATATCAGGCTAAATTCTATTAAGACTAAGATGTCAGCCATAGCAGCTTAAGTTGTTTTCAAACCATTTTATTATTAGAATCAAAGAAATAATTTTCCCTTTAGGCCCAATTTTCTAAAGCATAGCTTCTCATTTTTATTTGACAGTAGCCAACTGTATGAACAGCTAATTACCCGTTGATCCCAATTGCCGAAACAATGTCATTGTCCATTGCTTGCACTGTTGAATAACAAACAGAGTAATAAATCAATCAAACATGCTTTGTACAACGTAATCAGTGGGCGCAAGTTAGGAGAGTATTGTATTCAAATTTATTTGAATACAATTCAGAATGCGACAGGTTCAGTAATGCTCCTGGAAGGTCACATTTTAATGGGATCATGTGACCAAAAGTAGTAGTCATAATATAACGTACGTACGTACGTACGTATATTGTTTAACGTAGTAATGGCACTCCAGCGTGATAAAATAATCTTCTGTGGGACACGTCTGGTAGATGCAGGATGCAAGAGGCCAAAAACGACTGAAATGGTGCACAACCTAAGTCCAGTGCAAGACCTAGGTCCAGCAATGGACTGGTGTGCTAATAATGAGGATGAAATTAATTCTGATACATGAACGTTAGAAGATAAGACATTACTGGTCAGTGCACTGTTTTGGAACAAATGTTTTGATACTACTGTCGACCACATACGAAAACCCAAGCCACGCGTACCATCTGATGGTGGAACGGTGATTGTAGATGTACGAGCATATTATGCAATTCGTGTACACTCTCCGAGATGCACAATTAAATTTCATTTCCTTCGAAATGAGAACTTCGAAGGACCATGTAAAAGGGGGTTGAATGTGTGTGTGGGTTAAAACTTAGTAAAACGCGTTGCGTGCACCATTGAATAAAAAAGTTTAAAGAGAGAGCAACCTATAAATCGACATAAGTGACATGACATGACATAACATATTGAAATAGAGAAAAAACATAAATAAAGCTGAGCTTACCTGTCGTATGTAAAAAAAAAACAGGAGAGAGTTCTTAGCATATTGCCGCCTCACTCAAATGGGCATACCCTGGTGATAGGTCTTTTTAAGATCTTACCTCCAGGTATCTATTAAGTATTGGCCAGATGGCAAATTGTCATCTTTGTCAAAACAACAGAATCCTTAACTATATACGAAAAATTAAAACGCCATTTGCTACGAATCTGTTTATAGCGTTATTCAAAGTCTATTGTTGATGATAATTTTGTGTTGTGAATATCATTCGTTTGTGTGTTAGGCCCCAGAATGCCGTCACGCTTCTAATAATCCCGGCATGGTGCGACAACCATCGATGGGATTACGGACTCTGAACGGTGGTATTAGGAAGTACATACTAGCACAGTACAACACCTCAGTAGATACAGTTGGGTGCTATGCGATCACTGATTAAATAGATACATTTGGGCAATTACAACTAGTACTGCAGCTATAATAAATATAAAAACAAGATAATTGTATCGGGTACTATTCCCGAAAAGGTGGGAAGAGGTGTTAACACGCACATTTCGTCTGTAATATATTAAAGAACTTTAGCAGTGTCCACAAGCAATAAATCTTGGATAGTTGACGCAACGCAAGCAACTTCTAACATGAGGGTCACTTGCGCGGGTGTTTTCGTTAGAATTACTTATCTCATCATCAGCCTATATACGTCCCACTGCTGGGACAGGCCTTCCTCATGGAGGAGTATGCTTGCTTAACGTGCCTACCGAAGCACGGAGGAGCTCGAGATCACAAAGTCTTGGTCACCCATCCACGGCCTGACCATGGCGAAGGTAGCTTTGTTTTCGATCGAAGCCAAAGCGCACTGACCACTACGCCACCGAGCTCCTTCGATTACTTATCTACCTAAAGAAAATTGTTTTGGTGGAAAAATAAATGTTTTGCACATTTTTTGCAGCTATATATCCTGGCTTAAATTCAGGGCCAAGATTTTTAGCTTACATTTCTATACACCTGATGCGTGAATATTCAATCATTGTGTATTTACTACATGACTGTATATGAAATTGTAGGTGACTTATAGAGAATAAGAGATCTTATCAATATATATTGTAAAGTCCTGCAGTCCTGCCTGACAATCTGAAGAAAATATCCATCGTACTAAGGAGATAAATCTGCTTCAAATTTTCTCAGACGTACTTTCAACCCCTTTTGTCTCAGTCGCCTTTCGTCTAATCCTCAAGCCCTAAGAGGCTATCGTATGATATTCGAGAAAATCTCCCCGGCCTTACAAATCCTGTCCAGTCTGCTATTGGATTATAGGAAAGTCGCCGAATGACCGTAGAAGGGGACAGACGATAGTGCGAGTAGGACGCAAGACACATGTCGACTATTAAGCCTAGCTCTGTGAAATACCATGACAGCGTAAACACGTTTTTAAAAACGAACATGATGTATAGTCGAAGCATTTTGCCATTCTAATTTGAGTCTTCCGTTCTATTAATGTGGTTTCTTTTCTTGTGAATGAAAGCAGTAGAAGGACTTTTCAAAGGCTTAATAATTTTGAAGGCGTGCCTAGTTGGCCGTTGCTGGGATTTTGAGATTTGTCGCCGACTTTTTATTGCTGCAACTGAATTATTACCACCCCGGGCGGTAGACAAATACTTCTGTGCTATTTTTCCATTAATCGTTCCCCGTGGTTCATTTTCAACCTTTTCTTTAGTTGGCTGCATCTGCAACTTGTAATACGTAAAAAAATCGTGGATAGAGAAGTGCATTAACATTACCAATTTAGATCGCATCATAATTAGTAAGATAATGAAAAGCAAAGTCATAAAATTTCTTTCGTATTTATTATGCCGTGAGGGCTTTATATTAGGTCCTTACCTATGAAATTGGTGTTTTTATTCTCTCTTAGTATTTTGTCTGTTACTATTAAGATTCAAAGTATTCCTAAAAAATAATTACCTCGTCTAAAATAGACTATATTTTTGAGCTCTTTTGATTTGTTTTCAAAATTTGTTGTAAGTTTAAAATTGGACACGGAGACAACTCTTTAGGTGCCTCCCGAATACATCATTTTATCTGCATTCACTTAAAAACGATAAATAATTTTTATGAAGTGTGATATTACACATATTACTAAAGCTTGTCTAATGATAGATGCCAAACATTATTATCTCTGGATTTGTCGTTGTGAAGAAAACTGATAAAATGTTAGTATGTAAAATGCAGACATCCCCAAAATCTCCATACAAAACACCAATTTCATAGGTAAGGACCTAATATTATCCCCTTGGCATAAATATTGTTATACTAATCCTTGTCATACTGGAACAAACTTGTAACCATATATTCTTTCTTCCATTCTCACTGCTATGTCATTACACTAAAAACGTAAAAAAGGTAATGTTAACCATGCCACACGTAACTAAACTAAAAAACCATATACGAGTAGAATCATGCATATCAGTATATAGCCATCAAAAATGATTTCTGAATAAAAAAGCCGAGGAGCGCGGTGGCGTAATGGATTGTACGCTTTGGCTTTCGATTGAAAACAAAGCTACCTTCGCTATGGTCAGACCGTGGATGGGTGACCAAAACTTTGTGATCTCGATCACCGCCGTGCTTCGGAAGGCACGTTAAGCCGTTGGTCCCGGTTGCTATCTCTACCCACCAACCCGCATTGAGACAGCGTGGTGGTGTTACGGCCCATACTCCTCATGTGTTTCTCCATGATGATGGCCTGTGCCCTGCATTGGGACGTGTATAATAAAGTCTGAGGACAGGAATGTTTTCCGTACCCATAATTTTACGCTGTTTTATTTTCCTTTTAAGTCTTTGTACAGCTCCAAAAATATCACTTTTGACAGTAAATGACTCTTATTAGAAAGAAATAAAAATTGATATGTGTGTGTCGTAATATTTTTGTATTTGAATGTACGACGCTGCAAGTATTCAACAGACACGTCGTAATTTAATTTAAAATTTTGTGAACATAAAGCGATAGTTAACGTCTCACTACGTGCTATAATTTCCATTCTACTCTTATAAAAACATTTAACAAAGAACGTTGCGTCTGGGGCCGCATAAAAATTGCATATTCGGCTTTCAATTACCTAGATGTATTCGCATCCACGAACTGTACAGCCTTCAATAGGGGCACCATACTGTACGGACATAACAATATAAGAGTTATTTTTTATATAAGAATAGTTTTGTTTTTTTTTTTCATAGGTCTCGTTGTGGAGACCGTGAATAGAAAAAAAAAATATTATATTTTTTTTTTCAAAAATTGACACTTGCTGTATAAAAATAGGTTATTCAGGAATGTTGTTGAAACTTGACAAAAATGTTTCAAGCCATTAAAAATATTTTATTAAAAATGTGTGTAAATTGTTTGAATAAGAATATAAATGATGTTGGCGACAAACCGTCTTTTATACTTGTTTTTAACCTTTTTGATACTATTTTACCTTTTGTCACTATTTTGTATTTTGATAGCTTTGTCTTGTTTTTTGTATTATTGTCAGTCAGTTAGTGTGTGTTAGTGTGGTAAATAAATATCTTTAGATAGTTAATTGTTGTGCTTTTATTGAGATAAATTCAGTTCACTCCTCAACAAATTGGCATATTTTTTTCGGGGAGAGAGGCGTGATAATAAAATTAATGATATTATATATGAAAGAGTTTTCAATTGTGAAGTATTAAGCTTCCAAATAGAAAACTATAAGTTAACTGCAATATCAAGTTAATGAAAACTGCAGACGTTCTAAACAAAACATTCATAACAATGGGACGGTTCATAACACCAAAACTTATAGCCCCAACAATCACGTCCAATCCTTTTAGCGAAAAAACTTTTGCAAGCTAGGAAAATTTTAATAACAATCGCGGGAAAATGAAATCTAGCCCGGCGAAGCCCGCAAACGGACCGGTTGAAGTTTGCTAACGGTAAGAAAACAAAAGTAATAGAGTTGTTATTCTTTCCTTCATCATGGTTGTTCGTCTTCATTGTGATTGTGGTGAAAAGAAAATCTATACATTTTTTATATGTCATCGTCTTCAGCCCGGCTCACTGTGGGCACAGGCCTTCCTCATGAAAACCAACGACTTAGGGACCAACGGCCTAACGTGCCTTCCGAAGCACGGAGGAGTTCGACATCACAAAGTTTTGGTCACCCATCAGCCTGATAAAGGTAGCTTACGTCCTAACCACTACGTCACCGAGCTTCTCTATATGTCATAAAGTCGTATTTACTTTTGTAATTGAACAACTTATCAACAAGGGCAAGGCTGTTACCATTCAAAACACAGTTGTTAATAAGCTGCTCAAATGGCCTAGCCACCTCCCCTTTACTGACCCGTACGATTTCTTTTCACACCTCTTACTTAAATATGAAACAAGTATCACGCACCTAAAGAATTTTAATTTTGTCTGCAATAATTACCTGTTCTAGGTTGAATTACACTAAATACACTAAAACGTAAAGAATTAGCTTGATTCGATTTCGAACTCAGTAAAACAAACATTGTTCAAAGTCAGCAATAAATTTCCATTTGCCGTCGATTTTAAAATAACATGAGAAGCGAGTTTTAAACTAACGAAAATCTCATAAAATAACTCTAACATTAAAACACTCGCCCGGC
This sequence comes from Parapoynx stratiotata, assembly GCA_910589355.1. Taxonomy (NCBI): domain Eukaryota; kingdom Metazoa; phylum Arthropoda; class Insecta; order Lepidoptera; family Crambidae; genus Parapoynx; species Parapoynx stratiotata. The sequence goes on from OU342458.1 coordinate 4,186,985, forward strand.
CACAACTTTAGCTGTTTGCCAGAATAAAATAATATTCAAATTATTCACAAAACAAACACCGCAGAGTACAAAATGGAATTAAAATTTTCATCAAAGGAGTTTGTTTACGGTATAAAATGTTAGATTCCGGGGTAATTTAGACTGTGTAGTGTCTACGTGTGAGGGGTTTTATGTAAGAGAAAAATTTGTAAGCAACATGCAGTTGAACAAGGACATTGTATCAGATTTAAAAAAAAAATTACCAGAGTGTTTAAACCAATGTTCTGTGCATCTATTTGAGTAATTAGAGGTCTTACTATACTGTCATATCAACTAACTCCAACCTAGCATATTGTGTTGTCTTATGGAAATATTTATTTCAGTCATATAAAAAGGCTCTTTCCTAATTACAGTTTGAATTATTATTATCATGACATATTTCCTGTGTTGGTCCAGGACACAAAAAGAATGTACCAACTGCTTTTCATGCCTTGCATGTCGTAAAAGGCGACTAAGGGCGTATCGGGTACTGGGTCTGTGATTGTGTAGGCGATGAGCTAGTTACATGTTACTACTCTTTCACGATTCTTCATCTGACCAAACCCAATTTTTGTATGGCTAAGTGTGGTCTTAAGGGACACAGTGTTCCATGGACTCTACCTACCCCTTCGGGCATTAAAGGCGTGATTTTATGTATGTATGACGTATTTAACATTAATCTCTGGATAGTATTATCAAATTATATTTTATGTTTTGTAAAACTCTCTATGAACTTTATTTTCTACTATCTATCCACAGTATTTTTTTTTAATTAGCATTATTTGAATAAAAAATATTCAAACTGACTACACATGCATAAATAACTAATATAGTAACTTACATTAATTACCTTATAACTTTCCGACTACATTTCCAAAAAGGCACAGAACAATGAAATAAATAGTAATAAAAAGAAAATTTTAAGTTAAAACTTCATGTTTAAAAATTTGCTTAAGCAATCTCTTAGTCCAGCTTTCCGTGAAATAATGCAACACGGCAAGTCATAAAACAGATTTAATTCAACATTCCCGGACAAACACTGCATTTACATACATTATTTTAGCGGTATTCAGGAAAAATGGCGATGCGACGTTGTTTTCTTTGAAGTCCTTGATGAATTGAAGATCAAATAGGTGACGCACCGTTGGTAAATTTTTGGAAATGCCTATAATGTTATATTTTGAAGTTGTATTACATACTTTTTTTTAAGTTTTCTTTTCTATTTTTAAAATTTAATGAATTAGAGCAAGCTTGACCATACATATCACCAGATTAAAAACGACTATGTGGTTATTATTGGAGCAGCACGCAAAAAAAAATGCCTGTTCATCGTGTCCATGAAAAACCCAAAATACTATTATGAAGTGGTCGTTTTTTCCTGCAAAATAAAAATATAAATAGTAAACGTAAACTTTCGAATCTTTGGCTCGCAAAATAGGCTACATAAAAAATAAAAAAAACGACGGCGATATTTTGGCTAAATATGACGACCTCCGTGGTCTGTATGCCGGTCTCAAGGCGTCATCATCTCGAGAGGTTCTGGGTTCGATCCCCAGTGGGGGCAAATGTTTGGGGATGCGTTTGTTCTCCAGTCTTGGATTTTTATATATATTCAGGACATTTTTTGAATTTATCTTGTAAATATAAATTAATCCGTCATCTAGTGTTCGTAATACAAGTAGATAGGTGTGAATGTTTGAAGATATATTAGCAACAGGTCTTTGACTTTTTAAGTAATATCGCTCTTCTAATATCAAATAAAAATATATGAAATTATAGTTTTCATATTTAAACCTTTATTATTTATATCTAAGCCATGCAAGCAATATCTTCGCTCCAGATTCTGGAGCCTTTGTCATAGTGCTGTAATAATTCCTCATTACAAAAACCTGAAAGCGTTTTAATTTATGCCACTAATGAAGACGTGGAGCGTCTAGGCATTGAGGGAAGACAACGCGACGCGACGCAATTTCCGGTTTTTAGTTTCAAAGAGCCGCGCCGCGGGGCGCTGGCTTCCGGCGCCTTAACATGAGAGCGATACTATTTGTTTACGATCGAATATTCATTTCAAAAAGGGAACATTTAATTTTTTGAAAAACCTCCCTTTAAGAAACTACCAGAGTGCACTCGACTTAGGTTTCTCATTTTGATTTTAGCTAGACACGTCTAATAATTTACAATTTTAAAAAGTAATTATGTCACATTTGTTTGGGATAGAATTTGACCATGTTGCAGTTGATTCTCAATATCACTTTGGATAAAACATTTGACACATTTTTCTCACTTTCGTCTAAGTGAGAAAATCAACACAATTCTCAAAATTTTACTATTATTAACATTTTTAAAAAAACATCAGTATAAGCTTACGTAATACATCAACCCGCATTCGGCCAGCGTGGTGGTGATACGGCCCATACTCCTTATGTGTTTCTCTATGAGGAAGGCCTGTGCCCAGCAGTGTGACGTATATAGGAGGACGATACATATTCAATTAGCTTGAATAATTATGATGAACACAGCAAAAAAATAACCCAGAATATATTGCGAGGATATTTAGGAATAAAAAGTGCGCACAAATAGTAAGGGTCAGGAAGCACTTTGACAAACACGGATGAGCCCGGAATAGGTTCCGCTGTTTAGTCGCCGGATCGCTCGTTCCGCTCCTTATTTGCCGTGACATAATTGGATGTACGCAATTTGAATCGCGATCGCACTGTTACGAGGAAACTTTTCACCTTCAGCTTTGCGAATGTTTAAGAAAACACACAATGTTTAAGTCATGTTGAGATTTCACATTGATTTTAATGGAAACAAATTAATAATTTAATATGATTTATACATAATCAGATACATACGACCTCCGTGGTCGAGTGGTTTGTATGCCAGTCTCAAGGCGTCGCCATCTCGAGAGGTTCTAGGTTCGATCCCCGGTGGGGGCAAATGTTTGGGCGATGAATTTTCAGGCATTTGTTCTCCAGTCTTGGATGCTTATATATGTATTACCAGGCGAAATAAAAACTAGTTTGTGTTGCTCTGAAATAGAGATTTAATTTTTGGAAAACAAAGAACATTACATTGTAATACAATTAAAATACTTATTACTACTAAACTTACCTGAAATAGAGAAACAACATTAAAAGCTATTATTCCGCATTTAATACAATAGACTGATTAAATGTTATATTAATCTAAAACATTTAGAATCAAAAATATTTTATTTGACAAGTCTATTTCACCGTTGCGATCAAACTATGCGCGCCACACTATTTTGCCGTCCAGACGGTGCAATAATTAAATGGAGGATAACAACCTTCATTTACATATATTTATATATATTCAGGATATTTCTATGTATTTATCTATTAAATATATTTATCCGTCATCTAGTGTCCGTAACAAGCAGAATTAGTTGCTTAAAATGGGGCTAGTTAGTTAAACATTCACACCTATGTGTGAATGTTTGAAGATATTATTTTTATTATTATTACATACATACACATAATAACGACTATTATCCTCTAAAGTACCGCAAAAGCAGTCCATGGTCGTAGTCCGCGCATCACCAAGCAGTGACTGCACACGAACAGGTGGTGAGCCCGTCGCTGCTCTAAGCTATTGGATGATTGTGCAGTTCTAAGTCCATTAGTAGCCTTTTACGACACCCAAGCGAAAAGATGGGTTGGTAGTATTCTTATAATGAACCGCTACCACACGGCTCGGCAATATAATTTAAATATGCATGAAGATACATTCGTTACCCTTAATTTCAACGCCTGGAAATTCGCAGGCAAAGTGAGTTTTTACACATAAAAATTCGTTCGACACGAAAGTTTTTCGCAAACATTGATTGTATTGAACAATAATTTCAATCAGGTACGAGTATTTCTAGGAACGGTGCGCAGTTCACAATTTAGAGACTTCTTAATTTTTTTTGCTATTTTCCTATTTTTGTGTTCTCGGGGATACCTATATAAGTTCTGAAAAAAAAAACTGATAAAATCGACCTTTATACCTTCAACCAAGAACAAAATAATGATGCTATTTGATTTGATTTTAATTTCTATAAAAATTGACAGATTAATATGAGCTTCAAATAAAAATAAAAATATCATTTCATCACTTAGTTGAATTACACTGCAAATAAACGCTTTAAGTAAACAAATACTATCACGGAAAAACAACAACAAGAACGCCCAAGGAAAACACACCGATACGAGTAGCCCAAGATTCCCTCTTATTTTCTGTGTAATAACAGTATCAAACTCAATTTTAAAATCTCTGTTCCATAGTCGTAACGAGAGGATGGTGATGGAAAAATAGAAGATATTGTTTTCCATTTCAATCTGGAAATCGATGGCCTGGGGCGCCGTCAAGATTACGAATAGGGGTTATAGCCCCTGTTTTTAATAAATGAAAGACAAGCCTTTAGTAGGGTAGCTGCTGAACCACTGATTACAGTCGCATTGCAAATGTGAAATGTTGCATTTTTAGCCTTTACCTTTATCCTTTGTCATATATTATATTTAATTTATTAAATCATTACCATATATAATTAAATTCATAGAGATTTTGTACATATTTTTTTACTGGTGTAGAAGCCAGTAGGTATTAAATATTTTATTAAAATAACTTTTTAGATAATGCTTCTTGAAAAACTCCATGGGTGGCCACGAACCTCCAGGATTTAATCATGGACCTCTTTCGTGATTACATAGTTAATCGTAGTTCTGTTTGTGATATCTTATATGTTGGTATTTCTGTGGTATTTCTGTTGAAATTAAACATAAAACGCATATTTCATTTTACCTTTAGTGCACAATCTTGTCAATTCTACGACAGGGCCAGACATAATGTGTATTCTCATTGTTAAAGATACCAAGTTAGCTGTTGTATTAAAACGAAAAGTTCTTGCTATGTCGCTGAGATGTACTTTCCTTTGTTCTTTTATAAGTCAATAGATGATGAATAAATAGTGTACGTATGAGTTTTTGTCGACAATTTCGGTAGTGAAAAAATTGAACGAGAACCAAAATTTATATAAATAATTTAAACAAGTTTTCCCTAAAAAATTAAACAATATGTAAATAATGATTTCGTAAATTTCCATTTTAATATACCTACCTAAACAGCAACGTCACATAATTTTGATTAAAATTTTCGAATGACAAAGCGACAGACCCAGATTTTTATTGAATAAATCAACATTTATAATATTTTTAATATCGGTTAACGCGACTCGTCCAACAAAACGGTCCGATCCGAAATTTCATTAAGCGTTGAGTAAATGAAATGAAAGCTTATTTCACACTCGAAAAAATTTCAAAAGCACCAACTCGTATTACTCGATATTGCGATAAAAAGAGACCGCTTAATAAAATTGTACCTATTTATTGAACGGGCGCTTAAACTTTGAATGGAATAAAAGAACTCCGTTTAATTTGTAAGATGTTTTTTGTTTATTTGATTCGACTTCTTTGTCCCGGGCTACTCTGAAGCCCGGGAAGCGTGATTGATTTGTTTACGATTCATTAATTAACTATTTGTAGGAAAATTTTGTATAAACTTTATCGATCTTTACCTCAGGTTACGTAGGAAATATTTCGAGGAAAACTGCCAACATAGTTTGTAATTACTACTTACATACTCGTACATAATTATGATGACGTCATCACGGCTATATCCCCGGAGTGGTAGGAAGAGCTGCATCACAAACCCACCTTTTTCGAGAATTTTTAATGGTTCCATGTAATGAAGGCATGTTTATTGCCGTAATCGGGCACTATTAAAAATCCATAACCACCCTGTTATTCAAACCAAACATTCCCACTGCTAGGCCAAATCTTACATGCCACATAACAGAATCTGCAGTCCGAGTAAATCCACTGAACATCACTTTAAATCCATTGGACTAAAAACTGCTTACGTGCCGCGAATACGAAAGAGCAAGCATGACACAATGCCAAGTATTTGAAAGAAGTATTTTATTAGCTATTTTACGAAGTATTGCTGTAAATAAATAAGCAGCAGTCTGTAATTTATAAACTGCACGATATATTACGTAAGGTTAAAATGTTTCTGAGAAATTGAACTAAATATCGTACAAATATAAAGAATAACGTTTGACTATTTGCCAATAAATATTGACGTATGTGTTGCATGAAAATCTTTAATCGATAAAAAATAGTTGAAAAAGAAACAAACGAATTTCAACTTTATTCCCTTTCCATTCAATCGAAATCATAACTTTTGCATAATATTTCCAGTCACAATATCCTCAAAGGAACAAAAGGAATTCTTCCTCGAGCCATAGAAAAGTAACCAACAAGAATAGTTTGATGGCCACGCCAACTTTCATCCGACTTAGCAGCTTATCCCTATATTAGCATTCGGGGGGAGGGAACGCACCATGTGTACCGGCCTTTGATATCATATTACCAAAGTTGTTTCTATAAAGAACGCATTTTGAGAGTGTGGTGGTCGTATCTTTCTGTAAGCTCTCACCAAATGGAGGAGCTTAAATGGAATTCAAGTCTGTAATGAGATCGAAAAAGAATACAAATTTCAAATAAAAATATTGTTCTTGATAATCAGATTTTTTATTTTGGTAGTACTGAGAAGGAAAAGGTAAACAAGAAAATTTTTTTCACCGCTCGCCATCGCCAGGCCATCGCCATCGCCATCCTCACACGTTAGAACCAAAATGGTCGCGTACCGTGCGTTTTAAGAGGAATTTCCTTCCTCTTACGCTTAAGCTGTGGAATGAACTCCCTGGTGAGGTCTTCCCAAGAGACTACAGCATGGAGTCCTTCGAAAAGGGCGTAAAAGGGCTGTTTAAGGGTCGACAACGCGCTTGTGATGGTCTCGGTGTTGCAGGCGTCCACAGACTACGGTGACCACTGCCCATCGTGTGGGCCGTATGCTTGTTCTCCACCCTGGTGGTATAAGAAAAAATATATAAAAAATAAATAAGTTTATTAAATAATAGTGAAAAAAATAACAAAACCTTTTAAGGACATTTATACCAAGCATCAATTCGATGGATTAGTAGTAAGTACGCATACTCCTCATGTGTTTCTCCATGAAGAAGGCCTGAGAGAAACACGTGGGCCCAGCAGTGAAGCATGTATTGGAGGACAATACCAAGCATAATATTTAGAAGTCCATTATTTTAACTCAGTATAACACAGAGTTTTCTTCGTAAGGAAGTTACAATTCATTATACAAATGTTCTGTGATAACTATGAATCTACAAAGAGGCTGATGAATATACAAATTCCGGATGCGAAACTTCCCTTTTAAGAGCTATTATTAATTTGTCATTATATTAAAATAAATGGAAATGCTTTTAAATCGTTGTTTCAAGATGACGTCTATGAATAATTAAAATTGAGAAGTTTCAGCGAAAATTACAGTAGATGTACGAAATATTTATAACTCGTCTGACGTCTCCTGCGTATATACGCGCTGAGCACAAGTCTTACTTGTTTTACAATAAAAGAAAAACGCAGATTGCGATGTAATCATACTATTACACTATTGTAGATTGAGCGGTACAAACGGCAATAGCAACTTAGAACAACGGCTTAACGTGGTTTTTGAGGCACTAGAAAGAAGATTCAAAATTACAAAGTCTTTGGTAATCCAATCAAAATTCAACTATGACAAAAATGACTATAAAGTTGAAAATCACCGAGCACCAAGCAGCAAACACAATCAACTTTAAAAAGAATTTATAAAAATGTTTGGATGGAGTTTTCTATGATAGTTACACAAAGAAAACTGGTGCCGGTATCTCTAACTTGAGTCACATCTTGTAGCACGATCAAAACTTTATCTTTCAAGAAATATGTTTCAAATACAGCTCCTTTGAAACAAGCGCTTTGTTTCTCCGGGGTATACGCGGCGAGGTTTCGAAGTAATCTCATTAAAACCAAATGACGATCAACAAATTGCCGTAAACCCAACTATTTTGGGATTATCACTAAATAACATGCAAATTCTCCAATCGAGAATCAAGTCGCTCTCAATGATGGATAAAAGCGGTTTAGCGCGCTTAACCGGATTACACTGCTTCGAGGCGGAGGCGCTCATTTATTATGTAAATACCCGACAAATTAAATCCTATGGGAATTTCGTTTGACAAACGGGCTGGTCGTTAAATGTGTTGCCGTGTCACTTGTTTGTGTGGTAAAAAATGTTTGTTCAAATATGTTCCAATCAATATGCATCGGTACGCAGTTCCGTTTGAAATAAAGTGAAAAAGTATAAATAAATCTCTATTTTTGTGATATTTTTTATTTACTTTACTGTCGGAGCTTAGAAATACTACAGCCAATGGTAAATATGACTCCAGTCGGCTATATCTAATTTTATTTCACTTAACTTCTAAATAATGAAATGCTGACTCGGGCGATTTTGTAAGTATAAAGACAATTAACAAACTTTTCTTTTCAGCTTGATGAAAATTATAATAAATAAAAGAAATAAGAACATAAAATATTCTTTAATTTATTGAGTTAGGACAGAAGTAGCAAAACAATTATCATTTTTTCAATGACATAGGCATTACCATACTTACTAAACTATCACCGCTCAGTAAACGACATTCTATATAAAATACAATTATTAAACACCCCAGCACGAAACACTACGAAAGTAATTTACATTTGAACTATATACGCCAAACCACCCTCTGATCACGTTTCCATGTCACCAACAAACTTTAAACTTCAGCCTAATGGACTTGTAGAGTTGTGTGACAGAACGATTAAGCGCCCTCTGTTGACGGAATCACGAAACAACGGAAACTAAATTAATTAAAAGGACTCCCATTTATAACAATTAAGAAGTTGCGTTATTAGATTTTAATCAAATGGAAATTGAAAAGGATTCAAACAACGTCTATAAATAGTGATATATTATACTACTTATTGATCAAGATTACATAGTATCTAGCACTATTTATACTTAATTCACTATTTATCTGACTTTTCCTGAGGTTGTTTAGTTTGACAAATTTTTCACATTTTGCTTAGTTTTGCTGAAAACTTAAATAGCGTTTATGAATAAAGGAACTAGTTTCTAAGTTTACAGAACCCTTCACTTGTTGCTACACACCTTCTGAAAAGTGATAAACTTTTAAGTATCCGCGTAACCAAACCAATACCCAATCTGTTCTAACTTCTAGGAATTTCTAAAGTCTATTAAGTCTTCATTTGACCCTGTTAATTACAAAGTGAAGGGTTCAACTACAAACTATTTTAACTAGTTGAAAATCCCGCATCCTTTGCGGGCGTAGAAATTAGGTTACTTATGTAAGAAACTACAAGCAGTCGGTTAGGGTTTTCCATTGAAGCTGCCAACTTGGTTTGCAATCGGAAAATGGTTTCAACTAGTCGATTCTGAAGATAGTTTTATTCATTTCAGTAGATTTCACGGGTGAAGGAATCACAAATTGCTCCGCTCGCTCCCGGCGCGACCCATAATCGATTGTGCTGCCATCTATTGGCAAAATAATGACTCCGTCTGGTATGCTTCGCCTTTATTCAATAACAGTATATGCTAAGAAATTATACGGAGAGAGAAGAAAGTCGAAATGAGCGAGCGCCATTCAAAGATTTAATTTATATTGTGATGATTTTAATCGCCTATCATTTTCAGTCATTGCTTCTCCTTTCTCTTTCTTTCTTTAAATTTAAAGATAAATTCATAAACCTTATTTATTTCTTATTTACTATAGGTACTCTAGAAATAAAATAAATAAAATTACTGTGGAGCTTAATTGTGAGAATTTCAAAAACCACTAAAACGCAACGAAAAAGGTGTAAATAGTAAATTTGTATCTAATGTTCTAGGCTAAAATAATAGTATCGTATACTCTTCATTTTCTTTTAGTTTTGTTGAAACAAAACAACATTGTATATTATTATGCTTGTAGTGTTATATAAGTTTCAAAGAAAAAAACCTTTGCCTTATTTTCCCAACAAGCCTAATGAATACATATACCATCACGCCTCTATACTCGAAGGGTTGGCAGAGGTGTTAAATCTAATGAAAATTCTTCTAAACGCGTTTCATCTGAAATCTTCTAGGTTACTACATTTCCTCAAGGAAGACCAAAACTCGGCCATAATGAAACTATTTATCTTTTGAACGCACCGATCGGGACCTCTTCCAGCCCTCCGATACAATTTAATGAATGGAGTCGCTTCGCTGACACCGATGTTAACACTCTATAAAAATTATACAGAATGTATAGTTAATTTTAAAGACAGTGTATTTCAAGTTAACGCTTGATAAAAATTAGACGGAGAGGAGAGTATAATATAGTGACCATTAATATAATATTAGGTCCTTACCTATGAAATTGGTGTTTTGTATGGAGATTTTGGGGATGTCTGCATTTTACATACTAACATTTTATCAGTTTTCTTCATAACGACAAATCCAGAGATAATAATATTTGGCATGTATCATTAGACAAGCTTTAGCAATATGTGTGTGAACACGCTTGATAAAAATTATTCTTCGTTTTTAAGTTACTACAAATCAAATGATGTATTCGGGAGGCAGTTAAAAATAATTGTCTTAGTGTCTAATTTTAACACAATTAAACTTACAAAAAATTATCAAATTAAATAATACGAGCTCAAATATATGGTTTTTTTTTAGAAGAGGCAATTATTTTATAAGAATGTTCTGAAACTTAGTAGTTACGGACAAATTGCTAAGACAGAATAAAAACACCAATTTCAAGGGTAAGGACCCAATATTTGTATTTCAATAGGAGCACAGTGGCGTAGTCCGTGCGATTTGGCTTTCGATGTCGGAACAAAACTACTTTCACCATATGACGTGCCAAACTTGTTATCTAGACTTCGTCCGTGCTTTGTGACGCACGTTACATTTTTCTCATTACAATTATATAACAACATTTGTTCTACGACATTTGTTGAATTGACACATTTTACTTACATACAAAAATAATCATCAATTTCTGACTGCTCTTACTTCTGTGCCCATGGCGCGCGTGAGCGTCGCGCGTATTGCCTTTTCGTATAAACGGAATAATTATAGACTTATTAATGACACGACAGTACCAATATCATAAGCTTATAATTTTTTTCTATCCATTTCAGGTCTATCCATTTTTTACTTGCTAAAAGTAGCACGAAGTAATATTAATATTATAACTATTTCAGTTATACCTAATTTCATTACCTACCACATATTATTCAGATCAATTTATGCGTTATAAACGTTACCTTTGATTGATACCTACATTATTAAAAAATTGCATGTAATGCAAATCTGTTCTCAGCTTTGAGGAAATCCAGTAAATAATATAAATTCATTATGTATTATGTATAGTATAGTATTATAGTATTATGTATAGTATTCGAAAATAGTAGTAGACTACTATTTTCGAATACTTACATCACGTTTACGACATGATGTTGAAAAATATCTTGTTAATTTTAATTGGTTCAACATTCATGCCCCTTCGCAAACAAATGAACATCTCACCTACATTCTCTTTAAAGAATGCCTCCAGTAAACACTATATATCTCAATTTCCTCGCCCTGAGACCTAATTAAGTAATTCCTTGCGTTCGGCCAACCGAGCTTTTACTTAATGACAATTTAATGCTGCGGATAGAGCCCTTAAAATGTTTATCTCGGTTCCCAGGACTACTTTTAGCGTGTTTTTCCAATCGAAGTAATTGAACTAGTTTCTCTCGCGCTAGTTCACAACAGAGTTAAGTAAGAACTGATTTGCCTTTTTTTTGTTCACCTACGTAATGATAATATGTAGGTAACAGAACAATAATCAATAAACAATAATTATTAGTTATTGAAGCAAAAACTAATATGGGAATCTTTGCGAGATACACAGAAGCCAAAAAAATTGTTTATAGATTTTTATGCAATGTGTCTGTACGTATTAAATGCAGTATGTATTTATTTCATGTCTGAGGATATTTATTACTATATTACATGGAATATCCTTTTCTAAGCAACCCTGTTTCTTTGCAGTTCAATGTAGATTGACCCGTATTACACTCTTACAATGATGTCACTAAGTTTAATCTAGTTTATCCTTAAAAAAGGACTGTATTATAACTATGTTCCGGTATATAATTATATTCCTAGTGATATGATATTACACATATATATGTCTACCTAGATGTAACAGAAGTTAGTAACCAATATAAATTTTTTTTTCTACATAATTATTCACCGTGTTATATAGAATTTTGCTCTTCGTTATTTATTTTCTTTAAAAGAATATTTTGAGCTATCTGTTAAACTGCATACAAGACTTGCTTTCTTGAGATAACATCACGTGCATTGGCAGCTATTTACCTGCTCTAGGGTGATACGGTTCGAATTTCAAACAGAAAGCTCCTGGTTTTCTTTAGCTCTAAGCATTTATACCTTTTTCTTCAACAGTAATTTAAGTTCGGAAGAAATATTGTGCAACATTTTGATCAAATTATCACGGCAGATGAAAAGGTTTATTTATTTTTCTTGATTGTCACTAATTGCAAAAGGGTGCCAAAATCTCGCTATTTGAAAATGGGTCCCATGGGGTGGGAAGTCAATGACCTCTAACGATGGCAAAAATATTTACCATCAAAATGTTTAATAGGTTTTGCTTGTAGAGTGTTGTTCGTTATATTTGCGTTTCATTAACATGATTTATGAACAAAAAAATTCCACAGCGTAAAACAAAGACGACCTTAGTGAGCGCACTGGCGTGGTTTAAGCGCCGCAAAAGTTTCTAGGTTGCCACTCGCGATCTTAGATTTTGAGTTTGACTCCCGGCGAAGGAAGATGTTTGTTTTATATTCATAAGCTTGATCTAGTTTCAAGGATCCTTTAAAAAAAAATATGTTTTAAATAATAATTGTATCCGTTGCTCTAGATTTAATAAAATAACTTTATTTGTGCAAGACTAACTCGTTTACTCCTCATGTGTTTTTCACAGGTGGTATTGATACTCGGTATAAGCGGCGCCGGCGCTTGCAGAAGCAGTGAACTCACAAATTTGATAATTATGGACATTGAAAGTCAAGAACAATTATTACTAGTAAAACTGACTAAAACAAAAACAGATATTGAGCTCTCGTTTGTAGTACAAGAAAAGTTTATACAAATTGTAAAAAAAATCCAAAAATGAGACCTAGTGATACCATATTCCTCAACTACCAGAAAGGAAAATGCTTTATACAAGTGATCGGTAAAAATAAAATGTCAGGTATGGCAGGCAGGTAGCAACATATTTGAATTTACCAAACTGTGAGCAGTATACCGGATATTGTTATAGACGAACGTCAGCAACACTTTTAGTCGATTCTGGCGTAAACATGACAACGTCTGTGCCCAGCAATGGGATGTATATAGGCTGAGGAAGAAACGTAATTAATATTTTTTATTTTTATTAAGCAATATTGAATAAACTAAATAATTTTAATTACAACAACTGTCTAAAATGCAATCGAATGTAACTTATGCTTCTCCATTAACGTATGTCAATATTAATGTGATACGTTTATCACGTATCAACTTACGTACGTAATACCTTCATTTAGGGCGCATCTCACAATTATTGCATTAACTTGTCTGCGTGTATATCAAATGGCAGTACAAACGGAGGGAGCGAGGGTAGACAGTGATTCATCAACTGAACGCCCCAACGGCAACCTCTGGAGTGAGAGATTAGTTAGAACCTCTGAGGTAGGTAGGTAATCATGATCTTAAGCCAAATTAGGGTTTCCTAAATAATTTAGTCCAAATTCTAATGATCGATGATGGATGGGATAAATCACTTTTGTCTACATACTTTAGACAAATAAAAAAACATTTTATTACATTACACACCTGCATTTTCCCAGTAAATTTGTAGGTCCTCTGTAATAGGAGCAAACCTTCATGTATCCATAACTACACTGTCAGTCAAAGCAAAATTTCAACAGCCAGCAAATACAAAACCAAATCACTTTTTATTAAGCCGCCTCTCTGGTCTAGTGGTTCACACCATCGGGTGTTGATCGTGAGGTCCGGGTTCGATTCTCCATGAGGGCAGTTTTTCTGCTCAGTTTGGTTGGTGGTAGGGCTTCCAAGCCCGGCTTACCTAACCACCTCCACCGTTTTACCTAAATTTGTCGACTTAATAACAATGTTATAAGCATTTGTTGTGTTCCGGCAATCAGAGGTAAGATAGCAGTTCCTCAGTTGTTGAGAATTTACAGGTGAAGCTCGCTTCTACCTTTGGCCTTATCGTCACTTACCATCAGGTGAGATGAAGCATATGTAAAAAATGAAGGGTTATTAGGTTTTTTTTTCAAGTTTTTGCTACGTAATACGTAATACATTTGCAATATTTTAAGTAAGAAAGTTTGATTCCATTGATTTTAATAATAATACCGACTGAAAATGGATATGTACTCGTTCGTGTAAATCGTTGAATACTAAAGCCTTTTGATATTTACTTACATATTAAATTTGTTTCTAAGCAAATAACAATAACGCCATAACAATGGAATTTAACCCTTTGATATCAATTAATATTAGCTTTTTCCCGCGACTTCATCTGCATGGAATAGTTACTTTGGGATATCGTGAGGATATATAGCCTAACATTCTTCAATAAATGAGGTATCCAACACTGAAAAATATTTTCAAATCAGATCAGTAGCTCCTAAGATCAGTGTGTTCAACCAAACAAACTCTTCAGCTTTATAATATCTATCAGTCAGTATCATAGATAAACTTTCTATTCTCTTTGAAATATATAGTTGCAAGGTATTTAAGCGAATATTTATTATTAATTAGTTTGCGGATTTTTTTTATAGGCAACCTATCGCAAATCAATTGTAAACTTTCTTAACATTCAATCTAAATTTATTTCATCAAAATAGAGGTGCCTACTCGAGCAACATGCCTAATCGAGCATTGGTATTTTATACTATTATGCAAACAAAGTGTCTTACAATTCTCTCAAAGAGAACTTAAGTCATGCACCAATAAAATCTCTACTAATTAAATAATATGCACAATTGACACATGTCGCAAAAAACTAAACATATTATTCTTTAAGATTAGTTTTGGAATTATTTAGATCACATCCAAAAAAGTCCTAAGACATTTCCTAAGAATACGCTAGTTGACCCTTTTTTTAATTGGGCTTCATTTCATGATTCATTACTGTTATCCACCACCATAAAAAATGTTTTTTTAGTCCGATTAAAACAATATATTTCGACTTCGGTCGTGATGGTCCACAGAGTACATTATTACATACGCAAATGGTCTATGAATTATCTGTGCCACAAGGTCATGATTTTGGTAAACAATATTTAGATAATCAACTAATTAAGCTTACAACATACATAATAATCACGACTATCATCCCCTTGGGTTAGTCAGAGACTAGGCAATACTCGTAGCATCGCAAAAGTAGTCCATTACCATAGTCCGAGCTTCGCCAAGCAGTGACTGCACTCAGCGTGACAGGTGGTGAGCCCGTCGCCGCTATAAGCTATTGGATGGTTGTGCAGTTCTAAGTCTATTAGTCGCCATTTATGACACCCAAGGGAAGAGATGGGTTGGTAGTATTTTTTTAATAAGCCGCTACCGGACGGGTATCTTTAAGGCGAAAGGTAAGGCAAATGACTTTGATCGTTTGGCGTAATCGAAATTAAGCGACAGCGACATCTATTGAAAACTTGAGGTTCGTTGCAAAAATGACGGCTAGTGTTTAACACAGAGTAATTTCATCGACAGAGAAATCTATAGGTTTATTAAAAATTAAAATGTACGATTGATATTTCGTAAATGAAATAACCTGATAGTAATGGATTCCTTAGATTATGTATACAGTTTCCAGCATGTCAGACAATCCAAAATCAAATCAAGTTTTCTCAATTTATTTCCAACTCAATGTTTCGTTAAAAAAGAAAAGAGTTCATCGTCTATCGATAAATTATTTTCTGGTAGTCTGATGTGCTGCTTATCCGTACAAAAATTTGATTATACAGTCATAACCAGAAAAACATGTACAACTCCACGCGACTCTTTTTTGTCTTTTAGATAATGTATTTTGCTGATCTGTCTCTGAAATGTGTTTTCTTTTTAGAGATTTTTAGTGTCTCTTCTTTTTTTGTATGGTCATTACTGTAATTGTTTGTGCAAGTAGGATCAGAACTGAAAAAAATGAAAATTATATTATGTTTTGTCTGAAATTGTTTTTATTTTTTGTCAATAAAAACACAAATGTTTACTGATAAAAATCCTAAATAATATGACATCTCAAGTAAATACATTTTTGTACAGTAAAGGTTGTATGAATACTAGTTTTGAAGCCTATAGTATAGAATCAGTATTTTTGATTATAGAGTTATCTAAAAGTCTTAGTTCCGCTTCCGAGCGTGAAACATCGTGTGACGTCAGCATGTATGCGCAGGCCGGTTGGGACATAGGTATACATTAAGAACTATCGATCGGACTGTCGGAATTAAATAATTCAAAACGTATATAAAGGTATCGAACCAGTCTTGAACATCATAACTATATTATAGTTATTTATTTTGATAAGGATTAATATCAATAAGCAAATAAAAAGCATTTTGTAACGGTGAAATTCTAATTAAATTAAATAACAGTCACTGTGGCTAAACTATATGAATTATATATTATTATTATTTCTAGGCATAACGATAGATTTACGCCTACAGTGGAATCCACACATACTGTTCTTGTCAGAAAGACATTGATCCGCTGCCTTTGCAGTAAAAAAGTCAGACTCTTGTCTGACGTTGAAACGGCAAGACTTGTCTACATAAGTTATTTTCATAGTGTGATGTCGTATGACTACTTGTTGCTATGGTCAACAGCTGATATTGAGAATATGAAAAGCTGTACGAGCCATTTACAAACTTAAACCACGAGACTCACTCAGAGAGTTATCCAAGAAAATTGATATATTAACTGTTGCCTCCCAATACATATTTGAAAAGATTGTATACGTTTAAAAACATAACCACACATTTAAGAAAAACTAATGAATGTCTTAATTTAAATACTAGAAGCAAAAGAAAGTTGCTGGGCCTGTGCATTAATGGGGAAATGTATACAACTTTATAATAAAATCCCACCAAATATACAGTATTGCCTTTTCACAAATTTAAGCCTTATATTAAAAAACTTTAATGAAAAAGAGGTTTTTATAAAATCTAAGATTATCTCGAGGATAAAATGGTGTGAAATAGTTATTTGCTATCGTTCGTCATCATAGAGGCATGTTATTTTGATGGATTATTGGAAATTATGTAAAACATTCAATACGGACAATAATTATATGATTGGCAATTTAAAAAAAGTGGCTTATGAGTTTCTTGCCAGGTTCTTCTCATGAAAAGCCTTACACTCGGAATCCAGCCGCTTGTATCCACACAGTCAGTGCTCTGTGGTGGTACTTGCTACAAGCGCTCGAGGTAATGAACCTTAATTTAGAATGTACTTTTTATTTAATTACATATTTTTTTTAATTTATAAATTATTAAATATTGACATTTTTTAGTGCCAGGTTTGGCGTATGAAATAAAGTTATTTTAGTTTGTTTATCAGATTATTATTTTAAAATATTTAGCTATCGAAAACCCATCCGGCACCCCAGCCGGCGGGCGATTGAGTCCAGTCGGTGTCGATCGCGTTAGTTCGTTTTCGCATTCACGACATTAGCATTAGCAAGCGCGGCGTGAAACAGCGTAGTCACTTTATTTCATATATTAGCAGCAGAACGCAACTATAAAAATTCGCGAAATAAGTAACATTTAGCGTAATTATTTTTAGCAGCTATTATAAATTTCATTATTGGCAAACTCACTTATTCACTGTAAGCAAATATTTATGATTGCAAATGCGAATTAATCTAACACAAATCACAACTGAATGGATAAAAATACTGTTTAAAAAAACTTTAAAAAACCATGTTTTACTAATGGATTAAAAAGGGGAAAATAAATATTGTGATATAAAGAATTATCGAAAATTTAAACGTGGTGCGCATTTTTAGTCATTTGCCTATTGATATAATTATTTATCATATAATGTAAAATTTTCGAAAATTCTTTTAACCAAAACCATTAGTAAAAAGTGGTTTTTTAAAAGCCTTCTTATATAGTATTTATTGAAACCTTTTTTATATATATTTTTATTTAATATTGTATTTTCACCGGAAACAAGGCTGGATGAAAAATTTCGAAAATCGATCGCCAGATTTGATCTCCACGGACAAGAAAGCAAGCTAAGAAAAACGTGGTAAAAATGTATCATCATTCTTCGTTTATTTCAAAACTAAATTATGTGACAAAACACAATTGCAGAGATTGCAGAGAATACGTCTAAAGAAAACATTAGAGAAACCCATTTCTATTAATAAAACAATCTTGCCTGCGTAGACTCTGTATCGGCCACTACTCTGTGCATTTTAGTAGTGAGAAGTAATTTTTGGTAACCCGATTGTTGTTGCACACAGATCTGTAGGTACACTTATCTAAATTATGACGAGGTAATTAAAGAGGGTGGTACTTACTCTAGAGCATTATCAATATTTTGCTCTCGCCAAACAAGATGTTGAAAGTTTAATAATTAACCGTTGCTTAGCAACGATGTCATTTCTTTGCAAAAGCGCCTACTTTTGCCAGCAAATGTACAATTATGCAACTATAATATTTTAGTAGGCGCTACTAGGAAAATCATTGCAATTAATAAATTTGTGGTCTTTTCTAAAAATAACTCACCTAAATTTAGTCCAGTTTAACCCCACTAAGACACAAGTCTGCTCGCTCACCGCTAAAAAAACTCCATTCGCTGTGGCTCCACGGTTCCTCAATACACTTCTTCAAATCTCCAACAGTTTGGGTATCCTTGGTGTCGACATTTCCAGTGACGTCCAGTACCGCAGTCACTTAGAGGATAAGGTCAAGTTGGCATCTAAAAAGCTTGGTGTGCTCAATCGTGCGAAGCGGTACTTCTCTCCGGGGCAGCGTCTGCTTCTTTATAAGTCGCAAGTAAGGCCCCATATGGAGTACTGCTGTCATCTTTGGGCGGGTGCACCAGCATACCAACTTGGACCTCTTGACGCAGTTCAAAGACGAGCCATGAGAATTGTCGGCGATCCCGAGCTCACAAGCGGTATTGAGCCCTTAAGGCGAAGGGATAGGCAAATATTCATAAATGAGGTGTTTTTGGTACAATAGTCTGGCAAAAATACAGCACAAGGGATGATCAGATTAATTGATGTTATGACATATATCATAAACTTGTTCGTGACGGTCCAAAATACTAGTAATTATTTATAGCAACATATGGAGAGCATTCAATTTATCATAATCTATTGAAATTTCTTTTACACTTTTTTCTTTTAAAGACGTTTCTGTTTATTATCAAACTCAGTTTACATATCCGTTACATTAATACCTAGTCTCCGACGGTGAGTTTTTTTAGAAAAGACCACAAATTTATTAATTGCAATGATTTTCCTAGTAGCGCCTACTAAATATTATAGTTGCATAATTGTACATTTGCTGGCAAAATTTCGTAGGCGCTTTTGCAAGGAAACGACATCGTTGCTAAGCAACGGTTAATTATTAAACTTTCAACATCTTGTTTGGCGAGAGCAAAATATTGATAATGCTCTAGAGTAAGTACCACCCTCTTTAATTACCTTGCCTATCCTCGTCATAATGTAGATAATTGTACCTACAGATCTGTGTGCAACAACAATCGGGCTACCAAAAATTACTTCTCACTACTAAAATGCACAGAGTAGTGGCCGATACAGAGTCTACGCAGGAAAGATTGTTTTATTAATAGAAATGGGTTTCTCTAATGTTTTCTTTAGACGTATTCTCTGCAATCTCTGCAATTGTGAAATTGTCACATAATTTAGTTTTAAAATAAACGAAGAATGATGATACATTTTTACCACGTTTTTCTTAGCTTGCTTTCTAGTGCGTGGAGATCAAATCTGGCGATCGATTTTCGAAATTTTATATTCAGGCTTGTTTCCGGTGAAAATAAAATATTAAATAAAAATATATATAAAAAAGGTTTAAATAAATACTATATAAGAAAGGCTTTTAAAAAACCACTTTTTACTAATGGATTAAAAAGGGGAAAATAAATATTTTGGTTAAAAGAATTTTCGAAAATTTTACATAATATGATAAATAATTATATCAATAGGCAAATGACTGAAAATGCGCACCACGTTTAAATTTTCGATAATTCTTTATATCACAATATTTATTTTCCCCTTTTTAATCCATTAGTAAAACGTGGTTTTTTAAAGTTTTTTTAAACAGTATTTTTATCCATTCAGTTGTAATTTGTGTTAGATTAATTTGCATTTGCAATCATAAATATTTGCTTATAGTGAATAAGTGAGTTTGCCAATAATGAAATTTATAATAGCTGCTAAAAATAATTACGCTAAATGTTACTTATTTCGCGAATTGATATAGTTGCGTTCTGCTGCTAATATATGAAATAAAGCGACTACGCTGTTTCACGCCGCGCTTGCTAATACTAATGTCGTGAATAACTAACGCGATCGACACCGACTGGACCCAATCGCCCGCCGGCTGGGGTGCCGATCAACAGTTTTCGATAGCTAAATATTTTAAAATAATAATCTGATAAACAAACAAACAAACTAAAATAACTTTATTTCATACGCCAAACCTGGCACTAAAAAACGTCAATATTTAATAATTTATAAATTAAAAAAATATGTAATTAAATAAAAAGTACATTCTAAATTAAGGTTCATTACCGCGAGCGCTTGTAGCAAGTACTACCACAGAGCACTGACTGTGTGAATACAAGCGGCTGGATTCCGAATGTAAGGCTTTTCATGAGAAGAACCTGGCAAGAAACTCATAAGCCACTTTTTTTAAATTGCCAATCATATAATTATTGTCCGTATTGAATGTTTTACATAATTTCCATTAATCCATCAAAATAACATGCCTCTATGATGACGAACGATAGCAAATAACTATTTCACACCATTTTATCCTCCAGATAATTTTGGATTTTATAAAAACCTCTTTTTCATTAATTTTTTTAATATAAGGCTTAAATTTGTGAAAAGGCAATACTGTATATTTGGTGGGATTTTATTATAAAGTTGTATACATTTCCCCATGAATGCACAGGCCCAGCAACTTTCTTTTGCTACTAGTATTTAAATTAAGGCATTCATTAGTTTTTCTTAACTGTGTGGTTATGTTTATAAAGGTATACAATCTTTTCAAAGATGTATTGGGAGGCAACAGTTAATATATCAATTTTCTTGGATAACTCTCTGCTTTTCATATTCTCAATATCAGCTGTTGACCCCCATAGCAACAAGTCATACGACATCACACTATGAAAATAACTTATGTAGACAAGTCTTGCCGTTTCAACGTCAGACAAGAGTCTGACTTTTTTACTGCAAAGGCAGCGGATCTATGTCTTTCTCAAAAGGTCAGTATGTGTGGATTCCACTGTAGGCGTAAATCTATCGCTATGCCTAGAAATAATAATAATACAATAATTCATATAGTTTAGCCACAGTGACTCTTATTTAATTTAATTAGAATTTCACCGATACAAAATGCTCTTTATATGCTTATTGATATTAATCCTTATTAAAATAAATAACTATAATATAGTTATGATGTTCAAGACTGGTTCGATACCTTTATATACGTTTTTAATTATTTAATTCTGACAGTCCGATCGATAGTTCTCGTGATTTTAATGTATACCTATGTCCCAACCGGCCTGCGCATACATGCTGACGTCACACGATGTTTCACGCTCGGAAGCGGAACTAAGACTTTTAGATAACTCTATTATCAAAAATACTGATTCGATACTATAGGCTTCAAAACTAGTATTCATAGGACCTTTACTGTACAAAAATGTATTTACTTGAGTGTCATATTATTTAGGATTTTTATCAGTAAACATTTGTGTTTTTATTGACAAAAAATAAAAACATTTTCAGACAAAACATAATATAATGTTCATTTTTTTCAGTTCTGATCCTACTCGCACAAACAATTACAGTAATGATCATACAAAAAAAGAAGAGACACTAAAAATCTTTAAAAAGAAAACACATTTCAGAGACAGATCAGCAAAATACATTATCTAAAAGACAAAAAAGAGTCGCGTGGAGTTGTACATGTTTTTCTGGCTATGACTGTATAATCAAATTTTTGTACGGATAAGCAGCACATCAGACTACCAGAAAATAATTTATCGATAGACAATGAACTCTTTTCTTTATTAACGAAACATTGAGTTGGAAATAAATTGAGAAAACTTGATTTGATTTTGGATTGTCTGACATGCTGGAAACTGTATACATAATCTAAGGAATCCATTACTATCGTTATTTCATTTACGAAATATCAATCGTACATTTTAATTTTTAATAAACCTTTAGTTTTCTCTGTCGATGAAATTACTCTGTGATAAACACTAGCCGTCATCTTTGCGACGAACCTCAAGTTTTCAATAGATGTCGCTGCCGCTTAATTTCGATTACGCCAAACGCTCAAAGTCATTTGCCTTACCTTTCGCCTTAAGTTTGAGGAGAGATTTTGCTTCCTTGTGTGTGTTCTACCGCTTGTACAATGGGGTCTGTTCTGAGGAGCTATTTAACATGATGCCAACAGCTTCTTTTTATCACCGCACCGCTCGCCATCGCCAGGGAATTCATCCTCACACGTTAGAACCACAATGGTCGCGTACCGTGCGTTTTAGGAGGAATTTCCTTCCTCGTACGCTTAGGCTGTGGAATGAACTCCCTGGTGAGGCTTTCCCAAGAGACTACAGCATGGAGTCCTTCAAAAAGGGCGTAAAAAGGTTTTTTAAGGGTCGGCAATGCGCTGGTGATGCCCTCGGTGTTGCAGGCGTCCATAGGCTACGGTGACCACTGCCCATCTGTGTGGGCCGTATGCTTGTTTGCTACCCTGGTAGTATAAAAAAAAAAAAAAAAAAACCGTCGGAGTCTAGGTATTAATGTAACGGATATGTAAACAGAGTTTGATAATAAACAGAAACGTCTTTAAAAGAAAAAAGTGTAAAAGAAATTTCAATAGATTATGATAAATTGAATGCTCTCCATATGTTGCTATAAATAATTACTAGTATTTTGGACCGTCACGAACAAGTTTATGATATATGTCATAACATCAATTAATCTGATCATCCCTTGTGCTGTATTTTTGCCAGACTATTGTACCAAAACACCTCATTTATGAATATTTGCCTATCCCTTCGCCTTAAATAATGCTTAAAATGTTCTCATTCATAAAACAGTTTTCGGCCCCCATTTTCGGTCCCCCAGACTTCTCGTGAATTGTTTAATTTTATAGATATGTCACATTTTAACATAGTTTTTTGAAGTCATATTGCCATAAAACTTCCTTAAAGTCTTGCTGAAAACTTAAATGACCATTATGAATAAGGGAAAAATATCAAAGTTCAGCCGAAACGAATTTCCTTTTTTTTTTATTACACAAACCCGGAATATAAGAACGAAATAAATTAATGCAGAAATTCGTTCAATCATATTTCGTATAAGAGTAGCATGTACAGTCGCGGTCAGATAATGTTTACGAGTACCACCCTAAGTATCACAATTGCTTGCATACATTGAAGTCAAAAAAGTCGATATCACGAAATTTCGATTAATTTCGTATAAATTTGATTGATCAAAGATTAAACCCAAAGATATTATACCTATATTTTTTAATAACACTAGAATCCATCGACGACATTTAGACGTGCATGACTAAGTAAATGGCTTAATAAATAATATGTATCGATAACTTTTTAAAGAAAACTTTTCTTTAATATTTGTTTTTTTTTATTATAAATAATTTTAAATAGAAACTCAAACATCTTTATTTTATTCAATAAATATTGACATCTTATTTTAAAAATTTCTGATTATAACTTTTAATATTTCACTTTTATCCGAATTACGTTCAAACAAATTAATTTTCGATAACTGTCATTTTCATTATTTGTCTTTTAAGGTCTTTTCCATGCTTCACATTGTTTATTAATTTTCAAAGGGTAATAAGTAACTTGATATGTCATAGACTTTATTGAAAACAGAGTGACAAAGAATCTAATTTGAAAACTGATAAACATTTTCTGACCACGACCGTATGTAAGCATACTAACGAATATTCACATTTTACTTTGAGTTAATCATAGTCTATTTCAGCGTATGGCTAAGTGGCTATCTAAACCACAGCCGAAGTGCTGTTGTGGACCCCTAGTAATGATATTTACTCTGCTCCCCTACAGTGGAAGAACAATATAAATGCCTCCCGGCAACTGCAATAAAAACTGACCTTTATACCCTGGGTAATAACCTCGCAATTCCAGTCTGGAGATGAAAGTCTAAGCTATACTGCACTAAAGAATACTTTGAAAGATTTCTTAAGGAAAGCTCTCCACAATTTACTTGTTTGAAATTCATTCGGACAGCTAAAGTTTACACTGCGAACAAATAAATAAGACTTGTATATTTTTGATTGGTCTCGACAAAATTAAATGGCTGAGACTTTTTATAAGGTTTTATTAATATTAAACTTAAAAACATTTTTCTTTGACCATTGTGTCCATAACGATAAATAATTATAAATTACCCTCAAGAGTTTAATTTAACTATTTTTAAAGAAGTCTTCTTCGTGTCCTTTTCTGAAAGTGTGGTCGACATCCTCTTCCATTCTCCTATTATGACATAATAGTAAAAGGTACAGTCTACAGTTAAAACTCCGATGCCTTTATGTGTAATTAAGATGGTAATAAGTGATAATAACAAAAAAAAGAGTGTTACAAACTCCAAAAATATGTAACCACTTTCGACAGTGAATGACTCTTATAAGAAGGCAATAAAGATTGCAACCTCTAAAATGTGTAAATACTTTTGTACTCGACTGTACAATATACATGTAAAGCGTTAATCTCTGTTCATTGCATTTTATCTATCCTTTCCTATCTTTGTTTTCATGGAAGCAATTTTTATACAACTTGTAAATTTTTAATCTATTTTCGTTATAATTACCACGCACAGTAAACATTTCATATAAATGCAGATACCTCAAGCCAAATGCAAATGGATCCCATCTACAACGTCGGTACTTTCTTAACTTAATACTTCCTGTAAATTTACTCTGAAACTTAATTTCCCTTTATAATCTGTGTTCAAGGAATTTTTAAACTTTCAACTCTTTCTTATCAAAGGTGCTCTGTTAACGAGAAAGATATTTGTTATTAAGAAAACTAAGTTTCTTAAGACTTAAACGGAATTAGAAATTGCAGACTACGAGGAAAGTAGTATTTAAATAAATCTGATTTCATCCACTTTATTACGAAAGTGGCTAAAAAAGTGGCTTAATATTAAAGTATGGTTAAGTTGAAGCCAACATAATTATATACTTTAAATAGGTCAAATATCATTAAAAACCAAGGACTAATTATTAATGTAAAATTAGTGGCAATAGTTTTCATGATGTTTGCCTATTGTAATGTAGATACTATTTTTTATTTAGATATAATCTAAATAAAAAATAGTATCTACGTTACATTATCTTTAGACTATATCTGTACAAGTTTGTAATGGAAACTGTGGTAAACTGCAGAATGTTATTCAAATAAGATATCTATCTTTATTTTTATTTTTAAACTTCAATGACGTTGTAATTTATGATTTTTTTTTATAATGCTATGTAAAGGAAGGGTAGAAACTTGCTGAGTTTCTTGCCCGTTCTTCTCAGAACAAAGGCTCCTGGTAGTTTTTGTGAACGAATGGCGTAGTTTTTCTTTTTCACGAAATATTGTAAAATGTTTATGAGATTCATAAACATGCGCTAAGATGCATCTGAACTGAATGCTTTTGATTTTTTTATTTTGCAATGTGTTTAACTTCCATTTAGCTCAGTATGAACCTGAATTTTAACAAATATTTGATTATTTAGTTTTGTCGAGATACGATTTTCTGCTCATATTTGTTATCACCACTCAAACCACATACGAATGCCATTTTCTTTGTTTCGTTCTGTATGGTCTGCCTCATTTTGTCTCTATGCCTCTTGTATATCTCTTTGTCCAATTGTCCAGATTTAATTATAAATAATTAGGTTGCGAGTGTCTTTCATATTTTTTAAACTTGTTTCTCTTCTACTCAAAGTTAATACCTAAAGTTGATAATAATTCTTGTTTGCAAAGCAAATTTTCATAGGCTACTTTGTCACGCTTTTCCTCATAAAAGTTACTCGGAGGAAAGTAATTACATTCAGTAGACATTCCCCATAAAAGGCGATCGCTCAAACTTTTCTTGTCAAACGTGATAAAGAAGAAAGTGATAATGGAATTGCGTAGACGTGTAAACAGCTACTGTACTGGACTCCGCCGGGGTCGTTAATTCACCATCAAATCCTGGTTTTATCCCACAGTGGAACTATTCTGGAATCGGAAGAAAGTTGTCTGGGTCAAAAAGTTATCGAGTACTCGAGAACAGTACTTTCTGGAGTACCCAACACATCTCTTTTGTTGCTATTAGTCAGCATAAATCGTGTTATCATTTCACCAGTCTGCATGCGTCGCACTGATCTGCACAGGTCTTTCTAAGTGACCTGCATAAGGAGTGCAGGCAATAAAAACCACGTTTACCAGGTAAACGAATTGGTGGATGAAGCGACCGGGACCAATAGCCTTAAATTTCCTTCCGAAGCATGGATCTCGAGATGGCATATGTCTGAAAACGATAACTTTATAATTTTTCTGGCAGAGGAATAATACGAAAGGAATCAAAATGTGTGAATGAACTACTTTAATTCCGTCCTCAGCTAAAATAACGTCCCACCACTGGGCATACGCCTTCCTCGTGAAAAAACACATGAGAAGTATAGGCCATAACACCACCACGCTGATCCAATGCGAGTTGGTGGATAGAAGCGGTTGCAATAGCTACCGGGACCAACGGCTTAACGTGTCTTCTGAAGGTTTTTTACTCATCCAGGGCCTGACCTTGGCGGAGATAGTTTGGCTTATGATATCGAAAGTCAAAGCTTACTTACCAGTATGCCACTGAGTTCCTCTACCACCATTTTTATTATCATGATCTTAAAATCCCAAGAATTTTGTACTCTATATGGATGCCAAACTCCCATACAATAGCATGAGGCAATGTTCTGTCTCGATCAGTAGGCGTTCCCTCTCATTCTATCACTATTTATGAATGAAGGCTATCCGTGGGATATCCTCTTCCTCTCTTTCTATCCATAGTTTCTGTCTCACCTGTCATATCTACGCCATTTTGACACCTAGACTGAAAATTGTTACAAATTTTTGTAATTCAATATTTTAAATAAAAAATTATAAAACTGGTGATGTCGTGAGTTGTTTTATGTTGTGTAAGTGAGTGATATCCTGGATGCACCTTATCATTTCACAGGTGAGTCAAAAATCACATATTAAATTAGAGTATTTGTTTGAGAAATTTGTGTGTATTTTTGTGTGACGTCATTAGTAGTAATAGAAAGCTTTACTACGAAATGACAAACTCATTCGATAAAAGTGTTAGAATGAGAGGGAACAACTTCTGATCGAAACAGAACATTGCCTCATGCTACTGTATGGGAGTTTGGCATACATCATACAGTACAAAATTCTTGTAAAATCCCTTCATCGTACACACGGATACGAAGACTAAAAAAAGCTACACTAGTTAATTTTTATTTTCTAAATTCGGCAAAGCCATCAAATCTAAAGCACAACTTGACAAAATTTTTACTAAATGTTTGTTTCGTTTTATGTCTAAAAGTATTTGACCAAATATTGCCAATTTTCCATTGAAAAATTATCAATTCTCAGTTTTAGGAACATATTACAGTTTGTCTAAATATCAGATAGGAAATATTAACTAAAATCTTAAACGAACACATAATTATAACACTTCAGTCTAGCGATTGCTAAATAAGAACCCTAACCCTACTCTATACTCCCCGATTCAATTAAACTTTAACCAACTTCTCGTAAACAACACAATTATCCGAAGGATATCCTAAATTGCACACTATTGTGTTAGCGGTAAGTTTCACTTCCATTTGTAATTGAAAATTGATGGCAATTATTACGATAATTCTATTGTTTTGGCCTAGTAAGGAGTTGTTTTGATGAAACTTAAAATAAATTTGGTTGTTACCTGTTTATTTTAAAATTGTAGTTATTATCCTGTTCGTTGTTATTTATAATTCTACGGAATTCTAAATACTAAATTTATTAAGGTTATGTGTAAAAAGGAAGGTTTTTCCTTTTCTTCTTGCTCTATTCACTGACATTTCTTTGATTCTCATATCATTTTTCATGTATTTAATTCATCGCTTCTCTGGTTTTTTCTCTGGTTTCATTCTATATCCATCTACATCCAAGCCCAGCATCCTTCTTGTTATTTTACATTCATCCCTCCTCATTACATGATCATACCTATTGCTTCTTATCTTTTCTTTGACTGGTGCTATTTTCAAACTTCCTCTGATATTAATGGCTTTCATTGTTCAAAAATGAACATCGTGAGTTGTATGTAATTTTAGCTACACGAAATCACTCAAATCATATTTCAAGAGAATTCGAACATGATTGACATAACATAAAATATTAACAGCATCAAACGAGAACATTAGAGCACATAACAAAGGGATTCTCAGAACCTAAGGGACCGTTAAACACATATCTTGGAATAGCGTTTATCAAATTACCAATAAATTGTGATCGCTGGTTGAAACACGAGAATGTTGAGATTCTGTTGTACGTTTGAAGACGTAGCAACGTTTGATCTTCAATTGGAGGGTGTTCATAAGATGAGAGTTTGGGGCTATGAAGTCAGCGGGTAGGGATAATTTGACGACATTTCAAAATTTTAAGGTGTATATTTTATTATTGTAAATAAAACTAGATAAAAAATTAAGAGACACGTATTTTTTTATTTTTCAAAATGTCGACTTTTTTATTCATCTTTTTAATTTTAAAGATCAGCTCATTCTAAAATGTCGTAAGCGCCAAATGACGTCATTCATACGTCATTCCATAAAAAAATTTGGCGGGCTTATGTTGATCAATGTACAAATGGGGGTTGATGATGACAACGTTCACACTAACTAGCCTAGCCCAAATTGAGTACTTTATTATGGCATTGAAATACAATAGTTAAGTATAATAGTTTACGATGGAATCTACCCACACCAGCGGTATTCCCACCCATAACTCAATTATAAATCTTGAAACTAACAACAAATCACTCGGACACTGAAACCGTCAAACCCTAACAACAATTACATTGGCCAACCAATGGTTGAAAGCGATGTCGTTCTTAGCCTATATTCGTTCCACTGCTGGCCATCTACATGAGGAAGGCTCCTCATGTAGAAACACATGAAGAGTATGGGCCGTAACACTACCACGCTCTGGCCCAATGCGGGTTGGTGGGAAGAAACGGTCGCAATAGCGACAGGGACCACCGCCTTAACGTGCCTTCCGAAGCACGGAAGAGCTCAAGATCACAAAGTTTTGGTCACCCATCCACGGCCTGACCATGGCGAAGGCAGCTTTCACTTCAATCGAAAGCTATAGCGTATTAACCACTACGCCACCGAGCTCTGAGGGAAAGCGATGTATGCGATAAATATAATGTTTTCTGTAAGTCGCGCGTTTCATGGCCACCCTTCATCTCGTTATTGTCCGCATCTCACCCGTTCCCGCCACCTTGACAACGAGGAGATTACTCAGACCCGTCGACAAACTTACTCAACACTCAATGACCTTTACAATCCGTCGATAAAACAAGAATTTGTTAATTACGACCAAATTAGGAAATCTGGATTGTGATAGCCAAATTTTGGAGATGAAAGCCATTCAAGATGTTTAGATTATTTTGTTTTAAATGTTTATTTCGAAGTTTGTGTTGACGACGACTTTTCTTAAATTTAAGTCTGGAAAGTTATAAAATACGAAATAATTTATGATTTTAATACAATGAATTTGTAATTAGTGACATAAACACACATTTTTTTTAGAGGTATGTCGGGCCGGCAAGGTGAGGGTGGCTAGGGCAGTATCTCAACATGCTGCTCTAGCTATCTTCTCATATCTCCTCCTCTACTGCTTATCATCAAGTAGTGTGGAGTATTTTGCTGAGCTTTTTATTAAAAAAAAACTTGGTTTAATGGGACCAGTTGTTGGTAATAATGTTATGCCTATAAACATATGGTTGGTGGTAGGGCGTCTAAGCTCGTCTGGCTAGCTACCAGTCTTACCTAAATCTGCCGCCATAATAACAAGGTTATAAGTATTGTTGTGTTCCGTCAATAAGAGATACAATAGCCAGTTCCGCAGTTATTGAGGAATACAGGTGAACCTCGAGTCCACCGGCCTTACCGACACTTAGACGACATAAAGGCCAAGATTAAAAAAATAGTATGATGAATATACACTTTTTTTCAATTTTTTCCATGCAGCATGAAGGTAAAAAAGGCATGTGATTGATAAAAAATTACTTATTACGGTAAGGTACGATAAAAGTCTACATTAACTTAAATACTACGAAGAAAATTACCTAATAAAAATGTTCAGATATTGTATTTTAATACAACTACAACATATAGACCTCAGTGACTCCTGATTGACGACCTCCGTGGTCGAGTGGTCTGTACGCCGGTCTCAAGGCGTCGCCATCTCGAGAGGTCCTGGGTTCGATCCCCAGTGGAGGCAAGTGTTTGGGTGATGAATTTTCAGACATTTGTTCTCCAGTCTTGGATGTTCATTATATATGTATAATATTATATATATTCTGAATAATTATGTGTATTTATCTATTAAATATATTTGTCCGTCATCTAGTATCCGTAACACAAGCAGCATTTAGTTGCTTAAAATGGGACTAGTTGATAGGTGTGAATGTCTAAGGATATTTATTTATTTATATCATCACGCCTTTTCCCTGAAGGGGTAGGCAGAAGTGATAACACTCACATTTTGCCAGATATGTTAAGTCCCCATGTCAGGCAAGCGATATTCATAATGAACGGTACTAAAGTTTTTATTCAAACTCTGTTCTCTTTATTTTAATTTGTATTTTAAATCCATTGCCTTCTTAAACCAGAACTGAACTGCTCAGACTTATACGAAAACCGGCGTAGGGAACACTGGTTTTAAACCAGTATTCCCTACGCACTACAAACTGATGTCCAGTTAAAGCCTACACATTAAGTTTATAGTCCGGAAAAAGCTCTGTTTACGTTTGTCCTACCTCGTTTTTTTCAGTGTTCGAGTCGTATCATAAATTCCACTATCGGCTCGGCTATTGAACCGCAGTCCATAAAGCCAGATCCTATTCGTTTTGAATCTTTATTGAACTGTTTTCCTGGGCGTATGCACCCTGTGTTGTATTTCATTTCTTTTTCTTTTTTCAAGTGATTTGATAGTACTAGTCCGATGGTATTAAGGTTAATGAATAGTTTTTAAATATTATGTTATTAAATATCGCTTCTTTTGTGTTTGAAGAAAATTTTAAAGATGAAACAAAACCATCAAACTCATAATACCGTAAAATAGCGTTTCTAATAATATTTTTAATTACTTACAGGAGGTGAGTAGTATTGGATGATTTCATTGATTTTTTTTACGTTTACTCCAAATAAATGTAATAAAAAAAATGATTTAGATAATAAAAAATTCTGTAATTTTCATTTCTCGTCATTTCTTTTAAAACAAAGCTATAAGATTGAGAAAACTTTGTTTTCATGAAGTAGCAAAATGTATAGATTAGCAGTGTGTATTAAAAAAAAACCCACAAGAACTCGATTAATCAGTCAACATCAGGCGTTAATATTCCCAAAAGCACTTTCCATAGTATATCTTCTTGTCACTCGGATCTTGAATGGTGCTAATAACGCTTCATGTTGACAAATGCATTTTTCCCGGTAAACTGCAGATGGTCCTTGCTGTTCTTATAATAAGGTCTATTTTAATTTCATGTCAAGTCTGGCTATCGACTATTAAATGCTAAACGAGATTGATAGTATAGTGACCGGGCACACTCATAAATTTCACTATGTGCCGTCCTGTGGGAGCGATGTCCTCTTGAGGCTCGCTCCAGCAGTTGAGTGTTGGTTCATGTAAGGTTAAGAGTTCCTTCAACTTGAAGTATCGTCACAGTTCAAATGGCTTTATTTACTTAGCCGTTGTTTTGATGAGCGAGACGTGAGTCGTTAGTGCTGTAGCTTGGAGCTTCAAATATTAACGTGGCTTGTTATTATTTAAGTTTCTCTGTAGTCTAGCGTGTATACGTCCCACTGCTGGCTCAGTCATTTTTATAGGAAATAAACTAAGGAGTTTGAGTAATAATAGAACTAGTTTGCCGTATAATTGCTATCGAAACCTATAGCACATAAGTGCTTGAGCCTACATTACCACAGCTGGAAATAAATGGTTACCATCACAAAATCATCTTATATTGACTGTTGAGTTATTATCAGTTAGACTATCATTTATAGGTAATCTAAGCCGTATAACACAAGCTATACGATGTGAGATTGCCCCTTAAATGTGCTTCAGCAGTCAATAAACATTTATCACCTTGAGGTTTATGGCTTATTACTATAGACATCTGTGTTGGATCGTTTTTGGATTAGAGAATGTAACGTCAACATAGTAAAATAGTTTAAGAAAAAAAATTCTATGGGCTCAACCCGTAGAAATATATCGTAGAAGTGTCTTAAAATAGAAACCCCATAACCATTCTGTAATTCAATCCTAAATCCTAACAGCCAGGACACAAGTTAAATACCACAAAATAAAATGTATCCGAAATTAATAGCTTCACAGCTATAACCTACACGTATAGCTTGTCGGCACAAAACGCAGATAAATAAAAGTGCTCGCCCGTAAAAAACAGAAAAACTGTTTCAAAATTTAAAGTACAAAGAAACTAAAAGCTCCACGTGTGGCCTTTGAGAGGCACTGGTCCGCCGGAAGTTGCGCGCTCGGCTCCGCTCTCTTTCATATCCGGGGCTTTCACGCCGAAATAATACGTTCGCGATTTTTGATCACGTTTCTCTTTTAAGTGGTACTTCGTGAATAGTTTTGGGTATTGTTTCTACGTATTTGATGTTGAGAAAAGTTTTCAATTCATATTTTATGTAATTGTTGTTGTTGCTGATTTTGTTCACTAGTCATGGGTGTTTGTGAAACCTCCACCTTCGTGCAGTTTGGAGCAGGTCAACATAACCGTGACCTATTCTTGTCCTTTTCGACAAATTTAGGTAAGACGATTGTGGCTGGCCAGGTGTGCTTAGAAACCCATGGGGAATCGAACTGGCACCTCCCGACCAACCAATAGACCAGAGAGGCGGTAAAAAAAATAAGATACGCGACAGTGTAGCTTGAATTACGACATAAAAAATAGATACTTATCGACGTAACACTACAATTACTAGCTGTAACCAATTTCTGAGACACTTTTTGAATTTTTTATCATTACACCACACGAATCAATTAAAAAAAAACCTCAACTATATCACTCAATTTCGAAAACTAAGCTACCATCGCCATGGTGGGTGACCAAAACATTGTGATCTCGAACTCCTCCGTGTCTCGTTTCCGTTTAGCCGTTTATCCCGGTCGCTATTGCAACCATTTCTACCCACCAACCCGCATTGGGCCAGCGCGGTGGTGTTACGGCCCATACTCCTCATGTATTTGTTTCCATAAGGAAAGCCTGTGCCCAGCAGTGGGACGTTAGGAGGAGGACAAGACCATATTTTTTTTCCAACTGCGACACTTTTAGTCACACTTTGAATAAAGCGCTTAAGTTCTCAAGACTATTGTCGACAAAAGTTCCTGTATTTACTTCATTAATGCCAACTGCGAGTTTATTAATTGCGACAAAGTTCGTTGGGAAATTTCAACAAAGCAACAAAATAAAACGGTCTGGCCCCTGTCAGTTTGTTTTTCTTAATCAACTTTTGGGCGAACATGTTATGGATTGTTCCGGAGTTGGGATTTGATTTCATGGAAATTAAATTTAGAATAATTTTGTTACAATTTAATAAAGTATCAGATTGTTTGATTCTCTTCCGGGTTTTTATTTTTACCTAATTTACCGTTCTGTAGTTGTAAAGGTTGTTTGGACTAGAAAATACTTGGATTTGAGTAAAGACTATTATTGACTAAACTATTTTTCTATTATTTATTTTAAGCAGCGTACTTTGAAACAATTGTTACAACACCAGCTCTGTTATTGTCATATCAATGTGTCGGTCCCTTATATAACAGGAAAGAGCTCCATAATGTAGTGAACTATTGAATCTTTTTCTCACTTTCAAACTTTGTAGGAGTAATACAGGCGAGGATTGAACAGTAGACGGCTCCGTAGGGGATTGAACCGTAGGTAGACCTCAATCACGAGTAGTGTCATTTTACCATCTGGGTTATCGCTACTTTCGATGCATTTACTAATATATTCGTCGTACTCACCCTATAAACGTACCACTGCTGGACACAGGCCTTCCTCGTGGAAACAAATACGTAAGGGGAATGGGCCGTAATACCACCACGCTGGCCCAAAGTGGGTAGGTTGCAATAGTGACGGGGACCAACGTGCCTTCCGAAGCACGGAGGAGTTCGAGATCATAACGTCTTGGTCACCCATCCAAGGCGATTACGATGGTAGCTTAGTTTTCGATATCGAAAGCCAAAGCTTACAAATCACTACGCCAACGAGCTCCACCGAGCACTAATGTCATTTTTTTAGTATTGTTTATAGAAGTATCTTCCTTCTCCGTCACAATAATCGCTCTTTCTTTGTTACAACTAGGGCAAGTAAACTTTGACCGACATAATAAAGTTCCTGGTTTCCTTTAACATAAACTTCTACAATGTGGTGGTACAAAGCTTGTTATGAGCCAGTAAGGTTGCTGGAGCAGTAACTTTAGCATTAACTATTTTATAGTATGGATTTATGTTTAGCTAACCAGCAAGTAAGCTTATACAAAAACAAAAAAAAATATCATCACGCCTTTTTCCCCGAAGGGGTAGGCAGAGGTGTTGCCACCCACATTTCGCCAGATATGCAACAGGTGGTGAGCCTGTTGCCATGCACCGGGCACAATGTGAGACAAGCGATATTCACGTTGAACTTTACATAAGTTTTATTCAAACTCAGTGGTACAGGCGGTGGGATCGAACCCGCGATTCACGTGGCCTTCTCGAAGTAGTGCCCCGTCCGTCCCAACTCGGCTACCGCTACCTTTTTCTTCTACAGCAAGGTATTTTCACCGTCACGCAGGCCGTATGTGAATTTCATGTGTAGTAACTGCTTGGTGATGCGCGGACTATGGCACTGGACTGCTTTCGCGCTGCTCTTGCCTTGTCTAGCCCTTAGGGAATAATAGTCGTGATTATAATTATGTATGTATGTATATTCACCCTAGTAATAACGGAGAAGAATTCACTATTGAACCATTGAACGAATTGGATTGATTTTTTTATTTAAGCTCGAAAACCAAAAATGTACTTTTGAGTAAATTAAATTTTTCCATCTTTAATGTGGGTACAAAAAAAATGTTTGACGATTTAATACGTTATTGACATACACAATAAGTTGTGCAATAAAGCCAAAAATAAAAAAAATAAAAAGAGACAATTATACAACACAATAAATAGTCGCCGGGTACAAAACGAGACACAATAGAAACATCTATTATTTACGAACACCGGTGCTCGTGGTGTCCGCCAAGGGGTTAAAAAGAGAGCGCATTCCCTCCTTTTGGGTCTGCAACGCATCTGCAACTCTTCTGGCGTTGTAGATGTCTATGGGCGGCGGTGATTACCATCATGTGAGCCGTCTGCCTGTTTGTCCCCTTTTTACATAAAAAAGTGGCGACAAAAAAGATTTTAGTGTGAATCGACAAAAGATACACTGAGTACAAGGCTTCGGATTCTTATTCTTACGTTGATCGTACTAACTTGATTCTACAGGGTGAAATTAAAATCATTCGACAAAGTTTTACAGGACATTTTAAACGTTATAAATAATCGGTATAATAACTATATATTGGGTCCTTACCTATTAAATTGGTGTTTTTATTCTGTCTTAGCAATTTGTCCGTAACTATTAAGTTTCAGAACATTCTTATAAAATAATTGCCTCTTCTAAAAATAGACCATATATTTGAGCTCGTATTATTTAATTTGATAATTTTTTGTATGTTTAATTGTGTTAAAATTAGACACAAAGACAATTATTTTTAACCGCCTCCCGTATACATCATTTGATTTGCATTAACATAAAAACGATGAATAATTTTTATCAAGCGTGTTCACACACATATTGCTAAAGCTTGTCTAATGATACATGCCAAATATTATTTTCTCTGGATTTGTCGTTGTGAAGAAAACTGATAAAATGTTAGTATGTAAAATGCAGACATCCCCAAAATCTCCATACAAAACACCAATTTCATAGGTAAGGTCCTATTATTTACTAGTTTCGTGTAAAAGCAACTAAAAATTTAGATTGTTTTTACAACTTGGAGTTTATTTTCTCTGTCACAAATATAATGTTTAATAGCACTAGAACCCGATTTCACCCTGTAGATTTATTTATTAATGTTTGTTTTTCTTGAGAATAATACAATAAATAAAAGAACTTTAAGCTAAGTACAAAAGAAGTTTTAATATTTGGAGCATTATAACAGTTAGCTACGAAGTGCTACGGCTCGGCTACGATATATCGTAACGCTAAGGTGCACCGCAGTACAGCGCTGTAAATAATACTACGTATCGTCTGGACACAGTTTTACTTGTTCAGTTTTACCGCAATGGCAATGGTAAATATGAAATATAATGTAATACTAGCTGTAGCCCGCGACTTCGTCCGCGCTGGTTTTTTAACTATCCCACGGGAACCCTTTAATATTCCGGAAAAAAAGTGTCTAAGATGTTTATCAGGGATATAAGGTGAAATCGGTCAGAGACGAACAGATAGAGAAACAAAAAATTAAAACAAAAATTGTTTTGGTATTTTCCCTCTTTTTACATCTCCCTGACTTGATTTTAAGCATTTTTTTCTGTGTACAGACATTCGACCTCTACATTATTATTATATGTATGGATTGGGCAGAAAGTGCTCAGTTCATTGTCTTCTTAGACATAGTTTCAACAATTTATTTTATAATTTCTACAGGTTTAAAATTTAATAAAACATTAACGTCACAAAGTTACAATTACGGAACACCGGTCAACCCTCGAAATGAAATATCTAAAACAAAAAGTTTTTTATTTTGTCCAGGACAGAATATTGTACGCACGAAAATACATGCTTTAAGACTTTTGCTTAAGACTTACTTTCCTATAGCAGTATAATGTATCTTATGGCTATCCTCAGTCTTTTTGTGCAACATTTAGGGCACATGTTACAACAAAGGTGAGAAAAGGAATGTTGAGATTGTTCTGGAGATAAATGCGGAGATTGGGTAAAGGCATAGTGTAAAGATATGTTCAGTAGCATTATGAAGATATTATAAAATGAAATTAATAAAAAAACAGTAATCCGCCTCGCATATTATGGTTATGAGAATAATAGTGATAGTCGTCTTTAATTTTGATTCGAACATTTTTCAAGATCCAATGAGGTACGAGTAGCTTCTATATTCACTCAGAAAAGCGTCACAGTGTATATTATACACGATATTTCTTACTTTTTTTGTTTGTTTTCTAACGATTTCGTACACTTATACATAATTTGCAAGTAAGTAATTCTATTCTAAAAATAGTTTAGCTGTCAGATCTCCGCTCCACCGATCAGGACTCCATGATATTAGAGCAGAATCGACCAATACAATTTAAGCATTTATTGGTGTCTGAACCCCCGTGTAAGTAACAAGGAATTTGGTTGAAGTTACCCTAAGATGAATAAGCCAAATTTGTGCTCATTCGTCATCTCGTTGTTTTACAGCTCTCAATATTTATGTCATATAGAAGAAGCGAAATTAGCTGCTTAATTCGGGCTAGTTGATAGGTGTGAATATAGATAATAGACAATAGGTTTACTCATCTCCCCACATGAAGAGATCGCGTTTTTCCCTTAAATAGGTAAAAACTAACTTTTGGGGTCGCTGCTTGTGTTTGCACTATGACAAAAGAGTTCTTATGGTCAGTAATGA
Organism: Parapoynx stratiotata; assembly: GCA_910589355.1. Lineage (NCBI taxonomy): Eukaryota > Metazoa > Arthropoda > Insecta > Lepidoptera > Crambidae > Parapoynx > Parapoynx stratiotata. Next base: position 4,225,309 of record OU342458.1, read on the forward strand.
ATGGTTATAAATCTTAAAGTGCAAGTGTGTAGGTGTGATATATGAATGCAATAATCGAACTTGATAACGGGCCGTTTGAACACTTATGTTATGAGATTTATAACAATAAGTAGCTTATTTTAAGTGTATTCCAGATTTTTTATTCAAGTACAATTTATTGTAAATAATTAGAAACTTTTAATTTTAAGGTATTTCTTATCTATAGGGACATTGATGACACTGTTAAAATTAGAGCCGAATGACATTGGTGTGATGCAACAGATCTTGGCAGAACCAACTTCTGATGCCGGACCTTGGCTTGGCTACATTGGTCTGCCGAATGGTTCAAAATATACGTCTATTATCTATCTATCTATCTATCTGTACGGGCAGACCGCGAGCGGTTGTAAGGCGCCGCGACCTGCACGTGCATGATAAGTTGATGTTAGTGGAGGCTACCCCAGAGAGTAGCCCTGGGCGGCAGCATGACGGTGTTAGAGGAGCTACCCCAGAGAGTAGCCCTGGGCGGCAGCATGACGGTGTTAGAGGAGCTACCCCAGAGAGTAGCCCTGGGCGGCAGCGGGACGCGGAAGTGAGACCCAACACGGACGGTTGAAATCTAGTTTATTGATGCTAAAAATACTGTTTATATACTATGTTGATGAGATGGTACACAATGATAAGTTTTGTATGTGACTCGTCGGTGTAAAGTGCCGACGGTGCACGATGCTGCTGTTAATGTCGAATGTAGGTTGGCCCGCTGCTGACCGCGCTGTTGCCGGAGTCCAATGTTCGGCTTGTGGCTCGAACACTATCTATAGGGATATGTCAGCCTTTCTGCAACGTCTATTACAATAGTTTGTTGCTTTTGTTTACATTTCTCTTATTAGTTTCCAATAAAAATATAAACCAATATTACCAATAAAGGTTGATATAGCTACTTCTGTTAGGTACTTAATTTTTAGTACTTTCAGTAGATTAACATTTCATCCACTTAACCCTATTACATTCCATTATTCCGTAATAAACAATGCCGTTAAGCAATAAACAAGGCCGTTTCTAGGCGCCATATGACACCCTGCAAGCGCCGTAAAAAGCCACATCTTGGACATATGCTTTTTTACGACGCATTTATGAGATAAAGTGTCTATTACGTAGTTAAAGGGCAGTGTTCAGTTTAGATCATCTAAAAATGTTAGCAAGTTTCCTGTTGTTTGTGTTTGCGGATCGTAACTTGCCTTTGATAACTCAGTTGCAATAAAGTAGTTACGCGTTTTCTTACCTATTTATGAATAAGACCTTTGTCCATGTTTTTATTTGGCTGAAGATTCGATATCAGGTCCTTACCTATGAAATTGGTGTTTAGTATGGAGATTTTGGGGATGTCTGCATTTTACATACTAACATTTTATCAGTTTTCTTCACAACGACAAATCCAGAGATATTAATATTTGGCATGTATCATTAGACAAGCTTTGGCAATATGTGTGTGAACACGCTTGATAAAAATTATTCATCGTTTTTATGTTAATGCAAATCAAATGATCAGTTAAAAATAATTGTCTTTGTGTCTAATTTTAACACAATTAAACTTACAAAAAATTATCAAATTAAATAATACGAGCTCAAATATATGGTCTATTTTTAGAAGAGACAATTATTTTATAAGAATGTTCTGAAACTTAATAGTTACGGACAAATTGCTAAGGCAGAATAAAAACACCAATTTCATAGGTAAGGACTCAATATTAAGCGGGAAGAGGAGGAAGACTTGTACTTATCCCAAGCAGAATTAAAAGAATAAGTATTTAGTAGTCTCTGCGTGGGTCTTGCCTATTTTAACAATTTTTATCTAACTCGGTTTTTGTATTGAAGGGTGATTAGCAGTGAACTTACAGAATTTTGTCGACTTGTGTTAGTTGTCTACAGTGACTGAGGTCTTTATAGACTGGAGGCAGATGCAACTCTTGCAAGTATCACATAAATTTTGGCGACACAGCCACTCATTAGGTTGGCAATCTTTTATTTTTCTTTTTTTTATGGGTTAGAGGGAAAGCGAGCAGACGGAACATCAATGTCAAGCAATTACCCAAAACACCAAAGGAGTCACGAGTACGTTTCCGGCCTTTTAAATGGGAATACGCTCTTTCTTCAAGGTTTGGATATCTTTCGGCCCGGGAATATCGCAGGCGACAATTCATTCCACTCTGTTTTCCTACCAATAATGCTACAACAGAAAGCAATAAGAAATCTAAAATTAAGCGTGTGACTCTAAAACCTGTGTCATTAAGTAGTTTACATATTATTTTCTTACATATCACGATCCTTTACTACTCTAACCAATTAAATAATAACCCATTACAACGACAAGATTAAAATCCATCAAAAATGAGAGGCGTCCTCTTAATTGGAGTGTTCCATAACAATCAAATAAATCAGATTAAGGTGTCTGTCAGACGATGTCACAAACGTAAAATACCTTTGTCTATGCCAATTCAATTAATTTCAATCCGAATTGGACGGGCAGGGTGACGAGCCCAGCCGGTTTTATTTAGTTCTGTTGATATTTTCACGGCGCTTAATCCTGTTACGTGGTTTAATCCGTTTTAACGGGTGACCAGATTTTTACGGTCAGAAGTGGGCACTTTTTTTGCGCGTTTCGCGGAAAATAATTGCAGATTTAACACATAGAATGTATAGGCGGGAAATCCGATTTCAGCATGGGGTTGATTAGTTTTGTGTTGTGTAGGTTGGCAATATTGGCAATACGGAGAACAGGTCAGGTCACAGGAAGTCTTTTAAACCAATTCTCTCGCCCTGTTTAATTGAGTCCATTTTACAAAGGGCATGTCAGATTTCTTTTTCTTTAAGGATGGTTTCATAGGTACGCTGGCCTCCCGCGCCATCCCACGTGCGCGCTCTTACAATTACATGTAGCTACTAACATCGTTTCACAGCCACACGCGCGCGCTTATACGTCAAAATGTATGGAAATCTCACCAGCGGCAGCGGGTGCGGCGTTGTTGGCCAGCGTTGGTGGTCAGCGTACCAAGAACATTTTCTTTTCGAATTTGTAGTCTTTTTTAAATTTTTTGTAATTTTTAAGTTTAATATTCGTAAGATAACAAAATTGTTTTCTGTGTATTTGCTCATTTATTACAATTTTTAACATACAATTACTTTCCTTTATAACAATTTGTTTTTAATACAATGAAATCAAAGTTAGAAATATTTTCTTGAAGAATATTTTACCGATATGTTTGTTACTGAATTACCGACTTAAGAAATCGAAATAAAATGTTTAAAACGTCTCAATATCTTTATCTTGTAAATTTCCCATAGCAGAAATCTTTTTGACTCTTTAAAATTCGTCCTTACTTTTACAGTCTTTAAAATTTTCAATATTTTCCCGGGTAGACGTTAGAAAATATTGCAATTTCTCGCAGTATATAAACAGCCGCCGGGAGTCGGCGCGACAAAGTGGCAATATTCCATCTCGACGGGGCTTCTCAAACAAGGGGACACGAAAGAGAGGGGGTTATACGAGTAACCATAAGATTAAAAGAGATAGTTTCAAATTATTAATTGGAGAGAATTGACGGAAGTGCACGGCGAGTCGTGTTTTTGACAAATTTCGCTTTGATACGGCGATTACTTTCACCTCAACGCTTCGAGGGTCGCCCCTTAAAAGTGACTCGGTGATAACATCTTTAAGTTTGAAAAATAAAAATGTTTCAGATTGTTTTTTGTTTCGTTTATGTATAATGTTATTGAGTTCATTTTTAAACGATTTTTTTTTTATCCCAATTTGTAACTTATTAAAGACATATATGGATAAGATTGTTCACCCTTTTTCTTGTACCTAACGCTTTTTAGTGTCCTTTTGATACTGCTTGCATTAAAGTGGTAGGTGGTTTATATTGATAAGTAAAAACGCAGGTTCTTGCAAAAATTACGTTCCAATCTTTCCCAATGTTTCTTTCCCTACTTGCAAGGCACACTGAAGCCCGCGTTATTTGCCGACGTGATTTCTAAATAAGTTTTCGCGCCTGTCCCTTATAATTAATTATTACGGTAAAAAGTTTAAGTTTTGGTGAAAGTTTATTGCTAGCTTATATCACCTCTCAGCGTCAGGAAATAGAGCCTGACAACCCGGACACTAGATAATGTGTGCATTCTCCTATCCTTTAGAGAGCTGCTAGCTGTAACTACTTTGAACTGTCTCTTTGCAGCTCTTATTAATCTCCTACACATTGATCGCGTAAGCACCCGCCGTAGTTTTTATACCCGCAAGATGCAGTCCACTAAACAAAATCTTAACTCACTATCAAGAAAAAACAATGTAGTAACTTGAAAATCAGTTCTCCTACGGGTCTTCTCGTTCCTGACTTGATCACTCAGAGAAACTGCAAGCATATCCATTGCTCTTTAGGTTAATCCAAGCTTTCTAAATAAGGCTCATCATAAAACGACGTCTTTCGGTGTCTTTTTTATCACTGTGTACGAGACGTTGGGATTAAATCTATAATGATGTTTGTAAATCAAATAAAATATGTTCTCATATTAAATCGTATGAATCCACATAATTAATCAATTTAATTGTAATAAACATTCCAACCTGACCAGCAACGTGTTAGAAAGATAGACGTTACATGTAAAAACACCTAGAAACAGCGCGCTCGACACCAAAAAAAGTTAACAACCCCCATTAGCAAAACTATTTTAAGCCGGCTCCGAAATTCGGATAATATACATTTTCCACGTATTTATCTGATAAATAAGCGTCCTCGTAGGAGCGGCGGCCATTAAGCTAGCTGATTTACGGGCCGTGACATTCTGAACTTTTCAATGGTGTGAGTGAAACGCTCTGTTTGTACTGTACTGACCCATTTACAGCCTTTGTTTTTGTGAAACTTTTACAATGACATTAGCTGAAACGAACCCTGGACGTATGTTAATTAGTTTGTGAATAGATGAGCTGCGTATTCGTTTCAAAAGTTATTTGTTGTGTTATTTTGAACAGACTTACTTTGTTCATTAACTAGACTAGATGTGAATCGTTACAGTGCAATGTGAAATGGCAATGCGTTTATTAAGTAGCCCTATGTGCAGCAATGTATAGATATAGTTTGATGACGATAATAAAAAATTATAAAATATCCAAACATAAAAAAACAAACATAATATTATCCAATTACTATTTTTTTACATATGACAGGTAAGCTCTTGGCCTTCATCACTTGATGGTAAGTGACGGTAACGCCGAAAGTGCAAACGAGCTTCACCTGTAATCCTCAACAACTGAGGAACTGGCTTTCTTGCCTCTTATTGCCGGAACACAACAATGCTTAAAACATTGTTATTATGACGACAATTATTGGTAAGACGGTGGAAGCTAGCCAGGTGGGCTTTAAAGCCCTACCACCAACCAAACCGAGCAGAAAAAGTTCTGCCCCCATGGCATGTTTAATTAACGCTCATTCTCAATCAATCTCTTAATGACTCGGTGGCATAGTGGTTAGTATGCTTTGGCTTTAGATATCGAAAACAAGCCATTCTCCATGAGGAAGGCATGTGTCCAGTAGTGGGACGAATACATGCTAAGGGGCTCTTATGTAAAAACGTTTCTTCACAACCACCATATTTCATTAATTATGATTGTTACAAAGTATTACGCTAACCTTGCCTTAAACGAATGTCTGACCTTTGGTCAGATCTAAGAAAATACAATTATGTTTTTTTTTTTTCAATATTTATGAATTACAGACGCGTGGATAATCATCCCAACAAATGACCCAACACCACCTGATGGTAAGCAGTAGATAAGTCCACATGCGAAAGTTGCTAGGGCAGCACCAAAGGATGCAGGCCTAGTGACCTCCACCTTGCTGGCTCATAAGATGCCCTTTAAGGTTCTTTTAAAGGAACCCATGCTGTATGAAGGAGAGACACGTGTGCTGGTAAAGAATTAAATTTTCATGTATATATTGTATTCGGCTATATTATACAGCCTCAACTGTCAATGATAGATACCTACTATCAAAAGTTTAAGAGATTTAGTTACAACTCGTCATAAACGTTGTTAAAATTATGCCGATTGCGTAGCATAAAGTTTCAAACATCATCTTTGTAATTGCCGTCAGAACTGCAATTTCAACTTGAATCTGTAAGATGCAATTTTCGTAACCCCCAAAGGATATTCAGGGTTGAGAGCAGTTTCAAATTATTATTAACTTTCGGTTTAGTAACTATTCGAATAGTTGTTTGAATAAGTGGGAACTTTATTGGTTTGCATGATGTTAAAAGCATCATTCTGTTTCAAAGGTACTCAAATAGTAGTGATTCGAATAGAATCACGACTATCATCATTTAATGGTTAGTCAGAGACTAGGCAAGAGCACCGCAAAAGCAGTCCATTGCCAAAGTTCTCGCTTCACTAGGCAGTGGCACATTTATGTCAGCGTGACAGATGACGCTTAAATAAAATAAATCGGAATTATAAGTGTAATTCAAGAAACTAGAGTAATTAATTTAGAGTAGAGTTTAATTTATTATTTACTCTATTATAGTTTTAACAAACCTTTATAGCTCAATCAAAGTGATATTACATCACACATGACTATTTAATCAGAAAAATACATTACTCCCATATTACTCCATGATGTTTATTGTGTATTTAAATATGTATGTATAAATGAATTTATTTTAGTCGTGAATGGCCTGTTGAGAAGAAGTGCCGCAAGAAACTCAACAGTTAGCCTTTTTTAAACAGCCATAATAACAAAACTAATTTAGAACATTTTAAATATTGTAAAATAAGTATGTGCAGAGGAGCAAATTATAGTAGCCACGAATTTGTATCTTTAAAATAATCTTCTATCTTTAATACCCTTTTTTCATCAAACAGCTTTTAACAGTTGACTTAAATTTGTGCAGGGGCAAGTCAATAAGACTTTGTGGCAACCTATTATACATTCTTAAACATTTAACAGTCTTGTTAAGTCTGAGGCTTGGAACAGCGAGCTTATGCTTATTTCTGGTGTTGAGGCTATGGCAGTTAGAATTTTTAAGGAAAGTATCATGGTGTTTACGTTCATGCTAGTTATAGGCCTCCACAACTGTTCGCAATTTTCTCTTACCTTGGCCTATAAAATCAGAAAATCAGCGTTTCGCGAATCATCACTCTAAAAAGTATTTAAATGTGTTTATGTGACGATTCAGGTTAATCAGTAAACTTGTTTATCTTTCGAGAGTAAGGAAAAAAGGGAAGGGTGTAATTTAAGGTTTTAGGAAATTATAACCAATTATAAACATTAAAAAGAAACTTGCATAATTATTGTAAAATAACGTTTTATTTCGTTTCTTATAATCATCGAAGCCATATCGAGTACATACATTAGTACACTGACTTACATTGACTATAAACATACTTATGTTAACATTTAAACACAGTTTAACATTTAACATACAATCACATTCATCTGGCACTCAAATGTCTTACACGGCAATTTTATACAAAACGTACGAGTTACAAAGGAGTTTTATACCGGTGGAAAAAAAAAATAAAAAAAAAATCCTTATTACATATGGCTATATGAGTTACATCTATTTATCATTGTGAAAGTTTAATGAGACATACTGTATTAATAAGACTATTTGTATTTTTAAAGAATTCCTGCAAATTCTTTTTTTTCGTTTTAATTTGCTTAAACGCACGTTTTAATTTGCTTTTGAGCACTTTTTACTTCCATAATTAGATACATCGATTCTTTTTATAATCTGACAAATATCCTATATATTTCTCTAAAGAGACAATTATACAATATTAGTCCCACAATCAAAGAACATTTTAATGTCCAAATATACGTTTTATTTATGAAGCTATAAATTCGTTAAAGATAACAATAAGCATTAAGAAACAAAAATAAAAAAAGGTTCAGACCTTCTTTGTTTCGAAATTAATAAGTTACAGTCCAACTTTTATTGAAATCACTTTTGGGTATTTTTCATTTTTTCGTAGCAGTAGGTATCACTTACGCATCTTATTAAAAAAAAATAAGATTGTAATTTCATTAAAATAATATGGGTGTTCACTTCTAAGTAACATAAAACACGATTGAAAGCTAAGTTTGAAGAGAGCAAACAATACTTTATTTAAATTATTTATAAGTGCATACAATGCCTAAGAGCAAAACACCCTGTATAATCCATAACGCGATATAAATACAACTTTATAGGTAGCACATAGATACTAGAGATAAATAATGAATCTGAAATAACATATAACATTGCCTTTAATATTAAGAACAAAAGTAATTTCTAAATATTGTGACTTGGCGAATTGTGACAAGGAATCTTTCGTTCTTTATAAAAAGATAGAGTTTTGAATTGAATTTGTAGAATTACGAATATTAATAGCATTAAGAAACCATTTATTCCTGCAATCCATACAAAAAAAATAGATTACTTGAAAAAACCGCAAATATTAATAAAATTACAACAAATATTATTGCACAATCTATTGCAGTCTGATTTATGGATTTGCATAATTATTGTTAAAATACATAATATGCACGATTAATGTTTTCAGTCGTCAGTGGATTGAATCACTGAAACATCAATCTTCTGTTCATTGACTAGAGATTAAAATCCCACAATATTGTAAATGTTTGAATAATAAAAACATAACAAGTGATAACGTAATAAAAAAGAAAATCAATAAATATTTACAAAGACAACATGGAAATAAATAAAATTCTTTTATTTATAAGTTGAATGAACCTGTTTGAAATATGATGAAATATTCAAAATTAAATCTACGATTTTACTATTACGATCGTGAATTATAGTTATAATAATAAATTATTATTATCCTTTACTCTAATTAGACGCCTTTTACACTAGAGTGTAATTAAGTTCCCTAAAATTGGGTATCCATTGTTCGGTAGTAAAAAGCCTACTTACAGTTAAAAATTTCAAAACAATTATTAGTGGACATTATATATTTTATTTACTGCTCAGTTTCACAATGTCTTATGTATAAACTCCAATATGCATAATATTTATAATGTTTTCTATTTATAATTGTGGTATAATAGACATATATTTCTTGTTCGTGGTCGCTAAGAATATATGCTTCAAGGAATCATGTTAATTTAAAACTTAAAAGATTTCTGGATGACGTCAAACAGATTTACGTCAGTAATTAAGGGTTAAAATTAGAAGTGTTTTTCATCTAATTATAACTGTTACTACAGGTAAGGTTTTGAGTATCCTACAAAATATTAACCTTTTGTTATGCGAATCATAATGGAAGCAAATCTTATGATTCATTGAAGCAATTTCTTTGTCTGATCCCCGACTAACTACTGTTTGGTGTTGATCCTTTTGCTGACCTGGACGGACTTATGTCCTCAGGAACTCTTAAACTAGGTTACAATTAATATTTTTTACCTAAATTAAACATTTAGTAGCATTAAAAGCGAATTGCTTTACATCAAAAATTAAATTCCTTTCGCATCGAGATTTTATGTACATTTTCTTCTTAAACATAATTTGGTTCTACGATTTCATTTGACTATGTATTTACATTATTTTAAGAGTAACTTAGTTTTCATATTTTATAAAAACAGTTAAATATAATCACACTGGCTGTTCGGTTTGAGTTCCTTTGATATAATGTTGATTACAAGCCATTAAAACACATTATAAAAAAAGAAATCCTAAAAATATACGGTCTTTTTCTGAATGATAAACATTTTATTTCACCTCAATGTCACGTTTCTTATTTAAACTTTTGTAATTATGGAAATAAGAGACATATTAAATGAATTATTGAAAATATAAAAACTGAGTACAATAGTAATTTCCATGATTTTTTATTTTTATAATCGTTTACACTAAAGTAGATTTTAGGAAAGATGGAGAATTCTAAGAATTCTTATAAATCATGTCATTTTTGGTAATTTTTCTAGCCTTATCTATCTCTGAAAAACTTACTACTAACACGTTCTTATTTAAGTTACACATTATATCACTTTTTATTTATAAAGTACGTTTGATTTCACTTTCATCCTTAGTGTGATGTAATTTTATTTTAAAATATCAAAATAAATTACTTAATTACGAATACAGTGTGCATCTATTTCGTCATGTAGGTACTATGCAGCGTTCCATCAAAATAATATTTACATATTACTGAAACAAACTAAAGTTTGGTAGGCACTTTGGTATCGTATCTAGTAAGAAAAACAGTGCCAAAGTACTAAGAACATACTTCTGATAGTTTGAAATAAACCTGTAACGGGGCGCTATATCAGTATTAAAGCGAATTTTTTCTGTTATTGCGGTCTTCTGTAGCCCACGTTGGGCGCCAGTGTGACGTGTTGGACGACGGAGATGTTGTCACATAATGTATATTATATTTATAAAAACTTAAGAAATTCACTCGGTTGTAGTTATAAAAATTTATAGCTTCAAAATTGGAGACCAAAAACAATGACAAACAGACCGATGATTAGTTTGAAAACAGAAACAAAGAGAAAAAAGCCCTAGATGAGCGCAATAACAGCGAAGAGTCGCTAATACTGATATAGCGCTTCGTTACAAACCCAAAACACAGTTACGAACAAAATACATTTGTAACTAAATGTACCTATTAAAATATTTATGAATCCCATTATTTTATGTAGTTTACAAAAGTCTATAAATAATTAAAAATTCATCAACTACAATATCAATTTTAACCTGAAAAGTAAAATTAAATGATGTATTGGCGTTTTGGGGTACAAAATAAAGGTTAGATTCCGAATAGATAGGAAGTTGAGCTAGTTAATGTACGTCCTGAGTGACGGCGAACCGCAGTATATTAGGAACGAGTTTTTACGTATGTTAAAATACTATTTTGCTCTTTATCATACAATCTGTTATTAATGCACCACTCGTGCCGCGTTTGCAGTGCGTCGCCACTCTCCAGGCCTAAGGGGTAATTATATGTATGTGCTGAGAGCTTGCCTGAAGTCGTGTAGAGCGGCCAACAGTTGCGGGGCAGTCGGTCGCCCCGAAGGAGAAGGCGCCCAACACCAAGACATTAGGCCGTACCTGGTTTGAAGAGGACCATTAATGTCTACATCTCTAAGCTTTTAATACTATTCAGTGCGAAATGTAAATTTGTTTCATTGATAATAATTAATATAATAATAAATATCCTCAGACATTCACACTTATCAACTAGTCCTATTTTAAGCAACTAAATGTTGCTTATGTTTCGGACACTAGATGACGAACAAATATATTTTATGGATAAATTCATATAATTATTCAGAATATACATAATATAGTGCATGTATAATGAACATCGAAGACTGGAGAACAAATGTCTCCAAATGTCCAGACACTTTCCTCCACGTGGGATCGAACCCAGGACCTCTCGAGATGGCGACGTTTTGAGGCCGGCCGGACCACTCGACCACGAAGGTCGTCATTTAACCTGTTCAATTAACCTGTCAATGTTCATAAAACCAGACACAATAGGAGCATCTATTGTTTGCGCGCTGACCCTCAAGGGGTTAAGCCTAATTTCGCCAAGATCTGTCCTAGGATAGGTGACTTTCGTTGGTTCCAGGCAGGATTACAATCGTTTTTACCCACACCGATCCGAATTTGCCAGTGTGTCTGTCTTTCTTCTTAAAAGCATACGTCAGCAGTGGGCTGCAAATCACGAAGTTAATGAGAAGTATATGTTACGTAAACTGCTTACAATTAATCAGAGCAGTTATTAGGTTGCGACGGCCTACAGCCGCCACTGAGGTAGGCATCCACGTGACCTGCATTCAGCGACGAAGCGTCCAGCGTGGTGATGATACAATATTGATGTATTGCTTACAGTTCATCAGGACAGTTGTGTGGCTGCGACGGCCGGTAGCCGCCACTGAGGAAGGCGCCAACGTCAGCTGCGTCGAGCTCTGCCAGCGGAGAAGCGCCTAGCGTAGCCAGCTCCCATAATGTTATACCTAGGGACCACTGTCACAGAAAGATATGTATTCAGTCGATTTGGGTAACTAAAGCCTACACGGAGTACCAAATTACTGTTCCAATAATATTAACGACATATTTACATTATCTTCTTAGGATTTCATAAAAAAGAGGACAGAAAAAATACAAGCCATTTATTTCGTCTAGACAAGATTGAGGGATAATTTTATTCAAACAAAAATATCTGTATTTATTGTGTATTTATAGTAAACTAATGGCTCTTGTTATGATTGACGTAACATTATTGTATAATTTAAGGTTCCAAATGAGATTCTTATGATATTTTCACCTTCCCACTACAAACTTATAGTTTCCCTAAAACACAGTCTAAATATTTCCTGTTTCATCCTTACCACATCTGTGGCGGTGTTGTACTGTTCCTGCAACAGGCCCTCGGGCGCCATCCACTTGACGGGCCTGTTCTCGTTGTCGCCCAGGCAGTGGTAGTCGTCCGGGAACAGGTCGCGGGACAGCCCGTTGTCCGTCACTTTCAGTCTCAATTTCTCGTCAACTCTAGAGGGGTTAATTGTCTATTATATTCTTATCTATAAGTTTCAATAAATTAATTCTATTTTCAACGGTGCCAGTAAAGAAAGGCTTTTATTTGCAACTTTCATGAATAACTAAAGCTATAAAGGGTTGAAAGTTAAAAAATATTTTAAAGCTCATTGTTATAAAATTTTTCTCATGTTTAATCACGCATTGCAGCGTTGTCTAACAAATATCTATTAGGCAGGAGATTTTCACTAATTCCCATTTCGTATGAAAGATAAATTAGTTTTATAATCGAGGTCCATCTGCACGCGCCGGCGCAGCCTTGTGAGCCAGGCGACACGACGTCAAAAATCTATGAAGATAAGCTTAACACTTACACGCAATTCCTAGCCGCTACATCGGCGTGGATCAGCCGCTGCACGTGCAAATACGCCAGCCCGCAGGCCACCTGCGCGCCGAGCTCCACCAGCTCTCGCGTCGCCGGCGCAGCCTGGTGTCCCAGGCGACACGACGTCAGAAATCTAGATTTAAGAAGTGATAAGATGTTGTAAAGGTTAATAGATATATTTTCAATACCAAGAAATATCCAAAGAAAGTAAAAGTTTCAATCAATTTTCTTTTACATTGATGAATTTAGATTGATCACCTGCATAGTTATTTATATATTATATAGATGTTTTACCCGCGACTTCGTCTGCGTAGAATTGTTACTTTGAAAAAGTGTGATGTTATGTAGCCTGCCTCCCTCAATAAATAGGCTATTCATCCCAAAGGAATAATAAAATTATAAAAAATATAATTGGAACAGTAGCCTCAATTGGTGGAATTGAAAATTAACTTCTACTCTAATATTAGAAGCAAAGTTCATAGTTGCGTAAATTTGTCCCTAATTTATTCTGGGAGGCGTTATGTTTAAAATTTTTAACATTCACCCGCATAGCACCCGTTCCCATGGGAATATCGGGATAAAAGGTAGCCGATGTCTTTTCTCAGGCTCTAGACTCTAGACTGTCAACCAAATTTCTATTAAATGGGTTCAGTAGTTGACGTGAAAGCGACAGACAGAGTTACTTTCGCATTTATAATAATACAAGTATGGATTGTCTATGAAACGGTAGTGAAGTAACAACTGAAGTCTACACTTAAATCATCACAGCTGATATGCGTGATGACATGAATAGAATATGAATAATTATTATTCATGCGAAAAAATATATTGAGTCCTTACCTATGAAATTAGTGTCTTTTTTCTCTCTTAGTATTATGTCTGTAACTATTAAGATTCAGAGTATTCCTAAAAATAATTACCTCGTCTAAAATAGACTATATTTTTGAGCTCTTTTGATTTGTTTTGATAATTTGTTGTAAGTTTAATTGTGTTAAAATTGGACACGGAGACAACTCTTTTTAAGTGCCTTCCGAATACATCTTTTATTTGCATTCACTTAAAAATGATAAATAATTTTTATGAAGTGTGATATTACACATATTACTAAAGCTTGTCTAATGATAGATGCCAAATATTATTATCTTTGGATTTGTCGTTGTGAAGAAAACTGAAAACATTTTAGTATGGAAAATGCAGAATTCCCCAAAATCTCCATACAAAACACCAATTTCATAGGTAAGGACCTAATATAAATATATAGCAAAAATTGCACTTCAGTGATGACAATTACACTGCTTACCTCTTAAGATTAGAAGAATGTGAAGCACAGCAGTAAACTAACAGGGGTCTTCTGGCTTCCTCTGCACACGCCGCCATTGGTATCAGCACGTTAGCGTGGACAAGCCCGTACAGCCTCAGACCTTCGGCCACTAAGAGCGCTGCTTGCATGGCTGATGCTGCTTCTGTTCCATGGAAAACATAGAGGTGCGAGATTAAAAAAAATAATATATCGTATTTATAAATAATAACTCGTTCTCGTTTCACGTTGCTCAAATATTTAACTGTTTTCCAGCCTCTATCCTAGAAAATCTATATATACCTTAAAACAAAATTAAGCACTATTAAAGTATGTACTTAAATATAATAATAATAATTAAGTATCTAGCCTGTGTTTATACATGTAATTTTTTTTATATTTGGTATGTATTTTTTATATTAACATTGTCTTCTTTCTTTGCATCTAATACAATACTAAAACGACAATTTATGGGTTGGCTGAAAGATATATCTTTTAGGGATAAGCCAGCCATTGCAAACAATATTATTTTTAATAACACGTTCTGTACGTAAAGCATGTAATTATACAGACCGACTTACAAAACAAGCTAAAGCAATTTTTAGTGCCTTTATCTTGTGGCGTAAAATATTAAGTACAGTCAATAAACTCTGTAACTGAGAAATGATTTTTTTTTTCGTCTTTTGTATAAAGTTCAGCAAATGATTCAATACCACGTAATGGTAAGCAGTAAAGCAATCCATATGTAAATATAGTTAATTTAAAGGTAAGAGAAAAAAAAGACAATATTTTTTTTTATATATATTGGGCAATGGTGATGATATTTTTAGAAGACACGGCGTATGCCTACATTAAAAAAGAATAGGAATCGAAACCCCCTATTTCCATTACAACGCTCTCGGTGTCTTTGACAATGCTACTCATAGCATGAACTCAAAACACTAACAAATTTTATCTCTCTGGAGGTGGAGACGTTACCCCAGGGAAGACTCTAAATTCAGGTGGCAAATATTAATGTGTCCTACGTCTCCTTAAATAAAATAACTATTATATTAAATAAGCCTTTAAATTAAGGGCAGTTTTCACCCCCTGCAGATAATTTTCGAATAAATCAATTATTAGGTACTTTCATGTGAATTTTATAATTTTTTTTTATTTATTTGCATTTAGGTTAGTGTCTATCAGTAGGTGCTGACACCGGCGCTATGTATAATTGGTACTCACCAGAAACAGTTTTAACAATGACCTCTTCATACGTGTCCCCTTTCTTAAAGACGCCTTTGTACACCCTGCCGAAGGTGCCTTCGTGGACTAGTATCTCCAAGCGAATGTTGGAGCGAGCCGTGGATAGCAGCCGAAGTTGTTCTGCTGGGTCCGTCACGCGATCTTTTGTGACTGTTTGCTGATATAAAAACGAGGAATTTTGAGGACCCTATCGCTTTAAGAATACGGTAATTAGAATTAAGTACTTATACAAGTATAATCATAAGCAGGGATCGCGAAATTATGCGTCATTACTCGTCATAATGAGGATATGAATCCAATATTAATCGAATAATTAATCATTTAATTAATTTTGGAGTCAAACATATCCATAATAAGACGAGTAATGACGAAAAATTTTCATATAATCATAAGAGAAAATGCTGAAAAGCTTTGATTTCGATATTGAGATCGCTATGGTTGGATAGGTGACCAAAACATAGTCACCTCGTGTTCCTCAGTGCTAAAGCATATTGACGACAATCCGCAATTGACTAATGTAGTAGTCTCTTTTACAAATAAGAACATGATTAAAAATACTACGCAAAAAATACAACAAGCCATTACACTAATAAGCCATAATAATATGAAGCCCACAATAAAAATAAATTACCAAAACATGAATATGTACCACTTTAATTTACCTACAGGTCTCGCTTCTAAGCATGAAGTTAATAACAGACTGTATAAATAAATTGCATGGAGCAATCAATTTCATAGTCAAGTATAACTTACGAGTAAAAACCAACACGGGGCGTAACATTCCGTTGTTATTAAGGCAATTTACACTTCATTTACACCTTAGTTCGTTAGCTCCCCGCCGACGAGTAATTCATAAGTTCGTCGAAGGAATTCCAACGGACCGCTAAATTTATGTACTAAAGGGGGAAGCAAATTAAAAATTGTGCCCGGGTACGTTCAATCACCACCGAAAAGTAGGTTTTACTAGAAGGATCTCCTGTCAGTCTAAAAATCTAGCAAAATTTAGTTGTATAGACTGACTAGAAAAACCTGCTCTACGGGCGAAAAAAATTTACTTTTAATATCATCATTTAGAATACTTTTCTTTGATCACATTTTCATATGTTTCTAATAAACGTTTTTTTATTGAATTGAATTAATTTAAGAGCTTTTTCTGTTTACTCTTTTATGAGGTGGGTATGTAATGGAATTATCTGCACAAGTGATTACAGGTTTTTCTTACAAAACAAAAATACTAATAAATAATGCTCACTACAATATAAATCAAAGATAGGGATTCGTGTTTGAACGATCATACAGCGTTTGACATCTGATATATGAGGCAGAATACATTTCCTACGTGATATGTTGGAAGTTTATCGAAGAAGATCGTGACTCACTGAATAACCTAATATTCGTGGTATACGCTAGTGTTTTTATAAATAAACTTGTTACATATTCATAACTTAATTAACATTACAGTAGAATTACAGTGACATGCATTTTTCACACAAATGCGACGTAATCTATACATATAATAAAACTGTAGAGGTCAAATATCTGTACATAGAAAAAAATGCTTAAAACCAAGTCAGCGGATGTAAAAAGTGGGGAAAATACCAAAAAATGTTTTTTTTTATCTTTGTTTCTCTGTCTGTTTGTATGGCTTGCGCTAATCTCCCAAATGGTTTGACCGATTTGAATAAAATTTTGCATGGTTATACCTTATAGCCCTGGTCAACGTCTTAGATATTTTTTATTCCGGAAAATTTAAGGGTTCCCGTTGGATAGTATAAAAAACCATTGTAACCGCGGACGAACCATAGTAACCGAAACCATAGTAAAACGAGATAAAGTATTATCCATTTCCGAATGAATACAATATTATTTAGAAACTAATACAGGAAGACCTGAATAACATAATATTATGAGCTTATAATAATCACTACAGGAGGAACCTGGTTTTAAATACCCTGAGAGAGATTGTTCTGAGTTATCAGCATGGAATCTTAACTTTTTCTAATACACTGGGTACTGTTATTTTTCAGGCAAACACTGTGGCCCCTTATACGTTACAACTAGATTCAATTCTTTCATAAAGACACGTCTTCAGCCTAATATGCCCCACTGCTGGGCACAGGCCTTCCTCACGGAGAAACACATGAGGAGTATGTGCCGTAACAACTACGCTGGCAAATGCGGGTTGGTGAGTAGAAATGCCCGCAGTAGCAGCCGGGACCAACGGCTCAACGTGCCTTCCGAAGCACGGAGGACCTCGACATTACAAAGTTTTGGATATCCATCCAAGGCCTGACCATAGCGAAGGTAGCTTTGTTTTCAATATCGAAAGCCAAAGGGTACTAACCACTACGCCACCGAGCTCCTCATATAAAGAATATCTTTAAAATTTTCATTTATTTAAATCGTATCGCTTCTAGCGGCTCATTACGCTTGTAAAACCAATACCTTGAGCCGAATAAGATCGCTAATTGCATTACGTTTGTATCACCTGGGGGGTGGCAGGGGTAACTTGTTTCAAATTGGATCCTTAATGAGGCAAAGGACTCATTTTATGCACAATTCATCCTTTCTTAGAAGAAAAAAGCCCGCGTAAATCGGCCTTGGACAATCCCTCGAGAATCTTAATGAACGCCCATTGAGTTAGATCAAAGACTTTTTAATAAATTAAAAGAGCTAGATAGAAAATAAAATTTTAATTGGAATATTCTCATAAATTTTTTGCAAGATCTATGTCAATAGCCTATACGCCCCACTAATGGACACAAGTCTTCCTACATGAAAAAACGGGTGCGCATTTACTTTTTAACTCATAACACCAGAAGTCCGAAAAATTTTCTCATACCATTTAAAATATTCACCATTCTTCATTCAAATATTTTGTATTAAAAACTATACCTTATCATTGAAATTCATATTATCACTAACACGCACACTACACACACACTTTGTTTTTACTAATATTTATTTTCATATATTTGTTTATACTAATGATCGAAACTAAAAGTCATTCGAATAAACAACTTTATATAAATGTGTTTTATTATAAAATTCGATTCCATAAAGTTCTTAATCATATGTGTTTTTATAAGAATTTAAACTTTCGCGTTGAATTGTATCTATATACTTCATTATGTACGTCGCGTGTAGTCCCGGTGTTATAACTTTTATATAAGTGTTTTTATCCATATTATTGATAATCATAATGACTAAATTCATACATTTGTTTTACGCTAATGTATTAATTTTTGATCATTTTTAATCGTAAGTGTAAATGAAAAGGGATAGGTCTTATTTATCATACCATCGTTTGATGTCATTATACTGATTAATAGATTTATAATCTTCACTTCATATAACCATAGGCTTAATTACAATATTTTGTGATGCAAAACTGATGTGACAGAAACGAATCGCTGCAAAACCGACTCCACGTAGTTTTATCTGCCCTACCCCTAGAGTGCAATTCAAGCCCGCGTAGGTGCGGAGACCGCTAAAGCCACGCAGCGCCGGAGCCGAAGCCATGTATGCTGCATGTCTGAATGCTGGCAAGATACATGAAGCACAATATTATTAATACAAAGATTATGATAATGGTATGTAAGAAAGCTATTATGAACAACGACGTTATTATTTGAAGTATGTTATTAGTAACAACATTATTAATTAAAACATTATGATCAATTATTGTTATGAAGAAAAAACTTATAAAAAATAATATGAATTTAAACAGGTAGTAACATTATGAATAAAAAAAGTATTAACAATGAAATTATGAAAAGTGATTATTATGATCACAAATTGGTAGTAAGACAAAAATATTACTAGGAATTTTATGTGAGCCGATTAGCTGGCCCAATGAGGAATTGGTGGGACCAAACCGCTTCATGTGCCTTCCGAAGCACAAAGGAACTCGAAATCACAAAACAAAAGAAACTTAATTATTTCTGTCTGTTTTAAAATATTTGGTCACATCAACTTGTTCCCATTTTGGTGTGATGCATGTTAATTTATGTGTTTTTATTGTATTATGTACACTATTTTCATATTGTGAAAAAGGGAATCGGTTATTGACAAATTAAATAACAATGGACTACATACTGTCTTTTCACAAAGATCTCAAAATTCCTTATGTTGTCTATATTCCTTCCTTATGTTGTCTATATTATTATCTCGGCGTCTATTATTATTTGTATTTAATACACACTCTGTCGTGGGATTCTGAGTTCATTGTAATCTATGATCTGTCTATTTTTAGGACAGCCTGAATCATTGTAGAGACATAGCACGTGAAAATAAATACAAGTACTTTATTGTAATGAATTTGTTTAATTCAGTGTAAAGCTTAATTAATTAATTAGCTTAATTAGCAACGAATCTGAACTGAGAATCAATTATACTTACGTTGAACCGTATTAAATTATAGTAGGCAGTCGTATCATTCTAAATCTGTGCGTAAAATCAAATCTCGATAATGTAGGTACCTACTTACTTTTAAAATCCTAAAATAAATTCGTCACAGAATTCCTTAGAATAAATTACAGACATTTGCCTTATTTTTACACAAAATCCTTGGTTAGCTCTATAAAAATTCAATAAGCAAAAGTAAAGAAACAAAAAAGAAATAAGTCTCAGCGACCGCACAATTCCATTTAGTAAGCGGTAAACTAAAGCCCACTACGGGAAGCTAATTTATTTGAAGGCAGGCTCCCAAGAATGTATTTCCGTAATACGCTGTGCCAAAAGTCTCTAAGGTCGAGAAATGGGGTAAGTGCTTTGGATTTGCGAACTCTGTGTCCTATAAAGCAATTAGAGGGCGATAAATCTCGCGATAATGTTCTCACACGAATCCAGGTCTTATTTTACATGAATTAAGCGTGGGATTGATGTAATTCCTCCGGGAATACGAGTAATTGCGATGTGTGAGAGTACGTCTATACTGTTTCAAATATCTAGCCTTATAGCTCCACTGTTGGGCACAGGCCTACATAGAATAGGCATATGAGTTCGTCATCAACAACCGATTCAAGTCAAACGGCTTACAGGCTTACTATCCGATAGAGGAACACGAGAGACCATAAAGTTTTGGTCTGGACCCAAATATGTGAAGAGTTTGTTTGCTTTCAACATAGAAATCAAAATCATCGTCACTGTCTTCCTGCATGGAAAAACCCTTGAAGTTTTAAATCAGACGCTGGCCCATTACGGATTGCTGGATAGAAAAAACTGCAATGGCAACACTAACCAAGATGCTTCCTTTACGAAATTAGAAATCAAAGCTTTCTAAACACTCTGCTTCTGTATGACCTGGAGTACATTAGATACATACCTATTAACCCCATGAAATCAAATTCAATAATAATTTTACTCACCTGTGAAACGTGAGTAAGGTTAGAGGCTGCGTAGTAGGACACCCTGGATTCTGGCTTAGCGTAAATATGCTCCCCGATATGTGTAGTCGCGTAAGGAGATGGCGATCTTCGGCTCCCTATAAAACAAACGGGATATTTAAACTGCTACTTACATACAATTACTAGTCTAGAAAACTCGAGAAGAAGAAGAACGTTTAGATACATCTTTACAGATAAGTTGATATTTTTTTGCGATATATTTAAGCGTAATAAACGTACAAAAGGCAGCGACAGCCGAGTTAGGACCGAAGGGGTACTACTAAGTACAGGTTCTGAGTTTATTTTATTTTATTTATTTATTTATTTTTAAGGAAACAAACAGTATACAAATACTTATTGTTAGAAAGAAATAAGTTGTATATAAACCAAAAAGTTGGAATGAAGTTTGGTTGTTTGGTTGAAATTTGTGGGTTTGAATAAAATTTAAGTACATTGTAAATATCGCTTGTCTCACATTGTGCCCGGTGCATGGTAACAAGCTCGCCACCTATTCGCCACATGGGGAACTAACATCTCTGGCGGAAAGTGGGTGTTTAACACCTCTGCCTAGCCTTTCGGGGAAAGAGGCGTGATGATATGTATGTAGTTATCAATATGTTTAAGTAATTCACTCAGGGCGAATTCGACTCGATTTAAATTAGCAA
This sequence comes from Parapoynx stratiotata, assembly GCA_910589355.1. Taxonomy (NCBI): domain Eukaryota; kingdom Metazoa; phylum Arthropoda; class Insecta; order Lepidoptera; family Crambidae; genus Parapoynx; species Parapoynx stratiotata. Next base: position 4,246,798 of record OU342458.1, read on the forward strand.
TACTAGTGTGGTAATAACAAAAATGCAATATCATCCCTAATATTGCAAAAATGCTTTAGCTAATAGACATCTGCGTACACGGCCAAAAATTACGCCGCGTACGCAGGACTTCGCCATTAGAGCGGACCAATGAGATTTAAGTATTTATTGGTGTCCGAACCCCCATGTACTAACATGGAGTTAGGTCGAATTTGCCCTAATTAATTAATATTGTATGTATATTTTTTTATTGCAAACTTACTATATAAAGAATTTTGATTACTACATTAAGTCTAGATTACTATTTGTAGGGTCCGAATCTAGGATACAGACATGATAACATATACATAAAATGAATTTTTAACTGGCTTAAAAACTAAATACCTACTTACCAAAAGGGAATTTATGTAAGCTTGCTATGGTGGCATATGAACCCGTGGAGCTCGGTGGTCTTCCGAGGGTATCCAAACGAAGCAACACATTCTGGTGGCTGCCATACGCTGCTGTTGTATAGGATGTGCTAAAAAAAACAGTAAAATTTAGCCAAAGGTTACATTTACAGTAAGGTAAATACAGGTATTACTGCGGTAGTCAAAAATCTGCCGTGGTAAGTTAAATTATTACAGTTTTATGCAATTACACTCATATTTGTCATGATATACTTGAAAAAAAAATTACAGAAACTGTTATTAATCAATGTTTTATGAAAGTTTAACTTTTTAAGTAAAACATGGCTGTAATTGCATAAATTTGCAATAATATTACTAACCTCGGTACTACCAGCATAACTTTGACTACCGCGGTAATTTCTGCGTTTACCTTAGTATAACTTTGCAAAGAAACATTTTAATACGCCTCTACCCCCAAAAGAGTGGGTAAAATTTTAAAAGGGGTGAGCACCCTGAAAACAATAGTATATTATTATGTTCAGAATTATCGTTCATTTTGCGTTCATTGCTCCACAAATGTATCCCATAAAACAAAAGATCACAATACATTTACATGAATTAAACGTGTTTCAGTTTTCATATCAGTGTAATCATTTTGTCACAACTTAATTTACATCAAAATTCATGGAGTGCTTATTTCACAGAATTTATAATTAAAACACACGACTTAAATTACGATATAATATACACCGAGTACGCATATGAAAACCGGTGTATTGTTCCATCTAGGTGCACTTGTTAAAAGCACCTTATTTTATAACAATAAGGTTCGAAAATGGCTTGCCTCTTACGTAATTATGTTCAGTAACAAACCTTATTTATTGTTTAATTTCCTTAGAGTTCTAAACAAATAACTTAATTTATACAAACAAAACAATTATTAACTTTGTTGATTAACAATGTTTCTGCATTACTCGCGGCTGTACAAATGAATTTAGGTACTGCGTCGAATCATTATAAAAAGATAAGCCGATTTGTACAACAGAAATTAAAAACGTATTTCCTTTGTCTATCAATAAAACCTTTACAACCAGATCATCCATCAAACGTGACAGGAAAGGGTTGTTCCCCTCACGGTAATAGTCCTTTGGTGTAAGTTGCAAGCGAAGAGATGGAAGTTTTAAAAGAAATTTAAAACCTGTGAATGGATTACTGACATTGAAATAATATTGCAAAATCATCCTGTGCTCTTCAAGAAAAATGTATAGAACAATAATAAAACTCAAATCCGAATATGGCTGCTTGCCAGCAAGAGGGATAACCATGAACTTTGCAAAATTTTAAACAATAGAAGTTCTTATAAAAGTTACAGTTATGTTTCCAGAAATAGTCGGCAAATAGTAATGTAGTAGGAACATAAATAACAGAATAGCGTTAACCTATATTATTAATTTTATTTCAACAACAATTTAAACCTAATTTAAAAATTGTACTTTCTTGAATAATTTTTTTTTTAATAATGTTGAATTATGTAAATTCATTATCATACTGGACTATAAAAAAGGTTAAAAGAACCTTAATAAGTTCCACTTCTAAAATACTGATTTATTTATTTAAATTTGTACCACCACTATCTTGTAACTTACACCGTTGTAACGGAGGTCAACGTAGGCGGCTCGTTTTATGTAGAAATAAAGGCATCCTAAGATTTTTCACGAAAGCTTTAAATAAAGGCTTACTACACAATTTGAAGCAAATTTGCTTACAACATAAAGGTACTTAAGAGACATAACAAAAGCTTTGTTAGAAATTTTACCCAAAAGATAAAATATGTGCTAGTTTTATGACAGGATTCTGAACATCACAGCTATTTATTATTACATAATACCTACAGACAAACGTATAAACAACCATTTAAAATTACATGAAAGTAAATGTCAAAGTCAATAATAAAATTAACTAGAATATTTTTTTGAGGAAATCCTTAAAGTCTAAAAAGTCTACAGTGTTAAAGGCAATTGTAGAATATTTCAAAGTGATCATAATATTACTTTGAAAATTAGCTTTGATTTCAATGGTAGCGAAGTCAAATAGCTTTCAGTGACAACATCTATACAATATACTCTGATTGGATCTTTAGTTAATAAATAACGTAAAATCTAAAAAGTATCTGTATATACAAGTGAATACGGAACAATTTTATATATAAAAAATTTACGAAAGTAATTTACATAAAATACAAAAGTGATATGATTTTTCCTTTAAAATTTTCTGCGCTAATTTCCGTTAGAGAAAACGCAAAAGAAGAAAAACAGAGAACAATGTGCCGTGTAACGAATTTACAACTTTGATTGCGTTGTCTTTGAAAGTAAGTAATTAATGATTTTTGTATGAACACTTTTAACGTTGAATACATTGTTTCAAATGCTTACAAAGTCAGTATATCAATTTGTATTTAGACATATTCTAAATGTATTTATTTGTAACTTTCTTGTTTTCGATCACATTTTGAAATGTTTAATTTATTATGTATCGAAGTTTAAGGGTGTATTCAGAGCAACGCCGGGGCGGCCGGCACTGGCCAACAGCGCCGACGAGATTTCCACACATTTTGATGTTATGTCAAAATGTGTGGAAACCTCGTCGGCGCTGTTGAAATGTTGGAAATGGAAATCTCGGTCATATCAGCCGTAGAACAGCCGTTGGGGCCGTAAAATTCTCGACTGGAGACCGCGTCTCGGTAAACGTAGTGTAGGACGCCCTGCGACCAGATGGGATGACGATATTCGTCGGTTGCCAGCCAGCGACGAAGTGGGCTGGATGAGAACGGTAAAATATCGCGAGCGGTGGCGTGCATTAGGGGAGACCTATGACCAGCAGTGGACAGGAGTAGGCTGAAGATGATGATGATCATGTTGACATAACAATATAAGCGCCACTGGCCACGCTCGCTTGTACGTCAAATTGAATCGAAATTTTGACTTAACCCCTTGGCGGGCAAGGGGCCGGTGTTCGCAAATAATACATGTTTCTATTGTGTCTCGTTTTATGCCCGTTGCCTAGTTAAGTGCAAGTGCGTGACCGGCGCCGTCCACGGGCGTTGCTCTGAAACATCCCTAAAGCATGGTTCAAAAGCATTGTTTCAAATAGTCGATGGTTAATTCTCAACCTTGACATGGCATTTCAGGCGTTCCCCAAACAAGGATACTTACCATAGTATAGTTTTTTATACACTGTGACACAAAATGTGTATGAAATGTTATCTTTGCCGGTTTATAACAAATTTATATAACGGCTTATTACGTAACAATTTTATTTGAATACAGTATATACTCACTGTATAGAATCGTGGTGTCTCGCTTTGCTCCCTCGTCTGTACAGTGTGCCAGCTGCCGCCGCCGCAGCTAATAATGCTAGGGCTGCCGCGGCACAACCACCAGCCACAAGTAATACTCCACTTGAACCTGGTGACGCATCACCAGCTAGGCGCGCTGTTTCGTTATGTGTGACGGCGGCTGATAAGCCTGTGAAGAATAGTGTTTTGAGAGTACATGGTTAAATTTATCATTATCTTTATCAACTTCTTATCAACACGAGTCTTATGAGTGTCAAGTACTTTCAGGTCGCTATCCTGTCAAACAAGAATATTTCTTTCGATAATGCGACTCGAGCGGCTGAAGGGGTAGGTTTTGTATAAATAGTTTTAGCCTCTTGATGATACGTGCAAGTAACGCCACCGATTTGTTTTTTAATCAAAAATTTAAGAAATCTAAAATGACTACAATGTCATATAACATTCCAATATATATTTTGAAAAAGTATTGACATGCAAGTAAGACATGCAATAAAAAATGCATTTAAATATATAATATGATTATTCTGAGGATATTGCTCAAATGTTATTCTAACGATCAGATGATTGCTTAAAAAATCAATGAACCTATAAAACATGCACTGTTTCAGGAGAAAATATGAAATGTTTTAAAAATCAATAACCCCAAATACTTGTAAGCCCATTCATCCGAGGCTCAGTCCTCGAGCCGCCGTTTAAACGATTTGCCCGATATCCCTTTTCGCGCTTAATGATATTGGATGAAACCCACTAAATGAAATATTATGGGTAATAGAAAAAAAACTTCCCGAGAAAGCTAGGGGAGAAGGTGGGGTAATATCGAGATAATAAGAACAGGTACGAACTCCGCTGAACCTTTTATTAAATACCCCCCTACTTAAGGATATCCGATCTTATTAGTTGCAGCGATTAACGGTTACATCTGAATTAAGAATATAATAGGTAAGGACGTCTGATCGGGCATTTAATGTTTCCAGGAAAAGTATATTAACTATTAGGTTCCGTTGTACATCTATGTGTGATAGTGTGAAAGTTATGTAATTTTCGTAATGTATAAGAATGTGTATGAATGTGTGTGTGAATGTGTATTTTTGTATGGCTAAATGTGGTCTTAAGGAACACAGTGCTTCTTGAACTCTGCCTACCCCTTCGGGTATTACAGGCGTGATTTTATGTATGTATGTATAAGAATGTTTGGCATTCAAATAATAATAAAATTATAAATATTAATTTAAGTATTTTATTTGCTATGAAGAAGTACTTAATTTTCTTAACAAAGCTCTTGCAGCTTATTGTGAAACAAAAAATACGATCATTAATATTCTTCTTAAGTATGGCTTTTGACTACATCAAAGACGCGGTGGTTAGTCATTTGTCATTACTCTTAACAATGAAATTCCCTAAAAAACGCACAATAACAAACCGATCTTAGCTCGGGAGGGAAACACCAAATTTCCAAGTCAAATAAAAGTACAATAAAACAATCGATACTTCCTTGTAAACACATTAAGATGAGGGGCCCCAGAGTGCCTCCCAGGCGAACCCCTACACATCTTTATGCCTCGCAAAATATCCTGTTGCGTCTACAGAATTGTGTCTACATGCTAATAAAGAATGAGGGGAGTGATTTGTGGAGTGACTCAACTTTGCCTAGCCGTATGATTCGGAGGGCGGTTCTGTTTTTAATTTTAAACGACTTCAAAAGGCTTCTTGTTTTATATATCTCTTTTCTTCACTTGAGGTTCAACGTGCTTTTGTTAATCGTGTTTGATAACAAAAAAGATAGAATAAAATTAAAATGAATAAAACATTCAACTTTAAATATATTGGTTCCTTACCTATGAAATTGGTGTTTTTATTCTGTCTTAGTAATTTGTCCGTAACTATTAAGTTTCAGAACAATCTTATAAAATAATTGCCTCTTCTAAAAATAGACCATATATTTGAGCTCGTATTATTTAATTTGATAATTTTTTGTAAGTTTGATTGTGTTAAAATTAGACAAGAAGATAATTATTTTTAACTGCCTCCCGAATACATCATTTGATTTGCATTAACATAAAAACGATGAATAATTTTTATCAAGCGTGTTCACACACATATTGCTAAAGCTTGTCTAATGATACATGCCAAATATTATTATCTCTGGATTTGTCGTTGTGAAGAAAACTGATAAAATGTTAGTATGTAAAATGCAGACATCCCCAAAATCTCCACACAAGACACCAATTTCATAGGTAAGGACCTAATATGACTATTTTCGTAGGTAGGCTGGACAGGGCTGCTTGAGAGCGGCCGAGGATGTACTGCGTTGGTCTGTATTAGGGATCACTAACTGCTGGAAGTTAGACGAGTATAGGTTGATGATGATGCTAAGTAATAAAATATAGATGAAATGTGTCCTTTAGAGATGATTGCAAATATTAATAGTCTTATTTTTTCTTACATTATTGGATAGTGAATCGATTGGGAATATGACAAAGTTCAGTATTCCCAATAGTATCATTAAAAAAAGATATCAACGTAAAAGAAAGTGAAAACCACAAACAGCCAATTCAGTTGGAGTGTACGAAATTTATTGTTATTACTATACCGGCAGACAGAGAGAGTGTTGGGTAACTGTCTTTATAGCTTTATATGATTCCAGACTATCGTCGGTAGTAAAATGATTTGTCGAAGGGGAAACTTTGTGTTGCAACTTTGAACGTTTTTTATATTTAATGGTGTTGCTTTTGTAAATCATTACCAACTTAAATAGGAAAATGGATCCATCATCTAATGTGTTTAGGACCGATTTATTTTTCAAGCTTTCTAATAGTAACAAATTGGGTTGATCACCATAATTATTGGGAGACGTCTACAAGAGGATAAACGTTAATAAACCTGTTCAAGTTATGAATATTCTAATACATAATAACAATAAATTATGAATATTCTAATACATAAGAGCATTATGATGCATTGCAGCCGAAATGTCATTGTGATATTTTGCTTGCATGTAGCGCGGAGATAAACATCTCTTGGCTTGATGCCAAACCGTACTGTGACTTGCGTATGATAAATACTAATTCCATATAAGCTATTAATATTTTAAGCAGCTATTTTGACTGAGGGAAGGAAAATATCAGCTGTGTTATAAACTTGGTAAATATAATTTAATTTCTTGCCACAGACGTTTTTAATCAAGAGATCATTTTATAACATTATCAGACAGAATTGGCTTCGTAAGTATTTTAGAAACATTACTAAAAATTTTATAATAGATATCTCAATAAAAATACATCAAAAACAAGTAAGGTCTGTCTTTGTTAGTATTATATTACCAACGATATCATATATTCACCCCACTATTGCAATAACAACTGTTTGTAATATAAATAAAACATATTATGAAGTATAAATTCAACCATTTATTTATTTATTTATTTATTTAAACTTTAATGTCCTAAACTAGGTACATATGGCGGACTTAACGACAAATATCGTTCTCTACCAGTCAACCATAGGTTAAGCAGAGATTTGGTGGCGGTACCATTAAAGTAAAAACCTTAAATATATATATATACACACACACATACATACATATATATATATATATATATATATATATATATATATATATATATATATATATATATTATTATACCTATAAATAGTCTATACAAAGACAATACTTAAATAATTATACACACATACTTAAATATTACAATAAATAATTTAATACTATACATATAATTATAACAATAAATAACAAAATTAATATTATATTATGTAACATCAGATGAGCTCACATTACACAACCGCAAAAAGTGTTCCCGAACCCTCAATTTAAAAGCAGCTTTCGTGGTGGCAGATCGAATGTCCAGTGGCAAAGAATTCCACAGGATGACCGCTTGTACGGAGAAGGAGTCAGCCATAAAACCGGAATGATGGGAAGGAACATGGAGAATAAGTTGTCTCGAAGGCCGGAGATTGCGGTTACTGACATCAGTGCAAAACCTAAACTTAGATTTAAGATAGTCAGGAGAATTGGGCTCAAAGAGAACAGAAAAAAGCGTGCAAAGCATTCTAAGACTCCTACGGTATCTCACTGGAAGCCACTTGAGACGCTCACGATAAGGGGAAATGTGGTCGTACTTACGAACCCCAAAAATGAAACGTATTCCATTGTTAAGCAGGAGATCCAGCTTATTCAGTAATTCCCCACGCATCCCGGAGCAGCACACATCAGCATAGTCCAAAAGAGGCAGAACCAGTGATTGTACCAGAAGAGTTTTAGTGGAGATGGGTAGGAAATTTTTTAGTCTATACAGGGACCTTAACGTGTAGGACACCTTACGACTAACATCCGTTATGTACCCGTCCCAACTCAGAACACTGTCCATAATGAGACCCAAATTCCTGACTTGCTTACTAAATGGTATAATGCTATTATTAAATAAAATCGGAGGACAATTAGTAGCAGAAAGATTACGGACACGTCTAAGACCACCAATTATAACTGCCTGACACTTTCCCGGATTAACCGACACCCCGTAGCGACAGGACCAATTGGAAATGTGAGCAAGATTCTTGTTTAGTAGGCTTATTGCCTCATCTATAGAATCGGGCGTTGCCTGGGCATATAATTGAAGGTCGTCTGCGTAAAGATGATACGAGCAGTCAAGTCCAGTGGTTATAAAATTAATAAAAATAGAAAATAGCAGAGGTGATAGAATACCACCTTGCGGTACACCTGTTTCCAAGTCACACCAATCCGAAAACTCACTATCAATTTTGACCGCTTGTCTACGTCCTCGTAGGTAGGACTCAAACCATTTACCCGCAGACGGTGAAACACCAATATGAAACAAGAGCGCCAGAAGAATATCATGATCAACTGTGTTAAAAGCGTTTGAGAAGTCGATCAAAACTAACACCGTTAAACGCGAGCCCTCCATGCCCTCTCTCACATCCTCTGTAACCTTCAGCAAAGCTGTTGTAGTGCTGTGTCCAGGCCGAAAACCAGACTGGAACGGAGTTAAAAGACCATTACGGCTAACGTGTGAAAAAAGTTGTTTGTGCACTATACCCTCTATTATTTTCGACATGAATGGTAAGATCGATATCGGCCTAAAGTCTTTTAACTCATCAGGCGGTATTTTTTTTGGCAGTGGTAGTACATATGCGCTACGCCACAGAGCAGGAAATGTTCCAGAGGACAAGGAGAAATTAATGATGTGACTAATGAGGGGTGATAAGTTATCAAGCAAGAGAAACATCATAGCCCTGTTAATGCCATCGTGACCCGCTGCGTTAGACTTGATCTTTTTTATCATTGCTTTTATTTCCTCATCAGTCACTGGAGACAAATTAAAGATGTTTTCAGGGCATGGTAGTGACGAAATTTGAGAGAGAGTACTGGACTTAATAGCAGCGTCAAGCACGGAAGCGGAACAAAAATGTTGATTTATTTCATTTGCCGAGAAGGGACATTGAAATGATGAACTTCGAGACCTACCCATTCCCAAGGACTGTAGAAATTTCCAGATATCAGCAGGAGATGCGTCAATCAGGTTGGAGTGGAAATACCGGCGCTTAGCACTTCTGACTGCCTGGTTACAAAAGTTTCGTTTTATTTTGTAATTGTGCCAGTTTTGTTCCGAGCGGTTCTTCTTAAATTTCCTGAAGCTCTTGTCTCGATCGGCCATGGCCCCACGGACATCATCAGTCATCCAGGGTGCTGGAGGTCGTCTCAAACGCACCTTGCGTAAGGGAGCATGCCTGTCATAAATATTTAGGACTGAATCGTTGAAAATAACGAGCTTTTCGTCGACAGTAGATGCTTCATAAAAGGCATTCCAATTAGTTTCTACCGCATCCCTCAATACTTCATGGGCATCCATTCTCGCGAAACTACGCAACCACAGTTCAACTGGTTTTATTTTAGGTGCTTTGAGTCTGTAACTTAAAAAGATTAGATCATGCCTCGAAAAACCAGGCGCCGGATGTTGACCATGATTCAAAACTAACTCAGGACACGACACATAGATATGGTCCAGCCAAGTGTCAGTCGTATTTATGTTAATGTGTGTTGGACCCAAAGGAAGCAATGTCAGGTTCACAGACTCAATCACCTTCGTAAGCCTTAGACTACGGGAATCATCTCTAAGCAAGTCGGTATTAAAGTCACCCAAAATGATCAAGTGCGAATACTGTACTACTAGCGGCTCGAGTACTGTTTCAAGATGCTGAAAGTAATCTACTGATGGTGGACAATAAACAACCCCAAGAACGAGCTTGATTCCTCTAAGCTCAATCTCAATAAAGAAATATTCAGCTGAAGCAGAATAAGGGCTTGGGGACGCCAAAATAATCTTAGCCGGTAAATCACTCCGCAAGTACATGGCAACCCCACCTCCCCCCTTCCCAGTTCGGTCATTACGGTACAAGACGTAGTTAGGCAACGCAAAGCAAGAAGACAACAACGAAGACTTCAACCAGCTTTCGGATACCAGTATAGCGTGGACTAAGCTAGCGGAGAAAGTGTTCAAAAGTTCCGAATGATGCTGTGGAATACTCTGAGCATTAATATGACATATGTTGAAACCATGTTTTATATTAGCAAATTCCGTGCAGAGTATAGACCCCAAAGTAGCCTGCTGATCAAGGGACGAATCAACTGAGTAAAATGAGCAGTTCGAGTCAGAGCTTTGGTCAACAAGCGATACAAAATCATCATCTGACATATTAATAGATACAATATATAAGTAATATAATAATTAAAATATTATAAATATACTATCCTAATATAAATATATAAAAATACCAAAAAAAAAAAAAATATAACCATAAACGTGATTTTAACGTTATCTTCTTGGTTCTAGTAGAAATAATTGGCAATCCCCATGTCACTTCATGTTATTAACATTTTTATCAGTATCCAGTTCGAATATTGAATGATAACGTATACGCATTGTGCACTGTGAATATTAAATCAGAAATGTTAACGGTTTCATATATTCGCCCCACTATTGATTTGGATGTATGTAATATTTAAATTAATACATCATTGTAATATTCACAGAGTTCACTGTGAAGTTCTTTGTTTGTGGTAAAATTAGACTTTAATTATTGATGACTGACTGTAACACATTTTTTTATTTTGAACTCTCAATTATTCGATCATTCATTCAGGACTATTCTAAGAAGAATTGCAAGAAAATCAACAACAAGTTATTATTATCTATCAACTACAGGTTACATCCCCTATATAATATAAGTTACATCCCTCCTTCATCAAATTCTGCCTAAGAACATCTTTTCATGGCTTTCATGTAACATTGGACTTTTTATATTTACTTGTAAGTGGTTTATTTATCTTCAATTATGAAGACAATATAAAATAGGCTATATTTTTTGGTTATTTTGACGACATATTTTTTTTGCTAGAAGTATTAAATAACACAAAATTTTATTTTATTTCGCTTAGCCTACACCAGTTGATTCTTTTGTCAATATCCAGTTCGAAGAGTGAATGATAACATATCGTCATCGTGCAAAATGAATATTGAATTCAGGATTGCAGCTCAGAAAACGAAAATAAAGGCGATTTGAGTTTTATTCTATTCAAGTAAGGTTCATTTTTACAGGGTACGGTTATGCGCTAAAAATACGAGTATGCTCGTCGCTTGATTGATTAAAAATCAGGTAAAGCGTGATTTATATACGCTCAAGTAATCCAGAAACGTGTGTCGAACCTAATGACGGTATAGATGAATTTTTATTATGGTTCGGTTACTACTAAGGTACTACTTAGGTATTAATGATATTCATGACAGCGACTATATTCTTAGCTCTTTTGAATTTGGTGAATATAACTTTCAGTCTTACGGTTGGAAATCGAGATCGGTGGCGTGCATTAGACGAGGAGGTGCTCTTCTTATCAGATTACTTATGTCCCGTAACTAATTTACAATATTGCTAAGTATTATAACACTTTGTGTTTTACAGTAAGCAATATTTGTGTTGAACGGCGTTATGCAGTTATATAAGTATATATATAAGTAGTATATAAGTATAGAATTATATAAGTATGTATTCTTTCGTCAAATTTTCTTATGAAAGTTGATGAATAAATAAATAGGTATTTGATTTTAACTTTCTCATCATACATTTAATCAGATATTTATGTAAACATCTTCTTACCTTTCCAACATATCTTGTTTCTTTTGAACTGCAACCTGACATCTTTGTTGGCTCGGTCTAGTGAAGAGATGTTAAGCTGCATAGTCACCAAGATCTCTGCACTCCTGGTACCAGTGCATGGTAAGCGAACCCTTTTAAAAAGAAAGAAATAAATAAATATCCTAAAATATACATGTTTATTCAAAAAAATTACCGCAGGTTAATAAGTTCTTTAGACAAGCTATTGGAGATGAGATTTTAATCCAAAGTTGATACATTAATGAATTTTAATGTAACCGTTAACATTGAGAAGTCCTTTAATCAGCTGTTGTTGCGGTTTAAAACAAACTGTGACTCAATATCAAAAATGTGTGATAGAGCACCAATAAAAAACAAAAGACTAATTCTTGAAACTACAAAATAAAAAACATATAAGCGCGAATGGCTCTTATCAGCCAGTATGATGCAAATGTAATATGTTTTTGTAGACAAATATTAGGTCCTTACCTATGAAATTGGTGTTTTGTATGGAGATTTTGGAGAATTCTGCATTTTACATACTAAAATTTTTTCAGTTTTCTTCACAACGACAAATCCAAAGATAATAATATTTGGCATCTATCATTAGACAAGCTTTAGAAATATGTGTAATATCACACTTAATTAAAATTATTTATCGTTTTTAAGTGAATGCAAATTAAGTGATGTATTCGGGAGGCACTTAAAAAGAGTTGTCTCCGTGTCCAATTTTAACACAATTAAACTTACAACAAATTATCAAAACAAATCAAAAGAGCTCAAAAATATAGTTTATTTTTAGACGAGGTAATTATTTTTTAGGAATACTCTGAATCTTAATAGTTACAGACAAAATACTAAGAGAAAAAAAACACCAATTTCATAGGTAAGGACCCAATATATCCAGCAAAGTACCACTCGACTATTTTACAAAACCAGACGATAGCGAGAAAACATATTTATATTATTCCCGCGTGCTTTATAAGGTTTGAGTTGCACAGTAACTTTATTTTCAACTGAAATATTTACGGCATATTTGGAAACTTTATATTCTTTTTAAATCAAGAATATGGTTAACGGCAAAGTGTATTCTGAAAGTGTGCTATATCATGTAGAGGACATAGGGGTGGCAACAAAAACAATATTTACCTAAAAGTCTGCAGCGTAGTTGGGACATACCCCCGTTCAGAAATATTGACTTGTGGCGGCAGCATGGCGCCTCGGCTGTCGTAGTCTATACCCATCACGTACGGCAACTGTGTGGAATAACGAACAATGATTATTATAGTACGAATGAATTTACACGTCTTCGAATAAGGTAATAAAAAACAAACAAATTTAAAAAGAGGCTGCTCTATTCCCCTTTCCTTCGAAATTTTGTTGTGTAAAGCTTGGGTAAGCTTCACGACGCGTGATAAAAGCCGAAGATTTTATCCCTGACTGTGCGTAACTTATCGTCAGACTCAGAGAGATATTAACGTTAAGCTTCTTTCATCACTTTAAACTTTTTAGTGCAATTTATTCTGAATATCACAAATTAGGTGTTGAGGAGTATTCCTTCCTAATAAGCAGATACCATAAGTAAAATGTGGTTAATATCACCTCGACATTCTTAGTTAGGTCGTAATCATGAATTTGTATTCAATGTAAAATTTTGACATGCCAAATGTAAGGTCTGTGAAGGACTCCAAACAACGACATTACACGCAAAGTGTGGGTGTATTTAATAGGGATTACCTCTTCGTATCATAAGCATGATAATAAGTATAAATTTCACCAATAAATAAATAATTATGATGTACCTACGTATGTTCGCGGCGCGTTCGTAGACGCACTCAAACATACATACTGCCGCATTGTGGACATTATTCATCAGACGTGTTCGAGGTTATGGGTGAAAACAAAAGCTTCCAGCGGTGGGCGGTGGCTAGAAGTACGCTCCAAATAAAACAAATGAACTGTCGCAGACAGTATTGTGTTCAGTATTAAATTGTACGCCCATGGCGTTGGTATTAACAATTTTGTACCGTCATTGTCGTCACCCGTCTGCGTTAGTTTATCTACGTCCCACGGCTTGGCACCTGGCCTTCTTACATAGAGAAACAGATTCGAAATGGCAGTAATAGCATTAGAAGAATTCGAACGTGATTGCGTAATGTTTCGGAAATTTTGGTTTGAAACAAAGTAACTTCTGCGATTCGATTCACGATTAGATCGTGGACGGGTAACCAAAACAATGTAATCTTGAGTTCTTCCCTGTTTTGGAAAGCACGTAAAGCCGTTGGTTTAGGTTATGAATTTATAGGCTGGAGATACATGGTCACAAGAAAAGCTAATTACTGAAACGCCACTACTTTTTAAGAGGCAGGTGGTTCAGGTCCAGCCTATACCTTAAAATAATCTTATATACAACTAAACATCGCTTTTCTTACCATCGCAGACGAGTCCTTTGCTTAAATAATAAGGATGAGTTATGGTTTATAGCTAGGTTTTTAAAAATATCTATCGGTACCATCGGGAATACAGGCGTAGAGATTACGTATATTTTTAAGGTGACGAAAACTCAAATATTTTGCTAACCATTTAAATAAACCAGTTTTATTTTATTGACTAATACATCACAATAAGAATACAAGTCAAGTGTATACATTTTATTGCAAGTGACTGTACAACAACCTATAATAAGCAGTTTCTTATTCTATCTACCTTCCAAGAAAATCCCAAAGCTTTTTGGGCGGAAATCTAATATCCGGCTTTAGAATACTCTTGTTATTAATATTGATTTTCGTGTTATTTTAGGTCAGTCATTTTGATTCTAGCCTATGTCGGCTTGTACTCAAAGAAAATTTCGTAATTGAGGATAATTGAGGTACGAAAAAGTCAAACGTTACTTATAAAATTAAATAGGTGATAATAATGATACCGATATTTTGGTTAGAATAAAAAGAATCCGTCTCTAAGATAGAATGCATTTCGTTAAACGCTATCTTTATCTATAAAAGGATTTGCTATTAATATACTTTGCTTAACGTTTGAGCGTAATTGTCCAATTCTATACATTTACCATTCATAGTCGAAAGTCATGTTGCGTGGGTGGATAGAAACCTTTTCTTTTTATGGACCTCAAATAATAAATAATTTAATACCCATAGTAACCATGAATGGATAGTGGACAATATGATTACGTTAGGGTAAGTCTGAAATAGATCCGATTGCTAAGAAATTAAGAGTAAATAGACTGGTATGGACATTTAGTAATTTATTTTATTGATTTAAGAAAAACATACAGCACAATAATATAATCCTTATGTTTATAAAAATATATCGAAAAACAAAAGCCAATTAAGTTTCCACAGCTATACAAACAAATTAAACTTTGAGCATACACACTGCCCCTGATACGAAATGCAAAAAAGACTAAACAGAGCAGCAATAGAAAACCAAAAATAAAAGTGATGCTAATAACAGCTAAGAAATACAAATATCAAAACTGGGTTATAAATACACATATACTAATATATTTATTGAAACATATTTCACATACTTAATTATATTTCACAGAAAATTGTAGTTTATTTGGAGTTTCACTGGATGGCTTGAAATTCAGAACAAAAACATTAAGAAAATGCATGCAATGCATTGCAGAAGGTAATGCGGAAGAATGATTGTCACCAGAAAAATTAAAGATATAAAAGTGGATGGGAGAGAACGCAAGCTGCATTGTGTAAGTAACTATATGATTATGAAGAGAGTAAATGGTGGTATGTCCAATGACAGGAAAGAGTGGACGAATAAGCCGTGATCTGGCGACACAAACTGAGAACTAAGCAGGAGAAAAAATAATGTTGTCCATTCAAAATTGGATGATCATGTTCTATTAAACTTCTAGGCAAATTATTCTATTAAATTGTAATTAAATTATATAAGTCAATAGTACTACATAGAAGTGCAAATTAATTACTTCATCTACAATATTCTACAACTGTGAACAACTAACACTTTCAATTCGACTCGAAATGTTTTCTCAAACAGTTACTGAATTAATGAAATTCCACAATTTGTTCATGCTATTATTCTGCTATTTTCTAATAGGAAAACTTTAAACGAGTACAATTCAAAAGCTTGTCGCAAACAACCAACAGAACAATAAATATTCAGAGAGAGCTGAAAAAGCGTTGACTTAATCTGTACCATTGTTTTCTAAAATTAAATCGCAATCGGACCAAATTGGAAAGCGAACGAACGACAGTAACAATAAAGCTAACTACTACGTGTAGCTAAGAAGAGCGATATTTGCAATCAAAAAAAATTTAAATCTATATATTTTTTTATTTTGCTATAAATAAAGGGAGGTTACATTGTGATTGCAAAAGATGTTCTTAAATGATCCATCAAAATGTAACACGCTTTTATTTAACAAACTAATAAAAGCTTTTTTTAAATATTTTTCTTTATTAATAGTGCTTTGCCAAAGTATTTCAAACGAGCTCGAACTTGATGGCTTTGTCTCTTTTAATTACTGAGCTCCTATCCACCTTCCAGGTCCATTATCAGATCAGCACCAAGTCATAATATTATTGCATTGTCATCCGATACCCAACTTGCATGCAAAATTTCAGCTCAATCGGTTAAAGATATCTGCTATAAAATTGAGTTGCGGTACGGTAAAATTTTAATTTTTTCTTTGTTATATTACTGTATACTATTTTGTTTAAAAGCAATACGAGGAAATTAAATTCCTTTGTTAAATACTCGTTTCATTTGTCTCTGCGTGAGTGAATGCCAGTTTTACTCATAATAGGGAACAAAGTTAGAAAACTGAGAAACAGATAGCCTTCGAGGCAAATGGAATTTTGTAATAGGAAGACGCAACTACTCGCTACTAACTAGTTATTTGACCTAACGCTATTTGTTTCAGTTCTTTATTTTTTTCCATTAGAAGTCTCGTTGTTATTTGATATTGCAATTCCTGTTAAAAGGAATTACTGAGATTTAAATGTATTGTGAGAAAGGATTCGCTTTTCCATGATTGAGATGAGATAAACATTTACTGTGATTTTTACTCTATACATTGCGTCGTATGTGAACTTGAAATAACATCACTTAGTTAAATAATGTCCAACATTTTAAGGCAGGTAAACAAAAATATTAGGTCCTTACCTATGAAATTGGTGTTTTGTATGGAGATTTTGGAGAATTCTGCATTTTCTATACTAACATTTTATCAGTTTTCATTAGACAAGCTTTAGTAATATGTGTAATATCACACTTCATAAAAATTATTTATCGTTTTTAAGTGAATGCAAATAAAATGATGTATTCGGGAGGCACTTAAAAAGAGTTGTCTCCGTGTCCAATTTTAACACAATTAAACTTACAACAAATTATCAAAACAAATCAAAAGAGCTCAATAATATAGTCTATTTTTAGACGAGGTAATTATTTTTTAGGAATACTCTGAATCTTAATAGTTACAGACAAAATACTTAGACAGAATGAAAACACCAATTTCATAGGTAAGGAACCAATATTATAATTTATAAAATATCATCCACTATCTAGTGTGTATAAGATAAACTCATAATACAATAATTCAAGTACAAGTATTACATTACCCAATTTGAGTTTGCGATTTATTATAAGCACGTATTGATTTTTAAATCCTAGATAGGTACCAAATAAATAACTATTATAGTTAGTAAAATACGATATACTTCTTACCGGTCTCCTGCCCAGGGCCTGCCACATGAACTCCAGGTCTGCGATGTGCGCCGGCACCGGTACTATGAAGCTGGTCGCGTAGGTGTTCACTGCACCGTCTCTCACGTAGTACAACTCCGCGTCCAGGCCTGTAACAAGGGATAGACAATAAATATATTAGAATTGTTTTTATGTATACATATACCACTCAGGATTGCATGTATTGACGCACATATTGCCTTGAAAATAGAATGTAATCTCAAATGTGCACCTTTGTGACTTTCTCTTCAGCCCACATTAATCCACTGCTGGACATATGCCTCCCCCAATTTGCGCCATTTTACCCTATCCCCGGCCTGCTGCATCCAGCATCTGCCTGCAGCGCTTCGCAGATCATCACTCCTCTTGTGACTTTGAGGTGCCATAAATATATTTATTTTATAAAATACATTGATTAAACGTTCTATTTACATATACTCAAATAGTTGTTTATTTATTATTTATATAACTCTGACTTTGTATTGTAAGGTATTCTTTACATGGTATTTTCTTATTTACAGAAATCGATTTTACCCACTTGTATGTGCTCTTATTAAGAGAAATTTATATATCAAATTCATATATAAATATTTTTTTCTTGATTTGGTAATTATGTCCAAATCATTCACTGTAAAGAACTGCAATCGCGCGTAATGGTCTTTGATAGTGTATAGTTCAGCACTACTCTCATAAAATATTAATAAATTTTCCAATCACAACGACCGCCTTCATAAAAGTAGATCAAAAAGCACGTCTCTTCAAATTAAGTTAGAACGATTTATGAAGATTACATTAGATTAACATAAAAGAATGCTATGGTTAACGTTAATATCACAGCACATTCTGCTTATCAAAATTTAAAATGCGTAGACATAGAAGAAATCTTGTTATTCCGATTTACGTTCCATTACGTGCGATTGCACAATGCACTCGGTGTGCACCCCAGTTCGATTCCCGCGGGGCACGGAACGTCAAATTATCCAACTAACTCTATTTGCTTAGCCAAAAAGAAGTTTTTGCTTGTACTTTGCGTGAATGGTTTTGATACTTTATAGAGAACTTGAGTAATTTGTTTATGTATCAAAATGTTGTATTTGATCTTGGATAAGTGTTTTAACTTATTAGAACTTATTATTTATTAGTCTATTGACGGCTTGCACAATAAAACGATATTTATTACGATTCCTTCTACTAAACATCTAATCTTAGTCTATAACGTTTTACAATACTACATCATAGTTTTTATTTATAATGGAACGACAAAAATGTTATTACCATAATATACTATATCAAATATATTTCATGTGAGCGTCACAACTCACAATTCACATGAAAGGCGTTCATCAACACATCTAAAAAAGGAAATAATCCAATCAATGGCGGCAAAATTTGAAGGGGAGATTATAAATGGTGCTTTAAATACTTGCTTTAAAACTTGAGTGTATCGGGATAAGAAATATACTTATTTATTGTGATATATTGGCTTCATTTTAATGTTTATTTAATAAAGACTAAAGGAATATAAAGTAAATACAAACTAACGACGCTTTGAGTCGAGGTATGGTAAATTATATCAAAGATTTTTTTTCTTTTATCTCATTCAATTCAGCATTTTTATCTCATTTCAAACAGTTAATTAGTTATAATTCAACTTATCTTGGATAATTGAATTTGCATGATTGTTCCATAATTTTTATTAACTTTTCCCTATGCAGTTAAATTTCTTTTGCACGGAACGTGGAACAAATATTAACATATACAATTCCGATGTATTTACTACACCTATATTATTTACGCAATTTCAAGACACCCACTTGAAAAACGATACTAAGAGTACCTTCGACTCTGATTTATAAACCTAATTTAGCGTGTAAATGACAAGTTTAAATACATCGTACACTAATAATACCTACTGAAATATAGTTCTTGAACATAATATATGAATATAAATAAACTGTGATTTGAACCCAGGGATGCTTTGAAAACGATATACAACCCGTTACTATATCGTCAAATTATATATCTCAGTGTCCTTTGCTTTACAGAAATAAAACCTTACGATTAAAATTCCATGTGACATAAATAAAAATGTAACGCAATATCAAACCGTTGCAATCAGCGTGTATTAAGAGTTGGCTAAGCAGACGCGACAGGGCCGGACTGAATATGAAGTGGCACTTTGCTCAATTGATGAATCACTACCCTTAGGTGCGCCCCTTCGCTCGCCCTAAACTCTAGACACCCTAATCGCTTCAGGACCAAAGAAGGTGTGAATTGGAGGGCTATTTTGCATCCAAATGCAAAGTTTACAGGTACTTGCCTGAATGGCTAAGTATTAAGGGGCTGGCACGCAATCTAGCGTAACCAATATATTTGATATTATTATTTTTAAATCTTCTTTCGTCCTCAGCCTTTATACGTCCCACTGCTGGGCACATACCTTCCTCGTGGAAAAACACATTAGGGGTATGGGTGGTAACACCACCACGTTATACCAATGCGGGTTGGTTGGTAGAAACGGTTGCAATTGTGACCGGGACCAACGGCTTAACGTGCCTTTCGAAGCATGGAGGTTCGAAATCACAAAGTTTTGGTCACTTATCCAAGGCTTGACCATGGCGAAGGTAGCTGTGTTTTCTATATTAAATGCCAAAGCGTACTAACCATTACACCACCGCGCTCCTCGCCTAACTTCACATACACTATTGCCATAATACACCGTGCTGGAATTAAATGAACTTTAAATCACGAATTTATTTTAAGCCAAACAAAAGTCGCCAAGGAAATAGAAATTCCAGTCTCTGAAAAATTTATTACAGCAGATTTACATTGAAAACAATACCTTAAACCCGCACCTTTGAGTACATTTAAGAATGGAACGGAAAACGCAAATAAAAGGTGTCACACTATCCAGAATAGGAAATTTGCACGTACGGGACGTCCTTTGAGGTTCGCTTATAATTATTATGACGCTAATGACAGACAATGAGGCCCTGCGGCGTTGCTTTGTATAATGGCTCAAAGCTAACAAGGAACATAATGATACCAGTCTCCACACCAAAATAAAGCGTGCAAGGCGTTATAGCGTGAAAGGGGAATTACAAATTCTTGAGAATGACCTCATAAAAGGTGTGAAAAGTGAAATAGCCCAACAGAGTATCACATCCTGAAACGCATCATAATATATAATCACAATGATTAGATTTATTTAAAATAAAAATTGACATCTACTTATGATTTTAATTTTAATAATAATAATCAACTATATTGACCAACTAATCATAATTATTAGATTTATTTAAAAAAAAATATTGACATCTACTTATAATTTTAATTTTAATTATACCCACCTATAAATATTGACATTGAGCATTATTAAATTAATTTTTCTTTGTATTTTAATTTTAATTCGACTAATAATAATACCTACATCGTGACAAAACACAAAAGTAATACAAAATTAATATTATTATTCTACTTCAAGATAGTAAGTTTAAATAATTAAATAATTTGAATGTACAAATAATAAATGTAGGATGTCAGTTCTATGACGTGTGTGAGTGCGAGCGAGTGAGGTGTGAGCGGGATAGCGTTCGGCTCGGCACTATGGCGCCGACCGTGTAAACTTGAAGTAAGACGTTTTGTGTTTTTGCTGAATAATAAATTCATTAAGACGTAAGCTGCATTTTCTTCACCGCCCCAACCCTACAATTTTGGGGGCTCGTCCGGGATAGAAAACAGTTATCGGTTCGGGTGGTGAAGTGAAAACTGAAGAGAAACGACTAGAAGCAGCGCGATAGTCATTTGTCGGTTGGTGAAAATTTTTGGGTTTTTGCGGTGTAACGACGATAAGACTGCGACGACGACGACGACGCAACCGTGAACATGCCAAGAGGACACCGACAAGAAGACGAGGCTAGGTCTGAAGGAACGACGAGCATGTTGCATATGACGGCGGCGCTGGTACCACAATTCAGCGGACGCGACAACACCTACCCCGTGACACGGTGGGTTGAGGACGTTGAGAGCAACGCGGAGATCTTCGGCTGGACTCCGCTGCAGCAGCTGCTGGTTGCCAGAAGATCCCTTACGGGTACCGCAGAGCTGTGGCTTAGAGCGGAGCGGCCGTACAGATCATGGGAAGACCTGAAGGTAGCCCTAATGAAAGAGTTCCCTGACACAGTGGACATAAAAGCTATACATGAGCTGATGAGCGCGAGGAAGAAGCGTGCTGATGAAAGTTGCATAGACTATATGTTTGTGATGAAAGAGCTCGGAAAGCGCGGCATGATGGCTGATTCTGTCGCTATCAGGTATATCGTAGACGGAATCGTAGACGTGGAGACCAACAAAATGATGTTGTATGGTGTTACGACCTACGGTGACCTAAAAGAGAAATTAAACATTTATGAGACGATTGCAAGCAAGATGCGTAGTGTGCATAAGCAAAGAACAGCGGAGGTGCCGACTACAAGCACGCAGGGGCACAGAGGTCAGCGAATAAGGTGCTATGGGTGCGGTGATTTGGGCCATGCATCATCAGATTGCCCACACAAAAGCAAGGGTGTCAAGTGCTTTCGCTGTAACGAGTTCGGCCATGTTGGTTCGGCGTGCACGAACACGAGCGGCGGCGGCGGCGACACGAACAACGCGGCGTTCGTGAGACCTCGAGAATCGTCGGGTGAGATCGCTAAGCCGAGTGGAAGCCACCAATACCCGAAGAGGGCGATGTTTGCAGCGAATGTCACGCAGGTCGGCAACGCCAATAGTAGCGAAGAGCAAGGCTACCAACACGACGACGACACGAAGAAACACGACGCTAACTTCGGACAAGACGATTGCACCAATGGTAGCAGCGTACGGGATGAGCAACAACGTTACCAAAACACCACGAGTGACGCGAGTGACGACGCGCGCAACTTTGCGTTGACAAACTTCACGCAAGACTCGGAGTTTGTTTACGTTGGAACGTCAGAAATGTCAAAGGAGAAAAAGCCAGTACTTTCGATTTGTCTTAACGGGTTTAAAGTAAATGCTTTGGTGGATACCGGTAGCGATGTGAATATCATTTCGGAGGACGTTTACAACGCAGTCGGAAAACCAAGGAGTGTCAAAGAGGACTTGAGTTTATCAGGTATTGGTATGACAACAGTGCGTTCGTTAGGAAAGTGTGTTTTACGAATGGGTGTGCATGGAACCTTTTATGAAGATGTATTGTTCCATGTTTTATGTAGAAAGTATTTACCTTACGACGTTATTATAGGGCAAGAATTCCTTAACGATGTCACAGTTGTGTTAAAAGGAGGAAGTGTACGGTTTTATGAGAAAGACTGGGAACGATTGGGTTGTTGTGCTGGAGAGGTATGTGTAGCTAGTGCTATTGTAGGGCACATGGCGGATTCGTCTTTGAGGGATGGGGTGATCCGGTGTGTAGAGAACTACAAGCCGTGCCAAACCAAGGAGGCACCAATGCAACTGCGAATCGCGCCGAAGGACGACATTCTTGTGTCCCACAGACCCCGGCGGCGGTCGGAAGTCGTACAGAACATTGTGGATGACAAGGTAGCGGAATGGTTGAAGTCAGGAATTATATGTGTGAGCTATTCTGAGTATAGTAGTCCAGTAGTTTTCGTTAAAAAGAAAGGTGGTTTACCGAGAACATTTACAATTATTAGAAAATTAAGATTCAAGTATAAAGAAGGGTATTTGGTTGCAATAAAGACGACACAGTTTAGGCCAAGTCTTAAGCTGAAGCTTAAGTATATGGGGCCTTATAGGGGGATGAAGGTCAAGCGTAAATGATATAGAGAAGTTTGACGTTTTAACTGAAGGGCCTAACAGAACCTCAAGCGCAGTTGATTTGATGAAAAGGTGGTCAGAGTAAAAGTGAGTATGATGGATGATAAAAATGTATGCTAGCGATGAATGTTTTGAATTCTTTTATCACAGCTGTGGCTTTGTGTAGGGTTCTGTATGATTATTATTGTGTTATGATTAAGTTATAAGATATTTTTTTTCTTTTTCTTTTGAGTTTACACCTGTGTAAAAAAGGAAATTGTTTTATTTGTGTTTATGTGGAAAGAGTGTTACTAAGACTTTTGTTGAGAATGTTGTTTTGTTTATGATCTATTGTCTAGTGCTTGTCACATATTGTTTATTATGATTGTTACGGATTTTTTTTTTTTACGTGTCGAATATTATTTTTAAAGATGTTTAGATGTGGTTAAATGTAATGTTACGTGTATGTTGTCTGAGGGCAGACAAGACCAGGATGGCCGAGTGTAGGATGTCAGTTCTATGACGTGTGTGAGTGCGAGCGAGTGAGGTGTGAGCGGGATAGCGTTCGGCTCGGCACTATGGCGCCGACCGTGTAAACTTGAAGTAAGACGTTTTGTGTTTTTGCTGAATAATAAATTCATTAAGACGTAAGCTGCATTTTCTTCACCGCCCCAACCCTACATAAATATCAATGCAAAGTCTATTTAGTCCTACCAATTATAAATGTTAAAATAGTATTATCAATGGAAAGTATCCTCCTCTCATTTCATTTGTCAATTTTGCAGTACCCGACAGGGTTCATAATGTTATCAAAATTTACCTGATAAGATCATCAACAATTTATTATTATTTGTCTTACTTCTAATTCAACCCAATATCATTTAATAATTTATTTCATACTACTATCAAAGTATGCCTTATGCGATAAAATTTTACATCAAAAACTATTAATTACCTATTTAACCATTAATAAAATTCATACAATGAATAAAAATTAATTAAATAAAACTGTTTCCTTAATCTCGTTCATTTATTGCATTTCTAATCTTTGTCTAATTCTAGATTTATTACATTTTAAATTTAAAATTTTAATTTCTTATAACAAGGAATGGCAGTACACTCGTCCAAAAAAATAATTTTACGTAATTATTACGTTAAAAAGAGTTAACGTAATCGACACATGAGGAATATGGGCCTTAACACCACCACGCTGGCTCAATGCGGGTTGGTGGGTAGAAACAGTCTCAACAGCGACCGGGACCAATGGCTTAACAAGCCTTCCAAAGCACGGAGGAGCTCGAGATCACAAAGTTTTGGTCACCCATCCACGGCCTGACCATGGCAAAGGTAGCTTTGTTTTCGATCGAAATCCAAAGCGTACTAACCACTACGCCACCGAGAGAGTCAATACGACGAGTATTGACTTGACTTCTTATTGACTTTTTCTTTTAAAAGGATTTAAATTTTTTTCAGTACCTATTATTTTCTTAGTTACATCTTATATTTTCCCCGTTATTAAATTTAAATATAGCAAATTCAATATACCTCCACTTTATATGGTTATTCCCTATAGAAGGCAATATAAATTTGCATTAATTTTCATAAACACAAACCGGAATACAAAGTTTTATTGTAAGTATCCATTACTAGCTGAAGTCTTGTTGTAGCCTACAACTCGATGAAGACCATGGAATACAAGTTTCTTGTTCCACAGGCTTCGACGCCCTATAATTATTCAGTTACTCAAAACGCGTTTTCAATTATTGTTACAAAAACTTTGAACGTGTAGCAAAGCATGAAACTTATAAATAAGTTTCCATAGAATATTTGATATCGTTTAACACAAGAGTTAATACACATATTTCGCCTAATATATATATGACTGTAAGGCCGAGCCTGTTGCCAAACACAATAACAGTACCCCTAGTATGAGGGTGGTTTTATAGCTACGCTGACCGTCATCGCCGGCACGCGCGCGCGCAATAAAACTCTGTTCATCCTAACTTGTCCTATTTGGTAAATAAAATAAAAAATCGATAACAATAAATCTTTGTTACAAGCTTAAACATTTTGAAGCATCAGTTGATTTTATATGATGTTCATTCAATAAAAAGTTGTACCAAGATTGTTTACCAAATAGGACAAGTTTGGATGAACAGACTTTACACGAGATAGAAACATCGTTTCACAGCCACACGCGCGCGCTTATGCTTACGTCAAAATGTATGGAAATCTCGACGGCGCTGGCGGTCAGCGTAGCTATGAAACGTCGCTTAGTTTTGAAATGTATATCACCTACTCGATTCGGTATCGGACTCGATATTTACCACCACTTCTATCGGAAACTATACAGTACTGACGTAAATGTATGGAGAAAGACTTTTACGATTGTCGAGATAGCATTCTATGCAAACTCATACAAGGGGTACAAAAACATTTAATTACGCTTTTATCCTCAAACTAGCTGTTGCCCGCGACTTCATCCGCGGTTACTATGGTTTTTAACTATCCCACGGGAACCTTTCAATTTTGAACACTTCAATGAATAAAAAGTTCTAAGATGTTGACCAGCTATATAAGGTTTCATTAAAATCGGTCAAGCCATATCAGAGATTAACACAAACAGCCAGAGAAACAAAAATATTTTTTTTTTGTTTTTTTCCTCTTTTTACATCTCCATGGCTTAATTTTAACCATTTTTTCTATGTACAAACATTAGACCTCTTCACTTTTATTATATGATTAGATATGTAGGGAGACGTGTCAACACCCACAATATCGCCTAATATGTTTAAAGACCCACGCAATAGGGCACGAGCCTGTTACTATTAAGATTTGTTCTTACTCAGTACATCCAGGCACTACAGGATGCTCAGTATAGTATTGCCCTAAATAAAACCAATAATCGTAAGAAATCTTTGACACAAGGTCATTTAATGTGTAAAATACCACCATACACAATTATCGTTCACATAAAAACATTAGATACATAGTATTTTCCCTCAAAGGTAAACTTAAAAGCTATTCCACTAACTTTACAAAGGACAATTATTTTCAGAATTATAATGATTCCAGCTAAAACTCTGCAGACAGAACTGTTATCTTAATAAACAAGTCTTCATTGGCTCTAAGGGGGATTGCCTTTGTGTCGATCATAGCTAACAGGGAGTGCAGGGCGGTGATAGTATTCAGTTTTGTCTTTCAGGACGACACAATAGGAAAGGACCACTAGGGTAAATTATACTCGTAGCTTGAATGTTTAGGCTAACCGTCTTTTTGAGGAAAGTAAGTAAAACTAACACCGCAATAAATTATTGTACGTACGAGTATTAGTTCTAAAATGAGAAAATTTTCAAGTAATGTAAAATTGATCCAACTTACTTGAAAAAAGTTTTTCAGTTCTATGTAATTATTTATCTAGAGGTAAAATATCTACAAGGTAAAATAGATATCGGTTAGTCAGGTAAGTTCAATCTTAAAACCTAATAATATTCCTTAGGCCCGGCGCACATTATCGGCATCGGCAAGGAACGGAATCCTTCGGCATCCCTATCTGCAAGCGCACACTGTTGGCAATTATACCTTGGCATGCTGCAACATCCTTAGGGATGACGAAGCGTCTTTAAGCATGCCGTACCGTCCAAACTACCCCTGAGTGTTGCCTTGGCGCGGCCGGCGGCAGCGTACTGAAGGATGCCGATGTATCCTGAAGCAAGCTCAAGGCCGCCGATGCAGCAACCTCAAGCATACCGAACCGGTTTTTTTTACTACGGCGATATATTATGGAATTTTTTACTTTGTTGCCATGAAGTTAATATATGATGTTATTTATCACCTAAAAACCTGAGCCGTGCCAATGCCGATAATGTGCGCCCTAAGCGTACTATCATTATACTCGTTAAGCCATTGGTCCCAGTCGCATTTGCAACCGTTTCTACCCACCAACCCGCATTGGGCCAGCGTGGTGGTGTTACGGCCCATACTCCTCATGTGTTTCTCCATGCAAGAAGACCTATGCCCTAGTAATGGAACGTATATAGTCTGAGGACGATAGCCTACTATATCTAGCAGTGGGTATCGTCTTCAAGCTGATGATAATAAGCAAATAAAATGCTTTCTTAGGCACAGTATTACGTAAATTTACTTAAATAGACTCTAATCCAACGCAACAAGTGGTACTTCACGTCAAGAACAATATCCTTGAACAGTAGAAGCTTCATGAGTCTATCGTCAATAATTAGTTCCTGTATACTAAAGTATTAATTAAACCTCATTGGCACTCTCTAACGTGCGTATTATGACATATTGAATGCCAATTATTAAATAATATGCCAGACAATATAGCCACAAGCCTCTCCCTGTGTTTACAGTTTAGACGAGGGTTCTAGCCAAGCCAAGCTACACAAGATTCACACTCAAAATTATGAAGAAAATCATAATAGGAATTTTGACAATATAATTTAGAGGTTATGTCATAATATGTTTTTTTTTTAACTGTGCTATGTTTTTATGCGCATGATGTTGAGTATACTCGTATTGGGTGAGTGTGTCTTTACTTTTTATCAATATTTGTGATTGCATAGATCGTGAACTTGCAATGAAAATTATTTAATGATTTCATCGCTTTTTGTTTAGGGATATACAAGAAAAATATTACAGTAACAGTTGCCATATAAAAACAATAATGCTTTTAAATATTTTTCATTTTAATAACATACATACAAACATATAATCATGAATGTTATTCCCTAAGAGTTAGTCAGAGACTAGGCAAAAGCAGTCCATTGCCATAGCCCGCGCTTCACCAAGCAATGACTCAGCGTGACAGGTGGTGAGCCCGTCGCCACTAAAAGCTATTGGATGGTTATGCAGTTCTAAGTCCATTAAACGTCGCCATTACAATAAGTAGGTAGGTAAAGTTTAAATAAAATGTATAAGCATAGGAGAAGTTCACAACCATAATAATCTATCTCACTATATCGTCTTAAGCGTGTACCTCTCAGGTAACCTAATGCCCTTTTAAATACAGACAACGCAGTTAACGACCAACTTCAGTTTCAGTTTCACTAGATAATTAACCATTCCGGGAGCGACTAGTGTCGTGCTCTTGTGTTATCGATATTCTAATATAATATTAACATTGTTTTGAAAATCTTTAATATACCAACTAATTAGTATAATAAGTTGTACAACTAAAACTTAAAATTTTTGTTTATAAAATTGTTCTCAAGTTTAAAAATTTTACTCGTGTGCAATACTCATATATTCATATTGAGTTTTACATTTTTATTTATATTAGGAGTATTATTCTAAAAAGTGATATTTTAAAATATTTTAATAAGATGCTGGTTGACATGTTTCTTAGACAATACTTAATTACAGTCAAAATATATAATATTGCTATCATACTTTAAAATATTTATAAGTAATTTTTAAAATTTTTTCAGAAAAATTGCAATCAACTATTGCGACTACCATTACTTAACCATTATCATTCACTTAGTAAAAAGTGGACAAGTTTTTTTTTGTTTAGAGATAACCTATCACCTCACCCCTTTGGGATGGTGCAAACCCTAAGATATTGGGAGTCTGTAGACGGATACCTTAACAGTGCACTAAAACATATTATTATTCTATCGATTGTATATATACAACACTAGTCAAGCAGGGTCAATGGTAGTTTAATATTGCTTTTTGAGGAGCCCAAACGTGCTAATGACAAATATCAACCTTTATGATTATGAGTTGAAATGTAATACTGTTTAATTTCGTTAACAGTTTTGGTAACAATTCTAAACCCAACTAATGTTTTCATGCCCAACCCGAGTTAACTTACAATGGGTTACCGAAACAGAGTTCGCCAAAATAAATGCGTGTTTCGGAAGTGTCTCTGTTAAGTTTTTTAGCTAACCTCTAATAGTTCTTGCGCTAACTTGTAAATTCGTGCTGACATCGCGACCTTATGGTTGAGACTATTGTCCTTGCTTCTGTTGTTTCATACTTTTATTAGGGCATCTTGCAGGAAATTTTCAATTTGATTTTTTAGCCATAGTAGAAATGTCAAATTACTAAATCTGGTTTAAATATAGATTTAAATTTCCTGCACGGGGACGATGTGAAACTATCACGATCAACAATCCTATATAGGTGTGCCCTTCAGGTGAATGGGTAACACCACTACGCTAGCATAATGCGGATTAGGTTTTGTATTTTTTTTCACTAATTACTTCTTATTAGGTCCTTACCTATGAAATTGGTGTTTTGTATGGAGATTTTGGGTAATTCTGCATTTTCCATACTAAAATTTTATCAGTTTTCTTCACAACGACAAATCCAGAGATAATAATATTTGGCATGTATCATTAGACAAGCTTTAGTAATATGTGTAATATCACACTTCATAAAAATTATTTATCGTATTTAAGTGAATGCAAATAAAATGATGTATTCGGGAGGCACTTAAAAAGAGTTGTCTCCGTGTCCAATTTTAACACAAATAAACTTACAACAAATTATCAAAACAAATCAAAAGGGCTCAATAATATAGTCTATTTTTAGACGAGGTAATTATTTTTTAGGAATACTCTAAATCTTAATAGTTACAGACCAAATACTAAGACAGAATAAAAACACCAATTTCATAGGTAAGGACCCAATATTAGGAAGAATCATTTGTTTTTAAGGGGGATGGATAAACGGCCATTTAGAATCTATTACTTATATATTCCTAGTAAATTTCCCACATTAATCTTAATCTGTGGTTGAAAAAACTTAAAATAACTCTTAAATTTTACTTTACATATCCATATTACCATTATATTTTATTTGCTTCAACCAGTGATAATACATATCGATTTAAAATAAAATACTATTTGTCTTTGGCTGCGGGAAACACGGGTTCGATCCCACTGCCTCTACCACTGAGTTTGAATTAAACTTATGTACAGTTCATTGTGAATATCGCTTGCCGCACATTGTGCCCGGTGCATGGCAACAGGCTCGCCACCTGTTACATGGGGACCTAACATATCTGGCGAAATGTGGGTGTTTAACAGCTCAATGAAGGTGTGAATGAGGAGGGATGGGATGAGATGGGGTGAGGTGTGATGGGATGTTGTGTGAATGTTTGAAGATATTTATTTATTTATTTATTATTTATTCGTTCGTTTTCGCTTTCCTTTCCAACCTACCCATTGAGTGAAAGAGGCGCGATGATATGATATGTGTTACAATTTGTCTAAAAGCTGTCTGATAACGTCACATGATGCTTTAACCGTGAAACTAACTAAATATAATCGTTTGACCTCAACCCAAGCCATTAAAAATAACTTACTGATGCTTGTCGCTTACAAATACAAACAATATTAATGAAATACAAATATGGAAGACATGTACAGCCACCGGCAAAAACACATGATGATTTTGTACCCTTGTCATTCTAAGGTTTACAGTAATAATATGATAATGTGACAAGTTACTAAAATCGTTATATATTTTGCCGGTGACTACTACTGACTTGATGACTTATTTTATGTCATAATTGGGACATTTTAAAATAAATATTAAATAAGGCAAATATGATTGGAAAAGTTGGAGGTGGATGGCCTGGGTAACCGTAACTTGATCAAATCGGGGATGTTCTAAGTTCTAAAGAAGGCCCAAGTCTAATCCACATTAAAATCGATAGCCATGAAGCAAGTGATGAGAGTCGAAGAAGCTATGTATGTGTAGCCAGCGTAGAAAAAGCCTACACCGGGACAAAGGCATATTAAGCGTACATGGTAGGCAACTAATACTGGTACTATTATCCCCTTAGGGGATGACAGTCGTGATTATATGTATGTATTATAACTTATCAGAAAGAAAATTCATACCTTAAACTGAACTATGCAGGCTGTTTTTATAGAGAACTACATCACCTGAATCTCGTGCGAGAATCAAAAGCCAGAACTCCAATAAAACGTGAACAATTACAATAAACGCGGAAATTTCGTTATTAGTACCATTTAGTTCATAGTGAATATTCCAAATACCACTAATGATGAAAAGTGGGTGCACCATGAATACGCAAACACATTACTCCATGCGTATTCATAAAGACATCATAAACCTTCCTGTCTTTTTGTCGAGCGCGGAAATTCGCCAGATAAAGCTTTTATTGCCATTCTAGCTTTATTTATTCTAAGAAAGTTCCTCGTACATTTATTAAAATGGCGATAAAGGTTTATTTATTGTCCCCGTGTTTGGTGAACACGCGACTTAAATACCTGAGGTTTTGTTTAGAAGTTCAAATCGTGATAAGTCGCGTTGGTCAGATAGCTAGTCTGTCTAAGAGGGTGTTGAGCTTAAAAGGCAAAAAGGTAGCTTTTATCGTACTATTTAAGACCTTTAGACCCCTTATCGGGTCGGCAATGCGTGATAATTGTTATTAGGGTAGTTGACAAAATGGGAATGAGATTTTTCACGGCAAATATACCCGTATCTAAGTGAATCCTTTATTATTACAGTAAATACTATAAAATATTGGGATAATTACAATCATTTAAAAAAATATATAAATATACAACTTCTTTCTTACAAATTCGTCCCAAAAGTATGCCTTTGAATTCTAATTGAATAAAAAGTATTTTTTAAGTATACTATATCTGCAGTCTCTGCATAATGATAAGTATCACTGCAACTTACTGCTTTCCTGGTCCAATACAGAGGAAGTAAGTATATGGGAAATTTAAATCTTTCGTCATCATAGGAATCGGGCAATGCCCACTGCTGGTCAAGGGTTGATTTATTGGGGGCTTAGTCTGTCTCCAACTGCGCCATTTCAATTTATACAGAATAATAATCATAACCTATATACATGTTTGGTAATTCTCCTTTAGCAATATGAAACATTGTTCACAATATTACAAAGCTTAAGTTTGTGTTTATGGATATTGTCGTTGAAAAGTTTCGAACGTGGCAACAATGCGGCGAGTCGCTTTCAATTACAATCAAAAACAAGATATTACTAGGCGAGAATTTTAGCTAAATTCGCATTCGCAGACTCAAATTTATGGGTGCGATAACGAAACTCCGAAGAGGCGGCATAAATTCTCCAGACTGTACTTTTACCATCACTATTCTGACATTTGGGAGCACCCATTACGATAAAATAATGCATGCTTTATAGGAGAAAACGTGGATATCTCGTAAAAAAGTTGCGTAGTCAGCAGCCAATTTGATTTATTGTTTTTGGTATATTATTCTCGTATTACATCTGTGGTTTCTTCTTGCTATGGCTTGTGTAGTTTGTACCTCTGTAAATGATGCCAGAACCTCAAATATGAGTACCATTTATTGGAGCATTGATCGAAGATTGGAGCGCTAGTTATAAAAAGAAAGATTAAGAAAGTTATAAGAAGAAAGTCGGCCACTGAGTATTATTGAACAAGGAACTTTAACGAGTGTTTGATATTAGCAACACATTTAAAAAAAGTAAATATGCAATGTTATTAAGGGTCAATTAATAAAAAATATTAATCTGCTCGTAATTTCGATATCGGACAACAAATCCATTTTCAGACGACTTTAAAGCAAACTCACGCTATTACATCGCAGTAAACATCACTGAGTCAAGTGAGCCTCAACTGAGCCAATACTTTATGACATTTGCATGACTTGCATAAGTGACAAATAACTGCACTAAGTTCATTTCGTCTGTGCAGCCTGTGCGCCTGAGTTATTTCGTGCTGCGATGTGTTTAGTATTTACTGTATCACTAGTAGTAGTAGACATTTCATTAGTTATATTATTAGTAAGTAAACATTTGGGTGGAGTAATAGAAACTAACCACTTCTCTCCGTGACATGTATCTAGAGGGATGCATACCTCACCATGGTCAAAAAAAAATCGCACCAGAGTCGCTGCGAGAATGAAAATCAAATCAAATGTGTATATTATGTTTAGAGTAAGTAGTGTTAATAAAAGTGATGGAGCCTTTTTAAGCCTGCTGTCACACTCCGATAAAAAAGATTCTTTACATTAATAACGGTGAAAAAATAACATAAATAGATAAAATGGAACATTTAAAAAAATCTAATATCATTTTTTTATGAACAACACGTAAGTCAATTATGACTGGTCAGTTTAATTCGAAGAAAATTTATGGAAAACTAAATTAACCTTATTATATAGGATTCTTTACAGTCCAAATACACGTGTGAAAAAGGGTTTTGAATAATAATAACTGACAGTATCAAGACCAAAAAAATTTAAACATCGCATAATTTTAATTCGCCAGCTTCGCCACCTTTCATTTTTAACTGAAAATTTATATAACATAAAATACTTTTTCCAACGCCGGCCTTTCAGCTGAAACACAATCGCGACACCTCACCGAGCATGCAATCTGTCTCGTTAAAATTTACATTTTCAATTACTTTCTGTTTTTAGAAATCTCCTTTTTAAAGTTACATCATTATTACGTTACGGAGCATTCGCTAATGATGTTGGTTTTGACTTGTATTTGTTTTATCTGCGAGCCTATTATTATTATGCGAAAAATGTTCTTTCAACGATATGAATCGTAAATTTCTGTTTCAGCTGAAACTTTTGATCAAAAATTTCTATAGTCTATGATTTTTGTATTATTATATGCGTTACTTACTTAGGCCTCCCATAGGCTTTCAAGTTACTTTACTTTGATGTTTTAAATGTCAATGGTTTATATGCTTTTCAATAATAATAACTGAGATGCAAATTATCTATGGAATCGTTTCAGTCTCACACACACCTACCGGCCCACCAACGGCAACGGTAGGTACGGTTTAGATGAAGATTTCTGCATCAAAAAAGCGGGTGTGTAGATACAAACAGGTATTGCTACTGCTAGCAGTAAGGCGTGAAAAAGGCTGATTTTGATGATAATGATGTACAGGCATTAAGTATCACTCCCACACTAATTAAATGGATATCATATCAAGCCTCAGCACCAGCGCACAAAACGAAATCAAGGCGCGCTGTTAAGACGTGAATTAACGGATTTCATAGCCTCTGAATATAGGCCATTTCAAATCTTATTCAAAAGAAGCCAGGCTTATGCCTTTGGATTATTACAGAGAAGGCCTACCCCCAAAACCCCTTTAAAACCCTATCGAATTATCAAGTCGCTAAAAGCGGGATTAGTTGTTATCTACTTTATTTATTTTGTCAATGAAAAATTGATGTTTTATGGGTAATATAAAGTGTTAAATTGCCGTTTTTTAAGGGTTTTTTTTTTTTCATATTTTGTTATTGACGGTTAGTTGGCATTACATTCTAAGGCATTAAAGTGCATATTGACATATATTATTGTGTATGTTGCGGCTAGTATTGTGAAATTAGGTATTACCCAATATCGCAATACCGAAATACAATATTCGGTTCAATACATTGACAATTTTGCATTAGCCTAAGGTTTTTAAAATATTGTTAGTGGACTCTTTATAACCCCCATTACAGCAACGTGTATGTATAGAACTAAAAAGTAATTTTAGGTCCTTACCTATGAAATTGGTGTTTTGTATGGAGATTTTGGGGATGTCTGCATTTTACATACTATCATTCACAACGACAAATCCAGAGATAATAATATTTGGCGTGTATCATTAGACAAGCTTTAGCAATATGTGTGAACACGCTTGATAAAAATTATTCATCATTTTTATGTTAATGCAAATCAAATGACGTATTCGTGAGCCAGTTAAAAATAATTGTCCTTGTGGGTCATTTTAACACAATTAAACTTACAAAAAATTATCAAATTAAATAATACGAGCTCAAATATATGGTCTATTTTTAGAAGAGGCAATTATTTTATAAGAATGTTCTGAAACTTAATAGTTACGGACAAATTGCTAAGACAGAATAAAAACACTAATTTCATAGGTAAGGACCCAATATTAGTGGAATCGATGACTCACAGTACGGAATATTAAGCACAGGCTGTTTCAAATGCTTCACACCGTTTTACGGCTTCCTACAAAAACTAACACGCATCGATATTGTTTGGGAATCTGACACTGGAGTTAATAACACAATATTTGCATATACATATATGATATAAGTAAGCATAATAATATGCGCCTGTATTATAATGTTGGTGTAAGGCATTTTTACAGTCGGAAAAGCTCACGGTCAGTTATTAGAGTTATTTAAATTGCTTAATTTGACTTCTTATTGTAATATATTTGTTTAGAAAATATACCTGTGAGACAATCATAATTCATTATCGATGAAAAGTACCCTTTATTAATAATAAACTATGGACTTTAACATTCTTACTTTATACTTTTTATCTTAAGGCATACATAACGTATTTACTATAAAATGTATGCATGTGAGTATTTCTTACCGTGAATTTAAGAGCATGTATCGTTACACAATTTATTCCTAATAACAAAATTGCTTACTAAAACACAATTAATAACCCAAAAAGTTTGATTATTGTTATTCTCTTTATATTTTAATTCCGATTTGGGCACCGATCCAAAAGTAAATAATCCGCATTAAACAAATCCAGCAGACCAACACAAATTACCCCAGCTTTGAGCATCAGACAATGACTGGTCTGGGCAACTCTCCCAACTGCAAGACTGAGGAAATTCAGATAAGACCACTTCCTGAATCGATCCAACTAGTAATCCATTAGAGTTCGTACAGCTGAAATATTGTCTGCCAAGAATAAATTATTGCAAGCTTTCTCACAGAATGATTCTAACAATGAAATTATTATTTTCAAACTTTTTTTGTTGCAGAGGGATTAAAACACTTGTAATCATACTATATTATAGACGTGATTGAATGTATTTAATTGTCTTTTCCATAAGTTTATAAACAGATACATAGCGTACCATATTCATCAAAATACAAATACAAATCTTTATTGCAGACCAAGTGTAGATACAGGAATGCTATTATATGATAGCACTTAATACTTAGTCGCCCTTTTCGAAGACAGCAATATGCAATATGAGCGCTCCCTTTTTATTATAATAAAATAATGAAACAAAATTTACAAAATAAAACTAATTTCTAAAATCAATATTAAAATTGAAAAACACAATGAAAATCTAAATTTTTGTGTGTGCCTTTAATTCGCAGACTAGGCGTAGGCGCTTTGCATGTATATATTTTCAATTACGCGACTATATTCTCAATTTGACTACATTTTTCTACATTGAGTAAAAAAAAAAATCTTTAACTACCTTAGGGTGAATTCGACCATATTGAGATTAGTAACACGGGAATAGTAATACCAAACTGAGCTGCAACGATTGGTCGAATCTGCCCTGTGTCAAACGAGACATTCGTGCGCGAATAACTGCGTACTCCATTAAAATAATATTACTCGCATGTAGCCAAACATGAAAAAACTAGGATAGCTAATCGGCTCCGCCCTTAGGGCAGATTCGACCAATTCAAATCATTTGTCTATTCTCATGACATGTATGTCTCTATGAGAAATAAAGTTCTTTAAACCCAATCTAGGTTAATAATTATGAGCGCGATGCGAACAGCTAGCCTACTCTCCAACGCAATCTCAATTAAAACTCAATAATAACACAATCCAATATCTCAAAATGCCGAGACTAGAGAGGCCAATTTCAGCTAAGCTCTATGTCATTTAAGTCGCTTAATATCCGCATAATTTGAACCCATTTATGGCCCTAGTGTTCTACAGAAGAGAAAGAAACATCACAATCTCAATGTCGATCGATCGGTATTGCGTTCAAGAGTAGGCTTGTTGATGGGTAGAAAAAAAAGTGAAATGAGCGACGCAAGAGCAAAGATTAGATTAAGGTCCAAACCTTTATATGCATTTAACTCAGTTCCCCTTTAGTAGTCATGGAGTATCTGCTAAAGTGGGATTACCAGCTCTATTACACTCTGTCGCCAAGAGCCGTGGGAAGGCCGGAGTGCGGCGGACAACGGACCATTAGTCAAATCTTCGGCAAAAACCGTCGCGGACATAATGCAATTCCATTAATGTTGAATTGTTATTTGAATGTTTTAGTAGTAGCGAAATAATTATTCAGACTGACTTGTAACGTTGATGGAAAGTGGGAAATATGGCGTTGATAGAATATTACACTATTATGTAAGGTAACACGAGCGTATTTTATATCAGGCCGAAAGGTAAATTTCATCTGATATGTGTACGTGTAACACCATATTTTATTTATAATTTTACTTTATTTATGTATTATTATTTTATAACGTAACATATTATCATCGCGCCTCTTTCCCTGAAGGGGTGGGCAGCGCCATATATTTTAAGTCCGATATGTAAAGTGTGACAGGTGGTGAGCCTGTTGCCACGCACCGGACACAATGCCAATTTTATAGTGATTTATTATATTAGTTTATTTAAATTAAATTTGCTTTAAAATATTTTTAATAAAACGCATGCCGTGACAACCTGTAAGACAAGACTTCGGCTCTTTTGCATTTTATTGTTGCTATTTCAACCTATCATCACGCTCTATTACCGAAAGGTTATAGTTTCCATCTAACAGGGAGAAAGCCTGTAGCCATGCACCGGGCACAGTAGCCGGTTAAATAAAAAAATATGAATTTATTATTAGTAGAAACCTAACAAGATTTACACTGGTTATTTCC
The DNA here is from genome assembly GCA_910589355.1 of Parapoynx stratiotata. Classification (NCBI taxonomy): domain Eukaryota; kingdom Metazoa; phylum Arthropoda; class Insecta; order Lepidoptera; family Crambidae; genus Parapoynx; species Parapoynx stratiotata. The sequence goes on from OU342458.1 coordinate 4,284,856, forward strand.
TTCCATTATTACATCCGCACGACTACAGAAAACAATATTAGAGATTTCACGGTTTGATTCGAGGTTCTCCGTGGTCACGTTCTGAGAATTCCGAAGCAAAAATCCTTTTATTGTCTTATTGTCGGACGTCCCTCCCTCACATTCGATTATTTCGACAACGAGTTCGAAAAATTGGCATAGTTTAGGATAATAGTACTCTACACTTACAATGATACATTTTATTTTAACTTTGCATGGCATCAGGCTAAATACGGAAATGTACTGGATTTAATACTATAGTGTAACACCTCTGTATCACCTGTATTTGCAAATAAATGTGATTTGATATGATAAAAACATTTGATACTACTACTTTTACCTTTTCAAATTATTGATTAAAAACCCACCTCGACCGCGCACCGGCGCAAAGCTGATGGGTACTTTTTTAGCATGTCTTTATAAAAAATATCTTCAGACTTGCCCAGATAAGCAACTAACCTTGGTTGTGTTACTGATACTCGATGACGAAAAAAATTATTCAATAGATAAATACGTCTAAAAATAATAAATGTCCAAAATGTATACTATACATAAATAAAAATTTAAGACAGGAGAATAAATGCCTAAATTCATCACATAAAAATTGGCCCCCACCGGGGATCGCCCCCAGAAACTCTCTAGATCGCAACGCCTTGAGACCGACGTACTTCTGTTAAAAAAACTGACCAAAGCGTGTCGGGCCACCCTGTGTTGGGTTCCGAAGATTCCGGTCCGTCACATTGTGACCCCCCATATAAAAGTGGGGCTGCCCCATCTCTCGATACAAACGAGAAGATTTATGTATGTTGAGTTTTCGGAGATTTCAATAATCCTTTCTCTATTTGAAAGAAGATAAGTTGCGTGTAACAAAATAAGTAAACTTAGATAAAGAAAAATGTTTGCACATACGTTTGAATTACACTTATTTCGGTATCATTTTGTAAAAATTTTCAAAAACTGTTCAACCCATCATGTTGAAAACTAAGTCCTAGAAAGTTTTTCTAAAGTTCTACTTTTGAGATTTTTTTCATATTTTTTCAACTTATGACTCAAAAGTTAGATATATTTTTTTTTTACTTTTGCAGCGATAATTTCCAAAAATATTAACTAAATCAAAGAATGATTAGAGCCCTAATTATTTTTAAAAAGCTATCCTTAAACACATGTTACGGTTCAAATAAAAAAAAAACCTCTCCACTTCACGTGTAGGGGAGGTACCCTATTAAAAATTTTTTTCACTTTTCATTTTAACTTTTTGTCAGCGTGATTTAAATGAAATAAAATTATTTATTCTGCAATTAGATTTACATGAAATACTTTTGCACGTCAATATTTTCTTTCCTACTAGCACTTCGACGAGAATGGCCTGCTGAGAAGTGCCGCAAGAAACTCAACAGTTAGCCTTTTTTAAACAGCCATAATAACAAAAGGAATTTAGAACATTTTAAATATTGTAAAATATTGTGCAGAGGAGCAAATTATACTCGCCACGAATTTTTATCTTTAAAATAAACTTCTATCTTATAATATCCCTTTTTCATTAAACAGCTTTTAACAGTTGCCTTAAAATTATGCAGGTGCAAGTCAATAAAACTTTGTGGCAGCCTATTATACATACTTATGTTGATTCCTATAAAATATTTAACAGTCTTGTGAAGTCTAAGGCTTGGAACGGCGAGCTTATACTTATTTCTGGTGTTGAGGCTATGGCAGTCAGAATTTTTAAGGAAAGTATCATAGTGTTTACGTACATACATAATACAATCAAAGATGTATTGAGACGCCACAGTTAATATACAGTTTGATACCTTACCTTACCTTTGATATTGGTACCTTTCAGCTTTTTAGTGCTAACGGTCACTGAGATTATCCGCGGACGGACAGATAGACAGACAGAGCGACTTGGCGAAACTATAAGGGTTCCTAGTTGACGACGGAACCCTTAAAAAACCACATCAAAATTCGTTGCATCGCTTAAAGATGTATAGGGAGGGAAATTTTTAAAACACACAGAACCTTTAGTATTCAAGTCGTTGATATTGAAACTATTTTCATTCGTTCTATTTGGACGAATTGGGATCAGTTGTTAGTAGTCTTTTTTATTACCTGTGCCTCAACAACCATTTGTTTTAATCTACCAGGCCTCGCGTGTGTATTACATCATTCGTAATTTGCTAACCGTTTATATACCGAATACCTTTGTTTATATTGCTACAATGTAATATACAATGTGTTGTCCAAATAATTCCTGGGGAAAGGAAATTTTCTCCGAATTCCAGCGTCTGTTGCCAACTGAATAGCAACATATGCGTGAACCACGTCATTGTATTCTGGCTAACAATCTTTATTTTGGGAATGTTTACTGAAGCCATCTTCGTAATAAAAGGCTCACGATATTCTCTGAAGCTATTTACATATTATTGGGTTTCAATCAAGTGATTCATGTTTTGATATCATAATATAATCTTTGCAAAAGAAGAATGGTCACGGCCCATACAAAATTTACCAAGGCCCAACAAGAATGACACTTTTCTTATTTTTTTCGTTATGTTCAATGTAAAATAAATATGTAATTTTTATATTGAATGTTAGTGGCTATCATATAAATGTGTTACTTTGTTTTTTCCTTAGTAGGCGCAGTATGAAAAGGAAGTAAGGAAACTAATTATTCCAAATTTTCTCAAGTCTGGATAATTTGTGATGATGCGGTTAGAAATTGTCATCTGGAACTGATACTACAGCCCAACCAACAAAAATTCTCTTAACGTATTTTTTTATATTGCGCCTGAGGGAAAATCTGAGAAAAAATTTGCCAACTACCATACCAACTTATCACAAATTAGAATAGTAGAAGACCTTTTCAAACGTTAACAAGTTTTCAAGAGATTAATACTCCCTTATTTATATAAGAAAGATTGAAAAAAATAAGGAAAGACCGAAGCTGTTACTAAATACTATAAACCGTGACCCTTTCCTGATGATTGTAAAATGAAGACAAACATTAAATGTAAATATATTACAAACGTATGAGATAGGTAAAAACATAAACCTTTTTTATGTAGACTGTACAGCAACAAGAAATACTTTAATAAAAAAAATATTGCGCTCAAGCGGAACGAAATAATAGGCACATTCTTCTACGGTTGGCAAAAATTAGGCAAATTAATAATTATTACGCTGCTCGGAAGCTGTAATGTCTTTCAGTAGAACGAAGCCACTGGCTTGGGCTAACTTCCCGAGAAACATTACAGGGAAATTAGTAATTTTATGTTATTTTTTATAAAAAATTACGTTATTAATATTGTAAGACATTCAGTAAAAGTTATTTAAATTTAATACACAAATATACAAGTTTGCATACTCACGGAAACCACACGCAGAGAGATAGATAGAAATCTTTATTGACATTAATTCTCATTATGATAGAAATAATGGAAGTACAAGTATTTCTTCGAAATGATAGTTCCTCATCTGATACTGACAAAAAAAAATATTTTCTTATTTCTTTCTTTGGTTTTTCTATTAACAAATGACCGTTAACGTAGAAACCAGCTATAACTGATAACATATTTTAGGCGTATATACAGAATAAAGGAGAAAATTATGTAGGCTCTTTCTCTTTCTAATGCGGATATGAAAGAAAAAATATCCGCATTAGAAAGAGAAAGAGCTTTACCGTGTAATGTAATGATCTGGCTCCTAACAATAATAACAGATACTTATAGTGTTCTACCAAAGCGATTATTGGGTAATTCTTAATAATCTCCAACATCAGTAGTCCATTACATGCCTATTTCTATGTATCAGCGAAATCTTATCTACATTCCGTCAGAACTCTCCAACGCAAACATACGGAAAAACAAAAGACTAATCGGGAATAATGTCTGAGCGATCTACACACAGAGGCGGTAAGCGTGGCGGCGGCGGAAAGGGTTTTTGTAATGTTCGTGTAAGAGATGGTTCCCACTTGTCGGGCGACATCCAAGATACCACTGGCAGAGCATTTTATATGAAGCTATTCACACTTATCGGAAACCGATTTTGTGTGAATTTGTTCACACATCTCCGACATCCGATTAGTAACGGATCTGACACCCGACAAATGGGAAGGAGCTCTTGGGAGTTTCTTCATTCGACAGGGCACAGGCATGGCAACGACATCGATAGATGCAAATTACTTGAAATCGTATCAACAGTGTGTTGGTACCCGGCCAGGCCAATACGAGTAAGACACTGTGACAATAAATAAATGAATACATACATAAAGGCAGAGATTACTTCTTTCCCCTTGCTACGATCCGTTATCTACCTTCATTGCAGTCCTTATACATGCTGGGCGCATTGCTCATCATGCTTTCTTCCAGTGATGTCGTTGCCGTGGCGGTACCATGTCGTTACCAACCAAGAAATGCACCTTCGACCAGACCACGCAGAGGCCGCCTGCGGAAACGGCGTGGTCTCTATTAAATCGTTTTCCGCAGTTCCTCTGCCGTTCCCGCCTCCGCCTGTGCGTGGAGCGCTTTACGCGTGAACATTTCTGGATGTTTACAGAGATGACAAACTGCGGTGCTTTTTGTTGCCAATCAACAAGTGCCGGTGAAATGTTGCGTGATTAATTCAGATGTTTTTGTACGCTTTCTTATTGGCAGACCTAAGCTACATTCCTCGTGAATTATTCAATAAGTGTTTTAATAGAATTGTCGCTGAGTGAAAGAGATACAGTAATAAAACGATGGTTTAGTGAATCATGGGTTTTATAAGATAGATATATGGATAAATCTTTTTTTGCTAACACCGTTGTTATTTCAATGTTAAAATGGAAACAAATCAATGATACGAAGAAAGTCTTCGACAAGACGTAAAACCAAAGGCAAACACAACGAGAAAAAAAAAAGATCCATAAAAAGAATACTAAACAGCTGTCTTTCTTTTTATTTATTAACCTAACACAGTATTTAAAAAATAATAATTTATTAAACAGGTCAAAGAAGAAAAGAAGCTATACAAGCTGGAAAAATTTTGTGGGCCCTGGAGGGGAAGTACCTTAAATATTTAAAATAACTTAAGTTACTTAAAAAGTCGGGAATTTATTCCATTATTTGATAATATCATTATTGAAAATGAAATTTCTCTATGAGACATGTAAAACGTAATGAAATCAACATTTATGTTATTTCATTCCAAAGCGGGAAGGTTTGTGAAAGCTTTTTTTTTTAAACTGAGAATTCAGTTATTTTTTTTTAATAAAAGTATTTTTTTTATCTAAATTAAGCAATTTTAAATATTTAATGTACCTACTTCCCCTCCAGGGCCCATGAAAATTTTCCATCCTGTATATATTAATGGATCCTAAAAGTGATTTGATTTGTTTCTCTTAACAGCGACTTCTAAAAACTGAGAATAAATATATTAAGCTGTAAATTCAAATATAGACTTTACTAAAACGAATAAAAATATTTCATCCACTACAATAAAACCGTAGCGAATTCCCCAATTCTCCAGCAATTGTTTTAACCGTTATAAATCACATTATTAAAACAAATTTATTTTTAGCGCGGCACTACAGTAATAATTCAATCACTCACGTACACTTTAGGCCAGAGAAGGGTATACTTTCACGCTGTACACTCAGAAGCACGTAAAGTAAACACGCCTTGGTTCGTTTACCCCCGGCTAAGTGTCCGGCCCAGATTGTTTGGGAAAGGATACGTCCCTTAATTTACTGGAGTTGATACTGGTCAAACATTATTATGAAGTCAGGAGATTTTCTCCAATAACGCTGTGGCAGCTGTCATCTCTCCGTTCTCAAATGGAAGATCAGCGTTTTTGTGTTTTTTAATCAGAGGCTGTTATAATGGCATGATGGATTTAAGAATTATTACTTGTTACACAACTTCATTACATCGTTGATCTTGTTTTGTACACCGTGGCTTTGACAGTCTACATAAACTTTATTAGTTAAATTTAATTAAAAATTTTATGTCCTCAGACATTCACACCTATTAACTAGTCCCATTTTAGGCTACTAAATGCTGCTTGTGTTACGGACGTCACATTTTAGGCAACTAAATGCTGCTTGTGTTACGGACACTAGATGACGGACAAATATATTTAATAGATAAGTTGGTTTGTTGTTTAACCTCTTTGCAAAATTATCTTTTAATCGTTTTTTGAAGAACAGTTACAATACTTAAGAAGTAAGTATAGCCCCATTTTTGTAACATCAGAATTAATGAATCTAATTTAGTAATAAATCTGTGCTGAATATAAATTGCTTGTACTTTTAGATTTACATTTAAATTCTAGCTAGACGTTTAAAACTCTTTACAGCCATCATAGGTAGAAGTTCAGTCTTACTCATGATAATTTATAAAGACTAGAGTTGAATATGGTTGAAAATATACGTCGTTTTCGTTTCAACATCACCTATTTATATTATTGTATCTATTTTTAAATATCAGAGAGATTCTTAAGATAAGACCGACATTAGAAAAAGGTTCCATCCCTTATTGACCAGTCTGATAACCCAAAACCGTTCTATTTATACACCATTCATTATCGCCACCGTTTCCAGTTGGACATTTAATTTTCAGGGTTTCGTGAGCGGCAGAAGGGTTGACAAACGGTCCCACGCGTAACGCCAGATGTTTCCCACGCCGCTCCGTAAATATACTAACTATTTGCACAAGGCTTATCATAGACAATTTTTTTTGCGAGGACTATAATTTGTAGCATTTGAGAAACAGAATTATTGTGAAACATAATGTTATAAGTAAGCTTTATTCATTTTGAATTCATATTCGTTTGTTTTCTCAACTAGTCAACGGGCTCAAAATTAGATAAGGCGCAATAGAAACATCTATTGTTGCGAACACCGGTGTTCGTGGTGGCCGCAAAGGGGTAAAACATAAGCTGAATAAATCTGACCTCTGGTACTGCTTTGCTATGTGTGTCGAACTTAAACAACATTACACAATTGTTTATTTTGAACCACCACTACCACCTCACCACCTGTTACATGGGGACATATAATAATAATAAAAATAATAAAGGTGGTAGGGGGTCTACCGCCCTCAGAAGTTTCTCTATCGTTTAAGATTCATTCCCGCTTCATCACCATAACAGATTCTGAGAAAACACTAGTAACATATTCATTGCCAACATAAAATATGCAATATGTTTTATAATTTATTATAATGGGCCTTCGAATATTCCATTTCTACAGTGTTTCAGAATAGAATTGGCCCAATTACAAACTTTTAGCTACCTCACTATATTTCCTGGTCCCAGCGAGACTGTCCAACCTCTATGAGCTCCGCTTCATAACTTTTGTCAAAATTATTAAGTTGTCATACTTAATTAATAAAATTTTACATTATGTTCCGTTACAAGCGCATAACCGATGAACATGAGTAAATGGTAATGAGAGGAGAAAACATGCATAGATTGGGTGTATGAAGCCAGAATTTTACGAGAAGTGTTGATTTAATGAAATTTTAAATAGTGCAGGGATATGATAATGATCGTTACATTACTAGCTCAATATTGCATCGTAAAAACTCCCGTGATATAATAAAATTCAAGACTGTGAAGAAGAATAAAACTTTTTGCAAAATACGAATAAAAATGTAATTTATGTTTGAGAAAATAAAATATAATGCCTCTTTTTAAATAAAAAATGGGGTCACAAATTATATGCAACGATAAGGCAGTAACATCCAATCAAACTGAATCCGCTCCCCAGTGGGCTTAAATGCAAATTGTAGCCAAAAATTATAGCACCACATATATTCGCTCCTGAAATATTGTTGCTTTTATGACTGGCTATCGTGATAATTGGGGAATGATTCATTGAATGTGCCTTCACATATATTATAGCGATAACTTTATAAAAAATATAGAAATATATTCCTATGCATTTTAACTGCAACTTTTAAAACATTTTGAGATTTTTATTTTTTTGATAGTTCGTTTTTGAATAGCCACCACTACAATGCCTTATTATTACAATAGTAACATTTGATTATTTCATGATATACTAAATCGATTTATAACTAATCTAATTATTTAAAAATGATTATGATTTTTTTACATAACCATTCAATGCATACTTTCCATAGGGTTCTCTACTTATATCTCGTGTTTAATTATGCAATTTTTTCATTTCTACACCTGAGTTTTACAACACGGTGAGATTAGCTCAAATTCTTAAACTACGTACGAGTAGGTATCTATTCTACTTGTAGATTATGTATTGTGTATAAGTTTTTGTTTTTAATTATGTATCGAGGGTTGAATGATTCGATACACAGTCAACCCTAAATTGTTTTTTTGCACTGGATTTATTTTTACGACTAGTTTTAAATCTCTGCATTATTATAAATAAACGACAACAACAATGGTGTTAAAAATAAAGAGTTATCTAATCTATCTATAGTCAGATAAATAAATACATTTACAACATAGAAGGATCATCAAAAATCATATCATCTACATCCCCGAAAGGATAAATATATTAACAACCACATTTCGCCTAATACGTTTTAGCTCTTAAGCAACAGGACTTACTATTAACTAGGAGCCAGAGCCTTGCACTGAGCACAATATAAGGCAAAAGATTTTCTAAGCTCTAAGTCTTTATGAATCGAACCGGTAACCTCATCAACGTGTCTATAATTCTAAAAGTCCAATATAACTATAACTGTACACAGTGGGTTGGCATCTCGAAATTGTGGACAAAAATTTACTGTGCCGTTGATAATATTCGTTTGGAAATCTCATTGTGGATTTGCTCCCTTGGGACTCGCTATCAGATTACGCGTGGTGATTGTCCTTCGGGAGATATTATCAGATGTTAGCTTGATTGTCAACATAAATAAATTGTTCGTGAATTACCACTTTAATTACAATTCGCTGTAAGCCTATGTCATTGGACGCCTCTCTGATATAATGAAGCAAAAATTATAATAGGGGTTAATGTGGGGGGGAGGGGGTATGAAAATGCCGTTTTTTTCTCTTTTACTATTTTGTCTGTAAGTATTAAGTTTCAGAGTATTATTAAATAATTATTAGCTCCTCTTAAAAAAGACCATATTTTTGAGCTCTTTTGATTTGTTTTGATAATTTGTTGTATGTTTAATATTGTTGAAATTTGACACGGAGACAATTCTTCTTAAGTGCCTCCCGAACACACCATTTGATTTGCATTCACTTAAAAACGATCACACATATTGCTAAAGCTTGTCTAATGATACATGCCAACAATTATTATCTCTGGATTTTGGATTATATCGCTGTGGAGAAATCTGAAAAAAATGTTAGTATGGAAAATGCAGACTTCCCCAAAATCTCCATACAAAACGGCAATTTCATAATTTAACCCCTAATATAATATTTAAAATTTTATGGCTCGATCCAAGCTTTGCAAATTATTACATGACTTCGTTATAGGTCGTCGCCTAAGGATATTTTTGTCAGAAAATCAATAAAAACATAAATTGAGGCTAATTTTAGCCAATACCTATATTCCAAATTGTTCTACGTATCATAGATGTTGTAAACATTATTGAGATTGATTGGTATTTTTCTTATTTGAAAAACAATTCTTACAAGTATTTAGCTACTTCAAGAAGCTCGGCGGTGTAGAGGTTAGTATGCTTTGACTTTCGATCGAAAACGTGGTTAAGCCGTGGATGGGTAACCAAACTTTGTAATCTCGAGCTCCTCCGTGTTTCGGAAGGCACGTTAAGCCGTTGGTCCCGGTCCGTTTCTACCGTAACACCACCAGGCTGGCCCAATGCGGATTAGTGTAATCCGCATTGGACCAGCCTGGTGGTGTTACGGCCCATATTCCTCATGTGTTTCTCCATGAGGAAGGCCTGTGCCCAGCAGTAGGACGATATAGGCTTATGCAACTTATGCTTGTTTGCCAACATATTAATTTAATAACCTTTTTTTTAAACCTTCTTTTAAAGACATATAAAATTGAACATTAATTGGTAACCTGATGATTTAATCTTTACAATCCTTATTTTATCAACGGAATTGAAATTATAATTTTTACTGGGTATTTCCCTAGTATTACCTATTACATTGACGATTTGGTATAAGGAGGTGTTACTCATGTATAGACAATTCACTATAAAACTCTTTGCAGCTTTCTTATGGAACTTGCTGTAATCCTTCGGGAAGCCTCGACAAGAAACTCATTCCACAACTTAAGCGTGCGCGGGTAGCAGAAGTTTCTTTGAAACCGCATAGCGCAATACCATAGGTTCTAAATGCATGCATGTGTATATAATTTCTTTGCCAGCGCAAGCGGTGGGATATTAATTTTGAAATAAATTAAATAAGTAATTATCATTGTTAATCATAGATTTTTGAGCTACTGTAAATAAAACAAAACCTGTGCATATATAAAAAAAAAATCATCATAATTTTTTTTAAAAAAGCTCCGTGTATTTTTTATGCTTTGCTTTCAATGTTGAAATTAAGCTACTTTAGCCATGGTCTGACTTAGGAAGGGTGAACAAAACTATCAAGTTCCTCCATGCTACGCAAGGCATATTAAGCAGTTCATCCTGCAGCCGTTTCTACCCCCAATTCACATTGGGCCATGGTGTTGTTCTTCAAATGAGTTCCCAAATGAACTCAAGAGACGAACAAAGGCTGACGATGTCAGCCCTTTAAATAAGTTCTCATTCATCACATAGATCGACGACTCAAGTAACCAATAATTCCCAAATTGATATTATTTACTGCGGTTTATGACAAGCTGAACACATTAATTAACCCACAACTTAAACTATTTGTATCGACTACGCACCCATTTAATCACGCCTTAATATACCAACCACAGGGAAAACGTAGGGGTGACACTTATTTATCATTAAATTAATAATCTGAAATCGATGATATATAAACGAATGATGATACCAATGCTTGTGTTGTTAATGATAGCTCAGGTGCGGGTGTGTATGGGTGATTAAATGTAGGAAATGTAGAGAACCAGAGAAAAACACTGCTCCCGAAGGATGGATGCGGTGACAACTGACTTTTTATGTGTAAAGTTCTCCCATGAAGGGAAGGCAAAGGGAACTAAGCCCATACAGCCAAGTGTTCAGTATTTTATTTCTTCAGTAGTATGCATTGAAATGCTAGTGTATTGCATTTCAATGCATCTTGGGAGAGTTTGACGTCAAACGATCGATTGCAGACACTGTGGTGCTACTTGGATGAGGTGGATTACCACGATAAAAAACTCATCACTTTTCACACCACTTGACGCTTATTTCGATAATCCTCCACATTGCACATCATCACAGACACTTATTACACAAAACTACACTGACTTTACGTAACAATATCCACTCCGTACAATATTACAATCATCGAAATAAAAATCACGTCCGCCATAGTTGAATGCCGCCAAAAACTCCAACTGACTTTTATTAAATTGATAGATTTATAAATAGACAGTAATATAGAAAACTAGAAAAAACAGTAAAGAAATAGTATCAAAACAGAATAAAGATCAGTTCTGCACAGGTCTTGAGACTTGAGTCATACCTAATTTAATATTTAAATGTCAGTAGTTTTTATGTGAGATTCTGCGTATAAACAAATGATAGAAGGTGGGAATCGTCCTGAAACAGAGTATGGGCCATAACACCACCACGCTTACACAATACGGACTGGTGGGTATAAAAAAAGGGAGATCGAGATCACAAAGTTTTGGTCACCCATCCAAGACCTGACCATGGCGAAGGCAGCTTTGCTTTCGATATCGAAAGCCAAAGCGTACTAACACAGGGCTAAAATGAATTACGCAGGTCAGTTAGCAGCCCTATTTGAATAATGGCTAAGACACATGAAAAATGGGCAGACAAAATCTACCCAATTAAAAGGTAAAATGATACCGGTACACCGCGATATTAGTTGTCTTAGTATAGTGCGATATAGCTGTCATTTTAGGCTGATTGATGATCCTACCGCTTGCTTGTACTATTTATGACATGTCACACAATATTTGGAAGCTCATTTTACATTCATATTACGTAAATTAGGGGGAGTATGTGTAAGTATAGCAGACGAGCTCTTGGGAGTAGTAGCTTAAATGCTCTCGATATTGAAAAATTTACACCTGGATGAGTGACCAAAATTTTGCAATATAGAGTTTCTACGAACTTCAAAAAGCAAAGACCCAGTCTCAATTGTTGCTTTAATCGTCTCTACCCCCAAATCGACAGTGGCACAACGTGATATTAGCCGGTTCGTCTCATAACTGACATCATCTCATCTGACACGACCTGTGCAATCGAACTTTTATACACTGATGATTAATACAGTATTTCTTTATAAGAGATTACTAATAAAAATATTATTTTTGAGTTGAAACTAAACTTAATAATATAATTAATTCTGAAATAATATTTAGTAATTAGATAATTAAACAGAGCCTTTACAAATTATGCTTACCTTTTCACAATTTCGCGATTATTTAATTTTAAAATGAACAATCATTGATTTGATTAGTTACATGCAGAATTTTCTTCGTAAAGTTCTACAAAGTACTCACAAACAACGTGGACGTATCGCCTAATGATGCCGAAGAGGTACAATATCGCCCTTCTGATGGGTTGGGGTGAAATAAGGGATATATTCGTTCATGCTACATTACATGCTGGCCTCAACAAGTGGTCTGTTTGTGGAAATATCTCTTCTCATGCGCAAAAACTATCCTTTGGAAAATTGTCCGCAAACAATTACTGTTTTTACGATATATTCTGTATTAGACTATTTTTATCGTGACATAATTTGACCATCGCACCTGCATCCCCACAAGGGTTAGCGGAGGTGTTAACATTGTATTCACCCCAATTTTTTTTAAAATCCCTATGTTTAGCGAGCGGGCCTCTTGTTATGAACAGGCTTCAGTACACGGCATAAAATATTCATAATAAAAGTTTTAAGTTATTTTATTCAAATTCCATGCACAGTCTCAGATTCTACAGTCAAGTTCAAAAACATGTATACACATTTAAGAAGTGGCAATCTTTATTTCCTTTTAATACGAGGCATTTACTGTCAAAAGTGGTAATTTTGGAGTGCTGTCTTGAAGGAGTGCTACCGGATAATGCTTTCTTTCCATCAAACTAATTCATCATTACTAAATGTAAGGTGTAACATATCAATTACATCTGTAACATGACTGGTAACGAAAAAAACACATTATGAATCATGCATCGAAAAAGTATCCAATTATCACACCCGCGGAAGCAAGCCGGCGGAGTGTGCGGCCACCCTACCCTGCACGAGCCGATAAGACCTCGGCCAAATTGATGTTTGAACTGTCATTAATTCCCCCGACCGACAGATGTCACATTCTCTATTATTTTTGACACATACGACTGTCATTTGTCCCTAGAATGATTTATCGTGGCTTCAATCGAATGAAGGATTGCCTCTAACTATAAAATGGAAGTAATTGTAGCATTGTTTGGCCGAAGTTCATCTTTGTTCGGCTGGCGCGTACGGTAAAATTGTTAATTAAGAAAGTTCCTTATTGAATTTTGACTTTAGGAGTTAATAACTACTATCGAAGGAAGTTCTACGTATATAATTAGAATTTGAAAGACAGGAATTTTTATTATCTGTTTTACTTTTGGTAAAAAAATTTAATGTATTTTCAAAATTTTCTGAATATTATTAACTATTCAACGGATACAAAACGAGACACAATAGAAACATCGATTGTCTGCGAACACCGGTGTCCGGAAATTACTTATTGATGGGCATTTTAAAGATCTTTGTACCATTCTGTATTTTTGTATATTAAGTTTTTATAATACTGTCTGTTTCCTTAACAAAATACTTAAATTAATAATAAAATGGATCATATCACGTAAAGCTTTTAGAAAAAAAAGAGTCAATATGTGTCGCTAGTACTTTTTCCAATAACCAGCCCTTTGGCTGGTTATTGTGAAACTTTAAGGTTTTTTTCTTTTATTTGATTTTTGTCAATTTAACTTATGACTTCAATGTCGCACACATTTTGTATGCATTGCACGTAGGAGAGTTTCTTTTATCTCTAATAAGATTCCAATTCGGATGTTCTGACGTACAATGCTCCCTAAAGTAATAAACTAGTAGTAGTTATATTGGGTATGTTTCCATTGTACGCTTATTACGTTTGATTTTCGTTAGAGTACAGACTTGACATTATATTTGTGGCAAGATTATCATTAGTGTTTTCTATGTACTTAGTGATATTTTAAAACAATGTTACCAGAAAAATCTGGCATTAAAGTAATTCTACTAATTATCGTAAGAGAAATAGGTACTAAGATTTTTTTAATTTTATGAAATAATATATTATTATTCTATGTCCAATTTCAATCATTTAAAACTACTTGCATCAATATTTTTTTACAAATGACAGGTAAGCTCTTGGCTTTCATCTCACCTGATGGTAAGTGACGATAAAGCTGAAGGTGTAGGGACCTGTATTCCTCAACAACTGAGGAACTGGCTATCTTACCTCTTATTGCCAGAACACAACCAATGCTTATAGCATTGTTATTATGGCGAAAAATATAGGTAAGACGGTGGTAGCAAGCCAGGCGGACTTAGAAGCCCTACCACCAACCAAACGGAGCAGAAAAGCTTCTGCTCCCGTGGGGGATCGAACCCCGGACCTCCCAATCAACACCCGGTGGTGTGAACGACTAGACCAGAAAGGCGTTTAAATTTAAAAATATTTGCCGATACATTATTTCTTTGTTTAGATTAAAATTATTATTGGCCTTACTCTGTATATTATTTGATATGGAATATGAAAACACACACATAAAAAACATTATGGCATAAAGTCCCGTCGTAAAATATAAAAATAATGTGTAATATTTGAAAAAATATTTTTATCTAATAAATTTTGTGCATCGTCTTTGTCTAACGTGATTTTAACGTTCCGTATCCAACCACGAGAACAGTCTCAATTGCGTATACGAAATACGTCGAATTTGTAGAACAAATATAAATGGTTGAGGGTAGATCGGGGGTAGATAATTACATTTTTTGATCCCCGCCGAGGGATGACTGGATATTTTGGAGGCGTAATGTCTTTGTATCTGACGGATCCTCGATAGTGTCACTGATGGAGACGTGTGTAAACAAAGATGATATTTACCGTTGACATTTCATATAATGGAAGCCAGTTTACCGAGGGCGTTCTGCTTAGAGCCTTATTTTTATTGTCGTATAGGTTAACTCATTTCAGTTGAATTACAGTTGATTTCATTATTAATTAACGTTCTTATAGCTGTTGTATTGTTTATATAGCGATGAAACTGTTCAGACGCAGTCAAAAGACACGAAATTCGATTGCAATTTTTTTCCCAATGAAATCAAATGACCTGTGTAAGATCGACTTTCCTTCGATAAAGAAAATGGATATTTATTTTCTATTACGTCTGATTGTGGATTAAGTAAAACAAAGTCAATATTACGTTATTAATAGAATGAAAACACTTGCCTCATTTTTATAGATAAATGAATTGCCGCAAATAAAAGAAATGAACATCATAAACATGACATGTGTTTTGAGTTTCGCTTATTTAGGATCTTTATAATATAAAATGTGAAAGATTCAATTAATTAAGGTATATTTATTTTGATACGGGATACGGGATGTAAGTAATTAATATACATCACAAGACTAAAATGAAATTGAAACAGCTAGATAATTATTTCTTACTCTACCTGTCATCATCAAGACATTTATTTGCTTAAGATTATAAAACAAGATGTTATAAATACATAAATAAATAAATATCCTCAGACATTTTCACCTATCAACTAGCCCCTTAGCAACTAAATACTGCTGTTACGTATACTAGATGAAGGACAAATATATTTAATAGATAAATACACATAATTATTCAGAATATATATAATATTATACATATATAATGAACATCCAAGACTGGAGAACAAATGTCTGAAAATTCATCACCCAAACACTTGCCTCCACTGGGGATCGAACCCAGGACCTCTCGAGATGGCGGCGCGGCGCCTTGAGACCGGCGTACAGACCACTCGACCACGGAGGTCGTCAAATATGGTATAGTTATGAAATTAAGATATTACCAAGAAATGCTATCCTAGGCATAAGTCTATACAAATAATATTATAATACTTTATATAACTTAAATTATCATAAAAGATAATCTCAAAGGGGGAGATAAGAGTAAATAGCACACATAACTTTATATTGAAATGAGGTTCCAGATAGCGATCTATTTGATATTAAGGTCCAAGATTTGAGAATCTTGAAAACTTACGTGATAAATAAAATAATAATAACATACAGTTGACATTTATGTTCCCAATCCTAACAAAGTTACTGAATCGCTGAAGAAATTAAAATCTTGAAATTTTATGAAAGCTTTTTTGGTATAATTATGTTCTCTTTATATCGCTGGAAAGTTTCACATTCATATCATCAAAAAACTAATTTTACTACCAACAATTAAAGGAATTATGTATTTAAATAATATACCTTTATTGAGAATCAAGGATTTTTTAAAACTTTAATTAAATAAGTTTGCGTTTTATGTTTGCGGAAAACTAATATCCTAGATACGTTGAAATGGTGCAAGTAAAAATTTTACATTGTTATTTTTGTGTTAATTTATTAAAATAAAAGATTGATAAATATTTATTTTGCCCCTAATTGGTAATTTATTCGCCTTTACTTATGAACATTGCCGTTGTTTCCCAAAAATGTTTTGAAGGTGCGTTGTGCCCAAACTTACCTAACAGCTTCATTACTTCAGCCTTGCTGATTAGCACGTTGAGATGGCTAGTTGCCAATGGCAACGCCAGCCACACGGCCCAGGCGATAATAAGTCTTTTCGCAGCCATCTCACTTCACTATCCAGTCATTTCAGTTTCACTTTAAAGTACATATTCCCCACTGAGTACCCAAAAACTGTTATGTTGTATCCATATTTAAAATAGAACTTTAAGTCACGAAAATAAAAGTTATTTTTCCGAGTTCCGATTTCGATGTGCGAACCCGTGAGCGGGAGAGTGTTAGGTTGACGTCAGGGACGCGTTACACGAACGCGGAGCCGCGCCGCACTGCCGCTACGAATATTCTCCAAGCCAACAAGTTACTTCGAGACATGCGCAATATCGTACCTCTGGATGCACTCTCGTTCAATTTACGTTTTAATTTTTTTATTAAGTTGTAATTTTTTTGACATTTTAGTTTAAATATTTCTTTGTGTACTCGTATATGTTGGTTATTGCTTATATTAATACTTTAATCGAATATTTTAATTTAAAATTATAGAGATACATAGCATAAACGCGAACATAGGGTGAACGTGAGTATTATAAGCACTAAATAATAATTACTTAATTTTAAGTTATTTTACATATAATAAAACCCAAGAGGTCGAATGTCTGTACATAAAAAAAAGGTTTAAAACCAGTCAGGGGGATGTAAAAAAGGGGAAATACCAAAAAAAATATTTTTTTATTTTTCGTTTCTCTGTCTGTTCGTCTACTTGCACTTATCTAATCTCCGAAATAGTTGGACCGATTTCAATAAAATTTTGCATGGTGATACCTCATATCACTGGTCAACATCTTAGATAATTTTTATTTCGGAAAATTAAAGGGTTCCCGCGGGATAGTTAAAAAACCAGTTACTGCGGGCGAAGTCGCGGGCTACAGCTAGTATATTGTATGAAAAAATGGGCAAAATGGGCTTACACGGTAACGGAATGAATCTGAAATAAATTTTTATCCTTGTTCTTTGTGATTTGTTCTTTTTGGAATTAAAAGCCTAGTTGAATATAAGGCATACTCGTAGTTTAGAGAATGGCGCAAATAAATTTTTCGCTACGGCTTGTGGCGATAAAGTTCTCGTGTCGCTACTCGATATTGGACACTTTTTATGAGGCACAGTGCTAATAGCTGGAAGCTACTCGACGCAAGCTGTGCTAGACTGGTCAATGTGGAGATCCAGGACGATGATAACATTTAGTACTGATTCCGGTACAACCTTAACTTAACTACCTTACTAGTATAAAAAGTCAGTGACCAATAAATTGCCCCAGCAAACGCTGATGAGCAATCTACAAATGAAAACAGATTTTGAAATAATTTTTATCAATGTTTTTTTTTATTTGAGTGCGTTTGACCTTATGGAAAGCAGCGATGTGGTCAAAGGTCCACCTTTCAGCACGCAAATTCAAACCATTGCCTAGCAATTATCATTATTTCAGCCTTGCCCATCGCTGGATAGGGCCCCAAAGATATCCATTACGTTTTCGCTGTCGATACTTAGGAAACATTTTTTTGCAAACCTTCTATAAAGCACAACACGCCCAATACCCGAAGAGTGGCGGACGTGTGATCATAATTATGACTAAATCCAAATATAACGAGCGAACTTGTTGCCACGTACCGCGTGTAATAAACAAAAGCTAAGGCGAAAACCTCATGCGATAAAATTAAATGTATCCCATTTTTCCGAGTCTCAAGCTAATAGGTGTTCATAAACGGGTTAACAAAGTTAGCGTATCGCAAAGTTCTTTCCGTGGGGTCAAAATGTGTTTAACATTTAAAAGGCTATTGAGAGTGGCTCGTATTTTAAAGGGAACTAATTGAATTTGCCCCGGCAGAGGGGGGTTTCCGTTTTGCATTAGGTTTGTTCGGTGTACTAATAAAATTATTCTCTCTTTCACAGAACCGGTTTTGCTGCGCTCTGCAATATTAATACCATTAAAGTAGACCTTCGTAGAGTAATACTGTTAGCAATACACCCCATCGCTTGTTTTACGCGTATATAATAAACAGATTCTCCACAGTGCCGACTGACATTAAAGATACTCTTCTATGAGAAATATTCTTTCTATTTACCCGCTGCCGGGAACAGGTCTTCCTCATGGAGAAACACATGAGGAGTATATGACATGAGGAGATCTCACGTGAGGAGCCTATTTACTTTTATTTTACACATACATGAATTTCGCAAAATCAAATTCAATGAACCGTCAATTGAGAAAAATACTGGATTTATAATTAAGCCATAAAATTCTATCTCTGAAAGTAAAGTTTTTTCTTTCTTTCTTTTAATAAGTAAAATTTGTCACGTTTTCTATCAAAAAGTGGGTCAAGGAATCGTTACAAACCTACATTTAGAGCAAAATATTATTCATAGTAGTTAGTAAAATACTTTCTTTACTAATCCCAAATAAGTTGTGGACTTAAAATTGAATAGAAGTTTAATATGATGAACCCAATTGTTGTTTTAATTCATAATTAAATTAAATATATTTATAAACACAATTTCATCAAATAAAGGCTTATAATAAGTACACGATTACACACCGTGTCATACAATATGCATTTCATTAATTTCGTCAAAAATCATGCGAGTTATTTTCTGTTTAGTAAAAAAGATACCAAAAATCTTCAACATTTCATCAAATGAAACCCTATCACTACATTACATCAGACGAACACATGATTAAAAATATAAAAAGTTCCATTCATTCTTTTTAGCAAAACTTTGTATGTTTTTGGTCTGTCTCCTATTGGCAGATCAATCGTTTACTTGATATTCGTTGTCATATACACGTCCCAACGCCGGCCACAGGCCCTCCCACACATGAGGAGTATGGACCTTAAGTGTGGTTTCAGAGCCACGCCGGCGGCCAGTGCTGGTGAGATTTCCACACATTTTGATATACAATCGCGCGCGCGCGGTGTGAAACACTACTACTATCTCGGGTAATGGAAGCGCGTGCGCGTATGCTTTGCTATAAAACGTCCCTAACAAAACTTCGCTGGTCCAACGCTGGATAATTTTGCAATGGCGACCGAGATCATTGACTCAACGTGCCTTCCGAAGCACGGAGGAAGTCGAGATCACAATGGTTTGGTCACCCATCCAAGGAAGGACTATGGGGAAAATATCGAAAGCCAAAACGTGCTAATCACTACGCCGCCACTGAGCAAAGTAAGAACATTATTACGTCCTCCTTATTTCTTTATGTAATTTATCAAACCGCACTTTTATACGGCTCTAGATTAGCAACTAGCGAATGTATAAGTAATCGGCGCACACGGCGGCGGCACTGATGGATGGCTCCGGGAAACTTTGCTAAATAGCTGATTTAATTACTTACCTCTACCGCAGAATAAATGGCTGTGTAACATAGGATACTTAGAAAGTATATAATAAACTTGACTGGTTACCAAACATATAAACTAAAAACTATATATATACATATAACTAACTATACGCGCTACACGCATTACAAATCAACATTCTACATAGTGTCAATTTCATTTGTTTCAACGAAGACGGAGAAATTGATAAAATTGTTGCAATTTTAAGAGACTACATGAATAATAAGAACGACGTTTGTTGTGTTCATGAAGTTCTTGGAAAGTGATTGTTTAGTTTTCGAAATCAAATTGTGTTAATCGATGTATTTAGTAATTGCGATTTAAAATTTATAGTTCTTTGATCATTTTTCTATAGATTTCTGTCATTTCGAACACTTTCTTGAAATCAAGAAAGGACATGGCATTTGACTATGCATTATATCAATATAGATTTGTCAACATTGCGTTACAGAATAGGGCAGCTGATGAAAGTAATCGATTAAATTGTTAATAAATAAGCAATTTCTCAAAAGACCCGATGTTGTTTCATTCAGCATTTGTTTTTCAATCTTCGCTGAAAAATTTCACAACGGAACGGTAGCACCAAGAAAACTAAAACTGTTGTTGGTAAATTTATGACTACAGCCAAATTGGATTTGTTTGAGCAAAAATTCTCACGATTATGACTAAGTCGTCATATGAACTGGACAAACAACGGTGATTTTGCAACTATTAATCTGTGGCTAGGGGAAAAAAAGACTTTAATAAAAAATAAAAATAACTCGTACACATGTATTGTGTCTCTAATGAATAATCGACAAACCATCTTGCTTGAGATCCATATACTATATGCATTGTTATTAGCTCACATTAGTTCACTGCTGAATATGAACCTTCCCTAATTTTCGCTATTTCAACCCGTCGACTTCTTTTTCTCTATGCTTAACGGGAACTATTGGGATCGAATTACTTTTGGGCATTTTTATTGCTAATATATCGCCAGAGCTTAAAATTGTATCCAGTTATTCATCGACAAGGTTTATATTCACAATTCTTGTCTAGAACACAGCAAAACCAAAAGCTTTCTGATTAAGTTTCCAGTGAAACCACTGTTAAATTTGCAAATAGTTATAAACGCACAAGTCCACTGAATAAAATTTCCATTTAGGGATTGGCGCGGAAAAAATCTCGGAAAATTTCTCAACTGTTTTTTCCGATCGCCGTATCTACGACTTCTCCGCTACGCCGCATCGTTGCGCGCTCTACCGGGAAATTCTGCGAGCCCACGCAGGCGTAAACGCCCGACTTCAAGTTTACGCTTTTTTTTTAAAGTCGATCGAATAATGAAGTCGTGACTAGTCTCTGACTGGAAAGAGTTAACTTTCATTTCTTGATTTTTTTATATCTAAAGACGTTCCAAGAACTAAAATCACGTTTTTGCAGCAAAATCTTGTATCACTATTTCTTAGTTTTTCATGTATTAAACTTTTCATGAATTTTATAGTGCCTTTGTTTGGACTATTCGCTATTGCTGAAGCAATGGGTGGGTGAACAAAATGTGGAGATCTAGAATCTTGAAAAAATGCAAGTTAAACCATTGCATGGTCTCGATAAGCCTGTAGTGTCTATGTATGCTTTTTATAGGATCCGGAATTATAGGGAGGAAGTGTCATTTATTACTCGCCTTTTGTCCGGTAAAGTAGGTGATCACAGCTACACGCCACAAGTCTCCCACAACATACATGTTTGTCGTCACGATACTATAATAGATACTATAAAGATACTAGGCAGAGTAGTTATCATGGAGTAGTAGGGATCTGACGGCCGTTAGGGTGGAAAGGTTCTGGAGTGACGACCACGTACTGGGTGGCTGATAGATGGATGGACAGGTCACGAACTCGCATTTCACCAGATACTAACTACCAAATCATCATCCTTAACGCCGCTTATAAATCTTACTATAAATGCAGATATTAAAACTGTGTTTGGTAACACAAGCATACAATTGGATAATAAAACCGGTGGGCGCAGTTGAATATTCAGAGCTGTTGCCGGTATTAACATAGAAACATATTCCGGGCTATGGACTTCCACAGAATTTTGTCAAGCGTAAAACATCAGGAGCGTGAGGTTCGTAATAGTCTGCAAGAAAATTTATCTGGACTGAAAATTCAAATTATTATGAAATTATATTAGGGCTCATAGGGCGTTTTGCACGATGATTTAAAACAACAATTTTTGTATGGCTGATATGTAAAAATATTACAATACGAGTTTTGAGATAGGATTTAAATTTCCTGCAAGTGGGCCTAAGTCCCAAATAAATTAGGTTTTCTATATAAAATATATTTTTAGGATAACTCCTAGACAAAAATTTACAGCGATTATATCGCTCACTTAAGGATGACAAAATAATTGTGGTACATATTTTATATTGAAAAAACACTGGGAAAGTATACTGCACATAATTTCTCATTCAATAGTTAGGTCATACAAAACAATACTAATGTATTACTGAAAATATGTTATTTTATTTTTGTCTCTTAATACAAGATATGATATTTTAGTATTTGTGTTTCCTTTTACTTTAAAACAAAGAAGTGCATAAATTAATTAATTATTACACTATTTAATATCTGCGACATCTGTCTTAAACAGAAATGAAATTTGAAATGAGCTTTAACTGTAACACTAAAGTCAAATTCTGTATTTAGTTGTACCAAAACTGTGTTTTAATCAACTTTATAACTGACATTACTTTGATCTATCCTCAATTTCAAGTTTCTTGAAATGTTTCTCAATAGCTGTACAGCTTTACAGTATAAACTTGACTCCAACAATAAAACAACTGAACTAAGAGACAATATCTTTTGATATACAAAGTAATATTTTAAAGTAAATTATATTGAGGAGCTCGTTGGCGTACTCCACCTCCTCCTCATCATTATGTTTGTTTTCATGAGGAAGGCCAGCAGTGTGACGTATTGTAATAGGTCTTTACCTATAAAAATGCCGTTTTTTCTCTGTCTTAGTATTTTGTCTGAAACTATTAAGTTTAGAAGTAGTCTTAAAAAATAATTACCTCCTTTTAAAAAAATCATATATTTGAGCTCTTTTGATTTGTTTTGATAATTTATTGTAAGTTTAATTGTGATAAAATTGGACACGGAGACAACTCTTTTTAAGTGCCTCCCGGATACATCGTTTCATTTGCATTTAAACGATCATTAAAACGAGCATTAAAACGATAAATATTTTTTATGAAGTGTGATATCACACATATTGCTAAAGCTTGTCTAATGATAGATGCCAAATATTATTATCTTTGGATTTGTCGTTGTGAAGAAAACTGAAAAAAAGTTAGTATGGAAAATGCAAAGTTCCCCAAAATCTCCACACAAAACAGCAATTTCATAGGCAATAACCTATTATATCGTAATTTTGCCTCATAGTTTTGTATTATCTTTGTCTTGATTAGCAAAATTTTATTTAGAGCCTTTATTACGAGCATTTCACATAAGCTGTACTAACATTTTCCAAGGGAATGCTAAAAGTATAAAAAACGTCCTCAATATTCATTCGCAGAGCGTTTGCGAGAGCAAATTGCTCAGGCTTGCGGTTTCGTTGTTCAATACGAACATTTTTGCTGAAAAAATGGTGGTAATTGTAAAACATTGATGAATTTTCAACGAGAATGAATAATTTACTAACAGTTAATGCAAACATCTCTAGTTTTTAAATTTTATTTGAACAAAGCTACAAATACTGTACTTCATTTGTCATTATAATTAATCTATAATAAAAATGTAGAGGTCGAATGTCTGTACATATAAATAAAATGGTTTAAACCGAGTCAGGGGGATGTAAAAAGAGGGAAAATACCAAAAAATGTTTTTCTTTGTCTGTTTGTCCGTTTGTACGGGCTAATCTCCGAAACGACCGATTTCAATGAAATTTTGCATGGTGATACCTTATATTGCTGGTCAATATCTAATATTCTCTTTATTCCGGAAAATTAAAGGGTTCCCGGGGGATAGTTAAAAAACCGCGGACGAAGTCGCGGGTAACAAGTAGTATAACATAAAGTGTGTAATGCACACGTCCATAGATTTCTAGCAAAAGTAAAGGCAATTAATATGACGAAACATATAACTACATGTATGATTATGAGGAATAGTCCCAACGCGATGCTCTTTTAGGAGAGTTTGCTTTGCTTACAAGCTAGCGGAAAGGGAATATTTGTTGAGACTACACAAACATTTAGCGATCTCTCACAATATTGAAAGGATGTTTGCCATCGTGTAATTTTGATAATCTCAAAATAAATCTGCAATAAGACGGAGATGAAATTCTATGCCAAAGTTTATTATGAGTTATGACTAAACCACTACAACATTTGTCTTAGCTCACACATCAACAGTCATTAATAAAAAAAGACAAAATTAAAAAACTTGTCTCTGCTTCTTTGATAGGTACCGAGCAATTATTTGAAATTGCGCTATTAAAAGAAACAAGCTATATAACATACCGAGCCTATATATAAGTATGTTTATGTCCCTTTTCAAAAGCGTTTATTCAGTTTAGATGCGTCTTAGCTCATGCTTATGAATATCATAAACATTTTACAACATTCTGTGAAAGAGAAAAACTACGCCATCCGTTCACAAAAACTACCGGGAGGCCTTGTTCTGAGAAGAACGGGCAAGAAACTCGGCAAGTTTCTACCCTCTCTTTACGTTAGCATCATTTAAAAATGTCATTAACTAAAACGTCATTGGAGTTTAATATATACTAGACACAGCCTTAAAACAAATGATAATCATAATACTCGTAAACTGTCCTTAAATTTTTATTTCAACTCATTACAACGGAGCTCTTGCATGTGTAGCACCGAAACCGGTAAAGCTAAAACTAATTTATGTTCTTTATAAAGATTTTGCAAGTAAGAAAAATATTCCTAATATTTACTTAAATATTAGAAATATTTTTATGGATATCAAGGGTCACCATAGTTAATGAACCATTCAAAGGTACACGCTAGCTAACTTTCTGTTTGTCGTCGGCTAGTCAAATTAGGAGAGGATTACCAATATATCAGCGTATGTAAATTAAGCTATATCATAAAATCCATTGGGATGTCATTGAATATATTGAATTAACAAAGATATTGAAACTCATCACCAACTAATCACTCAAGTAAAATAATATTGAAAATTGAATCAAGCGAAAATTTTTCTCAATGTGTGTATATGAAACACACCTTGAGAAAAACATTGTTATTATTATATAGTTATTTATACAAACACGCACACACACATACACGAAATTATTATGTTATCAATTTAAAACACATTTCACACACAAACCGAAATACCCTGTGTAAGTGATAGGTAGGTACTCGTATTCAAGATTGGTTATCGGCAATATAGGTAACAAACTGTGAGATAAAGTGAAAGAAAGTTAACTAAAAAAAAATTCTAAACCATCGATCCTTGCAGGTATGTACAATAACTCAAATTAAATAAAAAATTGATAAAGCTACTTTATCTATTAGATTGTTCCGCGAGGATCAGGATATCGGCTTAACATACTGTTTAAAGGTTTAAAAAACTTTTAAAGCTGGAAATTTACAATTAATCACAGAAGATATTATGGGAATTATATTCTAATTATTATTAAAGTGAACTCAAATGAATAGTGAATAGACGTTTCTCTGTAACTAGTCAATGAGCACGAAACGAAACACAATAGAAACATCTATTCTTTGCGAATACCGGTGTTCGCGGTACATCTTTTCTCTGTATTTGTATACAGAGTTTATAATTTTTTACGAAATTCTAAACACTGATATCATATCGTTTATATTGTAGCTCACAATTTCGATAGTTTACGGACTTGGTGGGGAAATCCAAGTATGCTGTTGTAATTTTTAAGAATTATTTAAGGAACAAATATAAAATATACACAGTTGGTTGCCAAATCTATATGTTTTTAGAATAAAGAAACACAGCATTAGATATTTAAACAATTTTCAAGTGAAAAACAAGCTATTCTGTTCGCAGTAAATCAAAAATAATTTTCACGCTCTACATAATCCGGAAAACTATAATTATATGGAACAGCCAACGACTACTAAGTCGATCCAATATGGCGGACGGTACGTAAATACACTGGATTCGTTGAAATTGCAATCCAAACGCATTATCTCATATTTCGGCGAAGCCTGCTGTAAATATTGGACGGTGAAGCCTTAAATCTTTGGATCCGGATATCTTGTACTCCGGTTACGGTATCCGGGTCAGAACAAACAGTTCGTGAGATGAATCCAAGGAATTGATAATGGTTAGCAAATTTGAATTAATTATCGAGGCCCCTTTCTTGGTGATTGTTTGTGCGTGGTCAAACAACAAGGAAAGGTTAAGTTATTATAATAATTATTATGAATCACGGTAACAGAACTCAAAGCTTTGGGAGGCCCCTGTAATTATTCGAATTGAGAAATTTTCTGGAATAAAATTTTACATTTCTTTCAATATCAATTCATTGGGCTTATTTTATTAACTTACTGATTTTTATTATGCTAAATACGGCTTATTTTATAAACATGGTTTCAGTTTAGTATATAAACATGGTTGATTTTTTTGTCCTGCTTGGGACCGAATCCGTATCCCTGAATTTCCGGGCATGTGCTATTTAACCTATGCCTTTGTTATATTATAGTCATAAGCATAGCTTCGTGACATAGTCCTCTAATTCCCCAATAATTAACTATCGGACAACCATGGAATCAAACTCTGTATTGTATCAAAAAAATTTAATTACAATAGTATGCAAGAGATTAAAGGCGAACTAAGGGGAGCAGAATGCCTTTCAAGGACATAGCTATCGAATTAGAGTCTAGAATTGTTCGCCAATTCCTCCACATCTCACCATCTCTCTACACACACTTTAAACACTTATTCCTCGTAGCAATTACTCGCAGTATTACGCAAAATAGAAGCGGTCGGCGCCGTCAGACGCAGGCCGCAGAGTTCCTAATTCTGATTGCATTTTGCGGTTGCTCTGCAGCTAAACGGAATGTTCAATGAGTTTTATAATGTTGGGAATGAGAGTCAGGCTTAGCCTAGTTGGTAGGTAAAGTTCAGAAGATTAAGACAGGGAAAGGTTGCGAAAAGAAGTGTATTGCTTACCCCATAAAGTATAAGATACAGTGCGGAAGATAAACTTAATAGTTTTATCATTCTATATGTACTTCGCTTGTCCTCAGCCTATATACGTCCCACTGCTGGATATAGGCCTTCCTCATGGGGTAACACATGAGGAGTATGGGCCGTAACATCACTACGCTGGCCCAATGCAGGTTGTTTGGTAGAAACAGTCGCAATAGCGACCGGGATCAACGTCCTAACGTGCCTTCCAAGCACGGAGGAGCTCGAGATCACAAAGTATTGGTCACCCATCCACGACCTGAACATGGCGAAGGTAGCTTTTATTCCAATCGAAAGCCATACTTTTCTTGTATGTCAAGCAAATTACATAAAAATACCAGTACATACTAGTATACGCTTTTTACACACTCCCCGTGCAATGAAATATCAAATCAATGGACATCTCCGAAATTGTAAGCTGTGGAAACACTTACTTGACAGGAATCCTTGCGGCAAAAGATGTTCAAAAGCCTTAGATGGGGCTTGGACAGATGCTCCAAGAAGGCAACTGTGTGATGGACGGCTCTCACTTGTGGAAAATCCACCAACAAAAAGTGGTCTTCCTTGCGAATTGTCTCTCAGAAGACACAAAAAACTTTC
The DNA here is from genome assembly GCA_910589355.1 of Parapoynx stratiotata. Lineage (NCBI taxonomy): Eukaryota > Metazoa > Arthropoda > Insecta > Lepidoptera > Crambidae > Parapoynx > Parapoynx stratiotata. The sequence goes on from OU342458.1 coordinate 4,312,869, forward strand.
CACCGTGTTCACACGTACAGTTTATACGATTGCGGTTTAAAAACGATAATTAAATAATTTAAACATAAGCGGTGTAACAAAAGAGAGCATAAAAATCTTGAGAAGTTTTTGACATTTGCCAAACTAGATGGTCATGGCATCGGGGGAAATTTCAATTTGGAACGCCATGCCGCGCTTTTCTTCTGGCGGTGTTTTCTACAGACTATACAGCCAGGATAATCCTTCACTGTAAAAGGGTGACTAATAAAGTTCAGAATTTAAAATTGATTGCTGTTATATTTATTATTACCTAAAATTTTTCTAATCAAAAATATAATCAAAAAATCATGTTCACTGTCTGTACCTGACTTCAAGAAGTTCCAGCGATGGAATGTCCATGAAAACCGTATTTATCAGATCCAATATTGTTATGCGGAGCAGGCTGCATTGTTTTGCTTCTTATAAGGTACTGGTTCGATGACAAAGTTTACCAAGCGTACCAAGTTCGCATAAAGCTTAGGCCATATTACCAGTGGGCGGGCGAGTGAGTCAGCGAGCGGGCCAAGCATAGCGACTTTGATAAACTAAGCGAATATTTGGATTGATTCCTTTTTCGGTACTTTCCTACATATCTACAACCATACATTATAATCACGACTATTATCCCCTATGGGTTAGTCAGAGACTAGGCAAAAGCACCACGAAAGCAGTCCTATGCCATAGTTCGCGCTGCACCGAGCAGTGACTGCACATATGCTCAGCATGACAGGTGGTGAGCCCGTCGCCGCTATAAGCTGTTGGATGGTTGATTCATTCGTGTTTGGACATATTCCATTTCTCAGCATGTGCTGTTTTCTGCATTAATTATTATATTTATCAAATGAAATGAATTCTAGACGTCGTACTTTTTTCTAATTAATGTACTTCATTTGTTATGGAAAGTAAATAATTGGGCAGCCATTTAATTATTTGGTCCATAACAAAAAATTTTTGGGGCAGCTAACAAATCTTTTGTCAGCAGTATAATTTTTTGGGCGCCAAAATAATTATTTGGACATGAAAAAGTGACTTCACTGAAATTGTTTGACGTTTCTTTGTTGCGTTGGCATCGCGATGTGAACTAAAATACAAAGCGTTTGTCTTGTTGCACGCCCACTAGCAACGTAGCCTGCGCCTAATCTGGCTCAGCCTTCCACCACGATGGTCGAGACTTGTATCATAAACTTGCTGAGCAAGTCGAGCGAGGTAGCTATTAAAATTTGGACTGGAAACCTGAGTTTTGGTTAAGCGGTCCTTGAATTACTTTTGACTTTAGTTTCTAATATATTTCGTATTTTGATAGTATAATATTATCTTATTTTATCATACATAGCTTTGTAATAAGCTATATTTTAACACTTATCACAACGTTCTTCGACTATGCTAAAAAATGTACACACTACGGCGAATATTGGCTTACATCTTCCACGTTCAATTGTCCTTTTAAAAGCGATATGCTATGTTTACCAAACAAAAAGCAATAAAACAATGAAAATAACATCTATACATATTTTCCGTGTTGGTCCGGAACACAAAAAGAATGTACCAACTGCTTTTCTTGCCTAGCATGTCGTAATAGGCGACTAAGGGCGTATTGGGTACTGGGTCTGTGATTGTGTAGGCGATGAGCTAGTCACTTGTTACTACTCGTTCACGATTTTTCATCTGACCAAACGCAATTTTTGTATGGCTAAATGTGGTCATAAGGAACACAATGCTCCTTGGACTCTGCCAAGACTCTTACAGTCGTGATTTTATGTATGTATGTATGTGTATATATTTTACTACAATCCTATAAAAGAGAGCGTATTCCCTCCTTTAGGGTCGGCCATGCATCTGCAGCTCTACCGGTGTTGTAGACGTCTATGGGCGGCGGTGATCACTTACCATCAGGTGACGGCTCACCGACCACTCACTCTGCCCGTTTGCTCCCTGTTTATAAAAAAACCATTTTTACTTCCAAGTCCTTCTAAATTTCATGGCGAACCATACTGCCTAACTTACTAAGTCCTTTTTTATAATAGAAATGTCAAACAATGATAAACAAACTAATTCTATATTTTGTTCAAACTCTATAATCCATTCACTTGAAAGTATTTTGTGAAATTTTAGCTGAATAAATTTATTCATATCATTTGTGACTTAAATCTCTAATGAGATTATAGCTCGCTCAAATATTAACAGAGTTAATTAACTAGTAAGTGAGAATGATAAAGGAGTTATATCACTTTTTCTTTCAACACTATACAGCTCCAGCGATAGCAGGCTCGAATACTTTATTCTTAATTCTCAACGTTGGATAGAATTATTAGGCTTAAAATAACTTTTTATATAACAATGTGCAGTATTGTCGGAACTCAATTGCGCAGTGGTTTTGATATTCAAAACAAGGCAACTTTTACCTAGCATGAGTGACCGACTGTGTGATCTCGAGTTCATCCGAGCTTTGGACGGTACGATCTATATTCCCGCTATTGCACTCAATCCGCTCCTACCCACTTATTCGCATTGAGCCAGAGCGTTGGTGTTACGGCCAGCCCTCCTCATGTGTTTTCAAAGAAGAAAGGCCCAACGTTTAAGCGTAACGTGTATATATTATGACAATAGACCTATAATCCTGCAGCCAATCGTACCAGGACATAATCGCCGTCGCAGTCATTCTGAGAAGAACTGTTTTGAAACAAGATTGGACATCTCTTGTAAGTTCTGATATGAACTATGAAACATGATTGGACTTCCGTCGGTTTGTTTTGACTGTATAAGCTAAAGGTAGCTCGACGAACTATTATTATCAAGATTAAATGCCAAAGATTCTTAAATTAGATATGCAAATAAAACAAAAAGAATTGCTGCAAATGAGAGCGCATTAGAGCGGAATTAAAAGTTGTGGTACAATTACTCACGTTACTTGTGACATGTTCCGCTGTTTAGCGCGTCGTTATAAAGTCGTAAACCTAGAAAGCTTCGTCCTTCGAGATTTCAGCACCTCAAGTCATAAGAGAACAGCGATTTTTTATTATACAATATATTTATGTGACGACCTCCGTGGTCGAGTGGTCGGTACGCCGGTTTTAAGGGGTTGCTATCTCGAGAGGTGCTGGGTTCAATCCCGGGTGGGGTAAATGTTTGTGTGATTAATGTTTATATATGTAAATTTTCTAAGTGTTTATATGTATTTATCTATTAAATATATATCCCTTGCTTGTTTTTAGTTATTAGCATTAGTTGCTTGTTTGTTAATTTTTGACTGTTCTCGATCTGTTTTATGTTATATTTTTCTTATGTAAAACACCACGCCTCTCTGGTCTGGTTAACTCCTTGGTGGGCACCGCGATCCAATAGGTTCGTAAACAGTAGATGTTTCTATTGTGTCTCGTTTTGTGGCCGTTGACCCTCAAAACAATCATTCTCCCTAATTGTGAACTACTATTCATTCCCTTATCACATGGACCACAGTCCACTGAATCAAACTGCTGATGGTCATGCGAGCGGCGTGTAGCATGTTGTCCAAACATAAGGCTTAGGTTCAGTCACCGCCGTTGCCGAGTGTTTTTTTAACGAATGCTTCCGTGTTAACGTTGCTATAGCATATTTTAGAAAAAAGTTATTGGCTAACCGCTGGCCAGCGTCGCAACGTAATATAAAAGTATGTAAAAAATAAATTTCTTTAATTGCAGCACATTTTTCAGTATATTAGGTACTAGATTTTTTTCAGTAATTTTGTATTAATTGTATATAATACAATATGTTCTCTTACAATTCTTTTTTTCGAAAGCTTCAACTACAATTAATTAAAAGCATCCTTTAGCAGAGTCTGCTCTTGCCCGGCATCTGTGTCTTAATTACGTTAACTACTTACATTGTTTTGATTTTTGACGACCTTATAAAGCTCAACACCTGACCGTGATGATTAGGACTAATCCGGCCATTACAAGCTGAATAGACACATTTACAACATGAGTCTAAAGGACACTGATATTTGCAGGTTCTGTGAACAAGAGCGTGAAACACCAATGCACCTCTTGTGCTCTTGTGAACCACTGATACACATAAAAAGCAGACACATGGGAAGACACACCCTCGATCCAGATGAGAATAAAACAATCCAAACTGGGAACGTCTTATCTTTCTTAGATAGTGTCCAGTTGATGGAGCTACTGTAGGGCCTTAAATAATACTTACATAGTACCTTATATAAATATAAATATAAATATATCCTCAGACATTCACACCTATCAACTAGTCCCATTTTAAGCAACCAAATACTGCTTGTGTTACGGATACTAGATGACGGACAAATATATTTAATAGATAAATACATATTAATATCCTGAATATATATAAATATATATAAACATCCAAGACTGGAGAACAAATGTCTGAAAATTCATCACCCAAACACTTGCCTCCACTGGGGATCGAACCCAGGACCTCTCGAGATGGCAACGCCTTGAGACCGGCGTACAGACCACTCGACCACGGAGGTCGTCACATAGTGAGTCTTGAATCAAGGTACAATAGATCTTATTCGGTCTCAGTGACACGAAACAGCCCTAAACAGCCGAAAATAATAATAATAACTATAATTTATAAAAATATTTTAAAAAGCCGGGCATTTTAAAAAGCATAATATGTCTATGATTTTACTTTAACGATTTATGTGTTGACGATATTTGATACTTCACGATATTCTCCATAACGGCTAAGCCCGATTTTTTAACATAAATGAGTATGCGTAATATTTCGCTATGTATTTCAATTGTATGCTAAAGTAACACCTAACATGACATGCGACATTTAAATCGCGAATTTTCGCTCGCAATTCCAACACCTTAACCGCTAATGTCAAACTTTCCAAACTTTTCCAATCTGACAAGTTTTCTAGTCGGGCGAATCAAAACTAAAATAATCGTTGGAGTCGCAACGCGACAGTGAGTTTTCATTAGATACTGCACTTTGTCACACCGAAACGATCAATTAAATACTTACTTCATCATGTAAACAAAAGGCAATGATCGAAATTAATCCTTTATGAACCAGTATCGAATGGTAATTCGTTTTTCCGTCCTATTTACGGATTTACAGGAAATCGTAATTACGACAAAATTCCTAGAAAATTTATTTTAGTACTTTAGTGATTGGAGCAGAATTATATTCAAAATTTATGAGATTATATGATAATGCCATAAGAGTAATAAATGTTATTTATAACGTTGAGATTTAATATTCAGACATTTATTTATAACTATTTCATGTATTGAGTATATTTTTCGAGGACAAAAGTCACCTAATTATAAGATAAGATAAGATAAGATATCATTTATTGATATTCTGTGTACAAAAGGTCTTACAAGAAATTTACAGATCAAAACAGATTACCATTTTCAGGCGTACAATAATTAAAAAAATTATGAGCACATTCACATTCTTAACATTATATCGAGTCCAATTTAAATAGCCTAAAGAGTTATTGAACTGATCACGTCTGCTGTAGAACAGTTGTTACAGCAGACGTGTCTTGGAGTGGGGACCGTTTGGGTAAGCGTCGCATCAGACACATTGCGACACCTGATAACGGCCACAAAGACTGCTGATTGCAGCTGAGTGAGGGAAGCTCAGAACGGAACCTAGGGCCCCGATCGTGTTAAATAAAACGTATTTACCACAACCAAATTACAGTCGAAAACGTCATGACCCATCCACAATCCACGGGCCGACACGAGGGAACGTCAGTACGTTCCTATTTCACGCGATCGAGGCCCCGTGGTGTTACATACAGAAGAAGAAAAGGAGGGTCCATTTGCAGTGGATGAGACGTGTGCCTGTTAATTGGTTAATACACTACCAGATAATTTAGACGATATTATTAGCTCCCAACCTAATTGGCATATCTCACACACTTACCAATAGCCGTTATCGTCAACGATAAATAGCAAATTAAAAAAAACGACAATAATTTTCGTGTACATACTTTCAGTTGCAATAATATCATAATCCCAGACATACATTTTCATAGATAACGCAGTTATAACAATTTGTATTGAAACAAAGCGTGTCAACTTTTTAACGTCTACTGTGACGTCACAGCCGTAATATCGAGACGGGAGATCTAAACTGATTGAAAGATATTGATGTAGTCGATGCCCTTCCACCAATTATCACCCAACGAGGCATTTTTTTTAGTTTTTGCAGCCAATTGGACTCGCGCAGACTAGTTAGGTGCGGCCAACCCCGGCGTTTGGTCGGGGTTTTCGGACACGTGCAGTACATGCATTTGCGTCATCTATATAAACTTATATCTGTGATCATAATGTTGGAGAAATTGACAATTTATATTTGGACAGCAAAAGGCTGAAAATAAAATAAGTTTTCGTTTGAACTAAACCCTCGTCTTAAACCTCGTTGGCTCATACATTCTACTTGAAAAAGAAAAGAAACATGTTACATTACGGTGTAATTACAGTAGTTCAGTTGGAATTTTTGAACGTGTTCAAAGAGAAAGGGGACTAAGTGGCCGGAATAGAGAGCAACTACCCTTTTGTTGTGTAGCAATACTCCCTTTGTCTCCCTAATTGGGAAGCGAGAATTGGCCCGTGACTGAAATACCGTCCATTACCTTTGCAAAAAGTATCATATTTTCGTTTTGACTATTTGCGAATGGGTGAGTCTTGAATCAACGCTAAAATTAATTTTCATCTATAGCAGACTGATAATACTGTAGATACCGAACATGTTTTGATGCAAACTAAATTTAAAAAAACTCAAAGTCATCCTTTTCTTTGTTTGTTTGCACAGAACCTACGTGCACATAAACATAAATGGGCGATTGATACCCGAACTGATTTTGTATACCTAGCTGATAATAAATAGAATACGAGTATTACTACATCTAGCGACATATAACTTAAGTGTTGACCGTTAACCAAACGGCGCTCAGCATCTCATCTCATCCGTAATCGGCAGCCGCCGATTGGCTCTCCAGTAATATTCCGTCTTCCTCATTGGTGCCACGTCAGTACCCCATGCGCAGCTATTGGCAGCTATCACCTCCAGTTAAGTGGGCGAGACCGCTATCATGCCCACTCAACAACAAAGTTAAATGCACTTACTACTTAAAGTAATATCACGACTGAATCTACGAAGGGTTAGTTAGTTAGTTTTAGTGTTGTACTAAAAACTCCCATTACTAGCACTAGTATATTTTAGTGAACTAACATGAACTTAACCGGCAAATACTTTCAGCTGGTCTTGTTTCTTATATCCCCTTGTCCACTTATAAAGGAAGGACTCATTTAGCGCCAAACTCTCCCTAGACGCATTGAAATGAATAACACTTGCATTTCAATGCAAATACTGAAGACAAAAAAATACTTCAGACATGGCTGTATGGGCTTAGTTCCCTTTGCCTTCCCAATATAGGAGAATTTTAAACAAAAAAAAGGGGGGAGTTTTGGCGGCATTCAACTATGGCGGACGTGATTTTTATTTCGATGATTGTAATATTGTACGGAGTGGATATTGTTACGTAAAATCAGTGTAGTTTTGTGTAATAAGTGTCTGTGATGAAGTGCAATATGGAGGATTATCGAAATAAACGTCAAGTGGTGTGAAAAGTGATGAGTTTTTTATCGTGGTAATCCACCTCATCCAAGTAGCACCACAGTGTCTGCCATCGATCGTTTGACGCCAAACTCTCCCAAGATGCATTGAAATGCATTACACTAGCATTTCAATGCAAACTATTGAAGATATATATATTACAGACATGGCTGTATGGGCTTCGTTCCCTTTGCCTTCCCTACGGGAGAATTTTACAAAAAAAAAAACAAAAAAAAGGGCGGCATTTGACTAATGGCGGACGTGATTTTTATTACGATAGTTATAATATTGTTTCGGAGTGGATATTGTTACGTAACATCAGTGTAGTTTTGTGTAATAAGTGTCTGAGATGATGTGCAATGTTGAGGATTATCGAAATAAGCGTAAAGTGGTGTGAAAAGTGATGAGTTTTTTATCGTGGTAATCCACCTCATCCAAGTAGCACCACAGTGTTTACCATCGATCGTTTGACGCCAAACTCTCCCAAGATGCATTAAAATGTATTACACTTGCATTTCGATCCAAATACTGAAGACATTATAATACCAAAGACTTGGCTGTATGGGCTCCGTTTCCTTTGCCTTCCCTATATGGGAGAATTTAACATCAACAAAAAAGTTTGGACTTTAGAATTAAATAAAAGCTCTTTAAGCAAAACTGGAGCACACTTAGGTTCATCGCGCCTCGCAGTCGGACGGAATTGCGTTAAAGAGTTAAACTGAAAAGTTTTGGAAATGGCGTCTCCAAGAAAATAGGAGACAATTTTAAAAAATTCAAAGTGTCGCCAAGCGAGAAGATTTCCACTTTTTAAGTTTCCCGTATATATTCATGGCGTTCAGTCCATTGGCGCGGAAAAGTGAAACTATTCTGTGCCATTCTCGACTGTGACAACTTACAGACAGAAGCGATAACGATATTAAACCTTTTAACTTGATTAAAATTCCTTTTTGCCAATACTCGCACTAAGCTGGCAATGTAAAACGTCGAGAAGCGATTAGCTTACGATAAAAAAAAACAAATGAAAGTGGCGCACGTTTGTTCGAGCTCAGTTTTTAGTTCTGTGCGGTTTCTTCTCGAGAAAATAAAATTTTATGTATTAAAATAAAATTGAAAAGTTAGCTGATCCTTGTAGTTTAGTAGGTGATTTTAAAAATCCTTTAACCACTTTCTTTTTTTCACCACAATCAATTGATTTCACCATAATATTTTCTTTCTCATTATTTATCAATACATTTTTGTGTAGTAACTAAAAACAGTTAAAGTAATTTAACATTAGATATAAAAAACCTCAATATTTTACTGTACTCAACAATCTAATGATCTGGATTCTAGATCTTATATTATATTTAAATATACATTTCGTTATAAAGACATTATTTTGTACAATCGGGGACCAGTAGAGTTTTTTGGGAGCATTATTGAAAAAAGTAAGACAGTAATTTCAAAAGTTTATATCAAGGAAAAAGAGACCAATTAAAGGTGTTTCATTTCTATCATAAATAACGGGTATTATTTAAACGACCAGCAAAAAATACAATTGGTCAGCTAAAATGAGTAATTGGTCAGCGACTTACGGGCAGCAAATATTTCTAAATTGGTCAGCAAAATACCTAATTGGGTAGCAAATATTTCTAATTTGTTAGCAAATTAACTAATTGGGCAGCAAATAAAATGTTTTCTCTGCTACTAAATTGTTAAATATATTATGTTTTGGTGACACAAATATTGTTTTGAAGGGTCATAAAAAAATAACTTTACCTAATATCTATCACAATACAATTCCTAGGAATTGATTCTTAATCTTTCATTGATCCTTTTACTAGATTTTATACATTTCCGGTAACATATATATTGCTGCCCAAATAATTATTTTTTGGAACAACAAATTTGTCTGCTGTTAAAATGATTTTACGGCTGACCATTTTGTTGCTGCCCAATTAATAACTTCCCATAAATTACTGCTTTGGCTTCTTGACTCTAGTTCTTTTTTAAATAATGCTACCCTAAAAAACTCTACCGGTCGACTGCCAACTTCCCCGACGTACATACACAATAAATAGAATTATGCAAATTTACACTTTGATCATCAAAAATATGGTTGACGTTGCAAGTCGCAAATGCAGCTTTTAAATGTTGTGCTTGCTCTGTTCATCTATTGGGTCCTTACCTATGAAATTGGTGTTTTTTTTCTCTCTTAGTATTTTGTCTGTATCTATCAAGTTTCAGAGTATTCTTAAAAAATAATTACCTCCTCTTAAAATAGACCATATTTTTGAGCTCTTTTGATTTATTTTGATAAATTGTTGTAAGTTTAATTGTGTTAAAATTGGACACGGAGACAACTCTTTTTAACTGCCTCCCGAATACATCATTTGATTTGCATTCACTTAAAAACGATAAATAATTTTTATGAAGTTTGATATCACACATATCGCTTAAGGTTGTCTTATGATACACGCCAAATATTATTATCTTTGGATTTGTCGTTGTGAAGAAAACTGAAAAAATTTTAGTATGGAAAATGCAGACATCCCCAAAATCTCCATACAAAACACCAATTTCATCCCTAATATATTACTATAGATTTAGCTACCAAGTGCCTTTGGAGGTCATGAATCATTTGTGCATATTTAAAAAATGTCAATTTTACTGTGATATTTTTCGCCTAGCAATCACAATATGAACCTCTTTACTGTGATCAATCATAAATATCGCTCATGCCGTGTACCAAAGCAATACCAACACGAATGTCTAAGGTTCGAGCAAATATCCATCGGATATGTTGTTTGATCGGCGAGACAAGTTTACCGACAATATAGGGCGGGGACGTTTTTGCTATAACCCTCGTGCACATGTAATGCTCGCCTTTGTGTCGCGAATGTGTGCTCGGGTATCAACTTATAAAGCAGTCATTTGTTTCCTTACTATTGAAATGTTTTCCAGTTACAGATTTTCCAGTTAGACGTAGCTCGTCGATTTCAAGTAAACTCGTGACATATTTGGTGACCAACGCTTCATGTGATCAAGCTTTTCCGTGCTTTATTAGATACGGTAATCCATGAAGACCGCAACGCCCCCTCTAAGAAGTGCTAATGACTCACAAATTCACGGAAATCGCCGTTGACACAATTCATTCGTCAAAAATGTGGCTTTCTTGTCAATTTATTCTTACTTTAGAAATCACCGTTGAAACATCTCCTATCTAACATAAAAATGATGATTGAGCTAAGGATACTACAATTAGGCAACAAAATACTCGCTCTCTGTTTCGTTTTCTTTTTCTACAAGCTTAAATTGAAGCTCTGGTGTTTCATCACTTACTATCAGACAGGCATGTTATACAATATTTCAAAATTATTCATCCTATTATTTTTATACTCGCTTGACAATTTGATAGAAGTTTGGGATGCCTTAGAGCGATCTCTAACTTATGCTGAACGAGTTATCCCTCAATTCCACGTGGAATAAATTTACCGACCGGTACACTTTGAAAGGGCCAATAGTTAAATATTCTATTATATTCTCAAGAGCAGGTATTTAAAATTAGGGATCAAATGTTACGTAATTTCTATCAACGATAATCTTACGATGTAGATGAAGAACTTTTAAACTGTCACGTGAGACGGTGTGAGAAAAAACGTCAAAAAACATATTGAGGATATAAACTGTATGGATAACGTTATAATTAGGGACTACTTACACTTATTCAGCTACATTACACAGTAAAACGATGATTTTATATGAGATGCTTACACGGCTGAACAGACGCTGAAAGCTGAACAAGCTCTATACAAAACTGGCGTTTTCTATGGACAAACGCTATAAATAAGTGTTAGTTGTCCCTAAATCTGATTATAATTTGTGTTAAATATTATTATGGTTCGAGTATATTCATCTTTCAATTAAGTTTGTGTATTGAAAGCAAAATTAATTCTCTTAAAACGTACCAATGAAGACGTAATTATAAAGTGAAGACATCTTCAAAAACCAAATTGTCTATAATAATAAAACGAAAACCGGCATAGTTTTCTTCAAAGCAGTAGCTGGTTCATAGGGTTCAATCAGTACGTCATTTGTTAATAATCGTCAAATTTCTTCCAAAGATTTTCAAGCTTAATTTCTTTGATTTAAAGTTCAAAGTTTTAATTGATATCAAAAGTACCACAACTGCAAGTAATTTACATAAGCCTTAAAATGACAAGGTACTAAAATGGGTATATACTTATTTTTGCATGTGACTACGTTATTCTAGAAAAGTAGGCAGTGGCGGCGCCGCAGCCTCTTGGCCCACATACGTCTGTGATTGCTCCGCTTGGCACCGTTTCAACAGGCATGACTTCGAAACCGAAATTTTGTGAATCGACTTCTATGTGCTCCGGTTGTCGACAAATTTTCTCCGAACTAAAGAGTGCTCAAGACAAAGTTATATAATATAATTTTTTAACAATATTTTTTTAGTTTTCTTCGTCGAAACAGGGACTAGACTTGGGTGTAATATAGAGTTGCCATTCGTCCGGGTTTCCCTGGATTTGTCCTAATTTGAAAGGCGTCCGGGGGCTGTCCGGCCGGGATTTTTATAAATAACCGGGACAAGCCCAGACACTTTAGCAGTCCCCTTTTTTATAGATAAGAGATAAATTGAAATAAATTGAAATTCGCAATATTTTTAATTTTGTTCCAAAATTTTTTCCTGGGGTGCCTGAAATCCATATTTCGCTAAAATTTTTGCCGTGTTTTCCAGTGTCGGTAAATTATGTGATGGCAACCCTAGTATAATAGGAATATTCTTGCCTAATTTATTACAAAAGCTTAGAGTTGGACATAGGAATTTTCCTATAGTAAAATCATATCGCCTGGAGCAGATGTCCCTTAGTGCAAATTTCTTTCACAACTTAAATGTTTGGTTCAGATTATTAGTTTGATGTAGGTACTCAATACGTCAATTACGTTCATATCCACAAAGTTTGAGAGCACCTAATTTTTCTGGGCTAGTTTACTAGATTGCCTTCTTAACTCGACACGCTGCCAAGTTGAGCTCAAGTTTTTGCCAAGTTGAACGGCCAGTCCTTTGCGGCTCCTAACAAGCAGGCCGCGACCCAACAAATTGGCATTTAAAGTGAGTGTTCGGACTCTATGGTTCGGACTTGACGTAGTTTCAGCTGTTTCTCTCAATGCTCTGGACTGTACGACTTCATTGTATGAATGTGTGTCAGCTTTTGTAAGGGTTTTGCGTTAGCGTATTTATTTAGTTTAGCCATTTATGGCTTTAAACATGGCAGGACCGATGGGAGTGGAAATCCTTGAGGACGTCATTATGTAGTTCATAGATTTAGGATGTACAAGATAGGCATAAGCGGCTTAGAAACATGACCAAAAAATTTACGTCATTGTGTTGGTAAATGTCAAATTTCGTCTCGTAGAACAAACGGGGACGCTATGGCCTCTTACTACTCGCGAAGACATAACACATAGTCATTTATTCGCTTTCTCTTTTTCTCTCGGGCGGCTTGTACTTGAGTAGAATTTCTCACTCCCACGTATCTTTTTAGCGTAGCGAAAATAATCCTAAATCTGTGATGTAGTTGAAAAGCACTTGTCAATGAGTTAATAAAAGCGTGCTTCTACATTGAGAAACCAAAGACAATAATGAATGCAAAAGAAGCTGACGGCGTAGTGTTACGAACGCTATGGTTTTGATATTAAAATTAAAGCATCCATGCATCGCCATGGTAAAGAGATTACGAATTCCACACATTACAGCAAAGATTAAATTCATAATCACAAGAATCCCAAGGGCAATTCACTGAAGGAAGCAGTGCGTAATAAATGAAAATATGTCTTTTAAATAAGCATAAAAAGCACATACACGTATATGCCGTAGCCACCCCATTCTACGACTGACATAGGGTTGAACCTCAGGGGACCTGTGCAATTTGAAACCCATCAATAATAGTACTAATGTTCAAAATGCGCTTGCATCGCAATCACACTAATACCATTAGGAATTTTCTTTTACGATCATGACATACGCCCTAGAAATCAAACTACAGAAACTGGAAACTTGAATGTGTCTGAAATAATGAACTTTTTCTAACCGAGCCTCAGAAGGATGGTCGGAACCTTCCCACGGGGGAAGGAGGATATCTTACCCCGGCCGTAAGGTTATGTTGGGCTCCTACCGACCAAACACCACCTGCGTGCTATTCGGCCTTGGTTTAGCATAACCTCTAGGGCATATGCGCCAGAAGTACGATTCGACTCTAAAGTGGGCCGATCGCATCGGACAGAAAATAATGAACATATTAATTTACTAGCTATTGCCCGTGACTTCGTCCGCGCTATGGTTTTTTAACTATATCACGGGAACCCTTTAATTTTCCGGAATATAAAGTATTTAAGATCTTGACCTGGGATATAAGGTATCACCATGCAAAATTTCGGATATCAGCCCGTACAAACAGACAAACAGATATTTTTTTTTTCCCTCTTTTTACATCCCCCTGACTTTGTTTTCAGCATTTATTTTCTAAGTACAGTACAGTACAGACATTCGACCTCTACAATTTGATTACATGTATAGATTACACCCATCAATCCGAATTATTAACAGGCTAGCGTGGTAATGTTACGGGCCATACCTACTTTCCATGTATTTCTTCAAGTAGGATGGCCTGTGAAACGTTTCACTGCTGGATGGACACAGCCTATCCAGCATAAGTTGAGGCCGCGCAATTACATTGAAGGCAAGTTTTTTTGTAAGTGCTATAATTACAATGTGTATAGCAATTTTGTCGGCGACAATTATTTCGGGGTGTTGTAACTTACATATTTTTTGGGTGTTGTAACTTACATAATTTGTAGGTAGGCAAAAGGTTTTTCAGGAAGGACGTCGTATTTAAAATTAATTACTCTTGAAATATCGGGTATTATTTCTTACCGGTAACAAAATGTAGTTTGCTTCTAAAATATCAAAGGAAGTTACTATACAGGCTTACTCTGAAAGTAGTAGTAGGTATTCAATGTATTCATGTTAACATTGTATAGGTTATGTATTTAATATTTATGTAATAAATAATAAAAATTTTGGTGTTCTCGTCTTTTCAAGTATTTGATGACCAATAAATGACCGACGCTTTGATCGTTTTGTCTCTAGCCCATATCCACTGCTGGGCACAGGGTTCCTCAATGAGAAACACATGAGGAGTTTGATTGTTTATATGCCGCAAATTAGTTAGCACAAATTTGTTGAGAATACTTTTGTGCAAAGAGTTGAGATTTCTTATCAATATGTATAAACAAAAATTTGCGCCTTTTCTCAATATATAAACCTAAAAATGGATTTTGCTTTCTGTGCATCCCCACGTGTAGCGGTAACAGGTTCAATGTCACGTGACACCAAATGGAAAAGTTTATAATAGTTCCCAAGTTGTCGCAAGCGCGCTCCACCAAAAGTAGAATTGATGAGATTCAAATTTAATCAGTTTAAGATCTGCGACGTTATTATGGAATTAGAAGATGTTAAAAGCTTTAGCGGCGTTTTTGATTTGATTAAGAAAATAATGGATTAGGCTGTTTTTACTTTTCTTAGCTATTATTTGGATTTCCTTTACTTAAACTTCTAAATGATCGAGCTTCTACAGTGTTCCCCTCTAGTCTTCAATAGTTATGCGAATGAGTGTGAAACTAATTCAGCTTAACCTTACACAATATTGTATTTAATTTTTTCCTTCAAACAGGGAAAAGCAGTGTTTCAATGACGGTTAAAATAACATTCTAATCCCATCTTTGACCCTTCCCGATAACAAATAAAGTAAAATATTTGTATAATACAAGTTTCAATCGCTATTAAACAAAATGCTTCGAAGTATTTAACAGACAAAATTGCTTACACGTAAATTCTAATCGACCTATTTCAATTTCTGCTCTAACCGTCCAATTTTAATCAACAAACACTACAAGGACGAGTACTCTTATAATAATTAACTGTGGAGACGTAACGTAAACGTTAGCGTCTGAGTCAACAGCAAGTTCATAGGGATGTGCGTGCAATACATCGATATCTATAGTGTGTTTCTTGTAATCTCACAAAGTTATTTACAGTAACTGATGTTATGTACCATTTCAATTAGATACCAGAATGACACTCATACTGAATGGTCTGTATAGATTCAGTAGAGGAAGTGAGTTTGTGTTTAATCCATATACCAATGTACAATGGTAGAGCTATTCAATCGACAAACGACGCCAGAAAACTTTAGTGTATTCGACCCATGATATAACTTTTTCGTGCCATTTTATACAAATCATTTAATACAAATGTAGATATTTAAGTACCTAAGTAAAATTGATCCGAAACCAGAACGGCATTGAATATGTGCTTGACTTCGTCACTCTTAGATAATGACATCACTGATTAAATAACGACATTGTTTTTATGTAAAGTATATATAAATATGTCTGATAATAATATTAAATTGCAACGCAAACCGTGCACTTAGCAATTATGCCAAAACCAAACACAGCAACGCGTCCCCTTTGTAAAACGATATAATGTGCCAATCAGGGTAATATTGCCTCAAAACATCGATAAAATTGCCACCTCAACCCCGCCACTGCTGCGCCCGATTAACAATAAGATATTAAATTGCTAGCGGCCCCAATGCAAACAGAAATCAATCATCGCTCCATCACGCTCCGGAAGAGGGTTAACTCTATTCAAATAACTCAGCAATCGCGAAATATTCGCTTGGATATTATAATGGGATATTCTGTCCCTTTCTTTTGTTTTATATAACGATGGAAGCAAGGAGCTTTGTTTAAATGATGATTTATTGGTAAATAATTGTGATTAAAGATAATTATAATTCATTTTCAAAGTATTTGCTTTCATAGCTGTGTCTCTTCAATAGAGATTCCTCGTAGCTTCAGTGGTATTATAATTAAAAACATTTTTGCTAAACATCTGGTATATTGAAAGTGTTGAAAAATTATTTGCACAAAAATTAAAGAGGCTTATAAATATAAAAGTTGAAAGGAACTTATCGGGCGAAAATAATGGAATATTTTTTGTTACTTTTCATACAATATGAGGCTTAACGAAATTGTCTAGACGATTTTCACTACAGTGGCAAGTAGTTTTAAACTCGTTGAAAAAAAGAAACAATATGTTTTCTTGTTTATTTTCCCAAATCCTCTTAACGTTGTCTAAACAAAACACTTCTTACACTCAGTTACACAAAGATTTTTTAAGGACGACATTTGTTAATGAGACATTAAAACTTTAAAGTTCATTAAAGTTAAGGTTGTTACACAAAACAGCTCTAGCATTGACAGGGTGCTAATGTCGTTTTGTGCAACGTAAAACTACGCTAAGGTATTCTTTTGACACTTCAATAAATAAATTTAATGGAGCATAAGAGTCCGTTTCTGCAACTGTGTTAGTGTTGAAGATTTTTCTAGCTTTGTCGATGTATTTTAAATTATCATAAAGAGTTCAGATAATCACATTTGATTGCGATAGGTAGTTTGATGTAAATGAGACCCAAAAACTTCTTGATAACTGGATTTACTTATGTGACAAATACAAAATATGATAGACGGTGCGTCGTAGTTCGCGTCTCACTTCGCAATGACTTCACGTAACGGATGACGTAGATGAGTGAGCGTTATGTGGCCTGAACAACATTCGAAGTCTAATCTGCACTTAATCAAAACAGTTCCCATAAATTATGTATAATTACTACTACGCTACACACGTAACAATATTAGCTTCACGTAATACGAGTGTATGTGCACTAAATAAGCCTCTTCAAGTGCTGAACTTCAACTTAACTCATACGCTCCTAAACTTCTTGCACATTAAGTAATTAGAGGAGTTAAGAAATTCAAAACCCTGAGTGAAGGCATTATGGGCACTTAGTGAGTTGACGAGAAATTGAAATGAGCTCGAGGTTTTTGAAGTTTCATGGATTCCCGTGCATCAGAGATTATGATGTTAATAATTTATTATCTTATGGCGAAATTTATTCTGCTTGGTTTTCTGTGTCAGCTTGGTGAATTATTTCTCATATAAACTCTTTAAGTACAGTTGGGTAGAAAAACTATCGCCAGTTTTCAAAAGGAATCCTTTATCAGTCATAGAAACCTTTTGAAACTGAATCGCTAGGAGAACGGCTTCATACAAAATTATACTTATTTGTTATGATATCAAGGATCAATCTAGTCATTTTCTTTTATATTTATGTTGACCTGTTATACGTCCTCCGTGGTCGAGTGGTCTGTATGCCGATCTCAAGGCGTCACCATCTCGAGAGGTTCTGGGTTCGATTCCCGGTGGGGGCAAGCGTTTGGGTGATGAATTCGGGCATTTGTTCTCCAGTCTGGGATGTTTATATATATTTATATATATTCAATATATTTATATGTATTTATCTATTAAATATATTTATCCATCATCTAGTGTCCGTAACACAAGCAGCATCAGTTGCTGAGCATCAGTGTGAATGTCTGAAGATATTTATATATTTATTTATATTTATTTAACTAGATTATCGCAAACGTCAATGTGACATTGTTTAATTTGTATTGATTTGCATTATCTCGTTGAAATAGATATGGACTTTCCGGTGACGGAACTTTTTTACTCCGACTGTACATTCTTTCAATATATTTTTAGCTAAACTACTACTTTCATACGAAGACTCCCTCCCCACTTGATAGTAAGTGGCTACAATATATGTATATTTGTATAAGAATCGCATTAGCCTGCGAATCTAACGAGCCCACAGTGTATGTTGCCAAAATGTGAAAAATGACTTTCGATAAACGCTATCGTCACTAAATGGAAAACGTAGAATTACCTTAGCGCTAGTAGCAAATTTAAATCATTTCCTATTTGACGATTATCAAAATGCATCTTGACACCATTGATCAATGTAAAGTAACCCATTCCTCAGTTGTTAAGGAATACAGGTGAAGCTCGCTTCCACCTTCCGCCTTATCGTTACTTACCATCGGGTGAGATAGAGGCCAAGATCTTGTCTGTCATAAATGTAAAAACAAACTACAAATTATAGAAATCGAACATATAATGATATTGTAGCACTCATCGGCAAGATACCAAATTTAGGACTGCATCAAATTACCGTGACATGCATTTACAGACGCATCAAGGGTCAAAAGTATCTAACATGTAAATGTGACAGGGTTAAATAGCTAAGCAACATTCTGCTCGAGCCGTGCAGATTTAATTGCATTGACCAATCAGATGTTAATTAGAAACAAGCGTAGCCACCAGACCGGTGCAATTGTTGTGGTCGGCGACGTTCCCAGGTGTCGCACGCGCTAAATAGGCGTTTAAATTTAGAATACCTTTTGCACACGTGCATTTAATGTATAGGATTTACTTTTTAATGCAGCGTTGCAAAATTATATGGCTATTGTTTAGAAGCAGTCATGAACATCAATTGTCCGTCCCCAAAATGAGTATTTAAAAAAAATAGGATTACTAGTAACCCTGTAGATAGTACATATTTTAAAAAAATTACCTTTAAAACATTAAATAAAAATGTATTGACAGGTTATTTATTGAACATACACAAGAAACCCAATAAAAAAAAGACGTGTGGCACTCGGGGACTGCCGCGGTAAAGCTATTGCATTTTGTATCAACTTATGCAATAATAATTTTATTTATTGTTTTTTAGCAAAATGCTTAACTTAACATTCGTACCTCTTATGTAGGAAAATGTTGACTATTAATAGTTGAACTAAAACGTCTAAAGATTAAAATTATAAAATTCTGACATGTACATATTTACGTAATTCGTCACTTACCATCAGCACCCCTTTTATTTCACGTCACCACCCCTAGTATTGTAAAACTCGTGACTTTTTTAGTAATGTTATGAAAGTCAATTTGTATGAAAAACGTACGTCAGTATCTCTCTCTCTCTCTCTTTCTCTCTCTCTCTTTCTCTCTCTCTCTCACTCTCTCTCTCTCTCTCTCTCTGCGCATGAGCGTGAGGTTTTTTCGTTACGGAGCGTGAGGTTTTTTCGTTACGGAATTTCTGGATTCGGTCCCCGCGCTCTAGGCCCGCGATAGAAGCTATACAATAGCTTAAAAAAACATTATACATCCTACTGTATGCTTAGTTATAAAGTGTTATAAGACACGAGACTTTATAAATATTACAAATAAATCGGTATGTGAAGTAAGAAAAGACATATTTACGTACTAGCTGAGAAATATCAAGAATTTTCGTCATCAGTCCTCACTAATCCACTGCTGGAGATAGCCTTTCTATGCACTATTTCACTGAGGAGCTCAGTGTGTAGTATTATCGGCGTACGCTTTGGTTAAAAACATATAACCACTTGTGACAGTAAATAAATAACCCTTATTATAAAAATATATTATCACCTCTAAAATATGTATACATATTTTTGTTCTCGACTGTACACTCTTTGTTTTGAGCGCGTAACAAAAGCGGCTAAACCATTGTGTCGTCGGTTGCATACTAAAAGATTAAATTTTGAAATTAATTTGATATAAACCACATCATGTCCACGCCACACATCGTCCAATGCTACATGATTGCGGTTACCGGCTGTACTGAACCAAGGCAAAATTAAATGCTCAAATATAAATAGTTTACAATACAGGGAATATGAAAAATATGTTTGAATTTATTTTGAGTAATAATTATTTTTAAACCCTTGAGAACCAAGCGAACGCCGACGTTTGCGTACTTTATAGCTATGATTTATTGCGTCTATGAATTATAAAACAAAATATTAAATATTGTTGTTACCGTGTGCTTTGCACTACGAATTATCAAAATTCGTTGATTTGACAGTTCACAGTTATAAATCTTTATTAATTATCATGTCGTAGCTTCACTTTCATGCAAGCTAACCAGTAGGTACAGTCGAGTACTAAATTATGTATACACTACTACTAAATTATGTATATTAGAGTTGACAAATTAGACAATTATTCATTCTAATAAGAGTCATTAAGTGGTTACATATTTTTGAGATAAATGTAACTATCATGTGTACCAAAATATGGTCATAATATGTACGCTAGGAACTGTCAAATGCTTCAAATTTAAGCTAGTCCGAAAATATCTCTTTTCTTACTTCACATACCGATTTATTTGTAATATTTATAAAGTCTCGTGTCTTATTACACTTTATAACTAAGCATACAGTAGGATGTATAATGTTTTTATTTTTATTGGGTTTCTTGTGTATGTTCAATAAATAAGCCAATCAAATAGCAGATACTTTGACTGCCCTTTGACTTGCTTGACTTTGCTATGAGATCGCCAGCTTATGTCTATCGAAATAATATTATTTCTAAAATGTTGTGTTTATGCCAGTGTATGCCACTGCAAGCGTCGATAGACAACATCAACATCTTGCCACGAATATTATCATTAAAAAACAAGTTTTTTTTTAAATGATGAAAATTTTACTGTTTTCTTTACATCTATTGGGAAACTCATCAATGGTTCGTAGCAATATTCCGTTGAATTATCAAATGAGTAAGCTAAAAGCACAAAACATTCGTCTGGGTGATGAGGCGATACCACCGCTTAACGGTTTAAGCCAAAGGATTTCACGGCCGATAGATTTCACCCGTCCACGCCTGCGGACACCGAATGCGTCGGGCATTACGTATGGGCATGCGACACATGGCAAGTATGGAAATACAATAAAAATATTTTGTATTGTAAATAAATAAATAAATATCTTTAGACATTCACACCTATCAACTAGCCCCATTTTAAGCAACTAAGACTGCTTGTGTTACGGACACTAGATGACGGAAATATATTTAATAGATAAATGCATATAAATATCCTGAATAATAGGTAATAGATAAATACATATAAAAATCCTGAATATATATAAACATCCAAGACTGGAGAACAAATGCCTGAAAATTCATCACCCAAACATTTACCTCCACCGGGGATCAAACCCAGAACCTCTCGAGATGGCGTCGCTTTGAGACTAGCGCACAGACCACTCGACCACGGAAGTCGTCAAAAGTAAGTTAGCGAGTAAGTTGACGACAACATCATTGTCTGCTCATTTTAATACAGTTTGTATGCCCCTCCTTTATGTATGTTAATTTACTTGGTTTTCTTTTATAATTTATTAAACTTTTAACCGGCGAAAAAAATTGAGGTTCAATTCACAGCATTTTTTTTTACATTTGTAATGAGATTGCCTGCTAATATCCCATGAATCAAAGTTCACTGATGATACCTAGAAATCAAATTCACGAAATACGAAATAACCTTCAGATTTCGTCGACAATGTTGCGTACAAAGTGTTTTAACTTTTTTGGTATTCAAACATTCGTTTATTATTTTTCACATCATAACTGTCTTGAAGGAAAAATTACACGATTTTTCAAAGCGTGCGTTTTTGAGTAGTCGGTGATCATCTGATCATCCAGCCAACTGATTCTTTATTCAATCCAGCAGATTCTGTGTTAATTTTTTTATTGGTGTTTAAAAACACAATAAGCATTTCAACGTTAAATGCCATGAACGTCTAAACGATGTCAATAGAAATACAACACGTATTGGGAGCTGTGTCGTTGCCTGCGGACAGCGCGGACTGTTCGTCCGAAATTGCTAAACCGCGTGCGGTGGGCGGCCGACGCCAGCCGAGTTGGTGCCAATATTGCTGACAAGGATATAGGAATCTCAGTGAAAGGCAAAGACGACTATAGTTTAATTTATTCATAAATATTTTCAGCCAGCTTTCAACATTCCAGATTTCATTTTGTCGTTTTTTCCACATGATAAAGAACTATTTATGAGTATAACTAAAATAAATAAATAAGAATACTATATTTTATACAAAGACGCTGTATCTGAGCGGCGCAGGATCGGCCATTGTGGAAATCTTTAGGGCTAGCATATGTCCAGCACTAAGACGATGAAGATGATATTTTAAGTAAGAACCTAGAGTCACCTTCAGAGGCACTGATAATACATTACATAATGCTGCCTACATTTCGTCTTTGTCCTCAGCCTGTATAGATGCGTCCTACTACTGCTAAACACAGGTCTACCTCATGGAAACACATGAGGAGTATGAGCCGTAACACCACCACGCTGGCCCAATGCGGGTGGTAGGCCTATATTTCACTGTATATATATCCATTTAACCTGCAACGCTTGCTTGCTGCAACGCAAATCATGCTTTATAGCAGAAACTGGAAAGTAAGTAGGGCTGTCGAGGGTTCACACACTATTAGGAGGAGTTCGGTGGCATACTCTCACATATGAAATATATGTATATTTTTAAAACATGCAAGGAAGAGAAGCTCGTCATGGATACATGAATCCTCTTAAATTCCTATTAAATTTTGAGGAAGCGATAGCGGAAGAGGATTTTTTTTATTTATCAGGATGCGGTAACGGTTGAGGAATTCAAAATATTGCGGAAGTTACGCATTATGAGGGAGACTAGGGCAGTATGTCAGTATGCTGCTCTAGCTATCTTCACATGTGGACTCCTCTACTGCTTATCATCAGGTAGTGTGGTGTCATTTGCTGAGTTTGAATAAATAAAAAAGCGGAAGAGAAATACTGAGCAACCCTAGTAGGTACTAGGTTTCCATGCAGAGAAAGACGTCGATGACTCAATATCGAATCTCCCAATGTCTTTCATTTGCTTAATTGCAATATTTTTTTTGTCGGTGACGTGCGTAAGTTATTTATAAATTTTATTTATACTTACCTATGTCACATCTAGAATAACTGAGTCAATGAGTCGCAAGGGATACAAATAAGATATTTTGCATAAGGTTTTGGTGACATCCTTTGAGAATGGTTGGCTTGATTTGCTATTACTTTGTCTTCTTCTGTTATAT
Organism: Parapoynx stratiotata; assembly: GCA_910589355.1. Lineage (NCBI taxonomy): Eukaryota > Metazoa > Arthropoda > Insecta > Lepidoptera > Crambidae > Parapoynx > Parapoynx stratiotata. The sequence goes on from OU342458.1 coordinate 4,336,387, forward strand.
TCCTTTTAGCTGTTGTAGTGGCATATGTTTGTATTCTATGATGAATATAATGTACGCAGTTACGATTACTAGCTTATCGATGATTGTTATATGTTTGTTTTGTTACCTTTATTATGCTTTTTGGTAAAAGTATATTCTGAGATTTAGGTTTTAGGAGTTCAGTAGAATAAGCACCATACATAATAATATCTACGAATATGCGATATACCTCGCTTGCCTGCTTTTAATTGATGTTGATGACAAATGTCGGACTCCACCGTCTATTTAGATGTTTTCTTTACATTTTCCATCGTCCATTTTGTCTTAAATATTATTAAAGAAGTTTGAATTCTTGAGTAAATTATTAAAGCTTATATTACATTGAAACGTAAATGAATGATTATAACCCCACAACGTGCACCCTAAATATTCCACACTTATTTATAAAACGTGAAAAAATGACGGTAACTTTTCCTCATACTTACGTGGCAAAATCTACCAATTCATTAAAAACACACAATTCAAAAGCTTACTTGCGCCATAAAACACCGCGGACAAAACGGGAGGGTTCCCTTTGCTCGATGGGGCGTTTACACTGTAACACAGGCTAAGTGAATCAAACTGTCATTCTAGCCGCATTACATAGCAACATCGTCGGTAGAATATTGTGGATAAGACGTCTATCGAATTAATGCAGCAACGAAGCTTCTAGCTGCGACAAACTATGTTGAAGTTAGTCGCAAGCCACACATATACAAAGCATCATGAAGTAGTAAACAGAACGTTTTTATAATATTATCGAGTGTAAAATAACAGATTGGTAACTTCTAACATCGGCACTTATCCTATTGGACAGTTAAATGTTAGTGTACTTAATAAAATAACAAAGATAAACAGACAGTAGTAAACTAGTTATCATAATCGGTCCGATTTCGTCCACTGCAAGACATGAGTCTCCTATAATGCACGCCACCGCTCTTGATCTTCGGCCATTATCATCCAGTATACTCCAGCCTGCCTACGACTGTCGTCATCCCATCTTGTCGCAGTACGTCCAACATTACGTTTTCCGAGTCCACTCAAGAACGTTCGTCAGTTCTACGGCTGATATGACCAGCCAACTGCTGCTACAACAGCTTACTGATTCAGAGCTATATCGATGACTTTAATTCTGTCGGAATACATCATTTCTGATACGGTCCATAGACTTATGCAAAGATTTTCGTCTTGAGATATCCTTGTTAGTCCTATCGCGACTCATGCTCACTTTTCGTTTAATATCATCCCTGGCAGACGTGCAGGGGTGCACCTTACGGTCTCTCGACGCTCTCTTTGCACAAGCAAAATCACTTTCACTGTGAAAATACACCTTTAATTTTAATTTCTTTTCTACCCGTGGTAGGGGTGGCAAATGTCCTTTGTAAATGATTTTTTCTTCCAGTATTAGGAGAGAATGAATGTAACGAATGGAGAGTGGTTGATGAAGACATCCACCATTATATTTCTCACAAATTAGTCTTCTCAGTTCTCATAATTGAGATTTAATCGTCTTATAGTACAGACTCGATAACATTATCTTTTACATTTTAATATTTAGGAATATTTTTATACTAAGGAAGAGATAATATTCGTTTTTTTTTTAAATGAACACCTCTTTACATTAAGATTAAATAAATAAATATCTTCAAACATTCACACCTATCAACTAGCCCCATTTTAAGCAACTAATGCTGCTAGTGTTCCGGTCACTAGACGACGGATATATTTAATAGATAAATACATTTAAATATCCTGAATACATATAAATATATATAAACATTCAAGACTGGAGAACAAATGCCTGAAAATTCATCACCCAAACATCGAACACAGAACCTCTCGAGATGGCGACTGCTTGAGACCTGCGTACAGACCACTCGACCACGAAGGTCGTCGAAAGAAGCAGAAGATCTTCGACGAAATTAGAATCTTCGACGACCGCGAAGACTAACAAGTAAAGGGAAGTAATTAATTGGGCTGCCATTTAATTATTTGTTTAGCAACAAAAAAGTCAGCCGCAAAATCATTTGGGCAGCAAACAAATATTTTGTCAGCAATATAATTATTGGGGCGGCGATATAATTCTTTGGGCTCCAAAATAATTATATGGTCAGCAGAATAATTAATTGGGCAGCAAAATAATTAGTTGAGCTGCAAAATAATTATTTTGACAGCAATATATATGTTGCCAGAAATGTATTAAATCTAGGAAAAGGATCCATGAAGCATAATGAATAAATTCCTAGGTAATGTATTCTGATAGATGTTAGGTTAAGGTTATTTTTTTATGACCCTTAAAAAGAATATTTGTGTAATAAAAACGCAGCAAGCATTTCGCAGCAGAGAAAACATTTGATGCTGCCCAATTAATTAGTTTGACCAATTTAGGAATATTTGCTGACCATAAGTTGCTGACCAATTTAGAAATATTTATTATGCCCATATATTGCCCATATGTTGCTGAGCAACAAGTTATTTTAGCTGACCAATTGTATTTTTTTGCTGACCAAAATTCGAATATTCTGCTAACCGTTTAAATATTACCCACACGTAAAGGTAAAATTGTTTCTTTACTGTCTTGATAACGCAGTTATAATAAACATAAAACTGGGTTATCAAGCAAAATATCGTAAGCATCATCGTTATTTATAAGTTTCGCAATAATCTAATGCACGCCTGATGGAGTAGCTCGTGTTTAAGGTCGCGGAGACGCTGCATCAGTCTTTTCAGACAGGCATCATCAATCACTGACCACGTCTCTAGATATAACGATAGCCTCCAGATGCTTCGAGTTTTCGAACTACGTTAATATTGTGGATATTCAATCAGTAATTCCGTTATAAACTTCTTACTTCCCTATAATTATACTCGTAGATACTGATATCAGTGAATAATAGCACGGGGGGCTAGAAGATATATCTATTATATCAAAATCAATGTTAATTTTATTTGTATCTTTTTCTACTTTTTATTTATTTTTTATCGTTGTCTTAAGATTTTAATAATTATTATATTTATCTTTCCCCTTTCTCTTTGTTATTCACTTTCGTTATCAATTTGTTTTAATTTTATTATGTTTTATTGTATGTTGTGCTGTTTATATTTAGTTATATATACATAATATTTAAAAAGGCCCGGTCAGAACACCAGCGCTGCATTAGTCTCTGATGCAGCACATGCTGAGGCCGGGTCCTAATTGACCATTTGTGTATCTATTGTATCGCTTATTATTGTATCCTGTTGTTTCTTCTCTTTATAAGTTGTATTTCTAAATGGTCAATAAATGATTTTCTTTCTTTCTTTCTTTATTAGAAATAAGCCCTACCTTTTGTACTCGTCTTTTTATTTTACATGGTGTATATTGTCAATTTTTCTTTTTTGTACAATAAAAAGTTAAATAAATAAATAATATACTAATTAACATAATGATCATGCCTCTAGTAGGCAGAGGTGTTAAAAACACATGAAATATCTTGTTCTTCTTCTTGCCCTTTTCCCACTCTAGGTGGGTTCTCCTTCTTTCATTCTCCTCTGTCACTCGTCAGCTCAGCATCCACTTCTTTAATTCTCATATCATTCTTCACGAATTCAATCCATCGCTTATTTGGTCTTCCTCTCACTCTAGGTCCGTCCACATCCATGCTCAGTATCCTTCTAGTAATGTGATGTTCATCCCTTCTCATCACATGTCCATACTAAATGTATCAGGATATAATTATTATATTCGTTTTAACAAGCGTATGAGATTCATACAATTTAGTAGGTCTATTTTCGTGAATAATTAACACTTTCTGGAAATTTTCTAGACTAAATACTAAAAGACATTGAAAATGAAAGAAGCTAAGCTAATTATCGTATTTACTTTCATGTTTAATAACATATACAAAACATTCTAAGCACTCACAAACTAAAGCAATCAGATACCCATTACATTTGAGTAATGCTAATAAAAGTTATGAATTTTCTTGAAATATTAGGTAGTTACATGTATATGTTATTGTAAAAGCTCCAACTACGGTAAATTTTACCGACATGATTTGGTAAATGTAAGTATTTCTGAAAATGGGACAAGTTTTTCGGGCTTTTACCATTCTTTTACCATTGGTTTAACCGCTATATAATAGTATAATATATGTTACCGATATTATTTAATCTGATAGAATTTAGGTTAAATTTATTTTATTTTATGACCCCTAAAAATAATATTTATAATTTCTAACAAATATTGTTTTTAAGGGTCATAAAAATAATCTTAACCTACTATTTATCAGAATACATTTCCTAGTAATGACATGATTTTTATCACCATTTACCAGGCCTCTAATGTTAATTCGAAGGTTTACCAAGTGAAAGGTGGTAAAAATTCGAATCGCAAACCTTTTTGGACATTTACCAATAAGAATTAGTAAATCTTAGGTTTTACTGGAAAATCTAAGGCTTTAACGTAGTTCGAGCTTTTACAGTAACATATACATTCTAACAACAAAATTACGCGCAATTAATATCAAAAGACACATTTCCGTTAACGTTCCTAATTTGTAATCAGTCGGGATTATCGTTCCGAAACGTTTCTAAATGAGTACTTAATAGGTTGCTAAAATATGAGATTTCATCAAAGACAAGCCTCAAAACGAGTCACAGTTAATCGTCCTCCGGTTTAGGACCTTTGACCACTGAGACAGAAGTAATTTAGTCCTGGCGACAGAAACAGTATTCGAATTAACCTCATTCAATGTATATTGGTTTACTCGACTACTATGTGTATTCGCTGGCTTAGCTTTAGAGCTTTACTAACAAGTAATCAGCCAAATTGTGTTTCAACTTGCTATAATAATATTATTGTAGTTATGCTATTTTCAAAAAGAATCGACTGTTATGCAAAGTGCAGATAATATACGTTATGTTGTCCTTCTTTTCATAATTTAAGCTCCATGAAATGCAATATTGCACAATTTTTTTACCGGAAAAGTCAGAATTTAACAGATACTTAAATAATAATATAATAACAAACGCGTTGGGGTTAGACCAATTTACTATTAACTACCACAATATAACTAATAGAATAAAGTAAAAACAGTAGACGTGATCAATCAAAAATAAATGATATGAAAAGTATACAAAAATTACCGGTCAAATATAACTATGAACGAGAATGAATGTACGATTTTAAGTTCGTCACGATTTTAATGGTCGTGTCGTATGGTGTAATTGAGTTGAAACATTTCAACAGTAATTTAAAATGCATAAATCTCCTTGGCTCGGTCGGTCCGCTAACCTGATCCCCAGAGATTTAACTTCCCGCTTTATGAATAAGTAATCGTTTGTTAGACGATACACGCTAAGCTTAACTTGTATCATAGAAAATAGGATAAAATATAGTATGACACTTCAAAAAACATTTGAAAATTTTAAAGTCTTCTAGGTTCAATTTTGATTTTCTAAAACCAGAAAGAACCTGCCAGACCAGTGAGTCTAATGATAATATTACGTCGTGAGGTCTAATGATAATATTACTGACTTTTTACTAATCTTAATGGAGGCCCTCTTTCGTAATTTGTCCTCAGCTTATATACGTCCCACTGCTGGGCACAGGCCTTCCTAATGGAAACAACATGAGCAGTAAGGGTTGTAACACCACCACGCTGGCCCAATACGGGTTGTTGGGTAGAAAACGTTGAAATAGCAACCGGGACCAACGGCTTGTCGCGCCTTCCAAAGCACGGAGGAGTTCAAGATCACAAAGTTTTGGTCATTCATCCACGGCCTGACCATGGCGAAGGTAGCTTTGTTTTCGATGTCGAAAGTCAAAGCGTACTTACCGAGCTCCTTCTTTTGAAATAACAATATTATAAATATACTAAAAATGTAACTGCAGTAACACATCGAATGAACCGTTCATAACACCGATTGTATTGCAGACTCTAATAATCATGCTACAGGGTATAAAATCGGAATGTAAATGCAAAGCTTGTTCTGCACGTACATAGTTATAGCTAAAATCACAGTTCTCACTTTAAATCCGTAAAATCACAAACAAATAAATGAAAAACCCTGAAAAAGAAATTGACTGGCACCTATCCCACCCCATTCGTCACGCCGTGTCAACAATCGTGTGAAACAGCCCCTATTTTACATTTAATTGCATTTCTTTGTCGATCTTCCCGTTAATCTGGATGCACCCTTATCCTCTACAAAGACCATTTAGTGCTGACCTCCCTTGCCCCTTTGCAAACGTCAAATCCCGTACCATAAAGGGGCATTTGCTTAGACTAACAAAGGTCTTCTCATATTGGCCACGTCTACACTTGTTTGATATCGAAAAAAGTATGTGTTAAAGGCAATGTTTGCATTCGCACTTTTCTCGATGATTTGCACTTCTATTTAGTTAGGGAGTCGAGATTGAGTTTGGTTAGTCTATAGTTAGTACTGAAATACGTTATACAGTTTTATCAGAGGGAGACTTGGTACTGAGTCTGTATGTATCTACTTACAATCGAGCAAGTTAGCTGTAATAACTTTGCCAAACCTTTTTCTTTTTGTTATGCGGGCGTCGAATGTATTCTAGATGACAATGAAGTTCTGAAAAAGTATCAGATATTAGGCACACTTACAGAATATTTTAAACCTAGTATAAAACTCAATTTTGTTATTTTGTGACATTTCATCCATAAAATTGTTCATTGTGAATATCGCTTGTCTCACATTGTGCCCGGTGCAAGGCAACAGGCTCACCTGTTATATGGGGATGTAACATATCTGGCGAAATGTGGGTGTTACCACATCTGCCTACCCCTTCGGGGAAACAGGCGTGATGATATGTGTGTGTGTTTGTAGAAAATTGACAAAAAATTACTTTATCTAGTTTTAAATCTCGGTTAAAATTTCCTGCAAGACGCCCTAAGTATTAGTCTAAAGACAGACGAAAATCAATTTTAATTCATAGTAATACGGATTATATTCCCGCACGGGTACGCATATTTTACGTGATTTGTTTCAGTCCATAAAAAACGGGGAGCCTTTTGCTATGATGTAATACCAAGGTTAGGGACAAGCGACATTCTAATAATTATAAACTGTATAATTACGCATTATTTAAAGTCCGTTATTCTATGGAGGAGGAGCTCGGTGGCAGTGTGGTTAGTACGTCTTGGCTTTCGATCGAAAACAAAGCTACCTTCGCTATGGTCAGGCCGTGGATGGGTGACCAAAACATTGTGATCGCGAGCTCCTCCGTGCTTCGGAAGGCACGCTAAGCCGTTGGTTCCGGTCACTATTGCAGTCTTTTATACCCATTAATCTGCATTAGGCCAGCGTTGTGTTGTTACGGCCCATACTCCTCAAGTGTTTATCCATGAGGAAAGCCTGTGCCCAGCAGTGGGATGTATCTAGACTGAGGACGATAGAGTATTGAACTTTCCATACCTACTTCGCACGTTTTTGACACTAATATAATTTAATTTTTATATTCGAAGCCACGCTAAAATGCAATTTCAATGACGCAACACAATTTTCGATTGGACATACATTGACGCTTGTAAAATGCTATTGAAAACTAATATAGGGATTTAATTGAAAACCGGGGGACATTTGGAAAGCATTCCGATCGAGCACAATGTGATACAGTCCATCACTCACACGTAACTTTTATCGGGCACACGCATTGTTGAACCAAAATGATATTTAAGCTGTAACACGAAAATAAAAGTAACTAGCTTGTATGTTTATACATACATACATATCTTCACGCGTTTTTTCCCGGGGTGGGAAGAGGTGGCAAGCCTGTTAGCATGCACCGGGCACAATGAGAGGCAAGCGATATCCACAACAAACTGTACATAAGTTTTCTTCAAACTCGGTGGGATCGAACCCGCGAGACCCGCGGCCTCTCGAACGAGTAGTGCCCCGTCCGTCCTAACTCGGCTGTCGCTGCCTTTGTATATTTATTACGCTGAAATAACCTTAATAATACAATGGTGACACGTAAGACCTGAGAGTTTGAACGCTGATGACCACTGATGACCTGATGACCGCTGATGACCGCTGATGACCTGATGACCGCTGATGACCGCTGATGACGCTGATGCTAGGCTGTATGATGGCTGTATGTGTACAGCCCATCCCAGAATGCTTGTCCGTCAGCTAATAGCGCTTCAGTACCTCATGGGATAAGATATCCACGGTCTCACGATACTAACAGAGAACATCGAGTTAATAAGAACAAATGCTTGCTATAAATGAATAAGCATTATCGAAGTGCCAAATAAACCTAAGAGTTCTACCTTTTTCAGTGGCAAGCCTTAGTTTTACTGTATCGTAGCACTCTTGCTTCTATCGATAACAGAATGACATATTGAAGTGCAAAAGCTACATGACGTCACTACCTTATGTTGAGTAAATCGCAACTGCCCAATACCATTATTCATTAAAACCGTTCCCAAACTACAACTGAATCGAGAATTACAATGCCCATTTCGAATGCATTTCAATGCGCTGTCTACTTACTTCCAATGTCGTAATAGTCTTCGCCACTTAAATCAATAATTCAAGCTAAGCATTACAGTTGACATAGAAACGGCGTTCAGTAAAACTGACTTGTAAATTCACTTAATTGCTTATAAAATTACACATTTCAACGTTGCTCCGTCTTTGAGTCGATACTGACATCGCTTATGTTCAATTTGCATTGATGATTTAAGTCTTTAGTAGTGTATTTTGTTTGATTATTAAATAGCTATAATTTTCTGACATAGGCGTAGTTCAGACTGTATTTGAATAGGTCCTGTTCTCATCATCGTTACAAAACATGCAACGAATGCAGTTCACAAGTTAGGAGGAATGCAAAATATTTGAAGAACGAGTTTTTGACAGTATCATTGTTATCCCATCGCTCCTGGAATATTTCTATACTGTATAGAGTGAAGGACAAATGAAGAAAAAAGGCAAAGAAATCAAATGTCTTTAAAACATCCGTGTAAGGCCGAACCGTGGGAATGCTCCAACAATATGTAAAATAAAATAAATCGCTTTAAATGAAGCTATCACATTTTTGGAATCGAACTTCACTTGGTAAGTTCGTTTGATTTTCATTTATACTTGTACGTCATTTAAACGGGGTTTTTTTAAGAAATAGAAAAATTCAATAATTTCAGATACAGCCTTCGTGTTGCAAAATTCTACTTAGATCACATTACTCACCTATTTACATAAGTGATGGTCTTTTCTTTATTTCCATCTCAAATAGAATTAATCTCTATCAGCATTTTCGCTTGTAAAAAAAATACAGATCAATTTTTTAAAAGCTCAAACCCTAAACCGATATCGCCTTTATGATAAATACGAATATACTATTCACGTAAAATTGATCAAAGCAAGTTATTGGCGGAATTCAAAGGTTTACACCGAATCATCACGCAGTCTGTTTATTTAATTCAAAATATAGGTCACCGTTACACTAATAATAAACTTGTCGAGTCATTAATGTAATTACACTATTCTACCTAATGATCTAATTGCTTAATAACTTTGAAAGCATGTTCTGTTGCGTTGATAGAAAACGCTGTTTAACGTTAATTTCCTGAAAGGAACTATTTAGGTTTTATGTATGGGAATATTAAATATCGAATTAATGTCTTTAGGTAATGGGAGACATTAAGTCTTGTTCGTTCGTAATAAGGACTGATAATGATTACCTATGGCACCGGGAAGTTATGGGAATGAAAGTTTAAATAGATAGGATAGGAACATCGAAGAAAAGACGGTGTATGTATTGTGTAAGGTGATATGAGAGACACTCTCCTTCGGTGGATAGGCTTTGAGAATTAGAACCGATCAAGACAAAGACGATTCATTTTCTTAGAATGGTGGAAAACACGTGTAAATTTTATCCTTAGTGTGAGTGTTACCTATATAATTTTACATTATTTTTGATTTAAAATTTTGTTTGCTGTTTTATTTCATACTTGTTTAAGATATTCTATTTCAAAGTAGTACAATAATGAGCTTTGACGGAAGCTTATATAGAAAATTCACGAAAATATTTAAATAAATAAAATATAAATATCTTCAAAAATTCACACCTATCAACTAGCCCCATTTTAAGCAACTAATGCTGCTTGTGTTACGGACACTAGATGACGGATAAATATATTTAATGGATATACACATATAAATATTCTGAATATATATAAATATATATAAACGTCCAAGACTGGAGAACAAATGCCTGAAAATTCATCAGCCAAGCATTTGCCCCCACCGGGGATCGAACCCAGAACCTCTCGAGATGGCGACGCGTTGAGACCGGCGTACTCGACCACGAAGGTCGTTAAATTATAAAATAAAAAACGTTCTTGCTCTCATTAATATCCGTTATCGTCACCTAAACATCGTTCTTATTCAACCGAATGTAATCGTTTCTCGTTAATAAACGAGAAATGATTACATTCGGTATAAAGTTTGAAACCATACAAAATATTTTCCAAAAATGCACGTATAATTACACCGCGACTTTATCTGCCTGTTTTTCTACGACCACCCGTAAACAAATACTTAAACTGATGCTGACAGAGTATGAAATGCCGAATATTGATCATCCTGGGTCAACGACCGATGATTGCCTTCATTGACTATAGGTGTCGAACTCTATAAGTCCACCCTCGTGGTTGTCATAATTAAATGCTTTTCATTTTTTATAGACATATCATTACAATGCCTGCTACGCATTCTGACACACTTATATAATAGTTGGTCCGTTTTCCATGTTGTAATTTTTTTGAGTCCTCTATGGTAATTGCTTAGCTCAAGTTGTATTGCTAGTATTATTTATCTATAGGTATAGTACGAGTATTTATTAAAGTATTTAAGTGAGTTTCGGCGAGGAATAAAAATACAGGTGGATTTTTGAGATGGGATTTAAAGGGCAGGTACATTAACCGTTATTACCGATTAACCGATTTAAGATCTCTAGATTTTTTTATGGGGCTACCTAAAAGACGAAATTTATAAGAAAAAATACGACAATATTCAAGAACTAAAAGATGCATTGAGAAGGATAAATAACATCCAACCCAGGAAATAATCAGCTGCTACATCCTCAGTTCAAAAGCGAGTAAACTTATGTATTCGTGAAGACGACGGACATTTTGAGCAATTTATTTCATAAATAGTTTAGTAGATTAGATTTCTTGTAACTATAACGGTTTGTGTACCTGCCCTTCAAATCCCATCTCAAAAATACATTCTGTATACATTATACAATATGAAATAATGAATGAAAACGTGAAAACGTAAGGTACTTTTTGACACATGCACTCCACAAATAAAGGCAGCGATAATCAATTTGGATAAAGAACTCTAATCGTGTTGTTATAAGAGCGCGGCTGCGACCGCGCCTGAGATTGAAATAAACGGCAGTGCGTTGACGATCGTCTAGAGTTTCACTCGTCTCCTCGCTCGTATACTTGACATTGGCGACGAGGATGGGATGACAGATTTGATCTCCACCAGCACACTTATTACTACTCCGTAATAAGTGTGCTGGTGGTTGAAAACCTCCGTGGTCGAGTGGTCTGTATGCCGGTCTCCAGACGTCGCCATCTCGAGAGGTTCTGGTTTCGATCCCTGGTGGGGGCAAATGTTTGTGTGAACAGGCATTTGTTCTCCAGTCTTGAATGTTTTATAATTATATTCTGAATATTTATATGTATTTATCTATTAAATATATTTGTCCGTCATCTGGTATCCATAACACAGGCATTAGTTGACTAGTATGGACCAGTTCATAGGTGTGAATGTCTGAAGATATTTATTTATTTATTTATTTACTACTATTTATTAAAAAATTTAAAAACATAGGCATTTTTATTGGAGTTAAACAAACTTTAAAGAAAAATGTTATTATAAATTCTTCGCTTTTTACAACAGCTTTTCACCAAGAACCACTTTAAAAGGTTTTAATCAAGACTAAATATTTTATTCGTCCGATCAGGTAATAAAGTATAAGCAAAGAGTAATGTATGCGAACACTCATGACGGTCAAATAGGTCCCTCTGAGCCCCCAGGCTTTTGTCAAGGAAATTGCATTCTATTCGTTCCCTCTTGAAATGGTGGCCCCACTGGGTAGAGCGGACTAAATTTGTACTAAAACAGACACTACATATACTGTGAACTTGAATAACAAAAAAACATATAACCTGAAACATTATTATGATTATTCCTTTCATTTCGCAAAGATTTCCACGTTAATGCTGCTGCTATGGCGTACGTACTGCTCTTGCCATGGGTCAAATAATAAAGTAATGTTTTATATTAGGTCCTTACCTATGAAATTGGTGTTTTGTATGGAGATTTTGGGGAATTCTGCATTTTCCATACTAAAATTTTTCTAAATTTTCTTTACAACGACAAATCTAAAGAATAATATTTGGCATCTATCATTAGACAAGCTTTAGAAATATGAGTAATATCACACTTCATAAAAATTATTTATCGTTTTTAAGTGAATGCAAATAAAACGATGTATTCGGGAGCCACTTAAAAAGAGTTGTCTCCGTGTCCAATTTTAACACAATTAAACTTACAACAAATTATCAAAACAAATCAAAAGAGCTCAAAAATATAGTCTATTTTTAGACAAAGTAATTATTTTTTAGGAATACTCTGAATCTTAATAGTTACGGACAAATTGCTAAGACAGAATAAAAACACCAATTTCATAGGAAAGGACCCAATATTATGCAATTTGTTTGCTGTTGTGTTCTGTGTTCAATAAAACGTAAAAAAAATTACAGTGGTACAATGCCTCGAACACTTTGATTTCGATATAAAAAACAAAGCAACCTTTGCTATAGTAGAAAATAATATAGTAGACAACTTCTGCTCCTCCTGAAAAATTATCATCAATGAACTTTTTGTGATATCTCATATGTAGGTATTTATTTAAATTTTCCAAAAAATTTTTGTTCATTGTTTCAGTGGTCGCTTTTCTAGTTAAACCTTTCTTGATATACATATTTTGATCCTTAAATTATTGTAGGACCAACTTATTCTATTTTGTAGCCTCTTGATTTTTGTTACTCTCAATTTCGTTATAAGAAGGATTTACATAAAAAAAGGTCAAACATATATTATTTCTACGTAGTATTTATCTATTCGTACAAAATTACAATACACTGACTATTAAATTACTCGGGGTGAAGCTGTTGTGTTGTTTATTAAGCAATTACTTAATATCCTCTTAAAGAGGTGTAGAACATAAATTGACAAAATAGGAGGAGCTTGGTGTGGTTGTTAGTAGTTACTACGCTTTGACTTTCGATATCGAAAACAAAACTTTCGTCATGGTCAGGTTTTGGATGGGTGACCAAAAACATTGTGATCTCGATTTCCTGCGTACTTCAGAAGACACGTTAAGCCGTTAGTCCCGGTCGCTAATGCAATCGTTTCTACCCATTAACCCGCATTGAACCAGCTTGGTGATGTTACGGTGATGTTGCTCCAAGAGGAAAACCTGGATCCAGCAGTGGGACATATATTGCCTATATAGGATATCTCATGTTATTAGCTGCATGAAGCGATTTTCAAATTTTCTGGAACTCGTTCTTTTTCATGCGTAATTTTGTCATGGTAGGTTCTGACAAATTCTAATTCATTCCATTTTGACTTGCCTGTATTTTGTATATTGTAGAACTTAACACGATTTAATGTAAAGGGAGGATGGAACCCTTGCAAAGTTTTTTGTCTGTATCTTCTCTTGACAAGGCCTCCCGGTAGTGAACAGGAAGCAAAAAATTTAGAGGTGAACTAGTGGAATTGTATAATTTGTTTGTTATTTTTCTTTATAATGTTTTTGTTTGTTTTGTGTCATAAGTGTAACTGCTTTATCTAAATGATTAAATAAAGCATTTCGTGTTGATAATTTTTCAGTATTCCACCAATACAAATGTGTATAACAAATAATACAAAACAAAAATGTAAAAAAGCTCTTCGTTATTATGTTTTTCGAGCGGATGAAGATTCAATAATACTCGTATCGATACACCAGGCAAAGGTTATAATAAATCTTATCTCCAATTTGTACAGGAGCACAAAATCATCAATATTTATTAGCATTATCACAGTTTGCCAATACGATATAACCCTCGATCATTCTTGCGAATAACTGACATAATTTACCCCATACGAAAATATGCAAAAGACGAAAATATGGTAGGGATTTGGAAAATACAATTTTCTACACTGTGAGCGTAAGAGCGATCAATGTTCTATTTCTGAGGATTACTTTTGACAGAAACGTTTCGAATCGAAATAAAATTGATTCACTCGAGTACTGTTGTGACAGCGATGGAGTTTTGAATACTCTGTGTGTTGAAGAATGTCTCTTTGTAAGTAGATATATGTTTTATGGTTTGAGCGTTAATTTAATATATTAGTGGTTAGTACGCTTTGACGTTCGATATCGAAAACAAAGCTACCTTGGCCATGGTCAGACCTTGCATGGATGACCAAAAACTTTGTAATCTTACACTCCTTCGTGGTCCCAGACGCTATTGCAACTGTTTCTACCGACCAACCCGCATTTGGCCAGCGTGGTGGTGCTTCGAACCATACCCCTCATGTTCTCCATGAGAAAGGTTGTGCGCAACTGTAGGACGTATATAGTAGATTATGGCGCATGGACAACATTATCGATGACTAAGACGGACGAAATAATAAGCAGTTGACCCCCCTTGATATGCCATCCGTTTCTGCTGTTAGGGCCCATAGTTCTCCTGGGTTCGACTCGAACAATCACTTCGGCTAAGCCCGACTCGTTTCTGTAGCAGGGCTTGAATAGGTCACACACGTAGCCGATAGGTAATATGCATAAACAGGATTCTGTCCCCGTCAGCAATATAGGAGGCCATAGTCCTCATGCGTTTTTCTATTGTAGAAATACATGTTCCCAGCAGTATGTCGTGTATAGGCTGGTGGCGAATATTGTGAATATATAAAATCTTGTTTGCAATTCACAAGCAACCGGCACGAGTATAAATTTGCGAAAATTATGAAATTTCTTCATAAAGCGGTCCGAGGTAAAGTTTGCGCATAATATTAAAGCTATGCAGAACTTCTCAACTTCAGGTGACGATATTCCCACACTATTATAGAATACAAAACCAGACACTTGGAACTAGGAATATTTGATTAAAGATTGGACAACAAATTGTGTTTTTAGATTTTTTTAGGTGCACTGATATTGAAGATTCTACTACAAAGTTGTCATTTATGAGTTACTTTTCATTTTAATTTAGATAAAAATTTTTTTTGTAGAATAAGAGGAGAGTTTGGCGGCATTTGACTAATGGCGGACGTGATTTTTATTTCGATAATTGTAATATTGTTTCGGAGTGGATATTGTTACGTAAAATCAGTGTAGTTTTGTTTAATAAGTGTCTGTGATGATGTGCAATGTGGAGGATTATCGAAATAAGCGTCAAGTGGTGTGAAAAGCGATGAGTTTTTTATCGTGGTGATCCACCTCATCCAAGTAGCACCACAGTGTCTGCCATCAATCGTTTAACGTCAAACTCTCCCAAGGTGCAATGAAATGCACTACACTAGCATTTCCATGCAAACTACTCAAGAAATAAAGTACTGAAGACTTGGCTGTATGGGCTTCGTTCCCTTTGCCTTCCCAACATGAGAGAGTTTTACTTTAACTGACGGACATTGGGTGGAAAAGAAGTGCACGTTGGTCCCCCACTAGGTGGACTGACGATCTGGAGAAGGTCGCGGGAAGCCGCTAGGTGCGGGCAGGGCAGGACCGATTGATATGGAAATCTTTGGGGGAGGAAAAACAGTGACACAATTTAAACAAAACGTAAGCAATAAAAGTAATAAAATTAAATTGATAATTCAATCACTATCAATTGTTGGATATTTCTTTCTCTAGTCTTGAAGTAAATGCTTGTTAACATAGGTGATTTTTTAAACTATCAATAAAAATAATGTTTGTTTGGATAAAATTATTACATTTTACGGGCAATTTGTACTAGGGGCTGTTTTGTATTAAAAAAAAGTTAAAAATAAAATCTATTTTTTTACCTACATAATCCACGTCTTATTTTCTATTACCGCATCCACTGTGGTATCGTCACTCATCGTAGTCCAATTCCCGACATTCTCACTGGACAAGTTTCAGAGCGTTATTTAATCATGTTAGTTTATTAGTTGCTCGTGTTGACTAGTTGTATAGCGATAAAACTATAAAATATAAATTAGAAAATTTCGTGTATGACGACGGTACGAAAATTCTTTGCAGCACTACAACTCACTTTTACAAATTACAGTCCAGGAAGTTCGAGGTCGATCAGTAGGTCGTAGGTCTTATAGTAGGTAGGTAGGTAGGTAGTAGTCTTACAGTCTTATAGAAAGAGTTCTGTACTTCTATCTATACATACATATAATCACGACTATTATCCCATTACTCAGAGACTTGGCAAATGAAGGACCACAAAAACGCCTATGTTGCGGAAATAATAGGCGCTTTGAATATTAAAACTTAATTTATTTAAAGAGGCGTTGCACATAGGTGCAACTCAGAAGACAGAAGGGCAGAATGTTGCCATAGGGCATAATTATATTACAAAACAAATAGTTGCTATTACAAATAAAACATTTTAGATAATAAAATTAGTAAAACAACATATAATATATTTACAATAAATATTTTAATAATTTAAATATTAATAATATGTTCAGTACTAATATTGTACTGAACATAAGTTCCGGGGGCCAGAATGGGAATTTGACTCATAAACTAAAATCTATACTATGCCATACACTGACCATAAAATTCATAAAATATAAGAAATCAATTTATTAGGCCCAATTCTGAATTTTGAAAACAAAAATTCTCAGTAAGTACAAAGATTTAGCTCATTTCATATTAACCATACAGGGATGTTAGATATAATTTAAAATGTATTGTTAACAATATGTATATTATAAATTTTTTATGTATTACATAGGTAATCAACCTTTAATTTTAATTATCAAAATTTTAAAATATTAATTCACCTTCATAGCAGGTATACATATAAAAATGCTTTTATATTCTAAACTAAAATGTAACAAAAATAAAAAAAACTAATTTTGGTATGAACCACCTACAACATAACCAAATAAAGTATTTTGTAAGGTCATGTTGTTGTTACATTTCATATTGTCATTTAATAAAATCTTGAAATAAAGATCAGCTCCTAATAAAAGAGAAATATCTGAAGGAATATTAAAATCATCCTTTATTTATGTATTCCTGAGGCAAATTGGTTGTTAATAAATCTAATATCTTACAATTTACATTAAAATGAGCACTATTATCTAATGATTCTATACTTAAATTTACACATTCTCTAACTCTATTCATATTACTACCGATGCCATAGATGCCAGCCTTATGTTTACATTTCCTTAAATTTAATCTATTTACTAAGGACTGTTTAATTACAGATGTTTGGCTACCACTATCGAGCAGTGCTTTAACATATATAGGCTTACCCAATTTATCTTTTAATTTTACCTGTATAGTAGGCAACAACACATTCGAAATATTATAAGTATTGTGTAATGTCATACACTCCCTGTGCTCATCGGAATGCAACAAGGTGTTATGGTCTTTTTTACAATATTTACACTTAAAATTATATTTACATTTTTTAGAATGAGATCTGAGACAAATATTACATATGCTATTTACATTAACAAACTTAACTCTATCACTTACAGCACTAGACTTAAAACTAGGACACATAAATAACAAATGATTCTTTTTACAGCATAAACAAAGTTGTTTTTTACAGGAAGTTGCAATAGTATTAGAAACTTTATAATTACCTTCATAGCAGGTACTATTTACAGTAACACTATCTTCCAAAGCAATAGCCCTTTTTTCTAGGAATTCTAAAAAATCCTCAATTGTAGGTAAACTGGCAAGATTTTGCCTATTTAAATGATAAGCTGTATTAGTCTGAGAATCTAATTTTCTACACAAAATAGATATCAATAGCATATCCCAGTGATCAATGGGTTGCTCTAAATTTGTTAAGGCATGCAACTGTTGCCTGATATCAGAAATAAAAGTTCTAATGGTTATTGCTGTACCCCTTTGCATAGTTGGTATATCCAAGAGAATAGAGATATGATTAGTAATAATTCTTGTTCTATTATTGTATCTCTTATTTAACAGATTAATGGCATCAACATAAGACTCACTGATTAGTGGCAAATTTATTATGACTGAGAGAGCTTCACCTTTTAAATACTTTCTCAGATAAAAGAGTTTATGAATGTTTGTTAATGTGTTGTTGGTACCAATTACTGCATTAAATAACTCAATAAAGGGTTTATATTGTGTAAAATCCTTACCGTCAAAGTATGGTATTTCAACAGCAGGTAAGTATGAATTTAAATTGTGAGAGCAAGAGCTCTCCTTATTAGATTTAACCTTTAAACATTCTCTTAATTTGGCTAAGGTAGAAAAATAGATGGATTCTATTAAACCGATATCCTCACTATCGTTATTGTTCATATAAATTATATTAAAATTTACCTCTTCGTATTGTTCGTATATACTATTAAGTTTATCCAACCTCAATTGGAGCGCTTCCAGGCCGGCCAACTCCATAGCAGTTGGGTCGGTGATGAATTTATGCATACGTTCTATAGCTGCCTTATGGAAGCAGCGTTTCGAACGTAACATTTGCAGTTCGGATTCCATTTTGCACTCTTAAAACTACACTATTATACACAAAAAAAACACTAAACACAATTATTTACACTGAACCGGCAAAGTTTTTATTTACACTTTTGACGTTTGACGTCCATAGACTGCCTGCGCGCGCAGCGCACAAATAATGGCCGCTGCTGTCACGCCGCTTGCCGCCAAAGTCAAAATTCAAAGCCGCCAAAATGAAAATTTTTTCTTCAAATTTAACCAAAATATTGATTTTGGTTTCTCAACTTGCCCAATGGTTTCCTATTGTGCCCTTTTTGTGCATGGGACAATTTGAGCACAATCTTCATGGGGTTCGCCGCGGCCAAATTCAAAAAACGCCTTCTATGGCAAGTCGTTGCAACTTGAAAACCGACGAACACACACTTCTTATTTTATTTCCACGGGCTTACTATGCTCGAAGGACCACAAAAACGCCTATGTTGCGGAAATAATAGGCGCTTTGAATATTAAAACTTAATTTATTTAAAGAGGCGTTGCACATAGGTGCAACTCAGAAGACAGAAGGGCAGAATGTTGCCATAGGGCATAATTATATTACAAAACAAATAGTTGCTATTACAAATAAAACATTTTAGATAATAAAATTAGTAAAACAACATATAATATATTTACAATAAATATTTTAATAATTTAAATATTAATAATATGTTCAGTACTAATATTGTACTGAACAGCAAAAGCACCTCAAAAGCAGTCCACTACCATAGTCCGCACTTCACCAAGCAGTGACTGCACTCAGCGTGACAGGTGGTGAGCCAGTCGCTGCCATTAGCTATTGGATGGTTGTGCAGTTCTATGTCGATTAGTCGCCTTTACGATATCCAAGAGAAGAGATGGGTTGGTAGTATTCTTTTAATGAGCCGCTACCACACGACTCTTATCTATACCTACATAATTATATTCTTGTCATGCTTATAGATTTTACTAGTTTACTTCATTAGGGTCTTAACAAATTCAATATAAATAACAACGAGAAAGTTTTAAAGTCATATTTACTGTCCGACGTAATTGAGAAACGTTATCCATAAAAGCGCTTAGGTTCCGCAGCTACTTTCTAAGAAGTGGCAGTGATATCTTTTTCAAGGAAAAAATTATTTCGATATCACTTAGTGGTGATAGCTAATACAGCCAGACCTCTGCTGGCTTAAGCTTACGGTTAGGCTAGAGGTCTTGAGAAAATGGACTGTATCATCCGCAGAGATTTTGCAGGAAAAATATGAAGATGAAACTTGGCTCGGGCCGTGGCTTGTTTCGTTTTTGTTGTAGAAGGGATTGTTTGCAGCGTTCGTGGGAACGAAGTATTTTTTGCTCGGTGATAGATGTAATATATCATGTGAGGCTCACGTGTCGCTAGCACGATGTTTTTTTACCATTGTTAAGTAGATCCGTGGATTTGGAAGAGCTTTCAGCGAAAGTTTATCGTATGTAGTGCATAATTTAAGCCTTCTTTATATTCGCCAATATTCGCAGAGGATATATAATAATCATAATACTAAGCATCTTTTATAATTCATACAAAAAAAATGATTGATATATTTTGAAGTATTTTGTACACATCACGCACTTTAAATAATAATTTTTGAGGGAATCTGACAAAGATGCTGACAAGTTTATCCCCGAAGTGTATACTGTTCTCACGCACTGGGACATTAAAAATATTGAAGTTAAATTACAATATTTTCAACATTATATTTAACTGTAGAACTTTCCTTTTAATGTAAACGTACCTACTCAATCGTAGCAGCAGCATAATTATGTAATTAAATACAAAAGAACTTTTACAATAATAATATTAGCAATAGCACAGGCCGCCAGCGCCGGCGTACCTATGACAAAGAGCTTCTAACATTGTTCCACAGCCACAAGCCCGCGCTTAAACGTCAAAATGCATGGCCAGCGCCGGGCGGCAGGCGTACCTTATACTGAGTTTGCATGACATAATAATAATTTATTTGCATTTCAAAAGGGTACAATAAGTTGGAATAAATACAAAATTTCACCACCTATTCAGCGATATACCATAGCATGCAAACATCAAGTGTATGTATACAATTTTACAATTAAGTCAATTTTTGTTATTATATTAAATCTTGAGAATTTTATTTAATTATAATTACTACAGTATTAATCATTATTTTAAAATCAAATCAATCAACTCCTAAATTATTTAATGAACAATATGAATTTGTCATTGTCCTTTATAATTTATAAATTCTTGAACACTGTAGAATGTTCGATTAATTAAACGAAAATACATCCGCCGATGTGAATACATTATCGACCATCTGTTTACGCACTTTACTTTTCCATTTTATTGATGTTAATAAAATCTTTAGAGTACCCCCACATAATTTTCAAAACTCCACACTTCTGTATGACTAAACAATAAATATGTTTCTTCAGCGCTTTCGCGTAAGCCGATTTGATTTGATAACTCAGGCTGTATTTACACTAAGACCACTCACAGCCCTATCTGAGATATTCGCACCCTCGTAAAACAGCCGTTTGAGAGATCTTTACAGGATATTTTGTTGAGGAGCGTTTTTAGGTTTCGAGTTTATGTTATTGTTGAGGTTTTTCCTGTGTACACACACTGTGTGATTTATAACGTTAACAATTGATAAAAAAATATTTTTATATAATAAGAATTTGCGTACGGATAGCTACCAATGTTTTTGGAACAACTAATGTTGACACAATGAAAAAAAATGTTCACGGCGAACACCGGTGCTCGCAAACAAAAGATGTTTCTATTGTGTCTCATTTTGTACCATTGAGTAATTAAATAAAGGGTGTTATGTAAACGGATAGCAAAATATTCCAATTTTGATCAGCAAAAAAATACAATTGGTCAGTTAAAATAACTAATTTGGTCAGACTGACTGACTGACTGATTTAGCAATAGATTCACCAATTTAGAAATATTTGGACAGCTAATATTTCTTAATTTGTCAGCAACTTGTGGGCAGCAGATATTTCTAATTTGTCAGCAGAGTAACTAATTGGGCAGCAACTCCAATGTTTTTTCTGCTGCCAGATTGTTTCATATATGTTTTGATGACACAGATATTTGTTTTCAAGGGTCATAAAAAATTACCTTAACCTAATATAGATCAGAATACATTTACTAGTAATTGATCTTTGATTCTTCATTGATCCTTTTCCTAGATTTTATACATTTCCGGTAACATATCGCTCATCCAAAAGAATATTGACGTAATTACGTTTTTGGGATTTTTCAGGAGAGCGTTTTAAAAGTTTGACATCGAAAGTATTGTGTATTTCCAATCATTCTATTGATATATTTCAATAGTTACGCTGTGTTAATTTACTACCAATAATATAATATAAAAAGTTTGCAATAAAACACAAGATAACTATTTAAAAAAAAACAAATAAAACAAACCAGACGTACATTTATGACATTTTATACATTTACCGTGGATAAAACGTGCAAAACATGAAGTTATGGCATTAAAAAACTCATTTTCGACTTTTTGGTAATTATGTCAATATTCTTTTGGATGAGCGATATATATTGCTGCCCAAATAATTATTTTGCACCTCAACTAATTATTTTGCTGCCCAAATGATTTTTCGGCTGACCATTTTGTTGCTGACTAAATAATTAAATGGCTGCCCAATTAATTACTTCCCTAAAATAAAACATGAAAGTCGTACAAGAATTTACCGGTTCCAAAGTAAGCAGGCCGTTAGTAGTTATGCTACTCGCTAACAACTAGATATCGACGTCACCTTATCCTGATTTAAAAAATACCACTATATTGGGTCCTTACCTAAGAAATTGGTGTTTTTATTCTGTCTTAGTATTTTGTCTGTAACTATTAAGATTCAGAGTATTCCTAAAAAATAATTACCTCGTCTAAAAATAGACTATATTTTGAGCTCTTTTGATTTGTTTTGATAATTTGTTGTAAGTTTAATTGTGTTAAAATTGGACACGGAGACAACTCTTTTTAAGTGCCTCCCGAATACATCATTTATTTGCATTCACTTAAAAACGATAAATAATTTTTATGAAGTGTGATATTACACATATTACTAAAGCTTGTCTAATGATACATGCCAAATATTATTATCTCTGGATTTGTCGTTGTGAAGAAAACTGATAAAATGTTAGTATGGAAAATGCAGAATTCCCCAGAATCTCTATACAAAAGACCAATTTCATAGGTAAGGACCTAATACTACTGGGCTGAAATAGTTTTTAACAATTTGGAATGTATGATAAAGAAAATGCTATTCCTATTTAATACAAATCGTCTCGATTTTCAACAAAGAACAAAGATAAAATATTTATTTTTGACAATGTAATTTTGTGTAAATTTCCTTGGCTTATTAAACTGTGACATAATAAATTATACAATAATTACACTAATTCCAAAATTAACATTTTCATTGCAAACAATAATAACATTTATTACCCGGCAATAGAGATAAATAAAATGAATGTTCGCACAAAATTTGCGCAGTTAAAATATAAATTTGGCGAACGAATGATTTCACCGCATTTGGCCGCTAATTATTTGATTCATTTTCAATGGATCGGAATGCCTTCAATGTAATGAAGCTAAAGAAAGGTTTTATTTTTTTTCAGGATAGTTTTTCAAACAAGTGAAACGGTTTATATTGAGGATAGAGTGGACTAATGAGGGCTGTGATGTTGATGATTAATCAAATATTATAAATACATTTACAAAATTATATTTCAACAATCAATCAATCGACATATGTCTTCTTTGTTTTATGTCGAATTCAACTCCATGTCTAGAATACCTGCGCTAGAATAGCATCCACTTCGTTTCAGGGCCAGCCACGGCTAGCAAGAGCAACTTTTTATTATGACCTATCAAAAAATATCTTCTAACATTCACACCTTTAAATTACCAAAATGCACCGGCTTTGGGGCTTTGGAAATAAGATGATGGATAAATATACATAAATAGTTTAATACTAATAAGTTGAGGAGCTCGATGGCGTAGTGGTTAGTACGCTTTGGCTTTCGATATCGAAAACAAAGCTACCTTTGCCATAATGGATGGATGACCAAAAACTTTGTGATCTCGAATTCCTCCGTGCTTCAGAAGGCACGTTAAGATTTCTACTCACCAACTACATATACTAGTAGTGAGATTATGTATGCGAAATTGATGAAATGCCACTTTTCATCACACAAACATTTATCCCACTGAGGATCGAACTACTGGAGATGACGACACCTTGGAAACCGGCATGACCAACCACTAGACCACGGAGGTTTTTAAATGTAACGAACAAAGATACACATTTACATAGTAAACGCAAGTATAATGATTTGTATTGAAACCAAGCGTGTCAACTTTTTAACGTCTACTGGGATGTCACATACGTAATTTTGTGGCGAGAGTTTCAAACTGATTGAAAGATACCGATGCCGTCGATGCCCTTACGCTAATTAACACACTACGAGACATTTTTATAGTTTATGCAGCCATTCGGACGCGCGTATACTATACGCGCGTGCGAATGCCTAGGAACTAGTTGGCCGCGCCTTAGGTATGTGAGCGGTGGGACGGAGAGGCGGGGGCGCTTGCTGTCATTACTCAGTTCGACGCCGTACTTTGCGACGACAACACGCATTGAAAGATCCGGCTACTTTAAACAAAACGCACATGAGATTGCAATAGCGAGATGCCTAAGGCGCGGCCAACACCGACGTTTGGTCGGGATTTTCGTACACATGCATTTGCGTCATCTCTATAAATGTATATCTGTGGTAAAGAACGTTAACCTTTGAGATCTAGATATAAATTATTTTTTACCGAATAACTTGCTTCAGTGTAGCAGATTACTTGCTTCACGCCATTCTCCGAGATAGCTCCGGAAATTGTCGAGTTTCCCCGCCTGTCCACGGTTATAATTTCAAAGCCGGCTGCGACTTGTGATTTATTAACCTTACCTTTTTAGTTTAGGACTTTCTGTTCCGACTGCAACATTTAGTTTGTGAAGAGACACTACTTTACAGAACAATGTTAATAGTAGATTAGTAGCCAAGGGCTGTAAGGCATCAATTGCAGACCGAGATATTTAGGCGCACGAGCGCAGCGAGGGCGCTTATAGTTCGAGGGTGCAATTGATGCTTACACCCGAGCTAACTACTCTGCTTTACATCTCGATTGTGAGGTAAGTGGAAAAAAAGGCATTACAAGAATAAATAAATTTATTTTCAAGAACTAAATTTAGCTTCGCCGTTCGATATTCAAAATTGATGAAAATAGCGAAGCGACCTCTTTTGTCATTGGGCTGAATGCATGATGTCTAGTGCCAGTAAGATGGTTAGATGTACGCGAACTTTTTGAAAGAGTTTTTTTTTAATTACTTACCGTCCTAGGGCGTTTCTAGCTACATTATTAACCTAGGGCGGTAATTGATCACTGACAACCCGCATCTGGGGGTATTAAGGACCTACTTACCGAACATGAGAGATGTAAAGTATATTTAATAGTATTGTGTTTTCTATCATCCTATGGCGCGCCCTATCTTATGAACCATTTTGAGTCCATAACTTTATTTAAAATTATTTATCCTCATTTACCGTAATGGTTTTGCAACAATGTGAACACCTTACCGTACCTCAACTAATCCTCAGCTACATGAAGTGGCTTCTTTTTCTAATGATTGTAACCATTTATATAAACTTACTGAGTTTCTTATCTTCTCAGGTCAAGACGAATACACAGTCTTAGACAATAAACCTTATCCACCCGCTTCCTTCGCTTGTCTAAATAATGCCTCTTTATGCGTCTACAATCGTTCTCAGCCTGTATAAGTTCCGCTGCTGGGCACAGGCCTTCCTCATGGAGGGGATTCATTCCTCATGAATGCTGGTTGGTGGGTAAAACCGGGACCTGCGTCTTAACGTGCCTTCTGAAGCACGGAGGAATTCAAGATCACAAATTTTTTATCACTCATCCACGGCCTGACCATTGCGAAGGTAGCTTTGTTATATCTATATCGATATTGAAAGCCAAAGCGTGCTAACCACTACACCACCGAGCTCCTTAACAATCAGCTAACTAGAAGTTATATACTTACATAGACATACACTCAGACTCTTAGACTTCCCTATTAGTCTTCCCTGAACTTTCCCTCAACCCGCTACAAACATTATTATGAATTTCGCATAATCAAAGTAACGCCCAAACATTATTCTGCTTACAGAGAAGGGTAATAAAATCAGGAGTTCTAGCTTATGAGAGACCATTTAGGCCCATAAACACTGAGAAAGGTCACCACTAATTGTAGCTCTCTGTAATTTCATCTTTATACAGCCCACAAGAGGTTTGTTAAGTGCCATGAAGAGAATTTTTGGGGACGTTTCATAGGAAGGCTGGCCACCAGCACTACACTGCTTCTTTATGCCTGCTGCCTTCGGCATCCATCCACGGGTCGTGGTCTACTCCTCGACTCCGTGCTGAACCGACTTCGACTACTCTGTAGTCGTCGTGTCGCGTTCCCACCACTGCCTTCTCTAGGCAATTCAAAGCTAAGTAGCTTCTTACTTCGTGAGACCTACTGAGTGTGAACCAAACCTACGCCCTGAGGGTAATAAATTGATTGTAAAATTTCTTGGTGTTCTCAATTCTATCTTCTGCTCCTTCTAGCCGTGCCTAACACGGGCAGAGCGCGACAGCGGCCAATAGCGCTGGCGAGATTTCCATACATTTTGACGTATAGGCGCGCGCATGTGGCTCCGTGTAACTGTAAGCGCGCGCGTGTGGTTCCGTGTAACTGTAAGCGCGCGCGTGTGGCTCCGTGTAACTGTAAGCGCGCGCGTGTGGTTCCGTGTAACTGTAAGCGTGCGCGTGTGGCTCCGTGTAACTGAAGCGCGCGGTCGTGGCTGGTGCTGGTGGCCAGCGTACCTATAAAACCACCCTTAAACTATCATTAGATACCTTACCTAGAATAATGGTAATTTATGGCTAAAGCTTGTTAAAATAATGAACACACTAGGTTACAGCAATGGCTATTTTTTAATAATCCATGTTTGTGTAATACGTGACAAATTGCTTTTCCTAATGTACACAAAAATGAAATCAACCTAATCTAATGCGACACACAAAAAACTTTAGCATCGTTCAAAGGGCCGATAAAATGTATTAAGTTTAAGCATTTATAATGCACTACAGTTTATATTCTGATTATTGCGGAACAAACATAATAAATGCGAAAGTAACTCTGTCGGTAGTTCAAATATGCCAGGTTAGTTTTAATATCACAATCAAAATGGAGTCCAGAACTTACTAACCTGTATTACCTATACCGTAATGCAAAACACTATAGGAGTTAATACTAGGTGAGCCCTCTAACTTTGGCTTTTAGCCAAAACATACCAAGTTCCTAGGACAAGAACAATATGAAGACTTTGAGCATATCTACACTTCATTGAATAATCTTGTTGAAAGTTTACATATCTGTGAGCTACAATATCTGACTAGAACTGGATACCCTACAGATCTGTTGGTCTCAAGCGAGTCAATAGATGTGTATTATTTTGGATAACGCTAAATATTATCGGTGTACCCTTCTTAAAACCTTTTTTAATAACTTCTTCAACCTTTTTTAATAACAATAAAAAATTTGAGTTAAACTCCTAACAGTCAGTGGCGATATTCATTATACTATTAAAAAATTAGAATTAATTAGGCAATTAGGCAACAAGTACCAAAATGAACCTGATAGACCGGATTGTTGTGTTTTAATTTTTCATGGCATCAGCATCATAGAAACTAAATTTTAAAAGTGAAACTGGGCGAAAGTGTTGCAAACCTCCTTCCCTAAAAGATCTCCACAACCGCCCCTGCCCGCTCATTCAACAGCTTCTGGCGACATTCACTTGATCCCTGATCGTCCTACCAACGTTGCTCTTCCGAATTCGGGCCGCCACTCGAGAGAACTACTAATTAGTCCAATAAAACATGATTCCTCAGAAATAAAACATTCGAAGTGGATTTTTCTTTAACAATTTAATCATAAAAATATAAAACATGCAATACTCTTACAACCTTGCGGTTTTCTATTAAGCTCATCGACGAACAAGAATTTTTCATAGAATACACGGAACTATTTTTTCTACGAAAAATTTTGGATAGTCATCGGTTACAGCTACGAGTCAGAATCGCTAATTATAGCTATACTTATATTACTAAATATTCATGGTAATAAGGCGCAAGGGAACTTGGGTATTATGTCTCGTGAGGATGACGTATGGGGCTGTCGCTATAAATTACTATATAAAATACCAGTTTGTACGTAAGATGACATTATCAGCTTATTGGATAGTTTACCCATTTATCACGTCGCTTGTGAATATGATATCATAATATTGTAAGCTTATTTATTTAAGATTTAACAATAATTCTATGTTTTAGTTGGGCAACACCAGAACTTTGTTGTTTCTTAAACTGGCAATAGTCGCTCGCTACGTGTTTAAGACATCGTGTGAAATAAAAGTACAAATAAGGCCCAATTGCACGATCAAGAGTTAGCGCCTAACTCAGGGTTTGTCCATATATTTGCCCCAGGGTTAGGTGCTAACTCTAGACTGTGCAAGTGGGCCAAAGTTTTTTAAAAGTTTTATTTAAATAACGACAGTTCATGGGCCCATGCCACTATTTATCATAGTCGAGTCTTTTCAGGCCTTAAAAAAAGTAAAATCAGAAAACAAAAATTTGTCTCACGTGCCGTGCAAGTCGGGAAAGAATATAATACTTGCCACACATTTTAGCAGCAAGGAAGAAATATAAATAGGACATTACGGTGGACGGAGGTATTGGGTCCTTACCTATGAAATTGGTGTTTATTTCTCTCTTAGTATTTTGTCTGTAACTATTAAGATTCAGAGTATTCCTAAAAAATAATTACCTCGTCTAAAAATAGACTATATTTTGAGCTCTTTTGATTTGTTTTGATAATTTGTTGTAAGTTTAATTGTGTTAAAATTGGACACGGAGACAACTCTTTTTAAGTGCCTCCCGAATACATCATTTTATTTGCATTCACTTAAAAACGATAAATATTTTTTTATGAAGTGTGATATTACACATATTATTATTACTAAAGCTTGTCTAATGATAGATGCCAAATATTATTATCTTTGGATTTGTCGTTGTGAAGAAAACTGAAAAAATTTTAGTATGGAAAATGCAGAATTCCCCAAAATCTCCATACAAAACACCAATTTCATAGGTAAGGACCTAACATTAAACTGGAAGGTATTAGGAATGGGAACGTGTGGAAATTCCAAACAATGGTTCTACTGCGTGGCCGAAACTTAATTGCGGTTGTCGAAGGCAAGCACACAAGCAACAAAGGAGACGTAGAGGCACAGAAAACCTCGATTACGCAGGATGACAAAACATACAGTACTTATGATATAGATAAAATTTGGCCGGCGTAGGTTACTATAGTCTATTTTTAATTAGTCAAAATGATTTTATACTTTGAAATGTCATTTAGCGATAAATAATTTGAAATATCTTTGGCTAAATTATATTTAAACTACATATTTCATTTTGAATTAATAAAAAATTAATTTGATTTTAGATTGTAACAATTGATTTTGAAGAATAATATAATTATATATTATTCCTTGATAATTCAAAATCACTGACGCTAAATAACTTTTCAAACTGTCAACTCACTTTGACTAATTAAAAAAAGGTACAGTACGTCTCAATCCAAGTTGCCAAAAAGGTAGACAAAACAAAGGTAATGTTTCATCCCTAAAATGTTTTGTGATGATTGTAGGTAATTAAAATAATTGAAACGGACAACAATTGTTACCGTTAATTATATTTTCGCGCCAATGTCCATTTAAAAAGTGTGATTATTGAATAACAAATTCGGTAAGTCGGCTTTTTTGTTTACCTTTTTGGCAACTTGGATTGAGACGTACTATAGAGCCCATTTTTTTATTAGATTTTTAATAATTTATCACATGTTCGTATTCCAAATTCAAATTTTGTATTTGGAACACGACTATTATATTATTTGTGTTCAAATGTTTGAGAATCTGCCGGTTGCATTAAAACTATCTATTTTATTTTCATATATTTTTATTTATACAAAGGTTTTTTTTTCTTTTAACGTGTTAGGAC
The DNA here is from genome assembly GCA_910589355.1 of Parapoynx stratiotata. NCBI lineage: Eukaryota > Metazoa > Arthropoda > Insecta > Lepidoptera > Crambidae > Parapoynx > Parapoynx stratiotata. Next base: position 4,366,339 of record OU342458.1, read on the forward strand.
CAAGAATTTTGTACCATAAGATGGATGCCAAACTCCCATACAATAGCATGAGACAATGTTTTGTCTCAATCGGTAGGTGTTCCTTCTCATTGTATCACTTTAATGAATGATTTTGACATTTCGTAGTAAAGCTGAAATTACAACTAATGACGTCCCACAAAAATACACACAAATTTTCAAACAAATACTCTTATTTAATATGTGATTATTGACTCAACTTTAAAATGATAAGGTACATCCAGGATACCACTCACTTACACAACATAAAACAACGCACGTCATCACCAGTTTTATATTTTTTTATTTAAAATATTAAATTACAAAAATTTGTAACAATTTTCAGTCTAGGCGTCAAAATGGCGTAAATATGACAGGTGAGACAGAAACTATGGATAGAGAGAGAGGAAGAGGATATCCCACGGATAGCCTTCATTCATAAATAGTGATAGAATGAGAGGGAACACCTGATCGAAATAGAACATTGCCTCATGCTGTTGTATGGGAGTTTGGCATCCATCATACAGTCTTCTTGATTTCAGTCATTTTTGATTAGTACTGACACAATCATGGTATGCTCCGGCGTAGATAGAGACCTAACTTACATTTTTATCAATTTTTAAGTTCCAAATTCAAATGGCATTTCTAGTTTGCAAATTAGAGCGAGCAAAATATCTTTCGCACTTACGTGAGATTCAATCGCCGTTTTTCGAACAGATGTGATGAAACATAACTAGTTCCTATTCACTCTCATTGCAATCTAGGAAACGTGGAGCAGAATGAAATTGTGCCACGCTCAAACAATCCACCGCGTTAGTTGTAGTGAAACATGCTTTGAAGCGGCTTCAAACGGGGACTTTTACTTTTTGCACAACAAAACGTGTCATACAGAATGCTACGCTTCGTTTTTAAACCTGTGTTGGCTATTGACGTGACTCTTTAGTAATTGCCACGGTGCCTGTCCTAATTTGTTTTAAAACAGTTTGTAGCGAAAATAAAAAGATTGCTTTAAAAATTTCTGACAAAGTCCCAACAAGAGAATAGTAGTTTATGTCACTGTCACATAATATAGGTTATTAAAACCACCGAGTTATGTGCAGTTACATACACTACTTTATCTACACACATTATTGAAACAAATATAACAAAAAAAATAATTAATTTTATGTTATGTTGGCTGTCTGGAAAACATTGCGCGTTTGGTGCGTTTTTAAGAAAAATAAGTGTTGCACAATGAGTTCAACCTGTTGCATAAGGGTCATTAAGATAAAATTTTCGTTTTTATCATATGTGTAAAAAAGTATGTCATTATGAGTTCGAGTCTGAATTCATAATTCGAACATTATAAAATACATTTTTAATTAATCTTTCTTTTACTCAACTTTACAGCGATATACAAACTCGTTCACTCACTCACACCTATATGCATTAACTTAGGAGAATGTTTTTCAAAGAAAATTTTCAGTTACAACCTTCTAAATGACAATTTAAAACACACATTTACATTTAGTACAATCTCGTGAATAATTTATTATCGTTTTAATATTCATTAGCTTACCAAGATTCGCCGTGTATTATTTATGATATGAAATATTTCCTTAAGCCATAAACAAATTTTCTTTTAATAAACAGTTTAGATTTTATAAAATACCGTGGGATTGTTTTCATTTGCGTTGAATATACAAATATGCACCTTACGCTTCATACAAACAAACACCAACTCATCGTAGGGATGGAATAGGCTTGTTGACCCCTTTTTTTATTGGACCCCAAATGATTAATTACTGTTAGCCGTTAGCATAAAAAATAATATATATATTTTTAAAGCCTTTAACATAATAAATTTTAAATTACATTTTTGCTTAACTGTCAAAAACGACAGGATTCGAGAACGATTCGGTCATGATGGTCTATGAATTATCTGTGTTGTAAAGTCACGATTTGATAACATTTTATATAGGCCATGGAAATCGGCCATGGATGATATCGGCCATGGAAATCGACCATGGATGATATCGGCCATGGAAATCGGCTTTTAGTGCAGTCTAATCTGGTAAAACTAGGATAAATAAAAGCACGGCGACACTTTTAATCGGGCTATGGAGGTATTTGATGATAATGATTGCTATGAGTTTAGAGCTTTAATATACTTAAGCATAGCATGCAAAAATTTAAAATTATTATTATTAATGGCTTCTTTTTATGTACGTGACCAATTTAAGTTTTTATTATAATGTTGGCCGGTCTGTGGGATGAATATAAGAATAAAAATCGTACTATTAAAAAAGTAAAGGCAGCCGAGTTGGGACATATCATTAAAAAGGAAAGTATTGCATCGTTCTCTTTAATATTTACAAAGTTTCGACTTACATATCTCACTTGTATAAGCAAATTGAAACTCCACAGACAGAAGGCGACACTCAAATGACGAAAGTTTGTCGCCGGTACAGCGCGTTCGACACCCGTGTGTTAAGGCTTAGCTATTTAAATAAATCTTCAATATTAAATCTAAATTATGTTCAATGATCATTCGAATATCTTCGTTGAAACCTGTTTTGTCTTAGAAACAAGGAAATTAAGGTAACAAGCTTTTGCTAACATAGTAAGTACGTGTGGAACCATTATTGATAAATCCTAGCAAAAGCCGGCAACACAGTTGCGATTCTACTTGTAACGAGGCGCTATATCAGTATTAGCGACTCTTTGCTGTTATTGCGCTCTTCTCTAGCAATTTTCTCTTTGTTTCTGTTTTTAAACTAACCATCTGTCTCTTTTTTTAATTGTTTTTGGTCTCCAACTTTATTCCTATCAGAGTCAGCGTCTGGAGCGGTAGGCTCGACGTAAATAATTATAAAAATATTATAAAATTAAGTGACAATAATAAAATTATATATAAATAAACTTTACCGATAATAATAACAGCCAGTAAGCTTTGACTTTCGTTACAGAAAACAAAGCTGCCTTTGCCGTGGTCAGACCTTGGATGGGTGACCATTGACTGCTACTGCAACCGATTCTACCTGCCAACCCGCATCGGGCCAGCGTGGTGGCATTACGGCCCATATTCCTCATGTGTTTCTGAATGAGAAAGGCCTGTGCTCAACAGTGTGGCGTATTAGGTTGAGGACTGACCTCAATATACAAAAAGGGTTGTTATATCCTAACATCTACATTACAAATATTACATTACATAAAATCACGCCTGTAATCCCCGAAGTGGTAGACAGAGTCCAAGGAGCATTGTGTTCCTTAAGACCACATTTAGCCATACGAAAATTGGGTTTAGTCAGATGAAAAATCGTGAAAGATTACACAATCACAGACCAGTACCCAATACGCCCTTAGTCGCCTTTTTCGACATGCTAGGCTAGAAAAGCAGTTGGTACATTCTTTTGCAAATATATCATCCAGTAAAAATCCAAGCTCATCCCCTTAACCTCGCCGTGTTACTATTGTCAACTGCCTAATTAAACTTTGTAACACACGACGCCGACGCCCCGCCGCCGTACTGTTTGACAGGGAACCTCTCTATTTGTTCTGATTTGATTATCAACTGTACCATAAACATGAACATACCTACTCGATTCTGTGAAAGAGAACCGGCTTTCATTAAATTTATAATTGGGTGTTGTTTACACGTATGTTTTATTGGGCAACTTGATGAAAGTTGTTTAAATTTCAAAATTAATAAGAATAGAACATAATATGAATTTCATCATTTTTCTTTTCTATCTTGTTTCTTTCTTATAAACAAATACAACTAGAAAATACTCTCTTGTAACATTGCACATGTAATAAGAGAATTCTGTCTAGTTATTGAAAAATCTATGTCTAGCTGTGATCGTATTCTTTTGACATAATAACCCTTGTGTATCCCTCTCTCAAACTTTAAAGTTTTTATAACCTTATAATATTAGAATAAATTTTCGATTACAATCACAGTGAAAGTGACATTAATATTATACTCCTAATGATTATTATTTATATTATAAAAATATCTATGTAAAAGTTGACGATTTTAAGTGCCAAGTTTGGCGTATGAAATAAAGTTCTTTTTGATTAATATATTAAACATAATAAAATTATGCATCAAAATTTTCTCTCAGCTTGAAACCTCTTTTGAAATCAAAATGCGTTACATTGAACATTTACATTTCACCCCTGCCTTTCAATTGATTATGCCCCAGGTTTGAATAGATTAAATATTCTTCTTGAAATAAGTAAAAAAAAATCTATTTAAAAAGCATGATTATTATTTCCGATATTATTTTTAATTTGTAATCCAACATTTTTGATACAAAATATTACCTTTCAAAATCAAAGAAATCCAATGTTTGTAATAAGTGTAATTTCTAATGTCAATAATAGCTGGTTTTTACTTACACACTTCTAAATAAAACAATATTTTTAAAACCTTTAATATAGTATTAGATAGCAAAGTGTGACGTAATTTTTAATCACAGAACATAAAAAATATTAACAGCAAGGTCTTCACTAGGTAACTTTTGCTAGCGCTACCACTTATCATGCGCCATTTTCCGACAACTCCAATACTTTCAACCCTTTTTACCGACTTATTGAAGCATGGCATAACAGCCCAAAATTATAACCTAATTTAGGTCCACGTGGTAACATTACAAAAGCCATTAGTGCACAATAGATCACCCGTGGTCACCATTACTCTGTAACCACAGCCACTAATGATACATAACATAAATTTTCATATACCAAACAGGAAATAGCCATTCTGTACATAGCACCACAATTTTACACAATTCGACAATAATGATCTTTGAGAATACCGGATAATAGAGCTGGCTGCGTCCATCCTCAGCCTATATACGTCCCACTGCTGGGCACAGGCCTTCCTCATGAAGAAACACATGACGAGTACGGGCCGTAACACCGCCACGCCTGGCCCAATGCGGGTAAAGTAAAGGCCCTATCACATAGGTTCTAGATTCGAGGTTCGGTAGGAGTATTTGAGTGATGCATACATACCAGAGTATCCACTTCGTTGAGTTGAACTTTTTAACCGACTTCAATGAAAGGAGGAGGTTCTCAATTCGACTGTATTTTTATTATTTATGCGTTTTACCTCATAATTCTTATGTTGATAAACCGATTTTAATAATTCTTTTTTAATTGAAAAGTTATCATTCTCGTGTAATCCCATTTTTCGTTTTGCGGTAGGTAACTTAATGTGTTATTGTACCTGATTTATAGCAATTATTAATTTGATTACCCATTCAGATGAGATTGAGATGATTTTGTTTCCAAAATCGCTCCGCTCGAATCATTCCGCTCAACAAAAACGCAAAGGTAGTAAAATAATAAAAGAAATCCATCAATTTCTCCTGCGGCTAAAAACTGTTGCGTACAGCTTACCGACACGGTAATCAATTAAATTTTTCATCGCATTGTCATCAGATGAGACAATCCAATTATGGGATGAGTAAATAATTAATAGGAAAATTTTATTTTGATTAATTAACCCCTTGAACATCAGTTAAGCTCGTCAAATTAATTTATTCCGCGGCTTCGATGCACTGAACTTACTCCATTAGTAGTTATTGATGGGATATAAATTGCAATTCCTCTGGATACAGTGTATTGGATATTTAATTAAGTTTATGTATTGTGGAAGTTCAGCTGATGGCTAGAACTGGCATCTGGGGGTTTCGCTGCAAATTAAATTGCATTTTGTCAAAAGCGACTACGAATTAAATACTTTGGGGCTTTTCCGTTTATTATTTACTGATATTAGTAAAATGGGAGGATATTGGAAATATTATGAATTCTTACAGCCTTGGATTCAACTTTACGATAATTGGTACGTAATAAAGCCATATATTCATATTAAGTAAATTACAACACACTTATAAACATTAAAACACACACTTCTGAATATTTAAACATTAAAACGACTCTGCCATAATAACTATATTATAATCTAAAGAGGAGCATAAAGATTGTGCTTTATATTATGCGAGCGCATGGCGCGTGCGTCTGTCTATGAAATGACATGAAACAAGCACGCGGCGCCGCGCGCCAATGCTCGCGCCGTGCGTCCGCTTAACGCAGCGAAGGCCCTTAAAAAATGCCGACATCGATGCTAACGTCAGAAAAAATAGCAATGTTTATGTGAGAAATACATTCCACTTGGTTCGTGAAACGTTCTCAAACTCACAAAGAGTTTTTTTGCCTAGAAAAACTGTTTTTATTTCAATATCTACTACAATGACTGACAGCGGCCAACTACAATTGTTTATTAAATGGAATGAGACACAAATACTAAGTGAATAAAATAATACAACACACAATAAAAACATAAAATAACGTCTTACCTACCTTCACTACTCAAATAACGCTAACGAAATCACTGGTCCGTGATTCTATTGTGTTAAAATGTTTACCGAGGATTCGAAGCACTTCGTCGAATATTATTTACAATCAAACTACCCTTACATAGAAATAATAATCCGGGTCCAATAATGTGATTATTTTGAAATTTCCTACCCCTTGCTGGAGAATTTTAAGAGGATTTGCCAAGTTTGAAGGCGTCGGTCTGTGGAAATTACGTCCACCCTCGTTACCGAGACCTGGGAGTGACACGAGGTGAGGGGACGTTTGCTTTGGATTAAGCAATATAAGTGATCATAGGATGCAAATGTTTGATCCGGAAAAATTTTGCTCATATCTGGTTTAAATTGGCCCCTAAAGTCAGATCCAGACATTATTTACCTAGTTTTTGATACTATACAAATATTTAAAAATGCTTGAATGAAATGATTTGACTATTGATACGCATGTCATGCTGAGCTATTAGTAAAGTGATTTAACTTACCCATGTTTTTAAAAGTGCCGTGTGGTAGCGGCTCATTAAAAGAATACTACCAACCCATCTCTTTCCTTGAGGCCCAATTGCGCGGTCGAGAGTTAGCACCTAACCCTGGGGCAAATATATAGGCAAACCCTGGGTTAGGCGCTAACTCTCGATCGCGCAATTGGGCCTGAGTGTCGTAAAAGGAAACTAGTGGATATAGAACTGCACTTATAGAGGCGACGGGCTCACCACCCGTCACGCTGATTGCAGTCACTGCTTGGTGAAGCGCGAACAATGGCAATGGACTGCTTTTGTGGCGCTTTTACCTAGTCTCTGACTAGCCCTTAGGGGATAATAGTCGTGATTAAATGTATGTACGAGTATTTATGTTTTAAAAGCTCTGAAAATGACTCATCGCCATCTATCGTAAGCACATGAGTCCTATAATAGGAAAAGGCCGACCTATCTACCCACTTCTACTTTTTCAAAAAATCTTATGAGAAAACTATATAAATCTACAATTATTTTAAGGTGATTCTTACGATTTAACATCGTTTTCCCGTGGATTATGCCATAATTTTCCTGATAATACCTAGTCGCAATTGTGTTCAAACATCGATATATCCCATTCCTGTGTCAAGGTAATAAAGTAACTCCTCGCTTTATAATATTCCAATAAAAAAGGGAAAAAGCTATTTGCTACGTTTGTGGAGGCACATTTAAAGCATGTAAGCCATAAAAATCTAATTTTTCAAAGAGAGGTATGCGAAGTATATAGCTGACAGATTCGCGTATTCCTTCTTTTGTGGTCTAAGTGATGAACGTTCTGTTTTTTAGTTTTTGCACGAGAATTTTGTTTCATTACCTACTGCACCCCACCGACTTGTCACGATTAATTTTAATTTATATGTGCCAGTGCTGCTATTGAAAATTTATAGTGCCCGAGACCCGAATGTCTACAACGAAATTTTTCGTACAATTGCGTATGATGAGGAAGCGGCCGATCATCCGCAGAACTTCGTCAGCTAAAACTGCTTTTGTAACAAGAAACAAACTTTGATATTGAAACTTTTTATATATTGGTCGCTGACGATAGTGAACCCCCTTGAGGGCCACGTGAACGGTGGCGTTCGTGAACAATATAATATATAATTATGTTTTTACTGTGGCAGGTTTTGGGGCAATTGAGGGGTTAATGATACGAATGCAAATGTGTATATCGGATTTTGTTTTTCAAAGTAGTGCTTCAATTGCTGATGTAATTCTATTGGTCTATTTTTCAAAGAATAACCTTTGAACGGGTAATCGCCATCAGCTTCTAACTCAACCCAGCCTGCATTCTGAACCGCCCTTTTTCCCAGATCAACCACGATTCGGGACGTAACTCGATCATATTGTAACCTGATTACGAAGGTCCCCAGCTCTCAGGGAAGCTTTTATCTGTAATGTCGTGTTATACTGTGTACATTATCGAGTACTTGACTCTGAGAAATTTTATTTACATCGTTTAGGCTGTGATCGGATAGGTATTACTGGCCATGGAGGGTGGTCTGTGCTTCACATTCGAATTTGGTATTTTGGAAGTGTAATATTTTTTAGGCATTTTTATCGCCTTCACGTTGAGGACAACCTCGCGGAGGTTACCCGGGTTTCCCAGGTATTATTATTATTATTATTATACTCTTTATTGCCAAAGAACACATGGTTACATAAAAATAAAAATAACACAATGTATGCAATGGGCGGACTTATCTCTAATGGATCCCCGACTTTACCCGGTAGTTAGCTACCCCAGTGCATTCCAGCAGCACGTGGACGGCTGTTTCTTCTGCCCCTGCATAGGGGGCAGAAGAAACAGCCGTCCACGTCTGCATAGGGGCTGTCGGTGATACCTAAATTGAAAAGGTGCCTGTTAAAACAGCTATGTCCTGTTATGGCTTCCGTTACTACACATAAGCGAGTACTTAGCTGTAAGAGTTTCTTGGAGAGGCGGAGGTCTATATGTGGTAGCGCGAGGCTAGCCTGTCTGCATTCTTCCAAGATGTTCCAGTAGTTCTCATGTAGGCTTTAAGTGTTTCTCAATACCATACCTGTGAACCAGCTTTTAGGGAGAGGTATAATAGGCTCCGGTCCCACCGGGTCTACACACACACATTTCCCCTTAAATGTATAAGTCCCTACCGCTTCATAGATTGCGCCAAAAGGGGCGAGCCTATTACAATGCTCCTGGCTCAGTGTGAAGCAAATAATATTCAGAAAAGACTACTTGACATTTTTAAACTCAGTTAATTGAACGGGCAACCTTTTGCATGACTAGCCATTTTCCCAACTTAGCTATCGCGGGCTTAATAAAAACCCTTACACAGTGATTGGTAAGACATAGCATGCAAGTTATTAATTTCTTATATGACCATCGATAAAAAAATATGTCAAAGTACCTTCAACGTACGAAAATCGGTTGAAGATCAGCTTCAAAATTAAGTTGCAAGATTGCATCCGTCGAAACATTCATACAACACAACACTGCAAGTAAAATAAAAGATTGTCGCATAAATATCAACTGTCCTGAAAAATTTTGAACTAAAAGCCGTTATTTGGAAGGAAAAGGAAGTTAGTACCGGAAGTAACAGACTGCTCCAAGCTCTGCGTCCCGTCGAGATACTCAGCGCTTCCGGTGTGCGAGCGGGACGTCTAGAGGAAATTAATATGTCTAACGATCGAAATACTCTATTAAACTTGAAAGAGTGTTCTTTGAAGTACGTTTGGTTCGGATTTTGGAAATAGAATTTCGCGTATGAGTAAAGAAATCTTATTTTTTACTTTTATTCCATCTTCGGATATGAATTGAGGGTAGGTACGTTGATTGCTTGAGATTTTAAAAACATTTTGTGTGTTTAAGCAGCTGTAATACATAACACAGAATTACTACAAAATCAGATGACATTATTGATTTGTGCATAAATAAAATTAGAAACTGAATTCACTCTGATGCTAATTTATTTAATCGCGAGCGTCACGATCCCAATTATTGCAATTATTTCTATTCACAAATCCAACTGACTTTTCTCACTATGATTAGGGAGACAAATAAATACACCAAAATATTGTAACTATCATATTCTCAATTAAAAGAAAATGAACATTCTTGTTTAATTTTTAAGTTCAATTTCCTGCAACAGATTACAACAGATTATTCAACACTAGCCGCATATAATTTGAGCCATTGACTCGTAGAATAAGAACACAATGATTTTCTAACAAAAATGAAGATTGTAGATAGAAAGACGGCTTATATTTTACCTGGAACTATTTCTCAGTTCACCGCCGCGTCTAGTTGACTGAAATTGGAGCGGGCGCCGAAGCCAATACCTTCTAGCGCTTATAATAAAACGTCAAGTGCAAAATGACACGCTGCAATAACAGCTTGTATCTAAATAAGGGAGGCGAAAAGTTGTGAGCAAAATTTTCATGCAATTTCGCATATTTTAGTGATAGAGTTTGCATATACAGTGTGTTAGGGATCGGACTTCCGATACTTTACCAGCGTACTTTATGTTAAATTTTATCGACAAAAAACCATACAAAGGGGGGTCACATCCCGCATCCCACTGAATGAGAGCTATTTTAATTTCTCCTATTTTTAAGAGTTAATTAAAATTGCGTAATGTGATATTTTATCGAGTGATAATTTCCCACATTTACATATATTTTATTGGTTCACCAACACAAGATACAGCTGTTTTCATTTACATACAATTTGAGTGATATTAAATTTGCTAACTGCACTTATAATTACAGGTAATCACAGCATGCTTTTTTTAGGTACATATAATACGAATTAATAAAAAATCCAAATACAATACACCACAACACAATTGAACTATATTGTTACATAATTTTACATTGAAATTGAATTTAAATATTAAAATAAAATTAAATAAAATTTATTATCAAATTAAGAATTAATTTTGTTCAGTAAAAAATGTTAAATAAATATTATGATTGTCAGTTATTCTTATACTATGAAATTATTATTGTTACTTATTTATTTATTACTTGGACTGCCGCAAAGGGGGGTCAACATCTTCCATCATTTTTAAGAATTGGTTACGGTTTTGGTAGTTTATGTCGAGTTCAGGAATATCTCGTGTAAGGCTGTTGTATAGATTGGTCAACCGAACTATGGGCGAATCTTGACCCATTCTCGTCCTCCAGCGCCTCTTAAAAGTCCACATGGATAACGTGGCATCCTGGCAGTCTCATTTCTCTTAAAACCTATAGCATACGTGATCATTATGCAACATTGGTAGAAAATTTTACATCTACAACGTTATCTATCACGATTACATCCCCGAAGGGATAGGCACAGGTGTGGACACCAAAATACTGTTATTAAAATACCATATAACAAAACCCGAAGACATGGTTGTCTGTAAAATTAATTGAGATCATGTTCAGGTCAACTACATAATCGGCTAACTACCAACCCTCGTCAGGCGTGTGTGTGACAGCTCACACTAGTTGGTGCAAAGCTGATGAACTAAGTTTAGTGCTCGGGCGAATTTATTCTGAAATACCATCGACACTATAAGATAAGTAACAGTTTTAGAACTCTAATTACACATAATATGTAGTTGCCTTTCTCATGCTCAATAGTGGTAAAAATTAAATTGTTTATAACAAAATTCGTTGATGAGTATAAAATAAGAGATCTGATGTAAGTCAGATATATAGTTACGAACTAAAATCCATGGAAATTATCGATAATTTTTCGTGAAACACCCGCAATGGCGACAGCAACATAAATATACCATATTTTCTTTCAGCTTACTTACTATTTTTATTCTATACATAACACACGGTAAACTCTGACTTTTCCTATCCCATAAAAATAACACTACGACTCACGGAGTCATACACAAAAATATTTTTCCTAGCCTATTCCTCCCCAGAAGAACCGCCAAATCGTACAATAAAACAGGGAAAAATCTGAACTAAAACCGGAAGGCGGAACAAACTGTTTATTATCTCTAATCCAAGCGAACAATACAATTTATATCTTGCACAATCTGGTGTTTCTATAGGCCTTTTGTGTTTGAAAAAAAGGGAAGGATTATATCCGACCGCATTCGCAGTTTCGCGCCCGTCATTCAATATCCACTGATATCTCATTTTGCCGCGCGAATAGAAGCGAACAGAATGGGTAGCGATTCGGAGACCTTGGGGCTTGGTGTAATTTATAAGATTTCTACTAGTTAGCGTTTATGAAACACTAAAAACAACTTCCTGGCATATAAATATAATGAGGAAAGAGAAAAGTTAAAGTTAAGTACGTGAATATGGATGGGTGTATAGGAAGAGAAAGAGCGGATGAAAGATCAATTGTGTAAGGGCTGAGAAGATTAAGAAACGAGGGAGTGAAGATGAGTGACAATAGAAGAATGAAAAAGGAAGACTTGTTGCCAATAGACTAGTAAATAGAAAAAGTTCAAACGAATACAAAGACAAAAGTTGATAGCAGTAGTAACAAAAATAAAATAAACGTGATTTGAGCGTCAGTACAAACTAATAATGATCACAGTGTTTTTGTAATTCATAGCTACAATAATGATGTTTTGTTGTGCCTAAAATAAACTCTAATATTTTTCTTTATTTTCACGCTAAATAGAGAACCCCACTTTTACAAGGACTAACTTACACTTTCCTCTGCCATTAACAACTGAGCACTCACTTTCTCACACACACATTAAATTCAGACTTAAATATCTTTGTTGTGTAGCAAAATATTTTTTGTCTACGAGTGTAAGTGTGGTAAAGAATCCAATGAGATCAAATGAGGCAATTTTTAATGGTAGACAGCACTGCAATGTTACAATTTCTTTTGGTTTCGCCAAAACACAGTAGCAAATAGGTAGCTTGGCTAAATTGACAGAGATTCGAAAATTCTTAAGTCAACGAGGGTCAACAAGGATAGTTTATAAAATAATACTGCACTACCAGAAATTCAAAGTATTAAAGTTTTCTCGAAATTTAAGATAGCAATCTTCGTACTACAAGAATGTGGAACGATAAAGAACTTAGCAATCACAGCACGCGATATCGGAACTACGTCGGCAAATCTTTTCTGGAATGCTCGACGTGACCAATCTTAATTTTCCGTTTGAAATCAAATAATATCTCCCCCGATATTAAACCGTTCGGGAATTGCAATTGCCACTCGCTCTTGGCTTGGATCCAGACCGATCTTAGAAGCCTCCTTGAACATTGAATCTCGTGTAACACATTTTTGTGTAAAATATCTTTTACCCCTACCGCGACGACGTAGTATCATTATTTAATTCGATGCTCTAAGACTTCGAGTTAAGGTTGACTTTACTTTTAACGAACTATAAGCTTAGAATTTCACCGATAAGCTAGCTAATGATAGCGTAAAGCTGTAATGAATATCCTATTCAGAATTTCTTTAATATTTATTTCAGGTACCGTTAGGTGGAAGAAAGTATTGAACTTTATGATGGAATTCATATTTACCATAGCTAAATTGATAATATATCCAAATAAACATATATACCGAAATAATAATATATGAAGTAATATTTTATTTTCTTCTACTATCTCGTATGTATCTGTGAAAATCATTTTTCAATCAAAATTGACAGCGAAGTAAACAAAATACATTTGGGCAAGCACATAGAAAAATAAGTTAAAAACATATGCAATTTTGTAACTAAAAAATGTATTGCATTTTGTATATACTAAATCACTCACAATGGTCTCGTTATCTCTGAAAAACCAGTTGCATACGACCAGACTTCAATCACGACGCTTTGTGGAATAAATAAAAAGTACGACGGTATAAAGCTCATTCTACACTGTCACCTCCAATCCGTTTTCAATTAACGTGTTCAGAAGAGCGTTAACGCCCTACATGCCGCCACGCCTGGGGCTAGGGCTAGTGTAGATAGGTTACAAAGCCGACCGACCGAAAAACATTTAATATAAATTTCGATCTGCACCTAGAATCAGGTCCGGTCTAATAAGATTTTCTTAAAGAATAAAAATGTGTCATTTTTTACTCTATTAAGTCGCCCCGGTTCAACCTCCTTACTTTTATATTTAAAAGAAAATTGTTATAAATATCGCTTGTTATGTAACGCCTGGTGCCTGGCGATATGCTCGACCGCTTGATACAAAAAGACAAATATATCAGACAAATCTCGCCAATACCCCCGAAGCGATATGTAGCTAGTAATGTTAGTAACAGTGACATGGGCGAGATCACACATGAAGTTTTTTTCCTGATTTTACGACCGTATTAGATCCGTACCAAATACTACCTGAAAGTAGGTTCGAAAGTATCAAACAAATTCCTATCTGATGGTAATGTTTTCAAAACAATAGATAGATAAATTTCTTTATTGTAACTAATAAAACACAGAAATATAGTAAAAAAACAATGCAACACAGGTGGCTATAGCTAATAGCAATATCTTCCAGGCAACCTTTGAGCAGAGATAGAATGAATAAAAAGGTAGGTGTAATATGCTTACAAACATAAAGTGCATATATACACTGCTACATATAAATTACATAATACACGCATATAAACGCATACAATCTACATATCTACACGCAGTACTCTTTACTACGCAGTGTGTTGTGTGTTTCTATAGGCAGGTTTACAGGTGGGCTGGCCGCGAGCGCTGATGAGATTTCCATAGATTTTGAAGAAACGCGCGCGATGTTAGGTATTTCTTGAAAACGCGCCTTAGACTAACACATGGAAATTTCGAATAAAGAAACGGTTCCTGCAGTAAACATAGTCTGAATAATGATAGAAGCGTCAAACCTACATAGAGAAAGCAAGGTGTGTCAAATTCGACTAATGAGCTCCCAGCCTAAGTTCGCTCCGGGATTCAAATAACACTCAAAAGGACTAGTTGCTAATTACGTCATGGGGAGCCAGACTGTTGACAGTCGGCGACATTATCACAAAGTGTACTCGAGACTACGATTGTGCTACAAAGTATAGACGAAAAATCTAATTATGACTAGAACTAGTTAGAACTGGATCGTTATCCGAACTTCGTTTCGTTCCCCACTATACGTCTATATTGTTATCAACATATTAGGTCCTTACCTATGAAATTGGTATTTTGTATGGAGATTTTGGGGAATTCTGCATTTTCCAAACTAAATTTTTTTCAGTTTTCTTCACAACGACAAATCCAAAGATAATAATATTTGGCATCTATCATTAGACAAGCTTTAGTGTAATATGTGTAATATCACACTTCATAAAAATTATTTATCGTTTTTAAGTGAATGCAAATAAAATGATATATTCGGGAGGCACTTAAAAAGAGTTGTCTCCGTGTCCAATTTTAAGACAATTAAACTTACAACAAATTATCAAAACAAATCAAAAGAGCTCAAAAATATAGTCTATTTTTAGACGAGGTAATTATTATTTAGGAATTCTCAATCTTAATAGTTACAGACAAAATACTAAGAGTGAAAAAAAACACCAATTTCATAGGTAAGGACCAAATATTTTTACTTTATCATCTATTCGGTATTAATATTTGTCAAAAATGTGATATATGAGTTTTTATTATGCTATTTTCCTTGCAATTTGGCTCTTTTTAAATTCAACAACTTAGTCCATTATCTGTAAATCTGTCTAATTTTGTTATTTTGGACCATAATCAAAACCCCTTAGAATGTAAAATAATTTGTGTGTCCTCAGCCAATATATGTCCCACTGCAGCCTACACATGAGTATGGCCGTAAAACCTCTACAGTTGGTTGGCCTATATTTCACTATCTGTTTATCCATTTAAGCTGCAACGTCAAATCAAGCACTGCTGCTTTATAGCAGCATAATTTTCTGTGCGCCAAAGCCAATTCAGTTAATGGTTTAAGCCGTGTTTTTATGGTTGTCTGTTTCTTCTCAGAATATCGATCGTCCGAAAATCAAAATCCCTAACACGTTTGCTATAATCATCACTTTGCAATTGTTCTTGCATACGAAACTGTATTAACTAATCGTCTTTAGTTCTAATGCTTCTGTGTCATAAGATCGGTTGCAATAATAATTAGATATCCTAATTTTTATTGCTGGACCGATTTCAATGTAATTTTGCATGGTGATACCATAAATCCCTGGTCAACATCTTAGACACTTTTTGTTGTTAGGATAGTTAAAAAACCAGTTACCGCGGACGAATTCGCGGGCAACAGCTAGTGTTATATATAATTATATTTTGATTGATTGTTTATCTGTAAAAATATTTAATTTACGTTTTGTAATTTAGGTTATTGTATATTATGAAATAATACATTAGGACTTACAACAATTATAGACAAGCCTTTTATGTCTTTAAATATTTATATTTATCACAAAACATTATGTCACGATAGATTATGGATAAAAAAAATTATAAGACAAAATAGAGAATCGTTTTTCATAGATCAGTAAAAAATACAAATAAATCCTTACTATTTTTTATTAGCCTAGGACACAGTTTACCAGGGTAGACCTAATCTTCCATTTGCACAGGCTTAACCCAATGAAATAAATACGCCCATAATCTTACGGGCGGAAGTCGCGTTTGCGAAGAGCTTAGCCGGTTGGAAACCTTTATTTATAAATATGGCAAGAGCGCTTTATACAATCAATTCAAAAGTCCATTCATACTATCATATTTTAAGAGCTATAAAAGCTTGCACGGTAATCACACTATGTAGTCATAAACTGCATCAAATTAATTTCAACTTTAAGATATAATTCTATTCTATTCTATTATTGCAATGGGGCTGAAATAACTCAAGAGACATCGACTCTATGGGATCTTTTGTGGTTCTTAAGATATCATAAATTAGGAATCAATGCATTTGTATCATGTTTCGGCGGGCTCTGCTTCATGCGATAATTTTTACCGGCTATTAATGGACTTTTGAATGTGACTGTATTATATTAGGTTGGGGAAAAAGTCTTTTCGCATTATAGTATGTATAAACTTGTAATAAAATCTCTTTGGCTATACAATTTGTATCTGGCTGGTTTTGGTATCATTGAAAGTTTAAATTTTAAAGAACATAATTCCAAATACAAATTAGAAAAATGTGTGATTTTCATTTGTTTTTCGTACCGCCAAGATGAGTGAATCTAATGAAGAAATTCGATACATTTTAAAATTTTACTACAAAAAAAGTAAAAATGCAACGCAAGCCGCGAAAAAAATTTGCGATGTTTATGGACCTAGTGCAGTGTCTGTGAGAGTAGCACAAATTTGGTTTAAGCGTTTTCAATCCGGAAATTTTGATGTCAAAGATCGCGACGTCGCTCTGGTCGCCCTATTACAGATAAAATGGATGCCATTTTTGAAAAAGTGGAGCATGATTGGCATGTCAGTAGTTACGACGTAGCTGAAGAACTGGGAATTGACCACAAAACAGTTTTGGCGCATTAGAAAAAAACTGGGTACACAAAAAATCTCGACATTTGGGTACCTCACGAGCTCACTGAAAGAAACCTAATGAAAAGTGGATCACGTACGACAAGAACGTGCGAAAAAGGTCGTGGTCAAAGGCCGGTCAGGCTTCACAGACTGTGGCGAAACCCGGGTTAACTCGCAACAAGGTGATGCTGTGTGTGTGGTGGGATTGGAAGGGCGTTATTCATTATGAGCTGTTACCACCAGGCAGGACCATCGATTCTGAACTCTACTGCGAACAACTGATGAGATTAAAGCAAGAAGTTGAGAGAAAGCGGCCGGAATTAATCAACAGAAGGGGTGTGGTTTATCATCATGATAACGCTAGACCTCACACATCTTTAGCCACTCAGCAAAAATTAAAAGAGTTTGGCTGGGAGGTGTTAATGCATCCGCCGTATAGTCCTGACCTTGCACCTTCAGATTTCCACCTGTTTCGGTCTCTTCAGAATTTTTTAGGCAGTGTCAGGTTAACATCACGAGAGGACTGCCAAAACCACTTGTCGCGGTATTTTGACCAGAAGTCCCAAAATTTCTATAGCAATGGGATCATGTCCCTACCTACAAGATGGCAAAAAGTTATCGAACAAAATGGTACCTACATACTTTAGTTAAATGTAAATAAACTATATTAAAAAATGTTTTGAATTTTCTTAAAAAATGCGAAGAAACTTTTTCCCCAACCTATTACATACACAAAATACTGAAACAATAAGGAACAGAAAATTAAAAATATTGGACGATATGAACTTTTCCTTAATCACACTGAAACAGTTGAGGGTGAACGCGAATACCGGTGTCCGCAAATAGTAGTTGTTTCAAAATTTTCGATATTTGATTTTCAATAAAAGCATGATCTATGAAACTAATTACTTAAACGAATTTTGATGGCAATTTCTACAATGCGCCAGAAACATTGAGACAGCAAGCAGAATTCAATTATGAGGCGCGTGCGAGCGTAACTAACTCTGTTGTACTAGTTAAACTATAATAAGATGGGTTAGCGACGCTGTCACTTGCGATTGTGTGGTCGCGAAGCAAAACAATGTTTGATGTATTCTAATACCAACCCTAAAACATGTTTATTAGTAGAATGCTTACAGAACTATCTATATATTTAGTTTTTCTGGTCGGTATGGTTGGTGGTCGGTTTGGTCTCACCTAAATTTGTCACCATAATAACAACGTTTTAAGCATTTTTGTGCTCCGGCAATCAGAGGTAAGATAGCCAGTTCTTCAGTTGAGGATAACAGGTGAAGCTCGCTTCCACATTTGGTATAATCGTCACTTACCATCAAGTGAGATGTTGGCCAAGGGTTTATCTACCAAACGTAAAAAAATATTCGTCTATGATATCCATGTTAACGTTAAGTGTGGCTAGGAGATTTTTCGTAAATATAAAAGATATCAGAAAACTTCAAACTGCTGTCGAAAATGCGTCACTCAATGAGTAAAATCACATTCATAAATTTTTAAATTTTTTTTTTTCAAAATACTACATAATACAAGTAGACATAGCGTACGAGCCGCCCTAGCTGTCTCCCCTTGTTCCGACTAGAAGGTATCAACGCAAATTCAATTCGTCGTCCCGATATTGACGCCCCTTAAAATTTAAGCCTTCCATAAATCGCTTGCAAAAATCAAAACTCTGATAGACACGGCACACCGAGGCCTATTCACACTACGTTAGAAATATTATTTAAAAAAAGTGTATTTTGGTTTTTGTTTTGTTCGTTGTAAGTACGGGTGTATGTATTGTAAACATGAACTTCATAAAATATAACATACATACATATATAAATACATATAATCACGACTATTATTCCTTAAGGGTTAATCAGAGACTAGGCAAAAGCACCGCCAAGGCAGTCCATTGCCATAGTCCACGCTTCACCAGCAGTGACTGCACTCAGCGCAGATTCAGCCGGACAGGTGGTGAGCCCGTCGCCGCTATATGCTAATGGATGGTTATTATTATTCTAAGTTAGTATAGCAGTTTCAAGTCCATTAGTCGCCTTTTACGACACCTAAGGGAAGAGAAGGGTTGGTAGTATTCTTTTAATGAGCCGCTACCACACGACTTACAAAATATTAAGTAATAAAATTACGAAGAGGTAATGGAATTTTAGAATCACTTCAAGAAGTTCCAATAAAATAAGCTTTTTTGTAGGACTGAAAAGATAACTTCAAACATATAGATCTACTACTTGCTTTATCTTATAAAGCATCTATCCACGATCGTTCTTTTAGTTGCTGGGTTTTTAGCGTCTTAAACTTTAACTAACATTTGGTCGAATATATTGTTAATCATAACTATTTATAGTGAACATGGGAATAGGGCAGGCAAATAATGATGATTTCTAAATTCCTCAATAACTTTATAGAACCTTTTCTCGAATAAAAATAACCATAGAATACTGCCAAAAAATAAGATTCTCAATATTTATCACGTATAATCAATATGTGTGTTAGTGGTTTCTTTCAAAAAAGTATAAATTGCAAACTTTTTGAGTTACTAACATAGTTTTATAAGGTAAATTGTTACTAGACTAACACTATGGATTTTAGGTTTGAAATAAATGATATATATTTATTTATTATTTTAATACTTCACGCTCTTGACGCACTTCTTTTATAGCACAGCATTTACCATAATTCCCTATTCTAAGCCCTATAAAATAAAAAAGCTTGAGTGTTTAAAAATGGTGTGTACATCCCGCTATGATCTCCGGCGATTTAATGTAATTACCTTGGGCTGGGCGGCTAAAAGCTCGAGTATAACGACATTACTTTCGTTTTCGTCGGCTAGGGTAAACTAATTATGCAGCCCGCTTAGTTTTCATACCGTATTACCGATCAGATTTCTAAGGACGCTTCATTTTTCGAGGCTTTATATTAGCGGAAAATACTGGCATTAGATGCGATAGCTTAGATACATTGACATTGACTATACGTACCAACGTTGGTGGTTTGGTTTCCAGATTGTTTGTGATATTAAAATACATTTTTTTTGTCACTTTCTGTTTGATGAATGCTATTTGAAAGTGCTAATGTGATGATACAAACAAATATTAGGTCCTTACCTATGAAATTGGTGTATTGTATGGAGATTTTGGGGATGTCTGCATTTTACATACTAACATTTTATCAGTTTTCTTCACAACGACAAATCCAGAGATAATAATATTTGGCATGTATCATTAGACAAGCTTTAGCAATATGAGTGCACGCTTGATAAAAATTATTCATCGTTTTTATGTTAATGCAAATCAAATGATTTATTCGGGAGGCAGTTAAAAATAATTGTCTTTATGTCTAATTTTAACACAATTAAACTAACAAAAAATTATCAAATTAAATAATACGATCTCAAATATATGGTCTATTTTTAGAAGAGGCAATTATTTTTAAAGAATGTTCTGAAACTTAATAGTTACGGACAAATTGCTAAGACAGAATAAAACCACCAATTTCATAGGTAAGGACCCAATATATCATCACGCCTCTATCCTCTAAGGGGACGGCAGAGGTATCTCTCCCCATGATAAAGATGATGATGTGATGACAGTATATTACGTTATTGATCTGAAACACATTAAAGCAGTAATGTTCGGTTAAATGAGTTCTTTAACATACGTAGTATTCCTTAAAGTTTAATGTAGGCAGAGGTGTAAAGAGCCACGTTACGCTTTGTGTTACAGGAGGGTTGCCTCCATGCATTGTGCCCTGTCTACTGCCAATATACTTTAATACTCTACCCTCAAATTAGAAACATAATATTTGGGTGTTATTTAAACGGTGAGCAGAATATTAGCAAAAAAATACAATTGTTTAGCTAAAATAACTAATTTTTCAGCAACTTATGGGCAGCAAATATTTCTAAATTGGTCAGCCAAATAACTAATTGGCCAGCAACCTATGGGCATCAAATGTTACTAAATTGGTCAGCAAAATAACTAATTGAGCAGCACCTTTTGGGCAGCTGATATTTGTTTCAAATAATAAATAACTAAATGTTTGTTTGCTGCCCAAATGATTTTTCGGCTGACCTTTTTGTTGCTGACCAAATAATTAAATGGCAGCCCAATGTATTTTCCCGTGTTGGTCCGGGACACACAAAAGAATGTATGTACCAACAGCTTTTCTTGCCAAACATGTCGTAAAAGGCGACTAAGGGCGTATTGGGTACTGGGTCTGTGATTGTATAGGCGATGAGCTAGCCACTTGTTACAACTCTTTCACGATTTTTCACCCGACCAAACCCAATTTTGGTATGGCTTAATGTGGTCATAAGTAACACACAGTACTCCTTGGACTCTGTCTACCCCTACGGGGATTACAGGCGTGATTTTATGTATGTTTATATATGTATGTTACTATCTAAGTATTTAAATGAAAATTTTGAAACCAGTCTTCCTCAACCGAGTTCCTCTCATCTAATTGGTACTCAATATAAAACCTCTAGCTCTTTACTAACTTCCCCCGGTAAATCTCGGGCACATAAAGAGACGGGGACATCGTAAAACCAGAGCCTTATAGTAATTCGCACCGACATAGTTTCGGACGAAATGAAGCCACAAAAGTTTTCCTCTGTTTCCACCATTAACTTTATAGTATCCCATAAATCCTTGCTTCTGTTTTTGTCTTTTTGTAAGCCGCATTTGATAAAAAATGTTGATGTTATTTTGTGTCGCTAATTTATTAAGGAAGTTTCAGGATAGGGATAGTTACTTTGGGACTTTTAATCGTATTTTAAGCTTAACTTATTCCGTGTTAAATATTTTTAAAAAATATAAATACCTACCTAATGTTTATTTGACCCACGATATTTAATGTGTTATAAAATTTTGCATTTTATAAAATATTCTAAACTAAAATCCATACTTCCATACTTATATTATAAATGCAAAAGTAACCTTGTCTGTCTGTTTCACTTTCACGTTAAGATTACTGATAGGATTTAATCGAAAATTTGTGTACACAGATAGTCAAGAGCCTGAGAAAGAACGCAGGCTACTTTTATCCTGATATTACCAAGGAAGCGGGAACCACGCGGGTGAAGCCGTGTATAATATAAAAATATAAAAAAACATTCATATGTGTCATGAGATGACGGGCTGTTTCTTACGAACTCTTAAAGATGTAAGCTCTGACATGACATAAAAAACTCCCGACGCAAAGAGAGGGGTGTTATTAGAAGATATTGCTCAAAAAGTAATGTTTCCGCCCGGGATCGAACCGGGGGCCTTCTGCGTGTTAGGCAGATGTGATAACCGCTACACCACGGAAACTTATTGAGGTGCACCTAAATAGTTGTTCATTCAATAAGAGAAAGGTAAAACTTAAAACAAGTTGAAACTGCAAATAGCAATTTGATTAATTATAGCATTTAGCTTTCATTTAAGTAGCATGCGTTTACATTTCATTTTAAGCAGCATTTAGTTGCCTAAAATGAGACTAGTTGATATGTGTGAATGTCTGAGGATAATTATTTATTTATTTATAAGTATTCCTGAGCTGAGCCAAAGACCTCAGCTTCCAGTCCAGTTCCAATTCATTTGCTATTGCAATTTTTACAGGCGCTGAACTGTGCTGAAATTGTTTTTTAAAATGACTTTTTACTCTTTGTCTGGATTTTAGTTCTACCATTACAATGTAAGGTACCAGGCCAGGTTTGTAGGTACCCAGTATTGGCAGGAAATCTAAAGCTTGGAAATTTGTGTTTCTAGGCAAACTCACTGGTACACCCGCGGCTCACTTTCATTTCAAAATCATTCTTGTTTCATAGAAGTACCAAGAATTTTATCAAAGATATTGTTAGCTACCGGCTAGGTACCAAGGTTTCACTTACAACATTTTTATTTCGGAAGCGTACACCCGTCAACCTATCTAGCTTAAATTAGAAATAGCCACTAGTCATATTCGCTGTTAAAATAACTATCATAATCATTAACTTCTACTATGTACTGTTTAATTAAAACGGCTCATTTATATGTGGATGAAAATCTGTACAAAGTACCATTAACAAGTATGTCCTCCGTCATTTTTATTTCACCGATTTTTAAATATAAAAAAGTGTAGGTAACAGAAAAAAATGTACTTACTTACGCGTTTGTGGTAAAAACAATAAAAGTATTTAAAGTGATAAAGATTAAGCGATAAAAAGCAATAAAGATTAAACGCAACAAAGACACATTGTAAAATTAATATTACGTAGGTATTTTACTACCGTTCTGATGAACATGCGAGACTTGATAATAATAAGTTTAAGATAATAATAATTGATAATAATAATTTTTAGATCATTGGTCTATATCAATAAAAAACATTAAGCGATTTATGGAGAGTGCTCTGAAGAACTCTTTGACCTTATCCCTCGCTC
This sequence comes from Parapoynx stratiotata, assembly GCA_910589355.1. Lineage (NCBI taxonomy): Eukaryota > Metazoa > Arthropoda > Insecta > Lepidoptera > Crambidae > Parapoynx > Parapoynx stratiotata. Next base: position 4,390,043 of record OU342458.1, read on the forward strand.
TCCTTTCCTACACAAAAGGACACGTGCTGGTCTACGGAGTCACTCTTTCACTGAAAAGAGTGAGAGAGGCGTGAAAAAGCATTTTTTGGGCCGGCAAGGTGAAAGTGGCTAGGGCAGTATGTAAGCATGCTGCACTAGCTATTGTGGCAGCACTGTTGCTCCGTATTATACCTTTATTGTATCTGTATTTTGAATTTGTGACTTATGTTATTTTATCTATGTTAGTTATAAGAGTATTTATTATCTGTGCAAAACTTTGGCTGTCAGAATTTTGAATTTGTGACTTATGTTATTTTATCTATGTTAGTTATAAGAGTATTTATTATCTGTACAAAACTTTGGCTGTCAGAACTTTTCCCGCGACGTTTGTGATCTGCGCTTTGTATTTGTGTGTTACCTATTTGTTCTCTCCAACTTGTGAGTTTAATAAACCACATTACTGAAGGAACCTGCCTTTACTTCCAGATACCAAATCCCAAACTATCTTCACATATGGACTCCTCTACTGCTTATCATCAGGTAGTGTGGAGTCATTTGCTGAGCTTTTTATAAAGAAAAAATACATTCAGCGTGGTACGCCCTACGACTTGCCTGATAAATAGACGACCTTAGAAAACTGCAGTGGCTGGCTGAGGGAAGCCCGGAACTGAGTTTTTCAAGGCACAATAGAGCAAAATCTCTTCCTTTTCCTGCCCTGTTCCCAATTCTATTTGGGGTCGGCGCAACATGTCTTCCTCTTCCACTCTCCTCTATTACTCGTCAAGTCAACACTCACTCCCTTCCTCACCAATACAATAGATCAAAATACGGGTGCTTATTCGTTCATCAGCAGTGGCAGGAATATGACTGTTGATTAGTTAAAAGTCATTCCGGCAGAATACTAAAGTATATTAAGTTTAGGAGTAATTACTATTTTTGTGGCTCACCATACCCTACCCCCTGTAGTGAGGCGAGAGGGCGTGTTAATGATGTCATTAATATAGCCACAACTAGCTGTACGAACACAATACTTGTTTTGATACAGTTGTGTATGTGGGATATGCCTATAGTCTGAGAATGATGACATAATCATTAGTTCTTCTTGTTATCTAGTAAATAATGTAATCATAGTAGGTAGGTACCTAAGATAAGGTATAAATACAAATCAATTATGTAAAAACTAGCTGTTGCCCCCGACTTCGTCCGCGGTTACAAGAAAAAAGAAGTATCTAAGATATTACCTGGGATATAAGGTATCACCATGCAAAATTCCATTGAAATCCGTCCAGGCGTTTCGGAGATTAGCCCGTACAAACAGACAGAGAACCAAAAAAAACATTCTTTAGTTTTTTACCTCTTTTTGACTTGATTTTAAGCATTTTTTTTCAATGTACAAACATTATTTTGACATAGGTACTACTGTTATCGCAATAATTTTGATGAAACAAATATTAAAAAGTAAAAAAGAACGAAAGATTTAATAATTTGAAATATACGACTGCGGTATTAATATTGTCAATTTAAAACCTAACCTTGTAGGTATTAATCCATAAAAAATAAATGATTTCCAATAAATTAAAAAAAAATAGTTACTTACAGAATAAGTTAAAATGATTTTTCACAGAGCATTTTGCTCCCAATAATGTCTTTGACTAAGTACAAGAAATTACTCTACATTATTATATGGTAGCACCACACACACGAAACTGGTTTTTACATTGGACCAGAATTAGGCAGTGTCGTATTTAGTCATTGCAAACCGGACCAATTTCACCTTTCTCCATCGCTCCAGATAGTTATTTATATCGAGCTTAAGTAAGTTTCCGTGGTGTAGCGGTTATCACATCTGCCTAACACGCAGAAGGCCCCCGGTTCGATCCCGGGCGGAAACATTATTTTTTCACGAATAAATAAGTAATCTATATATTATAATAAAATTGTATAAAACCTGTGTCCTGTAGATTGAATATATTTTGGCAATTTTATATGTAATGGAGATGTAATAAGTAATCGACAAAGATACCAAATAATTTTTTTTTACATTGTCTGTCTGTCTGTATGTTTGTGCACGTGTTAGATTTAAAGAGATATTTATTGCAAGAAAACTAATTTTATTATTATTTTAGTTTAATTATATCTAAATTCCTATGTTTTGTAAATAATAAAAACTGAAGTGTTTTAACTTGATGAAATGAAATGAAGTTCATTGTGAACTTGGTCGGAATCATAACATTAACTGAATAAATGAATCTTTATTTGTGTGTACATATTGTGGTATGAAATAAATGTATTGGTTATTATTTGTCCACTATTTATTCAAAATACCCCCTCCTGATTGATTTTTCTAACACACGCATCACCTAAAAGCTACTGGACGGATCTTAATGAAATTTGGTAGGTACGGTGATAGCTGAATATCCTCTTTAATATCTAAGATAACTGTTACTGCAGGAAAATTTCTTAGAACTTCCATGTAGACCGCCTCTTTGTCGGCAAATATTGTTTTAGAAAGTGTATTGAAATTTTCATGGGAGTCATGGGCATAATGTACATTATTTTTAATTCTCACAAAATAATATATCTGAAAGTTTGATATTGTCAAAGGGTTTTCAAAACTCGCTGTCGCTAATTTTTTTAACTATAGGGCAATGATCTAAATAATTCGGAATCTAATCTAAGAGTAGGTATTATTATATTTTTGGTTTGTAGTGTATAGATATTGGTACAGCCTTTGATTTTTCACAAGGTGAAAAAACTTACATGTCACGAGGAAATGTAAAAAATTCAATGTTCAGTGGCAAATAATTTTCCATTTCCGTTTCCATTTCAGATCTAAGCTTATGTAGTTCAAACAAACGATTTCCGCGTCTAAATATTTGGGTGGGTTCTCCGTCACGCTCTGCTTGAAATAAATTTAGCGTAAAAAATAAACAAGTGGATACTCGAAGGCAGTTTGCATAGAGACTCGTCCCTTCCGCTTCGATGGACTCTCCGTATTGTGCGCACTGCCCGCTTCCTAATTTCGTATATGTTTGCTTTGCCGCACGATCGGCTTGTTTTGATAGAAGTTGATTTTTGCAAAATAAATTGATTTGAACAGAAGGGTAACTTTCACCGTTGCAGAGCTTCTGTTGTTATGGATCATGGAGTAAGCAACAAACCCTCATTCATATCCTATAGAGAAAACACGCTCAGAAATAGGTTCAAAATGTTCCAGGTACATACATCTAAATTACAAACACGAATTAATTCAAATATTTAGATACTCGGAACATTGCGGAGCTGGTGTAGTGGTAAGTACACTTCGGCTTTCGATCCAAAACTAAGCCATAATCAGCCCGTGGATAGGTGACCAAAATTTTATGATCTCGAGCTCCTCCATGTTTCGGAAGGCATGTTAAGCCGTTGGTCCCGGTCACTTTTGGGACCGTTCCTAACACCAACTCGCATTGCCCCGCATGGCGCACGTAGTGGTGTTACGGTGGCGTGGAGGTCCGCCACGATCAGCTGAAAGTCATGGCAAGCCGCTGGATTCAGACAGCGCAGAACTAATTTGGTAAATAATGGTAATCCTTATTACTTGTGGTGAACGTTCTGCGATATGTTTAGAACTGGCCAGTTAGAAATATTGCTCATGAAATCTTTTTTTGTATTTCAATTATAGAACTCTTTGGTAACCTAATGTAAGTAATATATTGCATTCATTTGTCATTTGTTTTTGTGAATTGGCGGCAAATCTAAAACTCATGTTACACGTGAAAATGAACTTAACGTAACGTAAAAAAATATTTTTTCTTTAAAAATTTACTGCGAATGTTCTGCGTCAAATTATTTCGTGTAACATTTTAGAAACGGATGTAGATTTTGAAACGGGCTGTTGGGATAGACGAGGAAACCATTAGATGAATCGTAATTGGTCCTTAGTACACTTGGCTTAATTTACAATATATTAACATTGTTCATAAAGTTCAAGCTATGTTTAATCATACTTGTTTGAAGTTTTCTTTACTTTTGAATAAATAAATAATATTTTATCCTTTGAACCTACAGCTACATCTACCAAATTTGTTTATTTTTTTTATTTTGGTCTAGTTATAGTTGTAGGTAATGGAGATATTTCCCTTGGTGTACAATGTACGGTCTACAAGTTTCTTTGATAACGATTTAAGTATAAATTACATACATACATACATAAAATCACGCCTGTAATCCCCGTAAGGGTAGGCAGAGTCCAAGGAGCACTGTGCGTGAAACGCTGGTAGCTTTAAATGGGTTAAGACCACATTTAGCCATACAAAAATTGGGTTTGGTCAGATGAAAAATCGTTAAAAAGAGTAGTAACAAGTATCAAGCTCATCGCCTACACGATCACAGACCTAGTACCCAATACGCCCTTAGTCGCCTTTACGACATGCTAGGCAAGAAAAGCACTTGGAATATTCTTATTGTGTCCCGGACTAACACGGGATTAAGTATAAATTGATTAATGATTTGATATTTTATCGTTATTATAACAACAAGCGGGATTTGAACCGGCAACGGTAACCTTCTGTAAATAATATCTATGAGTACCTAGACAGTGTCGTGAAGCCCAATCTGCGATCGAGGTGTTATCTTTTTTTCTTGATATTTGACAGTAGATATTTTTTTAGACAATTATAATCTAAGTAGGTACACACTATGTTATCATTGTCCTTCTTTCTCTAATTATAAATACCTGAATCCAAGTCATTAACAAAAACGTTTTTGTATCTTTAGCCTATTGTTATAACATCTCCTATTGTAGTTAACGTCTGTTATAAATTAAAGGCGCTTGAATATTCGGAGAATGTAAATATTAAAAAACAAATAGAAGTAGTCATGAACAACGATTGTATAACAATGGCATAACGATAAAATAACAAACCTAGTACAAATTACTAAGACCATACCCATTTATCTACGCAATTGCGTGTTGATAAATACAAAAAGTCGGAACTCAATGATAAAAAATTCATTTTTTATCTCGCCACAGGGCGACGTCCGACAAATTTGTCAAAGTCGTCCACAATATAGCCGTTAACCTACTGACCCCAGTTCTCGCCAGTTAAGCTGCGATGACATATGTTTTCACTGCAAAAATTGCCTCAGAACACGCGAACCACGCGAAAGCCCCATAAATTGTCCACTGCCCATAAAGGCTTCTTTACACAGGCGCGTTATATCGCTCGATAAGTGTTACAGGATTTCACCGATATGATTTTTAAAGAACTTACTGAAATATGTACATGTTATATTAAAATTTATACGTCAAACAATCATGAAAAAAATTTACAGGAATACAATAAAACAGTCTTCGGTAGCGAAATTTCCTTTCAAACTATTCCTTACTCTCCAACTCTACTAGTGATAGAATGACCTTGCGTGCTAAAATGCTGTAACTCGAATTACTTTATTAAAAGGGTTGTGTTAAACGTTACACCCTATTTTCCTTAACTCGTTGAGTTATTGATATTATTGAGGCGATTCACGTTCATTATCTTCTTTTCAAGACTTTAAACTCAGCGCAGGACCGATCCTTGTCCGGGGACATGCAATGTGCAACCATGGGTGCTTGATCCCTGGCGAGGTGACGAGACTAGCACGATGTGTTTGACTGTGTATTAGACTTACAGACCCCTACAGCTCCTTTCTCACTTCTCCAGGGGATGTGCATTTTTCCTCTATCAAAAAAAAATGGGTGTCTTATGGAGATCTATGAGAGAGAGATTATGGAGATCGGTATTCTTATAGAGATCCTTGAGGGGCCCATGTCCAGCAGACAGCAGTGGCCATCACTAGGCTAAATGATGAACTTCCTGATCAAGTGAATTGTATGCCGGCTTCAAGATGTCCCCATGTTTCTGGTTCGGGCCAAAACGAGAGCAGATGTGAGTTGCAAGAGATAGATTTAAGAGCGACATCTTCTACATAAAATATTTAGGTATGATAATCGTAAATAAATCTAACATAGACATACACATACATACATAAGACACGCCTTTTTCCCACAGGGGTAGGCAGAGATTACATCCTTCACAAATACATAAATCCTACATAAATGTAAATGTAGGTATTATATAGATCCACAATTAAAATCAATATATTTACTTGTCATTCATTTCCGGCCAATATTTATGTTTTCACAAACATATTCCAATTAGAGGTTCACCAAACCTTTCCATACATAATGTATGAACTATCTATGATTTTGTATCCGCGTGACGCACGCAGTGTACAGTCATGAGCACTAACATGCATACACTGTCATTCAAACGTGAACCTTATTGCACCAACATAAGAACACAAGATATAAATATTATAGCAGGTGACATATTAGTAACAAGATGTTTAAAGGGACAGGCTTGTTTGGTCAGGGGTGAGCCAACGCGCTGGGCCTAAGGGCGTGTTATTAAATTGACATTTCATTGACGGTTTATCAATATTCGATGGCCATTAGGCTCGACTTGGCTTGACCTCCTTAAAATTAATTGCATGAAGATTTATTATTTAACGAATCACAGGCAAACTAAGGTGCGCGCAGAAAAAACAATATAATGAATTTCATATGGTATTTTAAATTTATGTACGTATATTACAGTATGAGTTGGCAAATATAATTTCGTACCTACCACCTATCTTACCGGAAATTGTATAAAATCTAGGAAAAGGATAAATTAAAGGCTAAGGATCAATTCGTAGAAAATGTATTCTGATGGATATTATGTTAAGGTATTTTTTTTTTAATATTTGTATGTTCAATACATATAGGTATTAAATAATTATGGAGCACAGAAAATATTTGGATTGCTACCCAATTAGTTATTTTGCTGACTAATGACAACAATCCGTTGGCCAAGTAGCTGCCCAATTACTCGTAGTCATTTTGCTGACTAATTTATAAATATTTGCTGCCCTTATGTTGCTGGCCAATTAGTTATTTTAGCTGACCGTTTAAATAACACCCATAAATAAACTAAGCCACTTGTTACTACTTTTTCACGATTTTTCATCTGACCAAACCCAATTTTTGTATGGTCACGCGTGCACTCTTATGTTAGTGGCGTAGTGGTTAGGAGGTACGCTTTGGCTTTCGATTGAAAACTGCTTTCGCCATGGTCAGGCCGCGGATGGGTGACCAAATATTTGTGATCTCGAGCTCCTCCGTGCTTCGGAAAGCACGTTAAGCCGTTGGTCCGTTTCTACCCACCAACCCGCATTGGGCCAGCGTGGTGGTGTTACGACCCATACTCCTCATGAGTTTCCTCATGACGAAGGCCTGTGCCCAGCAGTAGGAAGTATATAGGCTGAGGACGCCGTTGGCCAGCGCTGGCGGCCAGCGTACCTGTGAAAAGTCCCTAACATAATAAATACGCCTTTTTCCCTATGGGGTCCTAGCACACATCTTTAGCTTTACCCTTCGGTTTGATGTGGCTTTTGCCTGGCAGTAAAGAAGGTAGGTATTCTAGATTATTGACATCAGTACTTTATCGTATCAATAATATATATATCAATAATAAAATATACCCAATATAAATAAATACTTTTGTAATATTAGTTAGCATGTATGTGATTACTTTTACTTTCATTATAAGTACGTGAGCTCAAAATTGTCTAGTATGTAATATTGCCTGAAAAACAGGGTCAGGCTCAATTGTTTTGCTTAGTCCTAAGTTTGGATTGTAATTCAAATAATTATGAAAAAATTAGTGTTACTAAGTTTTTAATAATAAAAGTTTAATAGTAATAGTCAAATCTTTATATAGATTGAAATCATCCCTACTGGCCCTATAAGTAGGGCACATAATATGTTATACTCGTACCTACTTTACGACTATAAAACACAACTCCGTGACAGACTAAACATTGAAATCTAGCACCACAAAAAAGATCGGTTACCCAAAAAATGTGTAGCGAAGATCTACGTCTTCTGATACCCGGGCCAAAAAAATACGTTTTATTTTTTTATCATAAACAAAACATCATAATTTTATACCTTATTTTCTTTTACATCAACGGAACAGTTCTCGAAAAAGCAATGACCCAGAAATGTAGGTACAGCCATATAATTAATGACCACTCATGGTCAGACCGTGGCAAAATCAATTTCTTCTTGATATATTGACTGGCACAGTTACAACAGTACACTGGGTCGCTCCATTATTAGTCAAAAAGTATCTAAGATATACCTAACAATGATAACAAACAACCATACAAGAACTAAATGTTCCTTTGCGAGTTTTCTTACCAGTGACGACGATGTTTCAGCGTGACAGGCACGAGAACTCCTTACATGTTTTTCCATGAGGGAGGCCTGTGCTTAGCAGTACATTATTTAGGCTAAGGGCGACGGACGACGAAGTACGAGAGGCAGTGAATGTAGAGAGAATAGAAAGGAATACATTTTCAATTGAGGATTTATGTGTTCAGTTGTATTTTGAGGAAGTGTTAGTTATGGCAAGAACTCTGGCACCCTCATCTGCGACTACGGCTCTACCATGATCAGTATTGTAGGTATGTAAGTACCACTTCATTTCTATCTAAATTATTTTTTGTTTCGTCCTTATTGGCCCCTCTTTTTAGACGGGCTGACTGTAGTTTTCTATACACACATGATGCGCAAACCCTAAGCAGAACAAAGAAGATGCGTAAGTAGTTTATCATTTTTTTTATTGTCGTTAACAAGAACGCGTGAAGTGAACTCTATGCGTCGAACATAGAGGTTTCGATCCCGGGATCCCGTTCATATTTTAGTCCCAAAATTTTAAGCTTTAAAAAAAAGGTAAATGTATCTCTTAGCACGCTGCTTCTCAAATCTCAAGGCCCTTTTCATCCATTCTTTTTTTTACAATGACGTATCGATTCCTCAGCCCTTGCGATTGGCACACAAATCACGCACTATGTATCTAGTATCTTGATCTATCGCACAGTGAACACCACGTCCTTCTATAGAAAATACCAAAATTATTCTATAGATTTTCAGAAGTTTAAAGTGCAGAACAGATTGAGGTTTGATTGCCTGAGGAGCTGTTAATAGTAAATCAGCGTTCCGGATACAGTCCACGTACAACCTTGCAGGGTTTAAGGTTTCTAGGTAAACGGGAACTAGCAAGTTTTCCTTTTCTTTAAAGCTTTCCTGGCCAGGGAAAAGTTTTTAAAATTCCTTATTACAAAACGTTATTACTTACGAGTATATTTGTTAAAAACCTCCCGTCACTAGGTACTAGGTAGGACTTACCAAGTCTTGCTATCAAAAATGAAAATCAATTAAAATCGTTATTTTATTGTATCCATTGACCCAATGATTGAGCTACTTTAGCAGCTGCATATAGGCGTCCCTTCATTAGTAAAACTGCGTAAAGCATCAAATTAATGGCCATATATTATACCGTTTAAATGACGTCCAAACACACGTCCAAATCTGAACACAAAACATGTTATTTATATCAAGATGAATCGAACATAAAATTCCGGGTGTTTCTCCGCCGGCTATAAAATGTCCTACCTATACCTACCCTTAAACATGGCGTAAACACACATGAAAAGCGATTGAATCGCGCTTTTTTTTAATCTTTGAGTAAGTATCATTAATACTAAATGTCTCGGTTTTTATAAACGCTTGATATCATGGTAATAAATAGACCCTCATAGTCCAGAACAGAACATAGGCCTATCTCTAAAAATCTCCAGTAGGTCATTGTATCTGACTGCGCCCCACAATCAGCCGACCGACAGGTAGAATGGCCTCTACCTCCAACGTAAGCGCCTCAGCGTGACCGACCACCCTAGCAAGAGCGATATGAAGAAGTCCAGAACTTAACATAGCCACATCCAGGCTTCCTGCCAACTTCGATAAATTTTCGGTCCTGCGCGTGCAGTACGTGAGTGGTCGCCACTCGAGGAGCTTTCCACTACAATGGCAACGGTTTGAAGTTCCTAGAGCATATCTAGGTACCTAACACCTAATTATCATTAAGAACCTAGATGCATTTTTCAGTCACTTTTTGTATCCAAGGTCCTTTTTTAACAAAGCCAGCGTAAGCTTGTGACTTGCTTCAATGTTGTCCACAACGTCACACCCCTGCCAATTCACTGGGAAGAACTCAAAATACCAATGACGTAAAATACCTATCTTTGAGTTGCAATCGTTGCATTCTGACCCTCTTGAATGCTCCGATAAGCAACCAATTCGTTTTTTATCAATAAAGGAAAACCAGGGATCCGTAGGGGACAACGATAATATGTGTAAAGTGTACGAGGGCGGTATCTACCTACCCATGAAATATATTACATATTAAATGCACGTTTAGTACGGTAACGTCGACCAAGAAGATACATTTTTAAAATGGGGAGTAATTAATTGGTCAGCTGTTTATTTGGGCAGCAAACAAATATTTTGATTTGCTGCCCAACTAGTTATTTTGCTGCCAAATTAGAAATATCTGCTGCCCATAAGTTGCTTTCCAATTAGTTATTTTGCTAACCAATTTAGAAATATATGCTGCCCATATGTTGCTGGCCATAATTCGAATATATTGCAAACCTTTTCAATAACACGCTTTAAAAATTGGAATGGAGAGACATATATTCCATACAGACATTTCTTAAGGTAATAGCTACAATAAGAATTAATAAAAAAGACAAAGACACGGGGGTACAGACACCAATAAATGCTCAAATTTCATTGGTCGAATCCGCTGTAATGACGGAGCCCTGCGTACTCGGCCGATTTTTGGTCGCGTACGCATTTACAGCTGAAGCTAATCGGAATTTGGTCGGATTCGCCCTTAATTAAAGAACCAACTGAAGCAATTTCGTGTCTACCAAATTACTTGTTGATCCTAGACCGCACGGTAAAAACAAAATAAATATCTACTGTTGAAAATAGAAGGTCCCAAAATGTAGGGAAATTTCAAACGTTGCACCTCCCAATGCGTGACCGCCACTCGAGAACCTTCCCACAACGGTTGTCAGTTTTATGAGCAATGTGCCCTGGGTCACTTCCACTTATAAGTTTCCCCACAGATACGGCTTAGCGTCGATGTATATTTTTTTTTATAATCAGCACAGCAAATGAGTCAACAGCACCTGATGGTAAGCAGTAGTAATGTCCATATGCGAAGGATGCTAGGGCAGCACCGAAGGATGTAGGCCTTGCGACCACCTGCGGCCTGCGGCCTTGTTCCACCTTGCTGGCTCATTAGATGCCTTTTCACGCCACTTTTGAAGGAACCCATGCCGTAGGAAGAAAGGAACACGTGTGCCGGTAAAGAATTCCATGCTCTGGATGTACGAGCAAAGTATAATTCCTTAAGCATTATAGTACGCGCGGGCAAAGATGTCACCGTATATGCGTGGTTCCGCAATCCGCACGCGTGCTCCTTAGCAGGAAAGGGGAGGATAAGGTTAAAAAGTTCTTTAGAACATTCCCCGTGGTACATCCGGTAATACGCGCATAACGAACCAACGTCGCGACGTATTTGCAAGGGTGTGTCGCGACGTGTTTTCAAGGGTGTTTGTGATCTCTGCAGCGCCAATTATACGGAAAGCTCGCCGCTGCAATCTGTCCAGAGTATCGAGCAGGTACTTTGCGGAGCCATCCCACAGGTGCGAGCAGTATTCCACGCAAGACCGGACCTGGGTTTTATACAGCAGACATAATTGGTCCAGCGTGAAAAACCGACGCACCTTTTTCAGGACACCGAGTTTCCGTGAGGCTGCTGTGATCACGGGTTCGATATAATCTCTGGAGATCAGATCTGAGCGCAAATCCATACCAAGCAAATAAAAAAAAGAAATCCTGCGAATAAAAAGATATAAGACAGTACTTATTTACAAAATGTAATATGTACAAATAGGGACCAAACTCTCAGAGATGAGGTAAGGCGAACATTGTTGAGACATGAGAAAATAGAATTAATTAGATGTGTCTCAAGAAGCATCCACACATGCAGTATTCAACAGTATTACATATTCGTGCTGCTACTAAAGCCGCCGGCAGTGCCACCGGATGATGTGTGGACCCACCTTTAAAGTTGATTATTCCTTTCACACAAACAGTATCTTTGTGTAGAATCCAGGAGTAACTAAGAAACGGAGTGTCCAGTGCCTCAATCTTCCAGACCGTTCACGCTCCAGTTGGTTTTGTTGATCAGGTGTTCATTAGGCTCAGCTCCGCACAATATGATTTCAGACGCACAAAAACATTGGTGTCTAAAATCAGGCAGAGCAGAGATGAATACCTAGCGTAGGTGGGTCACAATACAACATGAGATTAGTCATTTATCATCTGCAAATAAACAAATACTTAGAAATATTAACACATATAAATATCTTCGAGACAGATGTTGTTATATTTTTTCACTTATTTATGGACCATCTTTTCTTATATGTTATAGCATGGCACATGCAGTATATTATGCTATCAAGATTTAGTACAGTACATAATATAGAGATTCATTGTAACACAAATATCCAATATTGTAAATATCCAATAGTAACACAAATTATTCAATAATTTAATGAATTACTTCACCTCACAGCATCCACCAATGTCAAGTTGCAAGTTCTATTGCCAATCTCTCATAATCTGAAAGTTTTTCTGAAAGTTTGAAAGTAACAATTTAGTATCACTTTTTTTAATATTATTATACTAATAGAGGAAACAACAGCTCATGATTCCGGTCACTAAGAACAATCAAACACAGAACAAAAATAATGTTATTTTAAAAAAATGCCTTAGTTCCTAATGGTCTATGAATTATCTCTGCCGTAGCATCACAATTATTGTAATCAATTCAATACGCATCCGTGACATAGCAGACAGTTATGCTTGATTGGTTGCAACTGGTGTTTAACAGATTTCAACCATGCGTCGTAATTGTTTACATGAATTGTTACTCAACTAATTTCACAAACATGGTAGATAGTTTATGGCAGATGAAAAAAAAAAGTAAAAATAAAACATATTTAAATTGAATTTCTACAGCAATCCCTTATTTATATTTATCGAACTTGGTATATTTTGGGCCCTTGTACAAAATACTATGTGAATGACACATTATTTTCATTACTTTTGATATGTCAACTAGCCTATTTTGTCTCACCAATGATATGTACCTCACTAATTCTTCACATTGGTTCACCAAGTATTGTTGTTTGAACTGAAATAAAAGTAAAGTTTAAAAGTTTTTTGGACTGTTATTTAACTTTTTTTAACCAACTTCAAAAAAGGAAGAGGTTCAAGCCAACTGTATTTTTGTATGGTATAATCTGAGGGTATAATACATGAAAACATTTGCATACAGAAAATAAAATGAACATGATTAGGGTAAGTTTCATTTGTTTATAAATTGTTGTTTTGTTTATAAATAATAGGATAATGAAAGATGCCGGCTACACTTTGATTTCGAATAACCTCTATTGTGGCAGAAATATTTTACCTACCAATAACGTCTTGTATTGCAATGTATAGAAAATCTTTCTTGTATTATACCTTGACGTAAATCTCTGTTGTAGTATTTAATATTTACACGAGTAAAAAAATTTGATTTGTGCACAACTACACTAAAAGTATTCTTATTCTTTATTTTAATATCGTTGACTTGAGTCCGCCAATAGCAAGTGTTCTGCTTGAACTTTTGTTTATCCAAAATGTCATGAGTGCACAAAGTAGGAATATTATATATTAATAAAGGTCTTTAAAACTATGTATACCTTATGTATACAAACTTTTGTTTTTGTCAGAAAAATCATTTTTTTTTTTTTTGTAAAATTCTCCCGTAGGGAAGGCAAAGGGAACGAAGCCCATACAGCCAAGTCTTCAGTATTTATTTCATCAGTAGTTTGCATTGAAATGCTAGTGTAATGCATTTCAATGCATCTTGGGAGAGTTTGGCGTCAAGCGATCGATAGCAGACACTGTGGTGCTACTTGGATGAGGTGGATTACCACGATAAAAAACTCATCACTTTTCACACCACTTGACGCTTATTTCGATAATCCTCCACATTGCACATCATCACAGACACTTATTACACAAAACTACACTGATTTTACGTAACAATATCCACTCCGAAACAATATTACAATTATCGAAATAAAAATCACGTCCGCCATTAGTCAAATGCCGCCAAACTTCATTTTTTTTTTTTTGTAAAATTCTCCCGTAGGGAAGGCAAAGGGAACGAAGCCCATACAGCCATGTCTGCAATATATATATCTTCAATAGTTTGCATTGAAATGCTAGTGTAATGCATTTCAATGCATCTTGGGAGAGTTTGGCGTCAAACGATCGATGGCAGCAGAAAAATCAATATAAACAAAAACAAATACAATAGCCCGCCACTCCCCCCTCCCCACATGTTGTTGTTGTAAAATTCTCTTCTTTTCTTTTTTTTTTAAAGTTCTCCCGTGAACGGAAGGCAAAGGGAACTAAGCCCATACAGCCAAGTCTTCAGTATACATTTCTTCAGTAGTTTGCATTGAAATGCTAGTGTAATGCATTTCAATGCATCTTGGGAGAGTTTGGCGTCAAGCGATCGATGGCAGACACTGTGGTGCTACTTGGATGAGGTGGATTACCACGATAAAAAACTCATCACTTTTCACACCACTTGACGTTTATTTCGATTATCCTCCACATTGCACATCATCACAGACACTTATTACACAAAACTACACTGATTTTCCGTAACAATATAAATAAAAATCACGTCCGCCATAGTTGAATACCGCCAAAAAAACCTGGTTTGCCTCTTTCTTTCTTATTTAGATTTGTGTTTGAAAGAAGAAAACAAAACACTCTGTGACTAAAATAGCTTTAATTAAGACTTTATTTTTTAAGAATAACACGGTAAGGGTATAGCTCCCTATGATAGCACCAGACATTGCCAGGGGCATGGTTCAGTCTATGTTCTGAGGTCATTCAGACTACAAAAAATATTGAGTTTAATCTCAGAGTAAACAGAACTGGAGTAGCCTTTGTCTAACATTCCCCTCTGCCAAATGCACAAGCATCGGATGCTTGCACGTTTAATAAAACTAGTTGAGCCGCCATTTTGACAGCCATAACATTGTAAACGTTGCGGCGAACAGAGCTCCCGCAAAAATGCCTGCCTGTGCTGTTTTTTGTTGTAAAAATAAATAGAAAACATCGAGTATGCTAAAAGATGGTGTCACCTTTTATTTGTAATTATAATTTTTAAGATTTCATGATTATTTACTTCATTATTTCATGTTTTAGAATTCTACGATTTCAAATTTCGAACGCTAGTCTCGTGGGGAGTGCGGCTGTGACGTTGTCAAAACGCACACCCCACGTGACTATTTTAAGCGTGTGTGTGCGTGAAATTTAAATTGGTGTGTCGAATTATACATGTGTGCATTTGTTAAAACGGCTGGCTTTGAGTGTAGTGGTAACCTCACCCCCCGCAAGAAATGGCAGAAAAAAATGTTTGAGAAATTGACTAATGGCTACTCCAGTTCTGTTTACTCTGAGAGTTTAATTCATGGATGGCTCAAAACACGAAAACAACACGCAAATAAAATTACTAAAATTTTGTTACTGGTAACACTATGATTTACCGTATGACGTTAGTAAACTCTATCGATCGTTTGATTATACGTTTCGTTGAAGTGTAAAACTTTATCACAAATAGCAAACACATCAGTTCTTTCCTTGGAACGTAATAAAATAAACCAAATAAGAGTGGTCATTGAGATATATTGTGTATTTTGAGTCCATCGCAACCATTCCTTAATCAAATACGTTTATAAGGTGTTTTTTTTCTGTGGGAATCACTGCGATATTGTGCTAAAGTTTTTTGATCTGGTTTAAAGGATTACTTACCTTGATATCTCAATTAAAATGTCTAAACTATTTTTTTATAAAATTGTGGTTTTATCCTATGTCTATTCTGTGACCTCCCACGAAGTGGATACCTATGATTTTTTGATGCCGAATGTCTATCCTCACAAGGTAACTTTTAAGTTTTATAATTTCATATATGGCCAATAAAAGGACCACAAATTCTGTGAACAGTTCGAAGGTTATTAAACAAATCTACCTGTAAGAATGTTCAAGTAGTCAGCAAAGCCTTTACAAGGGCTTTAGTTAAAACGCTACTGAATGTAAATAAAAAAAATTACCCTTTATTCCTTGTGAAAATAATCATAAATGTTTTGTGTCATTAATAGCAACAAGTAGAAAATCTCAAATTCTGTATCATTATCAATTTCTCAATATCTGTTAATCATTTTTTTCATAAAATACTAGAGCTATTATGAAAGTTGTTTGAGCTACCTTATTTTAAAGCAATTCCAAATAACTGCTTGTAGCTTATGAATTAATATATTATTATTAGTTTATATTATTGAGTGAAGAAAAACTATATAAAAATAGAGACTTGTATATAATGGCTGATTCCCAATTGTTTTGTAGGAAATCAGATATCTACTGCAATTTTTGTTTAATTACTTAAGTTGAGAATTAGATTACAATACATTTATATAGAATTGAATTATAATATACAATTGAATTACATTTATATAGAATTTCTTAATAAGTTAATAATTTTATTTTCAAATCTGTAAATGAATATGTAATTTTTTCCTATTTTGTTTATTTAATTTATTAACAGCAGGCCTTGCTACAGGCCAAAGAGGTATTTTTCTGTGTTGCATCAAGCAACAGGTAACGAGCAATATTTGTTGTGGAGATTTTATACATCTATTCAGTTCAAGCAAGACTTACAAGAATTATAATTTAGAACTACAAAAGTATTTTTTGTTTCAGGATGAACTCTATTTATGTACTCCTATTAGGATTTCTCCTCGCAATAATTTTTACATAGGTAAGATTGCTATTAAGTTATTATTTATTCATTAGTTCTTTAACCCCTTGGTGGTCACAGCACAATCAATAGATGATGATGATGATTGTATCTCTTTTACTGACCATTGAGTAGTTAAGGCCAAAAAAATCACCAAATTTAATACACCATAGGATGGGGCAACTCAGTAAACATTCAATCGACCTTTGTCCTACAAAAGAAAATGCCAGAGGATAAAATTTTTGTTGCAAAAATTATAAACATTAAAACTGGTATTTTAGAACCAAAATTTTATTACTTTAACATATTATTATGTTTATTCGTAAAAAATCAGACATTTTTTTAAATAAATCAAATAATCACTTAAAAAAATATATGACGTCAATATAAAGACAACATATCTTGTGAAGCATCTAGTAGTTACATTACAAATATACATAATTATATTACTGGAATTAAAATATATTGCCTGGATACATCGTCTCTAGACAGTTATAAGTTTAAGAAACAATTGAAACTATAGGTAATAAATGGGTATTTTTATAATTTAAATGAATATATTGAAAATAATGATAACACTGACTCTTGTTGATAATGGCTAAAGTTTTAAGTGCTCTGCAATCAACTTAATACTTTATAATATTAATATTGTATCTCTGAAATGGGCAGACTGGACAAGTTCAATGTTGGCTGTCAGCTTGCAGGGTTTGACTTTAAGCACACATTTTGAATACCCTTACAACAGACATACTTACAGCGTGAAAGTAATCTGGTGTATGCTGTTTCCTGAGGATATTGTTCTTCTCATCTAATGACAATGATAATTTTCTCAGCCATCCCAGAGTTAGGGCATACGGACCTAGTCACGCACTAGATCGGGAGATCCCTAGCTAGTCGGTGGAGTGCGTGTATGGAAGCCATCCAACGCACGCGCGGCCGCAGTCGGGACAGGTTGAAGGACGGACTTATAGTGCCCGCCTTCTCCTCCTCACCCGTCTACCCCGGAGAGGACCTCGGCTCCCTTTCCATAAAAACAACAACCTAGCAATCAACTGATACTTAGTTCTTCTGCTATTCTTGATATAAAATAATACCTTTTTCAGTGGGCTTTGAGCCTAATGCCACGATGCACACCGCTCATCACATGTTGCTGTACGGATGTTCAGATCCAGGGTCCAATGATTCAGTTTGGTACGTAAACAACTTTAAAATTATTTCTATGGGTGGCCCAGCGTTATTAAGAGTTATCAATTTATTATGTTTTTCGAGTTGGTAATAAATTAGACCTATATTGAATACGTCTGTGAAGTGTTCTTCAGTTATCTTATTTATTAATGCTTTCCCATTGAAAATGTGATAAAAAGTAATTGCTTGGAGTTTCATGGAATACCTACTAATAAATATACCGCAATGCCACCAACTTCTACCGCATTGGTTGCTTTACTCGTTTGACACGCTTGGCTTTATTGCATTTTTTTTTAAATTAAAAAACACGTAAAACCTTAATCTCAAGATTTGATGCCAACTCGTGAAAATCACGAAAATCAGCATTGAAACACGATGACAACATTTTTTTAATGAAAATATGATTAGTACCTACTTGATGTTTATAAAATAAGCATTGTTAACTACCTATATTTTCATTTCTGTGTCATGTTTGCACATCTGGAGTTATTTACAAATAAAGCCTTGTGTGTGATGATTTGTGCCGCGAGAAATACTTTCATGATGGATATTACCTATGTGCCTATGTCTCATCTCTATTAGGCGTTATAAATAAGTGAGTAGGTACGGGACTACTGCATTTGAGTATGTTATTCAATATGAGAAATATCTTGAAATCTATGGGCACTTCAGGTATAGGTACCGTAGCCTTTCAATGGTCACAAATACCACAATAGAACCTTCTTTTATTTGCGAAAACTGGTGTTCGCTTCGCGCTGACCCTCAACAGGTTACATCTTTAAAATTGCTTAATTTACATAGAGAAATCTTTGTTTATAAGAGAAACAATACTGCATTAACAAACGTTTCTATTATCAACATATTATTATTATTAGTTTTCAGGAAAAGATTTTTAAGCGAACCGATGGCATAGCTTAATTGATGTAAATGATTATGTAACCATGTATTATAGGTACCAACATAAATATACGATAGGTACTTTATGTGATAAATCGTGCTAATTACTGTTTAAGCAGTGTGGCACCTAAACCCGTTGAATGGGTTTGAAATAAAGTAAGAGTATCTAATATGTTTTATGGTAATAAGATATAATTGTCACGGACACACACACACTACCTTTAGACACCCTTCACCCGTCCTTTGGACCTTTAGAAATGTAATAATCCAGAAATGAACATTTTTATTATTTATTTTAGGAGTTGCGGCGAAATGCAGTCGAACGAAATAGACGATTTGTACAACACTGCCAGCCCTTGCCGCACTGGATCTCAGGTTAGTTATTTTTCTTTAATAATAACACACATATATATCATAGGAGGAGCTCGGTAGGGTAGTGGCTAGTACGCTTTAGCTTTCGATATCAAAAACAAAACCCTGGCCACGATCAGGCCTTGAATGGGTGACCAAAACGTGATCTCGAGCTCCTCCGTCTTTCGGAAGCCATGATAATGCAACCGGTCCCGGTGGCTATTGCGACCGTTTCTACCCACCAGCTCGCATTGGCCAGCGTGGTGGTGTTGCGGCCCATACTCCTCGTGTGCTTCTCCATGAGGAAGGCCTGTGCCCAGCCGTGGGACGTATATAGGCTGAGGACTGACAGGACGGACATCAAGTTAAATATATTTTATGCATTAATTGGATCGGTCATGGTTTTTCGCCATTGTTATATAATTCATACCATACTATTTAAATAGAAAATACTTTTTTTATCGTTTTTTTATGTAAAAGCAATTTTACTGAAACTAATGAATTTCGAACGGATTTTACGATTTTCTGAATGTATGGTTAAATACGCGAATGCTGTTTATGTGTCTGTGCGCACGTATGCGAGCTGACCGGCATATTCTATTCTATACCAAGTATAATATTATATAATGTACATGTACTCTGATGTGTAAAGTGCTCGTGAGAACTCTTGCATAGTATAAGATACAGACACACTTTCGAGGGCGTTATGAGTACGTGTGTATAATAATATTTCGATATTATTTTGACGGTGCTCTCATAGTGCCTCATAAGTAACTATAATACTGGTCAATTTGACTTAGCACACTTGTCATACATCATAATGTAGGTACTATTTTAATAATGTGTTATATGTACATTTAGACTACGTAGTTTGTGGCGTTCAATATCATTATATGAAAAATTATAAAGCAATTTGCACCACATTTTCACAAAAATATTCATGGCCAGTATTTTTCGTAGGCGGTCCACCATGACGCAAATGTGCTGCATCGAGTGACGCATGAAGCCGTTGTATTGCGAAGTTATCTATTCAGTATCGGCCTTGATCTAGGCTCAGGCAATAAAAAAGTTAATGATAGGGGTGATGTATGATAAGGTTCGTTGAGGTCTGAGAGTGGCTGTGACGCAAAGTTGCTATGTGAAGCAGATACCTAAGCTTCGGTTAAATCTCCAATAGGAAAGATAGGTTAATGCTTAGTAACCGAGAAGCTCAGACATAATCTCAAGCGTCAACTTTTTCATTTAAAGCAGCACAATGCAGTCACTATAGTAGGTAAACCTAAGCAACTTTTACACCAAACACAATTATCACCACTGAATGTCCGAAGAGGTTCCTGAGATAGTCAGAACTCGTTGAAGAACCGCAATCTTAAGAGCAGGAGACTCGTCTCATATTATCAATATAACGTTTTATCTTAACTCTGTTGAGTTGGTACTTAAGGCTTACGCAGACGAAGGACTTTGATTCGCGGAGCATACTTTTTTCTCCGCCGCGGAGAAAAGTCCGTCGTCTGCGCAGGCCCTTAACGAGTGATTACTGCTCAAAATGCTATGAGCATATAAGGTAACGGTGTTTGATTTATCTACCACCATCGAGGCAGAAAGTTTGTCCACCTCCCTTGTGATGTAAAAATAAATCTGTAGAAATTTCTACACTACATTTCGTAATCCTCAAGAATTCACATCAGTACAGCATCACGCAAATTATGTCAGTAAATCATGTCACAGTCTATATTTAACTTTCCTCTGTAATAATTTCTCTCTAAATTGAGACTGAAATTATTCTTAGTAATATGGTGTTTACCATTTGCACACCCACAATCTCTAAAAGGTAAAACTCATATCGATATCGGTATAAGGGGTACACCATTATCTATTTTTAAAAGTTATGTTTATGATAGAATGCAAAGAGTCAGATTGGAACAGTATAGCGGTGGGGACGCGGATGTAACATGCGGTACCACAAGGTTGTGTGCTGGGCCCAACCTTGTTTTTAATTTATATAAATAACCTTTACAACCTAAATAACCACCAGAGTTAGAGGAAGACCAAAGAAGCGATGGACTGAATGCGTGAAGAATGATATGAGGATAAAAGAAGTGGATGCTGAGCTGACGAGTGACAGAGGAGAATGGAAGAAGAAGACATGTTGTGCCGACCCCACCTAGAGTGGGGAAAGGGTAAGAAGAAGAAGAAGAACCTTTACAACCTGAAAATCAATAATGCCAGAATTTTTTTGTATGCCGATGATGCAGCTGTCTACAATTTATTATGTCTTCTTCACTGGTAGTTACCAGTCATCTTCACTGGTAACTCCTGGGAAGACATAAAAAATTGTGCTAAAATAGGAATGGCTCAAATTTCGACTTGGTGAAACTATAATTTACTTACATCTAAAACTAAGTATCTATGTTTCAGTATTTAAAGAAAGAATGAATGCGTTTAGTTAATTATGACAATTACCAGCCTGCAGACGGTTTCAGTCTGAAAATTCACCAGTGCAATGTTAACATGGATACAAACTGTGATTGTCCATTCATTGATGAAGTCAAGCTCTTTAAATATCTAGGTATTGTTCTGGATCCAAGACTTTCCTGGTATCCTCATCTAGAGCAACGAGCTGGAAAAGTTAGAAAACTAATTTGGGCTTTACGCACATTAAGACACGTGAGTCCAGGGAGCAGTATCTCAATTGTATACAGAAATCACCCAAGGAATTTACTAAATAACATATATTTTGCCTTAGTCGAATCCATTTAGGTGTCTGCATTCCGGTTTTTAGTTTTTTTTTGAAGTTCTTTCTATGTTCAATAATAATAATAATTTTTCATGAAATACTCGTAGAATGTAAGCGATAACGGGAGTTACCACGCTTGGGACATTCCAGGAGTGTGTTACACATGATTTACCGATAATTTCTGTCATTTTGTAAACATAATTGTTTTTGAACTTATCACAAAATTAAACGTGCTTTTACTAATTCTCCGCATAAAGTGATAAGATTTTCTTTGATGCAGTTATTCTATATAAAAATTATTTGGAGTTAAAGTTCTAGATTACTCCACTTTAAGACATGCTGTACCCTTCTATGGCATTATGACTTATATGTTATAACAAAACAATATATTACAACAATCATCAACCAGCTCTCAACTTCAGAGATGGAATAATTAAAAGAATATCAAGACCTTTTTTTTCATCAAAAACTTTAAGGACTCTTTAAAGCAAACAAACAAAACATCTCTTATACAAATAGTTATCAACTAGCTCAAAGTAAGTACCCAATTCGCTTTGCGGTTTATGATAAGGAAGCTATATTTATTTATTAATCAATTATCGCTCGCTTATGAGCTCGGTGGCGTAGTGGTTGGTACGCTTTGGTTTTAAATTAATAAAAAAAGCTACCTTCGCATGGTCAGGCCGTGGATTGGTGGCCAAAACTTTGTGATCTCGAGCTCCGTGCTTCGGAAGGCACGTTAAGCCGTTGGTCCCGGTCGTTATTGCGACTGTTTCTACCCACCAACCTGCATAGGACCAGCGTGGTGGTGTTAAGACCCATACTCCTCATCTCCATGAGGAAGGTCTGTGTCCAGCAGTGGCATGTATATAGGCTGAGGACCGGAATCAATTATCAATAAATATACCTAAGCTGAATAGATATCATAATATCGTTAAGTGGAAACAACGCAAGCAGGAAACCTATATATAAAACCTAAAGTAAAAATATATAAACAAAAAACTTTTTAAAGTGTGTATTTTTGATTCTTACAGATTGTGTATGCGTGGGCGCGGGATGCTCCGAGCTTGCAGTTGCCGGAAGATGTCGGCTTTCTCATAGGGAAGGACTCCCCGATAAAGTACTTAGTACTCCAGATTCACTATATGCATAAATTCCCTGGTTAGTATTGATATTATTACCCGATACCAGAAATATTGGGTCCTTACCTATGAAATTGGTGTTTTTATTCTGTCTTAGCAATTTGTCCGTAACTATTAAGTTTCAGAACATTCTTATAAAATAATTGCCTCTTCTAAAAATAGACCATATATTTGAGGTCGTATTATTTAATTTGATAATTTTTTCTAAGTTTAATTGTGTTAAAATTGGACACGGAGACAACTCTTTTTAAGTGCCTCCCGAATACATCATTTGATTTGCATTAACATAAAAACGATGAATAATTTTTATCAAGCGTGTTCACACACATATTGCTAAAGCTTGTCTAATGATACATGCCAAATATTATTACTGGATTTGTCGTTGTGAAGAAAACTGATAAAATGTTAGTATGTAAAATGCAGACATCCCCAAAATCTCCATACAAAACACCAATTTCATAGGTAAGGACCTAATATTTTTACACTTATTCAACATAATAATAATAGGGGTAGGGGTATATACAGCAAGTCTATCGCGTTACCGGTCACTAAAAAATCCTTTTACTACTTACTCTGTAATACGTACCAAATTTCCAAAAGCCTGGTCATATTATATAAAGGGAAGTAATTAATGAAGGTCAGCCGAAAAACCATTTGGGCAGCAAACAAATATTTTGTCAGCAATATAATTATTTGGGCAACAAAATAATTTGTTGTGTCATCAAAGCATAATATATTAAACAATTTGGCAGCAGAGAAAACATATCTGCTGCCCATAAGTTGCTGACCGATTAGTTATTTTGCTGACCGGTTGAGAAATATTTGCTGCCCGTATGTTGCTGACCAATTTTTTATTTAGCTGATCAATGGGATTTTTTTGCTGATTTTGCTAACCGTTTAAATAACACCCTTATATAAATATCCTGCAGTCCAGATGCAGGCAGCGGTAGTACAGTTGGGACGAACGAGGCACCAGTCGTTAGAGGCCGCGGGACTCGTGGGTTCTAATCTAACATTCCCCTCTGCCAAATGCACAAGCATCGGATGCTTGCACGTTTTATAAAACTAGTTGAGCCGCCATTTTGACAGCCATAACATTGTAAACGTTGCGGCGAACAGAGCTCCCGCAAAAATGCCTGCCTGTGCTGTTTTTTGTTATAAAAATAGATAGAAAACATCGAGTATGCTAAAAGATGGTGTCACCTTTTATTTGTAATTATAATTTTTAAGATTTCATGATTATTTACTTCATTATTTCATGGTTTAGAATTCTACGATTTCAAATTTCGAACGGTAGTCTCGTGGGGAGTGCGGCTGTGACGTTGTCAAAACGCACACCCCACGTGACTATTTTAAGCGTGTGTGTGCGTGAAATTTAAATTTGTGTGTCGAATTATGCATGTGTGCATTTGTAAAAACGGCTGGCTTTGAGTGTAGTGGTAACCTCACCCCCCGCAAGAAATGGTAGAAAAAAATGTTTGAGAAATTGACGAATGGCTACTCCAGTTCTGTTTACTCTGAGGTTCGATCCCACCGCCTAGCCTGCTTCACTAAGTTTGAATAAAACTTATATTCATTCATTGTGAATATCACTTGCCTCACATTGTGCCCGGTGCATGGCAAAGCTCGCCACCTGTTACATGGGACTTAACATATCTGGTGAAATGTGGGTGATAACACGTCTTCCTACCATTCGGGAGAAAAGGCGTGATGATTTATACTCGTATGTGTTCTGCAGTCCGAGCAAATTAAGCGATTATGGTATCTTTGAATATAATTTTTGTTTCAGAGGGCAAAACTGACAACTCTGGCGTATTTCTCAAATACACAAAAGATGAGTTAGTATTTCTATAATATTTAAAAAGTAATATAAAAATACACATTATCTTTTTTCATGATTCAATACTTATGTCATTATTTTAGCAAGACATCTAAGAATATCCCGTCCCGTGTTGGTCCAGGACACAAAAATAATGTACCAACTGCTTTTTTTCCTAGCATGTCGTAAAAGGCGACTAAGGGCGTATTGGGTAATGGGTCAGTGATTGTGTAGGCGATGATCTAGCCACTTGTTACTGCTCTTTCACGATTTTTCATCTGACCAAACCCAATTTTTGTATAGCTAAATGTGGTCTTAAGGGACACAGTGCTCCTTGGACTCTGCCTACCCCTTTGGGAATTACAGGCGTGATTCTATGTATGTATGGATCTAAGAAGAACGTCAAAAATGAGTTATCAATTATCATTAGTTCATTAGTTATCAAGAATCAGAACCGTTAATTTGCTAAAAAGAACAGCATTTAACCGCCTCTCTGGTCTAGTGGTTGACACCACCGGGTGTGGATAAGATAGCCAGTTCCTCGGTTGTTGAGGATTACAGGTGAAGCTCGTTTCCACCTTCGGCTTTATCGTCACTTACCATTAGATTAGATGAAGACCAAGAGCATACCTGTCGCCAAAGACTTTACAATAACTTAACCTTAATTCGAAATTTATTCGACTATATTAGTGGTCTCAGTCTCATCACAAAAATAAGAACTCGAGCTCTTCGACATCAAATATTGCCATTCTACATAATATTGTTTGTATTCTCCAGGATGCGTCGCCAAGCTGGCGTGATTCTCTTGGGCACTGGCGGAGTGGTTCCGGCCAGTCGCGTGGAGCACATGGAGACGGCTTGCACCATCAGGGAGGACAAAGTCATACACCCTTTTGCCTTCCGTACTCACACTCATGCTCTCGGTAACTGTTTTAATTTTTATACTAATTTAGTTTCTCTCTGTGCTGTCCAAATTGAAGTTGAGTCCTGATGACCATTCCCGGTATATGTGATGATGACTAGTCGTTCCCACTTCGCTGGCCTATAAAGTGCATCTTCACGCGTCTTTTGATGGACTCCATTTGTTCCAAACGGTAAGAGTCCGTGCTAAGTAAAAAAAGAGATACTTGTTTTAAAATTGAATGAGAAATTCTATACATGAAAATCCATACATGTAATAAAAATGTACAGGTTGAATGTCTGTACATAGAAAAAAAAATCCGATATGGCTGGACAGATTTCAATGAAAATTTGCATGGTGATACTTCATATCCCTAGTCAATCCTATATATCTTAGATACTTTTTATTCCGGAAAATTAAAGGGTTCCCGATGGATAGTTAAAAAACCATAGTAACCGCGGACAAAGTCGCGAGCAACATCTAGTGTGTAAATAGATGGTAACAAATAAAATAGCAAAAAAAAAACGATAAAACAAAAACATTTCGTGATTGTTACGCCTTAACAAAAATAGCACCCAAAGAATTAATTAATGAATAATAAGTTATCACTTCAAAGATTGCACCCGAACATTATTTCCACATTGTACAATTCAGGTAAAGTCGTATCCGGCTACGCCGTCCGGCAAGGCAACAACGGCGACGTGTGGCAGCTGATCGGCAAGCGCAACCCGCAGCTGCCGCAGATGTTCTACCCCGTGGCCGACACCACTCCGCTCCGGAACGGAGACATACTGGCCGCGAGGTGCACTATGAACAATACACACCCGTTCCCGGTTAAGATTGGGTAAGGTCCTTTAATATCACGTAAAGTGGTATTCGGCTATCGGCGAGTCCAACCCGCAGCTCCCGCAGAAGTTCTACCCCGTGGCCGACACCACTCCGCTTACTGGCCGCAAGGTTCACTATGAATAATACACACCCGTTCCCAGTTAAGATTGGGTAAGTTCCCTTAATATCACGTAAAGTGGTATTCGGCTATCGGCGAGTTCAACCCGCAACTCCCGCAGAAGTTCTACCCCGTGGCCGACACCACTCCGTTTACTGGCCGCAAGGTTCACTATGAATAATACACACCCGTTCCCGGTTAAGATTGGGTAAGTTCCTTCCATATCAGGTAAAGTGTTATTCGGCTATCGGCAAGCCCAACCCGCAACTCCCGCAGATGTTTTACCCCGTGACCGACACCGCTCCGCTTACTGGCCGCAAGGTTCACTATGAATAATACACACCCGTTCCCAGTTAAGATTGGGTAAGTTACTTTAATATCACGTAAAGTGGTATTCGGCTATCGGCGAGTCCAACCCGCAACTCCCGCAGAAGTTCTACCCCGTGGCCGACACCACTCCGTTTACTGGCCGCGAGGTGCACTATGAACAATACACACCCGTTCCCGGCTAAGATTGGGTAAGTTCCTTCCATATCAGGTAAAGTGGTATTCGGCTATCGGCGAGTCCAACCCGCAGCTCCCGCAGAAGTTCTACCCCGTGGCCGACACCACTCCGCTTACTGGCCGCAAGGTTCACTATGAATAATACACACCCGTTCCCAGTTAAGATTGGGTAAGTTCCCTTAATATCACGTAAAGTGGTATTCGGCTATCGGCGAGTTCAACCCGCAACTCCCGCAGAAGTTCTACCCCGTGGCCGACACCACTCCGTTTACTGGCCGCAAGGTTCACTATGAATAATACACACCCGTTCCCGGTTAAGATTGGGTAAGTTCCTTCCATATCAGGTAAAGTGTTATTCGGCTATCGGCAAGCCCAACCCGCAACTCCCGCAGATGTTTTACCCCGTGACCGACACCGCTCCGCTTACTGGCCGCAAGGTTCACTATGAATAATACACACCCGTTCCCAGTTAAGATTGGGTAAGTTACTTTAATATCACGTAAAGTGGTATTCGGCTATCGGCGAGTCCAACCCGCAACTCCCGCAGAAGTTCTACCCCGTGGCCGACACCACTCCGTTTACTGGCCGCGAGGTGCACTATGAACAATACACACCCGTTCCCGGCTAAGATTGGGTAAGTTCCTTCCATATCAGGTAAAGTGGTATTCGGCTATCGGCAAGCCCAACCCGCAACTTCCGCAGAAGTTCTTCCCCGTGGCCGACACCACTCCAGTTACTGGCCGCAAGGTGCACTATGAATTTTCTCCAATCACCCTTGTTTTTTCTTCGTTTTTCCTATTCCCACCACTTTCAAATACATGACTTTCATGGTGATATGATTACTGTCTCCTTACATGTCCATACCAATACACACCCGTTCCCGGTCAAGATTGGGTAAGTTGTAGTAAAACGATTCCAGTTATTCTTGAATTTCATTCAAGGAAAGATCTCCACGGATCTATATGGTGGCAATAGGCTTAGGGTCTCTCAAAGGGCTATGTTGGAAGTTTCTTTGTGTGATCAATTTAGGAATAAGGAGGAGGCTTAAGGTTACCGACATGACTTTCTTTTATATGACAGGTAAGCTCCTGGCCTTCAACTCACCTGATGGTAAGTGACGATAAGGCCAAAGGTGGGAGCGAGCTTCACCTGTAATCCTCATCAACTGAGGAACTCTATCTAACCTCTGATTGCCGGGACACAACAACCGACTGAAATAATAGCGATCCTTACGTGGCAGTGGGCAGGACGGAAAACGGTTAAGATGGAAAGGTTCTTGAGTGGTGGCCAAGTACTGGGAGACCAACGTTGTAAGGCGACCGACGAGGTGGACCGAAGATCTGACGAAAGACCGCGGGAAGTCGCTAGATGCAGGCGGCGCAAAATCGGTCATTGTGGAGATACTTTGGAGATGCCTAGTGTATGTCTAGCAGTGAGCGTCTCTAAGCTGATAGTGATGTGTCTTCCATCGTGAGTTGTGGACATTATCTCTGTTGATATATTAATGATGATTGGCACAAACCAGCCCTATACATTATCATGAAGAGGCTATAACACCACCACGATGGCAACACTGCGAACTGATTGGTATAAAGTTTTGTAATGATAACTACATCGGCTTTTTTCGAAAGTAGCCAGAGATAACAACTCTCCAATTGCTACTAACCTGGCATTCAATTTTAAATATTGTATTTATGGTTTTTGGTCGTCGTGTCGTGTCGTGTGGTAGCGGATCATTCAAAGAATACTACCAACCTCTTCCCTTGGGTGTCGTAAAAGGCGATTAATGGACTTAGAACTGCACAACCGTCCAATAGCTTATATCGGCGCCGGGCTCACCAACTGTCACTGCTTGGTAAAGCGCGGATTATGGCTGTGGACTGATTTTGCGGTGTTTTTGCCTCTCTAGTCTCTGCCTAGCCCTTAGGGGATAACAGTCGTAATCATATGTATGTATGTTTATGGTTTTTACTGAGCTTGATGGACTATCCTTGTCTGGAAAGAATCTATTTGACATTAATTATCCAAACCAAAAATCCATTTCACAATTCTCCTACCTTAGGCTCATTAGTCAGTGTTTTGTTCCAGCCCAACAAACAAAGACGAAATGTGCAACTTTTACCTGATGTACTGGGTGGAGAATGATTCACCTCTGGAACAGAAGTATTGCTTCTCTGCTGGACCTCCATACTACTATTGGAACAGAGCTCCTCAAAATTTTAACCGTATACCTGACTTAGAAGCAAGCACACTGTAAGATAAAACGTACCTAATACAAATCTCTGTAGATCTTTATTGCACTGTTAAGTATATACCTTATGTTAATTTTATAGGTTGTTAGGAGAATGATTCTTAAGTAATCTCCACCTGTGAATTTGAAAAAGTTTTCAGAAAATACTGCTTGAAGTTAGAAGCCGTATTAATAAATATATTCCTATATTGATGTATATTACGATAAAGGTTTGTTTAAGAGAATTGTTCAAATTCATAGGCATTGACATGTCACAGTCTGTCCCCCTTTAATTCATCGTGATATAAAGCGGAAGTATTTTCGCAACTCTAATTAATTTGTATGATACGTCCTCGTTTTCGGAATTATTTTTTCTAATATAATATTTTTGTGACCTGTTTATGTTTGAAGCGCTTAATTAGATTGTCTATTGCAATAAATGTTTGAAAATTTATAAAACTTGCATAAGTTCGGTGATCCTTGGCACAAATTCTACTTTGATTGTTTTGGTCTAAACTAAAATAATAGATCCAATAGAGATCTGATTTATTGTATTCAGTATTATATAATATTTATTGTTTATATAGATTCCATGTTTATATTGTTGTTAGATAATCCTGATTTACATATATGTTTCTTTTTAAGAATTACGCTAGGAAATTCTCAGCTTCTGAAGCATGTAACTAGCTGACTATATGGACTATTAATTTAATACAGGTTAATTATGAAATGATAAATTTATATTGAAAATAAAATATCAATCAAATGTATAGGGAGGTTATATTTTATATTCGCATGTGAACTGTATCAATGACATAATCATATGCGTAAAATGAAATGTTATTGATTGTAATAATGACGTATCCCATTGTGATTAGTTACAGTTGATGGTTTTTATTATCATTGGTATATTATCTTTATTGCTTAAATCGAAAATCAACCTAAACACCTAGATATTTTGGATTATTTTTAATCCATCAAATTTAAACTTTACATTCCGTTTACATTCCAAATATTTATCTATAGATAATACTACATCACCATTATCTTGATATAATTAATATTAAAGTCTACTATTTTAGGCATTTTCTAAAAGTATATTAGTATAAATTATTTATGTATCTTCTAGTCAAAATTATATAAAAGACTTAATAATCAAGTAAAAACTATTTAGAGTAAGAATTTAATTAATATATTTTGTTTTATTGAATTATAATAAAAGTAATGTTTTGAAAACTATATCGAATTTTTATAGTTCTGCACGTAGTTGAATCTATGATTTGTTTTTAAGTACTTATAGGCTTTATTTGTGTAAGTGTTGAAGGCATTTTTGCTTTTATTCTACCAATTGTTTAATTGTCAATTAACTTGGCACATTCCATTAAGCTTAAATAACTTCAATGCTTTCTTTAATAACTTTAATGGCGCTCTAAAATATTGTACTTTGTACATGACGACTCTGGCTCGAATATTGGACATTGAAGTGTAAATAAAATAAATAGTTTTTATAGACTTTTCGAGATATTAAAGTTTTGTTGTCTTATTAAATGTTGAAATGTAAGTTTTCTAGTTTTTCAACATTGAATATAGCTTGCCTTCTACTAAAAAAATTCTAACCCTTAAAGAAAATTTGTGTCAACGTTGTTATTATTTCAACCCTGTCTACGTTGTTATTATTTCAATATTGAATTTGATTTAAATGACGGATATAAATAATTATGTTTACTAACTTTAGTGGCTTTGAACCTATTTTAACACTTCTTAGTGTAATTTGCATTGAAAATGTGTATTATGATGATAATAACTTAATATCTTGAACACATAACTTAAAATAACATAAATCACATAACTTAGAATACCTATATGATTTATAAAATAGAATCCTACTTCAATTTATCTTATTCAGATGCTTTTGATTAATGACGCAAAAGTTTCTGAATGACTATTGTTGATCTAATTTTAATTATAATTGGCTGGCATTAGCCAGCTAGTAGTTTGGTTTCTAATTTGTTTGAACACAATTTATTGCAAACATTTTGAATCATTTTTGACTTTAATTCTTTTATTTAATTATTATTCCACCTTGTCTTTTTAATTGTGTATTGAAAATTTATATATGGCATTCCTAAACCTCCATATAAAGGGTTTTTAATGAATCAACAACTTCACAATACGCAGCTAATATCATAAATTTCTTCGACTTGTTCGACACAATTTTTTCTTACAAAAATAAATATCAATATCTTAGTGTTCTTGGCTCTGCGCGTCAGCGTCGCGCGTGTAGCCTTTTTCTCGTATCAATGGAACATAGACTTACTAATGTCACGACAGTACATTATAAGATTGTAAAATCATTTTTATTAATGTATTGAGTTATGGTTTAACTTGTAGAACAATTAATGTTGTTATTTAAGATGTCAGCTACCTAGTCTTGGGAGGTCTCGTTGATTCATTAAAAATAACCTGCATTTACTGTGTTAAGTATAACGAATTAGGGATGATAGGTATATAGAATATGATCTCCTTTCAAAACTGTGTTCCATGAAAGTAAAACTGAGTGGGCGGGGCTAAAAAAGTACTATAAATGCTTCAATTTTTTTTATAAACGATGACGTTCAATCATATGATCAACAAGAAAAAAACGATTAAATATTACAGGAGTTGCGCTACCAACTTTTCAAAATATTGAAATCTCGATAAATTATTTATTTTATACTATGGACTGAATGATGTTTTTCTCTCTTTTTTATTAAATTAGTACACATTTGGTATGTAAGCTTACAGTAAAAAATAAAAGACCAAGTAATTAATTGGGCATAATAAATTTAGACGTGTATCGCGTAGTGTTTTGTTATTTCGGGACCATGTTTTTTGAGAGCGTTGTAAGGGAGTTCTGATTCTATATCATCCTAGTTCGTTGTTTAAGTATAATAGTGTATTGTAGTGAGATTAGCTTCTATGCTACATTCATCTTGTCTTCTTGTTATAAACGTACAATATACCTCTACCAATTAGGTCTCCAGGGTCTAATCATAAATATAAACTTTTATGTATAAGTCAGTGTAAAGT
This sequence comes from Parapoynx stratiotata, assembly GCA_910589355.1. Classification (NCBI taxonomy): domain Eukaryota; kingdom Metazoa; phylum Arthropoda; class Insecta; order Lepidoptera; family Crambidae; genus Parapoynx; species Parapoynx stratiotata. Next base: position 4,422,653 of record OU342458.1, read on the forward strand.
ATACTTGCTAAAGGTCTCTCCCAATTGTGAAGAACTTTAATGTCGTGACCCATATTATGCACCACCACTATCTTTAATTTTTGGCGCAATGTGATATCTAATAGTATTGTTGTCCCTATGATAATGTAGTCACTTATCATCTCGGGCCGCTTGATTGCGAATATGTTTCATGAAAATATCGAAACAATTATTATTTGTGGCTATTAATAAATTATAGTTACATATCGTCCTCAGCCTATATACTTCCCACTGCTGGGCACTTGCCTTCCTCATGGAGAAACACATGAGGAGTATGGGCCGTAATGCGGGTTGGTAAAGTACCTTGTGACAAACTAAGTTATGTTTTTGAGTCAATGCGGCCTACATTTTTAATCATCACATTTTCCTGCCCTGGAACGTGTTTTGAGATTGGTAGAGACCTTCTAACTTCTATCCAGGCTTTAATTGCGAATTTCTAAATACCTATATTTTTTATCTGTGTGATCTTGTAAAGGTCCAATATTGTATTTAAAACTTAAGCATGTGTCTACAAATCAAAATGTACCTTATTGTGAATAACGGAAAGATTTTGCTCAGCATTATAATTTAAAATAGATGTAAAGGATTCGATGTAATAATGTGACGCGAACTGCATGGAATAAGGCTCATTTTGATTTGCATTTATATTGTATTGGCCAATTGCACGTTACAAGGATATTCGATGTTACTATGTAAGTATATTATAATATGTATACGTTATTAAGTGTAAAACACTTCAATTGTGTCCGAATATATAGATCTGATGATCTCTATATCAATATAATATATGTATAATGTATAAGTAATTGACGTTTTCAACCATATCGATGTATGTAGATGGAAAATAATATAATGATATTGTTAAAAACTATTTTTTCTGACATTTTAAAAAGACAGTACTATGAACGTATAATACAAGAGAAAATCAAAATTTTTGTGTATTTGGTATTTTGAGCCGAAACTAAACATGGGTCGTATAAAAGTACCTTTAAATACTAAAGCTTACAAGAGTTAAAGAGTATGATAAAAGATAATTCACCTCTTATATTTTTATAACTTATTGATTTTGATTTTATATGTTGGGAAACATTATTTCAGTTACATACATATTTCAGCTACATTTCAGTATGTAACTGAAATAATAGTTCCCCAGTTGACAGTACACTGTCTTTTTGACTATAATATCTAATCAGAAATAAGGTCTTTACTTAATTTTTTCCCTACTCAATATTTTCTATCGGCATAACCAGTATTGTGAAAAACATTTTATAGCCCTAAAAGATCTAACCCAAATATATAATTTTACAGATGGATCTGCCATATTTGTTTTAGTGTTAGAAAACGGCCTTAATTCTGATTCAATTCATTCCATAAATGTTAACCTCAGAACCTCGTGCTAGAAATATTTTATTGGAGATGTGAAGAAATATATAAAAAAATATATTTTATTTCTCTTTTTTATTGAACTACCCTTACACTAGTAAAAAATCTGAGTAGGAGGTAAAAATAATATTGTCAAATAATAGTTTATGTAACTGTCACATAATATAGGTTATTAAAACACGAGCGTGGTTTTAAAAAACGAGCCTTGTCGAGTTTTTTAATACGCGAGTGTTTTAATACCGAATTATCTGCAGTTCCCATTTTCAAAGAAATAAAACAAAAAAAAATATTAATTTTATTTATTGTTGGCAGTCTGGAAAACATTTGCCATAGTTTTGTGCGTTTTAAGAATAATAAGTGTTGCATAAGTGTGTTCATTATGTTACAGTTTCCTGTTTTAAATTTTCGTTTTTATCATGTGTTAAAAATTATGTCATTAAGACCCACTTGCAGGAAATTTTAAACCTAGTTTACATCTCGATTTTGTCAAATTTTGACATAAGAGCCATAGTAGAATTGTCAAATAATGTAAGTCTCCGTTTAAATTTCCTGCAGGGCCTATGAGTTCGAGTCTGAGTTCATAATTAGAACATTATGACATGAGTGTAGATAAATTACATTATCGGGGGGCACGGGAGTGCCCCCGCCAGGTCGAGCGCGAAGCAAACACTGCCGTACCATCCTTTACTAGAACCATTTCGCCACATTTTCAGGCCCCTATTTGAGAACCTCTGGATAAGACCAGAACGAAGAAATTTTCGTCATCCAGTAAGCTATAATCACATACTTTAAATCCAAAATTTGAAGTCTGTAGGTCTTTTAGTTCCGAAGCTAAGCGAAAGCAAAGTTTCGCATGTACGACACTCACTCACTCATGATCATCAAAATAGAACTAGTACTTCCCATAAACTCAAAGAGCTGAAATTTGGTACAGAGTTTAATGGCCACATAAAGGCAAAACTATAAAAACTAGGATAATCGAAGATCTGGAGTACCTGGTGATCCTGATTAGAAAACACAAGGGCCCAACCAAACTATTAGAGATCGATCTATACCGCCTTTGCAAATAATATTCGACTTGGTGGGCCGCTTTATTTGATGTCAAAAATCGAAGGTCTGAAGGTATCTGATGAAGAACACTCAGCTCGTCTCAGCTGTATTAGAGGTGTATGGTATGTATGGTAATGCTCCCTTCTACTATTTGTCCCTTGTTGGTCTGGGACACAAAAATGGTGTCATAGAGCACTTGGTTTTGTACCCTTGCGTACCCTTCAACGGCCAAGTCACACAACATTAACTGTAATAACAAAGAAATCGCAGTAAGGAACCTTAGACTTGGCACGACTTTGTCTAGATTTCATTACTTTTTAGAAATAAACAAGCAGCTCCATCGAGACATGGCTAGTTTTTTACAGAAAGTTTTTGGTGGGATATACTTTATAATTTTATATTAGGTCCTTACCTATGAAACTGTAATAACAAAGAAATCGCAGTAAGGAACCTTAGACTTTGCACGACTTTGTCTAGATTTCATTACTTTTTAGAAATAAACAAGCAGCTCCATCAAGACATGGCTAGTTTTTTACAGAAAGTTTTTGGTGGGATATACTTTATAATTTTATATTAGGTCCTTACCTATGAAATTGGTGTTTTGTATGGAGATTTTGGGGATGTCTGCATTTTACATACTAACATTTTATCAGTTTTCTTCACAACGACAAATCCAGAGATAATAATATTTGGCATGTATCATTAGACAAGCTTTAGCAATATGTGTAGCAATACGCTTGATAAAAATTATACATCGTTTTTATGTTAATGCAAATCAAATAATGTATTCGGGAGGCAGTTAAAAATAATTGTCTTTGTGTCTAATTTTAACACAATTAAACTTACAAAAAATTATCAAATTAAATAATACGAACTCAAATATATGGTATATTTTTAGAAGAGGCAATTATTTCATAAAAATGTTCTGAAACTTAATAGTTACGGACAAATTGCTAAGACAATAAAAACACCAATTTCATAGGTAAGGACCCAATATTTTAAAGACAAAAGACTTCTATAATAGTACTGAGTCCTAACATAATATAACATGTCCTGCTGAGATTCCATTATTATAAAATAACTGTTTTTGTAAACTAAATCTATATAAATTATATTATATACTTAAAAAGATAAACCATCAATCAAAATAAACTATAATATAATTATATATTAAAGTTGTTTAATTTTTGTACCAAAATTCATGCATACGTTTAAAAACAGTCGAAATAATGCAAGCAAACATGCAGCATGCAGCATGCATGACTTCTGCCACGGCTTCGGCGCTCCGGGGCTCCGACCTTATCGTCGCTGATGGTTTTCGCCCACCACCGCAGGCTCAGCCGCGGCGGCGGTCGTTACACTCTAGACAAGTCTACGTGGTGTCGGTTTTACAGCGATATAATTCTGTCACTGAAATTTAAAACGCAACGATAGTTTAGGTTTATAAAACAACATTTAAGTTCAATTTAAAGTACAAAACTTACTAAATATATTACATTATGCGCACAGACAATATTTATTACTCGGTAAAATTATTTTAAATGTAACAAATTGAAATTAATTCTGGATAAAAGTCTTAGTTTTATAATATTGATAACATAACCAAGATAAACCAAATTCGAAAAATATGTTTTGAACATGTGACTTTATAGCAAGAAAAATTAGGATAACAAGGTAATTATTATAGCAACCGATCTTATGACACGGACTTATCAAGTAGGTACACGAATATGACGTAACTTACCTACCTATAGGTTTATCACGTTTAACTGTCGAAATATTGGGTCCTTACCTATGAAATTGGTGTTTTTTTTCTCTCTTAGTATTTTGTCTGTAACTATTAAGATTCTGAGTATTCCTAAAAAATAATTACCTCGTCTAAAAATAGACTATATTTTTGAGCTCTTTTGATTTGTTTTGATAATTTGTTGTAAGTTTAATTGTGTTAAAATTGGACACGGAGACAACTCTTTTTAAGTGCCTCCCGAATACATATTTGCATTCACTTAAAAACGATAAATAATTTTTATGAAGTGTGATATTACACATATTACTAAAGCTTGTCTAATGATAGATGCCAAATATTATTATCTTTGGATTTGTCGTTGTGAAGAAAACTGAAAAAATTTTTGTATGGAAAATGCAGAATTCCCCAAAATCTCCATACAAAACACCAATTTCATAGGTAAGGACCTAATACAATAGAATTTGGCAGCTGGTGTGATAAAACTCGAATATCATCGGTGCTCCAGCCACCTACTTAGCCTGTGATTATGTGGCATTATGGCTGTGCGCTTTCGTCCTACCTTATCTCATCTTCTATTCATCAGTGGATCACTTGACGAGGGTGTGAAAATGCATATGAAATGGAAATGAAATAAAAGTAGTTACACTTATGACGCGTCAAAAACAATAAAACTTAACTAATTATGTTTGTGAGTAATTACATATGTGAGACTGATGCTATATTTTGTTATCTGAACCCCATAAATTCACATTAGGTGATCGGGAGCCATTGGTCCGTTTGTTTTATAAAAGAACTTTGTGAACTTTGAACAAAAAAAGTAAAAAAGAATTTTAAAATGAGTAGGTATATGGTTTGGTTTTGTATAAAAAATCATACCACGCTCTCTAATCTTTTAAAGTTTTCTAATCCTATAAAAAAATCTTAAACCCAAAGGACAAAAAATACGTTTATTAATTTTTACGGCTCGAGAGCACTCGTGGAGTTTGCAAAATCTAATTGAGAGGCAATAATTCGATGGATTTCGCGAAAAATCTAAGACATTCACCAAGGTCGTCGTTTGATGGATCTCTATATATTTTACAGACTAATTCAATACTTACTCATCGTTAAAAGTAGGTAATACCTATCTATCTTTTATACAATTTTTTTGGGCACGGCCTCGGTTCATCGGTTTTCCTTCAATGCTCATCAAATGAGGCTTCATTATTCAACCAGCGATATTGGAACGGACATAGTATCGCTCTCACCGCTTTATTTGATTAACGAGACTGAAGGGATATGTATCACAGTGGTGAAATGTATATGGACGTTCATATTACTTGATTATTTAATCAAGCTAAATTGGCACATAGGAGTAGGTATAAAATCTTTGTATGAGTAAATGAGTTCTTATAACTATATTCATTTTATAATATGTCTGGAATACAATACAACGTTAACATTCCAAAGGTACAGTCGAGAAAGTTCGCTCAGTAGACTTAGGGAAAAATTGCAGAGAAAACATTTAAAAGACAATCCGTTATCTTTAATTACAGTTAAAGCATCTATTTCGAACAAATTATATTGTGATATTCAGGGACGATACATAGCGCGCACGTGTGGATGTAGCAACGCTGCCGGCTAGCGTTCCTATGAAACTGTAGACTACTTTTTACTTTATTTGACAACGCTTTCTATAAAACCTTATAAGTCGACCCGCGATCTTCCGCGAATTTCCGATTCAATTAAATTGTGTACCTACCTATTGTACGAGGTACAAAATTTACAGCAGTTTAAATCATCGTAGCTTGAAGCTACGAGAATATACAGAATATAACAACCTAAAACAACACACCTAATCGTTGACCTGTTTAACTATCTAATATTTTTGTAGCTACCTAATTAAATTAATAATTGCTATGGAACAGCGTTCGTTGAATTATGAATAATGTTAGTAGGATCTCGCCTGGGGTCGAATACATGCAAATGAGATTTAGGCTGGATTTAGGTCCTTCAATACAAACATTGCTAGTAGTCGGCAATTCACGGTTTATTATTTCGGTTTATTATTTCGCAAAAAAAGATTCTTTAAAAAAAAAAAGTAAAGCTGTTGGTCCAGATGGTATACCAGTTGAAGTATGGAAGGTTCTGAAAGCACACGGATTGAGGTGGCTGACTTTATTCTTCAATAAAATGTTGCGAGAGGAAGCGATCCCTGAAGAATGGTGCAATAGCACACTTGTGCCAGTCTTCAAAAACAAGGGTGATGTACAGGACTGCAACAATTATAGGGGAATAAAGCTCATGTCACACAGTATGAAAATACGGGAGAGAGTGATTGAGAGACGACTGAGAGTGGAGAGTGAGGTGAGCCAGAACCAATTTGGGTTTATGCCTGGACGAGGCACAACGGACGCCATATTCGCACTTCGGCAAGTATGTGAACAATATCGACGTGCGAATCGAAACTTGCACATGGTAACTATTCGTTGACCTCGAAAAGGCATACGATAGGGTACCCCGCGAGGTTCTATGGTGGGCTATGAAAGTTAAAGGAGTACCTTGGAAGTATGTAGAGCTTGTAAGAAAGATGTATGATAGAGCGAGCACGCAAGTTAGGTCCGAAGCCGGAATAACCGACAAGTTCAATATGGCTGTAGGTTTGCACCAGGGGTCAGTTTTAAGCCCTTACCTGTTTCTTCTTGTTATGGATGCCCTTACAGCAGACATACAAGAGGAAGCACCTTGGTGTATGCTGTTCGCCGACGACATTGTTCTTGTTGGCGAAAATGTATCCGAGGTCCAGAGCAGGCTGGGAAAATGGCAGAGTAGGCTGGAGAGTGTCGGTTTAAGGATTAGTAGGACGGAAACCGAGCATTTGTTCTGCCCTTTTGGGGAGGCATCCAGTTTTTCGGACATGACCTTAGGTGGTGTATCCCTACCTGTTTGCTCCGATTTCCGGTACCTTGGATCATTAATTCAAAACGATGGCGATACTGACAATGATGTAAGAAAAAAAAAATGCGGGATGGATGAAATGACGACAGGTCTCAGGAGCATCGTGTGACCCTAGATTACCCCTTAAGCTGAAGGGGAAGATCTATAAATCCGTCGTTAGACCAGTTGTATTGTATGGATCTGAATGTTGGGCAATGAAAGCGATGGATGAAAGAAAGCTGCACTCAGCAGAGATGCGAATGTTGCGGTGGATGTGTGGAGTTACAAGAATGGACAAGATCAGGAATTAATATATTAGGGGTGTTTGAAAGTAGCGCCAGTGACAGAAAAGATTAGGAGCAATAGGTTGGCGTGGTATGGACATGTGATGAGGAGGGATGAATGTCACATTACAAAAAGGATGCTCAGCATGGATGTGGACGGACCTAGAGTGAGAGGAAGACCAAAGAAGCGATGGATTGAATGCGTGAAGAATGATATGAGAATAAAAGAAGTGGATGCTGAGCTGACGAGTGACAGAGGAGAATGGAAGAAGAAGACATGTTGTGCCGACCCCACCTAGAGTGGGAAAAGGGCAAGAAGAAGAAGAAAATTTCATATCAACTTTAACATACCCACTCCTTGACAAAAGAAAGAAGCTATGGTAAATTGGTTAACTAAACGTAAGATCGGGTGCCCAATCAGCCTCCTCCTCCCAATTAGGCACACGGGCAGGCGCGTCCTGGCTAAGGTATGTTCTGCCTGGGCCCTGGATCCAAGGGTTCTTTAAAAGAGGCGAGTAAAGGCAATATGCACGCCGGCAGGGTGAGGGTAGAATAAAAAACAAAATTGCCTAATGCGTTTTCATAGGTACCTAGTTAATGTAAATACGTTATGCACTTACATACATACAATCACGTCTGCAATCCTCGAAGGGGTCGGCAGAGTCCAAGCAAGCACTGTGTTCCTTAAGACCACATTTAGCCATACAAAAATTGGGTTTGGTCAGATCGAAAATCATGAAAGAGTAGTAACAAGTGGCTAGCTCATCGCCTACACAATCACAGACCCAGTACCCAATAAGCCTTTAGTCGCCTTTTACGACATGCTAGGCAAGAAAAGCAGTTGGCACATTCTTTTTGTGTCCCGGACCAACACGGGACCATAACTACACACTGCACTTACATATTAGCAGTATTATTAAGAAATAAAATTGTTCATAATTTCAAAACAAAGGTTTGAATTCAACCAACTTAAAACACCTACACGAATACCGTCATAAGTTTTAAAAAAATTCCATCATAACAAAACATATTACACAAGCATAATTTATCAGTGATGCGACACGTGCCAAGAGTTGGTAGAAAATTTTACCCCAAAATAGATACATACAGAAGACAATCTACATACAAAGCGCGTTCGAGCAACGCACACAGACACTGTTTTACATATCACCACGCTTCCATCCAAAGGGGTAAGCAGAGTAAACACCCACTTTCACCTGATATGTCCCCATGTGGCGAGCCACTGATGGCCTCAGGCCTTTCTCATGGAGAAAAAACATGAGGAAGGCCATAACACTTTATGTTTTATTCAAACTCAAGATACAAGCGTTGAAACCGCAACCGCAATAGCGAGTAGTGAGTCTTTCCCAACTCGGCTACCGCTGCCTTTACCTACACGTCACCTGAGACTGGGCCTCGATCGCGCTCCCGTTCCCTCGTGTCGCCTCGTGGAGAGTGGATAGGTCATGACACTTTCGACTGATTTGATTGTGGTAAATACGCAAATATGTTTTTTAGCGCATTCGCGACCCAGTTCGCTACAATGTGAGCGAGACTTTAGTTTTATATTTCCCGTTCTTCTTGTTTTGTTAAAATACTGGAAACGAGACCAATTACTACGATAGTTTTTTGTTTATATACCATTTTTTGTGTAAATGCCAATCGACGGCGATGTGCGAATAACTCCTAACTGGTAAATTCATAACTTTACAGAATTAAGTACTTATGTTATATTGTACAGGTCAAAAATGGGTGGTTGGGTGAATGCCAGTTCACCTCTGCCTACCCCTTCGGGGATATAGGCGTGATTTATGTATGTATGTATGTAGGTCAAAAATCTAGGAACATACACGTTAATTTAGTTTGGATATATTTCCACAGCTTAAATTCATGCGGTTGAAAATTAAAATTTACATAGGAGATTTTACTAAATCATGCGAATAACGCCTTTAATTCAGAACGATAAAAAAGTGCATTTCTCGAAAAATGTTAGTCCTGAGGTATTGGTACTTCGCCGCAATATGAACAATGACTTACATAAACTTAAAAAAACTAGCGCTACCGCCGAGCATAGGTTGAAAATGCATACATGATGGGATTGCATTCTGTGCTTATCTATTTTATTTTGTGATATTACTGAGATCCTTGATTTCCACGGTCACGGAGGCCGTGGGCCCCCGCTGCGTTACCCCACGTGGGCCGTGGGAGGGTTTTTTTTGTAGATGTTCAAGGTGCAGACATTGTTTTTGATCCTGTGACAGAACCAGATACACTTATTTGTTTTTGGTAACTATTTATAGCGACGAGTGTCTACCAAAATATATTTCAGCCTTCTGAAATTATTTGAAATACATTTTCTTATTATAGGTAGGTAGATAATATTATAAAGCTTTGTAAGTTGTGTATTTAAAATTTGTTCGTAGTTGGGCCAGCGCACAAATTTGGATGGAAAGGATTTCGGGTCTATTTATACGAAATTGGAAATTTTGTTTATTTGTTATAGAGGGAAAAGGGAAAATAAGGAAATATTGAAAGATTACATCAGATTCATTTCAATTACTCTTATTGATGACCTCGGCTTAGCAGCGTGAGAGTTCGGTAGCGAAAACAAAATAATATTAATCGTTGATATCCCTGGATCAGTCACCGAAATAGGCAAATTATCGGACAATGTTTAGGAATGAGCTAAAAACAGCTTTTACAAGGTAATTTTTGATGACTCAATACTAAGTAGCTAACATCATAAATAAATAACAACATTTATTATTTATTTAAAACTTTAGTACATTTGGTGTACATGGCGGACTTAATGCCAAGAGCATTTTCTACATTTGTTATACGCCTTTTGATAATTTGATACATTTTACTTTAGTGCATAAATAAAGATCAATATCTGAATGTTCTAAGCTCTGTGGGCATAATTACATCATAACCTATAGCTACATAAATGTTTAAGTATTATATTATATGTAGGTACGAGTATAATTATATAGTTCATATTATGTCAAAGAGGATGTCTAAAAGCAATTAGTGGATATATCCACACCGGAACACAGTCATAGGCAGTTTGTTTTCCTGCTGCTAAGTTTGATAAGGAACTTACTGACTTCCTGTAAACTTTAGTACAAAAGAATGAATTAGACTCGGTCGCTTTTCAAATACAGCATCGGATTTTCTACTTGATTTAATAAATGCACCTGGCTAATGTGTGACGATTTTTGAACTTGACTATCAAAAAAAATAATTATAATAAGATTTTTATTTAAAAATAATTAAATAAGTATAATGTTTTTAAAGTTATGTTATTACGGTTATGTTATTAAAGAGGAGCTCGGTGGCGTGGTGGTTAATACGCTTTGGATTTCGATTGAAGACAAAGTTACCTTCGTCATGGTCAGGCCGGGGATGGGTGACCAAAACTTTGTGATCGAGCTCTTCCGTGCTTCTGAAGGCACGTTAAGCCGTTGGTTCCCGGTCACTATTGCGACTGTTTCTACACACCAACCCGCAATGGGCCAGCGTGGTGGTGTTACGGCCCATACTCCTCATGTGTTTCTCCATGAGGAAGGCAGAAGCACAATGTTATTAAATAATAATAAAATGATATTTATTTTATTTAATAATTTTATATTATTCCTCAGTAATAAGGTTGAATGGGAATATTAAGCAATTAGCAAACGTGTAGTGTGCTATCTGCTATAATTTATTTATTTATTTATCAGAAACAAACAGTCACATACATAGTTGTATAAAAATACATTTTACATGAAGACCTCGAGTTTCCTACATTTGTACAATTGTCTAAGCAATTTTATATGATATTTTACAGAGTGTGCAAAACTACATTAACATACATAATGAAACTAATAAATAAAGGGGATTGATATGTTATTAAAAAATATCGCAAGACATGAAAATTAGTAAAAAAGGTTTTCGCGTTTAAATTCAAGCTATACTGCATTGTTCTACCAAACATATAATAATTACTATTATCCTCTAAGGGTTAGTCAGAGACTAGACAAAACACCGCAAAAGAAATCAATTGCCATAGTCCGTGCTTCACCAAACAGTGACTGCACTCAGCGTGACAGGTGGTGAGCCCATCGCCGCTATAAGCTATTGGATGGTTGTGCAGTTCTCAGTCCATTAGTCGCCTTTTACGACACCCAAGGTAAGAGATGAGAGATTGGTTGGTAGTTTTTTGTTTTTTACCAAATTAATTGATATCGTTAATCAATCATGACAATCTTTATTTCCTTCTACAATCATTATAAGAGTCATTTACTGTCAAAAGTGGTTACGTATTTTTGGAGTTAACTTGGTTTGTCTACAGGGCACGAAAAAGGGTAGGATGTTCATTGAATACAGTCGCGTACAATTATGGAATATTCCATAATGTTCCATAAACAACTGCTAATTTACAACCTGAACCTGTACCTTCGCCTTCTGGGCTTAATCGCAGCAGTTTGGGTCTGGTGTCTCCGCATGCAATAAGTTCAGTGCCAGAGAAACGAAGAAAAGTATCTAGCAGAGGAAGAAAAGCTGCTGTAGCAGCAGTCATAACATCTTCTCCCTACAAAAATGATTTAGAAAATAAAAATATGAAGAGACAAGAAAAAGAAAGTAAACTAGTCAAGACAAAGAATAAGAAGAAAATTGCGAAGAGAAACAAACAAATGAAGAAAAATAAGTGTAACGGAACGTTACTTGTTTGAGTCTGTGGTGTTTGGTTGCTAGGTGAGTGTGAGTGTTGACGTCCGCTGCAGAGGCATTGTATTTTAGTTATTTATATTTTATACCAATACATCTATTTCAAGCTATCATCTTCTTTCATTTCATAAAGTCCATTCGCTTTCATTGGTCCTTCGATCCATTGTATTTTCTTTGATCCATCGTTCCGTAGTATTTTTCTATTGATTTGACATTTCATTTTTCCTTTGTCTTAGAATGCTCTTGTGCTGAACGCCCCTGCGAGCGCATCTCGTCTTCTCGCACCCGCGACAGCCCTGCCAGCCCCCGCAGTTGCTACGCACCCTTCCGTTGTATCGGTTGATATTCGACGTCATTCCCAGCATAGTTTGAATGGAGCTGCGCCGTTGAATAACACTACTGAAGAACCGTACCAGTCACTGAAACCATCAACCACTGCTTCGACCAATCTCCAACCAAAGATTCCTCGGGTAACTATAGCTCAACAGAGCCAGGTAAGTATGCCAAACGATTGTCGTGATACAGAGACACCTAATGTGTGTTGCCAACCTTCTTGTCATGATAAAGCCTTGCCAGTTACATCCCACGAGTCTTCATTTCCTGTTGCTAGTGACATCAGTCAACTTGCACAAGCTATTGCTAATTTAAGTAGGGGGACGCCTTCTAAATTTATTCCTCTACCAAAGTATTGCGGTAAGCCACACGAATGGTTAGCTTTCAAGAGGTCATTCGAAAGTTCTCTTCATCTATATTCGCCTCTCGAGAACGTCTCGAGGTTAGGAGAGGCTTTAAGCGGAGACGCCTATGACTCTGTACACTCTCTATTGCTTACAGCCGATGAACCTGGGGTAATAATAAGTACGCTGCAACGTCGCTTCGCCCGATCGGAGCAGCTGCTGAGCTATGAGCTTTCGTGCCTTCGTGCTTTGCCGAAACTTTCTCTAGACACAAAGGATTTGGGTAATTTCGCAGCTAAGGTAAGAAGTTGTGTCACTACGATTAAGCTGTTGAGTCAGTTCGAGTATTTGTACTCGAGGGACTTACTTAACAGTCTTATCTACAAACATACTCCACATTTGAAATATAAGTGGTCAGATTACGCGGCGGCTCATTATGTTCCACCCGCTAGTCCGTCAACTTCAACTTCTTTGACTCTACTTGAGCACTTATCTGACTTTTTAGAGCAAGAGAGTGATCGACAATTGATGTTTTTGCCTACTACTATGGAATATAGTTCACCTCTCCCTTCTAAAGGCAACACTAATGTTCTAAAACAGCCATATAGAGACGTAAATAGAAGTGTGAATGTACACAATACCACAACAGGAGTTGATATTTTACCATGCCCTTTATGTAATAGCCCTCATCACTTACATTCGTGTTCAAATTTTTTATCTCTCTCTGTAGACGAGAGGTGGTCGTGGGTTCGTGAGCACAAAATCTGTGCGAAATGTCTCAAGGCCAGACGTCACCAGTGGTCAAAGTGCCGCGTGAAGGCTTGCGGCACGGGCGACTGCAGACTGCATCACCACAAGCTTCTGCATGGAGCGTCGCCACCACCACGACCGTCGACGTCGACTTCTCAGGCAGTGACTCAGCCTGTCTACGCAGCTGCAAAAAAAGATGAGTTCAGCGTGGCTGAAGTCACGACATCTTCGAATTCTACATACAATTGTAGTTTGCCATTACGTAGGCTAGTGCTTCTTAAAATAGTTGCTGTAGAGATCAGTGGCCCCTTAGGATCGCTTAGTACATATGCCTTATTAGACGAAGGCTCTACTGCAACTCTCGTGGACGCGGAAGCTGCCCGTAAAATCGGAGCCACAGGCACGAGAGATTGTATTGATATAGATGGAGTCGGAGGCATGCGGAGGAGTAATATTCCGATCGAATACGTCAATTTTAGTATTCGAGGCAAGTTTAGTCATACTACTCATGAGATTGAAAACGCCAGAGCTATAGAATCATTGAGTATTCGTTCTCAAACAATTCATGACTCTGACATTACTCAATACAAGCATTTGCAAGATGTAGTTCAATTCGTGACATATGAGGATGCTGTACCGCTCGTGTTGATCGGGGCTTGTGACTGGCCACTCATTATTAGTAAAAGAGTTCTCACGGGCACGCGCGCTCAACCAGTCGCCTCTTTATCAGCATTGGGTTGGGTCCTACACGGGTGTGCTTCCAACTCTACTAAACCCGTAGATTTTATTCATCATAGCGTAGAGACTGACACAAAATAGGATGAATTGATTCAATATCATTATCGTTTAGATTCCATTGGCATATCAAAGCAGCCAAAAATCAATTCATGCGATCAACGAGCTATTTTACATTCTACCGCTAAACGGTTACCGAGCGGACGCTTCGAAGTCGGTCTTTTGTGGAAGGAGGACGTACTACACCTCCCCAAAAGCTACGGTCTAGCTATGAGCAGGTTAAAAAACCTTAAAAGAAAGCTTAGTAAGGATTCATCTTTGGCATTAGCGTATGATAAAAATGTTATGGCTTTCGTAGAAAAAGGATACGCTGAGAAATGTAGCCCCACGCCGTCATCTAGTAGTCAGTTGTGGTATTTGCCTCATTTCGCCGTAATTCATCCTCTCAAGCCCGGGAAGGTGCGAGTAGTCCATGACGCAGCGGCAAAGGTACAAGGTGTCAGTCTGAACTCGGCTTTATTGACGGGTCCAGACCTACTTCAGCCATTATTGGCTTTACTTTTCCGGTTTAGAGAAGGGCGAATTGCACTGACTGCCGATATTCGCGAGTTCTTCATGCAGATTAAGATAATTGAAAAGGATCGCGATGCCCTACGGTTCATGTGGCATGAGGATGGTCTGGACTCAAGGCTGGTCGAGTATAGAATGACATCTGTCATTTTTGGTGCTGCTTGTTCTCCTTGTACATCGATCTACATAAAAAATAGGAACGCGTATGATTTTAGCTCCGAATATCCGGAAGCTGCGGAAGCAATTGTCAGAGATCACATGGACAATTATATAGGCAGTGTTAATGATCCATCTGACGCGGCGCGCCTCGCCAAAGATATAATCCATGTTCAGGCTAAAGCTGGGTTTGAGATCAGGGACTGGGTAATTGGGGAATTTTAGGTTTAGTATGGAACCCTAAGGATGATATGTTAAGTTTTAGTTTTAATTTTCCTATTGTTTCTGACCTTACCAAACGCAATGTTTTGAAGGGTTTAATGCGCGTGTATGACCCTCTTGGACTTTTGGGTATTTATGTTATTCGAGGTAGAATTTTATTTCAAAACATTTGGCGTAGTGGTATAGAACTGGGACGATCTTATCTCTGTGGAAGATCGCCAAAATTGGGAGAAATGGGTACAAGATCTTACCTCTGTTTCAGATTTTCGTTTTCCGCGGTGGTACTCTATGGCTGTAGAGTACGAAAGCGTCGAGCTTCACGTCTTCTGCGACGCCAGCGAATACGCTTATGCGACGGTTGCGTACTGGCGTTTCATTTATCCTGATGGAGGCGTGAGGGTCACGCTTATCGGAAGTAAGACGCGTGTAGCTCCACTAAAGTTAGTCTCTATTCCGAGGCTGGAGCTACAAGCAGCTCTTGTTGCTGCTCGATTTGCTGATACCATCAGTCGGGAACACAGATTGAATTCTTGTAGGAAAATTTTCTGGACAGACTCAAAGACTGTCTTGTGTTGGATAAGAAATGACGCTAGGACCTTTAAACCATTTGTTTCGCACAGAATTTCGGAGATTACAGACTTGACTGAAGTACATAGTTGGCGATGGTGTCCCAGCGGTATGAACGTCGCTGATGATGCTACTCGGTGCACATCAGGCCAAATCACTGCCGATCACAGATGGTTTTCAGGCCCCCCGTTTTTGTACCTTCCTGAAGTGGAGTGGCCAATCGAATCTTCTCCGATTGCTCTTATTGATATGTCTCCGAACTTAGAGCTCAAGTGCAGAGAGCAGGTATCAGTTCAAATCGAACATCAATCTAGTTTTAAGCCCGTATACGCAGAATTTTGTAGATTTTCAAAATGGATTCGTTTGGTACGAGCAACTGCGTATGCTCACAAATTTGTAAATATTTTATGTGCTAGGGTTAGGCTTAATGTGAATATTGTAAAAGACCTAACGGCCAGGGACTTGCAAGTAGCAGAAATGCATATTTTTCGCCACTCGCAAGCCGTATCATTTCAGAATGAAATTGTTTTGTTGTATAATAAGAAACCAATCCCCCCCCTCTAGCAGACTCTATAATTTATCCCCGTTCATAGATGAATATGGCATGATTCGCCTAGGTGGTCGTATTGGTTTGATGCGAGGAGTTGACCAAGATACCAAGTTTCCAATCATCTTAGATGGCCATGATTCTGCAGTGCGACTTTTGGTTATGAGGTACCATGAGCTAGCAGCGCACGGAAACCATGAGATGGTAATAAACGAACTCCGTCAGAAGTTCTGGATTTTACCGCTTCGGAACACAGTTCGAGGTGTTATCAGGTCCTGTCAACTCTGCAAAATACGTCGAGCTAAGCCCATTATTCCTGCTACGGGAGACTTACCAGCGCAGCGTTTGCAATACGGGCAACGGCCCTTCACCTGCTGCGGAGTCGATCATTTTGGTCCAATTAATGTTACCATTGGCCGCCGCCATGAGAAGCGGTATGTAGCTCTGTTTACATGCCTCACAGTAAGAGCTATCCATTTGGAAGTGACGTCGAGTCTCAGCGCTGACTCTACTATTATGGCTGTTCGGAGATTCATCGCCCGAAGAGGTTGTCCAAAAGAAATCCTGTCAGACAATGGTACTTCATTTGTGTCAGCAGCCAAACAGCTTGATGATTTTGCTGCAAACGCGGGCATTACGTGGAAGTTCATACCTCCTTCTTCCCCGTCGATGGGCGGCGCTTGGGAGCGCTTGATTCGATCAGTCAAGGCCGCACTTGCTGTTATTTTAAAAGGATACTGCGCCCAGGGAAGAAGTCCTGAGTACCTTCCTTTACGAAGCGGAAAACATCGTGAATTCCCGTCCACTAACTTATGTTTCGAGTAACGCTGAGGACCATTTTTTGATCGGTAGCTCTTCACCATCTGTTACCACCTTCTTAGATGACGGTGACCTATCGGCAAGGGCGCTCTGGCGTAGAGCTCTGCGGCTATCGGATTGTTTTTGGCGAAGATGGCTTAAGGAATACTTGCCAACATTACTCCCTCGACGGCGACCCAACCAGCCAACGAGAAATCTTCAAGTTGGAGATACTGTCTTCATCGCCGACGGTGACCTTCCCCGCGGTATGTGGCCCCGGGGCGTCATAACCAATACTTTTCCAGGCCACGACGGAGTTGTACGAGTAGTAGAGGTGCGCACGGCTGGAGGTACCTTAAGACGACCTGTTAGAAAGGTGGTGACCTTCTGCACGGAGGGGGGAATGTAACGGAACGTTACTTGTTTGAGTCTGTGGTGTTTGGTTGCTAGGTGAGTGTGAGTGTTGACGTCCGCTGCAGAGGCATTGTATTTTAGTTATTTATATTTTATTCCAATACATCTATTTCAAGCTATCATCTTCTTTCATTTCATAAAGTCCATTCGCTTTCAATAAGGATGATAGTGAAGAAGAAGACTCTGAGGAACTAGACGTTATCCAGTTTGATGAACGTAGTGAACATGATGAGTTGATGGACCAAGTTTTTTTTTACATATGACAGTTAAGCTCTTGGCCTTCATCTCACCTGATGGTAAGTGACGATAAGGCCGAAGGTGGAAGCGAGCTTCACCTGTAATCCTCAACAACTGAGGAACTGGCTGTCTTACCTCTGATTGCCAGCTTAGAAGCCCTACTACCAACCAAACCAAGCAGAAAAACTTCTGCCCCCATGGGGAATCGAACCCGGACCTCCCGATCAACACCCGGTGGTGTGAACCACTAGACCAGAGAGTCGGTTAAAAGTACCACCTGACTCTGGTGATGAATGTATGTTCTGTTCAAGACTTTTTTTCATGGATAAAAGTGGAGAAAGCTGGATTAAATGCTAGATGTGTGGGCTCTGGGCACATTATGATTGTGCTGGTCCAGAGTTTAATACTTGGACTTGGACTTGGATATGACTTTTGCAAGTAATTATGTAACTTCTTTCATTGATAACAATATGTTATATTCATTTAATTGATCTCTTAGATATTAATATCCATTTTTGTTATTGTTATGTTGATTTATGCTTATATTCCATATATGGGTACCTATTCCATATTTGGTTACTCATTTGTGATATTGTTTTTTGTGTTAGATTTTAATTTGATAACTAATATATTTGATTAAAGGCTGTTAATTACTACATATAAATGTATGACTGATAAGTAAAAACATTAAACTGATTTAATTTTTATGATATTTTTTTATATCCCAGAAATAAAATGGTATTCCATATTTGGTGACTTTCCTCTACAAGATTCACCGCGGGGTCAATGCGCACCGAACTATTCAGGTATTAACGTAAAAACAACAATGTGAGTGGAATTCACTCCATTATAAGTGAAGTTTGGGACACTCTTGTGTGATCTAACATCTTTTTATAATATAGTAACTTACTTATTATCACGCCTTTTCCCCCGAAGGGGTAAGCAGAGGTATTACCACCCATTTGCCCGATATGTTAAGTCCCCCTGTAATTGATGGCGAGCCTGTTGCCATGGATCGAGCACAATGCAAGTGATTATAGGCTACACATAATCATATTACAATTAAAATATTTTTTAGTTAGGTCCAGTTCTAGTTTTCACGAAGGAAGAAATAATGGGAATATGTGTTAGGCTGTTTTGCATAGGAATCTTGGTATTTAGGCTCAATAATGGAATATTTCTGGAGGGGAAGGAAAGAATGAAAGAATTCGTTAGAAATCTAATCTTCATATATTTTTCCGCCCTCATTTCTTCAGTACATGATTTCAAAGTGTCTAATATTAAAATCATGTTTGATATAGACATTCGCCAAGGAACTACCTAGATGAGATTAGAATATACCTGAATATACACACGCCAGTAGGTGTATACAAGTTTATGAAGGTCATTGACATACATACGGGTAAATATGATGATTGGTGTAACACCATCCCAAGAATGTAAACCCGCAAGTCCACGAGGTTATTTAGTGTGTTGTGTTAATGTTCACCTAATCCAGCTCATTCTCGTACCTTACTAATCTCCCCTAATTTATCTAAGTATGTACGTTATCCTTACATAATTACTGTTTTAAATATGTAAAGCTGTAAACCCTGTAATTTATTTTGTGTTCCTTGAAAAATATCCGGGGTAAAATTATTATGAACTAGCTTTTTACCCGCGACTTCGTCCGCGTAGAATAGTTACTTTGAGATAGTTTGATGGTATGAAGCCATCCTCAATAAATAGGCTATTCAACACTGAAAGATTTTTTCAAATCGGAACAGTAGCTTCAATTGGTGGAATTGAAAATTTACTCTTATTTAAGTTCATAGTGGCGTAAATTTATCCTTCATTTTTCTGGGAGGCGTTATTAATTTTTTTTTAATATTCACCCACATGGCACCCATTCCCGTTCATGGGAATATCGGCATAAAAGGTAGCCTATGTCTTTTCTCAGACTATCTGTGTAAGAATTTCGGTTAAATTGGTTCAGTAGTTTTGACGTGAAGGCGAGAAAGACAGATATACAGAGTTACCTTCGCATTTATAATTTAAGTATGTATAAAACTTGAAAGATATATTCGTCATGGAGCGCTACAGCAAAATTCATGAACGGTATTCTCCTTTGTGGATCAGTAGGTATCTAAAAAGTGTCACTATTATGTCCCATTGATAATGCTAAAGCACAGATCACATGACACTATTTTTTATCAATCGTGACATAAAAGCGTAATTTGCAGTTCAACTGTCAACTCTCAAACTATAGACTTACATAATTAGAACCCCCGTTATGCATTGATTTAACTGTCAAAGCAGACCAAATAATATTTATATCTTATGATTATTTCTGAATTAAATTTATGCAATCTGTTACACGACAGAAAAGGGAATAATTACACAAGTCGTATTTCTCAAAGGAAAATTCTTAAAACAAAAATATATTTCACGATTTTTTTATAAATAAGTTAGTTACCAACTTCGTTCGAATCTATTTACGGTTTGTTTTCCTCACGAATTAGTACTGAACGGTCAAAGGTTACGTCTACATAATTGTCTAGAGCGTTACGTTAGTAATGTTTGCAAATCGCCTTTAATACAACACTCTCACACATAATCCGTGTGAAGCCAATAACGGCGCACGCGTGGCGCCACGCGACCTCATGCACGCGATGTCTTCTGGAGCCTTGTAGGCATAGAGCGACGAAACTTGGTCGACAGATAGCTGTGTGGACATGCCACGGGGACAAGATAGTTAGCCTCTAACTTGTGCCTAAGAACACATGGAGTAGGAAAGCGCGATATGGAAAAGGGGTGAAATCAGAGTAAAAGGTATGATTAATTGTGCGAGCGAGGACGTTACTAGGAACTAGAAAGTGAGGGTTTACATTGCGAGTGATAGAACAAAATAATACGCCGAACCCAAACATTGGGTCCTTACCTATGAAATTGGTGTTTTTTTTCTCTTTTAGTATTTTGTCTGTAACTATTAAGATTCAGAGTATTCCTAAAAATAATTACCTCGTCTAAAAATAGACTATATTTTTGAGCTCCTTTGATTTGTTTTGATAATTTGTTGTAAGTTTAATTGTGTTAAAATTGGACACGGAGACACTCTTTTTAAGTGCCTCCCGAATACATCATTTTATTTGCATTCACTTAAAAACGATAAATAATTTTTATGAAGTGTGATATTACACATATTACTAAAGCTTGTCTAATGATAGATGCCAAATATTATTATCTTTGGATTTGTCGTTGTGAAGAAAACTGAAAAAAAATTAGTATGGAAAATGCAGAATTCCCCAAAATCTCCATACAAAACACTAATTTCATAGGTAAGGACCCAATAAAACAAGATAGCCATCTTACCTCTATTTCAAAAATCAAAATCAAATCAAAAATAATTTTATTTCATAGGCCAAGTTCGGCACTTAAAATTGTCAACATTTTACATTATTATACATTTTACAAATAAATAGTTTATTATAAATTATTTTAAAATTACAGTATTAAATTAAACTATTTAAAGTTCATTACCGCGAGCGCTTGTAACAAGTGCATCCACAGGACAGTACAAGTACATCGTTGACTGTGGTTGTAATCGATACAAGCGGATTCCGAGAGTAAGGCTTTTCATGAGAAGAACCCGGCAAGAAACTCATGAGCCCCTTTTGTAACCAATGGTATGTCGGCGGCTATAAACAATTTTGCCGGAACAATATGCTTTATAAGATTATTATTATTATGGCGACAGATTTAGATTCACGATGTGCTCTGTGCGTTCGCCCTCTATTACAATGAGATTTAAACATATCTGGCGAAATGTTGGCTCCGGGGATATAGGCATGATGCTGATTTTCGCTATATGCCTTCGGTTTTTAAATTTATTCCAATAGTAAGGCCTAAGGTAATAAGTAAGGCCGTAATAACAACACGCAGCGCGGTGGCCCAATACGGATTGGTGGGTAGAAAAGACTGAGGTGTAGGCACCTCGCACTTTTGCCATAATTTTTTACAAAATTGTATCCAACAGCACTTTCGTAGATCTACGTACGTGGGCCAGTTACATAGATATAATACTACAAATAGGCTTATGTACGCCGCGTAACGCCTATTTATGGGCTTCCGCGGGCATGTCGCCACTCTTGTCTTGCAGTCGCTTTGTTATTCGCATGTATACACCAAGTCGTACTACTTTAAATATATGTTGCGTAAGTTCTTAGGAATTCATTATGTAACGACCTGAAAATACTTGAAACGCTATTATCGGGGTAAAGGCTATAGTGAATGTCTATTTTTGCTTTTGTGATCTCAGGATTACGGTTGTGTAAGTATCTCAAAGGTACTTATATAAACGGTGTATTTAATGAGCTTTGTAGTCAGCTTATGTTCCATCGTCTTTCTTCTCCATTGTCAAGTTTTGTAACAGGCAAACGCCTTTTTAGAGTAGACGCCCATTGTTGGAGATAGGCTTTGCCCACAGCTCTAATGAAGATCCTGCAGTCCACATCCAACGATTTTCTATGCCTTTTGTCAGATTCTCGGTTCACCATGTGTGCTTAACCAACGCTGCTGTACATGGTTGAGACTCAAAAAAGTTTCGACCCCAAAAGCCATTAGTTGCACAGTGCTCTGGTAAATGTTACTACGAAAGAAATATGTAAGAATCACAGCAAGTGGAGAGAAGTTATCTCTGCCTCCCCCTATGGGAAAAAGGCGTGGCCTTATGTTTGTATGTGTATTATATTGTATGTACTTTGTCACATGAACACTATAATTCAAACATAAATTTTTGGGGATCATATAGGTTCAGAAATGCTAAATAATAACTGTTCAAGTGAAATAATAAATTAATAGTTACAAATTAAAACTAAAATTTATTAAAGTTTTTGCTTTGCTTTCTTTATATTTACTGTTATTATTAGTTTTTGTGTTCGCTAGGGGATTAAAACTACAAATTTTAATGGCATTGGCAATTTAAATTTAATTAACCCTGCGCATTATCTGATAGACCGTCCGTCATGCAGTTTTCTGATTGAGAACCGCGCTTATCCATTAAAATTAAATGTTCTGATATGTAGATTGTGAGCTATTGAAATTTTAATTATTTAGCACTTGTGATTATTAATTATATTATTCAACGTGGCAGCTCATCGAAGTAGCTATATTTGCTTAAAGCAAAGCACCCAAGTCGAACGGTCCGAACCCATCCTAGAACTGAATAACGAAGGTAAGTTTGTTTTCGGTCTCGAAATCGTATGACGCGTATGAAACACTACACCATCGAGCTCCTGATATCCGATATTTTTATTGAATATAATAAACCTGACAATAAAACCTATATAATTATGTGATGTAGCCTCGTAAAATGGCCTCTAATTTCAGGGACCTTATTATGATGGGGAGGAAACGGAGGTCCAGTCCCTGTGAAGGAGTGCACTGTGGGTCGACTCATGGTCATATAAGATCATTTAAGCATAAGATAAATGTTCCCTGATATTATAACGTTAAGTATAATTTTTATAGCGTAATAATTAATCAAAAGGTCAGAGTTCTCTTTCAGACATCATTATCTTAAATATTTAATAGTATGAGTTTTTGTAATCTCTTTGATGTGACGATGTCAATGACTGTTATATGATAATAAATTGTAACAAAAACCTTTATAATTTTTGAGCGGTATTTTTCATAAGAATTTAAAAATTAAATGAAATCGACAATTTGAAATCCTCATTATGGGACGTTTCATAGCTACACTGGCGCTGGCCAACAGCGCAGGCGAGATTTCCGGCGGCGAAACGAGCTAAATGAAACATAATAGAAACATCTATTGATTGCGATCACCGGTGTTCGCGGTGCCTGTACGTGGTAAATAATAATTTTAAAAAATGTATCAAGCTCCATAGTACTTATCTACTTCACTACTGTAAAATGTTTTATATTTAGTTCTACAAACATTATTTGTTCTTTTTAATTTTAAGCTTCCATATATGTATTCTTATCAGGATCGTAGCAAGTGGAGGTGGTTATACTTCTACCCCATTGGGATAAAGGCATGAATATGTATGTCATTCTTGAAACTCGATATAAATGTAAAAAAATCTAAATAACTGTACATGTTATAAGTGATGATATAATAAAATTGTGACGAAACATTCAAATCATATTATTTCGAGGTAAACACAAATCCTGGTACACGATTCGAGACTGCGCAACAGGAAAAATGGCCTAAAACAAAACATTACTCGTTGAGTAATTTTGCAAGAAAACAAAAATAGCAAGCAATATTTCGTGTAAAAGTTGGGAATTTTACAGTTTTCTCAAACTCGGGGCTGACGAAAGATTGCGAAGGAAATTGTGCTACGAGAGACGTTACGGTTGCGAAAATCGATAACGATTAAGAAATCTGTACTTAAAGTAGGAAAATTACTGAATTAAATAGTAAAATTAGAATTAAAAATTCGCCTTGGCTGTTGCGAACTCACCTTGGTGATTATGATTATATTAGGTCCTTACCTATGAAATTGGTGTTTTGTATGGAGATTTTGGGGATGTCTGCATTTTCCATACTAACATTTTATCAGTTTTCTTCACAACGACAAATCCAGAGATAATAATATTTGGCATGTATCATTAGACAAGCTTTAGCAATATGTTTGTGAACACGCTTGATAAAAATTATTCATCGTTTTTATGTCAATGCAAATGATGTATTCGGGAGGCAGGTAAAAATAATTGTCTTTGTGTCTAATTTTGACACAATTAAACTTACAAAAAATTATCAAATTAAATAATACGAGCTCAAATATATGGTCTATTTTTAGAAGAGGCAATTATTTTGTAAGAATGTTCTGAAAATTAATAGTTACGGACAAATTGCTAAGACAGAATAATAACACCAATTTCATAGGTAAGGAAGGACCCAATACAATAAGACATTTGAACTGCGGGGCCAAGAATCTTAGCAACGCTCTCCCCGCAAGATTTTCGCTTGCGTTTCGGATACAAAATAACGTTCATTAGCAATCCATCCCCCGTGGTTTTCACACATTTTCTTTTTACATTCATGTGCAGGGCGATACCTACATGTAGTCACGCCTTTATACCCTAGGGGTTGTTGGCTTTATTTACAAAGCTACTTCCGCGAAGTCGGACCTTAAATGGGTGACCAAAATCCGTGTGACTATTATAAACGTTTCCACCCTTCAATCCGCATTAAGCCAACGAGGTGGTGTAACTACCAGCACTCTTCATGTGTTTCTACATGTAGGGTGGCCTGTGTCCAGCAGCGTCTACAGGCTGGTGACTATAGCTGTCTTTAAATAGAGTCGAGTTATTCTGGCTGAAGGAGCTCGTCAGATTTGTGGTTAGTGAGGAGCACGGTGGTGTAATGGTTAGTACGCTGTGACTTTTGATATTGAAAACCAAGCTTCGTGCCGTACCTTGGATGGGTGACCAAAAATTTGTGACCTACTCCGTACTTCAGAAGGCACGTTAAGCTATTGGTTCCGGCCTCCATTGCAACCGTTTCTACCCACCAATCCGCATTGGACCAGCGTGCTGGTGTTACGGCCCATACTCCTCGTGTGTTTATTTCCATGAGGAATGCTGAGCCCAGCAGTGAGACGTATAAAGGCTGAGGACTAGTGTATGTGTGTGTGTGTGTGTTGTTTACTCAAAATCCCAAATAAAGAATATTTCTCTCGATATTTATAGCAAGAGTGATTGAAGTTCTTAGAATTTCGTAAACAAGTAGAGACGAAAAAGAAAAAAACTTGAGCTAGACAAGCCGCTCTGTACCCGATGACGTATTAAACGCACACAAGAATAAGGAAAATTGTTTTCATAATAAGCTTTATTGATTCAAATGATAAAGAACAGTATTTTCTAGGGGTTATTTTCAAATTGTCTGCATTAACTCGAGACACAAAGATTAAAGATTAAAATTCTCATTCCAGACATGAAATCAGAAAACAAATTGAGAACTGTGAAAAGCTAAGTACTTAATATAGGAATATACTTCAGAACTCTAGAGTACTTAAGTATATTGCTGTATTAGGTACAGCTTTAACAAAATTCATTGCTGTTATTATTATTTTTTGTCGTGAAACTACTGGAGTAGCTTTTTATTGTGAACAAATCTTATAATTACTTTTAATATTCGGCCGAATGTGCCTTCCGAAACATATGGAGGAACATTTTAAGTTTTGTTAAACAATTTTCTTTATTGAAACTAAATTGTTGGAGTCCATACGAAAAGGCGATTCACATACTGAGTCGTTTCGACGGCTCTGATTTTTTTCATACAAACTGTTCGGATAGCGGCTCATTAAAATAATGCTACCTACCCATCTTTTTCCTTGGGCGTCGTAAAAGGAGACTAGTGGACTTAGAACTGCACAGCATTCAACAGCTTAGAGCGGCGACGGGCTCACCACCTGTCACGCTGAGCACATGTGCAGTCATTGCTTGGTGTAGCGCGGGCTATGGCAGTGGACTGCTTTCGTCAGCCATTCTCACGAGCGTAGGTGCGTTGTGTTTCCGCATGTAGGCGCGTGAACATGAGCGCGTAGATGCGTTTTCAGTGTATTGTACTGTGCGTTTTTTATATATAAATGGATATACATTCGTACAACGTTAGAACACGCAGCTGTATATAAAAAGTTGTAGTATTAGACAAATCTCACTGAGAATCGCCTAGTACCTAATACTGTTTATATACAGCATACAGTACAGTTTACTTATAACATGACTAATTTAGATAGAGACATTCTAATACAGTGATGACAATTTCATCCACGGATTGTATTTTATAAATGAAAATATATGAATAAGTAATTTAAGTAATACAACCTGTAAACGAGCATCAGTCTGTAAATTTCTTTTTTTATATATTTTTTGCTTTGTTTGAGCTAATACTTGATAGGCAACGAACAATATTTCGTCGTTTAATCTGCCAAAACAAATTGTTTTGAATAACCCGGAGAACATGTTTGTAGAGGCTCCGCCCGCGTCGCCTGTAATGAGGCAAATTATTAGAACAACAAATAATTTTCTCCATCGTTAAATCCACTCGCACCTCAAGTTGTCTAGACAATACATCCGACAAGCCCTCTCTTGTACCCTTAATACATGCTTGTTTTGTTTGGTTCAAGGTAAAATATTAAATTATAATTAATTATAATCATTTTAAGATTGTATTATAATAACAAATCATATAATGGACGGGTAATCGAAGGTATATTTATGATAAACAGATTTGAATTGACCTAGGCAATGTCATGTCGTGCATTGATTTTTTCTGCGTTGGAATAAAAGTATATGATGGTAATATTAGGTCAGGGGGATGTAAAATGAGGGAAAATGCTGTTTGTCTGTTTGTACGGGCTAATCTCCTGATACCTTATATTCCTGGTCAACATCTTAGATACTTTTTATTCCGAAAAATTTAAGGGTTTCCGTGGGATAGTTAAAAGACCAGTAACTGCGGGCAACAGCTAGTATTTATATAATAACACTAACGTAGATGCGATATAACTCAATAATTATCTTCCTAATGCATTCTATTGGCGTATTTACCTGCACGTCGTTAGAGGTATGTATCGAAATGCTCATTGAAGTAGATATAAATTTAACTCCGTTGCTAGTGACGGCAGCGCACCGCGTGTCTATTCACATGACGTGTGACGTCACGCCGTGTGCTCCCCCACCCCAAATTTGGGGGGCAGGGGGGCAGTCCGTTGGATCTACGTAGACACGCATTTGGAATAATTATTTTCCTACGTGTTATCGGGATACAATGTTATAGTAGTTTGTATACAAACTATTGTATAATAAACGTTTATACTTCTTGTTGCGTTATTGTATAGTTTAAAACGATTTTATCAATTGAAAGATGTTTTAATGTCAATGTATAGATTTTAATTACGGAATTCGATTACGGCATCTTCAAGGTTTTAGGTTCGAGCCCCGGTAATACTACATTTGTATTATGAGGCTTAGAAAAGTCTAGATACAATCATTCATATACCAAATTTTTATTAATACCCACTCGTAGCTTTCAACGTGAATATTACAATACAATTCTTATCGCTCAAGGATTTTGTGTAAAATATTTAATGAAATTAAATACACCTTTACTGGAACATAAAAAATCTAAAGAATAGCCTACATTTTCATTTTTAACATTTCTCTTCAACCGACATCGAGCCTTAGGGTAAGTTTTTTGTTCCGTGGTCAGGTAGACCAGTAGGGTAAAATATGAACCAATGGTGAAAACGTATGATGTCGTGATATGACAGCTTGACTAATAAACTATAGTTTACTATAGTAATATAGTAACTATAGGAATTTCAAATATTACTTTAGTTAAATATTTTAGACAATTTTACCACAACACGGTTCTGGGATTAGTAACATGGCGGCTGGCGGCACAGCTGATGTATATTGCTTTGAATTTTCATCGCAAATTTAACAATTGGTCAAGCTGACGTCACACATATTGGCGTTTCCATTGACGCTATTAGTCTAGAATTTAACTTTTTTTTTACTATGACTACGGATCAAAAACTCTCCCTTAGAAAATTTAATACAAAAGCTCAGATTCCATATAATATCAGACTAGACCTGGAGTTCTCAATTAGAAGATGCCCCCCCAGTTAAGGGGGCGTGTTAAGAGGGCAGAACATGTTACGATGTGATATCAACATATAAAGACGGCCACTGCCGCTGCGGACATAGACTTTCCTCAAGAATACCCATAAGAATCAAACCTACGCTGGCACAGCGCTAATTATTTCGAATAGGATACATGGTAACCTAAAGTTTGACTGTACAGAACGAAGTTAGTCGTCAAGTCCGCCATATGTACATACTTGTGTAATGGACATTAATTTAATTAATAAATACGTTTTGAAAAACAATAAATCGTATTATTTATCAATTAATTTTAAACAGATACTAAGAACACTGTGGAGCTATTGTTAACAAGATTGAATTATTTAGCGGAATTTTGTAGGATGAGATTGATATAAATAAACCTTTCATGGAAAACAGCGCTTAGTAACGGGTAAATATAACACATACCCGTATTGGAACAGCCTGGTGGTGTAACGGCCTATACTCCTCATGCGTTTCCTCACGATATAGGCCTGTGCCCATCAGTGCGACGCATATAGGCTAGGGACGATAACACAAGAAACAATTAAAATACGATGTTTTCCTGCAATAAAATACAAGCTCTGTTAATTAAGCTAAAATCGTCGAAAACAGCATTTAATTCTTAGTCCTATTTATTTTTGGTATTTGGAATCCTGGTTTTTAGCTCCAGACGCAAAAAGAGATGTTATATAAGTTTGAAGTGTGTGTGTGTCTGTCAGTCTGTCTGTGGCATCGTAGCTAAAGATATGAGGAATAAAAATGACGATGAACAATCTAATGTTTTAAAATATACCCCGAATGGGGTATCAAATAAAAGGAGCAATAAAAAAAGCATGAAATAATAAAAATGAAATATAAAATAAAAAAATTACCCAATTTTTTTTTAAATAAAAACAAAAAAAATGTTGTTCTCTTGTCGGGGAACCGCTCTATACCGAACAATTAAGGGCATACCAAGGCACTTAGCGGACCCTCGACACGACAATTTTTTTTTGTTTCTATATTTTTTTGGTCATGTGTTTTTTAAGTTTTTAATTTTGTTATTGTACGAATGATAATTTTGCATTTGGGGTTCATCAAACAAGGTTGAGAAGCTCTGGTCGAGACATTGACTTAAAAAAAAATCGGATTTTCGATACTAAGAAATGTCTAGGAGCCGTGTGACGTTGTTAGTTAATTATTAAGTTTAGAATTGCGTCAGCTATTCAGAGAATGTTCTACGTCGAGACTGACGAGACTCAATAATAATAACACCTATTGACTTGCGCTTTGTACACAAAGTAGAGGCTCGGTGGCTTTAGATTTGGATATTGAAAGCGACCAAGTTTTACGATAATTAGTCTTAGATGTTCGAAAGGTGATGGTTCGTTGATTTAAAATTTTCATCAAAATATGTAATTATTTTCCTGCTTTGTCATTGTTATATCACCAGTTGATAGTATCTATTTAAATGAACAAATTGACAAAAACCTTCGAATGACATGGGGCTTTATAAGGTGCTTCTTGCTTGTGACTGTTTATCTCAAGCTTGGTGGCGTAGTGGATAGTACACCTTCGCCATGGTCAGGCCTTGGATGGGTGACCAAAACTTTGTGATCTCGACCTCCATGCTTCAGACGGCACGTTAAGCCGTTGGCCCCGGTCGCTGTTACAACCGTTTCTACCCACCAGCTTGCATTGGGTCAGCGTGGTGATATTATGGCTAATGGCTAATACTCCTCATGTGCTTCTCCATGAGGATTCTGTGCTCAGCAGTTGGACGTATCACCGTGTCGCTATACTGACAAATATTGGGTCCTTACCTATGAAATTGGTGTTTTTATTCTGTCTTAGCAATTTGTCCGTAACTATTAAGTTTCAGAACATTCTTATAAAATAATTGCCTCATCTAAAAATAGACCATATATATATTTGAGCTCGTATTATTTAATTTGATAATTTTTTGTAAGTTTAATTGTGTTAAAATTAGACACAAAGACAATAATTTTAACTGCCTCCCGAATACATCATTTGATTTGCATTAACATAAAAACGATGAATAATTTTTATCAAGCGTGTTCACACACATATTGCTAAAGCTTGTCTAATGATACATGCCATATATTATTATCTCTGGATTTGTCGTTGTGAAGAAAACTGATAAAATGTTAGTATGTAAAATGCAGACATCCCCAAAATCTCCATACAAAACACCAATTTCATAGGTAAGGACCTCATACTATCGGATTTCTTTCACAAATGATCTCGAGGAAATCGGCACTACTGACCTACCCGTGCAACAGGTCACCGTTTAATCTCATTCTGTAGTTTTATTAGTTAGAACACCGATTTCCTTACATTGTGCCAGCAATAGTATCGTACTCTGTTGCATAAGGACTTTAACATTTCAGTCGATATGTGTATGTTAACATCACAGTATACCCCTTTAGGATTCGGAGATATAGGCGCTATGATTTTATACGCTGTCCTATCATATGATTCGCTGTTTTATGCCGCGATACACTAAAATATGCTATGCTATCTAATTTTGCCATGTTCTATGTGCTGTCTTCGTTAGAATATAATCATGCATGTAGTTGTAATTTATACGTTCGATTATTTAAATAAATAAATAATAAATATCCTCAGACATTGACACCTATCAACTAGTCCCATTTTAAGCAACTAAATGCTGCTTGTGTTACGGATACTAGATGACGGACAAATATATTTAATAGATATATAATTATTGAGAATATACATAATATAATACATATATAATAAACATCCAAGACTGGAGAACAAATGTCTGAAAATTCATCACCCAAACACTTGCCTCCACTGGGGATCGAACCCAGGACCTCTCGAGATGGCGACGCCTTGAGACCGGCGTACAGACCACTCGGCCACAGAGGTCGATACAATTAAGCACTGAAATGAATATTAAACGCGGGCACCCTAAAAATAAAGAAAATCCAATCGAGTCTTGATAATATACCGTGTAGTTGCGTAAACCTGATTCCCATTTCGTAGGTGAATCAGGTTTAATCAAACAAAGAGGCAAGCTTTAAAACTAGATAAATATTACTAGAATCGTTAGTTTGTAGGCAGACGTAATTACTTTACACTTAGGTATAGTAAGTTCTCTGTAAAGAGAATACCGCAGAAACTTAACTAATTGCTACGTTTATTGCACTAGTTTTGATATTTAGATTTAAACTTATGTTATCTTTTCTTGAGTAAAATCTATACATATAATAAAACTGTAGAGGCCTAATGTCTTTTCATAGAAAAAAAAGCTTAAAGCCAAGTAAGAAAAGGAAAATACTCTGTCTATTTGTACGGACTAATCTCCGAATTGGTTATTTTTGATGTGAAACTTTAAATATTATAAAATGCTCTGTCAAAAATAAATAAAAGTAAACCAACAGTTTTTATTAAAATGACTTTTACAAGCAACCATAGACTAATCTAATGATTACTTAATCTGTGTTTTATTTTAGTAATGTTTAAATCGACAAATTAACAAACAAACAGTTTCACAGCCGAATAAATTCATAACATTTATTTAAATGACATCAAAATTAGTAAAACTAATAATTTATCATCTTTTTATATCGTCACGAAACAGTACGAGTATTAAAAAAAGGCCCGTTTTGCTCGATGTCCTTCGGCTCTTCAAATGCTAAACGCAGAGCCAGTCAGAAAATGGAATAGAAATTAGTACTCGACGCAGAATCAGAATCAATCATATCGCAATCGAAGTGCGAAGCGGTTGATAATTACCCCCGACACTGGAAAATGTTCCCGGCGAAGACATGTGACTACCGGCCCGCATCCCGCCGGCACGCGCCTATCATCTGCAGGTCAAGGTTTCCCGGGTCAATGCTGCCCGGGTGGGGACCGGGGGAGACAAGCGTAGGCGTCGCCATGGCAATGGGCCCACGCCACCCACGCCGCAGGTACTCAATCAATTACCAGCCGGTGAGAATACATTACTTCGGGCAATATTACGTCCGACATGAAATATTTCTTGATTCACAATTGTCTCCGACAAGAATCGATTGTCCACTTCATTTTGCTTGCCGATTGTGGTATTGCGATTCTTGAAGAGAGTATGTAATTTGCACTGATTGGTGCTTTGATAACCTTCTAGAATATTCCGTCTGAATCTAAATATTCCTTCTGCCTTTTGTTGCGGGTTCTAAGGCTTTTCCGCGATGTATCGTGATTAATTTATAACAACAACTTAATTATCCGGTTACTTAAATCGCGATATACGTAAATGTAGGTGTGAAGATATATTAAATTATTTAAAGTAACCTATACATCTGTTTGCTTATGTAGGCTTATATTATTGTGCATTTAGAATGTGTCTAGTTTATGGATACACCTGTCCTTAGAACCAGACTGGACCCAAATATTGGGTACAGTTTGTCAGCAGTCCTGAATGTGCTGCAGCAGCTATGTTTACAATTTAAATAGTGCGGCGCAACATGTATAATATACTCAAATATATAACTTGTTACCACAAAAAGAAACCAACAAACATACAAATATACGATTATAATAATGTGATTACCAACTGTTTCTCGAAGGTGATAATAAAAATTTTGTTCTCATATTTCTTGAGGCTATTAAAAATTTATTTAATCATAAACTTCGTCCTCAGACGGTTTCGGTCCCGTGTTGGTCCGGGACACAAAAATGTCGTATAAGCATGTCGTTGCCTAGCATGTCGTATAAGGTGACTAAGGGCATATTGTGTACTGGGTCTGTGATTGTGTAGGCGATGATCTAGCCACTTGTTACTACTCTTTCACGATTTTTCATCTGACCATACCCAATTTTTGTATGGCTTAATGTGGTCTTAAGGAACACAGTGCTCCTTGCACCCCTTCTATCAGACTACCCCTTTGGGGATTACAGGCGTGATTGTATGAATGTATGTGTCCTCCTCATGTGTTTCTCCATGAGGAAGGCTTGTGCACAGCCGTATATAGCCTGAGGACGATGTTTCATATTTCATATCCTTACTGCATACGGTAATTATGGATCAAATAATAGTGATATTAGGGAAAGGCCTTTTATATGTAATTTTATTTCATAGTACCTACATAAGGAACATCGTTTTATCAGTAAATTATAATCTATATACGACTCATAGCTGATAGCCTTCCCATAAGTAGAACACATGAGGAGTATGGGTTGTAAAATGTGAAAACGGTTGCAATTGGGACCAACGGCTTAACGGAACTCGAGTTCACAAAGTTTTGGTCACCCAAGCACTGACCATGGCGAAAGTAGCTTTGTCTTCAATATCGAGAGCCAAAACGTACTAATCACACCAAGGAGCTCCTCATTAAAGATAACCAACAATTGCAAGCAGACGTTTGTAAGCGACCTACCTCGTCAGTTTCTCATGTCAACAATGCATGAAGCGGTCCACGTGCACACACAGACAAGACGTATATATGCCACTGACAGTGCGTCTGGTGGTTCAGATTCACGCATATTCCACACGGGACCTGCACGTTTTGTCGGCGCCATCTTTTACGACTGAACATGACAGCGATATATGTCCAAGGAATTATTCGTGAATGAAAATATCTAAGAAAATATTGACGGCAAAAGCATGCGTATTGTCAGCTTAAAGTTTCATTCGATGCATAAACATGTGTTAGTTAATAATAATAATAACAAAGCTTCTTTATTTCCATACTAATACTTTTTTTTTAGGTTAGTGTTGTTAATATACATTTTGGTTTGTTACTTACTTATATACTTGTTGTTAATATACTTATGGTTTTAGTGTTAAACATGTGTTAGTTAAATGACTTTTAAAATGATGAGTAGGAGGAGGAGTTTTAAGTACTTTGGCTTTCGATTGAAAACAAAGCTACCTTCGCCATGGTCAGGCTGTGGATAAGTGACCAAAACTTTGTGATCTCGAGCTCCTCCGTGCTTCTGAAGGCATGTTTAGCCGTTGGTCCCGGTCGCTATTGCGGCTGTTTCCAAGGATCCAGCTATATTGATAGATCGTACGTAACATTAATTATGCAAAATTAAATAGCAAAATATTAAAATTTGACGACTGCCGTGGTCGAGTAGTCTGTACGCCGGTACTCAAGGCGTCGCTATCTCGAGAGGTTCTGGGTTCGATCATGGTGGGGGCTAATGTTTGTGTGATGATACAGGCATTTGTTCTCTAGTTTTAAATATGTATTGTATATATTCTGAAAATGTATGTGTATTTATTTATTATCCGCTATCTAGCAACAGTAACACAAGCAGTATTAGTTGTTTAAAATGGGGATAATTGGTAGGTGTGTAAAACAAATACAAAAAAAATATTATTACAAATTCACTTTTCCTGTCTATCATTGTACTAGTAATTATTTATCTCTTTTTACATTATATAGTATTGTAATCTCTTTTTTCATTTGCATAATAAAATATGAGTACTATTATATTTTGCTCATTGAAACCGTTCAAGCATTCATTATTGTGGACAGAATCGTAGCACAAGCGTCTACGACGTAGCGAGTCGTAGCTCTCACTAAAGCCTGTGCCTTGGCACCACAACACATTCAGAATACTTTTTTATATTTAATAAAGAAAACAAAAGATTAAAGAAATCTTGAAAAGGTTTGCATAAAATTACTCAGATTCTTCGACATTTTCTTCGACATTTCAACTCATTCATTGAAGTTATTTCTTTGGGAATGTCTTAGGTGGGAGGCCTCAAATGGTTTCAGAGATAATAATAAATAAAATAAGTAACTTCTGACCCATTAGGTGATCATAACTCATATAAAGCAGTTCATATTTTCGTGACAAAAATATACATAATATTTTAGATTATATTCAGTTAATTGTTTATATATATATATATATATATATATATATATATATATATATATATATATTTATATATATATATATAAAAACAAATGCTGGTATTCATCACCCTCCGGAAATCGAACCCAGACCCATGGAGGTCACCGGTCACCGTAATAAGAGAAAATTTTAATTACTACGAAAGAAAAATTTGGTTACCTATATTCTCCAGCTAATGTGACCACGTGGACCATTGGACATTTGGATCATGAAGGGACCATTATTAAAAAATTATAATTAAACTAGCTTTTGCTCTTCGTCCGCGTAGAATAGTTACTTTGAGATAGTGTGATGGTATGTAGCCTATAGCCTTCCGCAATAAAAAGGCTATTCAACACTGAAAGATTTTTTAAAATTGGAACAGTAGCCTCAATTGGTGGAATTGAAAATTTACTCATACTCTATTATTAGAAGCAAAGCATTTTTAACATTCACCCGCACGGGATGAAAGGTAGCCTATGTCCTTTCTCAGGCTCTAGATTATCTGTGTACCAAATTTCGGTTACATTGGTTCATTAGTTTCGACGTGACAGCGAGACAGACAGAGTTACTTTTGCATTTATAATATTAGTATGGATTTTTATAAGAACTTCAATATCCAACATCAGTGACATTTTTCACCACTTACCTCAATGTAAACATTTATTACTGAAATTATTATAGCGTGTATATCCACATTAACTATAAATAAACAACATAAGCCCCACACAGGCTATGGAGCGTATGTTCATGGGTCAGTGGTCCATCTCTCAGCGCGCGAGGGATTTACACGGGTGAAGGAAGACTGCAAGGATGAGTGTGTCTAAAACAACTTAAAACTAAATATTTAAACGACATACATTACATACATACATACATATAATCACGCTTTTATCACCTAATTTAAGGGTTTGTCAGAGACTAGGCAAAAGCACCGCAAAAGCAGTCCATTGTCATAGTTCGCGTTTCACCAAGCAGTGGCTCCATTTAGCTACTGGATGGTTGTGCAGTTCTAAATCCATTAGTCGCCTTTTACGACACCCAAGGGAAGAGATGAGTTGTTAGTATTCTTTTAATGAGCCGCTAGCAAAAGAATACTTGGTAATTATTGTGAAGTTGTGTCGCTTTGCCGTGGTAGGCACCGTCACGTTTTCTTAAAAACTAGCGCGATCGATATAAGGAAAAGTACACCAAAATTCTGTGTGATTTTTTTGTGAGTTTTTTTTATTTACAATATTATGTAGAACTTATTTGAAAGAAGGGGTTAGATATTTTTCAGAGAGAAGCGGTATGTAAGGGATGCTTAGTTGGTTAGAATGTTTTGGACTTCATATAGGTACCTATATTACTGTACATGAATGATACATAAATAAGGAAAATGTGGCTGAAATTCATTGTGGATTTATGAAAATGAAGAAGTATTCAGCAATGTAAGGCAAACGTATGTATTACCGCGGTAGGCAAAAATTTGCATGTATTACCGAATTATCTAATATTGTTGTAGTTAGCCATTAAAGGCATAAAAGTCCAACTTTTATGACAGATCGATTTATAACCGTTCGTATGAATCCATGGCGCACAGTACATACATAAGTTGTGTAATTGCTCAAAACCACAATAATATTACATACCGCGGTAATACCTGCAGATTTTTTACTACTGTGGTTACACCCGCGTTTACCTCAGTATCATTATTATTTTGTAAAAATTTACAATAAAATTAGTTTGAACGAACTCATTCAGTATAAGAAAAAATAAAAAAACTGAGTGAGACTTTTTTTCTCAGAGATAAGAAAAAAACTGTAGAACACAATTTTTTTTAAAACTGACGAATAATATCGACAAAACGTTAAAGATTATTTTTTAATTTTTTTATGTCCTTTACTATATTATGTCCTTTTATTAAAAAACAATATTTGTGTCATCAAAACATATATGAATATATTAAACAATTTGTACCAAAACAATGTTTTTTTTATTTATTTTTTGTTTCTCTGTTTGTACTGGCTAATCTCCGAAATAGCTAGATAATCTCCGATTTGGCAGCAGAGAAAGCATTTGAGTTGCTGCCCAATTAGTTGTTTTCCTGACAAATTAGAAATATCTGCTGCCCGTAAGTTGCTGCCTAATTTAATTTTTTTGCAGACCAATTTAGAAATATTTGCTGCGCATAAGTTGCTGACGAATTAGTTATTTTAGCTGACCAATTGTATTTTTTTGCTGACCAAAATACGAATATTAAGCTGACAGCTTAAATAACACCCCAAAATAAATAAAAAGAATACACTGTCTGCGAAAGTTTTATGAATAAATTCTCAAAAATACTTTTAACTAGATCTAAAGAAACATCTAGAAGAAAACGAAGTAAAAATTCAATTAAATAAAACGCCTCAAATAATTACAATTTCAATTATAAAAAAGTTTAAATCTCTCGCTTGTTCATGCTCGTAGCAAATTTATCATGAATTTTTCCATTCAAAGACCACAAGAACAAGAAACGTAAAATTAATAACCGGAGTAGAAAAAAGGTTCCTAGTAAACATTTTCACAACGTCACGAGAATCTTTCTCGACAATCTCCTATTAGTTAGTGAATGATTAAATATATTCGAGGGCTAATCACAAAAGTTATCTGTACCAGACTTACAAGGACGGTAGACTCTTTGATCAGGTTTAGACTAAGCTTCGAACTGTGGCGAAACTTTCACAATTAGAAAGGTCTATTAAAATACTCTGAATGTTGTTACTATCACGTTGGTACAAGGTTTAATCACTTTATAACAGTCACAAATTACTCAATTGGGTAATAAATAAATCTTTAGATGATAATTTGACGTATTCTGTAACATGTAGATGATTAGGTTATTGATGGATAGTATTCTATACGTATAATGAAACTGTAGAGGGCGAATTTCTGTACATAGAAAAAAAATGCTTAAAGCAAATTCAGGGGGATTGAAGAGGGAAAAATATTTTTTTGATTTTTTTGTTTCTCTGTCTGTTTGTACAGGCTAATCTCCGAAATGGCTGGACCGATTTCAATAAAATGTTGCATGGTGATACCTTATATCCCTGGTCAACATCTTACATTTTTTTAATTCCGGAAAATTAAAGGGTTTCGTTGTTATAGTTAAAAAAAACAGTAACCGCGGACAAAGACGCGGGCAACAGCTAGTACTACAATAATACAAGATTCCTAACATAGCATGCAATGTAACATTAAGAAGCATTTCATCGGCGAATAGGAATTCTGTTACATTGCATCTTAAATTGCAACGATGTGGGTGGTACCTTTACCTTATATGTTACGATTCTGTAACATTGGTGTAATTGTGACTCTGACAAGTCTATAGGTACCGTACACACCATAATGTTTCTACAGTATTAGCTACCTACTGAGACTATCATATAAGTACACGCTGAAAACTACATTTGTTGATATCTATGAGATATTATTGTGTCAATAATTATTTGAAATCATTTATTAAGGCCCACTTGCAGGAAATTTTAAACCTGGTATACTAGAATTTTCAAGAAATTACTAAATCGAGTTTTTAATCTCGATTTAAATTTCCCCCCTAAAGGCCACTTGCAGGAAATTTTAAGGGCGTCTTGAAGGAAATTTAAATCGAGATTCGAAACTTGATTTAGTAATTTTTGACAATTCTAGTGTGGTTGAAATGTCAAAACAACAGCGCTGTATCAGTCTCTGATATATGCTGAGGCCGGATCCTCATTAACCATTCTGGTATAGATATTGAGAATTATATTGTATCCTGTGTTTTCCTTTGTTGATTTTTTTTTCTTTCTCAAGTGTGTGATAGTGGGCTAATAAATGTTTTCTATCTTTTTTTCAAAATCGAGTTTTATATTTTGTAATATAGACTTAACTTCGGTTCTGTCTGTTTATGGTTTGTAATGTCGTAATTCTTACGAAAAAAGTCAACAACACCTTCCAAAAATAAATATTATGCAAAGGAAAAAGAACCTTGCTGAGTTTGTTGCTCGTATTTCTTATAACATGACCCCGAATGTTTCGACTGAATGAAGGAGCGACCCGTTATATTCGAATGAAACCAGGGCAAGTCAATTGAATCTTAGTGTAATGTCGGTGGTATTGCATTTTCATTATAATATATAATATTATGTACAAAAGTCGAATCATTTTTACATATAGGCCCCATTTTCGTTAGAACACAATTGTGGTGCAAACTAATTGCGCCTCTAACAAATTGTGGCGCTACCCGGTTGCGCCACTAACAAATTGTGGCGCCACCCGGTTGCGCCATCAACATGTATGGACTTGGTGGCGTAACCAATTTGTTGCCGGTCAATGAATATTCCTCTAATCGTGCCACTAAGGTATTGTCTCATAATGAAAAAGTACCCTAACCCTTAAATTATATAAAATCGGCATACCTCACGTGCCTACGCTACATTATTTGTCAAAATATTATCTCATTGATCAAGCGCCCGCCGTCGGTAAAATCGATACAGCCAACAAAATTTAATTCCGTAATAACGCTTTAGATTACCGACAAGGGTAAATTAATCATCGATACTGACATTGATTTACGAAAGTCGGTGCCTTATAGTTAATTCTACGGCCTGGATAGTTTCAAATCAATATAAAAAACAAAGATATATACATAAAATCACGCCTATAATCCCCGAAGGGGTAGGCAGAGTCCAAGGAGCACTGTGTTCCACACTTAGCCATACAAAAATTGGTTTTGGTCAGATGAAAAATCGTGAAAGAGTAGCTAGCTCATCGCCTACACAATCACAGACCCAGTACCCAACACGCCCTTAGTCGCTTTTTACGACATGCTCGGCAAGAAAAACAAAGATAATTATAAAAAATAATAATATAAAAAGTCATTAAAATGGAACAAACAATTAAAATTTATATAAACTTAAGAAATTAAATTGTCGTTCATTCTTTACTTTTAGCTCAAGACTGTAAAACTATAGAAAAATTTTTAGGTAGAACCTTTGTATCATAGAGTTTTGGTGGGTATTCCCAATGCTACCAAGATCAGGCGATGGGCAAAGCTCACACACCTCCTGTACCCCTGTTTTACAGCGATATAGTAAGGCATGTAATCGGTTGGTCCTAAAAAGGAACTAAAACTAACGCAGGCGGCCACTGCTGGGCAACAGCGCCGCCCAGATTTCAATACACATGGAAGTGTAAGCGCGCGTGTGGCTGGCGTTCAATTGGGTCCTTACCTATGAATTAGTGTTTTGTATGGAGATTTTGGAGAATTCTGCATTTTCCATACTAACATTTTATCAGCTTTCTTCACAACGACAAATCCAGAGATAATAATATTTGGCAAGTATCATTAGACAAGCTTTAGTAATATGTGTAATATCACACTTCATAAAAAATGTTTATCGTTTTTAAGTGAATGCAAATAAAATGATGTATTCGGGAGGTACTTAAAAAGAGTTGTCTCCGTGTCCAATTTTAACACAATTAAACTTACAACAAATTATCAAAACAAATCAAAAGAGCTAGAGAAAAATATAGTCTATTTTTAGGCGAGGTAATTATTTTTTAGGGATACTCTGAATCTTAATAGTTACAGACAAAATACTAAGACAGAATAAAAACACCAATTTCATAGGTAAGGACCCAATATTATCGACCTGCATACTGTCTATAGCGTAATTTACTCTGAGATTCCAAGAAATCCCTTTTTTACTATGACATTCAAGGGTCATCTAATTGTAGGAAATTACTACCAGCTACCAAGTTGGGAAGCCACCCACCTGGTGGACTGACGATCTGGTTAAGTTCGCAGGAAGTCGCTCGATACGGGCGGCGCAGAATCGGTCGTTGTGGAGATCATTGGGGGAGACACCAGAGGTGGCTTCTGTGATTTGCTATTAAGTATAATAATGGACAAATCTTGGAATATACAATGTTCGTGGATTAAGGAAATTATTCTTTTGAAAGAACCATTATTGTTATCTAATTAATTATTTATATAATCCCTTTTTGGTTGGACTTCAAAGGGAAGCCCACCCAAAATTGTCGCTTGAATGACATTTATACGCATTCTTTATTATCATACCTCACTTTTCAACATAAAGTGCTTTTCAGATGACTTTTCAGGGACAAATCATGAAACCGAAACCATACTGTAAATCTTAAAAGGATTTGTGTCTAATCAAATACACGGTAATGAGGATTACGTTTGAATTTAATCATAATCTTTAAAGCAATTAAAGTCAAATTACGATATCTAAGGATGATGACCATTTTGGTAGCCCAATAGCAATGTGTGCATCATTCGATAGGTATTTTTCTCACGAGCAATAGTCGTTATCTTTCGAATTTTTTCTCCGTTGTGAGTAACAGCGAATTCAAGAAGTTGTAGATGAAGGATATTATCTTTGATATTTTTAAAATGAAACTGCCATTCAATTCATTTAGCTCATTGGACGGTACTGACAGCAAGTAATGACATACTACTTTATTTTTTCATTTCCTGAGTATGATATTTGTACGAATTATTTGTATGAAAATGCAATCTTCAGACTAATGTAACTTCGATCGGACAAGTTGCTTGGACAAGCGCCCTTGATATCTATAATCTACTCAATGAGCTGAAAGGGCTCATTAAAATATCACTCACTGCTATTGGTTCTGATACCAAGCTCCATACATTTTTGGTCATAAAGGACGATGCCAAGTCCTGAGACCAAATTTTTATTCAAATAATAACAGTTACTATTAGATGCTCCATTCGCGTGAGACCAAAGATTTTCTATACATGAGACTTTAATAACTGATAACACAGTTAGTTTAGTGACGTGTAAAAAGGCAATAAAGTTAGGTAAACTACAACTTGACAGTTACAAATTTGATACTTAACCTATCAGTGGTCACAAAACCAGACACAATAGAAACATCTATTGTTTGCGATCACCGGTGTTCGCGCTGACCCTCAAGATGTTAAAAATGTTTCTATTGATACTTTGTCACGGTTCTAAAACCGTCTTAGATCCATCCGTCTTAGATCTTAAAATCCATACAACAAACATACTATACTCTTAAAATACATGTGTTAAGAAAATAAAAAAAACTGTTTGTAAAAGCGGACTTAATCTCTCTAAAAGTGATTTCTCCCAGTCAACTTATGACTGTCAATCAAATACATTCTAATGTATTGTTTTAAAAAAAAAAATTTTTTACTAAAAAGGCGGACTTACTTGTATACGTGTTTTCTTCCAGACCACCTATGAATGTTCAACCAAGTACATTCTGATGTATTGGTTCCTTTTAATAATTTAAAAACAAAAATCTAGATATTATTTAAATATAAAAATAGTTCCTCGTCGTAAGAAACTGTCTAGTTTTTTTTTCCTTTGTGGTTTACTAATGCACTTGGTTCTAACCAAATGAATATCTTATCTTACTCTTTTCGCTAATTGTGATGATTATGTTGCCTTTTGACAAAAAATTTTTGATAAAAAAAAAAACCTATACAAATCTTTTTACAAAAATTTCTTTACAATTCCTTTTACTGGAAATATTTACTATATTGCTGTTTGTTTCTCAAAACTTTTGTTTTTTTAATGAAATTGCTTATACAATTCCTTTTACTTAAATCATATTGCTATGGCTTTAACAAAAATTTTTTTGAATTTTTTTAGAAAATGATATTCCTATACAAACCTTACTCAAATTATATTGGTGTTTTTGACAAAATTTTAGTTTCGTTTTAAATAAATTTGCTATACAATACTTTTACATAATATAATGTTTACTTTTACTTGATCATGTTCTTCCTAAACTCTTATTCTTTTATAAAATACTATGAGGGAG
The DNA here is from genome assembly GCA_910589355.1 of Parapoynx stratiotata. Classification (NCBI taxonomy): domain Eukaryota; kingdom Metazoa; phylum Arthropoda; class Insecta; order Lepidoptera; family Crambidae; genus Parapoynx; species Parapoynx stratiotata. The sequence continues at coordinate 4,465,772 of OU342458.1, forward strand.
ACTCTTGCTTTTACTTTCACAGCTGTAATCTTTTCGTGTTTCGATTGCTAAACAATCGAAATACTCTCTTTTACCTCGCAATTGTAGTCCTAGGTACTACCAAGACTCTAAATCTTGTATTGTCGATACCTCTCGTCAATGTTGCAGGGTACTCTTTTGCAGTTGTGTTGTAACTGGAGTGTCTGAATGTTCTATATAACTATTACTCTAAAGTTTTAGTTCTTTTGAGAGAGTAGTTTTCCTTAGTGGATTTTGAATAAACAAAATCCTACTCTAAAGGGGGGGATATGTCACGGTTCTAAAACCGTCTTAGAACCGTTTTCAATACTCACGTTGATTTTTGATATAAAATCCATACAAAAACATTGCATCACATAAACAGCAAACATCTAATTAAACATTCTCAGCTAATATTAACTAATTACTAAGTTTTAAAAACAAATATAAACACAAAGATTGTTATTGTGATTAACTAATTTTTCATCTGTCTACTAATGACAGTTGATGTATCGGTAACGCCGGTACTTCTAAATCTTGTGATTTCCCAAAATGAGGGTATTTTAACATTAATCGGTTGTTGGTATTCTACTATAATTATTTTAAACCATAAACATTAATTGCTAATTAATTAAATAATTAGTATTTTCTGCCATAGAAAAATACGTAGATTATTTTAATTAAGATATAAAATTTATTCTTTTATCTAAGTTTTGGTTGTTGTTTTGACCATAGATAAAACTACATACTTCTACATTCGACATAATACATTATGGAACATGATTCGTGACATCGAAGCTCCCACTAAATTCTGGGAGAACATTCTAGAAGAGTCCTGGTATATAAGCGGTAGTCCTGGGAAAGCAGAGCATTTCAGTTTTCTCTGGCTATCGCTTGTATCCTTGTAAATCTGTTTAATATCTGTGCGCGATCCCCGAACTAGGGGATCCTATCCACGGGCAGCCGCCTACCCTGCTGCTCCGTGCCTGAGCGTCGGCCTACTACCCGCCGAAGCTGAACCCACGCCAACCACGCCTGTAGTCGGCGTGACCGGTTCCTGGTGCTTCGCCCCTTAGCTCCTTCAAGCTAAGTCCCTTTGCTTCACTTGAGAACTACCGAGCGAGAAACTGTGAACTTACCTCCCTGAGACAAATAAATTGTGTATAATATACCCAATTCTTTTATTTTCTCTCTTGCTCTCTCGGGTCGTGCTACCCACGGCCAGAGCGTGTCAACTTATACACCTTGATATAAAGATAAGGGGTATTAAGTGAATGGAGTCGTATGGGAGCGACTCATAAAGAATACTACCTACCCATCTCATCCCTTGGGTGTCGTAAAAGGCGACTGCAAATAAACCTGCAAATAAAGTTCTACTCAAAGTGTCAAGAACTCTATGCAATGTACGTAGATTATTGAAAATTTTAAAGATTGAATTTTAATAGTGTAATGTTAAATTTAAAAAAATTTAAACGAAATATTGTAAACTAAAAATTTGTAGAAAATCTAGACTTTAATACAAAAGATAGAAAGGAGAAATCCTTTGATGCATTGAACGAAATTGGTTTCTCTTTAGCTTAATTATAAATTACTAATAAAATAATAATAATAATTTATTATAATATAACTAATGATAATTTTCAATAGTAATGTCTTTGACTGGAAGTTTGAAGCAACGTGAGTTCTCCCTTTTATTAAACTCTTTATAACACCAATAAACAAAATTACAGTACATAAAAAAGTATGCAAAGGAGGACTTATCTCTAACAAAGATCTCTGCCACCCAACCTATCACAGGTGTGTGAGATTTAGTAAGGAGAGAGGAGAGACACCAGTGCAAAAGATAAAAATATATAAAGATAATAAAAACTAAATTTCAAATACAATAATATAATAAAATAAAAAGAAATAGATCCTGTGATTTATTATCACAGGCAACTATTTAGTTGTTAAACTAGTTGGGTTAATTTGCGCTACTCTTACAAAGCAATGCTTCTTGATTTTCCGCTTGTTGAAAACTCTTTTGTATGTCTATGTTTTTATTACTTCTTTATATTACGTCATGTTTTTTGTTACGTCAGATTGCAATTAAAAGTGATTTGTAACGTTTGCTTGCGCTCTTATTTCTTAGCTTAGCTATCGATTTTGCACACCGCTTGTGCCACATAGTTTCGAATTAAAACTTGAATATTTTTCATTTGGTGATACAAACTTTGTACAATTTATACTAGCCATTGCCCGCGACTTCGCCAACGGTAACTATGGTTTTTTAACTATCCCACGGGAATCTCTTAATTTTTCTAAATAAAAAGTATCTAAGATGTTGACCAGGGATATAAGTTATCACCATGTAAAATTTAATTGAAATAGGTCCTGACATTTCGCAGATTAGCCCTTACAAACTAACAAACAGAGAATCAAAAAAAAAGTAACATTTTTTGGTATTTTCCCTCTTTTTACATGACTGACTCAGTTTTAAGCATTTTTTTCTACATACAGACATTCGAAATCTACAGTTTCATGACATGTATAGATATCGCTAGCCTAAATGGATAACAGGCTCGTTCTCTTAAAGGTATCAGGCAGAATTTGGGCGTGAACACACCCTAAGGGATTCAGGTGTGTTATTTTATGTTATGTTTTAAGTCATTGCACCTTTGTTTGTCTCCCTGTGTGGACCGATTATCTTAAGTATTCACTATCATTTAGACGCTCAAAATTACTTCAAGTGCTTTCCCATACACAACACAGGAAGCCGATAAGTCCTGCTCACATTTCAATGGCCACCTTTAACTTAAGACCATAATTGAAGTCAAGAGGGTCAGACGCATCTCCCATCACCTACCGGCTTCTTTGTGAACAGAATCGTTGATTTTAATAGGTTTTAGGAGCCATATGATGCTTCGAATAATATTAAAAAAGGAAAAAGTTTAAATTAATTTTTTAAGAGCCTAAAGCGAACCCAGCGTCGCCAAAGTTTTCATTTTATAACATCTAAATCGAATCAGATTTAAATTACTTTATATAACTTTCTATGAGAATTTTAATACAGACGTCCACTCGAGGAGCTCGGTGGCACAGTGGTTGGTACGCTTTGGCTTTCGTGATTGGAGACTTTTTAGGTCATGAGCTGTCCGCATCCAGAAACTTCAAACGATCTTTGCCAGATCGTCGGTGCTCCTCTTGGGGGACCTACCAGGGTTTGCCTTACCAGTACGTGCGTCACCACTGGAGAACCTGTGGCTTATAAATAAATGAACAAACACTCGTAGTAGCTCTTTTGTATATTTCTTCTTTGCGGAAGGAAAATTTCTCTAACAACGAGCAATTTCCTAAAGATTCTGTAATTCATGGAAATTCTTGACCATAACTTGACACAATATTATCTTGTTATTAAGCAATATGGCAGTCAAGTTTCACATAAAATTGAATACAATTAAATTTTATGGAAGTGAAAACGCGCATTGTTTTCTATTTAATCTCGTCGGTTTGTAGTTTTTTTTAATGATTTGAAATGGTGTTTCTGGAGCTTATTTCATTACATTTGGTAAAAAAAGTGTAACAGAGCTACACAAATATTGTGATGATCAGATTATACGGCGTCGTGTTGTAGCGGCTCATTAAAATAATACTACCAACCCATCTCTTCCCTTGGGTGTCCTTAAAGGCGACAATGGACTTGGAGCTGCACAACCATCCAATAGCTTATAGCGGTGACGGACTCACCACCTGTCACGCTGAACTCTGAACACATTTGCAGTCATTGCTTGGTGAAGCGCGGACTGTGGCAGTGGACTGCTTCTGCGGTGCTTTTTTGCCAAATCTCTGTCAAGCCCTTAGGGGATGATTGTCGTGATTATATGTATTTATTTCATAAAAATGTTTGTATATTATCAGCTTTCACAGTTACAAATTCACGAATTCATCGCCTAAACAAGTACCCTTCGCGGGGTTCGACACCACGGAACCAACAAACCAACAACCCTATACAAATTTAAATAAAAATTTCAAAACATACAATTTGTAAACTTATAAGATTTTATAAGTATATATAGGTACCCAAAAAAGGAATAGAATCGGTAATTTCGAATTTTATGAGTATAAGCGTTTTCATTACCATAGGCTTTGAAATTTCAGAGGAATCACTTAAGTGGATCAGCTTCGCAAAAGATGAGCCAACACTTTTCTTTGCGCTTTTAACGGCAAACCTATTGGGCTCAACACTTCATTATGAAGGCATTTTCATATATTATGTGACCGATGACTTCAATATTGATCGTAATATTTGAGGATGATGACGTATTTCGATACCTTACTTTTTTCGAGAGGCTTTTATTCGAAATAAACGAGAATGACCTTTGAACTCCCTACTTAAGAGGACTCACGTCCCTGAAATCGGCTGTTACTAGAAACAAAAAATCGTTACGATTTGCCTACACACTGTAACGAGGCGCTATATCAGCTCTTCTCTGGGCATGTTCTCTTTGTTTCTGTTTTAAACTAAGCATCTGTCTCTTATCCTTTTTGGTCTTCAATTTTCATTCCTAATTAATAATATAATAATTCATATTATTATATTTATAAGTTTTTTTGGCTATCGTGGTAAAGTTGATAAAATATTAGAACAGTATTTTTAAAAACTTAAATAGTTTTTCCATTTTATGCCTTTCAATAAATTATATAAATTAAGTGACATCATCTCATCGGCATCCACCACTCGCTCTACCCGCCTCTATAGGGTATTTAGGGCGCTCCCCTGACTGAATCTGAATGTATGTACTTTTAATTTATAGGAAAAATGTAAATTCTTATTGTATACAATTATATTCATTTCATTTTAAAACATTCTAGGCCAAGCAGAACAAAATATACTGAATTGTATAAACTAAAATGTTATGGATGCAAGGTAATTTAATGTTCTTAGTAAAAGCACCTCAAAGTTATCAATTACTGTACGTAGAAAGGGAAAGGCTCCTTGTTAGGCGTGTGGGTGTTTTCTTATAAGATATGAGGATATTGGTTGGTGGTTTATTATTTTTGTATAAAGTATATTTATCATATTTAGGCCCGATTTTTCAATCCTCAGATAAAACTATCTGTCAGTCAAATGGTAGCTCTATCCCTTTTCTTTTTATGACTTTAGAAAGTGACAGTGATAGTTTTAAATGGCGGATAATTTTATCTGAGGATTGGAAAGAGTAGATTTTTATATTTTTAGGAATGAGCATATATTTCATTTATTTTTATTAATTTTTTTTTATTCTAGTTAAAACTTGTATTTATTGCACTGGTGTCGCTTCTGTCACTATGAAATCTCACACATCTGTGTCGGGTTGACTGGAAGAGATTTCTGGATAATAGGGATATGTCCTCCCTTGCTAACTTTTCACTGTATTGTTTATTTTTGTTGGTGCAATAAAGAGTTATTGTCTATTGGTGAATGATGAAAAGAAATGAAATGAAATTCTTTATTTAATCATTAAGGTAACACTTATGACGAGTCAAAAACAAAAGTTTACAAAGAAACTATACACTTCTACTTGTTTACCTCTACATTTTTTTCTTTCTGTTCATTTCTGATGAAAGTAACAAATGTGAATGAATGATGAAGAATGAACGTTTGGGCCGAGCCTACATCTATTATAGTTTTTGTATTGTCAGAATCTCTAGAATTAGCTCTTTGGACCAATCAATAAATAAATGTTAAATATTGGGTCCTTACCTATGAAATTGGTGTTTTTTTTCTCTCTTAGTATTTTGTCTGTAACTATTAAGATTCAGAGTATTCCTAAAAAATAATTACCTCGTCTAAAAATAGACTATATCTTTGAGCTCTTTTGATGCTTTGATAATTTGTTGTAAGTTTAATGGTGTTAAAATTGGACACGGAGACAACTCTTTTTAAGTGCCTCCCGAATACATCATTTTATTTGCATTCACTTAAAAACGATAAATAATTTTTATGAAGTGTGATATTACACATATTACTAAAGCTTGTCTAATGATAGATGCCAAATATTATTATCTTTGGATTTGTCGTTGTGAAGAAAACTGAAAAAATGTTAGTATGGAAAATGCAGAATTCCCCAAAATCTCCATACAATACCTAATATTTTTACTTAATTAATAAGGACCTAATATTTACTTAGCTTTTTACTTACGTACTTTTATGCTGCTGGGTACATGCTAGTTCCGTTTTATGTTATTCTATTCTTTTACGAACTGTATATCATTGTTCGTAAATCAATTAATGGCTGGTGTGTTTACGGCATTATTGAATATCAAAGACCTTGCTCGTACTATGTAATTAATTAATGTTTATTACAAACAAGGGAAAATGGCAGCTAACTATACATTATCATTGTGAAGAAGTGTTAAAATGTGCATGGGGACTGGATTAAAAAATTGTTATAGAAAAAGTAACTGTTAATTAAGTGGTTTGAAAGTTGGACTCCTTATTTTGTTTCTCCATGAAGTCAAAGTCAAAGTTCTTTATTGCAGCATGTTGTAACATAGATGTTATGCAATGAATATAACTAAATTAATACAATTTTATAAATTAATATTCTTAAATCAATGTACGTATTTATTCTTATTATAGTATTTATCATATAATAATATGACTTACTTTGTCCTTGTACATATTCATAAAACCATTATTCAATATCACTGGATTATTAGAAATTATTAAAACATTATATTATATTAAAAACTATTTTAACCATATAAATTTTGAATAATTAAGTATTGTTTTTTTATTTGAATATTCTCAAGGAACTCCTGCAGTGAATAAAAACATTTTTGAATAAGATATTCCTTTAATAATGTTTTGAATTTATTTATTTTTTTCTCATCCTTGATACTATTAGGTAAGTTGTTATAAATTTTCACACACATCAAGTGGGGACCACTACGAAACATTTCTAAATTGCTATTTGGATGGGCTAATTTATTTTGTGGTCTAAGATTTAGGGGACGTTTACGACACTGAAAAAAGTCGGGATGTTTGCGGACAAACTCACAAACGGAATATATATTAGGTCCTTACCTATGAAATTGATGTTTTGTATGGAGATTTTGGGGAATTCTGCATTTTCCATACTAACATTTTTTTCAGTTTTCTTCACAACGACAAATCCAAATATAATAATATTTGGCATCTATCATAAGACAAGCTTTATTAATATGTGTAATATCACACTTCATAAAAATTATTTATCGTTTTTAAGTGAATGCAAATAAAATGATGTATTCGGGAGGCACTTAAAAAGAGATGTCTCCGTGTCCAATTTTAACACAATTAAACTTACAATAAATTATCAAAACAAATCAAAAGAGCTCAAAAATATAGTCTATTTTAGACGAGGTAATAATTTTTTAGGAATACTCTGAATCTTAATAGTTACAGACAAAATACTAAGAGAGAGAAAAAACACCAATTGTATAGGTAAGGATGGTAGGGTAAGATGGTGAAGAAGACCTGTGCCCAGCAGTGAGACGTATATAGGCTGAGGAGTAAGTTGACAGTCTATTGACAGTGTCGTCGAGGTAGATCCCGGTTGACAGACCCCGATATAGCCCACTACCACTAACAATGCCACTATCTGCCCACTCAATTAAAATTTAAAAAAAGAGAATATCTATATATATGACAGGTAACCTCTTGGCCTTCATCTCACCTGTTGGTAAGTGACGATAAGGCCGAAGGTGGAAGGTCACCTGTATTCCTCAAAACGGAATAATTGGCTATCTTACCTCTGATTGCCGGAACACAACAAAGATTATAAAATTGTTATTATGGCGACAAATTTAGGTAAGACGGTGGTAGAAAGCCAGGCGGACTCAAAAGCTCTACTACCAACCAAAACGAGCAGAAAAATCTACGAATCGAACCCGGACCTCCCGATCAACACTCGGTGGTGTGAACCACTAGACCAGAGAAGTGGTTAAACATGTATTTATGTGTTCTTGTTCTTATAATTACTACGAATCTTTGTACTGTAGCTACTACGCTTCGGTTACTACGAAAATGTACTACGAATTCTCGCGGTGTTCTAAGAACCCTTTTGACTATGAGTCTGCAAATGTAACTCTTATTATTACCACGAAATTACGTATATCTATTGAATATTATGAGTATCTTGGTGTTTAAATTTATGCACATAGAGATGTGCGTATCCCTCTGTTTTTGGTAGTGTTGCTCTCAACGCTACCAAAAACACCAAAAATGAGTAATAATTACTCTTATGCCCGGCGCACTTTATCGGCATCGGTAAGGGAAGGAAGCATTCGGCATCCCGACATGCAATCGCACACTGTTGGCAACTATGCCTTGGCATGCTGCAACGTCCTAAGGGATGACGAAGCGTCCTTAAGCATGCCGTACCGTCCAAGCTGCCCACGAGTGTTGCCTTGGCGCGGCGGGCGGCAGCGTACTGAAGTATCCCAAAGCAACCTTAAAGCCGCCGATGCAGCAATTTCAAGCATACCGAAGTGTTTTTTTTTTCTACGGCCATATATCATGGAAATTTATACTTTGTTGCCATGAAGTTAATATTATGATGCTATTTATGACCTAAAAACCTGAGCCATGCCGATGCCGATAATGTACGCCGGGCCTTAATTGTCAAATAGTACGTAATCGACAATACATTTTTTATCGTCCTAATTTTTTATGTTTTTTATTTAACCGATATACTTAATTTGACAAGTATCAAGTATATAAATAGTATATAAATGATATATAAATGAAGTATATAAAAGACAAGAAGCTCATCCGAAAACCATTACAGAGTTTATATGGCTGAGAAAAATAAAAACTGGTCGTGCTATTTTTTATCATCCATAATCAAAAAGTATTTAACACTGTATTTTTTATTTCCGTTGATATACGTTTCTCGAATGCTATAATTAATAATATAAATGTGTAATATCTTCACCGGGACTAAAGGAGCTACACAAATGTCAACTAAATGAAGGAACTCTGAAAGGCCAGCCGTCCTTATGTTCTAGTTGAAAATTCGATGGTTGACTTAAAGAAGAAGAACAATGCGTATCTTTGCATCCTAGCTTCACTATCACTCTAAAACAGAAAAATGAAATATTGGTTAGGAACGAATTCCTTTTCAAAGACATGCTTAAGACTAATATATATATTTGTTATGCCCTCTTTTCCCGCAAGGCACGTTTATCGGTAAAATCTACTTTAGTAAAAGAAGCGAGGGAATACAGAATAAATGTAAGAAATTTTCTTAACCAATACTTTTCCCTAGAAGAACAACTCACTGGAGTGCCATTATCAACAAGCTAGCATTATTTCAATCTCATTAAGGCGATTAAGACTAATAAACCTTCTGGGAATATTATAATTATATTAATTTGTCTACGTATTGGAAGTAAAGTTGGTTGGCAAACATGAGCAGCCCACGCTCCATCGATTCTCATGGTTAAGGACTCCTGGCCCGTATTCTAAACTGTCACGTCACAACGAATCACGGAGTCTCTTTTTATCACTGAGAATTCGAGTGAGACAGCACGTGACTTTCTTAATCGAATTCGTGAACGGATAGCTGAGATTAAGTTGAGTTTTTATTTGTTCACCTGAGAAATATTGAATAATCTACGATTTTATAACTTGAAAAAGTTACATAAACAAGCTTCACGGCTTGAATCACGGAGTCCAAATAAAAAAATAATAATTTCACAAATGTCAACAAAATTCTCCAGTCAAGTAAGGACTCTAAAAACAGATTGGATATATTGAAAGCTATAATGGTTAATTATCGTTATTAAAATGGAAGAAAAATGTTTTTGAAATAAAAATGCCAGGGTTCATGTAATAATTAAAAAAAGAATTTTTAATGACCTATCCCTTGTGAAGTATGCGGTATATATTAGGTCCTTACCTATGAAATTGGTGTTTTTTTTTTCAGTTTTCTTCACAACGACAAATCCAAAGATAATAATATTTGGCATCTTTCATTAGACAAGCTTTAGTAATATGTGTAATATCACACTTCATAAAAATTATTTATCGTTTTTAAGTGAATGCAAATAAAATGATGTATTCGGGAGGCATTTAAAAAGAGTTGTATCCGTGTCCAATTTTAACACAATTAAACTTACAACAAATTATCAAAACAAATCAAAAGAGATCAAAAATATAATCTTTTTTAGACGCGGTAATTATTTTTTAGGAATACTCTGAATCTTAATAGTTACAGTCAAAATACTAAGAGAGAAAAAAAAAACACCAATTTCATAGGTAAGGACCTAATATTTAGTTGTGAAGTATTTTCCAAAAGAGATCCTTCCTAATTGCGGCTGTATTCCAATCTTTTTGGCTATACGAGTACTTCGTCTTATAGATATTAGCATTACCCAGGTATTCAAACGTCAGATACTTCAGTCCTTCAATGTAGCGCGTTAGATTTATAATTGTATATTAAATTAATATTTTGCTAAATTTATTGGTTAAAACATCTTAAATGTCCATAATGTATTTTCTTTTATACTAATATATAGTCCACATTGCATGCCGTGGCAACCTTTAATTAAGGTGGCACTTAATTTAAGTTAATTTTATGAAATTATTATTTTAATCATTGTACTAGTGTTTTTCTTGTTGGTTGTCATAATAAATATATAAAAAAAAAATTACATATCATATGATCATGAAAATTATGTGGGTGTACACACGTATCGATTCGAGGAATTCCATTCGCATCTGGTCAATAATTGTGTACATATCTAGAATGTTGCTTAATCAAGTAAAAAATTGACCTTTGACTGCCAAGGCGTTTGAATAGTTCTGTGAAATAGAAGAGCATATTTCGCAATATTTACGACAGAGGAAGAAAAATGGGTAGAAAAAAAACTCCTATTTTATGTAACATAACAACATATTATCATCACGCCAGATTAGGTGGCATTAAGTCCATTATTATCCTTTAGAATTTGCGAAAGCTCATGCTTAATAAAAATGAATGTGTGTATACAGTTTAATAGTACTCAAGTGCCATTGTGTAACCAAGTTCCATTTCCTTAAAATTTTTGTAGAAATTAATGTTAAATAACATCCTATATAGAATGTTAAATGCTGCAATGACAGAATGTTGTTCGATCGTCTAATGGTATACAATTTGCATGTTAAAACAGCGCGCTACAAAATATCTGCAGAATGACATGTCAGTCGCTTCAGAATATTTTTTCTCATTAATAAGCTTACTTACTTTGTGTAAAAGGCATTAATTGTTGTACTCTTCCATTACAGACAATCAAAGAGGTCGATTATATTCATTTACTCTATCAAATATTCCTTTATTCGTTGACATAGTAATCGTGTACTAGGGGTAGAAAATTACAATTGATTTTAATAAACTAAGCTTAGAACATGTGTGAAAATAAAATATGACATTTTAAATTAGAAAATTTCTTTTGACTTTGTTACATAAAGAAAACATCATGATCATTATCGGGTAGTGTGCTTATTATTTAGGTATTAATACCTTGTTTTGCCATGTATCGGGTATTGTGTATGTTAATTAGTTTTTACAATCAACCTTATGTACATACATACATAAAATCACGACTATTATCCCCTAAGGGTTAGTCAGGGACCAGGCAAAAGCACCGCAAAAGCAGTCCCTTGCCACAGTCCGCGCCTCACCAAGCAACGACTACACTCAGCATGACAGATGTTGAGCCCGTCGCCACTGTAAGCTATTAGATGTTTGTGTAGTTCTAAATTCATTAGTCGCCTTTTACGACACTCAAGGGAAGAGATAGGTTGGAAGTATTCTTTTAATGAGCCGCTACCAACTGTATGTCGTTAAGTAATATATAAAGAAATAGTGTTAGATCTAAAGTGATCATCGCCGCCCATGAACATCTACACTACACTAGAGGAATAAAATTATCGAGCTATGAAAAATACGCTCTTTTCTTGAAGACTTGTTTATGGTACGTCGTGAGCTTAATACCAAGAATTTTGTACTTTATCATGGATGCCAAACTCCCATACAATAGCATGAGGCAATGTTTTGTCTCGATCAGTAGGTGTTCCTTCTCATTCTATCACTCTAATGAATGAGTTTGACATTTCGTAGTAAAGCTTTCTATTACAACTAATGACGTCCCACAAAAATACACACAAATTTCTCAAACAAATACTCTCATTTAATATGTGATTATTGACTCACCTGTGATAAGGTACATCCAGGATACCACTCACTTACACAATATAAAACAATGCACGTCACCAGTTTTATAATTTTTATTTAAAATATTAAATTACAAAAATTTGTAACAATTTTCAGTCTAGGCGTCAAAATAGCGTAAATATGAGAGGTGAGACAGAAACTATGGATAGAAAGAGAGGAAGAGGATATCCCACGGATAGCCTTCATTCATAAATAGTGATAGAATGAGAGGGAACACCTACTGATCGAGACAGAACATTGCCTCATGTTATTGTATGGGAGTTTGGCATCCCATAGTATAAAATTCTTGCCTAATACTAACGGCTTAACGTGCCTTCCGAAGCACGGAGGAGTTCTAGATCACAAAGTTTTGGTCACACAAGGCCTGACCATGGCGAAGGTTGTTTATGGTAACTGTTCGGAAATACGGAAATATCATAGTATAAAGGTGCTGTGTGAGGGAAAATGACGCTAAAAATGTAAGGTTATGCCACACAAACCATTTACGCTGAGAATGAATGTCACGATGCAAAGTGCAGATAAAAAATAAGTGTATTTAGTAAATTTTTTATTTAATGTTGTACATTAACAATAAATTAGCATAATGGTGTATAGTCGGGGGGAGTATGTTTTGAATTAAGGTGTGTTCTAATTAACCCCATTCTGAGGTTATTTTCAGATCCAATTTTTTTTACTTATTCTTTCGTACTTAGCCCGTTATACTTTTTTTTATTCATATTGTTTATTGCTTTATAGATCGGCCTAAACACACAGACACCCACTAGGGACTAGCCTAAAGGCTGAACGAAGGCCGAAAACATTATCAGGGCCGTATTTATTCCAATCAAAAAGTTTGGTCTGCTTGGGATCTAGGGTAAACCAACCTAACCTTCACTTTGCGTTTTATCTCAAAATCTTTGCAAATCAATTGAGCTTCTCGTTATTAGTTTAGATACTAATACCAAATAGAAAGCTTTTTCTGAATTGGAAAAATCTAGAAGGAATCAGTGGTCAAAAATCTGCAGGTATTACCGAGGTAAGCAGTTTTTTGACTATCGCGGTAATACCGCGTTTACCTTGCTGTCCTTCCGCGGTGAGAAAAAATCCGACCATGAATCTATGAATCCTGAAAGTTTGGAGGTTGGTTAATTTTGCTTTATAATTATTTGTCCTCAGCCTATAAACGTCCCACTGCTGGGCACAGGCCTTCCTCATGGAGAAACAAATGAGGAGTATGGGCCATAACACCACCACTCTGGCTCAATGGGGGTTGGTGGGTAGAAACGGTTGTAATAACGACTTGGACCAAACCGTTGGCCTCCGAAGCACGGAGGAGTACGAGAGCACATAATTTTGGTCACCCATCCAAGGACTGACCATGGCAAAGGTAGCTTTGATTTCGATATCGAAAGTCAAAGCGTACTAAGCATCACGTCACTGAGTTATTACCTATACTAAAATATTTATGTAGTGTATTTATTCTAATCGTGAAAGAGATTGCCAGATCGCATGTTATACCACTGACTTTGAATAAAACTTAACAGACGCCAAGAGCTTACCTGTCATGTGTAAAAAAAAAACTATTACATATGGACTTAACGTGTTAGATGTGGGTGTTAACACATCTGTTTACCTCTTCGGGGATAGTGGCGCGATGATTTATGTTGAGTATGTGTTGTGTTTGTGTATTTATTCAATACGTAATTGAAATCTTTAGACGCTGTAATAGACTCACCTGAACATAAATACCTTATGCCAAGAATAAACTTAATTTGCGTACAAAAACAATTAGCCCTTGTAGCATATTGTATTTATTTGCATATACATGCAAGAAAGCCATACGACATTTCTAGTGACATAGCTATTCTCTACGCTTTTGAAAAATTGGTGCCTATCTGACTACTGGCGTATTCGACCAAATTTCTATTGGCGACACTGGTGTAGTAATACCAAATTGCTTCAGCTGTCAGATATATTCAGCTTCAGCGTATTTGAGTATATATTGGTGACCGAGCCCCCGTTTAGTAACAAGGAATTTGGTTGAATTCGTCCTTATTCTACTTTACTAAGTGACTTTAAAGATATGGAGATATTTTATTTATTTTATGAGTAGAACCCTTCTCCCTAATGTGTGGGAACAACTTCCTTAATCAAGACTTAACATAAATAAATTAGCTAGTCTTTGTTTGTTACCAATTTAATAATAATAATTTTTATGCTCTTTATCAATTATACCCTGACATCTGGTAAATAAATAAAAATAAATATCTTCAGACATTCACACCTATCAAATAGCCCCATTTTAAGCAACTAATGCTGCTTGTGTTACGGACACTAGATGACGGATAAATATATAATATTTAATAGATAAATACATATAAATATCCTTAATATATATAAATATGTATAAACATCCCAGACTGGAGAACAAATGCCTGAAAATTCATAACCCAAACACCCGACCCCCACTGGAGATCAAACCCAGAACCTCTCGAGATGGCGACGCCTTGAGACCGGCATGCGGCATACAGACCACGGAGGTCTAAGTTATCACAAATCATTAGTTTTTTTACTTAAGACAAGCAAGCTCTTGTCCTTCATCTCGCATGATTGACGATAAGGGCGAAGGTGGAAGGTTCCCCGATCGTGATGGAATGATAATAATTTGAGGCAAGCCCTATTACAACAAACTGTACTTCATGGAGAAACTTTTTATAAGTGCTGGCCTAACATCACTATCATATGCTGATACAATGCAGATTAGTTCAGCAACTGTTGCAAAAGCCGTGCTTACATTTAACCCTGCTTCCATTCACAAATAAAGAAAACATAGACTGAGCTTTACAATATCATTTAGACTTAAAATGCTTGTAGTGAGCCCGTTCCAAGACACGACACCTTAATTCGCGAGGAGAGAACGTGTAAAATATTCAGTTCGGAGCTGAACCGAAGTCGTAAGTTGTAATGTATTCACTTCCACTGTATTGATTTGTTCGTTTCGCCGCTGTTCGTGGGACAATAAAAGTGTGGAACTCTGTTAGGAAGAACAAAATTAATTGATGTTAGCATGAGCTTCACTTTTATTTTATTTATAGTAATAAAATTGTTCACCTATACTTGACCTTTTTCTTATTTAAAGAAGTCTCTCTTTTATTAAAAAAAGGAAATTTAAGCATTACTTTTTACCTTTTTTGTTGGCACATCAAATGTATGGGTTTGCCATAGTATCACACTACGGTTGGCAAACCCAGTATCAATCATCATCAATGACCTACGTTATCAAAGAAGCGCGAAATGACACCTTATGGTGAAGGTGAAGGTGGCGAGGCTTCTTGGTAGACTTGGAGCCCTGGTATTCAGCTATGACTCAAGTTCCTGCTTCCATCAAGTGGAGCAAAACATAAATAAGAGCATATGTGGTATCGCATTATTAATTATTAAAAAAATGCATTCCAAGGGTGGTTTCATATGTACGCTGCGCCAGCGTTGCCCACGCGCGCGCGCTTACAATTACAAGAGATATCTAGCATCATTTCACAGCCTATGCAGATCACCCACCACCAACCCAACCCATGGTCTAACCTGCCTTACGGCATACAGACCGAATCACGGGAGAGCGCGGGGTACTTGCGAATGCTCTTTCGCATACCGCGCTTGTTTTATGCTCCCTACAAATTCTATTACCATCCTTATTGTTGCCACCTCTCCCCCTTCTGGGACGTGACAGCGACACAGTCACAGGACTTCGCGTCGGGCTGCTCTTCTGCTGATACCCGATCAATCGAAAGCGTGCCTAATGGTGTGCCAGGAGTGCGCGAACTCGCGCAACGCGTTCCAATTTTTGCGGCTGCAAATGAGGTCCTGGTGATATATGGGGCCAGACTCCACTGTCTGCGTGCGCGGGCGTAGATTCATGCCGTTGCCCAATGACCAGTGTTGCCGATATGCGCGTACCTTGCCGGCATCCGGCCCCATTTGCCAGCGCCTCTCAACCAAGAAAGTCACAGACATTTCTCCAAACATCCTGGCCCTTCAAATTTTTAATATTTATTTTTGGCCTCCGTGATGACAATTATGCACAACTGACATCTATACATATAATAAAACTGTAGAGGTATGTACGTAGAAAAAAATACTTAAAATCAAGTCACGGGGCCATGTAAAAATAGGAAAAATACAAAAAAGGAAAAAAAAACTGGTTGGACAGATTTCAACGAAAGTTGCATGGTGATACCTTATATCCCTTGTCAACATTTTAGATACTATTTATTCCGGAAAATTAAAGGGTGCCCGTGGTATAGTTAAAAAACCAGTAACCGCGGAAGAAGATGCAGGCAACAGCTAGTTGCAAATAAACTGGGTTCCTAGAGAACTGCCTCGCGCTGTGGCCAGCAAACCTATGAAGCCACTGTATAATGGCACAAAGATATATTCGAGGGAAATTTATTCAAAATTATATAATCTGTTTACAAATATCCTCAGAGTAGGCGGCATTAAACATGCAAAGGAAGTCATGGCAGATTACTGTCACTCAAAGGGCCAGTATTATGCATAATGTGCAGTAATTGCAGCAATTTACTACAACTTCATACCTTATTTATTAACTTATGCTACCATTTTATTACGTAACATTCCTCGTCACTGGAAATGAATGAAAGGTAAAATGGCCTTGTTTAGTATAACAGTTATCAGCTTTTGTTTAAAGATTTTTTTTAACCAGAACTTTACTCATATTTGCCCGCGACTTCGTACACAGTTACTATGGGTTTTTGACTATCCCACGGGAACCCTTTAATTTGATTTTAAGCATGTTTTTGTCTATGTACAGACATTCGACTTCTACAGTTTTATTATATGTATAGATAACTCCTTCATTTGGTTCGAGTAAGGCATTATGCGTCGACCCAAAGAGAACTGCAAATCGGGCGGGAAATTGTGGTGGCGATTATTTATTTCTGGTTATATTTAAAAACCTACATAATAGAAATAAATAGCGAGAAATAGAAATGTACCTATAAAAGCAACACTAATGGCTTTGAATCATATTCAGAGTGAATATATCTAACCTAAAATACATTTTTATGTCTATGCCGGTAAAGATCAATGTATAGGAAAAGTAGTTGAGTCATATAAAATAAAAGCGCAAACACATTGGGCAGGATTGCACACCTCGTTGATACTATTTATGTACGAGTATTTATACTTTTTCTATATTCACATTGTATCTTTTGACTTCGCTTTAAGGCCCGGCGCACATTATCGGCATCGGCTCGGCTCAGGATTTTAGGTAATAAATAGCATAATATATCAACATCATGGTAACAAAGTAGAAATTTCCATGATATTTGGCCGAAGCAACAAAAATACCGATTCGGTATGCTTAAGGTTGCTGCATCGGCGGCCTTGAGGTTGCTTCGGGATACTTCGGCGTCCTTCAGTACGCTGCCGCCCGCCGCGCCAAGGCAACACTCGGGGGTAGTTTGGAGGGTACGGCATGTTTAAAGACGCTTCGTCATCCCTAAGGACGTCGCAGCATGCCAAGGCATAGTTGCCAACAGTGTGCGCTTGCATGTAAGGATGCCGAAAGATTCCTTTCCTTGCCGATGCCGATAATGTGCGCCGGGCCTTTACTAATTTCCTAGTTTTTTTCAAAACGGGCACCTAAATAACATATAACCTATCCACACACATAGTAAATGCAATATACTGAACTGAATTTCGTCGCCCTTGCTAATATAAATGCTATTTACATTAATACGAATCCCCAAAGCTACAAACAATCAAGTGTCTATCGTACCCGGTTTCACGCCAATTTTCCGAGTTCTCGATCAACAAGTGGCATCGCTATCCCGGATGGAGCGCCCAGGGGAAAAGTGGGTGTTGGAAGGGGGGAGGGGAGGGTTGGGAGGTCAGTGGGTGAGTCTCGTGCTCGAAGCTTCGATATTATCCAGTTTAAACAGCTGATATCCACTTTTATTGGACTAGGATGAGTTTTTTGATCTGTAGTAATAGTTAAATTCTTAACCATTAGCGGCCACGGAAATGCCAAAATGGGTGACAAATTGTTTAATTTGCTGAATAATCGAAGCAAAATACATCAGCTGTGCCGCCAGCCGCCATATTTCTAATCCCAGCACCTTGTTGTGGTTAAATTGTCTATGATTCATTGATTATTTAACTATAGTTATATTTGAAAATTCGACTAGTGGACAAGCTGTCATATCACGACATCATACGTTTACGCTATTTGTCCCTATTTTAACCTACCGGTCAATTTGACCACAGATCAAAAAACTTTATGTTTACGCCGTTTTTAAAGACTGCCCGAGAAGTTTGTGAAGCTCATTCAGAATTAAGATAAGATTCACAAAGTTTATGCGGGTCTTTAAGTCACTGGGTTTTTGGGTGTATAGAAATGTATATAAGTTAATGCATTTAAAAAGCTGTTGTTTTAAACATAGTAATTATAATAATGTACTCGTGCAAGAGGTAATTGTGGAGATTTTATGAGAATGTTTAAAATAAACAACTTTCCTCTTCGTTAATTGATCCTCTATAGGTACTGAATGTTTGTGATATATTGTAACCGACGAAGGTAGTGGTGCTATGTGCTACACTTATTATAATGTTAGTTTCATGGAAACGCCGGAACCCAGCCAGTAAGCCATGATGATGTAGGAAAGAAAGAAAGAAAATTATCACCATATCATTATGGTTATAATTTTCTTACATAATAAACCTAACATAATATTAGGTCCTTACCTATGAAATTGGTGTTTATTTTCTCTCTTAGTATTTTGTCTGTAACTATTAAGATTCAGAGTATTCCTAAAAAAATAATTACCTCGTCTAAAAATAGACTATATTTTTGGACACGGAGACAACTCTTTTTAAGTGCCTCCCGAATACATCATTTGATTTGAATTAACATAAAAACGATGAATAATTTTTATCAAGCGTGTTCACACACATATTGATAAAGCTTGTCTAATGATACATGCCAAATATTATTATCTCTGGATTTGTCGTTGTGGAGAAATCTGAAAAAATGTTAGTATGGAAAATGCAGACATCCCCAAAATCAAAACACCAATTTCATAGGTAAGGACCTAATATTATCCTCAGACATTCACAACTGACCCAGTGACCAAGGCGCAGGTTCGGCCTCACATGGAGAACTGCTCTCATCTCTGGGCGGGAGCACCACATTACCAACTTCTTCCTCTTGATCGCATACAACGTAGAGCCGTTCGAATAGTGAACGACCCTAGCCTCTCCGATAAGCTTGACACCTTGGCCTTGCGTAGAGATATATTGGGTCCTTACCTATGAAATTGGTGTTTTTTTTCCCTCTTAGTATTTTGTCTGTAACTATTAAAATAATTACCTCGTCTAAAAATAGACTTTATTTTTGAGCTCTTTTGATTTGTTTTGATAATTTGTTGTAAGTTTAATTTTGTTAAAATTGGACACGGAGACAACTATTTTTAAGTGCCTCCCGAATACATCATTTAATTTGCATTCACTTAAAAACGATAAATAATTTTTATGGAGTGTGATATTACACATATTACTAAAGCTTGTCTAATGATAGATACCAAATCTTTGGATTTGTCGTTGTGAAGAAAACTGAAAAAAAAAATTGTATGGAAAATGCAGAATTCCCCAAAATCTCCATACAAAACACCAATTTCATAGGTAAGGACCTAATAGCATGACTAAGCATCTTCTACCGGTACTACTACAGGGAGTGTTCAGAGGAAGTGTTCCAGCTTATACCGGCCGCTGCCTTCCGTCACCGGGCTTCGCGACGTCAAATTCATCCCCATAGTTTGGATGGTTGGCTGTGCACGTTCCTTCGTTTTTTGCGTCATTTTTTCCGCGTACATCCAAGCTATGGAATCAACTGTCACCAGAAGTATTCTCAGATCAATACGACCATCAAAATTTAAAAAAAGAGTGTATTCCCTCCTTAAAGGTCGGCAACGCATCAACTCCTCCGGTGTTGTAGATGTCTATGGGCGGCGGTAATCACTTACCATCAGGTGAGCCGTCTGCCCGTTTGCCCCCTCTTTACATAAAAAAATAACAACTACGAGTATCAACTAGCCTATATTAAGCAACTAATGCTGCTTGTGTTTCAGTGATGACGGATAATGCCACGTGTAATAGTCACTTTGGTTTAAGTGTGATGTTATATAGCTTGCAGCCTACCTCAATGAAATAATTCTTCAAATTGGACTAGTACAAAGGAACTCTTCAGCTTTATATAAACTAGCTTATGCCCGCTTAGAATAGTTACTTTGAGGTAGTGTGATGGTATATAGCCTTCCTCAATAAACAGGCTATTCAAGACTGAAAGATTTTTTTGAAATTGAAACAGTAGCCTCAATTTTTGGAATTGAACATTTACTCCTACTCTATTATTAGAAGCGAATTTTAGAGTGGCATTGTCCTTCATTTTTCTGGGAGGCGTGATTTAAAGATTTTAATATTCACCCGCATGGCACTCGTTCCCATGGGAAAATCGGCAAAAAGGTAGCCTATGTCCTTTCTCAGGCTCTAGACTATCTGTGTACCAAATTTTGGTAAAATAGGTTCAGTAGTTTTGACGTGAAAGCAAGACAGACAGACAGACAGAGTTACTGTAGCATTTATAATATAAGTATGGATTTAGTTAGTGTTTTAGTTGGGAGGAGCTCGGTGGCGTAGTAGTTAGTACGCTTTGGCTTTCGATCGAAAACAAAGCTACCTTCGTCATGGTGATGGCCGTGGATGGGTGGCCAAAACATTGTGATTTAGAGCTTTTCCGTGCTTCGGAAGGCACGTTAAGCCCTTGTCCCGGTCGCTATTGCGACTGTTTTTACCCACCAATACAATTGGGCCAGCGTGGTGGTGTTACGGCCCATACTCCTCATGTGTTTCTCCATGTGGAAGGCCTGTACCCTGCAGTGGGACGTTTATAGGCTGAGGACTAGGACTATGGATTTGGTAACCAATTGATTTGATTTCAATAATAGGGCCTCGTACATGAGTTTTCCCACGCGCCGTTTTCTCCTTACTACAAGGTTGAACATTATGCGTTATCCGTAATGAAACTATGCCTTCGTTTGAGCCTTAAGAGACGCAATAATTTGTGTAATAAATGTCTACACGTGTCTCAGATAAAAGATATTGTTTCGACAGACAGTTTAGTGTTGCGTGGAAATTCTTTTACCCACGGGTAACGTTGATAAACACGACCTTGATAACAAATTCATTGATGACGTTATAGATCATTACTCTTTTTATCCTGACCTTTATGTATCCTAAAAATAAACTTTACTGAATCGTGGTGATCGAATCGTGCGGTTCATAGTATATATACGAGTCAAAGTGTTCTAAAAAACAAACGCCAACGGCTACGACACAATGTTAACAAATGCGATTGTTAAGTTTTGTATTTTACTATCGCAGGTGCGACTCTAGTCACAAACTATTGAATGTGATTTTATGAAAGGGATAAATTATTTTTGTATTGTTTGTGATAAATGCTTAAATTATGTAAAAATTATGCAAACATTTTTCGTTAATATTTTCGAAACTATACCATTTTTATTGTTTTGTTTGTTTTGTGGGTGTAATTTAATTCCAGTATTGTTACATTAGAGGCACTTGATAACCAAAAAAATATTCTCCTATAAAAAAAGTTGGCGTAAAACGAAGATGGAACCCGTGCGAATTGTATTTCCAGTTTCTTCTCTTTACAATGTATTTTTATAGTAAAATTATAATTATATTTCGTAGATTTTATCTAGCACATTTAATGCTAATGTAGATTTTACATGTAAACTTTAAAGTAAAGCAAAACTACTGTATATGTAAACTGTATTTTGATTGTGGAGTCTATTTCTGTTTAATCTATGACGAAATGTGAGCCAAACATCTATGAGGGCGGGCGGTGCGCGCGGGGGGCCTCCCGCCCTTATATGGACGGCGGCGCCCGCGCAGCGCGTCTTACACTTATTGACACAATTACATAGTATTTTTTGTTTAAGTATATCGTCTTTAAGTATTTGATCTCGTATGTAGGTATTATGCTTTTAAAATCTTGTATTTATGTGCTGTAGTCGATTGAAGTATCTCAAACACTGCGACAGTTAAAGACATATGTAAACTCAGATCGCTTTTCAGAAAAACGTAATTCAATAGTTATCTGCAAAACAGTGTAATGTTTTATAAAGTTTCAAACAATAACCTATTTAGTTGAGATCCACCGGAGCTGGTAGTAGGAAGACAGGGAATATGGGTCGAGCCACTGGCGCCTCGCCAGGGTGTTAGTCACCCACTGAGTGGCCAACCGATGACGACTCTAAAGGTTATGTCTGCATACGTTAGCAATCATTAAATAGATAAGCGTAGAAAGACTATAAGACCATGGAAATGTCTTGATAAAGATTACTGAACTTAGATGTATTGGAGCTCTGGAATATTATTGTTAACTGTTTGAAAGAAACGAGCGTGACAACATTTTTGCTGTATTTTTCTTCTTATGTTTATTGTGTTCTCATAACTTAAACATTGGTTCAAACTGTATCAATTACATGTAATCAATACACGCACATAACTGATAAAATTTGATTCAAACATAAATTAAACCATAACTCTACATAAGTTACATTATTGTCATTCACTCTGTCACTCTGAACAGTGTCCACAATAATTGTAACAGATCATGTTACAATTATTGTGGACACTGTTCAGAGTTCCGAGAAAAATTAAAAGCAGTGTGAATAGTGCTTTACACAGTAAATTACACATGCTCCTACCTGGGGAGTAAGTTAATAATACCTTATATTATTTACACATAAAAAGTTTCCAATGTGTGAATATACCTTCTGATTACAGTTAGTGTTTGCTCGCCGGTTTTGTTATTAGGATCTTTATCGAATTGCGTAACATTACAATGAAGTTATATTCTTTTTCTCGATTTCTTTAACTCGATAATGATAGACATATTCTTAGGAAATTTTCTCTGGGAAAGTTTACATTGCTCGTTGCTGCTGAAAGAATTTCTCAGAAAAGATCTTATTAAAATATATAACTATATTGACTTACAAATATTGTGTAATATAAAAAAAAGGAAAATTATTTTTTAAAATTCGTAGTCTTATTTAAGTGGTATTTTTTTTGTATTGTCCTTCAACTGAAGCACGCTAATTTGTAAAATTCGTAAAATTATGGACTGACGTCATTTAAAAAAAACAACTTTTATAAGATCTAAGTGGATTAGTGGTTCGAATGGTTAGTTTTAAAAAACAACAAAAATTTCCGTCATTGATAGTTAAACTATTTGATTGGTGCTGGTTGCTATTTCAGTTGGGCTACCCATTCATTCACATTGAGCCCACGTGGTGGTATTGTGTTGGCGTATACTCCTTATGTATTTCATATGTAGGTGTGTGTTCAGCAGTAGGTACCCTCTTAAAAGGCTGATGATGATTTGAATTTCTTTTTTCTACGCACGCCGCAAACGCATATCGAGATCAAATGGCCTTTTAAAAATAGAAATTACAAATTGTCTTCACCTTGAGTTGACATTTCAACTCTAAGTTTTTCGCGGGCATTTTTTATAATTTACGCCGCGTCTCCAGTAACTACATTAATTTCTATGTCCTCATCTACGTGCCGTCATTGGTGTAGGATGACTTCATATTCTAAGAGATAATATGGATTATTTTATTAATTTAATATAACCCATATTGGTGGGGCTGCTTTTTTTGATGATATAAAAATATTCTGATCTTTACGTTGAGTCGAAGAAGTAGCTCACACTTTAAAATTGGTCTTATATGCGGTAAGGTACTCAAATCAGTACCAGATATCTGCCACACCACCCTTCAAAGATTTTTCTTAATTATTTTCATCTCCAAGCCGTGCAAAGTGAAAGCAAACGAAAAGGAACAGTTTGGTGAAATGTGATAGCAAACTTCAGTCGAAGGTAATGTACGAGTATAGTTGATAAAACATATCTATCATAGTCACATATATATGTGTGGTTGACATGATCCCGCCGGGAGATGCGGATGTGTATTTTTCCATCCAGGAAAAAAAGGATGACAAGGCACAAAGTAAGGCGTTGCTTGAAACGAGTGGTAACATATTAGAATTTTGAATTTTGTTGATTTAAATCAAAAGGCACAATGAAACAATTTATAAAAGGGTAAATAATTAATAAAAGATAGAATTACTTATGCAGACGACAGACAGATACGCGACTCCCTGGTTTCTTCATATATAAAAAATACTTACAATCAGACATAGACAGTCATACGACATTCTGTTATAAATCGTTGACCAGCATTGAAACTGATCGGAATAAAGGTCAATAATTTCCTGTTCATACGAATTTATTATTTCACAGAAACCTCGAAAATCTTAAGCAAATCAAAATTTATCACCACAATTAATGCACGGGCACAAACGATGTAATGTTCAATAATCTCTTTAAAAGAGCCTTTGTATGGGATTTAGTTCCTAACGAGTTTAGGCTAACCATGCTGATTTGATTTGTGGTTACAAAATACACATACAATTTTCAAACCAATTTAATGATCTTTTTTGAAATCAATTTAAAATAGTGTGTAAGAGTTATGATTAAGTGTTACAATATAAATAATATCGATTTTTTGTGATGTTCGTTTTTAAAAAATAAAAAAAAATTTGTACTTTCGTATCTAAATATCCGATACAAAAAAAATGTAATTAAAATATTATTTGATAAAAGTGAATGTGAAAAAAAAGTATGAAATTAATGATTGAAATGGATTAACCTACGAAAAAAAATATAATAAAGATATGGGAATGTCTCTTATATTACAAAATGCATGGCCAACCCATGCGCCGCCCACCACATCAGTACTTGGCATAGGAAACATAAATATTACTGAAACAGTCATAGGTGTGTCAGATTATTGTCGTTTATGTAGATTTTGTGGAGTTATAAATAATTTTACACCGTTTTTCACATCTTTCGCCAATATAATGTAATTTTATATACCTATTTTATCTTTTAAAAATTTAGACGAAAACTCTGAATGTGTTTTTACCAAATTGGCCAGTTGCTGTATAAAGTTAGATTTATATTACAATGACGTCAACTTAAAACATTTATCGGTGAATTCATGTTAGTTACTTTTATAAACCCAAAATAATCCAAAAAATATTAAAATCTTATGAAAATTACGAGAATGACAAAAGACGTAACATTTCACGATTGTATCAATAAAATTTAGTAAAGAATGAACACTAAGTTTGATTTACTCGAGTATGTATGTCCTCAGTATATGTATTTACTTCCCAATGCTGGGCATGGGTCTTCCTCGTACACGTCACTTCCGTGCACAGGCATTGAGGAGTTCGAGATCACAATGGTTTTGGTCACCCATCCACGACCTGACCATGGTGAAGGTAGCTTTGTTTTCAATATCGAAAGCCAAAGCGCACTAACATCTACGCCATCGAGCCCCTCATCATCATTTACTCAAGTGCGACTTAAAAGTTATAATTGGGTAATGGACAAAAAAATTTAATCATGGCCATACTTTTATTTGGTAAAACAGCGGTCCATGGATTACTTTCATTGAAGTGCGGCCATTCTCTTGTGATTTTAGTAAATGTGAATGGAGTATTAGCTTTTAGTACTGTGTTGGATTTTGTACAGGGTACCTAAATAAACAGATTTCACCCTAGCTGTGGATTTTTTTAGGACTTTATTGTTTTTGGATGATAAGCGTGTTAACATTATTTGGACTAGACTCGTGGAAATTAAATTTTTTTTCAAATAAAGCCTTTATCATTTTACAAAAGATATCTAGTCAAAATATATAAATTGTAATTTTGGTAACGATAACAACATTTTTTTAAAAATCTGACTCTGTATCTTGGACAAATGTTTATATAATAAAGGATGTTATTTAAACGGTTAGCAAAATATTCCTATTTTTGTAACAGAGAAATACAATTGGTTAGCTTAAATAACTAATTGGTCAGCAACTTATGGACATCATATATTTTTATATTCTGGTGAGCAAATAATTATTTTGCTGCCCGAATAATTAACTTGCCGCCCAAATAATTATATTGCTTAAAATTATTTGTTTGCGGCAATGATTTTTCGGCTGACCATTTTGTTGCTGACCAAATAATTTAATGGCTGCCTTATTAATTACTTCCCCATAATAAATAAGCCGCTGAGTTTCCAAGCACCACGTTGTTGTGTTAAGGCCCATTATACACACGAATCCATTTAAGAAGTCCTATGTGCAGCAATGTGATTTATATTGGCTTGTAATGAACCTGCACTTAAATTTAATCAATTTTCATGCTTAAAAGGATTTGAAATTCCCTCGCATTTGTTTATTTGAAAATTACTTAAAATATTTTTTTCTGTTTTTACATTTGATAGGCACGCTATTTATCCTTTTTAAATAAATTACGTGTAGAGATTTATCATTTCCCTAAGACATTCCCACCTGCTTGTTTTGTGTTCATACAATAGGCGAGTATCTAAATAATTATGGAAAATATTATCAATGACAAATTAACAAAATTAATATTAATGTGGCGTCAATATTAGTGACGGAGTGAGCTGTTTATCCGCGGTGGACTAGCGCAAGATCGGCATGCCGACATTTGGCTAGACGTCCATTCGAGGTCATCGTCTCTTAGCATTGTACACTCGCCCACTAAGGTGTAACACTTAGAAAATTACCAAAGATATAGGCCGCAAAAATAAGAGAGGTAGTAGTATTTACCACTCGAGTTTTGCTGTCCGACTGGATTGGGTAGGGTAACCTCGTTCCTTCATCTACAGAAGATCGTAACTAAATATCACTACATTTTACGGTTTTGTGTTTCTCCGCAGACATAGCTCAAAGGATTGCGAGCTTAAAGTGGCAGTGGGCAGGGTCTTTGCTCACAGAACTAGCAGCCGTTGGTGTGGAAAGGTTCTCGAGTTGCGGCGATGTACAGAAAAGCGTAGCGGTGGTAGTCTAAGACCGCCAATTGTGGCATCTACATTTAAGTAATTACTGTATAATTTTCTTTTCTGTGTACTCAATAAAGAGTTATCTATCTATCTATCTAAGTGAACCGACGATCTGGTGAACATACTTATCATAACATATCGTCACGCTTCTTTCCCCGAAGGGTTAAACACCCACATTTCGCCAGATATGTTAGGTCCCTATGTACGAGTAACAGGTGGCAAGCCTGTTGCCATGTACCGGGCACAATGTGAGGCAAGCGATATTCACAATGAACAGTACGTAAGTTTTTATTCAAAACTCAGTGGTATAGGCGGTGGGATCGAATCCGCGTTTCTCGCGAAACGAGTAGTGCCCCGACCATCCCAACTCGCCTACCACTGCCTCTAATCTGATGAAGCTTGCGGGAAACCGATAGATGTGTGCAGCAGGACCGATTGTTCTAGAAGTTTTTGGGAGAGGCCTATATCCAGCAGTGGACGTCACACTACTGATAATGATGATGTTCCTCCGTGGGCAAGTTGGCTCTTCTGCTATGCAAAATTTAAAAAAATCAGATAGTTGTGTCAAAGCACATGCTTGTTAACATTAAAAATATTTTACAAAATTCGTGAGAAATAATGAATATGCTATCCTTATTTTAAGATATTTCTTTTAGGACTGTGCAAGAAAGTCAGCAAGTTTTCACGATCCCTATACATTGCATAGTTAAAAATATATATACATTTCATCAAGCGAATATGCGTAATTGTTAAAAGACATACAAAAATTGCTAAAGAAACCTTTTGTCAATGTAATAATAAACACATTTGTATTACTCTTATCGTTTCGAATTCAGCCAGGTTGAATGTCATAATTCATCGTATGCTGAAAGTTTTTCTTTTGACCTTTGTGAAAATTCCGTCATGATTCAGCGGGCCTTACCTCTCCGATAAGCTTATGTGACTCAGAATCAAAACTTAGGCGCTTTGTATTGCAGGCAAATTACACATCGGATTCTATGCGTCATTTTGAAATACCCCATTATGGCACTACTTTAAAGTCAAGCTTAAAAAATTAAAAGGAATTAATATTGTAATGAGCTAGAGTAATGTTTAGTATTCTAAGGGCAGCTGTGGCCGAGTTGGGATGGACGGGCATTACTCGTTCGAGAGGCCGCGGGAAACGCGGGTTCGATCCCACCACCAGTACCACTGAGTTTGAAAAAAAAATTATGTACAGTTAATTTTGAATATCGCTTAACTCACATTGTGTCCGGTGCATGGCAACAGGCTCGCCACCAGTTACATGGGGACCTAACATATCTGGTGAAATGTAATTACTTAAAATAAAAACGAAAGACATACATACATACATAAAATCTAGCCTATAATCCCGAAGGGGTAGGCAGAGTCCAAGGAGCACTGTGTTCCTTCAGACCACATTTAGCCAAACAAAAATTGGGTTTGGTCAGATGAAAAATCGTGAAAGAGTAGTAACAAGTGGCTAGCTCATCGCCTACACAATCACAGACCCAGTACCCAATACGCCCTTAGTCGCCTTTTACGACATGCTAGGCGAGAAAAGCAGTTGGTACATTATTTTCAAAAACGAAAGAATTTGTTTATATTTATTATCATATAAAAAATCATATAAAAACATACATCTCATAATAACTGCTTAAAACATTGAGGTTTAATCCTGTGCTATTGCTAATATTATTGTTGTCACAGATAGCATAAGATATGTTGTATTGAATTACATAAATAGGTTGCTACCATTGAATTGGTATGTTTACGTAAAAAAGAAAGATCCACATTCATACATAATATAATCACGACTATTATCCCCTAAGGGTTAGCCAGAGACTAGGCAAAGGCACCGCAAAGCAGTCCTTTACTATAGTCCGCGCTTCACTAAGCTGTGACTGCACTCAGCGTGACAGGTGGTGAGTCCGTTGCCGCTAAAAGCTGTTGGATGGTTGTGCAGTTTTAAGTCCATTAGTTCCAAAGTTCTACAGTTAAATTAAATTCGGAAAATATTGCTTAAGCTTAAGTTTTATAATAATAATATCTTCAAACATTCGCACCTATCAACAAGCCCCATTTTAAGCAACTAATGCTGCTTGTGTTACGGACACTAGATGAGGGATAAATATATTTAATAGATTAAAACATATATATATCTTGAATGTATATAAATATACATAAACATCCAAGACTAGAGAAGAAATGCTTGAAAATTCATTACCCAAACATATTATTAACAAACACATATTATTAAACACATTTTATATTTAAATAGTTAAGCTGTGTCTTGACGACAGTACATTTTCACAGTATATACACACAGTAAAATTTTCAACTACAGCTTTCAGTGCTGGCACGTTGCCAGGTCTCCAGTATGCTTACGTGTGATGCGTTCTTCACAATACAAATAATAATATAACTTCTATTTCACTCATTGAGAATGGAAAATAAACATTTCGGTAGAACATCAAAATGTCCTCTAGAGACAGATTGAGTCATAATATATCAATGAGATTAGAAAAATACATACATACATATAATCACGACTGTTATCCTCTAAGGGTTAGTCAGAGACTAGGCAAAAGCACCGCAAAAGCAGTCCACTGCCATAGTTCGCGCTTCACCAAGCAGTGACGGCACATGTGCTCTGCGTGACAGGTGGTGAGCCCATCGCCGCTACAAGCTATTGGATGGTTGTGCAGTTCTAAGTCCATTAGTCGCCTTTTACGACACCCGAGGGAAGAGATGGGTTGGTAGTATTCTTTTAATGAGCCGCTACCACACGACTCGACGACGTGAAAAGTAAATAATGAGTATTAATCTGCGAGATAAATTATTTTGAAGACAGTAAAGTTTCCAACGACTTTTCATTTTACTGCTACTGATTCAACGGTTATTCCTTTTTTAAAAAGTACTTTGTACTAGCGTTATTATGTTAGACTTGGGTAGTTACCTAGGTTTCCTCTAAAGAACAATAGATGTTTTTTTATAAGCATTATTTATTCTCAAAGGTTTTATTACAAAAATTACCTGTTATTCACAGCCTGGCACTATTTAAGGTTTCAGGAGATTTTCGGATTCTGCTTATTTTGTTTGCGCTAGTGAATAGGATTAGGCCGCCTTTGGATATTGGTTTTCAAAAGACCTCTCCCGTGTTCGCTCAAATCCCGTAGCTATGCAACATTAGAGACGTTACACGTATACGAACGCTCGGAAAACAAATGGAATTTTCTTTCACCAAACGATTATTCATACTAATATTATAAATGTGAAAGTAACTCTGTCTGTCTCGCTTTCACGTCAAAACGTCTGAACCAATTGAAACGAAATTTGATACACAGATATTCTAAAGCCTGAAAAAAGGCATAGGCTACCTTTTATTACCTACGATATTCCCATAGGAACGGGTGCCATGCGGGTCTCTTCTTCTTCTTCTTCTTGCCCTTTTCCCACTCTAGGTGGGGTCGGCACAACATGTCTTCTTCCTCCGTTCTCCGCTGGGTGAATGTTAAAAAGTATTTTGTTTCTTAAATTCGTAGATGTGTAACCACACGAGCAAGCAGCCTGTTGCTCCCTGGCTCCCGTCCAACGCAACAGAGGGTCGCCTTACACCTTGCAGTGCCAGATTATATTTCCTTTGTATACAGGTCATAGTTTTCAGTTTGCCACAATAAGCTGACGAATAATCTAAGCAAAATATTTCGCGGAAAATAATATTGTTCTAATATTATTGATGAATTGAATCAAAACATGAGATTGGCAATTATGCATGTGTATGTTTAAATGTGTAGCAGTAGCAGTTAGTTATTTTTCATTAATAAGAGTAAATACCCCATTTATGACAATGCGTCCAAAAAGATTTCCTGAACGTTTTTTGTGATTGAATAGACACAAGATTTAGTCATACATTGCTGCCTCTGAAACAAAGGACATAGCGGAAGCAATGTCTGAATCATACACATATAGGGACTCGAATGCAATTAATGATCTCCGAACGCACTCTTGGCTCGATGGAAAATCTTCCGTATTTGCTGATGATGCAGGAATTCTCCCACACTGGTGACCATCGACATTTGACAGTGGCAGCCTTCAAAATGAGAAGGTTCCAGGTATCGCCTTATAGTACAGAGAAGACGCTGATATAGTCCACGATAAGAATAACGACATTGTCACGCGGCAACTTATACCCACTGAAAGTCTTTTTTTGAGACGATATAAGGGTGTCATGGTTATATACACTTCAATCCAATTTGCGCCCTTCTGATGGAGTTATGGCTCGTACCGTTGTTTTGTATTTTCAATGTCCATAACATACATACATCGACTTGGCACCAAATACTTTACTCTTGTTTAAAGACATTCTTGTGAAAAATAATTATATTGCTCAATTATTGGCCGGATATTTTAGATTAAAAATACATTTCTAGAAAAGCTAACAGCCGTAGGGGCTGACGTCACAACGATAGTAAAGACATGTCCAAAGATTAATCGCGGTGACCCTGTCAATTATAGACCTATTTCGGTCACGTCTATACCTGGGAGAGTAAAGAACGTGAGCCGAATCGACATTCTGTTATTTTGAAAGATCTTTTCAACTTCTGTTGCGGTCGATCAACTGTAAGAGTTTCGATGAGTGGGGTATTTTTTTTTTAATTCAGCTTGTTGGCAAGTTGGTAGATTGCTCACCTTATGGTAACAATTCACAGTAATGGTAACAGGCTATAGTTCTGAGAACGGCTCGGAGAATTGCTTTGACAGGGCCCAAGATGTTTTAATACGGAAGGGCTCAAATGGATATATCAGGTTTAGTCCCATACACGCCTTCTGCCTGTCTAGCGGTAGGTACAGTTTGAGAATGGATTCCTTTTCGACAAAATAAAAGCATAGTCGCCTTAGATACATACAGTACTTGAAAAATTACATTGCATTTGCAGTTTCAGTGAAGAGTGTTTTAAATTATGTTAACTGTTATTTACAATTTTTCTACATAATGGAGATTTCTTCGCCCCTGAAGAAGTAAATGATTTTTTAAGTAAACAGTTTTTAAAAGTTTACCATGCCAGAAACATCCAACATCAAAAAAACTGCATACTTACTCAATGGCACAAGAAATAAGATCAAATACATTAGTAAATACAAAACCTCGCCACATTATGCGTGCGCGTGCGCCGCTCTGACGCATATCGAAGATGTGCGACGCCATTTTTTCCACTACGCTCCCGTTTGGCAAGCCGCCAGAGACGCCGCCTGGCGCGCTGCCAAACAAATCACCCCCTTGAGGGGCTTGGCGGGAGATACGGGACGAGTGGTTCAGTATAATCGATTTATTTAAAAAAATATTCGATAAAATGAAATCGGAAGATATTTTATCTCTCAAGATTTTTTAAACTGTTGATTAAAATAACGCTTGCATTTGAAAGAGATACCTAAATAATTCTAATTAGATACAGCTAGCGTTCTTTGTAGTTTTTTAAAAAGTTTGTAAGTCGTTTTGGCAGGCAATTAATTCGAATTATTTTGTATCCCAGCCTAATACAGTACATAAAAATTAATCACGTAAGGTTTTACATGTTTCCAGAAAAAAAAATGTGATTGTATTATTATAGAGAGCCTCTCGAAGAGCGTGAAATAATAAGAATCTTGTTTAATAAGAATAAATACTAAATACATGTACTTGTGAAACTAATGAGAATGCTTATTTAAAGTTCAAGAGAAATCAGCTGTAAAATTTTTACTTACAATATTAACACATTGATGTACTCACAAAACAAAACGCGATTATCGATAATAGATTTATCGATACAATAGTTCACCTCTCTAGTCGTCAGCTTACGCGATCAACGAACTAAGGACATAGCTGAAACGCATTCCTAACTATTTATTGGACGACTTTACCGCGGGCCAAAGTGTGTTCAGCAACCAGAGGCGGCTTATCATAACAGTTTCATTGCCGACCACTTAACATTTTTTACGTAATCGGAATATTAACTAGTATTAGTTCAAATGTGAGCTCAAATGAGGAGCTCGGTGGCGTAGTGGTCAGTGCGCTTTGGCTTTGATCGAAAACAAAGCTACGTTCACCATGGTCAGGCCGTGGATGGGTGACCAAGACTTTGTGATCTCGAGCTCCTCCGTGCTTCGGAAGGCACGTTAAGCCGTTGGTCCCGGTCGCTTTTGTGACCGTTTCTACCCACTAGCCCGCATTGGGCCAGCGTGGTGGTGTTACGGCCCAAACTCCTCATGTGTTTCTCCATGGGGAAGTTCTGTCCCAGCAGTGGGACGTATATAGGCTGATGACGAGCTCAAATGTAATAATATAGTCTATAGAGACTATAGCACTAAATTATACATTATACTTACCTACTTCATAGATAATTTAGTATTTACCTTTCATTTTTTATTGCTTCAAGAGCTGACGATTGAAAGATTTTAGTTCTTGTTCGTGTGAGCGTGACAATTTACTTTTTATTTATGTAACTGAATATCTAATTAGAGTGTTTAAAGAGAGGTTTGGTTTGGAATCCATTCTGAACCAATGAAATAGAACACGACCTCCTTGGAAGCCAGTCTAAGAAAACAAATACGAAAAATGCCTATGTTCGACACGGTAGCTGAATGAAAGACGAACGGGTTTTCTAAAAATAAACAAAATAATTAGTTCACGATAGAAAAGAGGTCAGCACCTATGACTAATTGTTTCGCAACAGTCAATAAGAAAAATGAACGAAAGAAACAAATACTTTAATAAATGTTGTTAAAGTTACAGTCACTACCTAAGTGGAAACATTCGATAAGGTGCGTCATTCAAATATACTCGTACAGACTATAAGTCAGTAAAATTACAAAGATTTTTTTAATTTTTAGCTATGAACCTTATCCACAGCTTCCTTACGTTGTCTGGTAATGATGTGGTTTTTAACTAGAGAAATCTGTACCCACTCTCACTTATAGTCTGTACTAGTGGATTCCCGTGGTTTCACCCGCACGGGACTGGTTCCCATGGGAATATTGGGATATAAATAAGCATATATTGGTGTCCGTCTATGAACTCGGAATGTTGTCAAATTCACCCTAAGCAAGAGGTAGCTCACCCGATGATCCATACTAACATTATAAATGGAAAAATAGAGTTATTTTTCTGTCAGTCTCGCTTTCACGCCAAAACTACTGAACCGATTTAATCGAAATTGGTACACAGATAGTCTAAGGCTTGAGAAAGGACATAGGCTATCTTTTATCCCGATATCCCGATATTCCCGATATTCCCGATTTCCATGGGAACGGGTTCCATACGGATGGATGACAAAAAATTTAAATAACGCCTCCCAAAAAAATAAAGGACAAATTTACGCCACTATGAACTTTGTTTATAATAATAGAGTAGGAGTAAATTTTAATTTCACCAAATGAGGCCACTGTTCCAATTTGAAAAAATCTTTCAGAGTTGAATAGTCTATTTATTGAGGAAGGCTATAGGCTACATACCATCACACTATCTCAATGTAACTATTCTACGCGGACGAAGTCGCGGACAAAGGCTAGTGATTTCATATTTTATCTAGTCAATAAGAAACAATCTCATAATCTTCTATATTTTATTATTGCGAACATTCGTCAGAGCTTTTTCGCGGTGAATACGCCATCAATCCAACTGAGTCACGCAAGCGTCACAATCAAGACGCAGCTGCCAAAGGATCTCGGCTTACTTTGCGCACGGCGCACGTGTCACACCACATTTCACTATACATAACATACTGTATATCCAAAAACATTCCTTAGCTGACAAATAATAGGGGCTGTTTTTCTTCTAACCACTTTTCACTATAACATAACACCATTGTATAACCAAAAATATACCCTAACAGACAAATAGTAGGGGTTATTTTTCCACGTACCGTCGGCATTTATATACTTTGTAGGTTTCGAATTTACTAAAAGCACCGGTACGGGTGTTTTGTTTTATAGATATTTAAAGTGAAGTGTATTTGTTTCTTTGATTATGAATAATCATGTTATAAGTGTTTTTGTAAAAAAGTATATAATACAACTTTTGTATATTACATTGATCGCTTCGAAAGTTAGCTAATAATTACAAAATTGGGTATCAGTTGGTTATTCTCAGGCACTGCTCAGCTTAAAAAAATATATATTATTCTTATTCTAAAAATACTAATAGGTAACTAATATTTTTTATCTTAGTAAGTACTCAGTAAGCGTAATAAATATTAAAATTAAGCTTGTCAGCAATGGCAGCACTCGTCGCACACAAGGGATAGGCAATACTTGAATGTGCCTTCCGAAGCACTGAGTAGTTCAAGATCACAGTGTTTTGGTAACCCATCCCGGGACTGACTGGCGAAAGTAGCTTTCGATAGCGAAAGCCAAAGCATTCGAAGTTCTTCAAGTATAACACACTTTTACGTAAATGAATGTTAAATTAATTTATCAGAAGATCGTGAAAGTACTCATATTGACTGTAATCTGTAAGCCATTACGTCGTCTCCTCAGATCTCTCCCATAGGTTAATTAAGGAGTCATTAGACGGTCCCTCACTTGGAGTGATGCTTATTTATCTGCATCTCGCAGCTGTCGCATAACAGCTGTTTTGAGTAAGCAGTAAAATGCTAGCATACACTTTAACAAGACAGCGGCCAAAATTTCAGAAGATATTTCATTTCATATTATGAATTTATCTCGTCTATAGTCGCGAGCAAAGATCACTTGTACCTTGTCATTTTAATAAGATTTTTACCAATGTCCCAACAGCAAATAATTATTACTGATATATTTGTACATAAATTGGTACATCTTTTTTCTTGTGACTGCGCGAATATTATAGAAAGATAAAGTTTATGAGTGATGTAATATTTGATTATACAATAATGAGTCAAAAAATTCAAATAGTAAAGTTAAGCACTACTTATTTCAAATTCTATCACAAATCCTTTTCAGGAAAAGGTACAGAGAAAGTGACGACAAGCTCCCAATAAAAAATAAAGTACAATAAATTCTAATATATAATATTACAGCCAGATCAAAAGTATAATTTTTCCAAGGGTTCGGAGGATCAAGACATTATTAATTTTCTGTCACCCATCCATTCTGAACCAAGGCAAAGGTTGCTTTGTTTTCAATATAGAAATAATATTAATATCCTCAGACATTCACATCTATCAACTAGCCCCATTTTAAGAAACTAATGCTGCTTGTGTTACGGACACTAGATGACGGATAAATATATTTAATAGATAAATACATATAAATAACCTTTCATCACCCAAACATTTGCCCCCACTGGGGATCGAACCTAGAACCTCTCGAGATGGCGACGCCTTGAGACCGGCATACGGCAGACCACTCGACCACGGAGGTCGTCAAGACAAAACCACGACGTATAATCTCAAAGCTGAAATTTAAACAATAAATGGAAAATAAACGGTAGTTAGAAAAGGGATTCCATGAATCCTTTTCCCAGTTCATTTGAGATAATGTTATAATTGTAATGACCTAGTTAGATAAATAAATTTGAAGTTATAATTTAAGCTGCCAATGTTAATGATCTACACACCAATGGAATTTGGTTTACCGAAGCGGAGAGGCCTGTCCTGTGTTTTTGTGATGCACCACGTAAACAGATCGATTTGTTTATAGGTCAGACTACGACCGACTACAGCGCAGATAATCTGTTATTCGAGTAGTACCTCGCCACATGTAAAATAACTGGCCGTTTACATCAAAGCGAAGAAAATATTTACATATTTTCTTTAATTAAGGAGCGGTTTTCTGTTCGAGTGATTGAGGCTATATATTTATCAAGAATTAATTTTTTATTTTTATTTGTACACTTTAACATCTCCAAAAGGCCAGGCCTCTTATCGACATCTAAATTTCGTCTGCTATGTTTATAAGTAACATGGGGCGTCCTGTTGACATGCAAGAGTAAGCGATTTATAATAAACTAACATTTGCCCGCGACCGCACCCATGGAATAGTTCATTCGGGATAGCGTGATGTCATATAGCCCATAGCCTTCTTCAATAAATGCGCTATCTGACATTGAAAGAATTTTTCAAATCGGACTAGTAATTACTGAGATTAGCACGTTCAACCAAACAAACTTTTCAACGTTATAACATTGGTATACATAGAATACCTACTTGTATTTGCGAATTTATTTAAGTAAAAATAATACAAATTTTCTGTTGTAAAAAAACAAGTCATAAATTTAAATGATTTTTTGAGATACAATTTTGAACATTTCTTGGTTCGGCAGTCACGAGCATTAATATACAATCTATATAAACCTTATTGCATCCTAATAAGAACACAAGTGTAAACATTATTGCAGGTGACCGTACCTGAACATATAAAATTCTGTACATAAGTGTACTGAAATTACTCAGAGTATTCACCTTGGAAACGTCCACTGTTTGACAAAGACCTTTTCTAAAGACTTCCGTTGCGTAGGCGGTCCTTCAAACGGTGATCTGATATTCGAAGTACTTATCTGTCCTCACAAAATACACATGGATACAACATTAATAATAGAGGCATTAATTTACGAAAGGTAAATTGTCTTCATAAACGTGGAAATTTTTTCTGTAAGTAAAATTCGGTGCCTTTCAGTTCGCCTAAAAATAATCTTAATATCACATGGTCAAACCTAAACTCAAAACAATTATTTTCCACCATGAAAATTTGGTCTAAGAATTGAAAGTCCTAATTTTAGGGTCTACGTAAAATACCCTTAAATTTCAGTACAGACGATTTTGTGAAAAATGTGATCGTGTTTGGACTATTCAACAAGACAATTATTAAAACCACTGGTTTAATTATCATGGATTTTTGTTTGTGAATAATTCCATAATTATAACAGTAATTTAGCTATTGAGCCCAGAAAATTGATAATAACATATTATTAACACTCCAATATCCCAAACCCAAATGGTAGGTCTGGTGAGCGCAATTTAAGGTAATGGAAAAAAGGGACTTAGCTTCCTTCATCAATGGGCGGGACTTGAACCGGTGCAAGTCCTCTTGTTTACTAATGTCGTTTTTCGCACTCAACTATCTAAAATTGATTATTTGTAAGAATCGTAGCAAGTGGAAGAAGTATATCTGCCTACCCCTATGGGAAAAAGGTGGCGTGACTTTAGGTGTGTGTATACTTCATGTACCCTATTATTTAAAGAATAAGAATATTTCTTTGTCAGTCATCCGTTAAGCAAGCCAGTGGTTTTGGTACACTCATTTTTCAACTGAATAAAATGAATATTATCTGAAACGCAATTTTTGTTGAATCGATGACACAGATTGCCATTCCATTTTTAAATTTGTCGGGGTAGTAAAAAAATATCAGGTGTTCTGTAAAACAAAACAATAACGAGGAATCTTGGAAATCTCCAGCAAGCGCTCAGCGGGAGGCGGGCTATATTTAGGTGCGCGCGCGCCGAGACGCGTGCTCTGCGCATGCGCGCCGCCCGCTGCTGTGTGCGTGCGCTTCACGCTTCCCATGAGTGCCTGGTACTTCATAATGCTCATGTACCTGGGGTGAGAGCACTGAACTTTTAGTTAACTACCAAATTCTTTTCTATTAGCTATAAAAGAAATTAAAAAATCAACATGAGCAAGATTAAGATATTTTATTATTTGATTTAAATGAATAAATTGTATCACTTTGACCTACGCGATATATTTGAAGCCTAATAGATTTAGTTGTATTTTTTAAACAAATATTTTAAACCTAATAAATATATGACGCGCATGTGTTATCGATAGTCGGTGATAAAAATTTAAATGTCTTCCATCAATTCTTTATCTAGACCATTGATTGACATGTTAGCAATAATAATAAGTCGAGATAGAAAATCCAAAAAAACACTGACTTTATATTTTCGTGTTGATAGTAGTGTGTACATTAATGGTACAAATGGTAACTTATTCATAAAAAATATATGTCTCAAGTATTACTAAATCTTGGTTTAAAGTATGTCGATGTGAACAAAATCAACCAATCTTTTAGGTGGTAACATATTGTTTTATTACCTATTATACTGTAAGCAATAAATGTCTATGTGTGTCATTAAAATAATAATACAACATATGCGTTATATGTTTTGTTTTATAATTATATCCTTAAAATATAATATTATAAAATTCTTTCTTTACAAATATGTTAGGCTTTGTAAGGTAATTATAATATAATAATTCTAATTTGGCCAAAAGCCCGCGTGTTTATGGGAATATACCTATTATACTTATATAATAGAGAAACATTTTAAAAAACACAAAATATGAATAATAAAAAATATTTCGACGACCTCCGTGGTCGAGTGGTCTGTATGCCGGTCTCAAGGCGTCGCCATCTCGAGAGGTTCTGGGTTCGATCCCCGGTGGGGGAAAATGTTTGGGTGATGAATTTTCCAGCAATTTGTTCTCTAGTCTTGGATGTTCATTATATATGTATTATATTATGTATATTCTGAATAATTATATGTATTTATCTATTAAATATATCTGTCCGTCATCTAGTGTCCGAAACACTGCTTGCATTAAGTTGCTTAAAATGGGACTAGTTGATAGGTGAGGATATTTATTTATTTTAATAATGTAAATTCATGGAAATAGAAGAAATAAATGCACTCTTATAACAACACACCACACACTACACCTACTTGGCAACAGCCCGTGAGTGTAGTTGGAACCAGCATTTGAGCATTTTTAATAATATAATAAATCTTTATTATGCATAATTCACAAAATATTAATATTAAATATTATAAAGTCTAAAACACTAGAAGCTAAATATTATATAATACATGAACTAGGATTCCCTGTATCTCAGGTGTTAGACCATATGTTTCAATCATAATAAATATATACAAACTAATATTTATACATATCTACACTATATTATCTAGTTTAAATAATATGACAAAACGCGATGTAAGGAAAATATTTAGATACACAGAATCTGGAAAATATGTTATTATTATGTCTGTGGTAGCGGAGTCGTCGGAGTCGTGTAGAAGCGGCTCATTAAAAGAATACTACCAACGCATCTCTTTTCTTGTGCCGTAAAAGGCGACTAATGGACTTAGAGCTGCACAACCATCCAATAGCTTATAGCGGCGACGGGCTCACCACCGTCACGCTGATTGCAGTCACGGCTTGGTGTTTCGCGGGCTATGGCAATGGACTTTGCCTAGTCTCTGACTAACCCTTAGGGGATAATAGTCGTGATTATATGTGTGTATGTTTGTGGCCAGCTATTAAGTGGCGCCTGGGCCACCCATGTTTCGAAATCGGATACTCCTTGATTGATGCATCAGTATTAAGCCCTTAGCCACTACAAGTAGCACGAAACACTTGTACTTTTTTAAATATCAGTGCTCTAATGACTGCTTTAAATATTTAAACTCGTTTCTGCATTGCAAGAACCTTCTTTGTGTAAGATTTTTATTATTTATTGGAAATTAGTTAGCGGTCAGATCTATTTTAATGATTTTCGATAAATATTTCCTATCTAAAACAAAGCTACCCTCGCCATGCCTGACCATGGATGGGTGACCAAAACTTTGTGATCTCGAAATCTTCCCGCTTTGGAAGGCACGTTAAGCCGTTAGTCCCGGTCGCAATCCAGAGTGGTGGTGTTACGGCCCATACTCCTCGTGTGTTTCTTCATGAGGAAGGCTTGTGCCCAGGTGCAGGACGTATATAGGCTGAGGACGAGTAGACACTGTAAAATCGTAGTGTGGATGGGTTGATGATATTGCCATTTTTGCCAATGTCATGTTTGACGGGTAGTTCTCAGATAGTGCATGTCGCACTGACATATTGGCAAGAATATATTAAATTCGACATAAAGCCAAAATAAATATAGGGTGAGATACAATTTTTGTTTTCTTACTAAAGCTCATATTCCAGAAACCCGGACCAGTACGATATAAAAACCTTCAAGAGAAAAGCGTATTCCTACTTAAAAGGCCGGCAACGCACTTGTGACTCCTTTGGTGTTGCGAGTGTCAATGGGCGGCGGTAGTTGCTTACCATCAGGTGACCTGTCTCGTTTGCCGCCTATCCCATAAAATAAAACTAACAAACAACTGTTTTTAGATCTTTAAGAGAATTCTCTACGTGTGATAATGACAAAAGTAAGATATGAATATTTTTTTGACCAATAGGTACACGGTAAAGAACCTGGCCAAAAAAATTACAGAAAAAAACCTGTTTTGCCTATTACCATTAACTTACGATTTTACTAAATATTTGAGCATTGGGCTTATTAGCACTTTGGTATAAGTAACTGCAAACCAGTAAGTCAAATATATGCAAATAAATATTAGGTCCTTACCTATGAAATTGGTGTTTTGTATGGAGATTTTGGGGATGTATGCATTTTACATACTAACATTTTATCAGT
Source organism: Parapoynx stratiotata (assembly GCA_910589355.1). NCBI lineage: Eukaryota > Metazoa > Arthropoda > Insecta > Lepidoptera > Crambidae > Parapoynx > Parapoynx stratiotata. The sequence goes on from OU342458.1 coordinate 4,507,425, forward strand.
TTTCTTCACAACGACAAATCCAGAGATAATAATTTTTGGAATGTATCATTAGATAAGCTTCAGCAATATGTGTGTGAACACGCTTGATAAAAATTATTCATCGTTTTTATTTTAATGCAAATAAAATGATGTATTCGGGAGGCAGTTAAAAATAATTGTCTTTGTGTCTAATTTTAACACAATTAAACTTACAAAAAATTATCAAATTAAATAATACGAGCTCAAATATATGGTCTTTTTTTAGAAGAGGCAATTATTTTATAAGAATGTTCTGAAACTTAATAGTTACGGACAAATTGCTAAGACAGAATAAAAACACCAATTTCATAGGAAAGGACCCAATATATGCAAATAAATATATTGCAACGGGCGGCATGAACCGTCTTAACGCGTTAGAAAATTAAGTTGTAGGTCTAGCGAGCTCAATTGAAGATATTTTCATGTGATTTAAAAAAAAAATTTTATTGTAAAATTTACAATAATTATATACGATGCCCCAAAATTTACGGACAAGACGACACCAGATGCAGACAATATTTGCGTCTAAGATATTTTCTACAGAGTACACGAAATGTTTTTGTTTTATTATTTCGGTTAAACACCCCAAAGTACACTTACGTCATGTCACATATTTTGTGAATTTTTTATGTGTCTGAAATTCAGACGCGTCCGCTAGAAGACGATGATTAATAACCATATTGTACCTTCTATTAAAAATATATGGCGGCTCACTTTGACTGTCTACTGACTCATGGAACTTTTTAAAGTGTCTGGTATCACATATGTGTTCAGGAATCACTTGATATCCGGAATGTGGTGTTGTGGTGAATCATGACTTTCAGAACATTGTCTGTAACAAAGGAAGTATGTTTTCAAGTTGAACTTAATAAGAACAAAAAGAATAGGAATTTAAATGACGTGTCATTTGAATAAATAAGACTTAAAGGTTGGTTTTAAATTTCAATGATGTAGGATTACGACGTTGCTGTATGGTTTATTTTGTAGATCTTATTTACATTTATTTTATGAGATTGTGTTATCAACAAATAAAATGTATTTGTGTTGTTAATTTTGTTACATTGTTAATTTCTAATAAAAATCATTTCAGTTCTGTATCAACACGGCTCACCGTTCAGTCGGCTCACATTATGCAGCTTGCGTAGCACAACTATGTATGCTTATTTATCCACCCTTATTACAAAACAGGAAAGTATAAAATCTAACAAATGAATCACGTTGACCATGCATCATCATTAGACGATATTAGTCTTCATTTTCACTGCTATAGGGTTTAAAATGCTTAGAAAAGTTTGGAGTTGACCGAGCTATTGCATCGATCTCACACACACAGCGGTTGGCGGCGGCCATCTTGGGTGCGCGTGGGCACGGCGGCGAGCGGCACGTGCGAGCTATTTTGGGCGCCGCCCGCCTTACCCCGCCCCGCCCGAGCGAATTGTTGATGGCGCGGCGTATGGTAAGGATTTTACTGAAGAAATACTGGCGGGATTTGATATGTAGCAGTTTTATGGTTAGATGTTTATGTGCACGTAACTCGATACCGTTCAAGTGATTTTTTTATTTCTGGTACAGATTTTAATACAGTTTTCTTGAGAATTCTTAGATTATGTGCACGTTTAAATAAAATCTTTCTATCTACTATTCCTTACTCGTATTACTATTTATTTCATCTTTTGCCTTATTTGGTTTAAGTTTTGGTAAAAGCTTCGTTTATTTTTACTGCATCGAAATATTAATAAGTCGAATTCATTTATAATTTAACTTTGAGTTCGTCTAAATGTAATAAGTCATTAAACCTGCGCAGAGTGAGCCATTAAGTGTAAAAAAAAATTAACATGTTAAAATTATTCTTGTTTAAAAAAATTTTGAAGAAGAAGTTGAAATGCATTGTCATCCTAAGTCATCTGTTGTGATGTAATGACGATATCCAATACGTAGGTACTTAGACCACACTGTTCGTAGTTTTATCGTGTTCAAGGTTTCAATAGTCTATAAGCAACCATTGAATTTTTATTTTCTTTTATAAAAATAACATGGATGCAATATTGGAAGCAAAACACCTAAACCTTCATAATTTTCATACCATCTTAATATTCAGTCTTCCATCATCCTTCCATATTTACTGTTTTTATTTATATTTACACATCAGATAAGCTCACGTAGAAAAGCTAAAAAATCTTACGACATATAATTTCCCCCGCACGTTGGTTTGCTATGAGCCATAACGCCGGTGCGTCGGCGCAGGCGTCCATCTGCTTGTTCACATTAATGAGCCGTTTACTATGACGAAAGCTCAGAACCACGTTATGTGTTGTAACATAAACAACCATAAAAAGCTTTTTTAAACCATAAAACTAGGTTTATATCTGCACCGTGTTGTGATTGTCCATCAAAGTTTAATGTGATATATTGTCACCTCGTAAAGTTAATGTGTTTAGATCTTTATAAAGACGTAAAAATCCAACTGGTACCAAAATTTTCGTGAAAAATGTATAATATAAGGTACCTAAATACTTTCGTGATTTTTGACGCACTGTGATTTTGGACTTTCGATTCTAATTTGATCGATTATAAAACAATGAATCGAAAGAAAGATCCTGAGTGTTTGAAAAAGTGTATATTTGGTATTAATTCTGGAATAATAATAATATTTTCATAACAATTTCTAGTTATTATGTACAAATACAAGGATATTTTCGGTTTTAATGTTTCCTTATCGTAGTATACATCCCTTTGAATGCCAAAATGCCTTACAATATGTCGTGTAACAAGTAGTTCTCTCTAGATGAACACGTGATACTAATTAAAACCTGAAATATTTATTATATAAATCTTTTGTCTGAAATAAGATTTACTTTACTTTATAAAATCATTAAAAAACGAGACTTCATAACTGATTTTGTATTATAGCATAAAGATCAGACGGTGTAAAATTATAACAAAAATTGTATTTTGAAGTATTGATTTCGTCTAGAACTTAATGAAGAGACGACTCTCAGTTCAAGTTACCTAACGAATGTTCACTCACCTCCCCATCTATAAATAAATAATATTTGCTTAAAATTTTTCTTTCTTGTAATGTATTATAATAATTTTTAAATCAAGTTCCAAGTAAAAAACATGAAAATGTTTTTATTTGTAGAATAAAGCATACTGTTTTTTTTTGTAAGTTCTTCCGTATTTTTACTCACAATATAGAATCCTATCCATAGTGAGATATAATATAAAGACAACCAATAAAGCTTTATGAACGTCTCACCATAATTAAAGACTTTAATATAATTTTATTATTAGGTATATCTTTGGGGAGTCATCGGTGTCGTCCACATGCTTTGGTTAACATCGTTTCAATGCTAGCGCCGACCACGCACGCGCTCTTATACTTTGAATTTTATCGAAATTTTGAGGTGTAACTGCTGCCGGCGTCTGAAACGTCTCTTATAGCAGTTAGGTGAAAACAACCAAGTACGTAACCAGCGAGAAATTGGGTCCTTACCTATGAAATTGGTGTTTTTTTTTCTGTCTTAGTATTTTGTCTGTAACTATTAAGATTCAGAGTATTCCTAAGAAATAATTACCTCGTCTAAAAATAGACTATATTTTTTAGCTCTTTTGATTTGTTTTGATAATTTCTTGTAAGTTTAATTGTGTTAAAATTGGACACGGAGACGACTCTTTTTAAGTGCCTCCCGAATACATCATTTTATTTGCATTCACTTAAAAACGATAAATAATTTTTATGAATTGTGATATTACACATATTACTAAAGCTTGTCTAATGATAGATGCCAAATATTATATATTTGGATTTGTCGTGGTGAAACAAACTGAAAAAATTTTAGTATGGAAAATGCAGAATTCCCCAAAATCTCCATACAAAACACCAATTTCATAGGTAAGGACCTAATAGTTTTTTTTTTTTCGAAGTATGCAACGCGTGAGTAGTGTCAATGCTATGAGCATCTACACGATACGGTAACCACTCACCATCGTATACCATATACATAAAATTCTTCACGTACAGCTTATTTGATATACAGCTATAATAAATGCATCGACTTAGAAATCAATGAACTGCATATACAAGGTTGTAACAACCAACAAATCCAACATTGTGGCAGTCCGACACCCGTTTGAGCCGCTACCGATCTCGTGAATAACTCATAAATGCTACTGCCGCTTCTTGTACTTTGTCGGTCTATGAGCTACGAAACTGTATTGAGAACCCATTATTTTCTACGAGAAGAAAAGGTGTTTATAGTTTTTCAAAATTTTGTACGGTTTTACGTCAATCTTTTTTTACACTGTGACACAAAACGTATTTACGAACATTTTTTGTCACTAAGTAATGACAATAGGTAATAATTCGTCATAATTTTCCTGCCGTTTGCCAATTTCACCGGGGGTTGAGACTCGCAATATCAATACTCACACCCGTTCTATGTCGTCGTGACAATTCTATTTATTGACATTTATTGTATAATTTGTTGTTTGTGTTGTTTTTTGCAGCGGTGACGGGCTCACCACCTGTCTCGCGGACTGCAATCACTTGATGAAGCGAGTATTCGCAAGAATATCAACTATAAAGGTTTTATGAACGGGCTGTATAGGTACCTAATCTGTTGCAATATTGTTATAGGTATAGAACATTATAAAATTTCTTGAATTTTTTATGGCTTAAGGTCTCATGGCTAAGTGAATGAGCAAAGCAGGTGTTGTGTTTGAAATCTAAGAGCGGTGGCCTCGGCTCTTTACAAAACAGAAGCCACACATCTGAAGTACGTACAATCTATAGATACGTGCGTCTATATGATTGCCCCATTCTATAAACATGTTCGATGAGTAATAGAAAATTATTGGGGCAAGTATGGAATTCACTTCGTAGCTGGATGACAACCGTGATTGAAATGTAAGGTTCTTTAAGGCATATTTTATTTAAGCGTAACAAAAGTACAGTCAGCATCGATAGTAGATGGCTATTTAAGTACATGTCGAATTGAATGTTCCAGGCAAAGGACACGATGTATATAGGAAAATGTCGTAGCCAATGTGACACGGTACCAAAGTGATGAGCTACTTCTGGTGCTGTCTATACTCTTGATATCGCAATGCTCAATTCAATTCTCAATTTTTTGTAAGCCAAACGCTCTTGTAGGCTGCGTCATAGCGCTACACGAATATTTTTTTTTCTGAGAAGGGTGGGAGATAAGCGTACTACCGTACCTACCGCTGGCTAGTCGATAGGCGTGTGTGGGACTCGCTCGGCGTTGGCCAAGACTACCTACTAAAACTCACCGATATACCCTCCTTGCCCTTGCGTGGGAGCAAACCCGGGGTCTAGCATTTCTCCGAGCCGGTCCCAGGGCTACCCGACCTAGCCAGGCACTAGGTCGGAGTTTGCAGCCAAAGGGGGATTCCCGGGTATATTCGAGAGGTTCCCAGACGTGGAAGGTGGTGAAATGCGTGCGTGGGAAGCCATCCAACGCACGCAGCCGCGGGGCAGATGGAAGGAGGCACTTAGGGCGCCCGCCTTCTCCTGCCCACAAGCGTACGACCGCTGACAGTAAACGGAAACCGTAAACTATTGACGCTTGTAGCACGACTCATGCGTTGCATACTCTGTAAGAATCAAAGGAAAGCCGTATGTTAATAGCTTATATAAGACCCACAGGTGAGCACAGGCCTTCCTACAAGGAGAAACACATGAAGACTTAGTGTCTTCATACCACCACGCTAGCCCGATGCAGATTGGTGAGTAGAATCGGTTGCAATATTGACGGCAGCGTGCTTTCCAAAGCACTGAGGAATTCGAGATGACAAAGATTTGGTCACCAATGGACAGGTCATGGCAAAGGTAACATTGTTTATAATATCAAAAGCCAAAGAGCACGGACTAATACGCCAATAATCTCTTCCAATAGCGTAAATGACAACATTAGCAAGAGCTCAAATAAATTGATAAAAATGCAGCACTCTGTAACGTAATGTTGGCAAATCAATATTGATTTAATGCAACTTCAAATGTATTCGAAATAATTGAAATCCAATTCATATCTATTGCAATTTAGTTAGAGAGTAGTACAACAGATCCGAAAAACTACGGTAATAGTGTGCGAGCATATACCTGTGGCAAAACGGTGGAAGATTTTTTTAAATGAAGAGGTCGCTTAACCTTAGTTATACAACGTATTTTATAGTAATACCTATGATTACTATTATCAATTTTATATAAATGGCCCTGGCTTCGTTATAGTCTGGCAAAACATCTCGGCTAATAATCCCATAAATCCATCTCATAAAGACCAATGATGAAATTAATTTATTTGTCTACGCTAGGCAGTTTAAACCTTATTAGTTTGCAAATTCATAGGTTTCTGAATTTTGTGATTACTCCTCAGCCCATAGACTATTTTCGTTGCTTAAATTTTATTTTGTGTTCAAAATTTAGTAATAAACTTACAAATCTATTTGGAATTTCGGTTTACTGTTGTCACTATAAATTGTTTAACTGGATCCTCGGCTGCCGATATAATGAATCTTAATAAAAGTTTTGCAAAAGATAAAAACTTGATATTTTATATTAGACTTTAATTCTAAGACCATAACAAATTTTAATGCCGTAAAGAGAATGTAATGAAATGTAAATTTAGCAACAGTCTTGCGGAAAAACGTAAAACAAAATGACTCGAATAAGCCACTTGTCACACCATGAGTTCGGCATTAATCTTTTGTCGAGACGCTCTGGAAAGAATTCAACTTTGTAATTTTTATAGCGCGTAGTACAGACAGTAATCATTGTCATCTTTTGGACACCTTCCAAGTATCGGGCGAGGTTACTTCGCTCTATTACAGCCATGTCCATCATAAATTGGTGCATGTAAACAAGCGTTTAGGGAGAATTTTGAGTTACATTTTAGTTACGTAAGTTTATGAATTTTGTATCCAATATTGCCCTGTCTTGTCGCAAATCGAATTATTACCTGAGACATGTACAATTTATTTATTTTCTTCTACAGAAATTACAAATATATTAGCCTACTTACTATCAAGTGCGCAGTCACTTCTTTGCCAACTACACTGTATGAAAACAACAATTAGAAAACTCACTCCTTTATAACCTTTCATTTCAGCTAGGCTTGAACCGTGTTCACAGTGGACAAACTAAGACAGAACGATAAAGGTGACTTCACAATAAAATTGTTTTCGATGCGAATGATATTAAACTACGAATAAAAGAAAAGTACAGATTGCAGAAATGAAACTGTGTAAAGAGAGAATGGAAGGATTTGCATTGAGTATGTTAGAGGAAGTTTGTATGTTAGAAAAGTGGCATCATTGGCTTAAAAGATTAAGAGACTGACGTGCTATGCTCATGCGATTAGTAGGGTCAAATGTAGATAGGATATTTGTGAAGTCGAAGAAATTTTTAAGAGACATTATTTTAAAAATTAAAGTTAATAGTTTGTCCTAATATTTCCACTTCTGTATTTACAATTTTTTTATAAAATAATAAATATGAAGCAACATTATTTAAAAATTTAAGACAGTAAAAAAATAACATCAATAAAAAATAAAAACATTAAAACGCAGTAAAACGAAAGCCTCAATTAGCAAAAGATACATCCACTTTCATGCTTGTGTCGTTCTTTTAAACAGATGTTTAATATATCAGCAACGGACATTTAAATTACTGCTCTATGCACATACAGTTTTAGAGCTCAAAATGAAACAATGGAGTGTCTCAACATAAGCCAATTACAACAGAGTCATGTTATAAATATGAGTTATGAATCTGTTGTACTGTCAGATATTTTATAGCCTTGAAAATTTAATGCTTTTCTTCTGTAAGAAAATCTCAATCATGTTTTATCTAATTGGCAACATACCTGGAAAATACTCCGCCATAGTGAATCTTGCCAAAAATTTAAATCATCTGTATAAATCGTACGTTCGATGCATCCAATAAAATTATTAATTTTATCAACATTACTATAGATACATCATAAAATTCAGTAAGTAAGAGAAATTACTAAAGTGTCATATCAAAAACTGAACCTTTTACAGATAATACAATTTGCGGGGGTGCTTCAATCATTTGAATTTACCCTCAATGTGTTAAGAGCGACAGGAATAGCCTTCATATGAGCCTATTTATAACAAAAACTACATGAAAAAAGGGTATATAGGTATTACTGTAATTTTTTTAACGCTGATAAGTACCTACGCAAAGGAGCGGTAATCACAGTTTACCATTAATTCCTAGTCCTCTGGCATCTGCCATGCGGGCGAAAGAGCTTTAAAAACCCTTTGATGTGCCGCCTCACCACATTTCATCGGGTCAAACCCATACTTAATAACCCTTGAAAATTTCGGGTACTTGACAGAGCTGCGTGCTCAAATTTTAAACATTTTTTAAGTTTCCACCAAATAAATCAGCGCTGCATTGCATTTTGCGATAATCCTAACACCTTAAGGTATTTTTAGGCTATTTCTAATCTTGAGTGACTTCGATGTTCATTATGAAATGGACATCCAATAAGGCTTATATTTATTTTCGGTTGTCGTTTGTTTTTATTATCTTTGCGATATAGTCTGTTCTATCGTACTACGAGTACTCATTCGCGTGACTTTGGATGAGGTCATAGCCATCATTCGTAAATAATTGTAGCGCGTCAGTAAATGTCTTCTTGGTTCTCTATCATCTGAACAATTTCATACTTCAACCACAGCAATCATCGTCACGCGGGCTGAAATATTCGCGACACGACAAAATGGCGGTCTCACCTGGCAACATGGCGGGTAATTCAAAAATGGAATGTCATAAGTTTGGCAGTTACGTGGCCGTCGCCGGAGCTGGCGAGAGCTGAGTGAATGGACGCGGCATCGGTGTCGTCATGAGGAGCACAGCAGACGCTGTCTCGTGAAACTCAGTACTAATTTCACCATCTGGCATGCACGCACCACTAAGTTTAGCCGCCCCAAGATAGCCCCGGTCCACGACCCATCGCGCATAAACTTTTCACAATTAGACTATTATTTTTGGTAGCAAAGTCAGTCGGTCGATTATTAATAGAGGCTTTTCCGAGTTTATATTCGTTACGTGTGTTGTGGTGTTAACTTTTAGTGAATTTATACATAGACGCTTATAAATAGGATGTGCTGAAGTTGCGTCTGACGGACGGGGGAATACCTTCCTGAAATATCGTACTACGGCCGGTGGTTTGCGTGTTTTCGGACGCATTGGTAAACGATTATTTATACATTGATCGCGAGAGTCGCGGGCGCCGGCTACGCGGCTGCGGTCATGCGCTGCCCAGTTTCGTAGCTTGCGTCGCGGCTACAGCTTTCTAAGGCCTTTACAACCCTAATCGCGATGCGGCACAAAAAAAAATTGTGAAATGTTAAACAGTAATCAATATTCTACTACGTATTATATTAACAGCTCCAATAAATAAAACACATTTCATGTTTTTTTTATCTACAACAGTAGCACTCGTACGAGAAACAGTGTGACTAGAGGCTGAACAATAAACGCTCTAGTGGAAATCGCGAAATTTGCACCAAATGTGTGATAAACAACGTGTTCTCCTGCAGGGCAGGCTTGATAATATGGAAATAAGTTACAATGTTTTATGGTAGTCCCAGGAGCCATGTCCACGATTTCTGTGTAATAGACTTTATTCTTATTGGTAAAAATCTGAAAGAAATATCTTGAGAGAATGTTAAGTGTTTTTGAAAAGACTAATAAAAATCGGAAACATATTATTATAGTCAAAATATTTACAGAGATCATAAATTATCCGCAACATAATGCAAAATATAGGAAAGGCCATTAAAAATTTGTCAGTTTCATGAACGTAGGAGTGCACTGTCAAAAAGCATTATGACAACAGAGTATTCTCGGATAAACTCGGCAGTGGGGTAGTCCCCACCCTCCCAGCCAGACGGAAGATATTTCTGTCTGGCCCAATGTGTCAATTTGAATTAGCAAGTGCAACACCGAATTGCTAATGATTTCGTAAAACTGAGACGTTCGCTGTTGAGGTAGATCAGGGTAGCAAGCCTGGAGTTTTAGAAGTTGGGAACCGTCAACATTTCTAGGAGAGCATTGGGAAGTTGGCAACATAAGTTCCTATATTACTTGAATTTTGAGTGAAGTAAATGCAGTCTTAAAGCCTGGTAAGTAAGAGCTAATATAGATTAACCCTTTTCAATGTATCTTGTCTAATTATATTTGAGGTCCGAGTGGAAGTTATGAAAGGGAAGTTAAACTTACTAAATTGTTAGGCAGCAGAAACCATGATCATAAACAGCTTCTAAACATCCATCCATCCATCCACCAAGACCAATCTCGAAGAGTATGACGATCGGTCTGGTAGAACTGCAAGCGTCCAGCATCACATATATGATCAAAGCTTAGCAAACGTAATAGAAATTACATGGATTGAATTTGATCCCTATTTCAGTACGCTACCTAATTATAAGGGCCAATTTTCCTTAATTTGCTTTCGCATCGTTTGATTGTAGCGGCACAGCGTCTAAAAGATCGCAAGCGACTTTAATTTGCCTTAAAATGTACAATAACAAAACAGATGTTGCGGTTTTCAGCACCGAAGTTAATGGATTCCTTGAGAAGGATCAACGGCCAAATAATTACTCAACTGATCGTCTGGAGGAAAATAATTAGTCACGAAAACTGTAACGAAATGCCAGAGATGATTTAGCACATTGATGCTTTTATTATTTGCGTTATAAAATTTTTCAGGGAGATTTTCTGCCTTCTCCTTCATTTTGATGATGATCGTGAACTTAGTAACACTTAAGGGATGTTAAATAGTTACGCTGGCCAAGAGTTTTTCATACAAATATTATAGTGCGCGCGTGATCAGCGTGTGGCTGTGAAACGATGATAGTAGATCGGTGTAAATATAACGCGCGCGTGTCCTGCAGCCAGCGTACCTATGACACCACCCTTAGTTATAATCTATGTGTACCAAGATGAATATCTCCCAACTCGAACCAGACTATTTTTATTTTATTTTACTGTTGTCCTTTGATAGCATCTACATCTTTATGGAGATTTTATGCTACATTGTATGTAGACTGAACTGAACATTTACAATTATGGAAATGTAAATAAAAAAAAATATTATGTCAAGAAGTGGTTGAATGCACAAAAATTACTGTAAACATGTTTTTTTGTCATTAATATTAAAATATTACATTTAACACAATTTTAAGTTAGATGTGGTGTTCGTGCCATTTAATTTGATGATAAATTTATTAAGAGAACAAACAGCTAAACAATGTGAAATAAAAAGTCGTCAGATTCCTCAAAATTTTTGTGTAACGGTACGCCATAGCAGTACAAAAACGATATCCCTGTAACGGTGTCGTGAAAAAAAACAGACAAATTGTGACAGGAAACGGTACAGCCGGTGTGGGCACAAAAACCGGCGGTCGATGACCTTCGTGCGTGTGCTCCCGCCCTAAGCATCCGCTGAAATACTCCGCTCAGGTATATCGCGCCCTTAAATCTTACAGCGTTCATATTGCGTGATTTAAAGATTTGGATAAAGTTTTTAATTATAATTTTATGTTGTGATTTTATTATGTTTTCTGTTTTAGGAGTTACTGCCGCACAGAGTTTTTTTATTAACCTTAATGGTTACTTGGAACAAAAATTAAACACCTATTTCAATACACATAAATACGATTTTTAACGCAACAATGAACATTAGGTTAAATCACGTCTCTGAGTGCGACCGTTAGACTATTTCCTGTAGAAATATTTTAAAAACTCAAAATAAGTTATACATTTACATGGATGACACAAGTACATGAGCTACGCGTGTTCGAAAGCCCCGACCAAACGTCGGGTTTGGCTGCTGTTTACTAGTCTGTGCGCCTCCAAACGGCTGCAAAAATTGGCGGAGAGGCATCGTCAGCATCGATATTATTCAATCAGTTTGGATCACGTCTCAGCATTACAGTGACGTCACAGTAGATGTTAAAAAGACACGCTTAGTTTCAATAAAAATCGTATAAATAAAAATCTTAAAAAAAAAAAAATCTTTTACATATCTGTGGTCGTTATACAGAATATTAGTTCAGCTATTTTCTGCCATTTTTAATACCATATCTACCTGATAATCAATATAGGGGAAAGTGTATCTTAGAAATTCTGAGTTGCTTACATACCTCGGTACCAGTTTTTGCCAAAAGGCGACAAGGCAAACATTGCTCTGGTCTACGTTGAAATTTAAGGCAGGCAGTGAAATTTCCTCGTGCTGTGCCTATATACTAGTTAACATTTTGTTCACTAGTATATAGGAAATGTACTCGCGCACTGTGGCTACTATATGTGTATCTTAGGGCGAATTTGACCAACTTGAGATTAGTAACACGGGAATAATAATACCAAACTGAGTTCACACGATTGGTCGAATCTGCCCTAAGGGCGGAGCCGATTAGCTATCCTAGTTTTTTCATGTTTGGCTACACACGAGTAATATTATTTTAACGGAGTACGCAGTTTTTCGCGCACGAATGTGTCAATGTCTCGTTTGACACAGGGCAGATTCGACCAATCGTTTCAGCTCAGTTTGGTGTTACTATTCCCGTGTTACTTATCTCAATTTGGTCGAATTCACCCTTATAGGCGTTAACAACTATTGTTGTTTTTCCATGTATTCTAGGCGGCTGTGACTGTTTAGATACCTTTAGATGGACAATCTGCTTCTTTGCCATCTATGCCAAAAACATCTTTTAAAAATATACCTAAGCATTCTTTTAGACAAAATATTTTATGCCTCATCCATATTAATACTTTAAACGCGAAACTAACTCTGTCTGTCTATCCGTCTGTCTCTCGACCTCGCTTTCACGTCAAAACTACTGAGCTGATGTAATCGAAAATTGGTACACAGATAGTTTAGAGCCTATGAAGGGATATAGTCTACTTTTTACACCGCGGGAAGCCACTAGTAGTATTATAAGATAAATTACGAGTTTTCTCATATTAATACTCTACCATCATGATTAATTAACTAAAAGGCTGTTTTAAGACATTGACAAAGTCAAATACCCTAAGATAAAAGTCAAATTAAACCAAAGTCAAACCATATTATGAATTTAAGATTAACTCTAGGATACCCTCCTTGACAAATGGGAAAGCAACACCTGAAATCAATTTTCAAGTTGAGTGCATTATATCGTCATTCCCCTCACTGTATTACCGTTACCGCTAGATGGCGCTCAACGGAAGGAAGCGACAAGAGGGTTACGTTTTTTCCTATTTATTTAGCTGATACCCTCATCTTAATTGGAAGCTTGAAACATTTACCGCCGGTAAAAGATCGAAGATTGTGTTTATGTGCAATTTGTTACCTTGGACTCATGATTTAAATATTAGAGGTAGAATCCAGCTAAGATTCGCTTAGGCTAATAAAAATGCAATCGAATCTAAGTGACCTCTCAAAGGTGGCCTTATGATGAAATGGTGAATGGTGAAAAAAAGGTGAATTAAAAAAAAATTTGAATTATTTTTGTGAAATATGCAGGTATGTGATTAGCTATCAAAAAGGAACGGATTGCATAATCAATCACATAATGTTCTCATTACAACTAATAATAAAATTCATCATGCAAGAATAAGTCAGATCTGTCTATTAAAGAATAGTTATGTGTCTTTGACGTGTTTTGTGACGCCTTCAATGAGAAAACCATATAAATATTATTATTATAAGTGCGCAATCTGTCTGTCTCGCTTTCACGCTAAAACAATTGAACCGATTTAATCGAATTTCGGTGCACAGAAAGTTTAGAGCCGGAAAAGGACGTAGGCTACTTTTTATCTCGATATTCCCATAGAAACGGGTACCACACGGGTGAAACCGCGGGAAGTAACTAGTTATATATAAAAGTAGAGTCATTCCCTCACAAAATTATTCTTTCCACGGGCGAATAACTTTAAATCGACAGTTTACTTACATTTATTCTCAATTATAATTATTGTATTTTCTCAAAAAGGGAGCTGTAGCCGAGTTGAGACGAACGGGGTACTATTGGTTCGAGAGGCCGCGGGAATCGCGGGTTCGATCCCATCGCCTGTACCACTAAGTTTGAATATATAGTACAGTTCTTTGTGAATATAGCTTTCCTTACATTGCGCCAGGTGCATGGCAACAGACTAGCCACCTGTTACTTACATGAGGACCTAACATATGCCCCTTCGGGGAAAGAGGCGTGATGATATGTATGTATTTTTCTCATATGTGCTCGTGTTATATAGACGAGAACTTAATCAATTTTAAGTGCTAAGCTTGACCTATGAAATAAAAATAATTTCAACACCTCAAAGGAACCATTTTAAATTCATACCGAAAACATTGCTATACCCTACGCCTGTTACAATATTTACGGATCACAGCGAAAAGAAAATGCAAGAACAAAAGCTAAGCAAAATGTCTCGAATCTAAAATGTATGCATGATTGGAACGTTTAGAGCATTTAATGTCATTACCTGCCGTCGGCATACAAAGGTTGGTAATTACCGTGCTTGCGGCAAGTCTCTTTAATTACATATTACATTGAATGTGTAAATCGTTTCTGGTACCTTTATAATTGTAGTGTTTTAAATACAGCTTTTACTAGCTTTAGTTGCGGGGAAATTTGTTGGTGGTAAATAAACATCTCAATTTTATGGGATTCGTTCTTTCTTCCTTTACCTGTTGTCTCAATGAAATGATAAGTGACAGTCTTAAATTACTACTTTATATGTATAAAGCTTTAAAGATCGCTACTAATCGACGTCTGGGAACGTGCATTATTACACTTAAAACTTATTATGGTTAAGGAAATAAAATAAATGTGAACAATAATAAAAAAAAATACACCAACAACATCTAAAGACTGCCTGCTCATTTAAAAAGGGGTCGTTTCGATTTTTTAAAGCAAAATTATTTATAATCAACTTTTTTTATTTTGACTGTTGAACACTGGTTATTGTTTTGAAACACCGAAAAGGACCATATATTTGTGACGAGGCTGACGAGGCTTGCGAGTAATTCACATTCGAAACACAACTTCAAAACGGAACAATAATGAAACGCGAGACCACACCCTCTTTCCTCTCCCCTTCCCCCATATATTCCCTCCCCTTCTCTCAGCTTCAGCCGCTTCCGCCGGTACACCTGCGCGCGCGCCGCCATCCGTCACGCATGCGTACGTTATTACATTTTAATGCTCTTCTCTACGGTTGCAGTAATGGACTTTTTGTTTTCAGTGTTGATGGCTGAAGAAATATGACGAAAGCTTTACATTGCTTTTATAGGCTTTGTTTCCGTAAAACTAATTTAACGGGCTTGACTAAGTAATTTGCTTAAGTGGAGTTAATGACATGTTAGTTTTATGTAATTATAGTTTTCCTATTTCAAAAGTTTGTCAATTAAACATACATCATCTTCAGTTGACGGTAAAAGGTGACCGTAGCCTTTTTGGATGACAAAACTCTCTAAAGATTTTTTAAACACATAAAACATATAACTACAAATTATAAGATACATTGTTTTTAACGGTAGAAAAAATTAGAAAAAGGGCTTGCTTACCAATAGAAATCACCGCAAATTAAAATCAAATTAAATCATTTATTCATAAAACATAGGTTAGTAAATTTAAGGTGGGTAATAACATTGTATGCGATCATTATGTTTCACCATTTAGGTATATGAATATAGATATAAAAAGGACTAAATTTAAATATTTGTTCTGAGAACAAAGGATGCATTTGAAATTGGACAACGCTTATAGTAAATTTACGCTTGTAGCGTGCCAATATTTTCTTTTTAGATTAATTTAAATTATAGCTGTTTTGTTTCAAGGGTACATTACAATTGCATATTATGCTGTGACACGTACTGTACAGGCCGTTGTTCAACCAAGAAACTTAGAGGCTAAACAATCACAGCTTAATTTTGTTGTGTTCCTTTTGGTACTGGAATTGAATACAATTTTTTCACGAGATTTTCTGGGTTTGATCCCTGGTGGGGACAGATGTTTGTGTAATGAATACGGGCATTTGTTCACCAGTTTCGGATGTTTATATATGTATCGTATATTTTCTGAATCTTTATGTGTATATATCTATTAAATATATTTGTCCGTCATCTGGTATCCGTAACACAAGCAGTATTAGTTATAATATAGATATACTACCAATAAGTGACGACCTGCGTCTTTCATTTATCACCTCAAATTTGTTCACACTGGCTCATCAACGTGATTAAAGAGAACTTCAGAAAAATAACACACGTCACAAATTCTTCTTTTAATGTCTGTCGATATTCTTTTCATAGATTCCTTGGAGTTGAGATATAGGAGGAACTTCAGGAGAGAAAGCACGAGTGCATGAGATACCTAAACACAAGTCTAAACAGAAAAAGAATTCTGAGTGCGTACAAAATTCAATTTCAGGACACAAGAGGATCAAACCATTTGAATGGCTCTGTAGCCGTTGCATGCATTATTTAGGCGGCGCTAAGTGGCAGAGCCATCCGCCTTCGCTGTCTATATATTATTCAGGTTCAGACTTGACACGTCGCCGCCTGCCTCCCTCCCCCCTGGGTCATGTCACTTTCGCGCCCAATTATGCATACGCTGAAACGTCAGAGCACTTAGTCCGAATTGACCCATAACCTATTGGCCTTTTATTTTCGGTTCGCGAGTTAGGATTGCGGTTAATTATAAGGTTATTTGACCCAACAAGGATGCGTGTTTGTGGGACGATTGCCTCTCCTGCTTTTTTAGTCCTGGGAATTAAAGATTAACGGTTTATTTTTTAAACTGGTAGGGTCGTAGTGATCGTTTAGGAAGGGCAAGAATAATAAAAATACGTTTTTTAAATAATGCTTTTACAGACAATTAACTAATTTGTGGAAACTGAATTTCTTGTTTATCTCTTGCATTCAATAGAATTTCAACAGTCTAGATTTAAATCTAGTTGTATCGCATTGAATTCAAGTTACATTTGCTTAATAAAATACAAAAAAAACCTGAGAAATTATATACAGACATACAGATAATATTGCAAGTAATTCAACACATACACACATGAATAAAAACCAAGAGCATCAAAGTGGAAATAAAAATGGTTAATAAAAAGAACCAGTGTGAAAAGCAGCTTACTAGGTCGTAGACAAAATAACAAATCATAACAGCGGAAATGCTGGTGATAAATAACTCAGACAAATACATTTAACTTTTAACATTTTCGCCAGACTCAGTTATAAAGCTATAAAAAACGCGCTATGCTTATAGTGCAGTGATTTAAACTTAATCAATTGTGACATTTTCGTCCGGTTACATCGCAAATGCAGCGAGCTCTGTCCGGGTATTTTTGGACCTGCAACACAGAAAACCGCTTAACCTGGTAGTTTATTAATGAAAATTGAGCGACATCCATTGCTACAGTTTGCCTGATTTAGACCAGACCTTAGTTGAATCTAGGACAAGATATTTTTGTTTGAACCACTATTTAGCAATGTACTTGTTTTTCGTTTTCAATTTCCGAATGTTAATCTCATTAATAGGTCGACTTCTGTATTTGTTGCGGTCTTGTCTTATACATTTTAATGCACATAACAATTATAATTACATACTAATTAAAATATACTAAATTTAACTTTACTAGAGCTAATACTAGTGCTTACAAGTTTACACTGTAATTTCAGAATAACTGTACTGTACTGTAATTTTACAAGTTTTGTTAAATACTGTAATTTTAAAATCATTTATAATAAACTATTTATTTGTAAAATGCATAATAATGGAAAATGTTGACGAGTTTAAGTGCCAAACTTGGGCTATGAATTAAAATTATTTTTGATTTTTTTTTTTTTGAAAGCCCTAAGACTGCTCTTACATTTATTATAAATACGTCGATGTACTTTAATTTCTCATCTCAACACGGCAAAACGTACAAAGTATCAGTGTCTCAATCGTCGTTACTTACTTTTGTGGTTTCTCTCTCACGCCAGCGCTGGCCGGTCAGATTTTTCATACATTGACGTGAAAGCGCGTGCGTGACCGTCGTCGGCCGCCGACGCTGCTCTTGAACCACCCATAACACACGATCTCATTATTTGAAATATCTAAATTACGCCATTAGGCTCGCCACTTGTTACATGGAGACTTAACATGTCTGGCGAAATATGGGTGGTAACACCTCTGACTACCCCATTGGAGAAAAAGACTTGATTATATGTTACGTTATGCCTGTCACATTTCAAATTGACTCCACAAATGTTTCTGAATACTCTCATTCCAACAGCATCATATTCTACTCTCATCATTCGTCTACCACACCCTGCTTTCGCATGATGAATTCACTCTATTCTCTCTTCACACCATTATTTCCCCCTACATTAAAACAAATACATACATACATACATAAAATCACGCCTGATATCCCCGAAGAGGTAGGCAGAGACCAAGGAGCTCTGTGTTCCTTTAGACCACTTTAGCCATACAAAAATTGGGTTTTGGTCAGATGAAAAATTGTGAAAGAGTAGTAGCAAGTGGCTAGCTCATCGCCTACACAATCACAGACCCAGTACCCAATACGCCCTTAGTCGCCTTTTATGACATGCTAGGCAAGAATAGCGGTTGGTACATTCTTTTTGTGTCCCGGACCAACACGGGACATTAAAACAACCCATGAAAATAAAGCTGTAAGCTGTTCTTGGGCACGAAACTCCGCTCTCTCTTCCCAACACACTCCTCCGGGCCTCTCTATAGCTATTACTCTGTGACATTATCTACTGTTCTACCATGTGAGTGGCCTTTGGAAAGGCTGACAGAGCCACGTGTCGCCCCCACGTGATCCGCCCACGGCCCTTAATAATGCACGAAATTCATTCAAATCCGACGCGGTCGTGTTGTTGGTTTTGGACTGCCTTTAATGATATAATTGTCTTGGCTGTGAAAGGTAAATTTATTACTTTATTAATTGATAGTTTGGTTTAGTCGTTCGATAGACAAGAGATAATAGTTTAAACAATCTTACTTACATTTATTTTTATTACCATATAAAATTGATAAAGGATTAGAAGCCAACAATGGCGAATTTTTTGTTGTGTGTTAAATAAATTATTTCATTTATTCATTCATTCAAAGCTTTTTGAGAAAATCTTTCACTGTTGGGAAGCTAATATTTTTGTTTTTTAAATACCGAACTACCCGTGCGAAGCCGCCGCGAAACGCTAACATCTTTGCAAATTATCAGTCATGTCAGCTTTTAAGATCACATAATGCGTGTCTAGACAGAGAAAATAATAACTGCCTTTTTCTGTTAGAATTAACTCTACTTAGGAACATAACTACCTGATATTGAATACCAGTAAACATTATTATTGCAGCAGATATATGCATACAATAATTAAATTAATGTTTATATATACAATGATTATAAATCCGCCATTGCTAATCTGACAGCAAGGCAAGATTCTTTGCATTTATTTTAAAATAAAAAACATGATGACAACTGATCACAACTGATGGATCATGGCTGATGGGGCTGCCCTGGCGATGCAGCGCTTCAGGCATGTTCGCGCAGGCGGCAGTAGATTGTTTTTATACTACAGTGCGGAAACGCGCAGCCTCTAGTGCGCAGAGTCAGGACAAGCTCCAACAGCCTCTTGAAAATGATCGCTGACAGGGTAGACTGTGTCTACCTGAATCAATGTTGTAAATTGCACCTAAAATATATTATTACTAACATTAAGGATACGTAAGAATTACTAACAAAATATGAATGTGGACTTGTTATAAAATAATAAATAAATAAAAAACAATAATTCTTAATCGTCCTGCGCCAAATAATAAAGAGAAGCAATACCCACAAACATCTTAACATCCAGAAGTATATTTCCCACGGAGGTGTGAAGGCAGGGTAAATATGTCTTATTTATTTATGCAATATCGATTGGACGGTTATAGTTCCGCCAGGATATATCCGCGGGATCCTTGACCGAGTGCTTCTATTACTAAAATACGAATCCTCAATATAATCTCTGACGGTATAACAGGCACCTGATACAGAAAGCTAATTGTGTGACCATCTGGTAGTAAAGGGTAAATGTGGGGGGCGCGCTTATGTATATTTCCAATTAATTTTAATTTTTGTTGATTACAGACTAACATAAAGTAATTAAAATTATAAGAAACTGATATTTCACTAATCTACATAATCTGTTGTTTTTAAACCAATCTAAAAATTGTATAATTTATACAATTTTTATAGAAAGAGAGCGAATTCCCTCCTTAAGGGTCGGCGACGCATCTGCAACTCGTCTGGTGTTGTAGATATCAACCATACCATCAGGTGAGCCGTCTGCCCATTTTGCCCATATATACAAAAAAAAAGAAAAACTTGTTGATTTCTTTAAATAGCATAGCTACATAAATCTAAAATCCTGACATTTAGTTACTAATTAGACTAATTAATTAGACATACATCCACGAAGCTTGTAATAATATTATATCATTGTAATAATGTGGTACTTATGTCTGCTTGTTGATTCATATTGTTTTACCCTGTAGGATTCATGATACCTATACACATAACCATAAGTGTAAAACTCTTCTCATATAAAATTTTATACGGTTAAAGTATTTTTTTTTTACTTTCCTACAGTAAAAAGTTAAGTCAAATTAATTTCAAAGAGGCGGAGGAGGATTTTAAGTTTCGATGGAAGCAAAACCTTGAATAGGGGATCAAAATTTACAAAGTTGTTGAGTTCTTTTTTAACACCTTAAAAATTATGTAAAAAGACTGCCCAGCAGTAGGACCTGCATAGACTCATTGCTATTAGAAGAAGATATTTATATTTCTGTTTTCTGCAAGTATATTTACTATTACATAAAAAGTTATATATCATATTACCTGATCACTATAACGGGGCTAAGTCAACAATGCCAGATAGAATCAAGCTTATACCTCATAGGAAGACAGTTAGACAGAAAAATAACTTCTACCGATTGGCTTTTGAATTATAAAGTTCTGATCGACATGCTTTCCACCGAATGAGCTCCGTAGACCACTCGAGAGTACCACTCCGCTACACTGAGTAATTGGTACTATATTTGTAACACTGCAGTTAGATGCCACTAAGACGCTTGCTTCGGATGTGGGCTACAGACAGTAATTTTTATATGATATAACACACGGCTTGTATAAAGAGAATTCTTTGCCGGAGAAGCGATATTTGGTCATGGCTCGACTAGTGAGTTTTCCCTGGTTATGTTTTAGTTAATTTATAGGAAAATTGGTAGTCCATCAAATATGATCGTAGCTAGAGATCTGTAATCTGTGCCTATCTCATTGGAGGACGGCGGGATTGTAATATGTACGAATTTGTGTAATTTTATAATCATTTATTTGAAGACTAGCGGTTGCCCACGACTTCGTCAACCCTTTAATTTTCCGGAATAAAAAGTATCTAAGATATAAGGTATCACCATGCAAAATTTCATTGAAATCGATCCTGCCATTTCGGAGATTAGCCCAACAAACAGACAGAGAAACAAAAAGTGAAAAAAAAAATCTTTTAGTATTTTCCCTCTTTTTACATCCCCCTGACTTGATTTTAAGCATTTTTTGTCTATGTACAGACATTCGACCTCTACAGTTTTATTATATTATTATGTATAGATGTGTCTGACATCTTCAGATCAATTTTTTTTTACCTTGTAATTAAAAGGGGAGGACGCAGGATTCGATTTATATAGCTCTGCAGCCATTACCGACCTATACACCTTCTTTCCCTATATGGTTACAAGTCTTCATAGATGGAGAACCGCAAAAGGCAGTAAAGCTGATACTAACCATTCTATAAGCCCAGGTATCTAAAATAATTTTATCTGAACCGAATAAGTCTGTCGACACGACAAGCGGATAATTCTTCAGTCCTACTACAAAATTGTATTATTTTTCTTACTTGTTATTGAGATAAGTGTTAGTATTGATTACGAATCTACTGGCTCGGCAGTTACGCATAAAATATTCATTTCAGTACTGGTCTTATCTCTGGAGAAAAAACATTGATCTATATGTAAATGTCGTTACGTATTGTTTGACACATTCGCGGATAAAGCGACCTTCGGAACTTAAGATCGCTAGAGGCTGAGAGGTGGAAACTCAAATTGTTATCTGGTTAAAATAATAATATTCTATCAGAATAGAATGTTATTTTCATTGCGCGTGTTCATAGGTTGTTCTTGCTTATCAAACAAACTCCGCTTTTAAAGATGGTCTCTTCTACCGTACATTGTACCTTTTGGGTCTACTTGATCAAGGCAAACGTCGTAAAAAGTTATTCAAGTTCAAAAAATATTTATTGCTACTATTTACGATATTTTTCCCGAGACAAAATCCTGATTCCAATCTCTGACGTAAATTATGAAGAAATGTGTGACTGGGTAGATTTTTTGTGATAACATAAAACAAAACTTAAAAGTTACATTAGAAATGTGACGATTTATGATTGATTCGGCATAAGTAACTACTATTGGATTTTCGTCTTATGAAAATCATTTAACACTTTTTATCTACCTCTGTTGTTGTTTTTTTCATATCTGCTTGTGTTGGTAGAGAATGTTAGATGTTAGTTGGTAGCTATGATTTCAGTACATCAGAGAACACAAACACACACACAAAGAGAGACGAATTAGATAAATTACATATAAATCCAATTAAATTTACTAACTTACTCAAAACCGGCTAAAACTAAAACGTAAGTATCAACAAACAAAATGCAATATGGCAACATTACCGTTTATTACAAGAAAAAAACAATAGAAACATTGGTGTTTGTAAGTTGCGCGCGCGCAGCGGTAACGCGACAGACGAGGAGGGGAGGGGGCAGGATGTGGGACCACATGGCCTGCTACGGGCGGCTGCGGCACGGGCGCCTTCAGGCGTAAGGTTAGCGTGGACCGGGCCTTAATTTTTGTACATAGTTTTATTTTTCAGAATTCTTTATTAACTTTACTGTGTCTATTCAGTTACTAGTGAGGCCCTATTGTCATAATTTTAACACATAAATAAAGTAAATTACTATTTTTATTTGTCCAAAATCATTTCTCATTGAAAAGTCGAGTTGGAAAACGGTATTATTTATGCGAGCTTAATACCCGCCCATGTTCAAGTCTTAATTATGTAAAGAATAAACATGTAGAACAAAATACAATGTACCTGTATATTTCTAATTTGTCTTTTATTTTAATTAATGAAAATAAGATAGAATAAAGTGTATATTTTTGTGTCTAAAAGGTTACATTAGAGCAAACAAAAAAATGTGGGCTTATCCATATTATTACTTCTCCCGAAAGATTGGTAATTTTAAAAATCGAGGTGGTTAGCACGTGTGCCCAGTAAGTGATTTCATGCACCTATAGTATACAATCTTTATGTTGAATGTATCTTATTTCCGAATGAAATATCTGGAAATATTTATATTTTTTTTATTTTTTAGTATGCATGTATGTAGACGTTGAAAAATACATAGATAAATAATTTTATCCCCCATCATAAAGTCAAATCGTTTTTTCACTTCTTCCAGTAAAGTTAACAGCACGTGAACACTGTAAAAACTTTATGATGTATGTTAACCTTTAAACATTAGTCATAAAGTGCGAAAATTATTGACGATTGTTTTTTAAATACAACGGTCAACCAAATTGAAATGCCTTTATCAAAGTTATTATCACAACGAAATATTTTTGCAAATCTAATCTTGTCTTATTTTCAAAACAAAACAAGGATGAGGCAAATATTTTTTTACATTTTTATATCCATGGAGACTACAACAATATTTTATATAATTCATAAATGTGGAATGTCTTGAGTACCACCAAATCTCTATTTATACTTACAGTTTGAAAGACCCCATAAAGAAGGAGCTATAAATTTGATGTTTGATTATAATTAAGTAAGCTCGCAGCTGCGGACTCGCTACGATGCATTTAACGCAGCCTGCAAATCTGCTGTACTTTTTACGACTACTCCATCAATATTAGCACTTTTAAATAAACACTTTAAATATCCCGAGCAGAAATGTTTTTAATAGTATCTACAGTCAATTTGATAAAGGATAAATGGCACGTTTGACAGTAAATAACTCTTATTAGAATAAATACTATCACCTCTTAAATGTGCATAAATATTTTGATCTTGACTGTATCACGGGTTACTGAAATTTGAATATTTCAGAAACATTAATTTGGCTATGATCGGCTGTAGCCGTGTGGTAGCGGCTCATTAAAAGAATACTACTAACCCATCTCTTCCCTTGGGTGTCGTAAAAGACAACTAATGGCCAATAGCTTATATCGGCGACGGGCTCACCACCTGTCACGCTGAGTGCAGTCACTGGTGAAGCGCGAACTATCGCAATGGACTGCATTTGAAGTACCTGACTAACCCTTAGTGGATAA
This sequence comes from Parapoynx stratiotata, assembly GCA_910589355.1. NCBI lineage: Eukaryota > Metazoa > Arthropoda > Insecta > Lepidoptera > Crambidae > Parapoynx > Parapoynx stratiotata. The sequence goes on from OU342458.1 coordinate 4,531,935, forward strand.
TAGTAGTGATTATATGTATGGTATGTAATTTGGCTGAAAGATGAGTACCTACTGGGACTTCTACACCGACCGATGTAAAATACCTTCATCCAGTGACTTCCCTCACAGGCCCTGAACACCCCTCTCTTATAAAAAAAATGGGCTACAAGTAAGCGAAAAATATCAACTTCTTAGTTTTGGGAAGGCTTTAAATTTTTTTTTTTTATTATGGCACAAATGTTTGGGACTTTTAAAACACAAACGCAAAAAAAAATTTCAATTGTTGTTTATCCTCATACTTCGTGCTCCTCAATTTCTTATCAGTTGTTAAAGATATTATATTGTATTTTATCTTTCTCGTCATAAATTAGACCAAATTGTTACAAGAAACAATCAATAATATAGTTAAAGAATTATTTGTATGTTTGTATGTTTTACGTAATTAATATACACATTGTTCAGTTGTATAAAAATTTTAAATCGTAAAATTCACAACAAATGGTTAGATATTATTAAACCATTTGCTGTCAATTATAGGATTTATCATCATTAATAATCACCACATTTTTAAACATCAAGGAGGTCAAATTCTCATTAGAAAGTTTTATGAATAAGGAACGTTGAAAAAAATATATAATATTTATAATGATATTGTTTTATTACTAAACAATAAGACTAAAATACAAAAAAATAGTGGAAATATTGTAATGCTTTTAATTAAGAACGAACTTAATTACGCATTAGCTATATTCCAAAAAAATTACAATAGTTTTACCTTAAGACATAAATTCACCTTAAATCTGGCCAAGGTTATACTATCGTGACAATTAATTTTATAATTAATAAATTATAATATAATTATTAATTCTACGAAAGTAATAATGTGTTATGTATTTTCTGTAATAACGCGAATAAAGTTATAATTGAAAATGTATAAGCTACAGCAGTAGAAGCAGAGTCCTCATCGTCCTCTTCTTCTTCTTCTTCTTCTTCTTCACCATCACCACCGTCACTACTGGGAGTGGTGACTTCATCCTCATCTTGACCATCTTCATTACTTTCATCCCTTACTTCTAATTGCCAATTACTATTTGCATCCAAAAAATGTTCTTCATAAATATTATTCCAAAAGTTCATCTCGTCATGGTGAGGGTTTTGTAATTCAATTTCAAAAGTACTGTCGGCGTCAGTCATTTCATTCGCGCTTATAATGCGTATGTAATTAGGATTTTGTATAGTAAATGGCTGCCATTCAACTGCCGATGTCTCACTTGTTGGTATGCTGCAATATACAACAATTATGTTATTAAACAATAAAACAAACAGTGTGGTCAACGAATATAATAATATACTATATCTGTACTATAACTTGTACCTACTATGTATGTACATTCAGATAGCAGAACAAACAAAAACCGTCAGAGATGGTAAATACATAGCCTACTATGTTGTTTAGCCTACAAACATTACGATACAATGCAAGAGAACAAAAATGTGCATACGACATAATCTTATCTAGCTACAAAATACTAAGAAAAGTGATAAACTTAATTTTAACATCAAATCTAAAGACGGACAGATGCGCCTTTTATTATTAACTATTGCAGTGTCATACATTACCCTGTCTTAGCAAAGTTTGTCCATCTTTCTATAAGAATGTCCGAAACTGTCATGTCTGCTTCAGGTATTTCTGATTCATCTGTATTCAGTGGTATGCTAGAAAATAAATATGCCAGTTCTTCACTGTGTCCAGCGCTCTGCATTGGAAAAACACTAACAAATGGTTCTCCCAATATGCCTTTATAAGAAAATTGATAGAGATAAACAGGTGATGTAGATTTATCAGTCCGCATCCGTGATTCCCGTATTGTAGATACTAAAATCATGCTATCACCGGTGTATGTGATAAAATCACTGAGGCTTTGAGAATCCACTCGATTATTATTAAAATAGTAATCTTTTACACTTTCAGCTATTGCCTGTTTTTCTTCTTCAGATTCAAATTCTAAGTCAGGCTGTAAAAAGTCAGAAAAAGAATCATCTATTTTTTGGATCCAGTCAGACTCTATAGCTTTTTCTACTTTTATAGTGCCTTCGTTATCAACAAAACCCGTTAAAAGGGGGATATTTAAGAATTCTCCATTAGAAATCGTTTGATATGGTGATTTAATCATAAAAGGAGCTGATTCCAAATCAGACTTTTCTAAGCACGGGGAAAATGCCAAAGTGTTGTCTTTTAAATCCAGGTCGTTTATTGCCGCCATTATTGCAGACACACTGGCTCTAGTAAAGACGTCAGAGAGATCTTCAATGCTTGTTATTGTATGACCAAGTGCCTCAGCTACCTGTACAGCGTGGCGTAGATTATTTCTTGCAACTGCCCACGGAGAAAATGCGTTACCACTTTGTACGATCGCTTTATGAATAAGACCTTCAGCTAAAGGTGACAAAGTAATTAAATCAACTGCAGATGCACCACTGCCGTGACCAAAAAGAGTAACATCGTTTGGATTTCCTCCAAACTGTGCTATGTTGTTTTTAACCCATTGTAATCCAGCAATGATATCTTTAAGCCCAGCATTACCAGGAGCAGTTTCTGTGCCAAGACATAAAAATCCTAAAATGGATTCCCTGAAATTTAAAGTAACCACGACAACTTCTTTTTCTAATATTCGCTTATAGGACAATTGTTTTTCATAAGTTTTCTCAAATTCTCGTCCTTTTATCCACACCATTACTGGTAAATTCTTTGTATTGTTCAAAGTCGGAGTGAAAACATTTGCTACTAAACAATCTTCAGTTCCTTCATATCCAACTCCTAAAGCTCTGATACATTTTATATCGTCACGACTTGCAATAAATGGTTCAGTAAATATTGGTGGAGGTAGCGGGGCCTAAAAAATACATAAAAGTATTACTAAAACTGACAACTCATAACAAATTACTCGTTGGAAAATTTTATAATAGACAGATTATATATTTGAGTCTCGAAAAGGTTAATGAAAAATTTTATACGATAAAACAAATTCTTAAGGTACCATGAAACAAAGAATAACTATTTTGAGTAAAATGTTACGCAATAATTTTTAGCCCTAGACAATGATAAATCTCAAATTTTTTTTAATGATATTAATTATTTATTTCAGATATTCATCCATATTCGTTAGAACAAGTTTACAAGCTTATAAAACTAGTGTTAGTAGATACTTCATACAAATTTTTATTGAATTAAATTGATAAAAAAAAACCACATTAAATTACATGAACTTACTTACCTTAAATCTTACTTTTACTTACCTTAAATCTGTGACTGCCTGAAGTTGAATCAGCGTAGGGTATTCCAAGGTATTCATAATAATCCCCATCGTTTGCGACTGAGCCAATCACTACCCCTGACGCAGTGGTCACGATTGGAAGCTCAGGGTTATCTTCACCAAAGGCTTCTATTACGAAAACGAAACACAATATCGCTCGGTACAGCCACATGATGCTTAAACATATGCAAAATTTACACTAAGAGGTGTCAAGGGAAAATTTTTCTTGATTATTCTTATCTGAAAAATTGGCATATCAAATTGATTGTACTTAGTAAGCTGTATTGATAATACGAGTATAGAGATAGTGTCAAGACGTGACACCAAAAAAAATTGTTAGTTCATTTTTCTGTTCTTTCTTCTATTAATACAAGGTGACAATAGCAGTCTCTCTAAAAAAACATCTTTTACATTTTTAAGCATAAGGTGTCGTACAAATACACCAACCTAAAATTTTACTATTAGACACAATAAAGTGATTGAAATATTTATAATTAAACATTATTGATCGATAATTACCACTGATTTTTGCATATAAACAAAACAATAAATAAAGTTACAACATTCCGCTATTTACTTACAGTTATAAGTTACAGTTTACCTTTTAAGGCAGGTCATTGCCCTTAAAATATTTCACTGAAAAAGTGGTCCCAAGAAAAACTGTACCATAAATTGTTTTCGATTAAAATTAAATCTTAACAGTGTGTAAACAAGAGCGTTTATAAAGGCATTGTTTTTTTCAGTGGTTCCCTTAGCGGGGGTAGGGTCGTGTGGTTGGAGGGGGCGAGTTCGAAACGTGTGTCACATGTGCCTGCGCTTGTCTTCATGAGAACTACTGATTCATTGGCCCTTGTCCTGTCTCAATTATTATTTCATACGACTAAGGATACTTGACACCAAGAGTAAATGATTATTTCAAATCAAGAATGATTATAACTGGTACAAATGGAGTATCTCAGTTTGTCTAAATCATTATCATTTAGAATTTGACATTTGTATGTATAGATCGATGTACATATTTTTGATTTTATATCAAACTTTTTATTAAATGAGGAGTCTCATAATATTAGTTTCACTTTCATCTAACAACTAAAAACACTACGGAGTCTGCTCGGACATCGGTTACTGTAAAGACGCTATCGGAGTAATTGTCTTTCACAAGAATCCTAAGCTTATTCGCAAGTTTTGCCGTGAGACAATAATGTTAAATCAAGCGGTTCCATTCACAAAGTCTCGTAAAAGTGACACCAGTAGTCGATAAATAAATATTTTGAGAGACATATGAATACTTTAGTAGTTTGTTCACATAGTGTTTCTTTTCATTTTCAAATGTGTTAATAATATATAGTAAACATTTAGTGGTGTAATATACAGGAGGTGGCCTGTAATAAGAGCAATAAATTAAAACAGATACTCTTTATACCATCAGGAATGAATTCCACTTGGTTTTATTTAATTAAAATGAAGAATATATTTAATAATATATTTTTTCTAACAAAATAATTCGAGCTTGCGATGTACTGCAGATTTTTGTTTAGTAATAGTACATGATGTTGACAATGAATAAAACGCTGAAAACTTACTTTTAATTATTTATTAAGCATGTCCATCAAATAGTGCTTAGTGCACTGATAAAACTTATGCAAATCTTACCGGGTAAACACTTATTATTAATAATCTTTATTGCCAAAACAAACATGGTTACATAGAAAATAAAAACAACACAATGTACGCTTAACTTGCTCTTAAAACATTTATTTTGCATTAGCACGATTATGATTATATGCTCTGTGCTTTCTTTGACTCCACATCACAGAACACAATTACTCATAGCCCCACATCGACACACCATGTGTAATACTGATGACAAGGCCTTATCAAAACTATGCATTGCATTCGCTCTTGTTTCGTTACACCGACCGTTATAAGTAAGATATTTATTCCATGAATATTGATTTGTTTTATTTTTTTTGACATATTGAATAATTTTGATTTAGCCATATGACGAAGGAGTTTGTTAATATCTCTATTTTAAGAATAAAATGGTTTTTAAAAGAAAACGTGCGTTCTGATTGATTCTGATTGTGCGGTTAAAAACTTATTTCTTTTGGTAAGTAGAAAAGGAAATATTACAAACATATTGTACTGTGAAATGGTCGCCTTAGTACCAATAAATGACCTGTACCAAGATCGATCTATCGATGGATAAGCGATTATTTAGTGATGTTGCATTCATTAATTATGAATTGCAACTTTGAATTACTATATCTCTGAATTTAAGCACTTTGGAGCACTAAGATAAGGTCAAGGTAACATTGTTTACTCAGTAGAATCATTAATTAAAATTAATGCTCTTATTACAGGCCACTCCCTGTATACGTGTAGTTGTGAATAAACGTATTTACAATGAAGTATGATTAGTACTTTTATGCGCGTTATACAGTTTACCTTTTGGAAAAATAGATTTTGAATTACTTACATCGAAAATTTAAGCATTTTTGAAGCAACTTCTTTCAACCCCTCAAACAAATTTACTTACAGACTTGCTGAATTTGTGCCAGAATTACGTCACAATTAATAATGAAAACCTACGGTTTTAAAAATTCCTATTTCGTGTAAATTGCGTTATCTACTGTCTCCCGCGCTGAAGATGCGATGGTCCCAACATGTGGTTACACCACGTGGGGCGCAAAGAAAAGAACATCATGCTAATACGTCTCATCTGCAAGACCAATTTCAAAGGAATTATTACCATTGTACCTTGAAAATAAAGAAGCATTTTCTGTGTCTCTTAAACATCTTTAAGTCTTCTACATGTAGAATTTCACCTTGTGGGAGACACCACGGGAACAAGCTAAAGGTTTGAAATTATGCGCGGCGTTGTACAAATGTGCATCGAAAATCAGCGTTGCTAGAAAAAATATATAGGCCACACAGGGTCCAGTGGAACATAACAAAACAGTTATGTTGAATGGTTTACGAGGGAGGCAAATTGTGTAATAAAAAATTCAAACAAAAATTCACCCTTAATACAACACTGGGAAAGTATGTATATCATTGATGTATATGCTAAATCTGAAGCGAATAACTAGTACCATTTGACCTATGTACTAACTGAAATCGTTTGGCTAACCACTTTTATGCCCGGATTCTATAAACAACAAATGAACTTCACATAAAAGCAATCCACGATTGTCTCAAAGATACTAACGGAAAACCCATTAAAATTATTTCGTTCTCAATTACATAAATATTACAAAATCATGAATCAGTCCGGAGAATTGCGACAACCTCGTAGGGTGAGTAGCTTTCCGCCGGTGTCGCCATCTCCGAGGTCCCAGGTATGAATCCTGGTGAGGACAGATGTTTGTGTGATGAATTCACCAGTCATATAATTCTATTTAATTAAATTATTTTATTCGGCATTAAGATATGTATAACACAAGTTCATACATAAATTGTGAAGTGAATTATTTTTCCCTCTTTTGGCACGAATACTCCGCATTTATAACAAAAAGTATTTTTAAATAATGTATTTCTATTTTCCTATAACAATTTAGTCTTCTAAGTAAGTATTTTTTGTTACAGCAACTCAATAAATCTAGTAGAAAAACAGATTTTCAAGCATCGTTGGTTCTACACGGTCATCTGTAATTCGTACCTGGTACAGGAGTATCTGTGAAGAGTTAAACAAACGCTATCAACATCACACAATTAATCTGATATTTGGTAATTTGGTATTAAATTTTTTTAACATGAAATCGAAAGGAATAACAATAATGACTTTGTAGTGTGTGTTTCTAATTCCTTGGTATCGATATTATTCTTTGCCTAAAAAGAGGCTCCTAAACACAGGATCACACATGCTTTTATCACGCCCATATTTTTTTAGCAATTCAGCTATCACCGGATTATTTAAAAAAAGGCGAGAACTTTGATGTGTCCTCAAGCTAGTGGTGAACCACCACTGAAGGATTTCTCTCTGGAAGGCATCCCCCCTGGGGGGTCCCGCTTCTCGGGAGTCTCCAGGGCGCTCGAGCCGGATTCGGAGATCGGCAGACGTCCTGAGGATGCTAAAGGCTCGGACCTCGGCTTATTTTAAATGGTTCGTCACAATTGAGTTATACATATTGTTCATAAAACAATTTTTTAGAGATAATCTTCAATGTCTCATATTGTTGAGCCTACCTCTAATAGATACTTTGACATAATCTAAGAATCGTAATATCAAAGTCTAGTTCTTACAGTTTATACTATATTATTAATTTATAGAAGATACAAGATGTAAACACGTTAATTGTAAGTCAATTTACAGAACCCTGAAACTTACACGAACGTGCTACAGGCCCGGAAATTGTTCATAAGCTCGCTAGAACACCACGGCTAACCTAAATATTGATGGAGTAACTTCTCTACAACACATGCTTGATGATATAATGATTTAGTACACGTAGTTGCGTAACAATAGGGTGAGCGTTCACTAAATGATTCAGACGAATACCGAGCGAGTTGGCAAGGGTGCTCGCATTAAAGAAACACCCTTACGCTCAGTTGCACAAAGATTTTTTAAAGACGACATTTAGTAATGAGACATTAAAACTTTAAAGTTCATTAAATTTAAAATTGGAACACAAAATAGTTCTAGCTAATGTCTCTTTAGCATTGATAGGGTGCTAATGTCGTTTTGTGCAACTTCAATCAATAAATTTAATGGAGCATTAGGGATAATGCCGACATTAAATTTTAAAGTTCGTTTCTGCAACTGGGTGTAAGTCTTTGAGATTCTATTGGATATTTTTTTTGAAGTCGAATGGTATTGCGTGATGTTTTTGTCAAATATGAGTCAAGATAGTGTCGATCGAGTCGTATGGTAGCGGCTCATTAAAAGAATACTACCAACCCAAGTCTTCCCTTGGGTATCGTTAAAGGCGACGAAAAGACAGAACTGCACAATCATTCAATAAAGCGGCACCACCTGTTACGCTGAGCACATGTGCAGTCAGTGCTTGGTGAAGCGCGGCTATGGCAGTGAGCTTCTTTTGCCAGTCTTTGACTAACCATTAGGGGATAATAGTTGTGATTCTATGGATATATGTAAGAGTCAAGATGCAAGGGTTGTTGACGCGGCAAAGATAAGTCGCATCAGCCATCCCGCATCCTGTCGGTTTACATTATGTATCTTCATACTACAACCTTGATATGAAGATATACAATGCAGTAAGGAGGAACAAGACGTACATAGTATTGCAAGGAAATAAAATACTATTTTCGTTTTCATGTGTTTTATTATGGTCTCTTCTTGTAATAAAATAAGACAAGATGGTCAAGAAAACTGTTATTGCTTGGAATCATAGTAACTATTGTATAATGTAATGTAATTGTATTGTTAGCAAAAACTGCAAATTATAAAATTTAATATAAAGTGTCAATGCATACTCGAGAGGCTGACGGAAATGAGAGTTCGATCCCAACACCTCTACCACTGAGTTTGAATAAACTTATGTACAGTTCATTGTAAATATCACTTGCCTCACATTGTGCCCGGTGCATGGCAACAGGCTCTCCACCTGTTACATGGGGACCTTACATATCTGGCGAAATGTGGGTGTTTAACACCTCTGCCTACCCCTTCGGAGAAAGAGGCGTGTTGATATGTTATGTTATATATGTTCAACACATTTAATTTTGTGAAATTTCTCAAGAGTAAATAGATAAAATGTGGTAGTAGCTAGCTAGCTAGCTATAAAAAAACAAGATTACTTCTGTTTTAGGTTATAAATTGTAAAAGCAACACTGCGACAAAATGTCTTAAGCGATCAAAGGCGAGACAAAGTTCGTGTGGTAGACGCGAACATAATAAATCTGAAACCCTGAATTATTATAATTTAATATTATTTATGTTTTCAGAATATTACCTTTTACCAAGTCATATTACAATGAGTACAAAAAAAGTAATATTGTCGCATGCTTATCGCCTTCGTGTCACTTTTCGTTCATTACATATTATATGGGTATGTAAAAGTAATGTAAAAGTATTAGGTGTACCTTTATTAAAAAGTAGCTTTTGCCTGCTTCTTTGTACAAAAAAGCGCACAATCCACGCGTAAAAAGCTACGATAAGTTAGGTTTTAACAATACTTTGGAAACGCATTTGTGACACCTCTGGTGTTGTAAATATTTATGATGTTGCTGACTCACTTCCCATCAGGTTAACCGCTTGTTTGTCCTCCTGTTTATTAAAAAAATAAAATTCATTCAGTAGTTTTTACGTGCTGCGCCCATAAGCTGATGAAAAGTAAGAAGATCTAACAACTTTGGGCTGCTACCAAAAAATACATAAAATACCTACAGTACTTTTTTAGTATTTTATTGGTACTTGGTACAAATCAAGAGAATCTTTATTTTATTTATAAGTGTAGTCAAGTCTGAGGATTCCAAGGGCAATACTTAAAGTCATTATTACTAGAAAACTGATCTAGTAAATCAGTTCTAACAACCTCATTCAGCTCTAACAAGAAGATAGACAGAAAAACCAAAAGATATACAATTTTTATATAATAGTTCACTTATTTCTAATATCCACATAAAATATAGACCTGAAAAAAAAGACAAACGCTTTCCGAAAAAACAACAAAAACCAAACAGGGGCGAACGAACTAAACCTACACTATTTTATATGCATTCATCTTTCAAGCACTAATTTTCAGTGCATCGATTCCAGTACATTAAACCCCGTGAAAAGGCGGCGCGCGCAAGGGGAGAGCGCCCGAAATAGCCGCGGCGGATTGTTGCGCGTGCGTTTATTTGGTACGCGTTCGGCGCACGCGCCTGTTGCTAGGTGGGGAAAATTGAGATTGATTGCAGGCAGACGAATTGAAGATTTAAATGAGGGATGAAAAGATTTTGTTTTTATGTTAATTCCTATATTGTTATTGATTATTGTTGTCAATTTGAATCAAACGGAATTTAAAAGTTTTTTAGTCAATACCAAGCTAACTGCTGACCTGTGATAAAAAATGTGCAAACGGGTGACAAGAGAGGTGTGTACCCAGTAACATGTTCAAACAGTATTGTGTCTGCCTTGTCCGAACGTTGGGATTCACCGATACTTGCGCGCTGGGTACAGTTGCATACAGCAGCGGTGACTTCTACTTGATAGTAATTAAGTATAATTAAATTCTGTTACCAACACTAGGAACTCGGTGGTAAAGTGGGTAGTGGCTTTGGATTTCAATATCGAAATCCAAGCTATGGTCAGACCTTGGATGGGTGACCGAAACTTTGTGATGTTCGTACTCCTCCGTGCAACGCAACGCGCAAGGCACGTCGAGTCGTTGGTTGGTCCCGGTGCCATTGCAACTGTTCCTTCTCACCATTTCGCATCGGAACAGCGTAATAGTGTTTACGGTCCATGATACCTGTCATGTGTTTCTCCATAAGGAATGCCTGTGCCTAACAGTAACACGAATATAGGTTGAGGACGGACGGACGGACCAACAATAGAAACCAGCACCAATGTTATAAACTCTGAAAAAAATATTGTTATCATTTTTCACTAACTGAAATCACAAGCTTTGTACTACTAATAGCATTCAGGTGATGCGAGTTTTTTTGTGGTAAGCAGATTAGATTTGTGTTAATAGTAATAGAGTACAATAGTTTACAAAACTGATTATCGTTTTTAATTGAAAAGTAATAATCAAACTTTTGTAATATAATTATTGGGAAGTTTTTGTTTAGTTTCTTAATTTCTCACATAAAATTCCCTAAAAACGTTGCCTGAATAACGTAAAATTAGAGTAAGAAACAATTTTCTATGCACGTAAAAAACATCATTATCAAGATTTGCCTGCCATTTTCCCAATTTCATTTGGGGTCGGTGCAACGAGATTTTCTCCTCCACTCTCCCCTATCACGCCATATCAACATTCACTCCCATTCTAGCCATGTCCTCATTCACACAATCATCTTTTCTTCGGTCTTCCTCTCCCAGCATTACCATCCACTCTCATATTCATAACTCTTCCCGTTGCATGCTCATCCTCTCTTTTCGAAATATGTCCATTCCACGATAGCCGACATCCCCTGATATACTCATTTCTCAATCTATCTATCCTTGTCACCCCACATATCCATCTCAACATACGCATTTCGGCCACATGCAATCTATTTTCATCCATTTTTCATAGCCAAACATTCCGATCCATACATAACAACAGGTCTTATGATTGTTTTATATTTTTTTACTTTCAATCTAGGGCATTTCCCCTAGATGAGTCGCATGTAGTTCCCGTGACCTGTCGACATTTCGTCAATCCTAAGCTTGATGTCTCTATCTATTTCCCTGTTTCTTTGCAAGATTGAACACAGATATCGGAATTAAGAGCAGACTGGCAAACGCGCTCCGTCGAGAGTAACCTGACAAGGCCGGGTGATCGCCAAAATCGCAATACATATACTCGGAAATTGGTGTGCTGAATTTAAGGCCCACACTCTATAGTCTCTGTACCCACCATCTCTGTACATTCATCTGGGCCTAATCACTTCCATACTTCTACTGTTATGCCATCAGGTCCTACATACTACCACTGGTACCCCATCAGGTCCTACAGCTTTACCGTTTTTTATACCTCTCACAGTCACTCTCAACTTATCTATTTTCACCTCATTCGCTAACCCTAGATCCATTATCGGACCAGTGGTCTGTACGCCGGTCTCAAGGCGTCGCCATCTCGAGAGGTCCTTGGTTCGATCCCCAGTGGAGGTTTGGGTTGGGAGGTTTGGGTGATGAATTTTCAGACATTTGTTCTCCAGTCTTGGATGTTCATTATATATATTATGTATAATATTATATATATTCTGAATAATTCTGTTTATTTATCTATTAAATATATTTGTCCGTCAACTAGTATCCGTAACACAAGCAGCATTTAGTTGCTTAAAATGGGACTAGTTGATAGGTGTGAATGTCTGAGGATATTTATTTATTTATTTATTATAAGTACCCTTGCTGGGAGACAAGATTCTCTCCAGGACCAACCTTGCAGCCTTTCACACAATTTATGTTTTTCCTCTTTACTAGAAAGTAATCGATTTGGGTATTATGATTACCACTTTAGAAGGTAATGAGGTGTTGATCGACCTTTTGGAAAAAGGTGTTGACGACTGCTAAGTCAAAGGCACAAGCTGTCTGCTATATAGCTTCTCCTTCTACATTTCCCATTTCTACAGCCCCAGCCTCCATGCACTCTTTCGAAACGTTTACTCATTCTTCCAACATGACCATTTAAATTACCTACAATAAATATTTCTTCACATACCGGCACATCCATAACCATTGCATCAAGATCCTCCCGTAATTTCTCTTTTATACCATCAAACCATTCACTCTGATGCGCATACACACTGGCAATATTTAAAACTAGGTTTTTGAACATTAATTTTACAACTATTAAACGGACACTCATTCCCTTTACATCCGTCGCACATTCTTTGAGATCCCTATTTAGAACAACACCAACACCGTTCCGTTAACCATCACTTCCACAATAATAAAACTTGTATCCTTCCCCAATCTCTCTTGCTTTCGTTCCTATCCACTTCGTTTCTTGTAAACATACCACATTTATCCTTCGTCTTTTCAAAACATCTGCTAACTCCATTCCTCTACCAATCATAGTCCTTACATTCCAACTCGCATACCTCAGTTTAGGTTCGACAACCCTTGTTCATATCCCTCAGGGGTCGGGTACTGACCCTGCGCGTCGCCTATGGGGTACGTCCGAACCCTAACTCATCCTTATGATACTCATTTCTCATTGCAAAAGGATTTGGCTGTTTTTTATTGACCGGCCGCCTGCCTGACGTCAACCCTCCTTGAAAATGCTGTTGTAGGTGGTTTATCCGCCATTATTCGGGTGACCTCAAGGCGACAGATGGATTTGCACCAAGGTCGAGAGGCTCTTAGTCGGGTTTTACGACACCTCTGAGCGGAAGTGGGGTGGGAGTATTCTCATAACCGCTCTCACACGAAACATAATTAAAAAATAACATCATAGACTTTTCAATATTCTCCAATAGAAAAATGAAGACACAGTAATTTAACTTGTTGACGGTCAAAAGGACGCCGACGTTCGCGGACAGTTTTTCTATCATGTCCCGTTTTGCGGCCATTGAGAATTGAAATATAATGTTAATCACGATATTAAATATTAGGTAATTCGTAAGCAAAGAAAAGTTACATAAAGTAACGTAATACAAAAATAATGTTCACGGCTCCTGAAATATAATTTATTCATGTAAATTACATTCTTTGTTGTGTTTTATTACAAATATTATGAAGGTAAATTATTTGCTCAAGTGAAATTGGCGACATTGCGTAAAATTTATAATAACTTCACAGCGATGAGGAATTTATTCCGAAAAATAAAATAATAATGATACAGTTTTTGAGTATGAAGCGTAATTACTGTGGAAACTGACTTCATACTTAAAACATTAAGTTCAAAATTGTGTGAGTATAATAACTGACCATTAATTTGTGTCAACTTTAATTGACAACCTCATTTGGTACATTTTTAAAGAGGTTAATAGACAACATAAAAAAACATAATTATAATAAATCTAGCAATTGCCCACGACTTCGTCCGCGGTTACTATGGTTTTTTAACTATCCCACGGAAACCCTTCAGTTCTCCGGAATTAAAAGTATCCGGAATAAAAAATGTTTTTTTTTTTGTATTTTCCCTCTTTTTACATCTCCCTGAATTCTTTTCTATGTACAGACAAACGTTCGGCCTATACAGTTTTATTATATGTATAGATAGAGGCCCATGCCCGTTAGCTTTAGAAACTGAGCATTGACATATCTCATATATGTTAATATATTTTAATTAAAGCAAGCATTTCTTATTTCTCTTAACATTTATGTACGTTAAGGTTTCTACACATTATCCCGAGAATACATACGAATAGGAATAGTTTAACAAACTTGTTGAAACAAATTGTAGTTATTCAATAAATTGTGCGTTTGTGTACTATTCAAAGCTGTAGTCCTACCGCAATGTGCATTATTAAGAAAAATTTTATAATATTATACAATAAAATACTAATGACCTATTACCACTTCCACACGTGCACATTCCCAGGCTTCCTTAGAATTGCTATTTGGCCTCCCCTGGATGGTGGATCTACTTCCATAATTTATAGTCTTTCCATAGTAATCATAACTTAAACGTAGTAACTGCCGACTACCAACATGCGAGTTGCTAATTAATTCTCAATATATGTATATTTTCCATCCATTTATTCAATTTACTTGATGATTTGTACTTTTATCTTCAATTTGTGGAGTGAGAAAAGAAAATAAATATTTGCATTCGTCTAATAGAACGGAATTTAATTTGTTTGTGTATTGATGGGAATATAAAAATTACACTTAAACAAATAAAATACTGTTAAATCCGATTTTTTTTGGAACTGAAAGAATGCTAGACTATCGAGCACTGTAATCGATACAATTCTTACAACAATTCTCTTATACAATTCTTCTTCTTCTTCTGTAATACTTCGATATTGGGAAGGCAAAGGAAACTAAGCCCTTTACGGCCATGTCATTTGTGATTTAAACTTTTAAAATTTGATTAATATATATTTTGTTCTATTTGCTCTGTTACAACTGTTAATTTTTATATATATTTTTTTGTATTGTTAAGGTTTATATTAATAATATTATTTACTGTAGGTCTTGCCAGAATACCAGCGCCACAGTGACGTTAGTCGCTGTGACATTATGCAGAGGCAGAGACCTAATTGGCCTGTAATACAGATTTATTTTTTTATTTTTATTGTTGTTTTATATTATGTATTTGCATGTATGGCCAATAAACTCATTCTTTCTTTCTTTCCTTCTTTCTTTCTGTCTTTAATCGTAAGGCGATTTTCACATTGAGCCGCACGATGCAGTATTGTGCGTGTGCGTGCGCGCGTGGACTCTTTTTCAGTGGGTTGGACTGAGCGATTTTTCTATACCATAGGAGATACTTTCATTCAACATTAGAAAACGCACGCATCAACGCACGACGCCCTATCTTGCGTTTCTACGTGAGAATCACATAGTAATATAGATCACGCTTCAACCATCGTAAATTACTACAATTGCCCAAAATAATAATGTCAAATGATCTTTTTTGCTTTTTAATTGTTTTGGGACTTCATCTGTTCTATTGACATTCAGTCAGATTTGTGAATGGTTCTGCGGAACATATCTTCACCCACTAATCGTTTTCCAATGATAAATCATGTTAGATCTACGTCAATCAGTTAAGGGGATAGTATTATAGTCGTCCTTTTTTGTGTGAATATATTTTATAATCCATTGTTTGGTTTTTTGATATTTGCAATATAGTACTTTATATTTTTAATCATAATAGCCATGTCTCCCTAAATAAAGGGTCATTGCAATCAACAAGTTCAGTCGCTATTCGCTTAATCACTCTTGCTCGTACTTAAATCTTCGATACAATTTCCTTTTCGTGTTCTACCAGTAAACAGGCTGAAATTAACCATAAACATCTCACATAAGGCTCATATTCTAACGGCTGAAATTTTCCTAGAGTTTCATCGAAACGAAATTTTGCACCTATTTGAGTTTGGGCTCTACGGAGGTAGGCTTACGTGTGACTTTTGAATGCTTCAAGGGCGGATGTTATGAAAACCAACGTGGGTGTTTAATGGTTGTGGATTGAGGCTTGGAGACAGCTGTCGGTCCCTCGGGCACGTCGAGGGTTTTGTTTACAACTCACTCTAATGACGACCTCTCTACCAAGAATCAAAATCCGCTTTTTGTACTCAAAAACGGTCGAATATAATTATTCGACCGTTTTTGAGTATTTCGTAATGGAACTCGTTTTACACTTAGATGTGTTGACTGATAACTGTAGTTTCGTAATAAAGCAAACCCAAAAATAGATGAAAGTAGTTAGAGATGGAATATGTTTACATTGTATAGATAGAGCTTCAAATTAATCTGCCTGTCGGCCTGCATCCTTTGGTGCTTACCAACATCCTTCGCAAATGAACTTATCTACTGCTTACCATCAGGTGGTGCTAAGTTATTTGCTGG
This sequence comes from Parapoynx stratiotata, assembly GCA_910589355.1. Taxonomy (NCBI): domain Eukaryota; kingdom Metazoa; phylum Arthropoda; class Insecta; order Lepidoptera; family Crambidae; genus Parapoynx; species Parapoynx stratiotata. Next base: position 4,548,351 of record OU342458.1, read on the forward strand.
AATGATTATAAAAAAAAATTAAGTAGGCGTAATTTATATAATTTGCTAACAGCATATTCCTCTCCCTTTTTACAACCAAGGGTCCTTTAAAAAAAGCGTAAAAAGGCACTACAAAAGCTAAAAGGCGAGAGTAGCTGATGCCTGTTTTATAGTGTTGCACCAGATTACACATGCTTATGGACTCTTTTTTCGTAACGTCAGGCAAGATTGACAACACATAACATATCATCACACCTTTTTACCCGAAGAGGTAGGCAGAGGTGTTAAACACCGAGCCTGTTGCCATGCACCGGGCACAATGTGAGGCAAACGAGCAAGATAGAGCCATTTTTTGTTCCTCTAGGTGTAAAAATCAACAAACGATTTAAAATAAAAATTTACTAACCTAACCTAATGTCGAAAATCTTAACATTATTAAATTATAATCTTTACATCTCCAATATTAAAATGGTAAGCATTCAAATCCGTGCCTTGTAAAACCGGTAAATTAACAAATACGTAAATTTTGCATAATAAACTATAGTTCAGTCATTTTAATAGGTCACCTTTTAACATCAGTCAAACAAAATCTTGCAGTGAAGTCGTTTAAAAAAATTAATGACTGCCATTAATATGTTAATTTATTAATCAAATGCAAAGTATGAAATATAATATTTAAACGCCATAAGGATGGTTAATATAGGTATTTATAATCTTGTAACAATCTTTGAACTAACAACAGCTTTATTTTCCTCTTTCTTTATACCAACTTAGTTTATCGATACCAATTATCTACCTACTGATCTAATTGATTTTTTATCAAAAATTCTCAATAAAGATACAATATTATTTTTCTTCAAGGGCTTATTAATATCTGTGAGTGAAAGGAAGTGAGCATAAGGCATAAAATTAATTAAATATTTAACAGAACTCCTATATTTTTTATTTAAACAACTTACGATAACAATAACCATGCGTTTAATAGTTCGTGCTAGGGGTACTGATAACTAGACGAGGCATTTGCAGTAATCATGAGAATAAATCTTTGAGGATATCCAGCAGAAACCGTAATTAAGCTGAACGACGATGATTATAGAATTAGTATATACAAAAAGAAGCCTTAAAAATTCTGGAGTATTACATTATATTCCGTAATAAAACATAGAATTAACATCAATTTTTCTCAAACAATAAATACTGCATTCGTTCCTTATTCATATAATAGATTAGATTAACTAATTATATGTAAATACTAACATAGAGGAATGTTTTTCTAAAATGCATTGCTTTTAAAAAAATCTTGTTAATAGAACATTATGTCAAATTATTTAAAATATCAAAAAAAGTTTTTTTTTGAACAATATTCGAAATAATTAAGAAATGATGAAATATAAACTTTACACAGAGATAACATTCGAAGATCCAACTAAGTCTATCCTCGCAGTCATTATTTCATTCATAATCATCAAACAACGTTTTCATTCATTACAGAACTTATAGGTCCAATTGTATTTACTAAGTTGAATTTCTGGGCAGTTGTTTGTTAGTTTATGTTAACATTGTTTCGGTGTATATAAATATTTCAATTGCGAACAGAAACCGAAAACTTTCCACAAACACAAACTTATTGTGCTACCTATGTCAATAAAAGTTGGTCTATAAATTGCTGCTCATAACTTCACAGTATTTAATATTCAGAACAATGTTTTTAATTACTTTCTGTAGCAAACTTTGATTTTTAGGTTAGTCGATTTTATTGAATGTAAAAGTGATTAGGAAAGAAACTTAACAAAATGACCCGATACACTGTTACTGCTCAACTGCTCATCGAATAAATAAATTTCGTACTTAATAAACTTAAGGTTTTATAAAAAAACATGAAAAAGCTTGGTAGATGTTAGTGATCAAAAAGATTATTTTCCTTTTTAACGATATACACTTTATTACACTTTGGAAAATACAGAGAATTTTTCTTTCATCATTCATCAATTCATCTCTAAAGTCAACAGTAAAGTTTAATTTAAAATCGCTTAAAATCATAAGTATCTAAAATTACAAATATAAGAAGTGTAATAACGTAAGAATAACGTAACGTAATAACGTATAATATGTTAAGTATATATAGTATTTAATGTATTTATAGTGTACACGTACAATTATGTTTCATGCCATATTGTCTCCTATCGCAGGTGGGCTGGTAGAGATTTCTTTAGGAATAAGCCACACCTTTTCTATTTTATTTATGTGTTGTTACTGTTTAATTGTTGTGTACAATAAACTATTAAATAATTAAATAAATAAATAAGAAGGAAATGAAAAACGAAACTGATAATTTGGTGAAATAATCAAGCAGATCCCATATTAAATAGGCGTGTATTTCAAATTTACAACAGGAAGGTTTACTAACAAGTTACCAATATTTCATTGGATAAAAACATGTTTCATGACTCACAAACCTGTGACGATGACTGGCAGAGATTTCTACTAAGGATAAGTCTTCCCTTGTATGCTTTTGCTATTAACTGCTTTTTTTAATTTTTGGTGAAGGAGTTTAATATGAAAGACATTAACACGCGTCTGTAACGATGATATTTGATTAAGTAGTGAAAGATTTCTGGAATCCTACGTGGCTTTTTAAAGTTAAATACATACATACATCACGCCTCTTTCCCCGAAGGGGTAGACAGAGGTACTAACATCCACATTTCGCCAGATATGTTAGGTATTAGTTGTTAACGATACTTTTGCTACTCTATCTTTTATCTATCTTTCTGTTTATTGGTTGCTATAGTTACTTGCCGTTTTTTGTTCTAGTAAAATACAAGTTTTGTATCCGATATTTCCTTTCATTTAATTGACCTCCAACTACCAGCAAGCTCACCAACATTAGTTAAATACCTATTTTTATATACAAGCCAAATGGGTCAGTGGGGAGAAATCCAAAACTATGAGAGACAGCAAATCTGTTCCTAGGAACCATGACATCGATTTTAGATAAATTAATAATTACAATGGCAAATGACCATTTTTTTACAACTCTCATACCTAACCGGGAGTCAAACCAAATCGAAATTAAAATTTTCCTAAGTTTATACAAGTGAATTTTGTTCAAATGAAAATTATCATCTTGATAATAAAAGTTTACCAGGACTTTGTAGGTATAAATGTTGAACTATTTTATATATGAAACAAACTTTTGTTGTTTGCTAAAAGGTCAATTTATACTGCTGCTGTGGTTATTACTACATAATATTTATTTATTGTGAAACGAACCATATCATTCTCTTAGACAGATTTATTTAAAATAATTATTCTACAAGCGTTATGCGCTTATTGGCACTTTTAGATCCCGATTTTTTAGATATTGTCAATGGATCCTAATTTCTATTGCTAAAATGAAAATGAAATGAATTTATTCAACACAAATAACAAAAGAACATAATAAGAACATATTAAATAAATGTTGCTGTTGAATCCCAAGTTACAACATCATGTATGCTTATAAGAGAAAAGTGAATTTATCTTTATTATTAATATAATACTAAACGAAAAGTAGACATCACATCTATACTTTAAACCAGAAGTACCAGGCTATCATAAATATGTAGGAATTAATATCATATAAATAAGAGATTCTTAATAATTTTAATGTAAATAAGAGATTTAAACAATTTTCTTGTTAAAAGTACCCGCATGCAAATTCTTACGAGCATTCGGGATCCAACGCGAAGTTTTTGGGATCCAATGATAATATGGCGTACTTCTTTTCCATTTTAAAAATGTAGGATCCAACGGTAATACAAAATTTTTACCTATAATTTTTTTTTTTGTATATAAACCCAGCGCATATAGGTACCTACATGCACTAGGTTTTTATATATAAAAATAATAGAAAATAAGAACGTAGCAGACTTGATGAAGATGGATATTATATTGGTGCAATCATGATAAAGTATATAAATCTGCTAGCCTGAAAATGATCTGAAAACGATAGACGCAAGCATATGTAAAATTCCCTGTGGTACGTACTATTTCACAAGTATAACATGTTAGTTACACTCTTATTTAATATTTTTTACACGATAGCTTACATTATTTGAGTTTTGGTAAGGATCCCTATTTTTTTCGAAAATATAGCCTTTCTTAGCCTTCCATATCCTTAAAGAAAGTATCCTTAAAAAAATTTTTCATATCAGACCAGCAGTTCCGAGATAAGCGCGTTCAACCAAACAAACAAACTCTTCAGTTTTATAATATTAGTATAGATATAATGAACTCCTTTTCAATTTACATTAATCATAATTTTATTTTAATAAGTATTTTTTTCGGCTCCTTCTGTTGTTTTTATTTTTTGGTCCAGAAATTACATTAATTTTCGGATCATCAATTCAACTGTTTTATTCTCCTTTATCTCTCGTCAAGTCACTCAATCTTTTTCTCCCCTACATAACCATACACTTCCATATTAAAAAAAATTTAAAGCACGTGTCCCTTTTCTGCTCATTATTTTGTCCAAATTTTCCAAGTGTTAAATTCTTTGAGAGTATATAATTGTTTTGCGAGAAATTTTCGTTTCATAACATTACCTAATTAGAATTCGTTCTCCTCAACTTCTCCTAAATTTTTGGCTCGAAAAATGTATAGTGACTAAATAAGAAAAAAAGAGTTCCTCCAATGTTGTTTCAATGATTTGTAGAGATTATAATGACGCATTCTTTAAATTTCTTTATTCAAGTCTTTTTTGACCTGAACAATATCAGTTTACGGATTTATTTGCGAGGAATTAAAATAAAAAATGAGTTTCAGCAAAAATACACTACCAATAATTTCCTTTGAAATATTTTGTTTTGTTTCTGCAACCAAAATCTTATTTCATGGCTCTAGCTCAACATTCGAGTCGGTGACACGGTGTTTATGTGCCTCCGATGTGTGTTAACCTTTTTTGGCGAATTGCCAACACATTACGGCGCTGCGTATAAAATTTCCGGAAAACTTTTCCGCTGCTTAAATGGGTGACTTTGATTTATAAAAGAGCGGGCCGTGAATTAATTATGAGTTTATGAAAAGAATCAAAGAATCATGAACTCTCGAACGTATTTCAGATTTTGTTGAAGCCCGCCGCCCGGCAAAGCACACGCCCTAGCTGAAGAAAGCTCTGTAGGGCGGGCGACATCCTCGAAGGTGGCGCCTCTGTCGGCCGGCTGGCAGCACTACGCGCCACCAGCGGATTGGCGTTTGCGCGTGACGTCACGCTGCATCCGACCAATGGGGGGGATCGCGCTCGCGGCCGGCCGCAGTCCTCGTCGCCGCGCCTTCGTATGAGCCGTGTGTCGGTGTCGACTCCCCCCGCGCCCCGCGACGAGCCGTTTCGCCCGCATTCTAGTTGTGGGTGTCGCTCTGTGCAGTCCTCGCGTGTGCCGCCGAACTTAGTGCGCCGTTTGTGAGTGCTTTAGTTCCTGCTCGAGTGTCAGTGTGACGGAGAACCCGGTGTCCAGCCGCGGAGGATGTTAACAGTGCACGGTAAGTGATCGTATCATCATGCTGTCAAACTCTTATCTCGTGACGGCGCCACGTGAACATGCTCTATTTATAAAATGTAAACATGCCGCTAATTCGATTTGAGACGATATTACTCTTCAAAAGCGAGAGTACACGTCCGGTGCGCGCCGAAGCCGCAATCGCAAATTGACAATAAAGACGCAGGACGGCTCGCGACAGTCAAGATTGACGAGTTCCTGTAAGATTACGGACGAGCTAGTGGCGTTCATGTGACGATATCGATAAATCAAAGGAGCCATCGAAAGTTTTACAACAGAAAAGTGAATTTTGGAGAAATAGCCTTGGATTGGTTCAGGGCTGGCGATAGCGCGATAACGTGACCTTGAGCCGAAGTCTCGCGAATGCCGGCCGGCGCTGACTGCGCGCGAGCTCACGGAAAATGTCCAGACAAACACCATTGCAAAGGTGTCATAAATGCAATTTATTTGCTGTTCATATAAAATGAAAAATATTCCTTACATGGAAATCATGAAAGCAGTTTGCAATAAAAACTGTGGATCAGAGTTGGTTTTCATCATTTTATGGTTTATGAAAATATTCGGATTGAAAACAAACAAGGCTAAAAGATGGAGCAACATCGTATCACTTGGTCACTTAATAAAGGAGATCAGCCTAGCAGTTTTGGATGCGTTTCAATTAAGAGCGAGTGAGACTGTTTTAATGACTAATGAAACCATACAATGAGTAATTCAAATGAACATAAACAGTAATGATCCAGGCAAACAAAAACTTCGGGGATACATAGATAAGGAAATCACAATGTTTTATTTATAAAAGGGAAAACTGTTTGCAGTTTAAGCCGTTCATATAAAATTGCTACACGCAATTAAATATATCTACATTTTCCACTTTAGCCATAGCAATTTTTTTATGTCAGCCGTTTCAAGTCAGTCCGGTTAAGATACCTCGATACGGTCAGGTTCGAGGCACTAGTCCCACGCCTCGTTCCACATACTTAGTTCTTTTCATTCGAAAACGAATCGGTCAGTAGGTCTGACACCAATATGCAATTTAATGCAATTGTCTATAAACCTAGACCTATTGGAGATTTAAATACAAGTATAATAACGTTGAAAATTTAAAAAATACAAAACGACTACATAATTGTCAATAATAACATACATTTTGATGCTAAAAAAACATGCAGTTTTAAATTCTAAAATTTCGCTAAAGAGTAAGTATAATCCTAAGGCGAAAAACAAAACACAAAAATTAATAAGATTTGGGATTCTCATTCGCACGTACTCGGCTGAATGTTGAAAGAGCAGTCGCCATATGTATTTTGCTATACTCTGTCTCAGGCATAAGTTTGATGTGTGAGCGAGCGAGATGAAGATAATTCGCAGCGACTGAGCGAACCGGCCATGCGAGATGCTCAGTCGTATCATAAATATTAATCAGGCGCTGGTGTCAACAGCCACCGCGTAACGTGACACCGGCGATCTGTTCGAAGCCTGGTAGATACTACACGCAGTAGCCAGCTATACTAAAGTACCGCCAAACTGACATTGAACTTAAGTTTAAAGCAACTGTAAAATAAATAAATATTACAATCAGTATTGACCTACAAGATACTGGTCAATTAAAAAAACAACTAATTGTATCACATACTACTAAAACCACAAAAGATAATATGGTTGGAACTGATACAATTTACACGTTAGCGTTATGCAGATCCTAATTGAATGATTTTGAGTATGACAATATTCTATGATGTGTAATGAATACCATTTCTCTAAACTATTATCTCTATTTATTACAATATACTGTGATGTTATCGTTTGCGCATCCGTTTGTGCTTACGCATTCAGCCATGACCTGCCCTACAACTCTTCGTATGTTATTGGAAAATGCGCTTTGCTTTTATGGTAGTACTAGCCACAATTTAACAGCTTTAAGATAGTAAAGACTGGAGTCAAACGATCTTGAAGAATATTTAAATACCACAATTTACAAATTAACTTTGACTGCTTTGGCTATAAGAGAAAAGGATGACAATAATTTTGATTGTTGTTAATGATAAAAATGAGCTACCGACATATAAAAATCTAATCTGTCGAAACTATGATCTAATAATCTAGAATCTATTGACCTTCATTTGGAATCAACACAAAACAGGTTTCAACTACGAAACAATGACAAAAACAACATTAAACTAGTAGAATTGCAGGTACATACGTAGAAACTGGGATTCAATTTCCAATCGAATCCAAAAAAGGAAGGAGATCTAAACCGATGTATATGATTTGCATAAAACATTTCAACGTCTTAATGTTTACAGCATTATGGCTGCGCATGACCATTCAACTATATTTATGTAACTACTTCACATTAAAAGATAACTGACGCTGTAGAACGTCTAGAGAATGATATAAGTACAGACGTACTTAAAATGTAATTAAAAACAAGTTACTACTGCGCTTGGGTTATGGATAATAAAGGTTTAATTGCACAGGTTCTGGAATAGAGTGGTGTGAGTGAAATTATTCAAAATAACACAGCAAAACTGCCAAGGGACGTGTATCTCGTGCTGGCGCCATGGAGAAAACACACTTTAAGTCTAAGACTGACATTGATCTTGATTCTGTTTATAAAACTTATAAAGTAGACTTATAAGATTTTGTTCCAGTAAGAGTTGAAGATAATGATACTAATATGGTAAATTTAGAGGATAATAATGTGATAAATTTAGCATAAGAACAATTAACAGATACCGAAAAGGACATCAACCATATATTATGGAACGCTGGCCAGGCTTAAATCTTTTTGTGCGTGTATTTTTCTAATTAAATTTTTTTAGTATAAAATTTATATAATTATAAAATGAAAAGTCATCAATGTATTGAATGTATAAGCGAAGTATATCAGTTTTGTTTACCTTACTTATATAGGAAAACTGAATAAAATAGCATCATCTGATTATAATAAATAAAATATTTTTTTACGTTACACCATAGACTAATTTAATGTTTACTTAATATGTGGTTTATTTTAGTACTTTATAAATCGACAATTAAACAGTTTCACAGCCGAACAAATTCATAAAACATACTATAAAGGACATCGAAACCTGTTAAACAAATAATTTATATTTTTTTTACACTGTCACGAAACAATAGTAGTACAAGAAAGGCCTGATTTCCATGATGTCCTTTATTGTTGAAACCCAAGAGCTCAAGCGCCGAAGCACAAGGCTACTCTCTTCGCCCGAGCGTGATCCCATCTGTGGAGTTTTTGTTGTTCTGTACACATATGTTTGTATGAGAATATTTTTTGCCAATGTGTGCCGTCGGGTCGCTCGGTCGACTCACAGCATGCGAACTTTTATATTCTTTTTGGTGTTGTTCAGTTCACTATCATCGACACTTACTATTTAACTTATATCTTTGAATTCATTGCTTATCTCTTTAAGAACGATTAAATATTAAAATTGGTTATCTTTATAACTTGTTGTAGTTAGATCTATAATAATATTATTATTTCTTCTTCGATTTCCGTTTCATAAATGTTTTATCAGTATGAAAACTGGTAGTAATATGAAAACAATTTCTTCAATTACTCCTTTATTGTTAATCTAACACAAAGTCAATGAATCCCATAATATCAATGTTATTATTCGAACAGCGATCAATGCATTAGAACAAACACGTTAGTATTCGCAAGTTGCTACTGTAAGGAAGCGTTTAAGCCCCCTCTGTTATCAACCGCAACTTTATTGTAAAGGTCATAAGATAGACATTGCGTTAACTATCTTAGGTTGAGTTATAACACTTACGCATCAGAGCATTCGTAATAAGAGTCACGAGTTGTTACGTAATTCGAACAAACTCGCTGACTTCATACGTATATGTCGTTTTGTTATATTTTCTATCACACGCAATAAAATTTAATAAAAGTTTGTAGTTAATTTCCGCTTGGTTCTCCTTATTTGTATTTACAAACATAAGTTTATTATTAGATCTCTAGAAGTTTATTATTAATATAGCATTACGGTTTACTTTCGTTTAGCTGACTCGTCTGACGATTTTCTGTCTAATGTTGTTGGGTTGCGGTTTTCGCATAGGCTTATCTTTGTGGTCAAGTTATATACTAAGTCATATTTATCCTAATATCTACAACAGTCATAAGAGTCATTGTAATAAAGAATAATATTAAATAAAAGTACCTTCAAATAGTCTACAAAATTAAGTATCTCAACAACTTGCAATTTTGTTTGTTAAGTACTCTATATCTTCATCTTTTTCCTTAAAAATAGAATCTTAAAGTCGCACACGACTTATCTAAATTTATATATAATTTCAGACAAATTTAAGATGTCCAATAAATTGGGTAGAGTCTTGAGTGTCTCTCATATTTCAATTAGGCTTACTATCCGAGTGGTTCACTGAAATTTTTCCCACCCACTGGTTCCCTCTGAATATTATTAATGCCTATAAAATAGAGATTAAATTGCCATAATTGGATTGTTTAATGTTTCAAATTAACTCTATCAACATTATCTTTGAATTTGACATTCAAAAAATTGATTTAATACAAAAATTGGCCTATTGACGTGTCCTTTTTTTGAATTAAAATAGATTTTTTGATAATTAAGTCCGCCATGTGTACATTTTCTGCAATGCACAAAAGCTTAAATAAATAAATAAATAATAATTTTTTTGATAATTATCTATCGTTTGAATAAAACCTTGCATTTCTCATATATTTCTTATAAATTAATTACACATATCTTGATAAAAAAGAAAAAACTAAGATCTGCTGATAACAGTCAGTTTTTAGGCAAATCATTAGTTCATAATAATTCAGAAAAAAATATTTCTCTTGATAGGTGACCCCAAACTGAATAATCGTTATTCGCACATCCTAGTACAGTCACCGTGCTACAGTTTGATGGATGAGCTGTTATCACAACTGATAACCTTACGTCTCACCCCCTCTCATAAGAGCATGTGAATGTGTTTATGCGAAAATGATAAAATGGAATGTATTTATGCAAAAAGAACTACCGAACAAAATTACTCAATTAATCAATCAAATATACTTTTAAATTATAAAAATGCTTTAATTAAATACACATTTAGAGGCGTATCTAATGATAGTAATATGAAAATCATAGGTTGGTTAAAATAATTTTTAATGAATATGATTTTAAATCAAATTAAAATTGTACAAAATTAATCGGAGTAGGTCATATAAGTAAACTTAAAATAGCAATAGAAAAAAAAATGTTTGCCGTTAGGCCTTGTTTCAGCCAGAGCTTACCAAACGGCTAATGTCATATTTTGAACCCTGCTCAAAACAAGTCGCAACATGGACAATTTAAGGTGTAATCTACACAATGTGAAGGTTAATCGGTAAGATAACCTCGAAAATAGCAACTTTACAAGTTGCTTAGTTGTTTCTTAAATACTTACATCTTTTATTTAAACGTGTGGTAGCGGCTCATTAAAAGAATACTACCAACCCAACTCTTCCATTGGGTATCGTAAAAGGCGACTAATGGACTTAGATTGCACAACCATCCTATAGCTTATAGCGGCGACGGGCTCACCACCTGTCACGCAGAGTGCTGTCACTGCTTGGTGAAGCACGGACTATGGCAAAGGAGTGCTTTTGCGATCCTTTTGCCTAGTCTAACTAACCCTTAGGGGATAATAGTCGCGATAATATGTATGTATGTATTTATTAAACCGCCTCACTGGTCTAGTGGTTCACACAACCGGATGTTGATCGGGAGGTCCGGGTTCGATTCCCCATGGGGGCAGAAGTTTTTCTGCACGGTTTGGTTGATAGGGTTTCTAAGCCCGCCTGGCTAGCTACCACCGTCTTACCTAAATTTGTCTTCATAATAACAATGTTCTAAGCCTTTATGTGTTCCGGCAATCAGAGGTAAGATAGCCAGTTCCTGAGTAGTTGAGGATTATCAGGTGAATCGGCCTTATCGTCACTTACCATCAGGTAAGATGAAGGCCAAGAGCTTACCTGTCATATATAAAAAAAAACTCATACAAAATATCTGGAGCACGATTTTTCTTCTTCAATTCTGACAAACTCCTGATCGGTTTTAAGTTAACATAACATATTATTATCATCATGCCTCTTTCCTCGAAGGTGTAGACAGATGTGTTAAACTCACATTGCGCCAGACATACTAAGAAATAATTTAAAAGTAAGAAATTGAGAGATAGTGTCGATTTTCAGCTGATGTGAAATTTAATGTATTTAGCCAAGTTTGTATCAAATTCGCGTAAAAACAAAAATATTTATCCAATATTTCGAGATGACATTGTGTCAGGATTCATAAACAACTTAAGACTTAAAATTTTATATAATTACAATCAATCTTATTCGTTTAATCGTAAGTTTCACATAATGAATCTGATTGCAGGCACCAGAGAACTCTATGGAATTTTATTTACAAAGCATTATTTATTTAATCTTTCATTTCAAAGATACACAATGCATTTCCAATCCAGTATCAATGAGTGTTCGATATTTAATCAACTGTAAAGAGGACTTTCAATCGGCCTCGGTGTGACCTTACCACAAACATAATTATTTCACAAAAGTCGTTTTCAAGTGAGAGGGTATCAATTAAAACCAGCTCAATTAAGTTTTAAAAAAATAAACAAAATCAATTGATTTGTCACAAAAAATCTGACAACTCACTTAAATTATTTTTACAGATTTTTAGTATTTTATTCATTTCATTAAAAAAATAAAATATTTAAAAAAAATACATAATTTAGCTAACGTATAAATCAATTGTTTATCTCAGCAGAAAATAAAACAAAAATTTATGCAGCAAAATATACTTAATATTCAAACCGACACGTTTCTTCAACGTGACTCTTGTGCAAAAATTAAATCTCATAAATAATCGCTTCATTTATTTAATAATTTAGTGAAATTAAATAAATAATGAGAGGTTAATAATGATATGTGCACGCAGTTTAAACTTTACCACGGTTTAGTATTTCTTGTGGCCTTTGACAGGCGCTTCGTCTACGGGATGACGTAATGCGATAGCAAAACAGTCAATATTTGATATAGCACCATTAGCTGCGCGATAACAACCAAGTTCAGTAATGAATACGGGCCACAAAGATACCGTCAAACAAAGTTAACCCTTACATTAAAATATACCAAAAAAATTACAAAGTTTCGCAGGCGTATTCAAAACAGTCATCGATTTGATTAAAACGTTTGAAATTGTTTTCTTACTATCGGAGATATAATTAATTTACGAGTGTATTAATGTATCTTATCAAAATGACTTAATAGCTATAAATTAAAGTATATTATATTTGCTGAAGCATTAAGAGACGTTCCTAGGCTTGCTAGAACTAAGGACGAGCTTAATATTTGCACATATTGATAAGATGACCCTGCATTGTTTACATCGCCTTGTTATTGTAATCTTTCTTTTGTAATTGTTACTAATACTAACAGTATAAAGCGAGTGTTATCACTATTGTGTTTTTTATATTAGATTTCCCAGACATGCATTTATTAGATACAGTTTCCTTTTTCGTTTTAATTTAATTTCAAATTAAATAATCTATTTAATGCAATTATCAAACTAATGTAATCTTGTGAATGATGCCTGGTTGTTTGAAATAAATGTTTTTCTTATTATTTACTATCTACTGGATTCAAAGAATGGCCGAAATTTTTTTTTCTTTGCATATTGTCAAAACACATGAAAATATATCAAAACCAGGTTCACTGATTCGCTTAAAATTTGTTTTGGGATAATTTGGCAGACTCCGAATAAGTTTTGATAATTTCCGACTTGGAACGATCAAATTTGAGACGAGAAAATTTTCTAATTTCTTACCATCATCGTCGTGGGCGTAATTTTAACTTCCATCTGCCACCTAGGATTTAGAAATTCAGAAATGAGAATGAAAAAAAGTGTCAAATCCATCTACAAAAACTACTAAGTTCAAATTTTGCACGTGACACAGTGCCCGTTAGTGACATACCTATAAGTATCTATGAATACTATTTGGAATGAATGAAATGCTTCGTAAGTTTTCGGAGGTTCTCGTGCTTCCCCGTTTTCAAGGTTACGGGGTGGGGCGACCCCGATTCCGCTGGGATCGATGGCAGCACCCTAGAAACACCCTCGATTTCGGCCGTACTGTTGTGTTCATGCGTTTTCAATGTCAGGTGATTCATGACAGGTAGCCGTAGTTATTACAGGTTTCCGTGACTTTGGATTGTTAACATTGCCTAAACGAGATCGTACGATTTGCCCACAAAAACTGTGTAAACTATTTCAACCCTATTCAAATAGCAATTAATCAATCTATGTTACACGAAGGTTTGTCTATTTAGTCTCATGTCTTTTCATTATGAATGTGTTTCATAGTTTGTGAGGGTTTCTTATTGTTAAGAGATTTTCAATCTGTAAGCCTGACAATTTATTATTAGGTTTATAATTGAAACTATTTAAATTTTATAAAACTTTTAATGAAAATTAACAGTTCTCGATGACAAAGAACCACGTCGTCGTAGTAATTATTCTTATAAATAAATTTTAATGGCTTCAACGCAATTACATTACAATTACATTATTTATGCATAATCTGAAATAAGTACTGGTAGCTTTTATATTTTTCAGTAACTTTATAAAATTACAAGATTTTCTTTGATAGTAAACCTTTTTGTTATAGAATTAATGATGTATCAGTAAGTTGGAGTTTGATTGGAAACCATTCGTCGCCTCCCACGGAAGGTTATATTTATGGCAAATTGCTAAAGAACATCAAATGCATTTACCTAAATTACTTCTGCACTTGTTTTCTAACAATGTGCCCTATAACTAACTGTAAGTAAGTAATAATAACTCAAGTATGCCCCGGTTCCTAAATTATGCACTTTACTCCATTTCATAGAAGTAAAAGTCCTTTGCTTTAATGAACCTACGTACGTTTTGTACAAATTTACATAAGGTAGATAATGCAATATCGCTTAAATTTATGTATTTAAATTTATGTAATTCATTGTTAGTCTTATAGTGGGTAACTATTATTGGCCTTATATTTAAATGTTTATAATATTAAAAGTAATTTAAAGTTGGTGGCTGTTGTTATCCCAAATAAAATATAATAAATAAATTAAAACATTTGTAAAGAATCTGAAAGGAATGTGACGTTCCATTCCATTTATTTTAATTACTGTAAGGAAAACTAAAGACCTATTTATAAAAAAAATATTAGACAGCCTACTAATCAACCATGAGCTTTTAAGAGAAGATTTATATACAAAATCAAATCAGTACTTATATATCACTCTAATTAATTATCATTGTATTAAAGAAAAGTATATCCATTTAAAGTAAAATGTTATTCCATGTATTTTTGTTTATCGTATAAAAATAGCAAATTTTAGAGGATTTGAACCAAAAGAATCCAAATTACAATCTAATCCATGCAATCTAAAAAAATCCGAAAACATGTTTCTATCTTTCCGTATCATCTGGAATCATTTAATCTAATCTACGACTTATCTCTTTGCGAGGTAGCTCATGTAGAATTTTTCTTTGTTTTCCGCTGTATTTGCACGAATAGTTTATAAATAATTATTTGGGATACTATACATTGTGTGTACAGTTTGTATAGAGATTTATTATTTTATAACAGCCACAATGTTCTCCATGCAATCTTTACAACGTAGATATAATTTAAGTGTATGTATTTGTAAATTGAGGGATTTTGGTCGTTTGAACTCCTTATCTTAGATATCTAACCAAAAAGTTACAAAAAATGAGAAGAGGACGTTAATAATAGAGAGCAGTGAAAACTAGAAAAAAATGCCCTGTAGCACATGTATAAATATAAATAGCAAGAAAAATTTTTTTTTTACTATAAACACTTATATATTATGAAATAAAATCATTATGAATTGTCATAATATGTGAGACTCAAAAGCCTAGCTCAGTTTTGAAGTCTGTTAGTAAACATCTTGTACTAATTCAGCGGCACTTTCAGCTTATGACACATTGCAGAAGCTACCTAAAGAGTTCTAAATAAAAAAACTATTCCACTGTTATCATTACGAGTTTTGGCGTATGACGTTATGTAATTCTTATCATTTATCAACGGAGGCCATTCTCTAGGCGTGTTATCTTTGGTCACTATCGGATATCCACCTCCTCTCCATTTTTGAACGCTTGCTTCATAAGTTCTTAGTGATATATTTGAAATAGATTTTTGTTTCCTGCTATAAGATACTGCAGCAGCTTAGATTTTAATCTGAAAATATACTAAGTAAACCAAACATATAAATATCAAATCAAAAAAGCATAATAAGGTTGTAATAACATAAGTTGTTACCAATAAAAATGTGTTTGCTTACATTAATTATTATTAAATTACATACTTTATAATTACCACATTATAGACGTGGAAAATAGGAAATACGAAGAGATGTCAAGAACGCCTTTCAATAAAACGGCAAATTAAATTCAGATCAAATTAAACATCCCGTATATATATACCAGCTACCTAACACTAGCAATTATAATACTGGCGAATTAAATATCAAACTTAAATATCAATTTATCTAATCACACAAAAGATGGTCCATTTAAATCAGCCATTCACTTACTGACCCGATTCTTTAATATCCGGATTTGGGACGGGATTGAGTGACGTCGGTAACTCGTGTGAGAAGGCCACGTGACAAATTTTACTTGATGGAAACTTTTAAACGGTTATGAAAAAGCTTATAAGCAAATTTTTTGTTAGTCTTTTATTCGGCTCTTCAAAGTCTATTGGGATTGTCCCAAACTTAATGAATTTAATACAAACACTTTAATACCAATTTGATGATTTGAAAATTTAATATTGATGAAATCTTAATTGTTGGAAATTAAAAAAAAAAATTATTAAGGAATTGAGCTGGAGAAAACTAACTAATCAATAATTTTTGTTTCATACAATGATGAAAATGATGTTATTTATACAGAAATTTACCAAGGGTCTCCTGTAAACATAAATTACTAACGCCAGAAGCACAAATCAGCATATTTTTATTATTTGTGATTTTCACACCAAGAAATATTTAGTACGCAAACACATGCACACACAGCACATGTGCAGTCACTGCTTGGTGAAGCGCGGACTATGGCAGTGGGCTGCTTTTGCCTAGTCTCGGACTGACCCTTAGGGGATAACAGTCGTGATTATATTTATGTACAAACCCACAGGCGGAACCTAATAAACGATAAAATTTTGCTACTGTCTATGATATAATCAGCTGTCATTTGATCACAAAGGTCATATAGCGGACGTTAACTAATGGCAAATGAGTTCCTTTCGAACTGACATGGCTGTGTGTTAGCTAAACCTAACAGGTTCTAAATGATAACGTACGAAGGTCCAATTTGCTGTCTAATAATATGTCGATGATATATTTTTTACATACAAAAAAAGGTACGAGAAACATTTTAAAGAGATGACCACTAAATCAAGTTCACATCGGGTTCACATTCATTGGTAAGAATTTTATCGAATACCTAAAAATCTCAATTAACGTCAACTTTTACTATCACACAGAAAATCAAACAGGTTTTCACAAAGGTAGATCACTGACCTAACATTTTTCATGTCAAGAAACCGACTTTTTTAATTAGGAATTCGAATTCAAAAAAATTTTACTGGGTAAATAAATATTAAGATTAAAATTGAAGTATCTGCAAAGAAGAAAAAAATGCGACACCGATTAGGTAGCTACGATAACAAATGACGCATAAAACTGGATTCAAGATACAGTCCTTATAATATACGTTTAGTATTACAATAAAAACAATAAAAAACAAAATTTTGAAGAAATTAGTTATAACAAATACCATAGAAATTGGACTAAGACCCCTCAAAATTCTGTAGTTCAAGTAATAGCCGAAAGTAATCAAGAAATCGTTGTAACGTAATTAGCACACAATGCACCTGACGCAGTAGTCAGAACGCCTTAGCGCCAACCCAATTTGTTTCAATAATGCCTGCTCGCAGTGTAAGCCGGCGATGATCACGACTTCCTACTCCGGCCGGGTTGCCGTTGCGAAACGCGCATTGTCTAGGCACTTCCTCGCAGCCTTGACTGTGACGTGACTCGTCTGCGGTATATAAACAGCTAAGTTAGCTATAACGGTGACTTTAATCAAGAAGACTGAATTATGTTATGTTATATAATAATTAATGATGACCTCATGTTAGTGTTGTTTGGAAACTAAGCAACTTTCGCCATGGTTAGATTTTGGATGTTTGTTTGTCCAAAACATTGTAATCACGTGTTGTTTTGTGCTTGGGAAGACACTTTGAGCCATTGGTATGGTAGTTATTGCAAGTGAGTCTACCCAACTCGCATTACATTTTGATGGACGTCGTGTTCGGAAATAGTAGTTGGTTTTTATTACTTTCGAAAGTATTGAAATGAGCCAAAATTATGAGATTGCAAAATAAAATATTATTACCTCTACATTCGTATAACAAATTTAAATTCACTTCAAAAATCCATATTAATATTATAAATGCGACAGTAACTCTGTCTGTCTGGCTTACACGTCAAAACTACTGAACCAATTTCACCGAAATTTGGTACACAGATAGTCTAGAGCCTGAGAAAGGACAAAGTTTACCTTTCATCACGATATTTTCATGGGTAAGGGTGCCATGTGGGTGAATGTAAAAAAAATTTAAAAACACCTCCCAGAAAATAGAAGGACAAATTTACGCCACTATGAACTTTGCTATGAACTTTATAATAATAGAGTAGGAGTAAATTTTAATTCCACCAATTGAGGCTACTGTTCCAATTTGAAAAAATCTTTCAGTGTTGAATAGCCCATTTATTGAGGAAGGCTATAGGATACATACCATCTCAAAGTAACTATTCTATGCGGACGAAGTCGCGACCAAAAGCTAATTTCTCTATAAAAAAGCCTATATGAAAATATGCCTAAGTTTCTCTCAGAAAATAAACCAGCTCAACGAATTCAGCGACAGAGAAATGTTTCCTTTTGTTTTATGGATGACTCGAGAGCATCAATTTAAATCGATCGAGGAACAAATGCTTTTGTTGAAATGAACTTGAATAAAAGGAAAATGGAAGCAAAAACTGTGAGAAATGTAATTTATGTATCAAACAAGTTGTTTATCCAATATTCTGTCTAAGATGTGCTTGACATAAATTACAGGCCAACATAAATACTGCTACAAAAAAGAGGTGGGTTATCAAAGAAAATAACTCAATAAAGTTGATAAGTGTCAAGTATGGGGCCTTTAATCATGACTCGATAAAAAACAAGTGTCTTTCTTTACAAGACATCAAAATCGTAGTTTACCTGAAATAACAATGTAAATGGAATGTTTAGCGGTTGAGAAATTATCTTGTTGTAAACAAAGCGCTTTATTTTTCACAAAGAACAATACTTGCGATTGGGGAAATAGAATTGAAAATTGTCTTCTCATTGCCATAATGATCACTTAGCATTCTGCATTGTTAACATGAAATTTTAATCATTGGACGTAGAATCAATTAAATCTCAAACTTTGTTAAAATTTAAGATATAAAAACACATAAAGAACTATTTATATTCAAAACAAGAGTTGAAAAGCAAAATAACACGGCCCATACGAATTAATGTAAAATAACGAATAATTAAATATGTTTTGGCTGGTTGGCCGCTTCGTGAAGGTCAAACGGCATAGAACTACACAGAATATGTGGTTTACTAACAAAATTTGACGTAGAATGAGTGTATAATTTTTTTAAATTCAAACTTATTAACCAGAACAGATGTGTGTGGTGTTTTAATTAATAACACTGGAAGTACAATCAGAAAAATGTTAATTTAGGTGTAAAAATCAGTAAAGGAATTGTTCAATGAATCGTTCTTATGCTGTAATTTTTAAGTGATCACGTAATCTTGTCTGATTTCAATGGTCTTGTGAGCAAAGTTGACAGGTAGTTGATTCTAACCGTGACATTACATCACCTCGGTCGTGAACACAAGGAGCCTGAGTCCAAGAGTATTTAGTAAATACTAACAATCGTAATACGAGAATATTCGCATATAGCACTTTTTGGAACAGTACATAACGGATTAAGGGCCGCTTGCAGGAATTTTAAATCGAGATTTAAAACTAGATTTAGTAAATTTTTGTAATTTTTTCTATGGCTTATATGTCAAAAAATTACTAAATCGAGTTTTAAGTCTACATTAAAATTTCCTGCAAGTAGGCCTAAAAGTTTAGTATAAAGGGGGTGTTTATTTTAAATTCTCTGCTCTGAATAAAATAAGTAGATATCTCCTTTCATTTTTCTGGTTGCTGCTCCATAATAATAGGTATTAAAACTCGAAAGAGGAGGAAAATTTTTAAAAATATTTTTTTTTAATATTTTGTAGTTGGTATATCTGTGTTTCGTATGCAACCAAATTTAAGTTCCTCGTTCGGGAGTGGCTTGATAAATAATTATAGCATTTTATCTTAAAATAATAGTTTTTATTTAAGTGTAAATATAAATAAGAATTCTTATTAATTATTAGTCACAAGTGTTACTAAGCGCCATATCTCATACAAGCGCCATCCATCCTCAAAGATAACACTTTTTATTAATTAGAACCACTTCCAGACCAATTGCTTAGTCCATATTACATTCTGGGACGTTTATTTATAGATCTCAATTAAAAATACTACTTTTCATGCTTGCAACTTTATGTGCAATGCTAAATAAACTTCATGTAGGTATATGGCTTAAAATAGTTGTGTTTTATTAATTTACGTCACGTGAACGTAATGTCATCCTCTTAATTTAAAATTACCTGTAATTACCCTAACGTGTTAGGTAGGTATAATTGATTTTATAAAATAAATTATTATAATGGAATAAATGCAACACATGCTACAAATGGAACGATTAATTTTGTTTTTTATCCTGGATGCATCTGAGTTATTTACATTGGTATGTAGTAATCTGATATTAGTAATCAAATATTTTATTTTTATCATACATATATGTGCTAAATGCGGGTGTTAGCACCTCTGCCTACCTCTTTGGGGAAAGAGTTTATGTAATGTAATATTTTTTTAGAGTATGTCGGTGAAACTCACCTCTATTACATAGATACCTAATATTTCAGACGGAATTCAGGTAAACATCTCTATGTGCCTCTACATACCGTTACAGTGATACATAAATGTTATTACGAGGCGAGCCTCGAATAATATTTTATCACTTAAAAGCCTATGTTTGTAGTAATGATTAAAAATTCTTTGTCAATCATGAGTGGCCTAAGAACTGATTACATTAAAGCCTGGTCACCCCATGTCCTAATAAGTTTAACTTTAAATTACAGCAAAATGATAGTTATAAGGGAGTTGGGTAATTTTTATTAACATTTATTTCTCAAACAATAAAGGTCTACAAAACATATCTCAATGTTCAAAGATTAATAGTTGCAACGGAAATTAAATATATTTTATTTACAAACTTAACCTTTACTTAAATATTTAACTTTGACGATTATCCTGCATATTTCTTAATTTTCTTAAGTTTCATATATACTCTCATTACAGTCCTTATACATGCTCGGCGATTTTGAATTGGTCATTTTTCATGACGCCTTCAATTTGTTCACAAAAGGTCATCCCCGGCCCATATCTCCGTTCAATCTCGATTCAGTCAACTATTGTTTGACTATTTGAATCTAAACATACCTCATACAAAGTCGTAGGCGAAATGTGGTTTCAGTATTTTAGTAATCAAATATGAGAGTTTTCTGCCAAAACTCAAATTGCTGGCTTATTCCGACGATTGTAACAAACAACAGCGACTGCATTTCAATTCAAAGGGGATTGCTTCACAAATACCAGTTACAAAATTAAGAGTAAGGTCACATTTTATATCACGTTTTTGCCAAGTTTCATTAACAGAAAAGAGAAGCAAAATCTTACAATTTCTTTACAGAAAGCTTCATTACGCGTCATCAACGTTAGGTAATTTTTTGACGTTCATAAAATCCAGAGTATTACTACTTAGCCTCCCGAAAGTTGCAAAGAGAAAATATGTAAAAAAAAAATGTGGAAAAAAAGAACATCTCATTTGTGAAGATTTGTAAGCAATTAATTAGCACCGAATTTCAGTTTATTGTTGTACGTTTATATTGGTCATTTAAACTGTAAAATTTTCTAAAATAATTAAACATAAATAAATAACCGAAATAATTAAACATAAATAAATAAAAAATACCGAATTAGTACCGTGGTCAAAAACAAAATAAAAAAAACAAAGGAAGATATTGTTCAAAAATGGCAGTCAAAAGGTATTGCCTACAGGACCTTCACCAGACCTGTAACCAATAGTTACTTACTACTAGTACTAGGAAAATCTGATAAAGCTGATAATTTAGAACTGTTGTAAGATTGATTGAACCACTATGGCACCGAGCACCTTCTTTATAGCTATAGGTATGTCTATATGTCCTTAATGGAATGAAGTATGTGCAATAAAACTATTTGTTCTAAGCAATTATATTATGAAGTGACAACAATCGTCAATTTGTTCGCGCATTACGTCATTTAGACATTAGTGACAAACGCCATTGTTGTTGATTTGCATACCTACAGTAACACAGGGAAATTGTTATAAAATGAATATTCCGAATTATATTATTGTCATGCTCAATTACAAAATTTGAGATATTTAATCTACCTGACATACTCGACTCAAGCTCACTGAAACGATACCTAAGACATTCTTATTAGACAACTGGTGACGTTTCACTAAAAAAATCCAAGATATGACGACCTCCGTGGTCGAGTGGTCTGTACGCCGGTCTCAAGGCGTCGCCATCTCGAGAGGTCCTGGGTTCGATCCCCAGTGAGGCAAGTGTTTGGGTGATGAATTTTCAGACATTTGTTCTCCAGTCTTGGTTGTTTATAATTATATTTATATATATTCAGGATATTTAAATGTATTTATCTATTAAATATATTTGTCCGTCATCTAGTATCCGTAACACAAGCAGCATTTAGTTGCTTAAAATGGGACTAGTTGATAGGTGTGAATGTCTTAGGATATTTATTTATTTAATTATTTATTCAGACTAGACAACAGGACGCCGCCCTGGCCGCTAGCTTGGCCGCGTCTAGAAAAGGCCCTATGCTATAATTATTTTACATGAATTATTTAAAATTACATACATACAATCACGCCTGTAATCCTCGAAGGGGTAGGCCGAGTCCAAGGAGCACTGTGTTCCTTAAGACAACATTTAGCCATACAAAAATTACAACTAAATAAATAAATAAATTGGGTTTGGTCACATGAAAATTCGTTAAAGAGTAGTAATAAGTGGCTAGCTCATCGCCTAAACAATCACCGGCCCAGTACCCAATACGCCCTTAGTCGCCTTTTACGACATGCTAGGTACATTGTGTCACCTACACAACCTTTTCAATCCCTTATTGGTCTGTAACTACCGCAATAGGCTTGCCCATCGAAACCATCACCATGAGACTATCGAAATTTCTCGCAAGATGTGGGTGTGTAATCCCTTCGGGGTAGGCAGAGAAGAGTATGTATTAGGTTTATGAAGAGTCACAGAATATCAACACTGAGGTTCCTTAGGACTTTTATATTCAATCTGTATATTATTATTTTAAACTTGTATACGTTTAAGGGGCGAATTTGACCAATAACGTAATGACGGAGTCCAGTTTGAAACCTCGAGCATTTTTGGTATCACTATACCAGTGTAACTAAACGAAATTTGGTCGAATTCGCCCTAAATCGAATAATGTGCATGTAAATTGACATAATAAACATGCATCTACACCCATGTTCCAATAAATAACCCTTAAACATCATGTTCAGTAAGTCAAGGCTTCAAATGAAAGTATTCCGATTGCCTCTTCAAAACAAAATTCCAGATCTCGTAGTTAGTGTCAACGTACTTTGACTTTGCTTTGTCTTTCAAATTGATGTGTTTTAAAGATTATAAAATAAAGTAACTGCGTCAGACATTGCTGTCAAATATTGGGATCAAAGTCAATATTATTATTTCTTGCTGCTAACAGATGAATGATCTAGCTATGAGTTTTTTTATTAATTTTTATTTTATAGCTGTTGCCATGATTACTAATTAATGCCACAAAAAATCTTTTCGATATTTCTTATCAAAATGGACCTCAGTAAATCTTCTAAATTTCAGAAGTGTATTAAACATTTTATGCAATCTGAATCTGCTCTTTGTGTGAATACAAAAAACTGCGTTAGTTTTACGAATACCTAGCGATATTAATGCAGGTCGCGCCCCGTACGCATTCCTAATACAAGTATGTAATATACTTATTTTAGTAACTTTGATATACCGATTCTTTGCACAGCCTTATAAACCTGTCACCTCGGTCCTTACCATTCGTACGAGACAATCACAAAGTACAGTTGCCTACAAACTACAAAACACGGTTACGTTTAAAAGTCCAATTGCGGAAACATAACAATTTTTTAGGTGTAATGTTTAACTCGTAATTCCACGGTCAATGCCGACAGGGCGGCCTTGTGGCCACTCGAGCAAGTCTCACGCCGAATAGTAGGCTTCTAGTTACGTAAGCGAACCATTAATTTGCTAATGCCGCATCTTGAATTCAAATCTGGTAAGCAAGGTATTTTTCCTTAAAAATGTTATAAGTTTTAAACGAATCTGGCTAATGATGCGTAAAAATGTTATTTGGTCAAGAACGGTAAAAAAAATATTGAAAAAATAACAAGAAAATTAACCAACCCGCATTAGGCCAGGGTGGTGTTACGGCCCATACTTCTCATGTGTTTCTCCATTTGAAAGGCCTGTGCCCAGCAATGGGACGTATATAGGCTGAGGACCAACAAGAAAATTTAGTGTTTAATGTACTTGGTGATAGTCCACAATTTTTCTAGTCCTAGTAAATAGTTTAATATGAATACAATTGCCTCAGTACAGCGATAGTCTCCTCTTGTTACGAACTTAAACATATTATCATGAAGCGAAATGTGGACATTGTAATGTTAAATTTCCACAGCCTCTGCTAACTCCTTCAGGGATATAAATGTCACATGACGTAGGTTGTAGGTTTTTAAAGATAAGTATAAACTTCTTTGTTGTCAATCCAAAATTAAAAACAGAATTTATTTAAATCATACATACAATCACGCCTGTAATCCCCGAAGGGGAAGGCAGAGTCCAAGGAGCACTGTGCACCTTAAGACCACATTTAGCCATACAAAAAATTGGGTCGAGAGGCCGCGGTAATCGCGGGTCGATCCCACCGCCTGTATCACTGAGTTTGAATAAAAATTAAGTACAGTTCATTGTGAATATCGCTTGCCTCACATTGTTGCATCGGTGCATGGCAACAGGCTTGCCACCTGTTACATGGGGACCTAACATATCTGGCGAAAAGTGGGTGTTGAACACCTCTGCCTACCCCGTCGGGGAAAGAGGCGTGATGAAATATGATGTTATGTTCTTGGTGTTAAAAATGTCAAAAGATTGTATAAAACATATATTATGATAATAAATGTAATCAAATTTATAGAACTCATGCTTTTATACAAAGTAGAGAACAAATATACCTAATTCAAAATTAAACAAAGCTCTGAATTTTGATGTAATTTTCGCTAAAAGATAAAACTTGACATGCAAAGTAATATATTTAGAAAAACAAACCTATTA
Organism: Parapoynx stratiotata; assembly: GCA_910589355.1. NCBI lineage: Eukaryota > Metazoa > Arthropoda > Insecta > Lepidoptera > Crambidae > Parapoynx > Parapoynx stratiotata. The sequence continues at coordinate 4,573,612 of OU342458.1, forward strand.
CATATCTTAAAATTATATTTTTAGTTTGTAATACCAGTGAAAACTATTCTACTCGGGGAGATTCATATTAGGAAATAATACTATATTATTATTAAAAAAAGATAAAAATTTGAACATATTATAGATTCCGCTATCGAAAACAATCGCATTATATATAATGATTTATTTTTGTCATTGGTATAAATACTTAATTACATAATGACCTTTATCTTTTAAAATTCAATAATAATTCTAGAATCATATTTTCGCTAAAACATGTCAAGAATACGTAGTTCTTATCTTATCGCAACATTCGTTTAGACAATTTAAAGAGCTGACAGAGTATTTAAAAGGGACAGCTGCTTTGTCATTCGACATAGTAAAAGCTATGAAAGTATCGCCCGACCTTTCTAGTAAACACTACGATAACCCTTGTTTCTCGATCGTGGACAGTAAATTGCACAAGTCAACGACTCACGAGTAACATTACTATTATCAAGCAGGCGTCATTGCTCGAACGCCGTATTTTTAGACTAGGCCGAACTAAAAATAGTTCAGTGGTTATTACAGAATTAATATTTCTAAAAACGGATCGTCTACGCGCCTGATAACACCGCCGCGACCGATAGTGTTGTGACGTGGCGAACGTGTTCGTTTGTTTTCAAAATCAAACGTGTCGATAAATGTTCGATTGAAATATTAATAAATGTGAAAATTACGTAATAGGAAATGAATGTTAGAGACTTTGGCTACAGCCTTTCTCAATAAATTTTCATGTTTTGCTTCGATTACTACAATGTAACATAGTGACAGCTACTGATAAAGTGACACTGCGGTCTGGGTGTAAGTAAGTACAATCGCACGCGCGTAATAGACGATTCAAGTAACTCACTAAAATACAATTAGTATGCAATATTAAAAAGATGCAGCATTGCAAATTCCAAAAAGAAATTATCACTGTATCTTTCCGTTATATATTTCCTTCGTTCCACGCGTGAAACGTTACCGTTGCTAAAACACGATTGGCTCAGCTGGATTGCCTTTCTCTTAATGATATGTCCTCTAAATTAAGAGTGAAAGGTAACTAATAGGTACTCTGACGTATTAAAATATCATCATGCTTTTTTTGAGTAAAATTCTATAATAAAAAATTAAACTGTATTCTGCAGAATTTTAGAATGAAATAACAATGAACTTAGTAGGTAGTATATATTTTTTCACCGAATGCTAGTGTAGATTATGAATAAATAGATACAGCTGGTTTTAGCTACATTTCGCTGTTGAAATAATACTTGATTATTTATTGAAAGAATTTGCACTTCGAATGTCGACGGGATATGACGGAACATGTATAAGTAGGTTATCATATTTTGCAAATAATAATTTTAAATAAAAAATATCGATTGCAGGAACCATTATTATTCTTGTGATATAATGTAATGTGTATGGTGGAAAAAGATATACATTCGCCTTCAATAATAATAATTATTTTGTATTGTTTTTCCTCGGTTGCTCCAGAAGCTATCAATGTCTTGGTTCGTAAACATGACCCTACGATTCTTTTGACACTAAATGGATAAGACAAAGACCATTCACTTATTATTCCCGTAGAACATAAATATATTATAAATATAATATTTAATATATTATTATTATCTGACAATATACATATTCTACAACTAAGTAAATATTTCTAAAAAGGCATTTCTGTATTGACCTCGACATAAATTTTGCGTGTATACAAAAAAGGCTTATCTAGGTAGAATTTATATCATCTAATACACCCGCATAATAGTTAAAAATGCTAATATCAATTAACATTTTGCAATATTTCATAGACACTGATAGCTGAGTAATTCTAACATATTGAGTGATTTATTTAAATTTATTCAAACAAAAAAAATCTTACGCTAAATCTTTTACATATTATTAAACCAATAAAATTGTAATCAATGAATGAAAATTCGGAAATACAAAGAAAAGGCCTTTATCGCCTTTAACAAGGTTGGTGACATCGTCCTCTTCCTTGATACGGCTCACTGCTGGGCATAAACCTTCCTCATGGAAAAACACATGAGGATATGGTCCATAACACCACCACGCTGGCCCAATGCGGGTTGGTGGGTAGAAACGGGTGCAATAGTGACCTACGGCTGTTATACAGAACATAAGAGGTAAGCAGAAGATACATAGCAGAAGTGCTTTTATTCTGTAAAGGAATACTTAGATTGTAAAATTGACTTTGAGTGACATTTATTGTATGAAACTTTTTGACATTATAATTGGTAATATAGTTAAACCAAATACTTAATTGAAATTGTAAAATTCATTATAAATTCATTATTGCTGACATTATATAATTTTCACATACCCTGTGCTGGTTAAATAGTTGAATTTAATTGACTGTAACATCTACATTTTACTCTATTTTATGTGAATAAATGACATTTTATTTCATTTCTTATTCTTACCATAAAAAATCTAGTCTCATCTTTTGAGTCTCTCTCATCTAATCTCATCCATAAAACGGTACTTCATAAGTTTATAAAGAAATAATGTAATATCTCCAGTACCTGAAATATTTATTTGCTAAGGTAATCGACCGCTATCACAGACCCTTACGGTAATAAAACAATACGTACGAATAAGATATTTTATTTATAGAGATAGAAAGAGAACCAAATTGTTTTTGTTCCAACCTTTGTCAATCTTCTCGTACTGTTACTGGGTCGATTGCCGAGCTCTTCATACTCGCCGATATTCATATCCGATTGGAAAAAGCTTATCTATACTGAAAAAGATGCTAAAAAGCTTCTAGTCCATGACTTGTTAAAATAATTTTTGAGTTTTAACACTATAAAGCTAATTAATTGCCAATTTACCTCCTTTAATATCCTGTTTTCCCTTTAGATGTCCTACGCAATATGGGTTTATTGGAATCAGTCACATAACGTGTCGTTAGGTGTGAGTCGTGCGTGGAACCGACCTCTACTTACACACTGAACTCTTGTGACACTCTGTTGCCTATTGGGTCAGAAGAAATTGTTTTGGCGAAAACAACAGTATTGATTTATCCATGAAAGCGAATACAATATATTGGGTCCTTACCTATGAAATTGGTGTTTTTTTCTCACTTAGTATTTTGTCTGTAACTATTAAGATTCAGAGTATTCCTAAAAAATAATTACCTCGTCTAAAAATAGACTATATTTTTGAGCTCTTTTGATTTGTTTTGATAATTTGTTGTAAGTTTAATTGTGTTAAAATTGGACACGGAGACAACTTTTTTTAAGTGCCTCCCGAATACATCATTTTATTTGCATTCACTTAAAAACGATAAATAATTTTTATGAAGTGTGATATTACACATATTGCTAAAGCTTATGTAATGATAGATGCCAAATATTATTATCTTTGGATTTGTCGTTGTGAAGAAAACTGAAAAAATTTTAGTATGGAAAATGCAGAATTCCCCAAAATCTCCATACAAAACACCAATTTCATAGGTAAGGACCTAATAATACAACTTAAGAGTTAGCAGTAATAAAGGCCAATGGCACCGGCTGAATGATATTGGCTTATATGACAACGATTTAAAATTAGTCTTTATGGGCTACTTGCAGGAAATTTAAAACCTAATTTAAAACTCCATTTCGTCAATTTTTACATAGAGCCATAGTAAAAATGTCAAAAAAATATAAATCGATAAATTTTTATTTCGATTTAAATTTCCTGCAAGTAGGCAAAACTTAGAAATATATTAAGTTACGACTTAATTTTTATGCTAACTATAATTTTTTTTTGTTTCAGGTATGACTTGAATGTTTCCTGGTACAATATTCAGTGGATACTTTTGTACTTATGGATATCATGACTCTCATGTCACTTCAAAATTCATTAGCCGAGTATCAAGACCGCTACAGGATGTACTTATACACTTAAACAGCAGGTGTTGTATTCTTCCATTCGCACACTACAAGATTTTAGTTGATGGCTCTTGTGCTAATCCTTACCGATATAAACTAGTCACAGGAAAAGCTTAGGGACGCTTGCCTCCTACACATAATAAAAAAAACTTTTGTCTTATTAGACAGAAAATTGACAAAGCAGCAAGTCATAGCTTTACTTTGATAAAAAAAACATTTCGAATAATATTGGTAGAATGACACAAAATGTCTGAAACAAAACCTTACGCTACCCTGATATCGGTTTACCACTCTCAGTATCATTCATAATGATTTATTGAAATTTCATCCCCGCTAACACTGTAGTTTGATGAAAAGGTATGTTGAAAGCTTTTATATAAAATCTGAAGTCCTAAAACCTCAACCTAATTCCATCTACACCAACAAAAGGTTGCGAATATCATGACCCTGAAAGGAAATTTTAAGTCATAAAATCAATTAGCTTTACTTTTAGTAGTAAGTAAGAACTTACCGTTTCGGTCTGCTATTACAAAGCCTTTGCTTTCATTCTAAAGAAGTAAAATAATTATTCACGGCCAAAGGTCAAAGTTTATCAAAATACTGAAAAATTACAATAAGAGCTTTATACAAATTAATGCCTTTTTTGTGACGAACTCCGTTGTCAAGCAGTTTGTACTGCGAAGCTTTGAGTGAAGTCTTAGTAGAAACTTTGTACAAGGCTCATGGCTGTGATGGCCTGCTTAATAATGATGAATGAATAACATAAGCTTTAGATCGCTTACTTTACGTTAGGATGATTGGATAAAAGCGTAACAAATTTAATTTAGAATATTTAATTTATATTCTACAATATTTTATAGTACCTAAAACTTTTTTTACCTAACAGTATTTGAATAATAGTATATAATTGTACAATTATAATCTATAAAAAGTTACTCGTCCATTTAAAAAATCTTATCTACTCAACAGTAGACGTTTTTTGTAAATATAAGGTTAGCTTTTCCAAACTAATCCTGATACAAAATCTTTAATATAATAAAATATAATAATTACATACAGCTCTTACCGACTCTTACCTTTGATAACATCGAACATGAAAAGCCGAACTTGGGCCTTCAAATGACCGAAGGTCGCTAGTCATTGAATTTATTTAATAGTGACTTCGAATCAAACGTTTTAGCTGTTAATATTAAATGAGTTTCTTGCTACCTATTGGTGACCATTGAAGGCTAAATCAAACGGTGTTGAAACTTAAATTCTCATTCACGTTAATAACGCCATGAATTCTGTATTTTCTTCGACCGTTCGAATAATATTTGTGATCAAATTGGCGAAAACTTGAGATGAACTCGTTTGACTACCACCGTGGCCCAGAAGGTTGTATACCGATTCAAGGTACCGCCATCTTTAAAGTTAAGGGTTTGAGTCCCAGCAAGAGCAGATGATTTTGTCATGGATGGCAATAATTGAACCTTTATAATAGATGTTTTAATAATAAACATGTAAATTTTAGGTACCTACTTCAATACTTCGATGAATCGTAATTGCATGTCAATCAGTTACCCTAGATTCCTTACGAACTGTACAGTGCTAACTATGGAGTAAGATAGTAGGCATGAGAGTAAGAAATATACTCCAAACATTTTTTAATAATCTTAATATATAAAAAAGAAAGTCATAAATGGCTTACCGAACTCTGACAAAAGGTAAAAAAATCTTGGCTATAAAAATATTTTTACAATTACACTATATTTTAATATTTTTTAATAATAACAGACCACACTCTGTTTCATATTATATTTTGGGTTTTTTCTCGACTTCGAAGAATCTCAAGAATTGTAAAAATTAAAAATTTTAACTTGGAGACTTTCATAGTTACTTAGAATCGTCCTCGGCCTATATATGTCCCACTGCTGGGCACAGGCCTTCTTCATAGAGGAACACATTAGGAGTAACACCACCACGCTGGCCCAATGCGGGTTGGTACTTAGAATGTTTTATGAATAATAAACATATAATATAATAAGCAGGAACACGCAGGTATGCATGTTCTAGAAACTAGTATTGCAGTGGTAAAGCCGGATTTTTCTGAAAGACACCTGTGCACTCAGGGTTGCCAGTATTATTTGCACAGTAATATAACTACTCTTAGGGTAAGTTTTTTGATGTGTAGTAATAGTTAACTCAATTAATAAATAAATGTCTTCAGACATTCACGCCGGTCAACAAACCCGTGTTAAGCAACTAATGCTGTTTGTTTTACGGATAGGTACTAGATGACGGATAAATATATTTAATAGATAAATACATATAAATATTTTGATTTTATGTAATACATATATAAAAATCCAAGTCTGGAGAACAAATGCCTGTATTCATCACACAAACATCTGCCCCCACCGAGGATCGAACCCAGAACCACTCAATATAGTGACGCCGTGAGACCGGTGTACAAACCACTCAACCATCGAGGTCATCAAATAGTTAAAATCTACCCCAATAGCGTCAATAGAAACGCGTAAATGTCGTCATACATTTTATACAGCTTAATAAATTTTTAAATTTGCGATAAAAATCCGAAGCAATATACATTAGCTGTGCCGCCAGCCGCCATTTTACTAATCCCTGCATCGCGTAGTGGTTAAATTGTCTATGATTATTAAAAAACCGGCCCTTAGTTAATTAAATTCACAAAGTTCAACAAGTTTTAGCAAAATTCAGAAGTATGATGTGATAATCTAAAACGTAATATTTAAACAATTCGCGGGAACGAAATACAATAGGAAAATATACTGTTGCATGCTGGAATGCCGTCTAGGACACGAAGGGTTAACACATACCACATAATAATATATTAAGTGAACGTTTTCGAATCACTTGTGATTTTTATATAATAGTTTGTCAATGACTTTAAAAGTTTTTCCTTCCAAGAATGTTTCATTTTTACAATTTAAATTAAACTCTAAAGTAAAAAATATAAATAGAAGTTAGACAAGTTAGTAAGGTTAGAAGTTAGTAATTTAGCAGAAGCCTATTTATTTTAGTTATTGTGGACATTACATTAAAAAAAAACATAATTTTTTTCAGCTTGTTTATGGCGTTGATAGTAAGTTTCGCAAAATTTACTGAACGAAGTATATAATATTTGACATAAATATTATATACTTCGTTCGTAATGTTGCATTGACGTGAACCCTAATCGCTTATACTAGGCCAGTAATCAAACGCGGTGCGCAGACGCATCTCTTGGTAGGCGGTAATTTAGAGAAGTTGCTACCGAGCACCACACTGGCTCAATTACGATACAAAATATCGCATAAAATTTTGGCTGCATTCACACCGAGTCCTGATTTGTTTGTAGTGGCGGTATTTTGTATAAATGTATGACTTTAAAATGCTAATGCACTGTTTTGACCTTCACGCAATTTTTTTTCTGTTTTATTTGAAATCTTTATACGAGTAAACGCAGCAGGTTGTGTGTGAAACTATTAGATATTATCGATAAATAATTATGGTAATATACAAGGATCAAATTTTAAAGATGCAAAATTGCATCAAGAGAAAAGAAACAAAAAAATAAAATATACCGTAAGTGCTTTTATTAACGACCCCCTTAAATTCGACTCTATTACAGACCTGTCTTTTATGTTTCCTATTTGAAAATATCTATGAACGATGAATTGTTATCCAACTTTCAAAAAAACAGTTTACTGACAAATCCAATGGCTGGTCAGCGTGCGACTCGTTGCTGGTATATGTTGGGTGCAACAAGCTGAAGACCTGGTAAATTGGTGCTCTTTAGGGGAGTTAGGTATAATAATATGACTAGCAGTGGACTTGGACTGATGTGATGATGGAAAGATCCTTGGGAAGGCCAAAACCCAATACTGGGCATCCCTCGGCTAACATTTTATATAAATAATTATTACACTAACATAGGATCCGAAAAGGGTAATATTAAGGACTTTTATTTCACTGTATGGAAATGCCAGTAGTCGGTATTAGAAAAACAAAAATCGGCAATGGACACAAAAATTATGCTTGGGTCGGTAATAGAAATTTCAAAATACTTTTTTAATTATTATGTTTTAAAAATTGGAAATTAAGCACTGGCTTGGGTGGGTTACTCAAAATGGTTAATCCAGAAAAAAATTATAAACTCTACGTCATATTTAAACAAATATTATATTCTTGTGGAATTGTCCGAAGAGTTCTTAAACTGGCGGTAATAGCAGCGTTGACATTATCATATAGTCGTTGTTGTTGTTATTGTATCGTATCAAAATCTTTAAAACATTAGAAACCATTAAGTGTCTTAGATATTTAAAGTTCTGTAAACTTTCAGATGTAAGCTTTGAAGAGTAAAACGACATTTTTTCTTGGCTTTAAAACCTAATTCCATCGTCGCGTCTGGGATATCTAGTGACAGGTGCAGCCAAACCGTTTATGGTCTAGGCAAGTTTTTTAACGGCACCCCGTTTTTACTTCTAAAACATCTTTTATGGCAAAGTAATACAGTTCATGTTGCCGGCACAAAAAGTTTGCAGTTAAGATGCGCTGACGCCGGTTCCCATGCGATCGTCGCGTACCGCACGGCTGTTTTTCCTTTTTTTTGTTTTTTTTTTAAACGGGTCTACAATGAGAAGATTCTGGTTTTGCAAGGCAACTGGCAATGTCGATACTCGATAGCGGCGTTTCGATTTTATCGGCTATAAGTATAATTTTTTTTAAATATCTATCTTTTGAAAAATATCCGAATGTAAATAATGTCTACATAGTATTATTAATTTAATTAAATAAATGGAAAAATTGTGTACACTTAGTTGAAAAACTACAACTTGTAGCTGTTGATCAAAAAACAAAAACGTGTGTTACGATACGTATGACAGTGCGACTTTAATTAAAAAAATTGTGTTCATATCAAACAAAGCTTGGTTATAGAAAGATCTTTCCATGCTCTTCACATGTAGTAAAACCTATACATAAAAAATATACCTATAATAATGAAACGCTCAATGTTTTCCTTCTCCATTAGAAAAAGTTTTCTTTTATACGTTGCCAAAATGAGGTCTTATAATTTATTATTTACCTACATTAAGAACCTTCAGCTCATCCCAATTATAATGATGGAGTGTAATAATAATGTCGAATTATTTATTAATTTATCGGATATATCAATGTAGGTATACCACTATTGCTTAGTTTTAGACTCCCACGTCCGAAGGCTCGTCCCAAGTTTCATAGGGACCTAAACGTATCAGACAACATAATATAAGTGTAAACCTCCCTTGGGTGATTATAATAGTTTAATTCGTTCATGTTAGTTTTTATTGTGGACGTGCTATATTTTACGTTCCTTTTTTAAATTCAGTAAATTTTCCATTGTATAGATAATTGCATGTCACAAGAAACTCCTAGAATCTAGAATGGGTAAGATTAAAAAAAAGCAATATCTGAATAATCTGATGCTTTACTCTTTGTAAAAATAAGCTATGAGTTAACAGTTCTATAAAGCTTGAAGTATAGATACTTAAATTAGAAGTTGATATTTAAAGTCTTGTCAAGGAATGAAACCTAATCGGCATTTAAAGCAGCTAATATACGTCCCACAGCTAGGCCACACGGAAACATTTAGTATGTGAAGTATGAGCTGAAGTTAACTCCACCAAAATCTGAAAAAAGCACAAAATCTTGACTTAATTTGACTATCGTGTTTCTAAAACCTTGTTTTCCATTCTGTCCTCCTTTCGACTATAGCACACATTTCGCAATGACAACGTAAAGCATAATTTTACATCAACCCGCTCCTCAAGCCCCTGTTGTGATGATAAAAAATGTAAACGCCCTCCGTGACTAGGACAGCTTCGAGTGACCTTGGCGGCGGCCATTTGCTTTTTTTCGCGCGCTCAATGTTACCAGCATGACGGCGTGCGGTGCGTTCGTTTTACTTTTTTTCCGCAAAAGGCATCTCGTTATGCAACTTTTCTTCTTCTTTATTTTGAAATTGAAATAGTGGTAATTAGTTGCGAACGTAAGCTCGTGGTGTCGAACCTCTGCCGAAAGGGAATTATTTTTGCGCGGTGTAGCCACTAGTTTTGTAGAGTACTTTAAAATTTACATTTAAAATAATCACTATATTATTAGGTATTCATAACAATCATGAATTTATCGTTAATAGTAGGTATTGAACTTTTCTAACCTAAACGTGATGTACATTTGACCGAAAAATTATTGCAGGTGTTATTCATATTAAATCTTAACATTCTTTTTTAAAGTTTTTTAGTAGGTATAACGATAATAATAACATGTTGTTTTAAATTTAAAATCTGCATTTATTTTCTAAAAATTTAATCCCGTCTTTAATCCTACATTTTTCTTAACCCTTAACTGGAATTGCTATTTTGACCAAAGTAACACAAAGATTGTTCATCTACCCTTAGACATAGCTTTGAAGCATATAATGGTTTTTTTAAACATGATATTTGTAAGTATTTCAAAAAACATGTATCAAACTTTTCGAATTACTTGTTACCCTTTACCGCACAAATTAACTTGCTAATACTAATGGCTAATACGTTGATTAATTGTATTGTTGCTCAATTCGCGTGTATGTTGACTTGCGAATTGTGTGTATTTATTACGAAATAACGACGTATCTACGACGAAATTATAAGTTCTTATCGTTACACTCTATTCATCATTTTGATCTGTTCTAAGTAGATAATTGACATGGGGATTAATTAGTTACACGTGCTTGTTATATTTTCCGTTTAATTGTATCTTTTAAAATAAAAAATAAATATATTTTTATATATAATATTATTATGTAGTATTTTAACTAAACACTTCCACTTCATTGATAATTTGATAGATAGATAATGTTCTTTATTGAAATATTTCATGTCATATTTTAAATAAATTAAATATTAAAATATATTAAAATTATAATTAAAATTAACAGCAATACACAATAAATAAAAATGTACCCCACACCTTCAATTAAACAAAGCACCATCTATACTTATTATAAGACTGTAGAGGTCGAATGTCTGTTCATAGAAAAAATAATGCCTTAATCAAGTCACGGGATGTAAAAGGAGGAAAATACCAAATAATTTTTTTTTGTTTCTCTGTCTGTTTAAACGGATTAATCTCCGAAATGGCTGGACCGATTTTAATTAAATTTTGCATGGTTATACTTTATTTCCCTAGTCAACATCTTAGATACTTTTTGTTCCGGAAAATTAAAGGGTTCCCGTGGGGTAGTTAAAAAACCATAGTAACCGCGGACAAAGTCGCAGGCATCTACTACTATTTTATAAAAATAATACTCTCGAAATGCTTTTTACGAAGTTAGTTGAGAATGAAATTAAAAAATACAAAAAAACAGTATGATCAAACGTGAATAGCGTAGGTGTAAGTGATCACATAATTATAGATACATAATAATATCGCACGATGATGTTTTATCAATTATCAGCAATCGCTTGAAATTGTGTTCTACATTTGATAATACCAACACTCCAAATTATTTGTTTTGTTATTCAGGAAGCATCTCTTTTAATTGATAAAGTATTTCGAGTGTTAATTTTGAGTTAATTGTAAATTTACACAATGTAATGTTGTAATGATTTAAAAATCCAATAATAATAGAATTAACTTAAATGAAATTGTCCATTGTCGTTAAATGTTAAAAGGTCGAAGAAAAGGTTAAAACTCAAAAAAGTCCCACTAACAATTTGAAAAACTAAAAAAAATGCGTTGAAACCTGTTCTTCTTTTTTCAAAAATCACACTCGCCTATCAAAGTGCACATAAAAATATTTGCACAGCCAAACTCGAAATCTTATCCTGATGACGACTTCTGCAGAATCGATAACTATTTAGTATCGATACATTGATCGAGTTTGGCATTTGGCAAGTGTTGTGACGTACCTATCAGTACACGGCTCACGGGCTTAATCCGTTTCCTGGCATAGATAACACTTATGTAAGATTTACTGACGAAATTCGGCGGCGAAGCGTAAAAGATTACAGCTCTAGTTATGGAATAAGTGGAGTGACAACTGCTAGATGACATCTAATGTCTCGTGAAAACATATTATGCTTAAGGATGCATCGCACAAATTCCAGTAATGAAGTTGGTCTTGAATTTGAAAAGAAATGTAAGCTTTTTTAATGGGGGTTTTCTTTTCTGTTATAAATAAGGAGTGGAGTGGTTGAAATACTCATGACTTTTAAAAACTGTACAAATAATGTAAGTGTTAATTTATGATTACTTGACGGACGGACTTTATTTAAAAATAAATAGTGGTTTACTAAAATAATTGTATAATTATGTAAAATTTTCCAAAATAAAAAAAAAATCATAAAAAAATGTGTTCAACCCCTCTTTAACTTTTGAGCCATAAGTTTAAAAAATATGAAAAAAATCCCACAAGAAGAATTTTCTAGGAAAATTATTTTCAACTTAATGCTTTGAACAGTTTTTGAAAAATTGTACAAATTAATTTCTGAACTAAGTTTGTGGCACACTACAAACTTAGCATGAGCAAGATTTTTTTTTTTATCTTTGTTTACATATTTTATAATACGAAACGTATTCTTTTTCAAATAAAAAAAGAATTATTAAAATCGGTTCACGCAATTCAAAATTAATACCGAATACCCAACATACATAAACCGTCTACATCTAGTTTGTATTAAGAGATTGAGCTGTACTTTGGGCTATTTGAACTCTTAGTAGGGACATTTAATGTGACGGACGGGATACTACTGAACCCTACACTGAACGTGGCCCGACATGCTCTTAGCCGGTTTTTTTTTAAACGGAAAAACTGCTGAAATTTAATTTAATGAAGTATAAGCATATTATTATAGGTATTGTACAGTCAGCGTCAAATAGCTAATTCGAACCGATATTATTGACTTTTTGGTGGTCTCTATTTATTTGAACACCTTGAATGTCACTAACTATTGACCGTCGTTGACTTTACTTGTGAAAGTAAACGCTTTTACTACACCAAATTGTTTACATTGCCTTAAATCGAGTCGCGAATATCGAAAACTGCCGAATGCGGCTGTTTCTTGAGCAAACTTATAAGATTTGAATTCTTGCATTCGGTCTCGACGCGTTCGTTAGCATCGATTCAAGGACGTAGAATCACACCCACAAGGGCGTTGTCGAGTTCCCCATAGTGGTGTATCAGAGAAATTAGTGCTCTATAACTATCAGGTTACGTGTGAGGTTGGCGTGGGTGCGCGTGGAGTCTCGTCCACAGATTGAATAAACTGCTTGACACAGATTCGCGTTTCGGGTCAGCCCTGATGCCCGGCCAGTAAACAAAATGCCTGTTACGACATCTATCGGAGAGGCTGGCAAACCGCTCTTTGAATTTTATTGAGAAATAATAAAACTTACCGTTCTTTATTGGACTAGAACAAGAAAGAACTGTAAAAGGAATGTTACTATTAAGTATGTGTGATTTAGGTTTTATTATTTTTTTTTTACTTTATCTAAAAAAATTAAAAAGGTACCTACCAAAGCTACCTTCATGTCGGTTACGCCGTGGATGGGTGACCTTTACATTATGATCTCGAGCTGTTCCGTGCTGCGGAAGGCACGTTAGGCCGTTGGTCCCGGTCGCTATTGCGACTGTTTCTACCCACCAACCCGAATTAGTTCAGCGTGGTGGTGTTATGGCCCATACTCCTCATGTGTTTCTCCATGAGGAAGGCCTGTGCCCAGTTGCACCAGTTTAGGTATTTTACTTGAGATTTATTGGAATTGGATCAGTTTGAAACATAGACGTTACTTCAGTATATTCTATATCTATGGTTTGAAGTAAATACATAGACGTATTTAAGTAGACAACCAAAGAAGATAGAGACAAAAAATCGCTTATGGAGATATCCCAAGCATGAACGAGAAAGCGATTGACTGTCATAACCATATTCGATTGACAGCTTTACACAACTCGGAACACGTAAAATTATCTCTTTGAAAATTTTATAATAACTTTAAAATCTTAAAATATTTCTAGTTAATATTTTTTCTACGAAATATGGTTATATGTGCTGTAATTGATTGTGGTGTCAACCAAAGGAATAATCCAGAAAACTGCAGTTTTCACAGGTAATTACGTACAAAATTGTAACAGCAATAAATCGTTTATTTTTGTTTGCAATTGGACTTCCTATGATGTTACTGTAAAATTACGTCAATCATTTATTATAATTTAATATTTTGTGTATATAAAAGTTATTTTATTTCTAGTTTACAAGATTTTGAGGATTAATTTACAATTTACAGATGTTTATTTTTGATTGAAAAATAAGTTTATTGATATTTTAAGTAGTACCATTTTTAATGGATTTACCATTTAAAAGCAAGGAACGTTAAACAAAAAAATAAATATAAAAAATGTAAATTGTTTTTGTACCAAGTTCTTTTTTTTAGTACTCGTACATACTTACAGAGAAAATGTAATCTACCTCCAAAATATGAATAAATATAGTGTAAATAAAACAATTATTTTAATAACGTACATTTATTTTCCGTTGATAATATTTATCCTTTTTTTTACTTTCATAAACTCAATGTATTAAATTCATGTGGGTAAAGAATTTTTTTTTAAATTTTTTAAAATATTTTTTTTTATACCACTTCTTTCTTTCAGTCAGTTTACTACCGGAAGACCTTGGCTTTGAATAGATTTTTGTCACTTTGTATGTTTTTCTTATTTTGTCAATTTGAGTTCTCTATGCAATCTTTTATGATATAATAATTTTATTTAGGGTCAAAAAATAAATTGTGAAATTACTTACAAATTGTTTTGAATTAAGGTGAAACTACAATTTATCGACATGTTTAATTGAAAGCATAGACGTATTTAAGTAGACAGCCAAAGAAGATATTATAGTTTTGAGAGGGCATCAGTAAAAAATGTTACTCAAAATTAAAAGAGATAATTAAAAACACTATTTTATAACTTAGGTGTAACTGCAACTATCGATAGTTTTGTAAGAAGTATCGTCTCGTAACTAGTAGACGCACACATTCACAATTTAAAATTGGTAATGCATTTTTGAGCTGTCAGCTATACGTCAGTATATCTATGAGTAAATGTGTAAGGAATAAGAAAATAAAATCTCTTTGGTCAAAAAAAATTATAAAACAGAGTTTGTGTTTATTTAAAAAAACATGAACGCGACGCGATAGAAACTCTTTGGTCTAAAATTTGTTAAAATGAGTTTGTGTTTTATTTAAAAATAAACATAAAACAATTGCCCGTTCTAAATTTAATTTTGACCCGGTAGTTCAATATTTACCAGTGTCATTTTTATCTCAGTTAACCAGATAAAATTTAAGATGAAAACGTTGATAGCGCATCGTTGGCGCCATCTGAAATTTTGTATTAACATAAGAAGGGCCATAGGGTCATATCCACATTGTAACTGCTGCCAACAAAGAACCCATTTGACATCTCTTTATGTGCCACAGATGTCGTCATACCCACAATGAGAGGTCCTTTCTTATTTAACAGTATTGAATAGTAATGAACGATGTTTTAGCGTGCTCGAAAAGCTTATAAATAAATAAATAAATATCTTCAAACATTCACACCTATCAACTAGCCCCATTTTAAGCAACAATTGCTACTTGTGTTACGGACACTAGATGACGGATAAATATATAATTAAATATTCATAATAATTATACATATAAATATTCTGAATATATATAAACATCCAAGACTGGAAAACTAATGCCTGAAAATTCATCGCCCAAACATTTGCCCCCCACCGGGGATCGAACCCAGAACCTCTGATGGCGACGCCTTGAGACCGGCATACGCCTTCTAGATATTTCGTTGTTAAGCTTTAAGATGGTTTGAATTAAAATCTCATATACATATGTATGAATTCAAAAAAAGATGATCATGAAGTAAACTAATGATCATCTTTTTTTCTAACTTTCTTAGTATTAAGAGAAAATGATATTGGTTATATATAACTCATTATCTGTGACGTTTGTAGACACAATAGGACATCAATCGTGTCTCGGCTAATTTTAACCATCTCACAGACACAGGTGATAAGGAAGAAAAAAATTATAATATCGTAATTTATTATTAAAAAAAAAAAAATTGTCGTGTTACATTATACGTAATACAAGTATACGTAAAGTGTCACAAGAAATTGAGTGTAATTGCTATAACCGACAACGGTAACTATTTATTTTCATACTGCAAAACACTGGTATTGAAGCGATACATTATTTACACAAATGACAATCGTTACACTGAACCTTATTCAACGTCGCACTTGCCTTAATCTAATAGGCGTGCGCATGTGAGCATTTATATTGGGTCCTTACCTATGAAATTGGTGTTTTTTTCTCTCTTAGTATTTTGTCTGTAACTGTTAAGATTCAGAGTATTCCCAAAAAAATAATAACCTCGTCTAAAAATAGACTATATTTTTGAGCTTTTGATTTGTTTGATAATTTGTTGTGAGTTAAATTGTGTTAAAATTGGACACGGAGACAACTCTTTTTAAGTGCCTCCCGAATACATCATTTTATTTGCATTCACTTAAAAACGATAAATAATTTTTATGAAGTGTGATATAACACATATTACTAAAGCTTGTCTTATGTTAGATGCCAAATATTATCTTTGGATTTGTCGTTGTGAAGAAAACTGAAAAAATTTTTTTATGGAAAATGCAGAATTCCCCAAAATCTCCATACAAAACACCAATTTCATAGGTAAGGACCTAATATAATACTGTTTGTTGTTCGAAGTACAGAGGTGACAAGAGTAATTACTTTGGATCTTGGCTGTGAACGATACAAAGTGTGCCCTCAACACCCACACTTGTTTGTAGGGTACACTTGTGTTATCATCTGCAGCGAGGCGGGTGACGTCACCCACAATTGTCACCGCAGTCACGGCTAACGAGACACACTCGGCCACCGTACGAGCGCTGTTTCGCGTAAAAACACTGTTTGCTGCCAGTAAACTTGGACTAAACACGAGTATCGATCGACATTGACTCTATTGATTTAGGTGTAACCGATGTAAATTTCAAGTTCATGTCGGAACGTTTATTCTGATTAGAACCAGAAAGCTTATATTTCACGCGATTCACTCTCATTTTCGCTGAACTTGACATGGGTCAAATGACACTTCAAAAGTAAACAACCGTACAGTGACGTCAGGGCGTAGGTACGTCACGCGATTGTGCGCCCTGTGGTCGGTTTTTACTGGAAGAATGGTCGTATTTTTGCATGTTAACTTGTGACGGTGGGGGTGACGACGGACGGTGTGAAAAAAACGGCTTGAAGATATTGTCACTGATGTGATTTAATATAAAAATCAAAGGCACAACTGGAAAAATTTATAAAAGGTAAATAACACTGAAATCACTGGACTAAAACTTAAAGAATATAAAAGGCAGAGCTACTTAGTACAATAGGGCCTTGGTAAATATATATGAATATTTATCGTTATAGTTCTATTTAATATATATTTTTAAATTTTATTGCAAACAATTATGTTTATAGGCGTCGAGACAACCGCTCCAGGACGCTGACTCTGATAGGAATGAATAATTGGACAAAAACAATTAAATAGAAACAGACATTTGCTTAATTTAAAAACAGAAACAAAGAGAAAATGGCCAGAAAAGAACGCAATGAGAGCATAGAGTCACTAATACTGATATAGCGCCTCGTTACAAACTTTGTTTCATACTTTTACCTTCCGCGCGAATGCCTCTCAAGGACAGCCCTTAATTCGGGTCTCAGTTCTCTTTTTCATTGGGAAGTGACACGGTCGTCGCTCGGCCGCAAGACCTTGCCCCCTCCTCCCCCCCACTTGAGCCCGGCTCAGCTGACGTCAGCCGCGCCATCTTGCGACAGGCTCGTTGCTTGGCAACCAAACACACGCTACGCAATTTAAAGGAAAGTCGTGTGGAATCGCTCTTCAATTACTTATGAATTCTTTTTCTTGTCTTGTTTTATTTTATTAATGATGTCAATTTTGCATGGATTTTTGGACTTAAAAGAGTTTAGTATATTTAAACAAACGATTTAATTTTAAATCTACACAGACATAAATAAGGTTTACATATTACAATGAAAAAGAAATAAAATATTTTTTTTATTTTCAATAATAAAATTATTTTACTTTGAAAAATTTTATGACAGCCTACAAAATAAAAAAACAGAACACATCACAATTTAATTAGCAATAACAGCCACTGGTATTGAATATTTACTGAACACACATTGAGCGATAATATTCAAAATCAACACGTGCCCATCGGTACATAATGGATCCATCACGAATGTATTTCTAATTATTGTTGAAGTTCAATCTAAATATTATTGATCCATGATTCATCACGGACTTGATTTCTTTACTGAATAATTAAAAGAAAAATTCATTTTTTTTTAAATAAAAATCAACAATGTAATCGTCTCGAAACTTTTATAAGTTGCAGACATAATAAAAGTAACTACTTACTTTTCTATTTTGTGCACATATTTTTTGCATTATCTAAAAGATTTTTAAAATTTTAAATAGAAATAAAAACAATATGTACCTACCTATTCACAATCATAAATTTGTTAAAATCTTGGCTTAATTACATTGCTGCTTTCAAGAGAAAATTATATTACATTTTCTTTTGAGCTTTACGTGCTTGCATATAACAATAGTTACATTACTGTGCCACCAACTGCATTCGTTATTCGTTAGTTAGTCTTGAGTGCTATATTTAGGTACTTAGGAGTAACTTACAATATATTATATTAAATATAACTAAATATTAGCACAGCATGACATTTAGGTAGGTACAATGCAAAAATTTTGACACATTTGAAAACACATTTGACAGATTATAGACTATTTATTTCCTTCTAATCAATAGTCATGAACTCTCAAAAGTGTTTACTAATTTACACGTGACTACACTGTGCATGTTATCAGGCTTGACCCCTACCTACACCTTCGGATATAGAGCTGTATTATTAGGTCCTTACCTATGAAATTGGTGTTTTGTATGGAGATTTTGGGGATGTCTGCATTTTACATACTAACATTTTATCAGTTTTCTTCACAACAACAAATCCAGAGATAATAATATTTGGCATGTATCATTAGACAAGCTTTAGCAATATGTGTGTGAACACGCTTGATAAAAATTATTCATCGTTTTTATGTTAATGCAAATCAAATGATGTATTCGGGAGGCAGTTAAAAATAATTGTCTTTGTGATCTGATCTAATTTTAACACAATTAAACTTACAAAAAATTATCAAATTAAATAATACGGGCTCAATTAATAGTCTATTTTTAGAAGAGGCAATTATTTTATAAGAATGTTCTGAAACTTAATAGTTACAGACAAATTGCTAAGACAGAATAAAAACACCAATTTCATAAGTAAGGACCCAATATTATGTTATGTTAATTTTAACATCACAGATCAAACCAGATAAAACTAACTTTTCATCGTATTCTTACTCTAATTAAAAAAACATGCGAAAATAGTATCGACATAGTCGAGAAATCAGAAATGCCCTTTGACATTCAACCGAGATTCTCGCAATGATACAGAAAAGGTCAAAGGGAAGGATGTGCCGACAAAAAGCGTTCATTAGGGGTGCTAATGAAGTATCCAGGATTTCCACGTGCGGCTCTACGTAAAAGCTCTACATATACATACATATACATGGTGATGCTCTACATAGTATGTGGATATTACAGAATACGTTATGTGGAACGGAGTTAAGGTGTCATTGGCTGTGTATATGTTACTTATATGACGTGTGTGTTTAAATACTCTTTTTATAGCTCAACCAATATAGAGCGTAAAATAATATGTCCTCGCCATAGAAAATTTCAAAGCTCTAGATGAAAAAGGCAGCGATAGCAAAGTTGGGAAAACTATTTGAGTATTTACAAACCACAAACAATAACATCTGTCATCATGTCTACACAATATCATAGATAAATTAAGTAGTGTAGAGTGTGTCGCTATTCCCATACATGGGTTTTTAGTTCGTCTTAATCTTGTTATTGTTGCTTGTACCCCTTCGTTCGACTTATTACGTAAGGTGGCGCTACTATACTAGCGCCTATAAGTCGAATAAACCCATGTATGGGAATAGCAATCTATACTACTTAATTTATCTATGGTAATATTAAGAACATGAGTACCTGTTAATTATTATAAAAATCGGATCAAAAAATCAAAATCAGAAATATATTTAGCGATTTTTTTGTCTTAAATAAAGAGTTAAAACAGTGTTTAGTTTACTTTTAGAATAGTTCTGAGTAAGGACGTAGGATGTGAATTGCTTAGATGTCGAGTGTCCTTGATATTAACACAAGGTTTTAGATATTATTGAACGTTGTTTTTTCTAGTCATCTTCAGGAAAAAAGTATTATTTCTTTTTATTAAACGCCTTGAATTATATGGACAGCTAAGAATGATGGATTACTTTGACTTATCTTGAACAAAAAAATAACTTTATGTTGTGACTGTCCTTTAAAGTTAATTTAATAAAAACTTGACTAGTCCTAATTACGAATATCGTCAGGAAATCTATTATTTCTGTATGAATATTAAACTTTACCTTACTATCAGATATTTCTTTTTCTTAATTACTTTCTTTATAGTTTTACATTTTTTCTGTCCAAAACTCGAGTAATTAGAAGTAGAAATAAAGAAGAAAAATAATGGATTCATTATTTTCTTTTGGATTGTGTTTCGAACAATATTTAAAAAAACTTGGTTACTAGCCTTTTCAGTTGCGTTCCATTAGAAACCAGACTATCTTAATGACAAAATTACGGTGTTCAGAAATAAAGATAGTCAAGGTTTTATTAAATTAACTAAAATTTATATCTAGCGCGTGTTTATTTATTATGTCTCTGTCTCAATTTTCACAACTACAAATAAATTTATTTATAAATATCTATAGTTTTTGAATGAATCCATTCTTTTTACAACATTAATACATCAACATGAAGAGACTTTTCCAATATTTTTGCTCCTTGTCTTTTTGTTTGTTATATAATATTGTCCATCCTATAATTGCGAGTAGCTTCGCTCTTAACGCCTTAAGATAGAGTCGCTTTCGTGAATTGCAATATCTAAACCTAATCGATCATGTTTTATTTGATAGAATACTCAATGGCAGAGGCGATGATTTAGTAATATTGTGATAGTTGTTTGACTTGGCAACTCATCAACAATAGTGAATCCGGAAAACTAACTGTACCTCAGGAATCGAGATGCCAACACGTGGACTGGATCACGTAGAATACAATACGCTATTAGAAATTCATTTTCTTAATTTTTTAATTAATATGAACTCCAAATATTATATAATCAATGGTGTGAACACTTTATTGTAGGAAATTCATACATTTTTTTTTGTTAGGATTGCTATTTAATGATTTCATTGTTTTTGGCTAGATGTCGTGCTGGCGTGCATTAGGGAGACGTCCATCAGTGGACAATTATAGGTAACAACTGACAATAATGACGATTCTTTTATATAATTTTAATAATATTTACAAATTTGTTATCTATATCTTACTATAATTTTTATGATATTAATATTAAAGACAAACAGGGCAGTCGAAAATATCAACGATTACTTAAAGAATCTGTGTAACTCAATATTTCACATCAAAAAAGAAAATCATTATCGCGACATTAAGGTCAGAATAATGAGTGATAATGTTACCAAATCAAATCTGATTACGTTGACCTCTTATGGTTACTTTTCACATGTCGTCATATGTACCTCGAGTATATGTCCATTTTTATATAATTAGAGATGCTCAGTAGGGTAGTTATTTGAATAACCTTTGGTAGCTTTGGTTTTGATAATTATAAAGAACAATATCGTCTTGCTGAGATTTTTTTACACAAAGGTAAATAGGCTAATTCGGTTCGCAATATCTAGGGCGTTGTGAGAGTTTATAAAGAGAATTGTGTTATTTGATTTTGAGACTTGGCTACCAAGTGTGTACTAAAGCCTCCATAAAATTTTAGGTTAAAAAAGTTCGAAATGACAATGATAATTTAAAATCCTTTCGCGTTTTGAAATTGTAACTTTAGAACCAAATAGCATATTCAATGGTACAACAACTACAGCCAGGTTTCATTTTGTTAATATGTTCACTGCAATCACACCTTAACATAGTTTCATTAACGCATACGCATACTAAGTAACGAGGAGCTATACATATTAATTTACTTAGTTAAACAAGATACTTGTTAATAAACACCCCTCCTACCAGGTGTTTAAAGCCTTCTCAGTTAATTTACAGTTACCCACAACCGTTGAGAGTAAGCCAGCGCCGGCAAGAAGCTTTCAATAGCCGTTGGTTACTTTAAAATGTATAATTTTCATTATTATTATTATTATTTGCGACTAAGGGCGTATTGGGTACTGGGTCTGTGATTGTGTAGGCTATGAGCTAGCCACTTTCACGTTTTTTCATCTGACCAAACCCAATTTTTGTATGGCTAAATGTGGTCTTAAGGAACACAATGCTCCTTGGACTCTGCCGACCCCTTCGGGGATTACAGGCGTGATTGTTGTTCATTATAAAAAAGAGACTTTCAGTTCTTAAATAAATACATAAAACCCGTATTAAATTTATAATAACTAATATAATAAACTTATGTTATTCCAAGACTGACAGTCTGTTTTTACACGGCAGGAAATCAGATTGGCAATATCAAAGACATTTGTTAATTATAACATTTGTTGCATAAAAACGGCAATTTAAAAGTTAAAGATGAATAATTTAGAATCACAACAATATAATCCTAAACGCTTACTGTACAACATTTAACTCGGGATATATTAGAAAAGAACATATAAAATTTTGTGGAAATAACATAATTGGATGCAAATATAGCTCAGTCAATATGTCTTGTAAACTATTTGCTATGCCCAAAGTTTTGACACATACATGAATGATGATCCTCGTTATTTCTGAAGTTGGACACTCTAATTTACTATATTAACGTATTTATGTAACAAATAATTAACAGTACATCTCGGTTTCTGGAAGAAGTTCCCGTCCAAAATAGAGCTTTAAACTCATGCTGTAAAGTTCACAATGTTTTAAATTATTTTATATGTGAATATAAACAAAATATACAGGAATAACCTTCATTGATCAGAAAACTAATTGTTTTATTCTTTACATCATTTTGTTTCACCACAATAGCGTCTGAAGGCGATGATGTGACCTAAGATGCAACACAAACCCAAATAATATTATTCATTCTTCTCTTGAAAATCGTCGAATTACGGAAATTACGGACGCAGGAAATAACTCTAGATTACTTATTGCAAATTAGGATTGAACTACATGATTTTAGACGAACATTTTGATTTATTTATATTTCGATTTAATTAAGATGCAAGCAAATAGGCTCCATTAAATGCCACGGGGTGGGCTAATATCCTGTCTAACGCGTGGGAGAACTGCAGGTTTAAAACCCTTTCCTCTTCAGCAAGTTCAAGTTGAAAAGGTCAAGGGAAAGTGAAGCGCATTTTCCATTTCAGTCTATTGATATAATGAAAACATCTAGCTTCTTGGTACTTGGAAGTACCTTTTTGTAATTTTGTTTTTTTTTTTCATTAACACATACCAATTAGCCCCTTTTTATGCAACTAATGCTGCTTGTGTAACGGATCCTAGATGGCGGATAAATATATTAAGAAGAATTAAGAATTAATGAACTAATGAACATATAAATATTTAGAGTATATACAATACATATATAAACATCCAAGACAGGAGAACAAATGCCTGTGTTCATCACACAAACATCTACCTCACTGGGGATCGAACCTAGATCCTCTCGAGATAGCAACGCCTTGAAACCACCTTGAATATTCAGTTAATAATAAAAATATCAGTGTTGTAGGGAATTCCCTAAATATTTTCTATTGTACAATTATATTTGTTTGTGTATTTAAAGTTAAAAATGCTGTAGCTGGATTTTTCGAAACTTCACGAAAGACATCAATGTAGTAAAACATAAATTGTTGATATTTTTAACATTATTTCCTAGAGAGCTTACCCAATCGATAATAGGAAATCTTCTGTGAGTTATTGGATATAAGGTTGCATGTTCCTTGCCAGTTTAACACGATTTAAAAAATGAAGTATAACGAATCTTATGATAATCTATGAAGCTCTACATGCCGCGTAAAAGAATAATATTATAATCCATTTTGAAACACCTTGACCTATTAAAATTCTCCAATATTCGAAGAAGAATGTGAATTTCTTGCTACATGTAAAGATAGGTTATTATTATACGTTTCAGAATGACTCGCTATCATTCGAAGCCTATATTTCGGCCTCCATAGTCAGAGATGTTTTCGACTATTTACACATTGTCAGGCATCCTCATTGCACTATTATATCTACTTATTAACAGTGTTATAATCATTTGTTGTGTTCCCGCAATCAGAGGTTAGATAGCCAGTTCTTCAGTTGATCTTCTTGTTCTTCAGGTGAAGCTCGCTTCCACCTTTAGTCTTATCGTCACTTACCATCAGGTGAGATGAAGGCCAAGAGCATACCTGTCATACTTATGTAAAAAAAACATTGTAACTGGAAAACCACACCTTTGAAGGATCATCAAAGAAACACGGAATTGAAAGGAAGCTATCTTGTTGTGTTATTTTGAATCGGAACCTTGAAGGTGCTTTTAATGTATTCTTTGATAATTGCTCGATAATCGCTATTGTCATGATATTATGTTTAGCTAGTAGATAACAGTGGCTTTTCTAAGTTGTTCAAGATCATTTACGGAACCACTTAACGTTTTATGAAGAAAATGTGTTTTGTACCTACTAATTGACAGGTAGAAGCTATTATCGCCATGATTGCAGTTCCGATGTCGATAATTTTCAGTGTTACAAGGAATTTTTCCGTTCAACGATGTTTATAGGCGAATGTGTCCTAATGGATATCAAACCATTTATTATGTGGATGACTACTGTAATGAAAACTGATTTTCTTTTAGATATTTGATGCAGGTGTCTATCTATTTAAAATTCATTTCTATAATGCCACTTATGTCTCGATTTCTCTGAAGTTTAGTAATCAGTTAAAACTATTTTGATATCCTAAATCCTCTTGTACGTAGTCAAATTCACGGCGCTCATTATTATTCTGTGATGCTGTAATATGTCAACAGGACTTATTTAGTTACATCCTTTTCATCCACTTCCATTATTTCAAAAGTATTTTTTGATATAAGATTGTTTTGCTCGTAATATGGCTGGCATAAAAATTATAATTTAAATTAGGACTAAAACTGCTATGAAAGCATTAGTGAAATGAATAAAAGGTCACCCTTACGTAAATTTAATATACTTATGCATTTACCCATAACAACAACGTTTAACATGAACAGTACAAATATAACACTAATATGTATAATGAAAAACGAATGATTGGTAACGTAACTATAAGGGGGTTTTACTTCTATAATAACTTTAATTTTCAAAGGTGTTATTTGCTTTTTTTATTTATAATTTTAAATAAAATAGAAATATATATATATATAGCAAATGTTTCAATAGATAAACGTGACGAGAATGAATAGAAAACATCATATTTATTTGCTTTTATTTGTATTTTAATCAAGCTGCTAATATTGCAAAAATGGATGAAAGAATTAGCTTAGGTTGATAATTTGCGCAATTAGTATGGCTCGATGACTTAAAAAAAAGATATCATTTTTCTTTAAAATACCTACCTACGATATAAAATTATCCGAATATAATGTAGGTTTACCACAGACAAATCATCCGCAATATTTCCCATAAGGAAATTAACATAATAATAATCAAATTGTTATTATTCTTTATTATCAAAATCCAATGCCGGGAAAACCTATAATTTTTACCGTGTTCATATCACAATTTTAACTAACAAACAATATTTATGGTCAATCTGAATTGCGCAATTAATGCATTAGCTACACCGAGAGAAGCAGTATTGATTTCCATCTCACGTATTTGTTCTAGTATTTTCTTAAAAGTTATCTTTTCTCTTCAATTACTTGTATTAAATTAATAATGAGAATCAAACGTATATTTCCGTAAAATAATATTCAGTTAAAATAGAAGGCAGACAATAGTTTGTACTGATATAAATTGTAATGCTAATTTTATTAATATACGAAATTTCTTGCATTCTTAAAAATAAATGGAAAATGGCTTCTCTTGTACAATTCAGTAAGTTTTTGGCATCCTTGAAAATGGATTACTGAAAAAGTAACCCCATAATAAATATTCGGCTTACATATTTTTATTTTATGAAAACACGGAGAAAATAGTGAAAATTTCATTTTTTTTTTCATTTTACAAATAGTTACTACTCTCCAGTGGCGCGGTGTAAAAAATCCAATAAGAACATCTATTTCCCAACAAAGTAGTAACTTAATAAGTGTTGACCTTCTAGCACAATCTGCTGTCAATGCAACAGTTCACACTGAAATAAACAGCTCAATGATTTTCATACACTCAGCCTCTTAAGTAAAGTAAGTTCTGTTCTGGGTTCATGTCCTCTGTACAGGCTAAATTAAAAACGAAAAAATTTCAGGGCATAGATTTTTTTAGCATAGCATGGGCATAGCATTATTTTTTTAATTATACGTGTACTCCTTTAAAATACATATATATTAGGTCCTTACCTATGAAATTGGTGTTTTGTATGGAGATTTTGGGGATGTCTGCATTTTACATACTAACATTTTATCAGTTTTCTTCACAACGACAAATCCAGAGATAATAATATTTGGCATGTATCATTAGACAAGCTTAAGCAATATGTGTGTGAACACGCTTGATAAAACTTATTCATCGTTTTTATGTTAATGCAAATCAAATGATGCATTCGGGAGGCAGTTAAAAATAATTGTCTTTGTGTCTAATTTTAACACAATTAAACTTACAAAAATCATCAAATTAAATATTACGAGCTCAAATATATGGTCTATTTTTAGAAGAGGCAATTATTTTATAAGAATGTTCTGAAACTTAATAGTTACGGACAAATTGCTAAGACAGAATAAAAACACCAATTTCATAGGTAAGGACCCAATATAATCACGACTGTTGTCCCCGAAGGGTTAGTCAGAAATTAAGCAAAAGCACTCCATTGCCATAGTCCGCGCTTCACTAAGCAGTGACTGCACTCAGCGTGACAGGTGGTGAGTCCGCCGCCTGGTCGCCGCTATAAGCTATTGGATGGTTGTGCAGTTCTAAGTCCATTAGTCGCCTTTTACGACACCCGAGGGAAGAAATGGGTTGGTAGTATTCTTTTAATGAGCCGGTACCACTCGGCTCCTTTAAACCTGACTTTAATCAAACAGTCGTAGGGTTGAGTCCATTCGTATCATATCCGTGTATTAATAAACTAGTCAACGGGCACAAAAGACCCAATATAATCATCTATTTATTGCGAACACCGGTCTTCGCGGCGCCCGCCAAGGTTAAACTGTGATTTTAGGTTACGAATTAATGATAATGTTGATATTCCACAGGGTACAAATTGATATCGTCCTCAGCCTATATACGTCCCACCGCTGGGCACACGCCTCCTTCATGAAAATAATCACATAAGGAGTGTAGGCCGTAACACCACCACGCTGGCCCTACGCTAGTTGGGGGTAGAAACGATTGCAATTGCAACCGCGACCAACGTCTTAACGTGCCTTCCGAAGCACGGAGGAGTTCGAGATCACAAAGTTTTGGTCACCCATCCAAGGGCAGATCATGTTGAAGGTAGCTTTATTTTCGATATCGAAAGCAAACTTCTCCGACAAATGGATATACATATCAACAAATGAATACTGGCCTATCAAGATATAAGTACAAGTCTAAAGTAAAAAGAGTAACAAAACGGTACGGTTATATTATAATAGCGTCTTGCAGTAATTATTCCTTTCGAAGACTAGCACAACCTCGCCTGCGTGTGTAAATTACGTTAAGTTCAGCCTTGCTTCAGGAATGGTTTAGTGATAAGCAAATGACTTCCGAATTCATAATGCAACTGTGATACAGTAAAGGCTACTTCTAGGAGCCTTGTTTTACAAATACATTGTCTTTGGCTCTACATCTGTCGTGGCCATATAATCCTAGTAAAATTGAGCCGCTCTACGACGTAATGTTGACCATCAATAATGATTTAATGCAACGTCAAATGTCATGTCATTAGGTAGTCACAAAAAAGTGTTCGAAATGACAGAAATCGAATTCATATCCATTGAAATTTGGTTAGAGAGGGTCTGAGCGTGAAGTACTGCAAATAAAACGACAAAGTTTCAATTTTTGCAATAAAATATAGAAAAGTAAATATATCACAATGACAAAAAGCCCCTATGTTATTAATCGTGTCGCGACATGATGGCCACATCATGAAATAATCAAATTCTACGCGATATGGCTACGACATGTCCATCGCTAAGGCGAGTTAGTATAGAGGTGCATATAAGTGTAGCGAGGCGTGCAATTCTTCGCCAACGTCATTTCGCTTTATGTACATAAAGGGATACACTTTTGATATTGTTGTATTTAATATAAAAATAAGCGCGCTTAAGATATTAACAAAAATGCTGACACTGAAGGCTTTATTATTATTAAGTTATGATATAACACCTTAAGTTTTACATTACACATTGTCATGTTACTTAGAAATTGCAGGTAAAATAATAACTGTTTCATATTAATATGATGTCAAATTAAAAAGCAAATCGTATAAAAGTAAGCAAGATAGCTTTTACACTATATCTATATTTGAACTATATTTGAACTTTGCGTTCTAAACATTTAAATTGTAACAAAGCGAACCTCATCAAAAAACCGAACGAAAGCGGTAATGATTTCAAACAAAATTTAATTAAAGTTGATAATCGTTTGTGCAAATTAAAAGTTAAGACTGCGCCGTTCGTCTGGGCTTAGCTCGTTTCCCGGGCAGTGCGTAGGCGGCAGCTCCTACGCCCACGCACTCAGACGCCCACACTGAAATCTCAGGTGCCATATTGGATATTTCTTTCGCTTGTACGGCAGAAAATGGTATTGACATGTCACTTGTATTTTTGTGTAGAGTATACTTTTTAGTTTTTATCCTGAGTGGGCTTTCATTAAGTATGTTTTGGTGGGTCAACAGACATTCATTCTGTTTAATGCGTTTCCGCAAAGACATAATTTCTAACCTGTGAGATGGACTGATATAGTTTTATTTGAGTATATTAATTGTTATGTCAAAACCTTGTCAAATCATATTTGTTAAATTAGCAATTAGTATTAGATACTGATATGAAGTGCATGTGGTGTTTGTCTATTATATCGGTGCAATTAGCTTAATACATTGCTAGTGTCATATTTTGTTGTAAATGATGTTGGTAAATCAAATAAACAAAATAAAATTAAATAAGTATGTAAGATTGTAGCTAGATTGTAGATTGTATGTTGTTATTACTCTATAAACATAATTATGACGAAAAAAATTGTGCAGGCTTCATAAACAAAGATACAATTACACTGTCTTGTCAAAAGGATAAATCAAAATGAGAGAAAATAGAGTGACGTGTCGTACTATGCGAGACGTATTTAATTACATTAAAAGTAATTAAATATGTCTCGAGAATGGAGGATTCTGTGTAGCGAACTGTGCTAGTACCTAATGTTAGTTCGTTAGTGGTCGATAACACCTCAAAAGGTTTTAACATTCTGGTATACATAATGGGAATTTTGGGGACGAAAATGCGTCAAAAGATAATTATGCTGAGTAATGAGTACGTAATGAGCTTATGAGCGGAACATTGGAAATCCGTATATATGTACGGATGTCCCGTCAAAACTAAAGGAAAGTTAAATTAATTATGGCGTAAGATAAGAAATAAAAACAAGCATAGGTTTCACATTATATATGAACGTAAAAAGCCATTAGAAAAACAAAAAAAGTAATCCATTTTCCCATAAAATCTAATTCAAATTCAGAAAATCCAAATGATATTAACTTCAGTCCCCCGTAACCCAAGTTAACGTAAATAAGATTACCGACTCCAATACTTACTATGAAATAAAGACATTGGAAGTCCTTTTATACGGCAGCATCCCTCCGTCCAATGAAATTACCCCCTCACACTGTTTTAGGTCACCTATATGCCTAATGGATCCTACCACCTGTTCTAATACGAACAAGTTACAACACACATATTTACAAGATTATTTTCATTTTATGTTAAAATAAAATACGCCTTCATTCAATACCAATACGTTTCATATTTATTTAGCGTGACACACATCCAATAGACTACTTTAACGGGTGAATTATTAACGCAAACCCCGTAGATACAGGCACACGTTATGAAACATTTACGTTACAATCTTTTGAAAGGGACGCTAAACATTTTTTCACTTATTTACCTTAGTTAACGCTTATACGCTCGCGTTAACCTTTTAAGAAAAAAATTAATGAGCCGTGATAAAAAGGGAAGGTGTAACGCCAATATCCACCGCGTTTACCTAAAACCCTTTTTTCGATTTAATTTTCAGTACATTAAGTTTTCTGTTTCCGAGGCGTACGTCGTGATCGCTTTGACGCAAACTGTCACAGTTTACCTCCACAGTGAATTATGCGCGTTGAGGAAGGTCTAACATACAATGATATAACTAGACCTTTAAGGATCATGATCATTTATAGATAAAGTGTTCAAACAGACTGTATTTGTATAGAGATGTTATTTCAGTGCGATCTTAATGAAGTCTTAAGATAAACAATCGAAGAGACGTGATAACGCATGATCAAAAGTTCGCGGTAACAAGGCACCTACAAACACAGTGACCTAACCCCCGTCTCACACCCTCATACCCACCCTCTCACTCCCGCCTGAACATGCTGCACACGAACAAAGCGTTTACCACAGAATAAATATAATAAAATACACCTCAATTTAATGGAAACATAATAATACATACCTCTATTTTATGAGCCGTGTCGTATCGGCTCATTAAAAGAATACTACCGATCCATCTCTTCCCTTAGGTGTCGAAATGGACTTAGAACTGCACAACCATCCAATAGCTTATAGCGGCGACGCGCTCATCACCTGTCCTGTGCAGTCACTGCTTGGTGAAGCGCGGACTATGTCAATGGACTGCTTTTGTGGTTCTTTTGCCTAGTCTCTGACTAGCCCTTAGGGGTTAATAGGCCTGATTATAGACTAGCTTTTACCCGCGACTTCGTCCACGTGGAATAGTAGTACTGAACTACTGAGCGTGCTGATATATAACCTATAGCGTTCTGCAATAAATAGGCTATCTAAGACTGAAAGAATTTTTCAAATCGGACTAGTAATTTTTGAGATAACCATGGTTAACCAAATCTCTCCAGCTTTATAATATTAGTTTAGATTACAATTAAATTAAATCACATGATCAAACCAGTCATTTTCCAGGGAAGCACATAACATAAAAATGCAATTCGTAAAATTTTTGGTATACTAGATAGTATTATTGCATTGTTTCAGTTCCAGTGTAACAATTTTATCACTTATCAGAGGTAGTACTGTTCAGAGGAATAATTGAATAATATTATATATAAAAACTAATAAACTTAAAAAAAATGTTTTTGTGTCTTATATTTTTCTGAACTTCTGCAGTCTTATATTTTTCTATTGAACAAACTCTTGGGAACATTTTTTTATTACAAAAAAAAGACAATGTCTATGAAAATAAAGAGGGTTTTTGTAAAACATGTTACACATGCAAAGAAGTAGCATATTATGTTAATTTATTTATTGTATATTGATTAAAGAGTATGGTTTATCTGTGTCTACACTGCTCTGTGGCAGAAGGCTATGTATCGCACACTAACATGCAATGTAGCATAGATAGCACTGAAATATCGGAATTCGCTGCTTCAGTGCCATATAAAAAATCTTTTTTCCTGCCAACGGGAATATGACCTGCTTCCTGGGGTTTGTTACGACGTTGTACTTTAACGTCATAGGCACAATATTGTATTGTGTTCGATTATGGTCTAAAAAAGTTATGACACAATGACCACACAATATTTTAAGACACTCCTTGTTACCGTATGTAGTTCGGGTCATAGATGGCAGGCAAAGTTCAAGGTAAATGTCATGTAGGAAATAAAGATAAAGCACTTTTTTAGATCGCTAACAGTAGCATTACGTTTTTAATAATTGGCTACTGCGTAGGCGAAGCTGAATAGGTTAAATATAGCGCGGAACCTATAAAGGTAAATTTTTGTCGACTAAATAAGCACTGTTTACTATTTTACTATGAAAAATTTGTTTTCCAATAACGTCAAAGTAAATTTTGAGTTTACTTAATACAAATTGATAACGAGTTGCCTTCAGATATAGCTCTTTATGTATGCCAATCAAACATATATGCACGTGCGCATGTGTGTGCTTAGACGATCTCGCAGACGGCAACAATTACTTGTCCATAATGCCTGCAGTAAGACTTAGGTCACACTGATTTACATAATGGGTCGCTATCAACCAGGGTGGCCCCATTTTTTATAGCTTCACAAGCTAGGTCGACAAACATTGGTCTAGCGAACCAACACGAAGTTGTATTATAAGCAATTGCAGCTCATTATAACACCATTTGTAAGAAAACCAATGCGCTTAATGCCGTGGAAAATGTGCTTTTAATTTATTTATTATTGCGATGCTAAAATGTTCCAATGCTACTGTATTGTCGGCTCGGAGGACCATTTTTATTTATAAATGTTATTATTTGGTTACAGGTAGCAACTGTTGACGTCCGCAGTAGCAGCCAGCCCATAGGCCACCCTCATTCTTGCCCAAGCTCCTTATACCCCCTCCAAGATTGCTGCCACTATGGGTCGAAAGAAAATACAAATATCCCGGATCACAGACGAACGGAATCGGCAGGTTGGTATATACGAAGCAATTTAGTAAAATAAATTATATTCGTCAATCAAAACCAAAATCATTGGTATTACGTGATTTATTTCTCATACACGAATTTATGGATTCTTGCTTTTGGAGTAACCATTATTTAATGAAATTGTAATTCGTGGTTATCGATTTCATTCATTTGTTCCGACAGGCGAGGCTAGACATATCAGTGCATTGTCTCGGCCTTATCAATACAAGTTGATCGCTTATTGAACTTAACAAAGACATTTGTGTACTCTGTGTCGTCTAAAACAAATTAACATGAAACACAAGGTTGCTAAAGAGAAATGACCTTAGTATGCGCTGTGACCTAACACATGTGGTATATCAGCAAGTTCCCTCTGCAAAATATTATCGCGAAGGGCAATGACCGCTCTCGTTGGTAATTTATTAATTATACGATTACGCAGTACACCAACCCTTGTCCAGTTTAACAAGATCCCATAAAGTTAACTGAACCAGCTCCGTCTTGTACTATATAATAAATTGTTAGAAGAGGACGCGGGAGTCCATTTGCTGTTGGTGCTACAATAAAGTAGGCAGACGTCTGAAATGAAAGTTGCGAAGGTCAATTTACTTTCAACCAAGGTTTTATTATGAATAACTGCCGTGTGTAGAGCAAGTTAGCTGTTTAGCGTCATTTTGATGTTTTATCGCACAAAAACTGTTTTGGCACAGCGTGATTGCGATGTAGACCAAATTCCCATCTTTTTCGTACCAAGCTCCTAAGAAAAAAAAAATTAAGGGATATTTTGTATAAAACTAAATTATTGCTAATGGAGAATTAGTAAGAGATATTCCTTGCTCATCATAGATCGACAAAGAAAAAATATTATAAAATTTACAGCAACCCATTTAATAAGCAAAGATAATAATATACGAGACATTTAATCCAATTAATATTATCAAGCAAACCAATATCACAATACTACAGTACATTTATTGCAAAAAACAATGTACAGTCATTCAGAAAAGAGAATGCACTAACGATTTGCCAGCACATGTAGACAAGGAAAATGTTTTGAGTGGTAACCTCAGCATACAAAGGTTTAATTAACAGAAATATTGGAATTTAAACGCTCACGTTGATGACACATAAAGCTTGTAATGTATTCCAGTAATATTGTGCGATATGCGTCCGTGACCCGGTAGAACATTATGGTCTTATAATAATTAAAACAGTCTAGTATTATAATAATTAGAACACTCGCAATATGGTTACACTTTGATTCAAATAAATGAAAGTAATCATCTTCTTCTATTGGCACAAATTGCAACATAGGTAATCATTCTGACATGCTATTTAACGTTGACTGTTTCCATGAAAATAGAATCATTATGACAATTTTTAAGGAAAGCTTCCTTCAAGACGTGAGAGTACTCCTCTGTAAAAAAAATATTATACTATTTTGGTTATTGGCTTAATTATCTAAAGAGTAATTTAGATCATCAAAACATCCACATAAAGAAACCCAGCACGTGTTCGCAAAGTGGGAGTATGCGGTTAATGACCAACCACGTCTGATGTTTACTATTTCTTCATTATCTCATCCTCAAAACGTACAATTAAGTCACCTTCAATTGCATATTGTTTTCATACACAATTTTAATTGCAAATAAGCTTTAAACATAAGAAAATAAGTTTCGTATCAGGTAAATATACACTTCAGAATGAAAGTGTTAAAAAGTGAGTTAAAACTCGAAAGCATTTAAACATTGTAGATAATTTTGATAAGATAAAATATTTACATACGTTTGTTGAACTTTTTCTTAAATATGAGTCAATGTACATAGGAAGACCGGGTCAATAGAACTAGAAATGTTATGCTTAATATCAAAACGACAACGCTAGAATGACTTATGCATTCATTTTTTGCTGTTATAGCCTAGAGATAATAATTTAAAAAATGATGTACCTAATCACATCTTTTCTTTGTTTTCAGGTGACGTTCAACAAACGCAAATTCGGTGTTATGAAAAAGGCCTATGAATTAAGCGTGCTGTGCGACTGTGAGATTGCTCTAATAATATTCAGCTCCAACAACAAACTCTACCAGTATGCTAGCACGGATATGGATAAGGTAAAGATCCATTTGTTTCCCATTCTATTTTCTTGACTCTTCCAATAAAAATTTATTTGCTCCTTTTTAAAAATCATTTTAAAATTGTAATTTTTGTCCTGCTTCTTTTCTGTTTACCCAAATACACAATTCATATGGTGGACTGTATAGGATAGAACAAAAGTGTATACTAACTTTTTGGGCATATGTTTAAGCAATATACTCGTATACAAAAGTATGATAGTTTCATCTTGCATTTTAAGTGTATTGGTTCCATTTATTCATCACTTGCTTTCTTTCAATAGTCGTTATGTTTATTTGGTATCGACAACTATGCAAACATTTGATTTCCGTATGTTGATCTTTTTGTCACTGTTTTCAGGTTCTTCTAAAATATACCGAATACAACGAGCCACACGAGTCGCTGACCAACCGCAACATCATCGAGGTACATTAAGTACGGCGTCATCTGTGTGCCCGTGATCGCAATGCAATGTCCATGCAATCTTGACTTATCCCATTAACAGAGTGCTTCTACTCACAAATAAACCTAATCTACATTTCTACTAAACCAACCCCATTCATTATCCCTATTCAATTTTGTCACATAATATTGACCTGATGAAAACCAGTGTTTATATCTTTTAAATTTATATTTAGCATTTAATTCTTAGTTATCAAAAAGAAACCGTAGAATATACACGGCTAAAGTCACAGAATAGATAAACACCATCCTAATAAAGTAGGTACCAGCATGTTTATTTCCTGTTGAAAAAAATAAAAGTACAGTTCCAGACACCCCGTTTTTATACTAACAGTTTATGACTAGAGTTCCCTAGTGTTTATGTTATTTTTTCCTTGTACAGCATGGGTTTTGTAAATATTTTTGTGTTTATTTGAATTAACCGAACCTACCTGACTCCGAGTTGAGATACAAGGGTAAAGTCAGAGTTGCATCATTGCATTCGACACTACACACATATGTACGCTAAAAAGTTTCCCAAAACGTATTTTTAGAAAACACGTAGAATTTCAGCACTTTTTATTTTGAGCCCTCCACTATATACTCTTGTAACAAAAGTAGATGTTTTTCTAAATGTCGTGGACACTGATAAAACTAATAGTGTGTATAGAGAGGGTGCCTTCTAATAAGTAACTGATTTAAAGCATGCTGGAATTAATACAAGTACAAAGTCCATAATTTTGGCTCGTCAAGCCACCTGAGCTTGTTTCGCTGACACTTACAGGCCCTAACGAAGAAAGAGCATAAGAACGGAGTGATGTCACCTGACAGCCCTGAAGCAGAGCCGGAATATAACCTGACGCCAAGGACTGAAGCCAAGTACTCTAAAATTGACGAGGAATTCCAAATGATGATGCAACGGAACCAATTAAACGGAAGTCGCGTTGGTGTGGGGGTGACTGGAAGCAACTACAACTTACCTGTGAGCGTCCCAGTCGGCGGTTATGATCAGTCACTGTTGCAAGCTAGTCCAATGCATCCGTCTATTAGCCCACGGCCTTCGTCTTCGGAAACTGATTCTGGTTGGTACAGTTTTGAATTCATAAGCAATTTTCTTGTTTTCTGTTGTATGTTATTAATGTTGTTTGTAATTTTCAGTTTATCCAAGTGGTGGAATGCTTGAGATGTCAAATGGTTACCCCGGTTCAGGGTCCCCGCTGGGGCCGGCCTGTACGCCATCCCCCTCACCGGGGCCCGCGCCGTCGCCACATCGGCACCCACATAAGACTCACGCGCACGCTCCACCGCCCCACCACTCGCCCCGCCACAACAACTTGCGTGTAGTACTACCAAGCTCGATGCCACCACCACAAGACGACATATCTTACACTGGAGAGGTAAATTTTTAAACTACTAAGAAACTGCACTGAAAAGTAACATGACAACAATTAAATACAAACAATATTGAAATCAGTTTA
Organism: Parapoynx stratiotata; assembly: GCA_910589355.1. Taxonomy (NCBI): domain Eukaryota; kingdom Metazoa; phylum Arthropoda; class Insecta; order Lepidoptera; family Crambidae; genus Parapoynx; species Parapoynx stratiotata. The sequence continues at coordinate 4,610,552 of OU342458.1, forward strand.
ATCAATAACATAAATAGTTGAACACTAAGTAAAATGCCAGATTAATTTCTCATAAAAAAAAAATTAAACGACCCACCTACTAGATACTAAAAAGTGTAGTTGAACATGAAATTAACCCCTGGACTGATACTAATCCTGTTAGGGACGAGCCACAATTGTTTTCTATTGTGTCTACAAACGTATTAGCTGATGAGATCAATAGTTTTATTGTAATGTTTTGTTTACTAGTTATTTGTATCATCAGCATTGCTGAATATGGCCACTTAAGTTTTAAAATTTTAATTTTACTTTCTAGACACCGCTAAGCTACTCAGGAATCGGCAATTTTGGACCACAGGACTTCAGCATGACCTCGGATATGGGATCTATCGGACTAACGTGGGGAGCACACCAGCTGCAGACCTTACAACACAACAGGTACATGTCTGTGCCCAATTTCGATTTTTTTACTATTATCTTAAGGATTAAAATTGCTAGTTTGCTTAATATTTAAATTACTTTTGAAATTAGCCAGCTTCTTTGTATATTAAAGCATGCGATTTAGAACTCTTATTGCAACCCAATAAAGGCTAATTAAAATAACAACTCTCATTGTAGTCTTATCATAATTCCAGCAACTATGACGCAATTCAGCTACATGACTCAAAATATTTCGTTCCGTTAGATTAATGAATCGGGTTCAAAATAAGGAAAATACAACAAACCAGTCTCGTTTTCGTCTTTTATACAAAACTAAGAAACAATAAAGTCCAATCGATGAATGATACTAAAAAGTGTCACGACTTGAACGAGAGTTCAGACCGAGTAATACTTAAAACAAAAATCCCTAATTCGACGCGCTAGAAAAAATATATGACTAGAGCTAATTTTTAAATTATACTGAAAGCTATATGTTTTTTATGCTTCGTTTGTAAATCTTGTTGGAATTGTTAATAGTTGGGAAGCAAATAAATCTAGTCTACCAAGGTCTGCTTCTACTAAACTAAACATGTCTTCCGGGGATCGTAGCGTGACCAATGGAAGAATTGCAATGTCACGCACGAATAGTGCCAAATTGAATTCGTATCGATGTAAAAACAACAACAACAACCTATGTCGTGTTCATACATTTCAGTATCGTAATGTTCTTGTTTTGAAAGCAACTACGTTACTGCTTCTATACATTCGTCACCATAATGCTATATTAATGACAAGGCGAAGAATATTGCTAGACCAATGCGAAATAAAATGGTGGCAATAACAACCGATATTAACATATTACCTTGCCCTCCCGAAAAACGATTGGATCACCCATCCCAAATCCAATCATGGTGAAGGTGGCCTCCATTTTCATATTAACACCAAAACATGCAAATCACGTCGCTTATACTCAATATAAACGAAAACTAAAATATGAAGTAAAAAAAAGTTTATGGAATTTATTCAAAAAATAATACTCCGCCATGACAGTGTTTCCACTGCCGTGACCAGGATTCGAACCTGGGTTACTACGGCCACAACGTAGGGTCCTAACCACTAGACGATCACGGCTACCGGAGGTGTTACTTATTGCTATTAATTAAACGACTACTAGTTTTATCGTTGAACTAAATTACCTCGCGCTTTACATAATCGCCAAATTAAGTAATTTGCATTCGATCGACTAGAAAGTGCATAAATACTTATCTAGATGGCGTTATTAACAATTTATTGATTTATTAAAATATTAAAATTATAATCGCCAATATTTAAAAAGCATGTTATTATAGAAACAATTATGTACAGAACAAAAGTACTTTCTTGTTCATAAAATGGGATAGTCACCAACTCGTCACACATTCCTACGGACCCATTTATTTTACGTGGATTTTCTGAAAATATCTGAATGGAAAAAGTTGGGCCGTAAGAGTGTGTGATGAGTCAAATTGCAGAAAAAATCTCGTCTCAGTAAATAGTGCAGACAAAAAATTTAAACTCTTAAAATCTTGGAAAACACTAAAACATAGATATAAAACAATATAGATGTTAATTAAAAATCCAACTTAAACGTCGAAAGCCCTTAAAATATTTTAAGAATTTTATCGAAAATTAATAAAAACGCTCCACCATGACAGTGTTTCCACTGCCGTGACCAGGATTCGAACCTGGGTTACTACGGCCACAACGTAGGGTCCTAACCACTAGACGATCACGGCTACTGGAGCTATAAGCAAACCGAGAGAATAGGCAACTTCTTTGTAGATTATTGCATAAAAATCAAAAAAAAATCAAAATCAAAAGCATTTATTCAGTTTAGATGCGTCTTAGCGCATGCTTATGAATGTCATAAACATTTTACAATATTTCGTGAAAAAGAAAAATTACGCCATCCGTTCACAAAACTACCAGGAGGCCTTGTTCTGAGAAGAACGGGCAAGAAACTCAGCAAGTTTCTACCCTCCCTTTACATAGCAACATTTAAAAAATGTCATAAACTACAACGTCATTGAAGTTTAAAAATAAAAAGATAGATATCTAATTTGAGTAATATTCTGCAGTTTACCACATTTTTCATTACAAACATGTTCGGTGATAGTCTAAATTATAATCTAAAAAATAGTATCTACATTACAATTATTGCCACGCATTTTTGTCTTCTAGGTAATCATTAACGTTATAGTAACCTTTAGACATTAATTTAGTTTTAATATATGTCTTGAATCTGTGCAAAGGCAATTCGACAATTTCACTAGGGATCTTGTTAAAGTAGCGTATACTAAGGCCCACAAATGAACTATTGATTTTCTGCAGCCTGTAGGACGGCAGAAGAAGCTTTCCCTTATTTCGTGTATTCCTATTGTGAATGTCACTGTTCTTTAAAAGAGAATTAATATTACTTCTCACAAAAAGGATGCAGTTGTAAATATACTGGGAAGGAACAGTCAGAATATTAATTTTTTTGAATATGTTTCTAAGTGAAGTACCTGCTTTTAAACAATAAGTTGACCTTATAGCTCGTTTTTGCAGAATGAAAATAGATTGTATCTCTGCTGCTTTACCCCATAAAAGGATACCATAAGACATAACGCTGTGAAAATAACTAAAGTAAACTAATCTGGCAGTTTCCTCATCTGTAAGTTGCCTTATTTTTCTGACAGCATAGGCCGCAGAACTAAGTTTATCCGAAAGTTTTGTGATATGGTGATTCCATTGAAGCTTATGGTCCACAGTAATACCCAGAAATACAGTAGACTCAGTTAAGCTTAATATTTCCCCGTTGAGTTTATGATTATTCCATCATATTCATAATTCCATCGAGCGACTTTCACTTATTGATTGTTCTAGTTTATCATAAGCAAGTCAACAATAACGCTGATAGATGGCGCTATTAGGAGTCAAGTCTCATTTTTATTCAAAATTAAATATTTCCTGTTTTTAGAAAATTTGTGTATAGGAATTTCTTTCATAGCAACTTTATTACATAAAAAAATGTACTCAGTAAGCAAATAAACTTCTGCGCTCTTTTTATATAATTTAAAATCAAAACTTTAGTTATTATTCGCAGATATCTAAGTCGAGCAAAACCGGTTCTATTCCGATTATTAGGTCATAAAATCTTTTCATATCGATTTTTAAAAAGTTCATTGGAATATAATTAAAGCTCAACATTAAAAAACCTACAATATCAGAGATTTGTGCATTATATAAACACACAGTTCTAAAAGTTTTTTATAACCTTGATAGCACAACAGAAATTAAAAAATATTAAAAATAAAACCTGTATGGGTTCCTAAACGTAAAACATGTGGTTCCCTTGAAACTGGCCTGAATCGACCCTATGGGCCAATGAGCAGGTGGTAGCTAGGTATTTTACCTATTACCTAGCTTAAGGACCACAATTAACGAAACCGGTGCGACAAAAACTCACTAAAATTTTAAATAAATCATAAAATGACAATGGCCAATCCTTTTAGTCACTTTCACAATCAATCACTGCGTGGTCGGACGTTGATAAAAACGCCTACATAAATTAACACTATCTGTTGACAGCTGTTGGGGTCCTAATTAAATTATTTTTTTCTGATAATGCTTGTCTTATGACTATAGGTTTATTGGTTAAAGATTAAGTGCAAAGGCAGATTTTTTTTTAATTACTAATTTTTATGAACATAGCATCAACTCATTAGCGGTATTCATCTCTCTTTACGCGTCGACTCTCATGGCCATAAACAAAATAGCCAAAAAGCAAATAATATTTCCGATAACTATTATAAATAAAGATAAATATTACGAAACTATTTCTTTTTTAGCACAACACCATATAGCAGCATGCAAAATTCTTTTTTGGTAACAGTTTATGGGAGCCTAAAATTTTCGAAAAGCTTTCGCTGTAGTAACACATAAACTAGCGACAGCATATCTGAAGTTCGTGTTTATTTATACAGTAGTAGCCTGCCAGTCCTGGGCGGGGGTACTCCGCCGCCCGCCGGTTCGCCTAGCAACGTAAAGATCAAAGCGGAGCCTGTGTCGCCTCCGCGCGCACCGGACCACTTACACCGCGCGCCGCCTCCCGCGCCCGCGCCGCAGCCCGCGCACCTGTCTGGAGTCATCGATGGTCCGTACTACCAAGGTTTAAAACTCTCTACTAACATTTTTACACCAACCGCTTTCATTACACGTGCCTAATAGACATTCTTAATAATGGATGCAATCAACACAATTACTTCATTTCAATTTCCACGGACTGCAATTTTCAACAATAAAAAGCATCAATTACAATTCTCAGACTTCGTTAGATCATCTTAAAAGCTGCATTTATTTTGAATCAAAATAATTGCTTTATTCTTTTTTTGCAAAGATAAATCTAAACATAACAATATTTCAATTTCTAGGATCAGTAACGTCAAGTAATATGGGCTCACCGGCAGGGCAAGACATGAGGCACACCAACGCCGTCCCACTGGACTACGAGCAGCCCCATACAAAACGGCAGCGGATCGAAGGTTGGGCCACATAGCTAGGCTATGAGGCCTTCGGTTCCTATCCGAGGCCCCTCCACCCGCACTGCTAAACTCGGACAGACATCCGGGCTCTGGGTCTCACCCAGAGCACACACCGCGGCTGCGATCCCCTATCGAGCTTCTGTCGACCGTCCTATGTTGGATATCAGTCAAGCTTTTTACCTCGATGGTGCTCGATTGACGACTCTGACAGTGCTATAGACCAAAAGTCTGACACGGAAAGGTGCATCATTCTCGAGGTGCTTTCATGGTGGCACGGCAAACTTAGTGCGCGCATCATTTTCTAAGTCAAAGAGACATACATCGGCCCGAAAGGGACAATTAGCTACAAAACCTAAACGGTAAAAAGCCGAGGTTACAAAATTTAATATTGTTAAAGTTTACACTACCCTTCTATGATACGTAATTAATGATGTTATTGTAATTGCACATGTGAATACACTGTAAGATTAAATGTTAAAATTAAGTACAATATTAAAGTTAGCTGCAGCCCTTCTGAACAATTTTGAAGTATAACTAGATAGATTTCTAAATCCCATGTAAATAGACATAATTAAATGTGCAATCCGTGCCATTGTCTGTTTAGCTTAAAGTTAGTCAATTTACATTTAGTGACTTTGGATGTATTAGCAAAGAATGCACTAGTATCTATGAACATGTCGGAGCGTCAGCACCTCGCAGTGGTAGTGCGCGGAACGAACAAACTAATGTAAAGTGTGTTAAGTGCGTTGGCGACTTCAAAATCGACTGTTGACTTTGTGTTAGTGTTTTAAAAAGTTTTTGTGCCATTTTAAAAATATTATAATAGTGTGACATCCGAACTTGAATCTTGTAAATTAGTAAGTGTAGTGTCATCACAGAAGATAATAAAACTATGTATTGTAAAATCTACTTTATCTTGACATATTTATACATGAGAATCATATTTACATAATATGTATACACGTCCCATTAGGAACGAATGTTATGTATGTAAGTAGGTAATGTTAGCTAGAGTTGAGTATATAAAAGTACCACACGAAGCTTTAAAATTTCTTATGATAACACTCGCACTCTAAGCAGTCTGTAAGTTAAAGAACACAATAATTGTATTGTAATAAATTTTAGAAAACCTGACAAAAATATTTTTCATTTAGGTCCTATAGATGATGCATATAATTTTCTAAAGAGGCAAGATGCCTTGCTTGTTGAATTTCATCTCATACCAGTTGACACTTTGATCAGGAAAATAATATGATAGAGACATGGTTAAAACAAAGTTGTTTCTTTTTAAAACTGATTGACTGTTCTGATCGTCGTGTTGGCTGGTAATAGCATACACAGTACAGTAAATAATTTTATTCTCAGAGATTATATTTTTATTTGCAGACCAAATAGTCGAGTCAATTTTAAATAATATCATCTGGTATTTGTTAAGTATGGTGTATCTAGTTACTGTATTGGATTACTGAGGATGATAATGCTTGTTGTACATTTCATTGTTTTGTTAGTGTGATCTGAAGAGGTTCTTGCATTTTAATTCGACTTAGAAATAACTAGTGAATGTATGAACAATATTTTTAACCTACGTATAAATAAATTCAGCTTTAAATGCACATACATACAAAAATATATTCTTATATATATCATACCTATTTTGGTATAGCACTATTTCACAATCCGCCCTATTTTAAAAGGTGTTAGGTATTTCAAGTATAAGCAGTGGACAACATATTAAGTGTAACACTTCGAATTAAACTCTTATTACAAAAGACTAAGAGATGAAGTTGTACGTACTTGTAGGTGTTACGCTTGATCTATATCTACTAGACATAAAATATATAGTCGTTAAATTAGTATTTGTGTAACAATAATAATATTTGTTGTAAGTAAAAAGTACAATGTACTCTCCACCCCTGACTTCCGAAGGCTATGTTGGTTTAGTTGCCAGTACAATATTTGTTGTCCCTTTTCCTCCCTTTTGTTTAACACCATCGTCTCATATCTTCTCACTGTAGTTGCCTTACTCACAGTGCCTAAGTGTACCATTTTGTACCAATTTGTATGATACGATAGCATTGCTTTTATATATTTTCACCTCCTAATACTTTTAAGTCTATAAAATGTTATATTGTTATGACCGTAGAATATTATATACTATCACTTGTAAATGTTAAATGTGTCGATATATGTAAATCAATGCATGTCTATTGGTTACTGAGGTGCGGCGATTCTCAATGTTGCTATACCACGTTTCAAAAACAGTCAAACTGTTTAAAAATACCCTTGTGATTGTACAATATTAATAATTAAGTATAATGGCAACATGGCCCTTTTAATATTCCTTCAAATCACAGTAACAAAATTATAATGTAATGTTTGTTAAATTTGTACAGGGAATTACAAATTTTGAGGTTCAAAAGTCTGAACGCGTAAGAAATGTATTTTCGCATTGTAAAATAAGTACACGATTAGTATATAAACGAATTAATATTTTAATACCGGAACATAATGAGTGTTGACCCATTTTAGGGAACTGTAAACTTCATGTAAGTACACCCTAAATGTTTAGAATAATATTGTTAATGTGATATAATTACATACACTGTTAAAATCCTTGTATTTTGAGATTCTACTATTACGTTATCTGAAATGGTTTTCGGTCGTTCGTTCCTAATAGTTCCTTTGTCTGGAATCGTCGGTGTCCTTCGTATTAGATTTTGCTCAATCGTGTTTGTTTGGCGATGAAGCATATTCTGCAGAAATACTAATCTTTTTTCTTAACTTTGAGTACATTACATATTTAATATTTACGTGTCAAAATTATGAATTCGTATTTATTTGTTTCACGTTGTACAGAATTGTTGTTACCTATATACCTATAACAAGATGCACCAATGGGACAGCCATTGTACACACATGAATATACTTAGTCAAAAATATTCTTATATCAATGATTTGCACAAAATTTTAGATTGAAGAGGAGCTATAATAGGTTGTATAAAGAGAAATAGTTGACGGTTTATGAACGATATACTGATTAGCGTGACAAATGCAGTAGGCATGGCTACCATGCTTTGCACTCGTCACTTGCACATTTTAATGTTGACTTACCTTGTATAAAATACTTCAACAGCAAGCTGGTGTTGGGAGCATTATTTCCGTGGTTGTGAGTATTACTATCGGGAATGAGTTCACGTTTAATTAATTAATATATAATAATATACTATTCATTTCAACGCACAACTGTGTTGTGTGTTTATTGTATAAAGCGTTTGCTTGGTTTGTTTTTAGATGTACCTACTTTTGTGTATGTTTTACCCATATTTATCCCGCTGTGTATCAATAGCAAACAGTTTATCTTATTCAGTTAAATTATTACCCTTAGTATGAGTAATTCATTGCATTTAATGGAAAGTATATAGTCATAAGTATGAAGTCAGGAGGTGATTTCGCCACCGTAGTTTTACGTGTATTGTGTTCCCCGTCTCTCTTTGCTATTGCTTCACAGCCTGTTATGAACAAACCATATAGCATATAGGAATATAATACATATCCTTATTGAATACTCAAGTCGATTTCACATTATTTTCTCTTGTAACATCAGTTGTGCAATACATAAATAACAAAATGCTTAGGTAGGTATTAGGTATATTTTCGTTTGAATTTACAAATAATGCAAAATCTGTTGTATTTTTATCGATATTTTACTGATAATGAGAGAGCCAAAGTTTTGGTGGTGTCTCTCAAAAATTAAGTCATAATGTATAATTATTTTCTAAGATAAGGCCGGGCCAAATATTGCATTAACGTAGGTCTCACGGCGCCCGTTTTTGTGTCGCGGCAGCCAATTCTGCCCTGTGTATAAAATGTACGTTGAATGAAACATCTCAGTGGCTGAATGAAATATTAATGTTAATCGACAGTGTTAGAAAAATTGTTATAAATTATTTTGATGACTGTTCGAAGGATAATAAAGAGTTGGATGTCATTTTTTGTTTTATTTATTGTATTTATAACTGACCCGTGACCAAATTTATACATTTAATTAAAGCTATTAATTTTAAGTTCCTGTTTTATTTTAGGATTGGAAAATTAGATTACTTTATTATTGAATTATTGGTTTACTAAAAATTCAAACATTAAAAGTCTGAACACTCGTTTAATATAGCAATAAATTTTGTTCAAGGACTTGTATTCCATACAGTTTTCTCTATAACACAATAACTAAAGCTAGATATGATCCCCAAAAGCTCCTTTTGATACAGTCGTTTCTCGAGAATCAACAACATCTGTTACCTCAATTATGTCATCTGTAATAATTGTTCGTCTTTTCATATCTTTCTCGAAAATTTCTTGAACTTCTCGATCAAGTTCCACGGAACTCGACCTTCTAGAATCCCAATGGCCAACGTCTAAGCTTTCGTGAACAGTAATACCTTCCTCTGTTATATTTATCACTTGGCCATCCAATGTTTCTCCTGAACCCGCTGTAGAAGGTCTTGTATCGAAATGTAACCTACTGTCAGTTTCGTCAAAGTCGGTTTTGGTTTTGCTCTCTCCCTCGGGAGTAACAATTAAGTGTTGCTGAGAATTTGCACTGGAAGGTGCTTTTTTCGGCAGTCTACATCTTCTAGTGATTCCTCCCATCCATTCGGAAATAAGTGCTGAGGCAGCTAGTAAGAATCCTGCCGCTAAGAGGAGAAACATGCCTTGTGTGTCTTCCAACGTAAGACCTTTTTCTTCAATCGACGTTATCTTCAACGCACCCGTACCAACCTAGATTAAATAAAACACATTATTTGCCAATAAATTCATACAAAATATATTAAATAGAGTTACCAACACGTACTGAAAGATATTTTCCAGAACTACTACGTTGCATTTCCCAACGCACTTCGTCTACAATCTTATTAATGATACCATTTTGATACATTCTTCTCAAATCCCCACTAAGTTTTGCAGAATATAAGGAATTATTAGGGAAACCCATAGATACACCGAACGGCACGAAACATTCATTAGAAATATGCAACATGGCTCTCTTTGACCTAAAATATAGAAAATTATAAAATTTTCAAAAAAAAATTCATGTTATGAGCAATACGTAATTTAACCACAAATTTTAATCACCTGGTAGTCGAAAAATTAGCTTGAACAATATATTCAAGTTCTGCTCGCGATCCTAAGAACGCATAAGGCCAAAAAAATGCTTTTGTAGTATTTCTGATACCAAATTCTACATTGGAAACTAGTTCTAGTTTTTTAAATAGTTTATTTGTACTTGGATCAGAAGAATTAAAAAACCATCTTTCCCATCCTCCACGATCTGTAATAAGTAATATAATATTGCCTATTAGTAAAATTCCCAATTAGATATATGTACAAAATTTTGTTACATACCTAAGGTGCCAACGCGATAAAATCCTGATAACAGTTGTGCTATAGTGTCCACAGTTTGAGGAAAAATGGGTAATGTAACAAACGCTATAATAGATCCAGTATAGCAACTTGTAATAATGATAGTAAAAATCCAATACCATCCTAAAACGAAAATAAAAAGTCACAAACTTCAGTTACTCCAGGTATGGATGCAACAAAGATTTTATGTCGTACCTATTAAGAGTCTCGTTGTAACTTTCGTGGTTTTACTCCAAGAATTTTTCCCAACGAACGTAAAGCAATTAGTGAACGTGCCAAAAACATACCAAAACATATTTTCAATTTCTCCGCTATTATGTAATAAATGACGAAGTGTGTGTTTATCTGAGAAAGCTAAAGGGAAAATTCCGATTAAATATGTAAAAGTCAAAGCAACCCAAACATGCCAATGAAATGGACCGAGAATTGCACGATATCTGAAAATAAATAACAATTTAGAAAATTAATTTCCCGGCTGTTTTCGAAATCTAACTATGAATTTCCTTGTCGTAATAACCTTGGTAAAGCTGTTGACATTAATGTGATAAATGCAGCACAGTCTTGTGAATGAGAAAATGATAAATCCATATTGCTAGTTCTTTCACTTGTCAAATAAATTCCTGCAATACCAATGTCTGCTCGACCCATTGCTATTTCCTTCGAGACTGCGTCACCGGGACTGTAAACACATGTCTCTATTCATTGCATATTCAAAAAACATCGATCAGTAAATAATAGAATAGATTACCCTAAGTGAGGCTCCTGTGGTTCAATAATTTCAATTGAAAAATTATTTCTCTGAGCTAGAAATTCCAAAAGTCGAACTTCAATTCCATCCCAGACAACTCTGGGATTTCCACCGTCTAAGTCTGTTTTAATTCTGTTTAAACAAAAAATACCACACTTGCTTTATCTAAGCTTAATTTTCTAGGTCATAACTATAAAGGAAATTGAATAATGTCTCAGACCTTCGAAAGACGAACGGTGGTTGATTAGATGCAGCCACAATAAACCTATGTCCTGCATAGCCCTTCCTCATCTTGGTTGGAAACAAATTCACATCCCGTGAAAATTTTTTATGAGCCCAAGAGCTAAGAACTACGGGTAAGCTTGCACCCAATCCATCGGTATACAATTTATGCGTATACAAAATGTATGGCGCTTCCTTTAAAAAACAAAATACTTATTAAGCTGATTTAATAAATATAATATTTTTCGTTAAGAAAAAATATTTTCATTCTTTACACAAACGTGAGATCTTTATAAAATAAACAGCCTATGATTTGTGACAATCACTACAATTGACCACACACGATGATCTGACTTGAATTGAATAGCCTTGTAGAAAATGATGAGCCAATGTGTTAAAGGATAAAAAATAACACCAGAACTACAGAGATAGCTACTTACGATTGTCTCATCATCTTTAAAACTTTGTGAAATGACAAGCAAATTAATGAACATTCTGGAATAAGGGCCGGAGAGAAACTCTTGCACAGCCCACTGTGACGACCTTGCAACCACTACAACTCTACTGTCTGACTGTTTACCTAATATCTTAGCACTACTCGTCACATCAGTTAAAAATACTATGAAATGAAGGCACTCCCTCGTTGCAACCAACAGTTTAGGATCTTTCAATTTATTTTTTTCATCAATATACCCATGAATAAATGTTACTGGAAAGTTTGTAAGTAGATCCCGAAATAAATAATTATCACTGGACTTTACTTGTCTATCGTAAAGTATGACTGGAGTGCACTCATTTAAATAAGTTAACGTAATATTGTGGATTAATGTTATTAATGAAGGGTTTTGATCAAAAGACGTGCTCTTATTAATAAAACGCTCATTCCAAATCTCTTCTCTGGTTTTAGGATGTCCATAGAACACGGGGTCTGTGGCTCTTTTACTTTTCGCCTTAGGTTCTTTTACATTTGTCTTGTTGGTGAAGTGCCTCCACATTATTTTAGAATCTGTTTCCATAGATTCATAATAATTATATTTTTCCGCTCTTTCAACGTTTTTAATAAAACTATTATCAATACTGTGACGACTGTACAATACATTCTGTGAAGGATAATACTCAATTTCTTGTGTAAAAATGTAATTAATCAATCCACAAATAATATACTGAACGATAAGTCTCATGGTGAGATCTGTCAGCATCTGAAGTATTTTCAATGACAAAAGCTTTTATATGGGTTTTTACGGACCTTGGTAAACAAAATGTCAGCAGGTGTTATGATTGGAATTTAATCTTTGATGACTACTGCAAAGCCCTCGTGGTCAGGGCTAGAAACCATGACATAAGTGAAGGATAGTGTATTGTTTATTGATATTTTTATTAGTATCTACTGTATCTAAAGCCCTTGAACTTTTTCAATAAAACATATTACTTTTCTTCACTACAAACCTACGAATACTTACAAATGTACGGGAAAAGAAATAAGAAACCAACATGTTTACAATATTTTATTACTCAGCACTTGTCACATATTGTTGACACAGTACATAAATAAGATTTCCAAATAAGAACAGTGGCAATGCAAGAAATAATCTATTTTATAATAGTCGCATCAGAGAAAAAAGAAGTAAGAAGAAGCTATTGAGTGTTTTATCATACTCAATTATCGGATATGAGAATATAAAAAATGGTACTACCAATTTTAAATAATAATCTTATATTTACAATTAAAAACTTATGAGTAAAATAGTTTTTAAATAGAGTCGTAGCAAGAGCTTCTAATAGCTTCAGTGGTGGTTGCACACCAAAGCTTACACTAATTATTAAATTATATAATCTTAATAGTAGATTCATACCTCGAGTTAAGTTAAATATGAACAATCACAATTTCAAAATATAACATAACTCGGAAAACTTATGATTTTCTTAAACCAAAGCTGTCACATAGACATGTGCTACATCAGTACAGCAGCGATGTTAACAGACGTCTACGTAACTTAACAAAAGTAATTAAGTAAAAGTTTATCAGAGAACGTACTACTTTAGATAATCACATGACAAGCAATGTCATTCATATTATGTCTAATCCATACATTAATAACTAACATTATCTATTAAATATTTACAACATTATAAGGCAGTGTCAACCGCAAAGCTGGCAAGATTAGAAACAAAATATTGTCTAAATTTCAATATGGCTTCTCATTAATTATAATAATCAAAAATGGTAATATCTGTTTTAGGAGTTTGTGACTTTGTTACAATACTAGAAACAATTAAAGAAATCAAATCTGTTATCACTTCATGACATGTTAAAAATATATCAGAATAAAAAATAAAAATAAAGAGTATTAATTAAATAAATCTAACAGAACACAGTAATAGGAAAATTATCGCATAATTGCACAAAATAACTATCATTCAATAATTTTATCTAAAACAAAAGTTAAAAACATTGACACAATTTTCACACAAGACGATTGAAAACACTTAATATCACAGTTTCCAATACATTCACGTGAGGATGACTTAATGTACGATGATAAACTAAAATGATACCAATTTTACTGGTAATGATATTGTTTAGGTAAATCAAGACTTGCTTTGTGACCATCAATATCTAAATGGCACTCTTTAGTTGGTGACAAAACAATATTATAATGTGAACTAAATACTTCGAATGACCTTTGCCTCCAGGGCTTATCTTTAAATGTAATTTTATTAGGATCATTCATTAGCAAAATATTTACAATTTCTAATTTGTCATTTCTTCTATAGTTAGTATTGGACTATTCTCCGATATCATTATCAATGCGTGAAGATTTGATGCCAGTTTTGCCGGTCCAAGGGTAGATTTCGGGACAGGGTTGACAGGTTCTCATGTATCTTACTCCTGACTTATGCCAGAGATTACACACCTTAGGATTGTTGCACTTCTTGGGTCGATCCTGAAGTAAAAAGAAAAGTTTTCATTTAGAGTAATACTTAAAATTACATACTCGAAACCTTTGATTTTCTCCGGGCAAAGCATCCTGACAGTTTAATGAACGGATGGCGTAGCATATATCGACGTTAATTAAAAGTAATGGATACTCATAGCAGTTAAATCTAAATTACCCATTTAATATTTTTAACGAAATAAAGTACATGACAAACGTCAACAAAGGAGAAATAACGCTAATCTGACTTTAAACTTGGAACAAGGCACAACAAAAGAGACGAAAGAATGAATTAACTAGATAATGTTTTTACCTGATAATTGCACTGGAACGGCTGGAAGCTGTTAAGTCTCGAGACAGGTGTAGGATCCCGCACCCACTGCAGAGCTTGCCAGTTGGTGACGATCCATACGTCTGACATCTGATTGATAAAGTCCAGGAACATAATGAACCCTTCTTTATGATGAGGTTGCGTAAACCACGCAGCGTGATAATACAATCCAAACGGAGCCCTGAAAATAAAATTTAATTGTTTTAAAATCCAAGATATTTTCTTTTTTAATACATCACAATTCATCACATAAACAATGTTGTTTAAAAATATTTACCTGTTCGTAGTATAATGTCTGTCAAAGTTCTTTAAGATCATTTTATAAACACCTTCGGCGTCTGGGGGATTAGCACAAGCGTCGCCCATAGAGCAACGTCCACCGTTCAAATCTTGCCACATCACCATAGGCACTTCCCAAACACCTAAAAATACAAGGAAAATTACATTACAAGTTGTTTTCTCGACCATAATTATCTTGTTACAATGTCAAACCGTGAAAAAGGAAGAAGGTTAATTTTATTACTCTGAATTGGAATTACTTATTTTAAATAGCAAATATACTAAGATAACCCGGCTATTAAAATATAAAGAAATTTATCAATTATGTATAGTTGAAGTCACTATATAAGCTTACCTGGGTAAGATTTGGTAGGGCAAGGCGGAATCATGCAATCGTGGAATAACTTGTAATCGAGAGTGTAAGGCCAGCTAGGTGGTCGATTTTCATAGACTGGCAGAGAGGAGTCGTAAGTGAAGTTCGAGTCGTACAACATTTTAAACATTTTGTTTCCTCCAACTGAGAGGAACGGTGCTCTCATACCTCTTACGTCCTCCAACTTAACACCACCGTAAGCGGAGAGAATTTCTCTTTGACCACCCACTTCTCTATTCCATTTCTTTTGGGAGAATTGTTCTCCAAAACTATGGCTGTAATATTAAAAGCTTGATTATAGCAATGCGTAAACAAAATCATATAACTATGATCAAAATAAGAAAATAATTCAGGTAGGCGTTAATTAGAAAATGAAAAAGAAAAATAGATCAAGAATATAGTACTCGTGTTAATAGTGTATCCAATAGACAATGAAAAGTGAGTAAAATATATAAATTTGTGCCATTTCATTTTCGGTGCGGTATTACTCTTGTGAGGACTTACGAAACTGTGTGTGATGCCATCTCATGTCCAGCAGCATAAAGATTTTGGACCTGACTGTAGTCAGTCCACTCGTGTGAGACGTAGAATGTGGCGGAGATTGGGCAACCATTGGGATTAACTCGACCTTTCTCGAAGAGGTCAGTGTACAAGCCCTTGTTCAAATCATTAACGGAGTCATCGAAAGTCAGAAGTACGATTTGAGGCACCGACTCCACCGGTAATTCACCTGGTTTACGCAGGATATTGGTAATGATTGTGCATGTGGATGTTGGTGTATAAGTCGTGCAAGGAAAAGGAAGAAATTTGAAAAGGTAGATGGTTTAGTAAAGAAAACGTAAGGTAAGGTAAAAAGAGGAAGGAAAAGAAAAATAAAACATTATTAATAAAAGGTAAAAGTAAAATTATTTTGACACAATGTTACTGTTAAATATATAATAAATAAATAGATGGCCATGAATATTTTGTTAGATGCAATATCAGCATAGTAAAAAATAGACCAGAAGGTACAGATTCGAAGTTAAGTTCTGTCTGACGCTCGGGAACTTACGATACGGTGTGAGATGCAAATTCGTGGCCATCTGCGTATAAATTTTGAACTTGACTGTAATCTGTCCATTCGTGCGAGACATAAAAAGTGCCAGTAATAGGACAGCCATTGGGATTAACTCGTCCTTTTTGGAAGATTTCTTCGTAGTATATTCTGTTCAAATCGTTGACAGCGTCGTCGAAAGTTATCAAAACAATTTGAGGAACTTCACTGACTGGCAAGTTTCCTATTTTATAAGTAATTTTGGTAAGTAATGTTTCTATACTATTTATTCAAAATTTACTTAAATGTATTTATACTAAAGTAAAATGTATTTTAATTGGATTGTTAAACTTACCAGGTATATCTTTGCCACCACAGTAGCAATCAGGTAGGAGGCAAACGTCTTTCCTGCATTTAGCTGCCGTCTTGTCAGGTGTCGGTTGAGGGTATACAGGTGCTGGTCTACTCGGAGGATGAGCATAAATGTCCACGAATTCGGTGCTCTTTGACACAATAGCAGTGGATGGCTTCAGCGTAGGGCGACTGCGACTGCTCAAAATATAAAAGGTATATTAAATATTTTAATTTATTTTCGGTACAGATCCTTCAATGTAATATTGATTTTAAATTATGAATATTTTTATAAAAATGAGAAATCATTTTGAAGATAATTGATGATGACTGATGAGTGAGATTTCATATTGATTACAGATTTTAAAACAATCACGCCTTTCTTCCGATAGAGTAGGCAAATAAAATTCTATCAAACTGCCTTCTCTGCGTAATTATTTTAGAAATATAAATTTGATAAACAAATATAAATATTCTTATTGATTGATTGAATTTGAATTAATGAGTACCTTTCTAATTAAAGAAATAGGAATCTGAACTTTCTTAAAAATTCATTGTCGTTCGTTTTTGTATTTTATAGAAAGAATTTCCATAAAGACATTGAAATAGAATTTCAAAGCAGCATGACCCGCAGATGGTATCTACGACACCATAAAATATAGGAAACTACTTATTGATTTCTTCCATAATTATAATGAAATAAGCAATAATACGAAAAAAGCACTGGGTTTAAGAATTTGTTCAATCCTAACGTTGGCGGAGTTCCTCTGTTGGGGATCTGCTGAGGCGCATCTGATGCAGTGGAGTAGTGCGCGTGGCCGCGGCCCCTCGTACTACTAGGCCTGAAACACAAACAGCTAAAATAAGCTGACTACACATTACAAAATGTAACAGTTAGTACGCGTGATTTTAGAGCTGAAGCATCCATTTAAAACTATAGTCGAACGTTTTCAAAATTAGTTATCAACTTATTTGTTGTGATAAAATATTATGGAGGTATTTAAGTTATTTAAAGCGTGATGCAAAAATTACTTACTCTATTTCCTGCTGTTTTTTTTTTAATTTTTATATACCGTGCTAGGAGCATATGAGCTTCTTTGATTCACTCGTGATTACGGTGCATATTATAAAATAATTATGAGTTGCAATGTGGTGCTACTAAAGAAATTCAACTACATTGAGGAACTTTTACACTAAAATTACCAATGAATTGCATACAATAATCATATTGCATATTTGAATTTAATATCTACATACATAATAATGAAAAATAATATGTACAGTATAGCCAATCAATTGCCAATTGCAGGAAATGGAAATGGTCCGTCAGGAGTTAACAAATTTCAAACTCAACCGACTAGAAGTCCCCCAATGAGAGTAATGTTAAGCGATAGAACTTAGCTGAAGGTGCCATTACAAGAATTGTCGATAAGAAGACATGCTAGTTATGGCGAGCCAGAAAATGAGAAATTTGAAATAGATGTAGCCTCCACCTTTCATATATATAAATATGAGAATCATTCAGGCATAGACTACTGGCCGGCGAGTATTGTACCTCTGGTATTTGATTTCGTTGCATTTTGGGTTCGCTTGCAGACTGTTGTCTGATGAGCATTTGGACGACGTTTGGTAACTCCTGCGCCCACCTCCAGGGTTTGTCGCGGCCAACTTTATGGCGGGATTGACGCGAGAGGCTCGAGTTGGGAAGGATAAGCTTTTAGTCGTTGATGTCGGTTCAATTCTTATAGTCGATGTCGCTTTAGTAGTACTAGTTGTCGAAGCAATTTCAGTAAATATATTGTCAATGGGCGCATTCCAATTGTTTTCAACTGGATTTTGATTAAGATCTACATCTAATTTCTCAGTTGTTTTTTGACCTATCTCATCAGCTGAACTTTGATAATAGTTTCGCTCTGTGGATGACTCAGTGAACAATTTTTGGAATTTACTTAATTTATCTTCTTCAGGCTTACTAGAAGTAAATTTATTAAATTTACTATCAAAAGATGGCCTATTTGGAAAATTCCGATATTCATTATTAGTAGAACTTTCTAACATTACTGAAGTTGTAGGTGCTTCTGTGAGCACCAATGGTATTGCGGTAGTGTAAATTGATGTTGACGAATAATCTTTGTTAAAGATATTTTCAGTAACATCGAGAACGTCTTCATTTATTGGAATGAATTTATTTATATTAGGTTCTGTTATGATTTGTAACCTTTGAACATTATTACGATATGGTTTTGCATCAACAAATTTCAGTGTTTTCTTTTGAAAACCTATGTTTACAACTTTTTCTTCAGGTTGAGGAGTGGTTTTAGGAGTCGTGTTAGAAATTTCATCTAATAATCGTGGTGGTGGTGAACTTGATAAATGACTGAAAAACGCTTTAAGAACATTTTTTACTTTACCACTAAATACTTCAGTAGTTTGATCCGGTACAATTTCGTCTTCAACTCTATAAGCGTAATAAGATGGTTTTGTTCTCGGCCTCTGTGTAACTAAATTTCTTGGCGATGATTTTGGAATTTGTGCAGTTGTTGTAGTTGTAGTGGGTTCTTGGATTAGGCTATTATGATTGCTTACTGTACTTCGTAAATTATCTAAAGATATGTAAGGTGATACTGGTGGCTCGCTTTGTGGCTCAGCTGGTATATCATACTCTTGCCAATTTGGTTCTTCTTTTATTTGAGAAACATTAGGTTCCTGTGTTACTGGTTTATTTCCAGAATTTTGGAAGCCAGCATTAGTTAATGCTTCTGTGTCAATAGAACTTTCAATAGAGTCTGTATGTTGATTATAGTTCGTTGTTAATGAAGACGGTCTTTTAACAACTGTTTTTAGATAGTATTTAGTTGTGGAAGCCGAAGTTGTACTTGGGTCGGTACTTATATATATTCTTGTTCTCGTTATAGGTCTACGCATTTTAGGTCTAATGTAAATGGGGTTGTCATATTCATTCTGTATTTCTTCATTAGAATCCTTTCTTTCAATCAATACTTCAGTAGATGTTTGAATGTTTTTATTTTCATTAGATACTACTGTATCCGATGATCTCTTGGAATTATCCGTATCATAATGATAGTACTTATTTCTATTAGCCTTCTCATTGTTGTAATCTTCCGAATGAGATGCATTACTCGTTTTATTGTAATCTTCTAAAGGCCGCGTTAGTACAGTCAATGTATAAGGATTATTAGTATTATTTAAATTTCGTCTAAAGGAAAAACCAGAGGTTAGTGACACTTGTTTATTTTCTTCACTGGACGAAATACGTACCACACCAGAAGGTAGATTATTTCTGTTGTTAGTTATGCGAGAAGAATGTCTAGAAGTCGGTGGTCTCACAGTAGATAGTAAAGTCTCACTAAGTCTGTAAGAATTGTCAGTTTTTTCGAAGGGCTTAGCCAGAGATGATAGATTAATAGTTGGCGAAGTAGTCGTTTGGTCAGATACAGCGGACCCGTCAGAAGGGTTTTGTTTAAGAGAGGTATCGGGAGTTTGAATAGGATTTTCGGTTGTAGATGATCTGTAGAATACAAAGCAAAACAAATCTTTCTAATTTAAGCTCTTTACAATATGCGTTACTAAACATAATATATAATTAGTCAAAATATTAATTATTACAACGCGAAGATTAGATATACTATACATAATTAAATAGCCTACTGATTTTAAAACCACACTGTTCTACATTAGGTAAGCAGAAGTGAAAATTATTAAATAGTATAAAATACGGTTCTTTAATAGTTTATTTTGAAGAAGCAAAATAAAGATACCACAAAAGCCATTCGATTGTCATTACTGCTAGACTTTAAAATAAGTAGTATTAAGTAAATATTATTATTATTAATTTTAAATATTTACACTTAACAACCTTCAAACCAATATTTAAAAGTAGTTAGTAAAGTATTAAGAATTAAAGATAAGCTTGTTCAAAGGTTGTTAATAAGTAATCGAAGTAATGAATAATGATGACCAAATATTATAATGATGTAATGGATATTGTTAACTTGATTTGTAAACGGATTAGGCAGTGATGATCCTTCTGTTGTGTTTTGAAGAAATCTTTTGTAGTACCTTACGGTATAGCGAGACGGGGTCATTGCTTCAGTGGGGGGTGCGATGGTAGAACGTTGGGTTGTGGTTGTGGTTGTGGTCGTGCTTGTGCTAGTCGTAGTAGGAGTGGTGCTAATAGAAGTTGCTTCATAAAGAGTTGTCTTCACGCTGCTTGGATTATGATCAAATCCCAATTCATTACCATCGCCCCTGGATCGTAGGCAATTAATTAGTCAGCTTGTTAGAATACAATTTCATAAATCACAATATTTATTTTTTAGGCTTTCACAAAATTTACACAACAATTGTTTATTACACAACAACATATGTCTCAACTTACCTTGTGGAGTGGCGAATGGGTGGTTGGTATTGATTTTGATTGCTTATCTGAAAATTAAAGTTTGCAACATTGGTTCAATTTGTATTAGTATTATTTAGTTGTTTAGATAATTCATCTAATAATCGTCGTACCTGTCCTTGAATGAGTGCGTCGTCATAGTCATCTGCTGAGACTGGTCTCGGAGTGTAAGTTTCAACTGGCCGTCTCGCTGGTGGCGGCGTGCCTCGGTATGTCTGCTGGACTGCTGGTCGGAGCGAAGCCGTGTTATATTGCTGCACATAGTCTGACAACACCATACCACCTCCAGTTAGTACGTTTAGTGCCCCCACTCAAATAAATTTGACCGTTGATGAAAAGAGTGCCCCATGACAATTATACCACCATAAATAGTTCAGTCAATGTTTGGAAGAATTTGATCACCAAAAGTATTATTTAAGTAAGAAGGGATTTAAAAGAAATTACTTTCTATATTACAGTAAGTGATCGAATAGTTAAAACAGACCAATAAACGATTGAAGTTAATCATTTTAGATTAAAATATTATACAGGCGATAGTTGTGTTTAGAATATTTTATTAATAATTAATGTTGGTAGGATTTATGTGGTGCTTAAAACATTCAGAATTATTTTTATTACATTTGATAGCAATGTATGTTAAGTATTCAATATTTTTCTTACCTGTATCCTTGTACAATTCACCATCTTCGTCATAAATAGCGTAAAAAGGATCGTATTGATCAGGATTGTATGCTTGCGATCCGTTATAGAGCATTTTAGGACGTGGACTTGCCGAATAAGAAACAGGCTGTACACTTTCCGTCGGTTCCAAACTAAAACGAACACATGTAGGGCTTAAAATACATGAAAATTTTGCGTCATTCAATAATTTTGTAAAATATAAGTAGTAGTTTGTATTATTTTGATTTTATACAAAGCGATTATTAGTCAATTGTCAAAAGTCGCAAGAGTCGAGAATAAGTCAATGTCGTTAATAGTGCATAAATTACCTCAATGTGGAACTTATAATGAAAACTAAGGTCGTGGATACTTTTTGTTAGTAAGACTCAATTCGTTAGGTGCATTGTTGTTATTCTATTTTACAAGCTGACACGTTAATAAAGTTGGAAGTTAGTCCTTTTTAAAATTACCTGTTCGTCTTATCGTCATGTTTAGTCTTTACGTAACGAGTCTCTTGGTTATGGTTGTCACGTGGAGTAGTATGAATCGTTTGCGCTACAATATTTTGATGCCTTAATCTTCCTTTCATCATTGAGCTATCATTGTTATTATAAACAGGTTGATTTAAAGCTGGCTTAGCTAATCTGTGCCTAACAGTGTAAGGTCTCAAAGTTGTTTGATTTAAGAATTTTGGGGGTTTCAATGTGAAGGGACCGTTTACTATAGGCTTTCTCATATGGACTGTTCTATTTCTGGACAAATGGTGCATAATTTCGTAATTAGAAATTTCAGGGCGCATTGAAACTGATGAAGCCGGTGTAACATAGTTTATCATGACAGGTACTGGTATTTTTCCATCAATATTTTTTAAATCCTTATTGGAACCTTTCGTAACTACAGATATATCATTATAGTTTTTCGTAATTGTATCAGGCTTACGTGTAGTAAATCTTGTAGGCACTCTTGTAACTTGTTTATTTTCTCTATGTTCTTCATAACTGTCATCATATTCTTTGTAGTTTTGAGCCATAGGAGGTCTTTGTGGTCTTACTTCGCTGCTAGGCATGTATTTTGGCTTGACTGGCGGTTCATAGTAGTATTGTTCATCCTCTTCATCTTCATCATAATAATAATCATTCATTTCCGGAGATGGTTTAGGAATAGGCCTACGTTTAGGTGGTGATTTTGTTGTACTACTAATTGGACGGTAATTCGAGGTTGGATTTTTCGTGGTAGTTTGTGGGCGAGGAGTAGAAAATAGGCTCTCAAGCTTAGGCAATTCTGTACTGGGCCTTGCAGATGATTTTATAGAAAAATAAGATTCAGGTGAGGGTGATGCGCTTCCCCAGTAATGTTGCAATGTAGAAAGCTGCTCATTAGCTAACGTTGTTACAGGCTTAGATGTAGATTGTTTAAATGATATATAGGCATTGTGAGGCTTAACTGACGAATGTAAATATGGTTTTCCTGTTGCTACAAAGTGTGGCTGCAATGAAAGATTTTTTTCAGGCTTTAATAAAAATTGTTGTTTAGGAGTAGATAATATTATTGGCGATCCGGTGCCTGTGACAACAACATAGGGTTTAGGCGTCCCAGTTATTACTTGGAGGTCTTTAACATTGGGTGGTGGTTGACTATTATAACTAAAATTTGGCTTAGGCGTACTCAAAATTGGCCTGCTAAAGCTGTAACTTATAGGTAACTGGCGATCATCTTTAAAATTAGGAGGTCTTAATTTAGGCTTGAAAGCTTCTAGTGGAATTCCAGCACTCTGTTGCTGGGGCACTTGATAATAATTCTGATTTAAAGATTGTTGTTGATCTTGACTATCATTATTCTTATGATTTTGAGGCTGCGATCTTTCCGTCCAATGATCAACACTTGATCTTGTAGTTGAAGAATAATCATTTTTATTATTGGTTCTATATGTAATACTTATATCGTCACTTCCAGTAAAAGGTTTTGGTGTACTCATGCCCTTATAGTTTAAAGTTGAAGAACGAATACCAGAGTTATGACTAGATTCAGTATTTGCTCTGTTATTATCAACAAGTTTTGATTTCGGCGTTGTTGCAATATAGTATTGACCGCCACTTAATTTAGTCAAAAATGCATCAAAATCAAAATTTGGGTTAGCAAAAGGATTTTCTATATCCCTAAATTTATTTGTTGGATGAGTGAATTCATATGGAGGATCAGGAAAATCATGTTCACTAGATTCATCATCGCCTTCTTTTTCTGAAGACTGTTCTTCTGCAGATTGTTCTTCACTCGAGTCTTCTTCCTCGTCGTATAATTCATCTCTGTTAGGTGATTTATTGCTATCAGATGTTTGATGAGTAACTGCATGAGGGTGGCCATGATTTTGAATCAACTGTGGATTTACTTTATATTGATTTCCTGTCCGAGGTGAAGTAGTCATAAGGATTGGTTTACCAGTTATCACGTTGCTGGAAACATGAGAGGAATCAGGAAAGACTACTGGACGGCCCTGCTGGTTTCCAAAAGATTTATACACTGATGAATACTGTTTATTATTTTGATATACGGGTTTGAAAGAGAATGGGTTTTCATTGTTTGTCAAAGCAGATATTGGCGGACTTTTTGTAATAATCTGCGTAGGTATATTAGCAGGATTGTGACTAAATGTTTGTTTTGTAGGGTCTGGCAAGCTAGGCTTAAATGATTTCTGTGCTTGAATATTATCTGACTGATAAAAATTGAAAGGATTTAGTGATGAAAGTAGAACAGGAGATTTATGGTTCTGAGCTGCTTCTTGTATGTTACTTAAAAAACCATTATAACTGGAATGATGTCTCAAATTTTGTATGCTAGGATTATAGTTTAAATTTCTTAATTCAACTAAATTTATTGGTTTTGGTGCGCCCCAGTTTTTTTCCGGTTCTTTGTAGCCATTTTTTATGTAATACCTTATTTGACGTTTACCTCGTTCACTTTCATCCTGTCCTCGTTCGTCACCATATTTAGGCACTGACTCAGAATCAAACTCAACGTAGTCCATCTCTTCATCATTACTAACCCCATCAGAAATTTTACCTTCAGCACTAGTGTTAGTTTTAACTAAAACTAAATCTGTACTGATAAGGTCCCTTTTTCTTCTTAATGACGGTTTTTCAATAACATTAGAAATATTTATTTCATTAGTTTCAATGTCACTTTGTCTGTCATTTTGAGTGTCAGTCACGTTGTCACGTTTGTCTTCGCTGAAATAATAACAAGTCCATTAGATGTAAATTTCCGTTGCATAAATTAGTAAAAGAAATCGTTGTTGTTTGAATGATAAGTCCATTAGGTATGAATGTAAGTAATTTTTTCATTACAGTAAAGTACAGTAAAAATTTTGTGTCCGTCGCACTAAAGCGATAGACTTACCTGTATGTCTGAGGTGTCTGGGTGACAGCTGCAGTTCTTCTTTCTTCAACTTGCGTGCCAAAAGAAAATGAACCAATCTTGCCATTATTCTGGGGAATTGAGGCGGGTATTATGTTAGGATTCAGGTTTCTTCCAGAGCTAACTTGGGAGTAGCCGTCTCTGTCCTTTTGAACTTGTCCAATAGTTGAAGGCTGGCCTCGATAGACTCTTTGCTGTCTGTCACTTTCGATTTCTTCTACAGGCGGTAAATCATCTACTTCAGCGTACAGTTGTTGTTGCTTTAAGGAAAAACAAACAATTCTTTTAATGTTTAATCTTTACCCAAGGCGTACTTTGAATATCATTTACGTTTTTCGCTTTTTATTTTTCTTACCTTTTCGTATTCCTCGCGATTGAATTTAGGTTGGCCTCTGGATGTCACGACTGGATTGGGTTGAACTCGTGGCGGTGGCGGCGGTGGGGTGCGGCGAGGTGGTGGTGGAGGAGGTTGGCGTTCACTGATCCGCTCCAGGTCTTCTCCCGCCGCAGCACTTCCACCGTCACAACCGACATTCCGAGGCCAGTCACATGTCTGGAGCTCGTGGCTGAAACACGACAATAAAGATCACTTAGTTTAAATCACATTGCCTTATATTGTGCTTGGTGCTTAGCAACAGGCTGCTAACCGAGGATAGAGGTGTATAGATATTATTATCATGTTGTAGTTTAATATATTTTTTTGAAATAAACTGAGATACAATTCAAAATGAATTAGGTAAAAGCATGGCTATTTGTCTGAAAAAAAAAATTACAGAGCACTTCGACGGTAACAATCCGCTTCAAAGAACTAGGGTAGACACAACGAATTATTTATTTATTTATTTGTTAATATAGGTGACGAAATCTTTTTGGGGCTGGTTGATGGGTGTGAATGTTTTGTTATTTTCCTTTATACAATAAACTTCCACTGAACAGCTTTTTTATTATATTAGTATAAATTTACCATACCTGTACATAAGGCCACCAGTACACGACTCCAACAGCGCGCCTCCGAACACGCAGACGTAGTACTGCGTGCAGTCACTGGGGTGTGGGTAGTACCCGAACTCCTCGGGACAGTCGAAGTCCACATCCCGCTTGACGCTCGCTGCGACCGGTACGCTTCTGAAGGGGCTCGAACGTTGTCTTGAACGGTCTGACTGTGCGCCGAAACATTCTGGAAGAGGGAAATCATTGTTAGATGACTTTTCCATGAAAAAGAAACTGTCGCGCACATTCTTTATTATGTCATTTAATAATGTTAATACAATACGAAAAGTGTTAAATTAAATGACGATCATTTTATTAGTTGACGCTTAAATATTTCAACTGGAGACCCATGAGCGTCGCACTTCTTTACGTGGCTGATCGTGATACGTGGCGTAGATAAGTGAAAAAAATTACAAGGGGTCGTGAGAAATATATCACGAAATATATACGAACGGTCAAAAGGTATTGGCTATTACATCTTGAGGTTATTTCCTTATCTTTATACCTAATTAGGTACATCTTATTTGACAGTTAGCAGGGATATTTTATGATAATAATTATTGAGTTCCAATCGATCAGTGGAGTAGTGGTTAGTACGCTTTAGCTTTCGATTAAAAAGCTACCTTCGCCATGGTGACCAAAACTTGCGTTGCGATCCGATCCGATCGCTTTTGCAACCTTGTCTACCTGGGCCAGTGTGGTGGTCTTACGGCCCATACTCGTTGTGTGTATATAGGCTGAGGACGAATAGTCATGATATATTTACCATAAATGCTCTGCTATAAAATACCAAGTTTAAATTGCTGCACTGAAATAAATTGTACAACACGACCACAATAATTCTAGTTATATTTAAAGTCACAGCACCGACACAATGTGCCATGCAATCTATGTCATTTCTATGAGAACACTATCAGTGCTAAGATTTGAGGAATTTGTTGTTGCAAAATTTACCGTCCTTGAAGCATAATGCATTGTTGCTGTTGATTTTATACTTGAGAGCAGATGTATCTTAATTCTTCATCGCATGTATCTTAAGTCTTCTTTGACAACCTTCGTGGTCGAGTGGCCTGTATGCCGGTCTCTAGGCGTCGCCATCTCGAGGTTCTGGGTTCGATCCCCGGTGGGGGCAGATGTTTGTGTGATGAATTTTCCAGTCTTGGATGTTTATATATATTCAGGACATTTATATGTATTTATCTATTAAATATATTTATCCATCATCTAGTGTTCGTAACACGAGCAGCAATAGTTACTTAAAATGGGGCTAGTTGATAGGTGTAAAATGCTTGAAGATATTCATATTATATTTATTTCATCGTTGACGGTTGATCGGATGTGAGTCTGTTGCATGCAGGTGACACAGCGTAAGGCCAGAAATATTCATATCAAATTACTGCTTAAGTTTTATCTAAACTTAGTATTGATTGAACCGGCAATATCTTGTACGTTTCGTAGCTCGCTAGCCAATGTCTAGCCTATATCTGTTCTGCTACTGGGCACCAACCTCCCAACATGGGAAAACTCATGAGAAGTACGCCGGTACACCACATCGCTAAACACCATTAACCATCGGAGCCTAGTAGCTAGTTAAAGCTAGTATACAATAAATCCGCCATGTTTGTCTTAGATCCGCGTTTACAAAGTGAATGGCTACAATCAACATAAATGATAAATATTAGGTCCTTACCTATGAAATTGGTGTTTTGTATGGAGATTTTGGGGATGTCTGCATTTTACATACTAACATTTTATCAGTTTTCTTCACAACGACAAATCCAGAGATAATAATATTTGGCATGGATCATTAGACAAGCTTTAGCAATATGTGTGTGAACACGCTTGATAAAAATTATTCATCGTTTTTATGTTAATGCAAATCAAATGATGTATTCGGGAGGCAGTTAAAAATAATTGTCTTTGTGTCTAATTTTAACACAATAAACTTACAAAAAATTATCAAATTAAATAATACGAGCTCAAATATATGGTCTATTTTAGAAGAGGCAATTATTTTATAAGAATGTTCTGAAACTTAATAGTTACGGACAAATTGCTAAGACAGAATAAAAACACCAATTTCATAGGTAAGGACCCAATATTACATTACACAAATTAGCAGGCACACGGATAAAGCACTTTAAATGGGTGTTGCAAACACAACCTTGTATTTAATTCTCGATCATAACAATGGCGGTAATGCTGGCGTGCAACGAAATTATTCTCGCTAGAAAAGCTAAATTTCCGACTAATATGATTTTGCAAAGTACCTATTAGATTGCACGTATCGTGTAAGTGCTTAAATGTGAAAGCAATTAAGTATGGGAAAAATTGGAGGTAATTTTCTATCGCGAAAAATTTACAACATCGTTTACTGAGATTTTTACCAGATTCGATTTCCAGTTATGTATAAGAGTTGGAAAAAATATGAGCCTAAAATCGACGCCATTTCGAAGAGATTTCGCTGTCTCTCCATCCTTAGCCTATATACGTCCCACTGCTGGGCACAGTGGAGAAACACGACCACCACGTCTGGCCCAATGCAGGTTGGTCGCTTTCTCAAAAAATTTCGCTTTCTCTTATTGTTTCTGAATTCTCCATACCGAATTATTTGGATTATTTACCATGTTTATTAAGTCTATCATTCTAACATCATCGCAGATCTATAATAGAGACTGCTAGTTCAGCTGTCAAGACTATTATATGACTACGAATAACATGACAACATCCAAAACATATCATCAAACATGAGAATTAAACTCGACAGGTATACTAATAAACGACTAGATGGAAAAAGATATATGGATTGAAGGATGGATGGCGACACGAGCAAGATTGGGCGCGTGACCGGCGCACGCGCAGAGCCTCGGGCTAGTGTGCTTGCACGCTAACTCAATACAAAATTAGTATAACCACATTTGGCGTATTGTTATTTCGTTGCGCAAATGATATACAAAATATGTCTAAGTAATATTAACATTGAGAAAGATACGCGCACATAATTCATATAAATTGGCGTAGGTTCTATTTAAGAACTTATGATGTTTTAGCCATTGATCATTTAAAAAAAAATTGTTTTTTTATAAAATATTGCCATTTCATTTCAATCATATCGTGGCGGAGTTATTTTCTTTCACATGAGTGCTCAATTCTAATTTTTTTTGGGTTTTTTCTATTATAACGTACTTGTGTCATATATGCTATTAACAATTAAAAGTGGGCATGCAAATTCAATCAAACAAATATTGCATAACCGCAGCTTAGTAGACCATAATCTTTAATCGTGTCATCCGGCGGATACTCTATTAGGTTACTTAAGGCATTCATTCCGATAAAAAGCAACAAAATAACGCATTACGGAACAATTTGATCGACCTAGTTTTCGTAACAAACCTCGCTAATCAATCGATTCCTTGATCGTGGTTTCGCAAGCCAAGGGTAATATGTCCACAATTATTCCTAGTGGACCAACTGTCTAAACACGAGATCCATAATAATGGCCTGTTGTGTGGGAAACGCTCAAAAGACGATTTACAATCTGCATATTGCAAGAAGTGTTGAAATACGACTTGAAGCGTATCATTTTAACTGGTCGTATCAAACGATTTAGTAAAGCGCTTGTTAAGGCGAGTAAATACCAACGCAGTTGAATTTCCTGATTTATATGATACGTTATAGTTACGTAGGATAAGACATTCCTAATCTTAAAATTAAAAAAAAAGGTATAGAGTGATCAGAATTGTAAATATTGAAGCCTTAAAAATTATGCCTTTCTATGCAAATTAAGTCCTCTCTGAAAACGTAATATTAACATTGAGTTTTCAGAGTTCTATAAAAGTAAAACCAATAACCTTTCCATTTGTAAAAGCAAAAATAAACTATTTAATAGTATGTTCTTTCCATTTATATTATCTTCCACAATCGCAATTATGCTATCTCTATAAAATACATCCGATTGAATTTCCATGTTTGGAAAATAAAAAGAACTTTTTGTGGCATTACCAGGTATCAGTAGGCGGCATAATGCTGGATATTGCCGGCTATTGCAACACTTATTTGCATTCTACAACAAACCTAAGTGCATTATCTCCCACTAGGAATACAAATTTCGTCGTCAGGACTTAAAAGGGGATATAAAAATGAATTTTTCAATTAGTGAGTATAGGAATCCATCCGCTTATAACGCTAATTGATTCTAAAGAACAAAACATGATCAGATTACTACAACTTTAGGCTACATTAAAAATATTTAAAATCCATATTAATGTGTTTTTTTACAAAAATAAATAGTTTTCACAATTCCGGGTATAAGTTTGTAACAATTTGTTCACAGACATCATAGGCAAGGAATAGGCAGAACTAAAAACACATTTGCCAGAAGTCCATATAACAAGAACAGTCAATAGTACTTTGCCAAAGCACCCGGGCACAGAGTAAGGGTGGTTTTATAGCCCCACATAGACAGAAGATTATTTTAAACATAAAAATTCGTGGCTACTATAATTTTCTCCTCTGTTATTTTATACAATATTTAAAATATTCTAAATTCCTTTTGTTATTATGGCTGTTTAAAAGCTAGCTGTTGAGTTTCTTGCGGCACTTCTTCTCAACAGGCCATTCGAGTCGAAGTACTAGTAGGAAAAAAAAATGACGTGCAAAAGTATTTCATGTAAATCCAATTGCAGAATAATTTACCTATTTCATTTCATCTCCACCGTCCGCCAGCGCCGTCACGAATTTAGGTCATATAAGAGAGCGCGCATGGCTGGTTTTGGCGGCCGGCGTAGCTCTGAAACGTCTTTTAGGCAAAAGACGTTTCAGACTTTTTTTTATAAACTAGGTACTTATTTTTTGTGTTCATACTTCATACTCAATTGCACAGGTAGGGAATATACCGACGAAGTTTCGCGGTTGTTCGGAAACAGGTAACAAATGCCGTGGATACCAAAAAGTTGCGAAAACCGACTACCCTTCACCCAACACTTAGGTTAGACACAAAACGTTTATTACCAGTAGATCTTAGATAAAAGCATTTAAAGGCATCTAAATTAGAACTTACATCCTGTATATTTTAGTTTTCGAGAACAAATCTTTCACGTTAGTAAAAAAAAGAATCATGCGAAAATTAATC
This sequence comes from Parapoynx stratiotata, assembly GCA_910589355.1. Classification (NCBI taxonomy): domain Eukaryota; kingdom Metazoa; phylum Arthropoda; class Insecta; order Lepidoptera; family Crambidae; genus Parapoynx; species Parapoynx stratiotata. The sequence goes on from OU342458.1 coordinate 4,641,813, forward strand.
CACACAATAGCAACGACCTCTGATACAAGGAACTTCTCAGACGCCATAACCACAACAATGTATTGAACAAGCGAACATCGAATTCTAACAGCTTAAGAAAAGGCCATAGGATTTAACTGTTGAGAAAGATGTTTATCAGGACATTACAAGACAGTAAGACCTTGTCGGAAGGACATGTTCGTGGGTGGTGACCAGGGAGTGGGTGCCATTCCAAGGATACCACGAGTAGGCGAATGTCCGACTATTGAAAGATTTATGATATCTTTAATCTTACCAGCCTTAATGTTGGAATGCCGAGAACAGACGATTTTCAATTTGTCCTTAATTAAAAAATAAACCTTAAAAAAAAGACTCGATAAATTTTTCTCACAACTCATTCTAGGCGTATATAAAGAAAATATGTATTGAAAGAACAATGGCAGAAAATTGTCTAACGTTTTCAAAACGAACAAAAATCTCACTTACCTAAAAAGTATTTATATTTTTATGTGGATTTTACAAATATTCAAATATTGTAATATGTATTTTAAAAGAATATCAAATTAAAATCCGTAGGCCATGATCACAATAGGGTTGTAAATATAATTCAATTGTATCGATGTAATATTCATCAATCGATTTTCGACAAAGAAATATTCATATATAGATTATTATAGATATTTTACTAGACATTATATAATCCGATTCTTGTCATGTTGATGGATGTCCGTAACTCAATCTTTGTAAAAAATCTCCTTATATTACCAATCGATAAAGTCATCAAAATCGATACAACAAGCATTGAATAAAATCGTGCAACTCTATTTTGACAGATCACATCTCAGTGTAAACACTCCAGCGTTTTCGACAATTGTTTTGTTTATGGGTTTTTTTCTATTTTAATATTCTTGAAAAAGATAATAAATGATAGGCAATAAAGTTATAGATATTATAAAGACCGTGGCCGTGTGGTTTGTACCGAGGTTCAAAATAGTTCGAATCCCGATGCGGGCAGATGTATGTGTGATGATGATGAATACTATAAATATTCGTTTTCCAGTCATGGATGTATATCAATTTATGGTTTATATATGTCTATATATATTCCAAATATTTACTTTAAATTATTGAATGTATCAAGCGAAAAGTGATAATAAAGTAGATATATTTCAGTTGCTTTTGCGAAAGAAATAAGTTTCCTTGTAGTTTCCACAGTTTTACTGACTGATTGACGATAACATTAAAAACAATTCACAAGTACACTAATGTTTTTTCGACGGTCCTAAAGAACTGCGCCAATAATGCATTTTGATACACCTAACCTAAAAGAATCAAACTGCCATATCTTTTTTTCCGGCCTTATTTCTTAAAAATCACTTCAATTGTGGAGTCTAGAGTTGTCGCTTGATCGTACAATATATTTTTTGATAGTGTTCGCAATTTTTTTTAATCAGACAATTCTTAGTATGGAAACTTGCCATTGTTCTTTATTGTTTATAATTCTTATAGCATTGGTTTTCTTTTTTATGACAATATGTATACGAGTATCTATTTCTTTTTAACGGCATTCAAAGAACAAATAAACGTTGTTTTGCTATTCTTTAAGGCCTTCGTTTAACGATAACATACCATTCTCTGCGATTAATTGCTCCAAACATTCCTTTGTTCGCGTTACTAAAATCTCATAGACAATAGATAAAAGTTTATATGTATTAGCACATAGAACACAGAAATCGTGCTGGTCAGCACGGGTGTGCCCTTTAATGGTGGCCTTTCGGCAAAATCAGCTATCTGTGGTCTATATCACTTCAACTGCCCATTCGCATTTGCTACATGGTGATAAAGGTCTCTGCCCACTACACTAAAGCATACTATTCGTTTCAGGGTGGTTTCATAGCTACGCTGGCCGCCAGCGCCGGTATCGTGCGCTTGCTTATAATTACACGAGATAGTAACATCGCTTCACAGCCACACGCGCGCGCCTATACGTCAAAATGCATGTAAATCTCGCCGGCGCTGTTGGCAGAGCCAACGCAAAGCGTTCTTTGTACAGATATCTATGGAAAGTATGCTGGTCGGTGACTCAACGGTCAATTGGGCATACTGTCATATATTGTATACAACAGTGCGTTTCTCAAGTCTGCCTCGCACACCAAAACTTTGGAATAATTGTCGTCAGCGTTTTTCCAGACTCAAGAAAAGAGCGTAGGGTTCTCTCACTCTAAAGGCCGGCAATGCACTTTGTGACTCATTCGGTGTTGGAACTTGTAATCACTTAACATCTGGTAATCCTTTTGCTCGTGTGATTCCTACTCCACCAACAATATTTATTTGATAATATAAACGGCTAAGCACGGTCATCATATGCTCACAGTAGGCAAATACCTTTATGATGCAGCGAGTGCGGCCTTGTACCTCTCACTCACAATAATCTCATTAATACCAATAACAATCGTGTAGGCGCGCTTTTCAAGAGATGAACACTGATTGTTCGCTATCCAAATTTTGACGTTTCGTATTGTTCTCCAATTTGTTCGCAATTATTAATGTGTTCTATGAGCTACATTCAACAATTCAACATCATTGTTTAGAAATATTGTAACTAGTTATTATGAATTATTATTCAAAGTAAAACATTAAAAAATTATGCGTATTAAAATTCATGAATTGACATAATTATATTATTATTTATTTTAATTTTCTCGACATTTATAATTAATTATATATTTTATTTTTTTACTTTACACTAAAATATCATTTTTTATTATTATCGGGACCATTTAAATTTTAATTCTATTGTGACAATCTATTATATATATATACCATCTGTATTTGACATTATTTAAATTATTATTAATTTTCTTATTTAACATTGTTTAAATTATTTCTCAATTTTAAAGATAATTATTAACTGTACACTTGACGATCATATTTTTCTAATTGCATTGTAAACTACTTATCATGTAATTGTGTCAAAGTGAAATAAATAAATCTAAATCTATTAATAGCCAAAAACGGATTTTTGCCTATTTGTCACGGTAACTTTATGGTTTCTCTATGGTTTCCTTAACCTTCTTTCTTTTATTTTCTTCGAGAAGCACTCGTCATCATCCACATATACGAGTACGTCCCACTACAGGTCACAGGTTTGCCTACACATAGAAATACAGGAATATGAATGGGCCGTAAAACTAGTAACTTTTCTATGTGGATTTGTAAGTCGAAACCAGGACCAAAGTCTTAACATGCCTTCTGAAGCACGTAGAGCACTTTTTTATTTTAGTAGCCAAAACGTCGAAATTACTTAGCTACTAAACTTCTTTGACAGACAGAACCCTTAAATTATCATAGTTATGAGCTGACATAGAACTTCCTTAATTTCTCCCACAAGAATCCATCCTTCCAGCGACCTTATAACCTTGCCATTCTTATTTTGAATAGATGCACTTTAAAAAAATAAACCAGATCTAATATATTCTGGGCGTTCTCACGCTAAGCCAGTCTACGAACTTTCTCGGTCTAAATGAAGAGCACACACTTCTATTTCATAACAAAAGATTAATATTATAATAAAAGTGTAATTATTTTTGGTTGTTTCTGTTGCAACACTAATAGTTAGAGACATTAACCAGTGTGGTAAGCTTGCCGGGAGGAAGACACGCCTCATACTTATAGTATGGGTATTTAAATATTTTATTGTTTGGGTAATAAATGAACTTGCCACATAGATATTAAATATTAATTGTGTATGAAAACATGCAATAGTTTTAAAGTGCTCTTATTTTTGAAATAAACATAGGTTGCAACCCATCATGCGGCCAATCAATGGCAAATAGCTTAGCCGGCCATAGATGCTGTTATAAATAGTAATGCATATTTTTAAAGGTCAAAAATTCTACAATAAAGTCATTTGATTTGATGTTCATTTAAACTTTTCAAATAAAACGACAAGAGTACAGTGTAAAAAAATACACGCGAACGAAAGTCAAAAAGTTTTATTTATCTCAATTATTATAATGGTCCATGCTTTTTTACACTCCTTGTTAGCCGTATTTGTACGTTGAAGTAGTTAGTTCTTAGTAAGTATCGTCATCAGCCTATATACGTCCCACTGCTGGGACAGGCCTTCCTCATGGAGAAACACATGAGGAGTATGGGCCGTAACACCACCACGCTGGCCCAATGCGGGTTGCTGGGTAGAAACGATCACAAATGCGACCGGGACCAACGGCTTAACGTGCCTTCCGTATCACGGAGGAGCTCGAGATCACAAAGTCTTGGCCACCCATCCACGGCCTGACCATGGCGAAAGTAGCTTTTTTTTTCGATCGAAGCCAAAGCGCACTGACCACTACGCCACCGAGCTCCTCGAGCTCCTCGAGCTTAGTAAGTATAATGTATATGTTTGTAATGTATATTATTTTAAGATAATTTTAATGGTATATTTTTTGTTACTTTTGTGCACCCATGAAATCTCTTCCCAGCTCCATCGACAGGTTGTCTGGAAGACATCGCTGCCTAACGATTGTTACATCAATTCTTTAGTTATCTGTTGTAATTTTTTTTAAATAGTGCTAACAATAAAAAGTTATCTATCTATTTATCAACACTTCCCGCAGGATATAGAGATCATTGCTACTTACTCGTACATGAATGTATTAAAACCATTGAAGTATTTCTATTCTAAAATACATTATTCAATGTACTTAACGTCTGTAATGCTCTAAGCATTGAACTAAATTTCACAAAAATGTTACAAAACGGCCTTGCTTATGTGATAATAATAAGCTTTTCAGTTTTTTCTCACTCTAAGCAATTTTAAAATATGCCTGCAAGATTTAAATAACACTACGAATGTATTCCAAGGACGCCATTGTAAAGCAACGTTCTTGTTAGATTATTTAAGTGTGGTTTCGTGTTGACCCTATCAGTATCAACTAATGTTGTAAGTAATATAGCCTTGTCTGCATAATGATAAGGGTTGAAATTGGTTGTTTTTAGACGATAGTGTAACCTGTACGTCGTACGTGACAATTAGATTTTTTTTACATATGACAGGTAAGATTTTGGCATTCATCTCACCAAATGGTATGTGACGATAAGGTCGAAGGTGGATGTGAGCTTCACCCATATTCCTCAACAACTGAGGATCTGGCTATCTTACCTCTGATTGCCGGAACACCACAATGCTGAAAACATAGTCATTATGGCGACAAATTCAAAGCTAGCTTGAATATGGTGATTCAATAGATGAGAGTGTTGTTTCAAAAAAAATATTTTAGTGCATTTGCACTAAACATTATGTTTGCTTCGTTAAATTAAAACATGTTGTAAATTATTGATTTTGTATGGTAATTGCAAAAGAGTTTATCGGTTCAGTATCTTTACTACCGATTACATCAAACTTTAAATAAAATTTACATTTTTTATCTTTGCGCGTCACACATATTTTCAAATACTTATTAATATTAATTTATATGGCCCTCACTACAAATCTATACAACTATATCAGTTCAATCGATAACTACCTTGGCATTAAGCCATTATTAATGATATATTTTTTATACTCAGTAGCGGCCATTACGTACCAAAACCTCCTACCACATTGCACTAAATAAAAATTACAATCAACGCTGGACAAGGAATATTAAAGCCTTGAACGCAGGCATATTAATTAGTTCCAGTTTATCTTCCCACTTAATTTATAATGTTCGATACATTTCTTTTAAATATCCAATAATTTTATTATGATAAGGAACATACACATACGGTCACGAATAAAAACAATTCTGACTTCATTTTATCAGTAATAAGTATGATATGCATAGGACAATATTTCTCGTGACTGTACAAGGAGCGATTGTCAAAAAAATTTGGTTCTTGTTATTTTTTGCCATGTCCTTGATCTGCTGGTTTCTCAGCTACCACCACCGATCCTTTAGGTGTTGTATCACTTTAACTTATTGCGATAAATTCCTTTGCAGGTTAAGTTGTGTACAATAAAAGCTCATCTGGCAAAGTATCAAAGATTTGACTGACCATACTATACGAACGAAGTAGTTAGAATATTATCGTTTTCGCGTGTTCAGATAAATATGTACCAATAAATTAACCTCAATGTAACAGTTAGAACTAAGTTACTGCAATTTAAAATAATTAGTAACGATGCAATATTGAAACAATGTTATTTTTTGATTGATTAACGTAATTACAGAGTATGGTGTGATTTTATCGACAATCAAGGTTGATAACACGACTTTCATTTTTTGAATTTAATTACAAAACAATTATTTGTGGCTCAAATAAAAATATATATTAGTCTTTATCAGTATTAAAATTAAGGGTAATTTAAGCTGGAGGTAATCTCACATACGATTCTTCGTGAACCACGATACATAACACATGTCAGACGGAAATGGTAATAAAATTGTTATCGCTATTATACCGCATGTCAATAATATCTCATCCTAACGCAATTGATGAATTACTTATGTGCAAATGTTTGGTAACACTAACTACAGGGTATTGAAGTTGATGATGTAATAAGTCTGCGCTCTTTATGATAGCCGAATAACGTTCGAGTTAGTTATATAAATACTTTTGACAGTATAGCTAAAAAAGGCAGCTTTACCATTGGGGAAAATAACACTATTCGGACAAGAGTGCGTGCACCTGGTGCGATCTCCGCCTGTAGGTATACCTACCACGATGTATAAATTAAATTTAAATAGAATCAAATTAAAATTTTATTGAAAACTTAATGAAGCCAAGCCGCCACGCTATTACTGTACTAATTACTGTATCAGGTGAACTATGATTGTTAAGACTTTTACCTACCCCATTGGGGATAGAGGTGGAGGAGGAGGTATAAACTTATTCTGTATCCGCAGTTTTCATTGTAAAAATCTTCTCACTTTTAGGTGCGTTAAAAAACGTCAAAAATGTCAATTTTCTATTATTTTTATAAAATAAAAGCAGAAACTAGTTGAAATCACAATTCTCATAGAAATTTACATTTCATAACGCCCCTAGAAGTGAAAAGTTATTTACAATAAAAACTTACACTATGGGTACTGATGAATTTGGTGTAAGTCATCCTTTACTTACAAGAGACGTACCAGATAGCCTTAAACCAGTATGCACTGTATAACATAGGATTTACACGTACATATGGTCTAGGCTATCTGGTGTGAACTTAAGAAATAAATATCTATTTGTAAAAACTCACAAAAAACGCAGTAAGTGTGCAATTTGATGTGGTACTAACGTTTGGTATACTATCATTCCCTTACAATAATTATTTTATAGAGTTCCAAAAGAGCGTGTAAAATTACAGTTTGAAATTAATATGGCATTGGTTTTAGAAGTGATTTATGGCAAAAGTGTAGGTAATCTAATTATAAAATGGTTACTGGTGGATCTAGGGTTGTGTGGTCTTACTGAAAAGGTTAACGATGCTATTTATTAAATATCGTCTTACCATGATGGTTTTGAACTTAAAGGTTACATGAAGGTACTTTAACCTATTGTTTAATTTTAATGTAAGTCAATATTCTCCAATGCAATAAAAAGTACAAACAGTCACATAAGAAAACGCTACATAAAAAAATCTTAAATTACCTATTATACTACGGATCGTAGCACGGGGCCGAGTTGCGAACATACGACATAAGATTAGTCAAGTAAAGGTCTGTGTCCACTACACCTTTACATACCTTTTCAGGCACGTAAAATATTATAGAATAGAAATGTATGATATGAGGGCATGCCTACTAGACCATTTCGTTACAAACCAGTAGTGGGTTGAGGTCTTAAAGTTAAAAGTACCTACTACATAATTCCAATGTAATACTACCACTACCCAATACAAGCAATGCACTGCCACAATAATATTACTTAATTAATAATTTAACTTAACCAAAACCGGACTAAACTAGTGTATATAATAATACCTTACTACTTCTTAACGTAATGGTCCGAACTCGTTCCGCTTATTTCAAAACCACCCTTCCATTCGAATCAATTTAGTTTCACAATAGCATTTCCGAGACAAGTGGGCGCAGTCCAACCTGCGTTAGGTTCGGTTCCTGGCGACAGACAGTGACACCCGCCAATAGAGCGCAAGCGCAGTCGTGACTATCGCAATGCTCTTGTCAGGACTCGAGATTAGGCCGTTGGTGCATGTTAAGAAATAAAGCGAACAATAACAATAATAAAAAAAATGGCTTAATTGAAATTTTTCACATTGGTATGGAAATCCTTGGTCACCTCCCGTCTGATTCGATGATCATAATACAACATAACATATCAATAAGTCTCTATTACCGACAGGGTAGGCAGAGGTGTTAAATACCCACATTTCGCGTGTATGTGATTTGATGATAATGAAATATTAAAAATCATGAGGCATGACCCGTTCTATATGTGTGTTCATACGTAACAATTTAAATGTTTCAGATGAGAACAATATTTAAAATTTATGTTTTTTTATAAGTTAGCATGGGCAAAGATTTATTTTTATAATCCACTTTCACTACTATTTTCAATACAACCTTCTCTGAACATCCAAAAACGCGTGCGCTCGTAACTTAACTCACAAAATCAAAGAGAACGGACCACAAACGTTTATCTGGTATACATTATATTAGCAGTTTATTTAACTATAGCTTAACCGATCTGTTATTGTGGTTTATTCGTGGAGACAAGTCGTGATTTACTTCGAAGGTGTTTATTACTGCCACAGTCATGTGGCAGTAATAAACACCTTCGAAGTAGAGTTCCCTTCGAGAGTTTTGGGATTTTTACTTTCAATACAATTGAATTTGAACTGATTTCTTTATTATACCGTACAAATCTTTGTAGCACATCGAGGCTAGTTGCCCTATTTTGTCATCTTAATAGTTTTCTTTGAAGATATTTCTTTGAAGTTGTGGGGTGGGTATGGTCATTACTACGATTATATTAGGTCCTTACCTATGAAATTGGTGTTTTGTATGGATATTTTGGGGAATTCTGCATTTTCCATACTAACATATTGTCAGTTTTCTTCACAACGACAAATCCAGAGATAATAATATTTGGCATGTATCATAAGACAAACTTTAGTAATATGTGTAATATCACACTTCATAAAAATTATTTATCGTTTTTAAGTGAATGCAAATAAAATGATGTATTCGGGAGGCACTTAAAAAGAGTTGTCTCCGTGTCCAATTTTAACACAATTAAACTTACAACAAATTATCAAAACAAATCATAAGAGCTCAAAAATATAGTCTATTTTTAGACGAGGTAATTCTTTTTTAGGAATACTCTGAATCTTAATAGTTACAGACAAAATACTAAGACAGAATAAAAACACCAACTTCATAGGTGCAACTTAATAACAAGAATATTATTTCCATGATAATGTGTAGTTTTCAAATAGGTATTTTTGTTAACTTAACACGTTTTGGCAAATTCTTAGATATTTTTGTTTTATCGTACATATTTCTACTCTCATTATATCTACTTGCATTATATCTAATTTAATTCACAGAAGCGCATTGTAGGTTGTATAGGTTACTTATTTATCTTAAAGGTGGATCGTATTAAATTGTAAACGCTTCTTTGAAGAAAGATTATATATATTCTATGTTTCTTGACAAATTCTAAACCTTAACATTACTATATACTTACATGTTCACAATAACAATAAGTGCTCATAACAGACACCTCTTATCATTCCATTTACTATACTAAAATAATATAAATATTAGATCTTAATCCGCTCCCGTTTCGGGCGGTTGCGAACTAAGTCTCCGGAATATAATTCCGCTTTGGTCAAATAATTAGACCACTAGCCGACAGCCATCACGAGCATCAAGGAACGTGACTGCTGCTGATTGCATATAGAGAAATGTATCGCTTTCCGATTATGTAAAACACCAGCTGAGAATGCTTATAAGCTCGCGTAAAAGGTCTTAGTAAACTTAGTACTGGTGTTGGAGGTTCCGTATGAAATAAAAAAAATAACTCGAATTCCTTAGATTCTTTTTATTGAGTCTTGTTGGAAATGTATTATATATTGTTGTATTTAGCTATTGTTGAAAAATGTATCCTTTTGGACATGCCAAGAAATCGCTAACATTACATCGAAATGGAAATATATACCAAGAGATAAATGCTTTTGTCAAAATGATAGTAACCTTCTTATATAATGACAACAAGTATATATTTTTGTATCCAATATTTTCTGAATTTTCAGTAAATGGTCAGATCCATTTACTGAACATTACTACACTAAAACATTTTATCAATGTTTACGTAAATATAACAAAATAATTTATTTACTTGGCGTTTATTTTATTTTATTTTATTCGGATAGCTAACAGGAATATTCAACAACTTAACATCTATATTAATAACTAAATGCCAATAAAGCTATCACAAATAGCCATCATTAAAAAAGAAAAAAGCCTAAAAACTAAAAACGAGGCCACCAAAACCAAGGCAGTCAACACATTCACACACATTGCTGCTCTAGTAAAGCTTTTTTGATGCTAAGGATACTATCACAAAATATGTCTCCATTAACACCAAGTCCATTAAATAAGTTGCAAGATCTAATAATAAAACGGTTATGCTTGTAGATAGTGCGAGAAAGATCCCGCTAAATGCTTTATAAGCATTATTATGAGGTGTGCGTGTGGGTACCTTAATCAAAATATTGCGCAGAAGTTCAGGACAATCAATGATTCCTTTTATAATTTTAAGTAGCATTACAATATCGGCAATAATGGCAAAAGGTGAAATTTTGCGCAGCGTTTAATCTCAACTAAATCGGTATTGTTTTTTAAACACTTTATGAGATTGCTCTTGATCACAGTCTGAGCCACAGCTGAGATAAGGTCTGCGATGGAGCGAGATACCAATTCAACTTGACGACCTCCGTGGTCGAGTGGTCTGTATGCCGGTCTCAAGGCGTGGCCATCTCGAGAGGTTCTGGGTTCGATCCCCAGTGGGGGCAAATGTTTGGGTGATGAATTTTCAGGCATTTGTTCTCCAGTCTTGGATGTTTATATATATTTTTATATTCAGAATATTTATATGTACTTATTTATCTATTAAATATATTTATCCGTCATCTAGTGTCCGTAATACAAGCAGTATTAGTTGCTTAAAATGGGGCTAGTTGATAGGTGTGAATGTTTGAAGATATTTGTTTATTTATTTATTTAGATTTAACTTTAACCCCTCGAGGTGAGTGCGAACACCGGTGATCTCAAACAATATATATTTCTATTGTGTCTGGTTTTCTGACAATTGACAAGCTAAAAGAGGTTTTCCAAAGAATATAAGGAACCCTAAAGACAGCTCTAGCATTATCTCAAATATGGATCTGTGACACCTTATGTAATGTTATTGTTATTACGCATTAGCGAAAAAAATTAATCTTAAATTTGACCTATCCATTATACTTTAAATAGTTTCTAATCTAATTATGATCTGCTGTTTCTTATAATAAAGCCGTAAGTTGAATTACAATATTCAAAGAGTCTATGATTAATGGATTGACAAATCGAGCACGAAGAACATCGTTCTTGATATTGTTATATAAGTTATCAATTTTAGTAATTTTAATTAGTTGATAGATCTATTCAAAACCAATGGCCCTGCAGTTCGGATACCCACGCAAATCGTTAAGCGAATCATTATGTCATCCATCATGGTATTTTTGGTTACTCTTAATTGATTGCCCACATGACGTTACAAAACTAAAAAGACATTTTAAAAAAATGGTTTCGAAAACGTTTCACTGATTTTATAGAAAGTTAACAAAAAATTAATCACTTTGTGTGTCTTTAAAATTATATTAATTTCAAACTTATAAACATAACATATCATATTATCACGCCTCTTTCCCCGAAAGGGTAGGCAGAGGTGTTAAACACCCGCATTTCGCCAGATATGTTAGGTCCCCATGTAACAGGTGGCGAGCCTATTGCCATGCACCGGGCACAATGTGAGGCAAGCGATATTCACAATGAACTGTAGGTACATAAGTTTTATTCAAACTCAGTGGTACAGGCAGTGGGATAGAACCCGCGTTTCCCGCGGCCTCTCGAACGAGTAATGCCCCGTCAGACCCGGCTGCCGCTGCCTATAAAGACTAGATGAATACATAAAAATATATAAACCTAACTTAAGCAGAGTACCTTAGTCATCAGCCTATCCCACTACGTCCCACTGCTGGGACAGGCCTTCCTCGTGGAGAAACACATAAGGAGTATGGGCCGTAACACCACCACGCTGGCCCAATGCGGGTTGGTGGGTAGAAACGGTAACAAATGCGACCAGGACCAACGGCTTAACGTGCCTTCCGAAGCACGGAGGAGCTCGAGATCACAAAGTCTTGGTCACCCATCCACGGCCTGACCATGGCGAAGGTAGCTTTGTTTTCGATCGAAGCCAAAGCGCACTGACCACTACGCCACCGAGCTCCTCACTACGCCACCGAGCTCTCCGAGCAGAGTACCTAGCTCTACAAATAAAATATCGTGACGCCTGTATTACAGAGAAAGACGAAAGAAGAGACGTTACTATATTCATTATGATATGCAGGGTTTTTTTTAATGAATTCAGTAAAGAATGGTTTGTTCGCTTTGGTTCTATTGATATTAAGGAAAAAGTTTCTTTCGTTATAGTTGGACTTTGGGTAATTAAGACTTTGTGATATCGAGTTCCACCATGCTTCTGAAGGCACGTTAACGTTTACGTTATTGGTCCCGGTAGCTATTGCAACCCTTGCTACCTCCCTGTCTAACAGTTTTAAGGCCGATAGTCCTCATTATGTTTTTCCATGGAAAGAGGCTCGTACTAGAGGCAGAGATACGGATGTTTTAAGCGTAATTTAGGCCTTTCATGATTTAATTAAAAATGAATAAAGAGATTATAATAGGCTTTAAGTTGACAATAGTAGTTTCTGTAACTGTCACATAAAATAGGTTATTAACTTTTTATGTGCAGTTACATACACTACTTTGTCTACTCTCCTTATTCAAAGAAATAAAACAAATAATTTAATTAATTTTATTTATTGTTGGCTGTCTGGAAAACATTTGCTATAGTTTTGTGCGTTTTTAAGAAAAATAAGTGTTGCATAATAAGTCCAAGCTGTTGCATAATGGTCATTATGTTACAGTTTCCATTTTTAAATTTTCGTTTTTATCATTTGTGTTAAAAAGTATGTCATTATGAGTTCGAGTCTGAGTTCATAATTCGAACATTATAACATGAGTGTAGATAAAGGGTTTTTACCACAGTTTGAACAGATGCGTCACTTTACGCAATATTTACATACTAACATTTAAGTAAACAGGTGGACATGAGTAACATTAACGTTATGTCATCTATTCTACAAGATTGACCTTTTGCATATTAACAGTTTCACATTTAAATTATCAATTTTCAAATCTATTCTTTTAGACTTAACGTTGAAATAAGAGTGTGAAGATTTTTTATGGCATGCCAAATTCGTTATGGAAAGAAGACTTGAAATTTTTATGTTATTTATGTAATTCAAATTAGTACTACTATCTATACTAATATTATAAAGCTGAAGAGTTTGTTTGTTTGGTTGAACGAGATAATCTCAGGAAATACTGGTCCGATTTGATAAATTATTTCAGTGACAGATAGCCCATTCATTGAGGAAGGTTATAGGCTTTATAAGAATACGCTTAGTACTACTATTCCACACAGACGAAACGCGGGCAAAAGCTAGTAAAATATATACTTCTATGCGCTCACGTTATTTGGACACTGACAACCCTGATGTCGTCTAAATCAGGCGAAATAACTAGGCCTTACCTAAGTAGGCCTTTACCTAAATATAAATTCTCTTTCTTTTTCGAAGTTATTCCCGAAGGGTAGGTATGCCACATATCACTCCTTTATAGGATGGTATGTTATTAATTAAATTATATAAAATCCATTTGATTGGTATCTTGATTCCGTTATCAAATCCGTAGTTATTACATAACAGTTCAATTAATTTAGAACTCATTGACGCGCTCGCCGGGAGTGAAGTTAAACACGTCGTTTGACCCTTGCTCACTTTAAATGGCAGTATCAATCAAAAATAGGTACCTACTTGTTAAATTACGTCACAATCCTAGAAAAGAATGAAGGCTTCAAAAGTCGGCTCTGAATTATATAATCTTTTATATTATATTTTATTGTACAGTCAACTACAAAACTATGTATTCATCCACTCTTAATGGAGGAAAATAAAGATTGTCACCTACAGATATACATTAGATAACGCAAGTATAACGACTTGTATTGAAATTAAGCGTGTCAACTTTTTAACGTCTACTGTGACGTCACTGCCGTAATTTTGAGACGCAAGATCCAAACTGATTGAAAAGTACCGATGCCGCTGATGCCCCTCCAGCAATTATCATACAACGAGGCATTTCCTTTATTTTTTTTCAGCCATTCCGACGCTCGCAGACTAGTTAGCAGCGGCCAACCCCGACGTTTGGTCGGGGTTTTCGAACACGCGCAGTACATGCACTTGCGTCATCATAAATTTATATTTATGTTGTCACCTATAAAAAATGTGTATACATATCGATTGTGCAGCTCAAAAGAAATCAATAGATATATAAAGACATTTTTCTTTTGACTCTTGAACTCATATTTTGATATGCCCGACGAAGAATCCAAAGCTGTATTTAAAAAAAAAAATAAAAGGTGTCCTTAAGTACTTCGCAACAGTATGCGTTGGTAGCACGTTCATAAAAAAAATATATTCTTTATTTCACTGATTTATTGAACAAAACAGATTTCATATTTATTCATTTCCAAAATATTATAAATTCTAATGATATTAAATCTGTCCCTAAGAATATTATAAATAATAATAGATACGCCGTGTATCATAAGGATTTACGTGGCTATACGTAACACGTACAATAGTCTTGGTCGGCGGTAATATATTTTACACCTGTCAACAGTACTTACTTCCTGGAACAGATAAATTTACTGTATTTAAAGCAGTTAAACCAACTGGATGTTATTTAGAGAGGCGCATCGTGCGACATAGGAAATGTATCATAAACAGCCAGTTCAAGTTCAGTTGTATTCAAAATTCTACTTCAATAGGCAAATTGACCCTTTTTTTAATGGGCCCCAAATGATTAACTACTGATAGCCATCACCATATAAAATAATACATTTTTTTTGTCAAAAACTTAATGTCAAAATCGCTTTCGGTCCTGATGGTCTATGAATTATCTGTGCCGTAGCGTCACGATTATTGTAAACAATTCAATACGCATGCATGTCATAGCCGTCGGTTATGCTTGATTGGCTGCGACTGGCGTTTGACGAATTTTGACCATGCGTAGTATCTATTTATTTCCATGATGCGTTACTCGTCTAATTTCACGAACATGGTGGATAGCGTTTTTGGCAGATGAAAAAAGGTAAAAATAAAACATATTTAAATTGAATTTCTACAGCAATCCCTTATTTATATTTATCGAACTTGGTATATTTCGGACCCTTGTACTAAATACTATGCACATTTTTTTCATTGCTTTTGATATGCAAAGCAGTTCTTAGTTTCAAATTCAAAAAAGAAACATGAGGTTGACTGGTTTTTATAAGAAAAATAAGTAAGCTCTCTTTTGTCTTTTTCCTTATTAAAATTAAAGTACAAATTTAAAAAAAAAGTGGGTTAGATCGCTAGCTGCCTATTTAAATATCGAACACTAAAGTCACTGTAATTTTTTTCAGCTACACAATTGTTGCAAAACTATGATGGCGTAATATTCATAGAAAATATCTTAGAAATCTATCATGGAGCCAGAAGTAACCACCATAATCAGTTATGTAGCCAATAATAATGATTTGAATAAGTTTCTTACGAAATGCTCTAGATTCCCAGTTGCGCTTGCAACTAGCGCTTGATACAAGTGGTTTCTACTGATTTATTCTACCGTGTATGGACACTGGTTAAAAGTTTTCTCACGACAGGCCAATTTCCAAAATTAAAATTCAGCACGTATTCTTATTTTGCGTGAGACGAGAAAAAATTAGTCATTACCTTGTAACTGTAGTAGGACTATTAAGACTAGTAATATGGTTTGGCGACTTATTTTGCGATTGCTTATCAAGATGTTTGAAAGAAATAGGTTGATGTAAACTGTATTATTCTTTCAGGTATGGATATGAAAGTAGATTGAGAGAGTGAGACCGAAGAAAAGATTGTGTGAATGATAAGGATGAAGTGAGTTCATGTTGTGCCGACCACATATAGATTAGGAAGCAAGGCAGGAGAAAGTGTACTCTTAAGTACTCTAAATAAGGTTGTGTTTCAAATAACCAAACTAAGCCATGTCAATAGAATAATAATCATCTTAAACAATCACGACCATAATTTGTGTTTAAGTTGTTTTAATAAAAATGATGTAAGTGTGAACTAGCCTTTTGTTTACATACGTTAATCGTGTGAAACTAGTTTTATAGCTTCAAAGAATACACATTAAAAAAGATGTAATACCTACCTACCAGCATTGGGTCAGCGTGGTAGTGTAAGGGGCTAGAGCGCAAACTTCACATGTAATTGATTTCATGAGGACGAAAATAATACCTACTTAATTGGGATTTCTTCTTATTGCATTTTTTTTAATAGCCTTAAAGTTGAAGTTTACTTGTGAACACTGGTTTTTGAAAGGTTTTCTTCGAATCTATTCAGCAAATTACCTGTAACAAAAAATATATGTCATTAATATTGACTCCTGTAATACAAGTAGTAATAAAGAGGAAGCCGCAGTCACGAATAAGGCTTTAAGTATAACAGGCAATCATTATTCTGATCTCAAGAAACCACGTCGTTAAATCACTATTCTCTATCACTAAATCAATATCACAATTCTATTTTTTCTCTTTCTTACTTTCCTGTCACACTGTCAGTCACCATAATATTAATATAAATACTCTGTCCTTTTCTCGGCTGAAACTTGTTCACATAAACAAATAATACATATTTATGTTTTTTATTCAATTTTCCATTCTTATTTAACCTTCGTAGAGTAGCAGTTTTGTTATGTTTTTCTAAATTTTCCTGACAATAATACTAGATAAAATTTCATGTTTGTTAAATGGTGCTTTGCATATTCGTACCTACGTATGTCGTAAATGGCGAAGTTACTCGTAGCTTTGTTTTCGATCGAAAGCCAAAGCGTAATAACCACTACGCCACTAAGCTCCTCATAATAATAATAATAACACTATAAGAATCAGAGATTGCAAAATTTTGCATTATTACTCGTCATAATATGGATATGACTCCAAAATTTATCAAAATATTTATCATTCCACAAATTTCTAACTAGCTAATAAATACACAGGCTTATTTTGTGAGGTTTGATCATTTTATGTTAGGTATGTGTTAAAATTGTTTTAAGGTAGATTTATTTGTATTTAGTTTATTTCTTTTTATATCAAAATACACTTAAATCTCAAGTTAAAAGTTCATTAAAATGTTTAATTATTTTTGATCAATTATGGAGTCGTATCCATATTATGATAAGTATATTTCTTGCTTAAAACAAACAACAGAACTTATAGAATCTATCTACTGTTTATGTTTTTATAATTTTTTTAGTACTACCTTTGAATTTTATTTCAGATTTATTAATTTATTTCGATCATATAATCTTTATTATGTTTTCTTTGAACCAACTAGGATCACTCCCCATTCAGCTACTTGCTTGGATAACATATTTTCTAATTCCATTATACTGGATAAATGTGTTGCTAACTGGTTAGATTCTGATCACACTGGGCAGAAAATAATTGTAAAGCGCCATAAATCTAACAAAAATATTAAAATTACTTTTAGGCCAATAACAGACAGTCGCTTAAAGAGCTTTGAAAATAATATTGAGAATAGACTCCACCTTTTAAAAAATTCTAGAGATATAAATGAACTGTATGAAAATCTATGCCACCATATCAATGCAGAGTTTACTAGCATATTTAAGCAAAAAACTATTTCAATAAATTCAAAAAAGAAATTCAGTGATTGGGCTACTCCAGGTATTTATATTAGTAGACGAAAACTTTACGATTTATATTATGAAAAGTCCCTATCAACCGACCAGTCTTTTATAAACTATGTCAGAAATTATTCTAAAATATTTAAAAAAGTGTGTAATATTGCAAAGGCAAACTTTCTTAGTAATAAAATAAGAAAATCCGACAACAAAGTTAAAACTACGTGGCAAATTATTAATCAAGAAACCGGTAAAACATCATTTAATGATAGCTCTTTTGAACTTAACATTGATGGCAAATTAATAATAACAGACAAAGCTGTTGCAAATGCTATGGAGTCTTTTTTCTCAGAAATTCCCGCGAAAATCACAAGTAACCTGAATTCGTCTACAGAATATGCACTTTCACTTTTAGAATGTAGTGTCAATAAATTTAATAGTCCTTTTGATTTCCATAAAATTACAACTGATTGCATAATTAAGGCATTTAAATCCTTGAATAAGAAAAAAACTGAGGACCTTTGGGGTTTATCAGTGGCAGTTATCTCAGGAATAATTAATAATATTTCTCCTTGTTTAGCATTTATTTTCAATAAATGTATTGACGATGGGGTGTTTCCTAATCTCATGAAATATAGTTAAATTATTCCATTATTTAAATCTGGAGACAAATCAGACCCCTCAAATTTCCGCCCTATATCAATATTACCAACATTAAGCAAAATATTTGAAAAAGTCATTTACAATCAGCTGATTTCTCATTTTAGAATAAACGAATTATTTCATAATAGGCAATTCGGTTTTACTAAAGTACTACTGATGCGGGTGTCGAGCTCATGAAGCAAATATTTGATGCCTGGGAAAATAAGCAGGATGCGTTAGCTGTCTTCTGTGATCTTTCCAAGGCCTTCGACTGTGTAGAACATAAAACATTATTAAGAAAATTACACCATTATGGCGCCTCAGCAAATGCGATAAATATATTAAAATCATATTTAAGTGATCGCTTACAAAAGGTGATTATAAATAAAACTGAGTCTTCAGGGGCTCCAATTCTAATGGGCGTACCTCAGGGCTCAATATTAGGACCACTACTATTTCTTATTTATATAAATGATCTTCCATCCTATGTAAACAACCTATGTGAGACGGTATTATTTGCAGATGATACATCTCTTATCTTTAAAATCAATAGAAACGTAGAAGACTTTGACGATGTAAATAACACCCTTTCCAAAGTAATGTGTTGGTTTACTATAATAACTTATTATTAAATTCTAAAAAAAAACAAAGTGTATCAAATTTTCTTTGCCTAACGTAAAGCAGGTCAGTACAAAAATTAAAATTAATGAGGAGATAATTCAATGTGTTGATACAACGGTATTTTTAGGGATCACCCTGGATTCTCGTTTGCAGTGGAGATCTCATATTAACACCCTATCGGCAAGGCTCAGTTCGGCTGCTTATGCCGTAAAAAAGATTAGATTGTTGTCGGATGTTAAAACGGCGAGACTTGTATATTTTAGTTACTTCCATAGTGTCATGTCGTATGGTCTGCTGTTATGGGGCACAGCAGCCGATATTCACGACATTTTTGTATTACAAAAAAGAGCAATACGTTCTATTTATAAACTTAAACCACGTGATTCACTACGGGAATTATTTAAAGAAATAAATATTTTGACAGTTGCATCCCAATATGTGTATGAAAACATTATGTACGTTTATAAAAATAAACAAACATTTTTAAAATGCAGCGACGGTCACAGTCTAAACACAAGATACAGGAACAGGCTTGCTGTTCCAGGTTTCAGACTACGTAAAACTAGTCACTCATTTATGGGAAAGTGCATACAAATATATAACAAAATTCCACAACATGTAACTGAACTGCCGTTGCACAGGTTTAAACCGCATATTAAGAAAACCCTCATGGGAAAGGCATATTACAAAGTTCAGGATTATTTAGATGATAGAAATGTGTGGAAATCCGTTGCTTTACCTTAATAATGTTTAGTTAAATTTGCCACATTAAAGTAATGAGACGTTAATACATGTATCATTCATACAAGTTAATGTAATAAGAGATAACAATGTTTAATCTTATTCTAAACTAAAAAATTTAACACTGTGACTAATAGATTGTATGATTGGCTATTTTAAAAAAGTGGCTCATGAGTTTCTTACCGGGTTCTTCTCATGAAATGCCTTACTCTCGGAATCCGGTCGCTTGTATCGATTACAACCACAGTCAAAGCGCTGTGTGGATGTACTTGCTACAAGCGCTCGCGGCAGTGAAAATTTACTTTATGTATAATAAATGTAATTATTTATGAATGTTGACGATTTTAAGTGCTATGTTTAGCCTATGAAATAAAATTATTTTTGATTTGATTTTGATTTGATTTATGGCTTCACGCAGTTTTTCCCGCACGGTACCCATTCCCATAGGAATAACGGAATAAAAAGTACCCTATGTCCTTTCTCAGGCTCTAGACTATCTGTGTGCCAAAATTTTGATGAAATCGGTTCAGTAGTTTTAGCGTGAAAGGGAGATAATATTAGTATGGATTTGACTCTGAAAAATAATGTCATCAATATATTACAAATCTTAATTTTTTGAGAGTAGAAACAATTGTAGTCAATGTCAAAATTACAGATAGAAATAAAAAAGTATAAAAATATAAACAATACATACCAATAAGCCATACATACCATATTTATTGCTAAGTCTTAGTAATTTATTTAAGTATAATTATTTATTATTGTTATGTATTTTTTATCTCCGTAGTATATGTATATTAATGTTGTATATAACATACATCGTGTGTAGGTATATTATATTATATATTCATAAATATTATGGTTATTCATATCTTTTAGTGTAATTATTAGTGTATATTTCTTAGTATTCTATTTTTGTTGGTTTTTCAACTTTTATTGTACCGTCGTTTTAGCTCTCCTCACTCCGCTTTCCGGTTGACTGGTAGAGACGGCCTCAAGGCATTAAGTCCGCCTTTGTACGTCGTACATAAAGATTAAATAAATAAATAATAATAATAAGTGCTATAAATCCGCAACAATATCTACTCAAGAACCTCTTTCTCTACATGATTTAGCTATAGAAATATCAATCCATTTAGGCATGACGATGTAACAGCCAAACATTACTTCCACATTTATTAAGTAGGGGATTAATATTGAACATGTGACAGATGTGACAGTCTAAGTAAGTGCCGTATCACGATCTTTGAGATACGCCTAGCAAGTATGGGAAAATCATTTTGATAGACCGCCGACGCCGTGCCGACGCTATTTTATTTTCACAACCAATAAATAATAAGAAATAAATAAATATCTTCAGACATTCACACCTATCAACTAGTCCCATTTTAAGCAACTAATGCTGCTTGTGTTACGGACACTAGACGACGGATAAATATATTTAATAGATAAATGCATATAAATATCCTGTATATATATAATCATCCAAGACTGGAGAACAAATGCCTGAATTCATCATCCAAACATTTGCCCCCACCGGTGATCGAACCCAGAACCTCTCGAGATGGCGAAGCCTTACAGATTACTCGAGGACCACGGAGGTCGTCAAGTTTACCAAAATACTACAAACTATCAAATTTGCACCCAATATCTATTACAATGTAAGCTAAAAATATATTATAACAACGAATAATTTGTTCGATTTTTTGGCGAATAATACGAATTTGCAAAGCAGCTCCGTTTTATTGATTGTGATAGTGAAAACTATTCGCTTTTATACCTTAAGGTCTATTCCGGGTTCTACATAATAATTCTACATATTACGTCGCGATTTTCCACCTGATTGTTCTATGATGCAACATTAACAATATGGTACGCGCTACGCACTTGCGCTGCTATTTACATAAACTATAGCATAACTATTAGCATCATTCCTATTATTATAAGTCACTTGTTATGTTGAGCTCCTTTTTTTGAGGAGTTCGGTGGCGAGTGGTTAATATGCATTGGCTTTTGATTAAAAACAAAGCTTTCTTCAGCATGGACAGACCGTGGATGAGTGGCTAAAATTTATGATCTCAATCTCCTCCGTGCTTCGGAAGGCACGTTAAGCCGTTGGTCCCGGTCGCTACTGCAACCGTTTCTACCCATCAACATGCATTGGGCCAGCGTGGTGGTGTTACGGCCCATACTCCTCATGTGCTTCTCCACGAGGAAGGCCTGTGCCGTGGGACATATATAGGCTGAGGACGACGATAGCATAACTAATATATAACCTTTTATCATCATTATTAGTATCACAAGTATAATGTTAGCTCTATCGATATTTTGTAATATATTACAGCACTTGGAATTTGTATAAAAACCTCTTAGAGTAAATATTAACAATCACGTAAACGTCCATTCGAAACACGACTCTAACTCTCTAAGCTTAACGGTCAAGATTACTGACCACTGGCGACAAATTACAGCCAGGCTTTGCGCAGTTTCTCGATGAAACGATAACACGCCACATGCTTCCGCGCATTCTCGGATGGTCTGATACCCTCGCCCGCACGAGCAAAATTCACTGGAAATTATCATCAAAATTGCCATCTTTATAGCTGCTATGTAAACTAAAACCTATTATTAAAACTAGAGGTACAACTGCTTACTGTACACTTAGGGAGAGTTTTTTTATTCGTAGTAATAGTTACCTCAATAGGTAAAATTTAGACCAACAACGTCAAAGGAAACTCCAACATGTGCGACGTCAGTTTGACAAACTGTTAAATTTGCTATGAAAATTCGAAGCATTATACATCAGCGGTGCCCCAGCGTCGTGTTGTGGTTAACTTTTCTATGGTAATTTAACTAAAGTAATATTTGAAAATTCGAATATTGGACAAGCTGTTATATCACGACATTATATGTTTTCGCCATTGCTCCATATGTTGACCTATTAGTCAGCCTGACCACGGATCATAAAACCGACCCAATAGTGCAGTCCCAATAGTGCAGACCCAACAGCTCGTTAAAATACTGCAAACTGTCAAATTGTTTTAATATATTTAACACATTTTGTTTTACTTGATAAAGCAAATATTAAACTTTGACAGTATTGTATAATCAAGTGTGTTGTTGTAATAAAATAATTACAACAACACACTTGGCCATTAACCATGCGAATGGAATATTAACATAGGAAATAAAAGACATTTCCTCTAATAAAAACTAATATTAGCAATTTAAAACTGCCATTAAGGTTACACTTTTTAGTTTATGACTATTACCACATTCGTGAGAATACAAACAATAATAAACAGTAACGTTATGTATTATTCACTCTTAATTAGACATTGTGAGATGCAGACTGGCCAAAAATACTAGTCACTCATAAGATGAAGTTTCTCTCCAAGTTTGTCGCTGAAACTTGCAAAATTGTTCGAGCATCAAGAATTAATGGCGTCTGTATTTATTATATAATAATTATAGCCAGACAAATATCAAAGAATTTAAATTTATTATGCATCTCATTTCGGTTTCGGTAAAAACATTGACAAACAACCTGGCCTCTTAGATTATGGTCATTTTAATTTTACAGTCGATATAATTTGATTTAATGTTTTTACATTTGTACTTTTTAATTTTAACAACTTCTTTTTACAAAATATAACAATGTTTATGTGTGATGTTAAAACATTCAAGCATTTATAAATCGGCAATGTAATGAAATATTAGCTATTTTCCTTAAAAGATCGACGATCAGGAATAATCGACAAGGGCAATAAATAATATAGTACAGCTTACTTACTATGTGCTATTACGTCATTCATAATATTGTGTAGCTCAAAACTCAAAGCCCAATTTTAATAGGTTTGCTACAAAACTTTGTTGTCTTTGTCTAAATCTTCTATTTCCACTAGCTTACAAGGCAAACGTGAAAGCGATATTAGTCAGTCTTATAGTTACACATCCATTTAATGATTGTTATGTATTGTTAAGAGCAATCACCATAACGACTTGTAAAACATTAGTTACTAAGTATATACACCCTTGATGTTAAAGGTATAAGGTACAATTTCCTATCTAATCTATTCGCTAACAGGAACAGACCTCACATAATACTAACATCCCTTTCCTATTTCATTTAAGTGATAGGAAGCCGCCTCCCAGTTAATTTACCGCCTTTACCGTGTATAGTCTATAGTTTATGATCGCGTTTAACTGCTGCCTTCACAAACAAGCTTGTATATCTTGCTATGTTCTTAAGATCATCTGTTAAACATGCTATGTTGTGTTACTTATGTGTAACAATTTTGTGAAAAACTAAGGACCGGTTTTTTGATCCGTGGTCAGGTTGACATATGTTAAAATATGCACCAATGGCGAAAACGTTTCATGTGATATCACAGCTTGTCCAGTAATCGATTATTCAAATATTACTATAGTCAAATAATCAAAGACAAGTTAACCACAACATCAATGGCGGCTGGCGACACAGCTGCTCTATAATGCTTCGAATTTTCACCGACCACTTAACAATTTGTCAATCTAACGTCACACATTTTAGCGTTTCCATTGACACTCTTGATCTACTATTGGGTTTAATAATACTACTAGATTTATATAACATGCATAAATTTTATATTTTTATAAACGTGATATAATAAATTAGCTTTACTAATAAAATACGTTTCACGAAATAAAATATGTGCAAATGGTTATTTAAATACGTAATGAATACATCAAAGTCTGACTCACAAAGCAATGCAACCTATAAATTAATTCGTAACACAATTCTTATACATTTATTCCCACTAATGACATTTTAGAGTCGCTTTAGATTCATTATAATATCGTGGCAACAATACTAAGCAAACGTTGTAAAAAAATTTGCAAACTAATTAAATCAAAACGTGCCTTATTCGAAACTAAAATAACCCTACTAAAATACATTTAGATACCACAAAGCATATTAACCAGTTCAACGGTTACGTACGTCTTGCGTAAAGAATTTACGGCGTTTAGTTTCAGTATCGGTACTCCGGAATTTTCTTAGTATAATTAGAAGCGAATTGTCAGACGGTTTGATTGTAAGATAGATTATGTTTTGAAAGAAGCAACCAAATTAAACGTTACGTTGCTAGTAAAAACTACGAGCTAGTTTTTGAGTGTGTGTAAGGAGAAGAACTATTTACATTGTATATTACAAAAAACATTACGAAAGGCATCAGTGCCAATGAAAAACAAAATAGTCAACGTTCTTAACAGTATACCATAAAATTGTGATGATAATAAACAATGTATTAAAATCAAAATCACAACAATATGATAATACGAGTGAATAAAGCTTGGTGGCGTAGTGGTTTAGCGCTTTGGCTTTCGATATCGAAAACAAAGCTTTACCTTCTCCACGGTCAGGCCTTGGATGGGTGACCAAAATTTGTAATCTCGAGCTCCTCCGTGCTTTGGATGGCACGTTGAGCCGTTGGTCCCAGCCTCTATTGCGACCGTTTGCGAACCAGCCCGTATTGGGCCAGCGTGGTGGTGTTACGGCCCATACTCCTTCACCATGAGGAGGGCCTGTGCCCAGCAGTGAGACTTATATAGGCTGAAGACGAGTGAATAAATAAATCGGCTTATGAGTCAATTTGTATTGCATAATGAATCGTTTCAACATATTCCAATTCCAGTTCAAATGCACTGATTTTGTCTAATAAAAAAAACTCACAAGTGCAAAAACAACGACTCTTTAATGAATCATCATTCCAGGTTCTTATACATTTACTGTCATGTGGTACAAATGAATAGTCAGACAAGCAGAGGAAATCGAAGCAACAAACCACCTCAATCACATTGCAGAAATGTCATGTCAATCACATCCATGTATCATTTGTTTGCTATCAAAAAGATACCACAAAATAGTCTCTATTGTGTTCGAAATGTGAATGATTATTCAACAACCGAATGGAATGTCCAGATTAAGATAATATAGCCCTTATCTCAGGGACATAAAGCATTCTATTTACACTGGTGTTTCTCAACACGACCCTATAAGTTGGCATGAAAATATAACGACAGATATAGCCCACTGTTCAAGTCTTGCGAGAATTCCTTTCGCAAAGTTACGTCCATACTAATAGACAATAAAATTGTATTGTTGGTTATTTATTGATATAACTTAATTCGGTGTAATATAAATCTATGGGAATTATCAACTACCTATTAAATCTGTATTGGCCATCAAATGAATTTCGCGATTTCGCGAAATCGCCATAAACGCATTCGGTAACGAAATAACTTATAGAGGCTTAATGTAAGCTCTTTACCTTCGTGAAGTGTTACTATGTTGAATGGTTTATTTACAATTATATAAGAATCTTCTTCTTCTTCTATTTTATTTGATTTCTTATTTAATAGCTTCCATGTTTTCTTTACTTATTTAACATTATGCTGCTCGTGTACCCTCTTTTACATAAAATAATAAAAAAAATTAAAGCAATGAATACCATATGATTGGTTCTTAACATTTCAAGAATTTTATTATTAAAATAATGTGATTATGAAATTTATAACGTTATTATTAGTGTTCGTATTCTTCGAATTAAAAAGAAGAGAATAAAGTAAGGAGAATCTGAATTATCTAACAGAATATTATAAGCTGGCCATTTTATCTTAACCTATTAACCTTAGATTTGCTACAGTAAAAGCCGTTATAGTCTTTTACACGAAAACTGTTGCACTATTCTTATAAGGGGTGACGTAAGATATTTTAGATACTTAACACCGGACTTGGAACAAATGGCTTAATAAACAAACTTGCATAACAAAGTGTAACGGAGTAAATTGTTTCCTGAATGGGAAATTGCTCTCACTAGGATAATAGTCGGTGGTAGCGACCGTGCTCGAATTGCGATGAAATATGCGTGCGTTGCGACCTCGATCGAAAAATTCCGTAATTGAGAATGGAATGTTTTGAGCTATGCTTGAATTACACTTGTGATGATCTTTTTTCAATTTCTAGAGGTATGTTTGGAAATGAAATTCGCTCTAAGTGTAACTAGAGAGAGATTCGGTACTGCTGGCACTGTTGTCTACATTAAAATATCATCATCACACCTTCCCCGAAGAGGTAAGCGGAGGTGTTAACACCTACTCGAAGAAATTTATAGGGTCTTCACACACAGGCTACCTTTAAAACTTTGGGAGAATCAGCAGATGTCAAATTCGCTGCCTTATGGGTGCCCTGACTGGACATTTTAACACAAGGAAGCATCTGTACAGTATAGGCAAAGCTGATGACCCCACCTGTAGATTGTGCGGTGAAAACAATGAAAGCATGGAGCATTTATTATGTGAATGCGATGCTCTAGGAAACAAACGACTACGGATTCTAGGGGCGGATTATCCCAAACCTGAGGAATTTATAGGCATGCCTCCAGCCAACATTATAACGTTCATCCAGGACATTTTGGCTGATGGCAGGGAGGGATGAATAGGAACGGGGAAGCACAAAAGATCCCATAGGGTCGAAGTGCCCTGATTTATCTCAGCCCCATCACAAGAATAAGAATAACACCCACATTTCCCCAAGTCCCAAGCCACATGTGGCATGACAAGTGATATTCACAATCAACTGTACATAAGTTTTTTCAAGCTAACACATTCATTCATTCATTTCATCGTCTACATAAGATATAGTTTGACACTATATCTTTCCTATTCCTGCTATCACTATCACGCCTCTATCGCTGATGGGTGTTAATCGCTTGATAGGTTTATGTCCTGTGCCAGGTGGGCCTGTTGTCAAGCACCGGGCACATTGTGAGCGATATTCACAACATACCAGGCGACTGCCACCAAATCATTGTGGCAGTTTTTTCGTTCCCCAACATGTGGGAAAAATATATTGCAGATGATATCCTTATGATTCACCCATTGATTCACTATTACAACACTTACAGCCTCAACCTCTAATCATTATTGAACTCACGTATAGAGAAAGTGGTTTCGACAAACGGAAGGACACAGCTCGACGTGCGTCCGGACAAATCCTGTGTTGCACCACATTATTCGTCACCCAATAAAACTTTAATGAAATCAATTCAAAACCTTATTCCTCGCGTAATAAATATCAAGAAGATTTGGAACAACTGCAAAGAAAAGTTTGTATTGTAGAGTTGTACATGGTAATTGCTATGTGGCAGTAATCTTGGGTATAGTTTTTAAATAAATATTCAATGCTATGATCTGGGTTTTATGTAACTGAAGGATCTTTAGTATTCTGTTATATCTTCGATCTTTTACGTGTTTTGTTTCTACTTTAGATTAGTATTTAATTACTTTTTAATAGGACCCTCTTAGATGATTCCGATATCTAGGAGCGAAACATTTCGAATACGTGTGTAGAGGAAAAGAACAATTTTTACATTGTTGTAAAAATTCATAATATATTTGAATTTTTTAAAATCATTATTGATTCAATAGTTGATATCTGGCAGTGCGTGTTAATTACTTTTCACTTGTAATGCATAATGGAAAAGCAAACGAAAATTTACTTTCCTTTTTACAGTTAGCAAAAAAGGGGGTTCTAAATTTGACTGTATTTTTTTTGTTTTTTTTTGTATATGCAAAGATGCGTTTGGAATCTATATGACGTGTGAATACTTCATTAGTATATCACCAATATCAGCGCTGCAGCGCCACCAATCGATACAGTTCAGGAATTAATTTACAATAGTGAAAGTGGTTCAATTTACCAACGCAACATTTGTATTCGAAATGTGATTCTTATCAGTGGGGAATAAGGTCGGTAACAAGTCTCAAGTGTCACGCTTGGGGGACTTATCTCGGACTTAATAGCCGTTGATCCTGTGTTTGTCGGTAAGATACACAGGTATTACACAATAGAACATTTCTTGTTACAAATGGTAACAATTACCGATACAATCTTGCGAATGCCGTGCAATGTCCAATAGCATTCAATTTTTCGCATTCCTATTTAAAAATTATCACTTGCTTCATACAAAAATACATACATAGCCCATAAATAAATAATAACAATTTATTTTTTTCCACATGTAGCAAAAGTAAATTGTATAAGCTTCAAGGGAAATTGATGTAATTCATGTAAACGGTTTTAACAGCTTTGAATGCCTAAATCTGACCTCATCAATACTAAAATGCACCAAATATCTTATTTCAAGGTACCTACGAAACGTGATGTACGAAGGGATCCTTTTTTGGCATAATATTTGTACTCATAATATTCTTTAGCATATGAATTTGGCATAATGCTGTTTGGCATAATATAACTTAAACATAATTTTCTTTTGGCACAATAGTTATTTCGCATAATTATAATTTAGACCAATGTAATTTTCTATAATATTATTCTGCATATGATTAACGGCAAGCGAGCGTGTCGCGCCAACGACCGGCGAAGCACCTGAATCGATATTTTTTATTGATAATTATTTCAAAAAATTTATGCGAATTTTTTGCGAGTAGATTCCACTATGCCAATTCATATTATGCTTAAAAAATTTATGCAAACAGATAGGGAATCTGTACGAAGAGCTCGGTGGCGTAGTGGTTAGTACGCTTTAGCTTTCGACTGAAAACAAAGCTACCTTCGCCATGGTTAGGCCGTGGATGGGTGACCAAAACTTTGTGATCTCGAACTCCGTGCTTCAGAAGGCACGTTAAGCCATTGGTTCCGGTAGCTTTTGCGACAGTTTCTACCCACCAACCCGCATAGGGCCAGCGTGGTGGAGTTACGGCCCATACACCTCATGTGTTTCTCCGTGAGGAAGGCCTGTGCCCAGCAGTGGGACGTATATAGACTGAGGACAGGAGCTTTGTTCTAAATTTAAAAACTGAAACACAATCGCCAGATGAATCCGCAAAATGAACCACTAGTAAGAAAGGCAATATCTCTTAAAACCCCCTTTCGTTACTCAAAGTTAAAATTTCATATAAATAGACGAGAAACTAAAGATCTATAAACTGATTCGTTCATTCACCTAATCAAGACGAGTATTGTATATGGCTAAGTAAAGGCCGTAGAAACAAGTGCCGCGACATTGACCGCCGGCGAAAGTGAAAAAATGTTGTTATACTCCGTAAAGTCGCCGACGCGAAAGTACTGCACATCCTTATCAAGACCAGTACTAATTTTCTCATGAAAGGTTGACGAGTAGTTTGTAGACTTTAATGTCTATTTGAATTTTTAGTCTGTATTATAATTAAACAAAAATTTTGCGAATTAGTTAAAACATTTTTCTTTACATTCTTAGCTAGAGAACAAGGCATCACCAGCTGAAACCATCTAACTTAAGAATTATTAAAGGCTCCATTTTACTCCACGAAAATACCAGATGAACAACTAAATTGAACAAAATTGAAAAAAAAAACATCGTTGATTTATAAGTGACGACCTCCGTGGTCGAGTGGTCTGTAGTCGCCGGTCTCAAGGCGTCGCCATCTCGAGAGGTTTTGGGTTCAAACCCCGGTTGGGACAGACGTTTGTGCGATGAATAGAGGCATTTGTTCACCAGTCTTGGATGTTTAAGTATTGTATATTTTCTGAATATTTATATGTATACATGTAATAAATATATTTATCCGTCATCTAGTATCCGTAACAAAAGCAGCATTAGTTGTTTAAAATGGAGCTAGTTGATAGGTGTGAATGTCTTAGGATGTTTATTTTATTTCATTTATGAAATCCCATTTTGAATTTTACGAATGAAATCGATAATCTTTATTTAAAAAAAAGTATCACTTTGAAAGGCCTATGGAACTCACCATTCAACCAATCCATCGATTATCCTCAACTTTCAATACATAATAACAAGTTTAGACAGAGCTTCGAAGATGAACTCTTTCACTGATGTAATAATTACCCCACTTATACCCACGAATAATACATTCATACGTTCATTTAGATATTATCTATCGGAACTAATTGTTCTTATATTCACGCCGACTATTATAGAAGACTCAGGGCTACTGCGTAATAGACTTAATAAGAGGTTAGAATTGTTAAACGAAATTAAAGAATTAATTTTAGTTGCTTGTAGCCTTCGAAATGTTGCTTGTATATTGTGTCAATTAGGAATGTAATTCATTAATATACACAATAACGTTTAACTTTATATTAAGAAGTTTTAGTTGGAAATATACTGTAGATTTGAGAGTTCTGTATAAATACAACATCTAAAAATAATATTATAGAAATTTGTTCAAGCGAGACGATTCTCTTCACTAACTGATATAATATTTTAAGGCCCAATTGCACGATCGAGAGTTAGCGCCTAACCCAGGGTTTGTCCATATATTTGCCCCAGGGTTAAGTGCTAACCCTCGCCCGCGCAATTGGGCCTTAGTCTTCGTAGTTAACCCTGTATCGTTGTACACCTGTACTTTAAAATAGAAGTCTATACCAAAGTAAATACGTAAGAGGAAAACGGTTACGTATTTAAATTAAAATATTATATAAGTTCAAATAATTATATCTAAAACCAAACAAATCTGTTATTACAATTGAAAACCAAATATATTCACTTATTTAATTTCAACAAACTTTCAACACAAGTAATTTGAAACGTGCCAATTATTTTCGATTCACAGCTCTATATTTTTGGTAGCCCTACTTAAAATTGGTGAATTCACGTTACGCAATGCTATTGGTGATGTGGTATTGAGGTATGCGCTGCGGCGGGTGCAAGCCAGCGCCCGCGCGGCTTCCGACGTAATAACTCGTTACAATGGGGCCCATAGAACTAGGGAAATCTTGAACATAACCCAGAAAAATATTTATTAGTACTCGATTTGAATGTCAATTCAAATTGAGTACTGATAAATATTAAAATATTGTTAAGCAACAAAAGAGTTTTTTTTCAAACTATCATAAAAAAATTTTTTACGTCACTTTACACTTCTAAATAATTTAAACCTACAATGGAGTTTTTTAACCATCTTTAAAACAGTTTATTTTAATTAGCTTTTTAAAAGTACGTGACTATAAATAATATAACAAAGTCACTACAACTTTCGTAACGCTACGCTATCCAACGCATAAACTCAATCGCCTCAAACCACAAATATAAATTTTCGACATCATTAACCCTCTATTATGGAAGTAGACCATAGACATTAACATTCTACACGTGTGATCTTGTCACCTACAAAAAGGTGTTACATAAATAGCGATTTTAAATAGCGGTGTGAAGAGTCACAGAAAAGGACAATAGATCGATGACGTCACTAAAACAATTGAAATTTAATCAACTTAAGATTCCAAACTTAAATTGGAGTCCACTTGAGCTTAACTCTTTTTGTTAGTTAGGTTTTTATGTAAGAGCTGGCCAGTTTATATCTTTAATTTTGAAAATAGAATAAAATTCATACCGTCATAATTTTCTAAAACAAATAAAGGAAAAACTTTTTACTTGCAATGTCCCAAAATTAAAATGATCTTTAAAGGTTTTTGCTATTTAGTTAAATAGTAGATTAAGGCCCGATTTTTCAATCCTCAGATAAAATTATCCGCCATTTAAAACTATCACTGTCACTTTCTAAAGTCATAAAAAGAAAAGGGACAGAGCTAAAATTTGACTGACAGAATTTTATCTGAGGATTGAAAAATCGGGCCTTATTAGATTAGATTATATTAGATTTATTTAGTTAAATATTATCTTAACACGTTTTGAATAACAAAACGTTATCAAATATTTTTTTACTACGCAACCAACAAAGATGCAAACTGGTTCTTCGAGATAATAAATTGTATCAGCAATATGTATATTTCTAAGACATTTGTGACAATTTCTAATCATAGCGAGTAAGCCGGAAGTGATCACCGGGTTAAGGATCATCTGTTGAATTTTGAACATTGTATAGAGGTGTTCTATAATCCTAAATTGCTGAACGTTTCGTTCATTCGAACAGATAAATATTTAAACTAATTCATATCGAAGTATCTTAATTTTCACACGAATTGTTGTATTATGACGAATTTGCATTAGAATTGATTTTTGTAATTTATTGTATTGATTTAAAATTTATATATGCGTGATAAGTGTATATTAACTCGATGGTTTCCTCATGTGTTGGTTTCCACGAGGAAGGACTGTGCTTAGCAGTGGGACGTATATAGCCTGAGGACGACGACAAGCTCAAATCTGTCAAATTTTTCAAAACAGTGTCGAATTTGCAGAACCTGAGTCGTTCCCGTGAAAAGGCTCGAATGGTTATATCGGGGTGTTTGTGGATATTCTCAACTAGCAGCTGAGCGAGTTACACACACGCCTGCAGCGGTAGGGGTACGGTCAGATAATAAAATTTTGTCGGCGTAAAAAAAGAAAAAACGACGTCCACACTACGTGGAGTTGCGACCTCCATTCAAGAACTTATAAATGCATTGCTCTCTATGATATTGCACACAGGACCTCATAATATCTGCAGTGTGTCAACATCACGATTCCTCTGAACGTGCGGCATTGTTGTAACCGCATTTCAGCACAATCTGGGTCAAAACCTGATGATCTTGAATCAGATACAAACTCTGACACGCATTAACAATAAACTCGATAGACCTAAATGATAAAAAACTATTGTTATTAATTCAAAACCTGTGACCTACACTCGTAGGTTTATTATTGAAATAAATCAGTTTTTGACTTTTTTTCCTCCAAAACCTTGTGATGAATTTACTGTTAAAATGAATTTCGTATTTAGAGCATAAAAATTTGTATTTATTATGCGCTAAATATTAAGAACTATCATAAAGCAAACATAAATGTTTTAACATAGGTTGCTACACAAATACATAATGCAGCTATAGTGCTCGTCCGAGTATTTCTGATATATTTTATCAACCCAATAATAATGTTTTAATAATCTTGTCTTAGGTTTTACTAGATATGAAAATAAAATCATTATTTTTCTACCCTCCACAATGTAAAGATTAAGAACAAAGCAGCAAGATGGCAGATGTGAGAATCAAAAAAAATTACAGCGCGCTAGGTGCAAACGGTTTTGTTCTAATTTGTTAGTACTAATTAATAAATATTATTTTTGCCTTTCCAAAATATTAATAACTCAAAAAGCACAATATTACACGAAACGAATCACCGCCTTTTTGAAAAAATCTGTATCGTAGTGGCGTGCCAAGTCGCTGATGAATACAAATCAGCCGTTGTTCAACCTGCTTGCTTCCGACGGTGATGGAAAAGTAAGTAATGATTCCTCCTAATAATATTGTCATAAACACAACAATTCTTTTCACTGAATCTATTTATACAATATCAACGGAATACTGATAAAACTGTCAAATAAACTGAGAAATATATGACCTTAATTAGATAATATTACTATACCTACTTTAAAACACACATGTGCATTTCTAGTACAGAAATATATCAAATATGATTCAATACAGCCAAGCTATGTACTTAATACGTGTAAATGCCAGAAACCCATTCTTAAAATAACAAAACGCAGAGAAACGTTTCGTAACGACGGAAAAAAATTCGCACGCCACAGATTATGCAAGCACACGACCTTGGTGCAGCGCCGCCATCGAAAAACTAACGATCTAACATAGTTTGCCTTTATTTTCACAATTATTGAAGTAGCCGGTGGAAAAGCTAGACTTATACTGTCGCTTTCACAGCTTGTTACAATACTATCTGCGATACAACTTCATTTATGTAGTCCCTTTTGCATTTAAATATTAATGAGGTTTTACTCATGATGTTATCATAATAGTTCCATTGTTTTAAATAAAGAACAATCTGGAACTTAAAAAAATCACTAAAACTACAGCAATATCAGCAGATCTTTGACAATTGTATAAAAGACAAAAGCAAAACAAATTGAATTATGTCAAATTAAAATAGTTTCAAATTTAGAACGTGCTCACAAATTCCCTAAAAACTCATTTAGGCCAGTATGAAAATATTTCAGTCCTTTTTAGTGTGAAACTAATAAAACAGTTTACAGAACAAAAAGGTTTTACCTATCAGCAATTAAAAGGAAATGTGTTTCATAAGTGCATAGCAAACGTATGTTACCAAACTATTAACACCTGATTGCACTGGCCGCGGGTTTCGTAAGATAGACGCATATGAAATAAAACCCACTGATAAGTATCAAGTAACAAATTAACTCTATACATTTGACGGAAGTTGCTCAAATGTCGTTGGCATCACGCTTGCCGCATTGTTGCTTGTCATTAGTAATTATTCATAAAAACTGCACGGAACCGAATGACTGCTTAGTGCAATAGAACTAATAATTATAGAGTGCGTTAACAAAAATGACAAATGCATCTGGATTAATTTAAATAAACTTTTGCCCGCCTCTCTGGTCTAGTGGTTCACACCACCGGGTGTTGATCGGGAGGTCCGGGTTCGATTCCCTGTGGGGGCAGAAATTTTTTGGTTGGTTTGGTTGGTGGTAGGGCTTCTAAGCCCGCTTGGCTAGCTACCATCGTCTTACCTAAATTTGTCGCTATAATATCAATTTTATAAACATTGTTTTGTTTCGGCAATCAGAGGTAAGATAGTCAGTTCGTCAATTGAGATGAAGGCAAAGAGCTTACCTATCATGTAAAAAAAACTTTAATATGGATGGGTACCCAAAAAAGTAAAAGGCGAACGATAAGGAAACTAAATACATTGCAAGTTATGGTAAAACAATTTTTTTATACCTTAAGACAGAATAATTAACAATTTATAAACAATTACGTACTTACTTTATTTTCGACACTCAAGGCTCGGACCTTTAAATCGAAGCCCTTGTCCGACTAAAAGTAATAGGTATGCATGTAGTTTTGTAATTTTATATGGTCGCTCATGCCGGTTAAACTATAGACAGGAGTAATAATTCCAGATGGTGTACAAATATTTATGTGGAAATTACGAACACAGGGTCGCATGTCTATTCCGCTGGTGCTGGATACATCAATTGCGGTAAAATAATAAATATTGAAGAATCTTTTTAACTGACTTCATTTCAACAAGGTGATAAAGATGCGAAACCTTTCAAAATAATGTGCATAATTTTAAAAACAGCCTTAATCAGAAACAACAAACAATTTAAAAATGTAATTGTATCCACTTGAGACACTCCAAGGTCCAGACCTTAACTCCGAGCCCTTGTCCGATTTGGCATCGCCGCTATCTTTGATCACGAACATCGTGCGATGCTTAGATTGTGACATCGTAGTTACTGTACAATAAAATACTAATGAACGTAAAATTCTGCCAGGTAGGACGTACAGACTGTTGGTTTGGCGACTAATAGGAATTGAGAAACTACTAACACTTTGCATTTCAATTTAAATCAGGATTAACATTAAAGTCAAAGCACGATAAAAATCAGGACATGATGAAGGATCCGATAGAATTTTGAAAGATATTAAGGTGTTAATGGTAGGGAAAGCAAGACGGAAGAAAATATGGATTGATTGTGTGAATGAGGGCATGGCTAGGGTGAGAGTGAATGTTGGTGTGGCGTGTGATAGGGGAGAGTTAGGAGAACGAACCCAAATGAAATTGGAAAACGGGCAAGCAAATGATGAATAATATAGAAGATCAGAATACATAAGTACTTTAATCTGTAACCTATTACTCAAGAGTAAGCCACAGAGATAAAAAGAGACCAGAAGTTTAAACTGAATGTAGATGATGAAAACAGTCACAAACAATTAAATGTTCACTTTAGGAGTTCAATTAAACTGTAGATACATTTATAACATAACAAAATCTTATCAACCACATCGACAGTAACAATTTCATTTAATTTTACATTCTATTTAAAGATTTAACGATTCTTTTTTAATTTAATATTATTATGATCATATTATTATCATGTAAAACTTTCTAAAAATAATTGTTTTAATAACAATCAAAATGGATCCATTATAATTTAAAGTGAAGACCATCTGATTAGCATCAGAGATGAGAGATTGACAGCGTTCGTTTTGTAACTGCGCAATCGATTTCAATCGAGTTTGGGAAAGTGAACATCGATTTATAAAAACACATGCATTTTTTTTTATCCCTCTACAGCTATAGACAGTAGTGTCCCAAGGGAATCTTCAGGCGAATTAGACTTATTCTAGATCATAATGAAGTCCCCGAGATATTTTCTCATGCGCAAATATTAGGAGGTTAAAAAATGTTTACTCTAAAACGTTTTCCCTTGTAAAAGCGACAGTTCACTTAAATACCACCAAATGTTTAGTATCCTTGATTGATACCAGATACCTTAATGAACAAATCTGTCGATAATCCAATCGAAAGATAACAATACAGTTCGCAACATTTCCTTTTCCCTTTGACACCTGATGAAATAGCCTTTAAGTTTTTATTACTAAGAACCGTTTTTCTCGCCACGCGCTTCCCACGGAAACACACGTATAATATGATTTACTTACGCCATTATTCATTACGCCGCCAGTGTTAAGGGTTGCCTCATACGATGTGGTATAAGACACAAACGACAAGCGAAGATTTGAATGAATTGCGATGAAGTTGAAACACTTCGACCGTAATCTATAAACATTCGCTAATAATAAGAATACGACGTGACTAATTATGACATATTGCTGATTAACAAAGAGATCTGTATTATCGATGTATGAACAACATAATATTTTTACAGCTAAAGTTCTTTTGATGTATGGGGCCTAAATCTCGCTATTCAATTTGTTACTACATAATTACTCTTCTTTTATTCTTATATTGTCAATACGTTTACTTATAAATGGTGCCGGAAATGTACTGATAATAGGTTATGTAATAGTTTAATCTTCATTTGCTTGAAATATTAAACATACCTGTTGTAGATAAGAATAGTGTACTTACAAAATTATCTTTCCTGTTTATAACTATTTAAACGAGGTAGCAAATGGACAAACTATTCGCCTGGTAGACCGCGATCTCCATCACTCATAAATGTTCTAGTTAAAAATTAAAAATGTTGATAGACCAATTAAGCCACCAATTACACCAATTAATTATTTTTATTATTATGTAGCTTCTATTTTATTTCAAGATTTTTCTTTCTTTTATCTTCTCTGTTTCCGATTTATCATCATCCCACATCCGGTTCATTTATTGTATGTTTATGTAGTCTTTGTAGAATATGTATATATGTGTGTATTTACATAATAGTATGTATTATTGTGTATTTTATTTATATATATTATATATATAAATATATATATATTTATTTATTTATTTTGTACACGCGACTCAGCTTTTTTTTTGTCAGCATTTCTCCGGTGGGTTGTTAGACATTTTTATTAGAAATAAGCCCTACCTTTTGTACTTTTGTCTTTTAATGTTCTCCTGTTCTGTATTTTGTGTACAATAAATTGTTAAGTAAATAAAATAAATAAATAAGCAACAAAATAACCAACCATAATATTTGTGCGACCATTTATGCACAATCAAAATATCACGTGAAGCTTATCGCTTGTAACTTATACTATAATATAAGGGTCAGACTTAGAATTCTCATCAGCACCGAGTTGATGCAACCAGACCGCAGCCCGGGCGTCGAACCGAGATTGACGACACCACACACTGCCCAATAGACAACGATCAAGAATTTACAACAGAATTCAAGTACGATCAGATATATCTTATGTGAAATTAATATGATAGGCACTATGGTATTTATTATATGGCAAATTACAAATCTTGTGTGTATGTATTAGGTCCTTACCTATGAAATTGGTGTTTTGTATGGAGATTTTGGGGAATTCTGCATTTTCCATACTAAAATTTTTTCAGTTTTCTTCACAACGACAAATCCAAAGATAATTTTTTAAAATATTTGGCATCTATCATTAGACAAGCTTTAGTAATATGTGTAATTATTTATCGTTTTTAAGTGAATGCAAATTAAATGATGTATTCGGGAGGCACTTAAAAAGAGTTGTCTCCGTGTCCAATTTTAACACAATTAAACTTACAACAAATTATCAAAATAAATCAAAAGAGCTCAAAAATATAGTCTATTTTTAGACGAGGTAATTATTTTTTAGGAATACTCTGAATCTTAATAGTTAGAGACAAAATACTAAGAGAGAAGAAAAACACTAATCTAATTAAAAGATATTTGATTTACTACTGTACATAATATGATATTGAGATTATTAAAATTTAGTTAATTAATTTAGTTTTCTTTGAAAATAGATAATTATGTAAGCAATACTATCACCTTGCCTTACAAAATAAGAATAAGATATACAGTGAGCATGATGCATCTTGATAAACTAGAAGTATACTAAAGTATTATTCAAACTCAATGGTAGAGGCAGGGTTTGAATCAGCGACGAACTGGCGTCGTTTTAACACGGCTATCAATGCATTCCGTAAATTAGTGAAAGAAATTAGGAAACCCAAGTCCTTTTGAATGAATCCTCAAATGTCTGACTTCAGCCAAATCTACGATTAGAAACAGAATATCAACAAAAACAAACAAGTCAGTCAGTCAGTCAGGGAACCAATCAAATGATCGTTAGTCACAACGTTGGCAGGAATCGATTCGTCAACGTAATCGATCATTATACATTAGTCGGGGTTCATCGCACTTTTGATAAATGTTTCGCGGTCAGTTGCAACAGCAATGTAATATCTTCATGGGTCATGAGTGATTTTTAAGCGCGATGAAGTAAGATGTGCCTATAACGCGTGAAGGAACTATAATCTCAATAATAATTAGAATGGCCAATAACATAACCTGTTTAAATTCCAACAACTCACTCTTCCTCTTTTGGGACACGGATAAAAAATCCCACGTTTTTAAAAAGAGCAAAATAATAAATACACAAACATACGGGGCCGTTGCAAAGAGATGCGCTCCCACGTTTTGAGTGACCCATCATTCGGCCCCGATTAGATTTTTAATCTAATATTTTTATTCTTTTTAGTAGTC
The DNA here is from genome assembly GCA_910589355.1 of Parapoynx stratiotata. Classification (NCBI taxonomy): domain Eukaryota; kingdom Metazoa; phylum Arthropoda; class Insecta; order Lepidoptera; family Crambidae; genus Parapoynx; species Parapoynx stratiotata. The sequence continues at coordinate 4,681,787 of OU342458.1, forward strand.
CCTCTATACAAAACCAGAAAGTTATTGAAATTTCGACCTGAAAGTGCTCGTAGAATGTTGAAAGTAGTTGCAAGTTGCGTTGTCACCGGGTTCTGAATTATTCCCAAAGTTTCAGCCCGATAGTGCGTCAAAATTGAGTTGAAAAAATCCAACTGGACAAACAAAGAGACAAAAAGACAAACAAGAAAGCGAGTTAATAAAGATGTGGTAAAATAAAACGTCGCATTGAATTTCATCAGGAAAAACAAATTACGGACAAACCCGTGACAATTTTCTTTTTTAAATCAATGCTAACAATCAGCTGCCAGTGTTCATGAAATTATTCCTGAAATTCGCACTCGATTCAAATATAATCTCGTTTTTTAGAAATCCCATTCTGGTCACTTCGGTATATTTAAATATAATGTTAGCTTACCAGATTCATCTATTTCCAACAAGTCAAATACAATGAGATAGACTTTACTCCATGCAACGTCACGAAAAAAAAATACATGAGTTAATCTGTCTTTAGAGAAAATCCTATTTCAAATCCATACGAATTCGACATAATATTTTGTAATCAGAGGCCTTTTATAAATTCAGTTGTGATTACACATCACTACAATTAGTTGTTCTTCACGCACATACAAGTGTTACGATAAGCAATAACCTATTAGCTATTATTTAATACTGCTAACTCGCTTACATATCGGTTATCTAAAAGTAGGTCAGCAAAAGCATCGGATATAATTACAGGGCAAACGTCATATGTCTTTGTATCATAAATCACTCAAAAATCATCTATAGTTTTAAATTTGACTCGCGTGACGGGTACATCTTGTTGCTTCTTAAAGCGCTCTTTTGTTTTCATAGTAATCTGCTAATTCAAGGCTGATCGCTTTGTTCAATTTAAATTCATCAATAACGCTGTCTGTAATACAGAAATCCAGATCATCATCACTATCATACATTAATCCACAGCTGGACGTAAGGCCTCCCTAATATGCACCTTTTTACGCCTTTTTTGGCCCCACTCTTCCAGCACCTCAAGCATCGCTGCGTAGACCATAACTCCATCGTGCCAGAAGGCGTCCTACTCTATGTATTCTTTAAGGACCTCAGCTTTAGTAATGGTCTTCTCCGACGGATATCGGTTCTACAGATATGACCAGCTACTTCATCTTGCTAATTCTCTACGGATACTTTGGTTCAGACGGCTAACAACGCAATAAGAAAGATAAGTACATAAACCTAGATATCTCCAAATGCTTTAAGATCATGTGTTTCGATTTCAGCAATACCTTGAACTTGAAACAGCCCTCTACAATAGAATACATGATACGCTGGCTCAAAGATTTTAAAGTAGCGTGAAGCGCTTCAACAAAGCGGCTATTCAGCGACTATTTCAATGTAGCAACTTACTATTGTAAAGGTGTTCATGTCACAACGTTCTTTGCATTTTTCTGCTCTGTTACAATTATACTTGGAGCTAGCAAATTTTACGCAATATCTCATTCTTGCTAAACTTAGCCCATCTGACTTAAGTTTGTCATAGGAAAAATATAAGAAAACACAGATGACTTTTCAACATCTTTCTTATTCCACCTCGCAGATAACCCCCACGAATATACCCCGCCAATAATAATTATAATAATAAAAGAAATAGTAATTCTTTATTTCCAAATTGGTGTACACAAAATAACAGTCACCCACCGATCTGTAATATTGCAGACATTCATTCATGAGTTCAATAATGAAATTCATTCATGAATCTGCGTCTGTCTGCAATATCACAGACCGTGGCAGCTTGGCAACATTGGCAACATTTTTAGAAATAATGATTTATTATATTTTTTACGAATAATGTTGTAACTTTTTGCAGTAGTGGTTTGAAAGTGCGATTTTTTTTATTTTAAATTTACCATTTGTTCCGTTCTCGATTTGTAAGTTGATAGTGTTGCAACAAAAAACGACCAGCAAGGTCGAGGCTAATGCGTGCACTAGGAGCTTATTGTATGACCTTAACGATTACGATCGCACTTTCTAGTATCTGTAACATAAACTTTTTTGTTTATTTCATACTAGTGGTTTACCGCGGTTTCACTCGCGGGGTACCCGTTCCCATGGGATTATCTGGATGAAAAGTAGTCTATGCCCTTTCTCAGGCTCAACCTGTAAATTTAGATTAAATCTGTTCAGGAGTTCTGAGTGAAAGCGAGACCGACAAACAGACAGACAGAACAGGCAAAATTTGCATAAAAATATGGATATAAAACTAATCTGGCAATCCATATATCTTTTTCATAAAATCATATAGAGCTATTTCAAAGCGTAATGTTATGTGTACCAAAATTACTATTCATATTTCATCAAATGAAATCTAAGAAAGATTATTTCTACGATACGATGATGGTAGCAATCTGATGTGTTACATATTAGTAAAATTTCTCCTTTGAATATTCAAGATATTCATTCGAGAAGCTCTATGCAATTTCTGTGGGATAATTGAATAAAATGCAACTATGTAATTTGTAAGAAAATAAATACTCAATAGTCTTTAGAATGTACATGGAGATCTAAAGCAAGCAAGTCACTATGAAACATCAAATGATATCAATTTGGATTCTAGAAAATTATGAAGCATCATCTTTAGGATTTTTAACTCCACGAATAAGTTAAAAAAATGTTCTATCTGATTAACTTGGTATTCATAATGTTGACAAAAATTTACATAATTATCAACTACACTTTAATGAATAGTTTGAATACAATAAGCTTGCCAATGTATTATAGCTATAACAATAAACATAGATAACATATTTCTATTACCAAAACTCTTGAAAAGCACGATCATCACTCTTCAAAAGAGCGCGCTTCAAGTGAGTGTAAAAAAACATATTGAAATTCAAAAAGCTACGAGTAATCTAGTTGTAATAGAACGTTAATAAGTAGGGTCATCTTTCGTGTCCATTCAGTCGGAAGAGCGGCGCTTGCGCACCACGATGCGTCGAGTGAAAGTACCGATTACAGCAATCGAGTTATTGGGTAGACTGACGTAATGGTCATTCTTACACTTTTTATGGCCGCCGCCGATTGTTATATGATAAACATTTAATAACGTGCAATGAGTTCTTGTGTATTGACATTGAAAACTAATCAACGTAGTTAAGTCAGTTTATCAATCATTTTATAAGTTGCGTGAGGTGATTGGACCATAATTTATTACGTATAATAACATTTACTAGTGTACTGCATCTATAACTTTGTTCCATATTTTATCGTATCCTTTAATTACATTAACTTACTGCACCTCAATGTACACTGTGTACGTCTTTTGAGTTTACAGCAAAAGATTACCTGCAACAGAAAAAATACAAATTTTTTCTTTTTTTTTTTATTGTGTTTTAACAAGATTTCGGCAGCGTTAAATTACCTGAACGCTTATGAATCTTATGATGCAAAGAAATGATAAACACCGTGAAATGTTAAATAAACCTTTAAGTTGTCAGACGTGCTAATGAAAAGTTATATCATTGATACGAGGAAGGCGCACATTACACACTGAGCTTAAAGTGGTTCTTTTTGTGGTCCTTCGTGGTATGAATTTTAAGAAGCGAACGGGATTTAGCAGCGAGCTACGAGGATAAATATAAACGTGCAAAATTTTTGCGCGTCCTTTAACGGTATCACCTAAATTTTTCAAAAAAACAAAGTTAATAATGTCATTTATTCAAAACACGTATTCACCTCAATAAAATGCACTGAATAAACCAACAATGTCCTTAGCCTATATACGTCCCACTGCTGGGCACTCGCTTTTCTCATGGAAAAGCACACGAGGAGTATGGGCCGTAACATCACCACGCTGGCCCAATGCGGGTTGGTGGGTAGAAACAATCGCAATAGCGACCAGGACCAACGGCTAACGTGCCTTCCGAAGCACGGAGGACATCGAAATCACAAAGTTTTGGTCTGACCATGGCGAAGGTAGCTTTGTTTTCAATCGAAAGCCAAAGCATACTAACCACTACGCCACCGAGCTCCAACCAACAATATTCTATTAATATTAACTTGTTGCATATATTATGTAAAGCCAAGCCAATTATGAAAACTATGCAATCAAATGCGATAGCTGCTTCACGTCATGGTTACCTCATTATCTAATTTTAATTTATTACTAACATTTTGACGTGATTGAAATCGCGGAAAAAATAGAGAAATATGTACATTTTGCAACAATGTTACTTATAGTGGTTACATATTAAACCCTCTTTACGTCAATCAGTTTCAATGTTCTCTTATTTTGCTGTCGCTGCATTCGGCTCACTACCTAGACAGGCGACATGCTAGATGGAACGTCAGGCGTAGATGTCATTGAGATAGCTCACGATTGTTTGGCTCGCATCCGACTAACAATGGCTCCTGATCGCGGCATTGTACTGTCGGATTGAAGAATACTGGAGGAAGCTAAGGCCATGTATCTAAACCTTGGACGGGTGAATAGCGACTGATGGATACTGAACGATGCTTCATTGCAAACAATACTCATATGCAACGTACTGACACTGGATTAATTGGCGTAAGACCATGTGGGGGGTAGCTCCAAGCGGAACTAAATAATTTCCTTTTCCATGAAAACAATGGGTCGTTAGTTGTATAACTCAAGTGTTATTCCATACCATCAATTCGTACCTTCGTGCTACATATGAAATTTGCCATCATTTGCTACACTGCTTCGTTATCCAGTAGTTAACTGTATCAAAGTCCATTGTTTACTTAACTATATATAGATACAATTTATTAAGCAACTTCAATAAAAGAATTTAATTATGGAGTTAAAATGATCCGTTTGTATCAGGTTTTCCCAGTTGATATGCTTATTTCTACTCAAATCTCTTCCATGCGGTCATCCGTACTATTACTACTGAGTTTTTTAATGCTTATTATATGTTTTATATAGTTTATCCTCCAGTGCATATCAATAGCATTGTCTGTTACACAAGGACCAAAACATATCAGTTCAAATGTTATTAGTCTCTGCTGATACCGCAGCTTTGCCCAAGAAAATACCTACCCATACCGGCTACATTTACTTACCCGAGGATAATCAGATATTACGTGTATTCTAAAAGTATAACTTATTTATAATCATTATTTTCTATTTGCATAATTACACTTCACAAACAGTGAAAATTAACGATGTATTTCTTAGATAACAGGCATATTTTTATGACGCATTTATGTCAATTGCAATCTGTAGCCCCACAGCTTTTGACATAAATTGTCAAAAGCTTTTACGTCCTTTAAAAGTAACAATAATTAAATTATTGCAGTACTCTCGCATACATTATTGGTAAAATACCATGCCTTATATAATCCTTGGGAAAGAGGCTTCGATTGATTCAACTGGTCAAGGACAATTTTACAAGGGTCGATACAATTCTGGCTCAGAATGTGATCCTGATTGCAAATAATGATTCTAATGACGCTCATAACTGATTCTTACAGCGTTTGATTACTATTAATGGTACCTATTCGGTAATATTACCTCTGGTATGGACAATGAGAGATCGTCATTGTATACATGCTAATGTTCGTGCTAGTACACTACCATTGCTAGATGTTAAATAGTACATAATTTATATACTAATCTGAAAGTATTTCGTTTTTCATATTTCCTTTTTACGAACCTTATATTGTATAAAATGTATGGAAAGTACAATCGTTTTCATCTGACATTTAGCCATCGATGACTCTTAAGAAACATCTTTTAAATAATGTCATATTAATTCATTGGGAGTTGCACGTTTATCCTACAGATGACTATGCAACTTGCATACAATTTATTCTGTAGTTGTAGAAGATTATAATTGAACTGCGAAAAGTTATATTTCACAGAAGTCTTTGAATACAATCTGTGTCAACTTGAAAGCAATGACAAAATCTGTATGTAAATAGTGAACAAAAAAAAGTCAGTCTCTTCAAAATCTTGTGAACACTAGTTATCTTATTCTTGCGATGGGGCTGAGATAACTCAGGGCACTTCGACCCTATGAGATGTTTTGTGCTTCCCCTTTCCTATTCATCCCTCCCTGCCATCACCCAAAGTGTCCTGGATGAACGTTATGATGTTGGCTGGGGGCAAGCCTATAAATTCCATAGGTTTGGGATAAGCCGCCCCTAGAATCCGTTTCCGAACTCTTGTTTATAATCATCTTAATATAATTGGGTACTGAGCTTTTTACACATGAAGAACCATAGCTATGATGATTATACTACCAGCACATATCATATAAAGGTATCCACTACAACGCACAGGCTCAATAAAGATTGTTGCATTTCCTGTCAAAGCAATAATAAGTTACTACTTTGACTTTTCCAAACATTTGACATTTAAACTACAAGTTTCCTACGTACATATTTCCATAATTATTCAACAATTTGTCATGCGTTCCTTTATTAGTTCTATGACTATTGATTACAAATTACAAAATTTTGGAACAGGTAAATCTATAAATTAATAAAACTGTTGAAAAAATGTCTGTACATAGAAAAAAAGGCTTAAAACCAAGTCCGGGAGATGTAAAAAGAGAGAAAATACAAAAAGAAAAATTTTTGTTTCTCTGTCTGTCTATTTATCTGTTTGTTTTAAAATATGGTGATTCCTTATATCCCTGGTTAACATCTTAAATACTTCATCGTTTATACCGGAAAAATAAAGGGTTTCCGTGGGATAGTTAAAAAACCATAGTAAATGCGGACGATGTTGCGGGCAACAGCTTGTCTTCAATAAATGAGATAATAATGGCACACAGATTCAAGCTATGTGCTATTTTAACTTGGCGTTGATGTTGTAATGACACCGAGTAAACATTCAATGTAGTAGATGTCTGAACATCTAAAAAGCATAAGCAAATGATTAAGCATATGATTTAAAGCATATTTGCCTTTATTGCGAGAAAATCTCATACCTGTATACCAACTAATGCCTAAAAACACAACAACAACAAACCAACCAATTGTAAAGGTTATTTTGTATAATTTAGTAAGAATACTAATATACAGATGGTACTAATTATTAAATAGGACCAGGAAGTTCAAACAACTCCTATTGACAATTGCCAAAAATGGACAATACGTCGGATAAGCCCACTTAAAAAACACGTTAACTTAGGTACCTACTACCCACTTGACAAACTCAAAGATCACACAACTCAGTCCAGATGACGTCACTGACGAAAGGAAATATCAAGAGCAAAAATTCCCAACTAGGCCTCTCGAGTAAACCAAATACTGATTACTAATCCAAATAGGTACTTCTCTCTGCGATATGACCTTGTACTGCACCATGACGTCATATGTTACCTCACTTTTACTATCGAGATGAACTCTCGACGATTATATAATCAAGTTCAATGCCGCTGGGCGAATGTCGCGAAGGTGAAAGCACTTCTCTGACCATAGATCACCGAGTGCAGATGAATCGCTAGTTTCTATTCTATCGCGTCAAAGACTAAACCACCGATGTAATAAAACTAATTTACACGTTGACTTTCTTGTTAATTGTCTTTTATGCTATTGCTAATTAAAAATATTAAAAATATGAATCAATTGGTTGCAAAGTTACGTACACTTGTGCATTTTATTAATACATTTTAAATACATTTACAAATTATTTTTTAACGATTTATTTATCGACGTTTTTTACTAACAAAAGAATCGTTCTTTATCACTAATTTAAGTTTGTAAATTTTCAATTTCAAGCTATACGTGGTCATATATTATTATGATGATTATTCTTAATAATATTATAAATGCGAAAGTCACTCTATCTGTCTGTCTCACTTTCACGTCAAAACTACTGAACCAATCTAACCGAAATTTGGTACACAGATAATATAGAGACGATATTCCCATGCGGATGACAGTTAAAAAATTTAAAATAACGCTTCCCTGAATTTTTTTTTTAAATTTTACGCCACTATGAACTTTGCTTCTAAAAATAAAGTAGGAGTAAATTTTCAAGCCCACCAATTGAGGCTACTTTTTCAATTTGAATAAATATTTCAGTGTTGATTTATTGAGGAAGGCTATAGGCTACATCCATACACACTATCTCAAAGTAACTATTCTACGCGGACGAAGTAGCGGGCAAAAGCTAGTACATAATAATTAATTAAACCAAAACCATGGCAAAATTAAAACCGCCAAGTAATTTTGGCTTCTGCTCTGCGGTTGACACCGGCTTACTCAAAGTAATCTAGCCCGCGAATTCCGGGTTATTTTATATGATAAAATTCCGCACTTAAGTGTATATTTCAAGGGCCTAAGAATCAAATTAGCTATCTGCTTTCAAATACTTATGAACGCTTTATCGCTTGCCTTTGATTTTGCCTTTATCGTGACAAGTGGTTAATTTCGGGGTTCTAGACATATCGAACTTGATCATCATCATAATTATGCCAGTTCTTTATAATTCACTGCAGGGACATAAGCCTACTCCCACTTGTGCCTAGATTATATTATAGAACTTGAATATGAGTAATTATTGCACTTCTTTTATTATTTTTATCTACACTCATGTTATAATGTTCGAATTATGAACTCTCTCGAACTCATAATGACATACTTTTTAACACAGATGAAAAAACCAAAATTTTCAAATAGAAACTGTAACATAATGACCATTATGCAACAGGTTGGACTCATTATGCAACACTTATTTTTCTTATAAACCGCACAAAACACGTGCTGCAAGCGTCAATAGCGTACAGTGTCTTCTTACCACCAAGCGGGCATATGTTTAATAAATATCATAAAAAACTTCTACAGATTATACGTAAGGGTAAATTAGTACCCTAACCCCTGGACTGAACTAATTCTGTTAAAGACGAGACACAATTGATTTCTTATTATATTTACAAATGTATCAGGTAATGAGTTAAGCAACTAAGACCCACTTGCGCGGTCGAGAGTTAGCACCTAACCCTGGGGCAAATATATGGGCAAACCCTGGGTTAGGCGCTAACTCTCAATCGTGCAATTGGGCTTAAGCCTGCAAACCGAATATAACAGTTTAAGAATGCTGAACAGTTTATTAATATTTTTCTATTTTGAACGTGATTTTTTTTTTGCAAGAATTAAGATAAATGCCTAAGGCCCAATTGCACGATCGAGAGTTAGCGCCTAACCCAGGGTTTGCCCATATATTTGCCCCAGGGTTAGGCGCTAACTCTCGATCGTGCAATTGGGCCTTAGTATTTGAAGAGTCCGCGCCAGTATCTAGGGCAACAGGAATGATGCCCGCCATCATAACATTATTCTGTTTCTTTCTTACATATTCACTAACTAGCCTACCCTAGCTATCATGCCTACAAAATTATTCGGCACCATCAACATAGGCATAACATTTCTGCAGAAGGTCAAAGATTTGCCTAGAGCACAATATATAATTGTGATACCTTAACAATCTCATTAAGGGCAATTGTCGTTGCTCAAACATTGCAAAAGATCTTATTGGGATAGGCTCGTTAACAACGCATGCAAGGTCGGCGATCAAAGATGATACATTTGGACTAATTGGACCTAATAACATAATTCAAGGCAAAATACACTAACACGATGTAAACCGCAAAATTATATGCCTAAAGCAAATATTAGGTGAAGAAATATATGGCTTTCTCATGGGTTACTAAAACGCTAGATTACTAATAAATATTGCATGATCATATACAGGGAATCTTGTAGCACATACGAATATAGGCAGATACTGAAATAGTAAAGACCTAGAGAGACCTAAGACCTGGAAATCTTTAAAATACTGAATATAAGATCTGGAATATCATCATTTGATAGATTTAATACCGATAATATTTATGAATATTGAGATACCACTAGAGCCATCGACCACGCAACTTATCTATAAAGAACATAAACCACAAATATGCCAGTATATAAATCTGTATTAAGATAAATGCTTGTGAGTTTTTATTAAAAGTTAAAGAATATTTATGGACATGTTTTTAATTTTTCCTCATGTTCTGTTTAATTTAAGTGTAAAGTGATTACCATCAAGTGAAAAAACTGGCTAACATACTATCTACGTGTACCATTTTATTATGAAAAATTCCATGAAATACAAAAGGAATTGTCATGCCATATATCCGGGTGCGACTTTTTTATGTAATTATGGTAATTTCACTAATTACTCTTAATTTCAGTGCACTGTATTTCCTTATTGTTTCGCGCTTTACGTGAGAAGTCTTTTATATCATATTTTATAATGCATGTGAGAGGAGTAATGAAAATTACAGAAACATAAATGCTCGACTTTTTTATAACTTTTTTTCTATATTCTTGAAGTTTTTATTTTGTTTCATATTTTAATCTCTTTTGAGATCTTTAAGGGGCTCATAAGGGTTAATCTTTTAACTATAAACCGCACACAATATTTTTAATTTGACAATTTAAGAAACATAAAATATCTATACACAGCCTTTCCTTATTTCGTGAACTCAGTTCAGCTACAAGTATATATATAAATAGGTAATATACATAATAATAAAAGCTGATACGTTAACAAACTTAGCAGTTAATTAATGAAAACCATTTAATGCCACTACCATTACCATTTACTGCTTAGTGAAGCGCGGTCTATAGCAGTGGACTGCTTTTGCCTAGTCTCTGACTAACCTTTAGGGGATAATAGTCGTGATTATAATCAAACGTATGTGTGTATTTAATACCAACATTTGATTATTGTAAATATTGTAGGTATAACACATAGCTGCATAAAATACAAAATCTTTATTCTTGTAATCAGATTAATTTGCACTGCTATAATTGCCAACAAAAAAAAAACAGGTTTAAGACCAATACTTCAACAGCTGTCAACATTCGCCAACAATGCATAACCTTTTGGCATATTACTGCAATCGATACCATAAATCAGAGCACCGCACCACACAAGGTACTACTTAATCTTATTTTCAATAGCTATAGTCCACTTTGTGGGCAGTATCTGGGCTTCGAGTGAGCGGTGGGCGCCCTTGGGCCGCACCTTGTACCACGCGGAAACTTAAACCGTGGAAAAATTGAACTGCATACTCTTTTATTTATACCTTTATACCTTCTGGTGATACAAAGTCATCAATGGTAAATAAATCATGCAATTACTACTGAAATGTGTACATGTACGACATGTTGTGTATGCTTGCAATTTTCCGTTACGATTAATTGCTTAAAGCGGCGACGGATTCACCACCTACCACGCTGAGTGCAATCACTGCTTGGTGAAGCGCGGATTATGGCAGTGGACTGCTTCTGCGGTACTTTTGCCTAGTCTCTGACTAACCCTTAGGGGATAATAGTCATGATTATACGTACGTATGTGTATGTATTAATTGCGGAGAACATAGTATTTCGAACGCTTTGCTGTTTAAAAGAAAGCTTTCGTTATGATTACCAAATGTTACGATATATTGTCATTAATAATTATTACACATGTCTACTTTCCTTTGCGCTTTAAAAACCTTTTAAAGGTGCTTTCATAGGTGGGCTGGCCGCAGGCGCTCACCAAAAGCGCGCGCGTGTGGCTATGAAACGATGTTAGTTATCTCTTGTAATTGTAAACGCGCGCGCAGAGACAGCGACCAACCGAAACCCAAAAAGACTTAAAAAAATTGAATTTCTCATTACGAATTCTGTTTATATTATTCATAATTATTTCTGTCTGGTACTCTGGCTATGTTAAATTTTATTTTGTTCATTATTATACTTATCTTTCACTAAAAATAAGATTAAAGGCATAATTATTGAAATTATTAACACGATAACTTAAATATAACTCTTAACCTAATTCGTTACCCCAACATAATAAAACAATAATGAAACACTTTAGCAACAGTTTAAATCTGATTCAATTGGAACATTATTGTTAATATTACGACTATCACACAATCTAACATTGCAATTATATTGGCAATAGTAATGATTAGATAACAATGTGATCGAAATTAGCCCATAATTGGTAAGAACGTTCACTGTCGTCCAAACGTAACACTTACTGGTTACACAACGATAAGTACTTGAAACGAAAAACCAATGAAAACGTGCCATACTGCTGCCAATAAAATCCTGCCGTAAAAGTTTTAAAGAGGCATGAAAACTCAGAGTAAACAGAACTGGAGTAGCCTTTGTCTAACATTCCCCTCTGCCTAATGCACAAGTTGAGCCGCCATTTTGACAGCCATAACATTGTAAACGTTGCGGCGAACAAAGCTCCCGCAAAAATGCCTGCCTGTGCTGTTTTTTGTTGAAAAAATAAATAGAAAACATTGAGTATGCTAAAAGATGGTGTCACCTTTTATTTGTAATTATAATTTTTAAGATTTTACGATTATTTACTTCATTATTTCATGTTTTAGAATTCTACGATTTCAAATTTCGAACGCAAGTCTCGTGGGGAGTGCGGCTGTGACGTTGTCAAAACGCACACCCCACGTGACTATTTTAAGCGTGTGTGCGTGAAATTTAAATTTGTGTGTCGAATTATGCATGTGTGCATTAGAAAAAACGGTAAAAGTTATTGTTTATGTGTGCTGGCTTTGAGTGTAGTGGTAACCTCACCCTCCGCAACAAATGGCAGAAAAAAATGTTTGAGAAATTGACTAATGGCTACTCCAGTTCTGTTTACTCTGAGCATGAGAATGATATAAACATAAACATATCATCACGCCTCTTTCCCCGAAGGGAAAGGCAGAGATGTTTAAGCACCCACATTTCGCTAGATATGTTAGGTCCCCATGTAACCGGTGGCGAGCCTGTTGCCATGCACCGGGCACAATGTGAGGCAAGCGATATTCAAATGAACTGTACATAAGTTTTATTGGGTCCTTACCTATGAAATTGGTGTTTTTATTCTGTCTCAGCAATTTGTCCGTAACTATTAAGTTTCAGAACATTCTTATAAAATAATTACCTGCTCTAAAAGTAGACCATATTTTTAAGCTCTTTTGATTGATTTTGATAATTTGTTGTAAGTTTAATTGTGTTAAAATTGGACACGGAGACAACTCTTTTTAAGTGCCTCCCGAATACATCATTTGATTTGCATTCACTTAAAAACTATAAATAATTTTTATGAAGAGTGATATCACACATATTTCTAAAGCTTGTCTAATGATACATGCCAAATATTATTATCTTTGGATTTGTCGTTGCGAAGAAAACTGAAATAATTTTAGTATGGAAAATGCAGTGTGACCCAAAATCTCCATACAAAACACCAATTTCATAGGTAAGGTCCTAATATTAAACTCAGTGGTACAGACGGTGGGATCGAACCCGCGTTTCCCGCGGCCTTTAAAACGAGTATTGCCCGTCCGTCCCAACTCGGCTACCGCTGCCTTTTTAGAATGATATCCCTATCCAAAATATAACCTCACATTTCTTGATGACGTTGTAAGTCCCTATGTAACCTGGTGCGAGTTGACATGCAATGGGCTCAATTAAGGCTATACATACAACTCATCACTGGTATGGCCCAGACTCCACAAAAGTTGACGAGATGAGCGGAGAGATGTTTTTTAAACAACCAATAGAATTTCGTTCATCACACATCTCGTATCCGCTCTCACGCATATCGCCTTTATTTAAATTATTTAGATTTTGTAAATAATGATTGGAGGTAAAGGGGTGGAAGTACCTACTACCCCGGTAGTGGCAAATACTACATTACCTTCAACTGGTTGTTTAAGTCCATCAATACAGAAATAAACTCTCAACAATTATTTCATGCGGAAATTAAGCGAAGATTTATACAGCAATCAAGCACTGTGATTATATTACGCCTGAAGTGTAAGGGAACAACTTTCTTCATAAATCGAATGTAACTCAAGACATAAATTATAAATTAAAATTGATCGACTTTGATATGACGTGTTTATATACATTATTCCTATACATTACGATTTATTTTAAGCCCCGGTTTTCTCTTAATAAAGCTTCGAGCTTCGTCGCCTTATTTCTAAACATTTTTTTATGTGAGATTCGACTTGGAAATCATATAATTTAAGAAGAAGAAAACCTAATCCGTCTTACTACAAAAAACATAAACATCTGTTAAGCAAGTATTTTAAAAAAACGTTACCACAAGACCATGTTTTACGATTGACTAGAGCTAGACGCGGCTTAAACATCGTCTAAACGAAAATTAAACAGGCGTTGAACGCGTACTTAAACATTAAATAGTGTTTAGTTAAGCAAGTGATAAACAACTGTTCAATTTGTCTTTTGTGGTAACACGGATTGTGTCTAATGGCTGCAGTGTTGTGAACAAGACAAAAAAAATAATAACTAACCAAACAAATTTTCCTTCTTTCAATTATATACATTTTAAACTGTACATAGATATTGTGCCTTTTTATTATGATTTTATTTCAGCCCATTTCTGTAATGTGCCAGCCATGTCCAGTGATATCCAAATAAACACGTTTTTAAGAAAATTTTCTAGCCGTTCCAGGCAAGAATTATTTTAAACCTCATAATTCTACGAAGTCTTGTTAAATCGAAACAAGCTTTGTAACCACAGCCTTCATCTAAGCAATTATTCTAGTGGCTAGAAGTCATTCTGTCAATGTCAATAGTTAATTGCGTGGAAAGTCACCACGAATACTGGATCTGTTGTAAACAATATTAGAATAATTTAACAAGGGGGCAGTTTCATACTACATTGTAATAACAAACTTTTACGATTACTAGAGTGTGTTACTATCGAAAAAGATGTAAAATTACCCGTTCACAATATCTTTCCTTACCTTTACATTTTTTTTTATTTACGTCTTTTATTAATATAGTCTAACTGGTTCTCTATCATGATAGCATTGTTTGTTGGGTTGATATTATTTTTGGCTTCAACATATTGTCATAGTGAGCCATGTTGTAATATGAACTTTGTACTGCAGCCCTTTAGAAGTAAATTCTATGTTGTCCAAGGTAAGCGACCTTTGGTCTGAAATATATATACAGAAAAAAAATATTCTGACGTGAATTCCAAAGTGGACGTTCTCATGACCAATCGAATATTTATAGGACAGTAATCTCAGATAAAAATTAATCACTTCATACAATTGGCACGACCACACTGAACATTCCGAAGTTGGCAACAAAATTGGTAGCGGTTAAATTACCATTTTAAGTGCTGCCAATGGCCTGACAGTGAAAGGGGTGCCTGGCCTTCAGAATGAAGGTCTGAAGCCATGCATAGAGCCGAAGCTCCAATTAGCTTCATAAGGCTTCCGTATTCATAATATAAAATTACCACAAGGGCCTAGAATCAATTACAGATTTATTATAGGACTTTCCACAAGCAACTGTTATATTTCATTATTTATAAATGTCTACAGGCACTTTCTTTACTTGTATCGATGTGTCATTTATTTTAATTGAGCTTATGAATTTGTATGAATTAGAAAATGATGATCGATAGCAGAACTTCTTAACATCCTAATAACCATTTACTCGTCTAAAAAATATGAAAAATACGTAAACTTGTGCGCGACTAATTGGGT
The DNA here is from genome assembly GCA_910589355.1 of Parapoynx stratiotata. Lineage (NCBI taxonomy): Eukaryota > Metazoa > Arthropoda > Insecta > Lepidoptera > Crambidae > Parapoynx > Parapoynx stratiotata. Next base: position 4,697,335 of record OU342458.1, read on the forward strand.
GTGTTAGAAAAATACTTTTTTGTATAATATTAACAATAATTTACCGGTCTGTTACAATATTTTATAAGTATATTGAATAATTTAGCCACACATATAGTTTCTAATTGTTCTAGGAAATCATTAAATCCACACTCACTCGTTTAGGTTCATCTTCCCATTACATTAGCAAACTATTATAATATATGTTGTACTTTTTATGGATACTCGTAACAACAGCTAATTACCTGTAACAAAAAGAACAAAATTGTTATAACACCCGTTATGTTGACATTTGCCAAGTAGGCCACGCTATCATATTCTGGGCGCACGCCCTTGCGACAGCCGGCCTTTCGATGTGACGTTGTCGCGTCGTCAACTCGTCACACAAAATACTTATACAACCATCTTGATTCCTATCACAACTGTATAAACACTCTATCTGTATGTAGACAATGTAATGAAACATGTCGCTGCAGTGAATAATCGCGAGTCTCTTTAATTGTCGTGTTTGAACGAATGAAGTAAAATTTATCTTTAAACGTTGGAAACTTATCGATTCCTAGGTAAACTTAATATCCATATAAAAAATGTAGAGAAGTACTTTATAAGAATAAATATTAAATAAGCCTACTAAATGACTTTCGAGCGATAATCAAGCTTTTTAAATCTATATAATGTTTATATTTATCACTTGGTCCACTTTCCTATTAGCACATAATACATTACACTTAAATGACATCAACAGATCATTAGTATCATTACGTACTAAAGTATATCAGGTTATACCGACCGTATATCAATTTTGTTTTTAAGTTTGCATAACAGCACTACTTTTCTAACAGGTCGATTGTCTGACCTTGCAAACGTCACTCAAAACATCTGTCATCCGAATAGTGGAGATAGAGGCGGTGAGTGTAATAAAAATAAATAAGCGAAAACGACGCAACAAGGTCACTGCGTCCGGCGCACTTCCGCTGCCCGGAACCAAACTTGATCAAATCGCGTAATGAGTTCCGACCTCGCATTGTAATAGAACCGTTCACAAACGCGAGAAACTTTTAATTGTTTTGAATCAGACTATCCATCGAATATATCATTTTTATTACGGTATTACGTGTGTAGTTACATTCGTATTACAACCACAACATGTGATGCATGTTTACATCAAAAGTTATTAGTAGAAGCAATGGCTTTAAATTACAGGTTGTACGCTAATGACGTGCTCTCTATTTTTTATAAGGTACTATAAAAAGTAAAAGCATAGCAGAATATTTTTTAAATATTCTGCTATTGCCTCAGAATAAGAATATTTTTATTTTCCATTTAGAAATTACATGAGTAATTAAAAGTAAAACAAACCTATAATATATATTTTAACTCGATACAATTAAAAGCTTTGTTTGTCCTATCCTTAGATGTTTTTTAAAAGACTGCACAAATAACCCCATCTTACTTAATGGTGTAAAACAGAGTCTAGATACAAGATTAAAAAACTAAAATACTGCATCATCTTGTTGCATGCGAAATATCTATTTATTTCAGCTATCATACTTCATATTTTTGCACACAACACAAACCGCAGCATAATTTTGATACACTAATAGCATAATTTTGATAGAAAATATCAATTTTCATTTTGTAAACAAACAAACCGGAATGATAATCGTTAATCAACTTGATAAACAATTGCCGTCTCGGTTAAACTTATATCAACTTATATAAACTCATATCAACTAATATCATCGCTTACACCGGTGCAACGCGTAAAATATCACTTTCACACGTTGTCAACAGCACCGTTATAACTATTTAATTATTAAGAAATCAGTCGAGATTGTAAATCAATTTCAAAAATATTCAATTAAATCAATAGAAGACTAATTAAGGCACATTAATATTTCGTACATCGCAATAATATTATCTAACTAATGAGACGAAACATAAAAATTATACGCAAGTATTTGTTCATTTTATAATTAAGTGATTAAAATGAAAATTAGTTGAATATAACTATGGTTGGCAAAACTACTCATATTCAAACGACAACTCTGCTTACCTCTCTTGCGTTGGTCTCGATTTCAAATTGTGAAGTTTAAAGTTTAAAAGGCTTTAAAAGTTGCTACGAACTTGGTGGTTAGCTCGTAGTAACTATAAAAGCCTAAAATATATAAATTATTATACAGTTGTTGTTATATATTTTTTAAATTACTGCTTTAAAAAAAATACTACATTTACATAAGCTACATTACACTATTAATGTAAACTCTTTTGTGACCACAATTTATAATATCCACTAAGAGCATTAGTCCTTGTGGATATTTAAATTATAAAGAAAGTGTGCACTCTTAAGAAAAAATCCTAGGTCTATTTATTACAAAATAGTTTTAACAAGGAAAAAAGTTATTAAAGAAATTCCGCACAAGTAACTTCTTGTTTTACAACACCCATATCTATCGGAGTGGATTATATCAGTTCCGTCACTTTAATCAATTCCTGTATTGGGCAATCGGCTTCCTTCGACTGAACAGAATTTAAAACGCCTTTAGAATCTCCTTGGAATAACTGCCGCTTTGCATGTAGCGTAAGATTATTATAATATATAATTTATATCAGAATAAATATTATAACAAATTTAAATCTCCCAAACTTGTTTTGAGTTCATAAATTAAATTTATACAAATATATAAATATATAGAGGGTAGATTTGATTGTTTGATTGCATAGCTCCCAAACTAATGGACCGATTTGAAAAATTATTTTACAATTGGGACAAAGTCAGAGAAGGAGAAGAAAGCTATTTGATCCCGATATTCCTACGGGAACGGGTACCACGCGATGAAACCGCGGAGAGCCATTAGTTGTAGAAAATTTTAAAAAAACCAAAGTTTTGTCTAACATTGGAGTTGGTTAATTAGAATTTTCAGCAAAATTTTGAAATTTTAAAAACAACATTAAATTAAAACGGTTTTATTCCTTTATGTTTAAATATGTTACTTTCTTTGCATCTTGTTAGTACTAATTGACCACCAATATCATCTGAAGATCATATATCAAAGCCAATAGTATTCAAACACAGCTGCAATAAACATTCTCGTGGCTCTGAGTTATCAAACTTTATGCTAACATAAATAAATCCAAATAGTCGAGTATTCAATGAACCTAAGATAATTTCACTCCACAAATCAATTTATTGATAGTATATACCTCTCCTGCTAGAAAGCATTTCTGTTATGGACATGTAATATGAAGAGAGAATGCCCACATAAAAACCAGGAAAGTTTTGAATATGAAAGTGTATGGGCGCAGGAGAGAATACTGAAGAAAATATATCTTTCTTTCTTTCTTTCTTAACGTGCCTTCCGAGGCACGGGGGAGCTCGAGATCACATGTTTTAGTCACCCATCTAAGCCCTGACGATGGCAAAGGCAGCTTTGTTTTCGATCGAAAGCCAAAGCGTACTAACCACTAAGTAACTAACTACTTATTCGAAGATGTGCTGGTGATATTGTATGTGTATAACTATATAACGACGACGATGAATAGACGCTCTAGAAATGAGGTGCTGGAGAAGAATGCTTGGGGTTTCTTGGACCGAGCTCCGCACGAATGTCTCGATACTTCAAGAACTCGGTATCAAGCAGCGTTTGTTCTCGATAGTGCAGTCTCGCATCCTAACATTCTTCGGACATGTTTCTCGGCGTGGCGATCAGTCAACGTCTTGTCGTCCAAGGGAAGGTAGAAGGCACCAGACCGCGCGGAAGGTCCCCTACACGTTGGACTGACCAGATCAAGGCTGCGGTGGGAGGTTCATTGAACGAGTGCAGTAGGATGACCTCGAGCAGGCAGTCGTGGCGAGACGTAGTGAGGCGCATCACGTCTGCCCCTTCCGACACTACTACTGCATAGAGATCACGACCGCTCTGTCAAGAGCGTACCGGATAAGAAGAAGAGAACTATATATCTCAAACATGAAATAATCATAAGGAACTATAGGTTTATCGGTAATATAAATAATAATAATAATAAATATCTTCTAACATTCACACCTGTCAACTAGCCCCATTTTAAGCAACTAATGCTGCTTGTGTTACGGACACTAGATGACGGATAAATATATTTAATAGATAAATACATATAAATATGATGAATATAGATAAATATATATAAACATCCAAGACTGGAGAACAAATGCCTGAAAATTCATCACCCAAACATTTGCCCCCACCGGGGATCGAACCCAGAACCTCTCGAGATGGCGACGCCTTGAGACCGGCATACAGACCACTCGACCACGGAGGTCGTCAATAGTGTTTTTGTAAAAATTTTATTTTGTAAAAAACTGTTTGTTTCCAAACAAATTAAAAAAAAATGCATCTGTATTAGGCTTAGCTTACAACACGCTCTAATGAAGTAACTTGTGATTTAACCTGTCGCATTTGTAAGGCTAAGGACTTCGCCTCTCGAAACGAGTCTGGCCAGTGTAAAGGTGTATAGATTTCGCAAACTTGTAACTGATATACGAGAGTTTTAATTAAACCTTCGAGTTATTGTTACGTATTAATAGCCCGACTCTGTATTGAGATTGTTATATTATAGCTATTGTTATGAGCCAACACCTTTGACATGACTTTTACTGTTTTTTCGTGACTGAGCTGTAACGAAAACCAAGTAATCGTTTTCGATTTGTATCGTACCTATGATTATAAAATTTCGAAATGAACAACGAACTGATGATTGAACAGTTCACATACACATTATTTGTTGTCGTGTCTAATAGATTGGTGACACTAAATCTAAGGTTACCAGAAACAATAACACCGCAAAGATTATATTTCAGATTTCTTGTTACAATAAACCAAAACGTATATGTTCTAAATATAATTTAATCTTACGAATTCGGGCCAGCAGTGGGTTCGCAATTCATCGGAATCTATCGTAATACTTCGGAGCTACCATCACTCCCCCCTATGCCCAGTTGTCTAAATTGTTTTCTTTCAAATTCGTATTTATAACTCGGTGGTGATTTTATCTAATATAATTAATGATTGCCGTTTAAAGTTTTGAGGGAATTATTTGGCGAAAATTTAAATTAAGAACCATAATATTTTAAAGTTAATGATTCAAAGCTAATTTCGCGTATAAAAATATTCTAATTTCAAACTGTTTCTTTTTTCCAGATAAGATTGCAATCAAACATTCTTATTTCAAAAATAATCTATTTATTTCTCAACTCATCATTAGTTGATAATTTCAATTTCTTACGTTTAAAAATAGAATGTTTTCCTTGGTGTAATGGACACCGGAACACACGCAATGCTCCCAACCGTAGCCAGATGCGGCCACGGAAGACCGGTGTCGAGATACAGTGAAAACGCATGCCATGAAGCCGCAATTACCGGAGAAACGGTAAATAAACTTCGTCTTCTTATCGTCTGCTAATCATTACGTAGGTAGTAAGGAAAATACATAAAAATAACGATATCCTGGCTATCCGTACACGTACAACACGTACTAAACAACAATTATACCTAGTCTTTATTTTAGAATTCAACAATTAATGTCGCTTGCCACAGCCATGTTTCCACAGACCATAGAACTCTGTCGAAGTCAACTTCATATTAAAAGTTTAATAATGATATAACAATCAAAATAATATAATCTCCATTAGTACAAACATGGTATTGATTGAATCTCAGTAAAGAAAAAACAATGTTCATCAGCATATGAATCAAAACATGTTTTAGGCGTGGTTGTATACCTCTTAGTTAGCGAGTTCCTCTTACAATTATATGTAGGAATAGTAGGCGGCTTACCGTGGATTATACGGCGGACATAGTTACCTTTTTGTATATCTTTTTCTATTGGTTTGGTTGGATCTATTGGTTATAGCGACGCCATGAAACTGGCGTTTCGGATAATAATAAAAAAGCTCCATTTATTTACTTCAATTGTATTATTAATAGTATAAATATATAATTTAATTTTTTCTCTGAACTAAAACAATATCAAACAATGCATACTGATTACATATTGGCTGTGACGTATTGAGCTGAAAAGTATAGAGAGTAGAAAATCTCTCGAACGAGGAAAAATTAAACTGTAATAAAGTAGTACTGGAAGTGTCAATGAAATTTTTTTTTATTTATATTTTCCTTTCTGTAGAAAAAATAATATAATACCATGTTGTATTTACCAATTGTTTGTTGTTATATCCTAATACATTCAAAAGGGGTTAGCCAAAAAAAGTTAATGATTAATTTACGAATAAGAGTAGGCAAGCATTTCTATTATTGGCGAAGCAGTATTAAAAGTATCAATATAATTCAAAACCTTTATCAAATAGATTAATGTCTTACTTGTGATATTTAATTTTGAAAAAATTGGGAGCAAAGCAGGGAAATGATGATGACGTGACATAAATTCTTGTTTTAGATATTTCTTATATATTAGGTCCTTACCTATGAAATTGGTGTTTTGTATGGAGATTTTGGGGAATTCTGAATTTTCCATAATAAATATTTTTTAGTTTTCTTCACAAAGTTAAATCCAAAGATATAATATTTGGCATCCATCATGAGACAACCTTTAGTAATATGTGTAATATCACACTTCATAAAAATTATTTATCATTTTTAAGTGAATGCAAAATAAAATGATGTATTCGGGAAGCACTTAAAAAGAGTAGTCTCCGTGTCCAATTTTAACACAATTAAACTTATGTTGTAAGTTATGTTATTTTGTTATGTTGTAATTATCAAAACAAATCAAAAGAGCTCAAAAATAATGTCTATATTTAGACGAGGTAATAATTTTTTACGAATACTCTGAATCTTAATAGTTACAGACAAAATACCAAGAGAGAAAAAAAACACCAATTTCATAGGTAAGGACCCAATATTTCAGAAACGCAAACAATTTATAAGTTACTTATTATTCTCATCTCCTGTATAAATTAAATACTTTTTGACACAAAATTTTAAATAAAGTAATATAAATTGTATCATTACATGAAATAAGGAAGTAACCATTTGAGTGACAATTTATAGTGGAGTATAGTAACTTTTAATGCAAATAATTTTCCGTAACCAATCCTTCACGTAATAATAATTACCGCTAAATGCTCGTGACTTCGCCTGGAAATTGAATACTAACTAGTTATAAACTTTTTACTCACAGTTGACATAATTACGTTTTTTATACCCCACTTAACGTAAGTATAGCTATCATATAATTTAGTATTAATAGACAAACTATTAGGTACATGACTTTCGCACATTCGGAGCATGTAATTTATCCCTACTGACGCACGTTGTCTCCCACCCAACACCCTTTTTGAAGGTAGTAGAGGTGCTTTTCATATTGTTGCACTATGATGCTTTGCTCTGATGTCTTGAGTCTTTTTCTGAGCTTTAAATAAATACATAGAGTCGCTGTAACAGCGGCGTCTGTAGTCTTAAAATAACATTACAATCAGATTTTTTGTGTTTGCCTAATTTAAATAAAAATTAAAACCTGATTTGACGAAATGTAAAAATATGAAACTCAGATAATTATATGAAATATGTGAAAACTCATCTAGTCGCTTAACGGTGTTTGAGTTCTCGCTGTTATTAAAGACAAGATGGGAGCAAGCATGCGTGGTCGGACGCGGAAGAATAGTCGGAATGAAACGGAAAATTAAGTGAAATTTTATGTCACAGTAACGATACTCGAACGCGGTACGACGTATATTTAGGCAGCGTCTATTAAATACTCGATAAAAAACTGAATTTATATACTTTGGTTAATTTTTGTATCATTAGCTAAGCGGATAAATTTGTCCATCCAGCAAGAATCCAGATTTTATTAAACAGTCCTATTTGATAAGTATATCTAATAATATCTATTAGACCTAATAAGAGGAGACAGAAATACTATACTAAATGGACTATACTCGGTGAACTTTAAAAATATGTAAAGAAAAACTGCTAACAAGACTTCTTGTTAGTAGGTTTTAGTTAATTAACTTTGACTGTTGTTCAGATAATTCCGATATGTATGTAATAAAATTGTTCACAATAATGTTTGTGAATAAACTATCACTGTTGGGAATCTAAGCATAATATATGCAAAGAAAATGCAGGAAATATTTCAACATGTACCAAGCGACTGGCCTCGCTCACCTGGGTAGATACACGAATGTAAGCATTACTAACATGTTACGAAAATCTTTATCGTTATCTACATTATTAATTACATGTTTTATTTAGTTAAACCCTCTGTTGTCAAAAATTGACAACCAAATTCCGACCACATCTAGCAAAAAACTTTTGAGCTTTGTATTAAAATATTTATTCTCCACTAAGTTCTTACTTTGAAAGGTCTACCAAAGGATCTAAAAATATAGATTGACCTATAGATAAGTTGACCTTTATGAAACCGCAAACACTGCTTGGATCCGCAAAAACATAATACAAAGTAAGCGGACAATATTTTACATCACTTAATACTGAAAAATCCTCAATAAGTACAATGTTTAGAGACCTGTTTATAATAATGTACAATTCACAACTGCACAACTATTAAACATGAAACGTCATAAAAGATTTTTAACATAATAATATATTCTTATTTAGATCAAAATGCAAAAAGTTTGGGGAAATTGTACAGTTTACAAGCTTAGGCTGCTGATTATACATCAATTTATTTTATAAACACTTTTATTAGTAACTTGTGGTTAACCGCAAAGCCAACCAATCAGATGTAAGCATTTTAACTTTAGCTTTTATAAAAAATAAGTGCATTTTTACGATTCCATCCACATCTGAATGTTCGCTTAAACTATTCATCTGTGTCAAATACGTGAATGAGAATGAACAAAGATTTGCATATCAACAAACATATGTCAGCGTCATATTTATAGCAAAATCCACGTACGTACAGTCAACTCCAAAAATATGTAACCACTTTCGACAGCAAACGACTCTTATTAGGAAGAAATAAAAATGGGAAGTAATTAATTGGGTAGCTATTTAATTATTTGGTCAGCAACAAAAAATCAACCGAAAAATCATTTGAGCAGCAAACAAATATTTTGTCAGCGAAATAATTAGTTGAGCTGCAAAATAATTATTTGGTGAGCAATATAATATATGTTACCGGAAATGTATAAAACCTAGGAGACAGTGAAGAATCCAAGATCAATTCCTAGGATATGTATTCTGATAGATATTAGGTTAAGGTTATTTTTTATGACCCTTAAAAACAATATTTGTGTCATCAAAACATATTGAGTTGCTATCTATTCACTACATAATTAGTTATTTTGATAACCGTTTAAAGAACACCCAATAAAGATTGTCCCCTTTAAAATATGTATACATAGTTTTATTCACGACTGTACAAGTCCTTCCCTGTTACAGTTTCAGCAATAGCGCTCCAGTTTCTTTGTTACGTAATGTACCTTATCGGACAGTGTTGCAACCATATTTGACCGGTACCGAAGCAAGTTATTTACGAACTTGCGTTCAGCTTGGCTGAATGATTTCCTTGCGCATAACCGTGCAAGATTTAGGGCAATCTGAAATATGATAAGAAAGCTACCATTACTGGAATATTGCCTAAAACAATACCATAAATAATGCAAGAACGAAATGAGGAAAATATTATCAAATACTTAGAACAGTAATATTAGGCCCTAACCTAAGAAATTGGTGTTCTGTATGAAGATTTTGGAGATGTCTGCATTTTACATACTAACATTTAATCAGTTTTCTTCACAACGACAAATCCAGAGATAATAATATTTGGCATGTATCATTAGACAAGCTTTAGCAATATGTTTGTGAACACGCTTGATAAAAATTATTCATCGTTTTTATGTTAATGCAAATCAAATGATGTCTTGGGAGACAGTTAAAAATAATTGTCTTAATTAAGAAATATGTAGCACGTAGTCCAACAGTCGAATCTATGAATGAATTTATAATTGGAGACTGTGTGGAAAGTGACAAAATATAAACTATCATCCCTAATTCGTTGCTAATAAAGAGATGAGTTCGACGCTCACAAGTGACAGTGATGAAATTGGAATAAAAGTAGGACATCGAGAGCAACAGCAACGTAAGTAAGAGCATTATGAAAATTGTAATGTACTTTTGTTTTTCATTGTAATTGAAATGCGATTGGAAATGTTATCAAAGAATTTATTTCCTTTTGTTCTGATTCGGGAATGGGTGATATCAATTAATTATGTTCATTATTTTAACCATTTTCGAACATGGGCATGAGTCTTATTATTTTGTAGAGAGTTGGCTCTGTTCTTTTGTATTATCTGAAGTCAAACTTAACCCTTATGGTGATTTCATCGGTACGCTTATTATTACACGAAGCTACTAACATCGTTTAAGAGACACTCGCGCGCATTTATCCCTCAAAATGTATGCAAATCTCGCTGGCGCTGCTGTAGCCAGCGCTAGTAATAAGCGTACCTATGAAACGTCCCAGTTGACCAGTCTGTTTTTTGACAACGATATTCCGTACAAAGTTTTTTTTTTTTAATTTTTCGTTACGATAATATAGTGCCAGTCTATAGTCTAGAAAAGGAAAATTCGTTTGTTCGAAAAAATCACATTAATTCCTACAGAGAAATTTATTTTAATTATTGATTAGAAATAAGAATGCAATAATAATTTTTTAGTTTTCCCCAAAATTTTATTGGAGCTTATTAAAAAAAAAAGGTTTGAAACTTATAGCACGTCTATCATAAAAACATTAAATTCTACATGGGTGATTTTTTATGTAAGTGTTCCTTTTATTCAATAAACACGATATTTAAAATGTCACCCCCGTGGTGGCAAAGGGTTTGGAAAAAAAAATATGTTAAGAAAAAACAAGAATAACAACAAAACAAAAAATAAACAAAGGGTGATTTTACATTATAATATGACTTATATGTCTACAAGTATTAATAGAAATATTCACCATGGTGACTTCAATAGTTTTTTTTTTATGAACATTTTTGTGTTTTTGGACCCCGCGCATTAATTCTACACTAAAGAGTTTTTCGGCATGTATTGTCTTAATTTATTAGAAATTAAATTTTTAAAAATCCCCAAGGAATTATTGGAGCATTTTTTCTAATATGCAAAATTCAATGGGTGGGCGGGGAATGGCGCGACTACTTATAAGACATGTGATAAAATGTAAATATTGTTGCGGATCCAATAACCAGGTTTATGTGTGCATTATTTCAAATAAAAAATTACGGAATAAAGAATTTTGTATGTACAAATAAATTTAATTTTTCTCAAAATGAGTTAGATATTTAGCTTAGTGGATAAATATAAAATATTTTTTCAGTTTAAGGTAAAGTAAGTGTGTATATTTTAGTAACAGGAATTAATTAATAATTTTACCGAGAAATTACAAGTTTAATACAAAAACATCGAAAGCTGACACATCTAGGGTCGAACCGATTTCTTAAGACCCGGCTGTCAAAAAAATCTTTTTAGATGGCCCCCCGCCTACTACACCGAATACTTCAAAAAAGTTTTGTGACAATTTTAATATATTTCTACACATTTAGTATTTTGCGCTCATACTTTTCATTTAACATCATGAAAATCACACAGGATGAATGGAGCAGTTTAAAGATTTTATTATTATTATTATGAAAACAATATTCTCATAATGACGATTATAATTAGATGTGAAAACATTGGAATGTTTCCTAATTTTTTAAATATGTCAGGAAAACTATCGGAAGTTTTCTTAATAACTTCCAAAATTACTAGCAACTTTGGAAGTTTTCAATATAAACTGACGGACACATGAACTGCATCAATGTAATAGACGACTTTGAAATAACTATTTTTTCCCATGTATGCAAACTTTCTATACAGATTTAATTTGAAAGCTCTAGATTGGTTCGTGAACTTTAAAACAGCGTAGGTTCATATCCTTAAGTTTAAGTTTGGGTACTGGAAAGGATCTTAAGACTTTTTGAAGAAAATACAAAAATTTAAAGATTTTTTTTTTTAAATTTTTCTTTTTTTTTGAGATTAAAAGCCAGTCTTTCCATATTTATATAATTTAATCTAAAAAGTTTGTATACTTATTATAAAAATTCATTTCAAAGTAATCCTGAACTTTGATGCAGTTTATGAGTCCGTCATTGTAGATTATAGAATTAATAAACTGGAAATACTTTGAACATTTCTAACTGTGTTACTATTGCCATATAATAAATATTAAAATTACCTATTTTTATGGTCATCAATCAAAATCAAGCAAAAGCCGGTTCAAGTTTTATTTTATTATTTTTATATTAAAAGTTCGTACCTATAATATTAGGTCCTTAATTACCTATGAAATTGGTGTTTTGTATGGAGATTTTGGGGATGTCTGCATTTTACATACTAACATTTTATCAGTTTTCTTCACAACGACAAATCCAGAGATAATAATATTTGGCATGTATGATTTTTCAAAATGTGTGATTTTCATTTGTTTTTCGTACCGCCAAGATGAGTGAATCTAATGAAGAAATTCGATACAGTTTAAAATTTTACTACAAAAAAGGTAAAAATGCAACGCAAGCCGCGAAAAAAATTTGCGATGTTTATGGACCTAGTGCAGTGTCTGTGAGAGTAGCACAAATTTGGTTTAAGCGTTTTCAATCCGGAAATTTTGATGTCAAAGATGCACGTCGCTCTGGTCGCCCTATTATAGGTAAAATGGATGCCATTTTTGAAAAAGTGGAGCAAGATCGGCATATCAGTAGTTACGACGTAGCTGAAGAACTGGCAATTGACCACAAAACAGTTTTGGCGCATTTGAAAAAAACTGGGTACATAAAAAAGCTCGACATTTGGGTACCTCACGAGCTCACTGAAAGAAACCTAATGAACCGTGTACTCATTTGTGATTCTTTATTACGACGTAATGAAACCGAACCATTTTTGAAGAAGCTGATAACTGGTGATGAAAAGTGGATCACGTACGACAAGAACGTGCGAAAAAGGTCGTGGTCAAAGGCCGGTCAGGCTTCACAGACTGTGGCGAAACCCGGGTTAACTCGCAACAAGGTGATGCTGTGTGTGTGGTGGGATGGGAAGGGCATTATTCATTATGAGCTGTTACCACCAGGCAGGACCATCGATTCTGAACTCTACTGCGAACAACTGATGAGATTAAAGCAAGAAGTTGAGAGAAAGCGGCCGGAATTAATCAACAGAAGGGGTGTGGTTTTTCATCATGATAACGCTAGACCTCACACATCTTTAGCCACTCAGCAAAAATTAAGAGAGTTTGGCTAGGAGGTGTTAATGCATCCGCCGTATAGTCCTGACCTTGCACCTTCAGATTTCCACCTGTTTCGGTCTCTTCAGAATTCTTTAGGCAGTGTCAGGTTAACATCACGAGAGGACTGCCAAAACCACTTGTCGCGGTATTTTGACCAGAAGTCCCAAAATTTCTATAGCAATGGGATCATGTCCCTACCTACAAGATGGCAAAAAGTTATCGAACAAAATGGTACCTACATACTTTAGTTAAATGTAAATAAACTATATTAAAAAATGTTTTGAATTTTCTTAAAAAATGCGAAGAAACTTTTTCCCCAACCTATTATGTCGCAGTATGATGGATAAAGCCGTAATATAGATACAGGCGGGGGGGATTACTGGCGTGATTGTATGTATGTATGTATAATTCTATCGTTATATAATTTGTTGTTAGTTTTATTGTTTTTTTTATACAATAAACGTGTTTATTGACACGGCCTTGTATACGTGATTGCGATAAAGAAACTAATGACCAATACAATTAAATTCAATATAATAAAAAAAATTAGCTTGTAGGCGACTCACTGAAATCTTGTGCATATACTTTTATGTCATATTGTTGCATTTTATGACTGCGGTTGGCTTCGCTCTTATTGCCCTAAGATAGAATATTAATTCAAATGATTGTAGCGTACTCGTAAATTGCAATATCTTCAAATTTAATTTTCGAAGTTTTATTTATCGTAAAATTTCATAAACTAAAATTAAAATTTTATTTAAAATTATGCACAGGCAAATATTATATATATTATACAGGGCATTTTCTGTCAACACCAGTAATCGGTAACGATCAGATTTTTGTCTTTATACCCATTTTTTACTTAAGAAGTGCGAAAATAAGTAAGTAAGTAATAAAATAATAATAATAATTTTTAAAAATATTGTCTGGATAGTCGTTTTTACTTGATTTATTCTGAGTTCGCGTAATCGAAGTATTTTTAAATAATTCTAAGCAATTCACATACCATCAGGCCTCTATCCCCGAGGGGATAGGCAGAGGTGTCACTCACATTTCGCCAAAAATATTAACAAGGGCGAGACTTTTGCATGCAAAGAGCGCATTGAGAGGCAAGCGATATTTATAACATATTCAAACTCAGTGAGATGCGGGCGACGGGGAACGAGTAACACCTATGAAATTTGCATAAAGTAAAATTTCATGGGAAGCTCTTCATAAAAAATGGTGACTTTTTTGTGGCGCATGCTAATTAAGGTGATAATTGTAGAAACCCAAAAAAAATTTGTGTAGAATTAATGTACCAATTATGTACAGCATAAAAAAGAGAAAAAACATAAAATTAATTAGTTTTTCTTTAGTCACCGGGGTGAAAACTTACTAAGGCATTCGGATATACATTAGGAATATATTCTGAAATTTTCACCAAAAGTACGATTTTTTAACTTGCATTTTAGGAGCTTAAAGAAAAAAAAACGTTCAAAATTGTTTTTCTCCGAAAGCTCCAAAAATTTTATGGTGATTTTTGAGTCTAAAGCTAAGGATAGTTAAACAAATTAAATACTACTTAAATCTCCACTGTAGAATTTTATCAGCAGGAGTTATAGGGAACGAGGATTTTGGGCCCGTTTCCTTACAACGCTCAACAGGGGGAGGGGGGAAAACTGCAAGGTGGACTTCCCAATTCCGCAAAGAATGCTCAGAAAAATAAATTTTGTGTGTAGGATTTAATGTGACTTTTAAATTATTTTGACTGGACTAAAATAGCATGAATTACGAGCAGTTGCGTTGCTATTCATCTCACTACTCGCCAACTCACGTGTTCCTACTTTTGATCGCTTTTTAGGGTTCCGTAGTAAAGTAGGAACCCTTATAGTTTCGCCATGTCTGTCTGTCTGTCTGTCTGTCCGTCCGCGGATAATCTCAGTGACCGCTAGCACTAGAGAGCTGAAATTTTGAATAACTATGTATATTAATAACGCCGACAAAGTGCACAAATCAAAAGTGGAATAACATATTAAATTAGGGGGGTGCCCATACACGTAATGTAGGGACTGATTGTTTTTTCCTCTGCACCCTAACGTGTGATATATCGTTGGATAGCTATTCAAAAATGAATAAGGGTTTTCAAACATCATTTTACGATAAAATTTATATTTTCTAAAATAATCGCTCCGAAAGTAAAAAAAAAATGTCCTTTAACTTTTGAACCATAACTTCAAAAAATATGAAAACTTTCCAAAAAGTAGAACTTTATAAGTACTTCCTAGGAAAATTATTTTGAACTTGATATGTTGAACATTTGTTAATAAATTTTACTAAATGGAAAACTACGGAACCCTATACTGAGCGTGGCCCGACACACTCTTGTCCGGTTTTCATGTCACGTTCAGTACGAAGAAAAAGTACAAATCATTTTCGAAAATAGAACTAACAATTTTGAAACAGTGTCCAGCTAAAATCAATTAAGCCATTAAGTTTAATTATTATTGCAGTATGCGTCAAAATGGTTATGTTAGTAGAAAGAAATAGCTATAATTAATTTTACATTTTCATGTCAATGAATAAGAGTGACGGTGGTAATTAAGTTTCGCAGTCCCGTTGGTATGCGAGGTGCCTGTTGACAGGTTTTTGGGGCAAGAGCAGTTATGCAAGTGGGTAAGGTCAAAATGGTGCGCAACCAATTGATTCGACACCTAAACCAGACCTTAACAACCTAGGTGGTATTGGCCCAAAGCTCTTTTGTTTATCTACAGCGGAATGTGATGAAATGTGATGAAAGACTGTACTAGATACTATCATAAATTCATACTATTTATATTATTCTCTATGCTATAGTTGCGAGGAGTGACAGACGAGACTCATTCGAGAGGCCGCGGGAATCGCGGGTTTGATTCCACCGAGTTGAATAAAACTTATGTACAGTTCATTATGAATATCGCTTGCCTCACATTGTGCCCGGTGCATGGCAACAGGCTCGCCACCTGTTACATGGAGACTTAACATATCTGGCGAAATGTGGGTGTTAGCACCCGGCCTACCCCTTCGGGGAAAAGTTTGTATGATATGTTGTTATGTTATTATTTATTTTCAAATATAGCAAAAGCTTCCTGAAAAAAATTAAAGTAAATTTCATCGCAACACTCAGATTCTGATAAGAACCTGCTGTTATTTTAGTTAAAACAAGTATGGCCTTAGTATCGCTTATATGTAGTTATGATCATGCTAGTGTCTTGCTACGAATAGCATGTAGTGCTGGTATAAATCCCGACTACTTATTATCTTGCAATTTCTGACATAATTGAAATTAATGTGATTGGAAATAATAACGCAAGAATTGTAATAAAAAACTAGTTATTACTTTAACCGGCATTGCTACAATTTTACAAAAACACTTAATTATTTTAACCTAGTTATTTTAAAATTACGAGTACTTAATGGCTACGACAAATATTATTGGCGCTCCGCCTGTCGATTGCACACTGCTTTGCGTGCGATAAAAGAAAGCCTGATTCCAGGCTTGGCAATGATTAATAACACTCCATAATACTTTTGTAAAAAAATCCAAAAAATCAACGTTTTGTTATTCAAGGGAAATGTAAGTGGTCTTTCATTTCTCTCTCCGTAATATTTAATCACCAGTCTATATTATGTCTCACAGTTAGATACAGACCCTACCACCACACTGGCCCAATGCAGATTGGTAGGTATTACAGAAAAGGGTTACAAGAAAAAACCGAACCCGTAGGATATTGTGCCTACCGAAACACAGAAGGACTCCAGATCAAAGTTTTTGATCACCTTCCCAAGATATTCATTCCCAATATCAATATATCTTCAAGCACCTCTCGATCATTACCTGTAACAAATAAATTTATATTTAACATCAAATTTAAAAATAGTAATAAATGTTCAACTGACTAAAACAAAACACAATGTTCCGTTCGCATTATGGAAACAAAACGTAAATTAACTATTTTTTCTATTTGTTTGACAGCACACAAGAGGACAATTATGTATCTTTTTTGATTTATAGCTTATTTCGTACGACCACTAAAATATAAATCTCCGAGATAGCATACAATTGAACCGTTGTCACATTATTCACCGGAGACAGTTTACTTTATCTTGAGCTATAAAAAGCCCGATTTGTGAGTTGTCTTACTTTGCGTTCGGTTCACCGCCCGATTTGCGAAATCACCTTATGTAAACAAATAAGTCTCTTAATAAGGAAGTTATTAAAAAGAAATAAATATTCCAAACAGCTCTATAATCTCAAACATTGTCACCATTTTTACTATAAACTAGTTCTATTTTGTGACATCATCTCACCATTGGGTCAAGGCTTCGCCAACGGTATAACACGTTGATTCACGGTAAAATGTCAATTTGATTTTTGACAACCGTTAAATTACGTGTTTATGGGCAATAACCGCTTCGTTGCTTGGCGATTTATCTCTGTAATCTAATACTGTGATTCCTTAGTGATATTAATATAAATTTAAGTGCAATAATAATTAATTATGATTAACGTTCTCGGGCAGTTTAAGTATTCTCCACTCCTAAAGTAAAGTAGTGTGGTTGGAACACGTTTAAAAAAAACTTTTTTTATTTGAATTAAATAAAATTCAGTTTGAAATTTCAGCAACATGATAGAAGTTAGTCAGTCAGTTGATGAAGCGAAAGAAATATGAAGGGATCGTAGCAAGTGGAAGTATGTAATCTCTGCCTACCCCTGTGGGAAAAAGGCGTGACTTAGACATCGCCATCCTTTATGTTTTTAAAATAAGCCTTGATTATGATCTCTGTTAAATATTCTCCAGGAATTAATTGTTTTAATTGAGCAAATAAAAAGGCAAAGGTAAACAGACGATTTTGTTTTAGCAATAGCAGTTTCAGGTCTAACGCATACATAGCTAACCTAATTAACGGTTAAATCGATTATGAACGATTCGAGTCTCGATTAGTTCAACTCGATATATTTACATTTGTAAATCCCAGTGAACAATCAACACCCACAGACGTTGGTTACAAAACTCTTGGTCACTCAGTTTTTCAACATCAGGCCTTGATATATCGGTCCGTATAATATCGATAATCTTTATAAATCAGAAATAATCGCCAATGAATAAACGTTAATGATGCATTTTCTATGGTGATTAATAGTTTTTTTTTGATGATTTATATAATTAATTGGATTTTCATCTTTATTCTTACGTAGTTAAGTAGTTTATTGCAAAAAGATGTCTACCAGATGTTAATAAATTACAGGTCATCAGGAAAAAAAATTCACTTATAGCAATAGCATTGAAACTGGATTAAAGAATTTAAATATTTAGGCGATCGTCATTAATGTAAAGACAAGTAAAAAAATTTATGATGATCATGCTACTTTTCGAAGTACTAAAATTTAATTTCTATCTAGTAGTGGGTACGTATTTGAATCGGTAAAAAATTATGTGTAAGCTTCCTCATCTAAAAAGTTTACATCTTTAAAGTACCCATGTAAAAAATTGATGAACCAAGCTGAACAAGTTTCTGTAGGTACTTATCAATATTCACTTATCACATCGTAATTAATGATTCACGAATATTTGCTACTTATATATTTTGTCACCTAATTAATTTTTAATTGAGCACTTTGCACTGTACAATTTGATTTAATTATTTACCAATCCTTAACACCAGAGAGTGCCTCTAAATTTAGATATATTCATTTAGACCATAAACTTTATCTCTACATGTATAAGAAATAACATCATAATTTTGAATGTGAACTTATACAAAATTATATGTTATATTAAATTAAAACCACTCACGTTTTCGTCAATTAAATTCTTCTAGAAATTTCGGGTTGGCGCGTAGAAACGGTCGCAGTAGCGACCGGGACCAACGGCTTAACGTGCCTTCCAAAGCACGGAGGAGCTCGAGATCACAAAGCTTTGGTCACCCATCCACAGCCTGACCGTGGCAAAGGTAGCTTTGTTTTTGATCCAAAGCCAAAGGTTACTAACCACTACGCCACCGAGCTCCTAAATTTTTACAGAGTCCTGACTAAACTTTTTTTAATTTAACCTCAACTTAGAGCGTTAAACATACCACACCTTATCAAAACCCTATGGCTCTATCATTCACATGGTGCTATTGCACTTACGGAACCTGGTAGTAAGAGTATGGAGAAAAAATATCTGCGATTGTCGTGGTACACTCTAACAAAACGCATACAGTTGTACTAGTATTTATTGAGATATCCGTCTAACTAACCTGTACCCAGCAAATCACACAACACGAAAGTTATTGAATAATGATTAATTGTACCCACGAAGCAACATGCGATAGATTCGCTTGTTTCATCGCGGAAGGTGCGCGAATTACTTCGTGACTGGTTCGTGTTAAAAAGTCGCAAATAAAAGGTGTTACACGCAGTAATTGGAAAGTATTATCTTGGATACCAAAATAATGGACTTCGTTCGAAAATTACAATGATAAATATAAATAAATGACTCAAGACTCACCAATTACCTTGTCCAAGATAAATTGAGAACTTGTGTGTGCTACAGTAATAAAAGTGCAAAAACTCTTCACTAATGTGACATTTAAGATATTATGCATATTATTAAAATCAAATTCATTAAATCATTTGAAACAAAAACCGCAACATCATTCTAGTTTTAATAATGCCATTAAAATAAGCGAAACCATAAAAATTTAATTCATTTACAGTTACTTTAAATAATAAAGCTATAACTTTAATTGGCAGCGATATCTAACTATTTTTAAATAGATTAAGAGCATTAAAAATTGCAATACAAACTATTTTGCTAAAGACTTATTTATCTGATAAAACAATTATTTAAATTATTTACGATCCGCTAACGCAATTTTTTAACGTTGTTAACGGATCATTAGCTGTAATTATTACGGGTTTAATTGTAAACATTCACTCTATTGATCAATATAGGCATAAAATTTAATAAGAAGTTATACCATTCACAGTTAGATCTAGTTGTATAATATTAAAACCTTTGCTGCAATTAACACACATTGCGTGGCGTTTGTAAGCTGTGTTAACACCTCCTGTTTGGTCAAATACAGTAAACAAGGTCCATTCAATACCAACACAAATATTTATATTGTTATTGTTAATTTGGTTGTGTACTTGTGGCTCTCTCCTGCATAGATATTTAGAAAATGCACCTTACTTACAAACTCATAAGCATCACTGTTTTATTGATAACTATCTGTATTTGTAATAATGGCTTCTAACAATTCCGCCAACGTCGAATTTGTAAACACAGTAGAATTTTTTTATAATATATCACAACATAATAATAATCTGGATATAATGGGAGCCTTTTTGACTAGGAGGAATCCATTTACAGGCTTTACCTACCGGTGGCTAGCCGGTAGGCGTGAGTGACTTAAAATACCGGCACTACCCAGTAAAACTCCTCGATAAACCCATTCCTACCTTTCCGAGGGAGTGACCTGGAGTCTGCCGAGGCAAGACTCTGAGCCAAGCCTAGTGACAACTAGCTTTAGATCTAGTCTGATTTTCGTTTTAAACTGAAGTAATTTTTCTTGATTACTTATTTAAAAATGTTACTTTCATAGAAACATTGAGATTTAGCTTAGTGTACCAAATATTTAACGAAATATTGCCATAATAGAGCCACGAAAAGTAACACCAACATTGTTGTCTAATGTGTCATGGCAATTTTACCCTATTAAATACAATGTATCGACTAATTTACAAGACTTTCCTGTATTGTAATTTACGTAGCAAAATTGAGAGTAATAAGCCCATACTTAGTCGTTCTACTAGCTTAATTTATGTAATATACGATAATTTTCATTTTACATAAATAATTTACTTTGCAATTCAAAAAAATATCTTATATTTAAATGAGAGTGACTATAAAATTGACACTAGAGGCTTATCCACAAGATTTATATTAAAATGAAAAAAAAATTTAGAGAAGGCATAAATTACCCGTACATTTTCATTCACCAGAGGCAGACGTGATAATAAGACTTCTATTCTCTAGCTCATTGCCTTAGTCTTAATAACGTTGATATAAAAAAGAAAGTTCTAAGTAGGGTCATTAAGCTAATTTACAGCACCTGCCTATCTCGATGCGAAAACGTGAGTCTGCCGAAGACTCCACAGAATAAAAATAATCACAGGAAGTCGTGCAGTCGACTTAATCTCGAATGCCTGCAAAATGCCCTCAGTATTTTTTTGGACAATTCTTATACGGCTGAAATTTCAAAAAATTACAAAATCGAGTTCAAAACTAGGTTTTAAAATTTCCGCAGGTGGGCCTTACTGGCGGATATCGAATGGATAATTTTTCTAATTTTTTATTGTCTCAATTGTCCACTCAACTTAAAAATTCTAAGCTTTAAAATGTCCAGAATCTCGGATTCGTCATAAGTCTTAATACATGTTGAATCCGAGAATATAGACATAATATCACCACTAGAATCCCCCCTTTGATCTGTCAATATAACACTTTCTCTTAAAACAACTGGTACACTATAAGTTATAATGTGTACTTCAACTAAGCATAAGTCTTTAATAGTATTACTTTATAATTTCATTATAATTTCATTATTATTTTTTGCTTATTTGATTTGTAAATAAATTTTAAGCATTGAAACTGACGCTGTAGGAGGAATTGATACTCTATTAATCGGAAATTCTTCTCAACTAACTATTTAGACAGCGATATTAACTAACACATTTGTAATTTAACTGGTTGATGGTTCTTAAGAAGTTCGAAGTATTTTGCGCATGGACAGCGCATGCTCTCGTCCTCGTGCGTCCGAGCGGCCTATCCGCTGCACTTCTAAATTTCAAATTACTGAGCAACTGTATGCAACGATTTATTTGAAGCGGTGGTTTTTCATACATTCGCTTGTAATTTCGCGACCACTTGGACGCATACGCATACCCTTAACACCAATATTTCGCCTAATATGTCCGAGTATCTGTCTAAAGAAGTCGAGCACGTCGCCATGATCCGGCTACAGTTTAAAGCAAGCAATTTTTATATTAAGCTGTACTTAGCCTTTATTTCAACCCTACGGTGCTTGTACAAAGAGGAAATGCCGTTTTCTTAACAACGCTTCTCACCAAATTTTCCCAAAAATGACGGCATCATAAGAATATTTCGAGTTTATGCCATATATGACCTTGTACGTTTTTTTATTGTAGCCAGCTTAAACAAATAATAGATGAGCAGTAACTTCAACTTGTCCTTCATTATCGTTGTATTCTGACTGTATTTATTTATGTTGTTCCTCTACGGAAGCAACAACACAACATAATTAATTAGATAAAGTTATTTTAAATGTTAAAAATGTTGTTGTTATAAAACAGTTTTAAGATTGAATCATCGTATCGCCACGTACTCTGTACAATTTCGCAATTTTGGATAAATAATTTCATATCTAGAAACATTTTTCTTTAATTTATTGCACATTGGCATTGAACGTGAAAATTCCAAAACATTCTGCAATCGACTTTCGACTCTACCTTTGTTCAAATTAAAATCGGAATGGCATAATTCGTAGAGGTGGTAGAGGTATGCATACATTACTTAAATAATTTGTAAAATACATTGGTGTGAGTGAGTTCACGGTTAAGACACGTTAAGATTCATTGACATAGCGTCTATATTACAACAGTGTTAAAACGACTCATCCCATTATTCTGTAATTCCTTATACCTAAGTAATAACTCAGCTATATATATAGAAGCCATTTCCCTCCTTTATGCTTAAATCAACTTCAGAACAATAAAACAAATAAAATATTAGTGGTGGTTAGTACGCTTTGGCCTTCGATCGAAAATAAATCTACCTTCGCCATGATAAGGCCGTTGATGGGTGACCAAAACTTTGTGATCTTGAACTCCTCTATGCTTCGGAAGGCTAGCTAAGCCGTTGGTCCCGGTCGCTATTGCAACCGTTTCTACCCACCAACCCGCATTGGGCCAGCGCGGTGGTGTTATGGCCCATACTCTTCATGTTGTTTCTCCATGATGAAGGCCTGTGCCCAGCAGTGGGACGTTTATGTTATACTCATACCTTTATAATACATCCACTACTGTAGATAAGCATGGACAGGCTGGAATTATCAAAAAAATAGTAGCCATAAAAGAAATTTCAAAAAAAAAACTGCATCTGTCATCGTACGCGTATACCATAACTCACGCTCTCCCTCTTAAAAAAGCCTTCGCTTTCTACCCACCAGACTCTAGTCTGACCACTTTTTATAAACCGCTCTAAATCCTCTCAAAGTCATGCAAAGATCACAATCACTTATGCAACAGTTTTCACTGCGTATGACAACTGCACGGCAAAATGGAACCTCACAATAGGATCTCAGTAAGAATAGGCTTATTAAGACAATTAATCAGTCTTGTTGAGATATTACATGAGCGGATGTGAATACTGAGGCGCTTTCTCGACAATGCGCAGACGCAGACTGTATTCGCGAATCGATGGCACATTTGTCACATAATTTCGACAAAGGATTGTCGTCAACATATGACATCTTGTTAGCTTTCATAGGCATTCGTGATGACTGAACTTTCGTCGACAAGAGCGACTTGTAGGCAAAAGAAATTTAAATGCAATACTGTTTCCTAGTCTGTATAAGGCTTACAACAAAGTTTGTGAAAAAGTTATAAAAGATAAAAAGAAATGAATAAAATTGAAAGTTACTGAAATGTGTGTATGTGTGTATGTGTGTTTGTATGGTTGTGTGTGTATGTGCTGTGTCAAAATTTATTACGAAATGCTGGACAAGACATAGATTACAATAAAAATATAGGTACAATAAGCACCTTACAATCAAACGGAAATACGTTCACCTTTTTTGCTTGTGCATACTCCAAAACTAGTCTAGTATGAAAATTGCGATTCATTTACAGACCATTATTACACAAATTATTAATTACTGAATAGTCGATATTCCACTCCCCTATCAGGGTTAAACTAAAATTGTTCTCAACAATACTTCAGTGCCGGCGATTAACAATAAAAACTCAACCTTCTTCATATCCTGCGTTTTCACGTGTTTAAATGCTCAACGATTATTTCATTAAACGTGTTATAATTATAACACATAACGTTATCCGTCTATGTAAATCGCAGTTTCAAAATAATCGTTGCACTGTTAATCATTTCTTTGGCGTTTTCCTGTGTTGCATCTTTAAAACTGAAGAATGTAGTTTCTTTACTTACAATAGTATTGTTAGTTTGATGGATTGTAAACTAGACTGAAGTAATTTGAGTTTAAGTTCGATACATTTCACACATAAGTCATTTGCTTCTTTTTTACATATAACAGGCAAGCCTTCATCTCACCTAATTGACTATACGGCCGAAGATGGAAGCGAGCTTCGCCTATAATCCTTAACAACTGAGGAACTGGCTCTCTTACCTCTAATTACCGGAACACAACAATGCTTATAATATTGTTATTAAGGCG
Source organism: Parapoynx stratiotata (assembly GCA_910589355.1). NCBI lineage: Eukaryota > Metazoa > Arthropoda > Insecta > Lepidoptera > Crambidae > Parapoynx > Parapoynx stratiotata. Next base: position 4,722,097 of record OU342458.1, read on the forward strand.
ACAGATTTAGATAAGACGGTGGAAGCTAGCCAGGCGGACTTACCCTAACACCAACCAAACCAACCAGAAAAACCCCAGCTCCCGTGGGGAATCGAACCCCGGAACTCCCGACCCTACCGACCCCTACCGACTCAACACCCGATGGTGTCTACCACTAGACCAGAGGTGGTTAAAATTCTGTTTTTTTTATTAAATAGCCTCTATCTCTAGAATTTAATAACGGCTAAGAAGTCATCATAGAATACACGTGGGATTTCATTATAATCTTTTCTCATGATTAAATGTAACATTTAACATAATTTCGTTTATGAAATGCTACTGTTACGTCCCACATGGTTAGTAATAAAGCGAAATCGCCACGAAAGTGGTTATAAAATCTTATTTTACCCTTACAACCAGTAGTATAGCGGATATTACACTGGACTTGTTATATAAGAAAAATTTATATTCAAATGCAAAGTGACACAGAGTAATGCATTATTTATATTTATGTTTAATAAATAGGTATATTGTTCGTTTGGAGAAAGCTCATCGTTTACCTTACTGCTTACTCTAAGGTGATGGCAAGCAGTAAATTGGGTTTTTTTAGTAGGATAGGAGATAGGGCAATAATGAAAAGCAGCCCTAGAAATCTGTACTTTAATTCTTTTAAAAGAGATGGAATAAGGGTATCCCCTTATTCTGTCTCTTTTGAAGGAAAGAACCCATGGTAAACGCAGCCCACTGCCCTCTTAAACGAATCATAGAATCCCTTTGCCTGTCTCTTTATATTGCGATGAATTATAGCAAGATGGAACGTGACTCTACCAATCGAATCTATGAACTGATAGTTCAGAATAAAGGTCATTTCACACAGACGTGCCGGAGATGCTTGGAGCCACTTGGAGCGCATTTTTCTTTTTACACTACTAAGGGAGCTAGAGCACAAATACAGAAATTAAAAAGTCATCAAATCCGTGACACCACCACAAAATTGGGTAAATTAGTTGGAGGAGCTCGGTGGCGTAGTGGTTAGTGCGCTTTGGTTTTTGATATCGAAAACAAAGCTACCATCGCCATGGTCAGGCCTTGGCGAACTCCTCCGTGTTTCGGAAGGCACGTTAAGCCGTTTGGTCCCGGTCGCTATTACAACCGTTTCTACTAGCCGTTTCTACTCTACTCCAGTTTCAATGCACCAATGTGGCTACATTGGGCCAGCGTGGTGGTGTAACGGCATATACTCCTCATTTGTTTCTCCATGAGGAAAGGCTGTGCTCAGCAGTTGGACGTATATAGGCTGAGGAAGAGGTTGGTAGCAATCGTTTACGTATCTTTCAAAGCACAGAACTGGAGATAATTGTATTTAGCCCTCATCCAGAGTAAAGACATGGCGATATGGTTGGTTTTTTTCCTATATCAAAACAAAAACAAATAAAACCACAACAAAAAACTACAACTATAACGGTGAATTCACAATATGAGTTCAAAGACTGCAAAACAGAATAGATAGGTTTAGATCACGAGTAACTGTATCTACCGGTCTTCCTCTATGTAACAATAAATTTACAATTTAATGTCGAAAACCCAAAGGAATTCGATTCGCTGTATTATTTTATAACACAACAAACAAGAACCGGATTGAAAAGTTCAACAGCTTTTCGTTTGTTGAACTTAGACAAAAATTTTGGAAAAAATATATTTTATAACAAGAAAGATACACTTTAGCTGTAAAAGGATGTACACAACGCATATAACTTTTATGTTTAATGAAGAATTACCTGAACGGACTAAGATTTGGAACAAGGTGTCCTAGTAACTTTTACTTAGCTCAAAAAAACCTATCCAACGATGTATCACACAAAGCTATTGAAAGTAGGTTCAAATTCCATAGAATCATCGTAGTTTTTTTTATGCTCAATAAAATAAGTAGCGGCTCATTAAAAGAAAAATTAAATAAATAATAAGAATACTACCAACCCAGCTCTTCCCTTGGGTGTCGTAGAAGGCTACTAATGGACTTAAAACTGCACAACCATCCAATAGCTTAGAACGGCGACGGGCTTCCCACCTGTCACGCTGAGTGCAGTTACTGCTTGGTGCAGCGCGAGCTATGGGAATGGACTGCTTTTGCGGTGCTTTTGCTTAGTCTCTGACTAACGCTTAGGGGATAATAGTCGAGATTATGATGTATGTATGTACACTCGTATTTCTTCTTATCGCAGAACGGTCAGTAACAAAAAAAGCCTAACAATATATTTGGTACATTAAAATGTGTAAGAAATATTAAGCCAAAATTATGAATATGTAAAAATCTTATTTATTATACCTCAAGAACCCTTGTTTGTACGGAATCAATCATAAATAAAATTAAAAAATACTTCTTAAATTTGCCTTCATAAGCATCACTGGTTTTTTAGATGAAACTTTGTATAACTGAATGAAAGCAAAGAAGCTCGTATAAGCGAGAACACTTTAAAAATCCGCTCTATGTTTTTTAAAACAATAATTTATTACTCTAATCAATTTCCATAATTATGCAAAACTAATCAAAGCGAGACGCTAATTATAATCCATAGGTAAAAGATAGGACGCCCAAAGAATGATGAACAATTCATTAGATGGGTGGGTATGATTATTATTTATATCTGTTAATTAAAAATATAAATCATCCTCAGAGGTGTGATAAGCAAAAATAAATCAGGAAAGTGTAGGTGGCCACAAAAAAGTTATTCCTTTACATCCTCACGTTCCTTTATAAGTAGGTAGTTCCTTTTTATGAAACTTTTCTCCTTTAGTCCATCCGCCGAGAGAATGCGTTCCTGATCAGGTCGTGATGGAAGCGACGATATAACGTTGAAAAGGCGTCGATTTAAATTTTAAAAATATTTCAGTTGTTTATTTCGCTTATTAGCGAATAATGTCAATAGATAATTATCGTAATAGTTTTGGTATAATTTAAGTGTAAATAAAACAATTCTGCTGCAAGGTTACGTCAACTCTTTACTTTTGAAGTGATGTGCCATAAATAACAGGCAATAGTTACGTGATACTATTAAAATAGCAAGAATTTATTTTTAATTATTTTACATTAAGGGAATATACGATATTCTAGACTGACCCATGAAGTTGTATTGTATCTCAAAAAGGGAAAAATAATAATATTTTACGGTCATATGAACGTGCATAATGGCCGTAACACCTTCATTGCATCAAATGTTTAATGCTATCATTTGAAAAGCTATCATTTACCAAGTATAATCGTATTTAATTTCATTACCACCTTAACTACAAGAAATGTAATAATCTTCGCCTTGCCTTACGTTAAGTAGGTATTCGAAATTCTAGACTTGCACTATAATCTAAATCTAAATGCTAATCTCTGATATTTTAAGATATGCAAGAAGGCAGTGACCTTGTATATAATAACTCCGTCAAAAACATATAATAATAATGATACATTGTATGACTCCTACGTAAAATGAGTTTATGTGTGGTATTACAGTTAAAAGTCAAGATGTTATGCAAAATGAGATGATTAAAAAGGAATCTAATATCTAACACTCAAGAGTGGGCGTGGTAAATGTCTTAAATAAATAATAATTATGATACTTCACTTTAAATCACTTCCAAAAAAATATAAAATTTATCTAATAACGTATATTTTATTAGACACGTCGTTTAATTAATATTTATTTCGTTTTGATATTACATTTTAAAAGTGCAACAATTTTATAACGTTAAATATTGTGCTCAATACAAATACTATATATTAGTTTTTCATTAAAACATAATAATTAACAATGTAGACTACTGACCCTCCCCAAATAAATAAAAATTAAATTAACATCTATAATGATGAGTTTAAGTTTGTGGGTATTACAATGTAAATGGAACATATAAAAAAAAAAATAATAAAAAAAAAATCATTTAATTCAGGCTTCATTCACCCATATACAACAAATCATTAACATCAATGTAATAAGAACAATTAAAATATTGAAAATAAAATCAAAATAAGAATATAAATAACATATTAAATTAAAATATATAATTAATATATATTATTAATATATATATATATATAATAATATATATATAAGAGAGCGTTTGCCTAATTTCCACGATGCAGGGATTCCTCGCGCGGAGTCTAAAGTACTTCTGTTTTGTACGAACTCACTTTTAGGACAAAGAGAATACATAATATGCGGTAAGGTAATTCCATGCCGTAGATGTGCGCATAACTAATAACTATCACCGTTTCCTTCAGGACAGTCAGGTCAGTATACAATATACTTAATAGACTGCAGATCATTATTGCACGAGTACGTACAAGACCATCACAAACAATCTTCATCGGAGCAGGTCAGTCTTTATAACTAAAAGATAAAATCGACACTCAGAATCACTCACGACACATTGTGAGTTGAAATGCTTGAACTTTTTCGAGAAACAAGTTTAGTGGAGTCGTTAAATCTTATTTCCTTACTTCACCCTAATGTCGATGACCCTCTACCTGCAAGATGACATTTCCAATCGATTAATACTTGATAAAGGCAAACCACAACGATCCTTTTATTTGAACCTTTCCAGTATTAAAACACCACGGTCGAAAAAATTTTTGTTAAATTGCCAGGGAAAACACAGAACTGAATCATTGCCAAAGTTCACCATCATCTCTTTTAACTTTTTACCTTCAGTTAGAATTACATTATATCATCACGCCCCTATCCCCCAAGGGATAGGCAGTGGTTATACCCACATTTTACCTATTGGTAAAGGTCCCCAAATAAAGGTCCTGTTGCAAAGCACCGGACACAGCGTGAGGCAAGCGATATTCATAATCAACTTTTTATTAAGGGTGGTTTTAAAGCAACGCCTCGGCCACCAATGCCGACCCCGCGCACGCGCTTACAATTACACAAGATAGTCAGCAGCGTTTCACTGCCAGTGTCATCTGCGCTCGCGTTTGTATGTCAATTGTATCGAAATTTTTCCGTCCGCGCAAGTGGCCGGTGCCTGCCGCCGGCGTAGCTCTGAAATGTCCCGCAAAGTCAAAGTACAGGGGTTGGGGTCGATTCGACATCTTGCACGAGTAGCTAGAATTTAAAGCTGAAAAACCGCACAAACATTTTTAGTGTTTCTATGAACTATGTTTTTATTATAATAAATGATAAAAAACCCAAATAATAAACAGTTAATCCAATCGCAAGGCCAAGACAAAACCGCAAATGATCGTTATTATAAATATTAAATGAGCAAAACCCAACTATCCTTATTAAATTTTCCGTTCTTTATTGACAGGTCTCTAAAAGTAAAACCTTCAACTTAACCCACAAATAAGAAACATTCATTTCTTACTACGCCTATAAATTTTGGATCCGCTAAAGCTATTATAACGATGTATTATAATAATTAACACTAAGGGAAGAGTAAAATTGACTTAAATATGGTTTAAGTACAACCGACGACAGATCAGGCTATCCAATTTCTGAAGATTCTATCAATGCTTTAAGCTCACGCGTACGTTATAATCAAATAAAGGATTTCGATTTTGAATTTAATGATGACTAAAAAATAAATGAGGATATCAGCATAGAGGTGTGATCATCAGCACGACATCATTGAGTACATTATCTTCAAGGAATTAAAAAAAACTCACTAATAATTCAAAGGTTACATTCGACACGCATATAAGAAACTTAAATAGAATTTAACATTCTAATCTTACTTTTTACATAAAACAGGAAAAAATCTGTTTTAAATATAAAACCGATAACAATTATTAAGGAATGGACTTCCGTAACTTATATGGTTTCGGTAAGCAGAAATACAAATAAAATCTTTTTGAGACACAAATATGCAAAATTCCATCGATTAACTAATTGGTTCGACTTAAATCGAAGTTTAGATACGGTAATTACTGTTGCCTAAAATTTATTTGGACAATGGAATAAAAATAATTGTTAAAAGCGAAGATTACCTTTATTTCACGGACATTTGACGACCACGGCTTTCAGTGGATTAACCACAAAACTAGTTGTTGATTCTTCATTGTTGTAGTTATGAAAAAGCACAACCACAGTTTTCAAACAACAATTATAACTTATTGTTACATAATACAGACATAGATATAATCACGACTGTTATCCCATAACGGTTAGTCAGAGATTAAGCAAAAGCAGTCCATTGCCATTGTCCGCGCTTCACCAAGCAGTGCTGCACTCAGCGTAAGGCGGTGAGCCCGTCGCCGCTCTAAACTATTGGATGGTTATGCAGTCTAAGTCCATTAGTTTTACGACACCCAAGGGAAGAGATGGGTTGGTAGTATTCTTTTAAGAATTTATATTCTTATAAAGTTAGGGCTATAATTAATAATATTTTGTTAAATACACGATACACAAAGGGATATTACGTTAGGAGAGAATGGGATATCAATCAATTTGCAATAATATTAATCAAACAATAAATTAATTAAATTTACATTCAATGCCATGTTACACCTTGTCATGTCATTAGAAGTGATTTTGTAGTTATTATGAAACAAACCTAAGCTTATGCTCGTTACATAGATTGTATTAACTACGTGACCTTTTGTGGTCTCTGGCATTTAAATGACTTCAATCAACATTAAAATGCTTTGAAATGGACTCGAAAATAATTATTGAAATTGGAAAACTAGCCAGCAATTTCAATATTAGAGTACGAAGATTTTTTTAGCACATTATGAGTTAGAAGAACACTAGATTTTAAACTGTACAGTATTAGGTATTTGGTCAAAATACCACCTACTTATAGGCAGTTGGCGAATGTAGTGGTTTTATGACACATACTGCCCATGTGACCGTACCCATTCGACAGGAGAATGGACACTTGACTAGGAAAGTAATGAATATGAGAGGAAGACCGTAGAAAAAATGGGTTGATTTGAGAGATTAGATAAAGGCATTGACATAACTCTCCTGAATAATAGGGTTTCTAAAAACAGATTCGCTTCAAGAAGAGATTCCTAGTGGAAACCACTAAAGTATGAGATCTCCCTGCGTTCGTGTTTCCAAACAAACATAATTTTGCGATTTTCAAGGCAAGAGTTAACAGACATTATTTATGTTTGAGTGTTCCACCTTGGGCCACAACGTCGTTTTCCAGCAGGCGAGATTGTAGTCAAACGGTTTATACAGTGGACTCCAAAAATATGTACCTTTGTCAGTAAATGACTCTTATTAGATATTAAGATTTTCACTTCTAAAATGTGTATATCTTTGTACTAGACTGTACCTGACAAGGCCAACCGTCATAGGTGTTACAGCAACATGCACTAAACCTTAAATAATCTTATGGTATTAAATATCTCGCATTTACTATGAAAATCAAATTCCTGTAGAATTTAAGTTCTGACATTTTATTGTCAACAATACTGCCGTGTGTTCGTGCATACTGCGAGCAATTTAGGGCGTGTCGCAAATACCATTGCAACATCGCTGAGTAAACTTGATTTATTAAAGATTCAGATTCTTACAAGGCATATCACGGGTGTATCCAATACTTTTATCACTAAATACTCATTTTATATATACAGGACTTCAATTATTACACTGATGACTCAATTTCCTTTCCAAATAGAATTAGCTGTTTGACTATGAAATTGAAAGTAAACATACGAGTATTAAGAATTAAAAGCCTGTCAAGGTTCAATAGAAAGTAGTATATTATGAGCATAATTTGCAGACAAAACAATTAAAACCATAGAGGAAGGCCAAAGAAGCGATAGATTGAATGCGTGAAAAATTATATGAGAGTAAAGGAAGTTGATGCTGAGCCGAGTGACAGAGAAGAATGGAAGAAGAAGATATGTTGTGCCGACCGCACGTAGAGTGGGGAAAGGGCAAGAAGAAGATCCCCAATGCCAAGAAAATATTATAACCATAACTTAGTAATATAAATTTTACATAATATTTATAAAAAAATAATTTCGGCATCGTGACTACCCACGGAACTAACCAAACACGAACAAACTAAGTGGACAAACTACGACAATAGTTTTTACGAGCCGTTTCATAGATCTACAATCCAATGCACTTTATGTTGAACGAATAGAGTTGCTTTTCATCAGGTAAATTAATTTATGAAGAAATATTCAATCTGAATATGTATAACTGTGTACAACTGTTGGATATGGTCATGCTCTATCAAACGACAGTGATTTTAGAGGATGGTGTTATTGTTTCAAAATAATAACGCCGCTTAATAAATGGATAACACTTTCAAATGAAATATGTCATGTATTGAAATGACGACAATAATGCTACAAACATACAAGTGTGTATATGGCGTGTGTGTGTGTGTGTGTGTGTATATGGCGATAGAAGATCGGGCAGCTATGTACCACTGACCGGCGAAACGCAACAGGCGTGCACCGCTGCGAAAGAAAATGTAAAAAACCAAAAATATTGGCAACCTTTTTAAGTCATCGTATCGAAACCGGAGCTTGCACATAAAGTTACAATATACATGTAGCCGGTTTTCAAATATTTTTGTGGGAGAACATAAAACCTCCCCTTGCCATACAAATATATTGTACGAGTAACATCCTGTTTATAACGATTTTATTCCTGCTTTAGACCCATAACTAGACGCATTCTCATTATTGTACCAGTTAGGTTGAAAAGTAATATTTAAATACAAAATTCACAGAAACAAAACCGACAATCCCTCGTCAAATTAATATGGCCTACCTCATCGTTTCCTGTATGCGACACAAAACTTACTTAATGAAATTAATGTCGCTATTCAGTAAACAATTGAAATGGGAAAATAAAGTTTCCGTGTGCTAATTATTCAAAGTCATACGTAAGTGTTCCAGTTTCACACAGCTAAATAGTGCATTGTGCTTCTTCCGAGTGGTTCATATGCATGGTGTGTGCTTCTGTCATTACTAATGTTAGATAATTTGTTCTTCCTGACGAATAGCTCCACTACGAAAAAATTACTAGCGACCTGTCTGCTTCGCACAGGTAGATCGATATTTAAAAAAAAATACTTTATCGAAATATTTTAAAGCCAATGTCATTTGGGGCTTTGGGAAGCCTGTAAGGCTGTAGCTTCCCAATAGTGAAAGACTTTTTCAACTCGGTTCAGTAGATCCAAAGATTACTCCCATGCCACAAACTTTACCTCTTAATAATATTAGTTTAATTATAGAACAATACTACACATGTCTAAATCATGTTAATAAATTTTCACATAGTTGTGAATCATAGAAAGCCTTGAATTAATTCACAGCCTACAACGTGTCTAAGGCCATCGCTGTATATGTCATATTAGATTTAAATGAACATATAACGAAACAGCGGCAAGCTGAAGATAAACTATTAAGTGCTATGACATGTCGCATATGTTGGTCTTGACAGAGACTTAGCAAACCAAAATCTGGTTCTAGTATGTCTGGCAATAGTTTGTATATGCGTACCTATTACCATTATTTATTTAAGCCTAAAATAAACCGACAATTTTTAAGATCCTTTACGTTACTCCTCATTTGTTTCTTCATGAAGAAGGCCTGTCATGAAAAAGACGTATTAATGGCTGAGGTAGACAAACGATCTTTTTCTGAGATAAGTCCGCCCTTGCCAGCTACTGCGTGTACTATATTTGTGTGTTGTTTTTCTATTAGCAATAAAGAGTAATTAATGAGTTCAATAATATTTAGCCAGTTAATTGAATAACTGCTATATTATTATTACGCAAATACAAGAACGAAGCAACACCATGTCAAATTACATTGATTTATAATGGTTTTATTTGGTTCTTAAATTGATATTTTACTAAAGACACGGGTCAATAACGCATTCATCATAAATAATGCAAATTTTATTCACAGTGATCCATTATAAAACTAGTTTTAATCAATAAAACAATCTCGTAACAATTTGCACTAATAGAGGCCGCCGGCATATTTCTCTTGTACATTGCAGTAAGCAGTATTTAAACCTCCCTATTCCCAAAGGGGTAGGCTCCTTCGTGATTACAGACGTGATGATATTATGTATGTAGTTTTCATTAATCATGGCAATCACACCCATTCTCCACATGGTAGTATGTGGCTACAGTCGCATGAAGACTAAGAGCGAGTCGCTTTGGCTTTTGATATCGAAAACAAAGCTACCTTAGCCATGTTCAGGCCTTGGATGGGTGACCAAACGGCTTTTTAGGTAGGGGGCAGAGGCTTTACCACACCACCCACATTTCGCCAAATATATTAAGTCTCCATGTAACAGGTGGCAAGCCTATTACCGGTCACAATGTGAGGCAAGCGATATTCACAATGAACTGTACATAAGTTTTATTCAAACTCAAACAAGAAGTAACCATCCCAACTCGGCGACCGCTGCCGTTGCAATTAGTAACAAACATCATTAATATTTTATGAGAACATAATTTCCCATAGAAACTTAACTTAAATTACCTATGAATGTCGGAGTGTCACTGTTTAGTTGCTTTGTAATTACCTGAAATAAAAAAATGTATCGATTAGTATTTTAATGAATATATATGTACTAAAATATAATACAAAAAGAAAAATGACATCAACTCAAAATATAAACATCGATGATATCACGGATATTTAAATAATGATAAATTTCACGGAACAGGGAAATATCATTGTTTTAAAATGATTTTATGACATTTAATTGATCAAAATAGTTTATTGTTCTTTTAAATAAATATATTTGGATTTGAAATTTTCCATTAGCATGTATTGGTATTTTAATATGAAACAATTTATAATGGTAATAAATGGTAATAAAATAAATTAAGGGTAAAAGTTATAATAACGGGACTACACGCGACGTACATTATGTAGTATATAGACACTTGTTACTGTCCGACTTTTCGGTTGGGTTATATCAACCGTGGTCACGAGCTGACTGGCGCGCGGCATGGGAAACCGCCCGAGCAGACGACAAACTCGAACTTTTATATGCAATGCAACGCGAAAGTTTAAAATCTTAAATTGATGGTGTTCATATTTTGTTATTTTAATTTTTTCTAGTATCATTTACTACTATTGTTTTATTCCACTGAAGAATAGTTTAAGTCATATTTCCTTACAATATCTAAAAAAGGGTTTTTACTTGTTTTCATAGCAATAGCAGCCTTTATTGACCCGTAACAATAGCTTTGCTGTAAACAAATGAATCCAGCAAAATATAGTCCAGAACACACTTATGTAAGTAAGCCTACATTTGTGAATAAACACAGCACTGCTCCATAACCCACAAGGTAAAATGACAGAGCAATTTGCTAGTTACAACCCTTTTTCTTATGGGAAATACTTGAATAGACTGCTGCTTAGGAAAACAACACTGTTACGACACAGATAAATGGTAACGCTGCGATATCACAGAATAAGGAAGCCGAGAATCGAATAGTGTAGCATAGAGTATGTTTAATACAATTCATAGAACAAAGGTTAAAGAAGCTATACGCCATTCAATTAGAGTTAAAATTTATTAAATTTTTAATTACTAAAATTACTAAAAACTCAATCCGTATAAAAGACTATAATATGATTATATCTAATAGTGATTTTCATATCACCTCTTTCATTCTTAACACAAGGTACTAAATTTGTTCAGTATCTGGACATCTTGTCGTAAAAATAATGTGGCAAGAAACTTTAAAAGAATTCCGTCTTCCCTTTACATGGATATTTCAAGAAAGTTTTCAATAAAAGCTGTAACTTATTTCAAATCACAAGTATCTTAACCAACCACTCGACAATAAAACGTCTTCTTTTTTATTTGATTTCTAATAAAGTACACATAATGGTATATAAGTTTTAAGATCCTGAGAGATCCTGTTACTGCATGTTAATGTGTATTATTTTCTTGAGAGACGCCTATGTCAGATATTCGCAACCTGTGTGAATGTTCGAAACAATGGCAGTACTCAAATCTCTAATTGATGACTAACACAGTGCCTAACCTAGTTTTTCGCAATCTCATGATAGAGCAGCATCAAACATTATTATTGTAAATGATTAGGCTTAGGATTTATGTTGAGGTAGATGTGTGGTGTGACGAGAATGGATAGAGTGAGGAATGAATATATTAGGAGAAGTCTGAAAGTTGCCCCGATTGTTAATCTGAGAGAAAAACTACTTACTTGGTATGGACGTGTAAATGAGGAGGAAGAATGATCATGTGACTAGGAAAGTTATGGATTGAAAGTGAACGTGGTTGACGTGTGGGGAGAGGAAGACCAAAGAAAAGATGGATTGATTGTGTGAATGATGATATGATGAGAATGGGAGTGAGTGTTGACTTGGTGAGTAATAGAATAAGACCCTTGGCGAATAAGAGAGTGGAAGAAGAAGACATGTTGCGCTGACCCCAAATAGAAAAGAAAAGAGATTAGGCTTAGATTCAACACCAAATTCTGTTAAAAACTCTTTCGTATTTATTTTCGCAACTCTTCGCAATCTTATCCCCGGGCCTTTTATATATTATTATAATCTTTCTTTTCTTAAATACTTTGTAATAATAATTGTGTTAGCAGAATCAAATACTGCCTAATTAAACAAACAATTATTTAAGAATGCAACATAACCGCTATGTCAGCTTAGCGTAACGAAGTACCACTTAATTCACAAATTGTTTATATTTGAATTAATTTAATTGCTTGTCTCTGTTAATTATTTGAAATCAAAAAGAGAAAAAGAAAAACACAAAAAGGTTGTATGTGACGTCTCAAATAGCTTGTTATTTATCTATGAACCGATTCGTAGTAAAACCAACGGTGGTGAGCGTATTTGAAACTGGTTTCGAAATATAGGTATTTTGTTGAAGTCGATGGTCGAGGCGAACCTCTTCCAATATTAGCAAACAGAAGCCTTATGTTAAAAGGAATAGAGAGTAAAATTAAAATTCATCTTCCGTAGGCAACACTTGTATAGTAAATGGAAAATATTTTGAGTCTGCTTTATAAAGATCGCTTTCTTCACATTCAGATTCGATTTAAAGTATATTTTGTAATAAAATCAATGGTGTGATATAAGCATTCACTAAGACAGATTTTCCCACAATTCCCACCTAGAATGGGATAAAATGGGATCCAAAGAAAAATAGAGAGAAAAGTTATGTAAAAAAAATTAATGACAGCGAAACAATCCCTAAATTTAATGGCAGCGAAACAACCGGTTAACTATTCTCAGATATTTTACAATCCTTCCCATCCGCCTTACAAATTCTTGTCCAAATTTCTCGCGACACCTACAATAAAAATACATGCAGAATCAACGGATCTACGTAACAATAGCATTTTAAAACTGATTACCGCGACAGAAAGAAACGAGAGCGGCGCACACGCCGATATAATTACACTGCTCGCGCTGCGCCGTACAATTTCACTTGCCAACTGGATGCGGCATTGACGCGATTGTTAAGGTATCTATTTTGTCCACAAATTACGTATTTAAGACTACCAGAGAAACTGCACTGAGATTGCTCTGCTCAGTCTGTCTTATTCTGTGTAGCTCTTTCCTCAAAGCAACTGTTCTAGCGTGTCTGAGTTCCGACTAAAAGACAACCAATGAAGTACTGTCTAAAGTTAGCATCGTATGTGCACTAAAATACATGTGGTAGTTGTGACTGATAATAGCCTTACAATGGTGTGCAATCTATTTGTAAACACTGTCTAACTCGAGTATAGATTACTTTGTTTATGTTGCCGCTTCAATGTCCGCACTTCATTAACATTTTAAGTTATAATTAATTTTTCATTTAAATATACAGAGATAGCATAATCTTTTTGCAGCCACATCTCACTTTTTAGATAATTAATTGCGACCAATATATTACGTGAAACCTCTTAGTATTTTGCTCAATTTTACAACAGAAACCGTGAAATTTGAAACTAATTTCGTAAACATAATCTATCAAGTGTGTATCATATGTCATTTCTCACATCAAATAAAATTATGAAGCAGTAGATTTTGCACTTTGATATTTTGATATATTACATAAGGAAGGTTAAGTGTTACACGCAGATAGATGAAAAGTTCTTAAAACGAATTGCGTACGGTTCAATATTGAGGTGTTTTGGTTTTTGTCGCTGTGTTAATCACCGACCTTAATGGCCATGTGGTGGCCTAATCTACTGGTGGCCGAAACATCGATAGCTATCTCTATAGGTCACATTTTTAAAGCTATTCTTAATTATACACTGAAGAGTTTGTGTTATTAGAGCTATGGTAACATATTGATATACATTACATACATGAGGGTCCATTTCTGATAAGAAATTCGATATAAATTAAAACAGACCCTGAGACCGGTGTACAAACTGGTGTGAAAACTATCGTCATGCCCGCGATTTTTTAAAATATTATCATTCAAGCAGAGACCATAGAAAAATGCATGGATTGTGTCAATATCGACATGGCTAGGAAAGATACAAGATATAGACGATATAATAATATAAATAAGAAAGATATGAAGGAAAAAAAATATGATCCCAAATAACTTTTACGAAACAACCCGTCAAAAAAAAGCCGTAGTAATTATGAAATTGAAATATTAAATCAGTACAAGACAATTTAAAAATCCTTTGGACATTAGTTTTATATTTATGACACACAGAATAGTAACTTAAGATGGGCAGCAAGGGCAACGACCTTCGCCGTTATGTCTTGGTTACCTCACGAGCCCGTCCCTGATTAAAAAAGAAAACATTTTAACCGTATTTTTGAAACTGATAGTCAACAAGTTGCCCAATTTTTGTAAAGGCAATATCTGCGATTTTCATCGATGAGGGCCATTAATTAAATTAATTTTATTCAATTAATAAATAGTAAGATGTATTAAACGTAATGTTATCTGGATCTGTTTTATTTGTTACTAATTTTAAGTATTTATTGAAATGTTTTTATATCATACATAGTTACTAATAACATGACATCTTGACTGCTAATTAAAATATACCAATGGATTTGTGATCAAGTTGAAATTATGTTTAAGACTTTAAAATTAGATGTAATCAAAATAAATAAATTACCGGTCACTGCAATAGAAGCCAACATTTCAATGATTGAGTCAAACCTTGTTTTGCAAAGTAAAGAATTAAATCACCAAATAATAGCAACAGAGAATTTTCTTTGTGTATATACCTACAGCCTTTTATTATACATGATGATTAAGTAAAAGTGGACAACTTTCATTTTCACCATTATTTATCTCTAATCAGACGTTAGAATTTTACGAAAACCATCTCAAGCAGATCTCTACTTGTATAAGATTTTTTAAATTTGCAAGCCCATTTTAAAACGGGCAAATCCGTATATCCATTTCAGTGAGAACCTCTATAGTTTGTAAATAGTTTAGTATAGAAGGTCAAGTTATATTGGCTGTTATGGTGTAATTAGATGACGCGTATGACGCAACGCCAACGAACGCGAAAGTTGGCAGCATTTCTCCGATATCCACTAAATGCCGCGATTGGTCGAAAAGTGATTTCTCGCTGACTCTGTATACATGTTTAAGTTTAACAGCATAATTGCAAGTTACTTCATATTACGAGGTGAACACAAAATTAAATAAGTTATTTTTAATGTTTAGTTATTTGGACGACAATAGTTCCTCTACTGTTCAACAAAATTTTAATGAACAATATCATTGAATGTTTACAAATAAACTTATTTTGGCGGTTCTTCGAAATTCCTCAGTGTGCATGTTCCACATTGTTTTTATAGCACAAGAATGGAAAACAAATATCAATGAGAGAAAGCATGTTAATTTAATCAATTAAATCCGTATGTATACGTACAAAGAAACTGTTTTCCTCTGTAACATCATCATAAAAGTCATAATTTTTCCGCAATTTTGTATTCTTAAATAATAATCAGATTCGGAAACCAGCCATTTTCAATTACGGTAACTATTATAACCGTTTCATTATTAAACTCTTTATTGCACCAACAAAAAGAAACAAAACAGTGAAAAATACAAGTATGCAAGGGAGAACTTATCCCTATTATCCAGAGATCTCATCCAGTCAACCCGACACAGATGTGTGAGATATCATAGTGACAGAAACGACACCAGTGCAAAAAATACAAGTTTTAATTAGAATAAAAAATAAATAAATATAATATACATATAAAAATAAATGAAATATAAGCTTATTCCTAAAAATAGAAAATCTACTAAATATGATAAATATACTATATACAAAAATACATATATAAACATAATCATATATACATATACAAATATATATAAATACTATGCCTGTGCAGAGAAGCAAGTCAGGTAAGGATATTTAGTAAGTGAGGCGAAATAGAAAAAAAAAAAAAAAAAAGGAATGTAGGAAGAACTTGTACTCCTTGTTGAATTTATAAGGAACAAAGAGATAGAAAATGTTTTTTGAGGTGAAATTTAAAAGAATGGATGGATGGGCAATTTTGTATCTCCGACGGCAGCCCATTCCACATCACCACGGCGCGAACCGAGAACGAATGGAAAAAGAAGTTGGTGTCACTTTTCGGGATCACAAGAGTTCTAGTATCGCAGGAGCGCTTAGGACGAGTGGAAGGAGGTAAGAACTGGAAACGGGAACGAAGATAGGAAGGGGAATTGGGGTCTTTGAGGATTTTAAAAAGAGTAGTAAGGATGTGCATATTACGTCGATCACGAATAGGAAGCCAATTCAGCTGCGATCTAAATTTGGATACGTGGTCTTATTTCCGAAGTCCAAATATAAAGCGAATCGCTAAGTTCTGTAAACGCTCTAACTTGTTAAGTAGCTCTTCAGTGATGTCCAAATAGCATACGTCGGCGTAGTCGAGAATTGGGAGAAGGAGACTTTGCGCAAGCATGATTTTAGTTTTAAATGGAAGAAAAAATTGAAGCCGCTTGAGGGAATGAAAAGAGTGATGCATTCGTCTACTCACATCAGCAACATGAGGTGCCCAAGACATGGCGCTGTCCATAATTAGTCCTAAGTTCTTGGCTTTATCTGTGATTTTAATGGTAACCCCATCATAGACAAGGTCTGGCACTGAACTCAACACCAGCCTACTCCTCAGTCGTGTACTACCCACTATCATAGCCTGCGATTTTGAGGGGTTGACTAGCAACCCAAATGAATTCGCCCAATTTCTCACAGAATCCAAATCCCTATTGAGAAATGCAACCGCATCAGTAACCTCAGACAGTCCAAAGTGCCTGTAAATCTGAAGGTCATCAGCGTAAAGGTGGTATTGGGACGAAAGAACGTTAGAAATTTTATTGATGAAGATGGAAAACAATAATGGGGAAAGCACACCACCCTGCGGCACGCCAGCAGTTAGGCATGACCAGTTTGATGACGAATCGTCAATCCTAACACACTGATGCCGGTCAAATAAGTAGGAGCGAAACCAATGTATAACCGGAAGAGATATATTTGCCGTGCGAAGGGAGCCAAGAAGGATGTCAAAGTCAACAGAGTTGAATGCACTGCTGAAGTCCAACAGGACAATCGCCGTTAGCTTGGTTTGATCCATAGCACAGCGAACGTCCTCAGTCACACTCAGCAGTGCACTAACCGTGCTATGCGAAGGACGGAAACCGGATTGGAAGGGACATAAAAGGGAGTTATTTGTTAGATAGGAGTACAATTGCTCCGTTTCCCGGATAACTAAACGATTTTCAACCAATTTATTCATCCGTACGTCTATATCGACTACGACCTCCGTGGTCGAGTGGTCTGTATGCCGGTCTTAAGGCGTCGCCATCTCAAGAGGTTCTGGGTTCGATCCCCAGTGGGGGCAAATATTTGGGTGATGAATTTTCAGGCATTTGTTCTCCAGTCTTGGATGTTTATGTATATTTCTATATATTTAGGTTATTTATATGTATTTATCTATTAAATATATTTATCCGTCATCTAGTGTACGTAATACAAGCAGCATTAGTTGCTTAAAATGGGGCTAGTTGATAGGTGTGAATGTCTCAGGATATTATTATTTTATTATTATATATTCACTTTATACATAAGTACAAGGATGCAATGATTTTGAGTCGCTGCTAATTTATTCTCTGAGTTCTGGAAACATCAGCCATCGACTAGAAGGCATTTCTATTGAAACCAACAGGTGAACTCAGACTTACCTTCATTTACATAAAAAAGAAATTAATAATTGTACGTCTTCATCTATAGAATACAATCAAAGTGGGTATAATTATAGAGGCGAAACATTTTATTTTCGGAAGATTCTCTTTTCTAACGGACGCCAATTACTCTTGGTACAGATTTTTTGTATTAATCTATTGCAGTGATAGTTTTAGCCATAAAATTTTAATAAAGATTAATTTGTAGACTAATTAACCGTATTGTATTGATCTTGCAACGTATTTGTCAATTCATTTTTATTCAATGTGTATGCAAATTTTGAAGCGATAAAATCAACGGATTTTCCGCCTGTTGAATTTCTAATCAATATTACGAAAATGAACAGTTAGAAACTTTGACCTTTCACTTAATGTCAGTGGAGCAAAAATATATCTCAACCATATAGGTAATTATCGGACATCTTAAACATGTTTTTATCTGATAAAAATAATGTGTTCCTTGATTTGTGTTTCCATTCAAAATCGTTTGACATATTAAATATAGTAGTTATATAAAAAAAAATATCCATGAAACACACATTTTTATCATCCCCTATCGGAAATTTTAATATTAGCATGAAATCAATAATGTAAATAAGGAAATTATGTTCAAATAATAGAAAGTAAATTAGATTTTGTCATTTTGGATTTGTGGATTGAATTTTTAAAAGTAATGTATTCAGTCAGCTTACAGGCCGCGCAAGTGATAGAGACAAAAAGTGACGCTGCAACAAAATAACTAACAACTTAATGTTGATATTCATTACCTTAGAAAATTTAATATTCTTCGTAGTTGAAATAAATATTTTGCCCATCAGACATTGCGGGGCATTGTCTTGTCTTTCTACATCTCTATACGATAAAAAAAACACTAGTTTATTTTCCGGCGTCACAGCCAGTGACGTCCACCGACAACAATTAAAGAAAACTTGACAATTAAGTTTGAGTACTCTCAAACTGATTTGCAAAAACCTAAGTCAATTCAAGTAGATTTCCAGTTTGAGGTTGGTTTGACGATGTAATACCGATTATCTAAATGCATTTTGTCTACCGGCCCTGTTACTGTACGAGCTAATGGTCTAGCCACCACCTGCCGCTATGCGCTCGCGCAAACGAAAGTCACCCACGCATTCATGACCGTGAAAGTGCTCGGAACAGCGAAACAATGAGCCATTCCGTGACTGTCCCCGTCGTAATTATTATGTAAGTCATATTATAATTCCTGTAATAAATACGCAAATGTTATGTGACTGGTGTGAAAATTGATGAAAATCTAACTTTGTAAGGTTTTTTTATACATGTATGTATTCCCTTTAAATTAGTATCTTTTAAGTCAGATTTGTTTACATATAATTATTACAGCTATATGTGTTTATGTTTTATTCGAACTCAAGGCGCGGTGCGACCTTTTCAACTAATACTGAAATGTTAGCGATCGACTATATACAGCTTGATATTCTTGATATTCTTTGAATACTAGATAGGAAATGTAACTAATTACTACAAATTGTTTAATCCTGCTATAATTTTTCATTCAAATTTGGTAGCATTATTCGTTGTAAGAAGACATAACAATTTAGCGATCGGTTAACCTATCGATAGTTAACATCAAATAGAATATTCCATAGATATTTTCAACGAAAGGTCAAAGTTTGCCCAATTCGTCGTATTTGTATGAAAATTGCGTATTTTTTTGCTTTGAAGGTCGCGGAGATAATTTATTATGTCTGCGTTACACTATTGTTTTTAAAACTATCAAATCGATTGATTCGTCGATGTCGTAAGACCAGACTACGACCATCAAATCACAGCAGTTTCCTAAATCAACGAATATTTTAGTAAAAAAATTCATATGTGATTTAAATAATTTTGTATTTTTTTTTTTTTAATAATAAATATCCTCAGACATTCACACCTATCAACTAGACCCATTTTAAGCAACTAATGCTGCATGTGTTACGGACACTAGATGACGGATAAATATATTTAATAGATAAATACATATAAATATCCTGAATATTTATAAACATCCAAGACTAGAGAACAAATGCCTGAAAATTCATCACCCAAACATTTGCCCCCACCGGGGATCGAACCCAGAACCTCTCGAGATAGCGACGCCTTGAGACCGGCGTACAGACCACTCGACCACGGAGGTCGTCAATTTCCATCGTCAAATTAAGCGCCATAAAGTTTTCTTTTGTTGTACACCTGTCCTATCCTCAGCCTATATTCGTCCCACTGCTAGGCACAGGTCTTCCTCATGGGAGAAACACATGAGGAGTATGGACCGTAACGCCACCATGCTAGCCCAATGCGGGTTGGTGGGTAGAAACAGTAACAATAGCGACCGGGACCAACGGTTCAACGTGCCTTCCGAAGCACGGAGGAGCTCGAGATTTTAAAAGTTTTGGTCACCCATACACTATCTGACCATGGTGAAGGTAGCTTTGTTTTCAATCGAAAGCCAAAGCATACTAACCACTGCGCCACCAAGCTCCTCACACAATTTATATTAAAATGAGAAAAATATCGCATCATAAAATTTTGCATTCTGCACCAAAATCAATTCAAAAATGTGAATTCAATGATGAAAAGTAATCTGCAGGGTTTTAAGTTCACTGAGGATTAAATCCCTTGGAATATTAATTGTACGCTGGAATTGGTTAAAAGTGCAAAATAAGACAAAAGTCAAAAATCAAGCACTGTAAATACCGCTTTATATCGAATTTTCAGTTCCTGAATAAATAAGATAGGGCAATGTTTAAAACTCTCAATCCACTGTTTTTGTCCTCTTCTTATTCAAGGACCATCAAATCTATACTAAACATTCTTCTAGCTCTGTCACATTCTCCTCATTACGTGGCTATACCTAGCTAACCTATTGCTCCTCATCTTTTAGTAACTTGCGCTACTTTCAAACCTAACATATTATATTAACATAACATACTATTAATTTTCTACCTTTTATACGAATAAATTATAAGTAGACACGGACATCTGCACGCTTTACTGATCGTGAAGAATGATCGCTATGTGATGTCACGGAAAGACGTCATTAATCTTTCTTTCCGTTATATCTCAATATCGATTGAAAAGTCAAATTATTATTAATTGTTTGTCTTTTTGTTTTTTTTTCGATAAAAAGTGCATTTATGAAAAGGCAACCTTCAAATATCGAAAAAGACACCTTATTATTGGCCGCCTAGTCACCTACTAGGCAAGTGTTTATTTGCATTTTCATCTTTTTAGAAAATGATTCTGAACTTTTAAGAAAATATTTAATTTAAATACTTTTCCAAGTGCTGCGAAATATTTTACACTCAAAAAAATGTCGTTTACGTCAACGTATTCCATATTTACGATAATTACGTTTACGGTAAAATTTAAATAGCTCCGACATATTCGCGTCAACCTTGACATGAAGAAAATTCTTGTAGGATGACGCCTCGACGCGATCAACACGGTTTATCTTCATTGTAATGTGATAACTTGAATTTATTTGTAGTTTTATTAATAGACATAAGATATTATCATTCTTTTGGAGATCTGAGAATACAAGCTCTTTACGGAAATTTTATACTTACAAGTTATGAGTTATCGCGATTATCGAACATTCAAAAATAATTTAATATACAATTATTATTGCTTTGTCAACTTGCGAAACAAAACTAACTTTGCCATGGTCAGGCCTTGGATGGGTGACCAAACTTTGTGATCTCGAGCTCCTCCGTGCTTCGGAAGGCACGTTAAGCCGTTGGTCCCGGTCGCTATTGCGACCGTTTCTACCCACCAACCCGCCAAAATGGTGGTGTACGGCCCATACTCCTCATGTGTCTCTCTATGAGGAAGGCCTGAGCCCAGCAGTGGGACGTATATAGGCTGAGGACGAACTTGCGGTGAGGCTTAACATAATTAGGCTGAATTAGGCTCGTATTCCAGAATCTATCTCAAGCGCAGATCCAGAAAGGGGTGGCGTTATGTAGGGATAAATAGCGCCATTTCTTTTTAACGGTACTCAATCAGAGATGAAGAATTAATTAGCACTTGATCTTGGTATAATTATGCGAATTAAGCATGTTAATAAATATTTATTACTAGCTGTTGCTCGCGACTTCGTCCGCGGTTACTTTGGTTTTTTAACTATCCCACGGGAGCCCTTTAATTTTCCGGAATAAAAAGTATCTAAGATGTTGACCAGGGATATAATGTATCACCATGCAAAATTTTGTTGAAGTCGGTCCAGCCACTTCAGAGATTAGCCCGTTCAAACACACAGACAAACAGACAAAGAAACAAAAAATAAACATTTTTGGTATTTTCCCTCTTTTTACATCCTTGGTTTTAACCATTTTTTTTTCTATGTACAGACATTCGACCTCTACAGTTTTATGATAATAATAATAAATAAATATCCGCAGACATTCACACCTATCAACTATCCTATTTTAAGCAACTAAATGCTGCTTGTGTTACGGACGCTAGTTGACGGACAAATATATTTAATGGATAAATACATATAATTATACAGAATATACATAATAAATTACATATATAATGAACATCCAAGACTGAAGAACAAATGCCTGAAAATTCATCACCCAAACACTGGCATTCACTGGGGATTGAACCCAGGACCTCTAGCTCGAGATGGCGACGTCTTGAGACCGGCGTACAGACCACTCGACCACGGAGGTCGTCATGATATGTACTTGTATAGATATAGATTATTTTAATTTCATCTGTCTAAAATCTATCATTCGTATCTTGTACCTACGACAAGACACAAACACAACACAACAGAAGCGAAACATAAGGTCAAAACCAACGTCGCTTGACTGATAATTTGTCAACTTAACAAGAGCAAAATTTTGTCACACAATGCGTAAATTCCAAATGCGTCCCTCGTCCATTGCGCCACTGAAATAGCGTGTGTTCTTTTGTTCCTTAACTATCTCGCCAACTGAGACAAAATAGCTGGTGGAATCACTAATGCCACTGTTTGTGAAATTGCCTGGAAGCCTTGGCCTCGTTTGGCTGACTACTGACTAGATGCATTGACTTGTAGACACATTAGAGACACAGTCTTGACTTGTACTTGTCAAAATGTCTCGGTACCAATGTCGATGTGTATTTCAGCTTGTAACCTAATGAGACGTTTCGTATAACTGAGTCTTGTCTCTGACTCACCTTGAACCAACAAGAATTGGCAGCAGTAACAGTTGATTCCTTGTCTAGATAGTTAATAACATTCAGTACTTGCAATACATATATATATGTAGAATACCGGGAGTCAAAAATAAAAACCAGCCACTAAATTTAATCCCGTTTATTTCGGCACGAACCGTTTCAAATAATATAAAAACCACAATCAACCCAATAGCGTGCGATCGTCTTTTCACCGCGTTCCTCGTCCTTTTTTCTCTCCCTCGCGCAGCTCTCGCTCTCTCACTCACGCCTTCGTTCAATAACCGCTCACACACATCTCACACTTACGTTCAGAAACAATCATTCCCACATTTACATTGTTAAATATTATCGTTTTAAAAAAATGGGTTACGAAGTGTATCAAAAAGTTTCTTCCAACCTCAGGTTGCCTCCTAAAGGTACAGCTTCAGGTTCCTCAAGAGTGCATTAAAAAGTTCTTTATAGGTCGGCACTCTGCAGTGCACCCGTGATACCTCCGGCATAGCAAGCTTGCTAAACGCAGTAACCACTTACTCTTAAGTTTGTCGCATGCTCAGGAATAACATTATTTTAAAAGGCGTGTACTACTCGGACTGTAGAGACTTTTTATTGATATGTAACACCTGCCTTGGCTATTAGGAATTACCGACAAAGTGTGGGTTGTTATGTAATATAAGCGTGATAATGTGTATGTGTGTAAGCCGATGGCGATGATGTAGAAGCGGCAAGATGTGTTATCCATACTAATATTATAAACGCGAAAGTAACTTGTCTATCTGTCTGTCTGTCGGTCTTGCTTTCACGTCACAAATACTGAACCGATTTAATCGAGACTTGCACAGATAGTCTAGAGCCTGAGAAAGGACATGGCTACTTTTAATCCTGATAATCTCATGGGAACGGGTAACACGAGGGTGAAACCGCGGGAAGCAACTAGTATTCAACAAATTATTCAAATAAACAGATTATTGGTGAAGCTCCTTTCTTTTTTCAAGTTCAATTTCATTAATCTACATGTGCATATTTTATAGAAGCACTATTTCACCATACTAAAACATATTGCAATTTCTGAATAAGTTAGCTACCTCTATAAACAGAGGATTAAAACAACAGCCTTTCGGATGTTTAAAATTAACACTGATTAAATTAAAGCAGCGATAAATCTATCAGCTGACAATAATTATGCAGTATTTCTAAAACTTTATTTATTAATCAAGTGATAAAAAGATTAGAGTGACACTATCTAGAATGCGTAAAACTCGTTGACACTGAACCTTAAAGGTACGAGCAGTGTTGACCAATATTCCAAGGCCGGCGCCGGCGCACGAATTCACGACTGTCCTCTATCTATCTACCCTCGAAACCTGGGAATGTTGACACAGCGAGGATAATCGCTCAATGCGTATGGAGTAACAGCTTTTGTGTATTTTTTGCTCTTTTGTAGTACTTTTTCGCTGAAACACCTTATTATTGTGTCGCCTGTACTGTTATGAGAAATATTGCATAGGACATTCTTGTCTGTACTGTTATGAGAAATATTGCATTGGACATTTTTGAGCGACCGTCATGCAATATTATTAATGGTCATTTGTTGAAACTATTTTACTTTAGTTCATTTTTATTAATGTCTGTCCAGCAGTAGGCTGACACAATAAATTGCTGTAATGTTATACGAAATATGAGATAGGTATGATTTTTAGTTCCTTATCTATAAATCTTTATTTCAAGATTTTTTCTGCAGAATGAAAATTTATATAACTAAAACCTGTAAGGGATGCGTCTCTCTGCAACTCCTATAAAGACCACAGAACGTTATCATATCAAAAATAAGACATCTGCTCACATATTTTACACCGTTGCTTTGCAACAAAAATATTTAAGATCCTCATCAATCAGACTCAATCAGACTCATCCAGACAGCTAAGTACAAACTTCCTCTGGCATATTCGATGACGTCATTAACAGCCCCGTAAACCACAAAAAAGAATTTATTCAATGCTTACAAATGACCACAGCTGTAACAGAACAAACTATTTGTTTTAACGGTCTTCTAGCTATTACCTAACTCAATAAAGACCATCTATGACCAATGGCGCATCAAGAAATGCAATACCTTGATTATTTGATGTGTGTCATAACAGGATATAAAGTAATGTTTTTTTTATTACAGAACGATTTCACAGAATATAAAAAAGTACGTAAACGTTTACGAGACTTGCTTAAAGCTCGTAGAAATAAATTATTCATTGCGTTCCGTAAAGATCATCAATCCCTAATACCTAGACTTTCTAATGGAATAGACGTTGCAGATATATTTGCTACCACAATTAAAGAACATTTCAAAGTGATATAGGAGGCTGCTGCATTAATGATTCAAGCCCTACCGTCTGCCGTGGGCTGGGCTAACATAACTTACAAGGAAACTCTATTCACATGGCGTGCGTAGACTTTGGTTTATATAATAGTAGGTACATGTTGCATAATATCGAAAAACCTTAGAATGTTTGGCTAATTTATCAAATAACCAATTAAATGTTGGGACAGTTGTAGTGGTTCCAGCCCAATTAGCGTAATAGGGTTTTATCGCGTTCACCGTCAAAGTAGAATAGTATTTGACAGTTGGGTGTGATGAAAACGTGATGAATATCATTTTGCGTTGCTCATACAACATGAGCTGGCTTCCCGCGATCTGTGATATTGCAGACCGTCGTAGATTCATGAATGAATTGCATTAATGAATCTCAGTCTCATAAACGAGAATGTCTGCAATATCACAGACCATGGGAAGCCAGCGTTAGACTCATTTAAATTACTTTAATCCTCATAAACACACATTTGCAATCGGGAAGACAAGTAAATTAAATATCAATGTAATGCCTGCAAAAGCAAGTTCAGATTATAGTATTATAGCATGGGTTCAAGTCCTTCGTCAATGTTTATTAGTAAATCTGAGTTGCCAATGAATATTAATAACACCCACGTTATCAATCAAGAATTCAATAATTGGAGACAACCACAGAGAATGTTAATCAAGAATGATGAACGCATTTAAGCTTCTACTCATTAGGTCCTTTTTTGCTTGACATTTTGTCTAGTCTATCACAAAAGGATCGCACTCGTAATAAAAACGCAAGAAGTTAAGGCACAGGTATTAGGATATTAAATATCAGATTAGTTGTAAAATACCACTGCTGAACATAGGCCTGAACCGAGGCACCAGTGTTATGACACGCGACCTTTTCTATCCACTCGAAAAAATTTTCAGCCTTATGGATCTCAAATCTGCGAGCAATTTGTCTACTACCTTAGGACACACTACTCTGAAATATAAATTTCAGGGGATAACATCGACTTTCTTTGTTCCTACCGGAGAGAATAACGAAGAAGACCGTAGAATCTGCCCCTTGTCATTGTCACGTCTTAGGTCACTTCAAGGATTTTTATGAGGTACTACATACTACATTGTAATCATGAAATTTCATTTAAAATTTACTCTTCCACCATATTGTAGAAGACACGTTCTGTGAAAAGCCTTTGAAGAACTGTATAATGCTATATAAAGCCAAATAATTGCGAATTTTGTCATCTAAGGAATTTTGAGAGCTTATGTCTAACATAAACACATTAGCTCTCAAAATTCCACAGATATCAAGATCAGCAACACAAAAACTTGCCCTTTACTCTGGAAAATATCATTACTCATCACTCGCATGTCAAGACGCACAACTTTACTGTCGTAAATATTATCTCTCCACCAAAAGATACAAGTCATGTGGTTCAAAGTAAAGTGTAGCAATTATCCTCTAACAGCATCAGATAAGAAGGTCAATGTCCTCTGCTACTCTTTGTGTGTATCTGACGACAAGATAGTAAGAAAAATACACGTATAAACCTAAATACTTGAATGGACTATAGATAGGCACAGAATAGGAAGTCTCCTTTGAGAAATAATAAGATAATAATGGATATTACAGTGAGCTAACGAATGAGGTTCGATTTTTAAAACATAAAAAATCCTGGACTAGAAACTTCTAAAAAAGTGATAAAATTAAATCATTTGAAATGTTTTTTTCCGCAAAATCACGAAGTTGCCGATTTTTTACCTACCTATTTTGGTCCTAGCTTGGAGAAAGTTGATATATGGATGTGAAAAGTAATTTATTTCTGTATTTTAAATACGAGTTTCAAAAATATTTTGGCTTTAATGTTTTTATAAGATTTTTTTATTTTAGTTAATAAGTCCTCCCTTCCATAATTGTTAAATACCCTTAATTTATTGTTTTTGGTGCAATAAAGAGTACGGTGATTTAATAATAAAATATTTAATCACCCCACCGATTTCAATTTACTATTTCACGCTAACATCAAAAACCAAAATTAATATTACGCAAAACACTGCGTCAATTAAGGCACTGGGCGCAACAGTTCACAATACCGGCTCGTTACCACCCGTATTACAAGTTCTAGTTACTCAATAATTTGCTTCAAATTATGTGTTAAGTGCAAAATCTTTCGTCATAAATATAATCGAGTTTTAATTGATTATTTCATTTTGAAAAAAAAAAATTTCGGCTAGACGGATGATAGTTCATTATTCATTCAATGGATTTATGTTCATTCTGTGAATGTTTTGTTTTATTGATGTTTCTATTAATGTTTAATTTCTACAATGCGGACTGACGGTCTAGCGAAAGTCACGGAAAGCCGTGGGATGCAGGCAGTGTAGAACCGATTATTAAAGGAATCCTTAGTGGAGGCCTATATCCAGCAGTGCACGATATGGCGATGATCAGTTTTTTTGTTATTTGATCTATAAAAAATCTATAGAGATATTATAAAAAAACACTATTTGAATCGCAGTGACTACAGTAAGGCTTATAAACACATGGGAAAGCAATTTAATCAGAACACAGCACGACTTTTTATGTTCACTATATAAAAACAACAGAATCAGATATCGAAAATACATTTCCAAACTCATGCTCTTTGTAATAAAAAAATATAATTCCTTCCACAGTGAATCAGCTTTTTTGGAGGAACTTTTATTTACATTACGTTACTATAGAACGTCGCTGGTTGCCTTTATATGAGATGGTAATTTAAAGCTTTTTAATTATGAAATCATCATGAAATGAATCATCTAAATATCACGTCTAAGAAAAAATACGGTTTCTTCTGAATTTCACTTTAATTGCGTGCATAAAAATAGACACCAATGTTACTTAAACTTATAGTGCGAAGTGTGACCGAGTTTTTGAACCACAAGTTATTTTCATGGAAAAATTCTAACACATAGCACTATTATTTCCCCGAAGGGGTAGGCAAAGGTATGAAACACCCACATTTCGCCAAATTTTCTAAGAGCTGCAGATATACATTTCTTTTTGTTTGCGTTAATAAAATATTTAGTAAAGTTTAATTTATTTTCAAAAAAGTTTATATACTCTTAATCTTCACAATTGCTTCTTAATCATAAAAATGTACATGCTTGATAATTTATTCATACTGTACACATACAGTGTGTTTCAAGGAAACGGTCCGCTGTAGTGAAAACCAATAAGAATCGTATTACAACACCGTTAAAGGAAAAAGTTATAGAATTTTATGCTGTTAATTAAATTAATAGCATAGAATTGTTACTTCGTTAATCTTCTGCAATTATATGGGAATATAACGTTATTCGTCCTTAGGTTAAGGAATAATGGTTAAAGTTATAATGTACTAAAAGATATTTTTATTGGATATTTAATATGATATTTATGATACCAATATTTTTTGTGATAAAAGTATGTGTAATTATTTCAATACTTGACATACATTCATTTAAGTGTCGCAAACGTTCAATAACTAGTTATTTATAGAGTATAAGCAGATAAATTATTCAAATTACACATTTAAATGTCGACCTCTGAGTAGAATATGTCATACACACGCTATATGCTATTGACATAGTCCAAAAAGTTGAAATGTACGAATATGTATTATTTTATTTGCCTTAGTTGTTTGACTTAGAATTTACGTATTAACGTCTACACAATGTTAGCTCTTCAATATTAGTGGATTCACTTCAAAGCTCACATTTACTTACACGACAGGAACAAAATTTACCCATTAAAGGTAAAACAAATGATGCTTTTAAAAATTCATGGGGACATATAACGGATATAAAATATTTTTGAAATTTTCATTGAACGTTCATACAAAAAATTAAAAATTTTACAATATTCAACTTAGCTGTATATATTATGTAAACTTAACAATAGGCTCTGAACACCTGTACCAACCTCTTTCTAGACACTATAATTTTGATGTGTTTATATCCTCACCATAATGTTCAACCATATAGATACAATAATCTGAGACACGCGTCCGTATGTCTTTAGAAAAGAGTTCGATGATTTATGATGGATAGAGTATGTGTATCAATTAGTCATACTAACAATGGTTTTCGCATTTTCTTCCCATGCGCGATGGAAATGCGCTGCAGTGTTGACGATGAGAATGAAAGTGATTTTGTGCTGATAACTGACACATTTTTATTATACTAAACTTTTAGTAAATTGTGCCTATATTTTAAGTAACACTTCTAGTCGGTATAAAACTGCATTTAGTCGTTTTTGCGTTAAACGCGTTCAGTCAAATGTGGACAAAAATTCTGTACTTTTTTTAACTTCTGATTTTATATTAAAGACCCCTAAATTCGTAGTTTTTTGTATCTTTTATATTTAAATATTATCTTGTTGTTTTTGTGTTAACAATATCAATTCGAAAGCCTTGCACTTAAGTCAGACAATTATCTATAAATTTTCTTCGTTTCTTTTATAGATATTTTAGTAATAAAAATGTTTATTGAGAATATAAGATGTTTACTAGAAAACTAGATGTTTCAATGACAAAAGTCAATGTTAATACTATTAGATCAAGTAGAAGGTTAAACTGACGAAATATTTAATTGAATATTTATCAAACCATGATTTATCATAAATGTCTTTTAAAGCTTCTTTAGCTGTTAAGTAGACATTAATCTTGACATAAATAGAATTATTATACATAAGAGATAGTTGAGAAATCAAACAAAATTAGAAAAACTGCTTATAGCAGTGACTTGTCGCGCTGATTGCGTAAAAGTTTCTCGATCAAGGAGAGCTATCTCTCTTAACACTAACGTTATTCACGGTGAGTATACATAATTTAAATGTACGTTATTTATTTTTAAAATACTTTCTCTATCATAAATTTATTTTTAAAGTTGTAACGTCATTATTTTACTTAATAGATACGTATATGGAATTTTCATGGTTAAAACGTATGTGTTTAATATTTAATTTCGTTTAAATTTTAATAAAAGAATAAAAGAAGCTTAATTGTCGTTAAATTACTTTAAAGCTGTAAAAAAGTTAAAAAAAAGTTTTTTTAACTATGACTAAAATAGTTTTATAAAAAAAATACTTTTTCATTTTTATCGATCCTAAAAATTTTTTTTTTGATACCAGCTTTCTTCTCACCTGTAATGACAGCTAAAACAAGCGCCACAGCGCCAAAGGACTTCATCGTGAATGCTTGCGCGCACAGAACAATTGTAGTAAACACAGCACAACACTATCACAGCAGCATGGTACACAACGCGCGGGCAGGTAGCGCGCGGGCGCGAGAGCGAGTGAGCCGTGCGCGTGCGCTTGCGCTGGTGGGGTGGCGGTTACGGAAGCGGCCCAAATGTCAGGGATTCGAGGCGGATAGGAGGTAAATACCTACCGATACATTTCTTTGATACTGTAAGAGATAAAGAGACCACAGCATACCCTGAGGAGCTTGGTCGCGTAGTAGTTAGTACGCTTTGGATTTCGATATCGAAAGAAGCTACCTTCGCCATGGTCGGGTCTTAGATGGGTGTCCAAAACTTTATGGTCTCATGGTCTCGAACTCCTCCGTGTTTCGAATGGCACGTTAAGCCGTTGGTGCCGGTCGCTATTGCAAACGTTTCTATCCACCAAACCGCATTGGGCCAGCGTGTTACGGCCCACAATTTCATGTGTTTCTCCATGAGGTCTGTGCGGAGCATTGAGACGAATATAGGCTGATGACGGACAGGACGGAATATGATAACTTAACTAACTCACCCCGCGTTACAAAGACTAAAACATTTCGGGTAAATGGGTGTGGTAAGCTTATGCAATATTTATATTTGTTAAAAATACTAAATCGTTCTCGTTCCTACAATTGACCTAAAATAAACATTGTTTTACTTCACACGTAAATATGAACATTAAGTTTTAAGAACAAATAATACACAAAAGATTCTGTGGTCGTTTAACACGCCGACCCTTTAATATTGAGGTCCGTATCTTGTATGGTTAATTCGGTTCATCACTACAAAAAACCACCACATGGTTTTTTTTGCACATAGCACAACATCCCTGTCATAACTGACAGAGGACAGGCGTTTTTATGGCTTGCTTTAGAAACCGCTAATGGCCTTTACCAGACAGACACGGCCTAGCTCGCGGCCAGGGTGGCGGCCTGTTGTCCATTATGAATGTCTTGGTATCATTCCACTGACACGATTCCAAGATATTCATACTAGACAACAGGCCGCGAGCTTAGGCCGCGTCTGTCTAGTAAAGGCCTCATACTCAATTATGAGAGAATAACTATTATAGATAAGTAATCTTGCCATAGCAGCAGTCTAATTGTTCCCAAATTTTATCTCTATGATTTGTGTAATAAAAAAGAAAAGTTGGGTATGCTAACGAGAAAGAGGATAAAAGAAGAGTAAAACATGTTGAAAGCAACACAAAGTTGTATATTTCATAATGCGTGTTTGCCCACCGAGCTCACCACATGGTAAGTCATTTACGCATCCGAATGTCCTTAATCATGGTCCTTTACGATTGCATCAGTGAGCAAACGCTGAATAATAATTAACTTGCTAAATCGTCGAAGTTATTTACAGAGACATCTAATCTTAGACGCAGTTGATTAACACACGCTTGTTTTTACTTCGGAAAAGAAATATTGAAAAAGCTATTTAATTTCCATTCCACAATTTTCGGTCGGTGTCACCCGTTAAGATGTTTACGTTAAGATGCACTGAATTTTTTTTTATAAAAAGCTCAACAAATAACTCCACACTACCTAAATATATAAGTAGAGGAGTCCATATGTGAAGATAGCCAGAGCAGCGTACTGACATACTGCCCTAGTCACCCTCACCTTGCCGGCCCAAAAATACTTTTTCACGCCTCTTTTGAAGGAATCCATATTGTATGAAGGAATTCAAGGCACTGAAATAATTCATAAATATTATTCTATAATATTAATAGCATTATTTCTCTTATAATATAACGAACTGACAAATAACTTATAAATACGAAAACAATTACGAGAGACTGGTGTCTGAACTAGGAGAGAATCCTAAAAGTGTTACATGTATCAAACGACTATTGAAGATCAGCGCGTGCGTTGATGTCTTTTATTTGTAAGCTTTTTTACAGTCTATGACGGACGACTAACATAACGAATAGAATTTTATGCACATTTTTAAATATGGTGGTTTTTAAAATGGTTATAGAAATAAATGTGTCATAAATGTGAAACACCTGTTGTGTTGGCTATGAAAATACAGACAGAACAATGATGATTTTCCCGTGAAATGTTAATGTTAGTAATAGACTTAGATATAAGATATAAGAAACCATTCCTTCCGATAGTTCGAAAGATTAAGTGTTTGTTGTTTCTAATTCGTGCGTAGATTTCAAAGAGATGTTGTTTTACAAAATAGTGACGAATCAACATTTCAAATGAAAATCAATAAAAAGTCTCAATTGATTTTCGATTACTTCCAATCAGTGCAAGAACTCTTTAATTTAGACGTAAGACTAATTTACGGAATTAAAACTATTTGCACTAGTGACGTCTTCCTTAATTGCCTATTCGTCCAGTAGCAATGCACCGGGTGCAACTAGCGATAGTTGCGCAACTCAATGCCCAAAATGCGTGAAGTGGGCCACGGAACACTTTCGATTTCTGCGCCCGCGCCATTGGGCCATGCCCGAGTTATTCGCGCGCCAATCACTAAACTGTCTATAAATAAACATACAGGCGATAGTATCTGTTGATTAAATAAAACAATGGAAAGTAAAAACAATTATATGTTTACGTAATTTTAATGTAGAGTAGACGTTAGAAATATCATACCATGATAATTTAAGTATTTTAAAATAACATAACATATTATCATCACGCCTTTATCCCCGGAGGGATAGGCAAAAGTGTTAATCACCCACATCTCGCCAGATATATCAAAGTGGTAAGTATTTTACCCTTTTTTTCCTCCCCGGTGGGGGCAAATGTTTGGGTGATGAATTTTCAGGCATTTGTTCTCCAGTCTTGGATGTTTATATATATTTATATGTTTCAGGATATTTGTATGTATTTATCGACGACGCCATGAGACCGGCGTACAGATGACGTCAATAGAAAACATATAAAAATGTATTAGGTACATAAAAAGTCAGCTATTTCTATATATAAAATTTTTAATCAGTATACATAATGTCATTAATTATCTTCATCAAGAATGTAAACATGCTACATAAACACGAAGTAATTAATTGTTTCAATCGCGGAATTTTCTTATTGTTGATGCTCTAAGTAATTTAATTCCGACACCAATTAGCGTGCTAGGCCTATTAAATGAGGTAATACTTTCTTCCCGCATTTTTGATTGACTAATGTAGAAAATTGGCACTTGGCACTAATTTTCCAATTTTTTTTGTACAGTCATAATGAGATTAAATTTATTCTGTACTGCACATAAAGCACGCTTTATTTGTTATGTATACTAGGAATAAAACAAGATTTTATTCCCTAGGTTAAGTAATCATATTTCCCCAGGGAATAATGTAGGTAATTTGGGATATCAAAATATCAACAAAAACAAACGTAAAATTTAAACGAATTACGGTTAAAATTTCAATTTATTTCAACTCTAAACAGCCTGCACAAATCTCAACTATTTTTGCCTTGAAAAGATTTGTACTAATTTAGCAATTAACAACCAAAATTAACTGTATGGGTGCTATTGTCGATTTTTTTTATTTTTCCTTTTACTTTAAAATTTTCGGTTTTCACGGCTTTGGAACAAAGTTAAGACTTATTTACAAAGATGTAAATACATACTAATGAGTTAAAAACAAAAATCACGCTAGGATTTTTTTCTGACTTATGTGTTCTTGTTGTATTTCACTTTTACAATTGTATTTAGCTTCATGAATTAAGGTTATAATTATCCAAATTTACTCTTAAAATTGACTTAATTTGTGACAAGAAACATCCCCAATTGGCCATCCATTATTTTATTGTAATAAAAACCTTATTTTCTTCAAAAGTCAAGTTCAATTGGACTGTCAAGGAGTTCGCCGTCATTCTTAACACGAATTCGTCCCCCCAAAAGATTGCGAAACCCTGCTCTAAAGGAATTTAAACGTGATTCTCTTTTATAGAGCACTTTCGGTAGTATTTCGACATAACCAGCTAATACTGGTATGCGTGGACATTTCACAAGGCAAAATAAAAGGCTATGTAGTTTACAATATCTGCATTAATTCAACTATTTATGCTTCCCCTGAGGCGAATACCGACACATTGGTGTAATATTTCTCAGTGTTACCGAAACGATTTAATTAGTGTATATTGTAACCTTTATTCAAAAGATATTAACCAGTATGTTTACATAATTGCATGTATTTATCGTAACTATAAGATTCTTAAAGAACACAAAAAATTTTGAAATTTTCACGCCAAAAATGCAATATTACCTATAGATGTATTGGTAAATTTTTATTTGCAGGGGTAATGGCAGACGATAAAACCTGTAAATTATAGGATATCGTGAGCGTCCGAACTATTAATAATATATTTTACACAATTCCTTTAGTGTAACACGCGGAAAGAATGCAAGACCTTGAGCCCAAAGTGTTTATTACTATAAAATTACTTTATCTCATATCTTGCGTTTTATTACATTCAAATTGCACTCAATTTCAATTTTGTTAATTTAAGAATAATTACATATTAATCTGTTACAACAAAGTCTGTCCAATTGCATTGTAGAAGTGTTTTATGTAAATACATTATTGTTTGAGGGCGGAAAGATACTTGAAAGCGATATTATATATAAAAAAGTCTGTAAGATACAAAGAAAAACAGATTAATGTCCTATATCTGTTTGTCTATATACCTTCGATCCACATCTTCTTGGGAAGTTTTCTATAGTGTTAGTATAATAGCCTTATAATTTTTACGTAAGAACACAGATTAATAATAAGTTGTAAGAGTGTGAATTTGATGGAAAATGATCCGTAGACTTTTTATTCCGGAAAATTAAAGGGTTTCCATGGGATACTTAAAATACCATATTAGCCGCGGACGAAATCGTGGGCAACAGCTATTTCTAAATAAATGTAAAAACAAATTCAGAGAATGTCACTATTTCCTAGTTCCGAGGCATACTTTATAGGTGTTTAGTTCATATTGTATATCTTGACTATAGCACGGCCGGGATTTGAATAAAATTTCAATACGTAGATCTTATTTCAAACTAGTCACGAACTTTGCTGTTAAATGCTGACTAAATTAATAAATCTGAGTAAATCATCGCAGTTATTATTAAATGTTATTGTTCGCGATGCTATAAACAAAACAGCATTTGCAAGAAGATTTGTTTCGGCTATGTCGAAAGAAAGCACGGGTATAGCCAACTGAACCATTGTTGAAATAATAATTAAGTAAGTCGTTATCAGCGGTACTCATCTTATATGTTGCACCATTTTAAAGAGTTCCTCTTATCGAAGCCTAAGGCGAACATCGTTAAATAGGTCCCTGGTCATGTAACACGTTTAGTTTTAATTTTATGTTGACTTCGCTGTCTAGAATAGATAGTGTAATTAATCATTTAGCGCCGCTGTTGCGTTACAAATATCTGCGTGATCTAGTTTTAGTAGTAATGTAACACTTTTTTTCTTAAGGCTTGTTATCATTTTATATACATTCTTAATTCAATTAATTTATCTTATTGGACTTTTTGACGAGCTTTCTGGTTTAATAGGCGTTTATATAAGGGTTTAAAGTTATCACTATCTCTATGGTGAAGGATTTAAATCCTATTTAGAGCCAGACGTTCGTATGATAAAAAAGTATGGTTTAGATAAAAAGATTTAGATACTAAGATGTAGAATATTACATTTGTTTTAATATGTAAATATATGCGTATGTACATGCAAATATCCGTGTCCCACTGCTGGGCAGAGATCTTCCTCGTGGAGAAACATAAGAGGAATATGGGACGTTATACCACCACACTCTATCACTCACTACGATACGTTATGTGTGATTCACACCTATGCGTGGATTCTCACACTTACATAATTGCGTTCCGATATCCGTGACATTCAAATCGCAATTCTTTAAAGACGGGCGCGTGTCTTCGTCGCGATCGCATATCTCGATATCAATCGCATCGACGCCGCGCGATGCAAAATTCGGTAAACGATCCGTTTCCGCGTGCCATCGAGGCGGTATGGTCCAAGTTAAAGGAGAAGTTACTTTTACTTAAAAATAATTTCATTTAGATTTTAAAATTTGCACACTTCAACAGCCACACGCTGAAAATAATGTAAAATATTATAATGCAACATTTTCAAGATAAGAATGTATGTGTTTGAATGTGCAGTGTCAGTGCTGTATTATTTATTGGTGCTAATAAATTAATGGTGTAAAGACAAATTTTCAACAATTAATTGATTTCCTTACGAAGTATTCAAAATGTTGTATTAACAGTATACAATACCTTTTGTGAACAAAATACAAATGAATTATCCTATATCTAATCAATTAACGACAGTCAAGAATGACTAATTTGTTAGCGTACTTGTCCCCACCTATTTATTTATTTAACAATTTATTATACACAAAATACAGAATAGGAGAACATTAAAAGACAAAAGTACAAAAGGTAGGCTTATTTATAAAGGCTTATTTCTAATAAAAATGTCTAACTACCCACCCACCTGCTATAGGAGAAACGACCTACGTCAACGGAACTACTCGAGCACCTATGAAATGGCCTGCAGCCTCAGAGCAACATTTTAGCGGCCTTGTACTCGGCCTTTCTACATTTAAGCTCTACATTCCACTTACAGAATTATTTCACTCACTTCAGACAAAATGTTCTACAAATAAATAATTATATGTTAATATACGACATTTTAATTCCAGTAAAAACATTTCAAAAGAATGTTAAGAGATATGAAATAAAACCTTTATGCTTTGCTGTCCGTGTTTTAAGATTCAGCTACAATACAATCAACCATTATAATTATATGTTATTATCAAATTGTTGAAGAATATTACAGATTTTACTTAACTAATACTACTGCTTGAATGGAATCTAGTTTTGACCAATTCATTTCGCAAACTACACGTTTTCAATAAAAAAGCACAGATACCTACCAAAATGGACGGATATGGTAACCTAGTCTTTTATGGGGTTGATATTGAAAATAGACAATGACATACCAACAGCTATCCTTTCTTGATGATGTATTCCACCTTAAGGTTGTCTTGAAAATATCGCTCTTAGCGATAAGGCCGCCCATTGTACATTTGAGTTTTCTTAAGTTGTCTGTTTTGTCTCTATAAATATATTGTTTGTACAATAAAGTATAAATAAATAATAGAATTTACTCCCATGTCTGGTAAAATGCAATTTCTTTTGGCGTGCGGCACAATTGTCAAAAACACTCCATAAGCGGCAATAAGTACATAATGCATTTCATTAGAACTAATAACTCATGTTATATCCGCATTATTACTAACATACAAAATAAGTGTTGTTGAGAATAAGTAGGAACTAATTGATATGTGTCAACAAAAATTAATCAAATAACTGTCCCGATTTAAATATTAGGTCCTTACATATGAAATTGGCGTTTTGTATGGAGATTTTGAGGAACTCTGCATTTTCTATACTAACATTTTTTCAGTTTTCTTCACAACGACAAATCCAGAGATAATAATATTTGGCATGTATCATTAGACAAGATATCACACATATCGCTAATATGTGTGATATCACACTTCTTAAAAATTATTTATCTTTTTTATGTGAATGCAAATCAAATTATGTATTCGGAAGGCACTGAAAAGGAGTTGTCTCCGTGTCCAATTTTAACACAATAAAACTTACAACGAATTATCATAACAAATCGAAAGAGTTCGAAAATATGGTTTATTTTTAGAGGAGGTAATTATTTTTTAAGAATACTCTGAAACTTAATAGTTACGAACAAAATACTAAGAGACAAGAAAAACACAAATTTCATAGGTAAGGACCCAATATATTATAATTTTATCAATTTAAGAATTCAATTGTAATTAAAGACATTAATCAGTCAATATATGTTAATGTCGGCTCGATTATAAATATTTGCTGCTTGTTCTTGTTTACTACTCGGAACTCTGTATAAATAAATAAATATCTTCAAACATTTACACCTATCAACTAGCCTCATTTTAAGCAACTAATGCTGCTTGTGTTACGGATAAATATATTTAATAGTTAAATACATATAAATATCCTGAATATATATAAATATATATTAACATCCTAGACAGGAGAAATGCCTGAAAATTCATCACCCAAACATTTGCCTCCACGTGGATTGAACCCAGAACCTCTCGAGATAGGGACGCCTTGACCCCGGCATACAGACCACTCGACCACGGAGGTCGTACTGTATAGATCGATTTTCTTAAACTATATAATATACTCCTGGAACACATTTATAACAATGAAAGACTTTAAAGTCGGATCAACAGTACCAAAGTTCCCGAACAATCATAAACATAATTATATAACTCATAAACATAATTTTTTTGAACTAATGGATTTCAATACGTAGCCGTATGAGCACCAATACATAGAAAACGTCAATACCTCCAGAAAGTATTTGAATTTATTTTCAAAACAATAAATTCGATAACTTGATATTATTTATTAGAATTATTCTAAACGTTTTAGTTATTTCGTCCATTAGGGATTTAAATTTAAATTTAGGGAAATATTTATTTTTACTTTGTAGATATTTATGGACACTGAACATTAAAGTAAATAGGAACGTCCTTACTAACTTCTAAGAGGAAAAGTACTACATAACAAAAAACCTTCAAAAACTACATTCAGATGTACTTGAAACTCATTATTCAGCTCACAACAATGTACGTAATAATACACTCCATTTCAGTGCAAATTGCTTTCAAACAAAGGAGTTGAGAGCACGTCTCCCTAAACGCAGCTATGAAACCGCATCGCCTTGTACGGATCCTTGAAGATTACCAACCAAATACATCTCTATTGCCTTCATTTGGTTCGCACGGGAGCGTAATACTAGATATGAATCACTGGCAGCCCGTAATTTCTAGAATCAACTGCAACATGAGAGAACACACTCATTTAAGTTGCATCAATTTGATTCTGCTTGGTTTGAACGCAAATGCTTGCTGATTACTATATTGCGCTGATCTATTTTGAAAATAATATGTTACAAAATCATACGCGTTTCTCCGATGCACATTGGTAAAAAATCGTTTCTAAACCATATTCCCATATTGACTATCCCCGTTGTCGAGTGATCTGTATGCCGGTATGAAGGCGTCGCCATCTCGAGAGGTTCTGGGTTCGAATCCCGGCGGGGGCAAATGTTTGGGTGATGAATTTTCAGGCATTTGTTCTCCAGTCTTGGATGTTTATATATATATTTATATATATTCAGGATATTTGTATGTATTTATCTATTAAATATATTTATCCGTCATCTAGTGTCCGTAACACAAACAGCATTAGTTGCTTAAAATGGGGCTAGTTGATAGGTGTGAATGTCTGAAGATATTTATTTATTTATTATTTATTTAAAACTCAACCAAAAACAGGTCGATTTGGAAGATCCAGACCTTGATAGCCAGGTGTGGCGAGCTTATTGAAATGCACTGAAATGTTTTATCACATTTTAAAAAGCCACTTCTCAATAAAATGTCTGTAACAGTACTCATGCAATACGAAACCCTATTTTTAGGCAGACAACAGGTTGAAGGTTTTTGTATTGTGCTATTATAAATCACACTAACACTGAGCTGTCTCT
The DNA here is from genome assembly GCA_910589355.1 of Parapoynx stratiotata. Taxonomy (NCBI): domain Eukaryota; kingdom Metazoa; phylum Arthropoda; class Insecta; order Lepidoptera; family Crambidae; genus Parapoynx; species Parapoynx stratiotata. The sequence continues at coordinate 4,762,607 of OU342458.1, forward strand.
CTCAAAAGTAATGATCCAATTTGATAGACAAGGACACCATTTATTCTTTCAAATGACATTCTGCATCTAAAGTCTTTGCCCGCTACTTTTTATACAAATTAACATTATGACTATCTATCAATTTCTAATCGTTTATCTCATAATGGGCCTAAGTTACAAAGGTTAATTGCCAATTGAAAATTGACAGCCAAGACAGAGAGGTTAAAATGAAAGAATAATATATCAATATCAGTAGTTTATCAAAAATTTTGGCTAACCGTTTGTGTGCCATTACCAATTTGAAATAGATACAAAGAAATAGGCGACCCATATATACTCTAATTTTTCATTATACGACAGCGATTTACAGAGGTGTTACAGGAGGACGATAAATTTATTTTAAATTGATCATCACCATTTATAAAAACTTGAAAGCAAATTCATTACAGGTATCCATAACACGATATGCACTACTTACCGACTGCAGAGAATCCTCTGCATTTAAACATGTATAGTGTGAAATTGGCCGTCAAATGTTTGAAATATCTTTCGCGAGTTATCATTTTATATAACGTGTAATTCCATACTAATATTATAAATGGGAAAGAAACTCTGTCTGTGTGTCTGTCTTGCTTTCACGTCAAAACTACTGAACCGATTCAATTGAAATTTGGTACACAGATGGTCTAGAGCCTGAGTAGGTACATAGGCTACTCCTTATCCCGATATTCCCATGGATATCTGCAGGTGTACCGTGGTTAGCAATATCTGCTTGATCGAGTATTATGTGACATATTCCGTCAAAATGTAATTTAATTTCGAATTTTAAAATTTATCACCAACAGATTTATCACCATGACAACTTGATGACAACAATTAATCAGATGACACTGTCAAAAAATGTTATTTTCATTAACTAGGGGCCACTTACAGGACGTTCAAATCGAGATTTAAAACTCGATTTTGTCAGTTTTTGACATTTTTACTAATGCTTTTACATCAAAAAATGACTAAATCGAGATTTCAACTAGGTTTAAAAGTTCCTGCAAGAGGCCCTTAATAATTAGAGGTCTTAGTTTAGGTTTTAGGGAACAATTTTGCTAATAGAGGTAGGAATGTAATGTTGAGCACTTTGTAAACAAACAATGCAGTGTTAACAAACACACAAAATTTTTTTGTAAACTTTTGTCGGCGTTAAATCAATAGCTACGCGAACAACGTCGCGGGCACAGCTAGTAATTTATATAACAGCGTCATAATTGCAAGAACACCTACGGTATTACAAACCAAGTTTTGATTAATATAAAACGAATGTGTAAGAAGAGTGAATTTATTGCTTTATTGTGGACTTTTGTAACAGTTTAGTAATGATGACTTAAATTTGAAGATAGCATACTTTATACCAAGATAAAAAAAATATATATTTTTAGATTACATTAAGACTGAAACCACAGATATACATTTTAACACAAGTATGACGATTTGATTTGTATTGAAACCAAGCGTGTCAACGTTTTTAAAGTAATTTTGAAACTGGAGATCCAAACTGATTGCAAGATATCGATGCGGCCGATGCTCTACCGCCAATCTCACAATGAGGCATTTTTTTTAGTTTTGGCGGCCAATCGGTTGCGCGCAAACTTTCGAACATCTCAATACATGCATTTGTGTCATCTATGTAAGTGTATATCTGTGGCTGAAACACTTATTTGTTGACAAGGGCTGGAATTCCTCGTTTAAAAAATACAAATAAACAGAAGTCAACTAATGATTTCAAAAACAACACACTAGAGCGCCGGTTCTTTTTCTGCCATTTACCGAGAAAACGAACATTGGTGCCTAATTAATTCTTAGCACAATCAGCTAACACAATATAACGATTTTTTTGTTACAACACTTAAGTTTATTCTTTATTGTTATAGCATAACAATAAAATGGAAGGAATCATTTCATTACTCCAAACTCACAAGTGCGTAAAATTGTATAAAGGTATATACTGCATTTATATTTGTTTTCCACCAGCATTTTAAGATGGCAGTATTGAAACATAAGAAATGCTTTACCACTGAATAATTTACATAGTCATCCAATTATGTTATCTAAATCACATCTGATCTCGTTAAGCTTTATAACTATCTTTTTTACATACCACCAGTATTTATCTTCCTTACGAAATATCTTGTGTACCGTCGAGTACGTTATAAATCAGAGCTTCCCAACCAGCCAGCCAACAACCAACCAGTCTGCGTCTTGTTGTGAGTTGAGATCCGTCTTTTTTCTTCGACTTTGAATATTGTAAAACAAAGCTACTTCCGCCATGGTAAGTCCTTAGATGGGTGACCAAAACTAGTTCCTTTAAAATCGGAATATACCGGTTGATCAGTCCTAAGTGCTATTTCCATCGTTTCTACCCACCAATTTTAATTCGGCTAGCGTGGTTGTGTTTTTCCATGGCCTGCACCCAGCTGCAGGGCGCTTATAGGCTGGTGACGAGGCGTCCCTTTGGGCAGCGTAGAGCTATTCAGTAGGGGCACAGCGAGATACTGTAGATTTCTCTTAAAACATAAATTTCCCAAGTCTGAATTAGTTCAATTGTGTTTTATCCTCTACGAATAAATGTTATCAATATTTTTTATTTCCATAATTTTCTTAATACTCTACATTTAGGAACACGTACTATTTTAACGTATTGTTGGGGGATACATGGGTTATTAAGTTGAGAACCTCTTGGTATAAATGTTTATTCAATAAGCCATTTGCATGTGTCGATAGCTTGCGAAGATCAAGGAGGTGGGAGTGATATAAGAGTAGCGAGTTCACAAAGTAGCTTCAAACTATTTTTTTTTCATAATTTATTGGTTTAACTAGTACCTAAGCTATAAAATTTGCTAGACACTAATTAATGGTTTTAAAAATGAAATCTGTCACCAGGTATGGATTAATAATGAATGTTATTTTATGAGCAGCCATTTAATGATTTTGTCAGCAAAAAAAACAGCCGAAAAACATTTGGGCCGCAAACAAATATTTTGTCAGCGGAATAATTAGTTGAGCTGCAAAATAATTACTTGAGTAGCAATATATATGTTACCGGAAATTTATAAAATCTAGGAAAAGGATCAATGAAGGATCAAGTATCAGTTCCTAGGAAATGTATACTGATAGATATTAGGTTAAGGTTATTTTTTTATAACCCTTAAAAAATATTTGAGTCAATAATCGCTTTTTCTAAATTGAGTAGACATTACAAATATTAAGGGTCCTAAAAAAACAATAATTTTATACAATTTGACAGCAGAGAAAACATTTGAGTTGCTGCCCAATCAGTTATTTTGCTGACCAATTAGAAATGTCTACTGGCCATAGGTTGCTGCTAAATTAGTTATTTCGCTAACCAACTCAGAAATATTTGCTGCCCATAAGTTGCTGCCCAATTATTAATTTTAGATGACCAAATGTATTTTTTTGCCGACCGTTTAAATAACACCCATTTTGTAAGTAAACCGTGATAGCCGCCATTTTTGGTAGCTCTGACATCTCTACCTTCATGCTCTATTCGATCACATTGTTTTGTCTATTTGATTTTTTTTTTTCAGAAATGCACTGGTACGTTAAAACAACCAACAATTAAAATATTCCATGTTTTTTGCTACCTGGAGATACTAACAATTAAAATTTTCGTGTCATGAAACATAAAATAGTTCACCGCGTGCACTAATGGATAGAACAATTTCCGTATTACTATCATAAAACATTACCTTTAATCAAAATCATGACGAAATCAACCTACAATAGTTATGTAGTATAATAGAGCCCAGAGAATGTCAATCATAGTAATTTTGTAGTAAACCACAAGTTAAAAGTCACCTTGAAGCTAAGCTCTTAGTGCTAACAACTAATATCGTTAATAGTTAGTTATTGTATATTTCCGGGCATGTAAAGTAAGTATAGAAAAATAAATCGTGTCAGTTAAAGCCATTCGAAGTCTTCGTAATTGAAAGTGAATATAAAGTGATATTCACTTTTTTTATCAAGGCGGAATATTGAATCTGTGTTTGAATGGGGTACCCTACCTAAGTGACATACTAAGGTGGAAAAAGGAGGATTCAAAAAACTGTATTCCGTCCTCAACCTATATACGTCCCACTGCTGGGCACAGACCTTCCTTATGGAGAAAACACATGAAGAGTATGGGCCGTAACACCACCACGCTGGCCCAATGCGGGTTGGTGGGTATAAACGGTCGCAAATAGCGACCGGGACCAACGGCTTAACGTGCCTTCCGAAGCACGGAGAAGCTCGAGATCACAAAGTTTTGGTCACCTATCCACAGCCTGACCATGGCTAAGGTAGCTTTGTTTTCAATCGAAGGCCATTGAAAACAAAGTTATCTTCGCCAGGTAGCGTTGTTTTCAATAGCCTTCGATTCCAAAAAACTGTATAAAGAACAGTATTCTGTACCGTAGTGTTAGTTTTCATTGTAAAAATACTTCTCACTTTGAGTTGCGTTAAGTCAAATATTTTAATTTCTACGACAAATGTGATTTCAACTAGTTTCCGCTAGGGGCACTTTTCACGTTCCCCATACAAATTTTCATTCCTTTCATTTCTTGACGCACTCCAAAGTGAGAAGTTTTTTACAATGAAAACTTACACTAGGTGAACTACTAGAAGTCACCACTCGAACCGAACAAGAAAAAAAATGTGCTAAAATAACTACAAAAAAATGCTTATGAATTTTGATATCCTCGCTCGATATTCATATTATATTATTTTATTGTCCATTCTCAATCGAAAAATATTAACACCAGCTGGTTAATGTTAACATTAACATAATGCCTCCCTTGCATTGTTTTGTTTTTACTGTATTTTTTAAATGTCTGATGCAATAAAGAGTTTATTATAAACACTTGCATAATGTAATATTCATTTACAGTGAAACAATTAAATCAAAAAATTAATCTCATCAAACAGCTACAAACCAAGTGAACAGTCTTTTGTTTCTGCGAATATTACGTGGACGCTAAATGAGAGATCAGCAAAAAATATTACGAACTTTCGTTATGCACTTCAGAGAATAAACTGCCGTGAAAATGTTTGTATGAACGTAAAAATGTAATCAAGATGCGGCATCATGACTTCAAAATTGCATCAGACTGGTCTTCTTTTTGTTATTTTAAGGCGGAAAAGTAAAGAACATTAATTTGTATTATTGCTGTAAAAATGTTGATGTGTTTTATAGAGCCTGAGTTTGTGTGGTCGTCACATAACATTTAAAACTCACATAAAAGTCACACTGCTATTATGTACAGCATACATAGAGAAACACTCGAAAAGTATGTGCCGCAACATCACCGAGGTGATCCAAACCATTTTCAAACCTTCTATCGCAGCGAGGAATTTAAATTGAAAAAAACTATAATTATTTAAAAGACAGGCAAATATAATTGATATTAAATATTATTTTTTCTCGTGTTTTTTACAAAGAAACAAAAACTATTATTTCAGTAGAGTTATGAATTCGACGTATTAAGTCGATATAAAATAGATAATAAATAGATTGAAGCGCATTTTTGTAATATAATAATGCGCTATTATACTCGAAAGTTATCATAAAGGTGCGCTCCTTCAAAAGTTATCGTCAACTCAATACAAATTTCTGATCCTTACGATATATGTAAGTCCGCCATTGTAAACAATATTATTAATTACATGTTTTGTATACGAGTATTTTGTTGAAATGCAATAAAAAGTATATATAAAATTTGCAATTCCTTTTTTCTACCATAGGGCACAGCCGACGAATTTACTATTGACAATCATATCGATTACATTCATACAACCCCCGAATGCTTAGTTTGGAACCATGCAATTAAAAAGAAATCCCTAATATTATTAATATTATTAACAACCTTGTTTCTACCAGCAGTGTTGGTATTGATGGTATCAGTACCTAGGTGATTAAATGTTTAAATTATTGAATAGTAAATCACTTACATACGCACATACATAAAATCAAGCCTCTTTCCCAGTGGGGTAGGCGGAGATTACAGATTTCCACTTGCTGTGATCCTGGCACACACTTCTCACTTCTTCTACTCTCATTTCTTGCCTCATACATGCTCCACGGTTGATGGTCGATTTGACCTGGCCCTTCCTTAGAGCGTCCCCAATTTGATCAATGTACGTTCGCCTAGGCCGTCCACCTCCAACGTTACCATTCACAGCTGCCTTGTATACCTGCCTCGTGACTCTACTTTCATCCATCCTCTCAACATGCCGAAACCAACTAAGCATCCCTTTCTCTATTTTTATCACTAGGTCCTCTTTCACATCAAACCTTTCTCTTATCTCACTGTTTCTTATCCTATCTTTCATAGAGGTTCGACAAATGCTCTTTAACGATCTCATTTCTACAGCATTCTACTCTCATCCTTCTTCTACCATACCCAACATTCACTACCATGCATCAATCGACTTACACCAAGCTTCGGCAAGATTGCCTATTTTCAGACTCATTAAAAATAGCCAGAGTAACTCCTATCTATACGAGTAATGTCATAATAAGTTTTTGGAAAGAATTATTACTGTAGGTCAACGAATGTGTGTATCTACGGAATGATTTTATATTTATGTTCTCATGTAAGTGATGTAGCATATGTATGAATGACAATAAATGTCTTTAAATCTAAACCTTAAATTTCACTCGTTGCAAGTAAAAAGAGCGTAGATATTTTAAGCATATCTCGAATACAAATCATAATATTTAAAATTCGAAAAACCACTTTTCAACAAATTATGTCGATCGTATTCAACATTGTCTACAGTTCAAAATTTAGTTATACCCCTTAGTAGTACAGATATTTAACTTGTTGAAAATTAAAATAGGATATTACTAATAGTTCTATATATCATAAGAATTATTAGCTCGTATCATAAATCCTTATCATGTCTAGTATTCAGAATGTCCGCAGTTAATTCAATACCGGACTTCGCCAATGTCAAGATCATTTTCGATTTTAAGCAAACTATTTATGTCTATGACAGCTAATAGTAAACCAACTAATATGGCAAACGCAATAAAATACACACATTTGTCAAAATTGCATCCTCAATAAACACCCAGTGTATATTAGAAGCTATTAAAAACATTGTAAAATAATTTTTTTGTTAATTTCAACGCATATACATACCTTATTTTATTCACATTAGAGTCGATATTATTCCTTTTATTCGTCGAAGCAACAAAAGTTTAGAACTACAGAACATTACAATATTAATCCATTTAGAATTAGATCAATTTGCAATACTCTGACATTTAAATCTCACTGGTATAATAGATCTACATACCATGTTCACTTCCTATCACTATCCCTGTCGCACAGTAGTAACGACCATTAAAACTTATTAAAATATGAAGGTCGTACAGCGTAATGGACTCGCAAAAAATTATAAGGACAATATATTTTGTCACTACATAAGTAAGAACAGGTTGATCACAGGAAATTGAATTTATTAGGTACGGGATGAGATCTCGAGACCTTGAGGATTTCATACCTTGAAATCGAAAGAAAAAAATATCACACGATAGCCGATTCAGAAAATATAGAGGCTTTAAGATGATAAGGAACGGAGTAGTTGTGTTTGATGAAGGTGTTCTAGACACCCAAATAATTTCAAGTATAGTATTGAAGCGAACTTTACTACACGCGTTCAGCACTCGAAAACGATTAAAAAAACAACATATTTAAAAAATAACGTACAAGTCAGACGAGATCCCTAGAATATATTGGTAAACAACAAGTGCGACATGAGCTTGATCAGTTTTGTACCCGAATTATTTGCTTTTTAACCTAAAGGGTTTAAAGAAAAAAAATTAGGCCCCAAATATTATGCTTCATGTAAATAAATATTCATAAGAATTATAATAATAGACAGACAAAATTCTTTAGCACAAAACGTCAGGGAATAGATTGCACTTATTCCTCTGCTTGACACTTGACATTACTTACTTGACCTTGAAGCTTACACGTGGTGGTGGTTAAAACCACTCAACATTAAATTCATAACTTTTATTAACATCGTAATTATAAACGAATTGCAAACCTCATTTATATAAAGTAGATATCAAGTTTAAAATAATTTATTCACTTAGGCATTTATACGCTTAAAACGTATGAAAACATTTAACAACCAATTACTTTGAATGGAAGAAAAAGAATAGAAGCTTTGTAAAGTGCTCATAGACAAGATGACTTTCTTTAAATACAATCGTTATAGCCAAATGGAAAATTATAAACTGCATAGTGAAAACATTAACATTAATCCATAGATTTCCATAGATTTAGAGTTTAACGTTGGGTTTGACGATATTGATAGTTATAGTTGACGACCTCCGTGGCCGAGTGGTCTGTACGCCGATCTCAAGGCATCGCCATCTCGAGAGGTCCTGGGTTCGATCCCTAGTGGAGGCAAGTGTTTGGGTGATGAATTTTCAGACATTTGTTCTCCAGTCTTGGATGTTGATTATTTATGTAGATATTATATTATTTATCTATTAAATATATTTGTCCGTCATCTAGTATCCGTAACACAAGCAGCATTTAGTTGCTTAAATTAGGACTAGTTGATAGGTGTAAATGAATGCCGGCAACGCATTTGTGACGCACTGCTTGCGAGTGTCAATGGGCGGCGGTCATCGATTACAATCAGATGACCCGTCTGCGCGTTTGCCTCCTATCTTGTAAAAAAAATGCATGTTATCTACGGGCTCTTATTTTGAATATCGCCTTTCATTAGCAATTGCATCTTGCAACTCGCCCTCTGTTGCATGGGATGTGTTACATATCTGGCGATGCTTAGATGTTGAACACTGCTCACTACAATGGATATGCAAGCACGTTGACAATATTATAATATCTTTATAAGTCTGGATAAGCTGCCTGTCCAATTTTTTGTAATTATAACCCACATAAACAAATGAAAGTATTACTATGCTTCGCTTAACCATAAGCAATGCTTTTAAAATGGTGTCAACACTAATTATAATGTTACATTGCAAAATATTTGTTTCAAGCAGTGCTAAAAGATTTTATTAAAAACCAACAATAGGTTAAGTAACGTGCGATTGAGAATGGCACATACATTTCACGGGTCACCAATTGTTATTTTAATATCAAATGTCAAACATCTAATCTAAATATAATCAAATTCCTTGTCAGGTGTTACAATTTCTGTGTCGGTACATTGTCCCGAATAAGTAATCGAGAAATGTCCGACCTCAGATTATAATCGATTGTCGTCGTTGCAATAATCGAAAGGTAACAAAATTTCATACTTTCGGTTTGCCAATTCGCTTTCCATAGGGCCTTAACAATACTCGAAGCTCATTGTGCATAATTTCGAAAGGTTCACAACATAATGTTGCCGACAGGATTTATGATCGAATCGATCTGTATATTAAATTACAAAGATCGATCGATTACTTGCTAAATGAATACGGTCTTTAACACCTATCCATATCTGTCAACTGCTGATGGGCGTCGTCTTTCCAATAACTAAGAAAAGACATAAGGCTTATAGGTATGGTGTAACCTATTAGACGCTTGTAACTTTGACATGACACTCCCGCGCTCCCGTTCTAGTAACCTTACTTTTATTGTATTCCAACAGTTTTTAATTCTTTATTCTATTTTACTACACAAATATTTCGAAGCAAATTGTTGTTTGATTAGCAATAACTTTAAAAGCTGTTGAAATTTAGGCAGTTTTGTCGTGAACTACGTCGGTATATGTGTACTGAATTTATCATTTTGATCATCGACTTCCACTATAGTCTAAATAACCTACTTAATTACCTACATAATCTAGTGTACCTACATAGTTTAAGTGAGACAATAAATATTTAACGTTTCAATTAATCTCAAACAATTTATTGTAACTGTATTCACAAAAAGTACCAACGAAAGTACATGAAGCACATTATAAATATATAGGGGAAAAATGTATACCTACGTCTTTTTACTAAATCATATGGTATGTACATCACATACTTTGGTATTATTATCGACGCCATTGGTCAGTTGAACAGTTGCTAGATACCGTCAACAACTTACCAAATACACGCGAATTAATCCGACAGGCGCGGCGAGCGATCGTTGCCATCATAGAGTAGCAAACCAATACTGAACTCCTCGCAGTCTATTACATCTATTGTGAGATAGACATATAATAAATATCTTCAAACATTCACACCTATCATCAACTAGCCCCATTTTAGGCAACTAATGCTGCTTGTACGGATGTACTAGATGCTAGACGCTTGTACTAGATGACGGATAAATATATTTAATAGATAAATACATATAAATATCCTGAATATATTTAAATATATATAAACATCCAAGACTGGAGAAGTCGATTTGTTGGGGAAGTCTGCATTTTCCATACTAACATTTATTCATATTTCTTCACAACGACAAATCCAGAGATAATAATTTTTGGCATGTATCATTAGACAAGTTTCAGCAATATGTGTGATATCACACTTCATAAAAGTTACTTATCGTTTTTTAGTGAATGCAAATCAAATTATGTATTCAGGAGGCACTTAAAAAGAGTTGTCATTGTGTCTAATTTTTAAACAATTAAACTTACAACAAATTATCAAAAGAGCTCAAAAATATGGTCTATTTTTAGAGGAGGTAATTAATTTTTTAGGAATATTTTGTAACTTTATAGTTACAGGCAAAATACTAAGTGAGAAAAAAAACGGCAATTTCATAAGTAAACCTCTATTATAAACATACTCCTCATAGAGAGAGAGATAGACGAGATGATTGGGGTCTAACGTTTGTCTATAAAGAATAAAAAAAGCCCTACCAAATTAAAAAGTACTTTTTGAACCACAAAATAATCCAGATCATTACAATATTGTTCAATCTTCAATCAACCAGGTCCTACCGTGTCGAAAATTGTTTGGTTTTAACTTGACAAATTAAGAGCATTGTATTATTGTGAATTGTTCTAAAATTTGTTATACCACGGCCAATTATCAAAGCCATTGAATTATTTCATAAAGACATTGCAATCTAGTCTGCTTCATTGTCTAGTCAAATGCAACTTTTTATTCTAAGGGAAAGTGCCCCACAATTTACTGTTCTAGTCACGAATTAAAGTTGGTAATAAACTAACGCTTATGTAACTTCTTACTACAATTACTAAGAATAGACACAGTAGTTTAACACTGTAGAACATTTCTTGGAGGAATGAAATGGATTTGATTGAATATTTTGATCAAAATATGAACTTTTGCAATTTGGAACTTTAGCTTCGTGAGGGCCACGTGAACGTCGGCGTCGCACTGGGGCAAGGTCGTAGGAGGTAGGTCGGATATAATATAGTCAATATTTTTATTATTTTTCCAACAATTCTATACCTCCGGATCAAGAGATTCCTGCTTCAATTTAGGTAATTCACGAAGCTGGCTGATGATAGGGTTAATTTTTAGCGACAAATATGAAGGAAATCATTATACGCCTAGAAATACAGTCACAGCAATTTTTTAAATATTTTCAATTTGCGCAGAGTTCTTTCACTTCTGCCTATATTATCGTATAAGAAAAGGTTGAAATAAAATAGCAAATTATTTCAATAGAACTTTCTGCAAATATTAGGTCCATACCTATGAAATTGGTGTTTTGTATGGAGATTTTGGGAAATTCTGCAATTTCCATACTACAATTTTTTCAGTTTTCTTCACGACAAATCCAAAGATAATAATATTTGGCATCTATCATTAGACAAGCTTTAGTAATATGTGTAATATCACTCTTCATAAAAATTATTCATCGTTTTTAAGTGAATGCAAATAAAATGATGTATTCGGGAGGCACTTAAAAAGAGTTGTCTCCGTGTCCAATTTTAACACAATTAAACTTACAACAAATTATCAAAACAAATCAAATGAGCTCAAAAATATAGTCTATTTTTAGACGAGGTAATTAATAATACTCTGAATCTTAATAGTTACAGACAAAATACTAAGAGAGAAAAAAAACACCAATTTCATAGGTAAGGACCCAATATATAAAATATGCATAAGGAGTTAAATTTAAAGAAAATTACGTAAATAGCTACTCAGCACATTCGACTAATTAAATTTAACGTTTTAAAATTGTACTAACCTTGGTCTTCGTTGACCTTACCTTAGTTTTATTAAAATCACCTAGTGTAGTTATATAAAATTTTTGAAAATGCATTCGATGAACTTTTTAGTACTCTGATAGACAAACGATAATCTTACAATAGTTAACTCAATACTTTATTGCTTTTCACAGTGTGGTTACAGATATTACAATAGGTTTATGATCACTGCGAACCCTGTCGGGCACAACAACAATGGAGAGGAGGAACATTATACATAATATTAACTAATTTAAAGTTTTGCTTAGAGTTATCTATTCTTAATTTTATATTTATTAATTTATAGTTATGTTTGATGCTTAATGACGTGAAATGTGTTAGAGTGTGATCATTTGTAATTTTTTTGCAAATTATCTATATTTCAGAAATGAATTTTTCTCGTACACATCACCTCCCTACACCTTGCCCCAACGGTTCAACGGTTTCTATTGTCTTGTATTGTGGCCATTTCTTTACGGTTCTACTTGGGTTTCCCGAAATAATAGTTATGTCAATAACTAACCAGGAGCTCAGCTAAGTTCTTACAAGTTATTACTAGAAACAATACTCATTTTATATTTAATCTGTTGACTTAGAACCACCTGCAGAAAACAGAATAGAAAATACCAATATATTAAATGTAATCAATAGGCCTCGCAATTAATTTGCGTCCATTATAAGTGAGTTAACAACATAACTATTCTAGATTGAATGAGCGACCTTTATGCTCAAATTGAATCAAATCTAACTGTGGGAATCGAAACTACTATTAGTGGTATTAGAATACAATTATATATAACACATTTAACGTCCGTATCCAGGCAAGTAGACCCTTGCTGACTAGTGATAATTTCGGAATATCAAGGTATTTGTAAGATAATATCATTGTCCAATAGGTCAAATGATACTGGACAGGACAGTCCAGATATAACTACGTAGTGGAATGTTTTAAACGCCTTGGCATTTTGAGAGTAGCTACGTCAATAAAGTGTAACAATAGTGGACAAATGATTAATGCATTTCCATGGACGAAATTTTATCTGATCCTTAAAGACCAGTTGATTTTGTATAAACAATAGTTCTGATCTTCAAAGTAAGATCATAGAAATTGAATCGAGAGAAATAAAATCCAGCATAGCAACAGCTGACGAACCGATTTCTGGCGCAAAACAACTTCGTCTGTGCTGTTCAAATAAAATTAAAGAATATTTATACAAAACTGGGTTAATTTAACTCAAAATTAATTAAAATCCTTTAAAGTTATAATCAGGTCAGTCTACAATTACTTGCGCGTGCACACTTGCACGTCAACCATAAAGTATTTAATAATTTGTAAGGTCGGCAACTACTGGGTGATATTCAGATATCGTGAACACTAAAAAAACAATTTTATCTTCGAGACCTTATACAAGTTAAATTTCTCAGAATTAAGCGAATATCTTTAGAAGTCCTACCAGACACTGGAATAAACAAACCTGTCATTCACAATCCTTATAACAAATAAAACCTTATTACATCTAATGCTTCACCCAGCTGTGCATTGCATATCCTTCCTAATTTTAAAAGTAACTCTAGTCTACCCAGATCTATCAATAAGCCGAGACACCTTAATTAGACGGTTGACACTGCCCGTAGACACCGCCAAGGTCTCCCGCTCACTTAGGCCTAGACGCGTATTTAGAAACACTTATGTCACACTCTGACATGCATAGAATTCACGACAACAATAATCTTAACTAAAAAGTTTGTTTTACAATATACTAAAATAAGAGATATGCATTTATATAGATAACGCAATAATAACGATTTGTATTGAAACCAAGCGTATCAACTTTTTAACGTCTATTGTGACGTCTAAGCCGTAATTTTGAGACTGGAGATACAAACTAATTGAAAGATATCGATGCCCCTTCACCAATAATCACACAATGAGGCATTTTTTTAGTTTTTACAGCCATTTGGTCAGCGGCAAACCCCGACGGTTTCGGACACGCGCAGTTTGCGTCAACTATGTAAATCTATATGTTTGGAAATAACTATGCCTTATCACCCGGAGATTTTTAAGATAGAAATACAATGTAGAGGGACTATATAATCCAGGAATACAAACCAATCAAAATACCCACCCATTATAAAGTATAAGCCGCAATAGCCGGCCTATACTTTATACTGGGTAATAATAAGAATTTGTGTATGAGCAAAACATAATTATTGGTCAGATGTAACAACTTACAATCTGATTGTGTTTTACGGAATTATAATATTTAATCTGAACACATCAGGAGAATTTTTACAATGAATGCATTTCACATAATTACTCATTAATACTACTATGTTTCGTAAATACGCAGCACGTAGAAAAAACAAACGGACATAGTGTACCTACTCTATTCCAATTTGCAGCGCGACCATTCTCAGGTCTTAAATGGCCGTACTTTGAGTAAATCATTAAACGGCTAAAGCGTTATATGTACGCCAGGCACGGACATATATTGGGTCCTTACCTATGAAATTGGTGATTTTATTCTGTCTTAGCAATTTGTCCGTAACTATTAAGTTTCAGAACATTCTTATAAAATAATGGCCTCTTCTAAAAATAGACCATATATTTGAGCTCGTATTATTTAATTTGATAATTTTTTGTAAGTTTTATTGTGTTAAAATTAGACACAAAGTGTTAAAATTAGACACAAAGACAATTATTTTTAACTGCCTCCCGAATACATCATTTGATTTGCATTAACATAAAAATTATAAAAATTATAAATTATATTATACACATTGCTAAAGCGTGTCTAATGATACATGCCAAATATTATTATCTCTGGATTTGTCGTAGTGAAGAAAACTGATAAAATGTTAGTATGTAAAATGCAGACATCCCCAAAATCTCCATACAAAACACCAATTTCATAGGTAAGGACCTATTACAACATTTATGATATGTCAGTCATTGGAAAATTTTATAGCGAGTATTTCAGCAAACAAGAAAGCCCTAACGAAAACTCAAAATCATGCATGAGCTTCTTTTTGACCGCCTCTCTGGTCTAGTAGTTGACACCACCGGGTGTTGATTGGGAGGTCCGGGGTTCGATCCCCCACGGGAGCAAGACTTTTTCTGCTTGGTTTGGTAGGTTACTTCTGAGCCCGCCTGGCTAGCTACCACCGTCTTACCTAAATCTGTCGCCATAATAACAATGTTATAGCATTAATGTTATTGTAAGATAGCCAGATCCTCAGTTGTTCAAGAATACAGGTGAAACTCACTTCAACCTTCGGCCTTGTCGTCGCTTACCATCAGGTGAGATAAAGGCCAAGAGCTTGCCTGTCATATGTCAAAAATTTGCATAAAGAACTAAACTTTTCACGAATGGTGTCACGACCCTCTTGATTTTAAGAAACACGAAAAGAATTAGGACGATGTAAGAAATTCACTAGAATTGAGATATAAAGACCAATTATTTTTAAGTTGAAACCTTTAAAGTTAAGTTAAGACCTTAAGACAAGACGTGTTTTGAAAATCGCTATCGATGTTGGTATATGAAAACTACAAAATCCTTATTTCCTTCGTTATCCTATAATATATTTACGACTAAATAGTTAAGTACTCTAATTTGCTTCCCAAAAAAAACTTTTAATAAAACTTAATCTCACGTTTCATTACTACTTAAAATCAAGCTAATTCACAATCGTATTCATTAATTGACCTATAGAGCAATAGTTAACAGGTTTCACAGGACTTTTGCAAAACCGGTCTCTTGAAAACGATCTAATTGTGGCAATTATTTGTTAATGATTGTATTGATACTACAATTATTGTATATCACAATTTACTTCGGCATAATAAAATAGAACAAACCTATGTTATATAACCGGGTAAGAAAATAGACTTTGTGTTGTTGAAACAAAGTTATTGCAGTTTCGACCATGTACTAGAAGAGACATTGTCGCCTTTAAGAAATTTACTGGATGTCCGTTGCTTGGCAGACTGTGATGTCTAGAAATCCTTACAATAGCGCCAAAGTTCAAAATTTCAATCTTAAAATCAATATTAATTTTATAATTTAATTGGATAGTAAGTACCTACTATCTCCACCGATTTATTATTAAGAAAGCACTGCGCATTGTTGTTGTTGTTATATCAAACAGATCACAACATTCCTCAATACTAAGCGAAATAACATAACACATAACATATCATCACGCCTTTTTACCCGAAAGGGTAATAAGGGGTCTACATTGTAAGGGTAAAAGAGTTAACACCCACAATTTGCCAGATACGTTAAGTCCCCATGTAACAGGTGGCGAGCCTGTTGCCATGCACCGGGCACAATGTGCGGCAAGCGATATTCATAATGAACTGTACATATATTTTATTCAAACTCACTGTGTTCAGGCAGTGGTCCCGCGAGTCCCGCGGCCTCTTGAACGAGTATTGCCCCGTCCATTCCAAATCGGCAACCGCTGCCTTTTTACGTGAAATAAAAGTACGTAATTTTCAAGTGTTCAAAACTGAACTTAATTTATAGAAGTGCATCTGCTTGCAACTCCTACAAGTGTCACACATACGACACCAACCTGTAATATATGGTGTGCTTTCGTTACAACAGTAAATATTCCCTTCAACCGTAATAAAATAGCAATGTGTTAGGATAATGATATAGTGGCTGTATATCTGATAGCTCCTGTGCCTAGATTAAGTCTATGATGGCGTAGTACGGAATGAACTGTCAAAGTGACAGACGGTGTGCGCCAGTCGCGCCAAGTGAGATAAATTGAAGTGCTCTGAGGAAAACACCGGAAAAAGGGGAATGTCGTGTGATGTGATGTTATAACGGAATAATGTTAATTGAAACAGGTAGTATTTGTATTATTAATTGTTACGGCTTATTGTGAATTGGTGGTAAATGTATTGTTGTGATTATGGTGCAAATACAATTACTTTCTAACTAGATAACTTTGTGTTTCATTCAAACACTTACTAGACTATTTAAATGGAATCACTGTTGCTTGTCGCCAGAAAATGTAAGATGGTACCCAGGCAGAGCAAAATATTTTACAGTCAGCGTCAAATAGTTAGTGACACTCGGGGTGTTCAAATAAATACACACTACCAAAAAGGCAATGATATCGGTACAAATTAAGTTGCAATGCAACGCGAAAGCTTAAAATCTAAGTTTCCATTCTTGTTGTCAACATGGAAACATGTCAATATGGAAACTGAATTTGTACCGATATTATTGACGATAGTGTCACTATTTGATGACTGTACGAAATATTACGACACTTCGTATTACTATTTATATTATATCTGTTATTTCAATTAAATGTCTTAAAATGCGCTAAGTACGCACCTGGTAGTACTATAAAAGGTAATAAGCTGCAACTATTTAAGCTATTATATCGGCTATTAATAGCCAGTAATAGCAGAGATATTAATATTTCCACAGTTTTACGCTAGCGTAATTAGTTCGCATGCTGTAGAGGGCTTACTTCTAAATAGAACAAGGTATCGAACAAATAAGGTAAAGAGGTTACTTAGATTTTACCTCGAAACTTTTTTTTCCTTTATAATTATTTTAGGTAAGGACCATGATAGACAGCTTATGAAAGGTTACCTCTTCCTGCGAAATCGTTCTTACAGAATAAGGATTGTCTATCTGTGGTAAAAAAACCAGTATCCAACAATTCACTTTACATCAATAAAAAAATTATCAAAAGTCGTATGTAATAATTTGCCAGTTGACAGGGTTTGTATGGAGGTGGCTAAAAACCAACCCTTTTCATTTTAGAGGCATTCCTCGAAGGGCACCATCTTTTAAAAATAGGAAAGAATCAATACATTGTGGGGTAAGGTATTAAATAAAATTGTTCCTATATATTTATTACAGCCTGGTACTTTTTGGAAATATAAATATTATACGCCTTCTTGCTAAATCTGCGAATGTTGAGATGGATGTGTTGAGTTACAAAAATGAATTGAATATTTCAGAGGAAGTATATACATATATTAAGCCACCACTCACCACCACTCACTGATTAATCACGAAATGTCACCTAATTCTTTTTAGATCGTTGATTATCGATAGTTTTAGTTAAGGCGATGGGATAGGCAAATATTCATAAATGAGGTGTTTTTGGTACATTAGTCTGGCAAAAATACAGCACAAGGGATGATCAGATTAATTTATGTCATGACATATATCATAAACTTGTTTGTGACGGTCCAAAATAATAGTAATTATTAATAGAAACATATGGAAAGCACTCCAAATTTTCAAGTTATCATAATCTATCGAAATTTCTTTTACACTTTTTTCCTTAAACGAAGTTTCTGTTTATTATCAAACTCAGTGAACATATCCATTACATTAATATCTAGTCTCCGACGGTGAGTTTTTTTTAGAAAAGACCACAAATTTATTAATTGCAACGTATTTTCCTAGTAGCGCCTACTAAAATATTATAGTTCCATAATTGTTCATTTGCTGGCAAAATTTCGTAGGCGCTTTTGCAAAGAAATGACATCGTTCTTAAGCAACGGTTAATTATTAAACTTTCTACATCTTATTTGGCTAGAGCAAAATATTGATAATACTCTTGAGTAAGTACCACCCTCTTTAATTACCTTGCCTATCCTCGTCATAATGCAGATAATTGTACTTACTGTGTGCAACAACAATCGAGCTACCAAAAATTACTTCTCACACAGAGTAGTGGCCGATACAGAGTCCACGCAGGAAATATTGTTTTATTAATAGAAATGCGTTTCTCTAATGTTTTCCTTAGACTTGAAATTGTCACATAATTTAGTTTTTAAAATAAACGAAGATTGATGATACATTTTTACCACGTTTTTCTTAGCTTGCTCTCTTGTCCGTCAAATCTGGAGATCGATTTTCGACCACTTCCCGACATCCGATTGAGCTGAAATTTTACATTCAGGCTAGTTTCCAATGACAATACCATATTAAATAAAAAAGGATTAAATAATTACTGTATAAAAAATACTTTTAAAAAACCACGTTTTACTAATGGCCTAAAAAGGGGAAAATTTATATTTTGCTTAAAAGAATTTTTGAAAATTTTACTTAATATGATTAATAATTATCAATAATGAAGCAATAATGAAATTTATAATAGCTGCTAAAAATAATTAATTCTAAATTTTACTTATTGCGCGAATTTATATAGTTGCGTTCTGCTGAAATTTGTGAAAAGGCAGTTCTGTTATATTTGGTGGGATTTTATTAAAAAATTGTATACATTTCCCCATAAATGCACAGGCACAGCAAGTATATTTTTGCTTGTATTATTTAAATTATGGCATTTATTATTTTTCTTAAATGTGTGGCTATGTTTATAAACATATATAATATTTTCATAGATGTATTGGGAGGCAACAGTTATAATAACAATTTCCTTGAAAAACTCTCTGAGTGAGTCTTGTGGCTTAAGTTTGTAAATGGCTCGTACTGCTTTTCATATTCTCAATATCAGCTGCTGACCCCCATAGCAACAAGCCATACGACATCACACTATGAAAATGATTTAAATAGACAAGTCTTGCCGTTTCATCGTCAGAGTCAGATTTTTTTACTGCAAAGGCAGCGGATCTATCAGCATCTTTCTGACAAGTTCAGTATGTGTGGATTCCACTGTAGGCCTGAATCTATCGTTATGCCTAGAAATAATAAAAATAATACATTAATTAATATATTTTAGCTACAGTGACTGTTATTTAATTTAATTAAAATTTTGCCGTTACAAAATGCTCTTTAATTGCTTATTGATATTGATCCTTATCAAAATAAATAACTTTATGTTCAAGACTCGTTCGATACCTTTATAACTTTTGAATTATTTAATTCTGACAGGCTGATCGATAGTTTTCGCGATTTTAAAAATGTATACCTACGTCCCAACCGGCCTGTGCGTATATGATGACGTCACACGATGTTTCACGCTCGGAAGCGGAACTAAGACTTTTATATAACTCTAAAATCAAAAATACTGATTCGTTTTGAATGAAAAAAACAAGTATAGGCGTGTATTCACACAACCTATACTTTAAAAAAAATTATTCGTAACATTTTCTATTAATAAATGTATTTTCGTACCTCTTGCTCAAAAACGTGACATTCTATGCCACAAAAAGCGAACATAACAATAGTCATTTTTAATCTGATAAAAACAGGGAAAGAAAATTGTACTGAATTTCATTCATCCTCTAGGGGGAGAATGTGATTTAAATTTGGAATACTTACCGAAATTTATACTAAACTACATCTGTGTTTACACCATTGAGTTCGTATATAAAGCATTATACATATTTTTGAAAAAGGAATACGCATTTATTGTGCAGTTATGATTATTAAATAAAATTACGAAAACCGACGAGTGAGCTTAATGCCTTTGCTTTTCCGACAAAAAAATATTAGTCTAGGAATTTGCCGCGTTTTTGTTTTCTTCAAATACATAAACGTTAAGGGAGTTTTTGGCGGCATTCAACTATGGCGGACGTGATTTTTATTTTGATGATTGTAATATTGTACGGAGTGGATATTGTTACGTAAAATCAGTGTAGTTTTGTGTAATAAGTGTCTGTGATGATGTGCAATATATAGAAGATAATCATATAATATAATAATATAGAAGATAATAGAAGATAATCGAAATAAACGTCAAGTGGTGTGAAAAGTGATGAGTTTTTTATCGTGGTAATCCACCTCATCCAAGTAGCACCACAGTGTCTGCCATCGATCGTTTGACGCCAAACTCTCGCAAGATGCATTGAAATGCATTACACTAGCATTTCAATGCAAACTACTGAAGAAATATATACTGAAGACTTGGCTGTATGGGCTCTGTTCCCTTTGCCTTCCCTACATGGGAGAATTTTACAACAACAAAATAAACGTTAAGTTTATTTTAATTTGTTTTTATAAATAAGTTAATGTTCTAAAAACACGTTACGATGTTAAATGAAAGCGACAGTGACAGTGAATTGTCGGTATACTATCATTATTTTTAATAAATGCTTATCTCATATTATTATTGTGTTAATTTTTCGCAAATGGTACAAAAAGTAGAGTATTCTCCTCGGTGATAAAGCTGTCTAAGTCTTGGGTGAACTTAAATCCCTCGCTACTCTCAGGACTCGTCGTAAATCCCTCGCTTCGCTTGTGATTAAAGTTTTTAACACCCTCGCTACGCTCGGGAGTAACCTCGAGTCCTTCGTTACGCTCGCGATTTAAATCGTCACCCGCGACAGAAGACACTGCTTTATCCCCTTGGTTAATAATCTACTATTACTTGAGAAGTCATATTATTTTACGATTTTTATCAGTAAATTTTATGTTTTTATTGACAAAAAATAAAAACAATTTCGGACAAATCATAATAATATGTAAATTTTTTCAGTTCTGATCAACAACTACAGTAATGACAAACAATTACAGTAATGATGAGACCAAAAAAAGAAGAGACACTAAAATTCTTTAAAAATAATTGATTTTGGATCGTCTGACATGCTGGAAACTGTATACATGATCTGAGGCGATCCCATTACTATCAGGTAATTACATTTACGAACTATCAATCGTACATTTTAATTTATTACAAACCTTTAGTTTTCTCTGTCGATGTAATTACTCTGTGAAATTACACTAGCCGTCATCTATCAAAACATGTGCGTTACAGTGCAATGTGCTTTGCGACGCACCTCAAGTTTTCAATAGATGTCTCTGTCACTCAATTTCGATTAAGCCAAACACTCAAAGTCATTTGCATTACCTTTCGCCTTAATATACCCCCTCACTATACAAAAGTTAAACATAGATGCGCTTCGAGGAATAATTTTGGTGCGCTTTAAAATGGGTGCGCTTCGAGGAATACTCGTACCTCTCATTTAAATATTGAATTCTATAGTGAAAAATTATATATCGGTGCTTTGGGTTCCTATAAATACCTTAATTACGTAGACAGGATTCCTTATTGACAAAAGAAATTTAAGAATCCTCCACTTTATTGTAGAACATATCCTTGTACCTAAAGTTTTGTAACATCAACAATTACAATTGATATTTTAGGTCGAGGTGAAGGAGACTAATAAATTCAGAAAATTCAAAAGTTTTTATTATAAGACATCCATTTGTAAAAGTACAGAAGGGCGTCTCGTGAATGCGTCTAGCAAGAACACACCAAGGTTTATCTGATCATTAGGCGAACGTGTGATATATTTATAATATATTATTATCATACATAACTAGAAATAAAGTTTCATACATACATCATTACATACATAATCACGCCTACAATCCCCGAAGGGGTAGGCAGAGTCCAAGGAGCACTGTGTTCCTTAAGACCACATGTAGCCATACAAAAATAGGGTTTGGTCAGATGAAAAATCGTGAAAGAGTAGTAACAAGTGGCTAGCTCATCGCCT
The DNA here is from genome assembly GCA_910589355.1 of Parapoynx stratiotata. Lineage (NCBI taxonomy): Eukaryota > Metazoa > Arthropoda > Insecta > Lepidoptera > Crambidae > Parapoynx > Parapoynx stratiotata. Next base: position 4,785,216 of record OU342458.1, read on the forward strand.
ACACAATCACAGACCCAGTAAACAATACGCCCTTTGTCGTCTTTTACGACATGCTAGGCAAGAAAAGCAGTTGGTACATTATTTTTGTGTACCGGACCAACACGGGAGAAATAAAGTTGGTAACTTTTATTTATATAATCAATATTTGGCCTCAAAAATACATTGACAGAAAAAGTTAATCTAGAAGTTGTCCCAAAAAATGATACAAGGAAATAATGAGGAGGACATTCATTTAATTCAGACAATGTTAAACAAATTACAAGCAGTGACATTGAAAAAATTTTACTGTCTGAAACACAGACTACAGAAAATAAACCATATGGATTATATGGCTAACCATATGGACACTATAACATTTCGCAAGAGCCATTTTCATAAACATTCAATCTATTCTTACTAGAGTGCGAACCTTTATCACATTATATCAAGTTAATGCACACAATTTATTCACGAATAAATAAAGTCGGCGCAATACGAAATCACGCATTAAACATTATTATATCTTATCTTAGTGTTTTGTCCGTGCGGTCATTTATAACCCGTTCACTTGCGGCAAAGGGGTACCATGGATAATATACTAGTTGCCAATGTGCAACGTATGTGTAAATCCATACCAATATTATTAATGCGAGAGTAACTCTGTCTGTCTGTCTGTCTTGCTTTCACGTCAAACTACTTAACCAATTCAATTGAAATTTAGTACTAGATTTAGTCTAGAGCCTGAGAAAGGACATAGGCTACATTTTATCCCGATATTCCTATAGAAACGGGTACCGCATGGGTGAAACCGTGGTTATTATTATCTGCTCGACCAAGTATTATGTGACATATTCCGTCAAAATGTAATTTCATTTCGAATTTAAAATTTCTCGGCATTGTAAAATAGTGACACGCCAGCAGAGATTTATCACCATGACAACAATTAATCAGATGACACTGTCAAGAAATGTTATTTTCATTATTTTACTATTTAGAGGTTTTAGTTCAACTATTAACAATCAACATTTTGCTAATAAGAGGTAGGAATGTAATGTTGAGCACTTTGTAAAAAAACAAAACACAAAAAGTTCTGTAAACTTTTATCGGCGTTAAATCAATAGCCACGCGAACGACGTCGCGGGCACAGCTAGTGTGTAATAAAGTTAGTATATCATTGAAGTATTAAAATAGACTAGAATAAAATTAGTATATCATTGAAGTATTAAATAAACTACCCTATGAAATTAGGGCACACACACATGGAAAAGTAGTTTTACCCAGGTCAAGAATATAGAGGCGGATTTCGCGTCACGCTAAAAGCAAGCCTTAGGCAAGTCCGCTCGGACATTTTAAAATAATACTATATCATTGTCAATTAGGATAATTTGTTAACTAATAACTAGAGATTGGATATTCGGATGCATATTTACCTAAAGTTAAGATGTTAGCTATAAAAGAGAAGACAAGACAAGTGTCTATAAAAGTAGAGATGCCACAATAAAATAAAAAAATTCATCCGTGATCGATGAATGCCGCAAAAACTCCCCCCATTTCTTTTATTAACCAACCTCTTTAAGCTGATGAAACTGAAATGAATTCGATTTGGTTATGCATAAATGTTATTATTTTAAAAGATTCATTACAAAATATTCACAATTGTGTCAAACAAAAGAAAAACTAGTCAAATCGTGTTCGATATTAGGTAACTATTCTAAGCAAGTAAATGTTTCATTCTTGTTATTTACCAAATCATGACTTATCTTTTTGTTGAAATGAAAACTTAAAATTTTAAATATCGATTTCGGGTATAAAATCGATTTACGTCGATCAATTTCAATATTTATTTCCGTAGCATCATTTGCTTAGTTATATCATCTGATTGTATTATTTATTAATCATTATAAGACATTACCCATCTCACTATACGTCCACGTCCCACTGCTGGGCATAAGCATTAAAAAATAGAGGAAAAAAGTAATATGCTGACAAGGAAGCTTAGCAACAAGAAGTAACGTTATGCACATTTAGTAAGGAATCATGTGACGTCAACCCTTTGATGAGCAAAAAATTGGCGTCGGACGACACCGACGACGTCATCCTGATTGCCCTATGGTTCAATCTACCTACTACCAGTAGGTAGTAGGTAGATTTTATCTTTGTATGTTGATTAGATACAATTGCCATTCTCGTAAAACTCAAACGAAAGAGCAGTAAGTTAAGTCATCCATTAAGAGCGAAAATCTTAGCAATTGTGCCCGGTGCATGGCAACAGACTCGCTATCTGTTACATGAGGGCCTAACATATCTGGTGAAATGTTCGTGTTAACACCTACTTCAGGAAAAAAAACTCCGTTGTCGACCTCCGTGGTCGTGTGGTCTCAAGGCGTCGCAATCTCGAGAGGTTCTGGGTTCGATTCTCAGTGGGGGCAGATGTGTGTGTAATGAATACAGGCATTTGTTCTCCAGTCTTGGATGTTTATATATTATTATGTATTATATAAAATCTGAATATGTATACGTATCTATCTATTAAATATATTTATCCGTCATCTAGTATCCGTAACACAAGCAGCATTAGTTGCTTAAAGTAGGACTAGTTGATAGTTGTGAATGTAAAAAAGGCGTGATGATAAATGTTATCTTATATTTATCCTTTGTGTTCAATATTAAGCCGAGAGTTTAAGCCACCAAGCAACCAAATATTCAAGAACCATGTTTATCCAACACTGTCAAATTCACGCTAATAATTCACTTTGCAATTTAACATAGCGGAATAAAACCTTCCAAGCGATTTCGCCATACAATTAACTATTACCAACATTCGATAATACTCTATTCTTCATTATTACCTCATATTCAACCACACGCGATATGGGAAACCAAGGTACACCGAAAAAACATATTGGCACACTAACAATGGAAACTAGTAGTTTGTGATCTTTGGCAATGAATGCTTTTGTTCACATTGTAGATATTCGTACGGTTTGTAGTTTTTTAGGCTAACGTGGAAGAATGCAACCATTTATTTCGGAATTAAATGGTCTTTATTGTTTTTAAAGTATTCTTGTAATGTGGCAGCGGTAGCGGAGTTGGTACGGACGGGGCACTATTCGTTCGAGAGGCCGCGGGAAACACGGGTTCGATCCCACCGCCTGTACCACTGAGTTTGAATAAAACTTGTGTACAGTTCATTGTGAATATCGCTTGCCTCAAATTGTGCCCGGTGTATGGCAACAGGCGCGCCAATTTTTACATGGGGACCTAACCTGTTACATGGGGACCTAACATATTAAAAAAAAAATTAAAATACAATTAATAAAAAAAAAAAATCATACCAAGTAAATTATAAAATCAAACCATTTTAAGTAAACAAACATAAAAGCAAAACATATTTTCATCATTAAAACAAGCTGATAAAGTGTGAGCGTAGTAAATAGCGCTCCGCTTTCTCTAGCTCTAACTAACGCTAGCACAATTACCAAAAAAAAAAACATATTGGGTCCTTACCTATGAAATTTGTGTTTTTTCTCTCTTAGTATTTTGTCTGTAACTATCAAGATTCAGAGTATTCCTAAAAAATAATTACCTCGTCTAAAAATAGACTATATTTTTGAGCTCTTTTGATTTGTTTTGATAATTTGTTGTAAGTTTAATTGTGTTAAAATTGGACACGGAGACAACTCTTTTTAAGTGCCTCATTTTATTTGCATTCACTTAAAAACCATAAATTTTTTTTATAAAGTGTGATATTACACATATTACTAAAGCTTGTCTAATGATAGATGCCAAATATTAATCTTTGGATTTGTCGTTGTCGAAAACTGAAAAAATTTTAGTATGGAAAATGCAGAATTCCCCAAAATCTCCATACAAAACACCAATTTCATAGGTAAGGACCTAATATCTGGCGAAATGTGGGTGTTTAACAACCCATCGGGGAAACAGGTGTGATGAAAATGATATGTGTGTGTATGTATGTATGTTGTTTTATCAGTAGTAATTAAACAGAATCAAAGAACCACTTTCGATTTGGTTCTGCCCCTCATTTTGTGTGCAGACATCCAGACCATGGAATTCCTATGCAACTGACAACATGGCTTCTTCAAAAAAGAAGGGGAATTGATACTTTGTGCTTTTCGAGTTTGAATACTACAGAAATATAAAGACTATACATAGACATGTTCGTCCTCAGTCTATATACATCCCACTGCTGGGCACAGGCCTTCCTAAACGAAGAAACATATGACTATGGGCCATAACACCACCATGCTGGCTATTGTAACCGTTTCTGGGTAGAAACGGTTACAATAGCAACTGGGACCAACGGCTAAAAGTACCTTCCAAATCACGTAGGAACTCGAGATCACAAAGTTTGGTCACCCATCCCAGGACTGACCATGGCGAAGGTAGCTTGCGAATCACTACGCCATTGAGCCACCGCCACCGAGCGAGTTACAAACTGTATAGGTAGGTATAACATACCTATTTTTAATTTAAAAAACAAAACGGAACATTCTCATTACACAAAATTCAATTACTATTTGTTGAGAAACAAATGATTTACGATTTCTATGAAATAACTTCACATGCAAGAATTATTTGCTGAGAATTTGCAATGTAGACTACAATTTGGTCTATCTGTGCGACTCTCATCTCACGCTTTATAGACCATTGTCAGACAAAATCTTAAGCCTATGTCAGTAATAAAAATAGAATATTTAAATGTTACTGTAAACACAATGATATTTGCCTAATGAGACATCAGATATCTTTATTCATTAAAATACGACATGAATATTAGGTTAACTGCTTCATACAGGCAATGTTCACGAAACACTTCAACATACGGCCTTCAAAAATACAAGCCCAGTTTTATCTGCTATTTATCTTAGTTAATAATACGCCTATTAATTAACTTGGTAATTAAGTGTAATTGAACAATGTGCACTAGATTATAAAACATGGACCTGGGCCAATGATATAAACGTAATTATAAACCGACACTAAACGCACTAAATTATACGTATTTAAAGCGATATATTATGAATATATATACATATAGAATGAATTTTATAGCTGTTGCCGGTTACTGGATTTTTAACTATACCACAGGAACCCTTTAATTTTCCGAAATAAAAAGTATCTAAGATGTTGACCAGGGATATAAGGTATCACCGTGCAATTTCATTTAAATCGGTCCAGCCATTTCGGAGATTAGTCCGTACAAACAGACAGTAAAACAAAAAAAAACTTTTTTTTTTGGTAATTTCCCTCTTTTTACATCTCACTGGCTTTATTTTACGCATTTTTTTTCTATGTACAGACATGCGACCTCTACAGTTTTATTATATGTAAAGATTTTTACAAATTTGGAAGTTGTGCATATTTTACAATTTTTGAATCTTATTATGCACATTTATTTTGGTCCTTCATGGAATTCTTATTTATCCCTCATGGAAAGGCACAGGATACGGTCTAATCTATTAAAACAAATCCTAATTTAGGCAAACATAGGCTAACATGGACATTGACATAGGCTATGGAATATCATAAACGAGGCTGGGCTATAGAATATCGCGTGCGCGTGCGCGTTCTTGCCGGGACCCGGGACCTCGACGCGGCAGCGCTATTCTGTGTATTGGCGAGGTGCAGTAGTTAGACTCGAGGGAGTCCACTGCGACCCTGAATTGTTCACACGCAGCAACAATTTTAGTCACTATTAATATTAGTCGAGTCGTGCGGTAGAGGCTCATTAAAAGAACACTACCAACCCATCTCTTCCCTTGGGTGTCGTAAAAGGCGAATAATGGACTTAGAACTGTACAAGCATCCAATAGCTTATAGCGGCGACGGGCTCACCACCTGTCACGCTGAATGCAGTCACTGCTTAGTGAAGCGCGGGCTATGGCAATGGACTGCTTTGCGGCATTTTTCCTTGTCTCTTGACTAGCCCTTAGGGGATAGTAGTCGTGATTATATGTATGTATGTATGTATTATTAATATAACAAATAGGTCGCTGGAATTGTTAATGAAAAAGGCTGTGCCTAGTCTTGACAACACAATGGGACAATATTACATTTAGAGGTCTCAATTTCGAGTCCCAATAGGTAATTATTGTGACTCGTTACTATTTATATACATATTTAATGACTTTTTACCAATAATTCCTAAACTAATTCAATTTATATCGAAGTAACCTGCGCTTATGCATTGTTTTAATACACAGGTAAATATCTTACCAAAACTTGTTTCTTGACCACGTTGTCGAATTGCACGAGGAATTTGTTTGTTTAACTAAACGTGTCTGTATTTGTTAAGCCCGGTTAACTAATCACTAAGTAGGTCAGGTTGGATAGAATTAATTACACGGAAATCATTTACTTTCATTAGCATTTGAACGCTCAACGCTCCGGCTATTTTCAGGTAATTATCTCAGTATAATATAATCATTTTGATGATTTTTTTACGATAATATAATGTTATAAGTTTTGTAGTAAGAAGACTGAAAAATTATAGTTTAATAAATATCGCCTACTTAACTGAAGTCGATAACTCCATATTTAGTGTCATAAACATTTAAATCTCATCCATATTTCTATCCCTTGAGTATTATTCCTATTCTCTAGTCAAAAATCTGAACCCCTAGTCACGACTACACTAGACATATAATCACGACTATTATCCCCTAAGGGTTAGTCACACCCTTTAACCCGCCTAATATATTAAATTAATATCTTCAAACTTTCACACCCACAGATCATTGAGAGCCGCTTCGCTTCTTCTCATTTATTGCTATTTTCACACCTATCAACTAACATTTTAAGCAACTAATGCTGCTTGTGTTACGGACACTAGATGACGGATAAATATATTTAATAGATAAATACACATAAATATCCTGAATACATATAAATAAATATATATAAACATCCAAGACTGGAATATGCCTGAAAATTCATCACCCGTACATTTGCCCCCACCGGGGATCGAACCCAGATCCTCTCGAGATGGCGACGCCTTGAGACCAGCATGCAAACCACCCGACCAGGGAGGTCATTAAAATTAAAATAAAATAAATTATTAAGAAATTAAGGCACACTGAAACAATTTATAAAAAGGTAAATTTCACAAATCTCTGAACATAAAATTTAAAGATATTATCAACTTACAATAGGAACAGCAAGGAGTCGCTTATACTGATATAGCTCTTCGTTACAAAATCAAGATTTTTAAATAAATTGACATTCTTAACGCGACTAAAAAGTGATTTTTTTTTTACAATGATAAACACAAAAACACAAGAGGTACAGATCAATAATGATTAAGTTTCAAAGTCACATACTTTTATAATTTCGCTTGACCACCTGCAGAATCATCTCAACTCTATCATTAATAACGTTGATTATACGAGTTTGTATGTTTAAGATCGTAACGTATGACTGGACCACAATTTCCGTCAGTAATTACCTATAGCCATTATTTATCATCATGGTAATGGTTTTATGTCACAATAAGCATTTTTTTACACACCAAAGCAAAAGAATCACAGATAAATTATATCCGACAACATCATTGTTCACTAGGCGTAACCTGAATTACGTTAACTATGTCTTTACGCTTAAATTGGTGCAATACTGTTTGTATAATCAAGAACTGAACTCCCAAGATGTAAAACGACTCTTATTCCAAACGGGCAATGCTCAAAATAGCCTGTTTCAGGTCTCATCAAGCGAAATCTTATTTCATGCGCTGAATAAATACAAAAAAACCTTCTGAGTAAAGACGATTACTTAAGAATTGTAATTCAATGTTCATCATCCAATCTTCAATTTCCGCGGAAACTCCAGCCAAAGTAAGAGCACAAAAAGTTTTAATAGGTTTAGAAGAATAATTGAAAATCTTAAGATTGTCGATAAATCTCAGACTTATGGAACCGACGTTTTCTACATAAACAAATCATTTATAACGAACGCTCCATTCAAAAGTTTAATTTAGGCAGGTACTCTTGGAAACACTGCCAAACCACAGCGTACAAACAGAGCCAACACACATGTGTGTGTTTCCCGAAACATACCAAACAAACAGACATTGAAGGGTTTTTAAGACGGAAAACAAACACGAAAGACAAAATTACTGAATCGATTCAATTGAAATTTGGTACACAGATAGTCTAGAGCCTGAGAAAGGACGTAGGCTACATTTTATCTCGATATTCCCATGGAAACAGGAAACCGCGAGGGTGTACCCGTGGTTATCTGCTCGACCGAGTATTACTCGTATGTGACATATTCCGTCAAAATTTAACCACCTTAGCAACAATTAATCAGATGACACTCACAAGAAATGTTATCTTCATTGTTTGAATAATTAGAGGTTCTAGTTCAACTATTAACAATCAACATTTTGCTAATTAGAGGTAGGAATGTAATGAACACTTTGTAAAATAACAATGCAGTGCAGCAACTCTTTAAAACTTTTTGTTAACTTTTATCGGCGTTAAATCAATAGCCACGCCAACGACGTCGCGGGCACAGCTAGTTATTACATAATTCATAAACGGAATTTAGCATCCATTTGATAACTGTGCTAATTTAGTTGACAATGATATCCTGTTTTCGGCATTGAAGATCAAATATCACACATATTAAATTAAATGTATTGGACGAACTTATTAAGTAGCGTCTAAGAACAATAGACATCAACGCTCGCTGATTTAATCAATGGTTCTTTTTGTGCGTTTTCCTTCTAAGAAAATCCTCTCAACGCTTAACACATCAGACCGAAGACAGTGTCAAATTAAGCACATTATGGGAGATACCTGATGTAGGCTGGGGACGATCGTATTAAAGTATCTTTGAATCAAAGTTGCACAAAAGGTAAACTTAACGAAGTTAGTGTTTAATAAATGAGTTGTAATAGCAGTAAGTAAAATCAATTGAAACGCAGAACAATTGTTACAGTTAAATTTAAGTATGTGCCAACATCCATGTAAAAAGAATGATTATTTAATAAGTAACCAAATCAGTGAGTCCGCTTTATTGTTTACATTTTATACAGCTTTGACAGAAAAATACTATCTTTGTATATTAAAACAAAATGTGTCACAGAAAGTGAGCAATATGTTAGAAATTGTAATTGAAATTGAATTGGAAATTGTCGTAGAGACAAGTTTAACTGAAACTTAAAATAGAAGGCTGATTTCAACATCCCACTCTTAGCTTCATTACAATTTAACATTTAACGTATATAATTTTAATAACAAAATCACTCACGACCTTAACATGACAATGAGTTTCGAAATAAGACCAAGCAAGTTCAATAGAATATAACTCAAAAAGATAAGGACACATAGAGGTTTAATTGCAATTGTGTTTGCGAATGAAACTGTTGTTGTTTTACGTTTTATTACATAAAATAGCCAAGTTTTAATTATATTCTTTAGTAGTCAGGCTGGTTATGTAATGTATAAAAATAAAAAACAAAGACCATCGATCTACGGACAGAAATGCCAATGATTCTTAATTTTCTTTTAATTAAAAAGTAATGAATTCTTAATATTTTATTGCCAGATCCAATGAATTATTATCTTTTTGGTAACTTTAGAATAAGCCACAAGTTATTTGTGAAAAGCAGTTCGTTAGATCTTAGATGCCATTTAACGATACCTACACCAAACATAAAAAATATAACTGTCACGATTTTTTTACATTTAATTTAAAAAAGCTTGTTATTTATTGTATTAACTTATAAATAGGCTTAGTATTGTCATCGTGCTCCAATTACCAAATAAAAACCTATAGAAAACTTAGGAAAATCGAAAACTAAAATTATCGACCTTCCGAATCGGATACGCCCATAAAAAATGCCAACTATACTTGAACCTAAATTCGATCAAATCCGGGCCACGTTGCAAAGACAATACGCACTCAATGTCGTTGTCGTCACGACATCACGACCATATCCGACATACTCGATATCGATTTATTGTTCATATCGATTATTTGCACGCTATGTCAATGATCGATACCAAAATCGATGGCTCGTGCACGCTTCGGGTGCAAGGCCAGAGAAACTTTTGTTCTGTTAATAATTAGTGGGATATTGTGATACTATCCTAATAAGTAACTTTTGCTTGAAGATATAATCAATTAGGTTTTGCAAGTCATTTAATGATGGGAGAAAAATGTATGATTTATTAGCCTGGGCTTATAGAGCGACCTGGATAGCGCAATAGCTGATAAATATTTATGAATGATTCTACCGTGGGGAAGTCGTTGAATTGGTAAGATAGTTTAAATTGCCAGAAATATTAATAAAAAGATATGTTTTTTAGGACTTTTAAAACTAAAGATTTTATCATCACGCCAAAGAAATTAAAACTATAAGCTGACACTACGTATTGCAATTAAACTGTTAAATAAACATCGTGGCCCATTCTAGGTATAATCTGGCAGAACAAAAACACTACTAAATTCGACACGAACTAATTTTATTTTTAACATTTAATTTATTTTAACAAATACTGAAAAGAATAAATTCCACTTGAATTACATAATTCCCAATAAAAGATCCAAAAATAACAAAGAAAAGCTTTCATGTCTACAGTTTTTATCTTTGAATCTGATATAGTAATTTCAAGGCCTGCACAACAAAACAATTTACTATCTACTGCGCAAAAAATGTTTATTGCTTAAAGGCATGTCAGAAATAAATCCAATCCAATTGTTTTAGCTATCAAACTTATCAGTTGTGAAACATTGACAAAATAAATTGTTTGTCAGATTGTATGGAAAGAGGAGCAATACATTGTTGTAACTTTTTGCTGCATTTACTTAATATCTTTTTTTTATTCAACCAGTGGAATGAAAGAATTCATTTACAAAAAAAGTTAAGGGTAATACGTTACTGTTCATACCACTACTTTCTTTCATCACTGAACCCATTGCCCTGATAGCAGAGGATACTCATTACTTTACAAGGTTTATCACCACAGGTCGACGGGATCATTAATTTTTTTCTCACGTAACACACACACATACACAAACACACACAAACACCAAAAACACACACACAAACACACACACAGACACACACACACGCACGCACACACACACACACGCACGCACACACACACACACACACACACACACACACACACACACACACACAAAAACACACACCCATCCAGTCTATATACCCCGCTATCCACTGTTGAGCACAGGCCTTCCTAAAACGGGTGAGAAGTATGTGCTGGATGTAACACCAGCCTAGTAGAATGGCAGCAATGCCAATTAGAAACAACGGCCAATTTTCATATACGACTTTTCTATATAAAAGAATCTCATAAAGTAAAATTTGACTCTTATACGATGTACGAGGCATGCTTTGTTTTTATTAAAAAAAAATATAGTTTCTTACCTATCGATATACATGATATTCCTTAAGCAATTAATTTTTCATTATCAAATTGAATACTAATGGTCTCCAATTAAATCAAAGTTAACTTCAATTAATATGAATTGCAAGTAATCATTTATTATGCATGAAACAAAACCGGGTCCCAAAGTAGTATACTAAATGAACCATTACTCACGCTAATTGTCGGCGGTACAGATCGAGGCCAAAGTTGAGCTCCGACCTTTTCGCTTAGGTTAATATTTCACTAATTTAATAACTAGTATAACTACGCCTTATTCTAATTACCGATCCAATATAATTCACTGATGTAATTTTAGTTGTAGTTGTTGTTGTGTTACTACTCTTTCACGATTTTCCATCTGCCTAACCCAATTTTTGTATGGCTAAAGGTGGTCTTAAGGAACACAGTGGTCCTTGGACTCTGCCGACCCCATCGGGGATTACCGGCGTGATTGTTTGTATGTGAACACAAGCGATGAATAAGGGCTTTTGATAAATCCATTTTGGTTTTTTATTGACATAGCTTTTTTTGACGGGCCAGAAATGATTTGCGGCCAGCAGTTACTTTTTTAAAACTATGCTAGGTGGTAAGTAAGCGTGTGTAGGACTTTCCAGTGTTACTGGCACATACTACTAAACTAAACTATGCTAGGTGGTAAGTAAGCGTGTGTAGGACTTTCCAGTCTTACTGGCACATACCACTAAACTAAACTATGCTAGGTGGTAAGTAAGCATGTGTAGGACTTTCCAGTGTTACTGGCACATACCACTAAACTAAACTATGCTAGGTGGTAAGTAAGCTTATGTAGAACTGACCAGTGATACTGGCACAAACCACAAAACTAAATTATGCCAGGCGGTAAACTAAACTACGCTAGGCAGTAAGTAAGCGTGTGTAGGACTCTCCAGTGAAACTGGAGAAACCACTAAAACTCCTCGATATATTCCTGCGCTTCCGTGGAAGCGATTCTGGTTCTGCTGAAGCTATTCTTCGAGCCGGTCTCCCCCGCAAAATTTCCCGTGACAGCCGCTGGATTGTGTACATGAAAATCATTCATATACGTGGCCATTCGATTGGTGGAAACGCAGCCCAATGCCGGTACTTTACTTGGTGAATCGTTTACGTATTTGCAACGTATGACCGAAAACGGTCTATTTGAGTATAATTATGCACGAATGCTGAAAACAACGCAAATAGCGAAAATGCTTTTTCGTCCACTTGTCGATTTTTGGTCACACATCAAAAGATTATTTTTTTGCTCGAAGTGCCGCCATACCACTATTTGGGTAATGTTTCCATCGCAATCAATCCATTCAATCACGTGTTGGTGTTTCAGTAAGTTATCAAGGTGCACCGCCTTCAACCTTGAATGCACCTGCCTCAGCACACCCGGTGCAGCATTGCAGGTTACATAACCTGGTGAAAGGTGATCTTGTGCAAGCTCTTATCAAATGGTACACAATTTTTTCTGAATACCTACAATGCGAACCAGACCCAATCCGAACAGGAATTCGCCAAAATCAGTAGACAGTATGGTCAGCAACGAAGTTTTATTGAAGCCTTTTTAAATAATTTGCGATGTAAATAAATCTAGTGCGAAGGAAAATGTAGTTAAAAGAATTACTATTTGCGATTCTGACTGTAATAAACATATTGAAAATTTTCGGTAAAAGGTAACGCAGGCCTAGATGCTCCACTATTTAAATTATAGAGTTAATAGCTACAGTTAAGTTAACTGCTGAAACGTAGATCTTTAAAATTATAATTAATCTTGTCAGTATATAAAAGAAATAAACGCAACTTGAACGAATCGAGCCTTATAGGTATATTGATGATAACTAATTTATAAATAAAGTCATATTTTTTACTTTAATGTATGCGGGACATTAAAAGCATCGAGGCTTCCGATACCGCATACAGTTACGAGTATATTTTGTAATGATTTTAAAACAGTTTAAACTTGAAACACTCAATTTGCTAACAAGAACCTTAATGGAATTTTTCATAAAAAGCATTTGCTTTTCTTGCGTCCACCATCATTTATATGAATGTTTCATTTTTTACTATATCTTTGAAAAATACTTCATGTATATCATCACGCCTTTATCCCCGAAGGGGTAAAACGTAACGGAGGTGTTTACACCCACCTTACGCTTATTAGTTAAGTCACCATGATATATCTCTATGATAATTTTCCATAAAATACAGATCTATCATCATAACGGCAATCAAAATCAAATCCAGATCAATATAAATAAACAAAGTGTGAGCGAATTTACCGCACCATTTACAACAGTCGCCACAAATCGGTCGTGAAATGGGCAAATATTTCGAGAACTATTGTATTAATGGTAGCAAATTGATTTCCACGAACCCCAGTTGGTTAATAGACGTTGTAACATAGACAATGCCCCGGCCCGGATATGATTTAATTGTGACATAATGTAAAAGGTCCTGCTAATCAGCCATAAATAATTTAACAGAGTGTATCACCAATGCACAATGGTAGCGTTAGTCGAGTTGGGAAAGACGGCAGTACACCTGCTACAGCTCGCCAGATCGCGTCCCGCCGCCTGTACTACTGAGTTTGAAGATACCTTTATGTCAAATATTAGGTCCTTACCTATGAAATTGGTGTTTTGTATGGAGATTTTGGGGAATTCTGCATTTTTCATACTAACATTTTATCAGTTTTCTTCACAACGACAAATCCAAAGATAATATTTGGCATGTATCATTAGACAAGCTTTAGTAATATGTGTAATATCTTCATAAAAATTATTTGTCGTCTTTAAGTGAATCCAAATAAAATGATGTATTCGGGAGGCACTTAAAAAGAGTTGTCTCCGTGTCCAATTTTAACACAATTAAACTTACAACAAATTATCAAAACAAATCAAAAGAGCTCAAAAATATAGTCTATTTTTAAATGAGGTTATTATTTTTTAGGAATACTCTGAATCTTAATAGTTACAGACAAAATACTAAGAGAGAAAAAAAACACCAATTTCATAGGTAAGGACCCAATATATTGTGAGTATCACTTGCGTCACAATATGCCAAGGCTCCCCCACCGTCGCAGAGACCATTGCAATGCGAGCACCCCTACTTGAACGGAAGAGTTTGGTGCCACCACCACTGTCCTCGCCCTGTCCTCCGCCGCCTCCTCGCGTCCTGAGTCCGATCCCGAGTGGATCCTCTTCACGACGGGCGCTCGGCATCTACCCTTTGCGACATAACAGCCTCACAAAAGGTGGCCATCGCCTGCCACGCCCTCTTTGAGTCTACTTGTGGAGGGCCTACCAAAGTTGCGCTTCAAATTGTTGCACAAAGCATTTAAAGACAAAAGAAAAAGTATCCTTAAAAATTAAGTACATTTTTACACAACTCAGGTTTTTCTTATACTTAAAGGATATGAAAAGAAATAAGCACATATTTCTTTCCTTTTAAAGGTTAATTGCAAATCGAAATAAAATAAGAATTATGTTCTACATACTGATAATATTTAAAAGCTCAGTCGTTTGTGGGAAAAATATAGAACACGTTAATCGGATTGAAGGACTCTTTTTTTTTCTTGTTTTTTTTTAAACCAGTTTAGAACCAATAACACTTTACGAACCTTGAACCCTTGTAGAGTCGTTTACTTCCAACGAAATCTCTAAGGACTACAGGAAATAATATGTATTGATCATGAAGAACAATTAAGGAAAAAATTAAAAAGAAATTACAAAATTACATTGAGTGTGAATGCTACATATAAAGTTAATGTTTTAATTACTTTGTATACAATTTTAAGAAACGAAACCTTAACATTTTTGTACCAGAATGTACCAATTTTTATTTTTATTTTTCCCTGTTGCCCAAACTATTATCGCATATTATTATAGACCCTTTACTGCTTACCAAAAAGTAGGGATGTGTCAGTTGCTGAGGTGCGTGTGATTGTGTAGAGAATATTACATATTTAAAACTCAATGCTTACATTTTTTTCTTGATGCAGAATACTTACATTTTAAACCCCATTTAATTTTTCAGACAAGACCAATAAACAACAAATATAAGTAGGTTCGGCAGACCTACATAATATTCTCTTATATAACAAGAACTGCTGACTTAATCCTAAAACAAAAGCGAATGCAAGCAAACACATGTAATTAATCATTACAGTTAATGCCTATCAATCGAACAGACACACACTTTCACGAACAGAATCTCAATCACTAAAGCGTTCCTCACACAGAAGCGGAGGCGGGGGCAGCGGGCCGGCAGCGGACCTGCGACAAGCTGCAGCAACTGTTTTACTTGAGACTATGCCGCCTGGCGCCTGTGAAGCTGCTTCACACGATCATCAAGCGCCTCGTCTACGAAAAGAAACTAAGTCAGACTGTTTGAAAACTAATCTAATCTATACTATCATTTCTACGTACACGTAGAGATTATAGGTTGCTCTATCATAGAGAAATTATGGCTTATTTACTCTTAGAGTATTAAATAATCAAATACCCAATACGTGTTGCCCTGACCCTGCTATAGCTAGAGTAATTTTGAGTAATTTGATTAAGATATTATGTAGATAATACGAAGGGCTCTATTTTCAAATCCCCCCACTAGGAATCCCTCCCCCCTCCCCCCAAGAGGAAGATGAGTGACTAAAACTTTAACGGAAGGCACGTTATGCCGTTGGTCCCGTCAGTTTTATATTTACTTGAACATGATCTTTTTTATTCCCACAACATTCCCCACTTTTTTAGGTAGGTCATTTAGAAAGCCACCAACCCGCATTGGGCCAGTGTGGTGGTGCTACGGCCCCTCCTCATGTGTTTCTCCATGAGAAAGGCCTGTGCTCAGCAGTAGGACGTATATAGGCTGAGGACGATTTTCAAATCATTAGTCTCACTGTCATAGTACCTTCGTCAACGGCGCCTTCAAATAGTGGCCGAGAGTGACTATTACAAGGGATGCTTTAGCTAGAGTAGATTGCCCTCTGAGACTCGCTGTCTGATATTTTAATCTATCGTGGACGAGGCGTATTACAGAAAATACCGCACCGTTGTCGCACCGCCTGCCGCTTCTGCGTGTGGAGCGCTTTTTGGAGAATTCTTAGCGGCTTGTATGAAGTACATACCTACTTCCGAGTTACATATAACGACGAAACAATATACATTCTATAGACTTAGCACGTTAGTTATCGAACTGTCATAATTTTAGCTTTCATCTCGTTAATTTGGCGTAATTAGTAACTGTTTTGTGAACACAGAAGGCTTTTGTGTGAGTGTACTAAAATTCATAGGTTTCTTTTTACAATCACAATAAGAAAATAACAAATCAAACTCGAACTGTTCATCGCCGTAGGTAATATAGACGTCACAGGTATTGAAATATAAGCAAATACATCATTGTTTATTATCTTTAACCATCTAAGTTTTAGCCATGTGAGAGCACCGCAATTAAGCTTATATAAACACTAGATTTTGCCCGCGACTTCGTCCGCGTGGCATAGTTACTTTGGTATAGTGTGATGTTATAAAGTCCATAACGTTCCTCAATAAATGGTATATCTAACAATGAAAGAATTTCTCAAATCGGACAAGTACCTCCCGAGATAAACGCGTACAATCAAACAAATAATCAACATATTACTTAATTAAAATTTTATGGATTGTTGAAAAACACTTACAGCGAGTTAACTCGCTATTTTTTTTTTTTCAATATTTAACATGATGGGTTATGAGAGGTACACATGATAAGTAACCAAAAGGTGAAAAATCGAATCAGGAAGTCATGTACGTTCAGTATCACACTAATTCGTTTCAAATTTATGGGCCTGTTCGTCCCACAAGCCGAACTTTGAACTCCGGCAACAGCGCGGCCAGCAGCGGACCAACCTACATTCCACATTAACAGCAGCATCGTGCACCGTCGGCACTTTACACCGACGAGTCACATACAAAACTTATCATTGTGTACCATCTATTCAACATAATATATAAACAGTACTTTTAGTGCAATAAACAATCTTCATGGTGACGGTCGTGTTTACTTCGACCGCCTTATCCCGTACAACAAGCACGTAACTTAACCAACAATCTCAACATCAGAGGTTCCCAGACTGATTTTTCTCATAGACCACTTTCAAAATTTATATGGTTCCGGTGGACCTCCTGCACCTACATTTCTATCATATTCCCAAAACTCGACAAAAATGTGAAGACAACGAGGCCTGAGAACCTGGACCACTTTGGGAACTAATGCTCTACGTCTTTAACTACCAAGTGTCAATAGAGCCCCTACAGGGCCTGCATAGTGCATAGTTCCTTTTCACGCTTCTTTTTAAGAAGGAGCCAGGTGTGCCGACTTAAAGCCGAATTAGTGATTCTAATTGATCTGTACGATTTTTGCTTTTCTTATTCATATTTAAATACGACTGAAAATGGAAAATATATTATTAAATATACTGACTGAATATATCTGAATATTTAGTGATTAAATAGGCCGGTAACGAACTACTATTTCCTTTGTTTGAAACAAGTACCAAAAATGTTACATCTTTCAATACCTTGTAATGTACAATTATACCTAAGCATTGTTATTGATCTTACGCAAGTAACATTGTTAAGTGTTTCCTGATCAAAAACTATATATTTTTAAAATCTGTCGCGATAACGAGAGCACAGAATTACGAAACAATCAATTTCCTATCTTAAATTGAAATCGTTGCATCTTTTACACTTAAGTAAAAGTAAAATCCGGGTTCAAGACTTACAACGCCGCGGAGATAATTAAAAAGGTATTAAACTTCTTGAGAGGTAATTAGAAAACACTTAATGAACAAAAATGTATAGATTTTTGGGAAATTTTGTAATTTTTTGTTTCAAGAATTCTGTTAAAAATTAGAAAAGTATTAGCATTTAAGGCGTTAAAATTATTTTATGTAATTGTAATAGAATTTTCAATATTCACAAATTGCACGTCACTCGAATCCATCAATTCACGTCTTTATAATTTTACGTCATTTCTTATTTTTTGTGTGTAAAGATAGTGTGTTTTTAATATTTAAACAAGTGTTATTTTTAAGATATGCTCTATGTCCTTTGGTGCTGCCCTAGCATCCTTCGCAAATGGATTTATCTACTGCATACCATCGTGGTGTTCAGTCATTTGCTGGGCTAATTTAAAAAAAAAGCATGCATACTCATACATATATTCACGCCTCTTTCGCAGAGGGGTAGACAGAGCTTTATATATCTCCACTTTATACCATCCTGAAGGCCTAGCACGGGCCGGAGAGAAAAGGTCCCCAGAGTCAAAAATCGTAATTGCCTCTCGCTTCCGCGCGAACGAAGAAGCGAGAGGCAATGACGATTTTTGTCTCCGGGGACTTTTTCTTTTCGGCCCGTGCTAGGCCTACTGGCATCTTTCGCTACCTCTACTCACATTACTAACTACATACACGCCCTTCGTTCAAAACGTCGCCGTCGTCGATTTGCCTAGGCCTCCACACTGCGTATCCACCGCTGAATGTTCTGATTGTTCTAAATAATAGCGACAAATTCAGCCAAAGCTCTTTGCCCTATAATGCAGTTCAGTGAATGTAATGTCAAGCAAAGGTTATGCACCGGTGACCCGCGGAATGTCCACTCTATATTGAAATTTGGTATCAAATTAACCGGCAATAGTGACGCAACCTATATAATAAAGTCACGGTTTCCACAATATCGTTTGACAAAAGCAATTTAAATAATGCACTCAGAGATAATTCAAAGCATGAAGAAAGCTGACGTTATCGCAATTGTATTTATATATCGTAAATACACTAAAACAGTCGAGTTCAAAAATATGATCCCAATAATATCCCACTATACCGATGAAGACTACACCAGAAAAATAGATAATTCTTTGAAATTTGACATTTTAAAACCTCTGCCACACACGAGGAAAGCAGAGGTCCTGTCAGTCGGCCTTTGCCATACTAGAGGATATAACTCAAATTAGAAAAAAACTGCGATGGATAGGCAATAACCTAAACGCGATTTTAAACATGCCAGGTGTGTACCAGATTCGAAGATATCAATGACATAACACCCAACTCCTAACGACTAACAAACCAATTTCGCAAAGCAACAATGAATGTACTTTCAAAACAACCTCATTCATAAATAAAATAAATGGAACGGCAAAATAACAGTCTGTCGCCCACACATCGAGGCGAAGATAAGGTTATAAATGGCTCCATAATAGAATCACTTAATGTATTTTTATGCACCTATCTCTCGCTGATAGAAGACAGAACATGCACATTTGCACTCAGAATAAAACTCAAATGCTAAGGTTTTATCGCGAAATAAATTTTTACGTGGAATCAAGATAAATTTTATTTGTCTTGTAATATTATTACGTTTAACCCTATACAACTAAATTGGTACACTATCTTTGTGGCCAAAATCCAATGATAAACCGGACAACCCAATATACTTTGAAAAAAAAATTGGTGAATGGCTTTACTTCCTATACGCACGTATCATACCTTTATAAGAGATGTTATCATTTTTCATCATAACACAGTTTAATATAATTTTAAACCAGTCACAGCACATCAAATATTTTTATCTAACTCAGTAACTGCAACCATCCAATAGCTTATAGCGGCGTCAGGCTCACCACTTGTCACGCTGAGTGCAGTCACTTCTTGGTGATGCGCGGACTATGGAAATGAACTGCTTTTGCGGTGCTTTTCGCCTAGTCTCTGACTAACCCTTATGGAATAATAGTCGTGTTTATGTATGCAATATCATCATCATCATCGATATTTATACATCCACTGCTGGACACAGCACTCTACTCTAACAAATGTATCTCAATTGTACCTCCTCTGTGTGAACTTTTCTTTCATCTATCACTATCCCTGCCTATGACCTATCTATTGACCTATCTATCGGAATTTTTTATCAATTTTTCCTAAGCTTAACAAATCAAAATGGAATAACTGTGGTATTTTGTTCTAGCCATCGCGGTCACATTATTGAAAATTAACACAAGTGATTTCACTAGATGATTTCAACCATTATTACCCACCCAACAGGATTCAAATCGTCCATGCTAACAGTATCATCCGTTTCCCATTTCATGGAGTACCTAGGTATAATTGTTTAATTGATCTTAATTTCTTGCATCATTATAGTTTTAATTACAAAAAATATACCTATGACATTACACAGTTGATAACAAGTTTTCCTCCTCATTTAATATATATTAAAGCGCAAATATTTAAGGCAAATATTTTTTTAGACGTGTTTAATTACATTAAAGTACAGAAAAATAAGGCCAAATTGATTTATTAAACCATTTTCAACTAAAACTATTTAAATTTCCAACGGTAGCCCATAGAAGGTAAGTCCGCATAAGTTATTTTAGTTTTTCACGCAAAATTTTCGTTAATTATAATAATGATAATCAATATTTATGTTACACATGCCACACGATTACCCGTGCTTTGTGGTAACATTTTTGTAATGATCTAGATTTTTCCTAGAAGGCAACTGAACGTTCCGGTTGCTGTCTGCACTTTCGAATACCAAGGTCCTTTTGATCTACGTGCTCCGCCCAGCTCCTGCCAACATAAACACAGCAATATTTCACATGACTTTCAACCTTACAGCAAACTTCATAAGTAACATTAAGCTGCATATTTATCATTGTATCACATTTATTGTTATACCACCAGTAAATTATGTGTAATTAATTTATTGTTTATGCTCAACAAATCGAAGTTGACGGACAATGAATTTGATAGTAGGGCAACGGCCAACGTTCACGGATATAGGGCCGTAAAGGCTATCTGAAGGTAATTTGAAACAAAGGCTTGAGAACAAGGTTACATACATACATACATACATAAAATCACGCCTCTTTCCCAGTGGGGTAGGCAGAGATTACAGCTTTCCACTTGCTACGATCTCACACACCTCTCTCTTTCTACTCTCATAACTTGCCTCGTGCTCTTCTGTTTAAGACTGATTTGACCTGAAAGTCCTACCTTAGAACGTCCAATTTGATCTATATATTGCTGCCCAAATAATTATTTTGCAGCTCAACTAATTATTTTGCTACCCAAATATATTGCTGACAAAATATTTGTTTGCTGTCCAAATGATTTATTCGGCTGACCATTTCGTTGCTGACCAAATAATTAAATGGCATCCCAATTAATTACTTCCGTTAACAAACTGGGGATACTTTGAACATTACTAAATAATACAAATTACCTATTATTATTGTCAACAAACAAAATCAAACAAAAGCCGCTTCATCGTAGTTTTATTTTCCTTGTCTTCGTAAAGTGCCTATAGCTATGTAATTTATAAGTTAGTATACAGTATCATATTATTCATCTAAATTATTGTAATATTTCTATTATTATTTATTATTACCAAAAAAAAAAAATTTTGAAGTTTTGTAAGTTTCCGGGAATACTTCCTTAGAATTGGAAACTTTGACCTAGATAGACTAATACATACACTTAAACTAATTCTGATTTGTCTAAAACATAAAAATAACAAATTAAAACAATTTTCAAAAAAAAAACAAAAGAAACGGGTCTGATTGTATTGGTCAGGCTGTTACTGAGCACTCACTCCCGGCCGCTATCCCACTACTGCCCGATACGGGGACTTTTGGCTGCTGGGTTTCCCCCCTGGCCCGGTTCGCCCCTCATTAATCAACCTGCACCGCCCAGACTCCTCCGGGCGGTCCATATTGATACCAGGCTTAGTGCGGACGTCCAGTCAACATGGGCCACTCAGCACCAGGACTCCCGACCTCAAACCATCCTCCGGTTCCGACCTCCGAGTAGCCGGATTACAGGAGACGCCACGCTCCCAGTCGAAGAACATGGCAAAATTGCAGACTAGTTTCTACTTGATCAATTTGTTCCTATTTCATGATGAGATGAAAACATTAAGTTCTTAAAACTCTTTTTACAGTTATTTTATTTTTAATAATTAATTTTTAGCCATGTTCGTCCTAATTATTTGCCTTTCGTCTTGTGCTATTAAAAATATCTGATTGTCAATTATCCATCAAAACTTGTTACAGCGACCTCTGTACAAAACAATCAAAGCAGTACAATCAAAGCACTGACGCAGTACTTTTAAATAGTTTGTATAATTGAAGATAGAGGGCATAGTTTAAATGAGGTACTTTTTATTTATACAAAAAAAATGTTTTCATTAAATATATCGGTGCATATAAATTAATTTATTAAAATTTAAAAGCATTCTGATAATTTTATGAGCAAAAAAAAACGAAAATCTTTTTTGTCTTGTTTTGACAGCTGACAGCTGATTAATTTGACTTTTCTTTTGTTTGAAAATAAAAATCTATGTAACGGCGTTTTCTGCTTTTATGTTCTAAAATAAGATTTTTCTATTATTCTACTGAAAACCTTAACAAGAGTAAAATGACTGATAAAGAGAATATCGAGTACAACAGGTAAACTTAATACAAACTTCTTTTAAACTATCGCCTTTTTTGAATTTGCGCGCTGTAATGTATTGATTTTCTTTCCCAAAATAATTCTGAAGGATGTAAATAAATCATAAAGGACAGAGTGTACCGCGTAAAATAGATTTGTATCTCGATTTAGATATAAGGTAGCAAATATACGTATCATGGCTTATTCTAATGGTATTTTATTGGAGACAGTGTTGAAGATTCACCGGGTTGGCGGAGCCCAAAGCCGAAATTAGGAAAATTTCTCGATGTTTACTCACCTGAACACCTAAATTTAACACCTTCGAATGTAAGTAATTAATTTTTTTCATTTATGAGCTGTTACTAAGCCAATTAGTATCAAAGAGTGATTTCAAACAGAATAAATTTTTCATTGTATTTTTTTATAGAGACGAATATTTGATTTCAATCGTATAAGGAATGAAAGCCCTGTCTTTTCTACACCTGAAAAACATACAGAAATTGATTACAAGTGCAGGTAATTAAATTCACAGCATAAGATATACAAGTAACAAACATGTTTGTGTACTGACTTGATAACTGTTTATTACAAGTATTTATTACTTCGCCCTTGTCACTACAATATATACTATATAATAGAATATTCACTTGTAATTACATACAATATTATTATTCAATGTAGTCGTGCAACACAACACTATATTGTTTATCTTTTTTACTAATGATATTATAAGAAAGTGTGTGTGTATATTTACACATATTTATAATGCTTTAGTGCTTGTGCTTATAGGACTGTTAAACCACAGCCACGCTTGCATCATGTACTTAGCAACTGCTCGTTTGAGGGCAATCAAAGCTTCCCGTGCTTAACTCGTAGAGTGCGACCGATCAAAATGGAGCTGGAGACACCTACTAAAGTTAAACATGCAGTGGATTTTGTTAGAGGTATGATCTTTTATAACTATTAGGTTCAAGTTCAATTTCTATTACATTATATGATTTTATCAAGTCTATAATCTCAATAAGGGATGATGATTATGTTATGAGATTTCACATTTTGAAATATTATGTTTTACAAGAATTAATCTTTATTAGATAAAAATAAATGGTCTGTTACTCTTTAAACATTTATTGGCAGACTTATTAGTATTATCAGATGCTTCATACTAATTTTATTACTTAAATAAATAAAATTATACAACAAAAAAATGTTTTTTGTAATAATGAAACATATTCTTATCTATGAATAATAATAAAAAATAATTTCTTTGTCCTACAGTTGATGGTCCAAATGGTCTTCGTTTCAATACGTCATTGGCATCCACTGATGTGGCAGGGTCACCAGCCCAGTCTCAGACGGACCGCTTACAGCAGACCATCAATCCAAGTAAAGCTGTATTTACTATCGAACCTAACTCTTCAAAAGTAAGTTATTGATATTTTTAGTAATCTTACACATAATATTTTCTTCTGACATTTAAAAATTGGTATGTAATATACATATGTAAGTTGTAAGATACAAAGGTATGTAAAATGTTGAAGATTTTAAGTGCCAAGCTTGGCCTATGAAATAAAATTATTTTTGATTTCATTTTGATTTGATGTAATTTATGGCATGGTAATTTTTTTATAGTGAAATTGTATTTCATGTTATTATTTATCAATTTCCAGATCTTGATAGTTAATAACAAGGCATGTTCCTTGCTAAGCTATTCTTCTGGTGAACTATGTGGTTTGCGCTTTTCTGATTTGATTCACAAAAGAAGCTGTAAAAAATTTTGTCTTCATGGGGCAGAGGACGGCGACACCTCAGAAGATCGAACCATTGTATTGCTTAGTGGAAAGGTATGTAATTGATTAAAATACTAAAATAATATGCACCTATTTCAATATGCACCGTCTTGCTTCAAAATTTCCATAATGTTACTGGAAAGTCAATATTAATAATTTTTAGGTTGAATTACTTGCTCTGAAGGTCTTTTATGTAAATAGATAATCTTTGAATATATAAGAAAGAAAGAAAGTCTCAATATTTTTTACACTGAATGATTTTTTCAAATTTTAACATTGAGGCTATCAATAGGTGGAATAGAAAATTTACTCCTACTCTATTATTAGAAGCAAAGTTCATAGTGGCGTAAATTTGTCCTTAATTTTTCTGGGAGGAGGCGTTTTTTATTTTTTTTTACATTCACCGCCATGGCACCCGCGCCCATGGGAATATCGGGATAAAAGGTAGCCTATGTCCTTTTCTCAGGCTTTAGACTATCTGTGTACCAAATTTCGGTTAAAGCGAGACAGACAGACTGACAGAGTTACTTTCGCATTTATAATATTAGTATAGATTTTAAGAATCAGAAAACAGAACTGTGCCTGTCCAGAAGATTTGCCCTCAGCCCATCACATAAGAGGTATGCTTATAATAAAAACCTTTTTTTTCCTTGGATAGGTAGTAGAACTGCTAACAAAAGATGGCAGCACTGTTCAAGTGTCTCTGTGGATCCGGCAGTTGGACAACGAGGGGCCCTGCCTGGTGGTGGCTGAGCCTGTTAACTGTAAAAATGTTATGGTTGGTATTACTTTTGACAGCACTTAAATCAAAATTATTTCTAGTTTGTATTGATCATACTATACAGACTGCTCTTTTTTATTTCCACAAGGTACAGCATTTAAATTAATCGTTTATTACTTGTTGAATTACAACATAATAGGGAATAGTTTAAGGACAACCTTGAAAATGTTTTTTCGTAACTCTTTCTAACTTACCCTCCATCCTCAGCCTATATACGTCCCACTGCTGGCTGGCCGTAACACCACCACGCCGGCCCAATGCGGGTTGGTGGCTTTCTAACTTACCTACCTAAAAAGTGAGGGAATATTGGAAATAATCATGTGGATGTGGATCATGTTCTAGTAATTGTAAAACTTTCAAAGTAAACTTCTTCAAACTTGATTCATTTTTGCACGGTAAATGATGAACGTTTTTCTTCTAAATTGACGTGTTCATCACTCGAATGAATATTAATTTAGACATTTCATTTTCGACATTAGTCGATGATGAAAGCAAAAATGAACCGTCTTATTTCAACTTTAAAAATAGCAGAGCTTCCTTGAATTTCAAACTATGTAAATCAGTTTGACATTGCAATTTATGGAACTTTTTCCTTTTCCCAGTTAACCATAGAAGCCGACTCCGGCATCATTCTGTCCTGTTCCAGCGAGGATGCCGCGTTGCTTTTCCAAGCCGACAACAGTGATAAACTTATCGGTGTGCCGATAGCCTCTCTTATACCGTCGATACAACTACCCTCACCAGACGCTCATGTGACGAAGAGCTTATCTAAGCAGAAAGCTACAGGTAATGATAATAATAAATATCTTCAGACATTAGGTACACCTATCAACTAGCCCCATTTTAATTAACTAATGCTGCTTGTGTTACGGATACTAGATGACGGATAAATATATTTAATAGATACATACATATAAATAGTCAGAAAATAAAACATCCAAGACTGGAGAACAAACCTGTATTCATCACACAAACATTTGCCTCCACCGGGGATCGAACTCAGGACCTCGAGATGGCGACGCCTTGAGACCGGCGTCAAACCACTCGACCACGGAGGTCGTCATATGTAAACAATTCTACCAGATTTGCGTTAATTAAATAACTAATGCAAGATGCATGAATTTGAAGCCATTTTCATTCACTTAGTTTTAATTTACCTATGCAAGACAAATTTGCACTCCTGCACACATACAGAGATTTTTCCAAGGTGTACAAGCGAGTATAAAGTAATAATTTTGTGTTTTTGGCAAAAAAGAAGTTTTCTGATAAGTATTATTTGTAACGAGCTCACAGCCGTTTCATTGTGTACATTTACATTTGCGTGGAATTTTTAATTGGAGTAAAATAGAGCTACATTGAGATAATGCTTTTACACCTCTCTAAACCATTTATTCAATTATCGTATGGCTAAAATCAAATTAAGAAATTGTTTATTTGCCTCCAGGTAGAACACTAGATGGAGGTTCCTTTCCTCTGTGTTTATGGATATCAAAGTCAGAGGGCGCAGAGAATGGGCCATGGGCCTCAACGAAATATAAAGACAGAGCAGTTCTTGAAGTCAACATAAGGGTAAGCAAATGTGCACCTTATGACCACCATCTATGTTACGTTTATAAGTATGTATAGAAAAATAGTGTCAAGATATAGAAAAATTGTGTTTGGTTTACACAAGACAACATGCATCATAAGAAAATCGTAAAAAAAAAAAAAAAATATAATAAACAATTTGACATACATGACTTACATTGCATAATGTCAAATATGTTGATAATTTTGGAGAATCTTAATATTGGCAACACATTATTCAATAATTTTTATAATTGTGATAATTTCATACATTTCGTGTCGGGTGTATACAAGTGTAGGTACTAGGTACACTGACGCCTAGGCGTTGATGTAATTGTGTATTTTCATATAGTGTTATAAACGCGCTTGCTGTGAATGGTGCCTTTTATATAGCACAGTGAATTGTTCAAATATTTACTGGGCCCATGTCCAGTGACATTGAATATGGAATTATGGATCATTCGATATGACATGCAATAATACGACCAGATTAAAACCTATTCAAACCAGTGTAATAACCGTTTTTAAATCTAGTGTAAAAATCAGTTACTAATAATAGTTCCATCTCTTTCAAACAGTCAACATTTTAAGTATTACTGTCTAGCCTATCGTTTTCGCGGCCTTTTGCTAACGTGCGCTTTCCTGCTAAGCCTTCTCATTTTGCCCGGTTTTTGCTGTGAAATATTTAATTTTAAATAAATATTAAATTCTCAGGTAACTTATAACGTTAGCGGTTTGTTGGTGGTAGATGATGGAGGTATAATAACGGCTTGCAATCACCACTTCGCAATGCTTACGTTCGGGAAACCGCACTCGGAGGTGATCGGACACCACATAGACGACGTCATACCCAACTTTGGCAGAGAATCTGATATGGTGAAAATGACGGATAGAAATATGACTCTATCACCGGTGAATAACGATAATAATAGATCAGGTAATTCTTAAAACTATAGGAAACTTTTTTTTTTCATATAACAAATGTTTAAAAATTTCAGATCATCACCAGTTACATATAAGTAAATAAGTGTGTTTAAAATTATTTATTATGTGAAATAATTAAAATAAGTGAGATTTTATTTAAGTGAGAGGTGCTCGGTGGCGTAGTGGTTAATACGCTTACTAAAACAAAGCTACCTTCGCCATGGTCAGGCCGTGGATGGGTGACAAAAACTTTGTGATCTCGAGCTCCTCCGTGCTTCGGAAGGCACGTTAAGCCGTTGGTTCCGGTCGCTATTGCGACCGTTTCTACCCACAAACCCACATTCGGCAAGCGTGGTGGTGTTACGGACCATACTCCTCATGTGTTTCTCCATGAGGAAGGCCTGTGCCCAGCAGTGGGACGTATATATAAGCTGAGGGGGTAATTTAATAGTCAAGATATACCTTTTTCATAACTTTTAATTTTCTTTACTATCTGTTTAAAATATTGTCACTTACAGCTTCGGACACAGACGAAGATTCATGTGGCGCTTTCAACGGTAGCCAAAAATCTGCGTGCATGTCCCTCAACGTACAGCCGTCCATTTTGTCCGCAACCAGAGAAAAATCCTCTAGCGCTCTCTGTCTAGACAAATCCTCTAGCCTTGTCACTCATACTCCAACTCCTACCCAAGATATGGTGTCGAGTATAAGTACGACAGAACAAAGAAATGACATATCAGCATTACCAGACATAACATCAGGCATGTCTGGTATTTCCATAGACGATGAGAACTATTGCCAAAGCAGTATATCCAAATCTCGTTCAGAAAACATTCTTAGATCAGAACATAGTAATCCGCCTATCAAACCAACTTCTAACAAGCCTTCAGAGAAATCTGACTCAATATATTACACGTCCCAACATTCTCAAGAGGTAACACCTACTGGGAGCGCTCCTAGAGTCCGTATAAACGACCCTTCCTTACGGTTGTCCCTTGACTCCAGTAAGTACCGTTCACTAAAAGCGAACTTGCCGGGACAAGTCAGAGATGACAAGAGCAGTTTGTCCTTAGACTTCTGCGACTCTAATGAAACGAGCGCAGATTTTCTGACGCCCATCAATGAGATGCCTCCGCCTGGCTGTGAGATTGAGGATTTACCTAAACACAACGGGAACGAAAGCGTGGACAGTTTGAGTAATGACAACGATTTAGAGACACAGACTGAATCAGCTCCAAGGAAGAAGTATGAAGGTTTGTTGTATTTTATAATAATTACATACACACAACATACGCATACATATACCACAATAATGTAAATTTAATGTAAATTCAAAGCCAACTCAAGGAATCTACTTTTATTTGAATTAATAAGATTACCTTTTAAATTCTTGTTTACTACAAACCACTAAAATCACTAGTCATTGACGACCGCCGTGGTCGAGTGGTCTGTACGCCGGTCTCAAGGGGTAGCCATCTCGATTGGTTCTGGGTTCGGTCCCCGGTGGGGACAGATGTTCATGTGATGAATACAGGCACTTGTTCACCAGTCTTGGATGTTTATATATATTTATATATATTCAGGATTTTTATATGTATTTATCTATTAAATATATATTGGGTCCTTACCTATGAAATTGGTGTGTTTATTCTGTCTTAGCAATTTGTCCGTAACTATTAAGTTTCAGAACATTCTTATAAAATAATTGCCTCTTCTAAAAATAGACCATATATTTGAGCTCGTATTATTTAATTTGATAATTTTTTGTAAGTTTAATTGTGTTAAAATAAGACACAAAGACAATTGTTTTTAACTGCCTCCCGAATACATCATTTGATTTGCATTTACATAAAAACGATGAATAATTTTTATCAAGCGTGTTCACTCACATATTGCTAAAGCTTCTCTAATGATACATGCCAAATATTATTATCTCTGGATTTGTCGTTGTGAAGAAAACTGATAAAATGTTAGTATGTAAAATGCAGACATCCCCAAAATCTCCATACAAAGCACCAATATCATAGGTATTAGGTAAGGACCTAATATATCGGTCATCTAGTATCCGTAACACAAACAGCATTAGTTGTTTAAAATGGAGCTAGTTGATAGGTGTGAATCTCCGAGGATATTTATTAATTAGTTATAATATTGCCAGCAGAGGACCCAGAACCGTATGTAGCGAAGCGCCTGTTACGCAGTCACCTGACGACGTCGACGCCACAGCCTTCCCGCACAAGCAAGACCGACGCGTGCGACTGCGCCGGCGACTGCCACCACCGCGACGGCACCTACCGGGGCGTTATATTGCACAAGGACGGCACCGAACTTAGTTAGTAAATTGTATATTTAAACCTATAGTACGTCTCAATCCAACTTGCCAAAAAGGTAAACAAAACGAAGGTAATGTTTCATCTCTAAAATGTTTTGTGATGACTGTAGGTAATTGAAATCAATTGAAACGGACAACAATTGTTACCGTTAATTATATTTACGTGCCAATGTCCATGTAAAAAGTGTGATTATTGAATAACAATAATCACACTCAACCGCCTCTCTGGTCTAGTGGTACACACCACCGGGTGTTGATCGGGAGGTCCGGGATCGATTCCCCATGGGGGAAGAAATTTTTCTGCTCGGTTTGGTTGGTGGTAGGGCTTCTGAGCCCGCCTGGCTAGCTACCACCGTCTTACTTAAATCTGTCGCCATAATAACAATGTTATACGCTTTGTTGTGTTCCGGCAATCAGACGTAAGATAGCCAGTTCCTCAGTTGTTGAGGATTACAGGTGAAGCTCACTCCCACCTTCGGCCTTATCGTCACTTACCATCAGGTGAGATAAAGGCAGACCAGAGAAGAAGGCAGAGAAGGTGAGATAGAGAGCTTTCCTGTCATATGTAAAAAAAAACAAATTCGGTAAGTCGGCTTTTTTGTTTACCTTTTTGGCAACTTGGATTGAGACGTACTATAAAGTCTGTTCATCCTAACTTGTCCTATTTGGTAAACAACCTTGGCGTTACTTTTTATTGAAATAGCACAATGTAAAATCAACTGATAAGAATATTTATAGTTTTCAATCTGTAATAACAAGTTATTGTAAAGATTTTTGACTAATTTTAGACATAATGACTTATGTTAATAAATGACAAATTTAACAATATATAATGTTTATCGTTAACTATTTTACGTCCTTAATGCTTGGTGCAGACGTGGTATACACGGTGTCGAGTATGCAGCTGGCCAACGGCAGCCGCGTGCGCTGCGTGTGGCTCGGCGTGCAGCTGGAAGATGCGCCGAGGCACACCACGCTAGCCTCCAGTGTCACCTCCACTGCGGACAACTCGCTCGCCATGGTCAGTCTTTTATACTACTTGTTGAGGAATACGGCTTCCACCTTCCTCCTTATCGTCACTTACCGTCAGTTAAGATAATAAATAAATATCTTCAGACATTCACACCTATCAACTTGTCCAATTTTGAGCAACTAATGCTGCTTTTGTTACGGACTCTAGTCATCTAGATAAAGATATTTAATGGATAAATACATATAAATATCCTGAATAATTATAAATCTATATAAACACCCAAGACTGGGAAACAAATGCCTGAATTCATCACCCAAATATTTGCCCCCACCGGGAATCGGACCCAGAATCTCTCTAGATGGCGACGCATTGAGACCTGCATACAGACCACTCGACCACGGAGGTCGTCAAGATGAAGGCTAAAAACTTACCTATCATATATAAAAAATCGTACTTTCTTCAATAAATATTGCAAGGTAGTCTAGTCCCTTGAGTATAATTTTGGCTACTAAAATAGAATTGCACATTTTAGTCCGAAGTTTTATAATTAAATTTCGTTTTATTCTCGTCAGACCTCCAATAACTGTAAAATTTTCTCAGTAATGATAGCAGTAGTTAGCACTTTATGCTTATCGTCTTGCGGTTGGAAATCTATTGAGGAGTCTAGTCTGGCAAGCTGTTGACTGTGCATATATTGTCGTTACCAACCTATATACGTCCCACTGCTGAGCACAGATCATTAATTTTATAATTTTTTAAGTTTGTGTGTGTTTCCAGGGCAAGTCCGCCAGCAGCCGACCGCAGTCGATGTCGCTGATGAGCCAGTACGGCGAGGAGCAGATAGCGGGCGAATACTGCAAGCATTATGTTACACTCAAACAGATTGGTAAGTTGATGGACTACTACTATCTATGTTGCCAACTTGACTAACCTGACCCTAGAAATGTATATGTTCTATATCTTAATTTTATTGCCAGTTCTTAAATACAATTAATGCAATGCGTTTAATATGTGAATGCGATGCTCTAGGAAACAAACGACTACGGATTCTAGAGGCGGCTTATCCCGAACCTGAGGAATTTATAGGCATGCCCCCAGCCAACATCATAACGTTCATCCAGGACACTTTGGGTGATGGCAGGGAGGGATGAATAGGAAAGGGGAAGCACGAAAGATCCCATAGGGTCGAAGTGCCCTGAGTTATCTCAGCAGCCCCATCGCAAGAATCTTTTTCATGCCCTTTTTCTACTCTAGTTGGGGTCGGCCCAACATGTCTTCTTCTTCCATTCTCCTCTGTCACTCGTCAGCTCAGCATCCAACTCTTTTATTCTCATATCATTCTTCACGCATTCAATCCATCGCTTCTTTGGTCTTCCTCTCACTCTAGGTCCGTCCACATCCATCTTGTAATGTGACATTCATCCCTCCTCATCACATGTCCCCCCCCCCCATCGCAAGAATAAGATAAAGAATAATAAGTTTTTTTAATTTTTGCGTGAAGACTATCTTAGCAAAAGTATATGTATTGATATTTTCTTTTCAAGGCAAAGGAGCATACGGTTGTGTGAAGATGGCCTGCCGTCGTTCAGATCGCCTATTGGCAGTTGCCAAGTTTATTTTGAAAGAGAAAGTAGGCGCTCATTTCTGGGTGGACGCGCCCGATGGCAGGCGATTGCCGCTCGAGCTATCCCTGCTGCTGTCACTCAAACATCCCAATATTGTAAGTATCTTACAATGTACTTGGGCGAGACTTTAAACAATTAAGGAATTACATATATACAAAAAAATATAAAATATTGAAAAACTTAAAAGCAGAGAGTGCAATATTGTTTTACGAATTGTCATCCTTTAGAAATATGCATAAATGAACAGCACCAAAAAAACTTTTTCACTCAAAAAACTTTCCCTTTTTCATTGTTTTGCATCATAAATGAAAACTTCCCTTCTGTGCAGAAGGAATGGTGACAATAAGCTATAGTATTATTATTTTTTATCTCTAGGTTAGCGTGATCGACGTATTCGAGAACGACAAGTACTTCCAGATGGTGATGGAGAAACATGGGACTGGAATGGACCTGTTTGAGTTTATAGAACGACGCCCGCGCCTTGACGAGCCCTTATTAAGCTATATCTTTAGACAGGTAAACATTCTACAAAAGAACAATTTTCGCGACAAATGAAAATATCGCGACCAAGGCATGATAAATTCGATAACCACTTAACTACCCATCTTTGGACTGCTAACTTATCACCGCTAGATTTATCAGTGATGAAACGTGCTATGCTAGATGTGTCTAATGGAGAATTTCATTTCAATTCATTATTAACTTGTATGTCTACTAACAAAATATTCAAAGTAAATAAATAAATAAATATCCTCAGACATACACACCTATCAACTAGTCCCATTTTAAGCAACTAAATGCTGCTTGTGTTACGGATACTAGATGACGTACAAATATATTTAATAGATAAATACACATAATTAATCAGAATATATATAATGAACATCCAAGACTGGAGAATAAATGTCTGAAAATTCATCACCCAAACACTTGTCGCCACTGGGGATCGGACCCAGGACCTCTCGAGATGGCGACGCCTTGAAACCGGCGTACAGACCACTCGACCACGGAGGTCGTCCACGTAGACATATTGTAACAAACGAGTTAATTCAAACTATTTGAAGTTAAAGTATAATTTTATGATTTCATTGGAATCCATAATCATTTAAAAATAATATAAGAGAAAAATAATTTTCGTTTGATTTCTGGGTGAACAATTGATCAAGCAATTGAAATTCAATTGGTTATGAGCACAACGTATGTTACTTTTTTCCAAAAATGGTATCTCTCCAAATGTCAGATAGATACATCGTTTTCAAAATCAGAGTATAGGTGGGACGCATTGTACGTAAAACCGTCTTTTTACATCTTGGGCGATGAGTTTCTAAAGTGACGACTACGAACAAAAAAACCAGCGCTTAGCTAAGACTCCGATAATAAAGACCGACGATCTGGAGAAAGTAGCAGGTAGCCGCTGGATATTTGCAGCGCCGCACCAATCGTTATAGAAGTCTGGAAGCTTATATCCAGCAGAATACAAAATGATGAATATGTAGCTTAAGTTATGATATCTTTTTTTGTGACGACCTCCGTGCGAGTGGTCTGTATGCCGGTCTCAAGGTATCGCCATCTAGAGAGGTTCTAGGTTCGATCCCCGGTGGGGGCAAATGTTTGGGTGATGAATTTTCAGGAATTTGTTCTCTAGTCTTGGATGTTTATATATATTCAGGATATTTATATGTATTTATCTATAAAATATATTTATCCGTCATCTAGTGTCCGTAGCACAAGCAGCATTAGTTGCTTAAAATGAGGCTAGTTGATAGGTGTGAATGTTTGAAGATATTTATTTATTTATTTCACCTTTTCACAGATAGGACAAGCAGTCGAATACCTACATTCACTAAACATACTCCACCGTGATATAAAAGACGAGAACGTGATCATAGACAATAAATTCCACGTAAAGCTAATAGACTTCGGTTCAGCGACCTTTATGAGTAAAGATACGTTATTCTCCACCTTCTACGGCACCACGGAGTACTGCAGCCCTGAAGTACTAGCCGGCAATAAGTAAGTACACTTACTAGTAAGTATAAACTCCTCTCAAACACACAGAAAGTTACGTAATTTTATAGAACAATCGGCCCCCCTGCCCGACTCCGAACCCCTATTTTGAACTGTTACATCTTTGATTCAATTTGTCATCCTGTCCCGTTCCGTCTCGATTATATTCGCCAATAATCCTTTTGTTATTATGGCTGTTTAAAAAAGGCTAACTGTTGAGTTTCTTGCGGCACTTCTGCTCAACAGGCCATTCACGTCGAAGTGCTAGTAGGAAAAAAAATATTGACGTGCAAAAGTATTTCATGCAAATCAAATTGCAGAATTTCTGAACTTGTATCGATACCTGCTCTTGGACAACCAGGCTTAATAACCCAGCAGTTCTTCAGCCTTTTATTAATGATTTTTTTCACCTTACATACTTTTGTTGTCTTTAAGTAGCTCTCAACCACTGCTATTTCAATTCGTCAGGTACGCCGGTCCAGAACTAGAGATGTGGTCTATGGGGATAACGTTGTATGTACTGACATTCTTCGTTAACCCGTTCTGCGACATCGAAGACACGATACAGGGGCCACTAGTATTACCATATCCTGTTTCCGATGGTAAGTGATGACTAATCTTGATTTTAACTGTTAAGCTTCTTACAATAGATTGCCGAGGACATAACTCTTTTTCAATTTTTTTTGTGTATGTTTTTCTCTTTTTTCACGCCTAGATAGAATCGTTTAATGTTAAGATATGAAACAAACAGTCTTTTAAAGTTTCCGAATATTATTTTTAGCGAGCAGGCGTGACACAGCCGCGATAAGTAAATCGGTCTGTCAGGACCTGTCGCGCAAGGCAAGGGCGAGCCAAGCCAAAGCTGAGTGCTGAGTGAACCTTGTCCATTACGTCAGTTGTTCCTCTAATAAGCGAGGCTAATTACAACCGTTTTGATGCGCAGAAATCCTACCGAGGCACCTTTTAGCTTCGCCAAAAATGGATAATCAACTTTGGACGAGACAGCATGTGCGTTTGGCATGGCAGGCATGTACTAACTGGCCGAGCAATTGCCGCGCGCGATTGTCTCGCGAAGCTGCTCGCTTCAAACAGGACGCGCCTAGGCCTAAGCTAAGCGTTGTCGGTTTTTCGTGACGCTTATATTTTGCTTCGCTTATTTGACGAACGACCGACAAAATGGATAAAGAAATGTGTTGAACTGAGCGCTCAGCTTCGGGGTAATTCGCCATTACCTCGCGCGGCAGTCTCATGCAATGTTTACAGATCGAGGCTACCTCACGAGGCAGCTCGCTCAATCAGTACCCGGCAATATTTTTATGAGAGTGGTCCTCACGTTCTCCTTTTTGCTCAGATCTGGAGCAATTGCTGCGTTGGATGCTGTGCCGCGAGCCGGCCAACCGCTGCTCGGTGCCGCAGCTGATGGCGCACGCGTGGATACGGCAGCCAGTACCCATCGCCAACTACGTGTTCCAGGACGTCGTCGATATCGGTATGAACGTCTAATGCCGTCCAAAGCCGGCCGGCCGCTGCTTGGTGTCGCTGGCAGCCCATGCCCATCGCCATCTACGTCTTCCAGGACGTTGTTGATATTAGTGTAAAGTGCACCACCCTTTTCACCGACTATTTTATTGGAATGGCCTCAAACTACGGACTTACTATTGTATATAGGTATAGACTGATCTGAAGGTTCTCGTTTGGCCGCGTGCTCGGACACGCAGTGTAGGAAAGGCCAAGAGATGAACCCACAATATGGTGAAGGTCGCAATAAGTCGCAGGACCGGCCATTATGGAGATCCTTGGGGGAGATGATAATCTGATTAAGAAAATAAAAATATATATATTTGTGGTCAAGCTTTACATATTTAATATTTGTATAAACTTTAAAACGGTCGTACTGAACCACAGCATAATAAGTAGGTATTTTTTTTTTCATATTTCAGATCGGCATGAAGCTAACCCAGAGATGTATTACAGTGGAAGTTTAGGCTCTCCTAGAAGTGGGTCTCCTGTGTCTCTCGCAGATCCATTAGCTAAAGGTGAATTATTTCATAAATGAAATTGTATTGAACAACACATTCAAAAGTATGAAAATAAAAAAAAATTATTTTTGTTACAGAACGTTCAAATCCGTCGGAAGTGGCAATACGGTCGGATGGTAAAAATCTGTCCCGTGACGAACCCAAGAGGAGTTCCGTGGCGGTCCACGCGCTGTCCACCGCTGACCGAGACGCGCAATCTGATAACTACAGTCTGCGTTCATCTGCCGACGTGAGTTCTGTTCCATTTTTAATTAAGTTGATTAGTGACTATCAGGAGGTGATAAAACCGACGCTTATTCTACAAATTGAGGCAGCGATAGCCTTCTTCCTGCCTCTTTCCCACTCAACATAGGGTCTGCATAAGGGTACTTTTCCACCAGAGCTATCCTAGCTCTGCTGTGTGCGAGGAACAATCCCGCTGACTGTAATAGGAATTAAATTGGGGACCAAAAACAATGAAAAAGAGATAGATGATTAGTAAAAATATACAAACAGAGAAAAAAGCCAGAGAAGAGCACAATAACAGCAATAATTCGCTTATAATGATATAGCGCCTCGTTATAGCTCTGGTGGTAAGCACCCTAACGCCGGCACAACGGTTCGGTGGAAGGTGGTGCAGCGAGTGCTGTTTATATTATAAAATATGTAATCTCTATCTCTAAGTAACAGGGCAACCTTCGGCCTTATCGTCACTTACCATCAGGTGAGATGAAGGTCAAGAGCTTACCTGTCATATTTAAAAAAAAACAGGGCAATGGAAGACAAGCGATATTCGTAATAAACCTTACTCTATATAAATTTTGGACAGATTCTTGACATATCATCGAAGCCAGTATCCGACGCAGCGTTGACCGACATAAGCTCTGACGCGACGGGCCACGCGGCGTGCGACATCGACTACGACTGCGACCACTACGAGTGCGACAGCTGGGATGAGTGCGAGCAGGACAGCTTCTCGTAAACACTGACAGCTACAAGCGATTGTGAGTCTACGTTCCGTTATTATTAAGGGCATTATTGTTTGGACTTCTTATTAAATGTTATACAGCTTCTCGTAAACTGAAACTTAGTGTGATGTGACAATTACCACCTACGTACTATTATTATTAATGTCATAATTGCTTAAACTGTTTCTTAGTTTATTTATAAATATGATCCAACGAATGTGAGAATTACGAACACAAATGATTGTTTTGAGTCTATGTTTGTACAGGTCATTATTGTTTGGATCATTTCTTAGTCGATTTTGTAAATGTGATACAGTTTCTCGAAAACTGGGTAGTAATGTGTTGTGAGAATTATCAGCCTACGTTCCATTATTATTAAGGTCATTATTCTTTGAACTGTTTCTTACTAAATGTGATGCAGCTTCTCGTAAACTGTATCGTCACCTGACAGTTACTTGTTGATTGCTTTGAATCGTCCCATCATTATTAAGGGCATTATTGTTTGAACGGTTTCTTACATTAATTTTATAAATGTGACACAGATAGTGTAAGAAGTGCAAGGTAATATGATCCGAAATCAATCAGTTGCTATTCAAAACCAAAGGAGAATGACCAAAAGTGGTCCAAATGTCCACTACTAATAGACCTAATAGACGTACAATGCATTAAATATAGAGTAACTTTATGGGACGAAAAAGAAAATAAGTTGTCAGTAAAAGTTATGACTTAAAAATTTTCTGTTGCTTATTTCTTAATGAACATCAGGATTTATTTAAATAATTTTACAATTGTAAATAGCTACTCTTTTATGCGACACTAATGATGATTCATCTATAAGGTTTTGATCAGGGACACGCGTGGCGTCGAGCGTCGCGGTGCGCGAAGCGGGCTAATGGAAAACTCGAATATACGGCGATGCATTCAGGGAGAAGCGTTTTAGAACATTTGGACCAAACTCCATGCATGTTCGGTCATTCTCCTTTGCAGTAAATCAAGGAATTTGCCCATATTTAATTGTGTTTTAAGTCATAAATTATATAAAAAATTATATACAGGGTGTCCAAGAAATAGTGCGACAAACTGAAGGAGGTGATAGCTGGGATCAATACCTACCAATATAACATAATATATGTTCAGCGAAATGTATTGGTTTTAAAGTTATTCAGAATTTTCCAAAAAATTTAAAAGTCTACCTTGACATGTATTTTTTAGCATATCGGGATAAGAAGTTCCTTTTCTAGTGTTTTTTTTTTTCATAAATTTATTCGTGAGTAATTGCTCTACACATTGATGGGTCTTTTTGTGAACAATTAAATTTGTATTTTTAAGAAAATCATGGTTTACTTTAAAACTTTGGTTAATGATTTTCTTATTTTAAAATTTAAATTTTAATTCTATTGTGACAATTCGATGAAATCTATTATACCATCTGTATTGACATTATTTAAATAATTATCAATTTTATTATATTATTATACATTGTTTGAATTATTTCTCAATTTTAAAGATCATTATTAATTGTACATTTGACGATCATATTTTTCTAATTGCATTGTAAACTACTTATCATGTAATTGTGTCAAAGTGAAATAAATAAATCTAAAATCTATCATTTGACTTTAACGTGGTATAAAAAATATGTATGGGACAGTTTTGAACAACATGCTTGAAAAATAGTAAGTAAATAAGCAGCAATTACTTGCTCTCATAATAGTTTTAATAAAAATTACGCTACGTACATTTTCAACAAAATGGACTTCTGTGAGACTATAGTACCATTGTTTCATATTTTTTTATGAAAATAATGTTATATAATGAAATACACTAATGTTGTAGCTCTCCAAAATCACCATTAAACAAGCTATTTTTCAAGCTTCTTGTTCAAAACTGTCCCATACATATTTTTTTACCACTGTACGATAAGTCAAGTGATAAGAAAATCATTATTCAAAATTTTAAAGTAAAACATGATTTTCTTAAAAATAAAAAATAAATTGATAAGAAAAAGACCTATCAATGTGTAAAGTAACTACTCACGAATAATTTGATGTTAAAAAAACACTAGAAAAGGATCCCGATATGCTAAAAAATTCGTGTCAAGGTAGAGACTTTTAAATTTTTTGGAAAATTCTAAATAACTTTAAAACTACAAAATTTCGCTGATCGTATATTAAGTTATTTTGGGAGTTATTGATCCCAGCTATCACCTCCTTCAGAATGTCGCACTATTTCTTGGACATTAGTACGTAATAAATCATAGATTTAAATTTAAGACTATCAATTGAAATGAAATGCTGATTATTTCAATATGCTTTTTATTATCATTTCTGGCATCGATCAAATATTGGTTAAATATAAATAACAGTGATTTTCTAAGTATGCACAGTTTTATTATGTATAAGATAATATAATTTCTGAACATTTTTAAATGCCAAATTTCGCTGATGTGTGTAGAATAACGTTCCTTTCAATGTTTAAGATGTGATAAGAGAATAATTACTTTTAACTACTCTATGATATTGTGATAAGGTTCAAATTCGTTTTGGAGATAATTTTTTTCGAAAACATGTCCACAGTATTATATTTGTAAAGAAAGCTTTAGGAAACACATTTGTACCTTCTGTAAGCGAATGGGGGTGATCGACCAAATTAGAATTGTAGAAATTGCTTTATAATATTCGGCGTAGTTTTTTTTTGTATAGATCTCCTAATTTTACTAGGAATTAGAAGTTATAAGAGCACGCCGCCTTTCTTTAGTGTCTGTACATTCCATTTAAATAATAATGTACACACATAAAACTCTTCGACTTACAAGATAAATGTAGGGAACAAGGTGTGTGAAAAAGACTAAAAAGTAAAGAATGATCTCGATTTTTTCATACGTTTTTTTGCATTTTCAGTAAATTTTATACAGAATACGTAATTTTAAGTAATAGTACGGGATAAATAAAAGGCTTATGCATCTGACACGTTTTTGGATACATTTCTACTCAAATGGGAAAGTAGCTATCATATAAATTTTCAGCAACTTTCGTTGAGTACTTTACGTAGATAATTATAAAGCTTAAAAATAAGACAGTCTGAGGCTAAAATTTTATCAATTATTAACATTTTTTAAATTTACTATTATAATTAAGTATGTCCATTTTTTTTTTGGTGAGTTTAAACAAGAATGATCTAATTATATTATGTTATACACTCGCTGCTCTCGAAATAAATGCATATCGCTATGTCACACTACATCTATGGCAAGCGTAGCGACGATGAGAATATTCAATTAAAAAATCATTTGGTTGGCACCATCAAACACACTTATCGTCGGGGATTGTGCAAAGCCGTGAATCCTACCATAAGTATGTAAAGTCCTCGCATCTGTAATAGATCTAGTTTTACAGGAAGGTTAAAACTTAAAAGTTAAAGTCATAGGGCGGGTTGCACTATCCCCGACGTTATGACAAATCAAAACATTACAAATTGTAAAAGATCTTACGGTATACATTATACTCGTTACTCTCTCGAAGTCCTATGAGCGTAACCACGTGTATTAATTACAAGTATAAATTAGAAAAGTAAAGAAATAATAACAAGCTATCATGGCGATATGTGAACTATTGCTCTAATGCTATCGCGAGCAGCGAGAGGTACCCAATCGAATAGTTGTTATTAAAAATATTAGTTAAGAGTTTCCTTAATATAAGGCTTCAGTCTAATCTAACACAGTATTGACTTCTCCCCGTACATAGTTTAAAGACAATGTAGTATAACTACACTTTATCCGCCTTATTCTGTGTCAAATAGGTACAATGCTGGTATTATGCTGCTGTCTCTTTTTCTCTTATTGCATTTCTATCGCGCCAAGAAAAAGATGGCGTATAGTTATTAACCTGCAATTATGCGTTTTTTATATAGAGGGTTATAAACTTTTATCAATGTCACAATCGAAATGCTTATGTAGTTCAAATGAGAATATAATTATTGTTGGTTGATTTTAGGTTCCGACTTCATAGGTGTTAAACTGAGCTTTAAATATCTTATGAATTAATTTAAAAAAATACCAGATAAATATGTTTGTAATACTTATTTAAAAATGTATGTACAGTTGCATATAAATGCCAGATTTCTGTTTTGTTTTTATTAGATACTTTTCAGGCAAGCAACTATTTTCACAAAACGGGGTAACTCTCAGTACCTTTCTTTATTAAACCGAATACTTTCACAAGACCCAATATTTATAATTATACTTTAATGTAAGTATGTAGTTGAGAACCATTGTAAGTAGTATTAATTTGATGGTGACATATCCGTATTGGGTTCAAATCTATTAT
The DNA here is from genome assembly GCA_910589355.1 of Parapoynx stratiotata. NCBI lineage: Eukaryota > Metazoa > Arthropoda > Insecta > Lepidoptera > Crambidae > Parapoynx > Parapoynx stratiotata. The sequence continues at coordinate 4,827,394 of OU342458.1, forward strand.
ATTGTCTTTAGTAGTAAATATATAAAAATTGTATATTGCGTCGTTTCTATACTGTGAAATAAGTTTGGTTCATTGAACTCACATGAAAACTACAATTCGTGACAACATTTGATTGTATTCAAGTATATGATTTATTGTATATGTAATCAATTTAAAAACTACCCCCTTTCTGTTTGTCTCTAAGGCTCTGAATGTCTTAAAAGAAATGAATTGTATTTTTGTAGATGTTATTTGATACATTAATTTAGTAATATTTCTATGCTGTAGAACGGTATGAGGTGTTGTTAAAACCTTACGTCTTAATTTGGGTCAGTCCACGCTGTGAACATTTTCGTGTATTAGTGGAGGTTTAAATGTTTGTAGTATCAAGATAGATTTTCTCTGACATAAAATGAACCAAAAGCCTTGAAACTTCATAAAATAAAGGTAAAAATGGTTCTAAAAACAAATTGTATATACATTTGTCTTCTTAAATGGACGAATACGTAGTAATTGGCTATCGTTTTAATGCTCACGGCGTGGACTGGCTAAAGGGAGGAAGCCTGTTTCAAATAAATTGCTTTTCAGTTGTACAGTCACACACAAAACGATGACTATTTTAGTACTTTATATCATTCGAGGTTTTACTATAAACCTGAGAATGTTTTTGATTCTAGTAATGTGAAATGACAAGCGTACTAAAACAGTCATATTGTCTTTTTACCGGTGACTGCACTACAATTTATATGGAATTCATATAAATACTACAGAGGCTAGCGTTCTGTAAGGTTCCATTGCCGGTGAAATAGGAATTGAAATAGGTGATTTCAGACCCTCGTCCATTACTTATTATTTGACTTGAAGTAACGCATTAAAATATGAGCTTTGTGCATGGACCAAATATAATTACATTTCGTCCATCAGCATCCCCTGATCGCAGAATTATAACATTAAACCCAATTCATACTGAGCATTAAACTATTTTTTTCCGGGAACCGGTAATTGAACCTGGAGTAAAATTCTGTAAACAATGCAAACTAACAACAAAGAAAAAAATTACTACATTGTTTACACAATTTTTCCAGGGGGTACTCCTGAGTTCACCAGGATCCCCTGGTCATCAGACTGAGGATCCTAGTGGAGGGAATCTATAATTATGGTCTAGTTACTCAATAAAAAAATGTGTGCGTACTTTGGAAAATTCTGTGTTGGAAATATTATAGTAAGTAATATAAAGTTCATATTTCAATACTTTACTGCAGGTTGCCGTTGAGTTGGCCTTTGGGGATATGACCTTAAGAGTCCGCAAAGTGTTGATATCAAGCCATCTTTGGTCTGTTAGTCTTTTACTGATATCTTAATAGCTTGTTATCGAGAATGAGACTCAGATTTATGACCTCATTTGTCCAGTGCGTCCGTTTCTCGACTAGTGCCTTACGACGGACAGCGGGTTTCGTTGCTCGCTTAGGACGTTCTGACCTTTCCTTATTGAATAAATCACCGATTCTCAATCTGTTGTTTTATTTCACAAAAGAAACTTGTTAACACCAGGCCATTGTACAGTCGTGTTCAAATTATGTATGCATATTTGACAGTAAATGACTCGTATTGGAAGGAAATTTGGTAAGGAAATAGGTATTTGTCAGCTATCAACATTATTTCATCATTTAATGGACATACATATTTTTGAACTCGACTGTATGCAACAACATGCCGTAGGTAAATAAAAGTAGTGTATGGTGCAACCCAAGCACTTTACTGAGTAGAATTCATCGTGAGGGTCTGAATGACGGGTGTATTTTTTATGAGCGATGCGTTCTTAATCTGGCACCATCACGATTTTAATTGTGGGAATCAGAAGAACGGATTCTATAGACATTAATGGAATTAATGGACTAAGTACTTTTCAAGTTATTTTGGAAAGTACCTAAGTGAGCCGCCAGCCTGCTGATATCAAAATGACGGGTGTTTAGATTTGGCTGTACGGTATTATACCTTTGCCTGTTCCAATGAACGCAGACTTTTACTATACAAGGGTGAAAACATCGCAGGCGCAATGTTCCGGCAATGTAATCGAACGCACCAAAAGCAGAATCAGATGTGATAATGAAAGTCTAGACTGACGTAAATGTATGGAAAAAAAGCATTTACGATTGTCGAGATAGAAAACAATACAAACTCGCTGCAGAATAGTACGTACAGATTCAGTCTCTCCATAGTTTACAAAATTATAATAATCAAAAATATAATATGAAGCAAGGTTAGATCAAAAAGGGAAAAATAAGTTTTTTATAGATTTTAAGAGTCAAAACATTACAAATCTTTATAAGTTCCACGAATGCGTATCCAGAAAATTTGCTATTTGTACCTGTAATGATCAACTCCGAGTCTCCGACCTCGAAATCGAAACAAACAGTAGTTGAAATACTCCAAGGTTCGGCTTTTTGATAGGTGGTCAAGTTGACCAAGTGGTTAAAAGATTGACAAATGGCGTCAACGTACGATGTCGCGATACATCAGGTTGAACAACATAATATACCTACCTACTAATGTTTATCAAGATTCAGTATAACCACTACTTTATGTAAAATTGACGCGGCTGCGCAGCAGCTGACGTTTATTGCTTCGTTCATCGCAAATTTAACCAAAATGACAGCGTAAAAATTTTAAGCTGACGTTACGCATTTTGGTATTTCCATTGACGCCAATGGTCTAGATTTTAACCATTGGTTTATTTTAACTATTACTACGGATAAAAAACTGACCCTTAAATATTTATTATTTACCAAGGATCAAAATTTGTCGGTCCATCTCGACGCTCAGCGTGGAGCGTTTTGTCCAAAAAAGTAAAATTACATAAACGCTCCACGCTTTCTTTTTGTAATTTTTAGTGCGTGCTAAAAGCGTGTTTTTCAGTTTTTTAAACTATTATTTTACCTCTATCCATACCAAAAATGAATGACGTATCGTCTGCAAATAATACAGTCTCACATAAATTTTTAGTTTATAATGGTAAATCATTTATGTACACAAGGAAAAGAAATGGTCCTAACATTTATCCCTGTGGTACACCCGTCGACAAAGGTGCACTAGAAGACTCGATTCAATTAATAACAACTTTTTGCGTTCTATTGCAAAGGTTAAGCGCACTACTTGACATACCATAAAGTTTTAATTTACCCAATAATGTCTTGTAGTGAACACAATCGAACGCCTTGGATAGGTCACAGAAAATACCCAAGCGTAAATGCTGCATCTGTAGTATTCCTGCTTTTCCTAAATCCAAATTGTTTATCATGTAATAATTTATTTAAATTAAAATGGGATGATAACTGATTTAGCATCATTTTCCCAAATACTTTACTAAATGTTGGTAATATTGAACTAGGTCGAAAGTTTGTAGGGTCGCTTTTATCTCCGGTTTTAAATAAAGGTATGTTTTTACTACATTTCATTATGTTCGGATAAACGCCGGCCTCTATACATTTATTAAAGATAATAGCTAAGTGAGGGGCGACCACATTCATGATTGAGTTTAAAACAGTAACGGAGATTCCAAACAAATCCTCTGTTTTTTTCATATTCAAGGATTTGAATGCCTTTACAACAGTAACAGTATTAACGTTATGAAAATTGAACAAAACATTACATTCATGAACACTTGACTGCAGAAGTGCTAGAGCGCATTGAGTACTTGAATTAAGTTCTCTAGTTATTTTATCGGGTATTTTAGAAAAGTAAGTGACAAAAGTGTTGACCACTCCATCGTCTGAATCGATAATTTTATTTTTAATATTAATTCGAAATGACCGATCACTACTTTTACTTTCGCCAGACTCTTGGTTTATAATTCTCCAAGTTGTTTTGACTTTATTGTCGGAAGTTTCAATTTTATTACTAATAAAGCTTGCTTTAGCTATCTTGCAAACCTTCTTGAATAATTTTGAGTATCTACGGAGGTAGTCAATAAATGACTGATCTGTTGATGTCGATTTTTCAGAATACAAATCGAATAATTCTCTCCTACTTTTAAAGATGCCTGGTGTTGCCCAACAACTATTTTTTTTTTTAAATATAGGCATAAGTTTGAAAATATCGTTAAATTCCTTTTTTATTGGTTGAAAAAGATTATCATACATTACATCAGGATCATCAAACGTAATATAGGAAAAACAAAGCTTGTTCACTATAATATTTTTAAAATCTTTCAGTTGCTTATTTGTGATTGGTCTGCAAATTATTTTCTTAGGTTGATCATTACAACGGTATTCAAATGTAATTGTTTGACCGGAATGATCAGAGTTTATACTATTAAAAATCAAGGAGGATCAAGAATTTGGTAGGATGCACTTCCCATAAAACCATAAAAACTGAATCATGAGTTTTACTTTCTTATAACTTTTTCACTTATATGACTTCGGAATATGTCAAAGTATGTGGAACGGAACGTTTTATGATTTACCATTATAAAATTATACAAGCTACTATGTAAAATATAAATTTATAAAATTATCATTTAGCCCAGAAAGACGTCGTTATTTTTGTAACCTCGCATCATAATAATTTTTAGACTACTTTACCTAAAAAATAATGTAATGCTTGCTTAATAAAACACCAAAGACCGATTTGAAAAAAAACTACTTATCTGTTTAAGGCGTTTCGAAAATAGCAACACTGTTGGTACAATGTTATATTACATCGCGGTGCGTCGCTTTTTTGCTAATCACTGCCGTTTAGCTGCTAATAAGAATTTATTTACTATAAAACAACGTAATATATTTACTGTTGCTAATAATATTATAAATTTCCGTTCTACTCCAAAGAGTTTGGTATGTAATTTTTACTTGTATTATCCCTTTCACAAGCAGTACGTGTAACTGTATTTTATCTAGTTGTTTTTGAGTCCTCAACGCTGTAACAATCAATTATGATATTGTGGATTAAGTGCTCCAATTAATTACATTCTACAACATGATATGTGTGTAATATTCGATGTTACATCTTCAGAACAACTTAAAATAAATTAAGATAACCTTATAAGTTCAATGTACTTGGCAGCCAAAATTCAGAAGATTATTTAAACACTCTTCACGTAAGTTTATTCTTAATTGAGAGTATTCTAAAAATAACTAATTGTTTGTCCCAATTAATTTTATAATTTTAACTTATACAGATGTTTAAGTTGTTATTAAAGTGTTTTAGGTACTTACTATAAAGTTAAGTTAAAACAGCTGTTATCACATTTATCAGGAACAGGAAGTTTAGTGTTTTGTTAAAATACATTTAATTAACATTTATTTGACAGTTCTCTTTAAATACTTGTCTATTATTTCTTTAGACACATACATACATAAAATCCCGCCTGTAATCCCCGAAGGGGTAGGCAGAGTCCAAGGAACACTGTGTTCCTTAAGAATCCTGTGTTCTGTGTTCCTGCGTTCTTTAGAATTATTATTATTTATCTCTTAATGTATGGCTAAATGTGGTCTTTAGGAACACACTCCTAGGACTCTGCCTATCCCTTTGGAGATAACAGGCGTGATTGTATGTGTGTATGTATATTTATTTCTTCAGAGCATAGTGTACTAGTATTAAACTGACCTAATATCAACACAACTGGTTATTCAATAATGTAGTTTTTACATTGATTTTTAAAAAATTATAAAGAATATAGGTATATAAGAATATGGGAGAGTATGGTAACACCACCATCCCAGTCCAATGCGGGTGGTGGGCAGAAACCGTCTCAATAGCGACCGGGATCAACGGCTTTACATGCCTTCCGAAGCATGGAGAAGCTCGGGATTACAAAGTTTTGGTCACCCACCCACGGCCTGACCATGGCGAAAGTAGCTTTTTTTTAATTGAAAGCCAAAGCATACTAACCACTACCCCACCGATTTTGTCATTATTAGACTTTGTCTGATAATAACCCTCTTCACATATTTTTTTTTTTTATTTGTCTGTGGAACTAATGGAAAAACAAAGGAAGGATATAATTATTTATTTTTCTATAATTTTTTAAAATTAAGAAAATATGTTATTTAAACAGTCAGCAAAATATTCGAATTTTGGTCAGCAAACAATACATTTGGTCAGCTAAAATAACTTCTTAAAAGGCAGCATCTTATAAGTTTTCTCTGCTGCCAAATTATACTTATAATATAATATGTTAAAATATTTATGATGTCTACTCAATTTAGACCAAGCAATTATTGACACAAATATTGTATTTTGATATAGGTACCTTAAATATCTTGATTTTTTTTTCTTTATATGAAACTAATTTCTGCTATTCATTTTATGAATGAGGCTTACTGCCACTAAATGATGAATTTTCCATTAATATCCTGCCTAAGTAGTATCAGCAATGTGATACTATATTTATCACTATTTTATCACACTAAGATTTCACGACCATTACTATGTTAAAAACCCAACCCATTACCAACCTACATTGGGCCAGCTTGGTTGTGTTATGGCTCATACTCCTCATGGGTTCCTCCATAAGGAAGTCCTGTACCCAGCAGTGGGACGTATAAAGGCTGAGGATGGACTGTGTTGAAAAAATATGATTTACCAGATCATTATTTTAACAGTTGCTCTTTCTTTTTACATGTAAATTAGTCTTCATTATGTGTTTTTATTTACCACGAATGTCAAATTACTTGACATCTTTTATGGTGAAAGTTTAAAATTCATTGACTGAACCTATAATTTATTTTGTAGACTACATTTTACGCTCATAAATATCACAATTAGAATTTATTTGGCTTTGGTATATCCATTTTACAATCAAACAGAGTTCTGTTTATCTATTAGGGCGTCGAATGATTATTAACAAGAAGGTGGTGGGCTACACCTGTATATCTCACCTTTCACAATGCTTACAGTAGGTACTTATTGTTTTGTGCAACTCTGTTTCGAAACTTATGGAAAATTTTAAGGGCTACTTGCAGGAAATTTTAAATCTAGTTGAAATCTTTTTGAATGAGGCTTTTATGACAGCAAATTACTAAATCTAATATTAAATCTCGATTTAAATTTCCAGCAAGAGGCCCTTAATAGTAAAGCCTAACTTCTAACTACAAAATATCGTATTAATGACTCTACGGCGTGCCTAATCCGGGGCAAACTTTGCCACCTTTTTTTACTTTTAATTGAATAGTTTACCTTCTTTGTTAGTACATGACTGCAATAGCAAATTGGTTGTGAAGCAACTACCAATCTAAGAGGCTATTGTGAGGCAAAGAACAATGTATCATTGACATTCAAATAGTGTCATTTGGATACACGCCGAAGACCAGATAAGCGATCACTTGATTGAAATCAATTATTTACTGGAAAAGAGCTTATAAATAAAACGGAACAAAGTAAATGACTCGTGATTGATTTCTTAAAGTTAGTCTATTATGACAATGTATGCTCACTAATCAACGCTCATGTGATACGAAACAAAGAGGTATCACATAACATTTGCTGCTAAAGCCTGTATTACAGAAACTTAAGCGTATGTCTCTGATTATCGTTAGAAATTAATGGCGCTATTCATCCATACATAACGCTATTCTTTTCTAGCTGAGCGCAAACACACGTTTACGCTTTGAAATAGATTGATTCTGGAATACGGGCCTTAGATAAAGTCATAGATTGCTCATTATAAGTGCATTAGAGAGTAGGGATACTCGTGTGTTGAATAAAACACTAACTAACCTTGAGGAGAGCCTCGCGGACTAATAACGAATCCCTTCATTGTGGTTAATAAGTCCTTGGATAAGAAAAATATGATCTTGAGGTCGTCGAAGTCACGTTTAGCTGTTCCAGTAGCTACTGTATCCGATTGCATAGTGGTTTTACGACCTAGATCTTATGTGTGTACTTGTGTCTAGAAACACATACGGCCTATGCTCATACATGGAAAACATGTAAGACCAGCAGTAGACCATTTTGGCTAGTATTGAAACGAATCCTTGACTAATAAAATATCCCGAATAATACCTCTTCAAAAAATTTCACGTGGAGACTACTTAGAATATAAAATTGCGAGTCTCGTGTAAATATCGTTCAAAGAAGTGAAATAATAAATCTATTAATAATTTTCTAGACTCACTAGGTAGTTGAAAAATTGTTTAGATAGATATCTTTACTATAACTAGAATGTACCTTTCCCTTTTCGCAGATTGGTTTTATTTTGTATTTTAGCATGACTATGCTAAATGGAAATAAAGTCGAGATATAAATATGAGGGCACCTTGCCAAAGAAGTAATATTGTGAATGAATTTTGAGATAGGTATTTACTATAGCTACATATAGAGAACGTTTCAAAGTTATTTTATTCCGCAACTCGTTTGCAATATCAGCTATTGAATTATCGCCATCTAGTCATTAAATACAAGTTTTCTTGGTCGGAATTCTAATCCACAACACGAGAAAATTAATCCTCTGTATCAATTGACTTAATTACAGACTGGAATCGGCTCAAAATATATTCGTTTACACAGTGGTTCTATAAGACGATACAATTTAAACTTCTCCGCGTAGTTACTTTGAATAGTGTGATGGTATGTAGCTATAGCCTTTCTCAATAAATAGGCTAATCAACACTGAAAGTTTTTTTCAAATTGGAACAGTAGCCTCAATTGGTGGAATTGAAAATTTACTCCTACTCTATTATTAGAAGCAAAGTTCATAGTGGCGTAAATTTGTCCTTCATTTTTCTGGGAGGCGTTATTTAAATTTATTAACATTCATCCGCATGGCACCCGTTTTGATGGGACTATCGGGTCAAAAGGTAGCCTATGTCCATTCTCAGGCTCTTGACTACCTGTGTGTAACCAAATTTCGGTTAAATTGGTGCAGTAGTTTTGACGTGAAAGCGAGACAGACAGACAGAGTTACTTTCACATTTATAATATTAGTATAGATTGTGAAACAATACCTTAAAAAGGCTTCTAACCGATTTTTATTATTTTTTAATTGTGTATAATTTTAAACAATTTGTGATAGCACTTTTGGTAAACACTAGCTCTAAAGTTGTGTAATCGAAAAATTATGAAATGACGGTGATTTGAGCTATTATATTCTGACTATTAGACTAATTTAGAAATATTTGCTGCCCATAAGTTGCTGGCCAATTAGTTATTATAGCTGACCAAGTGTATTTTTTTGCTGACCAAAATGCGAATACTAACCGTTTTATAACACCTATTGGTAACGCAGACGACCTAGACACACCATTCCAACCAAATCTATGAACTCACTGGGGTTTTAATCCAACTTGTTTGATCTTTTAAACATTTCCATACAATTAATTATCTATCATACAACACAGTACCATCTTACGTTTGTTATGGACACTCTTATTTTGTAGAGTCAGTTTTATGTCCACCATAATCGAATATCGTTTTCAAAATATTTAAAAGACAATTCATTGTTTTAGCAACAATGTATAGTAGCAAACCTTGTCTAGCCACATTATTCCTTTTTATGTATGTTTATTTTCGCAATATTATAAAATAACTGGTATTTATATCGACCATTCTTCTGAGAGATCACACAAATATATTTCTTGTATTACTAGTCAACATAGGAAGTAGGTATTTAAGTATACTACAGAGTACAAACAGAAACTGCCACAAACTGTGGCCACTGTGGCCACTCCAAAAAGCAGTGCTTTTGCCTGCTCGCGGTCCGTTGGCTCACTCACCATACTGCTTCGATATAAGACGAGCCAGTCCAGCCGGCTGGCCAGTCGGAGGCCGCGTGTGTGCGCGTGAGGTCGCTATGCATCAATACCAATATTATGTCTGTGTGGTGTCAGTGTGTGTCTTGTTACAGTGCGCCTGCGCATTGACGTCCTCCTCATCACCCAAGAACATGAGATTCCACTACCCAGAAGCACGAAGAGACGACACCGTCGTCGATGACTACCATGGAACCAAGGTACGCGAAAATGAAATCATTCAACTTTTAGTCAAAACCAGTCAATAAGACATTATTTACTAGTATGCTAATTATGTACGTTCATTAGAACCATATAATCACTAGACGTGATCAATTTATCTGTTTTGTTGTGAAAGGTCAATGCGTTTTATTTGATAAACTTTATCACGTTATTGGTTGGCGCTTAGATACGCCATGCGCCAGCACAAATATGTTTACTTACTACAGTTTAATAACAAATAGTATTACTATGAATAAGTGAAGTTAAACCGTTAACCTGTCCTTACTTTTACTGGACTGGGTCCTGTCTAGTATTTTATAACTTTAGTATCGTAGTAGCAAAAAAGTTTTATAAAATTTTTCATTGCCGTGCAAACCGGTTACTTAATAATAATTAAGTAATATTCTACGCTTACTCCTGGATCTCTGAGATGATGCTTACTAAAGTTTACAATATTTTGGCTTTGATAATTTTTTTTTTTGCTGGTATTTTGAATGAGCCATCTACTTTACTTAGTTTTCTTGGTCCGAATTCCAATCCACAGCATGAAGAATTTAACCCTTCGTGTCAATTGACTTAATTACAAGCTGCAATTAGTTTACGCGATGGTTATTCGTAAGACAATTTTATTTTACTATCGTTGAAGGAATATTTGTGTTTGTAACAAACCATCCAACAAACCATAGCTCAGATCTAATTCCATCATCATTACAATAATTTGCGTTGCAGTATTTTTCATTATTAACCTACCTAATCTCTTTGCCCGCATTAGAATGGCATACTGTTGCCTCAATTTCTATTATTGATTGGGGAAAGTTTGTCTAGTTATAGAACGCGAAAAAGTTGCTAACTATCTTTTAGAATTAACATAAATTGTTCATCTTCGAAACCATTGGAAATTAATTAATGTCAAACTTAGTTTCTTTAATATTTATGTATGTATTCAACACGGAGTTAACAAAAAAAACAATAACAGAATCCGGTTCATTGATCGGGGTTCGAAATAAGTAATAAATAAAACCACTTTGATACAAAAAACAGATTGGTTGGATTGATATTAATGTCGTTTTAAGTAGAAAAACTTTTATAGAAGTTCGACGAAGAGTTTTTGAAAAAATAAGGAACATAATTTGAGAACTATAGGTGTTTTTTTTTCAATTTACGAACGTTGTGAGAATAGTAATGCATTTACCTGGTCGGTTTTAAAGCGCTATTCAATTAAAAATATAAAAGAATTTCGTCAGAGGAACGTCCTGGATGGATGTAATTTTTTTTTTACTTTTAAACTAAAGTTTATATTATAATTAAACAAGTTTGTGTTCTTAAAATAAATTACATCCCTATTTGTGTGCTCATAAATGATAATGTTATATATTGTATATTTTTGTAATTCAATCAATCCATTCTTACTTGGTAGATCGTAGTGATCTAATTTTTTACCACAATGTCGCACAAAAATGATTATGGTTAACATTGGCCGAGTTTGACTGTAGGTATATTAATCATTTGAGTCGAGTCACTGGTGCATGAATTAAAAATTTTATTTTAATAAACCAACCATCACGACTGCAACCCAACCATATCGCGATCCACGCTAAAACGTGCTTAATTACTGTTTCTTTAGGTAATATTCTAGTATTTCCAGTTGTAAATTAACTAACGTGTCTGATATAAATGTAGCTTATCGGATAGATTATCACTGATATTTAAATATTACGGCAATCATAATGATCTCTAGCGGCTCGGTCACGACTACGAGCGGCTGGCGGAGCGGTGGGCGAATTTTCATTACACAGTCAAGACATTCTACACCCATGTGTCAGACATGGGTGTAGAATGCCTTGACTTATCATTATCGAGCAATGAAAAGAGAAGAAAAATGAAAGATTCGCGACACTTGCCCCTTGTAGTCGTGGCGGATCTGTAGGAGATTCTTGGAGAAGGCCTATATCTAATTTATCTAACTTTAGACGACTTCCGACAAATTATGATGATACTGCAAATGAAACGATTGGATTAATATCTAACAATTTTGTTAATTTAAGATTAATACCTCACAGAATAAAAGTGCATTTGACCCATTTCGACCACAGATAAAAGACCCATACCGTTGGCTAGAAGATCCGGACTCGAACGAGACCAAAGAGTTCATAGAAGCCGAAAACAAAATCACCCGGCCGTACTTGGACGCATGCCCGGTGAAGGCGGACGTCAACGAGCGGCTCACCGAGCTCTGGAACTACCCCAAGTACTCGTGCCCCTTCCGCAGAGGGGACAGGTACTTCTTCTTCAAGAATACTGGACTGCAGAATCAAAAGTAAGTCAAGTCTTTTTGCTAGTTGTTACTTCTCTTTATCTATGTCATTTTAACAACTTTTGTTAGAAGACCTTGTAACCAAGTAACAGTCGTAATATATTGTACTTCTCGAATAATATTTCTATCGTAACATGATTATCAAGTCCATTAACAGTTCTGATCACCTATTGTAGACAGTAGATGAGTCCTTGCGAAGATAGCTCCCTCCTTACTGGCTCGTAAGCTGGAAATGGCTAGGATCACCTCTTCAGAAGCCCATGTTGTATATCGGAGACCTGTACCAGTAGGAATTTCCCTACACAAAAAATTACCTCCTGAACCTCTTTGGTCGTGATATAAAAGGGGTCACCGAAAATCTATGGCCATAGTCCTCTGTAGAGAGGCGGTGGAATAAGGTCAAATGCCTCTCCATAGCACTCCCCATGCCACATCCGATAAAAGGTCCTTAGCGTCACAATGCCACAGTTGCAGAGACTCGGAAAGTGGATGATACATGGACAGAAGGTTACTTTTAACGTAAACTTTAGAAACATTCCAATTCCGACATAATTAATGATATCGTTATGTCTCTATTAGAACATGATTTATTAGTTCAATAACATTGATGCTTAATTGGAATTAGATTTAATAAATGAACGACTCTATAAATATTTCCTACAAACATCGATTACATAACAGTTGCTCGTGTTGTATCTGATTTAGTTATTAAACTAATTTGTTATTCATCTCTCCACCAAGGTACAATAATTATAATTATGGCAAAGAACATAATAATTAATTATGGCACAACGTTCGATCTGATTATTGCGTCGTGGTAAATCACACGTCTTTTTCCGGTAAAATGTATGTATAATATATAAAAACTTGAACATCGACAGTGGTTAGACGACTTTCTTAAAGGATATAATCGTATCTTTATGCTACACTTATTAACCCACATTAAAAATTAATTGTGTAAATAAATTATGTATGTTTAACGTCTCTCTTGTATGTAAAGGAAGTAGACTAATTTGTACAGAAATGAAAATGAAATATCAATGTCATTATGATGAATCGCCATCTCAAATTTTGATAAACTCATTACATAAACATCTAAGATTGGAAATTAAATGCATTCATCATCACACAAGCATTTGCCCCCAATCGAGCCCAGTGTTCTGGGTTCGATTTCTATATGGCAACGACTTTAAAGCCGGTATTTCGATCACTCGACCACGGATAGGATCTGTCGTCAAACTGATTCGATGGCTATAAACCTACATCTGTTGCAGTGTCCTGTACGTCCAAGACAGTCTGGATGGAGAGCCCAGGGTGTTCCTGGACCCGAACACGCTATCCGAGGACGGCACAATTGCGCTCTCGGGCAGCAGGTTCACAGAAGATGGCGCTACTTTCGCTTACGGCCTATCAGCCAGCGGCTCTGATTGGATCACTATACATTTGAAAGATGTTGCCACAGGTAGAGATTCGTATCTTATTTGTGGCGTATATATCTATAGTTTAAGTCTGTTCCAATTGTTCATTTCCTTCTGAAGTCAAGAAAGGATATTATAAGAAGAATTTTGTACTCCTTTGTCCAACAGACGAACTACGCAATTCATTTATTCTTTTCTCTTTTCATTTCACCCATCACAATCGTAAAAATATTTTTAAAAGAAAGGGAACAATAATTTAATTTTACATTCTCAAAAAAAAAAACTTAATAACTTATCTTTTTAAGACCATCATTTTGCACAGTTACACATAATATTATTATGTAATATACATTTTAAGTAACATCTCCTTACAAGCATCTTTCGCACTTAAGGTCGATAATGGAACTGAATTTCAGACAGCAATATTTTTATCATGATTTAATTAATGGAGGTGATGGACATTATGTGTAAACACCTGATATTATTGAAACCTAATAACCCACTAACCTAAGCTGACAAATAGTATAACCCCTTTCTCGTCTTTATCGTATAGATTATTTTTTTGTATTACAGGTGAAGATTACCCAGAGGTTTTAGAAAAAGTAAAATTCGCGTCAATGTCTTGGACCAAAGACCACAAGGGCTTATTTTATTCCGTAAGTAATAACCTCCATTTTATATTCAACTCTCGTAATATAAACAAAAGGAAAAAATCTAAATTTTTGTCCGTTTCCCCATTTTGAGCTTTATTTCTTTATGATAGAGAAAATCAGTGTATCCTATTTTCTTATGACCTTATTTAGCCCGCTGTCCTAGATTGGTATTACGAATATGTACTCAGCTCGTCGTCAGGGTTAACAGTTAACGTAGACGATAGAATTCTAATGAGTATTTATTAAAACACGTTTGAATACTACATACAGTTTGTACGCTTCAAAATCAATATTCTTTACATTTTTGTTATGTGTTTTCCTTTATGGTTTTCTAAGCAAAAGCTAAATTATAATAAAATTATTACTAAAATATTCCTTTTCATTCTAGTGTATACGAATTACTTAATTTAAATGTTTCGTTACAACACTACGTGAGCGCTCAACTAACTCATGTTTTTATCATGTTCATAGTATATTCTAAAAAAACTACCAATAATGATTATAACTCATTTGTAAGAAAAATGGAATTTAAGGCTGTTGAGTTTCAGACATATTTTGTATTGTATTCGTACCAGTACGCTATTAGCACTAAAATTTTGAATGTAGAACTATGAATGTTTACTATTAATAAATATGATTTAATGATCATAAAATACGTAAGGATGTGTGTATATATTTACATAGTCGGTTATGTGTTGCCTTATTTGATGGAAAACTAAGTTTTGCGGTAAAATCCCGACTGCATACATAATTTCAATTATTTTGTTGTCAGTCTCAATTATAATAATTATTTTAAAATTTTAACTAAAACAAAACCAATTTTGGATGATAAAAAACGACTACGAAACCCCATTGACGCCTCCCCATAAAAAGTAAATATCTGTATGACTTTGTTTTTTGTGTCAATTTATCTGTTACCTCAAGCGTGATTTTTTTTCTCATATTTAAACTCAAGGTTATTTTATTTTTTAGCGATACCCAGAGCAGACTGGCAAGACAGACGGGTCTGAGACGGAGGTCAATCGAGATCAGAAACTTTGCTACCATCGGCTGAACACACCACAGTCAGAGGACGTTATCGTCGTCGAATTCCCCGAGGAACCACTTTGGAGAATGTAAGTCCCACACTATGAAACCAAAATATGTTGTCTTAGATTGCGTGTTAGGTAGACTAATCATATCTCACCAGCACATAGTACTACTATTGTAAAAATCCAGAAAGTGTAACCATACAATGTGCCTGGAATAAACTTATTTTCTTTTTTTAACAGAGATATCCAATCTCATATCCAGGGACAAGACAAACGCAGGTAGATTTTCAGTTTGTTTTGTCTTAGATATTGGATTTTTCCTCTGTTGACGTTTCGATTTATTTACTCTATGATGGTATAATAGTAATTAGTGTACTAGATATATCAGCGAGAAAAGTGGAGTCATCAACATTGTTGTCAGTTCAATTCATATACTCGTCTTCACCATCTTATTTATATGTATTTACTCACGATACCCTAGTCTCACTTAGTAACCCATAATCACAGGGAGTGAGAGGAACCACTTGACGTTTTAGCCCTCATTTAGATATTTCTAGATTTTCTTTGCGGTCGGTTATGAAAGTTATTATTGCTACTTAACCGATTTTAGAAGATATTTTATGTCGCAGTAAAACTTTCCTTCGGGAAGGCACAGGACGAAATGTATAATCTCAGTGTTGTATCAGTATAAAGGCCCTTTATTTGTCATTGTTGATGATTGTTTTTTATTTGCATTAATTACAACATTATTACTATTATTCAAATACGTAAATTTTCTTTTTTGGTAGAAACAAAAAGAAATTGTGTAGTTAACGCGTCTAAGTGTATCAGCTCAATGAATGTTTTCAAGAAGTGTTATAGAAGTGGCTATTGCGTCGGACTGCATTATGTAGCGCACAATGTGACGTAAATCTTTCGTAAGAATTTTCTACTTTTCACTAGTTCCCTGTAAACAATAATTAATTTAATTTAAATAAAAAATTCATCAAAGATTTATTATCCAGTAAGCCGTCCGTCTAAGCGTAATCGTCATGTCGTGGGAATTTTTTTTGTGCATGTAAAGATTGCGGAAATGTTTGAAAATTCGCACTATTCAGCAAAACGTTTAGCGATAATTTTAAATAACTTGTTACATAAACAATCTTAGGTTTTTAGTCTTCGTACAAATTACTTGCTAGTAGGTACATAATTTTGATTGGACTCAATTCGCCACCACCATTGTAATGACCACCATTTGATTTATTTGATTCTTATTCTGGTTGTTTGTAGCGTACATCTCACAATCATACCTGTTTTATGTATTTGTTTTTGAATTGTAATAAAGAGTATATATATTCATAATTATAGATATCAATATTTTATTTTATTGATTATTTTTGTAACAAATATTCTAGTAGTTTGTGTTACAAATATTGCAATTCACAAGGACGCTGAAATCATTTGCCGTCCTTATATGTAACGTCTGTAACGTAAATGTTTGTTCTGCAGCGGCGCGGAGGTGACGGACTGCGGGCGCTACCTGCTGGTGTCTCCGGTGAAGGACTGCCGCGACAACCTGCTGTTCTTCGCCGACCTCAGCAAGCATCCTGACATCACGGAGAAACTGCCGCTCACGCAGATCGTGCACAAGTTCGAGGCGGACTACGAGGTGAGACATGTTCAACAGGCATCAACGACCCGTTGCTGAGGCGGACTACGAGTTGAGATGTGTCAACAGGCTTCAACAACCTCTTGTTCATGCAACCTCAGGTGACGCATTTTTGAATCAATAGAATTCAAAATATTGTATGAAATCGCAAGATTCGTATATGAATCCCTAAAATAACTATTTTTGAATATTAATTTTTTTTTACGTTCCGTTCCCCCGTAACTCATTACCGGTTTTTAATCAACTCAACGAGTTTTTTTAGAGGGCTCTACGGTTTTTTTTTCTGCATGAAATGAAAAATGTTATAAGATTCTAGTTTTAGGGCAACACTCATTTCTAATGTTTCAAAAATACGTAAAATTGGGAGCAATCGAAACCAATTTCGTATACGTTTTGTTTTCGTGCATGAATTTAAGATTCACTTCCAATGATTCAAAAATGCCCTCCCAGCAAGCACCCCGACATCACGGGCCACCCGCCGCTCATACAGATCGTACACAAACATAAGGCGGAATGTGAGTTAAAATTTTTTGTTCGAAGTTGGCGAGCAAATTAATAGGAAGTGTTTGGATCTCACTCTCATAAAGATCTCATTGTGTGTCTCTACACTACTGTCCACGTGCTTTTCATAACAAAAAAGAATATTTCACGAGCTTTATTAATATTTTAACTGTTTTTTTATTTCAGTATGTAACCAACGAAGGACCTGTATGTATATTCCGCACGAACAAGAACGCGCCCAACTACAGACTGATCAAGATAAATCTCGACAACCCCGCCGAAGAGAACTGGGAAACTCTCATTCCGGTAATTATTGTGCTGTAATTATATCAAAATTATCAATTAGAAAACCTAATTTAAATTAAATGATTACCACAGTCTATGGACTCTCACTGCTTTATTAATAAATTAAGAATAACTTTATGCCGTTAACAGTTTAACCAAAGATACGGCTTAGCATACAACTTAAAGTTAATTCTGTAAGTTTAACCATAAGTTCATTCTATATGTTTCCTTGTAAAACTCACATAGGTAAAGCGATGCAAAGAAGGAATAAAATAATAACTTAAAATATAATTTCCAGGAACACCCAAGCGACGTGTTAGATTGGGCTTCGGCAGTGGACAACGACAAACTAGTCATTCATTATATTAGGGATGTTAAGGTAAGCTATAATCCTGCCGACATATCTTTCGGTCGTTAATACCTGACAGTTATTTTTTTTGAAATATATCTTTCTAATAAATAAATTATAATCAAACATAAATATATATATTTATAATCCGGCTCGAAGGACCAATATTATGAGGAATCGATAGAGTATAATAATAATTTTTAAATTATTATACTTTGTTGCAGAATAATATTGATAGACTTTCTTTCATTTCCAGAGTGTGTTACAATTACACGATATGAAAACAGGCGAGCTTCGAAATGAGTTTTCACTGGGCGTGGGCTCAGTCGTCGGCTTCTCGGGCAAGAAGGAGCAATCAGAGATCTTCTATCACTTCATGTCGTTCCTTTCGCCCGGAATTATTTATCACGTAGACTTTAAAAAGCAGCCATATGAGCCTACAGTAAGTAGCTTTTTTATGTTTTTGAATCTGTTGTGTATAAACTACCATATGAGAACGGAAGTGGATGCTGAGCTGAGGAGTGACAGAAGAGAATGAAAGAGAAACTTGTGAAGGAATAAAGAAGATTTATATCTGCCTTTTATTTTGGTCCATGTAGTACATTTTATTACAAACTCAATTTAAATTATATCTGATACGAGGATTAGTTGAAGATTGGAATTGGCTTTTGAATATGATTACCTGAATAGAATACTTAGGATGTTATGTTATAGCAAAAGTTTTGGTAAAATATTTTGGTGCATATGTATGCTGATTAAAATAAAATTCTATTTAAGTAATTAACATGGCAACATTAATAAATTTATAAAGATAATTTATTTCTTTACAGAAGAATCTTGTCAAAAATGCAAGTTGATACCGTTTGTAGTTCATGATATTATAGTATTTAGCCTGTAGGAATAGTTGAAAATCGATATTGGGTTGTGTATCTTTTGAAGGATTGATATAAAAATAGTGTTTTGTAGTGCGCGTCGAGCTTGTTGGCCGCGCCTTAGGTGGCGATTCATCTCGCTGTTGCAATCTCATGTGCGTTTTGTTTAAAGTAGCCAGAACTTTCAATGCGTGTTGCCGTCGCGAAGTACGGCGCCGAACTGAGTAATGACAGCGAGCGCCCCCGCCTCCGTCCCACCGCTCACATACCTAAGGCGCGGCCAACTAGTTCCGCGCGCACTATAGTAGAAATTGTTATATTGAGTAATTATTTTGTAAGAAAACAATTAATAATCATTATATTGTTGTTTTTAGGTGTTTAGAGAAGTAACAGTCAAAGGTTTCGACGCATCGCAGTATGAGGCTAAACAGATATTTTACTCAAGCAAAGACGGCACTAAAGTTCCTATGTTCATCGTATCAAAAAAGGTAATTACTATTTTGATTGTCCGCTGCGTCATCAGCCTGGGACAGGCCTTCCTCATGGAGAACACATAAGGAGTTGATTGATCATCATGATTCACGATTCATGATGACATTCATGATTTTGTAACAATACTTAAAACAGATTTCCCAGTCCAGTCAATCCAAGGTGACCGAATGATCGGCTAGTTAGGGTTGAGCTACATCTGGCTACACCGAATTGTACTTTCTTATGCTTCTTACCTTTTCTATCACTCAGAAATGTCATTTACTAGAGCAAGAAAGAATGAAGTGCGTCCGCCTCGGCATAGCATCTAATTCGCTATTCAGTGCGCCCAGACGTCGCTCATCCCTATTTCTCTTTGCAACTGACTGATTAGCTAGTCGGCCTCTTTATATACGACTGCTCGGCAAGCTGGCCTCGTTCCATTCCATCATCATCATTGGCTAGATCTTTCTAACGGATTGCTCGGCTAGTCGGTTTTTTCGCCAGCGATTGATCGTCTAGCCATCAAGAAGCCATCAATTCTTAGCCGACTAATCGGCTTCTATTCGGCGTTGTCCTAGGTAAGCGACGAGACGCGACGCGATGCGACATAATGCTACTTAATTCTTTACGCGAGGTGTGTCTTATGTTGTCCGTGAACGAGAAACGCGACAACATGTGACGAATATACGTGTTGAATAACAGCAAAAATTTACATATGCCAGGTATCCGGGCTGTTACTTATACCTCTATTTTAGTTTATTATACCTCTATTTTATATTTCCCACAGAATCTCCCCCGCGACGGCTCGCGACCAGCGCTAGTGTACGGATACGGCGGGTTCAATATCAACATTCAGCCCAGCTTCAGCGTCACGCGGCTGGTCTTCATGCAGCACTTCGACGGCGTGTTCGCCGTGCCCAACATTAGGGGCGGAGGGTGAGTCATATTTATTTTACATTTATGTTATACCCGGCATACTTCTTGAGCAACATAGTCGAGGAGGTCGGTCTTTACCCTATTGGAGGCCCTGGGCATATTAGGCCCCTATGACTTTGAAGAAAACTATTTTGTTAGAATATACCAAGAAAGTAGATAAACAAGGTTAAATATTTATTATCAATCACATACAACAAATAGATAAATGTAATATAGTCCACAAAAGTAACTCTGTCAGCATTTCTTCGAATTACATAAGTGGTCATAAATATGGGTTATCGTGCCCACTGGGAAAGAGTTTTTTTACATTACATTATTTAGTTTTTGTTCTATAGTTAAATATAAGTTTTAATAGTTTTTAGTGTTCAAGTTCAAGAATTTTGCCGGAATTTTTTTTCTTAACTAGCATTTTTTTAGGACCGGTTTCACCATCTCCAAATAATCACAATCGATCAGAAAAATTGGAAAATGCAACAAAATTATGAGCAATGAAACTGTATCGGAATTCTAAAATACTCATACGTCAGAAATATTGAACTATCCTCCTAGAGTTGCCGCAAATTTCATTATTCTTGTCACAAAGTTCTAAACGTTTAACCACCAGCAAAATATAAAATGTAATGAAATGTAATTGTGTAAAAGCTGTTTAATGGAAAAGGAGTATTATAAGATAGAAGATTATTTTAAAGATAAAAATTCGTAGCTACTATAATTTGCTCCTCTGCAATATTTAATACGTTCTAAATTCCTTTCGTTATTATGGCTGGTTAAAAAAGGCTAACTGTTAAGTTTCTTGCGGCACTTCTTCTCAACAGACCATTCACGTCAAAGTGCTAGTAGGAAAAAAATATTGACGCGCAAAAGTATTTCATGTAAATCAAATTGCAGAATAAATGATTTCATTTCATTCTCAATCTCATTTCATTTCATTTTGTTTTGCAGCGAATACGGCGAGCGATGGCACAACGCCGGCCGGCTGCTGAACAAGCAGAACGTGTTCGACGACTTCCAGGCGGCGGCGGAGTACCTGGTGCGGGAGCAGTACACGCGGCCCGGCCTCATCACCATCCACGGCGGCTCCAACGGCGGCCTGCTCGTCGCCGCCTGCGAGAACCAGCGCCCGGACCTGTTCGGGGCCGCCATCGTGCAGGTCGGGTGAGTCACGAACGCATACTCTTATTTACATACTATCTGTCGTCCGTGGTTATTTTTTCCATATGACAGGTCTTGGCCTTCATCTCACCTGATGGTAAGTGACGATAAGGCCACAGGTGAAAGCGATCTTCACCTGAACTCCTCAACAACTGAGGAACTGGCTAACTTACCTCTGATTGCCGGAACACAACAATGCTTATAACATTGTTATTATGGCGGCAAATTTAGGTAAGACGGAGGTACTGGCGCAAACCCCGACCTAGTGTCCGTCTAGGTCGGGAAGCCCTGGGAACGGCTCGAAGAGTTGCTCCGGCAGACCCCGGGTCGCTCCCACAGAAGGGCAGGAACGGGTATATCGGGGAGTTTTAGTGGGTAGTGCCAATATGGCAGGTGAGTCCCACACACGCCTACCGGCTAGCCACCGGTAGGTACGGTCCGTAAATGAATTTCTCCTCGTAAAAAAAAGGTAAGACGGAGGTAGCTAGCCAGGCGGGCTCAAAGGCCCTAGCACCAACCAAAACCGAGCAGAAAAACTTCTGCCTCCGCCCGTGGGGAATCGAACCCAGACCTCCCGATCAACACCCGGTGGTGTGAACCACTAGACCAGAGAGATGGTTTTTAACCATCCCACGGGAAGAATTTTCCGTAATAAAAGTATCTAGGATGTTGACCAGGAATATAAGGTATCACCATGCGATATTTCATTGATCGGTCCAGCCATTTCGGAATTTAGCCTGTACAAACAGATACAGAAAAAAAATATTTTATTGGTATTTTATGTATGGTATGTAGCCTATAACCTTCCTCAATAAATAGGCTTATTCAACACTGAAAGATTTTTTCAAATTGTAACAGTAGCTGCAAGTGGTGGAATTGAAAATTTACTCCTTAGAAGCAAAGTTCATAGTAGCGTAAATTTGTCCTTTATTTTTCTGGGAGGTATTATTTAATTTGCATTACCTTCACACGCAGTGCACCCGTTCCCATGGGAATATCGGGATAAAAGGTAGCCTATGTCCTTTCTCTGGCTCTAAACTATCTGTGTACCAAAGTTAGGTTCAATTGGTTCAGTAGTTTTGACGTGAAAGCGAGACAGACAGAATTACTTTCGCAATATTAGTATGGATTATAATTTATCAATTTATTCTTCACAGAGCTCGTAAGCTGCTTCGTGTCATAAGTTATTTATTAATTATTAATCGCTAATTGCAGGGTGCTGGACATGCTGCGGTTCCAGAAGTTCACCATAGGCCACGCGTGGGTGTCGGACTACGGCTCGTCCGACAACAAGACGCACTTCGAGAACCTGCTCAAGTACTCGCCGCTGCACAACATACGCCCGCCGGGGCCTGGTAATAAAAAAAAATACAAAAAAAACTTTATTTCATAGGCCAAGCCTGGCACTTATAAACGTCAATATTTTACAATTTAGATTTTTTTTTATAATGAAATAAAAAGGATATTATAAATTAAGGTTCATTACCGCGAGCGTTTGTTGCAAGTACAACCACAGAGACAGAGAAAGAGAGACAGAGAACCACAGAGACCACAGAGACAGACTGTGGTTGAAATCGATACAAGCGGTCGGATTCCGAGAGTAAGGATTTTCATGAGAAGAATCCAGCAAGAAACTCATGAGCCACTTTTTTTAAATTAGCCAATCATATAATAACTTGCTTGTTACTTGTTACTTTAATAATAATATCTTAACAAGATAATTTAATTTTTGATAATTTTTATACCTAGTTGCCACAGGTAGCTGTAAAAAAAAAATTCGGTTCGAATATTAGTATCCTAAAATTCATAATAAGTGAATATTCACTAAAACTACTCAAGCGCCTCTAGCGTGAAATTCATACTCTATAACCGTAATCGACGGCCGATGGAGCGAAAAATTCTCAAATGTGATGAACTCTTGAATACGCAGTTTACGTTGGGGCTCCGTGTACCGATAATCTGGCAAAGGGCTCGGGACCGATAGTTTTGGAAATCGTCGAAATATCCATCGAATTATCCATATATTGGGCACATCCAGCATGTTCAGATTGATTTAATAATTCTTTTTTGGATAACAACGCGCATTTAATGTATCTAGTGTCCGTAACACAAGCAGCATTAGTTGCTTGAAATGGGGCTAGTTGATAGGTGCGAATGTTTGAAGATATTTTGTCCTCAGCCTATATACGTCCCACTGCTGAGCACATGCCTTCCTCATGGGAGAAACATATGAACAGTATGGGCTGTAACACCACCACGCTGGCCCAATACGGGATGGTGCGTAGAAACAGTAGCAATAGCGACCGGTACCACGGTCTGACCATGGCGAAGGTGGCGAAGGTAGCTTTGTTTTCAATCGAAAGCCAAAGCGTACTAACCACTACGCCATCGAGCTCCACTTGAAGATATTTATTGATTATTATTTATGTTGTCCCCGTCCAGATCGCGCGGAGTACCCCGCCACGCTGGTGCTGACGGCGGACCACGACGACCGCGTGGTGCCGCTGCACTCGCTCAAGTTCATCGCGGCGCTGCAGCACGCGGCGCGCGCGCAGGCGCCGCCGCTGCTGGCGCGCGTCGACACCAAGGCGGGGCACGGCGGCGGGAAGCCCACCGCCAAGATCGTACGTCACACACACTTGACACTCACACAGGCGCCGCCGCTGCTGGCGCGCGTCGACACCAAGGCGGGGCACGGCGGCGGGAAGCCCACCGCCAAGATCGTACGTCACACACACTTGACACTCACACAGGCGCCGCCGCTGCTGGCGCGCGTCGACACCAAGGCGGGGCACGGCGGCGGGAAGCCCACCGCCAAGATCGTACGTCACACACACTTGACACTCACACAGGCGCCGCCGCTGCTGGCGCGCGTCGACACCAAGGCGGGGCACGGCGGCGGGAAGCCCACCGCCAAGATCGTACGTCACACACACTTGACACTCACACAGGCGCCGCCGCTGCTGGCGCGCGTCGACACCAAGGCGGGGCACGGCGGCGGGAAGCCCACCGCCAAGATCGTACGTCACACACACTTGACACTCACACAGGCGCCGCCGCTGCTGGCGCGCGTCGACACCAAGGCGGGGCACGGCGGCGGGAAGCCCACCGCCAAGATCGTACGTCACACACACTTGACACTCACACAGGCGCCGCCGCTGCTGGCGCGCGTCGACACCAAGGCGGGGCACGGCGGCGGGAAGCCCACCGCCAAGATCGTACGTCACACACACTTGACACTCACACAGGCGCCGCCGCTGCTGGCGCGCGTCGACACCAAGGCGGGGCACGGCGGCGGGAAGCCCACCGCCAAGATCGTACGTCACACACACTTGACACTCACACAGGCGCCGCCGCTGCTGGCGCGCGTCGACACCAAGGCGGGGCACGGCGGCGGGAAGCCCACCGCCAAGATCGTACGTCACACACACTTGACACTCACACAGGCGCCGCCGCTGCTGGCGCGCGTCGACACCAAGGCGGGGCACGGCGGCGGGAAGCCCACCGCCAAGATCGTACGTCACACACACTTGACACTCACACAGGCGCCGCCGCTGCTGGCGCGCGTCGACACCAAGGCGGGGCACGGCGGCGGGAAGCCCACCGCCAAGATCGTACGTCACACACACTTGACACTCACACAGGCGCCGCCGCTGCTGGCGCGCGTCGACACCAAGGCGGGGCACGGCGGCGGGAAGCCCACCGCCAAGATCGTACGTCACCACACACTTGACACTCACACAGGCGCCGCCGCTGCTGGCGCGCGTCGACACCAAGGCGGGGCACGGCGGCGGGAAGCCCACCGCCAAGATCGTACGTCACCACACACTTGACACTCACACAGGCGCCGCCGCTGCTGGCGCGCGTCGACACCAAGGCGGGGCACGGCGGCGGGAAGCCCACCGCCAAGATTGTACGTCACACACACTTGACACTCACACAGGCGCCGCCGCTGCTGGCGCGCGTCGACACCAAGGCGGGGCACGGCGGCGGGAAGCCCACCGCCAAGATTGTACGTCACACACACTTGACACTCACACAGGCGCCGCCGCTGCTGGCGCGCGTCCACACCAAGGCGGGGCACGGCGGCGGGAAGCCCACCGCCAAGATTGTACGTCACACACACTTGACACTCACACAGGCGCCGCCGCTGCTGGCGCGCGTCCACACCAAGGCGGGGCACGGCGGCGGGAAGCCCACCGCCAAGATTGTACGTCACACACACTTGACACTCACACAGGCGCCGCCGCTGCTGGCGCGCGTCGACACCAAGGCGGGGCACGGCGGCGGGAAGCCCACCGCCAAGATCGTACGTCACCACACACTTGACACTCACACAGGCGCCGCCGCTGCTGGCGCGCGTCGACACCAAGGCGGGGCACGGCGGCGGGAAGCCCACCGCCAAGATTGTACGTCACACACACTTGACACTCACACAGGCGCCGCCGCTGCTGGCGCGCGTCGACACCAAGGCGGGGCACGGCGGCGGGAAGCCCACCGCCAAGATTGTACGTCACCACACACTTGACACTCACACAGGAGCGAGAACGCTCCCGTACAAAACGCGATTTTTTGGATTTTTTGGATATCAATAATGGCAGCACTTGAAATATTCACAAAATACTCAGTTATATTTTTGCTATATAAAATCGTAATTTTTTTTCCTGGTCAAGGATACGGAACCCTTCGTCGCGAATCCGAGTCGCACTTGTTTACTATTCAAATAAATTACTACAGTTAAAACAATAATGTATTCAATAGCGATATTTTGTATCTATTCCTGTTTTAAATGTATTTTGTATGTTTAATTACAAATTGTTGAATTTATACCGTTTATTGTTTCAGATTGAAGAGCACACAGACATTTTGTGTTTTATCACGCAAGCATTGGGTCTGAAGTTTGTGAAATAACCTGCCATATATCGTATACGGAAGTATTACAACGAGATAACTGAAATAGTATTATGTAAATAAATTTACCACAAGCACAGTCTGCTGATTACCTCTGGGTCTTAGATAAGACTGGTGATATTGTTACGCATTGCAACTATTTTTTATTAATAAAATTTGTTTTTATTTTATATTTAATTATTTTCTTTTTCTAAACCAAGCCTATTCCCTAACCTACCCTTCTTACAACTCAGTAACGAAGAGGAAGATGCGCCGGAGCATCGATAGCGCCTTCTTGTAGAAATGCTAGACTTGTCACATCCGGTCATGAGTTTGGACTAGTTTTGACTCGATAAAATCTTAGTGAGGGTAGCAGCTAGTCCCATGTTAACTTCAGACAGATTGAAAATTGTGCCGGTTTAAGACGTAGGATACGTAATCGAAGTATTTTTTTTGTCATGTTAATTAGTGCGGTGTGATACAAAGCGATAGTGATAGTTTTACTGGTGACCAAGCATTAAGCGCACCTGCTTAGCGTCGTTTAGCGAGCAAGAACATCGTGTCGAATAACTGGCAGAAATGGGTGAGTTGTATATTTTTTTATATAAATATCAATTCCAAAGCATATTTCAATCAAAGTTACACAAAAGAAACAAAACGAAGGTAGTGTTGTGTTCGCAAATCATAGATTTTTCTTTTGTGTCCAGTTTTGTGCCCCTGGACTAGTTAAGTGTTTTGTGATAGCGGTAAGTGAAATATAGTTATGTCCATGTAAAAAGTGTGACTATTGAATTATTTACAAAATCGAAGAGTCGGCTTAGATTGAAAAATACGTAGTATCACTGGTATTTACTGTTAAAAACGTCGTTTTTAATGCGAAAAGGGAAGCGAGTGATGTAAGTAATGACTAAGATAAATTATTACTTATAATGAAACTGTTTGTTCATAGTTTAAGATGAAAAAAATTGTAGCTATATGTATTAAATTTTTTCCGAACATTACAGTTCGTGACATTCATTTCTAAAATAATTCTTTGTTCTGTGTAAAGATAGCATTTAAAGCGCCATCACAAGAAGCGACGTATCTTTTTTACTTCCGCCCTACCTATAACCAGGGCCGGATTAACCATCTCAGGGCCCCAAGGCACATCTCGTTTCGGGACCCCCCTTTTTCATACTGTCATGTAAACCAAAGCAGTAATGCCAACGTTACGAAAATGAATTAAGTTCCACAATATCGAAATATGACGATTGAATGTGTAAACCAAAATAAGGCGAAGTTTTGAGGTGGTTTGAGTTTTGTTGCATAAAAATAATCTTTAACATGTTTTTTTTTTCATTTTTTTATCGGGAGTGCTGGGCTCCTGGTCATAGTGGGCCCTGTAGGGAACTTGATATGTAGTAAAACACTTGTTATCATAATAATCGAATTTAATCTTCACACTACTGTGTTGCTTCCACTCTAGTCACAATCACTGAGAGCTAGCGCCATAGATAATAAAAACATTTAACCTATTTTCATAGCTTATATAAACAAGCATAACTTCAGATTCTACATTCACCTTCCTTCTTTTTAAACATATTATTTATTTATTGAATAATAGCTAAAATCGCTAACAAATGAGTTACTTAAAAGATTCAAATTATATGATAAATTATAACAGCAAATCAAATATCCTTATTGGATTCAGTACAGTCCAAAATTAAACTTAATATAAAATCATTATATTTAGCAGGAGGTTTACATTCCCTCCTTGGTCTATCATTATTAGGTACATCATCTAAACCATTACAATCATTATTGTCATTCATAGTTAGTGAGTCATAGTTAGTGTTTTGTGTCATGTCCTGTATGTCACCTAATCTGTCATTGTCTTGATCCTTTTCTACACTCAATTTCCTCCCTTCTTTTTCCTTTTCGGAGTGATCTAACCCAATTTTTCTCAAATCTCTATTATTTATACGTTGAAAGAAACTTGAATTTCTTCTTATTACCTTATTGTCAGCCGATTGAGCAACTATTGAATTTCCTTTCTTCCAAATTACTTTATATTTCTCTGTTGAAAATGGAGTTGATAATTTATTTTCCTTTCTCTGCTTAACTAACACCTTATCTCCTGGAACAATGTCTGATACTTTAGCATTTCTTCTTTTGTCTGCATACACCTTATATTGAAATTTTTTGTATTTATCCTTGTCTCTCATTTCTTCATCTTCAACAGTAGGTTCTAACAGCATTTCAGGTATTTTAGATCTAATATTTCTGCCTCTAAAAACATTGCCAGGGGGTATGCCTGTTGTGGAGTGAGGTGTTGTTCGATAGGCATATAGGTATACAAGTAATTCCTTTTTCCAGTCCAATCCTTGGGCTTGTGCTATACGGAGTCTTCGTAAAACGTTTCTATTCTGACGCTCAACCTCACCGTTAGCTTGAGGCCATAATGGTGTTGTGTGTCTGAGAGTTACACCATTTGTCTTTAAAAAGTTTTGAAAACGTTTGTCTCTGAACGCTGGTCCATTATCACAAATGAGTTCTTCCATAATTCCTTCACTAGCTATTACTTTTTCCAGAGTCCTTATAGTGCTTTCAGCAGTTTGGTTCTTCAGAATTTCCACTTCAAAATATCTGCTATAGTAGTCAATTATGAATAAGAGATAGTGTCCAGATGGTAAAGGTCCCAGATAGTCAATCGCGACAGTTTGCCATACTCTGCTAGGAAGTTCTGTAGGTGTCATGGGTTCTGGTTGACTTTTCCTCACCAACCGGCATCCATCACATGTATCAATCCAATATTCTACATCTTTGTCTAAGCTCATCCACCACACCTTACATCTTAGCTTGGCTTTCATGGAATTTACACCAATATGCCCTTCATGACCCAACTCTAATATTCTTGGCCTTAAGGACTTAGGTATAATAATTCTAGTTCCACGTAGAAGCATGCCATTCAATATACATAATTCGGTTTTGATCAATTCATATTTTCGCAGACTTTTATCCCATTTGTCATTGCCAATTGATTCCATAACGTCAATAAGTTCTGGGTCCTTGTCTGTAGCTTCTTTAATCTCATTTAATGTAACAGCTTCAATAGAACCTTCAATTAAAGCTAGGAGGTTCTGATCTTCAATGTCCTCGGTGTTGTTATCATCTTTGTTATTGGTTTGTAATAAACGGGAAAGTGGGTCAGCTATATTGTTCTTGCCAGGCTTGTATATAACTTTATATGTGAAAGGCTGTAGGCGAAGAACCCATCTCTGGATTCTTGCACTAGGTTTGGAGTTTGTGGAGTAAATCATCTCTAGAGGTTTGTGGTCTGATATGATGTTGAAGTGTTTACCGATCAAATACATATATAAATTTTCGCATGCCCATACTATTGCAAGTGCCTCTCTTTCGGTCTGTGAGTATCGTTTTTCAGTGTCAGTCAAAGCTTTGCTTATGTATTTTATTACAACTGGTTGTAATTTTCCATTTATAACCTGGTGTTGAATTAGGACTGCTGCAATTCCAACAGGACTTGCGTCTGTAATAAGGGTAGTCTGGGCATTTTTGTCATAGAATCCCAAAGCAGGGGCTTTTGTTATGCATTTCTTAATAAGTTGAAACACTTCATCTTGTTTCCAATTCCATGCAAATTCTACATCCTTTTTAGTGAGGTGTCTTAATGGTTCCGTTAATGTGCTAAAATTTGGAATGAATCTTGCAGAGAAATTTGCAAGACCTAAGAAGCTTCTAATCTCTGATTTATTTTGTGGTGCGCGAAATTCTTTGATGACCTGACTACTAGATAGTGTAGGTCTTATACCAGCAGCTGATAGGTGATGACCTAGAAATGTGATTTCAGTTACTCCAAAGCAGCATTTCTTCTCATTCAAAGTTAGCCCACTGTCATACAACTTGTCTAATACCTGCTTCAGTCTTGAGTCATGTTCTTTCCTGGTGCGTCCACCTACTCTTATATCATCTTGGCTATTTGCTACCCCTTCAATGCCCTGAAGAAGCTGTCCTATTATCCGTTGGAACATTTCTGATGCACAGCGGATGCCAAAGAAGAGTCTTTTGTAACGAAACAATCCTAGGCTTGAGCTAAATACTGTTATGAACCTTGATTCCTCAGCCAATTCTAGTTGATGGTACCCCCATTTAATATCTAAGCAT
Source organism: Parapoynx stratiotata (assembly GCA_910589355.1). NCBI lineage: Eukaryota > Metazoa > Arthropoda > Insecta > Lepidoptera > Crambidae > Parapoynx > Parapoynx stratiotata. The sequence goes on from OU342458.1 coordinate 4,857,998, forward strand.
GAAAAGAACTTACAACCATTAAGATCATCCAGCAATTCTTCAAAGGTAGGTAATGGTACACGTTCACGAAGTACTGCTTCATTCGCCTTACGCATGTCCACAACCAGTCTATATTGATCCTTTTCTTTCTTCTGTACAATATGCGAGGGGGAAACGCAAGGGGTTGGGCCAGTCACCGGTTCAATAATGTCAGAGTCAAGCAGTTCAGATATAAGTCTCTTTTCTATGTCACGCATATTAAATGGTTGCCTTCTAACAGACTGAGCAATAAATTTTACATTTGGGTCAATTGGAATAACCAGTTTAAAATCTTTTAATTTACCTATACCTCTAAATAAGTTAGGATATTTATTCATAATGACATTTTTACATAACGGAGTATTTCCAATTGCATTGACCAAACAATTTTGGTTGATAGGTCCAACTCTTAATAAATTCAATTGAGATGAAGTCTCTGCACTGAGGAGAGAAGGTCCATATCCATCATATACTAATACATTGGCATGAACTTTAATTTTAGTGTCAGGTGAATATAAGGAACATTTGAAAATGCCTAATTTAGGGACCTCCTTCCCTCCATAAGTGCAAAACTTCTGTGGAAAATCTACTTTAAGCTTACCATTCATACCAGCTTTCAACAGTTCTTTAAATGCTTTTTTATCAATAATGTTTATGCATGCACCTGAGTCAACGATGAACCTGAATGTTAACTTGTCATTCAACATAACGTCATATCTGTTGTTTACTGCATTAATTGTAAATATTGTATTCACTGCAACGTCACTTTCACTACCACAATTTTCTTCATCGGATTCATCAGAGCTTGAACAGCTTTCAACCACATACCGAACATGCCTCTTTTTCCATTTCTTGTTAACATCAGTCTTTCTATTTTTTTTGTATTTTTCTTGTGTATCACTTCTTGTTTTACAATATTTAGCAAAATGTCCTGTCAAACCACATTTCTTGCATACAGAGTTGACAGCTGGACATCCTGGATCTTTCGCGTAGTGACCTATTTTGCCACATCTGTAGCATTTTTGACTACATGTAACTCTATTTACTTCTAGTGTGTTAGTTTCTGATTTTAGGTTATCTGTAATACTAAGTTGTTCGGTATTTAACTCCATTTCGAATAATCTGGCCATTTCCAAGGCCTGGTCGAGGGTTAGGTCACCACCTTTCCGTAAGTATTTGCGCTTGAGTTCCGGATATATGCATTTTTCAATTACTTGGTCTCTGATACGTTCGTCGCAATCATTAAATGCACAATATTTTATTTTTCTTCTTAGCTTTAGTACGAATTGATCTATAGTTTCTTTTGTAGTCATTTGTATTGACCTGAATGCCATCCGTTCGAACGATATGTTTGCCTTTGGGATGAAATATTCGTTGAGGCCTTTTACCGCGCTTTCGTAAACGTCAGATGTTCCAATTCCAGTTTCACAATTCTTATCTTTAATAATCTCGTAGATTTCCTGCACATCTGGCCCCGATTGATGTAACAGGCGTGCCAATTTCTGCTTCGGAGCCAGTCCCACTTGTCCATCAATATAATATTGGAAATTCCGCAGCCAAATTCGCCATCTTTCGCTGCAATTTTGTGGTTCGACATGCGGATCAAAATTAGACCCCCCAAACGCTGAGTTGTTTAGATCTGATAATGCCATTTCTTTTTTTCACTCGTCGCCATAAAATGTAGGGAACTTGATATGTAGTAAAACACTTGTTATCATAATAATCGAATTTAATCTTCACACTACTGTGTTGCTTCCACTCTAGTCACAATCACTGAGAGCTAGCGCCATAGATAATAAAAACATTTAACCTATTTTCATAGCTTATATAAACAAGCATAACTTCAGATTCTACAGGCCCCTAGGCACTGGCCTTAAGTTCCTTATGGATAATACGGCACTGCCTATAACCAATGCTACCCTACTTCGAATTCGACTCTATAGTACGTCTCAATCAAAGTTGCCAAAAAAGTAAACAAAAAGCCGACTTACCGAATTTGTTAATCAATAATCACACTTTTTACATGGACATTGGCACGTAAATATAATTAACGGTAACAATTTTTGGGGATTTGGTCTTCTTGAAAGAAACACAGCTTCTTGTGTATCGAGGTTTATTGTAATAATTAATACAGAGCGCAGATCACAAATAAACAAACTCAACTTGCCGGTTGTTTTACATATTTATGCATCAGACAGATTCGTAATTACGTCATGAGAAAAGTTTTTTGACAGAAGAGAGAGTCATAACACAGATAATAAAATCTTACGACTATTATAGATTAAATTCTTAACTAGCTAATTATAACATAGATAAAATATAATAATATGAGCAATTGTGTTGCCACACCACCCCCCCACGGAGAAATTTAACCTAGGAAGGAAGTGACAGTGTGAAATGATAGTCAGATGGCTATAACTGTAGGTTACTCAAAGTAGGTGTTAATCAAATATTTTAAATCTAACCCGTCTACCGGATCTGGTGGTATACTGTTTGCTTTGGGTTTCATTTGCAGGTGTCAAGGTGGGAGGCGCAGGGGAAACTACCTTTCCAGGTAAGGGAGTTGAGCATTCTCTAGAGGCTGTGGAACGGTGAACCTTGGGAGCAGAAGAAACTGCAGGTGGCGAGTCCGGAGAGCCTTCAGGATCTACGAATGCAGGTTTGACTCTGTCAATACTGACATTTACATGCTTCCCTTTTACAAGAATTTGGATCGTCTTGCCGTCTGCGGCTCGGTTGATAACTTGAAATGGGCCACTGTAAGGTGTTTGTAGTGGGCGTCGTACGCAATCTTCACGGAGAAAAACGTGTGACGCTTTTTCTAGGTCCTTGAAAATGAATATTGATTTATCACAGTGACGTGAACTGGGAACTGGACGAATCCTGTTCATGAGGCCTCGTAAACGTGAAACGAAATCAATAGGATCTTCGCGCGTGCTGGGACTTTGTGAATGCACAAGAAGTTCGCCGGGCAGACGTAAAGTCTCTCCATAGAGCATTTCCGCAGCTGTTGCTTGAATATCCGCCTTGAAAGAAGAGCGCATGCCTAGAAGAACTAAGGGCAAAGCATCTAGCCACTCTTTATCGTTACACATCAACGAAGCTTTAAGCTGTCGATGTACGCGTTCTATCATGCCATTTGCTTGGGGATGATAGGAAGTGGTCCTGATGCGCTTTGTGGAAAACATCCGCATAAGTCGATGGAACAGATCAGACTCAAACTGAGTTCCTTGATCTGTCGTGATGACTGTGGGGACGCCATAGCGAGAAATCCACCCAGAAGTTAATGTTTCGGCAACTTCCTCTGCGGTGATGGTACGCATGGGCCAAACTTCAGGCCATCTGGAAACCCTGTCTATTGCTGTCAAGCAATAGCGATAATCCCTACAGGGAGGCAGGGGTCCAATGATATCTATATGGATATGCATAAAACGACCGCTAGGAGTGTTAAAATTCCCCAAGGAGGAAAAGTTATGCCTAGTTACTTTGCTGCGTTGGCAAGGATTGCATGACCGGGCCCAATCCCTGCAATCTTTGTTGATAGAAGGCCAAACATAGCGTTCGGTGATTAAACGTGTAGTTGCTCGAACGCCAGGATGACTTAGGTCGTGCAACTTATTGAAGATGGGACGACGCATATCCAAGGGAACGTAGGGACGGGATTTTCTGGTGGAGACATCGCAGTATATTGAAAATCCAGTGCCAGGAATGTAAACTTTCGTCAGCTTGAGACTGGTTGTGTTTGAGAGTAGTTGTTCTAATTCCTTGTCGGTTTCTTGGGCTTGAGCTAGGGCTTCGTACTCTTGTTCTAACGAGATTGCTTCTATACGTGACATTGCGTCAGCAACCATATTATGTTCACCCTTGATGTATTGGATATCAGTGGTGAACTGGCTGATAAAGGACAGCTGATTAAGTTGTGGTGGTGGCAGCTTCTCTCTGCGTTGGACGAAGGCATACAACAAGGGCTTGTGATCAGTGAAAATGGTAGCATTTTGAACCTCGAGGATGTATCGAAAGTGTTGGACACCTTCGTATACAGCGAGGAGCTCGCGATAATAAGCAGGCCATTCTGTCTGGCGTTGCGTAAGCTTTTTACTAAAGAACGCCAGAGGGTACCACTGATTGTTGATTTCTTGCTGTAAACAAGCGCCTACGTGTACGCTGGACGCGTCCGTAAAAAGTCCTAAACGAACATTGTTTGCAGGATGATGAAGGAGTGTGGCCTCGGAGAGGCTACGTTTGCATTGTTCGAAAGCCTTGAGAAGCTCCGGAGACCACGGAAATGGTTTGTTGCCCTTACTCTTGGTCGCCACTACCGCATTGATCAATGGAGCTTGGTATTTTGCTGCTTGAGGGATGAAACGGCGATAATAATTTAGAACGCCTAAAAAACGTCTCATACCTTGGACCGTCTCGGGAGGCGCATACTCTAAAAGTACCTTGACTCGATCCTTCGGCGGCTGAATTCCATTGGCATTAATGAGATAGCCAAGAAAAATAACTTGCTCTACCCCAAGAACGCATTTGGAAGGATTTATCACTACTCCATACTCCTGGAAACGGCGGAAAATTTCGCGTAGGTGCTCTTTGTGGGCCTCTTCGTTAGGCGAGTAGACTAGAATGTCATCGACATAAGGAAAACAGTAATCGAGACCCCGTGTGACCTCGTCAATGAAACGTTGGAACGTTTGTCCCGCGTTACGGAGTCCAAAAGTCATTGACGGAAATTCGAAGAGGCCAAACGGGGTAACGATGGCGGTCTTCGGAATGTCTCCTTCAAACACGGGGATTTGATGGTAAGCTTTTACAAGGTCGAGAGTACTGAAAATTTTGGAATCCTGAAGGTTATGTGTAAAATCATTGATATGTCTGACAGGATATTTGTCGGGCACTGTCCTGGCATTTAGGGCGCGGTAGTCACCGCAAGGACGCCAGGATGAGTCTTTTTTGGGAGTCATGTGCAGCGGAGATGACCAAGCGCTCTTTGATGGCCTAGCGATGCCGCAACGAATCATCTCTTCGAATTCTTTCTTGGCTGCCACTAGTTTTTGTGGGGCTAACCGTCGAGGGCGACAAGAAACTGGAGGGCCATCAGTGGTCTTAATGTGATGCACTGTGTTGTGCTTGACATGTCTAGGTAACCCTGGTGGTCGCGTGATGTCCGGAAACTCCTGCAGAATTTTGGCAAAAGGCGAGTCTTCAGCGACGATGGTCTTCACGCTGGTTTGCCTGATGGAAGCAATAGTTGCGGAGGAGTGGAGCTTGGTAGTGCCATCTATGAGGCGTCTATTATGGCAATCTGGCAGCAAGTTATAATAGGATAAAAAATCCGCGCCAATGATTGCTGTATCCACATCCGCAACTACAAAATTCCACTTGAATTGTCTGCGTAGACCCAGATTAATGGTTCGTGTTATGGTCCCGTATGTTTTAATTGAGCTGCCGTTCGCCGCGCGGACATCGAAATTTGTGGCATTAAGTCGGCCCTTGAGGAACCGGCGCGGGTAGCAGCAGAGATCTGATCCAGTGTCTAATAAGAATTTGACTCGTGAATCAGGATCAGTGAAAAACAAACGACGGCCAGATGGTCCGCAATCAGACGCCGCCTCTACTGATTGCCGGGCCTGTTTCCCTGATGCGTGGGATCCTGCCATGCACATGGCTGGGTGCACTTGCTGGCCTTAGTGTTGAATCGGCGATGATACCAGCATATTTTCTGTCGGGTACCGGATGCTGACCTCGACCTGGATCTGGAGGGTTGTCGTTGCCTGGAGGAGGAGCGGCGTGCATGGTTGGTGCTGAGTGCTTCAACCTTTAGAGATAGCTCAGAGATACTCCGCATTATTTCTTCTAAGTTAACAGAGGGAGCGGAGGTGGATGCAGCAGGAAGTGTGCAAGTATATACTTGCTTGGTACTAGAAATCTCCATGACCTTGTCTCCTAGGTCAGCCAATTTATCCAAGCTAAGTTCTGCTTGCGAAGCTAAAATGGCTTGTACTTGCTGTGGAAGTCGTCTCAGCCATAACTGGCGTAATATGTTCTCGTCTGATAAAGCACCACCAGCCAGTGACCGCAAGTGGCGCAAAAATTGGGACGGGCGCCTGTCACCCAGCTCTTCTTCACTAATTAATTGCCGAACCCTTTGCTCTTCAGACATAGATAAACGTCTGATTAATTCCTCCTTAAGTTTTGAATATTGCTGGCCTTTGACCGGAGGCCTTGTGATTAAGTCCTCGACTTCACCTGCCAATTTTTGATCTAATTGTGCAATCACATAGTTAAACATTGTATTGTCCGATGTAATTCCTGCTATCTGGAATTGGGCCTCTACCTGGGCGAACCACACCGCAGGCTTATCGGGCCAGAAATGTGGCAATTTAACAGACACCCTGCATACTTCTGGAGTTTTTAGCTGGGACTGAAGGGCTGCATTTTCAGCCTCCAAGCGCTGTATTCTAGCATTCAACTCTTCAGCCATGTCGAAAAGAACACACAAAACAAGTAAATGTAAAAATAGAAATTAGAAAAAATTTATAATTAGAAAGTTAATTTTCACTAAGTAGGTAGTGTGGTTATGGCAGCACCAGTGCAGTAATTAATTGGTACACAATTATTCATACCAAACACATAATAAAACTAAAAATATGTCACTCAATAAACAAAAAATAAAAATCAAAACAAAAATAGTACAAACTCTGCCTAACAGTAAGTAATTTAAACATAATCTTTATGTTCTAAAATTAAGATTAAACTGTAATTAATGTTACTATAATAAACTGTAAGATTTTTAATTTTCAACAAAATTGTAATAGTGCATTTTGTAATGGTTAATTTTCAAACATAAATTGTTCTATTGGTTCTCACTTAGGACTTGGTAATACAAATATAACTGTGCAACTGGTCTTCTCCTACCAGGTTCATTCAGGAGTTGTGGCACGATGACGGTACGAGCTATACGATGCGATGCGATATGATTTGATGCAATCTTCATACTACGCAGTTACGTAAAATTCCCAACCAGCTGAAGAAAGTAAGGAGTTTGTTGGAACATCAGATGTTAGTGAAACCTCATGCGCTCTTGGATCCAGAAAACTTCACGAAAAATCCCTTTTTGACGAAATCACGTCGGGGTCACCACTTTGGGGATTTGGTCTTCTTGAAAGAAACACAGCTTCTTGTGTATCGAGGTTTATTGTAATAATTAATACAGAGCGCAGATCACAAATAAACAAACTCAACTTGCCGGTTGTTTTACATATTTATGCATCAGACAGATTCGTAATTACGTCATGAGAAAAGTTTTTTGACAGAAGAGAGAGTCATAACACAGATAATAAAATCTTACGACTATTATAGATTAAATTCTTAACTAGCTAATTATAACATAGATAAAATATAATAATATGAGCAATTGTGTTGCCACAAATTGTTGTCCGTTTCAATTGATTTCAATTACCTACAGTCATCACAAAACGTTTTAGAGATGAAACATTACCTTTGTTTTGTTTACCTTTTTGGAAACTTGGATTGAGACGTACTATAGCTACAGCCCTGATCGTAGCACGTGGAAAGTAATCTCTACCTACCCTACCGGGAAAAAGGCATGTGAGTGCACCTCTTTTGTACTTAGTTTAAGCTCTTTGGTATACAAATTTGACACCAAAAGTGATTTTGTCATATTTTTTATTATTGTTTTGTTCTTGTTGTTGGTTCGTACATGGTAGATTTTCTCTCAATACATTTCATAATCAGGATTACAGTTCATTATCATTTCGTAGTTACTATTTTAGTCCGTTTCAGCATGATTTTATGTCCGTATGTAGAAATAGTAGTGATTGAATTTTTTTACTGGAAACTGGTATCGATGAATAAAAAAACAAATGTTATTCGCAGTTAAGGAATTCTTTTGATATTTCATTATGTTGTATGTTTCACTAGGTAGGTAAAAAAATAGTTTTTTGTAAAAGTTGACTATAAATAAAGTACCAACTACTGCCGAACATAGACTTATGTATAAGATTGGCCTTAACAATTAAAATTAAAAAAAAATCTAGTTTAATATACACTGTGTTCCTGACATTATATTGTATGTAGATACATTAACTTTACATAATGCTTCAGTAGCTCTTGGTTTAGAAGTACTTTTAAAAGTAATTAGTCATGTTAGTTAACTAATTTATTAGTCTTGTACAGTCACGAGCATGTACAATTACTTTTGAACAATTAACGTCTTTATTCCCTTGTAATAAAAGTAACTTGCTGTCAAAGGTGTTTAAATGTTCATACTCAAGACTGTACAGTGATATCTCTTTACAGATGTTGACAATTAGTGCAGCCACTATTGTTGATACTATACTACTATTCAAACATGCAAGTTCCTTGATTTCATAGGTAAAATGCATGTGTTTATTTAGTATGGAAATTAAAAAAAGTTGTAATTCATAAATAATGTTGTAATTCAAAAAATGATTAGTCCAATGGTCCGAGTTATTAGTCAAAGTTAATGTATAACGTTAGGAACACGGTGCATATGTCGCAGGATGATAGATATAGCCGTAATATAGTTTATCCCTAGGAATATAATTATATACCGGAACATAGTTATACCATAGCGAATTATAACTTTCTTACTAGGAATATGATTAACTAACGGACCCTTTTTCTTTGCAGTGCATTGTATATTAACCCGCATTACACTCCTACAATTATTTTCACTGAACTTAATCTAGTAGTATAATTATAACACTAAACATGACCTGTATGATGTGTATGTTCCGGTTTAAAATATTCCTAGGGATATGACTATATTACGGTTTTAACTATCTTACTGCGTCATATATTTAACTAGTGCGATGGGATCTTTCTATACAATAATAAATTACGCAAGATGAAAACAGCAATTTCATACTCAAACGGCCATTAATATTCAAAGTGTTTTAGGTAAAAATTTTCACAATTTTCATAATTTAATTAAAATAGGTTTTTCGCGTACCCTCCTGGTACTAAACAAATTCGAGCTCGAAAGTATGTATTTAGTAGATGAAAAGATTTTTTTAAGTGGTTCCGCAATTTTAATTTTTAATACATTAAGGCCCAATTGCGCGGTCGAGAGTTAGCCCCTAACCCTGGGGTAAATATATGGGCAAACCCTGGGTTGGGCGCTAACCCTCGATCGCGCAATTGGGCCTTACTTGTTTCTTATAAATATATAATATACAACTATAGAAAAAACTTTAAAAAATCCTGTTCTTGAAGAGGGTAGAAAAAGGTTGAAAATATAGTCATCTGGTCAATAGTGGATCACCCATTTTTTCAATACGGCTTATTTGACCTAGTCTACTTAATGTCGATTTAGGGTATGATTCGTCAAGAATGAAAATTGTTGATTTATTCAGCGCGTTTGTTGATTCAATCAGCATCAGATCATTTTGTTCTCGCGTAATGCTGAATTGGGTCTCCCATTCCATGTGGTTGTGGGGCTTTTTTTAATGTTCACTAAGTTTAAGTACTTTTGTTCAACCTTAGTTTCACAATTTGATGGAAATAAATATATTTTCTTTCTTACACCCATCTGTTCATATTAGTCAATGTTAATTATGAATTTCGATTCGCCAAGCCAAAAAAAAGTTCCGTTTAGTCAAGCCTACGAGAAGTTTTAGTTCGTCAAGTCTACTGAAAGTTCTGATTTGTCAAGTGTCAGGTAATATGATCCGAAGCATAATATTATGGTAATATGTAATAAAAAAATAATTTGAAACGCAGTGAATTTACTGTCAATCTATAACTATTAGCTGTTGTAAACAAAAACATAATACTAATCCTAATCAAGATTATCATTCTAAATAAAAAAAATATTAAAAGGTCACCCATTTAAACTTTTAATATATATTTTTTTAAATATTAGCACTTGACAAATCATAACTTTCAGTAGACTTAACGAATTAAAACTTCTTGCATATTTGACCAATCAGAACTTTTATATGGCTTGGCGAATCGAAACGATATTTAGCATTTGACGAATATGAACTGATGGAGGACACCAAAACCGCTTGACGAATCATACCCTAAATCTTAATGCCAACAAATGTTTTGATATCAAATTGAACTTTTGTTATATTTACGGAATAATCGCCTGGCCACTGAACGTCTACAACCTGTATATTTCCCAATGGTCAAACCATTTGAAGTAGAAAGGATAATAATATCTCCGACATAACTACGTTTAAATGAAACAGCAACATAAATATTTAACGTTTATTGTTGTTTTCTTACACTTGCTAAAAGCACGAAGTTCATTGGGACTTGCTCTGCCCAGGTAATATAAAATATTAGTTACTTAGAACAAAATAAATAAAACACTTCTTAATGCCCTTGTGGCGTTTTATCGTTTTATAATTTAATTTCTTTATGCTTAGTTACTTGTGCAACTTTCAACATGAAGAAATTGTTTCATGGCCTCGATTTAAAATTCATTATTTTATAAATGACAAATTCACCAAGTGTCATATATTCACCTGTAAATTACATTTCTAGTATAAAGATAAACGTTACTTACCTGTGAAATATGCCTATGTTGTAATTATCAGTATATTTATTGATTTTGTTATATTAGACCCATTACAATGAAATGTACAATCAATAAGGTACAATTCATACAAGTGATCGGCGCGAGTCGTCGATTGTCATTATACAAAGTATATTGACACCGATCATTTGCATTCACACTTATTATACTTTACATCTAGAGAGAAAATGCTAACGTTAATCAAACGCTATTCTAGTTTAGGGGTACATGCATTAGACATAGGTTACACAGAGACTAAAATTACCAAGCAACTTTCAACCTTAGTCTAAGTCGTTAAGGAGCACAAGCGCTAGTCGAACGTTCGTTCTCGTCGATTCTCGCCTGGGCTTACATCTAAATTACACATTTCATAGCTTAGGGTCGAGGGAATTTATAGACGCTCACCCACTAGATAGTTAAAAATCGAGGCCACATCGTGATAATCGCCGCAGTCCGGCCGCGGAGCGCGGCGATTACAGTTACTGCTAACTAACGAGACACCATGGCCGCATGATGCACTTTAGCTCCGGGGCGCGCCTGCGCGGGCGCCGCACGCACACTCATCCAGGAATATCCCACGGTAATAAAACTACCTTTTCAGGACATGATCTCAATTATCATCATGCAGATCATATTTTGTGCACACGAAAACGTGTACTTATTATTTCTAAGGATATGTAACGTATTACATACTCGCTATATGATTGAGATTTTCCGCCATGATTTTTCTGCATGGCTAAAACACAATGACAGACAATTTTGCTCTGTCGCAAAATAAAATATAACATACATCTACATGTAAATACTTCTTGTAACTAAGCGCCCGCGCAGGTCGGACGCCGCTGCCGCGCCCCGATGAAACTGTTTTGGTTTGGCTTCACAGCCTCAGTTTCGATTTAATTCACTACATAATTTAATCGATACCAATTATCTAACTATGCGGACCGGCTACATTTTAAAAATATAACCAATCTTATAACTTTGTGGATATATTAACTATAGCAAGACTATACTAAAAATAGCTGACACGAGCCGCGTTCTCCTCGACTCGATAGAACATAACCAATGTTTACAATAAATCGTATAAGTATCAATAAAAAGTATAATATAAAAATGTACACCTAGTTTGTGAGCGGAAGTCATTTTATGAGAACAAAACATTTCCGGAAACAACTAAAATAGCCCCTCGCGGTTACTATTTATAACAAAAAAATATACATAATATGCAATTCTAAATTAATACAAACGTTTAGGATAAAGAAAAGAGACTAAATATTGTTGCAAGACCCGAGATCAAGTAATCGTGCTTGTGAATATGTCATAGCTGAAACGGAGCAATGATGGAGTGTTTCACTTGGTCATCCCGAACGTGTTTTCCCGCTGTGAAATATTCACGACCGTGTATTGCGTGCGCGTCACTCGGGCAGCCCGTTGCTGAGCGCGCCCTTCGCGCCCGACCCCGCACTTAGCCTGCGAACAAAGCAATATATTAGTTATACAAACCATTGCATGTTAGTTCGTAGTTTCGCCACTAGATGGCGCTGCTCTCAAAACACAGCTTTTTTAAATTGCACTGAGGCTTTAGTGTAAGTTTTTGAGTATAAAATACGTTACTATTGTAGTTGCGTTAAGAGTCTAATTTGTTTAGGAAACGTGAATAGCGCCTCTAGCGGAACGTAACGCATACTGTTTCCCATACAAATTGAGCTCTTAACGCAACTACAATAGTAACGTATTAAATACTAAAAAACTTACACTAAGGCCTCTGTTAAGATTTTACGGTCAATGCATATAGGCTCAGATATTTTATACGTTATAAAATTCTTTGTGTGATTTAGGGCATATTTAATTTAGAACCTTTTCCATTACATTATCAGGAGCGACCTATTGGACCCAAGGTTGTACATTAGTTACACTAATAAAAGAAAACACGGAAACTATCTTGAATCTTCTGTTATCTATAAATAGCATTTATTAGCATTATATTTAGACTTCCCACTCATTAACACTATGTTAATTAACATAATTAATTATGATGCATCATTATATGTCTAGCAAAACCGTCAATTTATCTTATCAAATGAAAAGGTTATCATTATTTCACCCCAATTAAGAATGAGAAAGTCTAAATAACATATCATAAAGTACCTACAAGAGATCAAAAATTTATTCTTATTAGAATTTGTAATGATAAAATAAATAAAATAAAATAAATAAATATCTTCTAACATTCACACCTATCAACTAGCCCCATTTTAAGCAACTAATGCTGCTTGTGTTACGGACACTAGATGACGGATAAATATATTTAATAGATAAATACATATAAATACTCAGAGTAAACAGAACTGGAGTAGCCATTAGTCAATTTCACAAACATTTTTTTCTGCCATTTCTTGCGGGGGGTGAGGTTACCACTACACTCAAAACCAGCCGTTGCAACAAATGCACACATGCATAATTCGACACACAAATTTAAATTTCACGCACACACACGCTTAAAATAGTCACGTGGCGTGTGCGTTTTGACAAGGTCACAGCCGCACTCCCCACGAGACTAGCGTTCGAAATTTGAAATCGTAGAATTCTAAAACATGAAATAATGAAGTAAATAATCATGAAATCTTAAAATTATAATAAAAAATATAAGGTGACACCATCTTTTAGCATACTCGATGTTTTCTATTTATTTTTACAACAAAAAACAGCACAAGCAGGCATTTTTGCGGGAGCTCTGTTCGCCGCAACGTTTACAATGTTATGGCTGTCAAAATGGCGGCTCAACTAGTTTTATTAAACGTGCAAGCATCCGATGCTTGTGCATTTGGCAGAGGGGAATGTTAGACAAAGGCTACTCCAGTTCTGTTTACTCTGAGTATAAATATGATAAATATAGAAAAATATATATAAACATCCAAGACTGGAGAACAAATGCCTGAAAATTCATCACCCAAACATTTGCCCCCACCGGGGATCGAACCCAGAACCTCTCGAGATGGCGACGCCTTGAGACCGGCGTACAGACCACTCGACCTCTCCTCTCCTCTTGTTAATCACAAATTCTAATAAGAATATATTTTCAAAATAAACTAAATCTGTAATTCCGATGGTGAGACTGATGTATTCTTTGCATCGTTGCCGTCGAACGCCATGAGCGCGAGCGCGCGCAGGGCGGCGCGCGCGCACTGCTCGTGCTCGCGTCGGTCACTCACCCCGCGGCGCCGTCGAGCCCCATGAGCGCGAGCGCGCGCGCACCGCTCGTGCTCGCGTCGGTCACTCACCCCGCGGCGCCGTCGAGCCCCATGAGCGCGAGCGCGCGCAGGGCGGCGCGCGCGCACCGCTCGTGCTCGCGTCGGTCACTCACCCCGCGGCGCCGTCGAGCCCCATGAGCGCGAGCGCGTGCAGGGCGGCGCGCGCGCACTGCTCGTGCTCGCGTCGGTCACTCACCCCGCGGCGCCGTCGAGCCCCATGAGCGCGAGCGCGCGCAAGGCGGCGCGCGCGCACCGCTCGTGCTCGCGTCGGTCACTCACCCCGCGGCGCCGTCGAGCCCCATGAGCGCGAGCGCGTGCAGGGCGGCGCGCGCGCACTGCTCGTGCTCGCGTCGGTCACTCACCCCGCGGCGCCGTCGAGCCCCATGAGCGCGAGCGCGCGCGCACAGCTCGTGCTCGCATCGGTCACTCACCCCGCGGCGCCGTCGAGCCCCATGAGCGCGAGCGCGCGCGCACCGCTCGTGCTCGCGTCGGTCACTCACCCCGCGGCGCCGTCGAGCCCCATGAGCGCGAGCGCGCGCAGGGCGGCGCGCGCGCACCGCTCGTGCTCGCGTCGGTCACTCACCCCGCGGCGCCGTCGAGCCCCATGAGCGCGAGCGCGTGCAGGGCGGCGCGCGCGCACTGCTCGTGCTCGCGTCGGTCACTCACCCCGCGGCGCCGTCGAGCCCCATGAGCGCGAGCGCGCGCAAGGCGGCGCGCGCGCACCGCTCGTGCTCGCGTCGGTCACTCACCCCGCGGCGCCGTCGAGCCCCATGAGCGCGAGCGCGTGCAGGGCGGCGCGCGCGCACTGCTCGTGCTCGCGTCGGTCACTCACCCCGCGGCGCCGTCGAGCCCCATGAGCGCGAGCGCGCGCAAGGCGGCGCGCGCGCACCGCTCGTGCTCGCGTCGGTCACTCACCCCGCGGCGCCGTCGAGCCCCATGAGCGCGAGCGCGTGCAGGGCGGCGCGCGCGCACTGCTCGTGCTCGCGTCGGTCACTCACCCCGCGGCGCCGTCGAGCCCCATGAGCGCGAGCGCGTGCAGGGCGGCGCGCGCGCACTGCTCGTGCTCGCGTCGGTCACTCACCCCGCGGCGCCGTCGAGCCCCATGAGCGCGAGCGCGTGCAGGGCGGCGCGCGCGCACTGCTCGTGCTCGCGTCGGTCACTCACCCCGCGGCGCCGTCGAGCCCCATGAGCGCGAGCGCGTGCAGGGCGGCGCGCGCGCACTGCTCGTGCTCGCGTCGGTCACTCACCCCGCGGCGCCGTCGAGCCCCATGAGCGCGAGCGCGCGCAGGGCGGCACGCGCGCACTGCTCGTGCGAGTGCGCGGTGGAGGGCCCGCCGCCGTGGCACATAACGGGCGGCTCCGTCGACAGCGACACCAGCGACAGGTACTCGCCGTGGTTGCGCTGCAAGTATACACACCTCATTACTTATCACATAAGTCATTAGGTTCAGATCTTAGGCTGATTTCATATTGACGCCGGCACTATGAAATCGGCCTTATTTTGTAAAAAAGAATTTGCCCAAAGACCCTTGATTCTTATTATTTACCCGCGTGATTTATTTTGCGCGCCATCAAAGCGCGTATTTCTTTTACGATACGAAACGTTTTTTACGATACAATTACACGCGTATTTTGGCCGTTAGGCTAAATACTCGTGCGTATCATAAACGCAGTTCATCAGCTCGGAAATAAGTCGTAAGTAAAGGTTCTAAAAAGACGAAGACAATCGTCAGTAGGTTTTGGGTGTTTCAAAAAATTATTCTTAATCCATTACTCCCTATTACTACTCTCTACTCGGTGTAGTCGCGAATACATTTACTGGACTTCTTTAAAATTCCCAGTGATTATCATACCTTGGGGAAGTCTGAGAACTGCACAGTGAAGCCCAGCAGCTGCGACAGGTACATGAGCTGGTCCTTGGCGCCCGGCGTGCTGCCGCCGCCGCCGCCCGTCGCGCTCGTCTCGCTCACTCCTGCAAACATTTACGTGGTATTTACATTATTATTCCATACCGAATTAATTGCGTAATCAAATACTACACATGCGGATTAAGAAAGTACCATCTTGTATAGAAGATGGCGACTAAACTAAGTCATTCGACTTTTGACTTTATCTTAAGGAGTGAATAGCGAAGCTACTCGTCATGGCCCACTGTTGGGCACAGGTCTTCCTCATGAAGAAACACATGAGGAGTATGGGCGTAGCACCACCACGCTGGCCCAATGCGGGTTGGTGGGTAGAAACGGTCGCAATAGCCAAGTCGCGGGCAAAAGCTAGTTATTCATAAGAGTGAAAATGTTGGTGAACCAAATAAATAAATAAAATTACCATTATGCGCGGGCGGCTGCCCCGAGCGCTGGTGGTAGTCCATCATAAGGACGCCTGGCACCGGCTGCCGCACTTCTGCGTTGGCACCTCCGCCCGCCGGGGTTTCACCCTCCTAACACAAGAGATTACATACATTTATGTAAGTTTACGACCACCGTGGTCGAGTGGTCTGTAAGCCGGTCACAATGCGTCGCCATCTCGAAAGGTCCTGGGTTCGATCCCCAGTGGAGGCGAGTGTTTGGGTGATGAATTTTCAGACATTTGTTCTCCAGTCTTGGATGTTAATTATACAATAATTTTTATAATATTATATATATTCTGAATAATTATGTGTATTTATCTATTAAATATATTTGTACGTCATCTAGTATCCGTAACACAAGCAGCATTTAGTTGCTTAAAATTGGACTAGTTGATAGGTGTGAATGTCTGAGGATATTTATTTATTATTTATATTATTTGCTCCTATAGAATGTTTCAAGGCAGCGCCTGTGAATGAAGAGATGTGGAGCAATATATACCTAGAATAATAAGAGGGAGACAATTTTTTTAATAATGATAAATAAAGTAATATCTTCAGACATTCACAACTATCAACTAGCCCCATTTTATCAATGAATGCTGCTTGTGTTACGCATACTAGATGACGGATAAAAATGTTGAGACCGGCGTACAGACCACTCGGCCACAGAGGTCGTCAAATGATGAGTTTCTTGTTGCCACTGATTTTCATTATCATTCTAATTTTCACGATAAGATGCAGTGACCTTAGGTTAATTAGCCAGCTTAGTGTATAAGAACATGGTAGTCACTGTTCACCTAGCACTGGTACTGATACGCATCAGAACAGAGCGCTATCTTCTCATTTGGCGACAACCTCTCCCGCTTCAACCACGTACGGCTCCGATGGTCCACACCGTCGGAGCAGTGGCATACAGTGAACGAAAAATTATGCTTATTGCATAAACCCAGCCTGCTTCCTGATTCGATCATTCTCATCATAGGCGAGAGCGCGTCACGGGCGCTGACCAATTAGGCGAGAGCGCGTCACGGGCGCTGACCAATCACAGAGCGTGTATCAATCTATGCAATGACGTAAATATTTAAACACAAATTATTGTTAACTTAAATGCATCAGTTATAAGGTTGTTTATTACGTGCGTAACTATTAATTGTTTGCGTGTGTCATACTTATGTTGAATTTGTGTGAGTTTAAGCGACGACATTTTATTGAAGTTTATATGAAGGGACTTCCATGCGTTCTTCGTTCACTGGTGGCATATAATTCACCATCTAATATTTTAATTTATATTTCTTTTAATGATGTGATTATTTAATACCTTCCGCTTGTGGTCGAGTGCCTGTGGCGCGGCGGGCGCGGGTTCAGCCCCGCTGTTGACGGCCGCCGCCGCGGCTGCTTCTGACGCGTTCGAACTCATCTCCATCGCTAGCAGGACGTCTGCAAGGTACAAAACTTTATTAATAAGCATCCTTTTTTAATAGAAATATTTTTTGATATTAGTCGTAATCCATACTAATATTATAAGTGCGAAAGTAACTCTGTCTGTCTTATCTCACATTCACGTCAAAACAACTGAACCAATTGAACCGAAATTTGGTACACAGATAGTCTAGAGCCTGAGAAAGGACCATCAATTCCTCCACCAATGAAAAGCCTTACTCTCGGAATCCGGCCGAATCTCGGAATCTGGCCGGTTGTATCGATTACAACCACAGTCAACGATGTACTTGTACTGTCCTGTGGATGTACTTGTTACAAGCACTCGAGGTAATGAACTTTAATACAATGGTTTAATTTATGAAATAAATTATTTTTGATTTGATTTTGAAGTCGCGGGTAAAAGCTAGTGGAGAATATTTCCAATAGTAATAATATGTGAACCGGAGGGCACAAGCAACATACTAATGGTTCCTAAGGCCGTTTCATATATCTTCTATGGTTTTGGATTTCCGCATACTGTGCCCACTTAAAAAAACAATGTATATTAATCTGTCTTAGTGACTGTCATCGTGATTCAGACTCGCCAATCTTGTATGCGCCTTATTGTTGTATACAGTAGGTCTAGTATTATCTTGACTCCAATGTCATAATTCACTATCGTACTCTTCGCTGATCAACCATTTCTCGGTTACTTGATATCGTAGCGCGCTATGACGTAGCCGCTACACTCTTTCGACAGAAAATAACTTCTATCACAATGGAATAAAGGCGTTAATTGTTCAAAAGTGTGTACATGTTCATGCTCTGCTCACCCGTTTGAGGATAGAGGCGTGAGTTGTATCGCGGGGCAGGTGTGCTTGTGTGTGTGTGTGTGTGTGTGTGTGTGCGCGCGTGCGTGCGTGCAGTGAGGCGCGGGTACTAACTGTGCGCGGCGCGTCGCTTGGCCGTCTTCTTGTTGGGCCCGAGGCCGGTGGCGTGGTGCGGCGGCGCGTCGCACTGCACCAGGAACTCGCGGCGGCGCGCCTGGCCGCGCTCCTCCAGCACGCGGTACTGCGGGCTGCGCGCGCGCACGGCGTGCCGCGCCACCGCCAGCCGCGAGATGGGGTTGTCGCCGCCGCACGCCGCGCCCGTGCCGCCCACCGCGCCCGCGCCCCCGCCACCCGCGCACCCCGCCACGCCGCCCTCCTACAAACCAATGATTTACGAATGCCCTGACAACAACACAACACAACTCTAACGTGTCGCAAATATAAAATAATGGTGACATTTTACCGTGCTATAAGCGCCGAGAACGTAACTTTTTACATTACAATAAGAAATTAACTTCTCAAAAAAACTATTTTGCAAATAAATAACATTTCATTTCGCACGTTTTCTATTAAAGAACTAAACATTTTATGAACATGGTTCATAAAATTCACACTCAGTGTTTGTCACAATAATTTACATAATTTTTTTTTTTCGAATCTGGACTTCGTAGGCACCAGTTAACATTAGTAGACTATGTTTTAGCGTACTTTGATTAAGTTTCTAGGTTTCTTCTTGGCGGGCTGGTGCCGCCGCTTGTCGTGGTGCGGGCGCGGGCGCAGCATGGCGGGCGGCCAGCGCCGGCGCATCTCCTCCAACATTCGTTCGGCCGCGCGACGCTTCGACACTTTCTTGCCGTTTCCTTCGCCCTCCGTCTCTATGTCGCCCACTGTACATGCCGTTATGAATACCTGCACGATAACCATGGAAATATATAATTAAATTTACGTAGGCAATGAAAATTAAACATTTAAGACAATGTATTTGTACACGATCGATAAAACCCCCCCTTTACCACTCACAAATTACGGAATAGATTCGGATGAAAAACTAAACGCGCGTGCTTCGAAAGTCTCAGTGCCTTTTTGGACCACCTCCAGATAACCACTTCAAAGAGAATAATTCCAAAACTAGTAAAGTCAGTTAGGTAATTTATCTGGAAACTATATAGAAGTGAAACCGGTTCGGTATTTCCGTATGGCAAAGATCGAAGAATTTCTTTAGCTTGAGCCGATAGGGCGCGCGCTGCAGTTTGAGTTGGTAAGCCATAATTGCAAAGTTATAATCAGGTTGCTATTTCCCTTATTCTAAACTGTCGGTTCTCGGATTAGATTCGGAAAGTCAAGTCCCGTCTCGCTCTAATTCGCCGCAATAAAAAGTGACAGATATAGAGACTCCGTGATTCATATCAATGTTTCTCACCCTCATGTGTGGCGGTCCTCGCTCCGACTTGACAGTGAACTGCACGGACAGGTTCCGCTTGAGGGCCAGCTCGTGCACCAGCGACACCGGAGACTTCACCTCGGAATTGAGTATGTCTCCGTTTGTTGCGTCACCTGACAATACAAAGTTACAGCTGTAATACTGACGCCACCAAAAAGAAAACTGAAATAAGAATGAAGTTGCGGGAGGGGTATTTTTTATTTTAGTTGGAATGTTTTTTCTGGAAAGAGAGAGAGAGCAATTTATGTTCTTAGCTCATGCATTAAAAGTTGTTATATTATATATAAAAATTATAAAGTTATTTAAGTAGTATTAATAATTAGTAATCTATATATTAGGTTGGGGAAAAAGTCTTTTCGCATTATAGTATGTATAAACTTGTAATAAAATCTCTTTGGCTATACTATTTGTATCTGGCTGGTTTTGGTATCATTGAAAGTTTAAATTTTAAAGAACATAATTCCAAATTCAAATTAGGAAAATGTGTAATTTTCATTTGTTTTTCGTACCGCCAAGATGAGTGAATCTAATGAAGAAATTCGATACATTTTAAAATTTTACTACAAAAAAGGTAAAAATGCAACGCAAGCCGCGAAAAAAATTTGCGATGTTTATGGACCTAGTGCAGTGTCTGTGAGAGTAGCACAAATTTGGTTTAAGCGTTTTCAATCCGGAAATTTTGATGTCAAAGATGCACGTCGCTCTGGTCGCCTTATTACAGATAACATGGATGCCATTTTTGAAAAAGTGGAGCAAGATCGGCATGTCAGTAGTTACGACGTAGCTGAAGAACTGGGAATTGACCACAAAACAGTTTTGGCGCATTTGAAAAAAACTGGGTACACAAAAAAGCTCGACATTTGGGTACCTCACGAGTTCACTGAAAGAAACCTAATGAACCGTGTACTCATTCGTGATTCTTTATTACGACGTAATGAAACCGAACCATTTTTGAAGAAGCTGATAACTGGTGATGAAAAGTGGATCACGTACGACAAGAACGTGCGAAAAAGGTCGTGGTCAAAGGCCGGTCAGGCTTCACAGACTGTGGCGAAACCCGGGTTAACTCGCAACAAGGTGATGCTGTGTGTGTGGTGGGATTGGAAGGGCATTATTCATTATGAGCTGTTACCACCAGGCAGGACCATCGATTCTGAACTCTACTGCGAACAACTGATGAGATTAAAGCAAGAAGTTGAGAGAAAGCGGCCGGAATTAATCAACAGAAGGGGTGTGGTTTTTCATCATGATAACGCTAGACCTCACACATCTTTAGCCACTCAGCAAAAATTAAGAGAGTTTGGCTGGGAGGTGTTAATGCATCCGCCGTATAGTCCTGACCTTGCACCTTCAGATTTCCACCTGTTTCGGTCTCTTCAGAATTCTTTAGGCAGTGTCAGGTTAACATCACGAGAGGACTACCAAAACCACTTGTCGCGGTATTTTGACCAGAAGTCCCAAAATTTCTATAGCAATGGGATCATGTCCCTACCTACAAGATGGCAAAAAGTTATCGAACAAAATGGTACCTACATACTTTAGTTAAATGTAAATAAACTATATTAAAAAATGCGAAGAAACTTTTTCCCCAACCTATTATATAAATAAATATCTTCAGACATTCACACCTATCAACTAGCCCCATTTTAAGCAACTAATGCTGCTTGTATTACTCTAGATGACGGATAAATATATTAAATTTTTCAATTTCAATTTCAAAGCCTTGGGCGCACAGCCCAAACCACTGGACGGATCGGGTTACGACGAAGGCATCCGCTAAGAAAGGATTTTGATTAATTACCCCTAAGGGGATAAAATAGGGGATGAAAGTTTCTATGAAACGCCCTTGTCGAATTCTGCCCGACCGTCTACGCTCATTCAGTAGGCAAGGGGCTTGTTTAATACGGATGTTAGAGTTACAATGTATACGTGAAATAAAAAAAATCTAAATAATTAAATACATAAAAATATAGCTCCTCAATTGTTAAGGTTTACAGGTGGAGTTTGCTTCCACCTTCGGCTTTATCGTCATTTACCATCAGGTGAGATGAAGTCCGAAGGCCAAGAGCTTACCTGTCATATTTATTCAGTCAAATATCCCCTCCATCAAAGTTAAGTTGCTTCAATCCACATTTAGTTCTGTGTTACCGATAGATGGCGTTGCCTTGAGATACATCTCGCCAACGATTTGATTGGGTGTTATATTTTATCTCACCGTTATCAGTGTCCGGCGAAATAGGCGGCGCGGGTGGAGGCGGCCTAAGATCGTGTAGGGCGCGCGCCGCCGCGTCGTGCCTCGCGGCTTGCGGCGTGCCGCCCTCGCCGAGCCACGCGCGCCCGCCCACGGCCACGCGCACCCGGTACACGAGGCCGCCCACGGCGATGCCCACGCCGCCCACGCCCACGCGGTAGGTGCGCCCGCGCCCGCGGCACGCCACCGCCGGGATGGACGTGTACACGGCCGGCTGGCACAGCTTCATCGCCAGCGCGTTCAGCTCCACCGTCGGCATCACTGCATCTGCGTACCCGTCACACACTGTACGGCGTTATTTTGGGAACATGCTGCTACGTACTAATTATCGTCTACTGTTTAGCAACAGTTCTGTAGGTAGGGATTATAACACATTCGCGTATAATACCTGCCCGAAGAAACTGACGAAACAAGTGAATATAATTATAATGAAATGAGAAAATTGCACTTATGGAGACAATCGTTTTATAATTAAGAGTTATCATTCATTGTATAGACAGTATGTGAGATCAGTTTAACAAACAGTAAATAAGTACTAAGTAATAAAAAACAAGCACTCATAAATTAGACCCTTCTCCCAAGACGGAAGCGGGTGCAAGGACGTGTGTAAGCTTATTCAAATAATAAAACTTATCATCATACTAGAGTAAATAGAATACACACCCGAGTGTCGATGGTGGGAGTGCGCGGCGGCGTGTGGTTGCGGCGCTCGCGGCGGCGGCGGCGGGAAGCTGGTGGCGGCCAGCGCCGCGTGCGCCGCCGCGTGCTGCGCGCGCTTGATGGACGAGCCCTACAACACGTGACACACTACAGTACGAGCGGCGGGAAGCTGGTGGCGGCCAGCGCCGCGTGCGCCGCCGCGTGCTGCGCGCGCTTGATGGACGAGCCCTACAACACGTGACACACTACAGTACGAGCGGCGGGAAGCTGGTGGCGGCCAGCGCCGCGTGCGCCGCCGCGTGCTGCGCGCGCTTGATGGACGAGCCCTACAACACGTGACACACTACAGTACGAGCGGCGGGAAGCTGGTGGCGGCCAGCGCCGCGTGCGCCGCCGCGTGCTGCGCGCGCTTGATGGACGAGCCCTACAACACGTGACACACTACAGTACGAGCGGCGGGAAGCTGGTGGCGGCCAGCGCCGCGTGCGCCGCCGCGTGCTGCGCGCGCTTGATGGACGAGCCCTACAACACGTGACACACTACAGTACGAGCGGCGGGAAGCTGGTGGCGGCCAGCGCCGCGTGCGCCGCCGCGTGCTGCGCGCGCTTGATGGACGAGCCCTACAACACGTGACACACTACAGTACGAGCGGCGGGAAGCTGGTGGCGGCCAGCGCCGCGTGCGCCGCCGCGTGCTGCGCGCGCTTGATGGACGAGCCCTACAACACGTGACACACTACAGTACGAGCGGCGGGAAGCTGGTGGCGGCCAGCGCCGCGTGCGCCGCCGCGTGCTGCGCGCGCTTGATGGACGAGCCCTACAACACGTGACACACTACAGTACGAGCGGCGGGAAGCTGGTGGCGGCCAGCGCCGCGTGCGCCGCCGCGTGCTGCGCGCGCTTGATGGACGAGCCCTACAACACGTGACACACTACAGTACGAGCGGCGGGAAGCTGGTGGCGGCCAGCGCCGCGTGCGCCGCCGCGTGCTGCGCGCGCTTGATGGACGAGCCCTACAACACGTGACACACTACAGTACGAGCGGCGGGAAGCTGGTGGCGGCCAGCGCCGCGTGCGCCGCCGCGTGCTGCGCGCGCTTGATGGACGAGCCCTACAACACGTGACACACTACAGTACGAGCGGCGGGAAGCTGGTGGCGGCCAGCGCCGCGTGCGCCGCCGCGTGCTGCGCGCGCTTGATGGACGAGCCCTACAACACGTGACACACTACAGTACGAGCGGCGGGAAGCTGGTGGCGGCCAGCGCCGCGTGCGCCGCCGCGTGCTGCGCGCGCTTGATGGACGAGCCCTACAACACGTGACACACTACAGTACGAGCGGCGGGAAGCTGGTGGCGGCCAGCGCCGCGTGCGCCGCCGCGTGCTGCGCGCGCTTGATGGACGAGCCCTACAACACGTGACACACTACAGTACGAGCGGCGGGAAGCTGGTGGCGGTCAGCGCCGCGTGCGCCGCCGCGTGCTGCGCGCGCTTGATGGACGAGCCCTACAACACGTGACACACTACAGTACGAGCGGCGGGAAGCTGGTGGCGGCCAGCGCCGCGTGCGCCGCCGCGTGCTGCGCGCGCTTGATGGACGAGCCCTACAACACGTGACACACTAGAGTACGAGCGGCGGGAAGCTGGTGGCGGCCAGCGCCGCGTGCGCCGCCGCGTGCTGCGCGCGCTTGATGGACGAGCCCTACAACACGTGACACACTACAGTACGAGCGGCGGGAAGCTGGTGGCGGCCAGCGCCGCGTGCGCCGCCGCGTGCTGCGCGCGCTTGATGGACGAGCCCTACAACACGTGACACACTACAGTACGAGCGGCGGGAAGCTGGTGGCGGCCAGCGCCGCGTGCGCCGCCGCGTGCTGCGCGCGCTTGATGGACGAGCCCTACAACACGTGACACACTACAGTACGAGCGGCGGGAAGCTGGTGGCGGCCAGCGCCGCGTGCGCCGCCGCGTGCTTGATGGACGAGCCCTACAACACGTGACACACTACAGTACGAGCGGCGGGAAGCTGGTGGCGGTCAGCGCCGCGTGCGCCGCCGCGTGCTGCGCGCGCTTGATGGACGAGCCCTACAACACGTGACACACTACAGTACGAGCGGCGGGAAGCTGGTGGCGGCCAGCGCCGCGTGCGCCGCCGCGTGCTGCGCGCGCTTGATGGACGAGCCCTACAACACGTGACACACTAGAGTACGAGCGGCGGGAAGCTGGTGGCGGCCAGCGCCGCGTGCGCCGCCGCGTGCTGCGCGCGCTTGATGGACGAGCCCTACAACACGTGACACACTACAGTACGAGCGGCGGGAAGCTGGTGGCGGCCAGCGCCGCGTGCGCCGCCGCGTGCTGCGCGCGCTTGATGGACGAGCCCTACAACACGTGACACACTACAGTACGAGCGGCGGGAAGCTGGTGGCGGCCAGCGCCGCGTGCGCCGCCGCGTGCTGCGCGCGCTTGATGGACGAGCCCTACAACACGTGACACACTACAGTACGAGCGGCGGGAAGCTGGTGGCGGCCAGCGCCGCGTGCGCCGCCGCGTGCTGCGCGCGCTTGATGGACGAGCCCTACAACACGTGACACACTACAGTACGAGCGGCGGGAAGCTGGTGGCGGCCAGCGCCGCGTGCGCCGCCGCGTGCTGCGCGCGCTTGATGGACGAGCCCTACAACACGTGACACACTACAGTACGAGCGGCGGGAAGCTGGTGGCGGTCAGCGCCGCGTGCGCCGCCGCGTGCTGCGCGCGCTTGATGGACGAGCCCTACAACACGTGACACACTACAGTACGAGCGGCGGGAAGCTGGTGGCGGCCAGCGCCGCGTGCGCCGCCGCGTGCTGCGCGCGCTGATGGACGAGCCCTACAACACGTGACACACTACAGTAATCATTCCATTCTCATATACGTAATAAGTTTTTTAATTTTTTTTTTTACTGTTTACCTGATAAAAAGAAAAAGTATACATAATTTTAATGACCACACACGGATAGGATATTTTAATTTGTATATACTTAAAAATAGCATGTCTCACCTCTGCAGTATATTCTTCAGTATCACCCAATCGGAGTGTTACTGTGAATACTTTCTTGTGTGCTGGGCCCGTTTCTGATGTGAGGCGATATTGGTGTTTAATCTGGAACAAACATCACAAATATTATGATTACCTTATTAATATTAATCTCTAAACGGCCATGAAACAAGCCACAAAAATAACAAATATTGTTTGCGAATGCCAGCGCTCGCTTAGGACTCTAGGGGCTTAATGCTATTAGTTTCCTGAATTTGTTTATAAGAACTTATTGTATATTAGTCGTGTTTAAGCCGTACCTTATTGTACCTGGCCAACTCGTTGACCAGGCACATAGGAGTCTTCTCTTTACTGTTGGCCTGCGCGGGAGCCGGGCGAGCCGCCTCGCTGTCGCCCGGCGCCGCGTCGGGCTCCGCCGGCGCCGGCGAGCCCGGCTTCGTGTCCGGCGCCGGAGCCTCGCTCGCTGTGGCGGTTGTCGGGGTGCTCATTGCTTGGGATGGTACCACTGTGTACAATGTTACACATGTTTTATGAGTCAGATCTTGATATCGAGAGTATTATGCCTGTGTGCTTTGCCTCACATCAGTCCACGTAGAATGAGTTTTGAATCACTGACGGTTTTTCCCCATACATTTACTTTTTTATCAGGGAGAGGAAGACCGAAGAAGAGATGATAGATTGTGTGAATGAGGACATGGCTAGAATGGGAGTGAATGTTGATATAGCGTGTGATAGGGGAAGTGAAGGAGAAAGACTCGTTTCGCCGACCCCAAATGAAATTGGGAAAAGGGCAGGCTAACTAGCCTGCCCTTTTCCCAATGCCAGGGCTCTATCGGCAACACATCATAATAATGATGATGTTGCCGATAGAGCCCTGGCAGTAAATGTATGGAGAAAAAATGAATAGATATCTAGTTTACTATCAAAATTCATACTAGGAGCACTAGTTTAAATATTGTATATAAAAAAACTGTTTTTTTAAGTACATTACTGGTTACTTAGCAGTCTCTGTTTGACATATCTCACTCTATTGTTAAATTATTGAAATTTGACGTTAATAGAATAGATTTAAGACTTTAATAATATTCAATAATATTAATTTTAAATACAATTTGCGTAGAAAAATGTGAATTAATAAAATAAACGTATTACGAAATCACTGTGTTTAATTATTTTTTCCTTATTTTGTGTCTATTGTAATACCTAACTTAACAACACAAACACACTCAGATTATAGTAAAATTTACATTTAAAATTCAACATAAGCTTTACTTAATCAATTATTAATGAATTGCACAACATTAACTAACGAATATTTTAATGGGAAGTAATTATTTGGGCAGCCATTTAATTATTTGGTCGTCTAAATAATTATTTCGTCTGCAAAATAATTACTTGAGCTGCGAAATAATTAAAAGAAATATATTCTAATAGATATTAGATTAAGGTTATTTTTGATGACACTTTAAAACAATATTTGTGTCAATAATCGCTTTGTTCAAATTGAGTAGACAATATAAATATTATTTAAGGGCCATAAAAGAAAGGCAGCGGCAGCCGAGTTGGGATGGACGGGGCACTACTCGTTCGAAATGTC
Organism: Parapoynx stratiotata; assembly: GCA_910589355.1. NCBI lineage: Eukaryota > Metazoa > Arthropoda > Insecta > Lepidoptera > Crambidae > Parapoynx > Parapoynx stratiotata. The sequence continues at coordinate 4,885,414 of OU342458.1, forward strand.
GCGGGAAACGCGGGTTCGATCGATATGTTATTTTGCGACTTGTCATAAAAGGATTATAACAAATATTTTAAAATTTGGCAACAGAGAAAACATTTGAGTTGCTGTCCAAATAGTTATTTTGCTGACCAATTAGAAATATTTGCTTCTCAAGTTTCTGACCAATTAGTTAATTTGTACTTATTGTATTATTTTACTGAATAAAAATCGAATATTTTGCTGTTTGCGTTTAAATAACACCCGCTATTCTAATCTACAAATATAACAAAAGTGCAGATAAATTTTACCTCAGATTTTGTAGAGATCAAAGTATTTTAGCACATACATTATCACAATGCAACATATTTAACTATGACATAAAGCCGTGTGTTAATACATACTAACTACATAAGAACTAAAAGCTGCGAGATACAACAACAAAAGATACAAAAGAACAACTGACCAAAGTCAGACATTAGTTTTTTCTGCGCCATCAAAACTGGTGATGTTGGTCTGCGTAAACCTAATAAATAAATTAAAACTTTCAGTTAAAACTTGTATAGAAAATCTATAGATTTTTTTTTCTGAAAAAAGGAAGGTGCATGATTATAAGTACCATTAAACAATTTTAGTTTATCCGTAACTGAATGTTAAAAGTCAGCAAAATTTTAAAATTAGATAAACCAAATTCTTCGTTGCTTATATCCAGTAGTCCTGCTGAAATGATGTAGTATAGTAGTATATGATGTAGTACTGAGTAGGTATATGTAACGATATTTGTTATTATAAGTATCGCTTGCCTCAGGCATCAGATGGACCGTGTGTATGTGTAGGATGAATACAGATGAGTGTGTAAGAGTGGTAGAGACCTGCGTGGTGCTGCGCGTGCGGCGGCGGCTGGCGCGGCGGATGCGCGTACGGCGGCGGCAGCACGCCCGAGCCCGGCCCGTACGCGCCGCCCATGCCGTACGCCCGGCGCATCGGCTTCATTTGTTGCTGCAAAACAACACACCACTTATATCACTCTATTTTATAATAAACGAAACTTTTACTCATTATTATTCTTCCTATGTGCTATTATGTTTCGGTGGTATTTGCATTTAAATGCCAGTGCAATTTAAAGTATCTTGGAAGAGTTTGGCGCCTAATTATTAATGATAGCGACTATCTACAATCCATACTGGCAATTTTTTGGCCGTTAACTATTATTTTGCTTCACATTAATTATAAACAATCAGATCTATAATTATTGTCATTTGAAATAATCTAGAAATAAATAGTATATTTTATTAGAATAGTGCTGATTGTTTTCAACTAGGTATCAATAATGGGTCATTAGATAGTATTGTTTGTTATGTTTTGTCACATAAACTTCGCTAGTTCAAACATATAGCCTCGTTTGAACTCGCAGAATTTATTTGAATTTCGTACACAAAAACCGATTCCATCAAATTATGTAACTTCCTCATGAAAAAACAACCGACTGGCTGGCACAGCATTGAGGTGTTAACATTTTATCATATCGTATTTTTTTAGTGGTGCTAGCGGGTTTGGTGTCCCGACCTCATCTTAGAACTCGTTCCCACTTGTTTATCAGATCCGTTATTAATCGGTTAGAGGTGTGTAAACAAATCGCTTTCCGAAAAGTGTGAATAGCATCATAGAAAATGCTCTGCCACTGGAGCCTCCGACTAACTTACGGATCCGACACCCGACAAGAAGGAATAGCTCTTAGGTGAAATAGAGCCTAGCGACCAGCACGGTGTGATGTTAGTTAGGTAGTGTGTGTCTGTGTGCGTGTGTGTGTTACTGACCGGCACGGTGTGGTGGTGCGCAGGCGCGTGGTGCGGCAGCGGGCGCACGGCGTGAGGCGCCCGCGCCGCGTGGTGCACCACGGCGCCCAGCCCCAGCGCCTGCCCGCCGCCCGACGGGCCCAGCGGCACCCTGCCACAACACACCACATGCTACACCATGGATCACCTTGGAGTTTGGGATTTGTACTTTTTTTTCGCTCTAGTACCTAATTGACAGTTCCGAGTGATAAAAATGGATTGAAGACAAGGAAAATGCGTTGCGGCTTAGATGTATCGCAACCCTTATGAACATCATTACAGTTCCTTATTAATAGATTTTGGGCTGTATTATCGAGGATACCGAGCATACGGGGCGGCAACGGCGCAATTTAAGGATTCATTCCAGAAACCCCCACTGGTAACGATTTTGGAAAAGACCAAGAAAAAATCTCTTTTTTTAAAGAGCCGCTGCGACTTACTGCTGTCCTTGAGAAGAGTGCCTTTTGTTTATATTATCTAACAGAATTTGGTACGTCGGTTTCAAAGTATCATTCATTATTACATTTGCACAAATTAGAAACTTAAGCCATGACAACACCTTGTGAAACCGCCATACAAATCACTCGCCTTCACCTCCGAAGGTATGATAATGAATAAATAAGAAAATGAATCGCTAAAATAAGAACATTTCGAATTTTATAAAAATATAAAAAAATGTTACAATTTTTAAATCTAGTGGTAAGAGAATAGGTATGTCAAATAAAAAGTGATAATACTATTTAGGTAATCGAGCCTTTCGTCACGTACGCATGCTTCGCAGAGACGTTGATCTTCTATAGAACGAACATCGTCTAAGGTTTGCGGAATATATCTATTCCACAAACCTTAGACGCTGTTCATGAGTCTAGACATCGGTGATTCGTGCCGACCGAGATGGAGCATTGCGGTCTTTCCTTTTTAAAGGGTAGTACGGTGGCATACTATTCAAAACCTGTCCTAAATCTATACTGTTCTAGATTGCATCTCTCAGAGGCGAGAACACCGCGGGCTTGTGCTTGATTTTAACCATTTTAGAATGTATTGGTACACTACCACTACGACTGGCCTGCCTACCTCTGCCTACCCCTACAAGTAAAGTGGTAGGTAGGCGTAACGTATATTAATGGCCTATTTGTGAATTATCTCATTTATTATAGCTATACAAAACATTTTTGAGGAGCACCGTATCTAAATTTCTGTCTCGGATTAGCGACTAAACATTGCAATCGCGCGCTTCGGAGAGCACGTGAGTTATTTGGTTCAGTGGTTTTATCAACTATTTCTACCTCGAACTGATATTAAGTGCGCGTGGTGACTTCTGTTACGACTTCTTGTGACTCTTGTGTGGCGGACTACTGGTGTGAGCCCTTTAAAAAGAGGGACTTAGGCATAATTTTTCTAGGCTTTTTTTGCAAGCCAAGAAAGAGATTTTTGGCCGCTTTGAGGAAGACCACAGCTCTAAACGATCTAGGTTAATGGTTAACCCAATTTTGTAGCTATAACGTTATCTTTATGTATTATCCATGAGGAAGGCCTGTGCCCATAAATGGATAATAGACCCCTATTTTCAAAAAAATAAATATTTCGCATGTTTTACAGTTATAATCATGTTTGCAATAGAATTAAAAAAAAACAGACTGAACTAGTCAACGGGCACAAAGCGAGACACAATAGAAACATCTATTGTTCGCGAACACCGGTGTTCGCGGCGCCCGGTAAGAGGTTATAAGTTTTAAAAAATAATACGATAAATACCTTAGAAGAAAGTATATAGTTTCTTATAGAAGATTGTGGCACGAACACAGTATAATAAATTACCACTAACACACACAACGCGAACACTAAGAATCAGTTATAAAGGATAGCTGTAACTATTACATTTTATTCCGGCTAGATGCAAAGGCGTCCCGTCAGTAACAGCGGCAGTGAAAGTCGGCCGGTCGCGCCAGAACATCCTGCGCCCGAGACACTGTTATTCCAACTGCTCCATTCATTCAATAGCCGTGATATATTGGTCTGTGCACAGAAATGTGGAGGTCGAAGGCGACGCCTCAATAGAGACGTCGGTCATATGTTTCTTTGTAACTACTTTCAGGACCAGTTTAAGCAACAAAGAGTGCCGCAAAGAACCCTCGACGTATCAACAAATTACACAATATTTGCATATGAATACCTGACCGCTCAATAGTCTGGGTTAAAACAGAATTATTTTATTAAGCAGTGTCAATGTTGAAGTGAACTACAACCATGATGCCGCTATTATTAATGCCAAGTGACTTGAAATATGAACCTACTGTAATCCTGTCATCTTAATCACAATACTAGATGTTATGCTAATGGAGGGAGTCTACTTAGCAAAGTAACTAAAAAATTCAATGTTTAGGCAAGGAGTTCCAAAATTAAATTAATTTATTTTACTTCGATGTGGGTGTTTAACACCTCTGCCTACCCCTTCGAGGTAGAGGCATGATGATAATTATGTTACGTTATATACTTGAAATTCATTTTGGGAACGAAACAATTACAACACACACACAGTCAAATCCACTTACATGTATGATTACAAATAGCGTAATCCACTGTCACCCTTGCAATTGTTGTTAATAAAAATGTTTTACAAATGCAATTTTTTTGTGCACCAACAAGCATTGGGCCAGTATGGTAGTGTTACGGCCAATACTCCTCATGTTATTCTTCAAGAGGAAGGCCTGTGCCTAGCAGTGGGATGTATATAGGTTGATACATAGGTTGAACAAAGCAGTTATTTTTTTATGAAAATAATTAATCATTAATAATAAATTAATCATTAAAAATAAAAATATTCAAACTAAAAATTTAAGAAAAAATTATTGGATTCCTTTTCACATACAATCTAGGCAAAGCCACATAGTATAATATAGATCATGCCAATATCACCAAAGGTGTAGGCAGAGGTGTTTACACCTACATTACACCTAATACGTTTAGTTGCATGTATAACAATGAGCATGTAAGAGTATATTCAACATGAACACATAAGTCAGCATAAACTCAATGGTGTGATATAGTTTGAACCTGCAAAACTGATGAATTATTTCATTTTTTAATAGGCTGCCATTCACAAATCTATACATTTATAAGTCAAAATTAATTGAAAACAAAATCAAAAATCCATGGACAAAGAGCCTGCACAAATAATGCAGCTTTTCATCTATACAAAATTTGTCTTCGACATTAAATGTCTGCTTTAGTTTTGTAAACAAACTCCTAATTAGAATGAGATTTATCTACCAGTAATGAAGGCAAATGGACCAGAATTTATGTAACTAGTGTCATTAATGACAATAGTTAATTATCTTATAAAGTTGTATTTGGTGGAAACAACTACATATTATTATAAGTATAACAATGAACATTTAGATGCTTTGCCAGAAAATAACTTGATAGTTTTAATAATTTCATAAAATGGAGTGCAACATTTTTTGTTAAAAGAAAAGGTGGTATTCCACAAATAACTCATAAACGGATTTATAAAAAAAGTGAATCCACCTTTTATTTGTACATACAAGTAGAATCACTCACAAATAACCATTATAATATCAGCCTTAATAACTGCTGTGCACAAGACTCAATGAAAGGGGAAATGTAAGAGTATGGGCAGTACAAAAGGTTGTAACCGCAACACCTGATCACCCAAGGATCAATCATGGAAAAATATATTCTGTTCAATATCAAAATCAAAGCATATGAATCAAAATGCATCGAGCAAATGTTTGTCCACGTCATATTCCTAAGCACATACTTGGAAAAATAACAAATAAAGTAATTAATTCAAATACTATTAAAAATGATTTATATGTTACTCTTAATTCTACAATTAATTTTGATGTAATATGTGTATAAACAATATCTGTGCACTTTAGCTGTCTACAGTTTACTACAAACACAAAGGTTATGAATGCAAAAAAAATCCTAATTACTTAAATCACTGGTATAGAAGATAACACTTTATATTTGTTAATTAAGCTACTTAAAGGTTCTATAATCAGTCCCGATGTAAGATTAATGACTTTTAGAGCCATACTAGCCACCAATCCTTTACTTAGGTACCTACTTGTTTGTTTAGGCTGGAGTGGACTAATTATAGAACAAAGTTTATAGTTACTTCATGGATTTACAGGGAAAAAAACAATAAGAGTAAGGTGTCCTAATTTGGTTCCGAAATTTTAAATTAAATCTTGACATAAAAATCTAGGGGGTAATTTGTAATAATAAGTCATATGCAAATAATAAAATGAAAAAAAAGCTGAACGCTACTCTACCTAGTAAGTGTTACGTGCCTGTTATCCCTGTGCATCTGATGGGGAGGCATCTGATGATGGCCAGGCATACCCTGATGGCCGGGCATGTGCTGTGGCGGGTGCCCCGACATCGCCTGATGATGCATGTTCGGGTGATGCATCATCTTAACTCACTGCACCGAAAACACAAACAACATAAATAAATACCGCGGAAATATCAGACAAAATAAACACCAACAGAAGCAGGTTTCAAACAGTAATTGCTACACTACCCGAAATAAAACCTTACCGTTAATTTGCGCCACGTACAAAAAAATTTTCCCACTTTATAATGGTTGAAAATCCGCTCACAAATTACGTTTAATTCGCTTATTTTGGCAAACAGTAAAGAAAATCGTCTCGTTCAACATGCGGCCATGTTAAAAATGTTGCCATTTACTTCAATTTAAAACTTTCCACTTTTTTCTCTAGGATTTTTTGGAATAGGCATATCAAACGTTATGAAAATAAGGGTGCGAAATATAACAAGTTCAATAAATATAAATAATAGATTGCTGTATAAATTCAATTAAAGCATGTTTTACTGTTTTTTTCATCTGCATAAAATATATCTTGATCTCTGTGACTTATGTCAAACTGATATCCCTAGGGTTGTCGGGATCATGATGTTGTCGGGATAAAAAAAACCCGATAGTAACTATCGATGTTTCTTACTATATTTACTTGATGCTAATGTAACTTATAATTGGGTATAATTAAATTGGAAACGATTCTAAATGAAATTAATTATTTTTATAAAATCCATTTATTCTCTCAAAGGAGTACACCCCAAATCCACATCGTAATCAGTTTCTGAATAGTTAGCAATCTTGTAAATTTATTATTAAATCGTGTTCAGAACTATTATCTAACCGCACGTCTCGTTCCCAATCGTCGTCCATTAGATTCCTGCATTTATTTATTACCTTCTTTCAGTCTTCTTAAGATACATTGTCAACTGCACTTTGGATACGGTATGATTGGCGTTAAGCCATGTCTCGTCAAGAAACACTACATTGTCCCAATTTGTTATTAGTTTGACTTTTCGGAGAAAATCCACTCGAGCAAAAGCAATGTCGGTTCTTTCCATTATGATTTTGTCACTTTTTTTATAGGAAAACCAATATTTTTCAATATGTTCGATATTGATGGCAAGCTTCCTTTGAACAATTCTGCGTCTTTGAGGGACGCGGCAAGTTTTTTCTATGTAACCATAGACATGATTACGAATCGCAGCGTCGTGGCGTCAAAATCGTCAATGTTTGTAACACGACCAACCCTTTTCCGTTTGTCATCGTCTTCAGACAATGCTACAGTGAAAGATTCGCCAGATTTGTATTTTATTTACTCGCTTTTAATTTCGATCAAGTATAGTACAAATGTAAATAATGCTTTCATAAAATATAAAATTAAATGATAAATTGGTTTTAAATTCAGTTTTATTCCCAAAATCGATAGATTATATTTTGCGGTCACGATGATTCATCTACATCACTAATTAGGTTGACTGGAATTCATTGTCAATTAGAGGTAGAATAAAACCACACACGTAATTAATTAATTATATAAATGTAATACAAGAAAAGCAGTCATTATTCTTAAACCAAAAACATTCATTACATTGATGCTTATAATTCAGTTTGACAAATGTAAAGGAAAACAATAGACATAAAATGGAAATAGTCCTCATCATTGTTAATTTGAACATCAGTTAAGTTAGAATAAACTGGTTCTATTTCTTGTAACGAACTGTCGAGGTTTTCGTCGCTGTCCCTGGTGGTTTCGGCCCAGGACACGCGTTTGGAACTTCTAGATGTTTCTTTCTTCTTGTCGGAGGTTGGTGTGGAGTGGGATACCGGGGAGGGAGGTCCTTTGGTGGGTGTTTGTGCGCATTTGTCCAAGTAGTGTTTTCGTAGGATGTATTCTCTCATTGAATCGTGGGCTGCTCTTTTAGGGGGTGGAGGAGGAGGCCGGTCGTCGTCTGGATTGTCTTCTTTTCTCGCTTCATCGATCCGTTTCAGTTCATCATCATCTGGTGTCAAAGGCCAAGCGCCTAGTTTGTTGCGAACGAGGTGTGGTCGTGTATGGGCAGCACACAGTATGCGCTTGCGCACAAAGTCGTGGAACACCGTTAGTTCAGAACTGAGTTCGCGCCGAACTAGTTGCTTGTGTCGCGACGGCACGCTGGCGTCTCGAACAGCAAGCAACGCCTGGGAAAAAAATGTTTCTATTAATTGCAAAACATACAGCCAGCATGTAACATGTTCTGATGATCTTACAGGGCGTTAAATGAGGATTTATAGCAAGGTCCTTGCGGCGGACGAGATGCTGGTGAGGGACTCGCTGCGGTTGTCGCGCCGCTCGTCAGGTGTAGTGACGCAGTACCTGTTCCGCCAGCAGCGTGGTGGTGGCCTCCAGCGCGCCGGCCAGCAGCCTCTCGTCGAGCCAGGGCAGCGCGCTGGCGGCCGACGAGATGCTGGTGAGGGACTCGCTGCGGTTGTCGCGCCGCTCGTCAGGTGTAGTGACGCAGTACCTGTTCCGCCAGCAGCGTGGTGGTGGCCTCCAGCGCGCCGGCCAGCAGCCTCTCGTCGAGCCAGGGCAGCGCGCTGGCGGCCGACGAGATGCTGGTGAGGGACTCGCTGCGGTTGTCGCGCCGCTCGTCAGGTGTAGTGACGCAGTACCTGTTCCGCCAGCAGCGTGGTGGTGGCCTCCAGCGCGCCGGCCAGCAGCCTCTCGTCGAGCCAGGGCAGCGCGCTGGCGGCCGACGAGATGCTGGTGAGGGACTCGCTGCGGTTGTCGCGCCGCTCGTCAGGTGTAGTGACGCAGTACCTGTTCCGCCAGCAGCGTGGTGGTGGCCTCCAGCGCGCCGGCCAGCAGCCTCTCGTCGAGCCAGGGCAGCGCGCTGGCGGCCGACGAGATGCTGGTGAGGGACTCGCTGCGGTTGTCGCGCCGCTCGTCAGGTGTAGTGACGCAGTACCTGTTCCGCCAGCAGCGTGGTGGTGGCCTCCAGCGCGCCGGCCAGCAGCCTCTCGTCGAGCCAGGGCAGCGCGCTGGCGGCCGACGAGATGCTGGTGAGGGACTCGCTGCGGTTGTCGCGCCGCTCGTCAGGTGTAGTGACGCAGTACCTGTTCCGCCAGCAGCGTGGTGGTGGCCTCCAGCGCGCCGGCCAGCAGCCTCTCGTCGAGCCAGGGCAGCGCGCTGGCGGCCGACGAGATGCTGGTGAGGGACTCGCTGCGGTTGTCGCGCCGCTCGTCAGGTGTAGTGACGCAGTACCTGTTCCGCCAGCAGCGTGGTGGTGGCCTCCAGCGCGCCGGCCAGCAGCCTCTCGTCGAGCCAGGGCAGCGCGCTGGCGGCCGACGAGATGCTGGTGAGGGACTCGCTGCGGTTGTCGCGCCGCTCGTCAGGTGTAGTGACGCAGTACCTGTTCCGCCAGCAGCGTGGTGGTGGCCTCCAGCGCGCCGGCCAGCAGCCTCTCGTCGAGCCAGGGCAGCGCGCTGGCGGCCGACGAGATGCTGGTGAGGGACTCGCTGCGGTTGTCGCGCCGCTCGTCAGGTGTAGTGACGCAGTACCTGTTCCGCCAGCAGCGTGGTGGTGGCCTCCAGCGCGCCGGCCAGCAGCCTCTCGTCGAGCCAGGGCAGCGCGCTGGCGGCCGACGAGATGCTGGTGAGGGACTCGCTGCGGTTGTCGCGCCGCTCGTCAGGTGTAGTGACGCAGTACCTGTTCCGCCAGCAGCGTGGTGGTGGCCTCCAGCGCGCCGGCCAGCAGCCTCTCGTCGAGCCAGGGCAGCGCGCTGGCGGCCGACGAGATGCTGGTGAGGGACTCGCTGCGGTTGTCGCGCCGCTCGTCAGGTGTAGTGACGCAGTACCTGTTCCGCCAGCAGCGTGGTGGTGGCCTCCAGCGCGCCGGCCAGCAGCCTCTCGTCGAGCCAGGGCAGCGCGCTGGCGGCCGACGAGATGCTGGTGAGGGACTCGCTGCGGTTGTCGCGCCGCTCGTCAGGTGTAGTGACGCAGTACCTGTTCCGCCAGCAGCGTGGTGGTGGCCTCCAGCGCGCCGGCCAGCAGCCTCTCGTCGAGCCAGGGCAGCGCGCTGGCGGCCGACGAGATGCTGGTGAGGGACTCGCTGCGGTTGACGCGCCGCGAGTCCCCGGGACTGCCGCACGAGCAGGCCCGGCGACGGCCGCGAGGGGAGCGAGATCCGCTACCTTCCTCCGTGTGATAAGCCTAGTGAAAAATTATAATACTTATGATGGTCTGGATAAATTCGCAGAAAAAATATTTACTAAATAGAAATGGCGCTTTAGAATAAGGATTACCGCACCATAACGTAAGGCATACCACGTCTTTCGATTGATTATGTAAATTAGAATTTATTATGCTTATTAGTCTGTTCCAGCGTTACGGATACACAACCGATCTTAGATCAGTTCTGAGATGACCGTTTTTGTTATATAATACACTACTGCTTATTGCTTTGTTTCATTGTTGCTTTATAAAGCACGTTTTAACAGCAATCATTTCAATGCATAGTAATTTGCAGGTTGCCAACATGCACAACAAACTATAGTAGGTATAATGATTTCATAATAAATGATTCCAACTGACATGATTAAGGGATCGAGTGAGCAGACATATCGCAGCGAGCAGCGTGCCGAAGGTGAGCTGCGGGAACGGCTCGTAGGATATCTTGGGTGCTCCGAAGTGAAGCTCCACCAACGGCTGCCAGCGCTCCAGGTCCAGCCCAGGGTCTGCTAGTAGTGATAGCAGGTCCGGACTGAACGATAGCAGGCATAAGGTCGCCATGTGGAGGATCTCCAGAGTTCTGAAACACAATATATGAATACGAATGTTAACATTAAATCAACGGTAAAATCATATTTATTCACTGATCGGATTTAAATACACTGGACAACAAATAAACCGGGCAACCAGCTACCTTGTTGGAACTCTGATTCGATTATCTCTCAAAGTATACTCACAATTATTATCAAAGTTGAAATGACCACAAATTTATGCCAAAGTACAGTCAATTTATATAATAATCAAGCAACAAACAGAAAACAAACAATTTGCTCTGTTCTTTTTTATACAATGAGGCTAGTCTAAGATTTCCTACGATTTCTTTAGTTGTAGTCCATGGTTTACTTCGTACTTTTTTAATGTTTTTAAAAAGAATTACCAACGATTTTTTAATAAACACTAAAGAAATCAATTGATTATAATGAGTTTCATATCAATTTAATTAATCATCATGAAGTGCACTTTTTGTGAGTATAACTTCGATAGTTTTAAGTTTCGAGTCAATGGGCAGAAAACGAGACACAGTTGAAACATCCATTGTTTGCGAACACCGGTGTTCGCGGTGGCCCCAAGGGGTTAATAAAATCGAATCGAAGTTCTAAGGTGGCAAGGTTTATTTGCTGTCCAGTGTAGAGTAAAATGTAAATATCAACGTAGGGAAGATTAGCAAAACTCAAGTAGGTATTGTCAAATCAAAATGATTTTTTTTTCTCTTTAATTTTTTAAGGACTTTTGTCTTTACAGATATGTCAGTCCTATTCAGACTTAGTACAAAATAACACAACAATTGATATAAACTATGCAACAATATTACTATCGTCGCGGCGGGCACATAAAGTCATACAACATTTTGGCGTCCCCAGATGTTAGATGAGCCAATATGCTGTTGAAAATGCCAACGTCCATGTTAGCTTCAGTAATTTGAACCCAGCGATTGCCAGGTTTCATTGAAATGTGGCGATCATATTTAATGATACTTAACGAAAAATGTGTATTTTAGGGACGCTGGAAAAATCGAAGTCAAAAAGAAATAAGAACTACTTTTGATTTGAAAAGTTCAAAAGAAAAGTAGAGAACTAATAAAAAACATCATATTACCTATGCAGTGCGTTGGGTGCATGCCCACTGGCGTCGTCGGTAGACGCCGCGGCCGCCGCGTCGGACGAGCGGCGCGCGCGCAGCATTAATGTTACGCACTGGTACAGGCACACGCTTATACTGCGCTGTGGATATGAAAAATGTATAATACACAAATATACAATAAAAAATATTTTAAGGGATTTAATATAGTTTTGTAACTTGACGACTTGTAACTCTCTCTTCTATCTGCAATCATATTTAGGACTCGTTATAAGGGTAGGTAAGGCATGTAAGTGAACATGTTTTATCTACACATATATTAATAAGAAATAATTGGAAAATATCTGCTGCTATAAGCTTAACTTACCATGATACCAATCAGGGAATTAAGGTTCTGAATTCTCCACCTTGCTTCAAACTTAACCAGTTGCACCACCAGGTTCAGGGTGGACGCGCATAAGTTGAGTGCGTCCATGTTGAACACCTGCCGCGGCAGCAGCACCGCCTCTATCAGGTGCTCCAAGTGGACCCCCACGAACGTTATCGCGTCACTCGCGAAGAACTGACCATGCTTCATCACCATCATAGATATAAAGTCCAAACTATAGCCGTACACGCGCCACCACTCCTGAGGCTTCCAAGCTAACGCACCACCGCTAACCTCAAACTTAGGCGGCAGTAACTGCATCCATAGGAACTGATCAACATCACTCATCAGCAAGTCTTTAGAGAATGGCCCGCGCGAATAGGAGGTTATACAGCGAAGCGCCGCCAACGACGTATGGTAGTGTTGCCTATTCTGCAAACACGTGTGCAAACAGCAAAGCAGCTTGTTAATAAACCTACTCGACTGGAACCAATGCGACAACCCAGAAAACATGTCATCGTACAAATCCAAACATTGCTCTAACATAGCCAGAGACAATACTACTGGTGGTATTTCCTCGCTTTGCCCTGGCAAATTTTCTTCTTTTGGCGGGTCTACCATATGATCTAACAATTTCTCCAATTCTAAACTATTTATATTTGTAACAGATCTTATTATACTCTGTGCTATAGCACTGTTTGCTTTTATTTCATAATCTAAACTGCTTATAGCAACAGTACAGATCGAGAGTATAGCACGTATGGCTCGCGGATGCAAGCATTCATAAACTATTGCCGTATTTGTTAGAAGAGAGTCTATCTGCTTCGCATTTAATTTTCTATTTTCAAAGCAATCGTCTTTCCAATTTGACAGCATTATCACATACAATTCGGCTAAAATGACCACTAATCTCCCGTCTTTTAAGTCCTCCAATTCATTGAGTAATGCTGTCATACAAGGCGCGACCATTTTTGACTTATGTGCGATGTTTAGACTAAAAGGCAGGCACTTGCAGAAAATGGTAGTAAAATCTTTCCATGACGTCAATAACCCCAGCCACGCAGGAACTTTATCCACAACTTCATCACTGTCACATCTTCCATTAAACGAAAATATGTGATCAATCCAAAGGTCTATGTGTTTTAGATTAGTATTGAAAAATTGTTGTAACACGTCTGTTAAAGACTGCTCAAGTTTTTCTCTAGACGCAAACAACTCTATTCCTAAAACGTTGAATATTTGAGAATAAGTACGTAAGCCTGGTTGTATCTCGTTAAAAAGCGGACTGGACATGTGTTCCCAGAACTTCGGATTCTCTCGTAGTTTCTTCACTAATATTTGCATGTTGTTTTTCCATAAAGCGTGGAATATGCCCATGACACATCCGAGGAGCGGACTTTGTATAAGTGTTGCATCCTAAAACAAATAATATTTATTTATTTATTTATAATAATAATACAAAAATCTTATACAAATCTTACAAATCAATTCAGTGCAACAAAAACCAATTTAGGTTTGACTGAGCAGCGAGTTGTTCAACCCATACAATACACAATAAAACATCCACAAACATAATGTACATAAACATAATTTTAGACTTTAAACTACGATCACATTACTGTAAAACCTGGTGTATATTTTTGTCAACTACCTACATTAATAGAAGTTGATAATTTATGATCAAAATTATTTAAAACTGTGATTCTAGAATACTTACGGATTTAACAGTTTCTAGATAGTCTGCCATGTATTCCAGTATGCCTTCGGAATAATCGTCGCAAGCGCAGCTTTTTTCTACGGCTTTCTGGTTATTCTCTTTTTCTTCCTCTTTGGCTTTCTCGTGGTTCATCATGAAAAACGCCTCGGTGAGGCCTGGCTGTTTGCCTACACACGTCGCTACAAATTCCAAAATTGCAAATTTTAGCTCGACGGTCTCGTGTTCATCGCGAAGGCGATCTAGGAACATGACGCGGACTTGATACGCCGTCATATCTAACGACGCGAAAAGCGACATTTCGAAACCCTGCAATAAAGTAAAGTTTTAATTGACGACTTAATGTTGAGGGTTATTTATAAGTTTCAGGTAATGATTAAATAAGCTTCTCCAAACTTACATCAGCAAATCTCTTCAAAAGACGACAGCTTAAAACTGGTAGGCTTCTATTAAATGCGTGGTTGATGTAACTCGTAACTTTCGGCACTACTTTCAGTGGGTCTTTCTGCTTATTTTGTGCGAATATCAAGTGTTCCAAGGGCGTCATCTCGTTGGGTTTGTTGACTAGACTCTTGAAGCGCAAGGCGAACATAACTATGGCAACACATCGCTGGAATCCTTCCAAGTATTCGCCGCTGGGGCCGGATGCCCAGTTTGTCTCATCAAGCATGCTTTTTTCGAGCTGTTCATTACCTAAAATTGGAGTCATAGAACTAAGAATCAAATACATCGTATTACTAATACTGTTTGAAGAAAAATGGGCCTGCCCTTGTACAAAGTCAGCCCCTGGACTGACACTAATCCTGTTAAGGACGAGACACAATTGATTTCCTATTGTGTCTACAAACGTATCAGATGATGAGACAGAGACAAAAGTATCCAGAATAATCTTTCTTAATACAAATATTTACATGTAAATTTAAAATTGTGACCATAATACAAAATTTTAAGATTAATTAGGTAATAATATGTAGTGTAACATTGGAGCTGACGATTCGATCAATGGTCAATATCTAAAAAATAAATAACAATATTTGCATTAATTAAAAATACAAACCGATAGATATAATCTTGAGCAGTTCTAGCGCATTTTCAGTATGCAGTAGGCTATAGACGCACGTTTTCTTTAGTAAGTCAGTGCTTTTGGTGGTCTCTTTCTGCTGCAACACGAGCGTGAGGATGTTGGCGCATCGGCCGAGCATGTCTCGGCGGTCGTCGGGCCGGCTGTACCGCCAACCACACACGTTAGGGAACACTTCCCGAAGGATCAGCATCAACCCGGGAAGAATCACCTCCGTTGTTATACGCTCATCTGGGTGCGACTGGAATGGTTTACAATGACAAAAACTAGAGATGCGCCGAATATTCGTTTTGTATTCGGTATTCGGCGTATTCGGCATCATTTCCACTATTTGTATTCGGCTGTATTATTCGGTTTTTGTGCCGAATATATTCGGTTGTATTTTCTTAGCTAGATGACCGTGTATAGAACAAAAAGACATAACTTCTTCAGTAAGATTTATGTTACTCATGTCAACATAATGATTTCATAGGCTATTGGTAGTTTAGTATAGTCAACTTTTATATTAACATCGCCTGTGATTACACGAAACATACATATTATCTAAGTTGTTTCCGTGGCTAAGCAAAGTAATTGTAAACCGAATAAATCGTCCGAATATCCGGCTCGGTAAATGTTAAACCGAATAATATTCGGCTATTCGGCGAAACCACTATTCGGCGCATCTCTAATAAAAACGATACAATGAATGAACCAAACAGAATCTGTCCTAAATAGAAAAATCCCCCATTTATGCAGGTGAAAATACAGAATGACCAATTAAAACAGAGAAGACATCTATGTGATGTACATTTATTAAAAATGGCATTCAAAATGTTATACTTCCAATCATAACCTTGAATCGAACCTGGTTAAAATCTGTAAACAAAAAACACATTTTAATTAACAAGTAACGTGTTGTTCTTACCCGTTGAAAAGCATATATCAGATCAATATACGCAGCCAGAAAGTTGTACGTTCCCGCGGGCTGTTCTACGGTGACGAGGTACGCGCCGACGGTGGCCGAGTCGAAGGACGCGCCGTTCGCGTACTCTACGTGCGACAGCTTCGGGTTCAGGATGCGCGGGAGCAGGCCCGTGTTTATTAGTCTGGGGTGGGCACGAAATAACGTAATTAAAAGAGAATATAAGTGAGAGAAATAAGTCCGCTCTTAAATAATCTACCTGTTTTTAATGTTTCTAATAAAATAATGAGTTTAAAAATAATAAATCAATAAATAATAAATAAATAGTAGGTAAGTTTTTACAAAAGAAAAGAATATACCAACTGCATTTCTTGCCTAGCGTGTCGTAAAAGGCGACTAAGGGCGTATTGGGTACTGGGTCTGTGATTGTGTAGGCGATGAGCTAGCCACTTGTTACTACTCTTTCACGATTTTTCATCTGACCAAACCCAATTCTTGTATGGCTAAATGTGGTGTTAAGGAACATAGTGCTCCTTGGACTCTGCCTACCCCTTCGAGGATTACAGGCGTGTATGTAACCAAGTTTTTACAACTATGTAAAAACCCTTACTATTATTGGTCTCATGATAATAAAATTTTATGCGAATGAGGTTCCCATTGCATCGCATATTAAAAACTAGTAAAATTTAGTAAGGAATTGCTTAGCTTGAGAGTGTACCTAAGGCGCAGGCCACATGCCAGCGTCCAATCCTATAATCTTACCTGAAAAGACCTATAGTCAAACATCAAGCTTAGAAGATATGAAAACAATCAAAACCAACTTTAGACGTATTCCCTTGCACACCTCCAGGCAGGCCACTAGGACGAGATCCTTTTTTTGGCATAATATTTTCAACCATAATATACTTTGGCATATGAATTTGGCATAATATAACTTAAGCATAATTTTCTTTTTGCACAATATTTATTTCACATAAATACAATTTCGACTAATGTAATTATCCATAATATTATTCCGCATATTGGTTTACGGGTATAATGTAAAATCGATTGGGTACGACGACGAGCGAAGCACGAAGTGTTAGGTAGAAGCGCCAGAATCGATGTTTTCTATTGATAATTATTTCTAAAATTATTATGCGTAAATAATTATGCATAAGTATATTTTGTGTATATTCCATTATGCCAATTCATAATATGCTTGAAAGATTCATGCAAACAGATAGGGAACCCACTAGGACTACAGATACAGGTAAATATGTTAATAATAAATCTACAAATATACCTAACGCTTTGAAAACTAGAAAAACCAACCTTAGATGTATCTCCTTAGGGAACACCGGTACCAAAGCAGTGCACACCTCCAGGCACTGGACTAGTAGGGAGAGCGCAGGCGCCTCGGCGCGCATGAACCTAATTAACACGTCGAATACGCCTTCGCTAGGAGCAACTAAACTCTTTGGAATCTCTTTGTCTTCCACTAAAGCTTTTAGTACACCTGTTTAAACAAAAAAAAAAATTATTTGACGACCTCCGAGGTCGAGTGGTCTGTACGCCGGTCTCAAGGCGTCGCCATCTCAAGAGGTTCTAGGTTCGATCCCCAGTGGGGACAGAAGTTTGTGTGATGAATACAGGCCATTTGTTGACCAGTGGTTGTTTATATAAGTATTGTATATTTTCTGAATATTTACCATCATCTAGTATCCGTAATACAAGCAATGTTAGTCATTTAAAATGGAGCTAGTTGATAGGTGTGGATGTTTATATATTTATTTTGAATTTCATTTTCTTCTCATAGCATACAACATTCTGTTTTTAAGGTTGTAGGAAAGGGGATGACAACTTGCAATTTTTTTTTTCAAGACCCTCAGTTTTGGCAGTTTTATGAATAGATAGTGCGGCATATTTTTACATTCATGAATGCTTAGTGATAAACCTACCGACTTGTATATTTAAATTATATTTTACTTTATTGCCTGTTGGAATTTTCCTAAGTGTATAAGTATAAAATATGTTAGCAAGAACTGTTTCCAGGAAAATTCACTTAAATTACCTTTTAAAACTTTAGCTCCTTCATAAACCCTTTGCAAGGTTATATTTAAGTTGTGATGTTTCTTTCGGTCTAACGCCTTTTCTATTTCGCTATTAAAGACCGTCCAATATGAGTATGGGGTTCGGAAGTGTATCATGGTGCCCTCTTTCCTCTCCATCACGGTCGCTCGAGATCCTGCCTCGATGCGGTAGGAAGGGTTGCCGAGTGGGAAGTACTCTCGACCAATGATAGCGTCGTCTGATTGTAGGGACACCAGTGGTACACTGCTTGGGTCGTAAATTTCTGTGTATACCGGCAAGTTCTTAAGTTCACCTATTAGCTGAAATATGTAATGAAAAGTTAGCAATATTTGTAAGTACTTATTGAAAGGAAACAAGAATTTCAATAGTAACCCCTTGAAGATCAGCGCGAACACCCATGTTCGCAAATTGTAAGTCGATTTTTAAAGGAAACATGTAAGAGCTTTAATATTAAAATAATTGCTTTACTTTTATATACCAAAAACCCCAAAAAACGGGACTAGGAATATTCTGATATAATATAATTGTTTTTCAAGTTATCTATGTATATCATCTAATTGTGCGGATATAATTATTATAAATTTTTTATTATTTAGATAAACTGTAAGTAGTTAAAATGTTGAATCCAAAACTTGAGGTATAGGAGGTTATAGATTTTAAACATACAACGTCTGTCAATAAATATTTAAAGAGCTTGAATATTTATGGAAATTACATGGAAGGACATAAAATACAACAATTACAAACTTACATTTCTATTACTGTCTTTACCAGCTTGAGCTAAGCCTGCGGCTAAAATGGAGAGCATACTAAAATTATATGGAAAGTACTCCAAAGCTGTATTCCACAGAGACACTACACCACATTGGTCATTTTTACGATGAAGACACCAGAACTCTATGGCTAAGTCAGGGGTCTGGAGAAGTTCAGATACAAGTGGAAAAACACCTGGCTGATGGCTGATACTGCCATCACCATCAAACTTATCACATATTAGGTTTAGGATTCCAAAAATAGTTTTTCTTGCTATTTTTGAGCACTTTGATTGGTCCTGTAAGAGAAAATTATGTTGATGTTATAGGTATGTTGCCTATTGGTGATAATTCATATATATGTAATATGTAAATAAAATACAATAAATACTCACAGAAAATACTGAAGAATTCAGTAGCTGACTGATGAATTCAAATACTCGTAGTTTTAGTGCAACTGAACCATAATGTTGATATTTGCTCTCAAAATATTTTGCATAACTTTTGCTCTATAATGAAAAAAAAAAGTTTAAATTATACATTTAAATGTAAAACAGCTGATGTTTTATGTTTATTTATGTTTATTCCTTATCAATATTGTTAGGAATATAATTGACGGGTTTTGCAAATATATTAAAAAAATATATTACCTCTAATGTCAGTAACATCCAGGACAAATACATTGGACTATGTTCAACTGCTGGTTGTAGTTTTGTTAATTCAGGATCAATAAATTTTTCTGTTGTTTCTATCCAGACACAGGGTTGTTCACTGAGAAATGTTGAAAAAATGCAGTGATTAGAGCCTTTTTGGGCTGTTACCAAGAAGGCCATTTGAGTAGAAAAGTTTTCTGTTTCCTAGATCACATCCAATATTTTAAATGTATTATTTTAATTTTTTTGTAAATTATTTGATCAATTATTGATCTATAATACATACTACACTTACCTTTGCTTTTTGTAGCAAACAAGCACGAATAAACACACTTCCAAGTACATAATCTGCATACAGATATCTCTATGCCTGTCATCCAGCAAGATATGAAACCCTTGATTTTTACCATAATCATGTTTTCTAAATACTTTAAATAGTGTTTCAAAATCATTTGCATTAATGCTTTCATCATTTACAAGCAGAAATATAGTTTGCAAAATTGTTAATTG
This sequence comes from Parapoynx stratiotata, assembly GCA_910589355.1. Taxonomy (NCBI): domain Eukaryota; kingdom Metazoa; phylum Arthropoda; class Insecta; order Lepidoptera; family Crambidae; genus Parapoynx; species Parapoynx stratiotata. The sequence continues at coordinate 4,905,471 of OU342458.1, forward strand.
CTCCCTGAGGTTGTATTCTGCCCACTCCTGACGAATAGTTTCACTTCCAAACTCATTCTGTATCTTCCTCGGAGGGGGATCAGCTGTTATAACTGTTTCAAATTGTTTTATCAGTGATGACATAACATTTTTAAGTTCCGAGTTATACAATTTATGAAACAACTTTTGGTATTTGTGTTCACTATCATCTTTGAACTCAATGATGTACTGTAATAGTCGCAGCATGAATAGCCTTTCAGAGTAGTAGAATTTCCATATATTTGGTAAAAGAAATGTAGGTCTTGTGTCAACAAAGGCAACATTTTTAAGGGCATTTGCCGGAGTACCATAAGAGATATCACATAGGTAATGCTTAACAATATCCCATATTTGGAAAGAGTCTATATTCTGAAAAAATAATACAATAATTCAGTAATATTTTTTTTCCAACAACTTTATATCCTGTGTGTATCAAATATAACTTACAATATAATTTTGTATTATATGTACAACACTTAACAATTTTGTTTGGTCTGGATACTTCAATTGCAATTGAGAAAAACCTTCAGCTTTGTTTGGTTTGTAACTTGTTATCCCAAGACACAAGGCGTCTATAACAGTCTTATTGTCAAGTAAGACCTTTAAGTCATCAGAGAGAAGGTTTTTTGATGTGGTCCATCGCCATAAACGCTTCCAATAACTAAAATTTCAATGAAAATTATAGATAAAAAAGTTAACAAATAATTACCACCAAACAATGCTTTGAGAAGAACTTACTTTGCTGTATTTGTTGTCATGATGTAATGCGAATTATATAATATTTACACACTGTACTTTTTGTCCTTAGAGCATAAAATCATATTAAAGTTTATTTCACCCTAAGTTTTTAGGTTAAATTCAAAATAGCAATGAAAAACTCAGAAATGTCAGTTTTCTGGCGGTTTGGAAACTGGTTATTTTTCAGAGTAAAAACAAAAGTACCCAGTCCCACACAGCCACTATTTTAACAAAATAAAAATGCCTGTTGTGAACTTCTGCATACTTTGACGTTGTGACATACGTGAAATTGTTTGTAGTAAATAGGCTAGTTTATTGTTATGTGTTGTGTGTCTGCTGAAGTCATCGGTGGTTCATTAATTATTTTTTTACTCCCTTGTATATTCCGCATATTCCTGGAGTTAAAATTTGGTAGAAAACCAACATAGACTGATAGACCTTCGTTCAGACGTGTGGACGCTTCGTGGCAATCCACCTACTAATGCATCAGCCAATGTCTGTGGCGGCATCTGCCTATGTGAAGAGGACTGCATCCTCTGCAGCAGAATATGATGCAGTTATTTGGATATAGCAACACTAAATCAAAATTCATTCGTTCATCTTTTCATTCATTTTAGTTGTCATTGGATGGTTGTCATTTCTTTCATTCATTCACGTGTGTTGTAACTTGTGCCTGCTGTGTGTTGGCAAATTCATATACTAACAAGTCTAGTAATAATAATTAAATGTATAAGTTCGCTGTTTATAAAAGTATACTGTCTGTAGATAGTGAACGAATCGCTCTTCTCATTGTAAGACGTTCGGTCGGCGGGGATTGAATTGTACTAACAACCGTAGGGTTATTTTAACTTGAGCAGTTATTTACGGATAAAATGGCACCGGCAGCCACTGCAGTTAAACCCAAGCCTGATGATGATCCTATCGGCATTAGGGCAGTGCTTTTGGGTCCCCCAGGCTCGGGGAAAGGCACACAGGTACACATAGTTTTACTATTTGACCTTTAACCTCGTTAACTTTCTCGGCGATATTTAAACTTTTATATTTATAATAATTTATCAAGTACATGTTTAGTATTTAACCTATAAAGATACATTGTAGTTAACCCATTAACCGCCAAAATTAAATCAGCAGTGATATTTTTATAAAACATTTATTTTTTAGATGTTTTTTAACCAAATAATTACACAAAAAATAAAAAATAATAATACATATATTAGAATCCCTGAGAGGGGGGTGTACCCGATTGAGTACAGCGGCGTATTATAGGTGAAATTGTTCGAAACATTGTTTTTCCACACATAATGTTTTGAGGCACTTCTTGCATTGCCATCGTACTCTTGCATGACATATAACACATCGTAACTGTTTTTCAAGCTTCTGAGGATAGTGTCCTACACCATCTTGGGCTAAGCCTGGGACCGCTGAAGACGATAGTCGAGCCTTATATTGTATTTTTTGGCGCAAATAGTACCTCGCAATAGCGCGTCGAAACTGCAGTTGATCCATACTATCACTGTGGCTCATAACATGTAAACGCCAGGAATTGGCAATAGCCATATCTACCATGTAGGTAAACAAAACCCACCACCATTTCTTTCCGTGAATTGCAATCCTGTACAATGAAATCGATTGATTTAATTCATCCACACCGCCCATATTTTTATTATAAGTTTGAAACAGTTTTGGTATATTGACATCAGTTTTTTCACGTTGTACAGACGACCATCTTTTTACAACTACCAATGGCTCGATGGTATCATAGTTTGTTGCCATTGTACAAACACTATTGTCTTTCCATCTTACTAATAGTATTTCATTATGCTTGTCAAATCTGTAATCATATGAGGCACGGTCCTCTTTTTTCATCTGTTTAGTGCTTTTTAGTGGACACTTCTTTGTTCTGTTTTCCCTTATTGTTCCAGAAGCTCGATATCCCATAAGTTTTAGTTCTACTAATAGATTATAATAAGTAAAAAAGTTATCGAAAAATACTTGATGACTTGTTGGATCAGTTCCCAATTTTTGAAGTAATGATTTCACTACTCTTGATCCCAAGGGATCAGAACAAGTTCTACGGCTTTTCCACAGTAAAAATCAAACGTGTAACAGTAACCCAGTTCTTGTAACCAAACCGTACTGGTTTACCTCGGATAAATTGCTTAGAAGGATGACGACCATAATATTTCACCATGGATTCATCGATTGAAATGCTATCGTGCATCACACCCCACTGAAGAAATTTCTTTATTAGAATATCAGCTAACGGCCTAACTTTGAACATCTTGTCCTTGGTACTACTTGCTTCGTCGTTGTTCGCGAAATGAAGATTCTTTTTTATGTCTCGAAATCTTTGTCTGGGCCTAGACTTTGACACCATTTCAACACCAACATCTTCATTATAGGACCAATACAAGTCTTCTCTCGGTAACTTATGGTATCCAGAAAGTATCAATATTCCTAAAAACTTTTTCAAGTCAAAAGAGTCTAGTTGAAAATAGTGTCTATTGTTTTGATTAGCATATAAAATTGTATTCTTTATTATCAAGTTTATCACTTCCTCATCAAAATATTTTTCAAAAATTTGTACTGGGGTGAAATCTATAAGATGCTCTTTTACCATTTCCTGTTTATCCAGAACATTTATGTTTTCATGAACTGTAGAAGAATAAGTTGGTGAGCACTTACGCCATACTGGATGCTCTTGCTGTAGACGACTTCTCTTTGCCTTTTCAGCCAATGGTTCATCATCGCTGCTATCACTGTCACTTTGAATTGCATCCTCATTAGACCTAAAAACCTCTATATTTCCTGGCACATCTCGCGGTAAAGTGGCAGTAACCATATCTTCTTCAGCACATTCCTCTTCATCTGTTACAACGGACGGTTCTGGCGGAATGACCGCGAAGTCATATTCATCATCGTCGTTGCTGTCTTCAAAAACAGCCTGAATTGCCTCCTCTAACCCGTTATAATAATTAGAAACGTTAAATCGTTTTGAACTCATTATGAAAAAACCTAAAAAAAAAGATACATTTGTTATATGGATTCAGCCGCTGTACTCGTACGAGTACAGCAAAATTTTATGTACAATTTCTTCGCAAATATGACTTGAAATGTAATTGTATTATATTTATTTTATAACTTAGTATCTAAGGTACAAAATAAATACATAAAATGAAAAAGTGGAATTATAAATAAATAAAAAAATATATTGTAATGTGCTTACCTGTAAAATCTATTAATCTGTTTAATTACAATTATCACTGAGACAAAAACAAATGATATTCGAACGTAAATTGTTATTATTTCCGCGCACTGTGTCGTCTTCTAACAAATTATGCGGAAAAATATTAGTAACCTTAAAAAATTCGTAACTACCTCCGATTATAAAGCTGTACCCAATTGAGTACAGAGGCGCCAAATGGGTTAATTCATTCACTTAAATTTATATTCACATTCACCTGTCTATAATATTTTTTTCTTATTTTATCAGGCACCTCTCCTAAAGGAAAAGTACTGTGTCTGCCACCTATCTACTGGAGACATGCTTCGTGCTGAAGTGTCCTCAGGCTCTGAGTTGGGCCGACGCTTGAAGAAAGTGATGGATGAAGGCAAACTTGTTTCCGATGAGATGGTTGTGGACATGATTGACAAGAATCTGGATCAGCCTGACTGTAAAAATGGTTTTCTGTTGGATGGATTTCCAAGAACTGTTCCTCAGGCAGAAAAAGTTAGTAAAAAGATGTTATTAAAATTATCAATTAAATAATAATTTTTAATTTATTTTAATATTTTGAGATCTTTGCTGATGATATTTTTTAAAGTGTCAGTATTTCTTTACATTTATTTGAACTTTTATATACAATTTTAGCTGGATGACTTGCTTGCCAAACGAAAGACTGCCCTTGATGCTGTCATTGAGTTCGGAATCCAGGACAGCTTGCTTGTGAGAAGAATTACAGGGAGATTAATCCATCCTTCAAGTGGGCGCAGTTACCATGAAGAATTTCATCCCCCAAAGAAATCAATGACTGATGATGTCACTGGTGAACCTTTGATTAGAAGATCTGATGACAATGTTGATGCTTTAAAGAAACGTCTGGCTACATATCATGATCAAACAGTTCCTCTGGTTGACTATTATATGAGGAAAGGTCTTCATTACAGGGTAGATGCAGCAAAGTCTGCTGAAACTGTTTTCAGCAAAATAGACAACATATTCAAGAACAGGATTTTTAACAGGGTCAGTCTATAAATCAAACCTCATCCCTGGGCCTACTTTTATTTAAGTGAAAGTGTATTGTACAAAATGTAATACTATTAAGGGACTTTGTTAAAGTTGTTTTTACATTCTGAATCTAAAGTTACTTTTCAAAGACTATTTTTCTTGCATAAAATACATGGAACGGAATCAATCACCTGTTTGTTTCATTTAATTACATAATGTGTTTTTATTATCAATGGAGTCTAGAATTAAGCTGTTTTTACTTGATAAGATAGGAAGAGACATTTCTTGATCTACTTATGAACTTGAAAATTGGAGGAATATAGAAATAAACATTTGTTTATGAAGTGCTGTAAAAAGGGGAATAAAAAAAACAGCAATCTTGAAGAGAAAGATTTATTTCTAATAGTACTTATGTAATAGTAGATAGAATAAGTATTGAGTAAAATATACCTAGCATAAATGCTTGTACAACAGGTAACAGGGTATAAGCTCACAAAGGCATATAATTATACACATTACACCATAAATAAAAATTGGTTATATTAATTGAAAGGCAAGTTGAATACCTATTTCATTATTTATTAGGGGATAATTAAAATACATAGGGAAATTTTTTATTTATAATCAATATGTCATAAACATATTGATGAATGTAAAAAAAAGATTTAATGATTACAAATAATCATAGTATTTTCGTTAAAGCTAAAATTATTCTCAAAATAAAAATTTGTTGCGTGATTAATAAACGCGGAACCCAAATTTTACATTTTCCCGCTTTTCTATTCATCCTGCAACTAATCCTGAAATCTTTACTATTACCACAAATTCCGTGATAATTTTCGACCTTATGGCTGCCTAGATAAACGATATACTTGACCATCAAATGATCATCATCAGCCGAGAGAATCCTGGGTCGGAATTAATAATTTGTTATTTTGTTTAATTCGCAAGCCGCAGCACAGACACGATCGCTGTCGAGGTCCTTGTGGAAAGCCTCCAGCAGTGGCTCTCTGGGCTAGATGATGATGATTGTAAATTAAAGCTAATAAATATTCAGTTTAATCATACAAAGTTTTATGGTCTAGGCATTCTTAAACTATTCTTGATTTTTTTAAATGTAGGTATGACATACGTGTACCTAAATGTAGGTAGGTCAACTAATTTAGGTTTAAGTTTGAGTATATGTTTTCTAGACAAAGTTTTTAGAGACCATTGAAAGGTAAAAAGTGCATGTAAAATAAAATGTTTACAAAATTCATCACTGTAATTATTTCACAGCCGTAATTTAATTTGAACTTTTTAATAACCATTATTCGCGGTTCATTTATACTAATAAAAGGATTAGCTCCTACTTATTAATAACTTTAGCATGGTACATAAAAATTAATGACGAAATTTCATTAGTGGCATCAAATACCATATTGGCTAGCTAAGTAGAACCAAGTTGTTAATTTTGTAAAAACTGTATACCTAAACCAAGTGATCCAGTTCTTACGGTAATAATAATATAGAATACCTAGTAATAAATATAGAATACCTAGTTACTTTTGCCTGCAACTCAATCGCATATAATAGGTACAGCATATTCTCGGAATTCTCATTACAAACTTTGAATAACGACACTTACCCGTGGAACATGGCTAACAATGGTGTCTGCGTCTTCAGCAGCGACAGTGGCGACACAGATAAAAAACTTGCGAGATTATGGGCTCAGTAGTAACGCCAACAAAAGCTTAACATTAAGTACTACCAAGCACTTACTTCATTGTGACTGTCGCCCGCCTTTCTTTTGGTGTTATCGCTGTTATTTGTAGGTAAACGTTGTAATGCCGGCACTTCACTTGGCGTATCGTGTTCGCGTATTTATGTTTGTCCAAACACGGACATGTAGGTATGGAACCGTGGACGGACTTTTTGTGTATTTGCGCGAACAATGCAAATAGCGAAAATGCGTTTCCGTCCACTTGTCGGTTTTTGATCAAAGGATTATTTGAGTTGTTTGCCCAATAACAGTCCATGTCTGGATGGGTTATTTGGAATGATTTAATTATTTGGGCAAAGTCGGGCAAACACAACGACAACGCTACGCGAATACGCTAAGCCAAGTGAAGTGCCGCCATTAACAAAACGACGGCAATACCAAATAAGTTTACGCAAATGTCTTTCGGTTTAGTTAAGGGACTTCAACTTTAGCCAAATCTATCTGTCTATTTGAAAAGAGACAATGCGAGTGGGGTTATATTTTTTTTTATATAGTGCATCCACGTTGCATTATGATAGCTATTTATGGATGTATTAGGTTTGACCACTTTTTGTAACACATAACTTTCTTCTCTTACTTTAAGTTTAACTATAAGTTTGGAACTTAATCGGCGACACATCAGAAAACCTACCGAACATTGTGTGTACTCAGCATTTAAAAAAACTGAGCATTATAAGCTCAATAAAAATAACCTTTATTTAAATTATAAAATAAAGGTTATTACTTATTCGCTATAACTGTCGAATAATTATATACCTATATACTCCATTTACATTGTAGAACTCGTAGGAGATAACGCATACTGTTATGCTAATATAGTATTTGCAACCAAACTATTAAGAATTTAATTAATATGTTCATGATTTATCTACAATAAACTATTTAGTGTGACAGGGTACGTACCTATCTAGCATTAAAAGTATTGTTCTATTTATCTATTGACGCGTTAAATTAGTAAGTGCATTAGGCTGCAAAATACTTTTTCATAAATAGTAGTAGGTAATAGGTATGTTAAGCGATGGTCTCAGTGCGGCAAGTCTGTCAGTCTCGGGATGCAAAAACTAGAATGCTATGGTTTGTACAAACTACTGATTGGTGAAACCTAACACACAATGTAACAATATACGCAATAAAATAATTTGCCATACAAATATTACCAATCGTCGCAATGTATACAAATATTACCAATTGTCGCAATGTATCATGTACTTAGTACGTACTGTGTACTTAGTGTAAAAGAATTCCTATAGAGATAAATGCACCTTTTTTACATTTCATATTACGTTTCACCAGTCTGTACACACCATTAGGCTGTACGAATAGATATTGTACACACAATATTCTAGCTACCATTACTATAGAAACTTTCTGCTTCTCAATCCACATTGGGTCAATGTGGTGATTCTCGATGGCCCAACTGCCTATAAAATGAAATGATGCCCTAGTTATCATTAGCCTAGAGGTGTACACTGCTGGATAAAGGGTCTAGTTGTAGGATAATGGACAAATTGTCCATAATGGCCGTTTCAATTAGTTTCTTGCGGTTTTCGTCCATGTTCCTAGATGAAGGAGAATAAATGCAATAAGACTTCCAAGGCATGTCTCCACTAATGGGACTTAAACAGGTCATGATATTCCTCAGAATTTATATCGGCGCAGACAGATAATAACTAAATGATTATGAATCAAGGCAAGCTCATCTCTTCAATATGCACTATGCTCAAATAATTATGTCATGGTTAAAATATTAAATAAAACACAGAAAATGGACAACTTGTGTGTAATTATGATCAGCTCCAAAATTAACATAACTTTGTAAAAAGGGTAGGTATTACACAATAACAAAATAATTTCGTTTAATGATGGCTAACAGGTACTGTGGTACAAGAAGCTAATTTTGTTGTAAAATAACTAGCATACAAAATAACACGATAGATGTCAGATAAATGATGACTAAACAAACTGATATAACTTACAAGCAGACTAGCAAACGAAATAATGTACATTATTTAATATGAATACACCTGTAGCAATGGCTATTTATGTAAGATGTTTATTATTCACAGCACTCTCATGCAATATGTCATAAGGTCTATATTTTATGAAGAATAATGATATGAGAACGATTGATCACACAATGATGGCTTATGTTATACGTTTGATAAATACGCAGGTCCCTATTCGTGGATCGAATAACCCACAGCAACTGTCATGGAAAGTTGAGACATACACCGAAAGCTTGTCTAGCATCCAAATAAATTACTTACTATAATTAAATAATTATGTACAGAAATATATGAAAACAGACACGCCTACTCAACAACGCCCTACGCTATACATAGCTTTGGATATTCGTAACGAACGACATAACGTGGTGGCTATAAGCTAACATTAATTTATAATAAAGCTTTTTTAGAACAACATTTACAATACGTTTTAACAAATATTATTGTTCGACATTAACAGTGAGGGAGTGTGACCACTGCCTACCATGCTTGCTTCCACGACAATAGTGCGCGCGAAACTCGTTGGCCGCGCCTTAGGTGGCGACTCATCAAGCTATTGAAATCTCATGTGCGTTTTGTTTAAAGTGGCCGAACTTGTAATGCGTGTTACCGTCGCGAAGAACGGCGCAGAACTGAGTAATTAATGACAGCAAGCGCCCCCGCCTCTCCGTCCCCCCGCTCACATACCTAAGGCGCGGCTAACTAGTTCCGCGCGCACTATAACATCAAACAATCGCCTAACGTGCTCGGTTTGTTTTCTACCATTGATATATATTATAAACATCAATGTTTTCTACTATATTTTAACTTTATAAAAGAACTTTGTTTTCTCAAGCAGAGAATTTTATTCTTGTTTAATACTTGATATAAAATTATTAGTGTACCCTCTACGCTAAACCTATTACCTACTTGAAAAAAATATGTTAAACGTACTTTTTAATACACTTGTGACTAATTCACCAAAAGATGTAAGTAAATAAAATAAGTGTACAAAAGAGATATTTTATACACTGAAAATATTATATCAAGTACTGTGTCTAGATAAGCACCCAGAAAAACCAAGAACAAGTCAAGATCTTTGTCGTAAAACTGTAAATATTCAGTTATGAACTTATAATTTGCACCATAAGTGAACACTCGGAAACCTTGCAAAGTTCAAATCGCAGTTGTTCGACACGTTTTCTAGTTCTCTTCTTTTAGAATCAAAAGTCACTACTTACACAAACACTAATTCCCAATGTCACTAAAGAACTAAAGAGACAGCTAGATTAGGAATTTAGATGTAGAACTAAAACGTTTTTATTTAATGTCCCGGGAGACACAGTCCATCGCAAAAGCGTAGTAATAGTGAACGGACAAAATTTTATCGATGAATATTAACAAAATATTTGTTTTTACTCAATAAAATTTTATTTTAAAATGGGGTCATCCTCATCTGACTTGTCCGTATCACTAGAGTCTTTACACACCACGTTTTCTGAACGCGCTGATGACGTCCGTAGAACGCAACTGAAAATGTTGTTAAATCTTACCATAACATACACGTTGATGACGACACAGAACATGCGGGTCTCAAAAATGCGCTCTCTGGCTTCCTCGGCGCGTAAAAAACGACATGTGTAAAAACCCCTACGCTGCGTGGACAGAGGAACGTTTCAGCGCACGCGCGCGTCCGGGCGGGCCAGGCCGAGCCGCTCAGTGGTCGTGCAGCCGGTCGTGCGAGCGGCTCGACGACCGGGAAGTCTTGCGCTGGTCGAGATACGCTGCCGGAGCCCAGCCCTCACCATTCCCGCCTGTAGGAAGATTATATTTATTAAACTAATTACACATTTTAAGCACTTACTAACTTTCAAATAGCAATCCTACAAATACCACCTTACTGATAAAAGTTTTATAAAAGCCACATTTTCTATTGAAATGATAACAACAATGATATACATTGTTATTTAGTGTCTGCATCTTTATTGGTAAGGGGGTACATTATTTTACTTTGGTAAAAGTAAACAATAATGGATCACGCGTATCTTCGTATAAACGACAGCGTCTGGTTCTCGACCAACTGAAAAGCGATCTAAAGGGGTCTACTCACGTGCCACGTCCCTTAAATCAAAGCCAACATCAGGGCAGTGGAGGTGAGCGCCATAAATCGCTTCGTGTGTAAGCAAATCGTTACGATTTTTAGCGTGTAAAGTAGCGGCCGATTTTATGACCTAATTCAGGACCGATTTAAGGGACCTGAGTAGATCCCTTAAGGCTTCTTATCTTGTTGCGATTAGCATATATTTCTTTTTTTTTTTTTTTTGTAAAATTCTCCCGTAGGGAAGGCAAAGGGAACAAAGCCCATACAGCCATGTCTGCAATATATATATCTTCAATAGTTTGCATTGAAATGCTAGTGTAATGCATTTCAATGCATCTTGGGAGAGTTTGGCGGCAAACGATCGATGGCAGACACTGTGGTGCTACTTGGATGAGGTGGATTACCACGATAAAAAACTCATCACTTTTCACACCACTTGACGTTTATTTCGATATATTTCTTTCTTTGTAAAACTTTCCCTTTCTGGGAAGGCAAGGGAACTAAGCCCATACACCCTCGTCTTTCGTACTATCGCACAATGAGTCGCTACTACTACAAATTGGTAGAAACTAATTAAGTAATTAGTATAGAATGTGACGCATTGAGGCAAGTAAGTGTCAATTATATTAACTTTTATGCAAGTAATACAAATTCAGAAGTCTTGTACTTCTTTGTAATACAACATAAATTTAGCTTTCAAGTGCAAATTGCGACCCTATCTGTCTTGTCTGTGATATAATTCAACAGGTTCATCGTGACATAATTTGACCTTATAATTATAGGTTTCCTACATATTCCACTACTACTAACTAATTTAGCCCTGCTTGCAACCTATTATCGTCACTGTTCACAGGTAATTCTGCCTATCAATACCTGAAACTATATATGAAGCGAGTGTTAGCACAGATTCAAATTGTTATTTACACTTATATAAGCAAATATGTGGAATCTAACCATCTTCTTTCATATATCATCGGAATTGTGTAACGTTCTGTGTATTCCTATTCCTAAACCTCCCTAAATATTAGGTCCTTACCTATGAAATTGGTGTTTTGTATGGAGATTTTGGGGAATTCTGTTCAGTTTTCTTCACAACCACAAATCCAAAGATAATAATATTTGGCATCTATCATTAGACAAGCTTTAGTAATTTGTGTAATATCACACTTCATAAAAATTATTTATCATTTTTAAGTGAATGCAAATAAAATGATGTATTCGGGAGACACTTAAAAAGAGTTGTCTCCGTGTCCAATTTTAACACACTTAAACATACAACAAATTATCAAAACAAATCAAGAGCTCAAAAATATAGTCTATTTTTAGACGAGGTAATTATTTTTTAGGAATACTCTGAATCTTAACAGTTACAGACAAAATACTAAGAGAGAAAAAAACACCAATTTCATAGGTAAGGATCCAATATCTTTTGGATTGTAACCACGATTTTTATGTTTCCAGTGTCGTCATGTTCAATAAATAATAATATATAAGTATTATTGATTGTTATTGACATCGCATGTTTGTAGACTCATAATTAATATCGACAAGTAGGAAGAGCTTATATTAATAACATAAAAGCAGCGCTCGTGTGCCCGCCGATGCGTTGAGAAGACGCAACGCTTCGTGTGCTCCTGTACCTACGTATGCGCATGCATGTGTGTGTATGTTAAGTATTACGTGTGATAGAAAAACCCATGCCGCCTCAGTAGCCTCCCCTCCCCTTAAGACTATGCATGTGTGTACGTACCAGCAAGGCGCACGTACCACCAGCCCGCGCAGCCCACCTTGAGCAGGTCGGCGTGCTGCCCCTCGCGCAGCGACACCTCGCTGGCGCCCACCGCCGTGTAGTCCGACAGCGCCACCAGCGCGCACCCAACCGCCTACGCCCCACACACGTCACTCAACACTCATACACTACGCTAGTCTACACCACATGACTCCCTGTTGTTTGCGTGGGTGTTCTGAATGTAATCTAAGTACTAAGCCAGGATTGCTTGTTTTCTTTTTGGTTTATAATTCAGTCGTGTGGTAGCGGCTCAATAAAAGAATACTACCAACCCGTCTCTTTTTTTGGGTGTCGTAAAAGGCGACTAATGGACTAAGAACTTCGGCGGCGACGCGTTCACCGTCTGTCATGCTGAGTGCAGTCACTGCTTGGTGAAGCGCGGACTTTGGCAATGGACTGCTTTTGCCTAGTCTCTGACTAACCCTTAGGGGATAATAGTCGTGATTATATGTATGTATGTATAATTCAGCATTGTATGTATTCGTAGTGTAGGTTAAGTCACTTCTTACTCACCAAGTCACAAATATCAAAATATGAATCTAAATGATTCTATGCAAAAAATTTTATGAATGCTTTGCATGATTTGACTAGCGATATGGCATAGCACTATCATAGCGCCGTGTGCGTGCTATGAATTATATTTTTAGCAATGTGCGAGGCAATGGTACAAAAAAAAATGATTTATTTCATTTATTTATTTGTAATTATGTTGTGTTTCCGCGAAACTTGTGGAACTCATATTAGAATTGAACAGATTTCTATGGTCAGGTGCCATAATCATTTTAAAATTGACATAATTTTACATTCAGAACAACTCCAACGCTCGTGTCAATTTTGGCTATGAAATTCCAATTGTTGTAGTATAGGTAGGTAATGTATAGAGTGTTAATTAGTAAATGATCAAATTAATTGAACTAGTACGTCCCGTAGGTAACGTACATATTCAATGAACTTGAAGTAGAAAATTTTTATATTTCAGATGGAATTTGAAATAATTTTTTTTTCATGTGTAACAAAGTTTATCAGAGATTTGTGAAATACTGTACCGCCCCAGTCTCTAGAAGAAAACATCAACTCGAAACATATATATATTTTTTTTATCTAAGCTTTAAATAACAGAAAGTTTCCAGCAATTCAATAGATTTTAAAGTTTAATATTTTCTAGAAACCGTTGGGATGTTTATACCGTTTGAAAAACCGATGAACAAGTACAGAAAAATTTTACCTTTATTGCCACACCTTTAGGATTCGTATCTGTTGACTCAGTTAAAAATAATCTCATAATTTATCATTATAAAAGATATATTATTTTGATTGCTATCTAGATTAAATTAGTCAGAAGCACTTGTTCGTTGGTCCACAAAAATGTAAGTAGTCTGTTTTAAACAAATAATGAACATGTAGGCAAGGTTACGAATGTATAGATTAGGTAATTCGTAAATGAATGCTTTGTATTGACTTTATCACACAATAAAATATCACACGTAACTCTGAGAAATTAGAAACATCAATCCCGCGCATCATACAGTTGGTTTCTAATATCTCCGAGCGCCGTTATCAAACCATTCAGTTCACACCAAGTCATGCGTCCCTTCACCACTGCTCAAACTGCTTTGAACATTTTAAAAGCATGCTTTTCATTAAGCGGTGTTTATACCATCCACGTTAGTTCCAGCGTCATCCAATCCACGCATTTCCAATCAGTTTGGCAGTATCGCTACTACGCCATGCATGTTAGTGAAAAGCCGTAACACTGATCAAGTTTATATAGTCTATTACAATAATTACACATAAGAGTAATGAGTAACATGTTTTTTTATAGTTTACTAATCACGTATAGATAAGTTATAAGATATTGTGTAATTAGGTGATGCGTATCTCGTTGAAGATATCTTATCACCGTGTCTAACACTAACACGTTGAACGTCCATTAAGTCCAAAATCTATAATGTGCATAAAAAATACTTGAAAAGTCAAGCTGAAAATGTGTGTTTGAGAGATAGAAGTTTGATGTATTACCCGCATGATCATTTCTTGTTAATGGAATTTACTTTGTTAAATTACAAAGACCATATTAAAAAATGCATTGAAAAAATTTGATAGTCAATGCGATATAGGTATAATTTAAAGCACAGCACTGTTTCAAGACACGCAAATAAGAAAATGAATATACAAAATATTCACATCATATAGGTAGGCATAGATTAGTTATTAGAATAGAATACTTTTTCCATTGTGTACTGTGTATTCCACAAAGGCATACAGTAAATAACATCTTATTTACTGTATTTAAATTAACTTTATACTAAACTGACTTACTTGGCTAAAGAATAGGATGTTAGATTCTCTTCCTCTTTTTCCTGCCCTGTTCCCAATTCTATTTGGGGTCGGCGCAACATGTTAGATAGGATAGGAGAGAAAGAAAGAAAGAAAGAAATATATTAATGAGAGGATGTTACATTGATTTTGAAAATAAAGTTTCATTAATAAAAACAATCGTTTCAATGCGTAGCTGAGTAATTATCAAAAATAGTAATCAGGAAATGACCATAGCGAGTAGCAGTTCTCATCGGAGGAAATAAGACACAAGTGGTATTGATATAAGATTCAATATAAAAGAGAAGAAACTTCTCTCAGCTGGCAAAAGTGACCAAAGCTTATGTCGTGCGAACTGTGCTGAAACATCAAGTTTGTGAGACACAGTGGCGGAGCGTCCGTATAACCCGATTCCCAACAGCCGTACCAAACGAATTTGTCTTGTTTCATTACTATAATGCAGGTACAATACCATTTTATAAACATAAAAAAATCAATAAAATCTTATCATGTAACAGTAAAACACGCGCGCGAAACAATACGCACAAGTTCCAATCACTCACACATCGCTCCCGCTCTCTAGATTCCTTCAATTAACTCGTAAGATCTCGAGTTATAGACGCCTGCGATACAACACGCACACAGACAAGCGTTCTCTTGTCACGTCTGTGTAGGTCTCTCATAGGCACGCAATAGAGAAATAGTACCTAAAGATTGCCTAACATGCCGGCTTTTCGCGGCCTACGAGCCTATCCATCGATACACTACGACACACGCACACATTAGTAATAAACTCTCACATACGTTTCGAATGCAAATTTAAGAAGTAAATATTTTTTATCTTATGCCAATAGCCATAAGTGCGGAATTTCTTTGGTGAAACTCATTAAATATCGCGACCGTTCGCCGCCTGAAATGCTGCCACCGACCGGCTTGTATCGCCCTTCTCTTTTCAACTCAGCCAGTTTTATAATGATCACTCTTTCTAGCCTCGCTATGAAATTGCGGTTTATACCGATGCCGGCCGAGTTATAGATATTCTGTCTTACTTAGACGGTATATTACCGTCTCATTCTTTCTGGCTTAGTGGATATTACATTAGTTTATTTTGTTTTGAAATTCGCTTGCACTCACATAAACTTAACGTAATTAATTAGTTTTATTGTATTTTTAGCAGTAATACAGTGAAATAGTAAAATTTAACTAGCCTGTGTGTTGTTGTTTTAAAGGTGTTTTGTGAATTGTGTCGCTCCGCAGGGATTTAATTGGTAGGTTTTAGTTTTTAATTAATTTTGGTTTATTCTCTCTCGGCACAATAATGGCCGCTTTGATGCACATAGATTGTTGTCTTACCGATTTCTTGCTAAGTGAAGGAAAGCAGTTTTCAAAGTTGTCCTTTGAAAATAAAAAATATGTCATACAGTTAGGTCGAGCTCGTCCAAACATGTCAATAGATTACAAGCGTAGAGACGGTTTTTTCAAGCATTTTCACAGTTCTCTTTATGATAAATATAGTTGGCTTACAGGCAGTTGTTTATTAAATAAAATGTTTTGTTTTCCGTGTCTTTTGTTTTCTGATTCAAGCAGCGTTTGGAATCGAACGGGATTTTCTGATGTTAATAATTTATCAAACTCTGCTAAAAAACATGTTCAAAGTGAGAAACATATACGTAGTTGCTTAGCGTTGCATGAATTTGGAAATAGTAGAATAGAAAACTATTTTAACAATAATTTTGAGGCTCATAACCGCAAAGTCGAACGTAATCGAAATCTGTTAAAACGGTTCATAGACACAGTTGTTCTCTTAGGTAAACAAGAATTAGCGTTTCGCGGGCACGACGAAAGTATAAATTCGGATAATCGTGGTAATTATACTGAAACATTATTATATTTGAGTAATTATGACTCCGTATTAGAATCTCACTTTGAACAATGTTCTTCCACTTCTCATCCTGTTTTTTCTGGACTTTCTGGTGACATTCAAAATGATCTGATAAACTGCGTGTCTGCGGCTATTTCAGATCAAATTAGGTCTGAGATAAATAGGGCGAAGTTTGTGTCGGTTATGATCGATGAGACTCCTGATTTGAGTCACAGGGAACAGCTGAGCGTCGTCTTGCGGTATTTGTCTGATACAGGTATAGAGGAGAGATTCGTAGGTTTTTTTGATGTAAGCGCGAGTCGCACCGCTGAAGTATTATCATCACAACTGTTGGAGATTTTAGACCAATATCGTTGTAAAGACAAGTTGATAGGTCAGTCATATGATGGTGCTAACGTCATGTCCGGCGAGCATGGTGGAGTCCAGGCGTTAATTCGTCGTGAATGTCCTATGGCTCATTTCGTCCCTTGTTACGCCCATATATTAAATTTGGTTTTATCCCGTTCGTTAGAGAATATTCCCGAGCTAAAGTCATTCTTTGGCCATGTCAATGGCCTTGTTCGCTATTTTAATAAATCTTCAAAGCGATCAAATCTCTTAAAACAGATTTCCGATCGCCGATTACCTGGTGTAGCCGATACGAGATGGCATTACCATTCGCGTATTATTAATGTTATTTTTAATTGCAGGTTAGATATGATTCAGACCTTCAATTCCATCATAGATAATCCAGAAACGTGGGACTCTGATTCTCTTTCTTTGGCAGAGTCATTCCTGAGTAAGTTAGAAAATATGGAGTTTTGTTTTATTTTGCATGTATTTTCGGATATTTTTGAAAAAACCGACGTCCTTTTTGCTTTATTACAAAGCAAACAAGTCGATATTGAGGTCGCTACTCGAGAAATTAATTCTTTTCTCTCATGGTTATCGGATATATTTCCGAATCAATTCGATCTCATTTATGACAGCATCCAGGAGTTCTGCGAGCCACCGCGGCGTCGTCGTCGACTAGATCCAGAAATCGATCTAAAAACCCTATACAAACGGTTATTCATAGAAATAATTGATAACGTAAAGTCACAAATTAATTCCCGATATCAATCGTTTGCGACATTATCGTATCTAGATCTATTAAATAAAAGGAAATATGAACAATATCGAATATCTTTTCCTAATTACCTAATTTCTACACTTATGTCCGAATTTCGTTCCCATTTTGATTTTACTGTTTTAAAGAATGAATTAAATGTTTTATACACTTCACCTAGTTTAGGCAAATTAGATGTTTACGAACTCTATTTGCATTTAAATGGTTCCGCATTGAGTGAAACTTTTCCTCAAGTAATTTCTTTATGCAATATATTTCTGACCCTTCCTGTATCAGTTGCGTCCGTTGAAAGGTCGTTTTCGGCCTTAAAACGAATTCATACTTATTCTCGAAATAGCCAAAAAGAGGAAAGGTTATCTAATTTAGCATTAATTTCTATAGAAAAAAATTTGTTAATGAAAATTAAAAGTAAAAATGATTTCTATGATAAAGTCCTTGCCCATTTTGTAAAAAAAAACCGTAGAATTATTTTAGAATATAAATAAACTTAACCCGTCGCGTGTCTAGTCCGTCCGTTGTTTAGTTTCCGTTTGTATGGGTTTTATTTTGTTTCTCAGGTTTGCATTTTAAGTAAGGTTTTTTAAGTAACAGGTACAGGTGCGGCGGGTGCAAACTTCAACTTTGGATGCTTTGTTGTATGTTATTTAGGGCTTAGGTAATTTCTTCAGTGGGGGACTTGCGGCCGGAGTTAACGATTTTTGACCTTTGTTTTATTTCTCGTTTAACATGCGTGGTTTGGTTTATTAATAATTTTTAAAGTTTTTCTTGCATGGGTATTGTTAGTTAAATTTTACTAACCCTTATTAACATTTATTTTATGGTGTTTTTTCGTTTGTGTTTTATTGAATGATTTTCTATGAATGTGTGTGTAACGCTACCCACGGCTTTTTTAAAAGCCACTTTTATCATGCTCGAAATACACTGTTTTAAATACACCAGTGCATATCAAGTATGGTGAAGGTGGTGGACAACTAACAACGACTGCAAGATGCCACATCCAGCACAAGAGCACAATTACCTCCCGACATTGCCACGCTTGCCTTGAGCCTGTAAGAAGTATTGTAAATGGTATGTTTTTTTTGCTTATCGCACACTGTAGACCCGTCCACACACACACAAACACATGCACTACAGTACACTGACCAAATTACGAACATAAAAGAAAATTTCTGCGAGTACCTATTTTTTGTGGGTCTTAATTTTTACTGTGGCTTGCCTAACTTTTTTTTTCACGCCACGCCACTGGTGAGACATAATTATTAATTGTGGAAATTAACGATAATATATTCACGTATAATCGCAAATAATATAAATACGTAATAAATAACGATTTTTGACAAACCCAATCGATTAATATATAAAGGACTTACTGCATCCGGATGTACCGGAATTAACTATAATTTTGTAGCGATTTAAATTACTATGAAATAATAAATGTTTCATGAAATTAGAGCTATACGTATAAAAATAATAAATAAAATAATGTACACTGACAACAATGATAATAACATTGTATCGAAGCAAGCGCATAATCAAATAAAAAGCACACTGACAATGAGTGAAATAACAAACAAAACATGACTTACACGATAGTTAATGTTCGGCAATTTAACTGAAATATCCACGTTCGATGTCGAACTCTTTGGTAATAAAACTTTGGATAATATATCAGTCTCTTTTCATTTTATTTACACGGCCTCTTTCGGCTGCTAGCTTGTAAAGTATATTTATCAATACTGTGATACATAAAACGTGGACGTGGCTTGTGTGGAGCCCGATACCGAAAAGAACTGTACCATTCTGTGTATGGTACCGTTGAGACCGACGGCCTCCGTCACCTGTTGAACAACACAACTTAAACATTGCGGCCATCTTGACTCACGCTACAACAAAATGGCGTAGCAGCGCTGCCATGTTTTAATGGAGCGCAGAGCCAATCTCATTCTATATAGTGAATAAGTGAGGTGCCGTGACCGTGCAGAACTAAACCAAGTTTCAGTGCCAGTGTATAATTAAATAATTTCTGAAAGGAAATTAATCAAAAGCGAGATGATGGTGGCTAAATTAATTATGCAGCGACGGCGTGAATCTTGGACTAGGGCAGGACGTTTCAGTTGAGAACTTGCGGTACTTTCTACACTAGTACAGGAAGTTCTTCTTTCGAATATTTTTGGGGACTTTTCCACCTATCGATATTAGGTCTTCTGTCCGCAGGAGTTAAACCGGGAAGCGTTATGTGCGATCGGGTTGCCAGCGTTCGACATGCGCTACCCGTGACTATTCAGCCCGCATTCCTTTAATAATACACTTTACACTTACATAAAGAGTGTTTTTCACTTCACTCATCACTGTAAATCCAAAATTAATTGGCATTAATTTAAGCTCGTATTTAGTAAGCTACCCTAGGATTAAACACCTCATTATGTCATCAATGTTAGTGCAATGGGCCACGATTGTGAGTCGACTATTATAATTACCATTCTGTACAAATTTTTTATTTATCTTACGCCATGTTAACACAACCCAGGACAATACAACGAGATAATACAGGTATTACATAAGTAGGTATGCAACATATAAAATGCCCAAGAAGTTAAGTGACTTCACAAGTTACCTGTAAAATTATTATTTACATTAAAACCCTTATAAATAATTACCAGTTTCATCTCGTAAACTTTATACTATCTGCCAAATACTATAGATCTTACTCAAACCTTCAAAAGTTCCACTAGAAAAACTTACAGAAATATTTTTTTTATGGAGAATCATAAAACGAGCGACTATAAAAAACTTTGCGACTGATGATGCCATACTGTTTTAATAACTTGAGCGGTATGAATTTGAGTAAGCGAAAAATTTACTGAAGTAACGACGATTGATTAATTAATCATAAAATTTAGAACGAGCGGACAAAAAGTGGGTTGTGATTATTCCATTTTAGATATTAATATTCTATCCGTGCGGCTACATTACTAAGTGAGCGACTAGAAAACCGAATAGGTAATCGTATTTTTCTTGAGCATAACTTTATTGGAATAATCAATCACCCAGATTCGAACTAGTATACCCCGAATCCACGAGGCCCTCCACGTGGCCCGACCTTGCCTTACACTAGAGCATTACTTCCCAAAGTGGTCCAGGTGGACCCCTAGGGGTCAACGGGAGACTCGACTGGGACCTTGTTGTCTTCACATCTTCACATTTAGAAGGTCCATCGGAACCAGATAAATTTTGAATGTGGTCAATGAGAAAAATAAGTCTGGGAACCTCTGCACTAGAGTGTAATTTAAGCCCGCGTAGGCGCGGAGGGGCGAGGCAGCCCACGTGCTGAGGAGCAGGCAAAACCGTCTGCGACGATAAGCTCCCGTGGGACCTTCGGCAGCCCACAGCACCGGAGCCGTCACAGTTCGAAACACTTCATTTACGATAAAATACCGCTCAGTATAAAAAAAAACAGCAGGACGTAACGTTGACACTACAAATATGAAGCTTCTCATTTTATATTTTAAGTAACTCAAATTAATATTTGTAAGTCGCTCTTCTGTTGATATCTCTCTCAGTCAGTCGCTCACTTCGTATTACTAATAACCTATATTAAATATCTTTGACACTTAAAACATTAGCTTAGAGTCACTCGTTTGAATACTACCCTTTTTATGTAAAAACAGCACTAATAGAGCTTTTTTATTCAAAGTGGAATTGTTTGTTTATTAAAAAAACCTTACAAGCTTTCAATTAGCATTATGCTTTTGGAATATTGTTTATATCTCACTTAAAGCTAATAATTGCGCATGTTGATTCAATAATACAACCTACTAAAAGCTGTAGGTTCAATAAGTCCTCAAGACCAAGACAAGTCTTCAAAATTCGAAAGGCCTACTAAAAGTCCCCTAAAGTCTCCTACTAAAAGACCTTTTTAACACTATAACTTTCTCCGAGCCGTAAGCTAATAGGGTTTGCTAGTGTATTCAGGTAAACATACCGGGGCATGGTCCGGCTCGTCTTCCTCCTCATCCGAGGGGTCGGTGGACCAGCAGGGCTCGTCGTGCATCTCGCAGGAGCCCGTACGAGGAGTGGTGGTTGGGGCTGGACGAGATTGTTGCGTCACTGGTGCCACGTCCCATGAGCTTGTTTGGATTAGGGTTCTGCACACAACAAAAGATTATAAGTTAAGGACTTCGTAGGAAAATACATGAGGAGTATTTGTCGTAACACCACCACGCTGGAATAATGATTGGTGGGTAGAAATGGTTGCAATAGAGACCTTCCTAGACTTGGACGATCTCGACACCCACAGAGTTTTGGTAGTAAAGAGTAAAGATTATTTAAAAGAGCTATCTGCCCCACGTTGGGCGCTAATAGCGAAAAAATGAACTATATTGTAATCTTACCTGTGCTGCGCGCTATATTGCCTGACTCGTTCGCCCTTCAGCTCCTTCAGCTGATCAAGGAGCACTCTCTTGATCCGGTCCACCCACGCCCTTTTCACTTCTATGGTGGGCGACGTGATTGTGTGGACTTCGGAACGGCCTTGTCTCCATAACTCGAACTTACGTAGATCACCTTTTACTGATTCCGTTAGACCTATTTGTGACATCTGTAAAGCAATAATAAGGTACGTTACATTTAAATATGGGAGTAAAGGGTCGATCGGAAAAAAATATTACAATAGTACTGATCTTTAATCGGTCGACTGGTGGGCTTGACGAAACCAACCAATAACGAGAGCAGAGAAAGGCATAGGGGAAACAATGTGAATTTCTATGTATTTCTTGTTCTGCCCAATTTAAAATATTTTTCTTTCGTTCTCTTCTATCTTCTATCGCTCGTCATGGTTCTATGTCTTTTTCTTCTTTATCATTCACACAATGAATCAGAGATTAATTCGGTTAGTTAATAAAATTTCAGAAAAAACGTTGGTTTACTGGTAAATATACATCAAAAACGATATCATACCTGTAGATCATGCTTGAAGTGATAAGTAGCCTTATTGTGACTGTTCTTAGTGGCAGGCTTGCAGAAGAGCATGGACTTCTCGTAGAGGAATATGTGTCTGCGGCGCGGGCGTATCCTCAGCCGCAGGTCGCGCTTATTCTCCGACACCACCAGGAACGAACCTTGCATTAGAAGCTCGCCTTGCTGGCTGAGGTCTACCTGAAGATATCATACAAGTTGCTGTATCAATTTTTCTATGGGTATTTCTCATAGAACTACAAATCTAGTTATAACATTTTACATATGTTATGCTGTTTTCATTCACCTTGACTTCTTTACAACATAATACACACACCACACACACATACACACGCCACGTCCATACATACGTGCGGCGTGCGTGCGTACATATCATCACGCCATACCCGAAGGGGTAGAGGAGGTATTACACACCCCCATTACACAGAAAGGGGTGATAAAAAATCTTCATGGTAACAAGTTTGATGGAAAGCAATTACCGTAGCCTATAATTATACTCAATCAATGACTGAAGTTGTGTTTAGCTGCGATCATCTGTAAAGTGGTGGTACTACCCCAGTCGGGTGCTCAAGATATAAGTGGCAAATAGCTATGTCCTACCTCCTACCTACCTGTATGTCCTACCTCTCTTACTCTAGATAATTGTATCATAATAGTTGCTTTACATGTAACAGGAGGCGAGCCAGTCATGTACAATGTGAGGCAAGCGATATTTACAATCAAATACCGAGCTTACCTGTCATATGTAAAAAAAAATGTACATAACTTTTTCATTCAAACTCAGTACTTAACATATCTGTCCAAATGCGGGTGTTAGCATCTCTGCCTACCCCTACGGGGATAGAGGCATGATGATGTTCATGAGAATTTAACAACATACTATACAGATATAGTCTGTATTGAGAATGTAGAAAGAAACTACAGGGTATAATTGCCTATACTACCTGCAATAAATTTTATGCTTCTTATTTACTGGCAATTTCTATGATGCTGTAGAGTTATTACTTCATTATGAATATATCTATTCTTAGATAACTCTGATATTAATCGCTGTTATAAACTATGCGAATTTATGCTACCAGTCGCATACTAAGTGCTGTCGTCGCTTTGAGGTTGATGGTTTTATAATAATCTAATATTAATAGCGAAAAGAAAGTGATTGATACGCTTCAAGCGTGATTCATGTACACTGAATATTTGTTCATACTACAGACTCGCAAAATGTCTTCATTTACTCTTTATGTCCCTTAAGATAAGGTTTATAATAGTTGGAGAAAGTTTATTATTTCGTGTAATAAAGCATGATATTGATGATACCACGTACATTTAATTACATGTTATATTCAAATTATCGAGTAAGCTCCACCGTAATAGTGGAATAATTACACGATAGCTGGGCATTAAAAGACTATTTTATAAGATATTATCCAATGAATTTCAATAAGATATTGGTAATTCATTAAGTACTTATTAAATTCCCGCTATTTTCCTCATCACGTTATATAGATACACGGTAATAATATTGTTCAATAAAATTTACCACAGAGACGATAGAGTTCCACTTTCACTTACTTACTTAGAATACAGGTTGATCAATTCGAAATCTGTTCATAGGAACCATCAATGGTTTTGGATAAATTAATAATGGCATTAAATTTTTTTTCAAACTATCATACTTAACCGGGAATCGAACAAAGTCAAAATTTAAAAAAAAATCTGTTGTTAATGTGAGTCATAAATAACAAAGAACACATTTTAAATGAAATTCTGTCCAAAGAATTTTAAAAAACTCAAAACATTTATGATCTTTTAACAAAGTAAATTTTCAAAATTGTAGTATTGCCATTTTTAATGTTTTTTTTATAATCAGCCCATCTTATGACTTAATACCACCTGATGGTAAGCAGTAGATAAGTCCATTTGTGAAGGTTCCTTAGAACAGATTTCGCTATCTCTCATAGTTTCAGATTTCTCCCCACTGACTCCAAGAGTGATCACCTGTATATCTATCTAGACGCGGTCTTTGCTTAAGTATTTTCTTAAGTCCTATCCTCTAAATATAAACGTGTGTATTAAAGGATAATATATAAATTTTAATTGCCCCCTAGAAAATACATTGTAGATTAGACATTTAAAAACAGCTGCACAAAAATATGGGTATTCACGCCGCGTTATTGCGTGGGACGCAGTTTTGACCTTTGAAATTTTTTTTATGGGTGGACTATAAGACATTTGTAGTCTCTAGGTAATTTTATCTTACCAACATAAAATTACCAATGCTATACTTACTTACTTAAACAAATTTAAAGGTATAAAAAATATTATCCACTAGTTCCAAGATATTGGTAATAAAGATAGGTGTCCCAATAAGAGTGCACTTTTCGTTCTATAAAAAACACGTATTTTTGAGTAAATTGTCTAAATAATAAATACTGTAATATCTACCCACAATCTAAACATCAGACAAAACAGCAAAAATGAAAAGGAAAAAGATTTTAAATAGTTTTGTAAGACTTACCGGTACGCCCGTGATGGCGATCTGGTGCATGGAGTCGTTGACGCATTTGAGGACCACCAGCATGCAGTCTAGCGCCTGCTGCAGGCCGGTCGTCATCGACCCGCACTCGCTGTACCGCAGTAAGTCCTGGGAAGCGAGGTAATGGCATTGGCATTAAGGTCACATTTGTGGAGCTCGGTGGTGTACAAAATTCGGGTTGGACCTTGGGTAACCACACTATATGATCTCGTCTCGAGTTCGTCCATGCTTCAGAGGGCACTCAAAGCCAGTGGAATGTAAACGTATATAGGCTAGTGACTATAAAAACAATAGTTTCAGAAAAAAATATAATATAGAGACGAGAGAGTTCGGGGTCGAGTAGCTACTAATTTGTTACGAAGTGCGGTATAAAAAGTAACAAGTAAAGGTTATCGCTTATACCTATTACAAAAAAATATCAATATTGGGTAATTTTAATGTATTTTAATTTCAAAATTCTTCGACATTATAATTAGTGAAGGAAGTAATAGTATGGCAGTGGACTGATTTCGCGGTGCTTTTGCCTAGTCCCTGACTAGCCCTTAGAGGATAATAGTCGTGACGTGATTATATGTATGTATGAAAGAAATAGTAGAGTCTGTCAGATTTCACTGCATTACTTTTTCATCAAAGAAGTGAATATTTCTTTCCGTTTCGCTCATTTATAAGGAAGTAACGAATTCTGGTAACTGTTATTTATAGTAAAGTTCCGACTGAAAAGACTTTTGTTTTTTTTTGTTGTACCGATGTTTTTTTTGTTACGTTAAGTCAATTCAAAGAATGTACTGGCAAAATTTAAAGGTTGTTTGCCGCCAACGCTCAAAGAAAATATCGCGCCTACACCAATCAGTCATTAATAAGTTCAAGGTTTGCATCAATGGCCGCCACTACAAAATACATTTTAGAATAAAATTTTTAATGCTATGCACTTCACAAAATACAAATATATTAGATCTTACTATTTACTTCAATTGAAAAATTCATTACAAAAATAATGAACATAGTTTTAATGTTTTAATACAACTATCCTTGCACTGTACAGTCAGGTGCAAAATGAAAAGTCATTAACTGTCAAAAGTGTATACACACTTTTGCATTGTACACAAAGAAATATAAATTTCTTTACAATAAAATAAGATACCTGTATACCTCACCTCAGAGGGGGAGAAATGCGAGTTGAGAAGTCGTTAAAATTCAATTCGATGACCCTTCTGGTTATTTTAATGATACAGGTTTTCACTTTCTACCATAACATGGGTCTGAAATAGTCACACTCGAAGCAATATGTACATTGCATTGTATTTAATTGTAAGTATTTTGCAAGTTTTCGCAAAGAGGTCACCCTGCTATTAATTTAAAAAAATTCTAGAACAATTTTACACCGACCAAGATGTTACGACGACGTATTGATTAAATAGGTATATCTTGCTTAATATGCATAATGTGTGTTCGAAAATATTATTAAAATATCTAGATTTGATGAGGAAATTTGTGACTACTTTGAATGTAATGTGCTAGAATTGCAGACAGTGCTTAACTTTTATGATACCGGATATACTCTGTGAGATTGGTACAGCAAAGTAAATTCAAATTTAAATATTTTTTACTTATTATTGCTAAATTTACATTTATATTAAATTATTTAAATGGAAGTATTTTTTAGTTTTCTTTAGTTTCTACTCATATAAGGTGGAGAGATAAATGTCAATCATAATAAATAATATTTATCAGTATATTACTATCTTTTCTATAATGCAAAATAAATAGTTAAGCATTATAATTAAATTGCCACAAATGGTGGTTCAGACTCCTTTCATTAACTTCATACAATATTAAATTCAAAGCCAAGATATTGTTAAAGTCGTTAGGACAAGTTCTTACCTTTAATAATAGTTGGTACTTGGTTATTCTTTGCACAGGTTTCAGAAGATACGCAGCGAGTGGTAGTTTGTGGCCGAGCCTTAACTGACAGGCTTGGAGGAACAGGTGTGTGTCTACCAGGGTCTCCCGAAGCCGTTCTGAACGAGGTATGTTTTGGCAGTAGTAGCTGTATAGCCGGAAGAATGTCTCCCTCTGTAGAATATATTAAAATTATTCAAACATGATATTCCTTTCAAACAAGAAAAAAGTAGATTTCTGCCAAAGAGTGCGTTCTTAACAGCGTTTGTTATCGGTAAGATAGAAATCTCCATGATTTTACCACGAGATAGTGAATCGAGCTTCTCTTCGGCGGGTTAAAAACTACTAAAATCAATATTCTTAGTTGATGTATCTTGGACAAAATCAAATTGTTTTCGTACTATAATTTTATGGTTACCTTTTCTACAAAACACAAGGCAACAAGTTCTGTAGCTGAAATCGACCGTTCTAGATCTTTGAGGAACACGTCCTGATGGAATGTGAATAATTCGTGAAGGTTGCCGAACAATACATCTGCTTGTCCAACTAACGCTGATGGTAGTAAGTTTTGGTTCTCTGGTTTCTCGATTTCTTCTTTATAGCCCTGCAATTAAAAAAATGTTGTTTCACATATAAAGGATTCTCGCGCAAAAAAAAATACAGTGAACAGATGTGGGATGTGGTTTAGAATATTAGTAATTGTGTAAATATTGGGTCCTTACCTATGAAATTGGTGTTTTTATTCTGTCTTAGCAATTTGTCCGTAACTATTAAGTTTCAGAACATTCTTATAAAATAATTGTCACTTCTAAAAATAGACCATATATTTGAGCTCGTATTATTTAATTTGATAATTTTTTGTAAGTTTAATTGTGTTAAAATTAGACACAGAGACAATTATTTTTAACTACCTCCCGAATACATCATTTGATTAACATAAAAACAATGAATAATTTTTATCAAGCGTGTTCACACACATATTGCTAAAGCTTGTCTAATGATACATGCCAAATATTATTATCTCTGGATTTGTCGTTGTGAAGAAAACTGATAAAATGTTAGTATGTAAAATGCAGACATCCCCAAAATCTCCATACAAAACATAGGTAAAGACCTAATATTTCACTATCAAATTCCATGACTAAATATGCGATATTGCTATTTGAACTTTAGTAGAGGTGATTTTTTCGAGTATGGAAAATATCGTTTATTTCAGCTCAGAAACATCTAGATACATATTTAATCATTTTACTTGCTCTCCCGAGTAAAAAAGTAAAGTAACGGAACAAAAATAATCTTACTATTTTGGGGTAATTTTAATAATATACACAGAACTACAGGCTCATCATAATAAATAATATATTCCTTCATTATGACATGAATAAACAATTATTCCCTGCGCGCGTCTTTTCTACGTAACTTTTGTTTTGTTTCAGGCAAAAATATATATCTTATTTTGTATGAGTTTTGTTTGTTATATTGTTTTTAAAAAAAAATATTTACTTTACAAAAACCCGCATTGGGCTATGCAGCGTGGTTGTGTTACGGCCCACACTCCTTATGTGGTTCTCCATGAGAAAGCCACTGCTGGGAGTGGGACGTATATAGGCTGAGGACGAGGACTTTACATGATATTATAAATTTTTCTTAGGTGCAAAATGAAAATGCCCTTTTATATTTTCAATAGGGGAGATATTTTTAACATCAACGATAGTTGTCGGTGCTAACGCAAGTACCGACCTAGTTACTGGCTATATTACCATACAAGCCAGAATAAAATATACTAAAATCTCAATAATATGTTAATTTTCTTCCCATTTTTACTGTTTCACTTGAGAGAGCAAATGATTAAATATGTATTTAGATATCTTCCAGAGCCGAAATAAACGATATTTTCAACACTGAAAAAATCCTACTAAGAACAAATAGCAATATCACATATTTAGCCATGGAATTGGACAGTGAAATACCTATGCAATTAATCCACGATATATCACTAATATTCTAATCCACATCCCACATCTGTTCATTCTGAGTTTTTTCCATACATGCTGCGCATCCTGCTTTATTAAAGTTTTAAGCTTATGATTGGAGAGAGTAATTTTAATCGTGGACTGTTTGTTTTATAGTAAAGGGAAAGAAGAATGAGTTATGTATTAAAACAAGTAAGTACCGAACTAATTACAGATGAACAATGACTGATTGCATCGCACCAATCTTGTAAACGTCTGTCGTAATCTTCATAAATAGCTTCTAAACACTCACATTCAGAAGGGGACAAACTTTGACTAATTTTCCAAAATTTCGTTTTATTTTTAAATTTCTGTAAAGTTGAGGTCCAGTTATTGAAGGTTTGATTTCTGTGTAAAGATTGACTTTTTCTCTCATTATTGGAGATGCTTTGGTATTTTTTGCATGGTTGTGACGCATATGTACTACCTATGGATTTCACACATTTGCTTGGTTTTCTACACGATAAAGTAGAATGTAAACTCCGGACGTAACTAGACGTGTTGCTCCTGCCGCACAGTGTTGATCCCCTCTTACTACAGTGAGATATACACGAGTAATGGTCTTGAATAGTGTGATTCCATTCCTTCATTATCCTTTTGTAATCTTTTAAGATTGTTGATAAAATATCCTCCGGCTCTTTACTACAGCACATAGTTTGCCTAAGCTCTGTACAACTAGAGGACTTCAACTGCGAATCTTTAGAAGCAGAAGATGTAGAGACGTATGTCGGCGTAGAAATATGAACATCAGCATCTAGGCATCCATACAAAGGATTCTTTACATATTCGGGAGCATCAACAATGGTGGCAGCTGTCGTAAGAGATTCTCCTGTATTGTCTTCGGAAGCAGTAACAATATCAGAATCCGGCAAATAAATAATTTTCTCTTCAGTTTTTGGCATGTACTCATAACCAGGCAAAGGCATGCCATAAAAAAAGTTTCCAACAAATGGTTCCATGCGAACTGGTTTAAAATTTTGTAAATCACATTTAGCACGTGTATTTCCCACATCACTGAAAGATTTTTTACACTTTTTAATATTACGGCGGCTTTCTCTTTCGAAGAGGGGTAGTTGACTTGCATAATCACTGAAAAGCGTAGAGTCTGAAGCGGATCTGTTCAGTTTCTTTTTCTTCCGGGTTGTGACGTTCTCATTTTTCTTGTAGTACCACGAGTAGGACGTGCCAACGCTTAAGTTGGCGGAAGACTTATGGAGGTCATATTTTCCATATTTCATGGTGCAGCGAGCGACCAAGTGTAACGCGCGACCGAAAGACTGCAGCAAAGTGCAGTTGGCGAGTGTGTGGTCTGCATCGCGTTCCGCTCGGAGTACTGCGCTCGCTCGCGTGCGCGGCATGGGCATGGACGCACCGGGTGCACACCTGCATGCATTAACTCGGTCCATTCGTGACTGCCTGGTGGGATGGAACCTGAGTGCAGTGTGTTCCACTTTCATTTCAACGACATATATAATTTATAGAGCGCGTAATGGAGCGTCAGATGGAGATATCTAACACATTTTTGCTAATCAACCGACGATGTATGTTTTTGAATCATTGTAGAAAGATCTTTATTGGGAGATAACATTTATCAATGCTAGCGATTTTGTTCGTAATGTGTTTTATAGTCAACATGAAAAAACATTTGTATTCTTAGGTGTCGGACAACCTATTCATATACAAAATATGCACGAATGGAGAAATGAATATGAAAATAATCTTCATTAAACACAGTATAAACCAGCAATTTACAACATTAACTACAGATATTAGGTGTCACAGTACGAGTGCACAGTCGCAGAGTCGCGGAGTAATATATTAGGTCCTTACCTATGAAATTGGTGTTTTGTATGGAGATTTTGGGGAATACTGCATTTTCCATACAAATTTTTTTTCAGTTTTCTTCACAACGACAAATCCAAAGATAATAATATTTGGCATCTATCATAAGACAAGCTTTAGTAATATGTGTAATATCACACTTCATAAAAATTATTTATCGTTTTTAAGTGAATGCAAATAAAATGATGTATTCGGGAGGCACTTAAAAAGAGTTGTCTCCGTGTCCAATTTTAACACAATTAAACTTACAACAAATTATCAAAACAAATCAAAAGAGCTCAAAAATATAGTCTATTTTTAGACGAGGTAATTATTTAGGAATACTCTGAATCTTAATAGTTACAGACAAAATACTAAGAGAGACAAAAAACACCAATTTCATAGGCAAGGACCCAATAATAATAAAATGCCGCATTTCTCCGAAACAGGTGGAGGGACTCACAGAGAGTATGGAGCCGAGTTCCTGCACGTAGACGCGCTCGGTCTGCAGCAGCTCGGCCAGCACGTGGCCGCGCCGCGCCCGCCGCGCCTCCGCGTCCTCCCCGCCTGAGCTCTCCGACCCTCCCGATGTCTCCATCTGGGCACAACGTAAATAAACCATTGTTTACACAAACTTACTGTTTACTTTACACATTGACAAACAAAAAAACCTTAATCTTGGTAAATACAGCATTATGTATTACTAATATGGGCCTCTGAAGATATATTTTTATATTTAGCAGCAGTTGCTTAAAATGGGGCTAATTAATGTGTAAAGATATTAATTTATTTATATTTTTATTAATTCTTTGTTATATGGGAAAAGGATAAGCGAAAATAATTTGTTTTTGGGATTCAAAAAATATTTTTATTACGTAATCCGTAATCCGTATAAAAAACAATAAATCCTAGGTACGAAGACTTCATTACATCCACTTTAATTCATAACATGAATGGCATAAGGTTAGTAGTGACGATAACATCAGATAAACATTGTAGACTTTCGAACATTAATGTATAAAAGTGCATAAGTGTGAATACCAGATATGTAATAAATATTCGATTCCAACGTCCGTTGAATTTCTGAACATTCAACCGTGTGGTGGTGTAAGTTAGGTAATTATCCACATATTAAATACAATTTCGCTTCACGGAAATTAATAATAGACTGGAGAATTAAAAACTTAATGTATGAAAAGTAAACTATTGTATGCACTTGGTTTTTAATGCTCATGTTATTTTTACGTTGAGATTTGTGTATATTTTTGATTGTTTAGCTTGGTGTCAATAAGACATTAAGACTTGATGTTACAGAATAGACAAAATACTACAGAATATATATAAGGAGATTTCAAGTAGGTTCCTTGAAAGAACACAAACTTTTTAAAGAGTATATAGTACACTTATCTGTTGAAAATAAGTATAATCAACCAGGCACATATCTATATCTAAACTTACGTGCTTATTCGGTTCGGAGAACTCCTTAACAATTTTGTATCCAGTTTTTAGCATCACATTTATTGTATCCATATCGTACCGTAAACCGTGAACTATACATCTACATTTCACCCACTGAACTTAATAAGTTCGATTTGGTTCATTATAGCTTCAATAGGAGCTTTTAAGACACGCAAAGAAAAATGCAAATTTAATTTAAAGAAATAACTTTGAAATTACTGTAAAAGTAATACAATTCTTGATAACTTGTAAGGGCGTGTGATGAGTACCACCGCCGCGCACATGCTGAGCCTGCTCGCCAAGAACAAGGAACTGGCGGGATGCAAGGGGCGCGGGAATTCGTTGGGGCAGTAAAAAAAGTGGTTGCCTCCACTTTTGTGTTGTGCGGGGCGACTGTCTCGACGGTTGCTCCACTTAAATTGATGTCAAAAGGGATAGCGTCGCATCAAAATATGGTCGCAACTCGACTATTTCTGGTAATTGGCTGTTTATGCGACCTGATTTACTAATTTCTTTATTTTTTGTCGCAAATACTCAGAGCGTAACTTTAAAATTCATTAGCTCATTTTAATAAATAAATATTGTAATTTATTTATTTAGTACATATCTCTTATTTTTTTACTAGAATTACATAAAATGTCGTGTGCCTCTGAATCATAAAATCACTATTCATTTAAAATTAAAGTTTGTTAATGCATATAAAACGTATAATATAGCTGCGTAGTGCAAGAAATACTAGTTTTTACGATAATGTTTGCAAATGTCATCCGATTAAGTAGAGCATCGTCCCTGCCGAAGGCTATCAAAGGGGGCCCACGACTGTGTGACTTGCGTATGAACGCTGTTTATAGTGTGTTTCTTGTGAACGACTTCAATATCATGGACTTATAAGTGAAACAGTAGAACTGCAGAGACAGTATAAACATTTGCACTCGCCATTTCTCGAAAGACTATGTTACAGGTAGACAAGTATTCGTGACTCACTGATAAGCTGGGGGATCTGTTTTGTAAATATTTTAAATTCTTACTTATTTAATTATTTATGTTCTGTAAATAATTAAATATGTAATTGTGTATGTACCCTTTTTAAATATGTAGGTAGGTTTATAAGTTGTGAGGATTGATTGGGAAGTGTGGAAATACTCAATACATGATTTGCATTTGAAAAAAAAACCTAAGTAAGAATTTTAATAAACCTTCAAAAGTAAATGTTTCAGTAGTAAGCTATTAGCTTATTTGTGATGATATAAAAGATGGTCTAGACTTATTTATCGTGTTCGTTATTTTTAAACCAGAGAAAGTAATATTAGTCAACCGTGGGAGGTTCAAAAGACTAGAATAATAATAGAGATGAGCGAGTGCTTACAAAATAGGGCCGTTCTGCGTTCACACGACACACCACCTGCCAAGCTTAAGGGCTAAATTCATCTTACATTCAAGCTATTGATCTCATCGTCTGTGCGAGATGTATTGTTTTTTTTCTCTTCGAAACATCTGTATTGTCTTGCTTCTGGCGGACATGGTCAAAGCACGTGCTACGAGACGGGAATAAGAATGTTTAGTTAACACGCGTTTAAATAATGCAACAGCGTGTCATAATGGAATTTACTTTTATTTTACTAGGCTCTTGGTTAACATTTTTGTTGGGCATCTTAGTTTTGGTCATTGACCCTACCATCCTGATGTTTTTCATCAGAATTTTAAATTAAATTAAGTTGCAGGAGCTCGGTGGCATAGTGGTCAGTGCGCTTTGGCTTCGATCGAAAACAAAGCTACCTTCGCCATGGTCAGGCCGTGGATGGGTGACCAAGACTTTGTGAACTCGAGCTCCTCCGTGCTTCGGAAGGCACGTTAAGCCGGTCCCGGTCGCATTTGTGGCCGTTTCTACCCACCAACCCGCATTGGGCCAGCATGATGGTGTTACGGCCCATACTCCTCATGTGTTCTCCATGAGGAAAGCTTGTCCCAGCAGTGGGACGTATATAGGCTGATGACGATGACGATGACATGATATTTCGTTGTGAGTATATATATAAAGTTTTTCTTGTAGTTGTAGTTCATGTATTATAATTTTTGGTTTTGTTCATATTTACTCCGATCGCTCTATTGACCTGGAATTTTCGCATTTGAATTTTTGCCTACTTAATTATTGTGGTGCTACGCATTATAGAGACAAAGTTTTTATTTGTTCTACATAATACTGTAATGTACATGTGGCGTTTGAAAATTGAAACAAATCCATGACCCGAGTGTGCACTTGAACTGATTGACCATAATATACGCGTCGCGTTGCAGTGGGGCGCATGATTCATTACAACTACCGTAAGCTCTTGTGTCGACCTAAACTAAGCCTTATGATTATGATATATCGGATCAAAATTGTACATGTTCCATTCAGATTGACAGGATTTTATAGTATGTACTAGTTGATTTCTATTGCCGGCGGAGATCGAGGAGATTCATACTGATATTTTACCCAGTAATTAAATAATGTTACAATATTGGGGCTCTTCTGATAAAACTTACGCAAGTAGATTGGCAATAATTAAATGTTTTTTAATGTGGGAACTCGTTAGGTGTAACTGGTTTTCATTTCAAATGTAGCAAAAACACCTTTCAATTCCTATGCAATCAAAACTGTCGAAATTTCCCAATCGTATGCATAACTGACGTTCTGTCGTATACTTATTAGAATACATTTAAGAATCAAGCAATAAGATTTACAATTTGATTTAAATGTCACATTGAATATAAAGTTCATAAAGTTTTACATTTCAAGAGTTTTAATTTTCACTGTAAGGTTCACATAATTAAGCCTTATGTGAACCTTACACCAATTTTTAGTCATATTATCCGTGATAAATTTCCAAGTCATGTTAAAAATTTGATCCTTGCGTCTTTTTTAAGTTGAAGGCCACTTTATTGTGTTGTACAAATTGGCAATAAGGAAGTAATATCAGTTTATGGGTATATTTAGAGCGCTATACATTTTTTTACCATAATGAGTTTATATAATTTCTCAACTATTAATGTGAAAAGGCCCAAATCTTCTGAAAATATCGGTTGCTATTTCAAACTTTTACCAACAACTGTTGGTGCATCTTATCTACGTTTTATCTTAAAATATACCGCAAATGTTAAACACGCTTTTAACAAGGTAAAATTTACCAAATTAAGGATATTTATTGTAACCACTTTTCTTGGCTTGTGTTTATCACAGTGAGTGAAAACTGTTTAAAAAGTCCCAAATATCTCAATGTCTACGAAGGCACCTATTGTTGTCTCCCGCAATAAATCCTGTTCCAATCTTTACTGTGCCAAAACGGTGTAAATAAATGCTCGTTAATGTTATTTATGATCGCTTAATTTCGAAGAAAGAGAAGCTTAGAATGAAATCGTGTTCCCATCATAGTACGTTTTGTTAAGGCTTTGTAATGACAAAATTACTTTTGACGGTATTTTTCTGGCAACTTTAGTGGTTGACGTGTAAATGGATATGACTCATTCAAGTAATAGAATGATGAATTGTTACAGCGTCCAAAGCTTGGTCTATAAATAAGATCAGTGAATTATATTGAGCTTATATACAGAGTATTAATTGCATAATCAGATTTGCAGATTATATTGACTGAGACTAAATGTAGAGTAAAGCAATTACTTATAGTTTTGTTATGGTCTCATCAATAAATAATAAAAACCAAAAAAATAAATACTAATGTATAGTATTATTATTTTTTTTGGTTTCAGTTCATTGTTATATATATATATATATATATATATATATTTCATTTTGTAACTAATAATTATTATTTTAATTTTATTAATAATTTAAACTACTGGCAGTAAGGTTACTTATTGCTGGAACAAATGATTAGATTTATGAGTTTGAAGTTTTTTTATATAACTCTAATTTTAAATAAGTTTACCTATCACTTCTTCCTTCTGTTTATAATTTTAAATATTATTTTTTTGACATTCTAAAACGACAACAAAAAGTACTAACAAGGTACAATATTACACCAATACCGCCACACATCCGGAACCCAAACACGCAGCTCACATTATTCACATCACGACTTTGTAATTATCTAATAAATAATGTAATTTGTTGTGAATTATTGCGTAAGTTCCGTTGCGAATTGCCTGGTGCAATGGTTGGTGTCAGTCCATGTCAGGGGAACAGTTGCGCAACCGACTTTGCGGGCTGGCCCGTTATGGGCCGTTACAGTAATCTCGTACAGGAGCGAGAGACTTCAGTATGGTACCGTATGACTTTCTAATAAAATTATAAATTAATGTGTGTTTTCATCATTTATCTACAATGAGTAAATGGTCTTCAATATTTATTTATGCTCTACAGTACACTTAGCACAAAGGCAATAAACACTCTTCTAGCCACCATGAAAGTTGAGTGAAAAGAGTCGGTACAATTATTTTTAGTTAACTATATTAGAATACATAAAAAATAGTATCGTTGTGTTGTTTGTAAATGAGGTATAATGTTGTCATTATGCATAAAAAATGATTATATCATCAAAATACATAAGTTCTTAAAAACAGTCGATTGCTATACTTTTATACTATGTGCAATAGACAACCGGCCAGCGGCGCCGGAGACGTGCATTTTATTTGAATGGAATATTATTTATTATTATTATACTCTTTATTGCCAAAAAACATATGGTTACATAAAAATAAAATAATAATTTATTCATATAAGTGAACATATATTCGATCATAATATACTAAAAGAATATTACACTATTAAAATTAATTATTCACCAGGAAGTGGTAATTAAATTATATTAAAATATCAATTAAGTATATTGAAGTAGTCCTAAATATAAATATAAATTAATTGTGTAATAACATTCCGTGCGCCTCTATTTAAACCCTTTCTAACAGTGTTTTTTGAAAAACTTTTTTAATAAAAATATTTTTTAACTTTGACGAAATTTTTGAGCGGCGTTTGAAATTTTTCTTCGATTACCACGAATTATGTTTATATTTCAAAATAATAATATAAAACCACCTCCAAACAAATTTAAAACATACTTAGAGTAGCCCGCGTCTTCGTCCGCGTAGAATAGTTACTTTGAGATAGTGTGATGGTATATCGCCTACAGCTTCTAAATAAATAGGCTATCTCAATCGGTGGAATTGAAAATTTACTTCTACTCTTTTATTAGAAGCAAAGTTCATAGTGGCGTAAATTTTTCCTTCATTTTTCTGGGAGGCGTTATTAAAATTTTTTTACATTCACCCGCATGGCACCCGTTCCCATGGGATAAAAGGTAGTCTATGTCTTTTCTCAGGCTCTAGAATATCTGTTTGGTTAAATTGGTTCAGTAGTTTTGACGTTAAAGCGAGACAGACAGACAGAGTTACTTTCGCATTTATAATATTAGTATGGATTTTGAGTGCTTAATAAGTTTGGGGAAAGTATAGATGGATAAATTCTATAGACAATAATGGATACAAAGCTTGTTGAATAAAGAGAAATTATGAACTTGACGAAGATTAATGATGTGAGGTGAGCAAAGATAGGGTAAATTGCACTATTTGGTAAAGCTGTTTATACCCACTCTACTCAAGTGTTTTACACTTGAGTTACTGTAGCTTAGAATATGATTTTGTCACAACACTAGGTATAACAGTTCATTGTAACGGAGTTAGATGTGAAACTTTAAAGTTTCACAAATAAATATGTAAAAGCTCTTTTTAGTTCAGCTTATAAGTGTATGATTTTTAAATCGGAAAATTAATAAAAATCATTCAAGCAATTTGATGATCAATAGCAGAAAATAAAGACCTCAGTGCGTCTTACATAGTGTTTGGTTTAAAATAAAACCATTGTGTTTAAAGTTTGCTGGATCACACGCTGGAACACACTCTTCTATAATTCAAAACTTTATAACAGTTGATCCTGCTATCTTATCATAAGCTGGTTGTAAAATTTTGTATCCAAAATACATATCTCAGTCCTCGTAACCTAAATACACAAGCACTGATGTGGGCGGTAAATAGCTAGATGTCCTGTATGAAATGAATGATAAATTATGTAAATTTATGTCACCTATTGGCTACAATTCCTAATAACAATATAACCGTACCAATGCCGGATAATTGCAAGGTAAGGAGTCAAATTACACTCACGTCAATAATAAATGATACATGAGGTGCACCAAAGAAATCAAGTCATTTTTATGTTGCTGTTCAAATTATATCTCACTTGATGATGGGAAAATAATTTCTCCAGACAATGGTATTGTGCTTATATACAATATCACGTAGAAACTACAAAGGTCGATTGTCATAACATGTGATTATAGGTATCTTCGCGCTGCTTTGTTTGTTGGTGGTGTCAATCTGCATATCTAAGTTCTTTGATTTTAGGATGAATAAGACCCATGAATTAACATTAAGCTTATTGTAACATAACAGTATGATAACTTTAACGTACTTAATTTGTTTGTTGAAAATATTATTACCTATACACAAGTTACACAAACAAGGTTATTAGAATTAATAGACAGGTTAGGTAGCAACAATAAACACGTAATATTAATAACATATTAGGTAATTAGTTACATATAAGCACTCGATCACAGAACTCACATTCCGTAACTTCCATGAGAGTTCCTCCACCACTTGAGCCCATCCTACCAAGTAGCTCTTTACTCGGGGCTTACTTCTTAGCCTGAGAGTGGAAGCCGTCGACCTCAGCACTATATCTTCTTTCAACACGCAGTTGTCATTACTTATAACAGCAGTCTCACTGGTTATTAACTCCGAAGACCCTAGTGACGTCATTGTGGGATCTTCATAATCAGTCCTCATTGAATAGTTTATGTCTATTTTAGAGGTAATTTGTAACATGTCACTAAGATTTCGTAATTCACGGCAAATCGGGTCAGCAGTTCACACGGAGATAGTGGTAATCTTTGTTTGGAACGAACACAA
Source organism: Parapoynx stratiotata (assembly GCA_910589355.1). Lineage (NCBI taxonomy): Eukaryota > Metazoa > Arthropoda > Insecta > Lepidoptera > Crambidae > Parapoynx > Parapoynx stratiotata. Next base: position 4,945,061 of record OU342458.1, read on the forward strand.
ATGCAGTTGCATAACGAGGTCGAAGTGCAGTCTTCCGGAATCATTTGGTGATAGTGAGTCTACGTCAACAGTAGCCTTATTAGAACTGTCCATTTGTAAATCCGATTACATTAATCCTGGATTAGCACTTGTATCTAAAATATATTGAATTATAGGTAGGTACGCGAATGGCACAACAGCTAGTGTCATCAACATACAAACAAAAGTATTGCGTAATATCATATAACAACTACACGCAACAATAAAGAAGCGTAAGTTACTAGGATTTTTATCATTCAACAGTCAGACATCAGAAAAAAAATCTATGATTTTCCATCACGTTTTTTATAATTGGTTGCTTTCTTATATAAGATGAAAACATTTTATAAAGGTTTATAATTAAAGCTATAACTTTATAATTTATATCCAATTTTAGAAACAAGGCGCGTTGAGCCCAAGAAATTTAATAATTTTTATGAATGAGATTTGTTGTTAAGACAAATTAAAAAATAACCAATTCCGTTGACCCGAATGATGGAGACGGACGATTCCGCGACGAAAATCGAGTCGTTGCGATCACGGTGCAATCAAAATAACCGGTCGCACGGAAACGAGCCGGGAAGTAGGACACTAGAAACTCACGACAATCCTGACAAATCCATAATGCCTTCGGAAACATTGAAACGACCTTCAAATTAGAATAGTATTCTAATCGATCAATTTGCGTAGCTTCTTAAGTTAATTGAATTGAAAAACGACTTTCAACAAACATACATACATATATTCACGATTATTCCCTAAGGGTTAGTCAGAGACTAGGCAAAAGTGGTGAGCACGTCGCCGTGCAGTTCTAAGTCCATTAGTCGCCTTTTACGACACCCAAGGGAAGAGATGGTTTGGTAGTATTCTTTTAATGAACCGCTACGTCCATACGTTACGTGGTAAAAGCCGTGCTTTTAACAAACGTCGAAAGAAATTTCATCTCTCTTATTTGTAAACAATGCAGAGATCTCTTGAGATACACAGCTGTGAAGAAAAGGCGCATCAAGTATAGAAATATAAAGACTACTGAAGAGAGATATATAGAACTAACTTAGCAAGTCACTAACTAATATTCGAGGTAAATGAGCCTTGAACCGATGCTCTACCAATAATTTAATGCGATAATGTCAAATGCTACAGCATAAGGTCATTGTTGCAATGATTGCAAATAATGAAATAATATGAGGCATTACAACTTTTTTTTTGTGATAACTGATGAATGATGTGACTGTTTATTGCACCAAAAATACCAAAATACAAAATGAAAACAGATGCAATATTATTAACTTGCTTTAGCCCGCGACTTCACCATGGTATGTAGCCTATAGCCTTCCTCAATAAATAGGTTATTCAACACTGAAAGATTTTTACAAATTTGGACAGTAGCTGCAAGTGGTGGAATTGAAAATTTACTCCTACTCTATTATTAGAAGCAAAGTTCATAGTGGCGTAAATTTGTCCTTAATTTTTCTGGGAGGCGTTATTTAATTTTTATAACATTCACCCGCATGGCACCCGTTCCCATGGGAATATCGGGATAAAATTTAGTCTATGTCCTTTCTCAGGCTCTAGCTAGACTATTTGTGTACCAAATTTCGGCTAAATTGTTTCAGTAGTTTTGATGTGAAAGCGAGACAGGCAGACAGAGTTACTTTCGCATTTATAATATTGGTATGGATATCAACACACAATGCCTACGCATTGTTATGCATGATGCAAAAATGTCTGAGTTTTCTCGCACGCATCCATGATAAAATTATTCGTTAAATTTAATAATCAATAATCCCCTGAAGGGGTGGGCAGAGGTGCACCTCTGGAACACACACATTTCGCCAGATATGTAAAATCTCCATGTAACAGGTGGCGAGCCTGTTGCCATGCACCGGGCACATTAAACTGTACATAAGTTTTATTCAAACTTAGTGGTACAGGTACCGATCCAACCGATCGGACCCGCGAGTTCATCGAATTTAAATACCGGTAAATATTATATTCCATTGGGTATTATTCCACGTACGGAAGTAGGTTTGTTTAGGTTACATCACGAGGTCGTGGGTAGATTGCGCTAGATATATAGATTCGTAGGTCAGCCTGTGATCAACCGTGTCATCTTTGGTTTACTTTCACTTGTTTCATGCATATGGTTTATAGAGGACGAATTAACAGTACGGCCGTTAATATGTTACGTTAGAGCAGGAAGGAAAACAGTTAGAGCAGGCGCCATAGGTGAATATATATTATGAGGACCGCGTTTTGTGAATAGTTTTGAACTCAGGAATGTTTGAAGATTACGATTCTGAATGTTGCCAGGAGATTTCTAGGTCCATTTTTTTTATTCGACCCCCTTCGGATATCGAGTTAAAATGCGGAAAATATGCTTAAAAACAATTTTCATTGTTGCTTTATTGAATATTTTTTATTAATTTTTATGATTAACTCTTGTGTGTCGAAGACATTTTTGCAAATAAGACGTATTTGGCAAGTCGATTCTTGAGCATTTCAGATTTTACTTCCGATCTCATTAAAATGACGATATCGAAAGAAATTTGAATAAAAGCTATACAGGTATAGCTTTAATATAGCTTTAAGTGAAAACATTAAAAATACTTTCATATTCCTTTATAAATAGATGAAATCTCATCTGCCAGCAGTCACATGCTGGTTTTATGTGCAATTTAAAGTTAATCCGCATATATAATTTTGTCTTTCTCTTGTGATGTGGTCATTCGTTCGAACTGAGACAAATCCCTTTGTTTATGTCGAATAAGAATCGTTTAACTTTGATTATAATTGATAGTTATAGAATGCGTGTTCAATAGTCATTTATACAAGAACGCATCGATATATGAAAACGTTGCACGATTTGAATGATTGGTCACACAATTCAAATTCATTAATTTATGTACATTCTTCAAATGCAGAGCATCCAGGAAGGAAACATTTGTTGATCTGAGAAAGCTGGTTCTTTATGCGTAGTTTAAACAAGATTCTTTTACTCGAGATACCTTTACAAAGTTTCCGGGGTACGTCATGATTCTGTAGACATGTCCACTTTCTCTGATTCGCTGTTTGAAACAGTAAAAAATACTGACTGAACATGCCTTTGTGACTGTTCAGCTTCTTTCCTTTCACAAGACAAGTCTTGTATCGGCTTAACATTAGTGTTTTTAACTTTAAGACACTGAAAAATACTTCAAAGCCTTAAGTATATTTGTGGCTGCAGTAATATTGACTACATAATACTGACGTCACCAAACCAACTTCTCTCGAGATAAAAAACAATGAATGAGTGAACAACAATGGTTAAAACTTATGATGTTAATAGAATGAAATATTTTTATATTTATCAAATTACATAACCATTTTTAAATACATTTTAAAACATATTCTTAACTACGGTTCCAAACTTAGAATCAATGGTCAATCTTTTAAAAGTTTAAGATGTAACTTTCACTCCATTTCGTTTGATTCCGTTAGTGAGAAATTGTTGTGGCAATTAAGATTTCTTGGACTATCGTGTGATTCTGTAACTGATTTCAAATCATAGGAAATCACCGACGAACAACTGCTGGCCTTTTTTCATACAGGTATGATATCGCAAATACATAAAACTAAATAAATATCAATGAATAAGATTTTCATCTGCAAAACATTTAATTTGCACTAATTTTATATAGAAACAATCGGACAAAATTAAATACACATTCAGATTAATTATAATTTGCGCATAAAACCAGTATGTGAGTACCGGCAGATAAATAACTGGATTTACCTTACTGCAAATTTAAATCCGGCTTGCAGAGGTTCCATATTGCATGATTTGTATAAAATTCATTTCAATTCAGAAAAAAACACTTATAAGCTTATGACAATATTTTTTTCATTTCCTGCAGAAAAGTAGCAAAATAAGTCAAAGTTAAGTCGATAAGGCGTATGTATTACTGATTATGAATCTCTAAAAAATTTTTGGTATTCGTTTAAAAATATTTTAGGATGTTGTTTATATAAAAATAAAACATAGCATGCTAGCCCTTGCTACATTTCTGGACTACGATAACGAACCCTAATGTATAAATCCCAAAGCTCGCCTTAAGTTCTTATAGTCTAGACACGTGCAAAAATTTCTTTGCTTTCAGTAATAAATATTGAATAACAACACTTTGAAGCATTAACAAATATGGCAGCTGATGTTATCATCAGCTCGTGTTAATAGCCTCTGTGTTGGCTCTGCAAACAAGCAGTTAACATCTCATGCTGACGCTAATAACTCATTGTTTACGAAGGCCGAATCTGAAGTTATCTCACACATTTGTTAACACTGCATTTAGCGTAAGGTCGCAGACCCAAAATCACTGAACAAGTAATCAGTATTTGCCTATGTTACAATAGTCGGCGAAATATTTAAAAAATCCTTCAAACATATTCATAATCTGAATGGTCTGTTTAGAATTAAACAAAATTTGTATTGCATCAATGACACTGTTGTATTTAGAATGTGATACAAAGATTCTCTGTATCTAATAAAGTATTAAATCAATTGGAAATGTTGAAAATACGGCATAACCTGAATGTAGAGTCTAGAGTTATTTAAAGAAAGTGCGACTATTCTTTAGAAATGGAGATTATGAAGAACTTGTCCTTAGTATATGAAGCACAAAACTTATATGGATGCGTATAATTTAATAGGAGATGAAACCAAAATACCTACGAATAGCAAAAGAAAATATCCATCTTAAAGGATTCTTTGACCTTGTAAGTAGGTTATTTCTTTATTTTTTATACTTTATTGTTAAAAATAGTAGCTTTAGCAAGGACTTCGTTTAAAATAGTTTTATAAATAAATCATCACTTGCGGAGAATAGCACTGTAATAAGTCAACACGCGGTAGAGTTTTTTACGAAAGTTACACCAGAACATTAGTACAAAACGTATGGATTGGAAGATTTACAGTTATATTTTATTAGCGCGTATTCCGTTTATCACTGTATGTAAACTTAACATTGACGCATATTAAAGTTTTTACACATTTCAGCACATGATACCACACAATATTATGAATTAAATATTTAATTTGCACACGCAAAAGGCGTTATAATCTGACATAATGTCGAGGAAAACTAATCAAATTAAGGAATAAACGTTATAGTATATAATTATCCTTGTTACAATTATGGATACAATGAACAACATTATTCTTTAAGTTCAGTGAGTTATTTTAATATAATTCGTAATATTTAAAGTACAGATTAGATACGTAAAGAAAACCTTCTGGTTTTATTAATGACTTTAAAAAAAAGTTTTTAATTTAGTAACAATAGCGTGCTAGCAAAGTGTGAAAGGCTGCCCGACATATGCTAATATGACCATTAGAAATCGTAAACCGATGGTACCGTTTCGACGGCTGCCGTCAAAGAACACCGTAACATAGAGTTTATGGTCAAAACTTAACTCTATATCTGTGATATATTTTTGTTGCTGTTTCTCCTAACCGCGATTCAGCTTTCTATCATTGTGGTTTTTCGGTTTTTATATAAATAATTGTACATTGAAGACGTGACGTTTATCAGAACATTACATGTAAATAAAATGTAACAAATAAATGCGGCCTAAATAATATAAATATACAAAAACGGTATGTAAAACAATACATACCGTTTTTGTACCACTTGCGCGGTCCAGAGTTAGCACCTAACCCTGGGGCAAATATATAGACAAGCCCTGGGTTAGGCGCTAACCCTCGATTGCGCAAGTGGGCCTAATATTATTATGAAACTCTCATATAGATTAAAAAGATTAAGGAACACAGTGCTTCTTGGACTCTGCCTACCCTTTCGGGGATTATAGGCGTGATTTTATGTATTTATGTATGTATGTAGATTAAAAAGATTTGAAATTAGACTAAAAAACTCATAACAGAACACCACAACGATCTTGTTATATTTAATTATGTTGGTCTGTCTATAGAACGCTTTACGGAATATCTTTAGTCACTACGAGTATAACATAAGCTGCACACTCACAGAAAACGCTTAAGTATTAATACATACAAACACATACATACAATCACGCACTAGGCAAAAGCACCGCAAAAGCAGTACACTACCATAGTCCGCGCCTCACCAAGCAGTGACTGCACTCAGCATGACATTGACATTGGACGGTTGTGCAGTTCTAAGTCCATTAGTCGCCTTTTACGACACCCAAGGGAAGGCATACGTATTACGGGCTACTCGCACTTATTCAGCTCGATTCAGCGTTTGTCCATAGAAAAGATGCCTGGAGCTTGTTCAGTTTTCCGCGTCTGTTCAGCCGCGTAAGCATCTCATACAAACTCGTTGTTTTACATAGAAAAATAGAATGGAGCTGAATATGTGTGCGTAGTCCCTTAACAGTAAACACTAACAACAAATAGAAGTCGTAAGCTAACTATCGCCCAGTTTACTATTCCATTGATAAAAAGTAAGAACAAAGAACTTTTCAATAGCAAGAGAAAAGTAAACAGTGTGGTTTCTACCGGCAATGAGCAATCACGAGTGATTACGAAGTTGTTTACAGTTACAATATGCAGGTTGAGGTAAAATAATATCTTACTGCGTAAATTATAATCTGTAATACTAATAACGGATTATTTGCCTCACCTGCATGTGAATACTAATAAAAATTGCAGATGTACTGCATCGTAATCACTACGTCAAATTATAGTGAAAGTCAAAAGAAGCTAGACAAGATATAAAAGGAATATAATAAGAAAAAGTATTTAAGAACAAATAAAACCTACTGAGTGTAAGTCCATTTCTAGTAATTACAGACTTTTTTAAAAGCTAGTATAGTTGTATTGACTATTCTCAGCAAATTAGATAATGTATAACTGGCAGTTATTAGTAATCTTCACACTAAGTTACTTAATTAATTTTTATTTACATAAACCATCACCTATCATCATTATTTGGTTAATGCATAATCATTTCTGTGAAATATCTGCCTAAAACGAGCGTACAAAATGTCAGAGTATGTGTATTTACACCTCAATTTGCACAGCTGTTTGCTGTGTACTCTGTCGCCACTTCGCTTTATTTTTAAATATGACGGGTAAACTCTTGGTCTTCATCTCACCTGATGGTATGTGACGATAAGGCCGAAGATAGAAGCGAGCTTCACCTGTAATCCTCAACAATTGAGGAACTGGCTATCTTACCTCTGATTTCCGGAACAGAACAATGCTTATAACATTGTTATTATGGCGACAAATTTAGGTAAGACGGTGGTAGTTAGCCAGGCGGGCTTACAAGCCCTACCACCATCTAAATCGAGCAGAAAAACCCCTGCCCCCGCGGGAATCGAATCTCGGACCTCACGATCTACACCCACTAGACCAGATAGGCTTGTTTGAAGCATATAATGTTTCTGCCTCTTCAAGCGTAGTATTGTAAGGTGTTTCCTTTATGGTCAATTTTATGATAATATGACGTTATGTACATAAACGAGTGATTGACTATTTAAAATAAAACTGGCACATGAATTTCTTGCCGGGTTCGTCTCATAAAAAGCCTTACTCACGGAATCCGGCCGCTTGTATCGATTACAATAACAGTCAAAACGCTGTGGTTGTACTTGCTACAAGCGCTCGCGGTATAAGACGATTTTTTGTGTATATTTTGCAACAACGATTCCAAAATTTTTTTATGTATGTTGAATTTATAACAACTATTAACACACACAAACCACAATTTAAAAGGCATATATCATTTACTAATTAATGAAGTAGAGATGAAAGAGTAAATAATTTTGTTACATTTTTGGTGATCTGAAGCAAACCATATAATATTGGCTTTGGAGTTATTATAAAATAGAAAGCCTAAAGACAGAAGTCAACTTGCTCTGCAAAGACTAGGTTTATATGTTGACGTCACAATAATATTGAAAATACCATTACTTTATTTGATTTAATGATTCCATAAAAAATGATAAAAATATTTACAATGGTGGTAGAAATTTAGTATGATGACAAACATTTAACAAGTTTCTTTATAAGTCACTCTTTATGCAATTAATTGTAAGCCCGTCTCGATAGATAATTCACATTTACAATCTGGACATGAATAACCATCAACAATACAACATTGCAATACAATACAAATTTATTAGGAACTAGCTGTTGCCCGCAACTTCGTCCCGGTTACTGTGGTTTTTTATCTATCCCACGGGAACCCATTCATTTTCCGGAATAAAAAGTATCTAATATTTTGAACAAGGATATAAGGTTCATCATCATCATCATCAACAACCTTCGTCCACGGCTGGACATAAGTCTCCAGTGGCGGAGCGTCCGTATAACCCGATTCCCAACAGCCGTACCAAACGAGCGAGCATAAAAAAAATACCTAACTATAAACAAATTTGTGTTGTTTCATTACTATAATGCAGGTACAAAACCATTTTATAAACAAAAAAAAATCAATAAAATCTTATCATGTAACAGTAAAACACGCGCGCGAAACAATACGCACAAGTTCCAATCACTCACACATCGCTCCCGCTCTCTAGATTCCTTCAATTAACTCGTAAAATCTCGAGTTGTGGACGCCTGCGATACAACACGCACACAGACAAGCGTTCTCTTGTCACGTCTGTGTAGGTCTCTCATAGGCGCACGCAATAGAGAAATAGTACCTAAAGATTGCCTAACATGCCGGCTTTTCGCGGCCTACGAGCCTATCCATCGATACACTACGACACACGCACACATTAGTAATAAACTCTCACATACGTTTCGAATGCAAATTTAAGAAGTAAATAATTTTTTATCTTATGACAATAGCCATAAGTGCGGAATTTCTTTCGTGAAACTCATTAAATATCGCGACCGTTCCCCGCCTGAAATGCTGCCACTGACCGGCTTGTATCGCCCTTCTCTTTCTAACTCAGCCAGGTTTATAATGATCACTCTTTCTAGCCTCGTTATGAAATTGCGGTTTATACCGATGCCGTGCCGAGTTGTAGATATTCTGTCTTACTTAGCCGGTATATTACCGTCTCAATTAGTTTATTTTGTTTTGAAATTCGCTTGCACTCACATAAACTTAACGTAATTAATTAGTTTTATTGTATTTTTAGCAGTAATTCAGTGAAATAGTAAAATTTAACAAGCTGTGTGTTGTTGTTTTAAAGGTGTATTGTGAATTGTGTAGCTCCGCAGGGATTTAATTGGTAGGTTTTAGTTTTTAATTAATTTTGGTTTATTCTCTCTCGGCACAATAATGGCCGCTTTGATGCACATAGATTGTTGTCTTACCGATTTCTTGCTAAGTGAAGGAAAGCAGTTTTCAAAGTTGTCCTTTGAAAATAAAAAATATGTCATACAGTTAGGTCGAGCTCGTCCAAACATGTCAATAGATTACAAGCGTAGAGACGGTTTTTTCAAGCATTTTCACAGTTCTCTTTATGATAAATATAGTTGGCTTACAGGCAGTTATTTATTAAATAAAATGTTTTGTTTTCCGTGTCTTTTGTTTTCTGATTCAAGCAGCGTTTGGAATCGAACGGGATTTTCTGATGTTAATAATTTATCAAACTCTGCTAAAAACATGTTCAATGTGAGAAACATATACGTAGTTGCTTAGCGTTGCATGAATTTGGAAATAGTTGAATAGAAAACTATTTTAACAATAATTTTGAGGCTAATAACCGCAAAGTCGAACGTAATCGAAATCTGTTAAAACGCTTCATAGACACAGTTGTTCTCTTAGGTAAACAAGAATTAGCGTTTCGCGGGCACGACGAAAGTATACATTCGGATAATCGTGGTATTTTTAAAGTATTGTAAATGGTATGTTTTTTCTTTGTTTATCGCACACTGTAGACCCGTCCACACACACAAACACATGCACTACATACACAGACCAAATTACCCATTTTTTTGTGGGTGTTAATTTTTACTGCGGCTTGCCTAAATTTTTTTTTCACGCTACGCCACTGTAAGTCTCCCCTAATGCACGCCACCGCTCTCGATCTTCGGCCGTTCTCATCCAGCCCACTCCAGCCAACCTACGATTATCGTCATCCTATCTTGTCACAGGGCGTCCCACACTGCGTTCGCCGAGTCGCGGTCTCCACACAAGAACCTTACGACTCCAATGGTCGTCAGTTCTACGGCTAATATGACCAGCCCACTGCCACTTCAGTTTGCTAATACGGTAGGCAATGTCGGTGACTCTAGTTCTCTGTCGGATCACATTATTCCTAATACGGTCCTTCAGAGTTACTCCGAGCATCGCCCTTTCCATAGCTCGCTAAGCGACTTTAAGCTGGTGGACTAGTCGAGCCGTGAGTGTCCACGTTTCGGCACCGTAGGTCATGAGGACGCACTGGTCGAAGACTTTTGTCTGGAGACATTGAGGGATGGATGACGAGAAGACTTTACGAAGCTTACTATATAGTTTACTATATATTAGGTCCTTGCCTATGAAGTTGGTGTTTTGTATGGAGATTTTGGGGAATTCTGCATTTTCCATACTAAAAATTTTTCAGTTTTCTTCACAACGACAAATCCAAAGATAATAATATTTGGCATCTATCATTCGACAAGCTTTAGTAATATGTGTAATATCACACTTCATAAAAATTATTTATCGTTTTTAAGTGAATGCAAATAAAATGATGTATTCTGGAGGCACTTAAAAAGAGTTGTCTCCGTGTTCAATTTTAACACAATTAAACTTACAACAAATTATCAAAACAAATCAAAAGAGCTCAAAAATATAGTCTATTTTTAGACAAGGTAATTATTTTTTAGGAATACTCTGAATCTTAATAGTTACAGACAAAATACTAAGAGAGAAAAAAAAACACCAATTTCATAGGTAAGGACCCAATATAAGGTTCATGCAAAATTTAATTGAAAACGGTCCAGCCATTTCGGAGATTAGCCCGTACAAACAGACAGAAATAAAAAAAAATCTTTTTGGTATTTTCCCTCTTTTACATCCCCCAGACTTGGTTTAAAACGTTTTTTTTTCCAATAGTTAGACATTCAACCTATACAGTTTTATTATATGTAAAGCTAGATTGATTAGAATCCCTTACTGGACTACGTACTTCGAATATCCCTAAGGATAGAGATGTCTCTACATACATCTTTAGTATATTATGATATTTATTTTATAGTTACTTAATAGACGCCAAATTACTTCGAGTGACCGTCCTTGGATTCATACGAATTCAAAATACAGTTGTGTAACATAATAAATAATGAATTCACGCACTTTGCTTTAAGTGCACGTAATATCACATTTAAATATCTATCATTATGTAACTGTGTGTTGAAAATATTATTAACATTCATTAATTAACAAATTGTTTATTCGACCTAAATATTTCTAATGTTTACTAATGTAATGTAATAATAAGAGTCTTCGTATTTATTTCGATATTTACTCTAGATCAATAAAATGGACATTAACAGTCAAGCGTTTCACAAATTAAAAAGGAAAACATAATTGCATTTTTGCGTCTGTTATTTGTTTATTCATTAAAATTGTCTAAAATTCTCTATCTAAGAATAGCTCAATTTGCCTGTTAAAGTTAAACAATAAACCTTTTTTCGCTGGTATAATGTTTAAATAAAGTATAAGGGTAATAAAGTTTCTTCCCAATAAATAAAGTTTTTACTTCGATTCTTCACGAAAGCCTCATAAAAGGATTAAGTCTAAGCTATTGTAAAACCGAAGATGATTGACAGCGTTAATTAAACTAAACCAATATTACTTACATATAGAATAAATATATATTTTAAAACATAAATATTTCGGTTACTTTTGAAAAAAATTGAGTTTTTGCTTTGCGTTGCAATAGGCTTTTAGTTTATAAAGTTTGACGTTTTCTAATAAACAATGTAAATTTGTTTAAAAAAACGTAATAACTAAAAACAGAAACACTTTCATTACACATTTTCATTCCATTTCACATTTTATTAGATGGATCAATCAATTCTTCACGGCATTCAAACAAAGGTTTTAATCAAGGGGAAAATCTAGTTTCACTTATGTATTGTAAGGTTAACATCATAAAGTTATGAAAGCAAGCGTCGGATTATACGATAAGACTTATGGCCATATGTTTCTAACTCGTTTTATAAAAGGAGACATACATGTTGGGCTTAATATTTTTCAATACGAGCTCTATACAGAAATAAAATCGTAAATATCAAATAACCTCGACTGTAATCATAATGCTGTTACGGCAAGTAACATCATCATATAAGACATATTTGGGCATCAAACAATAATGATGAAACTGTGTAATGATGAAACTTAAAAATTTAATTCCAAGGTGAAATTTTAACGTGCTGCATTTTAATTCGGTTTGCATGATCGAGTGCCCACAAAATTAACATTTATTATTATTAAAAATACGTGCAAAAATAAGTGGAAATTATATAAGTTCCTAACTTCGAAATGCTTTTTAAGTATTGAGTAAATAACTCTATTTTGATGTATTGCAGTATACAATGCATTATTACGTAATTTTCGAACAAAGTTGGAAATCTTACAAAACAATAAATATGAAAGGGACAAAGAGACACAAAACCGTTACTTAAATTAAAATTCTGGATATTACTGAACATAAAACTCTCCAAATGTGTCGTATTCATGTACGTACATCGTCGTCAATGCTTGATTATACGACGTGAAGGTAATTTGCTTCATTGAGAACTTTTTGCATTATTTATCGATTTACGTCGAAGAAAGTATGCCACAGCATCTAATACAAATCACAATTTCTATGGTGAGCATTTCTAAGGTTGGGCATGTATTATGTGCAAAAAAATAATCTACATTTTGAAGAGGCACCGTTATATAAACAGTGTGTGTAATCATGAAGAAATTTTACCGACTTTATTCATATTGTGTGATGTTGCCATAGAGTTAATCATCTACTAATATTTGCACTAAAGACCGTTATCTTTATCATTGGCAATCATAATACCCAAGTATGTAAATTTTTAGAGCATGCGGCGTTTTCTAAAGACTTCAGTATATTAGTTCACGTTAATGAATAATTTTGAAAATTTGCATTGTGAAAAGATTTTCTACCTTATCGCTACAGACGCAAACGTAGTTTGGGTTGCAGTAAGAGCAATCGCAATCAGGACATTCGCTCCAGAAGATCTCGCCGTTGCAGCCGAGGCGGCCGCCCGTTTCCACGTCCACCCACGTAGACCGCTTCATCAGGATGAACTCCTACTATACACTCCTAATTTATAAACTAAACGATTCCAAGAACAGTTATCAAAATGTTCACCACAAAGTAAAAGAAGAAAGGAAAATTTGTAACCAAAACAATCCTGAAGGAGTCACTGACACTGATAAGTCAACAGCTGTGTTTAGGACCACTTTAAGCGCACTAAAGAAGAACTGTTTTCATTAGTAAACATTAAAAATGTCACAATTCAGTCCGTTGATAGGCACTGCGAGAGTGGATGACACTGATAAAATACTAGGGGAGCATGAACGGTGAAGAGGTCGCGCGAACATTGCGACCGGCGCCATACGGCAGGACCGCCACGCTACGGCTCATCGGTTAGACTGGTGCGCGGCAGCCGCTGCCCGCCTGCGAGCCGGCTCACAATCTAGGAAATCCTCTATTAAGACAACCATCAAAACGATATTTTAAAATGAATTCAACCAGATCAAAATATAACGAAGCTAACCCCAAACAACAAACCTGATTTACTTAATCACTGTGATCAGATAACACTAACGTGTCAAATCTAATAAAAAATGATTGAACCTAATTATTTTTCCACTGTAAAATTTTTCAAACAGTATCCAAGAACAGGAACACATTTTGAATTTACAAAATCACTCACAACACACAGTCCACTGCAGTCACAATCATAAGACACTGAACGATGCGCCGTCAGCGATCGACCACATAGTAAATAATTCCTATTCAATTAGACAGACGTTCTGTTGATAAATATCTAATATAAACAAACACGCATTCTTAACTTTCAGTTTCATACGATAAACACGTCTTGGAGTAAGAAATAAATAAGGAAGACATTATGTAAACTTATTGTTAGAGGACATGTGATATAAGGAAGAGAAATTGGAAGCTTCAAAACTAAACTATAGTTGATTATCATATAACAATATTTGTGAGGATATGCATAGACATTAAAAAGTACAAAATCGTACCAATTATGTCATTTCGAGCCTCTTGCATCCTCAACAAAGCGAAAACAATAATGACATAAACTGTTATTCAGATGATAGTTAACAAAATAGTTGAGTAAGTTCGTTGATTATAAAACAGGTAACAATGTTATCATATTTTATGAAATTTTAGATGAGGTTTGTAATTATGACTTAATTTTTATGAGTTTGTTATTTGCGCAAGGTTAAGAAGTAATTGAAGAAAGTCTTAGCCAAATTAAAACAAAAGCGCTTACAATTCTAACAAATTCGGAGAAATCTCTCCTCAGAGTAGGACAATTCCGTGATCAAACGCTATCTTATTCAATAAAATTTGCAACAACGCGCTGCGCGCGCGCACGCTGGCCATTCGAGGTCATCGTGGGTACGTGATATGTTTTTAGCTGAAACAGAATGGCATTGCAGTTTATGGATACAGAACAGATGGATGAGAGGACTTTCATCTAATTTCTCTCACAGCATATTGTTGTTTTCAAGTAGACTAGTTTACCATATCAGTTTCACTATCGGAAAGCTTTCGAAATAGTTTTGTTAGATATCATCATGTGTAATGTAATTAGAGTATTATAGTGGAATTTCTTTAGTCAAGCCGCTAGTCGCCTTAGCAATGTAAAGCCCTTCCTATGTGCCAATTCTACAGCTACTGGGTATCGAAACCTGCTAACGGTTGCGCAGTGTTCGCTTGTACATGTATATTGCCATACTTATATGTCGTGGGCATCTGACCACTTCCCTATACGGAAGATTCAGTTTTAACGGAATATATTATACAGACATATACTTTTTTTATTCATTAATTTTGACAACCGAATGCAAAAAGCACAGAACACAAAAATGAATGAAGCTTAATACCATAAGATGTCTTCTTTTTGTGGGAATATAAAGAAATCCTTGTTTTCAAATGAATAGAACATTTAAATTTCATGTCATTTCATGCGTGCGTTAAAATTTTTAATACTTTACATGAGAAACCGTAACTGGGTACGTTGACATGAATACAAAGTTTTCTTTATTTAATCATCATCATTTCATTAGGTCACGGTTCCACTCAATTCTTTTGTGTAACGCGATGATCAGCAAAAATATAGCAGTCAAGTTTAAGCAGCAAGTCATCATTCAAGTAGTTATTGCCTGCTAGCATTGAACTTGAGTGCAGACAAAATTGATTGACAGCGCTCGGTGCTATAACTCATACAGTTATTACTGCGTTCTAAATTTTATGCCATGCAACGAGAAAATGGTATTGCAATATAAAATTAACCGTGAAGCAGAAATTAAACGAAGTTTAAAAAATTTAGAGAATTTCAGTTTCGTTGATGTAATTTACCCGGAAAAATTATAGTAATTTGTATACGCATCCGCAATTTAGATTGCATAGGTACTTAATAAAATGAACATTACAAGCAGTGCTAGTTCCTGTTATTTCGCCTATAAACCTTTATCGTAGGCGGGCATTCCATTGTTTTGGTGGCAATGAAATTCAAACATAGTAACACCTCCAGTAAAAGCTAAAATGCTCTTAATTTAATTATGATTTTCTTGTGTACCCGTATCCATAATCGTGTGCTCTAAGTAGGCTCTAAGTACTACTGAAAAATAAATATAATAACATTTCTAATCTTTACGGTTGCAGATATGAAACATATTTATCATAACATTAAAGACAGGAAATTATAATTTTTATTCGGAGTGTTATAAGATCTTTTATATTATCACTGCTGAAATAGAGCTGCTAATAAAAACAGGATGTAATTAAATAGCTCTTAGTTATCCATTTGTAAAGAAATTGCTAGTTATTTTTAATCTAAAGAGTTTGTATATTCTCTGAACATTTTATACAGAATGAAATGAAATTGATTTAATTAAATTTCATTTCAGTAGTTAGTGAAAGCAAAATTTTGAAGCTGCAACTGTCTTAACAAAGACAGAAAGAATATCGAAAAATTTGATTGAAAACTTATAAAACTACTTATTATTTTGAAAAATAAAAAGTTATTCTAAGTATATCCCTTTAATATTTTTCCTTTGTTAAGTCACATTTTGTCATAAATAACATAAGACGATAAATTCTAAGTCAACAGCCACCTCTCCTTACAAGGTAACGTGTGGGCGAGCCGTGTTATTTTAGGCTACATTCTGACTCCGAGATTTTGCTTACGGCTTTGGTAATTTCATGTTATAAATATGGCAAAGTAAGAACATTAAGGTGAAGATAGAATGTGAATCAATACATTCAAGTTATTCGTCTCCTACGCCTTCTACCAATAATATTATATTTTTGTATTTTTCTAGACTTTTCATCGTAACAGGATACATTAGTGGAATACTGAACAATTTTCATTGTTAAACAGGACATTTCGATTACGAGTCCCAGAATGTTACGTGATGAACATGAACTTTACGCTCGTGGGACGAGGTTTGTGGGGAATATATATAATTTTACTTTAAAACATTACGTATGAGAATGTTTTCAGTTTATTTGAAAGCATTCTAATACTATTAAGTATGTAATTAGTTTTTTAATCCTAAGTCGGTTAAAATGAAAAAAAATTATAAAAAAGAGCTAGATCATTAGATATAAAAAAAAAGTTAATAAAATGTTTACTTTAATATATTATATAATATTGTGAGATTTTTTAAAATTAAATGGCAATCAAAATGAGATTTATAACATTATTGTAAAGCTTGAGAAGGATATAACCGTGCTCATATTCCTAGAATAAAATTTTACTGTAGATACCGTGATTGCGACGATCTTAAAAACATCTTGAACAGTTTGTTACCATGTGAACCAATGTTTTCCCATAGGAGAGGCGGTGTAATTATCGGCTGTACGGGACTCCTAAACAAAGACTGTTATGAGCTAGAGTTGTGACAAAAACAGGAACAATACCGACACGCTCTGACTGTCGCAGGAAACAGGTGTGGTCGTAACTCACTACCCTGCGGAAGCCCGAAGTAGCTGGTATTCTTAAACCATACATACATATTTATCACAGACGACATACTAAACACAGGTTACATTTATTATGTAAGCATTAGCATATTCTTATACATAGGTCGGTCGTACAAAATAAGTAAATACAGTTTTAACCTAATGATTTGATGGAGTTATTGTCAATTTGTTTAGATACACATTGACTTTTTTGATACATGGTATTATAAAATAATAGTACAATAACTATAGAAAGATATTTGGTCGTGAACAGCAATGATCCGCCATAGGACCCTGAACATCATATAAGTTACGAGGAGCTTGGTAGTGTACTGGTTCATATGCTTCGTTAACACAAAGAAACTTTCGCTATAGTTGGACCTTGGATGAGTAAACAAAACTTTCCACCAGTGAGCATTAAAATCAGATTACTGATTCTTTCGGACTATTAGCAATTTGTTTGAAATTGCAAAAAAAATCTTCTATTGTGCGTTTTTGCATAAGGAGAGCTTAAGGACAGACCTAAAAAATTAAACATAACCCTTAATAAAGTCAATAAACTGACTCGTAGCTTTTACTGAAGATTCACGGAATACAAATCATGGTAACTAGATAATTATGATTGATGTATGAAATGTTTGTAAATTATTTGTGTTTTTATTATAATTTAATCTCAAAAAATAAAAATAAACAATTTTCTTTGTTAATGTTAGATTTCTTGACTGTCAGTGATGATTGGAAAGGTAATTTTTTCTACATGTAGCGGCACTTAGCGTCGTCGTAAAATTTCTAATCTAGGCAAGTTCCCAAGGTGAAGCACTTAACAGGTTCCACACACGAAGAGCCCTGTACATAGGGGACAGGATGCACTCGCTATTGTTGGCTTCTCTGTACAATCTATTGTTACCTAATGTGAACTTTGAATTCCGTTACTGGAAAAAAGGACTTACGCTTATTAAGTTTTTTGTATCTGCCTTCCATTTTTTGTTTAACCTAGACAAATACCAGTTTAGGATATTTGTGTATTACAAAGTGTATTACATTGTATACATTACATATTTTTTATGATCTCTATAGATTGGAGATAATGCTCGCTTCAAAATAAGTTCACCTTGGGAATGGAATGTAGGCAGCCATTTAATAATCCTTGTCGGGTCTTCAAAGTCTATAAAATAGTATAACATTACTGGCAGTTTGTACCGTCCATCAAAGCTTTGAAGGAATTCAGATCCAATTACAGCCCGCCCCATAAAACCAGGACGTGTTATTCTATAAGCCAGGACAAGCCTTGTAAGTGCATATCCCCAGGATGACAATACAAACTGTAATAGTTTAGAAATAAAGGTTATATTTAGCGAGAGCCCTGAGGTAAATCGAATGGCACGTTAGGCAATTAAGTACTAAACCTGTCGGCAGAGATTTCATAAGATGTTTCATTTGTAGGAAATTCGATTAATTGTATAATTTTACTGAATTCAGTAGGAATACCGTATCATTTAAACTAAAACTGTTATTCCAAGAATTTACCCAAGGGAGGATCTACCATGACTAATTTCATTGCAGCTGTAATAATTTGCACTTTATTAATATTTATTTGATAAAAAATGACACATTACCTACTATCAATGTTGAGTATGAGTCGACTCCCACGCAGTATCGATATGATGACATTGAATGACTCTTGTACAATCGAATCGAGTCCAACGATGACGTAGGACTCTGTGTTTCTTAGGGTCCTGTCACTGACTTGCCTTGATGCCAGCATTCCACAGACCGGGAAGTCACTTTATCAACGCAAAATTGTTTTGTATTTTACTTGATATACTGTATTGAAAATAAAAGGTGGTAAAAGTAAAATATGAACCTCCATTCAATACCAAATGTAGTAGATATCAAGTAATATTGAATATCTTCAAGCTATAGGATTTTATATCAATCTGACAGTGAAGACAAATTAACTAAAATTATATGAGAATTAGTATGATAATTTCATCGCACAAAATAGCATAAATTTTTATTTTGGACTGGTAACGGACCTACTCGCTCAGTAGAAAAGGAAATTATGGGATGCAGTAATCTTTGGAATTCAAGAATGAGTGAACTACAGATTGGACAATCATGCTCGAGCACATCATATTAAAGCAAAGTAGCTGGATTAATTTTTGGACGGCACACATTCGATTGTTAATGCGGATGACACGGAAACATCTGTGGATGCAATAATAAAATCAGGCGCCGGCCAGCTGGAGAGCGGTAATGTAAGGTCACGAACTTTCCAAACGAGTGGATGGGCCGTTGCGCGTTTATTAAATTAAGCCTGATTGCGCGGCCGCGCCCGTCAGTACCTTACACACTGGGCATTGTGCAACCTAATGCCATTTGGGATCGTTTGCTTTGCTGATTGAAATTCAATAAACTCTGATTTGTCATTCAAATAACAAAAGAGCATTCAGCGCTTCAATGGTAAGTGCGGTGAGTTGGAAACTGTTACATTTGCATACTAGTCGGTATGAAAGAGTAACTTATTAAGCCGAGAAAACTCAATAAATATTTACAACACTTAGGAAAATCTCTTGAAAAGCTGATAACCGATCAAGCATGAATTCTTATTATTAGTTTCTTTGAAGCACAATCTACAGTTTTACTACTATAGATTGTGATGCTAGTGAATCATGAAAAATATTGAGTGTTGACAGGAAGCTATTTTCAATAACTCATTTGTTCCCTGAAATCACTCATCAGTCGTCAGGTTGGAAGTGAAACTTACGTGAATATGTATTTTTGAAACCGATGAAAGTTTCCTAAATACTCTATCACAATAATTGATGGTTCCCAATGCAAATAGACGATATGGTTGTCATATTAGTAACACAAGCCCGATTAAATTTAAGTCACGGATGTTGCGCCAGAACCATATAGCTATGGTTCCATCGCCACTTTCACTGAGACACCCATAAATATATACGTAATGTTTATGATATGTTGTACTTGTACCTGTTCAGCGTGCAAATGAAAAATGCTAATACATATAAAAATAATTGTATTGAATATTTTAAATACTTACATCTAACCCATGTTATCGTGAACATGAAAGGCATATCTAAAATATAAAAGCATGAGTCATGTATTTTCAATTATGATCATGAAGCTTTTTTTTTCTTATCGAGTCAAGGGGCCGAAAGACACACAATAGAAACATCTATTGTTTGCGAACACCAGTGTTCGCGGTGCCCTCCAAGGGGTTATTATTATTTTTATTATGTTTATACAAGTTAACAAAAATATTGGTTTCAAAGTATTGTTTAATGCCAATATCAAGAAGTGCACTGTAGTGTGTAATTGTCCTACACTAGGGATCTAAAATATATTTGTTCTCTTATCGAAACCATAACGCGGGTTTGTGAATGCAAATAAATGAATGATCGTATTACAGATTCAGAGTAAACAGCACGTAGTGAGTATAATACCGCTTCCTAAAGTAGTATTGAAAGTAGAAAATAGTTAACAAGAATAGTTAACGACACTACATAGCTGTCGACGCTGTCTATTGACGGGTGCTTATTTTGGGAATACTTAAATTCTGTAACTTTCTAAGGTTTTTTATTTTAGTTAAAAAATGTATTTTTCTGCTTAACCGAAGAGTGTGAGTCTAGATAGTCCAGACTGAATATATGAAGAATATTACAAGCAATTATCAAGTTTGTAGTAATTAAAGAAACGACAAAGTCTTAATAATTCTCGTCACAAAATATATATTTTTTTATTTGACAAACGTAATGGATTTTTTTTTTAAGTAATATGGCAAAAGTAAATGAAGTATATTTGAGTTCATATGATTATTGAAATTTTGCGGGAATATTATTTAAATTTATGACTAGATTACCCCTACATCATTTGCGCGTTTAAAGGGCCCGTAAATACTAAGTATGACAAAAGAAAGCATTCAGAACGTGCCAATGATGTCATACTGCTACGGTATGAAAGCTGCGCATGAGCACGCTTTGACACCGCGACGCGCGACCTGCGCGTTCGCACTTTCTACCACATATCATAGTTTTTGCGACATTCCTTGTAATGAGTTAGAAATGTATATTTGTTCTTCAAATGTCATAATAAAACATAACGTTTATGGGCTATTTTTATTTGATAATTATACACAATTAATTGTCTTCTATTGCAGAATTACGTATGATAAAAACAAAGTTGAAACATAGGTTAATTAACTCTAAATAATACGTAGTAATGCGTATGTTTTAAATTAGTTAATATAATAGATACGACATTATACATCGCAATTAACTATGTTATGCTCCATACAATAAATTAATCGTAAACACGAGGCTCGGACTACCGTTAACTAGTAAGAATTATAAACTTTCGTTTAGATATAGGGACTGGTCACTCCATTACCAGTGAATTGGACATAAAATAAATTTTATTAAGCTAAATTTGACGAATTAAGTAATTGTACAAGAAATACTTAGAAAATTCACATATACTTCCATGTTGTAATGTCGTGTCGTTGAGTATGTACCTTGAAATCTAGTTTAAACAGTCAACGTATTTTTACAATTATTGTTTTTTTAAATAAAATAAAAGTACATATTATTAAAAAACAAGCTTTTATTACTTTGATAAATAAGCGTGTTACGTTGTGATTGCAAAAGTTGTTCTTCAATATTCCATCAAATTGTATTTTTATTTTTTTTTTAACTTTTGACTGTTAAAAATTCATTCATTCATAAATTACTCGTTAAGGCGATTCAAACGAGCCCAAACTTGATGGCATTGTAGCGTTTAATTACTGAGTTTCAATGGCCACCTTCCAGCATCATCATCAGATCAGCTCCAAGTCATAATAATATTGCATTGTCATCCGATTTTCACATGCATGCAAAATTTCAGCTCAATCGGTTAAAGATATCTGCTTCAAAATTGAGTTGCAAGATTTTACCTGAACATACACATACCACAAGGAAGCCCATTGACAAATTTGTGAAAATACCACTTTTGTGAAAATATCCCTACGTTTTCGCAGCAATATCAAATGAAGATGAAGGTTGATGATGCGAATGAAAAGAATAGATGTTGATTGTAGTAATATACCATATTATTTTGTTTCCATTCTTCATAATTTGTTTAGCTAATATTTCACACCAATGAATAAACTACATAAAAATATATCTTCACTCATTAATCCCCGAAGGAGTAGGTATAGGTGTTATGAGACATATGACCCAAACATATAAAAATGCAATGTTTAACAAAAACAAGTCCACAGACGAAAGGCCTTAAATGTATGATTTTGATAGGTAAGCTACACTAGCTTACAATGTAATTATATACCATTTCTTTGAGACATATTTGAAAATCGACGCCGGTAATTTGTAACTCCAAAATAACATTAGACTGATATATTATGGATCTTTTCACACTAATTAAGTCATTGTCAGTATCGATCCATAAAAATTTAATCAAACTTTGTGTGGGCGTGTGTTTGTACATCTACATAATAATAGGTATTATGCAGGCTTCAGATGCAAGATCTATCACCCACTCTATATTTATAATTGAGTGGGTGTTTGTAACATAATTTCATGTATTTTTTTTATGTGGTTACCCTCTGCTATGGTTGAGTTATACTCAAGTTATAGTAATGTGGCTATTCTATGACCGATTAGGTGACGTTCTGATGAAATTTATTTATTTTTAACTTACATTGATAAGATGCATTTTAATGTAACTACATTATTAAGTATTTAATTGGGCGTCCAAAGTAAAGGCTCTGCTTATTTCGGGAACCTATTTTCAAAATCAACATCCTATAATTCAATAATGATTAAATTTAAACTGAAAAATTTATACTAGTTTTTTATTTATTTAATATAGTACTTACTGTACTGAATGTATTCAATCAAAACATATACCCTAGTTATTTATAAAATTCTTCCATAAAGACGTAAGTTCATTTATGCCTTTACGATAGAACTCTGGAAAATTTGAAAAATTGGGAAGCATTTTGTCCTACCTCCTGCAAAGTTTTTTTTATCACGTATTTAAGTACGTATTCACAATTAAGACATAATCACAAAAAATATACTTCGTTGGAGCAAGGCCTGGTGAGTACGGAGGATGTCGTAAGATATCTAACTGCAGCTCCTGTAGAGTTTCAGCGATGTCTCGTGTAGAGTGAGGTCTCACCTTATCATGGAGCAATAATTGTAAAGATGATTTACAATAATTGCTCTTAGATAACACGAGTCCAGGCTGGCATGATGCTAGTTTCATCATCATTCGAAGTTCGGCACAGTACACAGCTGCTATTATTGCTTGACCAGACCTGAGAAAGCTATAGTAAATAACACTATGATGAGCACCAAACAGCGGTCTTAACGCAAGCTTATGAATGTCAAAAACATTTTACATCGTGAAAGAGAAAAACTACGCTATCCGTTCACAAAAATATCAGGAGTTCTTATTTTGGGAACGGGTAAGAAACTCAGCAAGTTTCTACCCTCACTTTACATCAAAATCGTTTAAAAAATGTCATAAACTACATGCCATTGAAGTTTAAGTCAAACAAATATTTTAAGTAATATTCTGCAGTTTACTACATTTTCCAATTACAAACATGTACAAAATGTAATAAAATAATCTAAAAAAGTTTTCTACAAATCGACATGGGCGCCTGTTCAGAGGCATGAGCATGACGCAACCCATTGATTATTTTATTTTACTGAACGTTTTCAAAAAAGGTTTGGATTTTCGCATTAGTTGAAAAAAAAACCAATTAAATGTCGAAAATAGAAAGTTGCGCATTTTTCAAAAGAAGAACTTCATAGGTATAGTGAGATTAAAGTAAAAAAAATCTCACACATGAAAGTTTTATGTAATTTCAAAGTATCTTTTACTACCACATTTACTACATAACTCTTTTGTGCATTTTCTATATCACGGCAATTTCATACTTTAACCATATTTTAACCCCTATTAATTGTAATATAAGTGTAAATTTATAATTAAGTAAAGTACTCGCTGCAATAAAATATTTATTTTGGAGACAAAGAGCCTGATTGCCTGCTCAAATAAAAAAAATCTTTGAGACACAAACCCGAGAAATCACCTCTATCATATTTTTTGTGATCTTCATATTTTATGACGTACATATCGCTCATCCAAAAGAATATTGACGTAATTACGTTTTTGCGATTTTTCAGGAGAGCGATTTAAAAGTTTGACATCGTAAATATTGTGTATTTCCAATCATTCTATTGATATATTTTAATAGTTATGTTGTGTTACTTTACTACCAATAATATTATATAAACAGTTTGCGAGAAAACTCAAGATAACTATTAAAAAAAAACAAATAAAACAAACCAGACGTACATTTATGACATTTTATATATTAAATAATACAATTATGACATTAAACTAGGTTTGGATATGGGAATAAATCATGAATTTAATCAACATTATACTCAATTTTAGTTTTATTTTTATAAATCTGTCAACATTTCATAAACGTTGTCGATGTTTCCGCGTATCCTTACGAAGTATAGGCCAAAACCATGACGGCAGTGACTCTTTCTGTCGGAAACTAATGGAACAACAATTCTGTCGTTTTTACCATGGATAAAACGTGTAAAACATAAAGTTATGGCATCAAAAACTCATTTTTGACTTTTTGGTAATTATCTCATTATTCTTTTGGATGAGCGATATACAAACACAACATGCAACACAAAGGCAACAAGTAAAAAATTATAGATTTTATTAGTTTTTATAATCAATCAGTTATATTATTTATTTTATTAGTTTTAACTTTTATTGTTTTGTATCCTCATTGGAAATAGACAAATATTAGATAAAATGGTTCCTAATGGACCTACCTGCTATAATTTTAGCTTTGTGTAACAAGCGTTGGTGTTGACAAGCAACATATAGAAAGAGAATTAATTGTAAATGTTGAAATTGAAATAAACGTCAAAGTGGTATAAGACAAAGACGATGCGTTTTTTATCATGGCTATTTATTTGGGACCAAACTCTCCTTAAATGCAGTGGCATGTAGTACTTCGATAATATATTTAACTGTTAGGAGAAACTTATAAAAATAAGTAAAAAAAAACTTTTCATAAAGTTAATTCTTGCTTGTACTTTAAAGCAAGAGATCCTAAGACCGAATTCCACTTTTGAACAATAAACGACTAGGGAGTAACCCTTGAAATAGAAGCTTCACTATTAAAAGTTCATGCTTGTGATTGTACAGATTGTTTTCACCAAACAGCCCCAGCCGGAATTCGGATTAAATCTCTTGCTTTAAAAGTCATGTACGGAACAACTACTGAACCAAGCAGGCACTCAATAGTAACAAGTTTTTTTTTAATTATTTTAATTAGTTTCTCTTTAAGTTAGATGTATTATCAAAGTACCACATTCCAATGCATTTTAAGACAGTTTGGCGCCAAATAACAATTTATGTAAGAGATTGATGCATTTCATAGTGCTACTTCGTTGAGTTATTTGATAGGTGTAACTTTAACAAATTACTAGTCCTAAACTCACCTGATTGTTATTAGTAGGAATCGCAGCGCTCTGCGGAGGCACCGACTGCACGGGCCGGGCGGGCTTGGCCGCCGCCCTCTGCAACGTCGCCCGCTTCACTGACACCATCAGCCACACGTCTTCCACCCGTTGGGACACCTGCCACAAGAATCTACATGTTTATACGAGCTATTAGACTTGTAAAACCACAAACTAAGGTACCGCTCAGTTCAGAAATGGACATATTCCTTTTACGGCGCCATGTTTTAAATATCGGAAGCAATGCTTGAATAAAATGCTTGGGAACTTGATGAGTGTTGTACTTGTTACATCGCTTTTAATTATTGTATCATTATGAATTTTATCATAAAGGGGTAGAGTCCTACACCCCCCCTCTCCCCGAGTCCACCCCTTCATGTCTCCAAACAGACAATAACCAGGGAGTTAAAGAAACCTACATAATATAAGTGATTTTTGCAAATTTTTAGTTACCGACATGGATTTGATAGAGACAATCAGTCACTATAAGTCCTGATTACTCACGACGGCTTAGCGTCTTCTCGAAGCTTGTCCACGGCTATCAGATGGCTTCCTTCTTACCTGGGTGACTAAAGCCCTGGTCTCCTGCGTGGCGGACTGCATGAGCATCTCGCGGAACTGCTCTGGCGCGGTCAGCCCGAACGGCTTAGCGTCTTCTAAAAGCTTGTCCACGGCTATCAGGCCGCCCTCACCAGCTAGAAGTTCCACTCCAGTCGCACACCATTCGTTTGCCTACGAAAGAAGTAAAAGAATTATGCTTAATTTTTATTTATAGCAATTTATGTTAACGTCACTTTTAAGATGCATTCGGCAACGTATTATTTTTAGTTTTTTTATACCTATTTTGATAATTTTAAATAATGTATGATTTTTCTCTCTACTATGCACTATCTGTCTTGCAGTTATTTTTCGTATCTCAAGCATTTATTCGAAACATTGCGAAAATAGTTTTAGATTTTCCAGAAAAAAAAATACACAAACAATGCACAGCAAGAATAACTATACTTTTATCTAAAATCAACAAATTAGTTTATAGAAACTATAAAAAAATGCGAGCTTGCCAATCTGCTCAGAATGCGCCCGCATAAATCATCATAAAGGAGGTGTTTTTTTTATTCTTCAACATTTCACTCAACATCACATTTAAATACAGCTGGGATCGGAAAGCTCCAGTTAGTACACAACAAGTTATTAATAGTAGTTTATGTAACTGTCACATAATATAGGTTAAAAACGAGCCTTGGCGAGTTTTTTAATAGTATCACGCGAGTATTTTAATACCGAGTTATGTGCAGTTACATAAACTACTTTATCTACACTCATTATTCAAAGAAATAAAACAAAAAAAATAATTAACCTTATTTATTGTTGACTGTCTGGAAAACATTTGCCATGGTTTTGTGGGTTTTTAAGAAAAATAAGTGTTGAATAATGAGTCCAACCTGTTACATAATGGTCATTATGTTACAGTTTCCATTCTTAAATATTCTTTTTTATCATGTGTTAAAAAGTATGGCATGAGTTCGAGTCTGAGTTCATAATTCGAACATTATAACATGAGGGTAGATAAGGGAAATTAATAAACTTACACACACATATTGAAAGTTAAGGTTACAAATACTGTCTTTTTTACTATGAAGCAATAATAAAAATGTTTCGATGTAAGAAATAATCGATAAAGTACATTTATTTCCAACAATTTATGACAATTAGTTAATTATCTTGTAAACTGTATTTAGTGTGTTGTCAAATGTGTTATAACTGTATCTTGTGCATTGTGCCCGGTGCATGGCAACAGGCTCTTCACCTGTGGACTTAAAAATCTGGCGATATGTGGGTGGTAACACCTTTGCCTACCCTTTCGGTGGAAAAGGCGTGATGATAATGTTTGTATTTTAGTAAAATCCCGCCAAAATTCCGCCATTAACCACAGATTTGAGAGATTATGGAAGGCCATAAAATATTTCTTGGACGAACGTCCAAGAGGATAACTCATGCAGCCACGATTTCAGATCAGTTTAAATATTGTAATGACGAAGATAGCAAAAATAATTGAAGGATTGATTTCTTTTAAAAATAATAATATATAATATTATTTATTTTTTAAGAACCTGTTGGCATTATCACTTTTTTCATATCAAGTTTAACAAACTACTATCATCCTTAAAAAAAGAAAAAAGGAGAGTTTTTGGCGCCATTCATCTATGGCGGACGTGATTTTTATTTCAATGATTGTAATTTTGTTTCGGAGTGGATCTTGTTGCATAAAATCAGCGTAGTTATGTGTATTAAATATCTGTGTTGACGAGCAATATATAGGATTATTGAAATAATCGTCAAGTGGTGTGAAAAACGATGGGAATTTTACGTTAGTTTTATTATCGATTTTTGACACCACGTATGCCATCGATTGCTGGACGCCAAACTCTCCCAAGATGCATTGAAATGCATTACACTAGCATTTCAATGTAAACTACTGAAGAAATAAAATACCGAAGACTTGGTTGTATGGGCTTAGTTCCCTTTGCCTTCCCTTTATATGGAGAATTTTACAATAAAAAAGGGAAAAAAATTATAAAACTGACATTGACAGTAAAAGTGACAGTAACATATTTATATGACTGCAAAACTGCAATACAAGTATAGCAAATTAAAAACAAAAAAATATTACCTTATCTATCCTATCCATTAATTCCCGCGCTTTTATTAGAAGCGTGTTTCGTTTTTGTATCTTGTCTATGAGAAGTGCGCTCGTTCGTCTCAACTCTTCGCATTTTGATTCAATGTGGTCTACTGAACTTAACGGGTCCAGCATTAGTGCTTCACCTGAACGAAAAACCGAGAATATTTGTATAAAGAGCACTCAATTTAATCTAAAATAAAAATTGATAAAAATTTGGATTTCTTAGAAATATAAATAAAACATTGTCCGTTTACTGTCCTCAGCCTATATACGTTCCACTGCTGGACACAGACCTTCCTCCTGGAGAAACACATGAGGAGTATGGGCCGTAACACCACCACACCACCACGCTGGCACAATGCGGGTTGGTGGGTAGAAGCAGTAGCAATATATATAGCCACCAACGGTTTAACGTGCCTTCCGAAGCACGGAGGAGATCGAGATTACAGTTTCGGTCACCCATCCACGGCCTGACCATGGCAAAGGTAGCTTTGTTTTCAATCGAAAGCCAATGCGTACTGACCACTACGCCACCGAGCTCCTCTCTCCATTTATTGCTATAAAATAATTAATCAAAATAAAGAAAAACGTGAGCCTTTTTTACATAAAACAAAATAAACTTTAGCTTATTTACCATCTTCGATAACTTTTGACGCCGTGTCCACGTCGCAATTGCATAATTTCTCGAAGTCAGTTGCTTCTTGTATGAGGCTCTCCACTCTATTCGCTGTCTCACCGACTTCAGTCATATCGCAGGCAGTCTTTAAATGGCCGTCTAAAGTTGCCTGGAAATAAAACAAACAGTGTGTATAAATAAAAAATCCTTAAAATTTCAATCTACAATAGGTAACTTATAGTTAGTTAACAGATATTTTAAAACTTATTAGATATTATGATAATGTTTAAAAATTATTTTGGTTTCTAATCAGCTTAATAAGCTGAAAAAGAAAAAAGAGGCGATTCATAAGTCATGAACAGCCTAAAAAAAATAAAACAACAAAATTATCTATGGCTGCGTAGGCGGAAAAAATATCTCAATACTTTTCAAGTAGAATTAATGAAGGATATCGAATAAAAGTCAATACAAAAATCACGTTTCAAAACGGTTTTTACCATTTTCACAAACGTTTTACATAAAAAAAGGACCTAGAAGACATAGGACCTACGTGGTTTTTTAATTATGTGAACCTCTTTACATGAACTTATTTTTTTCTTAAATTAAAATTAAAAGTTTGACAGTTAATGTTAATTATTTTATTTTTATTCTGTTGGCCAAGTGATTATTGTGATTGATAACAATTATTTAATTTAGCTACAATGGAGATGGTTTGTAATTTTCGTAAGTGCAGAAAATCTTTAACAAATCAAGCTTGGGTCACCACATGTTCACATGCATTTTGTATAGAACACGGAAAGAAAGAATTTAAGAGAAATGCTGAAAACTATTTAACATGTCCGGCTTGTGGAAATGAATTGCATGATAAGTTTGACGTTATACAGGCTGATTTAAAGCCAACAGAGACATTCAAATCAATAGTGCTAGCAGGTTTAAAACCCGATATAATAATGGATGTTGCAATGCGGGCTATGTCATTTTGGTCTTATCAAGTAGAACAAGAAACCCTTTATCAAGAAAATATGGCTAAGCATGCGAGAGAAAAACTTCAGTGTTTAGAAGAAATTAACACATTGAATTTACAAAAACTGAAGGCTGAATTAGATACATGTAAGCGTAAAATTGCATCATTGCAGAACGATTACAATCAAAAACGGAAACAGACTGAAGATCTAACTGCCCGTTTGGAAGACAAAAATAGGAAATTACAGAAATTATCGTATCAACTTGACGCTCAAAAGAGGAGAGATATTCGTGGAAATTTTGAAGAAAACAACCAAGAAAAGTGTTTAGATGTGTCGCATTTAGTAGGCAAGAGGACAACTTCAGAAGCTTTCGTGTTCAGACCAGCTAAAGAAGCTAACGAATCCCATCCAGTTTGCTCACCGAAAACTCCCATATTTGATTTTCGAAGTCGAATTAAACACAAAAGTAACTTTAATTTCAGGCCAACATCTTCGTAAAATCTACCTAAAATATTCGAATTGGATTAATTTAAGAGAAATTAAGTTACTTGACTGACTAACCTGCATTTGTTTAAAATTTAATAAAAATGTTCTAAATCTCAGCCAGTGATTTAATTTTGTTGAGTGTTTTTGCCAGAAATTATCGAATTGTTTTTCAGTCTCTTCAAGTTGCACTAACAACCTGAAAAAGAAATGGATATATTGAATAGGACGTTCACTTATTTTATAAACAATAGTTCAAATATGACGATTGACATTGAATAATAATTTACCTTTCAACGGCGGCGACGTGACTAATAATATTATAGGTAAGATTTGGTTTTCGCACTTGCGTCAATAACTCCTCGCCCTGAGTAGTCGCTGACGCTAATTCAGTTTTTAAAGCATTATATCTGAAAACGAAACAAGTGTAATGATGAGATTTGAGATAGGACTTATTTTTGCATAAAAAGAAATATAATATGACAACATAACATATCTTAATGCGTCTCCTCAAGGAGATTTTCTTTTTGTTTACTAACACTAAAAACCTCACCTAGATTCTTGACAGTCTAATAATTCTTTGGTTTGTGTCGGATCATTGCCCATATCGCAGTCTACTATCTCCTGCATAAAGTTGTCCAATTTGCCAGATATTTCCTTCATTAGCGTAGAAAATTTCTCTAAAGCCTGTAAAAGAAACAAAGAGATATAGGAAATTGTTTTGTAGCTTATTGTTTATTAATTGACTACCTATTGTTCTCAGTATTCCATAAAGGCGATCGGCTCATTATGGAATTCCTATATATCATCAAGTAATTCAGAGCGCAAGGATAAACATCATTGAGTGAGATGTGTTTTGTTTATCACACTTCTTCGACGAAATGCTGTAGCTTTCCGTATAATGTCAATCGTATATCGTTTATTTACAGATTAATTATCATTTCAAACTTACTATCCGCTGCTGTATCCACTCAGAATGTGAATACTGCAATTCTCCGCCGAGATCAGGGGTCAATTGAGATCTATCGAAGTGTTCATACAGCTCCTCTATAGACGAACATACGAGTACACGAAATCTAAACTCTTCTTTGAAGAGTTTACTGCTGACTTCTGATAAAGCTTTCTGAATAAAACTGGCTGGACGCAGGACGTACACTGCGTGGATAAGACCAGGGAAGAACTCCTGAAAAACAGAAATTAATATTGAGTTTTTCATAAACTCATTAGATTCCTACAATATGTAGACATTATCAATGAATACTTACAGAAATTCTTAATAATACTGTTTTCACCGAGTTCCATCTGTCTTTTCTTCGGTCTATGATGATGTGGAATCCCATATCAGCTTCTAGTAATCTGTAAAAGGAAATTTTCTCAATTTTATAAAACTTCTACATCATTAATTTCAGTAAGCTTGAAGCGCCCTAGGGCAACGGCTTAATGAGAAAAAGAGTTACGTCTAACTTCAGCGCAGATAAGGAATGACCTTTACCTATTTAAGTTAGGGAAATCTTGCTTTCTTGAATACAAATTGTTCATATTAGTATTATTTTCCTATAGGCACAATAAAATAATAAATAATATCTTTGTCGGTGCCAAATGAGATGTGCCAGGCCTAAATTTTGTAGGGCAATAAATAAAAAGAACTAACAACAACAACAAATCAGAACAATGGATCTTGGTAGGTGTTATTCCAAACATAATAAACAATGTAATAACATTTGCAAATTCACGCAGGAGCCGAGAAGAATATGACTGGGGTTAAAACGAAGAAATTATAGGTAGGATGTGTGAGTTAAACAGCTGTAAGTTAAAAAAGGTTTAAATGAGAAATGAGAAAGATAAATGGTTAATTGTTAATTACCAGTAGATAAAAAGAAAAGGCAGGAAGACCTTTTCGCAGCACTGGGATGTATAACAATATTAACATTAAAAAAATGATAGAATTAAGATTTTGTTAAAAGTGTAACCAAACTTCATTGTTGGTAACGTATATTATGATCCTGTATTTGCAAGACGCAACTCATGACGCAACTCATGATACTCATGACAGGACACGGGGTGATCTTGCTGTTGTTGAAGGTGATGGTCTGATATGCTGTTATAGAAGAAAACTAAAGGTGATACTCACGAAGGTACCGAGGTGAGGTAAAGCAGCAGGCGGCGGTACTCCGCTACAGACACGAGGTGGAAGTTGCCGTTGTCGGGGAAGGTGACGAGCGGGCGGTGGTCGCGCGCCAGCCCGCCCGTCGCCAGCGCGTACTGCGGCAGCAGCAGCTCGCCGATGCTGCGGCCCTCGTCGCCCTCGCTGCCGCACGCGTCGCATTCTGCTTCTGGAATTAAAAAAAAAACATTTGTTAAATATTAGGTCCTTACCTATAAAATTGGTGTTTTGTATGGAGATTTTTGGGATGTCTGCATTTTACATACTAACATTTTATCAGTTTTCTTCACAACGACAAATCCAGATATAATAATATTTGGCATGTATCATTAGACAAGCTTTAGCAATATGTGTGTGAACACGCTTGATATAATTCATTCATCGTTTTTATGTTAATGCAAATCAAATGATGTATTCGGGAGGCAGTTAAAAATAATTGTCTTTGTGTCTAATTTTAACACAATTAAACTTACAAAAAATTATCAAATTAAATAATACGAGCTCAAATATATGGTATATTTTTAGAAGAGGCAATTAATTTTTAAGAATGTTCTGAAACTTAATAGTTACGGACAAATTGCTAAGACAGAATAAAAACACCAATTTCATAGGTAAGGACCCAATATTGTATTTATTGCATTGATTTGGGTTTCCATTGTACCCGGTGCATGGAACCTGTTTCATATGGATTTGTGAGTGTTAACAACTGTTTGAGTGCCAGAGATATAGAGCTTTTTAAGAAGCGTAAAATAACGCTTCAGTAAGAAAATTATATAAGTAAGTAGTTTCTGTCATACACGTTCTACACCGTTTATTACGTAAATTTTTAAAATTATCACTTTAATTTTAAACAAGCAAAGATAAATCAGTGTGAAGGATTCCGTTATCTGTAATCATTGGTAATTTACTGTAAGCTTGATTTTCATAAGTAAAATTAATTTAATACGAGTATCAAAGTGATTTGTTTGCATGAACCTAAATTAGTTCAGTCGTCCAAATGAGAGTTCGTTGAACATGCCCGCGCGCAAAGGTCAAGATGTTTAATGCGGAACGCGGGATGCTTCAGGATGCCATTAACATCATCGTTAGGACAATTTGATGTCGTTGCACGCCGAGTTGAGTATCAAAGATGAAGTACTTTAAACAGTTATGTAATATTTTGCACATGGAATGGGTGAAATTTTTATTGACTGAATTGTGACCTAACTACAAAGTAAAATTTAATGTCGGTTAAATGACTAACCGGACAAATAAAAGCAGGACGAAATATACAACATACAGCGGCGCCGGCGCCGCTGGGCGTTGTCTTACTTTTACTTCGTTTTACAACTAATGGATATAAAATGACATATTTATGATCACGCCTCTATCACGGCAAGTTGAGGAACTAGGTATTTGCCTCGCTTCATTTCACCTCTTTAAAAAAAATCAGTAAACAGGTTCTTAAAAGAGAGATTAAAAAAAGAATTGAGAATAAAATTAGTTGAATGAGTCCACCAAAAAAAAATCGGGGGTTTCTGGCGCCATTCAACTATGGCGGACGTGATTTTTATTTCAGTGTTTGTAATATTGTTTCGGAGTTGATCTTATTGCGTAAAATCAGTGTAGTTTTGTGTAATTAGTGTCAATAATGATGAGCAATGTGGAGGATCATTGAAATAAGCGTCAAGTGGTGTGAAAAACGATGAGATTTTTATCTAGGTAATCCACCTCATCGAAGTAACACCACAGCGTCTGCCATCGATTGTTTGTCGCCAAACTCTCCCAAGACGCATTGAAATGTATTACATTTGCATTTCAATGCAAATACTGAAGACATTAAAATACCGAATACTTGGCTGTATGGGATTCGTTCGCTTTGCCTTACCCACATGAGAGAATTTTACAGAAAAAATAAATCGGAACTTGTAAATAAAATCTAAGTAACAGTAATATCTTACGTGGTTATTGTATACTCTATGCTAAGTAACATGGAGCATGTCACATCATGTAAAATTCTCAAGATCTAATAACGCTGGCTAAAGTACTTCATAATGATTATGAACTAATGGACACGGAACATAACTACGGTTACTTACTGTTACATAACACTATAATGCTGTAGGGCTTACAAGGTCAGTGTCAGCGTTACACAGCCGAGACAGAACAGATATGTAGAGAAGAGAATCTCACGTGTACGTCACTTTTCATACCTACCCTAGGCCACTCAAGGTTTGTAAATGTTGGCTTGTACGAAAAAAAAACGGGAAATTGGACTGATAGCAGGAGATGGATGCTTTTGTCGGTAAAATATGGCGATGGCGAATTAACTCGCACTACATGCTAGTTCGAGACATCGTGTCCGTGAGTGGTATATTGTATGCTTTGCACTTTGTATAGAGTTTGCCTTCTGTATCTGTTTTTTGCCGAAGTGAACTAAGAATTTGTGATAATTCAATAACACTTTACCAAGGAAACATGGATGTTGCTACATAAATATTTAGTGTTCTTACACAAGCACACATTACAGAGCTGGCAATAACGAGATAAAAATAAAAATATCCATTTCCTTTGATAACACGAATTCATTGCATAATAAGAACTATCGAAAGCTCTAATCATAAACCCTACTTTCACGAATATTACGACGAAATTGCAATAGTTATTTATTATACAAGAGTGGAAAGTTCCTTTTTAACCGCGTGCTCGATTTGGATGACCGAGCAAGCGAAGGATTCTTAAGTTGAATCACGAGCGCAGCGAGTGATTCTAAATTAGAATCCTGAGCGTCAGCGAGGGAAACAAACGAGCACAAGGTGAAAAATCTTTCCACTCGAGTGCAATACGTAACTTTTCATCCCACCTCAGCGAGGAAATGACAAAATGAAAAAGAAAACAATTTATAATGACAAAATATTTTTCACAATTTAAAAAGTTCTAATCATAAATTTGGCACCATAGAGGTTACATTAAATAGGTTTAATGACGTTTTGAATTTACAATTATATTGAGTACTCATTATATGTGATGTTCTAAATTCAAATCTACTTTGCCGCTCAAGCGAATAAAATAGAATTTTCCAGCCAGATTTCGAAGCGCAAAATTACACTTTCCGAGGTGGTGGGATGAAAAAATATTTACGTGAAAATAAATGACTGCGAAATCCGAGCCGTAATCCGTACAGTGAGATATGCAAAACTATATTAGGCACAACGAATACATTGTACCTACTAGCGTAAAAATAATACTAATATAATACTGAATTCTTTCGATAAATATTAATTTCAAAAGGTATAAGCCTTTCTCTACAAAAAGATAAATACAAACCACATACAAACATAGCGCGCATTAATGATACACATACAAAATAAAATACATCCAAAAACCGTTATTGCGACAGAAATAAGAAATAGTTTAAAATGTATTTTGTGTAACGATTAATTTTAATAATGGATTTTTGGATACATTCTATAAATCATAAATTCAACCAAAAAACATGAACAAGTTACAAATTGCAAATAAATCAATCCGTAGCGTAGCGTCAATTTTTTAGGTATGGGTGAATTTTTCTAAATTATAATTTTTATGAAAGTTATTTTTATAAAAGGTATATATTTAATACGATAAAAGAAAAGAGAGGTATTCAAATCGACTTTTTATCAAGAACTTGTATGTTGATTAATTGTTACTGCATTTTGATTAGGTAACAATTTGCAAGTTAATGTGCCTTATCGAAAATAACAACAAATGTTACAAAAGTTTGTCTTAATTGGTAACATTTTTCCAAAAGCTAATATTAGTTCTACTAAAAGCTTTTCGTTGCGTGACGTGTAGAGTCGTCTTTAATAAAAAAAAAATGGGAGTTTTTGGCGGCATTCAACTATGGCGGACGTGATTTTTATTTCGATGATTGTAATATTGTACGAAGTGGATATTGTTACGTAAAATCAGTGTAGTTTTGTGTAATAAGTGTCTGTGATGATGTGCAATATGGAGGATTATCGAAATAAACGTCAAGTGGTGTGAAAAGTGATGAGTTTTTTATCGTGGTAATCCACCTCATCCAAGTAGCACCACAGTGTCTGCCATCGATCGTTTGACGCCAAACTCTCCCAAGATGCATTGAAATGCATTACACTAGCATTTCAATGCAAACTATTGAAGATATATATATTGCAGACATGGCTGTATGGGCTTCGTTCCCTTTGCCTTCCCTACGGGAGAATTTTACAAAAAAAAAAAAAAAAAAAAAAGATTATTCTCCTTCGTTACTTAACACCTCTGCATACCCCTTCCGGGAAAGAGACGTGATGGTATATATGTCTGTATGTGTTCATCATGCTTCTAACACCCTAGTGTAAGTTTTCATTGTAAACCAAAACCTTTTTTAGTTGCGTTAATAATGGCAATTTCTATGGGAAACGTGAAAAGCGCCCCTAGCGGAAAGTAGTTGAAATCACGTTTCCCATAGAAATTGACATTCTGTAACTAAAAAAGTCGAGTGTTTGACAATGATAAGATACACTAGTTAAGGGTACTGTTATTTTCATAAGATTTAAAAAAAAGAAAAATGTAACCTTACCTGTGTTTTTTACAAGTTAGTTTTTAAGTTAGTTTTACAAGTATTCCCTAGAATTAAACTTAGAAAATACGTTATTTCTTAAGTATAATTTTACGGAATACTCTCAAAAGTACAGTACATCGTTTCCTACCAATTTGTACCTGTTAAAAAAATTTTTGATTGGAAACTGTAGTTTTGATTATATATAATAAGAAATAAAAGTAAAGTAATTTCACGTTACAAATTCTGAATATGACCCTAAAGCATTAGACCTACTATTTTCGATTCGTTCTTCTAGTGAGAAAAATTAAACGAGTGTTAGTTTTATTTTATCAACGTCCCCATAATCTAATGAATTTTTCATCCCACCACCTCGGAAAGTGTAATTTTGCGCTTCGAAATCTGGCTGGAAAATTCTATTTTATTCGCTTGAGCGGCAAAGTAGATTTGAATTTAGAACATCACATATAATGAGTACTCAATATAATTGTAAATTCAAAACGTCATTAAACCTATTTAATGTAACCTCTATGGTGCCAAATTTATGATTAGAACTTTTTAAATTGTGAAAAAATATTTTGTCATTATAAATTGTTTTCTTTTTCATTTTGTCATTTCCTCGCTGAGGTGGGATGAAAAGTTACGTATTGCACTCGAGTGGAAAGATTTTTCACCTTGTGCTCGTTTGTTTCCCTCGCTGACGCTCAGGATTCTAATTTAGAATCACTCGCTGCGCTCGTGATTCAACTTAAGAATCCTTCGCTTGCTCGGTCATCCAAATCGAGCACGCGGTTAAAAAGGAACTTTCCACTCTTGTATAATAAATAACTATTATATTGAGGTTTGGAGTAAATAAATATTTATTCTTATTCATAGTTTTTAGTTGCAAATATGTAAAAATTGTGTATTGAGTAAATTTTAAGTATAATGATGAATAATTAAGTTATTATTATACATACATATGCGGTTAGATTACCGCATTGTGTACTTTTAGCCACAGAGTATTAGGGTTAATTAAATAATACCAATATTTAGATAATAACTTCGTGATTTACTCGGATATAAACTATCAAAAACACTCGAGTCTATAAAACAGGTCATTAGACGAAGGAATTTTAAGCTCCTCTCCATTGTCGTCGGAAGCTGTACTTCAATAACATGTACTATTATTATTATTCATGGTCGTTCGGGGTTGTTTCGCGTCACCGAGACCTATTGAGGTCTATTGTGTCCAGCCTGCTGTGTAAGTACTAGCTCCATCAACTTGGCACTGTCTAAGAAAGATAAGATGTTCACAGTTTGGATTATTTTAATTTCACCTGGATTAAGGGTGTCTTTCCAGGTGTCTGTTAATATGTATAGTCACGTGCACAAATATGTAAAACATTTGACAGGTGATAGTCTTTATTCGCTTCTAATAAGAGCCATTAACTGTCAAAAGTGTATACATATTTTTGCACT
Organism: Parapoynx stratiotata; assembly: GCA_910589355.1. Taxonomy (NCBI): domain Eukaryota; kingdom Metazoa; phylum Arthropoda; class Insecta; order Lepidoptera; family Crambidae; genus Parapoynx; species Parapoynx stratiotata. Next base: position 4,983,730 of record OU342458.1, read on the forward strand.
GTACCTAACTCGAACTATAACAACTTTGTAATATATTTTGTATTAGTTAATATTTAATATGAGTTTATGTTTAATTTTCCTATTATTATCCTTTCTCTGACAGTCCATTTAGATTACACTTCGTATAGTAGTTTGTACCTAATATCCTTATATTTTATATTTAAACTTTTGTTTTGGCTCAAATGTACACACAACAGTTATTGCCACGCTAGTTAGGCTTTTGTTTTGGCTCAAATGTACACACAACAGTTATTGCCACGCTAGTTAGGTATATGTATATTGTTCTAAATAATATTAACCGTATTAAACGATGTAATTCTATAGTTTTTTTACTACAAATATTATACACACGATTTCTCTCCTTCGTGATATTTTGCAAATTCGCTGCATATTTCCTATAAAGTGCCAATGATCACCTGAGACCATGAGACCAATTCAGAAATTAAGAAGTCGTAGCGCTTGTTTAATTCAACTACAAGGACAATGTCGAAATATTTTGGCAATGGTAAAGTATTGCTAGAATTTTAAAATGGATATTTAATAAAGAGTAATACGAGTAGTTTACACTTATGTTTAGAAATTTTAATTAATTTAAATAGAAAGTTATAAATAATACTTTACATTTTTCATACCGTATATTAATCCTTTACCTAAATCAGATCCCCTACGTGCCTGAACTCAAAACCTATTATTTTCAAAGCTCATAAAATGATACCCAAGTCTTTTCTACAAAGACAAAACCTTATTCGGAAATGTATCAACAAAATGCAAATCACATGTAAATAGTAAATAGATTCCCTATAACCCTGCAAGAACCTTGGTCAGCAAAGTAGGTCTATCGAAGAACGAGAGCCCTTCAGGCGTGGCTCAGCCTCATTTGTATGCGGGCTGGAGGCTGATCTCATCGAACAAAGGACCACTTTATGTTCCACAGATAAAATAAACCTCATCAGTAGAAGCTTCGTAGGTGAATCCTGTATTAACGAAGATAACTAAAACTTTCTATATGAGGATTGCCGATCGGATAAGTAATTTCGTCACATTTAATGGCAAAAATAAATCACACCAACCATTCTCATTTTTCGACCGTTAAAGTTTTTTACTTCACGACTCTTTGAAAGATCTTAGGGAAAGTGGATCACCAGCCATTATTCGATGGAAACATAAGAGGCAAGGGTACGGACCAGTACAGAGAGTGTAGATCTTCATCATAAAGTACTAAGGAAATCAGGTTTGGTCATCTATACAGAGAACATGTGGAAAGTAAAGGACCACTCAGTTATTCAGCTTAAACCAGCGTTTGTCCATAGAAAACACCAGTTTTGTAAGGAGCTTTCCGCGTCTGTTCAGTCGCTTAAGCATCTCATATAAAATCTTTGTTTTACAAAAAAAACGTTGAATGGATTTTCAGCTAGCTGTTGCCCGCGACTTCGTCTGCGGTTACTATGGTTTTTTAACTATCCGACAGGAACCGATTAATTTGCCGAAAGTATCTAAGATGTTGACCAGAAGGCCGGACGGAGAGAAAAAGTCCCCATAGACAAAAATCGTCCTTGCCTCTCGCTTCTTCGTTCGCGCCGAAGCGAGAGGCAATGAGTAATTTTGTCTCCGGGGACTCTGGCCCGTGCTAGGCCTACAGGGATATAAGGTATCTCCATGCAAAATTTCATTGAAATCGGTCCAGGCGTTTCGGAGATCAGCCTGTACAAACAGACAAAGAGAAAAAAAAGGTGTTTTCCCTCTTTTTACATCCCCCTGACTTGATTTTAAGCATTTTTTTTTCTATGTACAGACATTCTACCTCTACCTTCCGAGTTTCTTCCGAGTTTCTTATGCGGAGTGTGTATTATACATAGTATTGAATTGTATATGATAACAAATAAGCAACAATGGTAGTTCCTTGATCACTCCTTTATCATGATTATTAGGAGCAGATGTAAAGAAATCCAGTTGTACTTTTGGGGCATGTAAAAAGTATATCATCTAAACTTTTCGTGAGTGTGTGTTCACACAAAAGTATCGATATCGATACCCTATACTATATCAATGGCGTATATTACTTCCATTAGGTATAGCATTTATTTGAGCACATGTAGTACCTTTGAATGGAGTACACGCGATTCCATTATACCTACTAAAGCTCGAGGTAAATTTGCGTCCTTGTAAATGGGGAAGCCTACACAAATTTGTTTTGGGACAAAAGAATAGAATTTGATATAAATATACAGAGCGATCAAACCAACTGGTACAGTGGGGAGAAATGCGAAACTATGAGAGATAGCAAAATTCCATGACATCTATTTTGAATAAATTAACAATGGCATTCAATTTTTTTCTAACTCTCATTTTTAACCGGGAATCGAACCAAGTCGATAATTCAAAATAAAAAGATCATTGTTTTTGTTGCTGATCTTTATTTCATTCCAATAAGAGTCATTTACTGTCAATAATGGTTAAATATTTTGGGGTTGACTGTACCCATGTGTTTGGATAATTAACTGCAATGGTCAATCATCTACATAATACCGGAGAGTTAAATATGACGGTGACTATGTAAAGAAAACTTTCTTCAAGAGAACTTTCTTGTTTCTGTCTGGTGTACCAAGAGAAAAACGACAAATACTTTCTAAAGTAATTTTTGTTTTTTAAATGGAACATAATTATTGTTCCGCGTTGCTATCGTTAAAGAGTTCAACCTTAATTGAAGTAATAGTACCAAAATTATAAATAATAACGTAAGTCTAAGTCGTAAAAGCAAATTCAACTGATGTTATTTACAGCAACTTCTTTATTACTGGGTCATATGAGGGCAATTGTGGGTGTAAATAGTCTCCGGGGGTAATGATGTGTTATGTATGATATTAAAACAGTTCTTGTTTCAAGTAAAGAATAATGTTTACGTTATTATTAAGTACCGTTACGAATATTTCCAATTGTTTTGAAATAAAATTATTTCATAATAATATGTTCCGATTCTGCGTGCGCCGTTTGAAAACAAAGCAGTCAAATTTCAAAGAAAATTCTGATATATTATCCCGATTAAGCTTTTGTCTCTTGTATTATATCTGCATTTCAAATGAGCAACGCACGAACAAATATAAGGTAACGACACTAGCTTTATAAACTATCAGCTGGTGTACGAACCCCATGGGGCAACCTCCAAAACTAGTCCCAGTAACCTATGTAAATACTCAGAATGATAAGAGTAATCTCTTTGAGATAACCAACGATTTTGAACATCTTTTATTACCATGCTTGCCTCATAATGATAATACTATCTAAGGTAACATTAAGCAGCTTAATTGGTATGCAATGAGCAGTACTGAATGATGAAAGAGGAAGTGGTTCTATTTTAAAAATAATACCGGTAAAACCGTTTTTGTCAAACGTTTTTTGACTTTGAATCCTAATAACAATTATTTCTTGACTTTACACTTTTTTATTCTAGTTTTTTACAGTCGCATTTGTATTCTTTCATTTCTGTGAACTCATCAACAGTTATTAAAATAAAAATACTCTCATCCTGGGTGTTTCCACAACCATGACCCAATGAAAAATTACCGAGATAACGTCCCAAAGGTAATTTAGCCGCAAGCATTTCCCAAATTGTTCTCTAAACGATTTCCTTCCCAGCGCGAAATTGCTGATTACATTGCCTAGATTTACCGAAACTTCCATGTTACCCATTAAATAATAAAATGAAAAGCTCTGAAGAAAATTGTAGTATCGCCGCACTGGCTATTACCACAGAACTACACAGAACAGAGATTATGATCACCGAGCACTTACACTTACTGTCACAGAGGTTTTTATAACGAACTTGTAAAAAAAATGCTATTAAAACAACCGATACGAAAACTTTAATACAAAAACTTGCCTAGTCTCTCAGTCGCGATTTTGATAAAAAATGAGCTGAGCCTCATTTGAACTACGAGGAGACCGCGCAGCGAGTACTTGATAAAGCACATCCAGTCGCGTGCGCACGCCCGCGCGCTGCCCGCATTCAACTGACGAGATGTTTTCGAAGACAGCGCGACCACGCTCGAATCATAATAGTATGCATCACTATACACCGGTCGATTGGTTCTTAATTATTAAATGGAAATCCGCATGTCAATGTAAATAAATACAACAACAAAAATCCTACGTAAATCTTATGGCGTTTGATTTGTAAATTAAAGATGTAAGAGAAACATTATGTATTTACCTCGAAATCCGAAACACTGCATTGTCCTGCGCACACTATAACAAGCGCCGGCGACCGCAACATCAATACTGCTGTCACTATCTGACATTACATTACCCTACAACATACGACCTTTGTGGAATGAACATAGAGCACAACTCTGGCACAAAATGAGTTCTCGATGTAAAAGAATCTATTACAAAGTACGCATCGAACCGCGACTGAAATATAAGGTAATTGAAAACGTTATCGGCAAGCCCACGCAATCAAGGAGATAAACCGTGGATCAAACGAGATGAGTGCGTTATCAGATGTTTTCATCGTTCATGTTATATCGTGACCAATCCTTTTGTGAGATTGTGCCGTATGGAGTTAACAGCTGTATTTATTTATCTGTTAATTAACTTAACAAGATAGTTTTTTATAGTAATTGAAATATATTTTCACATTGCCGCAATAAATATCTCCATTGAGAGCATTTCAGCAGAGAAAAAAAAAGAACTTTGCAAACTTTGCAACGATGTGGTTCTATACATGTTATTTTTGATATCCATTTTGATTGAAATAATGTAAAAAGCATAAAATACGTGGTTTCTATAAAATGCATATTACCGAAGATAACATTTTTAATAATACTTTTGTTCACTAGTAATTTGTGACTCTATGCCCATAAATTAAGCAGGAGACCCATTTTTCTGACAATGCCATGCTTAGAAAATGGCACATAAATATTCAGCCTTCGGTCGTGATTTACCCGTAAAATTCACTAGGCAGACCACGGGTACTTCTTTTGCCAATAGTGACGTGAGGACTTTTAAAGGAGAAATTGAATGGTTGTAGATCACTTCTGAAAGAAAATTTCTACATGAACCGTATCCGAGTAATTCGGAAACGGTGTAAAAACAAAATCTGGCTTAAAATATTGTGCTGTAAACAGACTGGAACTTTTTCATCGTAATGGAGCGTTCTACTCTAGCGATCGATGTGACGAATTCATTCGTTTAGCATTACCGGCCTAAGTCCTACAATTTAATAATACTTATTCATTGTTGAACGGTGATCTAAACAAAATAGTTATTTAGGTGAGAACATTAATCGACACAATACAAAGGTATTGACAACAAATTAAAATAATAATTATAATTTGTTATGATTTGAGTCATCTTTTGGTATATAAAAAATCATGATGGATTCATTATAGCAATTGGCAACGTCAGCTGGACATGGGCTTCCCCAAAGATTTCCATAACAATCGCATCCTTGAGAGTCAGCTCGAACACCGGTGGACTAAACATTAGATGTTCCAATTCTATCTGGTTTTCTGATGATTGAGAGATTGTCCTGCGTTACCCACATCCAGATTTCCACGCCCTTTCACCAACTCGTGAAGACTTATCACGAACAAATTAATATTAGAACAGTAGGTAATTGTCTGTGACTGCAATGGAAAATTATCTATTTTTTACTAAGTACCGTAAAGATAATTAGATAATATAACACTACTGAAGTGGAAATCTCTAAGAATTTCTTCAAGAGCAATTATCATCCGTCAAAGTAATGTGCACATCACAAGTATAACATTATGTTCTTTAAATTACTGTAACAATGTAGGTTTACCTGTGAGAAAACAAAATATTGGTTATCGTCCAGCAACCGGAGACCGAATCTGTGAAAATACAATAACAAAATACTTCATATTATACCTACATCGCATTCTTTACAGCGATGTAATTTTCGCGAATAAGAATTAACTAATAATTATCCTTTATTCCAGTCCAGAGATGCCCTTAGGATCTTCACAACAAAGAGTCCTGCGCTGTCCACATCCAACCAGCATCCGCATCATTATGATCGAAAATTTTTCACAATTTTAGTTACCATGAAAGAATTTATCGACATTTATCGTCCATAGCCTTTGTACGTCACTGCTGCCTTCCTCATGGAAACAAACACATGACGAATGAGGAGTATGGGCCGTAACGTAACGCCACCACGCTGGGCCAATGCTGGTTGGTACTTAAATACCTATACACATTATACATATAACATTAAATTTAATTTAATTATGTGCCGTGTGATGACGGCAGAGTAGAATACAATTGTCACCATCCCCAGACTCCCGTGGGTGTCGTACAAGGCGACTAAGGATAAATCAATGATGAGGAATGGGCAGCAGCGTTCCTCTTATACCACCTAGCAAAAGCAATGTACTGCGACTTTTGTGCCCGATAAATGGCAATAGGCTCGCCACCTATTACATGGGACCTAACTTAATTGGCGAAACGTGGGTGCTAGTTCACCTCTGCCTACCCTTTCGGGGATATAGGCGTGATTTATGTATGTGTAATTAATTAAAAAGTGAAAATTGTACCTGTAAGTAAACATTGATGATGAAGTTATAATAAATGCTCAAACCCCTACACATTGACGATCTTAAAAATAATATTCAACGAAATAAAAATACAGTACGTTGATAAGCTGTGTACGTACATACGAGATAAGAGAAAATAGATCAGCTATTTCCTGTTTAGGCTTAATACAAATAATTTCAAATGTCTGTACATAGAAAAAATGTTTAAAATCAAGTCAGGGGTATGTAAAAAGAAGGAAAATACCAAAAAAACAAAAATAATTATTATAGGTCTTACGATACACGATAAAAAGAGCCTCGTTTTATCGGGTATCGTGAGACCAATCCCAATCAGCCACAATATTATGTAAATCTGTATATTTAATCTATAATCAAAGACGTAACAAATTCGTGTGAGCTGATTTACCTAAATGATGTTATAATAATAATTGCATAGTAAATATGCTGAAACAAAACTCACATCTTATTTGTTTACAAAAGTTTTCTTTTCCTTTCCTCTAGGAAGAGATGTAAGAATTGCATTTCCTTGCAGGGATTCTTCTTCTTTAGCCCACATTAGCTTTCCCCATACACACATCGGCATCCCCCAATGTGCGCCATTTCACCTTATCCTAGGAATTACGGTGGACGATATTGTCTTGTGTCGGAAGATTTCAATGATAAAGGTGAGATTAGATGATGGAATGAGGAGGCTGATGGCTTAGTGGTTCGTAAGCATTATTTTCGATATTGTTTCGATTATGCCCCGCACGTATATCGACGGGCGATGATTAGATAATGTCTTGTGATATAATATTAGGTCCTAACCTATGAAATTGGTGTTTTGTATGGAGATTTTGGGGATGTCTGCATTTTACATGCTAACATTTTTTGAGTTTTCTTCACAACGACAATTCCAAAGATAATAATATTTGGCATGTATCATTAGACAAGCTTTAGCAATATGTGTGTGAACACGCTTGATAAAAATTATTCATCGTTTTTATGTTAATGCAAATCAAATGATGTATTCGGGAGGCAGTTAAAAATAATTGTCTGTGTCTAATTTTAACACAATTAAACATATAAAAAATTATCAAATTAAATAATACGAACTCAAATATATGGTCTATTTTTAGAAGAGGAATAATTGTCTGTGTCTAATTTTAACACAATTAAACATACAAAAAATTATCAAATTAAATAATACGAACTCAAATATATGGTCTATTTTTAGAAGAGGCAATTATTTTATAAGAATGTTCTGTAATTTAATAGTTACGGACAAATTGCTAAGACAGAATAAAAACACCAATTTCATAGGTAAGGACCCAATATAACAGAACAAGCCTTCAAGCGGAACACAGTTGAAACTTTTAAAGCCAGAGGTGTGGTGTGTTGGCAAAATTGTATGTCATCTATTTAAATATAATTCCCGGCGTGAGTAGTCAGCCAGTCGGTGTAGATTGCTCAAAGAATAGAAGGAAGAAACCGAAGAAGGCAAGTATAAAGGTAGGAACCCTGAAATGCCACCAATATTGGGAACTTCAGTAACAGTCTAGTTTTCCTCTACTGATAGCTAGCAAGCTTAGCAATCATTGATGTAGCAGCTTAGCGAAATAAATAACATTAATTATATAAAATTACTATGATATGATATTTAGATGTTTAGCTAATTATAGTAAGCAATGTTTTGTCTATTTATATAACAATTATTTCAATTAATAATGATGATTTAGATATACATCTAATACTGCTTCGATGTTTACAATTAAAGCACAATTATTAAACCACATAAATTGTGTAACTACAGTCTATAAGGTGGTTGATACTAACATTTAATTATTTTCATAGTAGGATAAATACAATACATTAGTTAGATTTTGCACTATAACATTTACAAGTAACGTGATCAACCACGCTTGTGAAAAATAAATAAAAATATATGCTGCACTTACCAAATATGGAGTTGAACACAATACCATTAAAATTGCTATAAAATTTAGACTAATTTGGTATATTTCTTAATTGATTGAGAGTTATCTAGAATAACCTCTTCACACGGCGGCAGTTGGTAGTAAAAAAACATAGTTAACCGAACGAGTTATAGCGCACGACATAGCTATAAGTATGCATATATCTGCCCGCGCCTCGTAACATTATAACAGACGTTTCGACATACTATAATCTCATGTTTTATTATGTATATAAGTTATGTTAATATATATATATATATATATATATATATATATATATATATATATATATATATAGTATGTAAAGGATCATATTTCAGTTTAAAGACGTTAGAATTACATAGGACTTCTTGAAATGTAATTGTAATTGATGTGAATCACGGTACTGAGTAATAATTGCTTTGAATAAAAGTCAAGGCGTTACACAGTAATAAAAACACTGCTGCTTTTAGGAAAAAGTAGAAATAAGACAGTTTTAGTACATATGATAATGAAACAGCATGTGATCGGAAAAGCAGAGAAAAACCGAAGTGATCCATAGAGACCATACATTAATGAATAAGGACCTGGATAGAAAGGAAGTAAGTATGGCGAGTAGCAAAGAAAAAAGAAAAAGAAGGCATACCTATCTATTGCGAAGGAAATCTTTATGCTACGACCTTAGTATCAAGTATCAAAAATGTCGCGCTGAGTGCAGTCACTGCTTTGTGAAGCACGGACTGTGGCAATGGACCGCTTTTGCGGTGATTTTGCCTAGTCTCTGACTAACCCTTAAGGGATAATAGTCGTGATCATATGTATGAAACATCAATGAGATAATTATAAAACATGTATGAGTCTTGATAGTAGATAGATAGTGATAGAGGATGGAAGCTGAAGATAGTAGATAAGAGCACAGGTCGATGTTGAAACACTGCACTATCGAAGTAGTTAAGTTTATTAGTAATGTTTATAAAGTAGTATACATGAGTTGCCTAAGTATAAGTGTTAACGTACAACTAACTAGAAATAATAAAGTAAATAACCGCGAGCCCCAAAGTAGGTCGCGTGGTCATCACTTTTATATGTGAATCTGTTAAATGCTGTTTAATGAAAAAGGGGTATTATAAGATAGAAGATTATTTTAAAGAAAAAAATTCGTGGTTACTATAATTTGCTCCTCTGCACATTGCACTGCACATTATTTTACAATATTTTAAATGTTCTAAATTCCTTTTGTTATTATGGCTGTTAAAAAAGGCTAACTGTTGAGTTTCTTGCGGCACTTCTTCTCAACAGGCCATTCGTGTCGAAGTGCTAGTAGGAAAAAAAATATTGACGTGCAAAAGTATTTCATGTAAATCTAATTGCAGAATGATTTCATTTTCATTTCATTTTAATTTTCAATCGTACAAAACAAGTGTCCTTTTTGCGTTGCGGGAGTCTGCGCCGCATGTCCTAAGTCAATCTTACAGTGCATTGAAATTTATTACTGATAAATTGCAGATCTTTCTTTCTAACTTTAGGCGAGGTTGGCACCACACGTATTTCTCTACAACCTCCACCCTCACTTGTCATCTCAAAAACCACTTATATTCTTCGCTCTAGGATTTACACATTTAATCCGCCGCTGCTTTGTGGTCTTTCTTATTAAGCTTACATCCTTATTTAGTATTTTTTAAAGTGACATAAACAAGATTATATGAAACTAGTGGCTTTCCGCGTTTTCACACGCACGGTACCCGTTCTTACGAGAATATCGGGATAAAAAGTAGCGTAATATGTCCTTTCTCAGGCTCTAGACTGTGTACTTACCAAATTTTGATTAAATCGGTTCAATAGTTTTGACGTAAAAGCGAGACATACAGACAGAGTTACTTTAGCATATAATATTAAAATATAATATAATATTAAAATTGAGTGTGAGTTATGAACTTGTAGCCAAGATAACGTTTCTTTACGCATTCGTATCTCTTTATACATTGTCATTACAAGGGACCTGTTTGACTCACGCGTTTGATTTGGATGGAAGCCAGAGTCGCCTGCGCATCCATTGTGCACCGCTCTTGCGTTAAATTGACGTTTTTTTTGCGTAAACCCACTTCGCAAAACTGCGTGAACAAAGCCATGTTAGAATTGAGTTTTGTTTTTTTTTGTTTCCGTCCGAGTTAGGTACCTAAAGATGACTTTGTCTGTATAGAACATTTTTAGTTATTTTACATTCTTTACTTTTAAAAACTTTTATTCCTAAAAACGAAGCGCATGAGAGTGTCACCCTTAGACTTAATTTATATCAGACGTGTAACTATAAAATTAATAACACAAGCAGTTAGTAGGTACAGTAGGTACTTACGTATGTACCTAGGAAAAATATTTAAAAAAATATTTCCACAAAAACTATTTTTCAGATTTTCCTTTTATTACCCTATTTCTCCGTTGGAAATACGTCAAATATACCTTTTTGGTCTGTAACTTCTTGAAGTTCAACTTTGCACTTGTACTTCTTTGAACATTAATTTGAATACACAGTTGCTCTTTCTCAAATATAGAAATTTCAGAACAGTTCACCGTCGTATTGTCATAAAAACTTGTCCAGATAAAGTTCTTATATTCGAACTTTCCTTAAAATAAACAACTTCTAGATAAGTTACCGATAAATTAACTGAGAGATTATTGGAAAACATAGATAGGTCGATTTATTTAGTCCCAATCCCATCATTCCTAACCTCCCAAAGGGGTAGACAAAGATATTAACATCCACTTTTCACGTGACTTGTTGAAAAATCTAATCAGTAAATAAATATGTTGGTGCATTTATCCGAATCGTTTGAACAAAATAGTAAATAAATTTTGTGCAGCATTGAGGCATTTGAGAGTGCCAGCTGTTATCGAATGGCGGATTTGGAAATCTATTCCTGAGAAGTCCTAGAGACGATTGCTGAAGAATTTCAGTTTATTAAGCTTCAACAAAACTACAAATGATATTTGAAAAATCCGTAACAACTATTTTAAAAAGTATAAAGTATTTTTCACAAATCATGATATAAATGGAATTTATTTGCCACGAAAATTTACCATTATTTTCTCACAACAACCTTAAACAATAAGTACATGATAATTCATAGTTATTATTACCTGGAACTAATTCATAGAAGGCAATGGCTCTTTCATTCTTACTGAAGGATTTACATTAATAAATTATACATAGATGTTAAGCACTTTACGTGTAGGTGTTGACGTAGTAATTATGAGAAGTATGCCAATTGAAACAAAGCGATTATAATTTATTCAGCAACGGCAAAAGCAAAAACGAACTAATAAAAAAACAGTCTCAACATGTAAGTGGGATAAGTGATAACACTTTGATTTTAGCTGGATGCCGCAGGTCAGATAATTGGCATTATTTTATAATTTAATTAATTTAAACACAAATCCAATAATATGTCAATTTCAAATAGGTAGATGATAAGAACCTACATACTAATTTTCTTGACAATATTGACTTTATCAGCATTCAATAATAAAATACTGTCTACAATTAACTAAAGGTCCTGTGTTGGTCCAGGACACAAAAAGAATGTACAAACTGCTTTTCTTGCCTAGCATGACGTACAAGGCGACTAATGGCGTATTGGGTACTCGGTCCGTGATTGTGTAGACGATGAGCTAGCCACTTGTTACTACTCTTTCACGATTTTTCATCTGATCAAACCCAATTTTTGTATGGCTAAACATGGTCTTAAGGAACACAGTGCTCCTTGGACTCTGCCTACCCCTGGGGGATTACAGTATTTATATATTAACTAAAAAATGTATACTGGAAACAAGTACAGCTAATACAAAGACAATCCTTGTCTAATCGACTTTAGTTCACATATAAACAGCGAATACTCTTAATAAAATCGATATTGGTTCACTTAAAATTGCGAAATATTAGGTCCTATGAAATTGGTGTTTTTATGGAGATTTTGGGGATGTCTGCATTTTACATACTAACATTTTATCAGTTTTCTTCACAACAACAAATCCAGAGATAATAATTTTTGGCATGTATCATTAGACAAGCTTTAGCAATATGTGTGTGAACACGCTTGATAAAAATTATTCATCGTTTTTATGTTAATGCAAATCAAATGATGTATTCGGGAGGCAGTTAAAAATAATTGTCTTTGTGTCTAATTTTAACACGATTAAACTTAAAATAAATTATCAAATTAAATAATACGATCTAAAATATATGGTCTATTTTTAGAAGAGGCAATTATTTGATAAGAATATTCTGAAACTTAATAGTTACGGACAAATTGCTAAGACAGAATAAAAACACCAATTTCATAGGTAAGGACCCAATATTATATTATAGGATGTGAAAGATGTGTGCCGGGATCGTAGCAAGTGAAGATCTGTAATCACTGACTACTCCATTGGGAAAAAGGCGTGATTTCTATATACGTCCCACAACTGGGCACAGGGCTTCCTCATGTGTTTCTACAACGCGGGTCGGTGGGTGAAAATACGGTTGTAATAGCGACCGGGACCAACGGCTTAACGTGCCTTCCGAAGCACGGAGGAGATCAAGATCACAAAGTTTTGGTCACCCATCCACGGCCTGACCATAAGAAGGTAGCTTTGTTTTGGATCGAAAACCAAAGCGTACTAACCACTACGCCACTGAGCTCCTCATGTTGTATGTGCTCTTCTTCTTCTTCTCGCCCTTTTCCCACTCTAGGTGGGATCGGCACAACATCTCTTCTTCTTCCATTCTCCTCTGTCACTCGTCAGCTCAGCATCCACTTCTTTTATCCTCATATCATTCTTCACGCATTCAATCCATCGCTTCTTTGGTCTTCCTCTAACTCTAGGTCCATCCACATCCATGCTCAGCATCCTTCTTGTAATGTGACATTCATCCCTCCTCATCACATGTGCATACCAGGCTAACCTATTGCTCCTAATCTTTTCTGTTACTGGCGCTACTTACAAACGTCCTCATGTTGTATGTGCATGTAGTGATAATATACCTTTCGTGACGCTCGAGTAGGAATTGATAGATCCCATTCCGAACCATTGATGCTAGGTTCAAGAGAGTAGCTGAATAGTGGAAATATATTAGGTCCTTACCTATGAAATTGGAGATTTTGGGGAATTCTGCATTTTCCATACTAACATTTTATCAGTTTTCTTCACAACGACAAATCCAGAGACAATAATATTTGGCATGTATCATTAGACAAGCTTTAGTAATATGTGTAATTAATTATTTAATTATTTATGAGTAATTAATAATTATTTATCGCTTTTAAGTGAATGCAAAGAAAATGATGTATTCGGGAGGCACTTAAAAAGAGTTGTCTCCGTGTCCAATTTTAACACAATTAAACTTACAACAAATTATCAAAAGAGCTCAAAAATATAGTCTATTTTTAGACGAGGTAATTATTTTTTAGGAATACTCTGAATCTTAATAGTTCCAGACAAAATACTAAGAGAGAAAAAAACACCAATTTCATAGGTAAGGCTAAATAAGGTAAGGCTAAGGCCCAATATAAGTAAGTACACACAGTAAAACAACCTTGACGTGAGCTGGGACTCTACCAACTCTCTATTCAGAGGTATATAATAGCGGTGTACGTTGTCAGAGTTGGCCTTTGTATATCATCCGGTGTGTCAAGTGCTTATTGATCAACACGGTTTCAATACAATAAAGAGCATATTAATGAAATAGGCACCCATAGAATGCGTTATAGGCGCATGACACCGAAAGAGACAATGGTTGTAACTAGAGAAGTCACATAGCACAGAAGATTGTTGTCAAAACACACTAACCAAATTCTGCATCACTACTTTGTCTTATAGCATAACTAGCTTTTGTCCGCGACTTCGTCCGCGTAGAATAGTTACATTGAGATAGTGTGGTAGTATGTAGCCTATAGCTTTCCTCAATAAATAGGCTATTCACACTGAAAAGATTTTTCCAATTTAAAACAGTAGCCTGAATTGGTGGAATTGAAAATTTACTCCTACTCCATTATTAGAAGCAATGTTCATAATGGCGTAAATTTGTCATTCATTTTTCTGGGAATGGCACCCGTTCCCATGGGAATATCTGGATAAAAGGTAGCATACATCCTTCCTCAGGCTCTAGACTATCTGTGTACTAGGTTTCGTTTAAATCGGTTCAGTAGGTTTGACTTGAAAGCGAGACAGAAAGACAGACAGAGTTACTTTCCCATTTATAATATTAGTATAACTGAGAAACTCCTTTTAAACATACATACATACATAAAATCACGTCTGTAATCCCCGAAGTGGTAGGCAAGGTCCAAGGAGCACTGTGTTCCTTTTGAAATCGGTTAAAAATAAGATATAAAGTTAATGATGGATATTATGAGTACTATTCGCTGGTTCTCTCTACCGGGAAAAGATTTTTCGGAATTTAATACACTGTAAATACTTTCAAACAACAATACATTTATGTTGATCGAAGGTAAATAGGTACTCGTAATACAGAAGTAGCAGGCAGTTGCAACTTTAATTGGGATCACAGATATTTTAAGGGTTTTATTTAAACGGTTAGCAGAATATACGGATTTTGGTCAGCAAAAAAAATACAATTGGTCAGCTAAAATAACTAATTGGTCAGCAACATATTGCCAGCAAATATTTCTAAATTGGTCAACAACTTATGGTCAGCAAATATTTCTAAATTGGTCAGCAAAAAACAAATTGGGCAGCAACTCAAATGTTTTCTCTGCTGCGAAATTGATTTATACCTGTATGTTTTGATGACACAAATATTGTTTTTAACACCCAGTTGCAGAAACGAACTTTAAAATTTAATGTCGGCATTATCCCTAATGCTCCATTAAATTTATTTATTGAAGTGTCAAAAGAACACCTTAGCGTAGTTTTTACGTTGCACAAAACGACATTAGCACTAAAGAGACATTAGCTAGAACTATTTTGTGTTCCAATTTTAAATTTAATGAACTTTAAAGTTTTAATGTCTCATTACTAAATGTCGTCTTTAAAAAATCTTTGTGCAACTGAGTGAAAGGGTCATAAAAAAATAACCTTAACCTAACATCTATCAGAAGACATTACCTAGGAATTCATCCTTTATGGTTCATGGATCCCTTTCCTAGATTTTATACATTTCCGGCAACGTATATATTGCTGTCAAAATATTTTTTTGGAGCAATTAATTATGCTGCTGACCAAATAATTATTTTTACTGACCAAATAATTATTTTGCCGCCCAAATAATTATATTGCTGACAAAATATTTGTTTGCTGCCCAAATGATTGTTCGGCTGACCTTTTTGTTGCTGACCAAATAGTTAAATGGCATCTCTATCTGCGTCCATTTTATAACTAAAACAAATATTAAATTCGGTCCACTAGTTAATAGACCACCCGGTGAGCTGATCCATACTGTTCCTTGTTTACGTTGCCATAGAATCTGAGTGAACTAATCGTAATCTTAGAAGCCAATGAGCGAGTTTACATAAAACCGTAAATAAAAGATTTGATGTAAAATTACCACAAGTTTACGTTCTTAAATTTCTGGTTAGGATTTAATTAACGGCTTCTTAGAATAGAATTTCTTAGATAAATAAACATTTTAATGGAAATTCAGGATGCACATACCTACTGTTATTTAAATAATTAATGCTGACAGATGGTTTGAAGTTCAGGCATTTCCATAAATAAGTCTTTCGCGTTTCAAAACTACATGAAACATAATAAAAATTCATTTCATCAAGATATGTAAAAAGGTTTGTACAACTTTTCATAATCAGATTTTAGGCCCGAAATAACAAACTCATCTATTTCTTACACGCACAAAGCTAATTTGGCTATAGAAAATTTTATTAGGTCTCTGCCTCAAAAACGGTATCGATTATTCATAATGACATTAACCTTGATTAGATTATGGCATATCCAGGATTTACTTTACATTATTACAGCCTATTAAAAGTATTAAGGCAAAAGAAAAATTAAAAAAAAGAGGTTAATTGAAAGCTATCACAAATTTTACACTTCAACGTCTAACACAAATTATGACGTTTAAAGTGACCGGATTTGTAATTTAATACATACAAAGACAATATTTGCATTTTAAGATATCGGAGTACTAAATCCTTCGTAGATTTCACTAAAAGAGAAAATTAATGACGATACAATTAATTAGGGATTCCTCGTAGTGCATTCAATGCATTCTTAATTTTATTCAAAGTGAAAAGTTTATTTGCATTTGAAATAACTTTCATTGATATTATTTAAACGACTTGTAACGCCTGTAAGGTGGGAGGTGAAAAGTGGGGCAAACGGGAGCATCGTTGGAATTCATGTAGCAGTGTAGCTGCTCCGATTAGCTACGAGTATTAGATTGATTCTTTTTGACATGCAAGTCTAAGCCCACTTGCAGGAAATTCAAATCGAGATTTAAAACTAGATTTAGTAATTTTTTGACAGTTCATATATGGCTGAAATGTCTAAAAATGACAAAATCTAGTTTTAAACTGGGTTTAAAATTTCCTGCAAGTGGGCCTTAGGGTATGTTTTTGATCCGTAGTAATAGGTCTCAGTCTCAATAGTTAAAATCTAGACATATATATAGCGTCAATAGAAACGCTAAAATTTTTGACGTTTGCGAAATGTTTGACAAATTGTTAAATTTTCGATATAAATTCTAAACAATATAATACATCAGCTGTGCCGCCAGCAGCCATTTTACTAATCCCAGCATCGTGTTGCGGTTTAATAATATCACAAAATCGTACGTTTACGCCATTGGTCCATATTTTAACCTACTGATCAACCTGTCCACGGATAAAAAGATCCACCCTTATTTGTTTACAGACTTTTGTTCAACATGTTAGCCTCGTTTCCATTAAAGTATAAAAAATACATATACTGGCAACCCCAAGTTAGAAAGCCGAAGAGACAAAACAAAGTTTGAAGGGAAAGCCAAACATGTGGGAAAAGTTCTACATTAAACGATAATCATGAAGCTTGCGTCAATAACATTTGCGTTTTTTTTTAAATGAGGATAGGATAGTTGTATTGCTAATTTTAACCCTTGCCATGCTTTGAAAATTTATATTTGCTTTATTATTATTAAACTCTTTATTGCACCAAAAAACACAAATACAGGTCATTAAAAATAGGCTAGTTTTTTTTGGGGCCCAAATGATTAATTACTGATAGCCATCACCATAAAAAATAATAAAAAAAAAATTCTGAAGGCTATAATACAATAAATTTTAAATTATAAATTACGTTTTTGCTTAAATGTCAAAAACGACTGCGGTCCTGATGGTCTATGAATTATCTGTGCCGTAGCGTCACGATTATTGTAAACAATGCAATACGCATGCGTGACATAGCCGACAGTTTTGCTTAATTGGTTGCGACTGACTTTTAACGGATTTTGACCATGCGTAGTTATTGTTTACATGAATCGTTACTAAACAAATTTCCCGTACATGGTATATAGCGTTTTTGGCAGATGAAAAATTAATAAAATTAAAACATATTTAAATTGAATTTCTACAGCAATCCCTTATTAATATTTATCGAACTTGGTATATTTCAGACCCTTGCTGTACTAAATACTATGTGAATGACACATTATTTTCATTACTTTTGATGAGTCAACTAGCCTATTAGTATGCAAATGAGGACTTGTATCTTATAGAGATCCTGGTTGTTTTTCACCTTCCCTAAACCCTTTGTCCCAGGGAGAAATCGAGATATCAACCTTCCACTTGTTTTATAAAATAACGTTCAAAATGAATAGAAGTCTGTATGTCTGCAATAGGCTCACACCCTGTTACATGGGGACCTAACATATTAGGCGATTTGTAGGTAAGGTAAGGTGATAATAATTAATCTTTTTTATTTTACCTCAAATATGATGACATTACAAACGCCATGCTCTAAACATTCTACGTTTTTAATTAAGTCAATTAAATCATTTTTCCCATATGACAATTGTTAGAACTCTATGTGTTTGTTTGAAATAAATAAATTATCTTGAATCCGGTCCTACCTATCTTTCACATAGGTATGTAATAAAATACGAAGCCGTAAAGATGCCAACCCCATTTTAAGTAAGGGTTTCGAACATATTTTATAAAGATCCTGTAAACATAAATGTACCTATAACGACAGGATAATCTATCCAAAAACAGAGCCGATCAACTTTTACCGCTTTATAGAGTCTATTAAAGTCGTCTTATATTAGGTATGAACTGAAGAAATAGGTTTTAAGTTAGCGTAAATACGTAGAAATCCACGGTCAACTGTTTAAGTTTTTAAGAAGCGTTATTTGAAAAAAAAAACGGTTCTTACTATAATAAACATCGCTTACTAAAAAGAAATTACTAGACGCGCACTTCCTAGCTTGTGTACCTTACACGAGTTAAAGTTATTTGATATTATGTTTGTTATGTAAAAAGTTTTAATAGTGTGGTTAAAATAACAGTTGGGATGTTTTGGAGCTCTTATTATGGAGTCTTTAAACGTCAAAACTTTCCACGAAGGCATTTATAAGACTTTTTATTTATATCCTCGTGTTACACAAATGGCTATGATTACATGATAAAAAGCACAGATATAAATTTACATAGATAACGCAAGTACTTATAACTGTGACGTCACAGCTGTAATTTTGAGATGGGATATCTAAATTGATTGAATAAGACTGATGCCGTGAATGCCCCTTCCCAATTACCAGAAAACGAGGCATTTTTTTGGCACGAGGCAAACGAGCCAGTTTTTACAGCCATTCGGACTCATACAGACTATTTTTTTAAACACGGGCAGTATATGCGTTATATTGCATTATCTATGTAATGTATATATGTGATAAAAATCCTACCCCGCATGTAAATAACGTCATGGTTATTTACTTTGATTAGATTGTGCTTATTAGATTGAATGCAGGTTCTATGTATCTGGATACGACAATAACTCAAATAGCGTGTGACTGACAAACAAAATATTTTTTGTATTGTTTTAAGTTATGTAAACTACAGCGGGTTCCTGTTTTATCTTGTTTTGTTTTCTTTCAGCTCGCTTGATTGACAAAACAATACGTTGTATACTAGGTCAGATGGAGCAGTGTTCGCAATTAATGCAGATTTTATCTTAAATTACAAGTCAATTGGTTTATAGGTTTTCATAGTTGTTACAGTGTTATGAAGTCAATTGACTAAGGACTATTTTTTTAATTAGTCAACGGGCACAAAATGAGGCACATTAGAAACATAAATTTTTGCGAACACCGGTGTTCGTAGTGCCCGCCAAGATGTTAATAAGTAATTTAAGGATCTGACTTTGGGTGTGTGTCCAATATAACTAAATGATAGCAAAACTACATAAGTTTTTTTTAGTGCAGTCATCGGTTGTACCTATCCTCAAAATTTAAAAATGTTAAAAAACCTCCTTCGCGGTTTTTTATGATGAGTAACTGTATTACAAGGAGACTACGTAAGCCTGTGTAAGGTGTGAATCCTGTGTAGGCAGCTCGAATAACAAATCTCATTACAGCATTAGTTATCGTTGGGGGGTAAATGGGGTAACCTATAATTGATTTTCCGTTAATTTCGCTTTCGAAACTTATGTGTTTAGGATATTAGAAAGTTACTTGCAAAGTATTTGGCTCCTTGGGAAGGGATAAATATTCATTTTATATTAATCAATCATAACACACCTCTCCCAAATATTATCTCCAACTTGTTAGGCACTTCGAAATGAATCCTCATATCACTATTTTGGTTTTCACATGTAGCACTGAAATTTTTAAATTCATTCACTAGAGACCGAATTTTGGTAACGAATGCAATTGTTTTAAAAAGGGGATGAATGTGTAATTATTGTTAAATTTTTGGAACGAAGGTTATTGTTAAAAAGAGGATGAACATGGTAATTATTTTCAAAAAAGAACTGGCGGGAATACGATTCTAAATTTGAACTAATTTAAAATACGGTCAGTGCGCGCAAAACCCGGTCGTGTGCGGTGACGCGCGTCGGGTGGTCCGCAGTGTCAACCGAACGCAGACTGACTGGTTTGGTTCGGCCGTCTTCCGCACTGGGATGGCTCCCGCCGCGCCGCCCTACATACGAGCACCACAATCTGCATGCGACGAGACGCACGACATGATGTAATACGCATGTGACGAAACACACGCGGATTCGATGTTTTGATAGCAATTAACACGTCACAGAACTTGGAGTTTTATAATTTTTATCGCGTCAAAGCAGTATCAAAGATATTCGAAAGATTCAATCAAAAGATGAAATAACAGGCCGGCTTACTTTGATCAAAATAAAGTTAAAGGATATATTGGAATTTATTTTATAAAATATAACGTAAGTCCTCACAAAGTGCAGTGGAACCATAATTTAAGCACGAGCTTATGGTACGAGTTCATTTTAAAGTAAAATGGAAAGGTTTTTGTGGGACCCTCCGCGCCTAGTGCAGAGCTTACCCTAAAAACTAAGGAGTCGGAGATGTTTGTTTTTCTATGGTAAAAGGTAAAAGTGCTGAAAAGCCCCACAAAATTTCAGAAAAGCCACATATTACAAGCTTTTATTTAACTTGCAATGTATGTTTGTCCGGCAGGAATCTTACAACTCAATTTTAAGACACTTGCCCTCAACCGATTGAGCTGAAATTTTGCATGCATATGTAAATCGGATGACAATACAAAATTATTATGACTTGCTGATCTGATGATGGAGCTGGAAGGTGGCCATAGGTACTTAGTAATTAAACAACATAACCCCATCGAGTTTGGGCTCGTTAAATTCGTCTTCACGAGTACTTTAGTGTTATATGGTAACCAGGGTCTGATGATGGAGATGGAAGGTGGCCATAGGAACTCAGTAATTAAACAACATAACCTCATCGAGTCTGGGCTCGTTAAATTCGCCTTGACGAGTACTTTTGTGTTAAATGGTGATGCGATAGTTGCAACAATGATGCGATAGTCACAACTAAAAAGTAAAAAATAAAAATATAAAACCTTTAAAAACAAGCTTTTATTTAAATGCGCTTAAAAGAAAAAAAATAAACTTTTACTAAAGCTTTTACAGTTAACTTATAGCGTCATTTCAAATTTAACACATTTGACACAATTTATATATTATAAAAGCTTGTTGCAAAATTTAAGTACTCGTATTTACTTACTGCCCATTAAAATTTTAAAATTAAGAAAGTAAATACGAGTACTTAAATTTCGCAACAAGTTTTTATAACATATAAATTATATAACAGTAAAAGCTTTAGTGTAAAAGTTTATTTTTTTTCTTTTTAGCGCATTGAAATAAAAGCTTGTGTTTAAAGGTTTTTTATTTATATTTTTTTGCTAGTATATATTTCTCTGTTTCTGGCATGACATGAGATTAGTTTTGGAACGGTATAATTTGTGCTTGCCACATTTTATACTGATTATAAACATATCCCTTAGGTCAATAATTTACATAGATAATTTACTAAATAAATACGTACCATTATTCCGTGATATAAACTACCTACAATATTTTAGCTGTGGTTAGTGCGTGATTAGTTTTTTATCCAGTCAGGCCCATTTTTAGATCAGTAGCCACGCACGGATATAATGATCATTAATCTTGTGGGATTTTTGTGTAAAGTACATATTGTTATAGTCATGTACCTATGTTATCATAAAAAAACCCTAATAATTCCTAAATTTAATCAAATATAGCGAAAAGGGATTGCAAGAGAATAAAAATGCTGCTACTAACACAAAATGCAAGTAATAGTAGATTACCTATACATTAAAAGGAATAGAGCACTGTGTTATGTCAAGGGCGACATATTGAATCCAGAACGGAATGAAGAATCTAAATTCTGACAGAAGCGAGGGATTTAAGCCGCCCGAGACTAAGACATTTCCATCCCCGAAAAGTATACTCTAAACACCTACTGTAGTAACAAGTAAATTCAAGTTATAAGTAGCAAAAAGAAGAGGATTGATGATAATCGTGTTGGTCCTGCTCGAATCTGAATTACGTTGGCCATGGACTTGTTTTTGTTTTTACACAATCAAAAACAATCGAAACATTTTTTTTTAATATTCAGTTTTACGGCTCTAGTTGCAGGACCTTTTAAGCCGCACGTTAACAGTAGAACACTTTTCATCAGTAGTTTGCATTGAAATGCTAGTGTAATGCATTTCAATGCATCTTGTGAGAGTTTGGCGTCAAACGATCGATGGCAGACACTGTGGTGTTAGTTCGATGAGGTGATTACCACGATAAAAATCTCATAGCTTTTCACACCACTTGACGATTATTTAAATGATCCTCCATATTGCTCATCATTATTGTCACTTATTACACAAAACTACACTGATTTTACGCAACAAGATCCACTCCGAAACAACATTACAATCACTGAAATAAAAATTACGTCCGCCATAGTTGAATGCCGCCAAAAACAAAATTAAAAAAATGAACAATAATAAACAATAAACAAACATCAAACAGAAAAAAGCGCGCTATAATTCAGTAGCATGTTTACTCGTAAATTGCATAATTTTGTAAAGGAGTCTTCTAAAGTTTGTTCCAAAGCCGTGAAAACAGAAAATTAAAAAGTAAAAGAAAAAAAGAAAAAAGACATTGAATCGAACCATTTGGCTGTTGCACAAACCATGGTAGCCATTAAAAAAAACCATCATTCATTATAATCGAGCACATAGCCTATCCTAGTACGAAGTGGTACCCATACAGTTCATTTTGGTTTTTATTTGCAAAATCAGTACAAATCTTTTCAAGACAAAAATAGTTTAGATTTAGGATAGGCCTTAAACGGCCTGAAGGTTTAAGGTTCAAATTTAAACCGTGTTTCGTTTACAATTTACGGATATCTTTGTTGATATTTTGGTATTCCAAATTCAAAGTACATAATTTTGCTAGGGAATATTGATTACTTTATTTCCCGTGGTCATAAAATCTTGCTTTATACGGAAGTGTGGGTATGGGTATGGATATGTTCGTATAGAAAAATGTTTTACATAAAACTCTCTTTCAGTTTTTACAATCCTATCCTATACATCTCAGTTGGTGATAGGTATTTCCATATAAAACATTTTAAAACTCGTTGTCTGTACATTTCCTAATCGCGTGCTCTACCAACTCGACACTCTTAAATGTGTTTTACATTCACACTTCACAAAGTTGTTTAAAAAACAAACCAGGCCATTAATACTCCTAAAATAGAGCTACAATCGTCTGCTCAAACATTAAGAATCTACAAACAACGTATCTCAGAGCAATCTTCTTTTGTGCTATCAAAGAAGTTGGCGAACTCATTAATTCATTGAAAGCCTTTATTTTCTTTATAATACACACCTACTAGATATATAATTGACGAAGTGGTCATCAGCCTATATACGTCTCACTGCTGGGCACGGGCCTTCCTCATGGAAAAACACATGAGGAGTATGAGCCGTAACACCACCACTCTCGCTGGTCCAATGCGGGCTGGTGGGTAGAAACAGTTGCAAAAGCGACCGGGACCAACGGCTTAATGTGCCTTCTTAAGAACTGAGGAGTTCGGGATCACCGAGTTTTGGTCACCCATCTTAGGCCTGACCATGGCCAAGCTTTGTTTTCGATATCGAAAGCCTAAGCTCGTGAACCTCAACTCCATGCTTAGTAAGTATTATTAAATTTGACAGTTACTTAAAATAACATGGCACAAGAAGACCGCTCTCTGAGTAGTGAGAGATCTGTCGGTTGGATTAAAAGTAAAAAAAAAAACACCAGTAAGGCTAGCACGATCACAGAAACATTGTATGATAAAATAGTTTATCGCCATTAGCTGTCAAAATACGTAGAGACAATATCAAGATGGTGGCTATGTTCTGTTGAAGGTGGTAGCAGGGCAGGTAAGCAGACGACGCGATATAGGCATAAGCTGCTTGTCTATCAGTGCTAGTGTTCTATTAGTATTTTGTTAGACGAACTAACTATTAGTATTTTGTTAGACGAACTAATAGCGAAATGTGGAAACTAAAACAATTAAAATACGTAAAAATATGAAGCCTCGTCATCTGTTACACAGGTTCCTAAACAAATCAGGTTAAATTCACACCTCTTTGAGGATACGGGTGTGATGAATATTGGGTCCTTACCTATGAAATTGGTGTTTTTTTTCTCTCTTGGTATTTTGTCTGTAACTATTAAGATCCAGAGTATTCCTAAAAAATAATTACCTCGTCTAAAAATAGACTATATTTTTGAGCTCTTTTGATTTGTTTTGATAAGTTGTTGTAAGTTTAACTGTGTTAAAATTGGACACGGAGACAACTCTTTTTAAGTGCCTCCCGAATACATCATTTTATTTGCATTCACTTAAAAACGATAAATAATTTTTATGAAGTGTGATATTACACATATTACTAAAGCTTGTCTAATGATAGATGCCAAATATTATTATCTTTGGATTTGTCGTTGTGAAGAAAACTGAAAAAATTTTAGTATGGAAAATGCAGAATTCCCCAAAATCTCATCCCGAAACACCAATTTCATAGGTAAGGACCTAATATGTTATATAGAAATATAAACCAAGCAAAATAAAACATACGTCATATTAAAAGTGATAAAATGAAAATGGTTACCTACACGAAGTTAATAATGAATATGTATACGCGAGGATAGACACTTGATGACATGTTCGTTTGTTTGTGTACAAAAAATAGTAATACAACCAACAATGACTTTACTTGATGCGTGTGTAGAGGCAACAAAGAAAAAGAACTTGTCTTTATGTGTTTAGTTAGTCTAATAAAAATTTTGTTTCCTCACTGAATGTATTGTAGAGACAGAGGCCTGTGATAATTCAATTAAAGAACCATGGGAAACCATGAACGGTTATCATGCATATTTGAACTTACTCATCCGTAAAATACTTATTGTATTGTATCCAATTCTTTATGTATAAAATTTTATTGTAAATGCTATCGCAAAATTTTATATAACTGCAACTACGATTCGATATCGTATAAATGGATATCTTACTAACTGCCAGAAACTGAATATTCAATTTATAAACTATGCTGCAGAGTAAATAATTTAATATTAAATTTCAACGGACAAATTGAGTTCACTAGTGTAAACTTTCGATAACCGCGAAATTAGCGTGCGTTTTAAATGTTAGGTAGTGTACGTTCCGCTGTAGTATTTAGTCTAGTTAAGGAACATTTTTTTGTTTGAGAAAATCACATTAATTTCTACAATTAACTATTGATTAGACATAAGAATGCAATATTATGTTTTTTGTTTTTCCCAAAATTTTATGGAAGCTTATTTTAAAAAAGGTTTTAAAATTATAGCTTGTCTATCATAAAAACAATAAACTCTACATGGGTGAATTATTACGTGAGGGTTCCTTTTAAAAAGTCGCACCCGTGGCGGCAAAGAATTTAAAAAAAAAATGTGAAGAAAAAACAAAATTAACAAAAAAACAAGAAATAAAACAAGTGATTATACATTACATATAAGTAACTTTTATAAATGTCTACAAGCGTTAATAGAAATATTCACCATGGTGACTTAAATAGTTTTTTTAGTGATTATTTATGTGTTTTTGGAGCAGACGCATTAATTCTACAGTTAAGGACTTTTTTAACTATTTTATTAAATTTATAAAAATCCTTAGGTAATTATTAGAGCATTTTTTCTAATATTATTAAGTATGCAAAAGTCAAGCGGAAGTAATTAACGAAATACGGGGTGGGCGGGGAATGGCGCGGCTAACTTCAAGATATGCATGATAACATGTAAATATTGTCGCGCATCCAATAACCAGGTTTTTGTATGCATAATTTCAAATCAATTTGGACGAAAATTTGATTTTAATTTTGACAATCAACTGTACTTAATTTTTTATTCAAACTCAATGGTAGGCGGTGGGATCGAACCCACGACCCCTTGAACGAGTAGTGTGACTTTCGGATCTTTCCCAACTCGGCTACCGCTGCCTCAAACTGATACAGAAATTAGACGTAACCTAGAAATCTTTTATACCTGGCGTACTATTTTCTGCGTAATATTAGGAAAAAAAAGAAGACTTAGGAAAGTAAGAAACTATAGCCGTATTAAAAGAGAAATTGATACAATAAAAAATTATAAGAATAAGAACGTAAAACAATAGGATACAACAAAAAAAAAAAATTACGGAAAACAATAGCTTTCCTAAGTAAAAAATGGAAAATATAGAAAAGAACAGAAAGGAACAAGACACCTGTTCCTTTCTGTTCTTTTTACAGCTTCCAAGACTGATAAGTATAGTACGCCTCAATCCAAGTTGCCAAAAAGGTAAACAAAACATAGGTAATGTTTCATCTCTAAAATGTTTTGTGATGACTGTAGGTAATTGAAATCAATTGAAACGGACTACAATTGTTACCGTGAATTATATTTAGGTGCCAATGTCCATGTAAAAAGTGTGATTATTGAATAACAAATTCGGTAAGTCGGCTTTTTTGTTTACCTTTTTGGCAACTTGGATTGAGACGTACTATAGGTATGTTAGTGTTCTCCCTAGTTGTTCCAATAGGTAGTCATATTGCAGCAAACTCATAAAAAAATACAATTAAGTGTTGGTATACATTCATTCTCATAAGCACGTCGTGATACCTCTATGAAGGAGTATCCCGATAGATACAATGAGACATGTATACCTAATTATCGTTTGTATTCATAATAAGGACATTGTTTTAGATTTTCAACACTCCATATGTAGCGCGTATATGCGAATTGTCTGCTTGTATTAGAAGACATTATTGTTTAACTATCGTAATTTAAATAGTGGCGTAAGTGTAGGGAAAAATATTAGGTCATGTAGGAATGGGAACGCAGTGTGGGACGCCCTGGATGGGATGACGATATTCGTAGGTTGGATTCGTGCATTTAGGGAGCCCTAAGTATGTCCAGCAAAAAATAATTTGGTTGTTGCTGTTGATGAATATCGTTAAAAATAATAAAAAACTGCGAATACCAAACACTGTTTAGCTTTAATTAATTGTGTTCTAATTATTTTATTTTTATTTTTCTTAAACTCTTCTGAAGAATATTTCATTTTAATACATACATAGGCACATATAATCACGACTACTCAGGGTATTTTTTAATAGCTCATAAAAAGAATCCGTTATCATATACCTACCTATGATGAAGCCTAAAAATTCTACAGTTGAAATTCAACAGAATACCTAAAGCATTTTAATGAGCATTGAACACTCGTGAAGTAACTAACAAGCAGTCGCTAACGATGATTTAACTTTTCACGTAAGAACTGAAAACATCATTCATAATCACACGAAGAAAGACTTGCCCACTAGTTGTAAATCCGTAAAATAGGTAATGTGTATTTATTGAACAATCATAATTAGGAACTGTACGCAATAAAGACAAAGTGAATAAAAAGATTTTGTGAAAGCTTATTAATAAAAGCGCAGGTAATTTTTCATTGTATGCCAATATATAACTGTTATGAAAATTTCTGAAAAACAGACAAAAAATATAACTTTACTATATGTACAGAAATATTCTAGCATTTATTTTTTACAATTATCCTAGAAAACTTTCATTGCATGTAGATTCACTACATAACACGTTATTTTGACAAATTACCTAAGCAGTATTATTATATTGGAATGCTACTTTAATGCTCATTGTACCTACGTATAACAATTTATGAACCAGCAGGTAGGCTGTGGAATTTCTACGCGCGCCAGCGGAATACTAACACGAGGATAGTTCCTATAGCTCAATAGCCATGTAGGTGGCGCTATATGAGGTAATACAAAAGGATATCTATACCAAGAACAAAGGTTGGTGTCCGCTTCCCCGGATTGGCAATGAAGCGCGCCGCTGATTACTATGCACCGCGGACCATCCGGCACCGGCTTTTGTTTAGACTCGCTATTGTCCCACACTACCCTTGTAGGCAAAATATGTGTGATAAGCAGCTCATTTTGGGTCGCAGTTGAGATATCAAATCTTACATACTTCTGAAAGATGGGTGGCAAACCACAGGACTAAGCATGAGGTTCTTCTAAAGCTTGTAAGTTTTTAAGCTTCGGCAATGCGCGAGTGATACAACCCCGGTGGCGGTAGTGGTGGCGGTAGTGCAAGCGGCCGTAAGCTACAATTACCACTTACAATAAAATGGTGTTCAACATGACTTGCAGATAAATTTACTATTCTAGAATGACTCGAAGATTTGCCACAGAAAAATGCAGAAATATCGAAGGATTTTAGTGGCCTTAATCTGCTTAGCACCCTCTGCATACGCCTACAGCATTGACAATGATAGGTAGGTCTGTAAACCCCAAAGAAGTACACCATAGTATACGTGATCAAACAAACGAATATCAAAATAGGAAACAAAAAATAACTCGAAAGCAATCAAATGCCTAAAATAGACATCAACAAAAGTTGATCTTGTGATTGGAAGTTGCTACAACTTCCAATCACAAGATCAACTTTTGATTAGTGTGTCATATTGAAAACATCTACGGTACGAAAACACCACAAGTTTTTTTTTACAGAGATAGTTTTGCGCAGTTTAAAAATAAATTGTAAAATCATACGCAATTAAACCGAAGTTTAGTCTCTCTTATAACTTAGATTAGAATAAAAGAAAAATCTATATAACCGTAGTTAAGAGGTTAAGTTTGTGGACCTAGGTGACTTATAATAAAATAATATAATTCTTCTGTCTCACATAAGTATTTTCTGTGCTCAGTAAACTGAAATAAATTGCCGCTGGGCAAAAAGAAAGCTAAATTCAGTTAACGACTATTGGCGACAATGCGTTCAAGCATCCACTTAAGTCAAGTGATAAAGTTCCATTGTTATACAAGATGTATTATAAAGATATTATTTTAGAGCCAATTATCAATTTCAGGCATTAATTTATTTAAATACTTTATTACAATATTTGTAACTAGTATAAAATCCCACACTACAGGCGAACGCTTTTGTAACATGTAGTAATAAATAAAATTTATTTCGACGATCACAATGAAAATAAGTTTTATATGGCGAACATTCGCGAATCAAAATATAGCGTACCGGCAATAAATGTCTTCGCTATGCCACGTTTTTTCTCAAGGCTAAACCAAGGTCGCCCCAAGTTAAATGATATAATGAATTTGTTTTGCCAAGAAATAAATTAGTATTAATCAGAACAGTACCTACATAAAACATCTCAAATAGTAGGTATAAAGACGAGAAAGATTGGTAATCGTTGAATGTGGGTTACGTATCAATTACAAAATTAAATAAATATTATATATTCTTTTAATTTTGAACTCAATTATCTAAATAAGCTCACCCAAAGCAGCTGCGCGTCGTTGGCTTTTGGTACTGCACTTCCAAAACTTCATTTCTAAGTTGTAGGGTCAGAGTACAAGTAACCGCGCACCCGCCAAGTCAAGTAGACATCATGAAACTGGCGGTCGAGCCGAAACAATGACTTCTGTTTACGATGCTCGCCGCGGCGAATTTATTAAATTGCCGAGTGTAGCGGCCGGCTGCAGGCAAGTGGCAGCTAATGGGCCGCGCGATCGTACACCCCCGGCGCAATTGCAACTGCAGCGGAAGGCGTGGGACTCCCAGGTCACACCAGGACGATCCGTGGCAAACTGGTGTGTACGACCGTGTCGCCATCTCTTCTCTACAGATGTTCGAGTCCCGGTAAGGGCAGACATTTGTGTGACGAATACAACTATTTGAATTCCAGTCACATACGTCTATAGTTTATTTCCAATAATTAAATTGAATTAAATATTGGGTTCTTACTTATGAAATTAGTGTTTTTATTCTGTCTTAGCAATTTGTCCGTAACTATTAAGTTTGAGAACAATCTTATAAAATAATTGCCTCTTCTAAAAATAGACCATATATTTGAGCTCGAATTATTTAATTTGATAATTTTTTGTAAGTTGCAATTGTATTAAAATTATTTTAACTGCCTCCCGAATACATCATTTGATTTGCATTAACATAAAAACGATGAATAATTTTTATCAAGCGTGTTCACACACATATTGCTAAAACTTGTGTAATGATACATGCCAAATATTATTATCTCTGGATTTGTCGTTGTGAAGAAAACTGATAAAATGTGAGTATGTAAAATGCAGACATCCCCAAAATCTCCATACAAAACACCAATTTCATAGGTAAGGACCTAATATTTATACGTCACCTAGAATCCACAGCGTAAGAGCAAAACTAATTTTTCGACTAGTTAAAAATTAGAATCTTATGCCCCGCATTGTTAAAGAATTATTTGTTTTGGCTACGGACTATACGGGGTTATATATTTTTTGTATTCCATAATAGAATTATCCGTAGTTAAACCAAGTCGTTCTGGATTATAGAAAACGGGCATCAAAAATAAAAAAAAATCCGGTTACAACTGCAACGCCGGAATGCGTGGGACACACCTTGGCCCACCCTCCGGTCATTTATCCGGAAATAAAGGATATTGCTCCGAAATTAAACAAATTGTAGCGTATAAAAGTTTAATGTCTATCACATCATGTCTCCCTACGGTAATAATTTTCGAACATAGATGCCAAATATTATGCTAATGGAAATGACGACCCAAAGCAAATAAATCCTGAGATTAAATGTATTAAAAATCTTGATTTCTTTCTGTAATAACCAAAATATATTTTAAAAAACCAGGGTAGTCTACGGGTATTCTAGCTTATTTTCTGAATCTGCATCAAATTTCACATAATTATTGCACTATAAAAATACATGGTTAAGCATAATAATTTCTAGGCACAATTCTGTACTGTCTATGATTATGATTACACACTTCTTTAATTACATAAATTACACTATATCTAACTTAAACCAAACTAAAATGAGATTTTCATTTTCGACTCAATACATAAGTAGTTGTATGAAATCTTGTAACCGCCACGATAATAATATAATTTTGTGTATTTTAAAATATCCAGCTGCTTTTATATTTTAATTAACTGCCGTAGGAAGACATGTTAAGTGAGTGTCTTTGTTCCACATTTAAACTGTGGTTTTCGGATTTGTAATTATTGACACAAACTCTAGTTACATTGTACAGATATTTATTACTACATTATCCTAGAATATATAGGCATAGGCATTTTTAAGGTCGACAAATCCGTTATAAATAAAATCCCATTATAATTAATACTGCATTTTCAAAAAAATAAAATATCCCTTTGATAATTGTACCTCATCACGATAAAACCAAAAACGTGGTGGCCACAAGATTATCTAGTCTACATATATGTATCCAACTGCTCATGTAAAAATGACACATTGAAATGATTATATCAGTAAAATTATATTTGCTGAATACAATTATTCGGCGCAGACATTTGGTGTAGTGAATTACTTAAATATAGAATAGCAGAGAATTGGTTAAAATTGGGCCTTTAAAACATTAATTTAATACAGGACAAGAACATAATATGAAATTAAGTATCATTTGTATATTGAAAAGAAACATAATAGCGTTATAGGCGATATTGAACAAAATAAAAGTTGGAAACGAAATTAATAAGGTTTAATATTGTTTGAAAATAATATGCGATTTATTTTTTATAAAAAACAAATTGCTTGCCTTAGAGATAACAAAAAATTATTTGAAGAGAAAGTTTTGAAGGGATGTAAATTCTCGATTGATTTATTTCAGAGCAACCTCCATTACATTTGATATGTATCAATCAAATAACGATGTGATATCAATGCGGGTGGACTAATTATTAGACAAAAATAAATATATTTCTAAATTACGATGTAGCTAACAAATGTTTTCTTTCCAGAAACCAATGTCTATCACAGAAAAGATAAGTCCACTACAATTCACGACCTATCTGATGATAATGGAACTCATCTGCTATGCTCATTTGATATAAATAATGAATTAATCGCACACCAAAGCTATATCATTTAACATCATACTTTGAAGGCACTGCTTTTTAGTAATGAATTGTTGGCGTTATTTATCATTTGTGTAGGATAAGGCTCGAGTCTTCTGGCTCATTAACTAATCCAATACAATGATTGTAAAACACGGCTCTTAAGTGGCTTAACTACTGCTCAATGGTAATTTTATGTGTTACTTTCTATTCAATATAGAAAAGAAATATCACGGTTATTATATAGAAAACTATTAAACATCATTTAGCAAAATACATTATTTAAAACACCTTTGGAAGACTGGAGCCTAATGCAACACTTGGTGGTACTAATTTATAAGTCTAACCAAAACAGTGTTACAATATTCCTTAGTTCTTTATACCAGGTATGTCTTGTGTTTGACATTCATACATTTTATTGCTTTTACATTCAAACATCACTTGTCAATGAATATCACATTTGGTACTACATCTAGATTTTACATGGTTCGAGGGCCTTGTGATAAAGTATTTACAATAACTCATGCCCAATTTATAATGAGTTATAATACAAGGTCTGTTTTATTATTCAGGTAACACATACAATTATTACTAGAGCTTTTATTATTTTTGCTTTTCAGGATCAGAAACCATAATTATTGTTAGTGCCTTTTTTGCATCTGTTTCGTAGTTATGTATGGTATGTAATATGAAAAATGGAACATTCCGATAAGCGTCTGTCCAGGATAAGCACTACTTATTTAAAAATCAGTTCCTAGTGCAACCAATTTCAAGAAAATCAGACATAAAACATACCTTTCCTTTACAATCTGTCTATCACCAAATTTCGCAGTCCATCAAGCATCATCTACACACAAATAATAGATACAATACAATCATGTCAGATAACTCCACTGCAAAAACGTCATGATTATAAAATAAACTACATAGCTAGTGCTAATATAAGTTGTGTAAATATGATTAACTTTATACTTAAAAATAGTTATCAAATCAGTTTTAAACCAATACTGAATAGGTGCTACTTTGCGTACTTATTGCCAAACGTTACATGTGGCGTCTCGCTCGTCACCGTCCGCGTGGAGCGTCTTATCCTTACGTAAAAATGTTATCGTCTATTCGTCGGGGAGTGTCCGGAGCCTCCGCGGAGGCGGCACAGGGGTGGGGTCAATGGCGGTACCAGGCGCCCTGCACGCGCGTCTGGAAGTGCGACACGGGCGTCACGAGGTAGGCCTGCTGCGGCTGCTGCACCACGGCCAGCGGGATCACCTGCTGCGCCATCTCCACCTGCTGCGGCGGCTCGTCGGGCACGCCCAGCGGCTGCAGGTGCTGCGGCGCCACCTGCTGCGCGAGCACCTGCTGGTGCTGGCTCACCTGCGGCACCAGCATCTGCTGCTGCATCTGCTGCTGCTGCTGCCCCTGCTGCTGGTGGATCACCACGTGCGCCTGGTTCTGCATCTGCTGGTGCTGCTGCACCTGCACCTGCTGCACCTGCTGTTGCTGCTGCTGCTGCTGCTGCTGTTGTACTTGCTGCTGCTGCACAGCCTGCTGTTGAGCCTGCTGCTCCCGCTCGATATCCTCCTTCTTCTTAGCCTCTATTGCCGCCTTCTTAGCCTCCGCCTTCTCCTTCTCGTGCTGTATCCGTATGGGGTCCTTGTTCTTGTCGTACGTCATGCATTTCCCGCTTCGGAATGGCACCATCTCTTTGGGTATTTCCTGTTTCTTTGTTGCAAACTTAACATGAGGGAATTGGTCCTTCATAAAAGCACGGAAAGTAGAGTATCCCATCAATTTTACACCGGGTTCTAAAATTTCTCCATACTCTTTGTAAGCTTCAAATAAGTGCTTTCTTGAGTCACCTTGTATAATTACAGTTTTACTCGCTTTTTTACCATCTGCAGATGGATGAACATCCTTGGGCGAACTGGCGTGTGTTTTTAAATATTCTTTTAAGAAATTTGTTGCATGTTTGTAGATGTCTAGTGTGAACGTATTGTACGGCTTCTTACCGACATTGCCGTGTATCCGCGGTGCGACTCCGTGCGTCATTACATGTTGCCTAATACGTTTCAACTGGTAATGTGTGACATTTTCAAGATACAAAAAAGCTTCTAAGCAAACCTTGCGTCCCTGGTAGACATAGCACGCTCGAAGTCTCCTCCGGACTTTATGCCGTGAAGTCTCTGCAGGGTTTGCCAAGCTGGCCATTGTGATCCCCATCAGGTACATGTCATGTTCGCTCTTAGTCAATTCTGCAATATTGAGACGGTGGCGATACACAGCCTCCGGGTTGAGACCACGATAGCAATTGTCTTTACAGTCACAGCCTCTTCTCAAACGTTCTTTAACCTATAAATGAAATATTATAAAAATTTACAAAAATATGATCACTCTTTCAAGAAATGAAATGAAATCAAAATAAATCTATATTTCATCATGTCTCCAGAGAGCACCCACTGCTGGACAAAGACCTGTCCCAATGGAACTCCACACAAGTCAGCTTTCAAAAAGGCCAAAATATCTTTAACATTATTTGCAGATCATAAAAGCTACCATAAACTAAGTAAAAAACACTAAATGTTATGTTCATTTTTAAAACACTGGGACATACCTATTTAGAAGAATGTAAAGGAAGAGAACATTCTGGTGAAGGGTCAGTGATGGTATGGGGCCGTATTTATTTATGAGCACTTACAGAGCTCCACATCATAGAAAATGGATCTCTGACAGCGGCACGATACAAAACGGACATCTTAGAACAAATTGTAAAACCTTTTGTTCCATACATAGAAGATAATATTCTTTTAATGCATGATAATGCTAGACCACACACTGCCATAGTTTTGGGATATGGAGACTGAAGTTTTGGAATGGAATCACCAAACTAAAACCCGATAGAGCATATCTGGGATAAGCTGGGAAGACAAATTAAACAACGATCACAGGCAGTAACCAACTTAAGACAACTCAAAAGGGCATTAGTAGAAGAATTTAATAAAAAGTATGGAGGCAATTTTGACAGCAAGAGGAGGCTATCGTGTGTTTATGTTGCATAACATTATAGAAGAAAATAAAGATTTGTTATTCAATATGATACTGAGAGAGTTTTCTGTACAGTAATTTGTTTTTTTTTTCAGTAAATTAAAATCTTTTCGTTTTTTTAAAAAGGTTAATTTGACTAATTAATCTATATTATTAAAATCTTATTAAACATACAGAAAGTTTTATTTTTGGTAATCTGGCCCTTTTTTTGCGTTCCTCTAAATATGTCCATATTAAAAGATAAAAATTATCAGCAACATGACATTATCAAAAAATTCAATGAGTGAAATATGTCGGGATAAACTTTAACTAATTAATAGTGCTAATTACATCTTTTAAATATCTTATCTTATCATCTTCCAATTACTTTTTTCTCTTGTTGTAATGCAATCACTGTGTAGTCAACACTTCATCACATTTCAACAAACTTAAGACAGTCAGTTGTGGGCTTTTTCTAAAATGGTTGAGAATCCCTATCCATTGAAGATATTTAAACATTATTGTTTATGCTGACATGCGATGGATTCTACAGTATGGAAGACTTTAAAAGCTATAACACTCCAATAAATATTTGGACATATAAACTCTATATACAATTAATGAGAGTGCAAAATCATCAAATATGAACCCCCAAATAGCGCTATTGAAACCTTTAACTGAAGGGCACATTAAACATCTAATAATTTTTTTATAAATATGATGGAACCAGCAGAAATATATTTTGATGAGTCAATGGGCACACAACAACACAAGATATATATCTATTGTTCGCCAAAACTGGTGTTTGCGATGCCCTCCAAGGGGTTAAGTTAAAACTTTCAATTTGGATTTAATGTAAATAGTACATGAATGCAATCCATGACATAGGCTTACATATGCATAGATGAGTGTTAGAAAAAATATTGTTTAATTAATTAATTTAAATACTTAAACACTACCTATTAATTACCAAACCAACAATATTACAAACTGAACACTGACCACATAAATAAAAGTAAAGAAATAAATAAGTCAGTCTGGTCAGTCACATCAATATCATCATCTCAGGAACATCCACTGATAGCTTACTTTTGTTCCAAATACATTAGAAAGTTATAAATTACATAGATAACCTAGAAATTCATATTTACCTGTGTTGGGTTGTCCTCCAACTTATTATCAAGAACCTCCTCATCACTGTCTGAGTCAGTTTTCTTCTTTCGCTTCAGTATATTCTTTTTCTCTACCTTAGGCTTTGTTTCAACATCCAAGTCGCCAGGGTCCCCATCGACATTTGTACCAAATTCCAGTGTATATGATGTTGACATGGCCTGCACATTCTCTACTTGTATTGTATGCCCTTGCCAAAGAACCTAAAATACAAAATGAACAATAGTTAATGAATCCAATGTTATATTGAGCTTTTCAAATAATGGTTACATTAAAATATGACATAATGTTTAAAATAGATGTCCAAGTAAGTTACTACTATTTTCATTGTTTATTTAGTACTTGATTTATTGGGTCCTTACCTATGAAATTGGTGTTTTTTTTCTCTCTTAGTATTTTGTCTGTAACTATTAAGATTCAGAGTATTCCTAAAAAATAATTACCTCGTCCAAAAATAGACTATATTTTTGAGCTCTTTTGATTTGTTTTGATAATTTGTTGTAAGTTTAATTGTGTTAAAATTGTACATGGAGACAACTCTTTATAAGTGCCTCCCGAATACATCATTTTATTTGCATTCACTTAAAAACGATAAATAATTTTTATGAAGTGTGATATTACATATATAACTAAAGCTTGTCTAATGATAGATGCCAAATATTATTATCTTTGGATTTGTCGTTGTGAAGAAAATTGAAAAAATTTTGTATAAAAAATAATTCCCCAAAATCTCCATACAAAACACCAATTTCATAGGTAAGGACCTAATAGATACCTTAAAATATGATTTATTTGTCTGATGTATGTAGCAAGTACAAATATAATTGTAAAGGCTAATTCAACATCAACAAACCTGTTCCTGGTGGCCGTTGTAGTGTTGTTGTTGCAAGTTCTGTCCTGGGCCCATCTCGAAGACGGAGTGCTGCCCCATAACGGGTGTGTGCCACTGGGCGCTCTCCCCATACTCGCCACCGCCGTTCTGGTCTGACGGTATGGCCACTATGATCGCCTCCTTGCTGTCCACGCTTCGCCGCTCCACCGATAATAGCGAGTGCAGCACCTCACTGGCCTCCTTCTCAGCAGGATTCACCACCTCCATTTTTTCAAAAGACATGTTCGCCGCTCCACGCTATAACCGTTCGTTCACGTCAAATCACATGTATCTACATACGTGTATGTACAAAGGCGACACCTCAAACCCGCCCTGAATTCTATAAAATCCCAACAACATCAAGATACAATACAAGAAAACCGCGGAGAAGTTTTCAAATTCATGTAAATAAACATAACAAAAACCGCGCAATTATTAACCTTAATCGCATTTTTTAAGTTTCATTATCGCATAGCGGATCGAACTCCCGTGGAATATTGGGCCATATAGTCATAGCAAAGGAAGAATAAAACTCACCTTTTTCAAGTTATTTCGGAGGCTGAGACATATAAAAATGTATCTGCACAGTCAAATATTCTGTGTGGTTTGTTTTATTTCACTTCATTTTGACATTGCAGTCATAATCAAAGAGAAATGCACGATTATTTCACTGAATTCACGGAAGCAATATGGCGATACACTTTCCGTGAATAAAATCGGAGGACGCCGTAGAACATGTAATTAGTACAGTGCGCCGCCGCTACGTGGTACTAGAGTCGTGTTTCCGATCGACGCACACCGAGGGGAAAAGTGGCGCGTTTATTTGAACTTAACATTTAGCTGGTAAAAAAATATTGTAATAAATGGCTGTAGAAAATTGAGTTAGAGAGTGAGAGCAATTAAACGCAAACTTGTTTTCGTTTTATTTTACGGAATTAGTAATTTTCATAGTAATTTGTTGTTGTTTTGACTAGTGTATATTTTAGGGTAAGCGACTTACGTGTTGACCACAACGCGTAAAAAGTATTAAGTGTTACAAATATGAAATTTAATTAATAATAAGAATTATTATGAATAATAAATAAATAAAATAACTACTAAAATACTCAAAAATTATTATGAAAATTGAATTATTGTTAAATAATCGTAGGATAAAAATTTCAAAGAATAAACATAAAATTCATGCAAAACATTGTGGTAATAATTAATCATATTAGAGACAATGAAATAATTGACAAAAGTTTTTTTGACATAGCTCACCTTCTTAAAAGTAGGTACGAAGTGGACAAAAAGGCCACCATCACGAGTCGTTCCAAGACGAAAATAAGTTGAGAAAAGGGAGAAAAACTTATAGTGCCGTGATATAGGTACGCGCCTACGCAGGAGAATGTATAACGTTGTGAAGATCGAGACGTAGTAAAGTAACGTTAGTCCTTCAATTTCATATGGTTTACATAAAGTAACATTTTATAAATAACAAGATACCCTTTTGTCTTGCAGTAACACTTGTATGTATTCATTAACATGCCGTAGTAAGTAGTATATTAATGTGAATTCTGAAAATCTTGATGACATTTGAGTATCTCTCTTTTCTAGACTAATTGATGATTTTTGTAGATAAAATAATGCAGCTATAATAGCCTAATAAATAATTGAATATTTAAGCTTAACCTTAACATAGGTGTATTTATTATTAATAGTAGGAATCCACAATAAATAATGCTACGTACAATAAAAAGCTCCCTCTGTAAGATTATAAGTAATGATAAATAAATAGAAGGGTCGTCAACGAAGTGGAAAGCGCTAGAAAGAAAGATCATTTCAATGAGTTGGTGAAACAAGTGTTTGCCTACTTTTAAGGAAACATATTAATTTTCAGTTGTCAGAAATACAATTACGAGCATTTCCAAAATAAGTCACTTTTCACCTCCAATTTTATTGATTCATTTTGGGTGACTCAGATAAGAAAACGTAAGAAATCATGTTTGGTATCATTTGTTTTGTAGCTTTTAGTGGGAGGGAACTATAATAATGTTCAAAAAATC
Source organism: Parapoynx stratiotata (assembly GCA_910589355.1). Classification (NCBI taxonomy): domain Eukaryota; kingdom Metazoa; phylum Arthropoda; class Insecta; order Lepidoptera; family Crambidae; genus Parapoynx; species Parapoynx stratiotata. The sequence goes on from OU342458.1 coordinate 5,023,294, forward strand.
GGTTGAATTGCTCTAAAATAGACTGATAAAAGTTTTTAATATATTATTATTTTGAAAATTTTACTGTACCTAAAACTAAATAATTGATTAATAACTATAAATTAATTTATTTAAACATTTATTACTAATAAAACCAATACAGTGCAATTTGTGTATCGCAATAAGAAGAAGAAGAAAAAGATCAGAATCAGCAAAAAAAATATAAAACTTATTTTAGTCTGTTTAATTAAATTATACTATCTGATATATTTATATACACGAAATAAATTCAAGCATTTTAAAGTTCAGTGTACTACCAAAATTAAATACTAAAGAAGTCCAGGGGCCAACAAATATAATTCAAGCTTATTCCACACGTTAATGTCTCATCTCTACATCCGCCTGTCCCCGTTGTTTCCGATGACAACAATTCCCGATCTAGTTACCCACCATATTAATTTCCGGTTTTGATTTAAATAAATTAGACGAAAAGTAAAAAAAAAACATACGGTCTGTTTAAAATACGTATAATTTTAAACATACAATACGTTTAAAATTAATTTAATTGATAGATTCAATGTTTTGGTGTGGTGTGAATGTCGGAAGTTACCTATTTACTATTAATTATAATTCGAAACTTTATGGGATGTTTTTGGATAAGAATTAAGTTCTATTATTTCTGAGACATTAATCCAGGATATAAATAAATATTATTTTTGTATATAATGTAATATTTATTAGATCTATGTCAATAAAATTTAAACAAATGTAAATGTACTTCCGTTGACAATTAGTTTGTGACAATGTAATATTATTGACCATTTGACTGTTCGATAGTTTATTTATTCCATACTTTGGCGTTGATGTTGATCGGTGGTAATTAATTGTGATCATTAAAACAATTGCTTGTGCTGGACTGTATTAACATAGTTGTGATAATATTTTTTATGTTTATTGCTTGTTAAATATCATAAAAATACGACAATTAACATATTTTAATGATATTGAAAGGACGATATTGTTTAAACTTTAAATTTCAGTATTGTTTTAAAAGGGTTCTTATTTATATTCATTAAACGAATGGTGTGATAAGATTCCGTTTACCGATGATTCTGTTCTATTGTGAATATTAAATAAATCAAAACTCACCGACTGCAGTGTCCAGTGTAAAGCAGCTGCTTCGGGACTTGACCACACCTGGTGAGTGACCATCAGGCCACTCTATTCGTTCCTCCATAGCTTTCGAAGCACTTCTCTTAAACTGCTCTAAAAAACTGTCTATTTGCGTTTCTATATTTGTCGGAGTGCTGGCCATAGTCTTAACCAAAACTTCAACACAAAACTCAATTTACTAACCTGCTGTATAATACATTTTGCTATTGACTCGCTTTATTTTCGACGCAATTAATATTAAACTTGGGATTATTAATTCTAAACAATACATAGTAATTTCTCGTAATTATTGCGAACTATATCGACCCGGGCATTAACGAGCGGAACATCAAATAACACCGCGGTCCGCTGCGGTGTATGAAATAAACTATTCGATAACATAAGATTCTACTACAAATGCCGTTATTCTACAAAGCTCTATAACTATACGGCATCGAAAATAAAGCGACACCCACCGACATCTATCGATCGCTTTCAACAGCTGTTTCATGGTCTTGCCAGCGTAATATTGTTATTGACTTATTCCTACTTATATTTCTGCTTATAATAAAATGCTTTACAAACAAAGCTAAATATAACGATTTACACAATGTATTAGCGACTTCGAAATTAACAAAAATAAATACAACAATTTGTATGTATCTTGGTATGTATCTTGCGCATGCGTAATGTCAAATACTTTTTATGTGTGGTGGTTGCCGTGGTTGTCTCTCACAGTCTACTGTAGTGTGCGTGAGGGAAGGCAAAGCGGTGAGGTGCGAGGGGTCAAGCCGGCTGTCACGCACGCTTCGTGCATGCATTTGCTAGTGCTGCGCGGAGAGCGCTTGTGGTTCACGACATTAAAGGTGACTGTTACTGTCACGCACTAGACTACACCCAGCCTCATAATGTCAAGTAAGTTTTTAATGGGATTGTTTTTTTATGTAACGTTTTTTATTAAATTTAAATAATTTTTAATCGTAACAGTTTTATTTTATAAACTGAAATAATTCATATTGATAATTATTTCTGTAATATAATGTATGTGGGTAGTTAGGAATCGTAATAGGGTAAAAAGAGCATTTTATTTTTGTGTACCAATAAATTTAATGAATGTAATCATATAATTTTCATTTGTAGAATTTATTTAATTTATGAATATACTATTTTACTTTGTTATTAATAATGGTGATCGTACTATATAATACAAAATGTTGAGATAGATATAATCAAAACTGTTTTAACTCAAATTATTAATTTATAAAGAATATTGAACAACGTCTTGTTTGAAAGACCTTGAATATTATTTTTGTCTAGACTACGTTCAATATCTTTAATTATTGACACTGCAAATATTACTACCTACGTCAGTATGTCCCACGTCGAGATCACCAGATGATAATCAAGAGAAAATGTGAAGCGATGCAATAATGGTTCTTAAATAGTACTTAATATGTATTTACAGCTGTAACACCTATCTATGAGATTGTAAACAATCGATCGCTATCTATAGCTCGCAAGCCCATAAACAGAAGACATCAAACGTTTGCGTTATCATACCAATAATTCTGCAGTTTATCTTGAATCCAAGAGTTTGCTAAGAGTTCACATTATAGTGTGATAATAACGAAAAACAGAAAGCGTTCATCCAAAATGTCATCCGATACCTCTGAGATAATATTATTACATAAAGTATAGATTAGCTATTGGCATGCGAGTATTGCGGTTTGATATCAGATATTCAACACCGACCACAAAGGTTCATCCGACCTGGCTGCGGTTTAGCCGGCCGGCGCTAGTGTATATACCATTGATTGATTGTTGCCAAGTAAATGTGAATGATTTGGTTTAAAGGGAAAATTTTACAGCGTTTATAGAATCTCTGTTTTTTCCCAATGTATACAAAATTTATCGTCCAATTCATGTTCGAATTTTAGAGCAATGTAAAAAATTTTAAATTTACTAGATGGAATCTTAATTCATGTTTTCGCATTTGTGTCCATTAATATTTATTTTATAAAAAGCTTTGTAAACATGGTTTTTAAATTCCCATGAAATCGAATTGTATCATATGCAAGAACATGTACATTTTAACAAACAGTTTGTAACAGTCTGCTATATTCCCAATAAAACAAGTTTAGCTTTCCCTACTATAATAGGTAGTATGAAACTGCAATTTGTACAGCCTACTAATACATATCACCTTTTTCAATTTTTGAGTTTAAGACTTAACACTGCTGGCATCAATTTTGACTTGGTATTGGTTTGGTATGTAGCGTGCAATAAAAGATGAGCTTAGAAAGTGTAAATTGCCTTGAAAGATTATAATGCTTCAACGAACAGTAAATTCTTGTTGGTTTGCATGTATATTTTCAGAGTAGACATGTAAAAAGATAGAAAAGTCAAAATTGCATTCCTTTATTCTGTTAAACGGACGAGTGCCCACGTGTTCCATCCCGCCGGACTGGCTGCACCTAAATAGAAACCACAGGGACATTGCTCCCTAGCGTTGTCTGTCCTGCATTTCTCCAGTCTCAAGTGCCTTATATGCTCATAAATATATGTAGTACGAATTAGCATTCGAAACTCCAAATAAACTTCGCAAGCAAAAATCTTTACTTAATTATATTTAAAAATTCTGTTTTAAAGTTAAATAGTATGGTTCTGGTTTAAAGTCGGTAATAAAATAATAAATTTGAGTTAGTCGTAACGGTGTTACCGTAACGACTAACTCAAATTTATTTATTTGGATAAACACACATGACTCTAAAAAAACTTCATTTGTTAGAAAGCATATTCGATCACTAACCTTGCAAAATCGATTTAAAAATATTATCTTGCCATTAATGTGATTAAAACAAACAACGGGTGTGAGATCCGGAGCATTAAAATGAACCTCGGGTATTAATGATACCAACTGAGCCAACATTTTAACATCGCATTATAGAAACGGCACAGTAAAATAAATCACTATTGAATAGTTGTTGGGTAGATTATAATGTAATTAATTTTGAGTGTGACTCCGTACAGTGAAAGAGTGACTCCGTAGACCAGCACGCGTACTCTTGTGTAGAAAAGGAGAGAGAGGGATGAGGTCAAAGAGTTCTTCAGAGCACTCTCCATGATATGAATGAAACTTTAAATATCTATGAATATATAGAATGATAATAAACAGGATTTTTTTTACCCTATGACTTGAAGTCAGACTGTGAGTTGAAGCCAATATAATAATTTTAAACATCATAATAATTTGTTTCATTATTTCTGTGCAATAGTAGTACTCTTGACACAGAATGACATTTTCAGGTCTTTTTGGAGAGATGCTGAGTTTAAAAGTTTTGCCTGCTAAGTCAATAATCTTACTGGCGTTAAACTCTGATTAATAGTTTAATTGTGGAATACAAGTGACGCGGCACCTACTTCGGATGTCTAACGGTTTCTACAAGTTTTATTTTCAATTTTATTTGTGTCCGAGCTATTTCGGGGCAGAATGTGCGGCACTTGTCTATTACATTCAGCTATATATGATAGCCCACGCGAAACACATCCAGCTATATAAGATTGCCCACTCGTGAAATACTATTTGAACATTCATAAATTTCAACAAAAATTATATAAAAAAATTCTTCTTTATGTATACCATATCCATATTCATAGTCGTATGCCAATGTATTTCATATTGTATTTTTTTATTTTCTGCCTACACAGGCCCCATCACCGGATGCACTTCCTACATGGAAGAAACATATGAATGATGTAAGCCTATTACCACGACGCCAGTTCAATAGAGATTGCTGGGCCAAACTTCATAATTATTTTCTTTTTCAATATAAATTAAAGATAAATGAAAATAAATATTTTTTATTCTTAACTAGATTCTGATGAGATCACCATAAATGTCAAATTAACTAATATTTATTAGTACAAATGCATTTAACACGTGTCATTATTGACAGCAAATGAAGTAGTGCGCAGACGGCTCTTCGGCGCCAACATCTACCTCACGTGCCAACTGCCAATACCTACATTTCGTCACCCTCACCTACTGAAACTGCACGTTCTCCTGGGCGCTTAAAAAACATTACATTGTTATTTGTTTAACTAACTAAAATACCATTTTACGTAATTCAATGAGCAGAAACCACATCTTCCAGCTATTTTTGATATTTACGTCTTTGGCACCCAAGATGAGCGGCAGATAACTAACGAAGTTCACGCGCAGTAAATTTACACATAGATTTGTCTAATCGTTTAATGATGTTGGCTGATAATTTAGAAGAGAAAATCTTAATAGTGTTGATATTTCCACAAACATCCAAAATTCACAATTGTTATATAAGTGTTATCACGTGGCTTTTATCAAAAATCCCATGAATATGTCGTTTCAAAGGTACCTCAAAAATAAACATGACGTTAAACATCTTAATTTTTTATGAAACTATAATTTTAATGCGTGACGATGTCTTATTTCGTTTGAATAATATTCTGGATGAGGTCTTTCTAGGACTTACACGATACAGGCCTACGCTCGTGGCTATAAATTCTTTTATCAAACAAAAGGTTAACATCATTAGTCAAAGTTTGTTGTACTTGACCGTCAGTATGTCAAGTGGTAGTGTATCAACTGGTTAGTGGTAAATTGATGCAATTTACGGTAACAGACCGAGCATGGGTGACGCTGGCCACGAACGACTCTTACAGCCTTGGAGCGTTAGTGCTGGCACATTCGCTCCGCCGCGCTGGCTCATTGTATCCTGCTGCAGTACTTATCACACCTTCAGTTACTGATGCAATGAGGTTAGTGGTTCTTTCATCCTTTCTTCTTCCTTCCATCAGATAAGTAATTATGCCAGTATCATAATTATTAAGGCACAACTTGGATGCTGTTCCAAATTTAAAAAATGTGTGCAATGATGTGAAATTACATGGTATAGTTATTAACCAACGTTATTGTGCTTTTATTGTTGGTTGGTTTTATTCAGAATATTTATATGTATTTATCTATTAAATATATTTGTCCGTCATCTGGTATCCATAATACAGGCATTAGATGTCTAGTATGGGCCAGTTGATACGTGTGAATGTCTGAAGATATTTATTTATTTATTTATTAACAACCATTAATAAAATAAAGACAAACCCTTCGGTTAAAGGACCTTAATATTTGTAGCACTTAGGACCCTGAGTCTAATATTCATAACACAGCATACGACTAATATGATTATTAAAATTTTAAGAAAAATTACGTCAAATTAAGTATAATTAAATATTTTCCATTCTGTGAGCTATTTGACCATTTGCCCCATCTCATAATCACATGCAAAAACATTACTTAAAATACAATAATTAATCATTTATCGTCTATGTCAACAGAGAACGCCTTCGCGCAGTCTTTGCGGAAGTGGTGACAGTGGATGTCTTGGATTCCCGGGATGCGGCTCATCTTGCTTTACTACAAAGGCCAGAGCTCGGTATTACCTTCACTAAAATCCACTGTTGGAATCTCACTCATTACGAAAAATGTGTGTTCCTCGATGCGGATACGTTGGTAAGGAAACTATCTTAAAAAATCGCCTCATATCTAGAAATCACATTTTTTCTTTTTAATGTTAAAGTTCATTCATAAATTATCTGTGATTCATTATTAATGACTAATGAGGTATTTTTGGATTTGCATGCTTATTAGTCAATCGTACTCATTATCATGCGAATAACTAATTAAATCACTCGATCTAATCTGGCTGGCATGCTTGTATCCTCAAATTTACGGATTATAGATAAACTATGCTTAAATTATGCAGTCTGAGCTATCATACACATTAATGTAGTTGGTATATCGTAAGAGCATTCTAGTCACATTCAATCTAGTTATGTTAATTATGCCAGAGTCGTTAAAGAGTTCATGCTTTAAGGATTGTCTTTATTGTTTTACGATGAGTTTGGTGCACTACTAATATTCTATTCATTATTCATAACGATTCTATATAATAAAATTATAAATAATATCGTCCTAAAGTGAGATTATATCGAACTTACACTTACATCATAAGATAAGATAAAAATTCGTCCAGAAGTGTATTTATACATCACCACGTGTTGTAGAGATAAATTCAAATCTAATCAATTACATCATTTTTGTAATCAAAATAAAAAAAGTTGTTGCAGACAGACACTAAATCTATTCCGATCTTTCTTTTGTTTACTTTGAGCTGCGAGAAAGTCAATGTTACCGGACGTGGACGTTAGCACAGTAATACGAGATGACGGGACGCATAACCGTGGCCTAAATATTCCAAGACTTTGGACCTACTCCAAAATACTACATTTTCATTCTGAAGTATTTTTTTAGCTGCAACTGGGTATGTCACGTAAAACTGAACTCAGAAAATACAACTTTCTCCTAGATATTTCATATTTGTGTCAGCACTTCTACCTTGAAAAAATTCACCTAACAACAAACTGAGTGATAGCGTTATGATCGAATCCATTGACAGTTCTTTTTATCTCAGGTTATTGTGTCATCTGAGCAAAGGCTGGGATCCGTGCTTGAATAAACAACTCTTTAAAATTGTTTTTTGTTTAACATGAAACGGGTTAAAACAATATGCAAATATGCAAGGAAATTATTATTTAACGAAAGTAACACATCTAATGAATGACTGATACGTTATCATCACCGTAATTAAATATAAAATTTTACACATGTATTGTATCAAGTTCTAGTGACCGAAAAGCGCCAGCATACTTATCTAATCTTGGAATATAAAAAAACTGTTGTCTGTCGTGTAGGTCACGCCACTGGGACGTGCAGTTTAACCAGTTAATACAATACTAAAGAAAACTTTTATATATTTGACGAAATGTCATATGTCATGTTTCGGTTAATGAATGATGACTAAATATTAAATTTGTATACGTACTTTAATGTTGCCTACATATGTGTATGTAGGTATCAAGCATGAGTCTGTTGAGTGATTTTCGTTATTTTTATCTTCGATCGTTGTGTAACTTATTATTCAATTTATTTAGTGTTACTTTCTTGACCGTCATATGAAACAATAAGTGGCTTTAGTTACACAATTATTTTTATAGATAGTGTTTGGGTTTGTTTATTAGTAGTAATTGTTTGAATTCATGAATTTTAAATGGCAACTGTTACTGATAATAATCTCAAACTCACTGAAATGAAATCTTTTATGGCCGTAAAGTTAAAATAGTCGTGGTAAAAAGTGGTCATTTAATGTTAATATTTTAAAATAATGTTATATGGTTTATTACATTTTACTGTGTGATCACTAGTTTGCTTACCCTACTTCCGCTAGTAATACCGGAAGTGATAATTTATTTCCGTTTTGTCTTAAAGCATTATTTTTTAAATGATTCTTCCATTTTTATTTTTCATTTTTTTTGGTGTAATCTAGATTGTAATGAATGCATTGTAAGTTCCCATAAAGATACTTGCAATATGCTTGCTTGCGTGCAAAAGCACCGCAAAAGCAGCTCACTGCCATAGTCCGCGCTTAACCATGTAGTGACTTCAATCTAATGTGCTCAGAGTGACAGGTGGTGAGCCCGTGCGTCGCCACTTTAAGCTATTGGATGATTGCTCAGTTCTAAGTCCATTAGGTGCCTTTTACGACACCCAAAGGAAAATATGTGTTGGTTGGTAGTATTCTTTTAATGAGCCGCTACCACTCGACTCACTCGTAATAACAATATGCCTACCTAATTAATGATAATATTAACTTCAAAGCCGTTTAAAATATTATGAACAGAGTATTGCTGCAATATAAATCTATTTTTTCTATAAAGTTTTCGTGTTTCATATTCATTACAAAAGAACGGCATAAATGGCTTGTATGATTTAGAGGTCAGATCAGTGACCTTGACTCTTAAATCAATAAGTCCTGTGTTCGTATTCTGGTAGGTAGATGTTTGTGGTATGAATAGTCATTCTGTAGAGGTACAGATATTGTACTTTTAAAGTTTGTCACCAGGTGGTACAGAACTGTGATGAGTTATTTGAGCGCGAGGAACTCTCCGCGGCGCCGGACGTGGGCTGGCCTGACTGCTTCAACTCCGGAGTCTTCGTGTTCAAGCCTTCCCAGGCTACCTTCGATGCCCTCATCAAGCTTGCTGAGGAACGCGGTAGCTTCGACGGTTAGTGATTTTTGTTGTTATTGTATGAAAGTATATCCTCTTCTGTAGAAAAAACGCATAGTCTATCACACGGAAAACGCGTCTACGCTGGCTCGCGTGAGCAGCCGCAAGGCACACTGAGTTGCGTGTGATTTCCGAACTGTTTGTTTGTATGAAATGAGTCCGAGTGTCAGAGCCACAGATATAAATTAACATTGATGATGCTAGTGCATGTTCTGCACGTGTTCGAAAACCCTGACAAAACGTCGGGATTGGCCGCTGCTAACAAGTAAGCGCGCGTCGGAATGGTTACAAAAAAAAACTAAAAAAAAAAACGGACAGGTGGCTGTGTTACTGCCATGCCACGACCATGTCAAAGAAAAATCTAAAAATAGATTTCACGTAATACTCTTGATTCAGGTTCATGATTTGGGAAGGCAATGTCGACGGGTCCTACGTATAACTGTGCAACTTAAAAAGTTAATTTTTTACAGTAAAGCCGCTTTAAAATTTTATAATCAGTTCCAATATTGACACTCTCAGAGTAAACAGAATTGACACTACATCCATTTTGCGAATTTTTCCCCGCTGTTTACGCAAAAACATAAAATTTTGATGTGAAATACTTAGTTATTTTTGTTTTTATTGATCAAGATTGCGACAAATGTAAGATAACATAACATATCATCACGCCTCTTCCCCGAAGGGGTAGGCAGAGGTGTTAAACACCCACAAATGTACAAATGTGCAACAAATGGTTAAACTTGCCGCAAGCGCTCGCGGTAATTAACCTTAATTTAGAATATACTTTTTATTTAAATATATATTTTTTTATTTTTAATTGCCAGGTTTGGCCTATGAAATAAAGTTATTTTTGTTTGTTTGTTTCTTTGAAATGTACTAATATTTAATGATTGTTATTCGCCAGGTGGTGATCAAGGACTTCTTAATTCTTATTTCTCTGACTGGGCGCAAGGCGACATCAACAAGCACCTTCCATTCCTGTACAATGTTACATCGGCTGCGTTCTACTCATACCTGCCTGCGTTGAAACAGTATGTTTATTTATAAGTTTTTGACGACCTCCGTGGTCGAGTGGTCTGTACGCCGGTCCCAAGGCGTCGCCATCTCGAGAGGTCCTGGTTTCGATCCCCAGTGGAGGCAAGTGTTTGGGTGATGAATTTTCAGACATTTGTTCTCCAGTCTTAGATGTTTATATACAATATATTTATATATATTCAGGATATTTGTATGTATTTATCTACTAGGTCCTTACCTATGAAATTGGTGTTTTGTATGGAGATTTTGGGGATGTCTCCATTTTCCATACTAACATTTTTTCAGTTTTCTTCACAACGACAAATCCAAAGATAATAATATTTGGCGTGTATCATAAGACAACCTTGAACGATATGTGTGATATCAAACTTCATAAAAATTATTTATCGTTTTTAAGTCTTAGTCTTAGTCTTTTTAGTCGTTTTTAAGAATGCAAATCAAATGATGTATTCGGGAGGCACTTAAAAAGAGTTGTCTCCGTGTCCAATTTTAACACAATTGAACTTACAACAATTTATCAAAATAAATCAAAAGAGCTCAAAAATATGGTATATTTTAAGAGGAGGTAATTATTTTTTAAGAATACTCTGAAACTTGATAGATACAGACAAAATACTAAGAGAGAAAAAAAACACCAATTTCATAGGTAAGGACCCAATATTAAATATATTTGTCCGTCATGTAGTATCCGTAACACAAGCAGCATTTAGTTGCTTAAAATGGGAATAGTTGATAGGTGTGAATGTCTGAAGATATTTGTCTGAGGATGTCTGAGGATATTTATAAGTCTCAATAGAACCGGTTTATATATTGTCTCAATTAGTTTAATAGTATTTTCCTGCTTCCTTGTTACATTTGGAGTCACCCTAATAATATGTACCCGTCTAAATTTTTTTCTATCTATAGATAAATCTATTTCGTGGTCCTCAGCTTAAATACGTCCCACTGCTGGGCACAGGCCTTCCTCATGGAGAAACACATGAGGAGTATGGGCTGTAACATCACCACGCTGGCCCAATGCTGGCGGGTTTGTGGGTAGAAACGACTGGGACCACTGGCTTAACGTGTCTTCCAAAGCACAGAGGAGCTCGAAGTTTTGGTCACCCATCCACGGCCTGGCCAAGGCGAAGATTGCTTTGTTTTTAATCGAAAGCTAAAGCGTACTAACCATTACACGCCACACCCTCCCTTTCCATCTATATCCTCATCTATATCCTCCACACATCCTATTTTCTTTGTTTTTGTTCCCTTAAAAAAAAAATGTTTACGCATAACCATACATTTCTATATCTATATAGTTACGAGTGCATAACATAGGTGCTTGTATGTAAGGAAAAACATGAATTGAATACTTACTTTTACTGATATTTGATTAGATTAAACTTATGCCAATATCTAAATTCTTTAAAAACATAAACTGTGCCGCACTTATCTTCTAAGGAGTTCGGTAGCGTAGTGGTTAGTACGCTTTGCCATTCGATATTAAAATAAAGCTACCTTCGCCATGGTCAGGCCTTGGATGGGTGGCCAAAACATTATGATCTCAAATTATTCCGTGCTACAGAAGGCATGTTACGCTGCTGGTCCCGGTCGCATTGCACCTGTTTCTACACACCAACCCGCATTGGGCCAGCGAGGTGGTGTTGCTACGGCTATACTCTTCATGAGTTACTCCATAAGGAAGGCCTGCGCTCAGCAGTCTGACGTTACTATATAAGCTGAGGACAGACTTATCTTGTACAGTCTTTCAAAAGTTGAAATCGAAAAATGTTAATAATACAAATGTTTCGCTTCGCATTTCCAGCTATGGACAGAACTTGAAGATAGTTCATTTTATTGGCGCTGCTAAGCCATGGCTGCAGAAATTCAACTGGGAATCTCGATCTGTGGATGCTCCCGAACACCTCCAGGAATTCCTCCAACTTTGGTGGGATCTGTTCGTTGGACAGGTCCATATTCATCTAGACGTTACTATGGTAAGTAGTATGAATCAGACTTCCGAGATTTAGCTTACGGATAACAAACCCAATGATTGAATCGTATTTAATTCTACAAGTATGTTTTATAATTATAGGTAACAAAATTTAAACGGAAATCTAGTCGTTATGGAGTGATATACAGGTTGTTCAATGTAAAAGTACTTGACTACCTAATAAAAATTTGAATATATCCTAGCGCCTATTTTAAACATGAAAGGTATCAAAAATACTTTAAACTAAGTTCTTAGTGTACACGAGATTCTTTTTAATTTTATAGATTTAATACCTTATTATCCAAGTCAAAAGCAAGTCAAATAAAAAAGTATAGGTATATCTTAAATAACTCGTTATTCTATATTCGAGTAAATTTAATAAGGCGGAGTAGATATCGGTTTCTGTCTCAAATTACATCGTGCAGTTAGTTGCAATCTCGAAATCAAACCCTCAACATAGTGGTTTGCCTCGTAAAACCACAAGCAGTCTTATTATACAAGCCGTAGTAAACCGATCCATTCCTCTACGGAACCTTGTTCTGATCACATCTCATCATGTTTTCCAAGCGTACACAAAAGGATTCAAATATTTCAGAGGTGAGAAATTACGTACCTTAGTTATACAGCTTCTACGAAATCCTCTTTCTGTCTTCAACAGTTCTCGTGTAATTGAGCATAAATTATAACCGCTTCCAAATGTAATTAGCCCTGTAATTATCCCCATAGATTCCTTAGTGACTAAAAATTTTACCGCTTTTGAAGCTTGTGCACTCCTGCCAGCCACTTGATGCACTCCCTGATTGAAGCATTTGATACTTGTGTGATTAAAAACGTTTCTCCAAAATACTAACATTTTCTAACGTTTACAAGTTTCCTCTTGGTCGCTTTCTGCACGGTTTTGTTCAATGTATGGTCATGGGAGTAGATGGTGTTGGTATTTTGGTGAAATATTCACCGCGTTATTAAAAATAAACATACTTTTAGAGCAATTTACATTTTTCTATAACTTGAAAGTGACAATTTTTTTAAATAGATTTAAATTAATTTGGTTTTGTATGTTTATTTTTTAACGCAAATAGTTTTTAGTTCTAAATACTAATAGCAACTTGAACAAAGCTTTGATGCAAATCATTAGAAGTTATGCGTGAAGTTCAGTTCAAGTATCGTTTTGCATGCAATTCCACTGAGACTTTTTGTCGCTTCAACCACTAGGGTGAGGTGAATGAAGCTCCTCCGGTGTTACCTCCGCACGACGTCAGCCAACATTACATGCCGGTCATAGATCCTGAATCGGAATTCCCCTGGCATCGACCTAATGCACAAAGACAAGAGGACACCCAGAGGCCTGACATGGACATGTCCCAGTTTCATGATCCTTGGGAGATTTACAGGGGTCATATCCCCCCTTACAGAGACGATAAACCAACAAATCATAGCTTATCAGGAAGAGTAGAGGATCACGAAGAAATGAAAAAGTATGCGTGGGAGTATCAACCAACACATCATCATGTGCCATATTATCAAGAATCTACGACACATCAGAGTCACGAACAGGATCAAATGCATCACCATGCTAATAATAGTCACCAACATAGTTACGGTATTCATCATCAAACTGACAATTGGGGGGGGCAATCACATCAAAACTGGGAGTCTCACTCTCAATTTAACCGGGAAAGTCATTCTCAAAATAATTGGGAAGGTCATTCTCAACATAATTGGGAAGGACATTCTCAACACAACGTGGACTCTCATCCCCAACAGAAATGGGAATCCCAATCTCAACAAATCTGGGAGCCTAATCCTCAACACCATTGGGAGGCACACTCTCATCAAAGTGGCCACTGTCAATCTGAACATAACTGGGATTCCCATTCTAAACACGATCAAGAACACGAAAGTTCACACAACCATATTCAACATGGAAGAGAACATTGGCATCAAGACAATCATAATCAGGATCATCATCATCTCGAACACCATTCCACACAAGATCACAACGAAAACAAATCAGAAAACATCCGATTTGAGAATAATCAACACATTCATCAACAAATAGTCTTACACTCTCATAACATGCATGACCACCAGTTGCATAATCACGCATCAATACAGCATGAAACGCATAATAATTCTAATTATAATCAAGCAGAACATAGTACCTCACGCATGTTCATAAACAATACTAATAATCCCATTAGAGTAGCTCGAGTATCTAATATTCATGTAACCCCATTAGATCACAGACATCAAAATTCAAATCACGAGAATTCCCCTGGTGAACAGGTGGAAATGAATGGATACATTTCCGATACAGAAATTGACCAAGAAGATATAATACCGCGGCATCCGTACGACGGTTATTACTTAAGGCATAGGGCAGTCATAAACTCTCACGGACATAAGATCTGTACTCATGAAATACCAGCAACCCCTACGCCGTCACCATCTCCGCCTCCTGAAGTTCTAGATGTCCCTATTTTCTTATGCGCTGAAGAATTATTTGTTATAAATGGTCATGATGAGGCCGATGAAGAAGACCAAGTAAGTTCTCTTTTAAAGTTCATTAGTAAGTTCAAAATGTTTTATTATTTAAAATCAGTATGATTTAAAATCAGTATGATATGACCCATTATTACCTTAAATGTATCCTGTAACATATTTTATCCCAGCTTGATGACTTACCTGCCTTTCATGTGGCTACTTGACATTTGTAATATATTTATGTACTGGCGTGGTGTTTGTGCAATTAACTTTTATTGTTAAGAAAATCTTAAAATTCGTTACCTACTAAGAATGTCTTTATTTATAAATCAGTTTCTTATAATATTGTTACCAAGATTTTTCACTTCAGAACTCAAAATTTTACAGCTATGTGTCGAATGTTTTTCCATTAATAGATATAATTTTTGATTTCAGAGTGGTGTGGCTGGCAACCTGGCACGAGTGGTTCCCGGCGCAAGCAGTTCCCAACGGGATGCTTTGGATGAGCTCACGCGCCGCCAAGGCTGGGAGGCGGGCAACATTGACTACTTGGGGGCCGACTCCTTTGAAAATATCTGGGCTAGGATCTCACAGACACTTAGCCAACCCCGTACATCTCCACCCAAACAGCTGACACCTTCGCCTAAAGAAATTTCTCCAGTCAAAGAACCATCGCCAGCAAATGCAGCACAGGAGACTCCTGTTGTAGACTCTCCCGTTGCAGAAACAGCGGCCGCTACAGAAGCGGCTGATTCCTTACCTCCTCTAGTTGATTCCTTATCGATAGTTGAAGCTCCTAAGACTGTCGCAACCCCTGCGACAATTGAAGTCCCTCTAACAGTCGAAGCTCCTGTATCAACTGAAGCCCCTGCGCCAGTCCAAGCTCCTATCGCGCTAGAAGCCCCTCCGGTTGTTGAAGCTTCTGCAGTGGCTGAAGCACCTGTGAAAGATGTTGCTCCGCCAGCAGATGTAGCCCCTTTGCCAGAAGTACCTATTGAGATTCCGGTAACAGTGAAAGCCACCGCAGAAATCCCAGCATCCGAAATCCCAGTAACAGTTGAGGCCGCAGTTTCGGTTCCATCTGTCGAGCCGGTTGTTCAGGCCCCCGCAGTAACGACGGCGGTTATACCCACATCTGTAGAAGAAGCTAGCACTCCAGGTGAGGCTCCTGTAGAGGAGGCCCCGGTTCCCGTACCACTGGCAGCTACTCCCGAGAAAGTGTCACAGCTGGTTCCAGCTGATAGCCCGCCGCTAGCCAACACGCCGTCCAAGGAGCAACCGCCTGCGCTGCCTGACGCAAAATGTAAGTAGTCTCAATCAAGAGCAGACGGTTAACGGCTTTGCACTCAGATCACTCACAAAGTTTATTTTGCAGTTTCTTATAGTGACTGAATATTCAAGCGCGTGTCGATTTTGAGTTGTTTTCAAATATTGCAGAATTGCGTGAACTTATACATAGGAACGCAGGCTGTGATATCATTATGAAGTATTTGGGATGGTTTTAAAGTCGATGTTCGTTTGAATATTTAATTGTTGACTTACTAATCAGTCTATAGCGTAGCTGCATCTGTTTTACGTGGATTCTATGATGTCAGCAGCAGGTCGTACTGTGATCCGGTAGAGTGCGATATGCCAAAGTTTTTCTTTTGTGCCGTTTTGCGATGTTTTGGTTTTTTTTATAATTTATTGAGCAAACGTTTCAAAATACGTTGTTATTTCATCCAGCTACCGAGGAGGCAGCTCAAGAGACGCGGCTTTGATAGATCAGGTAATAACAACATTGGCTTGGACTTAACTCAACCTCTAGACATATTTTTTTCCCTGATGTTACTCTCGCTTTAAGAGTACCTACCTCCTAATTTTTCTAAAGGTTAAACCGCACTGGCGGCGCTGCGCTCAGCTGAGCAGCATGGCGCGGCGCGACACGAAAAATATTCTTTCCAATGTTTCATATGGAGTAAAATGCACTTAGCGACAGCAGCGCGGTGCGACATATTTTAACATTTGGGAACATTTTGGCGAATCTGTCGCGCCGCTCCGCTGAAGCGCAGCGCAGTGCGGTTTAACCTTAAAGGTATACCAATCTAAAAGAGGTTGGGCTGTGTTCAAGTAATCGTGACGTCAACCTCGTAAATGACTCCTTGCGCTCTTGTTAAACTTAAATGAGTTCTAAGACTATCTCAAATGACCAGCGCACCTAGTCGAACGTCAAAGCCGTCGGATCTGCTCTGATGATTTAACTATAGATTGAGAAATCGAAGGAGAACAAACATTCTTTGTTCTTATTTGCTTCTTTTTGTTAAATAATAAAGGAATTCAGAGCATAAACGATTGCATGAATATGTTGCTATTAACAAAAATGTTGCAATTTTGTTCTTCATTTTCGAATAAAATTGCAATATGAGCACATTGTGTTTTATTTGCTTCACATTTTGCCACACATTGCAAGGAACATTATTCAGTGCTTGTAGAGTAAAACAATCATTCACGCATAGTCAGTCAGTAAGTCACAATTCAGTTCACTTAGCTAACTCGGAACAGAATCCGGAGAACCGGTCGAATCTTCCACAATAATACTCCTTGTAATGCCTTTCGGCTTCAAATCTCCGCAAAACTTACAGTCTAACTTTCCGCTCGCATTGTTTCAAATTAACCAAGTAGCCATGTTTTCCCTCGACTTTGTTCCAGGCCCTAACCGAGCTTGCTCTCTAATGTGACCGCAATACTAACGCCACGTCTAATCGAACGAGAGAAATAAGGGCGGGATTAAATTGGTTGTGTAGCGGAGGAGCGTCGGAAGGGCGCGGGCAAGCTGCAGCTGAAGCCTCCCACGGTGGCCGATCCCCTGCCTACCCCCGACAGCGAGATGGAAGATGCGGCGACGCTTGCTACCTCCATAATCGCGAGCGAGCTGCGCACTCCCACAGTCACTTCGCCCGGCTCGGACGCACCCCCTACTTCACCTCTGGCGGCCGCCCACCCTCATCGCCTCTCAGTCGACGAGCCAGAAGTCCCTACGCCGCCCGTTGACGCAGGCACTGTCTCCCTCTCTCAAATTGGTATCAAACCCGTGACTAAGCCTAAGACTTCCATCGCCGCCCAAATAGAATCATCTCTCACCGAGAAGACGCCAGAAGCCGCTGCAGCGGACCCTCCCAAAAAGAAAATCGTCAAAAAGGTGGTAAAAAAGGAAACTGCGACTGGCGCCGAAGCGCCGGTGCCGCCGCCGCGGAAGAAGGAAAAGAAGCCCAAAGAGAAGTGAGCGCGTCTCGCTCCCTTTATAGTTCCTCTGTGCCATAATTGTAGCCTTACCTTTTAATTTTAATGTTTATTTAATTTTCGAATTTATGCTTTCATGTACTGCGTAATTGTTACTTATAATTTTACTGCTCGCCGCCACGCGTCCTTATATGTTTTTCTTTGTTTTATACTCCTTTAAATATTACAATATTATTTACAACTATTTATTTTTAACAGTTACTATTTTGGTTTATAAATTATTTTACCAAAGGATATAACATATTTATTGAAACGAAGTTTTTTATGTAATTTTTGTAATAAAAGTATATTTTGGAATATTTAAATTGTTTCAATGTTATGTCATTATAATTAATCCTGAAAATGGTTCAATAATTTAAGATCTACGAACTTGGTTAACAATACGCAGTTTTTTAATTCCATACATGAACCTAAGCCCCATAATCAAAACAACAAAGTTTTAGTAGATTCGTCTATGAGAAGAAATAATACTACTTTAAAAGTCTCATAGAATAATAAACAACATAAGCTTTTGGGATATCCCCATAAATCTATGGTATTATTGAACCACACCACAATCAAAAAAGAATAGGATACAAAGATATAAATTATTTATGTTAATTTTCACCTTTCATCCCAAATGATTTCACAAAAATTTCATTTTATGAGTTAATCACCTTAATGCATATAACCTCTATGCTTAGTGTTTTGTTGTATGTACTAAATATTTTCAAATGTAAAGTAGAGACATGTAAATTTTCAAAATATTTTAATTAAAATTGCTATTCCTTTAATGAATTCTTTTTAGAACCCACGTGTTAAATTATTTATTTTTAATAATTAAAACCAATCTCAATCCATATCATAAACTAGAAAAGGGATAGAAAAACATCACAAAATAACTAAAAGTCAGGCAGGACAGATGATAACAGCTTATTTTTTCGAAGGAAAGCTTCGGTGCTATTGGAGTGATTTATTAGGATTTATTTCACATTTTAAAAACTAATTTTGAAAGCAGTGACATCTGTCAAAACTTGCTGAAACTTATTTTAAAAACAACCTCCTCACAGACGCTTTTTTCCTGTTTCTCTGTATTATTTCTTTATCCTGGCAGATGGCGCTGTAGTAAGAAAGTTCAAATAATTAGGTTCATGCCGACCGAATAGACGCCTTCAGAGTCATCAGACTGCCACACTCTTTTGGAGTTTTTTCCACATTAGCCGTAGAACTAGCGGCCATTGGGGTTGTAAATGTAGTATAGGACGCCCTGTGACAAAATGGGATGAAGATATTCGTAGTCTGGCTGGAGTGGGCTGGATGAAAACGGCCAAAAATCGAGAACGGTGGCGTAGGCATTATATTCATGATCCATCAGTGGACAGGAGTGGGCTAGGGTGGGTGATGATGATGATGATGATGATGATATGAGGCCTTTTTTTGGAGGAGGGGGACCCCCCCTCCTCCTTAAGAAGTTCAAGAGCGTTTTATTAACTAATTAATAACATAACAAAATATTATCATCACACCTCTTTGTACGCAGAGGTGTTAAGGTCATAGATCATTAGAGCCAGCCGGCACCCCATCAGAGTTGACTCGATTCGTTGTCTATCGGTGGACACCGCGTTGTCACCCAGTAAGCGTCACGTGATCAACGGGTGGTCAACGCGTTGTCCGCAGATAAATGAGTAAAAACAACTAATGATTCACTCGAAACCTGGGGCCCAATTCTCGTGCATTCGAAAAAGGTTCACATTCGTAAAAAAATTCGAAGATCGAAATTTTTTCGAAGGAAAAATTGTTTGTGTATTCTCAGGACTTCACAATCGAATAATTTCGAACGAACGTCGCTCGAACGCTTCGAGTGCTAAATACCAGTAGAAGTCGGAGTTCGTATACGAATCTACCTGTCAAACTTCCCGATATTGAGGTTAAGTGGTATTGTTGTGGTGGTTTGTTCAAGCATTTTCGACTGACGAAAGCTCTTGTATTAGAGCAATTTTTTTAAAAGTTTAATTTTTGTTTTTCTTTTGAAAATTATTATCACTTCGCAAATGAAATATTATTGACAAAATCTTGACTGACAGATGCGACGTTCCGCTTAGTTAAATGCACGCTATGAACTATTCTTATTTATTTATTACTAATAAATTCGACCTCCTTTCATATTTTCTGTAATGATTATTACCTACCAATTTATACAATTTGTATAAAAACGCAAAAATAATTGGACTTAGCATAAAATTTTTGCCTAAAAAGCATAATTGTTTACAATTAAAAAATTTTGACACGGCAGTTATAAAAACGCTCGAAACGAAACGTTACTGTTTGTCTATGCTATGTACGACTTCACAGTTCGATTGGTAATTCTTCTATTGGTACTGAGAATACGATCTTTATGAAACATTCGAACTTTTCAGTAGAATAGAAATAATAACCACACGGAAAAAGTTCGAATGCACGAGAATTGGGCCCCTGCCCGCGGTAATGGCGAGCAAAGGGTGGTCACCGAGTGGTCTAACCGTGAGCCACACGTGGACAGCTCGTGAGCGAGGCGATCCGGTGACGAAACGGTGTTGATGTAATGATTTACAAAATTGTTTATTTCTTCTTTTGTATTAGCTTTACTTCTTTTGAATATTCTTCCAAAAAAAATACTTTAGGTTGATCGCGAATTTCCTCTATTGCATAGATGTAGTGGCTATTAGGTGCACAAGTACAAAAATGATGATTCTAATCCTACAAAATAAAGCAAAGACACAAGATAAAGCCAGCCCGTGGACAGGAATGCCGATGCCGGTTTTGTATTCAACGAGCTTATTTGTATCTGAGCGCAATTTATGGCAAAATTATAGAGTAGCCATAACGCGGCCCCTCCTCCACTCTGAGTGAACAAACAACGAAAATCTGTATTCAGATTCATATTGGAATTTTAACAATCTTGTAATAATTATTTTTTACATTATTTATAGCCCGTTATAAAATACTCGTTAAAGATGATATTATGGAATTACTTTAATTTAGTCATTTAGTTTTATATGAATTGAATATGAAAGCTACCATCGCCATGGTCAGGCCATGGATGGGTGACCAAGACTTTGTGATCTCGAGCTCCTCCGTGCTTCGGAAGGCACGTTAAGCCGCTGGTCCCGGTCGTGGTGGTGTTACAGCCCATACTCCTCATGTGTTTCTCCATGGGGAAGGCCTGTCCCAGCTGTGAGACGTATGTAGGCTGATGACGAGGTTTCATTAGTAAGTTCTTGCTTGTTAGAGAATAACAATTTAATACGATCAGTCAAATTGAACTACCGTTTTTAATGTAAGCAGTTACCTACCTTGGTTCTTTGTATGTGAAATGATCTCTGGTAGCGATTGCTCTAAAGGTACAATTACCAACAGAATTACTTCACGTTACTACCGATAGCGGTATTTTTTGTTGGTCTAAACAAAAATTAGATAGAGCCACAGAATAAATAATAGAGCCACGTAGACGCATCGTAGAACAACGTGCGGCCGGTCCACTTTTGAATGTTGTGCCGTGAATAGCTATTCTTGGCGGCAACATCTTCAAAACGCCTTGTAATTTAATTTCAACATCCAATTATCTCGTACAATGATGTAGGTATAGCTAACATCGCTTCATCGGTAAATAAAAGTGCTTATCACATTATATGATTTATAAAGAGTAGGTGTATACAGGCATCTACATGTCTAAACCATATAGAAAGGGACCCCATACCTATTTATATATATATTTTTTACATTATATTGATAGATAAGCTCTTGGCCTTCATATCACCTGATGGTAAATAACGATAAGGCCGAAGGTGGAAGCGAGCATCACCTGTAATCCTCAACAAAAGAGATACTGTACTTTAGGTAAGACGGCGGTAGCTAGCCAGGCGGGCGTAGAAGCCCTACCACTCACCAAACCGAGCAGAAAAACCCCTGCCCCCGTGGGGAATCGAACCGAACCTCCCAATCTACACCCTGTGGTGTCCATCACCGGATCACCTGAGACTCCTAATTTACAAATGGCTTAGATGGCGATTAGATCACAATAGTCAAAATATTGACATTTTGTAGTCTGATAGGTAATCAATTTTCTTCAGCTACTAAAGCAATATATTGGAAATAGTGTCTCAATAGTAATCTTTTTACTATTCAAGGTCTGAAAACCAATTATCTTTAGATTTAGACTACGAAATGTCAATATTTTGACCATTGAAATACTATCGCCATTATATTGCAATAGTAGTAAATTAGCAGAATCGTGGCCAAAGGCGGTTAAAAAAATCCTCTGTAATTAAGTTCTAAAAATTCTTACATGAACTTATAAATAAGTACTAAACAACTTATCTTGACGTCTTGTACTTCTGTTGCACGTCACCAGTTTATAACGGGTCTCACCCATCACACCGCTGGACACAGGCCTTCCTACTTGAAGAAGTGGGAAGAAACGATTGCAATTACCGACCGGGATCAACGGCTTAGCGTCCCTTCCGAAGCACGGAGATCATAAAGTTTTGGTCACCCATCCAAGGCCAGACCATGGCGAGAGTACCTTTGTTTGTTGGTGTAGTTCTAGTGGGGCATTGACTTTCTATCTCCTCTTGAGCGCCCCTCTCTTACAATTTTGAATAAAAAAACTTGTTTTGATTTCATTGAACAATGTTGAATTCAAAAATTACAAGCACAAGCAGATGTTTCACAGAGTCATCTAGTGAAAAAAGTTATCAACACGAAGTTAGCAGCAGTGAGTGACAGCGCCTGCCGGCCGGCTTCATAATCAACGTGAAGTGAACCAGCGAATCAACGAAGCGAAGCGCGTCTGAGCGAGGTACAATGACTCACGTCACGACAGACAACCAGTTTGACAGAAACCACCGAACGGGAGGGTACTGTCGATATATTTTGCGTGCTAACGTTCACATTATCAATGTTTATAAACAGATTTCGTGAAGATACATAAACTAATACACGTATTTATGAATAAAATCAAAGATTATTAGACATAAGCGCGTTAATTCGTGTGTTCGATTAGATTTTCTCGTGGAATTGTACGTTTTCTTCGAGTGTGTAATCTTGTCGGGGAGAACTCAGCATCGCTGGTTTTAGTTAGACGGTGGGTGAAAATGTGAAACATAATATTGTGATGAGATGATAAACTAACAGTTATCACCGCGGGTTAGTTTTTAATGTAATAAGGATTTTGCTTAGTGGAACAATGAAGTGGTTTGTGGCGCTTATTTTGTTACCGATGTGTTTTGCACATCTCAATGTTTACCTCAGCAGTGCAGAAGTTTGGAGATTACTTGGTAAGTTTTAAATTGTAGTCTGAATTTTAATTGTAGCAACGAACAAACAAATAATGTAAATTACGTATGTCTTTTACAAGTAGGTATTATTCCAGTAATATCCATCTTTATTACCTAATCTCTCCTACAAACGTTTGGAACCTAACTACACATGACGCGGGTAAAATTTAACATTTTATTCACGGCTTTAGTCCGGTTTTTTTGAATGACCTAAACTGATGCTATTCAGCCATCACCGGATTATTTTAAAAAGGTGAGAACTTTGGTGGGTCCACAAGCCTGTAATGGTGAACCACCACTGGAAGATTCCTCTCATGAAGGCATCCCCTTAGTGGGTCCCGCCTCCAGGGAGAAACTCCAGGGCGCTCGAGCCGGATTCGGGGATCGGCAGATATCCTGAGGGTGCCTCTAAAGGCTCAGACCTCGGCTCAGGCGTGTCGTGTCGGTGAGGAGAACGGCTTTAGTCCGTAATCACTCCAGTTGCTTATCTCCTTGTTTGCAGTGCACTGATAATCTCGGTACTTTACTAGAGAGATTATCACTAACTTGCCTCAAATCGATGATTGAGGTGACACATACTGTTTAACACACCAATTATCTTTATTGCCTTTGTAATACTTTTACTAAACACTTATTAAACATTTAATATCGTGTCGTTTAGTATTTCTGGCTAAACTAAATTCATTCAGGATTAATAATTAGTGAGACTGATGGTCCATTTATTACCTTCCCATTCAACTAACGAATATAGGTTGATGCACAATCAATCAAAATTCATTGGAAAGTAATCTGTTTATTACCTACCTGTAGAGTAGGTAGGTAGGTAGGTAAATGCTATTTATATACTTATTAGGTATAAAATTCTAAATTTCGTTACCCATGTAGGTATTTTATGCTTCGGTATCTTTATCAATGAATATCTATCTATTCAGCTTTACCTAACTCTGGTTGTAACCTCTGGTTGTTGTAACATTGATTTCTTTTGTTAATTTCTTTTCTTAACTGCCTAGTCTTTTTCATAATTTTGAAAGTGAACAAGTATCATGTGGATTATGACTGTTAATACTCTACTGTTTAGCAAGGTTATAATTTTAACCCATTTGTCAAGTTACGGAATAAGATTTGAGTAAATAAAGATTAAGATAGGTAGGTATTTTAGATTCCAGAGACAGTTTATTCCAGGATTATCTCAAGAATTAGGCATTATCTTATACTATGTGTCACTAATCCATATAATTTTATGTTTGTTGATCTTTTAGCCTGCCTTTATACGAGTAGGTACCCTTTGCACAATACGTGTTTTGGTTATTTAAAGTTACTTTCAAATTCTTTTTAAATTATCAATGTGTTGCTAATCTAACTATAAGGTCTATCCCAGAATTGTCGTCCTTTTCCTTTTATTTATTTATTTTTACAAGTACACCTACTTTGCGTATTTTTTTTAGGTTTAATATTTAGCAAGTGATAGTAGGTAACTATGGACAAAGCTTTCGAAGTAGGTATAAAATTTCTGAGGATGGATTGGATAGTTTGTTCTTGATCATAATCGAAAATTACAGAGAACGACACGTTATGATTACCTCAAGCCTTTTCTTATCCAAACATTTTTGCATTTTTGTCACTATTTCTTGGCATTTTACTATTATTACTAACCGAGATGAACGAGTGTGAACGACGAGCAAACACAGAATGGTACAATAAAAATGTCAGTGGCTTTAGCGGATTACTTTTACCTGACTGCTTTGAACGACTTTTTGCCCTTTGCCTAACTAATCTAGGTACCTATTATGATTTTTTTTCGATCTTTCGTAACTTAGTAGAACTATTTTATTTATAGGTACACTTTACACATAGCATTTTAATACCTATCTGTCGTGGTATCTCTAATTCACTAAATAGGTATTTCGTGAATGCTGCGTCTGTTATACACACACATTGTCATGTAAGTGGGATACTCATAATAATATTCTACTAACCGGTGCCTTATTTAAAGTGAAACAATCGAACAGTCTTATAAAAACCATCATTTTGTAATTTAAAAACAAAATTTAAAATTTAAAAAACTTCATTATAGGTATCTAGCTACCTATTCGGAAGAAACACCCTATTATGATTGAAAATAAATGATACGAACAGCACGAACCTATTGTAAACATTGATTATAAATAACATTGCGTATAACTATATTTTTAACCTGCCTAATCTTTTATTCAATTTGAGACAAACAAAACGCGACCAATGAAATTAATAACAGTATAGTGAGAATTTGAGAATAGATTTAAACCTTCAAAATTTTAATTAGGCAGACGTCACAACTAAAACCTCACAGGCTGTCATACATCTTTTGAGAATAAGCCAAAGTGACAGATTTGAAAGAGCCCGTGCGCCGGCGCAGGTAATAGGCTTACCAATGTGACGTTCCTTTCAATAAATGCGTTTTTGTCCCCAGCCCTACCTTTTGTGTGTACCTATAGTCCCAGTCATAGAGCGCGATCCATCTTTGTCACCGAGCGAGCCATCTGCCCATTGTTCTTGCTTAGAAATTAGAATTATAATAAACGAAATAAGGAACAGCGGGGACGTAGCCTCGTCCTTTCAATGAGAATTTTAAGTCACTTCAAATAGCCTTAAATGTTTCATTTATAAGTAAGATAGTCAAGTTTAAAGAAATAAAATTCTGGTCAACATTTTATTGTTGCCATGTAACGAATTAAACATAACATGCGTTCGAGTAGGCGCAACTTTTTATTATCAAATGTATTCATAATTTATTGTCAACGTTCACAACATAAAAATTAACATATCTCACATCTTTATATATTATCTATTTAAATTTCCCATCGAGTGAGAACGACGGTCGTATCGGGTTGCTGGATCGACGCAGCAGGTATATTGTAATTTATATCTGACGACATTTATGGAGATGCTGGAGAGTAAAGCCAATAAACTCGACGCCTAAAACGTGTATTCCGACACGAAGAAGCAAATATTAGTGACATATCGACTGGAAATGTTTACTTGACAAAGATATTTACAAATCTGCTTTCTGAGCAGAAATGGTTGAGGAATTACATGACAAATATTATCACACCTTTATTCGAAGGCAGAAGCCCAAACACTTACATTCGCCTGATATGTGATAGGGGCGAATCTATTGCCAGTATTAGCCTGATCTGCTGCCCTACTCTCCAACCAAATTTCAATGGAAATGAATTGGATTTCTGAAATTTCGAAATCTTTTTTGATATTATCAAAGGGCATGACATTTGACGTGGCATCAAATCTATATTGATTCGTCAACATTACGTTTCAGAGTAGGTCATCTGTACGTAAATTGAATAAACCTGAGACATTTAAATAGTCAAAACCTGCGACCTATTGCACGTTTAGTTGCATTTTCCCAACTCAGCTCTTGAATTTAAAAAGTCTTGAATAAATTGTGCGCGTTTTTTAACTGAATGAAGATTTAATGGTTAAAATGTGCTTGGAACTTCATCGCTGATAGCTCGAGAGCTGGCCCGGCTGGGCGGTATCGGACGACAGCTTAGTTTATGGTCAGGCTCTATCGTTCATCTGAATTCGTATCTCTGGTGCGCAGTCCAAGTTATGAAAGACACGCTGCCAAATATAATACTCTCTTTAGCTTTAAAACGCAGTTCGTTACTCTTTAAACGACGATGTGAAGTGGAATGTTCTTTTTTAAATAATAATTCGAGTTTCATAATCTTGTCAAATTGAAAGCGAGGATGTGGCCATGTGTGTCGTCCTAAGGTTGTTATCTAAAATAATACTTGCTATTTCTACTTATTGTGGATTTATTTGCTTCACCCAACCATGAACTGTTTTAGAACTATAGATTAATTGTCTCATTTTCCTATATACCTAACCTATTGTTTACTAAGATTGAGTCATAATTGGAAACTTACACGCTTATTCATAAAAACACGTTGATAAATTACTTATGTATTATTTAGCTAATCAACTAATTAAGTTTTATGCAATGCAAGATTTCCGTAAAACAGTTTTAATTTGTATTTATCTTTTCCTTTGACAGCCCGTTCTGTAGAAATTGCGTCAAAAAATAACAGCTGTCTAGCATCCCCCATTTTGTTATTTATCATACTTTTCCTGAGGTTTCCTTTTTCTAATTTGACAGACATGTCAGGGTTTTGGGTTTTTTGAAGTCCTATTTCTGTAAACATTGTCTAAAAAGTAGCGTTTATGAATAAGGGAGTTAGTCCCTACGTGTTTTTCAAGAGTATTTTTGTGCAGTAAATAAATAATTTGATAAAATATTTTTGAAATAAGATTTTACTATGAGTTTACAATGTCATTATAATGTTACTTGAAGGTACATTGAACATTGGAACATTGTTTATATGCAAACATAATTATTGTTTAACATTGATAGATTAGTTGTTTAAATCGCTAATTGTTTGATATTTGCACCAACCGCAGTTAAAAATAATGGAAGGTGCGCGTGCTCATTGTTTCTCGAGACTAGCGACAGCGTGGGCGCTTCCTGCTGCTTCCGTGGCATTTATTCTTACTTCCCTCTGAATAAGATACTACCAAGTACTAACATTTGCTGATTTTAATGTCCGTATACAAACAACATTATGAATTCATACTATATGTATATATAATATATAGTGACTATGTCATCAGCCTATATCCGTCCCACTGCTGGGACAGGCCTTCCTCATGGAGAAACACATGAGGAGTATGGGTCGTAACACCACCACGCTGGCCCAATGCGGGTTGGTGGGTAGAAACGGTCACAACTGCGTCTGGGACCAACGGCTTAGTACCTTCCGAAGCACGGAGGAGCTCGAGATCACAAAGTCTTGGTCACCCATCCAAGACCTGACCATGGCGAAGGTAGTTTTGTTTTCGATCGAATCAAAGCGCTATGACCACTACGCCACCGAGCTCCTCGATATAGTGACTATATCACTATGTAAATGTTGAAAGGATTAATACAACATATAATACATATATATATTAGAGGAAGTTTAATAGTTATTAGATATGGGATGTATATACCACGCTACGTTTAATATAATGTGTGATATGATAATGTAACACAGCTAAGAAAATGTAGATCTGGAAAGATCCAGAATGAGACAGAGACTATTTAAGCATTTGATTTTGTAATGAATGCCGAACTAATGATTAAAGTGTAAGTAGAACAAATGTTGCCGACGATAGGAAGAAGACCAAACTTAGTTATTATTTAACATGTGAAATCAATTAATAATTTAATGTTTAAACTTTGACCACAACATATCGTAGCGAAATTTCATGCTCCTCATAAGTCACAAATTTCCTTTTTTATATGATTGCTTGTTATTGTATTTGATTAGAAAATAATAGACTTCAAGGTAACTGTACAGCATCCGTTGTAAGGGGATATTCAATCGAAGTTTAAAGTTTCATGGCTAGAACTGCGGTGGGCGACAAAAAATATTCGACGCAAGAAACTTGATACTTGAAAACTGTGTAGGGTTTCGTCTAGACACCGTAACCTCTTCACACGGTTATCGTAAACGTATATAGTTCAATATTCCACCCATATTTTTCATAAAGAGTCAAGAGCAAAACGTAAGTAAATATTTTAGTACATTGTCATTCTAAGATTTTAAGTAAAATATTTGCTGTTCCGGCAATAGGTTCTAGCAGTGATGTGAAAACGACTTAGTTAGGACATCTTTATGCCCGTGACTGAACATTATCTTTGTACGTGGTGTGGGTGACTTTATGACGTATACCACAGTAAATTTTTTGTCCAAACCTTTATCTGCGATCAGTGATTTATTATTATTTATTTTGAGCAGTTTCCATGCCCTTATCTGTCTGCGTTATCTGAAGGACAATCTTATTTTTTCTTCCTGACCTAAGCTAACAACAATTCCACGTATCTACGTGTAAATAGACCCACGCTGGGGCTTATCCCTTGCATCCGGGCTGTCATCTTCCAGATACTGTTGGGTCCAAGTGGCAACTAGTGACCGAAATGAAAACGTTATTGTTATTTTAATAAATACTATTAATGCTGCATTCATCGCAGCCTATTCAGATATCACTCCCCTAAACGGCGAAATCGTTTAAAGAATTAACAATGAAATATTTCAATAAACAGTAAGGGACGGCGTTGTATAAATATGGGCTGGTGTTCTTCTCAAAATATTCTTTATGTCAATATAACGCTGACAACTGATTATTATGTAGTGGACCTAAATAAATTTAATTTCACGGACGAACGTTGCGAGTTTATTTTATTAATTTTGGAGATGTGATAAGAAAAATAAGGAGTAAAAATTAACTTGATGCCTTTGGCAAACGTTGTGGACTGGATATAGGAGTACGGAGTCCAAATTACGGACATGGGCTTTGCAATGCAAAGTCAGGTCGTTCGGATTTTGTGCAGGGATTTCAGAGATGTATAGTTGAAAATACAAATAGAATTAGTGCATCAGGCAGCGCTGCAGGCGATGGAGGGATTATTATGCGCGTTACATGAATATGCAACTCGTTATATTCAATTACACAGGGTGGCGGCTTACTATCCTTTAAAGCCGTTATATCCATTGTCGTCGCTCATGCAATTTTAATTACTGACTGTGATTTAGTTGATTGCTAGTGGGAAGGTCTTTGAATAAATGAGTGGTACCATTACTTACGTTGGCATAATCCATGTCAAATTCCTTCATTAAATTAAAATGTTCACAAACAAAATAACTATTTCTAAAGCTTCTCTTAATTCAGTGATATTATTACAAAATATCAGCCGATAGTATCAAGTTAGCACGTTTCACAAGTTTAGCATTACAAACAATAAAAAATATTCCACGAAGGACACGTACAGAACAGCCATCCCTTTTCTCGTTACATAATGGGTTACTTGTCCAGATAATGTTACTATTGATGCTTTTGCTTTGCAATCAACCAACACCATAATCGGTGGATCAATTGCATATGAAAAAAATATTTTATTAAATCCGTGATGCGTGAAGAAAAATATTTTTTGACTATATTTGATTGTTTAAGGGTTGTTTTATTCTTCCTGTGAATTGAACATATATAGTCAAACTTGATTTTAACAACTGATTGTGTCAGGTTAATTTGCTTAAACAGCAGTTAAAAACCAGGTTTCTACTAGGGACTTTTTTGTAATAAGGCCTACAGTATTTCGAAATCTAACTCACAATCGCATATTGTATTAGATACAATGGCGCGTGCAGTTGTGTTTTACAAACACAACAAACTTGAAAGCTTGGTAACTAGACGGTGACATGTTGGCATTATATTCAGGTCACCTCGACTACAGCTGAATAAATAGATATTTTATAAATAACGCGAAAGCGTCACCGGCATCCAGCGGCCAGACACGGCCAATTTGTTCATGATCTAACTATATCACTCCGTAAATTGCCCGTGAATCACGTAATCGTAATTGTAAGAAAAGAACGCTGCTATTTATAAAGCGTATTTTTAAAACCCTTCGAACGATCTTTAAATCGACAATGGACCTGCTTAATGTAACATCATAAAGAGCGATTCATCAACAGTACTGCAAGCACGTGAGACCAGTTTTAAAATATCTTTTTTCATTGTGATCGATAGTTGAGAATATTCAAAATAATGGTTACAGTGTCGAGCGAGGCTCTCAATCACTCCTCGACAAGGGCCCGTGTTTGAAACATTTCGTGGCAATTTGCTGGAAATGGATGGAGACGTCAGCGCGACAAAAAACTCCTATCGATCAGCGACTCGGCGTCTGCGCATGTCGCGACTGTGCCTCTCAGACTTTTGTTATCTCTATGGTTTTAAATTGCTGGTTGAAATAAAAGAACTGTTGGTTTTTGTAAGCACTTTTGTCATTTATGGATTGAGCTTTCAGATCTATAGTTTGAAACAAATCTAGTTCTCACTGCGATAATTGCATAGCATTAACTAAAACTGTTTCCCGCGTTATATAAGTATATATTACAACAACTATCCTTTCAATAAGCAAAGTGTCACGGAAATAATCACTCCTGAGAGTAAACCGAGGCCTGAAACCCTCGAGGGACTGTCGGGGAATTACTATCGCGCCCGAATATTGTTCAAGAGATATGAGAAAAAAAACACGCCAAGATAAATAAAACGATTTATGGTTTTCAAACGTAGAAAGTATTTATTTAAAGTTGCATTTACAACTAATTTGTAAATCAATGTGAATGTAAATCAATCAACCCCAATAAACCAGGGGTCAGCTGGCATACCCCCTTCTTGGCAGGGTTAGCGAGCCGTTACTCGTCTCGAGCGTCAGTCACCTGCCACCGCCGAGACCGGACTTAGTTTAAGCTCAGTTTAAAATCTGACAGCACACCGACCATGATCGATGATGCGTGCGCGAGGAATGCACCCAAACCGAAATAGCACCAACTTGCACACTCGTTAACGTTTTAGCGTTAATGACACTACAACATTGTTTTTGTTGGCTATTAGACTAAAACGTTTGTTTTTATCGAGAGATAGAAAGCTCTTGCCAAAACACACCATTACTGGTATTTTTAATAATTCGTTGAATAATCTCCGGGTGACACTATCTCTTTTGTGGTAACAATATTAGAACGCCCCGCGGTGATGCCACACGACCGGTATTTTATTTCTACACTATGTTTATTCAGAGCCCAGAGATGTCCCATTAAGGGTGATGCCATGACAATTTTGTTTGGTGTGCAGCATAATTGAATAGGGAAGTGCGACACGCGACCGCATTATCCGTTAAGAGTGAATGCGCAAATAAATGTGTGTAATAAAATAATGTAGCGTGAGACTCCGACATTATTACACGAATCAAAGCCGTTATTCTTGCGAGGGAAGCTCTGAGAGACACTACTAAAAGCCCGGTAATGGACTAAGCGTACGTAATGCTTTCGCACTTCTGAAGCATTTATCTAAATTGTTAAATGCACTTAGACGCGCTGGAAAGGAACACGAAGATGCTGATGTTTCACACATCATTCAGCTAGTTTTTAGTAATAGCGAGTTCATACATATTCAACAATGTAGGCTCGTGAGCAACATTTGAATATTCTATTCTAACAATGTAAAAATTAAATTCATTGCAACGTCATAAAATTGAATGTAAAATCATATCTTATTTAGGTAGTAGGGACCACACGCATTTAACGGTAGCTCTCCCTACACAAACACGGCGGTCTCGAAGTTCACTTTACCTACATATTTCCAATTCTACCTGTGTTTACATTCTCACTTATCCACAACGTGGTTCTAATAAACGCTAAAACAGTATCATTACTGTGATGAAACCACGATTCAGAGTAATATTTAGTGGATACAGAAGTCTATTCATTATTTCTTTATTGCTCTACTACTTACATTGGTTCCTTGTCAAAAGTTTTGAGACATTTCCTCAAATAAATAAAATCTTAACATGTCAAAACACTGAAAAGAATTTTGTTGACAAAACATCACCAATTCAAACGTTTCTAATTAAGGACCGTGAAATATGGCTCGACTCAAATTGTGTTGTAGTTTTGTGACAATATCGTATTTACGGAGAAGGACCAAAAATAAACAAACATTGCACACAATCGGTCGAATAAATATGCTAGCACAATGCTCGGGCCAGCACGTCATGATAAGGCTTGGCTTTTGTGCAGCTGGCTGTAAATCATACAGTCCTTTGAAGAGAATGGCACACCATAAATAATGCTCCGAATTTTGGCTGCGATACTCCACCGGGACATTTTTTGGGTCTCCTGAAGAGAATTCTAATGGCAATTCAAATTAATCAATAGAAACTTGCGACAATACTTACTTTTTTGCTACGACTATTATTGACAAAGTAGGTCCGCTTTAGCTACCCTACCATATTAATGTCAAGGAGGGTAACGAATTTTATTTTGATATTAATTTATGGTCAGCCGTAATTTGATACTATTTAGTTACCCCTGTATATTTATTCCACGTGATTGGTACCTAATTGTTACCATTTTTATGTTGGATAGTAAAATTTAACCCCGTGGCTGTAAATATTATACCGACCACTTTCAATTTTTATGGGTTCGTAAGAAAGCAATTAAAACGGGGCATTATGATAGTATTGAAGAATTTAACGCGGTCGACGTAGTTACGACTCGACTGCATTTAATGGTTCAGTGCACCCCTGAATAAACAAGGCTATTTAGAGTTAAATTCGCTTGCACCGGATATGGCTGCTCTCGAACAAATCCATCATGAGCTTCTAACTCAAGACTTGGTCAACGATTAATATTTCCACTTGAGTTTCTAGCGTTATTATAGAAAACAAGGATATCTATGTTGGGTATATCGAGGGGATGCGGTCAACTCACCTCAGTTTATAGACAATAAATCTTGTTGCTTATGAGCTCTTAAATAATAACGTTTTATTGACCACCGTCGCCGTGCGATTGACGAATGCCTCCTTTCATTTTATTGTTGATGGCACACCAAGGGTCCAGGCGTTTATGTGCTCCCACGAACTTTACTGCTAATGCAACGAGATTGGAAGAGATAGGAAAATATTATGATGTTGAAACTTACGGCAGAACATTTATCTTCTATCGTTTTAACAACCTTGTGAAGTTTTTAGCAATATGCCTGTGACTCATCAATCCATTAGCAGTGTTTTCCGTTACGTAGTTTCGTCTTTTCGAGTGTATTGACATGTTATTTTATCTTTTCCAATTTCCTGGCAAACACGACCACCATCATCGTCGCATCTTTAATACAACAGCTCAGCAGGGGTTTTGCATGTTTGTATCTGTTATCGGTACGTCTCAGGATGTGCATTGTGTACACATATTATTAGTTTGTTGTTTATCAGCTGATTTTTTAGCCTCTGCCATAAAAGTTTATGGGTGACTTAGAAGATTGATTTGGGTTCTAGTCCTAATACATTTGGAAGTGAATTCGTATGTTTCGCAGCATGGTGTAGGGATGGGTCGAGTCATGGTGTTTGGCCAGGCAGCCCTCCCGCGGCGCTCCGGCCGCTGCGAGGACCCGCATCTAAATTTACATTCTGTTCCCTGACTTGTTTCATTGTGAATTACTTTTGAGAACCAAACTACTGTATGTATCATTTATCCTGATTTTCTTGTTTATACTTGCTTTTATCTTGTACTATTATTTATTTTGTGTTCGCTAGTATAGTATAATACCATCCATTGTCCTCAAATTCATTGTAGTTATCACGTGTTTGTTAATTGCGGTTAAAGTTAAGTACTTCATCATTTATTACAATCAGCATGATGCTCATAGCGCTTTACTGGTGAGAAGTTTAATTAACAACGTTAAAATCACATAAATTCAATTTAATGGGAGTCATTCATATTCATCTTTTAACGACTGGCTTGTCAACCACTGATTATTTGGACAATTAATTTCTTTGGAATTGAAAACATTGCTTAGACTTGTTTGAATAAACATAATGACACCCTCACGGTCGAACGGCAGATATTGAAGAATAAAACATACACTTTTGGGAAGCAGTCGAACTACAAGGTAAATATTGTCGAATCCGTTCGGAGGTGCGCGTGGGCTAATATTTGATTACTCCACACAAGCTGTCATTACTTGCTAGAGTTGGTAGATGTAGACTCAGTTGCATTATATTTGTTCAAAGTACTTGCTGACCTACCTATCCAATTAGGCATCGACATTCGATTAGAAAATCTGTTGAAATTGATTGAAAATAATAATGTTTTACCCAATCTTGTAGTTCTTACTTTAGATACCTACTAATATCAGTTTATGGTATAAAACTGAGTTTTTATACGTTTTCGTTGAATCAATAGTCTTCTTCCGTTACTTATTTTCACGGGCGTAACATTAACCGATGTGATTGGGTTAAGCTTTATTTCTAGCTGATTTTACGAACGTTCCGGGCACCAATCGTCTTAATAGGGGCCTGCGTTTGCGTTCATTTAATCGCCTGTAACTTGAGTCTTTACGACTTGGTGTGGATTTTTAAACGCCGAGCGTGATGCGTGTACCGAGTTTGGGCTCAAGTTCGGCCCATGCAAGACTTCAATTACCAATTTAATATTTTTTGTAATT
The DNA here is from genome assembly GCA_910589355.1 of Parapoynx stratiotata. Lineage (NCBI taxonomy): Eukaryota > Metazoa > Arthropoda > Insecta > Lepidoptera > Crambidae > Parapoynx > Parapoynx stratiotata. The sequence continues at coordinate 5,058,745 of OU342458.1, forward strand.
CTATACCTACTCGTAATCCCGATATTCGATTATGTTGGCTCATACCGAACAAGTGAAACATTGTATAGAATGAAAAGTTATCGGAAAGTCGACATTATAACGAGGTTTCAATTGTCAATGTTACTTTGGTCATTACAAACTTACGAAGTCTAAATACATACTAAACAGATGTTGTATTAGGGTGTTAGCAATATAATGAATAAATTCTGAGCGTGCGTGAAATGAAAGTGATAAGGAATAGCGATACTGCATTCGTTATCTGGTAGTACAAGTTCCTTCTCTGTACCTGCAATCAATTACAATGTATCAAGTTGTATGACTACATAAAGTAAGTCAGAACGTGGCTTAGCCATAGTACTAAGGGAATCGATCAATCGGGATTATAATTTATAATGACTCGCTCTCGGCAGTTGCTACCATGCCATAGTTTGTTCACTTCACTTTGTGCTCAGTTCTAAATAACTACAAACAATATCTAAAGTTCTGAATCCTAAGAGAAGAATTTGCACGCAATCGGGCATGGGTTTCTGAAAAATGACTATCTTTTATCTCTTGTTGAATATAAAATTGTATAACATTTCGGTAACATTCGCGGCATTCAAATGGGCTGCAGGATTGTTAGGTTAATTGTGCACACTTTATCGGGGATCAGACCACGATTCCACGTATGAGCGTCCCACTACGATTAAATCTCATGACCGTCGTGACGCGAGGAAATACTCGATTGTGCTCCACAGTCACGTTTTTACCTGAATAAGGGTCATAAAAATCTCATGCAAATAATGTGCAATAAAAGTCAATGCGGATTTACAGTGCCATCTGCAATTTCATATTGGCTTTATTCATAACGTTTCAATAAATTCTGGAAATCTTGCTTTCTGCGAATGAAAAAAGATGCTGGCAACCGGCGCCGAAGGAGACGTGTGTAGGTAATAAAGAGAACTGCAAGCATCGTGCGAGGTGTGGGCGCGCAGGGCTTGTTCACTTTTTTGCAAATGCAAATTCAATTCCGACTCGGAAATCTTTATGAGAATATACGGAATGGAAATGTTTACTTTACTCTTTCACGGATCCATGTTTTTATTTGCCAGACCCTCACGAAGAATGGTGAAGCTGTGCGAACATTAATATTGACTCTATGGTAATTCCGCATAGTCGCCTGGGTGCTGTGTTTCGTCGAGTTAAACTCAAATGACTAAAATGCGCGGTTTTGTTCAGAGCAAGTTAGCATGGCTTCCTATTAGACTAGCTTAACTAGAGAACACATGGTAATTCATTTACCAGTTCCTTTTTACATGTGATCTCATTAACGAGTTTATTCACGTATTTTGTTTGTTTCGATTGCAGGAAAGTCTATTTTCCTCCACTGGTTTATATATGCATTGGTTTGGTTTTGTTGGATACAGAAGGCTCACAATTTTTTTTTAGCCAGTGCCGTGCTCACGGTATTTATTTTTCAACTTTACTGTTTAACTGATCGCAGTTTTTGAACGCGTCGTGACTCTGGGGATATAAAATAGGACAAAAAAGACTTTTAGTCGTGCAGGTTGACTTTTATCTTAGGAAACCGGTAGCCAGTTTATAATGTGGTTTCTTTAATTATAATGGGCAGCGATCATGTGGAATAATAGTCAGGACTTAGCCGCGGGCATAAAAATCATTGTTGGGCGTGGCGAAGATCTTGTTTGTTTTTCTACTTGAACATGAGCCGAAACCCGTATGTTCACTGAGCGTCTTTAATTCTGATTTATAGTCTCAGCATGCTGTTATTATAAACTTGTGGTTGTATCTCCCTCGACTGTATCACTCCCTTCATATTTTTAACGTACTCCCGACTCTGCTCATAATATCAATTAACTGGACTATAATTCTAAGTTACAATTTTAATTAATGTATGACTTTACTAACTTTAGGGTTTACAGTTTTGTTTAATAGTACCAACGGTATGATTCCAAAAAAACTCGTATAAAGAGCTATTATGACATTGTAAGCATATCTTGCGATCTTTTATGGTATGAGTTAAGGTAAATCGTCTTTTGTATATCAAGATTCACCAAGATATCTCGTAATGTTTTTGTAACAAGCTCATTTCGAAGAATAATGAAGCTTGTTAGGTGCGTTCACCCAGGTAAATTGAAATGCCGTACGGACCAAAGGTGACTTCGACAGATTGTTGGCAATTGAAAGTAGGTCGGTTAGCCGTGGGTGCTTGTTGGTATAATGTGAGCGATCCATCCACGCCAGTCGCGGGTCGATGATGGATCAGCGATGGGGATCACGACTCGTTCTTTTGTTGTTTTGCTCTGTTGATAAACGCTCTCCGCCGCTTTCCATCGTATTAGTGCCTTGTTACATCTGAATAGGTTTTTTACAAAACATAATAGGATCGATCGTTGAGAAGATTATTACGAAAGCTTATTTTTACTATCTCTTGTGGTTATGGCGGGCATTTCTTTCATAGTACGTGACTGTACTTAAATTACACTGGTTTACGTGCAAAGGTTGTTGGTAGAATTTTCATATTTTCGACGTAGAGTGGTATGGTGTATTGGTTTTGCCGCTAGAACTTGCCAGTTACTCGGTAAATGCATTCACAATATTGCACCGAAACGATTCTGATGTTTTCGTGTCCTTGTGCCTGTTTGTCAGTCTTTACTTGACTGTTAGTTGTAATATTACTGTAGAAATTCGCCTCATGATTAATGTTTATAGCTAGACATTAATGACATTCAAATATTTGAGGAGATATAATTTGATTGAAATTACTACAAGCTTGCGTAGGTTTCGATTGGTATTAAGAGATAACATCGGCTCGTATGTCGTATTACGAGGTGTCTCCCGAGCTTTCACCGCGCGTCAGCGATGCCCAATGGGCACGTATTGTGACAGCCTCCCACGATAAACTCCATGTTTATGCGCGCACGCCGCCCGCCATGTTTGTTTTATCTCGATCCACCGTTCGCCCGTGTTAATAAATGTCTTGTAGTCATATTGGAAAAAACTTATCTTCATTTTTATTTTTTATTCAATTTTTATGTCCGTCGTATGTTTTATTTAGACATTGGTTATTAATAATAATGGATCCTGAGGGTCGTTAGATCAAAACTCAAGATGTCCGTACGTGTAGTCAGTTTTTGTACATTTTTTGTGGACGCCAGTTGTGTGGGTCTCTTTTTATTGGGGTTCTAAACAAGGGACATGTTGGAATATTTTATATTCTTAACAGATGTTATCCTACGACGTTTTTGAAATTAATTGAGTAAACGTTTGTTTGTTTATTCGTAAGGAATCACACGCATATCTTAACATTCCCACATTGGAGTTAACGTTACGTCTTATGACAGGTGTAAATATGGCGTGCACGTAGCTTGTTTCAACTTGACATATCGTTTGGACAAAAACTTTAGACAAACACTGTTAATACTTAACGCTGTTAATATTTTTATACATGTGCATTGCCTAGATTGTGTTTTGATTGCTGCATCACTGTATGACATTTTCTAGGATATAAATGAAACCAGAATTTGTATAATAATAAATAATAAAAATAATAAATATCTTCAAACATTCACACCTATCAACTAGCCCCTTTTTAAGCAACTAATGATGCTTGTGTAACGGACACTAGATGACGGATATACATATTATGATAGATATTCTGAATATATATAAATATATATAAACATCCAAGACTGGAGAACAAATGCCTGAAAATTCATCACCCAAACATTTGCCCCCACCGGGAATCGAACCCAGAACCTCTCGAGATGGCGACGCCATGAGACCGGCATACAGACCACTCGACCGGTCGTCGGATAAATACAAATGTATCCGATTTTAAAACTATCTACGATCTCGGTAATAGTAAAAAGGTTAGATGCACCGTTTAACAATAGATAGAAGATTAACAACCTGTCGTCATTCGCTTGTTACCGCATCATGTTCCGATCCGGCGACCATTACATCACGGTTAGTTAACGTTCCGCATCGAATCGCCGGTCGCATTGTCCGCCCGGAAACCCGGCGTGGCGGCCGTGGTAACCATTTAATTAGTTCCCCACATTACTGCGGTCATAACATGCTTATTTGAATGATAACAGTCGGATTGGTCTTCTTATCAGGGCTTAGAACAATGCGCATGGTGCTAACCACCATTTTTGTCGTTTGTTTGCATATAATAAAGGGCGTGACTGGTGTGATAATAAATTAAAATTTTAAGAAATTACTTGGTAAGTCTGAACAATTTGTCAACTTATCAAAGTTTTGAACAATGCGCGGTTGGTTTTTACATTTTCGTTGTTTGATTGTTTAATATACAGGATGTGACTGGTATGACCTATTTCTAGAAATAAATTTAAATTTTATGAAAAATAATGCAAAATTATTTGATATACGCAACAAACTTGATACATTCTAATAAAGATTTAAGTAGAGGTAAAATCGCTAATAAAGGAAGGGATCTAATACATCATGATTTTTACAAGTTTAAAGTTAAAAAATATCAGGAGAGCACCGGAGGGCACACCGCGCTACGGCCATTTATGGTCGTTCTCTTTTTGCCCATTGTTTACTTTACGGGCGAGGTTAAAAATTTTATGATTTCCATCATGGTGCACGGGCTGCACGGCAGACCCGTAAATTATGCCCTGAACGGTTGCCAATACGATAATTCTCGGTTAGAGTGCATGTTCCTTTCGATTGGTTTCAATTTATAAGCTTATGGGCGTTCGATTGCATCGTTAAATTCAGCGCTTAACTATGACGTTTCCTGTTGAGGTTGTAAATTAAAATATGATATGTAGGTGTTGTGAGGTAAACAGCGCGGGTTAAGCGCTGCCGACGTTTTGGAGGGCCCTTCACGAGAGCTCTTTACAAACTGCTCTCTTCAAGCTTCGCCCAACGGATTTTTTACACTCACCGAGCCTGATATTGTTCCTGCATTTTTTGTAGAGAATTCAAACATTAAACCAGAATTTCGAAACTGTTAAGTTCACGTAAGTTTAATACCTACGAGAGTCCCAAATCAAACAACTTCTGTGTCCTAGTCCTTGTGTTAGTACAAATCTATACAAACGACGTGCCAGAAAGATAATATTTGGTGAACGCTATTTGACAAACGTGTTCGTGTGTTTTGTTATTGGACACCTCCACTTGGCACACAGTTTCTATTTGAATTGCTTTGACACAAACTAAGAATTTTCAGAAAAGGTTGTCTCTCAGGACTACTGTTGTTTGCACATCTGTGACTTTTCCCCGAACGTTGAAACTAGAAGGTGGATATGGTGGCTACTACAAAATGTTCCTTTGATATAATTTCGAATATTCCTTATCGGTAGATATAAGGCGACTGAAATAAATTTATCGTGGTAACATGTTGATATTGAATCGATTTTTGAGCTACCGTGTGATAACCTCCGTCGACGGTTTGGACTAATCTGTCAGATAAGCTCGGGATTCGTTGTCGAGGTGCACGTGGTCCGACTCTGTAATTGGATTTAAACGATACAAGAAATAAATTTATATGGAGGGTTGTTGGGCATAATCCCGCAACATTTACAAACATGTCACGAGCGCCGTGCTTAGTTTTTTCTATGCTCAGTGAATACGGTAGCTTGTCCCTCACATCACCCTGCATTCGACTCTCGAGTGAAATGAGCAATTTTTTGTTCAAGCTCCACGATACTTTTGCGGCGTTCCGACAGACCCTAGAGAAATAGCCAATTTGATTTTTTCTAGTCAGTAGAACAGATCCTGCAGCGATAGCGGTACCAAGACCAATTTGAGCTGTTCTTACCTCAGGCAACCACGAAGTGAAACGGCTTCAGCACGACGCGACTTTTATTTTAGTGTTTCTCACCTTGTAATATCTAGTAGTAAGTGTAAGTCTTTTTCGTGTAATGTTGTTTATTGTTTATATTGAATGTATGTAAGTTATACTTTAGTATGTTTATTATTGGTTTACTTCATGTTGATGTCAGGCGCGCATAACTTTGCAGAACTTAATTTCCCCGAGAATCTACCGCACGTGACATCATAAATTTCAATACTATGTTGAAGACTGCAAGTATCCTGCTCGGCTCGACTCCCTGCATAAATACGAGAATGGAACGACTTTGATAGTATCATGCTATAAAACGGGCGTTGTTATTGTAACGATAATATTTACGGGGTTCATATGTAATTTGCGACAGGTGGAAACTGTTTCTGTTCATGTCCCTGCACAGAATAAATCTCTCGTCGCCACAGTTACGGAGCGTGCCCGTCGTTAACGGGTCATGTTTATTTTATTACAACACTATTAACACATACGCTGATAGCATTATTAAAACCAAATTTATTTTTGTGTCAATCGTAACACGATTCATAGTTCGCGGTTAATTAAAGACGTAATGATCGGTTTCTATCTGGTTGCACTTAATTAAGAAGATCGAGCCAAGCACATCTGGTTTAACGCAAAAAAGAAGGAAAAGATTCCGACTGTCAAACTAATTCGTGGGATTAGTTCGGGCCGCGTTCGGGCACGCGGGCAAAAAGACACATCCATCAGTACCGATAAGCCCAGGGGTATTTTAAAACTGCTTTTCTTCAGTGACAACCGTTTGCACTCCGGTGCGGACTGCGGCCGATGCAATATTAATTAAGATTAATTCGAACACACGACCGCGTACGGAAGTTTTGATCTTTCATTAATATCTCAATAAAGAGGAGCTTCACTAATTTCGCTGCCACGGCACGTTCATATTTAATTTCTCTCGGTTCATAAGTTTACACCTCTTACGAATGAATTTAAAATAAGATCGCACGATAAGGATCCGATTAATTTTAAAATCGTAAAAATGTAAATAAGGTGTTGCGGATATGCGAGGTGAATCAGGGTCTTTTTAATTAATTCAGTAAATTTGTTTAATTTACGCACACATGTAATTGTATTACGCTGTAATTAAATACGGTAGGCGCGGATTTTGGGGGATGGCTGTAACAACGCACCGGTGAAGTATGGCGGTGATTATTACGCACATTATCCGGAGATGTTGCCCCTGGATCCCCCTCCCTTGCTCTTATTACACCTAGATTTTTACTTAAACCACGCTCGGAATAATGATTCTGTTTATGGCATCGTATTAATAAAGTGAACATACTGTCTAGGTTTTTAGAATTCAAACAGCTAAAAAGAGTTTTATCAACTTGTTTTAAAAGAAGTCGCTTTTTGATTAGGTTTATTATATTTTATCATGCTCATGCGTTAGACAAAGAAATGCTAATAATGTCTGTTGTAGTAACATTCGCATTTACTAGGAGCTAAGCAAACTAAGATTTGCGTTGCCCGCGGCTAGACTCATTAGAACTTAGTAGGAAAGCTATTTGCTAGGTTTTCACATTGACATTTTGTCTCATATTATTGTATTTTTCACTCTTTCAACGTGGTGTGCGTCTTACCCAGATCAGACAATACAATACAATACATGATTTTGTAGCGGTTAATTGTGTTTTAGAATCCTTAGAGACTATGGTTAAAGCTTTAGAGCCTTTTGGTGCTATTTATTTCAGCTTTTAATCAGTTTCTTTATGGGCTGTAATTTCAAGGGTACTTAGATTTTTAAGAATCTACAGCATGTTAAATCGAATTAGAAAAACGTATTAAGCGGTTTCTTAACACCTTGGGAGATTTAATTCCTTGGGCGTTATTGTAGGGATCAGCTTTGAATTGTACGAAGGGCAAATCTTGTTACGGACAAAACCCCAACGGACAGCTAGACAGGCTGACAATAAGGGATCACGTTACCCGCTTTGCTTCCGGGACGGTGAATCCAAAAACCTCAAAATTTTACACGTGACTACTTCAGTATTGAGGCTTTCTTATAAATGCTATTACGCAATTATAAACGGAATGGTAGGTTTGTTCTATAATTTGTTACCCAATCTTTTAAACTATTCGAAAAATATTATATTGGAGCATGAAAGAGATTATTGTTCAAGAAACGAGCGTACTTCTTTCTCAAATCTACGCATTTATGATTCTACTAGTGTTGCAGATCTTGGTGGATGTTGCCCCTTCATTTACATGTTTCTGAAAATGCAATTTAGATTCTCAAGTCTCGTCAAGGAATTCATATTCGTGAAGCTAATTAAATCGGTAAATGATTGGCGTTTAGTCTACGCGGCACGCCGCCGCGCCGTCGCTGTATTTGCCTAGCAATGTTTTCCGGCGCGAGATACTAAAACTGTCTCCGTTGCAACAGGCACTACCTAAATACGCTTTTTTATGACTCTTCCAATTCTTAACACATCGTATACATTTTATGGCAACCATTATTACTTATGGATATGGGATGTGGTGAAGTTGTTAAACGATTATTCATTTAGCAGATTTCCGGCTGCTTCCGCCTTCTACTACATCTACTAGCAGTGTAGTGAGCAGGAATAATAACGTAGTAGTTTTCCCTGGTCCCGCGAGAGCCCTCGTCACGGCTCAAGTGCATAACTTGCGCCTTTATTTTCACCGACACCTGCATTTTGTTTTATTTCCTTGCACGCCTCGTCCGCATAATTCCTCTATAATACCTCTGTTGTGCCCTAAAATCTTTACAGCCGACGCCTCGGAGGGGAGCTTTCTATACCAAATATCAGCGACTATTGTTCGGCTCTATTTTATTCCTTACAAATGGGTTTTTGTAAGAGCGTAATGAAAGCTTTATTCGGAGGTGCGAATATAGAATGCGTCAATAGAGAGCAATACGCGATTTTCGTCCGATATCCACCTCCACATAAAATGCTAAGTGTTATAAGATATAATAGAAATTTATTTTGGTCGGCAATATACTTTTGTTTTAAGCTTTTTGGATAAGAAAAAATGCTTGATAAGGATTGAAAACCGCTGATAGCGTTTTTTGGGAGAGAAAAAAGCGGCGCCGACGGTGAGTCCTGGTTATCTTTAGTTATTTGTCGTATCAAGTGGTCCCGTTCCTTTGACGGGGACCGCATCAAAGACGCCGCACAGTAGCCCATGCTTGTGAGTACTTATGTGGGATTGTCACAGACATGAATTTCTTTTACATCTTTATAGCCTAATCTAAATTTGTACGTAATATTCAACCTTTTTTGTCTTACCAATAGGCTTCGAGAGGATCTTTTCTTGGAAACAATTTATAAAATTTGATCTTTCGGAATCCGGTCTGTAACCGATGTTCGGTTTAGAATAAGTATCATCTGACAGTATAGATAAGTATCATTCAAGGAAAACAAAGAGTCAGACAATAAAGGTACTTACGCACTGTTGTGATTCATAAATCCGGTGGAATGATGCATTTAGAATAATTAATTAATCTGAGTACGGGAAGCGACCGAAGGCGGGCTGTATGCAAATTGGGACAACACTGTGGTATATTGTAGGTCGTTAGCAGTTAATCGTCGTTATCGCGTCTCGAATAAACAAATAGCCGTTAACGGGCGTTAAAATTATTAATTTAATCGAACTCATGACGGTTTGGGAGTCTCATTTGCATGCGAGTATAATGTCGTGGAAAATGGACAAACATGTTTAGATAAGCATTAACATTTAATGATTATAGTCTTATAACACCTATAGAGGTGCCGGACCGGTGTTCCGAGATCTTGCTTCCTTATTTATGAGGAACCGGTCGGGTTTGAAACTGTGCTCATCAGCATTATTGGTGGTTATATTAAAATATTCCCATTTGTGCCGCTGTGAATTTCTTAACTTACGGTTATTACCAGGTTTTACAAATATGGTATACATTACAATTTACGGTTACGCCTTTACGTGGAAGCTTTCTTTTTAATTCTTGATATGGATTTTCTTACAGCTACTAAAGTCTTGAGGTACAATTTTATCTTCTACATTTTGAATATATCAATGAAATATAATTTTAACAGTTTTGAACTTTCTCAGTTTATTAAAATGTTGTATGATAAGCAAGGGTCTTGTAGATATAAAATTAAAGATGTAACAAGATCCTAGAACCCTTATAGAGAAAATAAAAATGAAACGTATTCTATGAAGTCGAGCACGATAGACTTATTATGAATCTATGCAGCAGTAATATTATTCATAATGGAACAGTTTCTAGGTAATATGTTAACTTTCATGTTTACCATTTAATATTTATACTTTAGTCTTAGGAATAAAATAGTTCGTAAATAATATAATTAATAAGTTCTTGTCTGAGACTTGATACGTCTACAATTCACAATCTAGCTCTAAAACGAAGCTCATATTTTAAGTAAGACTTTTAACTACATAACAATGAAAACTGTATGAAATGTAATTCATGCTATTTCAGCTTTATGCGTGTAGAAACATCATAGAGGTGTTGTTTATAGAGGAATGAAAGTGACAATGAATTAAATTTACAACTAATATTTACAAATAAACCGAGTATGTACATCAATATCAAAAAATATTAAAAATTAAAAAAGCCGCAGACCAAAAAATTTATAAAAACAAATAATCGTCGGGGGACCGCTCTATAACTAAAGACAAAGTAAAGTTCTTAGGTACTTATTATTTGTTTTTATTAATTTTATGGCCGGGGTATTTTTTAAATATTTATTAATCACTACACAGACATCAGCTTACGCAAATAATCTCAATGAAACTTAAGTTTTGCCTTGAAACGTGTTAAAATTATGATGATTTTAAAGTACCTAATGATTTCTTCTTTATTTTCTGTGTTTCACCGTTTCCTATAATGTATTTTCGATCATGCTCCTATCTTTTTCTTTCTCGTCACTTAACTTATTGATTCTTTATTTCCAATTTCCTAGCTTTATTTCAATCGATTATGCTTCTTTCTTTTTTTAATGATTAATTTCCTTGTTCATTTCCGCCTTAAACTCTATTGTTTTACAATTTCCTATCATTTAGTTAATCGACCGGGCTCCTGTTTAAACCTTTCCGATTCTGGATGTTGTTTTATTTGAAAAGTTCCCATGCTCTTGGTCAGGTGGCGGCGTCGGATTGCGGCATCTTTGTGCGTGTCCTTTGATCTCGCCGCTACATTGTGCGCGTGCGCATTCAATTTTTTCTTGCCCAGATTCTATGTTATTGATGCGTGCGCGATTTTTCGGTTTCGCTTCATGTCGGTTACTCAATAGCCGTTGTTTAGACAGGATCTAACGTTCTTTATTGGTTTAGAACTTTGACGGGCATCCCATTACACTATTATACGGAATCAGATGTTCATACTTCTATTGTATGTAGATTAACATGAGACGAAATTAAAAAAAACGGATGATCATAATTCTATGGTTGAGTACACGGGAACGTTGCTTCTCAAACGTCAACAATGTGCTCGTACATAAACCATTATATTCACTAATCTTAAGAAATTTTATGGAACCTAAAATATACTCGTACCTTAAGCAAATCAAATAAAATAATAATACAAAATATTATGTCGTTAATCTGTACATAAATACCACTCTTCTATTTTTTAAAAAAACCTACAATAAACAATTAAAACAAAATTTTTAAAGCTTGAAACTCCACTATTAAATTCTAAATAAAACATTACCTAATCAATAATACATATCAAGTAATTTCCAACAAAGTGTAGTCAATAGCACCGCGTTGAAATGAGTATCAATCTCAACCTTAGAAAATAATCTTTAGCAATCTTGAAAGCAACACATTCAGTTTGTCCCTACATGTAAAACGCCAATTTCCCAAAACGATGAGCTCTTCATGCCTATTTTAAAGCTTATTCACATACGCATGTGTTGTTTCCAAAGCATCATGTTAATTACCAGAGTACATACTTTGATTTGTTTTGTCTGCAGGTCTAACGGCAGAACTGTTCTACGTGAGAGACGGTCAGATCAACTTCTACGCGCTCAACTTCGTGGTTCCTGTACCCGCTACTATCGAAGAGTTACATTTTACATGGCAAAGCCTTACTAGAAGACCGGTAAGTTTAACTTTATAATAAGGCTATTTATTTCTCATGCTCGTTGGAAACTGACTGTAAAGTGTAAGGAAAGGAGTCTCGCATAACATCTCTGAAGAGGTAATCGCGTCTTTAAACTAAGATGATTTTTTCTTTGTCATCATCAACAGTATCGACAATGATTATTGATATCATACCAGATGCTTAAAGGAGCCTCCTCACGTTGTTTAAATCGCCCTAAATCGTCTCGTGTATAGGCAAATCGTTTCGATTTTTATTAGTGTGTGAGTAGAAGCCGATTTTAGGGCCGACTTGTCCGCACACTAATGCCCCGATATTGACTCTGAGCATGGTTCGTAAGCAATTCTCACAGGTATTACATGTGTATTGTATTTTATGTGACAATTGCCACGTTAGTAGCAGGACTTGTAGGAATGCAGTCTTCATTTTACAATTTTGTATATACATATATACAAAATTAATACATATAATCACGACCATTATCCCATAAGGGTTAGTCAGAGACTAGACAAAAGCGCCGCATAAGCAATCCATTACCATAGTTCTCGCTTCACCAAGCAGTGACTGCACTCAGCGTGACAGGTGGTGAGCCCGTCACCGCTATAAGCTATTTGATGGTTGTGCAGGTCTCAGTCCATTAGTCGCCTTTTACAACACCGAAGGGAAAAATTGGGTTGGAAGTTTTCTTTTAATGAGCCGCTACCTCACGGCTCTTGTTTAATTTTATTTTATATGCGTATACAAGGTTATACATATTTTTTCTAGATCAATTCATATAATTTAATATTAATGTTCTATAATAATTTTATGCGCATCATACAATTATATGCAATAGAAATTGCGCTTCTATGGCGGCGACTAGTTATCAATACCGGTCACCCTTTTTATAACACCGGACGGGGCGATGTCTTTGACTAGTGATTGTCCGCATCTCATCTCGTATGTCGTGCATGGTTACCAATAGGTTTTGCTCTAAGTAATAGCCCATTATTTACTTCTTTATCTTCGATTTTGCTTTTCAAATGAGCCTATTCAAGCAAGGTACGAATATCAATTAATTGGTCAAGATTTTTTTCTCCTACACGTATTACAAACTTTTGGCTAATATGATACTTAGTTTTCATACACAGCACACACGCCACATAGAACATCCAACCGATTCAATGAACAATCGCACCATTATGGTAATCTTTGGTACGAATTGAATACTAATCAGGAAGAATTATAGCCCACGTGTTTGTAGTCGTAAGCTAGAACACAAGAATGTATAGCCTTCAATGTCTCATCAATTTTTCCAAGGATTTTTTCGTAACAAAAAGCACTTTTGGATTTCGTATAACAATAAAAATATTTCTGTCGCTTTATCTAAAAAACAAAGATTTGATTATATTCCAGGGTATTTGATAACTTCTGATTCATTAAATATATTTATTTAAAATGTCGGTATCAAACGATAACACAACGTACACCAAAACGTAAACTGTTTGTAAAAGTAGTGATAAAAACAAGATGGTTGGGCCTGGGCTCACCGGCGAATTTCATTGCGTCCATCGTTTGATTGATTATCCGGATATTTATTTTCGTCTTTACAAGTATGTTTCTAATTCAAATTAGACCGCCTCCTATGCAAATATTCCGGCGGCGAATCACGACGCAAGGCGACTTTTATTTGCTTTACGTCCTGTGCCCTGCATCACTAACCAAATATTATGTGCATTTATTTATCTTATCCGCTGTGACCGCCGAGTGAGACGCCTTGTACCTTCAGGGACACAGTAGTTACTTTTAAATTTGACTCATATGTACATTCATTGTGGGGCGGACTGCATATGCAAAGTTCAGTGGTCTTGTCAATAAAACATCTGCTTATTTGGGACAACATTTGCAAGTCAAAAGTAGAAGGCATCTTGAGATGTTTTGACATTTCAATGTATTCAGAACGTTCGTGATTATATAGATGAAGGCTACTTGTGATAGGAAGAAATTGGAAGTTGTTAAGAACGCTCGGTCTCCTTAAAAATGTTGTGCTGCCGGGAATATGCTGCGGCAGCGATCACGCGCCGCCCTTATCACCATCTCGGGAAGCTTTGAACGCCGGCGCTATCTGATCGCCCCTTGGCGACTCCTAACTCCCTTATATGTCGGCGGCGCCTTTGACTAGAGCAAATATTTGGTAACCAGTTACCTAGCGCCGATGAGCGATCACGCCGCCATTGTCTGTACTCACCGACTGCCCAGTGATAATATTTAATTAACGGCTTCGCTCTCGCACCTACGCGTGGTACAAACTGCTGTAATGTACGCTTCATATGCGCCGGCCAAAGGGCCCGCTGTGAATAGTGTTTGTTTGACTTCACCGTACAGCCCTGTGATTAAGATAATGACCGGTACATTAGCATAATATTTGGACACGGATTAAACATATAACATTTGTTATTTCAAACAAATCCATGTGTTATGGTTCAGTAATATTTAATTTATTATACATTGCTCATGATTTCTATGGTCTTCAATATTTGTTGAATTTCTTATTGTAAAAATAAAATGTCGAAACATAAATAAATCTATGTTAAGCAATGAAAGGAGTGTGTGCCGTGAACTCGGGGCGCCGGCTCGCCGCCGCCAGCCGCCGCACTGTGCATTAAAGGTCGAGCGAGCGTTCCATCTATCCATTTAGCATGCTGTCGATCCAAAACATGAATGTGAAAACCGCGCGAAAATCCACCGTGCACCGCGCGCCTGCCGCGCATGGGCAGGCGGCGCACTCGTGAATGCTGAAAACCAACGGTCTGGTCGGTCCGAGCCGTCGCGCCATACGTTTTGCTCGTTCGTGAATGGTGTTACTCGCGAGCCAAAGACGCTTTTTTCTGAATCAAAGTTTATAAGGCCGCCATTCACGAGCGTTCCATTAATCCATTTTGCACGCTGTTATGAATGCCTACTTTAAGCGTTATTTGATCTCTGCTGACACTACCATAAACACAGTCTATTTAGGGTCATTGTTGCGGCTCGTCGATTCCACGACCTGATACTGTTAGATCACGACCAAACTACCGTAACTATATTGTATATCCACTCTCTAAATGGCAGAAAATGATAAGATTTTATTAAATATTTTTCTCTTTTTGTTGCAGTTACCGTACACCCTAAACATCGAAGTGATGTCACATCATGAGGCAATGCACACTCCGGAATTAAACATTTCAAGTGTAGGTTTCGTGCCTACGGAACCACAAACTTGGCAAGTGACTTTACCTTGCACACACACCGTGGCGGCAGAAGTTGACATAACTATATCACTCAATGTTTCGACTGGTTCCTCTTCTACTACCTTGCATTTCCGCCGACGAAAAATATGTCTTAAAGAAGCTCCAAGACCGGCTGTTAGAGTTGACAGCGTTCCTCATGCACCAACATCTGCTGATATATTTTACGCGGGAGCGGGTTGTGCTGGCGGCGCACTTTTGATCGCTGCAGTCGCGGCGGCGGCATGCAGAGCAAGAGCTAGGAAACTCCGTCGAGCACGGAATGACGAACAAGATGCTCATGCCTTTTTGCCAGACTCCTCTTGCAAGTCTGCCGCTAGCTATACCAGCTACCGACGGCCTACATCCTTGCCAGCTGCTGCTGCAGAGGAACGTGCGAGAGACCTTCAGCAGAGGATAGCAGAGTTGACTATACAGAGATGTCGAGTGAGGTTACGTTCTGTAGCTATGGAAGGCACATTTGGCCGTGTCTACCGAGGAACATATGCTGATGAAGATGGGAGGGAGCAAGAAGTGCTCGTTAAGACTGTTGCTGAGCACGCTTCTCAAGTTCAGGTAAATTAACAATTTAGACAAAACCTATTGCGAAAACTTACATTCTATCAAAAGGAACAGGTTTTATCGTTATTTGTATTATTTTTAGGTGTCTCTGCTACTCCAAGAAGGGTGTATGCTTTATGGACTGCATCACGAGCGGGTGCTTTCCGTTCTCGGTGTAAGCATCGAGGATCAGACGGCTCCGTTCTTGTTGTATCCCTGGGCGGCGGGGTGGAGGAACCTGAAGCAGTTCCTGTTGGCGTGCCGGGGGGTGACCGTGGGCGGGGCGGCCGGCACCGCGCCTCCGCCGCCGCTCACCACGCAGCACGTTGTGCGGATGGCCTTACATGCACTAGATGGGCTGTTGTATCTCCATTCCCAGCATGTTCTACACAAAGACATCGCTGCCAGAAATTGCATGTAAGTATTCTCGACATTATATACAAATGAAAAGTTAATTTTACTCTTTACACTGTTAGTGATTCAGGCTGCATTTGTTTCAATGTCATATCCATTCATATGCTTAGGTACTACCAGGAGCGCTGTATTCGTCACGGAATTCTTATTCTGACTCTCTTTTTCTTTTGTCTACAGAGTGGATGAGAATCTTCGAGTAATGATAGCGGATAACGCGTTGTCGAGGGACCTCTTCCCAGCCGACTATCACTGTCTAGGAGACAATGAGAATCGGCCCATCAAGTGGTTGGCGCTAGAGTCTCTTACGAAGAGACAGTTCAACCCAGCGGCGGATGTATGGGCGCTTGGCGTGTTGCTATGGGAACTTACCACCTTGGCACACCAGCCTTACGCAGAGGTGGACCCCTTCGAGGTGGCCGCGTACCTTAGGGACGGGTACCGGTTGCAGCAGCCAGCGAATTGTCCTGATGAACTGTGAGTATAACTTTCCCTGATGATGTTGAGATATTTCCAAATCTTCGCCACCTTATTATTTTCAATGTTCATTATGTTTCTTCAAATACACACATCCAAGCCTTTGTTAAAGTGATAAATAAAATAATATTTTACCGTAATAAGCAATTTTTGTAAAATTTCCTAAATCTATAGTACCTTTTTGGCAACTTGGATTGAGACGTACCTATAGTCAAATTTTGTTCCCAAAAATGCTAATATTCATAGTAAAGTTTTTTACAATAATTTCTCTGGGGTCTCTGTTCTCTGTGGGCTATTTCCGCTAATGGACTCTTCTACTGCTTACCATCAAGTGGTGTTAGTCAATTGCCGTGCTTTATAAAAAGAAATTGTTTTGGTTCATGTTCCCATTTGTCCTCAGGTTTGCGGTGATGGCGTACTGCTGGGCAATGTCCCCGGACGATCGGCCCACGCTGCCACAACTGCAGATCTTCCTCCGCGACTTCCACACACAACTCACCAGATTCGTGTAAACCATTCCCACAGACTTATAAAGACAATCCAAAGACGACAATAAATTGTGAATGTGGAATAAATTGTTAAAAGTGAGATAAATCTTGTCTACAGAGGCCTTATTGTGATGCACAAGATTGTCTGAGTTAGTGATTGTGATTTTCATTTTATGCCGATAGTGAAGTGGAAATTTTAAGGAGACTGATTTTTTTTATTATTATATTAAATGTTTATTGAATTGTAAATTTTATTTAGTTGCGTTTGGGGTCTATCACACGCTTTGGCGTCCAATTGCGAGCTGTATCTCACAATAAAGGTGTTGTTTTACTTACAATGTCTCTTTCAGTATTACTTTTAATTTATATGAAATATTTTTGTTTTCAACTTTGAGTTTTTTTTCCTTTGTAATTTAAAACAACATTTTTGTTTGATTCAATAATAAAATCCCAATTGGAAGTCTAAAGCGTGTGTTTCCTAATGCTGTATTTTAGTTTGAAACCTCAATACTGCCATATTAGGTTTATAAAAGAATATTTGTAAATACTAGTGACTATAGTATTTTATCATACGTATATTGAATGTGCCTCAGATTTTATGAAAGATTTAGATATTTATAAGTGTTTAACTGGTTTACTCATTAAGACTGGAATAGCATCAATTTATTAACTGTAATATAATATGACTTAAGAATGAATGTTGTACATAATGTCGATATTGTATTTCATTGCGTTCATTGTATGCCATGTTCCTTATTCGTTCTTGTTTAATACCTCAATATTATTTGCTACGTAAGAACGATTTAATCGTTTATTCTGCCCTTATTATTATAATTTATTACTCGCGAAGAAGTATAATTCGTTTGGTAAATGTTACTGATTCCTCATAATTTATGAGTTTACTGATTACATGATTACTGTTTATTTTTTTTTATTTCGATTGCCTCTCATTCTTCTGGTTTCTGTCAATGTCAACAATCATTTATCGTGGCGAATGGCGCATCTGCACCAAATGTTTTGTTAACACAATATTACGTTTCACTGACGTTAACGAAAGCCTAAAGTAAATATTGATTACGTATTTATTTCAGTTTATTTCAGTTAGTTGCATTTATGAGTGCGAGTAGCTTCGCTCTTAACATCTTAAGATAGAGTCTAAAGTCGAATGATTTAGTCGCCTTCGTGAATTGCAGTATCTGTACAAGCTAGTACAAGTTTTATTATGAATAGAATCATGTACAAAAGATTTTTGAATTTACTTTTCTCTGTTATTCTTTCTGTTCATTTCGGGAGAAGAATGAACGGTATAAAAATGATAAGGGATAGCCCGTTATCATTTTTTTATTTTAATGTATAATTTTTTCGAAACGAATGTGTTAACCCGAAATACAGTTCAATGTCTTAAAAAGTTGGCAAAAAGTTTTGAGTAAAATGCTTAGTCTCTGATCTACACACAGTATTTTTATTTAATTTTCAATTTATAAAACTTTGATTTACAAATAAAATATTAAAACGTGCTTTTGTTTTAAACGATGTTTAGATAATATAATTTTTCTAATTGGCCTAATAACACAAGAATCAGTTGATTCGTCATAGAATTAATATTGTGACAAAAAATAAATTCATCAGCTAATTTTATGTTTTATAAACGAAGATTGACGATGTATGTTCAAATACTGATTCTGATTCTAATTTATACATTTATCTCAATAGATAGCATTATGTATAAAATTCTGTGCAGTTCTAAATGAAGTATGAATGAATGTTCACAATAGTGACACCGTGTTCATGTTCAACCATATTTTCAGTCAGTAGAATTTTTAGAACTATTATTGTAATGTTTGTACATGTGTAAATATTATAATTTTATGAGAATGTGAATATACGAGTGATTATATTGAATTGAATATTTTGTTTTTCTTTACATAACTTATAAAACCCGTAAGTGCAAAAAAAAATATAAGAAATACGGATGGGCTTTAACCAAGAAAGTTATTTTGTGTTATGCTGAAAAGATTAATTTTTACCTTGAAAAGATTTTTTTTTCATTTAAAGACGAAAGTAAACCAAGCAGTAAAAAGAACACAATTGTAAGGCCCCGGCGAGATTCGAACTCACGATCTCCTGTTTACTAGACAGGCGCTTTAACCAACTAAGCCACGGCGCCACACGTGCGAGTTGTCGAAATTATACACATAAACCAGTGCAAGCGAGCGGAAAAAACTGGTTGAGCCTTGAGCTATATTCAGTTCATCTAGTGCTTATGATATGGAAATACTTTCTTTTTAGTATTTAATTTCTTAAGAACACAATAGGTTATTTAATTTAAATGACACTTCAAATCGGCAAAGATACTTTTCGATTACTTTTATTCGAATTTCCTTACAATTTAGAGTAAAAATAAACAGATTTTTGTAGTATTTGATCACAACCTCATCTTATTAATGATAATGACGAATAGGTCAACGAACAGTAGTGTGTCTATTGATGATGATAGTACCTAGCGGGGTACGTATGTGCGAAATTCTTCATTCTCAAAACACCAAGACTTACCTACCTGTAGATATACAATGGCGTAGGTAGTCGTACTATTTCGCACACACATTGTTCGTTTGGTCTCCAAACTCTACCTAGGTCGTGTCGTGGGTTTTGCAAAAAGTTATTAAAATCTACACACACACACACACAGACATCATTCCACCTACCTCTATATGCCTGAAGGGGCAAGCAGAGGTCAACACTCGCATTTCGCTTTATACATAAACTAGCTGTTGCCCACGACTTCGTCCGCGGTTACTATGGTTTTTTAACTATCCCACGGGACCCCTTTAATTTTCTCTCAGTCTCAGTCCGATCGGTTTAAAATTGACAAAGTTTCATACAAGCTTTCATCCCCTATTTTATCCCCTTGGGGGTAGAATTAATCAAAATCCTTTCATAACATCTACCTGCATGCCAAATTTCAGCCCGATCCGTCCAGTGGTTAGGGCTGTGCGTTGATAGATCACTATGTCAGTCAGTCACCTTTGAGTTACATAAATATGTATAGATATGTTTATTCCCCGTGCAACATGGGCGTGCTTGTGCCTGCAATGGACCAGATAAGGAACCTTAACGATATTCTGTTGAAAATCATATGTTATTAAAGTACTTAGGTATTACTTAAAAATACCGTAATGGTATACCTGCTCGTGTGTAGTGTAGCGATTAACAAACTAAAGTGCTGACACGTCATGAATATTAGTCACGAATATCATGTAAATTGTTTGCTATCAATGATATCTAATTTTGTATTAAGTTAGATAATATAATGACAATATGTAATATATAATATACTTACATACTCAACACACCGAATTAGTATTTTCGTTTACCAACATGCAAGCAGTCGTGGCCGAGCGGTTAAGGCGTCTGACTAGAAATCAGATTCCCTCTGGGAGCGTAGGTTCGAATCCTACCGACTGCGATTTTCCTTTTTGCTGTTACTGCTACGAAACATGGTTTTAGGTTAGTTTTATGTTGGATAAAGGAATGACTTCTTTTGGATGCTGGGCCAAAAAGACCAAAATGCCTTGTATGTACCATATAGGACGGCTTGGCAAATAGGTCGTAAGTATATAGACCTACTTGCCAAGCCGTCCTATATAGAAAGATACGCGAGGAGAACGGGCCGAAACACCACCACGCTAGCACAATGTGGAATTGCGGATTATTGTAGAAATTATTGCAATCGATCATCGCTATTACAAATCTCTGATACAAATTATCTTACAATAGGACAATATAGGTAATTGAAAATGAAAAAACTGTAAACGATAATCAGAAGAAAATGTGTCAATATGTTATGTTACACTCGGTGTTTATCTATAGGCGGGATTCAGTGGTTTATTAATATCTGTGGCATTGATCGCAGTCTTGTTAGTTTCTGTTTATTTAAATATTCGTATAATTTATAAACGTACGTTTATAGACCAACCGTATTTAGAGCATAGACTATGTTTAGATGAAAGTTTTCTGAATATTGTGAAAGAATATTGTACATTATGTTTTACATGTTGCGTCCAAGCATAAGAAAAGCAGAAAATAGCCAATAATAACACTATTAAGGCCAATATCCCACAAATTGTAGCCAGAGCTGTCACACTAATTTTACAGTTAAAAATTATAAGTCCGCCCATTGTCATATTGTGAAGGTTTTTACATACATACGAGTACATATATTCACGCCTCCGAGCTTCCAGAGTGAATCTTTCGCTTCCTCCACTCTCATTCTCATTACTAACATTTTTATAGTCCCTTTGGTTTTAAAGTTTTTGATTTTTTATAGTGGCAAATAAAATGTAAAATATTGGGTCCTTACCTATGAAATTGGTGTTTTTTTCCTCTCTTAGTATTTTGTCTGTAACTATTAAGATTCAGAGTATTCCTAAAAAATAATTACCTCGTCTAAAAATAGACTATATTTTTGAGCTCTTTTGATTTGTTTTGATAATTTTTTGTACGTTTAACTGTGTTAAAATTGGACACGGAGACAACTCTTTTTAAGTGCCTCCCGAATACATCATTTCATTTGCATTCACTTAAAAACGATAAATAATTTTTATGAAGTGGGATATTACACATATTACTAAAGCTTGTCTAATGATAGATGCCAAATATTATTATCTTTAAATTTGTCGTTGTGAAGAAAACTGAAAAAAATTTGTATGGAAAATGCAGAATTCCCCAAAATCTCCATACAAATCACCAATTTCATAAGTTAGGACCAAATATTAACTCTGTTTTACCACAATATTGCTGCAGCTGCTAGTCCCGAGTAGGTACATTTTACGAGTTGAGAAAAATGCTTGCTTACCCCATAAATCGTGCTGGCTGAGAACTTGTCACATTATTTTGCTGCAAAAAATGGGGATAGGAAATACTAATGATGTTAAAAAAGGGACGGGCATGCCTTTATTCAATTAATTAAGGCAAATTAATTACATGTTTTGAATGCATTTGCTCGTAAAATATGTCACTTGAGCGATATGATCGTGGGATGAGTCAGATGCTTACTGCTATTCAAAGCGTGGTTAGTTTATTTAGATCCATAAGTCATGTGCTTTTTGTTGCACGGGGTTATAAAGAAGACTCAGATAAGGGTTTTTGGCGGCATTCAACTATTGTGTAATAAGTGCAAATAATGATGAGCAATGTGGAGGATAATTGAAATAATCGTCAAGTGGTGTGAAAAACGATGAGATATTTATCGTGGTAATCCACGTCATCGAAGTAGCACCACAGTGTCTGCCATCGATCGTTTGACGCCAAACTCTCCCAAGATGCATTGAAATGCATTACACTAGCATTTCAATGCAAACTACTGAAGAAATAAAATACTGAAGATTTGGCTGTATACTGTATACTGGCTTTGTTCCCTTTGCCTTCCCTAAATGGGAGAATAAAAAAAAAATGAAAAAACCTGCGGCTCTACGGGATCTATGTTTTGCTTTGGTTTGTGCAAATTAACATTTGTTTAAAGAAAAGGAACAATGTTTATGAGCACGCTGTGTGTGGTGCTCCAATATAGTCCCCGGGAATAACAAAAGATGGCAGCTGATTATCAAGGTCAGCGTGCATGTTCTTTTATCCTCTTTTCCTTGTATTCATTCATTTGTAATTTGTCACGTTAAATAATTATAAGTAACTTATTAAACGAGAAAATCTTTAGATTGCTACGTCAAATATTATAGATTTTCCATTCAGCGAACGTGTAGAAATTTTCGATTTGGCTTTTTGGATTGTCTAGTAGTCTATGAGCATTTTATTTACTTATGATATAATGTTTTTATGAACCAAAGAAATTTACTTGCACAGCATTCTTCATTATCACCATGATTCTATTTCTAACAACTCCAAAATATTCCAACGTTCTCTTTCGCCATCCCCGGAATACTCGCGAGGGAGTTAGACTTAATTTTATTTCCCTCGCCGCAACTATCTTGTTAAATTCCAATCGAACAAAGCAATCCGGGCTTAAGGACCCCCGAACATGCTTTATCAACCAACAATAGGTACGATCAGTAATTACAGACCCTCACAGACGACACAGGCGCGGTTTCATTATCGGCACACAATATATTTTGCCATTTTCATGACATTCATTGAGTATACGGAGTCATTACCGCTATCGAGAATTTTCCGAGAGTAATGGTCTCTTATTCATAAAATATTAGGCAATTTGCGGTAATTGAAGAATGGGCTGGTAGTCTTCCTTTTTTATGAAGGTTATGATGGTAATTATGACATCACCAATCCTTGTAATTGTAATAAGGCAGGCGATATTCAAACGAGGATTGAACGTGGCATCTTCCACAAGCAATCCCGTTTATCTGTTTGTTAATGAAGGTTATTTTCAAATCAAAAATACGCATACAAAATCAGAAAGGCGAAAATTTCCAGCCTTACTTTACTTAATTTCATTTGTCCAAAGTTTGTGTCATCAATCTCGTAGGATAGTGGTTGCACTTAACTTGGCTTAACGAAATCCCCGGAGTCACTTGGGACTCGTCCTTCGTCCCATGAGCGAGGCCTGCAAAGATAAACTATCTGGCGCATTAGAGTTATCTTGCGGTGTTCGGTGTGTTAATGACATGGAAGTGAGTCTATTCTTGCCATCACTTCTGTTGGTTAACTTTGGCTTGATATAATTCACTGTTCCCTTTTGTTTCTATGCAATCTTTACAGCTATGATGTGTTTTTTATAATGGGTAGTATTGTTCATGTTTTATGAAAATTTTGAGTGTGATCATAATCTTGCTTGATCGCAACATCGTTGCCTAAGAGTACACAACCTCAAATAATGCCTTATTACAGTTGCCTTGAAAGTATACCAAAATACTTATCACTATTTATTTTCGGAAATCTATAATTTATATAAACTATCTGTTATTGAAAACGATATTAATATTTATTTGTAAATTACTGATATATTCAAAAATCGCTTCCTAACAAAGCTCTAGTCGAACGGTACTTTCCTCTACAGTGAGCTCTATTTGAGCAATGTAAGTAAAATATATGGAAGGTTTTTACAAAACATTCTATATGAAAATTGAAACATTCTTACACATTTCGGATCACATCTCAAAGTATAGGACAGTAGTTTATAGATTTCGAAGATGTATTAATTGTTACGGTCAGTCTTTATGAAAACTTTTTACACATTTTGTCTATTGCCTTTATGTATATAACATGTCCGTTGTTTATTATTACTCGTTTTTGTGTTGGAGCAAAATATAGCAAGTAAAGTTAAAATCTCTCGTTTCATTGCATAGAATAGTTCCAACACACACGTATATCCTTAACATAAATTTAGTAGTAATAACTCATAAGGACAATATTTTTATTTTTATGTTATAGCGATTTCCTCTAGTCTTTTAAAATAACATTTGAATTTAATATTATTTCTTATACATCTTTCTCTCTTTATATTTCTTTCCTCCATTTCTTACGTTAAAGGTAACTGAACAAATTGTTAACTGTACCGTTTTATTTGAAGTTTTGCATTATATGAGCAGGTGTATGTACTAGGTCGTGTTGAAGGGTCACAATCACAACGTATGAAATTGGTTTACTCTCTATCGACGAACGTCAATCATTATCTCCACCCCATTACAGCTATACATTACGAAAATTCTTTTCAGTTTTATCGTTTTCGGCTTGACAATAATGTGATTTTTTATTACGGTATTATGCCATTATATCGCCTATAGTATAAATTATAGACACCTTTATTTCATCTGATATTAAATATCCTTATCTTAATTCATTTTAAATGTCGACATTTATACCGTTTCGGTGATAAATTCTACACGCGATCAGTTGTGTATTTTGTTTTGTTAATTTGCATAATTGTATTTGGTTGATTAAGATGGGTGTATTTTTGTTTGTTATTTAAGTTGATTCGAACTTTTTATAATATTAAATTAATAGCAACTACTTCTTTGTAATAAATATATCTCTATTTCATTTATTATAAATATCGCTATAAAGTTTACTCTCGATTCTGTTATATTTTTAAATAACATAATATTATTTTCTTAATACATATAAATTTATTCTTTACATTTCTATAAAACGATGTTTTACGGGTATTCTCGTTGCACTCTTAGGAGGTTTGTAAAATGTTTGTTTAAAATCATTCACATAAGTATGATGTGGGCGAAAACTCTGTAATTAATTTCTTGCATAGGTTTTATAAAAAAAGTAATACGACAGAAATTTCTCTCAGAGGATGTAGTGTAGGCACACGAGATTGCCTCTTGTCACTCCCGCGAAGGAATTTTTCATTAGAGGCCTTCGTGGTAAAAAATCCTCGTTTTAATTTCTGTCGTGTTTAACTTGATTACACTAAACATAAATTATAAGTCGAAAAAAAAACTTAAATGAAAACTTTGACATTGAAATAGGTTATTCGTAATGTCGAAATTAGTTTTGCTATGCCATTTTCTAGACACATTTATAAAAAATAAATATATTGCCGAATACTGAGAACACGTAAAATTTTAAAGGTTGTTTTTTAGTTTTTATTAAGGAGGTAGATTTGAATCATTATTGGTTTTGTGTCTGATTTGATTAGTTACCTACTTAAATCTGTATTTTTTGTGTGTGTGTTAAAGATCTTTTAACTATTGTTTTCCTTTTTTTAATGTATAATTCTTAGTTAATGTATAATTGTATTCCTTTTGTTAATGTATAATTCTATATAAAGTTATTTACTGCTAACATGCAAAATATTATCTAAATTTTTATCATGATTATTTTGAGAACTGCCTTGATAAAGTTCGTAAGAAAGCTCCGTTCTAATTATGTCCGATTCGTATATTCATTATAATTCACGATACCTATTTTTAGGTCAAGGAAATACGAATCGAATTCCAAACAATCTATAGGCGGTCGTCAATAAAGTCAGATATCACAATACACATAGTGACGTAAGCGAGTTCCTAAAAATAATCAGCCCCTATTCTCAAGTGTCGGTTCACAGATTCGATTCGGAAAGTCTCGCTATGATTCACCGCAAAAAATTACAGGTATAGAGTTTATTTTCCGACAGTTTAGAATAGGTAGCAAGGCCGTGTAGCTTATCACTTGTGATAAGCTCCATTGCCTCCACATATAAGGTACAGTCGAGGAAAAAATATGTATACACATTTTAGAGGTGACAATCTTTATTTACTTCTAATAACAATCATTTACTGTCAAAAGTGGTTACATATGATTGGAGTTGGCTGTATAATAAAAAATGCTAATGTGCAAAAATGAGAACTGCTCCTCTACCTGAGCTAATTGAAAAGGGTTGAAGAATTACTGACGGACGTGGGCTGTATAACAGTATATTTACATTTTCATGATTCTATTATTGCACTGCAGAAGAGCAAAATTTTTCGTTCTAGTAAGATCACCAAATAACAGCTGCAACATTAAATAGTATTTTTAAATTAGCTATAATTAGATAAAATCTATCTTATAGATCTGTAATTAATAAGAAGAAAAAATGAGAAAGTATCAGGGAGAAAATGCAAATACTCTCATTTTATCCCCACGAGAGAAGTTAGTTTCATACCGTTTATGAAAGTGGATGTGTGTTTTTTAGGGAAATGGTTGAAGCAAACTGAGAAGGCAATGAGTGACAGCAATGATGCCAAAAAGGATTAGGAACCGAGTATGTACATCATTCAAAAGCTCCTG
The DNA here is from genome assembly GCA_910589355.1 of Parapoynx stratiotata. NCBI lineage: Eukaryota > Metazoa > Arthropoda > Insecta > Lepidoptera > Crambidae > Parapoynx > Parapoynx stratiotata. The sequence goes on from OU342458.1 coordinate 5,085,583, forward strand.
ATAAACATCATACCTTTTATGAGCTTCGTAATTCAAAATTTACGTTCCGGCATTGAATCCAAAAGCCAATTCAGAAGCCGTAATAGAACTACATTCATTTAACATTCCAAATTAATCAAAACGATTTCATCGTGGTTTTTGTGGAACATTACCCCTGTTCATTTACAAATTAAAAGTATTTCATTAAATGATTCTGCTTTGTCAGTCCGGTAAGCCCATGGGTAGATTAAACGTATGTAAATAATTAGCTGGGAAACAGGACCAGGGGTTTTAACTGTAATCTTAGAAACCTTTTACGAACGTCATTGCAAATAGTAAATAGTTTGTCTTCAATTCTGTGAACAGCTTTAACTAAAATTTCTATTGCTATCTGAGCTGTAGGAATAGGTCTATTTGGAGCTAGATACATTTGGTCTCGAATTGCCCCTGCTGGACATAGGTCTCCCTCAAAGATCTTAACAGAAGTCCAGCGCTGACCGCATCCAGCGACCTTCGCCTAAGGAACTATTATCACCAGAGCGTCGTGCAACTTTTATTGGGCCCCCAGGAGTTGGACTGACGAGTCCAATTCCTGGGGGCCCAATAAAAGTTGAGAATCCTAAATCTGTGGAGTTATGTAGTAGCATGGAATATCTATAGCTAGTCATCCAATCTTCAGTCGTTCAAAAATCGGCACAATTAGGAGACGATGGAACCCAGACCTCACGCGTAGCCGTTCTTCTCAATCCACTATCGCCTTTAAAGGGCACTGGCATTTATATGATGTAGGAATTTGATTTACGGCTTTAATTAATACATTCAAGCAGGCATATTCAAGATATCCAGGCAACCAGGCATCATTAAAATATCGTCGCTAATGAGCGCTGTAGGTGTCTGTAGGTGTCGCCGATCGACTCCCGAAGGTGATGGATGGCGTATCAGGTGCGAGCGAGACAGGCAATCAATCATGCCAGTTTTAATCAATTTATTTGTCCATTTATGAAATTGACACCGCGTTTATTGTGCGACAGACATGTCAACGGAAGATTTTATTAATTTTTTTTGCGTAATTTTAGTTTTTCGAAATAATCAATCTTTGTAAAAGTAAAAAAGCATTGTCTTTTTTAGTACATTTTATCGAAATTGATAAATATTATTCTTTGAATCACATTATAATGCGCTCATTATGATTCTTTATCTTGTTAATTGTCTTGAAAAAGTTTTAAACATATTATTTAAAGCTTTTTCATAAATTTTCTTCGTCTTCTACACATTTGTGATATAAACATACATTTACATCTTTTTAAATAGCTGTTTTCATGTTCACTTCATGTCTATATTTTTTTCTAACTAAACAATTAATAATTGGCAATTAACGTTAGCTTCTATAACTATTTCATTATCAGGTGGGCTGTATTAGGTGCTAACTTTGTAGTAAAAAAATTTCGTCTTTTAGATTTTGTATTTAAGGGCAACGGTATCATCAAATGGAAAATGAAAATGTGTAATGTACGTAAGCACTCGCTAACGTTTCGAAAGCTTTCGAATTAATTACCTAATTATTTTTTATTTACCAATAACGATAGCTATTATCAAAATATATCTTACGGATCTAGGTGCGTAGTCAAATTCACATGAAAGTTACTTTTATTATCAGAACCCGCAGATATACATTTCCATAGATAACGCAAATTAGGATTTGTATTGAAACCAAGCGTGTTAACTTTATAACGTCTACTAGGACGTACCAGCCTTAATTTTGAGACGGGTGACCCAAAATGATTGAATGATACCGATGCCGCCAATGCCCCTCGGCATTATTACAAATTTTAGTTCTTACAGCCATTCGTTCGCAGGTTGGTTGGGGTTTTCGAGCTCGCGCAGTACATGCATTGGCGTCATCTATGTAAATATATATCTGTGTCAGATCTTCGAAGCTTTCTGAACGTCTTAGTAAAAAACATGCTTTTGTCTAATTCCCCTGTTCGTACTCACGGCAGATATTACAGAAATGGCCCGGGCGGGCCGTTTAGCTTAATGAACCGACGAAAGAGCTGCCGTGTTCCGTCGCAAAACGAAGGTGATGACGTCTGTACCGTCTGTAATGTGGGAGGTTGGGAGCAAAAAGAGCTGAGGCGCCGCCGTTCCATTTTGGACGGTCGAATGTATTGGAGAAGTGATTCTTAGCTAGTCTTTAGGAGTTGGATTTGGTTCAAAAATGTTTTTGTTCACTCTGGGGAAATTAGATGAAATAATAATTATCAGTGAAATAAGCCAATAGCTTATAGCGGCGATAGGTTCACCACCTGTTACGCAGAGTGCATGTGCAGTCACTGCTTGGTGAAGCGCGGACTATGGCAATGAAGTGCTTTTGCGGTCCTTTTTCCTAGTCTCTGACTAACCCTTAGGGGATAATAGTCGTAATTATATGTATGTATGTATATCAGTGAAATATTTACAGTCGAAAAAGTTCGACTGGAAGTTAAAAATGAGAATGTTAAGTTTAATAGTCAGCGCGTAGGTACCCACTTCTTCAATGGGCATACAAAGAAACGTTTATAATACAAGATTTTCACCATCTTGTTAAATATTTGAAACGAAGGCCGCTAATATGAATTTAATATCTTTTTTATGAATATAGTATCACCATCAACACATCATAAGTTTGTCGTTCATAGTCTATTTTATTGCCTATAAAATGGTGTTTATTTCTCTTTTGTTTATTCTTTGCTATTCAGAGATACTCGTGGCAAATTTTCATGTAAGTGAAAACTTAATTGTTCTGCAAAATTATTGCGATATTGAAGAATTCAGCAATTGAGATTAAACAGTTAAATCGCTGTTTACGCAAAAGAAACTATTGCTGTCTTATCACAGTGAAACAGTACCTGTGAGTAGCACCTCCACAACAGTACCTAGAGTCGATTTCGTTGTCACAAACTAGACTTAACTAAACTAAATGGTGTATCTATCCTACTCTAACATTAAAGAAAAGAGAAGGAAAGATACACAATTTGGTTTAGTTAAGTCTAGTTTGTGACAACGGAATCGGCGCTATCAATTTTGTGATGTCAATTTTGTGGTTTTTTGTAATGTTGTGTTCCTAAAGCGAGTAAGGTCGCCAGATTTCATTAATAGAGTTATGTTGGGAGCGTAAAATATATCAATAAAATAAATTAAAAAAAAAAAATCTAATCTTATCTAAATAAATGTAAGTACAGTATTATTATTATGTACATTGTGTAGTATGGAAATGTAAAATGAGAGAAAGACCATGATATTCACCTAAAAATCTAGAAGGCAGTAGAAACGATGGGCTTGTGTGAATGGCGGAAGATACCTAAGAAACGTATATAAGCGAAAGCGATCTTCAATAGAATTTCTAAAATATAATGACTGACTAGAAATAAAACTTAATTTTAAAATCACATGAAGGCGAGTAGTAGGTAGCCGGGTCGTGAGTTTGCCTTCGATCTGAGTATAGATTTCTGAAAGATATTACCACGCAGAAATTATATGAAGATCTTCATATAATTTCTATCTGAGTCCAAAGCGTTGCGCAGTCGGTCGGTGGGGAGTGTTGGCGAAATTGTATTGTCATTCCATTATATTTGACGATAACAGGCGTTTAGACGTACTATAATCTTGTTTTAATTATGTTGTTTAATGATATTTATAATATAGAAATAAATTATTATATTGGGTCCTTACCTATGAAATTGGTGTTTTTTTTCTTTCTTTGTATTTTGTCTGTAATTATTAAGATTCAGAGTATTCCTAAAAAATAATTACCTCGCCTAAAAATGGACTATATTTTTGAGCTCTTTTGATTTGTTTTGATAATTTGTTGTAAGTTTAATTGTGTTAAAATTGGACTCGGAGACAACTCTTTTTAAGTGCCTCCCGAATACATCATTTTATTTGCATTCACTTAAAAACGATAAATATTTTTTATGAAGTGTGATATTTCACATATTACTTAAGCTTGTCTAATGATAGATGCCAAATATTATAAACTTTGGATTTGTCGTTGTGAAGAAAACTGAAAAAAATTTAAGTACGGAAAATTCAGAATTACCCAAAATCTCCATAAAAACACCAATTTCATAGGTAAGGACCTAATATTTCCGTTTATAGACACTAGATAGACGTAAGGGTAACATAGTGGTTCTTAAAATATGATTATAATTGATGTGAATCATGGTACTGAGTAATAATTGCTTTGAGTCAAAGTTAAGGCGTTATAAAAGTCACAGCATACGCTCACTAGATTGGAAAAAAAGTTGATCGCTTACTTTTCCAAAGTATTCAGTTCAGAAACGCAAGAACAATGTTGCCGTAAACATTCTATTTGCATAAGCTTTAGCGGACAAAGGCCTTCAGCGCTCATTTACCAGTTTCCAGAACATTAGCTCTCGTGTAGACGCGCTGCTAATGACCTGGTACGTTTTTCCTACATTGTCGTAGGATTAGTTTGTTTTTTGATTTGGACAGAGACGAAATATACTAGAATGCTCTATGGGTAAGTAACGAAATATTTTGTATTACGCTTTTTAACAGAGGTGCACTCTCTACTGTGTGCACTGTGTATGTAACTCTTCGTCATTATCATTGTGTACTCTGAAAATGTGCTTGCTGTGTTCTAGTTTGATGGCTCATACAGGTAGTGAAATTACAGGGTATTGAACATGGTTAGCAAACAAATACTGCGAAAGGTTTTTCCTTCAAAGTCAGGCCAACGATTTTCATTGTTTAAAGATTTCAACCGCCTCTCTGGTCTAGTGGTTCACACTCCGGGTGTTGATCAGGAGGCTTCTAAGCCCGCCTGGCTAGCTACCACAGTCTTACCTAAATTTGTCGCCATAATAACAATGTTATAAGCATTGTTGTGTTCCGGCAATCAGAGGCAAGAAAGCCAGTTCCTCAGTTGTTGAGGATTACAGGTGAAGCTCGCTTCCACCTTCGGCCTTATCGTCACTTACCATCAGGTGAGATGAAGGCCTTACCAGTCATATGAAAAAAAAAGGTAACTTAAATTGTTAGGGAAATTTTACTGCAGATTTTTGGCACGAACGACTCCAGGACACACACACACACACACAGAAAAATTCGTTGTTTTTAACATAATTACAGAGAGCTTAATTCTTTTATTACGCAATTTGTGTAAGGGGTTTAAATTTAAGTTTAAATGTTATATCGATTTTGTGTAAAACAAATACGTTCTGCAATATAGCGGCTTACCTAATTTGTGTAGCGCGGGAATTCTTTTACGAGTAAACATATGAAGAGGGGTCTGAAGAAATAAAGTGTCGGCTTACTGAAGCCTTTGAAAAATCGCGCGGGTCCGGGGAAATTGCGAGTCGAGGTGTGTTCTGAGAGATTTGTACGCTATCGGTTTCAAATTATTTGTAGTGATAGTTCTATTTGTTGTAGTTTAAATTACTGAAATAACGGGGATTTGGTTTAATGCTCTAGGGCGGGAATTGAAACGGTTTTTGCACGAGTCGTTTCGTTCTTCTATGCGTCTGTAGATAACTTTTGGTAGGTCAACAAACAAATGTGTAATATATCAGGACTCAGTACACATCCAACAAAATTTTAATAAATCAACAGTGTAATATGTCCACATCTTCAATAGCATAATTATATTTGCATTGAATGTAATGCAAAGTTATCTTGAAGTCCAAAATAATATTATTATGCTGATGTAACAAAATGAAGTGATTATTCCAATGTTAATGAATTTCTCTAGTCTAGGAATAAATATTTTTCCATAATCAATTTTGTTTATATTTAGTCCACAAATTAATCACTGTCTGCTATAATTATTCTGTTACATTAATTCTTCTCGTTTCTCGTCACGCTCAATTAGCTTTCTTTGCAAAACAGTCGCGGTGCGCTGAAAATTATATGAAATTCAAAGCTGTGTAACTTTGGGATGAATATTAGGCCGAAAATGAATTGTGGCTTATTGACAGCGATGACTTTAGAATTAATTTCATCAGTGGTTCGAACTTGTGGTTTTAGCCGGGTAATATCAGCTTTCGGCTTTTAATTAATTTAAAATTTCCAGGCAAAATTTTGCCAAAATTGGTGTGTGGTGTTTTACTTGTTACAGACGTCGTCTTCAATTATCAAGATTTGTAATATTAGGAAACAAAAAATCCCAAATCAGCTATATCCTTTATTTGATGCTTTTAAGAATGTTAGAATCTAATCAAATCTAGTGACCTGTATTTAGCCTTACTATCTAGATATAAGAAAAAATATGTGAATATTCTTTGTAACGCAGTCGGTTACTAAATAAATAAAAGAAATAATTTTCTTTATATACAAACATATTACTAAAAATAGTCTTTTAATAGCCGCGATTTCGTCGAGGTGTTTATGATGCAACAAAAAATCAAAAAATATACAACGGTCCTCTTTTTTTTGTTAGTTGCAAACAAGAATATAGCGCAGCTATGTCACGGGCTATGTCCTGTCTGTCTCTTTGGTAGTCGTATAATAGCCAGACTCGTACAGCTAGTAATAATAAGTAGCTTCCATCTCTGCAAACGATTCGACTAGAAGCAAGAATCGCTATTGGTAGCGATAGCGTAGGGCTGCTGTTATATTAGGTCCTTACCTATGTAATTCGTGTTTTGTGTGGAGATTTTGGGGATGTCTGCATTTTAAATACTAACATTTTATCAGTTTTCTTCACAACGACAAATCCAGAGATAATAATATTTGGCATGTATCATTAGACAAGCTTTAGCAATATGTGTGCGAACACGCTTGATAAAAATTATTCATCGTTTTTATGTTAATGCAAATCAAATGATGTATTCGGGAGGCAGTTAAAAATAATTGTCTTTGTGTCTAATTTTAACACAATGAAACTTACAAAAAATTATCAAATTAAATAATACGAGCTCAAATAAATGGTCTATTTTTAGAAGAGGCAATTATTTTATAAGAATGTTCTGAAACTTAATAGTTACGGACAAATTGCTAAGACAGAATAAAAACACCAATTTCATAGGTAAGGTACCCAATATCCCCCAGTTAAACTGCTGTTAGTGAAACCTATCAAAATTATCATACAGTACCTCCGAAGTTCTAGCTCGTGCTGATATAGTCTATGCAAATTTCATTTCAACTTACCGATATACAGATCTACGGAGCAGAAATTATCGCATGATATTCAGAGTAGGGGCGATAAGGGGCGGCACGGGTACCCCGTCTGTAGGTCGCTCGATACTCGCTACGTGATGTGAATTACCAGTACACAGAAACAGTGACAACGAACCCGCTTTTTCTTCAAAATGTTCTATATTTTGTCTATGTTTGAGGTACTTTGTTGTTGTTAACTAAATATAAAATACGTAAACAACTCACAGACTTTTAGACTCCAGTAACTAACTGTATAGTTATTTCTAACCTAACTGAACTTCACGAGCTCAGTTAGGTTAGAACTAATTAAATAACCACGATATCTATTTTTTTAACATATGACAGGTAAGCTCTTGGCCTTCATCTCACCTGATGGTAAGTGACGATAAGACCGAAGGTGGAAGCGAGCTTCACCTGTAATCCTCAACAACTGAGGAACTGCCTGTCTTACTGTTATTATGGCGACAAATTTAGGTAAGACGGTGGTAGCTAGCCAGGCGGGCTTAGAAGCCTTACCACCAACCAAACCGAGCAGAAAAACTTCTGCCCCCATGGGGAATCGAACCCGGAACTCCCGATCAACACCCGGTGGTGTGAACCACTAGACCAGAGAGGCGGTTAAAATTTCATTCATTTTTAATTATTAGCCTTCAGTAAATGTATTGAAGAAGTGATTGAAATAATCAAAACATTTAATGTAATATTTATTTATGCTCTATAAAATGTGTTGGAGAAATTTTGCAAAAGAACCGTCTCTCCGAAAGCGCAGGCAGAATTCCTAACACAAACATTTTCGCTTGAATGTTAAGGTATACTCGTAAACTTCCAAATAAATGGAAGCGAGGGTAATGGCACACCGCAAAGTATAAGGCAAGAGCTGATATTTATAATAAGCTAGGCACAGGCCTCCTCATGGAAGCAAACTCATGCGGAGTATGGGCCGAAACACCACTACGCTGGCCTAATGTGGTAGGTACTAAAATAGAAGAACATTTAAATGCGCTTGAGGTTTTTTCGGTTCATATATTTTGTAATGAGCTTTTGAAAATGCAGCACCAACGTCCTTATTTTACTTTTGTACTGGTTGCTCGTATGACATTTACAAATTAGTACGTCATTACAAGAATTAATTGATGTAACAACAAAAGCACGTGAAACAATTGAGTATGAAAGAGATAATATAATATAATCTATGATAACAAGTACTTTTTACAACATCTCTTGTTCGTTTGACCTCGGGGATGTCTCATTTAGTACTTAATTAATGTAAATATAGCTTTTTACTGTATTTTAACTAGTAAATACTGAATTGTAAATGATACCGTTTTAATGATTCGTATTCTAGCTGTTGCCCGCGACTTCGTCCGCGGTTACTATTGTTCTTTAAAGTTTTTTTGAAAAATGTATCTTAGATGTTGAACAGGGATATAAGGTATCACCATGCAAAATTTCATTGAAATCGGTCCAGCCATTTCTGTGATAAGCCCGTACAAACAGACGAACAGACAGAGAAACAAAAAAAAATTTTAATTTTTCAGCTTCTTACATCCCCCTGACTTGATTTTAAGCATTTTTTTTTATGTAGGTACAGATATTCGACCTCTACAGTTTTATTATACGTATAGATAGATTACTGTTTGCTGTTTAATTGCTGTTATCGCCGTACTGTCGTATCTTATTCAATTAGTGATACCTTAAAAGTCAACTGCGTTTAAGTTGAGTTTAATGGGTCCATAACTAATTTTCACCCTTAAAAACATACATACCGTCTTTTTCCTGATGGGAAAAATATATGAATTATAAATTATTTCAAATTTAAGAACGGACAGCTCTCTGTAGAGCTTATTTTATGCTTCTTTTATAATTTTTTGATCTCCAACCCCGTACTCAATACTTTGATTCGTTTTATATCCTCCATTGAATAACTGAAGCTCAGAATTAAAAGTATTTGTTTACTAATTAAACCTGATGGAATTAGAAGGAAAATCGTTAATTGGTATTGCTAATGAACCTCGGTTTTACGTTAATTAAAATTTTCCGGAAAGCGAGCTACCTACTTCAAATTCAATACGAAATCTTAACTCATGCAGAATGAAATAATCTTGTTAAACTTAATGTAAAGTTTTGAAGTAATAATCATATAAATTTACAGAATTTACAGCGATAATTGGCTTATATTAGTATTATCATCCTTTATTAATCAAAAGGCTTTCAGGATGTAATTAATGTGTAAGATGAAAGCAAATGTTATTAGTGTCTATGTTTACAGTCAACAGTTTGATTAAATCTGCCACAAAATGTTACGGTTTGTGTCTGTGTTGATGTACCTACAGTCAATACAGTCAGCTTGAACATGTACACGTATTGAACAATAATCGTCCTTATTCGCTTGTAATAGAAGTCATTTACCGTCAAAAGTATTTACATGTTATTGCTGAACGTAGAGGTGTCCAGACTAGGTACAAAAATAAGTAGGTATATATTTTTTTGCCTCTTTTTTGATATCTCTGATAAGGAAGTAATTATTTGGGCAGCCATTTATTTATTTGGTCAGCAACAAAAAGGTCAGCCAATCATTTGGGCGGCAAACAAATATTTTGTCAGCAATATAATTATTTGGGCGGCAAAATAATTATTTGGTCAGCAGAACAAATAGTTTAACCAACTATTGCAAAATAATTAGTTGAGATGCAAAATAATTATCTGGGCAGCAATATATACCACCTCTCTGGTCTAGTGGTTCACACCACCGGATGTAGATCGGGAGGTCCGGGGTTTGATTCCCCACTGGGGCAGGGGTTTTGTTTGGTTGGTGGTAGGGCTTCCAAGCCCGCCTGGTAAGCTACCATCGTCTTACCTAAATTTGTCGCAATAATAACAATATTATAAGCGTTGTTGTGTTCCGGCAATCAGAGGTAAGATAGCCAGTTCCTCAGTTGTTGAGGATTACAGGTGAAGCTCGCTTCCACCTTTCACTTACCATTAGGTGAGAAAAAGGCCAAGAACTTACCTGTCATATTAAAAAAATATATGTATGTTACTCGAAATGTATAAAATCTATGAAAGGGATCAATAAAGGATTAAGGATCAATCAAGGAAATGTATTTTGATAGATATTTATTAAGGTTTTTTTTACGAAACTAAAAAAAAAATTTGTTTGATTTAAACATATAGTGAGGAGGAGGAGGAGGAGTGAGGAGTGAGTGTTGACTTGGAGAACAATAGAAGAGAGTGGAAGAAGAAGAGAGAGTGGAATAAGAAGATATGTTGCGCCGACCCCAAATAGGATTTGGAACAGGGCAGGAAATGAAGAAGATTATACAAATTGAAAGTTAAACATAATATATTATACAGAGAGAACCATTTGAGTTGCTGTAAATTAGTTATTTTTAATGACCAATTGTATTATTTTGCTGACCAAAATTCGAATATTTTGTTATTGATATCACCGGATAAAAAACGCCCTTTCTGATAACTGGATAATATTGGATGTATTTCTCAAACTACAGTTTGTAAAGAGAAATATCACTGAGACTTTTGTATTAAAATTATTCACTCGCGGACCGACTTAGTGGAAAGCTCAAAAAGCCGGCCATGTAAATATTTGTCCAGAGGCGACCGTAATAAGCCGAATATAATCGGTTGAAGTACCTGACAACCCGGCCGTCACTTGCTGGTCGTGCAAAATATTTCGTAAGTCTTTTTGTAGGCTTCTTTGGAGATCTTTTCGTAATTTACACCTTACGCTAGATGAGTCCAACATTCCTCAAATCAAATTTTTCATGTGTTTCATATGTCCGGAGTGAGGTAGTAGTTTCTACAAATATAATTAGGAAAGTAGGTAAAGTTTTCACGAATACATGCAGGCTCCATACATAAACTACATAAATGAAAACAATAACAAGAAGGAAGAGGCAGCCGTAGCCGAGTTGGGACGGACTGGGCACTACTCGTTCGAGAGGCCGCGGGAATCGCGGGTTCTATCCCACCGCCTGTACCTCTGAGTTTGAATAAACTTATGTACAGTTCATTGTGAATATCGCTTGCTCCACATTGTGCCCGGCGCATGGCAACAGGCTCGCCTCCTGTTACATGGGGATTTAACATATCTGGAGAAATGTGTGAGTTACCACCTTTGCTTACCACTTCTGGGAAAAAGGCGTGATGATATGATATAAAATGAAATTCATTGAGTAACAATATGCGCCAAAGCAAAAAAAGAATGTTTCTCTGCAAATTGATTTACGGTTCTTTAGTTTGCTCGAAAAATTTGCATTGCCCCTCGTATTCAGAGAGGTAATTCAACCAGCCTTTTTGGCACACCTCCAGCAGTGGACGAACTTGTGAAGCTTTTTTATTTGTAACATTTGTTTCTTTTTTGTTTATTCTTCATTTTAAATGTCTCTTTTTTCCATTTATCTCTCCTTTTTGATAGTGAAAATCTTTTACATATGGTTTTGGAACTCTACATACATACATATAATCACGACTATTATCCCCTAAAGGTTAGACAGAGACTAGGCAAAAGCACCGTAAAAGCAGTCCATTGCTATAGTACGTGCTTCACCAGCAGTGACTGCACTCAGCTCAGCGTGACAGGTGGTGAGCCCGTCGCCGCTACAAGCTATTGGATGGTTGTGCAGTTCTAAGCCCACTAGTCGCCTTTTACGACACCCAAGGGAAGAGATGGGTTGGTAGAATTCTTTTATTGAGCCAAATCGAAAATTGACTACGACTAGTGGCTAAGAATGTGCCTACTCTGACCGTCTTTATGTAAAAATTTATTTACATTTGTTGCCGTTGAAATTGATTTACTTTATTTTTATAAATTATTGTTATTGTTTTGCTTTACTCAAAACAGTTAATTAAGTCCTGAACTAGGCCAAACATTTATAGTAATGTTTTACATACATACAATCATGCCTGTAATCTCCGAAGGGGTAGGCAGAGTCCAAGGAGCACTGTGTTCCTTAAGACCACATTTAGCCATACAAAAATTAGGTTTGGTCAGATGAAAAATCGTGAAAGAGTAGTAACAAGTGGCTAGCTCATCGCCTACACGATCACAGACCCAGTACCCAATACGCCCTTAGTCGCCTTTTGCGACATGCTAGGCAAGCAAAGCAGTTGGTACATTCTTTTTGCCAATGTTTTAAATTGTCAATTAATATATCAAAATAATTAAGGAAGTCGCTTAATACAGGTAGGTCTATATACGGGGACAAAAAAGCTGGTTCTTATTTCTTCTGGCAACATCAACAGTGTTCACAACTTACCGTCAAATCTTATTCGCTGCGATATAAACAAAAGAATCTCATACACAAAACTCGTGTGACAATTTCAAAAATGGTATGATGACGGTTCTTTCACTGCAACGATGTCGGTGGGCGTTTGGTGGGCGACAACAGGACGGTAATTAGGTGCCTCATTATCACAACAGATAGCAGCTGTTTGATGGAATTGTGCTTTTGTTGTGGCTTAAAGGAAGGTGCGCAGTAATTAGCTACGGCATTTAGAAAGAAAAAGAAACGTAGGCGAATGCTATTTAATTATTTATATTGTTTTATAAACAAAATAATTAACCAGTGACTTTCTCAAGTTTGTAGCTTTTATATGACTGTCTGTTATTTGTTTTGGACTAATATAAAAAAAAATAGACTACGTGATAAAATCAAATATTCGTTATTTGTTTTAAAATGTTGATAGAAAAATTTTCATTAACACTCTACAACTTCTTATTTTAGGAGTCATTCTACAATAAGGTTTAATAACATTTGCAAACTATTTTATACTAGCTGTGCCCGCGTCGTCGTTCGCGTGACTATTGATTTAACGCCGATAAAAGTTTACAAAAAGTTTTTGTGTGTTTGTTAATACTTGTTTTTGTTAAAAAACACTTGTTTTTTTACAAAGTGCTCAACATTACATTTCAACCTCTTATTAGCAAAATGTGGATAGTTAAACTAAAACCTCTAAATTATTAAAATAATGAAAATAGCATTTCTTGTCAGTGTCATTTGATTAATTGTTGTTTGTTGTTGTTGTTAAATCTCTATGTCGTGTCATTATTTCACAATGCCGAGAAATTTTAAAATTCCAAAAGAAATTACATTTTGACGGAATATGTCACATAATACTCGGTCAAGCAGATATTGATTACCACGGTTACACCCGGGCGGTACCCGTTCCATTGGGAATATTGGGATCATAAGTAACCTATGTCCTTTCTCAGGTTCTAGACTGTCTGTGTACCAAATTTCAATTAATATTAATAATAATTTATTGTTTCAAATTGTGCAATACAACATACAATTAAAACTTATATTTAACTATAGAATAAAAAGTAAATGTATACCTAAACTAGGTTGACAAAACAACCTGTATCTTAGGTGAAGAAAAGGTGCTGACTCAACTAGTTACAATACAAAAACATTATATAGCAAATAACCGACAATAGCATTATTAAAATATCTATGTTTTATACCTTTTAAACAGCTCAGTAAATCGGTTCAGTAGTTTTAACGTGCAAGCAAGACAGACAGACAAAGTTACTTTCGCATTTATAATTTTAGTATGGATTGCTTGTAACCTACAATCTTACATTAATACATTGTTAATCTGAAAGGAAGCTCGTATGTACTCTTCAAGTACGTATAAATAATTTTGGTTTTCATTAAGTTAAGAAAGTTAAGAAATTTGCCCAGACATGGCCCAGGCAACAGTGATTACAGTACTGTGATTACACTAATTGACAGTTCATTTAAGACTTGGTCTTAAGTGCAACTACTTAGAAGAGCGTTGAACTCACCACGTGGGCTTTGACATGAAAAGGTGTGATAAATAGGTGTAATTAGTATTAAAATTACTGGTTTCATGCTGCGACAATAGATACAATATGCTTTTCTTCGAAGTCTTGAGCGGGTTTAAGATTATTTATTACTTAGTACGTTATAAACTAGAGCGGTATATATAAGTTACGACATTCAAATCCATAATAAAAAAAGAGCGTACTCCATCCATCCTTAAATAAATGTCCATCGTCCTCAGTCGTCGGCCTTCCTCACTGAAACAAACACATGAGGAGTATGGGCCGTAACACCACCACGCTGGCACAATGCGACCGGGACCAACGGCTTAACGTGCCTTCCGAAGCACGGAGGAGCTCGAGATCACAAAGTCTTGGTCACCCATCCACGGCGTGACCAGGGCGAAGGTAGCTTTGTTTTCGATCGAAGCCAGAGCGCACTGACCACTACGCCACCGAGCTCCTCAGTTTCCGATACAAATTCTCGCAACTGTGACAACGACAACCGACTGAACACTACCTGCACTATGCTGTAATTTACTGAACTGATCGGATTCGTAATTCTACAACCGAATTTCGTTTTCGATCTATCGTGAATATCGTGATTTTAATTAATGCGATACCCCGCGATACGGCTCGTTTATATTCAAATTGGAAGTCGGGACTCCCACTGAAATTTTATTAAATTTCAGCCGATATATTGGTGTACTCCCAGCGGCCTCATCTAAGGCTTGTCGCTATTTTGACGAAGTTTGAAAAAGTGAGGCATATTGAACTTGCTGTATTAAATAAAAAAAATAAGTTAATTAAAAATATTCTTTTTTTAAATTCAATTATAAAATTGTATTCGAATGAATAAAAATTAATAACATAACTTTAAATTTACAATTTCTATTGGATACTTTTATATTTTCTCCGTTTTTCTTGAATGATTTATAACATTTTAAATGGTATAAAAACTACATATTTATCACTATTTCACACAGTCTTTAAATATCATCACACTTCTACCCTGACTTGGAACTGTACAACCATCCAATAGCTTCTAGTGGCGACGGGCTCACCGCCTGTCACGCAGAATGCAGTCACTGCTTGGTGAAGCGCGGACTATATCAATGGACTGCTTTGCGGTGCTTTTGCCTAGTCTCTGCCTTACCCTTAGGGGATAATAGTCGTGATTTTAAGTATGTATGTATGTCTACCCCGAAGGGGTAGGCAGAGGTGTTAGCACACACAGGGGAGCGGGGATGTTTAGTTTTTTTGTGTATGTTATGTATTGTTTTACAAATCTATATTATTGTTTTTCAAACAAAATTAACAGTCAGTCTGAGATTTCAGTAGGGTTTATTTTATTTCTATATAAGTCCGGCGCAGTACACAATGGGGAGACTTTTCAGATCGTCCAATTTTCATGAATGACCCAACGAGGAATGGTTAATGGTAATATACCGATGTATGAAACCTGAATTAGTAATTTGGGCAGTGTCGGGGGAGCGTGTTACACGAACATTTTGCGCTGTAACCGAATGCAAGGGAATTGAAATGACGACTTGATTTTAGATGTAAATAAGGATATGCTTTCATTATTATCCTCAGGTGATCTGATTGGTAACTGATATGTATGGATAAGTTACTGATGACTATTAATTCATAAGTCTACTATTATTGTGAGTAGCTCAGCCGGTTGCGTAGTGGTAAGTATATTTTGGCTTTCGATCGAAAACAAAGCTACATTCGCCATGGTCAGGCCGTGGGTGACCACCACGACCACGAAGGCACGTTTAGCCATTGGTCGCGGTCACTATTGCAACCGTTTCTACCCTCCAACTCGCATTGAGCCAACGCAGCGTGGTGGTGTTACGGCCCATACTCTTCATATGTCGCTCCATGACGAAGGCCTGTGCCCAGCAGTGGGACGAATACCTATAGGCCGAGGACGATAGTTCTTGGGAGCAGAACAATCATACACTACAATATATGTCCATGTATGGGATAATAGTCCACAAAAAAAATGCAAATTTATCCATCATGCGTTTTCATCTTCGTCATGCGGGAGAGTGGTTAAGCGCACTGATATAACATAACATAACATAACATAATATACCATCACGCCTTCATCCCCGAAGGGGTAGGCAGAGGTTGTATACACCCACATTTCGCCAGACATGTTAAGTCTCCATGTAACAGGTGGCGAGACTGTTGCCATGCACCGGGTACAATGTAAACACACTGAAATTATTAATATAAAGTTTTACCTATTACGGTTTGAACTATATATTACATACATACAATCACGCCTGTAATCCCCGAAGGGGTAGGCAGAGTTCAAGGAGCACTGTGTTCCTTAAGACCACACTTAGCCATACAAAAATTGGTTTTGTTCAGATGAAAAATCGTGAAAGAGTAGTAACAAGTGCCTAGCTCATCGCCTACACAATCACAGACCTAGTACCGAATACGCCCTTAGTCACCTTTTACGACTGCTGGGTAAGAAAAGCAGTTGGTTCATTCTTTTTGTGTCCCGGACCAACACGGGACACAAAAACTATATAGTATTTATACTATATGTTTTTTTTATGCTCGCCTACTCACCGGGCTTATATTTATACTGAACACTTTTATCTTTTTGATTTGAAAACTATTTTCATTTCATAGAAAGATATTGTATTTTACAGTTGTCACTTACCCGCTCGTTATTAGCTGCAGTTTTATCTGAATCTAACAATTTCTTGGTAAATTGCAGTTTGTCCTGTCTCCCATTGTTTGTGCTACGTTGGGTTCGTGCTTAGACCACTAGTTTTATTTCATATCCCCATAAAATATATAGTTACACCTCTTTTGCTATGTTATCATATATTTTATGTTTTAGTCTACAAATTCCCGTAAGAATTAAAAAAAAACATTGTTCAAAATTTTATATTTCATATTCCGCAATTTTTGTTGAGTCATTTATCTTCCATAAGCTCTAAGAATTATATTTAGGTACCATCTACAAAATTTTCATGATTAGATCCCGCAGATAACTTGTCTCTGTTAGAAACGGCATAACCTGATACATATTATATTTGATTGATTGAATTGCAGCGATCAATTGAAAAGTAATCTCCACCCGTAATGAACAATAGTCCATAAACAAACGGACAATAACAAGTAATGTATAAATTTATCGGTTGACATTCGATAAAGCAGTGCACCCACGCGACATGATGATTTAGAGGACGCGGGTAGTAAGGCGACAACAAGCGACAACTGGCGACAAAGGGCGAGTGTCGCGCGACGTTGCGATGCTGGCAATCGTAAATCTGCAATAACGTAACGAGGGCTATTGTACTTGAAAGTGTAACAGAGTTTCCATTGTAAGACGGCGTGGGTGCAAATCCGGATTGTCTGGTCGTTATCCTTCTTTCTTAGGTAAAAAAAGTTTTTCATAAGCTGATATAAGAATAATGAGTAAATTTTCAAATTCAAGTTAAAAACTCCTTTTTTCGATAGTGGAGATGAGAACAGGGGGAAGGCAATGCCGTTCTGCAGATTTACAAAGACTCCAAAATTGTAAAAGTAAAAAAGTTTTAAATTAAAATAAATAACAAAAAAATATAATTTTTGAAGAATAATAGGTTGTTTGGTTAACGTTTGTGAAATCGAAAAGCAAACACAATTTTGTTGCTTCTTTTTGTTCCGCTTTATGTCGAGTTTTCACAGCATGTCTGCCTCTTCGATTCTCCTTAGTCACTCGTCCGCTCCATTATTATTTTTTAAATCTGAATAATTGCATAGCTTTGTAAGGGCGTCTCGCAGGAATTTTAATTAGAGATTTAAAACTAGATTTAGTAAATTTTTGACATTTTTACTATGGCTGTAAAAAAATTACTAAATCGAGTTTTAAATCTCGATTTAAATTTCCTGCAAGTGGGCCTTAATCTTCCACTAAATCGTAGTCTATCCACAGCTTCTTGTTATGTGAGATTAATAAGTAATGCGTATTGATATAAAATTATAACAATGGACACGGGTAAACATATCGGTATTTACTGCAAGCTGGCGATGGGAGCGTGCGCGCGCTCTCTCCGGCCGTATTCGCTACGCCTCCTATGTTTTAAATCTTGAATTGAGTACGATTTTATTTTTGTAAATCGTTTTTGATATTGAACGTGAATTACAATTTTAATAAAAACAGTAATTGGTATTAGTAACCTAAGTTAAGACACTAACACCCAGTTGCAGAAACGAATTTTAAAATTTAAAGTCAGCATTATCTCTAATGCTCCATTAAATGTATATAATGAAGTGTCAAAAGAACACTTTAGCGTTGTTTTACGTTGCACAAAACGACATTAGCATCCTGTCAATGCTAAAGAGACATTAGCTAGAACTGTTCTGTGTAACATCTTCAAATTTAATGAACTTTAAAGTTTTAATGTCTCATTAACAAATTAATGTCGTCCTTAAAAAAATTTTGTGCAACTGAGTGAAAGACACTTGTTTCTTAGCTTTAACGATACTGTATAATTCTTCTTTAATTGCCACCTGAACAAAAATATTAGGTATTTAGTCTGTGTTCTGGCCTTCGAACAATATGTATGTTTGATTATCCTTTTTTTCGTGTTCACTGGATACAACTCCAAAAAATACAAACTTGAATAAATGTTGATGTTTAGTTATTTCAATAAACTTTGAATCCACTTAAACCCCTTGAATGCTCGACATAAATTGTAATTTATTTAACGCCAGAGTAACACAAATTTAATTACTTCCAATGCGAGCTACAATTGAATGTTCAGGCCTATTCCGACGAGCCTCTAAATGTGTTCCAGCAGACAAGAGGCACATAATTTAGTTCGAACTCGATAAAGACGGCTCTAGGGAAGTGAAACTACTCTAGTATAGGTAATATCGATAAACTTTAAAGCTCTTATTATCATTATCAATATGCTCATAATTTTGTTATTTTTTCTATATATAACTGGCCTTCTTGTGTCATTTTTCTAGTTCTCTGTAGTCACTTTTTTAATATTTTTAATGAATTATAGCGGCAAGGTGCACCTTGAGATATCAAACTTTTGTCATTCTCTCAAGGTCCAATCATGGTGAAAGTTGCATTGTTCTCTTTACACCAAAAGCATTCGCCACACGCCATCGAGCTCCGCTTTTGTGTCGGTATCATGGTAGTTATTTAATAACCACTAAATTACTCTAAGAATATTTCACTGTAATGAACTATAATCGTATTATTTTTGTTGTTGAACGTATCTAAAGAATCCTTATCAAGCTAAGTAAAATCGAAGCCAACGAAACTTGTGCACAGAGAGAAAAAACTTTTTACTTTAAAACTCCTTCTTAAAACATCGACAATAGCGTTACCATCCCTAAAGTTAACAAAATTTTCTATAAACATAGCAGGCGGCTTTGTTTGCGCTCGCCGTAATGTGATTCGCGCCCATCTAATAGCAATTTGTAATAATTTTAATGTACAAGGCCCGGCGCCTCTATTGTACATTTGTTCGCCCCTAGCGATTGTGATCATTGTACCCACTATAGTAATTGTCGAAATTTATTGTTATTCCACGCGACTGCTTGTTGCGACAGAGATCTAATTATTATCGTATATTATACGGTATACAATACACAAAATTTTAGAGAAAGCTGCACGAAGGTATTAGTATTTGCAATGAAAATAAGGCAAACAGTCTTAGTTCTCTACTTTGAGATTCAAATAATTTTACTGCTTTAATGGGTTTGAGTCTGAGTCTTAACAGCTTTTTACGCTTGAGCGTTTTTTTTAAGTTTCTTTCCTATGCCAACATTATTAAAAGCAAAATTTATCTCCAATGGACCGTCCATTGGCTTCATTTTTCCGTTTCGCAATAGATGATTTATAAAATCATAAAATAGACGCAACATTGTCAGTAATACAAATGGTGTTCCTATATTATCTATATTTAAACGCAATTTCTTCGCGTTCTCTGGATTCAAGCCAAATGGCGGTAGGTTAACAAATGGGTTGAGGAAACGTTGCGTTGGCATCAGGGGACTGGTCCTCTTAGTACAACAATGCAATGTGACATATTTATAATAATCGGAACTGAGCCAAACATTATTGACGTTTGTGCTTTACTTGCTGTACATACAATACTGATCGAACTGGTAAGGATGTCTTGAAAGTTGGTTAAAACTTTACTTGTTGAGGAGTTTGGTGGCGTAGATTTAATTTTAAAAGTAAGTCACCTTCGACATAGTTCTACCCTGAACCAGTGACATAAATTTGAGTTACTGAGAGATTTTGTCGTTATGTCATTCGTGCTGGTGATACTGCAATCGTTTCTGCCTGCCAATCCGTACTGAGCCAGCGAAGGTTTGGAGGGCAGTGAGGTGGTGCATGGATGGATACAGGCCGGTGACGAATGAGCACCGAGTCAGTGCAGTGGTGGAGTCACGGCCCTTGAATTACTTCCTGCAGGAGTCCTACCACTGCTTTTTTCGGCGAACAATATCGGTGGGCCGAACGACAGTTATCTGTATGGTAAGTCTAGCAACAATATTATAGACACAAAATTATTTGGCTACCCAAACTTAATAGTCGTCTCAGTAAATAATGTTGTGGAGAATGGATGGGATAAATCCAAAAGAATTTATTATTATTATTATTATACTCTTTATTGCCAAAGAACACATGGTTACATAAAAATAAAAATAACACAATGTATGCAATGGGCGGACTTATCTCTAATAGAGATGTCTTCCAGACAACCCATAAGGTACAGTGAATAAATAAAATTAATACAGCAGACCACAAATGACAATCACTAGTAAAAGAGAAGACATAAGCGATATCCACTAAATATATACCCACCACCATATACCTATACACACTAATACACACCATACATAAATACAATAGCATACACATATAAAATAAATATACCATACATAAACAATACCATGTTCATGACAAAAACTAAAAAGTTTTGGACAGGTAGTGATGCTTCAAACGAATCTTAAAGCAGTTGACCGAAGAGCTATCCTGAATCACCGACGGTAACTCATTCCACAACTGGGCAGCACGAGCACTGAATGAATTCAGAAAGAAATGCGTATTGCTCAGAGGTAAGACCAACATACGCGAGTCACAACTACGTTTTGGACGGGTGTATGGCAACAAGTGGAAACGCCTGCGCAGATAGGACGGCGAGTTGGGATCGTGGAGAATTTTGTACAAAACAGTAAGGATATGTAAGTTGCGACGATCCCTAATTGGTAGCCACTTCAGTTCGGTACGAAAGTAAGATATTCGGTCATACTTACGCAAACCATATATAAATCTAATAGCTAAATTCTGGAGACGCTCGAGCTTATTCAACAACTCCTCGGTGACATCCAAATAGCAGACATCAGCATAGTCTAGAAGGGGCAAGAGGAGAGATTGTGCAATCATAATCTTAGTCTTAAGTGGTAAGAAGTATTGCAGCCTCCTAAGAGAGTGGAAAGAACTGTGCATCCGCCTGCTGACGTCATTCACATGTGCTACCCAAGTCAAACCAGAATCCAAAACTAGCCCCAGGTTCTTTGCTTTGTCCGTATAAGCAATAGTTGCACCATCGTATATTAAAGGTGACAGAGAAGTTAAGTCAAAACCACTCCTCAGCCGACTACTACCAACCACCAGAGCTTATATATTTATGACTTAAGAAGCGATGAGATGCTTGAAACATATTATGAGATGGAAGGAAGTGGATGATGACCTGACGAGTGACAGCGGAAGAGGAAGATAGTACAGCGCTGACGCCATAAACTGGGGCAAGCGGGCAGGAAGAAGAAAAATCATAGTTAGCAGTTTAAATATATTGTACTATCGAACAAGCGGATTGTTGACCCACTTTGACAATATTTCGATTAAAACTGTCTATTGCGCATACGACGTTTTTACGTACGTTCCCAAGGAAACCTGTCTACAGATGAATTTAACGTGGATTTTAATGCTACGGCAAAATGACATTATGGTGGGTCAGAAAGCTATTTATTCGATAGCACCTCGTCCTCAGCCGATGTACGTCCCACTGCTGGGCACAGGCCTTCCTCATGGAGAAACACATGAGGAGTATGGGCCGTAACACCACCACGCTGGCCCAATGCGGGTTGGAGGGTAGAAGCGGTCGCAATAGCGACCGGGATCAACGGCTTAACGTGCCTTCCGAAGCACGGAGGAGCTCGAGATCACAAAGTATTGGTCATCCATCCACGGCCTGACCATGGCGAAGGTAGCTTTATTTTCGATCAAATGCCAAAGCGTACTCACTACTACGCCACCGAGCTCCTCTATATGATAATAATAATTTTGCACAAATCAATCAATGAAACAACTGCAGGAGTCAATGAAAAAAAAGCTAATATTAATATTATTATGCATACATCTGTCGCTTCCAAAACTTTAATTCTGGAACTGGATTAATGGTACGAGGTTTAAGTTCGAACTGCCAGTATGTTGTTGTAGTTACCCTTTTATTATAAAAAAAAATCTGAGTCGATCTGATTCCTCCATTTAATAGTAAGGTAAGGGCAAAATGGATTTTCTATTTGACAGTTGGATACATGACCCTCCTGCTTTTGTCACATTCAACCCATGTGAAGCTAAATTTGTTAATCCAATGGTGGCTATTTGTACATTTGGGACGAGTGGTAGAGTCTCATTTGCAACTTTGAATTTGCTAAGTTTATTTAAAAAAAAATCATTGTAAGTTAACACAATAGTAAAATAACACAATAGAATATTACAAAAAATTGATTTTGCAAGTACAAAATTTTACTCAACGTAAAATGTATTCATGTTAATGCATGTAAAAAATGTATTAAAAAAATATAATTTCCGCAACTCTTTATGGATATTGTTGTTGACATTTCAATTCTGCAGAACTAAAAGATCAATAATGGAAATATATCATTGACATTTTCAACCTGTTCAGCTTAAAGAGCCCCAATAATTCGTGGTAAACGGGTACGAACCCTTATTTGTCGTAGCTCTCGCCATATGGCGTCTTATCACCACCGAATACCGACAAAAGCTTCGTCGCGATACAATGGGAGATTTTGTCGCGTTCACTGAGATTTGTCGGGATCGACATAATGCGGCGGTGTGAAATTACTGAAAGAAGCGTTTAATTTTGGATGTAACTTTACACTCATTGTTGTCGCTATGAATGGTGTTAAGTATAGATCGATTTATTGGATATTTTAGTCAATAGAGAGAGACAATGAATATTTTCGATCATTCACTAAATCTAAGTGCTAAACTACATGTTTTAATTTAGTGACAGTAAATTTTGAGTTCTTTTTAGTAAGAGCTTTCTCCACAATTAAGTTATAGGGGTTCGAAAATCGCCCGAATGACAATATTGGATGGACGCCGTGCCTTTTTGCTCGACTTGCCGGGGGCACTGCCGTGCCCCCAAATTTTAAGACAAGGTTGTAGGGAACATCTTACTTGGAGATTTATTTACTTTAGAAATTTTTATAAAGAATTAGGGTTGGCGCGTTATATTTGATTCTCAGAATAAGCTTATTAATTATGATATTTGAGTACATTTGACCACGATCTCGACTGATGGAAAGCGACGCTATCCATTTATTACATAAATAGGCATGTTTGGTAACTAACATGTTTTCTTTCTAACAGTAAAAATATGTTATAAGCTATGATGTACATACAAACTTGTAACTGTAGCATTACGAGCAAGATCAGATAAATTGTTTGGTGTAACACGTGGTCAAGAATCAACGGAATCATTGAGGAAACGCCTTGTTAGCATAAGCTGATTTGCATTTGTACTGTGTTTCTATAGAGCTCGTATCAAAAGCACATGTATATCGAATAGTGTAGATCGTTTATAGTTCTATGTAGAGTTAACTATATAGTATTTTTAATTAAAACACGCCCAGTTACATATTATATCAGCATTATCTTATCACCTGTGACACATACAGCATAGGATACAATATAAGCTTTCATGGCTCCTTACATAGGGAATCATAGTTTTAATTATTCAATATCTTCTAACATTCACATCTATCAACTAGAGCTTGTGTTATGGAAACTAGGTGACGGAAATATAAAGGTACTTCAGATAAATAGTGCCCCATTCCTTAAATCAATGGTTGACTGAGAGAGCGATGTTTCGGCGGACATAACCGCCATAATGTACAGTCACCTGCAATAAAATATATACAATTGTGTTCTTATTACAATGCAATAAGGTTCATATTTGAATGAGATTGTATACATATTAATACTCGTGACTATAATAATGAAATGAATAAATATTTATCACTATTTATGAACTTGTTTTCACCATACACACATTTGTGTTCATTGAGCATCGAACCTGGAACCTTAGAGATGGTGACGCTATGAAAATGGCATACAAACCACTCGGCTACGGAGGTCGTCCTTATTTAAAGAAAGCACTTTCAAAATATTATCCATACAAACAAACATATAATCTTGACTATTATCCCCTAAGGTTTAGTCAGAGACTAAGCATAAGCACCACAAAAGCAGTTCACTGCCATAGTCTCCAAGCAGTGACTGCACTCAGCGTGACAGGTGGTAAGCCTGCCGCTATAAGCTATTTAGATTGTTGTGCAGTTCTAAGTTCATTAGTCGCCTTTTACGACACCCAAGGGAAGAGATGGGTTGGTAGTATTCTTTTAATGAGCCGCTACCACACGGCTCAAGATATTATGAATGCATATTTTGTCATTTTCCTGAAAGAGATAGCCCTAGAGTTTTCCATCTTGTTAAAAGACAAGCGCTTAACATTAGCGGATTTGAATTTACCTTTTGTTGTGTAAATCGGCGTCGGCGCCGCAACTCGTCTTCGCGCCTCGGGAAAGATCCTTGTAAATTAAATAATCTGGGGAATGATAATGCAAATTCTGAAAAGCTGGTCGCTCGCTCGCTGTTTATTTACTAAATTGTATTATTGTTGGGTGTTTGCATAAAATTGTAATTTTAGGGTTTGGTTATTTTGGTTTATCTGTTGCCGATGGTGGATTTGTGGATTGTGTACTTGAATTTAGATTCCTATTTGTATAATGATTGTCTGTTGTTATATGTATAATGAGTTTAGCTTATGAGACAGATTATTTTTATTTTAGTATCGTTGTTCGTAGTTTTCGAACCCCTGCTGTGATGATATGTTGTTTAGTTTTTAGGGTTCTGTAGTCAACTAGGAACACTTATAGTTTCGCCAAGTCCGTCTGTCTGTCTGTCTGTTCGTCCACGGATAATCTCAGTGACCGTTAACACCAGAAAGGTGAAGTTTGGTACCAATATGTATGAAAATCACGCCGACAAAGCGGTAAAATAAAGTGTTTTTTTTTATTAGGGTACCTCCCCTACACGTAAGGTGGAGAGTGATTTTTTAATTCATTTCAACTCCAACGTGTGATATATTTTTGGATAGATATTTATATAAAAAAAGACTTACTTAAAATTACTTTTTTTTATTTAAATAAATATTTTCCGAAATGTCCGTTCCAAAAAAAAAAGTGGAATAAGTATAAGTTATACCTCTTTTTGTCGTTATAGACATAATATTCATATATATTTTTGATATAAAGTAGTCTTCACTTATGTCTCGCTTATGTTATCGCTTGACTCACATTGTGCCCGGTGCGTGGCAACAGGCTCGCAACCTGTTACATAGGGACCTCACATATCAGGCGAAATGTGGGTGTTTAACACCTCTGCCTACCCCTTCGGGGAAAGAGGCGTGATTATATGTTATGTAAGCTTATGTATACCATAACATTTCTAGTGTACAGTCTATAATAGCGCACTAAGATTGGCCAAGACCGACAAAATTTAAGTGTGTAAAACTTTTTACTAGAGATTCGCCGAATAGTGATTTCGCCGAATAACCGAATACCGAAACTTACCGAAGCTTAACCACGGAAACAACTTAGAATGTTGTCTAAGTAGGTTTCGTGTCACTACAGGCGATGTTAAAATAAAAGTTGACTATACTAAACTACCAATAGCCTATGAGATCATTATGTTGTCATGATTAAAATAAATCTTACTGAAGAAGTTATGTCTTTTTTGTCTATACCCGGTCATCTAGCTAAGAAAATACAACCGAATATATTCGGCACAAAAACTGAATAATTCGGCCGAATACTAATAAGAAAAAAGAAAGAAAATCCTTTAATAGTGGAATTGATGCCGAATACGCCGAATACCTAATACAAAACGAATATTCGGCGTATTTTAACTTTTTACTGTGTTTTCGTTTTCTATAATACATAGATCTGCTACAAATCGCACTGCATGAAATTGCGCACAAACAATCTGTATATAGCGCGTGTCGTCACCAGCGTTTTCTCCAGAGGATCGCTACATTAGTCAGCGTTCACAACAGGCCGTAAAACGCGTAACAAACGTGTCTTTTTACGTCCTCTGTTTGTGTTCCGCGATATTTATGCCCTGGGGGAATCTGATTTAAAATAAATCCTCATTTAGGTATTGTGTTAAAGCGACCACGCAACGGTGTTGTTCAAAATATGGACTGCTTGTTCTTCTTAATCGACTTCAAAAAAAAGGAGGAGTTATCAATTCGACAAAAACTTTAATGTTTTGTTTTAAAAGTCAACCTTACACTTACTACATCAAGGTGCAAAACTAAAATAAAACCTATAATTTTCATTCCTCTCAAATGAATTAGGGTCAAGTAAGGCCCTTAGGCACTGGTGCATCCTAAGTGAAGGTAAAGGACTCGTATAGATATTAAATGTTAACGTTTTAGAAATATCTCTCTCTATATATATATATATATATTTGGCATGCAGGTAGATGTTATGACGTAGGCATCCGCTAAGAAAGAATTTTGATTAATTTTACCCCCAAGGGGATAAAATAGGGGATGAAAGTTTGTATGAAACTTTGTCAATTTTAAACCGATCGGGCTGATACTTTGAGAGAAATTTAAAAGGGTTCCCGTGGGATAGTTAAAAACCATAGTAACCGCGGACGAAGTCGTGGGACACAGCTAGTACTAAATAAACTTACAATAAACAAATGGAGATGTGTTGTAATGTGTAATAAACAAATGTTCGTATTTAACAATAAACAGCTGCCCTTCCGGGACCCTAATCTGGTAAAGCAGGGATGGTTGACACCTTGAAACCGGCATACAAACGACCGGCCGGGGGCAGATCGTCAACAAATTGGGTCCTTACCTATGAAATTGGTGTTTTTTTTCTCTCTTAGGCCCAATTGCGCGGTCGAGAGTTAGCATCTAACCCTGGGGCAAATATATAGGCAAACCCTGGGTTAAGCGCTAACTCTCGATCGTGCAATTGGGCCTTAGTATTTTGTCTGTAACTATTAAAATTCAGAGTATTCCTAAAAAATAATTACCTCGTCTAAAAATAGACTATATTTTTGAGCTCTTTTGATTTGTTTTGATAATTTGTTGTAAGTTTAATTGTGTTAAAATTGGACATGGAGACAACTCTTTTTATGTGCCTACCGAATACATCATTTTATTTGCATTCACTTAAAACGATAAATAATTTTTATGAAGTGTGATATTACACATATTACTAAAGATTGTCTTATGTTAGATGCCAAATATTATTATCTTTGGATTTGTCGTTGTGAAGAAAACTGAAAAAATGTTAGTATGGAAAATGCAGAATTCTCTAAAATCTCCATACAAAACACCAATTTCATAGGTAAGGACCTAATATTATTTATTAGAATTTAGATTACGGGAAAAAAACCTCACGAGTTCTCTAAACATCCAAAACGAAATTTCTAAACTTACCTCGCGCAAATAAATTTTACTTAAAGCTATCTTTCAGTTACAGTCGGGTTCTAATTTCAGGATTTATAAGACTCCGGGACACGGGAAGAGCAGGGGTTACATAAATCACGTTTATAACTCGACCATCCGTAAAACTCGCCCAATTTTGCTGAGTCCGCAGAATCCCTTCCATGGCAGAGGAAATGAGATTGGCCAAATAAAAAGTAGGTCATTAATATCTTATCCAGTTCCGTCAGTCCTCTTGAACTTTTGTCATAATTTTCACAATATTTATGTTGTTGTTACTGTGTTGTTGTTTTCACAATATTTATGTCACTCATCTTCGCTTCATCTTCAACTTCCATCAGGCGTGATTGTGGTCAAACTATATATTATAAAAAAACTGTATTAAATTGAGCTATCTTTATCTTGTATTTGGTGTAATTCTTAAGATAAAATAAACAGCGACCATTATAGATCTACATTAGTGTTTACTGCAGAAGTAAAAAGTGATAAATTATATCCATAGATTATCATAGTTATAGAGAGGGCATAGTTCGACTGATATAGCAGGCTATCTTCTATATTACCAGTAATATGTCAGCAAATTTACCCATGGTAGGCTATCTCATCTTAATACCGGCTTCTTCCGTTCTGTACCAGATTTATGAACCCTTTTAAAAATGAAATATTATCGTCATTACGCAACCCCAGGATAGGATTGCTGATTTGTGGAATCATTAGTAAACGATCCGTCATGTTTTGTACATTATATCTAAAATGTATAAATCATTTTGCCTTTTTAATAACATAACATATCATCACCCCTCTTTCAGAGCAGAGCAGGCCTCAAGCAGAGGTGTTAAACACCCACGTTTCGCCAGATATGTTAGGACCCCATGTAACAGGTGGCGAGCCTGTTGCCACGCACCGGGCACAATATGAGGCAAGCGATATTCACAATGAACTGTACACAAGTTTTTTCAAACTCAGTGGTACAGGAGGTGGGATCGAACCCGCGTTTCCCGCGGCCTCTCGAACGAGAAGTGCCCGTCCGTCCCAAGTCGGGTACCGCACTTTCAATAAGAGTAGGTTTATTAAGGCTAAATATTAATATTATAGCTCGAAGGTGATGGCGTAGTGGTCGATATTGCAACCATATCTTTACTACTGTACATTCTTCCTTTAGGAAAACACGTGTCCAGCAGTGGCACAACTTACATATCGGTTGGTAAAAACAAAAACTTGCCAGTATTTTACAATGAATGCAATTGTAAAATTGAATCGTGGTTTTCCCGCGACTACAGAGTCGAATGAATATTTATTAGCCTAGCGTATACAATTTAGCCCTTTGTCCCATGTAAGCCTCAAATCAATCTATTGTATTGCAATTTGCGGAGCTCATCCCCATACAACTGTTCTCTTTGTTCCCTGTCTCTGTACAAAACTATCAGGTGGATTTTTGGAAATTAATTAAATTTATCTTGCGAACAAGTAGGTATTAAAATTGTGTACATGTTACAGGAAATGTATGAAATCTAGGAATTGTATAAAATTCCTAGGAAATCTAGAATTAGGTATCTGATAAATTAAGAAATGGAGTATTTTTTTATTACTCTGCAACATACATTGTTCTAACAACATGATTTTTCATTTTATTTAGGAAATTAAGTCAGTCAGCTGCTTAAAGTTTTTTCATCTCTCTTTACGTTAATTTATTAACTGTATCTTGTAAAAAATCTGAAAATACACCATTGGTATAAATAAGTATTTGCTTTTGAAGACTTTTTACTTTTTATGGCACAAAAAATATCACATAAAATAAAAATAAAACTTGTTTTATAGAAAATATATCAGTGATTATTATACAGCCCGTAGTGGAACATGCCGCCATATATTGGAACATGGCACGGGTTAGGGAGCCCACAAATTGTGGTGTTCGTCGGCCATCCATCTCGGGACTCTGTTTAGCATACGTATTGCGTTGCTCTCTGCCATTCACATAGCTTGCGTTTGATAGCCTAACATAACGGTTAGCTGTAGAACATTTAGAGGGATTGAGAATTGAGGTTCTAAGTCAGATTAAAAAAATATTTCTTTATTAAATAACTAATTTACATGTTCTAAGTTTTATTAAAAAAGTATGAAGAAACTACAAACCTACTGTTGGGCGCAGGATCTGTCATTAGGAGTTTATTAATTAACAATCATAGCTATTTGAAAATAAGTAACGTAAGTTTTAACCGCCTCTCTGGTCTAGTGGTTCAAACCACCGGGTGTTGATCGGGAGGTCCGGGTTCGATTCCCCATGGAGGCAGAAGTTTTTCTGGTCGGTTTGGTTGGTGGTAGGGCTTCTCAGCCCGCCTGGCTAGCTACCACCGTCTTACCTAAATTTGTCGCCATAATAACAATGTTTTAAGCATTGTTGTGTTCCGGCAATCAGAGGTAAGATAGCCAGTTCCTCAGTTGTTGAGGATTACAGGTGAAGCTCGCTTCCACCTTCGGCCTTATCGTCACTTGCCATCAGGTGAGATGAAGGTCAAGAGCTTACCTGTCGTATGTAAAAAAAAAAGTATGGCCCAGTAAAGACATTTTGTTGTTAATTTCTATTTAAAAAAAAATTATATTAATAGGGGGCAATCGAGCACAGGGTTCACCTGATGGGAAGTGATTACATTTGTAACACCGGAGGGGTCACAAATGCGTTGCCGTCCCTTTATATTATTAACAATATATGTTTTTTATTATTAACAATATTCGTACGGCATTACTGTACCTATTTGCTTGATAGACACACACAAGCATGTTTAGTCGCTCGTGAGGCGAGGCTTATCAATTGCTTTCCAAGAGATTTATATTGAAACGCCCATTGACATAATTCCACATATTTTTTTAAGACCCAGCTCTTGTTTATAGATTAAATCGTATTTATCACAAGATTTACACGAGGAGCGTGATCCCGGGCCCTTCTGGGGCCAGGCTACGAAAGAATTAGGGATATCTTTGTGACCATTCATCGAGTGCAATATTGGAAGCAATTTGTTCTTGTGGAATTATTACTTTTCACTAAGGGATTTGCCTAGGATTAAATTAAGGAATGTTTATACTATGTAAGCTACTGTATATTATTTTATTGTATCGTTACATCTTTGTCTTTTGAAATATACATACCTACGTGTAGTTTAAATTGTTTATTCGTCAATAATAGACGGAATATGTTGGACAGATTTAACGTAATGCAATCAACGAAAAAAATGTAATTGCATTTGTTCTTGAAATTATTTTATATGAATTAAGTTTTTTTTTAATTTGACGTTGACACAATATTCGTGCTATGGTGCACAATATACCTTCGGTAGATTTGTTTTGCTTCACACAATCTCCACGAGATAAAAAGACAATAATATTTTCATATAAAATTTGAATAAATTAATGTCTTGTAAGATAATCCCGCTGTTTATCAACCTTAAAGGATTTTGTTACAATCACTATATATTGTCAAGAAGGCAATAACTTACTTTATCGAATATGTTTCGACTCTGTAAAATAATCCCGCTGAAATCTTGCACATTATTTAATCGTAGAGTCAAGAGCATGAGTGCACGTAGGCCGGGTGATTTACGTGCGGCGCGTGAGTGGCTCCCGGACTTGAGGCGTGTCTAAACTATGACGCTGGGTTGTACAAACAAATGAAATTAAATATTTAACGCTTGTGTCTTTGATTTTGAGACATATAAAAAATTGAAAATTTTTCTAAGTTATGTAGTCTGAAATTTTTTATTCTACGATCGAGATAATTTTTTATTGAGATCATTTTAAGTATTTTTTCAAAATATAACAATTAATTTACGGTAGATATACCTTTGGAGCGTTTGCATTATTATATTAACTAAAAACTATTGTGTTACATAATGAAGTAAGTATATTTTTTGGTGTGAAAATAAATAACAAGCAGAACACACAAAAACTACTTTTAGTATGTTTCGATGTAATTCGCATTTGCAGGGAGAATAGGGACTGTAGAATGCTACGATAAATAATGTTACAATTGTAAACAAATGTCATGTGAACCATTTATAACAGCAGAATTTGTAGAATTAACAAAACGACAGACGTATTGTGGTAATTTCATTTATGTAACCAGTTTTCTGGACGAGTTTCAAGTCTATAAAAAAGGAATAAAATTCTCGAATTACAACAAATTTATGCAAAGAAAATAACTTTTATAAGTTGTTTCTGTCCGATACGTTCATTTAAGCTCGTAAAATGTTTCATATAATTTAATTCGGGCGAGAAATATCTTCCAATTTGAACACAGAAGGAAGAATCCTAGTTAGTCCGTTATTTACCGCTTCAAAGAAGAAACGCAAAAATATCTGCGGCATGTCGGAATCCCCTAAATCATAACTGCTCGTTAATTGTGAAAAATAAACGGAGAACGTCTTTTAAATGACTAAACACTTCCGCGTGAAAGGAATATTTAATGATAATTACGACGATTTGAGACGCAATGAAATAAATGGGCGCGCATTTTTTATACTCGAGATGAAATTAAAGGGATTTCTACGTTTTGCTGTTCTTTGTGAAAATATTACGTTATACAATTACATTTTCAAAGATGGTGTGTTCTTTAGCTTAGTAATGATTGTAATTTTTTAACAGTAAATTTATAATGTCAGACACAAGTTCTATTCGAGAATTATTTGAAATATTGAATATGTACTTATTTGTATTCAGTATTATATAAAAATAGTTTCTTTTTTGATATGAGATTTTGGACTATATTTACACCTTATATTCTTTCTATGCTTAACCTAGCTACGAGTATAAACCGAAGTATAATTTGGTATGTACAAAGCATTTAAACTCGACTTGTTTCAATAATTAACCTGCTCTAATAAACAGTAAGCAATAGTTACACGTACATAAATTGAAAAATGCTCAGTCCGTATTAAATTTAATGGCTAAAAAAGATTCTCACAGAGCAACAGGAATTCCTATTTAATCATTGATCACATTAATGATGATGGCGAACCAGTTCCTCTCAATATTTCCATAAAAGAAGTGATAAAATTGACACATGAGAAACAATGGTATTCGTGGTGGTTCATTTGTTATTATTAACCAGTCTTGCCGAGTGGCCATAAGTTATACGGTGTTGCACGTCTCACTATCCATATCGGAGCTAATTTATCATCGCATGCGAAGAGTTGATATATTATCATCTCGAAGGTAAGGAAAAATAGGTTGTATATTTTTCGAAGAGTTTTTTCAGGACAAAAATATTATTTTGTTCCTTTTTATGAGTATAAATGCATAGTAAGTTACTAGATATCATAAAGATTTAATGTTAAAGTTGTCTCCAAATGTAAACAAAAGTGAGCATTTTTGTTGTAACGAGAGAGAAAACTAGTAATAAGAAATAGGTACTGGTAACTTTTGGGGTTTTATTACTATAGCAGAAATCATACCAACAGTGTTTAGAATTTTAGTGTTCCTGTCTGTATGTGTGTCCACAAAAACCACTACATAGAGTTCAATGTTGGCTAATCCTAGAGGACTTACTTAAAATGCGGAGTCTATTTTACTAAGTCGGTACTTCAAGCTGTCTGAAAAATTATAATATTTTTAAAATAATTAAAAAAACGAATATCTCAAAGCCTTGAACAACATCGCGTGTTGAAAAAATAATTCGTGTTCAGTAGATTCAGCAGGGGTTCATAGATTTGCATATTAATGCAAAATCTTCTGGAACTTTCATGCTTCATAGCTTTTTAAGTACTTCCCTAATTATATCCGGGTTTTCTACAACGTTTAAGTCAACTTTATTTTAGGACCCAACTGTAAAACGTTTATACAGTAACTCTACGTGTGTTTAACCATTTGGACTTGTAACGATATTAGCTTACAGCAAAAAGTAAAAATCAACCTTAAATGCTATGGAATATGATTGAAAATCGAAGATTTTTGCTCAAGAATCTCTGTAAGAAAGCTCAGTATGGTGCCGAACTCCCAACGGGTGGTAAACTCTTATTTGCATACGTGTTTGTTTTGTAATCACAAATCAAATATGGCCGAGTGCTTATTCACTGACATTGAATTTTGTTTTTGTTATTATATGGTAAGGTCCTTGTTAGCTGTTAATTTTGCTCATTTTGACATTCAACATGTGCGGGACAGAAATCCGTTGTAAAAACGGGTATAATCTTGATGGTAAAGCCGAACAGATTAATGTTAAAATTATTAATAATTGGACTTTTTTAATTCTTGAACGTGGGTGGATATCATTTTGTGACAGTTTATCTTGAAGGAACTAATTTACTTCTTGAATGATATAAAGGGGGCTTCAAACTTACGGCATTCACAACGTTCTTCTCAGAACAAAAATTATGAAAAAGAAAGACTAGAAAGAATGTTTCTAATAGCCATGAGCATTAAAATAATTTGCTGTGTGTCAGAAAATTAACATAAGTATTCGTTAAAAGTGACTAAGATGAATGCAATCTGATATTAATTTGAATAAATTACTGATTTATGTTAAAATTATGCTTTTCTTGTACGAAAACGACTATAATAGTGTAGGTTCTCTCTAGGTTCTTCTAATACTAATATTGCGCGAATGAGCCCCTCAAACTGCGAATTATTATCGTGGCGTCGCTTAGCACGCGACATTAGGGTTCCCTCGGCCCGTGAAATTCCTTCCGCCACCGAAATATTGCACGGAACCCAGTTATTTATGTGCGAATCGTGCACTCATCCGCGGCTGTGTTAATGCTAACGATAAAAACACATGATTTATTTCGCCGTGAAAACTTTGAGAAATATACTATTAGAATCAACATTTAAATAAATTACGACTACATATACCTACACGTAGTCACAAAGCAGGAAATAAAATTTTGTTTATCTATTCTACGAGTATAATAATATTATAAAACGCTGTTTTCTTACTAAACCTGCATAATATTTTGTTTAGAAATTTTAGAATTTTATACTAATTTCTGGTTACCATAAAATTCAAACTACATTAGAGATCTTTAGCATACAAATTGTTTAAATCTTTACATAAATATGAAGGGTGGAGGAGCTCCGTGGCGTTGAGGTTAGTATGCTTTGGCTTTCGAAAACAAAGCTACCTTTGCCATGGTCAGGCCGTGGATGGGTGAACTCCTCTGTGCTTCGGAAGGCACGTTAGGCCGTTCGTCCCGGTTTCTATTGCAACCGTCGGTATCCACCAACTGCATTGGGCCAGCGTGGTGGTCTTACTGCCCACAACCTCATCCTTTTGCTCCATGAGGAAGGCCTGTGCCCAGCTGTGGGACGTGTATAGGCTGAGGACGATATCTATAAAATTCCACCACCATCATGGGTCAGCGTGGTGCTACGGTTGTGTATTCCTGAAATGTTTCTTCATGTAGAAAGTCCCATCAGTGGGACATATATATGCGGGCGGGTGATGTATAATTCTGTTCTGTGTTCTGTTCTTCTGTTCTGTTATCTGCACTGTTCAGAGTAACCTTACATTCTACTAAATAAAGTCACAACAGTGTTCTCAGTCGAATCTTACGAACTTATAACACAAAATTCACACATGTGGATTCATTTATTAATTCTATTAAATCATTTAAAGCAAAAATAATCGCCGCTAATTTAGAACCAGAGACACAGGGATAGCATAACAGTGGTTGGTTAGCTCATACACATTTAAGCAAAATTTTTTGATTTTAAGCCTAATAATAAAGTTAAATCTGAAAAAAAAGAACATTTGTATATTAGACTTTTAAATAAACTTATTTCTTTATTAGATAATGCAATTCGCATGTTTTATAGTATATTTTGTAAACGCTTGTTTTTTTTTAAATTGATTGTTGCAATAAGAAGAAAAGACTTAATAATATCAGTACACACTCATTTTGGTATATCACTTTTGTATAATAATATCTATTATTATAATGTCGCATAAATTTATGTAATTATGTGCGTTTATATAATGCATTCTATTAATTCTAATTGCATTCTATTTTTAACACATTCTTTGGTAGTCTTATAGTGGGTACCTATTATTGGCCTTTTATTTAATTGTTTGTAATTTTTTTGTAATTTTATGTTGATGGCTGTTGTTATTCCAAATAAAATAAAATTGTGCAAGCTATCATTGTAAACTCATTTTTTAGTTGAGTTTTCAATTAGCTTTTGAAGAGGTGTTAACGATTTCAGGATAAATAAAAAAAACAATCCTTTTTATTTATGCAACAAGAACTATTGATTGATACTTGGAACTGCAAAATGGATCGCCATTGTCATGGAATATTCCTATGCTTCCAGAATTTCTAGTGCGTATTTTGTATAGGCTGTTCTGATGAAATCCAAGTTTTTATAGGAACGGCTATAATTCCCACAAAAACTTGGAGAACCAATGCATTCAAAGGCGCAGTTTTAACTTATTTTTAATTAACTGCGGCTTAAAATAAGCATTAAACTCAAAGTAATCTTACGTATTTCTTCTATTGTGTGATATAGTACAGTCACCAGCAAAATGATATGACTTTTAGTACTTTGTCATTGTAAGGTATGTAGTAAATTATTTATTTTTGCGGCACTAGACTCTAGTGATGTCAAAATGATGAGGTACTGAAATAGTAACATATTTTCTCTGGTGACTGTACCCACCTTGGCGGTGTTTGCAAATCAATTACGATATATTTTTCATTATACTATATATCTATTATAAAGAGCTCGGTGGCGTAGTGGTTAGTACGCTTTGGCTTTCGATTGAAAACAAAGCTACCTTCGTCATAGTCAGGCCGTGGATGGGTGACCAAAACTTTGTGAACTCGAGCTCCTTCGGCTTCGGAAGGCACGTTAAGCCGTTGGTCCCGGTCGCAATTGCAACCGTTTCTACCCACCAACCCGCATTGGGCCAGCGTGGTGGTGTTATGGCCCATACCCCTCATGTGTTTCTCCATGAGGAAGGCCTGCGCCCAGCAGTGGGACGTATAGAGGCTGAGGACGATATATCTATTATCGCTTAGCGATTACCATTATATTTTTTATCATCGCGCATAATCGTCCAATACTGAAATTACTTTTATTCCCATTCACGGGATTGGAGTTTCATTTCAGACACTGCTAATGAGGCTGAGTGCAACCATTAGCTTGAGTTGTGTAAAAACTAACCAATAGCATCGCGTTAATTCTCCGCGTTGCTGCTCCGATATCTTGATTAACCAATACCGTTGCTTGAAACCTCCTCTCCGCTCCCTCACTCTGCGTTTGTGGACAGGCAGCCTAAGCTGCGTACTTTTAGATATACAGCTCATCGCATCCGACTCGAAC
Organism: Parapoynx stratiotata; assembly: GCA_910589355.1. Lineage (NCBI taxonomy): Eukaryota > Metazoa > Arthropoda > Insecta > Lepidoptera > Crambidae > Parapoynx > Parapoynx stratiotata. The sequence goes on from OU342458.1 coordinate 5,122,660, forward strand.
ACTCTAGAGTCTCTCCGGTGGGATCTTTAAGGGGCTCAGAAATCCTCCAATGGCTTGGCACAAATAATATAAAAAACTGGTAAAACTGTAAAGGCCGTCTGAGGCAAATAGGGATAGGGAACTTCAAAAGCAGCCGACATTCGTGAACGGTCCCATTTATTATAGTATGATATGATCGGAGTGATAAAATATAGGTTGATGATATACCTGATGCGGATGGCAGAATATTTTAATGAAATTCAAAATTCATTTAGTTAGTAATTATCTAAATACTAGATCCGTTTGAATCACGATAACGTTACTTATAAGACAACATTTCTTACTAAAATTGCTATTTATCATGATGGTGTAATATACCTCGTCATTTATCTAATATTCGTAAGCAAACAAATTCTGAAGGTGAACTCTAGAAGGAGTGAAAAAAAATAAAGACTATATTTTATAACGTTGGTTCAGTGAGGACGAAATGAGGCATAAGGTCACCAAGAAGGATTTATTTCATTTTTATGGGTTCTCCCAAACGACGCATAAATGGTTACCTAAATTTATGTATTTCTGACAATATCTTAGGGATTCTTTCACTTTTTCCTTTGTTTGAGTATTCGGTGCTGTATCGAAGATTTTTTATCCTCATATACCAGCAACTATTGCTTTCCATCTTTTCCATCATTTAAAAGCTATTCGAAATTCTGTTTGTCTAAAAAAAGATATTCCAAATTCACTCTCCATCTGAAGTCGGCTTTTGTTATCCTGTTTTTTATAGTAAAATATTAATATCAACGAAAAGTAGGAAACACACCCAAACCCATATGTAACGAAGTTATAACAAATACAAGAGAAAGCATGACAAGAATTTTGATGTAATTTCAAAACTAAAAAGAACTAATCTAGAAAAACTGCAAATTTATTAAAACGACATAACTGTTATAACTTTCTAATGTAATACAAACCATCTTAGCCACAGAACAATAAATCTTAGCATTATCCCGTCAATGCCCCAACGGTCACTGATAAGTCGCTACTGCATAATATTGCCATAGATTATTAAATAATTTACGTCTTACTAAAGTCAAATAGAGCATTAAACTAATAAATTAAACAATCAAGTAATTATGGACTTACGTCAATAATAATTGCCTACATGTTTCTCGCAAGTGAGCAGCACATGTTGCTCATGGAAATAGCATTGACATATTAATACGTAGTTCCATCTGTTTGGCTCAGCTATAACTTTCAACGAGCGAATTTGTTACAGGTTTTTTTAATATTTCTAGTTCTTTTTTCAGACGTTTTTTTAAGATATCTGTGATAATGCGGTTGACACGTATGTTCCGGACCGTAATTTTTTGCCCGTCATTTTGCAGTGATGAAGTGCGTATAGCCAGATCTCTTCAGAGAAGCCGTTAGCTATGGGCAAATCAGTTCTAAGAGCACTAACAACCGAAATTAAGAATTATAAATAAATCATTAAGGCGATCAACCGCCAAGAATTCTAAAACTTTAATCAACGTTTTTGATAGTTTATATATTGTACACTAAGTGTAAGATTCATTGTAAAGAACTCAACTTTTTAGTTGCGTTAAGAATGTCAATTTATATGGGAAACGTGTATAGTGCCCCTAGTGGAAAGTAGTTTAAATCACGGTTCCCATAGACGTTGACTTTCTGAACGCAACTAAAAATGTTGAATTTTCTGTTGAAACACTTACAGGTCTTTGTGCTCAATTCGTTTGTAAGAGAGCAACAATCCGTCTAGAAAACTTCTATACCCTGCGGTGGTATCTACTGTATGATGAAAAACTTGCTTATACATACTAGTAATCCTAAAATTTACACGTATGCTTAACCTTATACTTAGATGGTTCAGTATCCCTAGTGGTATGTGTTCATTGTAGAAATACTTCTCACTTTAAGTTGCGTTAAGAAATGCGTGAAACCGTGTGGTAGCGGTTCATTAAAAGAATACCGCCAACCCATCTCTTCCCTTGGATGTCGTAAAAGGCGAATGATGGACGTAGAACTGCACAACGTCTAATTGATTATAGCGACGGGCTCACCACCTGTCACGCTAAGTGCAGTTACTGCTTGGTAAGCGGTTACTATGGCAATGGACTGCTTTTGCGGTGATATTGCCTAGTCTCTGACAAACCCTTAGGGGATAATAGTCGTGATTATATGTATGTATGTAAGAAATGTCAAAAATGTCAATTTCTATAAGAAATGTGATTGAAACTAGTTTCCGCTTTTCACGTTTTCATATTTTCCGCTTTTCATGCTTTTCACGAAACTAGTTTCCATACTTTTCATCATTGACATTTGTCAACGCAACTCAAAGTGAGAAGTTTTGAAAACTTTACGACGTAACGTGTTTTAGATCAACTTCACTTGGGATATAATCGATCAACGTTGGTACATAATACGCGAGAGCCAAGGCTGGCTAATAATTATTAAGTTGGCCGTAGCCCGTGGTTATCCGCAAGAACGTATAGAGTATAGATGATGGTGGTTCGCCTATCGGAAATAATTTATTATATTACCGAGTGGCCCGGAATATTGCAACCGGGTGAGATTAACTAGATATAGATAACGGGTGTCAAAAGCCTTAGAACCTATTAAATTACAGAAAAGAAAACATTTAAATAATAGCCTTATAGCAATGCTCTAAGTAGTTAAGCAAGCCTAAGCCAGCCTTCTTTGTTATTTAATAAGAATGCATGCATTTATAATTTAATTTCAATTGTTGTGTTAAAAGTGTGTGTTAATATAATAATGTTTAATTATTTGTTTTGCCTTCATCATCTTCAGCCTACTCCTGTCCACAGCTGGACATAGGCCTCCCCTAATGCACGCCACCGCTCGCGATTTTCGGCCGTTCTCATCCAGCCCACTCCAGCCAACCGACGAATATCGTCATCCCATCTTGTCACGGCGTCCCACACTACGTTTACCGAGTCGCGGTCTCCACTCGAGAACTTTACGGCCCCAACGGCCGTCAGTTCTACGGCTAGCAAATTATTTTTGTCTTGAATTGAATTGAACGCTTGATTTCTATAGCCTGTATTCAAGATAAGCAAATACTTTATAACATTTACAACTTAACAAATAACTCAATGTAAGCAGTTTTTGTTTGGTTAGAACAGACAGATATTTTCGTTGTCAATAAGACAACATCGCTGTAAGAAGCTGAATTTTATGGAGATTCATAATAATGGTAGTCCACGTTCACAGCCTATGTACGTCCCACTTCCTCATAGAGAAAAACATGAGGAGTAATGGGCCGTAACACCACAAAGTTGGCCCAATGCCGGTGCCAACCTGTACCAACCGGGAACAATGATAATAATGAAAGTACATATAAGAATATACTCGTAAGATAGAAACATAATTGATAAGAAACGGATGTATTCGTTACCCAGACAACACATCGAAACTGCAACCCGGGACCTCAGAGATGGCGATACCTTGAAACCACCACGGTGGAAGTCGAAAATGAATATGGAAAATTAATGTCTAAATAGTAAATAAAGAAAGTGTAAATAATTTCAATGACAATTATTTATTCTCTTTGTGTGGACGATGCAAGATAATGATGCTTTCACGTGTTGGAATTTTAATGGTAGTCGAAGATGCAAATAATTATTGGCTGTGGATATTTAGACAAAACTTTTAAAACTGTATTTGTATTATAATAGAATTTCAAATAGTTTTGCCGGATAGTTCAAAAGAAACGCTTACAATGGTCGAATAATCATTAAATCTCTTTTATAAAATGGCATTTAGAATTCTAAAAGCACATTAGAGGCAGTACTAGTTGGTATGCTGGGTGTAGCACATAACCGTTTAAGTTATAAAACGTTATATTGTGGATTAGAAAAAACCTTTTGAAGAGGAATATTATAGCACTGTTATAATGTGTTACTTTTATTAACCAAACATCGTGCCCGAAACTTTATTTTTGCGAAATGTGTTACATTTTCTAGAGTATTATTGAATTAATTAGTAATAGTCGGAAAAGACGGCCTCAACCCAAGTGTATAAAAAAATTGTACTTTTATTAGGTATACTTTTACTATAGTAGGGGAGAGCGGGTTTTAACGGAAGTAAGACTTGACAAGATGAAAATATAAACCATAACGTCACTGCGCGTGCGACACCGCGTATGAGCAATTTGTTAATAGCAAGTTGTTAATACAAAATTTGTTAGTACTAGCCCGTTTTTACTCAGCAATCAGCACCAACCCAGCTGAGGTAATTCGAAATTTAAATAAACATGAAAAAAATAGGTATATATTTATCCTCAGCTTGCAAGTCTAGTACCTGAGCTAATTGTGGTACATCTGGTTATTGCAGCGCATGCGCGCATGTTGTCGTCAGCCGATCTGTCCGTCGGCGCCCGCGCATTCCGCATAAATACGTCTACAAGTGCATTACTGTTTCCTACACTGTCCCATTTGTTGTTTCCGCTATTCAGAATCCCGTTAATAAAATAAAATATTGAGGAAACGACAGAATTTCCAATCTTAATTCAGTCGGATTTTGAAATAATTTAAGACATTGTTTGATCTTTAACTTTAAAAGTTAATTGTGATGTAATGTGATTTCTAATGTCAGTATCACTAGAAATTTTATTCTTTACTTCAAAGGTTATTTTATAAAATGTAAAGAATGTGTTGACGTGTTACAAAAAGCTAATAGTCAACGACACTATAAAATCCCTATCAAAAATATTTTAAATAATTCTTTCAGTTCAACATAAAGTTCAAATTCAAATTTACACTTTCTTACATTCACAAAAAAATCTTATACAAGTTATCGGTTTTTCTTCTTAAAAATAACTCACTCGTTTTGATTTTCTTTATACTCATATAACCCCTAATATTTAAGTCCCAGTAAACCTAAAAAGAAGTTTTTCATAACCTTCCTTAGCAATGTAACGAGAACATAAATTGGTTTATTGTGAACATTCTCGTAGACTCCCGAATCAACGTCAGCTGACTTCATTACCGGCACGTCGAATCCGGTTCCGGCTGGAATTGGGACAGTGGGCCAGCTACCCCACCGCTATCTTGGAAGTGGGTTTACGAGATTAAGGCAGCAACACACAAACAGTAACTTAATCGGGAAACTATCGAGATGTGAAATAGCTTTGAGAAGACGCTTCGAAATGTTGTACTGTATTTACATGTAAGTTATCATTGTACAAAACTTCAGCTTTTTTAATTGCGTTAAGGCCCAATTGCACGATCGAGAGTTAGCGCCTAACCCAGGGTTTGTCCATATATTTGCCCCGGGGTTAGGTGCTAACTCTCGACCGCGCAAGTGGGCCTAAGAATATCAATTTCTTGACGCAAAAAGTGAAATTTCTTCAATGATCATTTACAGTATAATAAAGTTATGTTATGTCGTGAAGATAAAAGATATTCAATTCGTCTCTTTTAAATCCAGACCAGAATATACAATATTATTACTACTGCATAGATCCCTAGATCTTTGGACGTCGTTAAAGCAGATATGAGGAACAATGATCTTACACCAGAGCATGCCGAAGATTGGCAATGTGTAGAAAGCTTAGCAAGAATGCGGTCACTGGCAATATGTCGAGAAAACGCTATCCTGAAGAAGAAATTGTAAGAAAACTAATCATAGCAATAGAATCACACAAAACATCAAAATGATAGTGAGCCAGTAGAGACCAAGACCTAAGGTTGTAGATGAGAATAGAAATCAATTAACATACATACATACAATCACACCTGCAATTCGCGAAGGGGTAGGCAGAGTTCAAGGAGCACTGTGTTCCATAAGACCACATTAAGCCATACAAAGATTGGGTTTGGTCAGATGAAAAATCGTGAAAGAGTAGTAACAAGTGGCTAGCTCATCGCCTACACAATCACAGACCCAGTACCCAATACGCCCTAAGTCGCCTTTTACGACATGCTAGGCAAGAAAAGCAGTTGGTACCTTCTTTTAAGAGGTGCATTAGTCCATTGCTGGACATTGGACTATACAGGTTTAATTCTGTCATTCCTAATTTTTATTCTGTCATTCCTAATCAACATTTTGCTATCCCTCATAGTTGCTATCGCTTATTGTTTGTTATTGTTAAAAATTTTCCATGCTATTTTTTATGTGTGCCAACCTTTAGAGAGTAGTATAACAATAATAGTCCCGATGTCGTCGTAATGATAAAATTCGAACTGACATAATTCCTAAGAGATTTATGGCCACTACAGAGAACGGTAATGTATTCTGATCATAAACATTTACGACAACGTACGCTCGGTTATTTCGTCCATATCGACAATTTGTTTGTTATAAAACGACTGAAGAAAGCTAACAAATTTGTGTTATTCAAATTGATAACTAAATTCTCTGTCAGGTTAGTAAATCACTGATTACTTATTCAGATTCGCGATAACGTGATATTTTGGTATTTTTCTTTCTTGTTTTGTGTAGTTTCGATTTGACTTAAAATATATCATTGAAGTTAAGGTTTTATGGAATAGGGTTGAAATTATTCATTTTCTTCTGTGAAATTGATCGTCGTGATCTTTTCAGTTTTGCTGACTTCAGGACATGCGCTTATGCCATGGATGTCCACAAAAATCTCAGCCTTATATGTACTTAATTACATTATTGTCGTTCTCAGCTTATATACGCCTCACTGCTGGGCACGAACCATCCTCATGGAAAAAAACACATGAGGAGTATGGGATCGTAACACCACCACGCTGGCCCAATGCGGGTTGGTAGGTAAAAACGGTTGCAATAGCAACCGGACCAACGACATAACGTGCCTTCCGAAGCACGGAGGAGCTCTAGATCACTAAGTTTTGGACACCCATCTACGGCCTGACCATTGCAAAGGTAGCTTTGTTTTCGATATCAAAAGTCAAAGCGTACTTACCACTACGTCACCAAGTTCGTCGTACCTAGTTACAATAATAAGATTTAAAATTAAGAAGTATCACCAAGCTACACAATAACCTACTAGGTTATCGTCTACCGCTATTCTTCAACTTTCTTAACTATCACTAAGATAAAAGTATCAATTCTTATTCCACTAAACCAGTCTATAAAGCCATAAAGTCAACTTTTCATAACGTATGGCAGTCTTCATAAGTTCTCGTCTACTTTTAAAGCACTATTCTAAGCTATAAGTGGTTTTAAAATAAACTTCAAGTAATAAACAAGAGTTTGAGTGGCGATTCAAGTGAGTTAAGACCCCGTTACCTCGACTTCGCTGTTATCTTTCGGAGCTTGGAACTCTAGTGAAATATTGCCTTTTGTTTGTTCAGATCAGCACTTCTAACGAAGGAGTTTTTTATGGCTCTGTTATGGCTACTTCTGTTATTAAGTACAATTTTATGCACTTGGATTTTAACATATATAAAACTAGTTACGCGTGGTACGCGTAAAATAGTTATCTAAAAAATACAATAAAAAAAAAACCCCAGTTCCAAAAGTGATGGCACATCTAGCTTTCTTCCGCATTTTATCAATGAACAGTTTTATTATTTTTATAGAAAACACTGTTTTTGTTCAACTGCTTTATAATATTATGCAAATGTTAATAATTTAATGTTAATATTTTATGATTATGTATATATGGCCTAAAAGTCCAATGAATATGCTCACTTTCGCTATTAGAATGTATAGAATTTTATCAAAACATTCAATAAATTTGTCGCTTGGTTTTCAAGTTTATTTTTATGCTAAAATATAAATCGAATGGGCAAATTTAACACTTAAGTAGTTTTTAAAATAATAGGTTGGGGAAAAAGTTTCTTCGCATTTTTTAAGAAAATTCAAAACATTTTTTAATATAGTTTATTTACATTTAACTAAAGTATGTGGGTACCATTTTGTCGATAACTTTTTGCCATCTTGTAGGTAGGGACATGATCCCATTGCTATAGAAATTTTGGGACTTCTGGTCAAAATACCGCGGCAAGTGGTTTTGGCAGTCCTGTCGTGATGTTAACCTGACACTGCCTAAAGAATTCTGAAGAGACCGAAACAGGTGGAAATCTGAAGGTGCAAGGTCAGGACTATACGGCGGATGCATTAACACCTCCCAGCCAAACTCTCTTAATTTTTGCTGAGTGGCTAAAGATGTGTGAGGTCTAGCGTTATCATGATGAAAAACCACACCCCTTCTGTTGATTAATTCCGGCCGCTTTCTCTCAACTTCTTGCTTTAATATCATCAGTTGTTCGCAGAAGAGTTCAGAATTGATGGTCCTGCCTGGTGGTAACAGCTCATAATGAATAATGCCCTTTCAATCCCACCACACACACAGCATCACCTTGTTGCGAGTTAACGAGGGTTTCGCCACAGTCTGTGAAGCCTGACCGGCCTTTGACCACGATCTTTTTCGCACGTTCTTGTCGTACGTGATCCACTTTTCATCACCAGTTATCAGCTTCTTCAAAAATGGTTCGGTTTCATTACGTCGTAATAAAGAATCACAAATGAGTACACGGTTCATTAGGTTTCTTTCAGTGAGCTCGTGAGGTACCCAAATGTCGAGCTTTTTTGTGTACCCAGTTTTTTTCAAATGCGCCAAAACTGTTTTGTGGTCAATTCCCAGTTCTTCAGCTACGTCGTAACTACTGACATGCCGATCTTGCTCCACTTTGGCATCCATGTATCCATCCAAAAATGGCATCCATTTTATCTGTAATAGGGCAACCAGAGCAACGTGCATCTTTGACATCAAAATTTCCGGATTGAAAACGCTTAAACCAAATTTGTGCTACTCTCACAGACACTGCACTAGGTCCATAAACATCGCAAATTTTTTTCGCGGCTTGCGTTGCATTTTTACCTTTTTTGTAGTAAAATTTTAAAATGTATCGAATTTCTTCATTAGATTCACTCATCTTGGCGGTACGAAAAACAAATGAAAATCACACATTTTCCTGATTTGAATTTGGAATTATGTTCTTTAAAATTTAAACTTTCAATGATACCAAAACCAGCCAGATACAAATAGTATAGCCAAAGAGATTTTATTACAAGTTTATACATACTATAATGCGAAAAGACTTTTTCCCTAACCTAATATTTAAAATTTGAATAAATAAATTACCTATTTATTTTTATGACATAATTAACAATTCTCTTTACTTTTTAATGTGCCAGACGTGCTTCACGACACGACTTTCGATCGCGAATTTCCTCAACTGAATAATTACTACACTAGTGGATAACCATTTTCCAGCTCAGCAATTCATAAACGTAATTGGATTATCCATTTAAAACGGCAAGGATTTCTATAACCATCGCATTTATTTTAACTGTAAGGGTCAGTTTCTTGATCCGTAGTTAGGTTGACCAGTAGGGTAAAATATGGACCAATGGCGAAAACGAATGATGTCGTGATATGACAGCTTGTCCAATAGTCAGCAAACACGGTATTTAAACTCAACACGGTCTGAGATTAGTAACATGGTGACTGGCGGCACAGCTGATGTATATTGCTTTGAATTTTCTTCGCAAATTTTACAATTTGTCAAGGTGACGTCACATATTTTGGCGTTTCCATTGACGTGATTGGTCTAGAATTTAACTACATATTGTGTTTACTATGACTACGGATCAAGAAACTCACCCTAAGTTTAGCATAATCCGACGATTTGCCGGGTTGGGTACCGTTCTGCCCCTTACGTAGATTATCCTGGGAGGGACGAATTCACTTTTATCTAACTATGCAGCCGTCCCTGTTAAACATTTCTCATTTCCGCTGTACCAACGAAAGGTTAACCTCGGTTAGGAAAAGTTTCTTGCGTCCGCTAAGTGGATTGAAAGTTTTGATCAGACGTAGTGTCGTAATGTGGATGCGGATCAATGTGGTATGTAAATATTTTTTTTTAAGGAAAAATTTCGAGGTAAGAAAAATATTTCGGAAAAAGGAAATGCGTGCCCCGTTCTTTATGTGTTAGGTACTTGTTACTGTAATGGACATATTGGTAACACAGTAACACACATTTTGTGGATCATACACGAATTATTTACACTAGTTTAAGTTCTCATTGAAAAAAGCTTCACTTTTTTAGTTGCGTTAGGAATGGTAATTTCTATAGAAAATGTGAAAAGCGCCCCAGCGGAAAGTAGCTGGAATCACGTTTCAACAAAAAGTGAAGTTTTCACAATTTTAACTTAAAAACTTTAATATTGAGAAACTTTAAATTGATAGACGTAACTGCCGTTCAATACAAGACCTAAATAATGTGCTTGAATATTACTATGAAAAAGTATACAAAAAATACAAGTAGCATACAAAAACTAGCCATCATTATAAGATTGGTCGCAAACGTTTGCCTCAATGTTATTGGTCTAGAAAAAAATTATATCACAGGTATACTAATATACCGACATCAAAGTAAATGTACCATATTAGGTATATAGTTACCATGTTGCAATTTAAACAGAATTCACAATTATGAATATATTAACAATAGAAAAGGCAATAAATGAATATCCTGCTTTTTGTAGCCTGACATAGTTATTACCTCAATAGCATGGTATTGTAATATGGAATTATTGGAATGTGGTTCCAAGACTTTCCAGAAAATACTTTAAGTATTTACAAATAACCTTTTTAGGGTTCTGTACTCAAAGGGTAAAACGGGACCCTATTACTGAGAATCCGTAGTCCGTCCGTAATGTCCGTAAATAAAAAAAGAGAAGTTCCACACAAAAATCGTGATTATTTTGCTCTAAATTGATAACCGCTACTTGAAGACTTATAACTAGAATAATACGGAGCCCTTAGTGTGCGTCCCAACTCGCACTTGTTTTTTTTTAGTCAGATGTTGCACTTTTTTTTTCGATTCTTTATAACGACAGGTTTATACAACGACCCCTAGACAATGAGTTAGGGGCAAGCGTGTTGTCCTATCAATATCGATTATGATAATTAATTTCAAAACCATCATTAGCGACTCATATCTGCGTTTGTACTAATTAGTAGCTTCATTACTTATAAATTCAAAAAATACCAACGATAATGTTATAAATAATGTAACTGTTTCAAAAAGTTTTAAATATGACTATGGCAATGGACTGCTATTGCGGTGCTTTTTCCTAGTCTCTGACTAACCCTTAGGGGATAATATGTATGTGATTATATGTATGTATGGAAATCTTTTGGCGGGCGTTAGATCAGCACCTCTACTGTAAGTTATAATTGCAAAAACAATCTAACTTATTGAGTTGCGTTAAAAATGACAATTTCTATGAAAAGCGGAAAGTAGCTGAAATCACATTTTCTTTAAAATTGACATTCTTAAACGTAATTAAAAAACAATGATAACTTACACTTGTAATTATTATTAAGCTTTACGTCAAACGCTTGATGGATAGAAACAATTAAATAAATCAAATTTTTGATTCCCATTCGTGTACAATGTTGCTAAAAATAAAAATAAAAACCTGTAAGTAAAAACAATAAAATCTGTCGAAGACAACGAAAAAGTTCAAAAGTACCTAAGGAGCTCCGTGGAAAACTTATTAGATTCGGTATTGCAAAGAAAATACCATCGCAAGAGTACGGAGCAAATCTTCGTGGTTACGACTTTAGATGTGATGGATGTGTCGAGTTCCACCTTGCTTCGGGCGGCACGTCCAGTTCTTGCGAAGGTTTCTACCCACCAACACGTATTGAGTCTTGAGATACTGGCTCATGTATGCCCTTGTCACGTCACAAGATGGACCGATGATAAAGGAAAAACTCCAAAAACTTGACGTCACTACTTCAACTGGAACAATTATATAAAAAAGGAAAATTTCGCAAAACACAAAAACAATTTCACATTTAAAACTAAAAGATATTATGAAAGGTACTTACAATAGTGCCTTAAATAAACCTATACTCGTACCATGTTATTACATTAATAAAAACACTCTGTAACTAAAATAGGTTTATTAAGACTTTATTATTTTTTATGAATAATACGGATATACTTTATAAATGAACTGTAACTGGTAAATTCTGAATCTTGTGATTTTTAACTGTTATGCGATAAGCTTATAACTTATTTAGCACAATAATAAATACATTGTAATTATATTTAAAATTATTGACAGTGAGTCAACCGCTCTTGACGCTGACTCTTGCAAGTAGCTTGCAATAATGAATTTCGAGAACACAAAAATAAAAAGAGACAGACAGTAAATTAAAAACAGAAACCAAGAGAAAAATGGCCAGAGAAGAGCGCAATAACAGCAAAGAGTCGCTAATACTGGTATAGTGCCTCGTTACACCCTCAGCCTATGTAGGCACAGGCCTTCCTCATGGGAACAGATGAGGAGTATGGGCGGAAACACCACCACACTGCCGCTGACCAAATGCGGGTTGGTGGGTAGAAACGGTTGCAGTTTCAATTATAGTAAATAAAAGTAGGGGGAGCTCCTACAGTGTTATGAGAGCCTGGTACTTTCTACACGCACACACGTCGTCGTTCTCAGCCTATATACGTCCCACAGCTGGGCACAGGCCTTCTTTAAGGAGAAACACATGAGGAGTATGGGCCGTAACACCACTACACTGCCGCTGGCCCAATGCGGGTTGGTGGATAGAAACGGTTGCAATTGCGACCGAGACCAACGTGCCTTCCGAAACATGGAGATGGTGACGTTTAAGATCACAAAAGTTTTGGTCACCCATCCAATGTCTGACCATGGCAAAGGTAGCTTAGTCCCGGCCCAGAATGCAGTAGGTGTGACAAAACTGTACACCTAAGTACAATTTGCTCGGAACTGAACAACAAACAAATGACGGCAGTGCGTGCATCAGACAACTTTGAATGGACGTGTCAGGATTGCCAACACTCCTCATCAAAGACAAATTCAATAATCTTTGCGGAGAAATATGAGAAGGACGATGACATGGGCTTCACAAATATCGCTCAGCTCGAAACGTTCTAACGACTACGCCACCGAGCTCCGCGATCAGTGGTCCATACTTTTTGTGTATGCCAATGGAGGGCTTGTGCTCATTCATCACCACACAGGCACACAGGTGTGTAAGAAGGCTTGTGACGATGATTGTAATGTACGTAGGTACAACAAAAAGAATCTGAAAACAAACTTTATTAAAAAAGTTACTATAGAAATATTTGACCATAAACAAATACAAGTTAACCTTTTAATAAGAAGATATAAACACCTTTTACACGAAAATAAAATAACTATGTAAATTTGCAAATTAAATAAAAATGCTGTAGTGGTCATTCCTCCATAAGGCTTTGTAAGGGAAGGTGTTTTTGATGGTTAATTAATTGCATACTGTATAAGAAAACTTGACCAGCAACCACACTGTACGTACGAACAGTCGCGGTCAGAAACCCTAAAGCCGGATTTACATTAAGAAATTGGTGACGTGCATAATTCATTAAATTTTATGAAATTTGTTGCTGTACTTGTGCTACTACTACACTAAAATAATAGTGTCGTGAAATTAACAGCATCACTCAGACAATGTCAACGGCTGCACCTAAGCTTAATTTTTTGATGCAGAACGTCGTCGTAGAAATGATGAGAATTTAACCGCCTCTCTGGTATAGTGGTTGACACCACCAGGTGTAGATCGGTAGGTCCGGGGTTCAATTCCCCATGGGGGCAGAGGTTTTTCTGCTCGGTTTGGTTGGTGGTGCCCTACTAAGCCCACCTGGCTAGCTACCACCATCTTACCTAAATTTATCGCCGTAATAACAATGTTATAAGCATTGTTGTGTTCCAGCAATCAGAGGTAAAATAGCCAGTACCTCAGTTGAGGATTACAGGTGAAGCTCGCTTCCACCTTCGGCTTCATCGTCACGTACCATCAGGTGAGATGAAGGCCAAGAGTTTACCTGTCTCATATATAAAAATATGAAATGAATCATACTGAATTTTATGACGCTAGTTTCATCAATTATCATAATTATACATCATGTTCTACATCGTTTTTGTCACACGTCCACTCTATGCAGCAATTGTCGCGACACTAGTTTTGCGTCACATTTACGCCGATTTACATTGAGAATAACGAATAACTACTTATACACAATAGAAACTTGTACAATATTTAATGAACGAATATTTAAATCAAATTTCTATCTTATTTTGCAAAAAACAAAAAATCTGTCTTAAATTTGTTTTCAAATGTCGTTCAAACAATCAACATTGATAGCTGTAATACTTCAATGTTTATTAAATTTTCAAAGGATATTACCTATTTAACATAATATGACTTAAGTGAAAATAGTGTGAAAAAGAATCTAATTTGAAAACTGGTAAACATTTACTGACCGCGACCGTACCTACACTTCACTTCACAGACAAGTAAAAACTTCTTCGACGAATTAATTGAAATAACGATTTCTCCTCATGAATGGTGAATTTTTTAAATAATTTTATTGGTGTTAAAATCGATTTTACTTTTCCATTTCAGTCTATAATGTTAGTCTTTTCTGGAACGATGTTATAGCTTTTGTTTAATAGGTTTCTGTTTTTTAGTTTTGCCTTCGCTGTTCATACAAAAGCGTGAGATTTTTAATCTACGAACAACATTGTGGTTGTTACCATTCTGGTACCTATTGAAACTAGAGATGAAAAATTTGCAGAGTAGAAAAACTAGACAGGGCAGAATTGTCACGCGAGGAGACGCAATATTACCACCAAAGAAATGATTACCAAGAGCAACATATTAGGTCCTTACCTATGAAATTGGTGTTTTGTATGGAGATTTTAGGGAATTCTGCATTTTCCATACTAAAATTTTTTCAGTTTTCTTCACAACGACAAATCCAAAGATAATAATATTTGGCATCTATCATTAGACAAGCTTTAGTAATATGTGTAATATCACACTTCATAAAAAATATTTATCGTTTTTAAGTGAATGCAAATAAAATGATGTATTCGGGAGGCACTTAAAAAGAGTTGTCTCCGTGTCCAATTTTAACACAATTAAACTTACAACAAATATTCAAAACAAATCAAAAGAGCTCAAAAATATAGTCTATTTTTAGACGAGGTAATTATTTTTTAGGAATACTCTGAATCTTAATAGTTACAGACAAAATACTAAGAGAGAAAAAAAACACCAATTTCATAGGTAAGGACCCAATATTAGCATATTAACAACCCATAGAGAAAAAAAATGTATTTTATCAAATATCTTCTTTGTGTGAATATAATATGGAGAAGTGGCTATGTAAATGTAGATTTATTTAAAAGTATTATGGTAGTATCTACTTTCTGAAGATAGTTATCATAATGGTCTGCATTATCTGAGTGGTATGTTACTATTCCATAAGAATTTGTTAAAATAGCTGCGGGTGTTTTATGGTTCTAATATCAAGTTGTATGCAGCTGCTAAACTACTTTATCTACATTCTTTCTTACATAACCCGCTCTCTGGTATAATGGTTCACATCACCGGGTGTTGATCGGGAGGTCCGGGGTTCGATACCCTACGGGAGTAGAAGTTTTTCTGCTGGATTAAGTTGGCCGTAGGGCTACTAAGCCCGCCTGGTAGCTACCACCGAATTACCTAAATCTGTAGCCATAATAGCAATGTTATAAAGCATTGTTGCGTTCCGGCACTTACCTCAGTTGTTGAGGAATACATGTGAAGCTTGCCACTTTCCACCTTCCGGCCTTATCGTCACCTATCATCAGGTGAGATGATGGTCAAGAACTTACCTGTCATATGTAGAAAAAACATATTGAATTATACACACAAGAGGGATCACAATTGCAGCCTTATAGAAAGGTGTACGCTCCATTCTTAAACATTTTCATAGTGACGCTTCTTGAAAAACTAATAAAATTTCATGATTTGTCAATAACTAGTTTTTTCCTCACTTACTGACCTTTTTAACTTAATAACTTTTTAAACGCCAAACTCACTGAGATCTTAGGTCCTTTGAGTAAAAAAGTCTGTTCTTAATTTGCGCAAGAACCTTCGCGGAGATTCACGAACTCAGATTATTTACACGAAATGTCGTTTAATGTTTAAATACTTTACCAAGATCTGCTCCAGCTTTATTTAATCCTGTTTTACCTGAACTGTAAAATGGTAATAAACAGTCCAAAAATACAGAGAAAACAGTAAACATTGCCGCATTATTGTATTGGGTATTGCTGTTGAATGTTTTTAAATTTCAATATAGAAATCTTTTTGCATTTTACAAAGTGCTCACTTAATATCTTTTTAATATTTTAATAAAAAATATGTTTATGTCGTGGTGATTTTGTTGAATAAGCCACATCGGTAAGTACTCCTGCAGAGAAAGAATTTAATTGAAATGTTAAAGTAACAGACTGTATTATTTTTAAATTTTTGTTTTTTTTTTTATCATTATATTTAAGTTTTAAATCAAATCTTATAAATATTGTATCTAGAATATTTAAAAGAGTGTATTAGGAACCATAATAAGTTTATTTTTGTTACGAAATCACTTGGTTAATGAAGTATATTTTATTTATTATTTATTTTATTTTATTTTATTTGGGGGGCTTACAGCTTACATAAGGAAATATATGTTATATATATGTTGTTGTATTTTCGTATACAATGTTTCATCTAACTAATTTAAAAAGTTTTTAAGTCTATAATTCATTGCAGAATTTACGTGGGTGTCAATTCGGAAGGCCCGTAACGGCCACCTCACAGCATCGCATAAATCGAGTCTACCGTCGCGACCGGTCCACGGAAGCGCTTCCGTTTTGACACCGTGTAATTGTTGTGAGAGACTCTCCACCATCATGCCTTCTTCAACTACATGAGTTATCACCTCTTCCGTCCCCTTGCTCGTTATGAGGCGGAAAGAGATGGATGCACGACTGAACTGACAGCGAAGTTATTGATGGCTTTGCTGCAAGTGGTCGATCTGTGGTCCAGCGACATTACGAGTATGTTATATTTATATGTGATAGTGTTTTATCGTTTTACTCAGTGAAGTAAGAATTTTTGGAATATTTTCAAGGTAAAAGTAGATATTTCTTTAAAATTCAAAAACTACTTCATTGGGGTTTCTATTGCTAACACTTACACAAACTTTCTTAACAAACTTTTTCGCCAGTTCCGTCAGTAGAAGGCCTTGTCGAGAGAAGAGACCGATAAAAAAATCTGCATAGATTCTGTACTTGAATACAAACGCCCGAAAATAACTTAACTAAGTTATTTTTGGGGCGTTGGTAGCTTATGTGACATCTTTATAATAAATGCATGAACAAAAATGTAAAAGAATGTTAAAACTTGCTGACTTCCAGCCTCTTTCTTTTTAAAACAAGGCCACTTGGTGGCTTAACGATTGATATTACTTTAAGCTTCCACAAAAGTATTGTATCATGTTTCATGAACTACTGACTAGCTATTGGGTAGGAGTTTGGTAGGATTGGTTAACCAGTTAAATAAACACAGGAAATTGTACAACACCTACATAAGAATTCGGAATTAGTTAAGATTTTCCCGAAAGTCTGTGTAGACCACATCAGTCTTCTCTGGCCTCTAAATCATGCGTCAATTGTGTGTGCCACAATCAATCAATCCACTTTAAACCATCAAAACCAACAATATTCTATTAAGAGAAGATTAATGATCATTTATAATGTCAGTTTATATTCAACGCTACAGTAAGACATCGTCTATCAAGTTTATAAATTTAAACAATATGCGTATCTAATTGTGCCTCATTGATGGTCACGCGTCGGTAAGTGGATTCTCAATAGAGTAATGTAGCGTGTGATATGGAATGTGTTAAGAAGATTCTGTAAGCAGTTGATTTGGTGTAAGTTTTGAGTGTTACTAAAACAATTGTGTTAGTCGTTTATTTGACTTAGATAATTGTTTGCAATATATATTGCAATAGCGAAAAAAAATGATGATTTTCCGTCCCCTTACATAAATAACGTTAGAAAAATATTCTAATCTTCATCGTCAGTTGAAATACTTTCTCAAAAAGTTAAAAGTTTTACGTCCTTTGCTTAAGCTCATATTATTATTCAGAAAGAGTTTGCATACAACATGTTTAAATTATATTGATTTATTTTATTTAATCTTATGTTTAGCATTATTAATTCTAGATGGCGCTATGTTTCAAATAAGTCTGAACATTACAACGAATGTATAGTACGTCTCAATCCAAGTTGCCAAAAAGGTGAACAAAACAAATGTTCCATCTATAAAATGTTTTGTGATGACTGTAGGTAACTGAAATCAATTGAAACGGTCAACAATTGTTACCCTTAATTATATTTACGTGCCAATGTCCATGTAAAAAGTGTGATTATTGAATAGCAAATGCGGTACGTCGGCTTTTTGTTTACCTTTTTGGAAACTTGGATTGAGACGTACTGTAGATACGATGTTATATGGCCAACTGTCAGCTAGAAGTGATGAAAAAAACTAGTTACTATATTTAGTAACTAGTTATATATTATATATAGTTTAGAGTTCTTAATAGGATGTTAAAAACAGCGTCAAGTTTAGTATGTATGAAGAACTTATAGAATGTTTAACATCTGTTTCCTTGTGCAAACCAAATACCTCGAAACTGTGGCAGTTGCTTGCCCTGTAAAACTTGATATTTTAAGGAAATAGGATAAAATGAATATTGGGGATACCACGTATTATATTATCTGATTCTACATACGTTATGAAGATAAAAAATAATATCAATTACTTCATCTTATCTAAGTAGAGGTCTAAATAGAATTTTCTTAAGTTTTTCGGACGCAGTGATAGCCGAGTTGGGAAAGACAATGTGAAATAAGTTGCCGGATCGATCCCCGCCGCCTGTGCCACTAAGTTGGAATAAAACTTAAGTATAGTGACTATTAGTGACCTACTGTGTGAATAAGTATAGCTTGCTTTACATAGGAACGTATACATATCAGGCGAAATGTGATTGTGAACACTTCGGCGATAAAGGTTGGATGTTATGTACCTATTTACCATACATACATATGATCACGACTATTATCCCCTAAAGGTTAGTCAGAGACTAGACAAAAGCACCGCGAAAGCAGTCCATTGCCATAGTCCGCGCTTCACCAAGCAGTGACTGCACTCAGCGCGACACGAGGTGAGCCCGACGCCGGTATAAGCTATTGGATGTTGTGCAGTTCTAAGTCAATTAGTCGCCTTATACAACACCCAAGGTAAGAGATGGGTTGGTAGTATTCTTTTAATGAGCCGCTACCACACGACTTATTACCGAAGAAAAATAATTCAATTTTTTACCATAACATTTCATTACTTTTGTATATAAGAAGAAGCAGGCAGAAGAAAGAGAGGAGATACCTGATGTTGATTAAAGTTGTTGCATTTTATGGTGGCGAGTAGGTTCACTCTTATGATACAGTCTAAAGTTCATTGACCATTCCACTGTCCACTTTTGTAACAAGGGATGAGCTTGCCACTCACCGAGGACTGTATATCGCTCATCCAAAAGAATATTGACGTAATTACGTTTTTGCGATTATTCAGGAGAGCGTTTTATAAGTTTGACATCGAAAATATTGTGTATTTCCAATCAATATATTTTTATAGTTATGTTGTGTTACTTTACTATCAATAATATAACATAAAAAGTTTGCGAGAAAACTTAAGATAACTATTTGAAAAAACGAAATAAAACAAACCAGACGTATATTTATGACATTTTATACATCAAATAATACAATTATGACATTGAACTAGGTTTGGATATGGGAATAAATCATGAATTTAAACAACATTATATTCAATTTTAGTTTTATTTTTATAAATCTGTCTACATTTTATAAACTTTGTAGATGTTTCCGCGTATCCTTTCGAAGTATAGGCCAACATCATGACGGCAATGACTCTCTCTTTCGGAAACTAATGGAACAACAATTCTGTCGTTTTTACCATAGATAAAACGTGCAAAACATGAAGTTATGGCATCAAAAACTCATTTTTGACTTTTTGGTAATTATGTCATTATTCTTTTGGATGAGCGATATGTAAATGATATTTCAAAAAAAATATTTGTTTTAGTAATAAGTATTCAAACTCGTGTAGCTTAGATTGGATCGGATACCTGAGATGTAAGTAGGCACTTTCGTCTAGTCAGCTATTGTTAAATTGAAATGAAATGTGCATGGGCAAGTAAACGCTTAAAAGCGCTTAAAAGAGACATTTTAGGAGGTACAATATATTTAATATATTATTTAGAGTTTTTATTAATAAATCAAAACCAAATTGTTTTTTCTATAGACATTTTCATTATAAATAAACAGGCAGATTTTTTAAGAGTTATAACTCACAATAATAAAAAAAGGGTGACTTCTTCGCTTTATAATTTTACTGTCGTCATCAGCCTATATACGTTCCACTGCTGGGACAGGCCTTCCTCATGGAGAAACACATGAGGAGTATGGGCCGTAACACCACCACGCTGGCCCAATGCGGGATGGTAGGTAGAAACGGTCACAAATGCGATCGAGACCAACGGCTTAACGTGCCTTCCGAAGCACCTCCTCCGTGCTCAAGATCACAAAGTCTTGGTCACCCATCCACGGCCTGACCATGGCAAAGGTATCTTTGTTTTCGATCGAAGCCAAAGCGCACTGACCACTACGCCACCGAGCTCCTCAATTTTACTGTACCCATTATTAAAAATATATCCAAAAAAAATTACGATTATACATTTCTGTACGTTCACCATGCCTTGACTGGTTACCTTAATTAATTAATAGGTTGGCGTCAAAAAATAAACATTACAAAGTGTCAATAAAAAGCTTAACACCGATTAAGCGAGTTAAAGGGTGGTCTCGCCTTAATTAAACTTAAGTGGGACTTTTCACACACATAATTGTTACATTGTAAACTAAAATTGACATTAGTTATTGATCAATTACACATCAAGGGGACAATATTCGTTGATTGTTAGGTCTACATTTTTTAGGGAACAATAAATGGTAAAGTTATTTCTGACTGTTGCCCACGACTTCTTCCGCGGTTACTATGGTTTTTTAACTATTCCACGGGAACCCTTTTTCCTGAATAAAAAGTATCTAAAATGTTGACCAGTGATATAAGGTATCACCATGCAAAGTTTCACTGAAATCGGTGCAGCCATTTCGGAGATTCGCCCGTACAAACAGTCAGAGAAACAAAAAATAAAACATTTTTTTGGTATTTTCCCTCTTTTGACATCCCCCTGACTTCGTTTTAAGCATTTTTTTCTATGTACAAACATCCGACCTCTCGATTTTAGTCGTGAAGACTTCAAGTTGGATAAAAATGACGAATTCTGATAACATTTTGCGATTACATTAGAAAGACGAAGCCCCTGTAATAAATTGCTATTTATTCTAAATATCAATGGTTGTACACCCAATAGTTTGCGACACGGTAGGATCAAAATAAGGGGCTGGTGTCGTTAATAGCGAGTGTGTGACAATTGTGCCATTTTTGCAATCCAAGCTATAAAAACATGGTCACATTGTTCTGAAGAGCAAAGAATGCATTATTCAATAGGCGATCGTAAATATCATCAATTTCTAAATAGATACATACATATAATCACGGTTAGTCAGAACTAGGCAAAAGTACTTCTAAAGCAATCAATTGCCATAGCCCGCGCTTCATCAAGCAGTGACTGCAGTCAGTCAGGTGGAGAGCCCGTCGCCTCTATGAGCTATTGTATGGTTGAGCATTTCTAAGTCCATTAGTCGCGTTTTCGACACCCAAGGGAAGAGATGGGTTGGTAGTATTCTTTTAAAGAGCCTCAATTTCATTTTCTTAATCAATTTCAAAATACTAAAATGTGTGCTATCTTTGTAAAGGATTGTACTTGTACTTTGTATTTAAATTCAATATTAGTAATTTTTTGTCATCAACATGGATTTTTTTTTAGATTTAAAGGGTTAATCGTCGTAATATTCCGGTCAACACTTACAAAAGCTTATAATAAGTAAGGTCTCTATTATGATGTGATAAAGCAATAAATTTTGAATTCAAACATGTGCACAAAAGTGCGGGCCTGCTAAATGGGTCGGGCTGAAGATTAAAAAGAGTCGAATGCTCAATGGGGTCATAAAGGTCCCTCTTAAATTTAAGGCGTAGATTAAAGCCGATCAGCTGTCACGCACAAACGAACCGTTCGCACTTTACCGAAGACTTGTTCCTGCTCTTGAAATATGTTTCTGTACCCCGGGTCCCCGGGGTGGATTGTCTATCTGCAGATCAATGTGCGATCCTTTATGCTGAGGACTGAATATTTCTTAAGAGCTGTTTGAATTTCTCAGAAAATACAAGTTTGTTTTGTTTTTTTTTACATATGACAGGTAAGCTCTTGGCCTTCATCTCACCTGATGATAGGTGACGATAAGACCGAAGGTGGAAGCGAGCTTCACCTGTAATCCTCAACAACTGAGGAACGAAAAGAATATGATATAATTAGTCATGTACAGGAATATGTATTCAACTCTAATATTTTTATAGAGTTATATAATATTTTCATTTGTTTTAATGTTAGTCAATTAAATTTTATTAAAATGCAATAACTTTTATGTAAATTTTTATTATCGATGAGAAATGTTTTTTTGACAGCTTAATACTAAGGATTAAATTAAAAACGCTAGTTTAATTTAATACCTTACATATTTCTAAAACCGTGGCTTTTGCACTGCCAAATTTATATTTTATTTTTGTCTAGTGTTTCTTCCGGCATACAAAAACTTCTGTGGCACATTGGACCCTGCTCTCTCAATGAAATTGAAGTGTTACGCCAACCCGCCGGGCGGGGTTACGAAAATTAGACCCCCGGGAGCATACTGCATCGGACCTGCATATGCAACTGGCTGGCTTTATGTAATATTTTCTTTTCTTAAACAAAAAAAAAATTAAATTTATAAAATAATATATTTTTAAATTGTTGTTCTTCTTTAAAACACTTGAGTGTTGCGATAAACACATTGTGTAAAAATTAATCAAGAAGTTAACCCTACCCCCTAACCCTAACCTATTAATCTTAAAATCGTTTTTTCTTTAAGAAAAACTTTCTCAGTGTAACTTATTTATGATTTAAGAATATCCCTACCATTGCATTTCAGATGACAGGTAAACCCATAATTCAAAGATAATTATATATATTAATATATATGTGCAGTGCAAATTAAAAGTGTATCCATAGCTTGCAGACCGGGGGACTATCACACGCGGGCTTTTGCTATTATTAATAATAATAAGAAAAACGCCCGTCACGCTCCATTCAGTGCGACACCGTCCATTCGCAATGAAGTTATCAAGGAACCCTGGGGTCTCTACGGGGGTTCCACAAAAAACTAGCACGCAACACAATTGCATTACTTTTGTTAGGGGAGGTCGGCAAATAGTGAATAATGTACGACTGTCTTATTCACGACTAAAAATTTAAAATCCCTCTATTGACTCTGCAATTGTTGGGATCTAAATGATAAATGCAACGTCTGTAGCAGTTAAGGGTTAGTACATTATCGGATCTCAAACACAATGCGATGAATCAACCCATTGCTGCATCCTTTTAAATAGAGTACTACTTTATGCTGTCTCTTGAAACGTAGTCGTTTTGGTTGGCGTCTCATCAACAGTTTAATTAACAATTTGTCTGTATTCTAATTAAAGATGTTTTTCTCACCATCAATAAGGTTTTGCAATAAGTTAAATAAAAGTGCTATTTTTTCTGTTATTTACACATATCAGAACATAGCCTTATCAAGATACAGTGGTTACTCCAGTATAGCTTGTTCAAATATAAAGTTTCGCTGTGAACGAAATTCAATGCAACTCAACTAGATAGATGCAAGAAATAACTTTGTTCAACAGTGATGTGTTTTATGAGCGTATTTTTGAAAATGAATTTATAATCATGACATTATTAAAGAAGGAATGTTTGTACGACATTTAAAAAAGCTCATTAACCGATATAGATGTCCTCTAAAACACGTTTCTAAAGTTTTTATTGAGTAGGTACCGAATGTGAAAAACGCTGGCTAAGAAATGTCAATCTACACACAATGCGACGTATCAATTTTTACGCCATAATTTAATTGCGCAGTGAACACGATGAATATTTTAACGGTCTGAATGCTGCTCCTCGTTAGTGGAAGACGAAAATATTTGCAGGCGCATGCCTTATTAGGCATATGAAGTCATTGTTAATTTCTACATTGTACTGACCACATGGGAATTAATGGACTGATAAACTTAGCACGGAGGAGATCTTGCTTTAAAACAAGATGTCCTCTCCAAGGTGTCTTATTTGATAATCAAACCATACTTGTGAAAAAACAATGAAAAACAATGATTTCTCAAGCAAATTCTCCAGGGATAAAAAGGGTAATATTCCCAATACACTATTAAGATTTTAGTTCCATCGAACGGCCAATATAAACCTCTGGTTTTCTAATTAGTAGGAAGGTAGGCACAGCAATGACGCTTTTGTCTGTGATCTTGACGATAATTAAAGAAAAATAATATTCAACTAACAACAAACAATCATATTTGTCTTTATTTAACCCAACATAGATTGATTTATACAGACGATGCTTTAGTTTTTCTTCATTCACTAAAAATAATTTAAATTTAAGAGTAATTTAAGTCAGACTCTTAAGCCGTTGAACTCTGAAAAGATTTGCACGAGAGAAACTAATTCCAATTCTACATCAGTTGGAACTTATAAGTTTGAGCTGAGAACATTGCGTCGAGTCTTGACGGAAGAAAAAGTTGTTGTGGAACAAAGGAGCGAAGGATGCAGGCGGTGGGCCGGCGCATTTACACTCGGTTTTAATCAATGAACTTCTGGAGCTAGGTCCTGCCACAAAGGAAATTATTGAGCCGTATGGCTTAGGCCTCAATGAAAAATCGGTCTAAGCTATAAGAAGTTTAAGGAGGGTTAAAAATTGGATTTCATCAAAGAACTATAGTTAATACACGTACGTAGGTTCATTATATATGTAACATGAGTGCTAAAGGAAATAGAGAATAAGTTTCTAAGCTAACTCTAATTTATTTAGATTTATTTTAGATTGTCTAAGGAGGAGATCTTGGCATGTGTTAAATACTTATACTTCCATGGGACGTAACTCTCCAACTATTAGCCTTTCTCGCCTATAAAATGAACTCTCTATGAAGATACCTGAACTTGACATAAACTTTCAAAGCCTTTCGAAGATTAGAAACACCCTAAAATTGAATGACGTATCATGACATATTCAAGTTTTAGTTTAATTATTATTGTGTAACGCACAAGAAATGCTTTTTGTTTTGTTTTGTTCTAACTATATAAGGATTTGTATTTTCTTTTTTCCTTAATATCTATATATTTTAAAATATTTAACAAGAAGGTATAACTACTTGCATGTTGTGATTACCTGTAACTATAAGTGCGGTAATATCCATTGCTATTTGAACTTACAACACCATTGTAATGCTGTATCTTACGTTGGTGATCCATTAAATAAATAAATTCAAATTAACAATATATGTGTACATTAACATAGTTAAAATCATAATTATAATGGTATATTTTTTGCCAAAACGCAATTATTATACAAGTAACAATAATACCGATAGCTATACGTTGTTATGTTTAAAGATGGTTCTTTGTTATCGTATACGTTACAGTTGTACGTAACTTCTTGCGGGATTTGCTTAGAGTTTGATGCTCTAAGGAGAATTACGTCATACCGATTATTTATTAAAAATGCATAAATCAACGTACATTCCTTTGAAACCGCAAGGAAGGTTAATTAAAAGCTATAGGTAGTTACAGTTACGATTCCAAAAAAGCTAAGTTTGAATAATGGAATTTAAATATGCATTTTGCTAAGCACGAATGGCGCGTTAGAAGTTGGAATTCAGAAAAGTTTTAATTACATACTAACTTAAGTTACTAACTTGCACCAGGTTTGCAGTCGATTCACCAGTGCCGTTATTGAATTGTGGTAGCGGGAGACAGCCCATTGGCTATTGAGAGGGAATCGTGGAAAAATTGCCTTCCGCAACAAAGCAGCTGCCATGTCTATCGGAAATGTTCTTTTGAAAGGCCTCTGAATGACGTATAAAACGAAAAATCATTTGGCTCGAGACTAATTTCACCCCTAGCACGAACCATTTAACGTGATGATACCTCCTAGCATGATCATTATCGTAATCGTAAGTAATGTTTGATTGAAATTAAAATATAGGAGTTCTGTTATATCTCTAATTAATATTATGCATTATGCCCACTTTGTATTATACAAAGATATTAATAAACCCTTAAAGATAAAAAAGATATTGTTTCTATAATGAACATTTTCCATTCAAACGATTACAATAAGTCAAACGATTCGTGCTAGGCGCACAGTTGTTGGAATCTAGAAATGTTCGTAATTGACTTTTCTAGCATTTACTTAGTTTGAACAGTAGAAAATTCATTAGTACTTATCCCGTTATAAATTTCACCAGTTTAAAATCCTCTCTAGTTTTTGTCCTACCGATCGCAGACTAAGATCAATTGAAAAAAGTTTTCGAGACATTTACGTTTTCTGTTTTGAAATCTTTTGTCTCGTAGTCACAGGGGACAGAAAATAAACCTCATTAGTCTGCAGCATGTTACATTATGTACCCACGTGTTATGTAGTGGTGTTGCAGCTCAAACTCCTCATATGTTTCTTCACGAGCAAAGCCTGTACCCAGCAGTGGGACGTATATAGGCTGAGGACGATGTTACATTATACGATATTTCACATTAATAATTTACATACAGGTTTCATGAGCTATTTGATAGCAGGTTGC
Organism: Parapoynx stratiotata; assembly: GCA_910589355.1. Taxonomy (NCBI): domain Eukaryota; kingdom Metazoa; phylum Arthropoda; class Insecta; order Lepidoptera; family Crambidae; genus Parapoynx; species Parapoynx stratiotata. The sequence continues at coordinate 5,149,451 of OU342458.1, forward strand.
ACTTAGTTCACTTGAATAGAACTTACATAGGTGGCTGGTCACAATAGATCTTATTAGATCGCAGTAATGCGAAACAGCCCCGACTACCCCAAAATAAAAATAATAATAATAGTTCACTTACATGTATAGTTCAATTGAAAACTCTGATCCATTATGATTTATGAGAAATTATTCATATTAAAAAATATATAAAACTTTACAGTCAAGTTGTGTGCTAACTGTTCCTTTTGTAGTGCTTATTGTTATCGTATCTTTATAAGCGTTCCGTTTAGCGAGCTGCCAGTGGTGCTCCACATTCCGTGCCGACTGACCCCATAAACACGGCAATACTGACAGGGACACCGGAAACAATTTGCACGATTCACTTATAAAAGTCCATAAAAATGGCGGAACGCTACCAGGGGAAATGATCCTGCCAACTTTCAGCCAAGTTGGATTACTTCGCCGTCCTGACGTATATAAACGTGATCGTAATATTTCGCCTTGATCCACTTTGTTTTCATCGCGAAGTTTTATTTTGCAATTTATTTCTAAATAAGTTTCTTCAAAATGGGTTTAAAAGAATTCAAATGACCTTAGAAGGAATAGAGTAGAATTTTGTAGATTTGGTCCTTTCTGTATAAAAGGGGTATATTTTATCCAGAAAGGACCAAATCTACAAAATTCTACTCCAACAGCTATGTAGGAGTATTATTTATAGCTTTCTTTAAAAACCTTCACAGATCGCAGAATGAAGATTATTCATCGGTTTTTCAGCAGGCTTGGGTCAGTTTTTGGGCACATAAAATACGGCAGTCTCAAGTGTCAATAAAACGGGGGACGAGTGAGCAAACACTGGACCTCGTTATATCCTCGCAAACGAGACCTATAGCGGAATTAGGGATGCAAGGGCACGTCTCTGTATGAGGTGTAAAAATAACGAGTAATTTATTTGATTCTTTGAGAAAACCCTTTCGAGTTTTTGTTGTATGACAATATTTTTTAGTTCTTGGATATGATCAATATGTATTAAAGAGCTTTGGCTGAAACTCTGCACCAAATAAAATAATTTATTATAGTTCGTACAATCCAAGGTACAATCTAATAGGTACGTTTTGACACTTCTGACAGATTGACGTATAGTGATGAGGGCAAAGAAATCGATTGTTACATTATACGATTCTTTTGAGATGTTGATTTAATTTCATTCGATTCATATTTTCAAAGAGTTTATTTTTATTTAAGCTACTTGTAAATCTTAGGATATGCCACCGGATGTAGGTAAATGTTAAAATTGTCTAAGAGAGATTAAATTTCATTTGTTTTAGTTCCATCATTATATCCGACATTGTAGTTTGCCATTGATTTTGCATTTCCCAGTTTAAGCAGACGTGACAGAGTTATTGTAATGTGACGAAAATCATCCATTATCATGAAAACCTACTATTTTGAAAACTAACAATATTTTCATTATTGATAGTTCCATTAGGAAATATCGCACCATAAAAATATTCCGGATGTCACCTAGAGTAAAAGAATATTAATACCACACGTTTTTCTTAAAATAATATGTAATAAATAAATTGAATTTGATTTTTACAAGGGGCTTGGTTTGAAAACTGCCGGTCATTATGAATATGAAAATATTCGACTACTCGGAAATATTCGTCATATCATAGACCATAATAAGTGACTTTGAAATGAAGTCTAGAATAAAAGCTATTAAAATTGTATTATATTAAAATATTGGTTTTTGCTTGTTTTGAAGACATAAATTTGAATTTAGTATAAAAGAATTGTATATATTGCGATTAAATAAAACTAGCTCCATATTTATGTCAGAATTACTGTAAGGTTTTTGAAATTGTGCGGTTTACGCCTGTACAAAGTTAATATACGGCTTGTAAACCATGAAATGTCAAAACGTACTTCTTACATTATACTTCTTACATTATTGTCATGGAAGAGAATTTGAATACAACATAATTACCTAATTTTTTAATCCTGCTTTCGTGTGTATATTTCAAATTCTTCTGGAACATCTGCCATAAAGGCTATAACTATCAGGGCGAAAACGTTTCAAAATCGCTTCTCTCTGACTATAGTGCCGCCAAGGGTCGTAAGTCGTAAATACAGGGGCGGATTATCGCCGCCCCTGACCCGGTGACTCAGAACGTCTCAATCATGGAGTCTCATTACGCGCCTGCATCGGCACCCGATAATAACTGTCCTGGTAATGAGCAAATTACAATTCTGGGGGCGTGCTGCAGGGTAGAAAAATTTTAGGGCAAATATTACATTTTGTTGCGAGTATAGAATTTGTTTAAGCCGTCGCGTCGCTTTTTTATTTTAAGACCGGTGTAAAATGCGGAAATATTATTATTTCGAAATCAATTTTAACTCTTCCCAATTCCTTGACAGCTCGAGGGATGGGAGAATACCCCTCGACAGAGGAGGCCAGACGGCCGAGGGTCAGGACGACAGAGAGAGGAATCGGCGGACTATTATTAAGGATTCTTTTTAGCAGCACTTAATTATCTAAACTTTGGTGTAAGAATAAATGTTGCGATATCATATTTTAAAATGGCAGGATGAAATTTGAGACTTTTCCGCACCCTACTTGGAAAGTTGATAGATATAATGTAAATAAAGAAAGTAATGTTGAATTTCAAAATTTTAAACAAAATAAGTTACACTTTATGAAATTAGAAACGATGTTTCAGTTTTTTCAAGGAGATATGATTCGGTTTGTGTGTACCTATGTAGTTCACCTTCAAATACAGAACACCCAAAACGAACTTACTCTCTGCTGTAATTCGGTTTTATAATAAAAGCTTATATTTGCAGCAGCTCTCCAGCGGACAATAAATTCGTCCAATTTAGAATTCCCCAGAAAACAATATCTGAGTAAACTATCCGTACTACAATGGGAAGCAATAATGTTGTCCCTGCTTCCAATAATAAGGGTACAGCATTAACATTAGTAACACGTGATGTCGCATGCACGATTAGTTTCTGTACCCGATCAATAAATAAAATGGGCAGATTGCATTTGAAATATCGGACTTGACAATTAGACCGATGTTATTTAATGATCTGCAAGCTTTTTAAATTTAATGAACTCTTTATTTGCTGCGTCTATTCCATTTTAACTTTATAGAGAATGCATTTTATGTTAGATTTTAGTGAGATGAAAAGATTTTTGTACAGCTTTAGCATTAGCGAGTTAGGCGTCACCATAATTTGGCAACACACATTTGTGGTGTTTTGCATTACTGACATTATGCATAGAAAGGGTATCAGACGCTAATATGTTAATGTGAATACAAATTCCGATATATTCTTAGAAAATATCTCTGCTATATTAACTGAAACATTATACAAAACAAATATCCTAAAAGCTTAAGCTTGTTTAGAGGTTAAAATGTGAGACTGCTAATTAATTACATTGTAAGCACTGGTTATCAATCTCAACCAACATCCGAACACGAAAACGCTGCTTTCTGTCGCCCCAAAATAGGCCTGTCGAACTATTTTGTGTACAAACTATTTAATTAAGTGCTGAGCTGTCGACGAAAAGTTTTGTTCGTGAGTGTTGTTAGTAGAACGTCACGCGATGCCGATGGGACGAAATTAATAAAAATTGCTTTTATTTGACAAATTATTTGTATGTTGGTGATATTATTATTTTTGCTTCTTATTGATATCTAATAGTTAATAATGATGGAAAAGAAATCAATGGAAGCGCTATTAATTTCGAAGTTAAATTTATATTTAGTTTGATAGGATTTTTAGTCTCCCTCGACCTGTATTTTTTGTGTTAATTCTGATTAGAATCGTGAATCAGTTGCTTCTATCTAAAATAGTTAATATGGTTGTTGGTGGTGCAAAAATAAGTAAATTTAATGCAAAGTGACAGCTGTTCAGACATTTAAGTATCTGCGACCATTTTAATGTCCCCCTTTATATAAATCAAGCAGTTTACTAGCGGAGAATAAGCTTAGACTCCAATATCTTAAGCGAGCTTCATTCTTTGTTTAAACAGTTGCTCGCATTTATTACTGATCTCAATTACTCATTTCATTGCGTCGGCTTCGCGAGTTGTTCGCAGACCCATATGTCTTGTTCGCGACGGAATTATTTATCCTGTGGGACGCCTGCGCCGGCAACCAGTAACTGCGAGGTAAGCCCGAGGGCGGGGCGACTAAATCAACTATTTGCATTCTCAACGACGAGAGCGGCGCAGGAGTTTATAATTGTACCGGCTGATGGAGTGCGCCTGTTATTTTAAACGCCACTCAAACAAAGATTGGTTTCTGATTAATTCTTAGGCAAATTACTGTTATTTATTAATTTATTTATGCAAGCCCGTTTGTTGTTTTTGGGAACGGGATATTTTTAGATGGATCAATTAATGTTATGATGCAATTTTTATTGTTTTTCTTAAATGAATAGTTATAAAAATAATCTGTGATTAAAGCTATTGCGAGGGACGTGCTATATTATATTTTATTTATGTGTAAGTACTATAATAATAATTGAACCTAACAATTACTTCGCATAAAAATATTGACACATCTTATGCTTATCAGAATCAGATAATGTTGAGTCATTGGCTGTGCTTTTTATTAAAAAAAGAATCATCCTAATAAATTCTAGGTAATTACTTACTCATCAATAAAGTACTTGACCCCTGATCACATAGTAAAAAATATCTAAAGATCATTTCCTGTACATATTCTTAAAATAATGGCCACAGTGATAGTGATATAATTTATTTTATTATCATGGATGTCCAATGCCATAAATCAGTCGAGCCCTCTGCGTGTGCTGTGCGTGCACAACGATACCTCGTTACCGGCGCCTGCGCAGCGACAAATGTGACGGCGTTATTTACAGCGCGAAACTAAAATAACAATCGAGAAAAAAGGAGATTTGTGGAAAATTCTAGAAATGTAATGTTGTTTTTGTGTGTTTTATTAATATAAATGTTTAATTTTCGTACCTATATATTTTAACGAATTTTTTTGGTTCACAGTTATAATGACTATTCGCTCTTCTGTAGAACATAGTTCTTTTAAAACTGTTTTTTTTTTGCTAATTAGCAGGCTGTGAAACTTTCCTTCCTTTCTAAATAACTAGCGAATTGGATAAAAAACCACAGGTAACCACATGTAAATATCGGAATTTTCATAACTGTACAGTTGGCGAAAAGACTGTAATAATATTATAACCTTTGATTAAATATTTTTATACATGCAAACCAATTGAAATATCAACGCAAGTGGCAGTCTAGGCAATTCAGAATCAGAGTCTGAATTTTAATTGCAGTGTTGCTAAACGAATTACAGCTTAAAATGGTGTGCCATACATCATAACTAGAGATGAGGCAAGTGGCAACTATAATGTACGGTGGGATATTTTCAATGCGATAAATTAATGTGATGTTTGGAACTTAAATATTTCTAATGTATAGGATGGTTGATAAGAATATAAGGAATGGGTGTAAGTATTAAAAAAAACTTTAAGATTAAGACACAAAAGATCTCCTTTCGGTTTTAACTAATTATCCGTAGACAGTCAACAATGGTTAGAAAACTATACACAGTAGAAATATCTATTGTTTGCGAACAGCGGTGTTCGCGCTGAACCTCAAGGGGTTAAAATAGTCTTTATAGAGGTCTATTGTAGAATTTTGTTACTGTTATAGCTTAGCGTGATATTGGAATTGAAACATTGAAAAAAATATTATTAGATAAAAATTATAGTACAGATGAAACTTATTATTAAAGACTAGTTTTTGTTGATTTGAAAAATCATATCATAAATAGATATAGGGAAACATTTTATAGTAAAGATTTTACAGTTTTGTAAATTTTTGTGTGCTGGTTATGTTGTCGAGTGAAATGTGTTTATGATGAATACCAGCTTTAAGTGATAATGATTATTTATCAGTGTTTTGTATTACCTTGGATGAACCTTTAGGTTGATTATACTCGAATATGGCGGTAATACCACGATTGACATTCTATGATAATTGCTTCTGAATAATTCTGCTTCTGCTGCTACTGAATAATTTATGGTCTGTGTAACCAAGCTTATGTGAAATTACGCGAAATAATGACATACAGAACATATGGGGTAGATAGTTGGCAGGATCGTAATAGGAAATCAATCCTAGTATGAAACAAAGGCAAAGACTAGATGCATTAGCTAATTACTTGGATATATCATCTAAATTTGAATATTTTCTCATGACAAAAAAGATTTTTAATAACGTCTGCTTAGTCATGTATACTTTAGATATTTTTTATGATACTCGTAGACTATTAACTTCGGAGAGATGGTTTTAAGTTTAATAATTTATACAATTTTGTATATTTCATACTTTTGTCGATTCAGGTGAAATTCTGATATCTTTATGGAAGTTAAAGCCAAAACTAGTGTTCACCTTAATTTGCCTACCCTCTTAAAAAGACTACCTCTACCATTCCTTATCACTTACCATATTACTCGTATCTACACACACCCTTCTTGACCATGTCGTTCTCACTGTTCTCAAAATCTTTCAATTCTTCTTCGATCTTCCTCGTCCAATATTCATTTACTTTTCTTAATTCCTTAAGCTTTTCTCTCGGCTATATTCATTCCCGATTTTAGTCGTCAGGGATTGACCACACATCTGACGAAATTTTATGTCAAAGACAATTATAATAGCATTTGCTCACATAAAGTGCTCATGGTCCACTTCTCTAGCAGCAGGTCCACTGCTATAATAAGCCTGGAAATAAATGACACACAGCTTTATGTCGCAATAAATTAGGCTCATTTTATTGCGACGCCAGTGTAAATGTTATCTGTTATGCTTTCTTTGTTCCTGGCATGGCAGTGGGCACAAATTATGAGTGGTTCGGATTTAAACACTAAATTGATGTTGCCTGAAACGATATTGCAATAACAATGTGTTAAGTGGGACATCTCTTTTAATGATGGCTTTATTTTGTTGTATTTATCTTACCAACGGGGCGTTTATAAACATGACAATATTGGCTGCGTACATTTTGTTGAAAGTGTAAAATGGTTATGATTTGTAATTTGTGGGATTTGGTAGTTTTAATAAGAGACGTGTTATATATTGTTTTGTAATATAATTTATGATTAAACGAACTTACCTGTACGTGAAGTTCTATCATAATTATACGAAGTGCTTCGTCCGAAGAGATTAGTAATCTGAAATAAAACATTATTAATTTACTTGTAGTAGCACCCTCAGGTGTCACCACTATCGCACTTTAGTTGAGGGTATTTTTTAAAAACCTTTCCCGACTCCGTGGCACCGCTGTCCGCTCCCGTCATTTAGTTTAGAGTGTATTTGTTTTGATATTTGCGAAACTTAGGGGTTTTTACGGGATGGGCGGGTGTTTATTACTAATCTCTTCGGACGAAGCACTTCGTATAATTATGATAGAACTTCACGTTCAGGTAAGTTCGTTTAATCATAAATTATACTCGTGCTTCGTCCTCGAGATTAGTAATCTGAAATAAAACATTATTAATTTACTTGTAGAACTTGAGAGTTTGTAAGTTAAGAAAATATCAAAAACCAGGTTATGTAGTGCAAAACAGAATTTATTCATACATATGCCTCCTTATTAATTAGCTATACAAATAAATGAATACATGTGGTACAAACTCAATCAAATTGAAGTAATCAATATTAATCTTCTATAATGATCCTAGCTAGAGAACTACTGTCATTATTAGTAATGGGCCTGTTATAGAACCGTGCAAAGGTTGCGGAGGTTCCGCTCCAACCAGCAGTCTTTCTAATGGTATCAAGGTTCAAGCCGAGGCGGCGTGCATGAGAGGTGCTGGCGTGTCGTGTGCTATGCGCACTGAATATTGACACGTCTAAGCCACAAGCCGCCAATGTGGCCTTTATCCAGCGGCTGATTGTCTGACTACTTACTGTGCCGTGTGGTTTCCTATAACTAATAAAAAGATTGTTTTGCGTTGCACGCAGATGTTTAGTTTTTTCCATGTATGCAATTAATGATTTTGCAGGACAGATTTCTGGTTTGAGTCTAAAAAATGGTAGATGAAGTGTCGGTTGATGATTATTTAATCTGGAAGTTTTTATCAGGTCTGGTATTTTTATTTGAATCTCTTGTTCAGAAATTTCGATATTTAGAATATTAATTTTTGATATTGTCTGAACCCGGTGTGCGGTTGTTAATGCTATTAAAATTAAACATTTTTTCGTTGATTGTTCTAATGTAAGACTTCCCTTTGGATACCATGTCGTCAGTGTATTAAGAACAATAGTTGGGTCCCATGTGACGTCATACTTTGGCAGCCGAAAAACGCCTTTAAAAAACCTTTTCATCCTGTCGTCACTTGAGACACCAGATCCTACTATTATTGACAATGCTGCTCTATAGCTATTTAATGACCCATATTGAGACCCGTCATTGAAGAGTTTTGTAAAAAATTTAAGAATTGAGAAGACACTTGCCGCATACATATCTAAGTTGTTTTCTCGTGAGTAATCGAACCAGCGTTTGAGGCAAACTTCGTATTGTTTGAGAGAGCTGGGCGCCAGTGATGCCAGCATGATCTCTACGGCGTCGGCTGGGGTCCCGCGACGCTGTAGCGCCTCCCGCATAATAATCCGGCAACCAGGGTAAGGTTCGTTTGAATGTTGCCGCGACTGGAATGAGATATGATTACATTGTCAGACGGGGTGAAAGTGATCGTTTCGGTCACGAGCAAACGTTGGAATATAGGGTACCATGATTGGGTTTCCCACAAAGGTACCACTATTATACCTCTGGCTTTATCAGAAATAACTTTTCTCAAACATTTCAAAATAATTGCAAAGGGAGGAAACGCGTAGAAGTAAAACTGAGACCAATTGAGAGTAAACGCATTTATAGCAAAAGCGTCTGGGTCTCTCTGCCATGAGACATATTTTGAGCATTTTTTGTTTATACGATTGGCGAATAAGTCAATTTGAGGTACGTTGAACTTATGAGTTATTAGTTGGAAAGCGTGATTATTTAATGCAAATTCTATATCAGGGTGTACTCGTCGTGATTCGGCATCAGCTATGCTGTTATCTTTAGATCGAATGTATGAGGCGTAAATAATAATTTCGCGAAGTTCACACCACTGCCAAATGTCTTTTGTAACTTTGGTGAGATGAGGAAACTGTATTCCACCCATACGGTTTATGTAGGATACTGCCGTAGTGTTATCTATTCTGAGTAAAATTTGACATTTATAACAGGATTTTCCAAATATTTTAAGAGCAAAGAACGCTGCAAGTAGCTCTAGATAATTAATGTGTTTCTTTCTTTCTTCGTTTGACCATTGGCCGCTGGCTACCTCGCCATTACAAGCGGCGCCCCATCCCGTAGTTGAGGCGTCAGAATAAATTTCTATGAAATAATTATCTTCTAAAATTCTATGCACTGATGTATCTATGGATTTGTACCACCATTGGAAGTCGTAATGTAATGATTTTGGAATATTCATGTATTTTTCATAATCGTTGTTATCTCTTAAATTAAGATATTTGCATCTTTCGAATTCCTTAGTATACAGCCATCCGTACTGGACAGCGGGGCAGGCAGAGACCAATAGGCCAACGAGATGGGCGAATTCCCTAATTTTACATTTTTTAATATTCATAAAATGTTGCAATTCTGATTTAATGTATCCCCTTTTATCATTAGGTAACGAAATTTCATATCTATGTGAATCTATAACGTATCCTAAGAATTTGCTTAACGTTGAGGGAGTTTAGCTGCTTTTTTCCTCGTTAATTATAAAACCGAGAGAATGTAACAATTTTTTAGTGATCAAAATGTTATCTACGCATTCATGATGTGAATTCCCTATTAAATGAATATCGTCTAGATATATTGTTGATATAAAACCGCCATATCTTAATAGTTTTACTACAGGTTTCATTATTTTGGTGAATATGTAAGAAGCAGTACTCAGGCCAAAAGGTAATACATTAAACTCGTACAAGTTTTCCTCAAAATAAAATCTTAAATATTTTCTGCTTTCTTTGTGTATAGGGATAAAGTAATAAGCATCTTTAATGTCTATCGTGGCCATGTAGCAATTACGGGTAACCATTTTAATAGCGGTACGAAAATCTTCAATTTTAAAATGGCAAGTATTTATGAATGTATTTAAATTTTTTAAATTTAAGATAAACCTCATTTTTCCATTTGACTTGCGGCGTAAAAATATGTTTGAAATATACTGCCCGTTGCAGGGCTTACAAGCAGATATTGCTCCTGTTATTTCGAGAGATCGTATTGCCTCTAGGAAGAGACCCCTCTCCGAGTCGGTGTATTTCGACCTTAAGGGAGTGTTGTTTTGTGAGATCGGCTTAGAAAAGACTAACTTGTATCCGTCAATCCAAGATAGTATTGTACGATCATGTGTTATTAAAGACCAAGCTTGTTTGGATAGAGACAGCCTACCGGCGTATCTTACCGGGTCTAGCGCCTGCGCGTGAACCTCTGCGGCGGCAACGGCGGTGGCTTTGACGACACGGCGCGTGTGTTGCGTGGCGGTGGAGGCGGTGGTGGTGCCGCTGGATATGGGTACGAGTATTGTTGCAGCGCCATCGCTGCCACTGGTGCTGCTGCAGGCGCACGGCTCCTTGGTGTCGGCGGCTGCCTGCGCGCTGCGACTGGAGCTTTCCAGTTTAAATTGTTTTTTAAAGTCTGTTTTAAACTAGTGTTTTTGTTGTTTGTTCCTGCTGCTTTAAGCTCAGACCCTGATTTAGTGACGGCTTTTGCAGCTTTTAATGACTCTGCTAAATTTTCTCCAAAAAGGAACTTATCAATTTTACTGTTGTATAGTGAGTCTTTCATCTCTTTTTTCAAAGAGGAGATTGCAAAGTTCCGTCGTACTAGAGATTCGTCATGTTGTACGTCACAGAGAAGCCGGCTAGCATCCATGAGTTGTTTCAATAGGGCATTATTCTTTTCCTTTGTCTCAAGCTCCGTGGAGAGGGCCAATGCCAAGCAGGATATAGCAGCAGCTAGTTTCTTTTGTCGCGCCTCCATGAATTTGTTTCACTTCCGGGTTCAGTATCGGAGCTCCGATTTTAGTGCAGTTACCCGGGAGGAGGTATTTCTCACACAGTTCCTTGCGGTTATCTTTGTTTAATCCGTTCGTGGTTATATGTTCGAAACGGTTCGCTACCTCGGCCCGGATATCTTTGGCGAATGTGATCACATGTGTAGGGTCTTCCCCTAGTATGTCAAGCAGGTCATTATCCAGGTCAAGGTTTTCCTGAGATATTTCTACTCCCATGTCCTCTGTTATATGAGTAATATTGTTGTCAATATCCGAGGACATGGCGGTAGGCAGTGAGGTCATGTCAGCATTATTGGCTGGAGTCATCAAGATTGTATCAATGTTCTCCTCTAGTGACTCTGTCATGTCTGGGTTCCGATTTTCTCCAACTGGAATTGGAAATATGTACTCTTTAGTAGGTAGCGACTAAATATTTTTATAGATTCCGTTTGATTTTTCGTATCATTATTAATATATATTTTTTTTTTTTGCTTATTGTTATCATATATATATTAAGATCTAATAAAAGAATTACTGTCAAGGTATATAGCGGAGTAGTTAATGTATGTGCAAGTAGGTATGTATGTTAAAGAAAAATGCAGCGAAAGGCCCCAAAAGCCGTCCTGGTTGCATTTTCAATGTCTATTTATGCGGCGGAGCAGCCCCAAAAGCTGTCCTGGTGCATAATTACTTAAATTAATTACATACCTCTTTTTTTATATATATATAAAAAAATAAGAATGCAGCGAAAGGCCCCAAAAGTCATCCTGTTTGCATTTCCAATGCATATAATACGCAGCGGAGCAGCCCCAAGAACTGTCCTGTTGCATAGTTATTTGCATAATGTAGGTGATGTTAAGTATTGAACTCTTTATTGCACATAATTATATATAAAAATACAATATAAAAAGCAGAGATATACAAGGGAGGACTTATTATTATTGCTTACCATCTGGTTCCTCTGGAGATTGTAAGGAATCTTCCGACGATGACGACACTATCCGTCTTTTACGTGATTTGTTTCGTTTTAATTTCTTCTCGATTTTCCGCAATTTTTTTGCAATAACACTAATGTCCGTTTCCTCGTGTTTCCTTTTAGGCATATTGTTAATTAAAAACCACTTTTATATTTAAATTAAGACTATTTTAAGAGAACGTGCGAAGTGGTTCGACACTTAAAACGTGAATGACGGGAGCGGACAGCGGTGCCACGGAGTCGGGAAAGGTTTTTAAAAAATACCCTCAACTAAAGTGCGATAGTGGTGACACCTGAGGGTGCTACTACAAGTAAATTAATAATGTTTTATTTCAGATTACTAATCTCGAGGGCGAAGCACGAGTATAACTACATTCATGAATTTGACTTAAATAGAATACGTTTGGCGAAACGTCAAATAAAGTTGAATTTTAAACATTATACATAAATTAAAATGATCGAATTTTGGAGTTTGTTTTCAAAATCAGGGCCATCGGATTAATAAATCGCACAATGTAATGTAAAATAAACAATTTGTAAAACTAACAAAAACTTTTTGCTGCTTTCTATAACTACACACAGTTTAATACCTGATTAAAAATTCCAGATTGTCGCAACATGCAATTTTTAATGTTATTTCATATCAACGTTTATGTTTATTTTGTTTTTAATCTTTTAAAATTACAGATAACTATTATAGTTATAATAATAATTGTTAATGGAATTGAAATATCCATTTTATTACTTTACTTTTTACAAGACCACATACACGCAAGTCTATTTACAAACTCCATACAGAAAAGACGAACAGTCCACAACAAAATTTTGACTTTGAAGGCTACTAAGCGCCATTAACGAAGCTATGTTTGAGACCATTGAATTATAGTACAAAACCGCTATCTAGTACATGATTCCCTCACCACACACGTGCGGTGTTAAGTGTGAGTGTTTATCATACAGAAAACCGATCTCGTCATAAATTTGTATCTGGTTATCGGCCAGGATCTGTAAGCTGATCTGGCGAGTTGTGATCGATGGTGCAAGCGTACACCGATGCACGTTGTAACCAATTTGTTGCGGTGAATCTTTTTTAGTTTCATGTTTTATGAGTAGGGGACGTGATAAACTATACGAAGCAGATACGAATATACATCTATTTTTTTTAAAGTCGACATTACTAATGGTTCTCGAAAGATAAAAAAGAGTAGGCATGATAAGTATTTGTGGTGTTGAATCAGTGAGTTTCGAGGAAAAATTATACTGTCATCAGCTGTCACCCGCATCCTTCCATTTTGACAGTCACCAAAAAACTTCGAATGTTTTTAACGTGTAAAATAAATAGCCCGAGCGTGCGACGCCTACACGGGACTAAAATTTTATTCAAAACATAATTTTATTCACGGCATAGAGCGTAATCTATGGTGTGCACAGGTAATAAATATGGTGAGTGGGTGTTGTGCATTGTATGCACATGGCCGGCGCGCGCGCACCGAGACAATGACAGTAAACAAACAAGCCATTGCCGCTGCTTCGTCATGCTTGCTCTTAGTCCTTTCGGAGGAGGAATGACATGGAGAGGACTTGAACATTTATTTTTGTAGCAACGTATTTTTTCCAGTGTCAGATTAATTAACAGGAATTTCTATGTAATAAAATTATATTTTTTATGTTAGTTCTTAAATTGTACCTATTGCTGGTTAGGTCATAAATAAAAATAATGATTTTGTTCTAAATTGCAACTTTTTAGGAGAACTCTAAAAACAAAAGGAATCGTGACATTATATACCCATGCAGTTTGGGTGTACGAACCTAAATTAGTAGTAATACTAATTATTTACTTCAAGAAATATGATTGTCATACCTAGTGAAAATTGAAATTCATTTAAATGCAAAAACCAAAACCATAAATAAAATATACCAGCATACTCTTTGGTATCGCTTTATTGTTCTATACTCTTAACTTATGCTCTAAAATCATCTAAAACGGACCACTCCATACATTTGTCCCACCCACTCCAATCAGTAATAATACGCTTGTCAGTCCGTCTGTCACACTCGTTAATACTTTAACGGCCTAATTGTGCTCTAATATCGGGAGAAAATGGCTTTTGTAGAGCTATTTGTATGATTGCGGTGAGAATAGCCACGGAACTTTGAAAAGATAATGACATTTTCCAATGGTTCAACTAAAAGTATATTAAGCTTTTCCAAATTATACTTAGATTATCTTGAATTATATATATTGGCATTTGGCCAGCGTGGTGGTGTTACGGCCCATACTCCTCATGTGTTTCTCCACGAGGAAGGCCTGTCCCAGCAGTGGGACGTATATAGGCTGATGACGATATATTAGGTCCTTACCTATGAAATTGGTGTTTTGTATGGAGATTTTGGGGATGTCTGCATTTTACATACTAACATTTTATCAGTTTGCTTCACAACGACAAATCCAGTGATAATAATATTTGGCATGTATCATTAGACAAGCTTCAGCAATATGTGTGTGAACACGCTTGATAAAAATTATTCATCGTTTTTGTTAATGCAAATCAAATGATGTATTCGGGAGGCAGTTAAAAATAATTGTCTTTGTGTCTAATTTTAACACAATTAAACTAAAAAAAAGGAAAGGATCGTAAAGGAAAGGAACTAATGAAATTATCTGAATGCATGCTATATAAGAATGACGTAAGGAAACCCATCATGGCGGAATTATGAAGATGACAGCGACAGTGGACATACCCGGCGAGATGCAGAGACGGAAACGTCTCATGCATAATGCAGGATGAGCTCGCCCTTAGGATAATCGCGTTCTATTCTGTTTGTTAGTCAAATAAGCTATTGTACAAGTTAACAACTGATATCGAAGGGTGCATAGATTAGCCTTAACAAAGTTGGAAGAAACAAGGTGAGTTTTAAGTTTCGTTATAGATAGAGATCTCTTGGATGTTTTGAAGGGAGCTTGAAGATTTATTATAAGTTTTGGCGTAAATATAATTTAATGCCTATTTCGTAACCATACTAAAAATATTACATTATTTTATAGTCCGACAAAGCCATTATTAACCCGTTTACGGGCACCGCGAACACCGGTGCTCGCAAACAATAGATGTTTCTATTGTATCTCGTTTTGTGCCCATTGACTAGTTAAAACTAACTAAAGGGTAGTCAAAACAAACGTATCAACAATTTTCCCGTTCGTGAGTTGTCTGGAAAGGTAATTATAATAAAAATCAATATAATAACACTCACTGCGTGTTGCCAGTGATGACATTCGGCACAGAGACGGGGCCGCTTCATGGGTCTCATACGAAGGCTCAAGGAAAGGAAAATGAAAGGGCAATAGAGAGGGCTATGCTTGGGGTTTCTCTACGAGATATAATCAGAAATGAGAAGATCCGCAGAAGAATGACTTTAATTCTTCTCTGCGTGATCGAATCAGAAATGAGGAGATTCGTAGGAGAACCAAGGTCACCGACATAGCCCACAGAATTGCGAACCTTAAGTGGCAGTGGGCATATTGCTCGTAGAAGTGACGGCCGTTGGGACGGAAAGTTTCTCGAGTGATGACCACGTACTGGGAGCCGAAACTTAGGAAGGTCCCTAACGAGATGGACCGACGATCTGGCGAAGGTCGCAGGTAGTCGCTGGATGCGGGTGGCGTAGGACTTCCATGGGCTGATGGATGGATGGAACGCCGTTCACCAATAACTTCACTTTTCTTCGAATCTGATAATATTTTATTGTAATGTTGCGGTGATTTGGTTTCGTTCATAAAAACCAATATATAAATAAATTTTGGCTGTAGTAAATATAAAAAAGTTTGATTCCTCGATTCTGAAAATTGAATACAAAAATATCTTAATATCCGGACAGGACAACGTGGCAACCCTAGCCAGTCTACGGAGTAGACACCATAAAATATGTTTTAAGACAGTGAAAAATGCAATTTCAGGCACGTAATGCTAACCGAAGCTTGTTTACCTGTTGTCCGAGTGTTCAGAATAATAATGTAAGCAGTGGAACTGCATCTACTAGTAGGAGTAATAGGGAAATGGTGTGACTGAAATATTGTTGGATGTCATGAGAGGTTAATATGGTTATGAAAAGAGGTTCACAACTTGACAACAGAAAAAATATAAATTAAAAAATACAGAACATTTTATTATGTTTAGTGCTTGTCTAGTGTACAGACAATTGAAGCATGTAAAAAAACTGCGAATATGTATTCATTACAGATGAAAAAATATTGGGGGTGGATATAAGAATAGTAGAAGGCAAAACTCTTTTTATTTCTGTCTCTTTATTATATTATCCTGTCTGTCTTACCAGCCCGTAATCATGGAGTTTGCATACCTGTGAAAAAGTTCGCCACGTCCAAGGAAACAATCGAAATTCGATTCGCTCTATAGAGCATTTATTTCTTAATGTCACTCACGACACACGCCATGATTTTAACTGAAACCCAAAATGATATACTTGTAACGATTCGTTTGTAGAACACTGTAAGTCTCGTATGCTTACACCTCGTGTGTGTGAAGGCCTTATAAGACTATTTTTATTTGTTCCCACAAGGTTTAAAATTTCAAGTCAACGTAACATTAAAATTCAATATCGATAACAAGTGATTCGGTTGAAATTGCTGTGCGCCAACGAATACTGATTCTATGAAGCTCTTCGATAAATATTAAGTAGTCTGACAAGAATAAGTTGACAGGTGGCGAAACAGAGAACTAATTTTTACGTCTCTTCGATTGGTTGTTTTGGCAGTAATTCAGTCTAATGTAATTGCAAGTGGCGCCACCACTGGCCTGCCAAGATTTTCTTGACCAGCTTGTATTACCACAGATTTATTGACAGTTGAATGTCACGTATACTTTTGAGTATTCTGCTTTTAAAGTATTCTTTTTAGCGAGTTAACTACTAAATTCTAGCAGAGTACCGGGAAATTTTATAATAGCCCACGAATTTCCCACCGTTTAACTCATTGTATTTTTTAAATGGTAGCTAATAAAGAATACATGTAAGAAATTTGAATATATAAATGTATTATTCATAGCTGATAGATACATGCGATTACATCAATATCGTTTAATAACTTCAATATCCTTTTTCTTTTATTATAATGTAAGTACTGGTCGGTTTCGCGCAGATTCCAAGAAATAAGTACATAATAATATCTTCGAATAAAATTTCGATTAAAAGCAATAAAATTGTTTTATTTGAGTATTCTTTTAAAATTATTTTAACCCATTACCTACCTACTAAAGACTGTTAATTCAATTCAACTTAAGTAATTCCCCATTTTCCAAAATTCCCTTGAGAACTCGCTAAAAGCGATTACCGTAACCCTAGACTGCGGGTTTGGTAGCAATAAACCCGGACACTAACTACTAACAGCCTTCATCCGTACTTAATTTGCAGCCTCCAAAGAAAACTTGTAATTTATACGTAACGCGCATTACCCCAATTGCCCGCCGTACTTCACATACCTTTTCGTTACAGGAGCATTTTGGAGGTTACCTTCGTAGCTTTACGGTTGAATTTCGAGCTTTGATAGAAGTGCTCAGTTTAATTCCTGTACTATTCAAGTCCGATGTCCCCTCACGGTCCGGTGAACATTGGGATCGAGTGCTTAATTACGTGATAGTAGCGACCCATTTTGAGCGCCCTTGTGTTTTGCACGGATCCTACAGTGAAGTAGCATAGGGTAGCCAGATTACCTACACGTGGAATACTTGCTATGGACAATATTCAGTGACAGTTCCTACACTAGTTTCAGGTCGTTTAACTCGTGGGCAGTTATATTTGAATGTTAGAATAGCTATTTCGCTAATGACCGGCGACCATGTGTCGGTTTGACAATACAATTAAAGGGATCGAGGGTGTCTTAGATTTGGTGGGATATCTTCCCTTTGATTAATTTAGGCCTAATGGTCCTTTGGAATTTGCAATTTGGGAGTTGTAATGTTTTCGTGGGCCGGATTCTAGTGTATCTTATATGTATAGATTTGAAAATTTACCCGCAAGCTTACATAGATGGTATGAAAATTTAATTTAAGTAAGTAGTGTTTAGGCTGTTTTAGCTGAAGGCGATGTATAAGCGTTAAGTGATTTACAGATTAGATGGTTATGACTCCTCTTTACATGCATATGTTTATATTTCTCCAAAGGATCAATACATATACGAGAATTTGTTTAAATTTTTTTGTTGCACATCAAAGCAAATAGTATAATTATGTACTCGTAGAAACAGTTTTGTAGCACTTGCTACGTTATTTTGCAGACCTACATCGTGTCTTTATTAAATAAATCAAATGAACTAGTTTGCAATATATAAAAAGTAATAATAAGAAGTAAATATGAAGTATTCATATTAATAATGTTATATCAAGCAACATCGATGACTATAGATATAAAAAAATAATAAAAAAATAAACAATATCCAAAATTAGAGTATTTTAACCTTCATGAAACATTAAGGAAATTGATAGAAGTAGATTGTTTTCTGATTTTTTCCACACAACAATGGAATCTATGATTGTAAAATGTAAAATTGAAATGAATTATTCTACATCGCTTTAAAAAATAGAAACTAACATTAGTCACCGAGACAGACATATACATCCGTAGATTTGTATAGATCGAAATGCAATCACGAAGGATTGTCCCGAAGCTATTCAAGTCACATCGCCGCGGCCAAACTCATCCGGTACTACTGACTGGCCTATATCCCTCGGAATGAGTAAGGATTATAGTGGCCACTTGCGCGTTTGTTCCAGCATTCCGTATATTGGTTGTCCTCATAGAAACTCTAGATAGATAGATAACTCTTTATTGTTTACACCATTTAAAAATAAATTACAATAGATAACTTAAGACTAGATGTAACAATCGGCGGTCTTGTCGCTAGGCAGCGATGACTTCCAGACAACCGGTCGATGGAGGGCTGGGAAGAGATTTTATGGGTGCACAAATAACGTAAAAAGCAACAAAAAAAAAACCATGAAATCTTAAAACTAGGTACAAACAGCAAACAAGGAGTGTAAAAAACAGCATGGACCATTAAAATTATTGAGATAAACTCTTCAGTAACGGTCCTTACATTCTCTACTCTACGCTAACTCTACAGTAGAGAGAAAGAAAGAAAAAACTTTTATTGAACACAGATAGACACAGTAGCTCTTTTCAACAGAAATTTTAATAAATTTTTCCAAAAATATTACATTGAAAAAATGTTTTGGTTATCAAGCACACGTGGAATCTTCACTGCCTATTATCGTCTCCCTGATGAATACACTTTGTTTTTGCAACACATGGCAGAAACATAGCTGATCAGTAGACGGAATTAATAGCAGCAATGCTGTATTACCTAATTTTGCAGCAGTAAAACCATACAAATATCACAAAATTACCCGATTAGCGTCATTATCCCGATTACCGTTCGCCACTCGAACGAATCGCCATACTAACACAGATTTCTGAAACCAATATATTCAATGAATTCGGCAGACAGCCGGCGTAAGGGTCGTGATTGTGAATGACAATTGCATAACCCCACCCTCCCGATAATCGGGAGATGGTCTGCGTAACCAGGCTACAGAACGGATTCGCGGATCCTGGTTACTGGTCATTCGAGTTAATTCGAGGATCTAATTCTTTCATGCAATTGATTTTATGTATTAAGATAACAATTCCGAATAATTTTCTGAAATATATACTAGGTGGTGTTTTGCTGTGAATATTAGAAACGTTAAAGGTAAGTACTTAATTGTGCTTTAAGTCTTAGATTATGAGATTAATGATTACACATAAGAATGAAAATAAGTAATAAAATTCATAAGATCATGCTTTTATCCTAATGGGACAGGCTGAGGTCACAGATCTGCACTTGCTACAATCCTGACAAGCATCTTTCGCGTTCTTTAATCTCATTACTTATAATATTATACCTACCGCTTACCGCTTTTGTTGGAGTTGATCAGAAAAGCTTATAATAGTCCCATATTTATAGGAACTTTATACTTACAAATGTTTGAAAGTAACTCACATTGACGCATCCTTCTCACAAAGAACTGCGAACTTAATCCATCTATCAGGGCGTTCATGCCACACCCTTTTTGAAGAGCGTCAAATGTTTTATAGGCAGTATATATAATAAGTCAGTGCCAGTAGCATCTTCGATAAGACAAAGTAAGGGGCTATTGCGTGTGTATAGAGAGGTCTGCAATGTGGAGGTTTTCATGTCTTCCGTTCATGGTATTGAGTGGTATTTTTTATATTAGGTCCTTACCTATGAAATTGGTGTTTTGTATGGAGATTTTGGGGAATTCTGCATTTTCCATACTAAAATTTTTTCAGTTTTCTTCACAACGACAAATCCAAAGATAATAATATTTGGCATCTATTATTAGACAAGCTTTAGTAATATGTGTAATATCACACTTCATAAAAATTATTTATCGTTTTTAAGTGAATGCAAATAAAATGATGTATTCGGGAGGCACTTAAAAAGAGTTGTCTCCGTGTCAAATTTTAACACAATTAAATTTACAACAAATTATCAAATCAAAAGAGCTCAAAAATATAGTCTATTTTTAGACGAGGTTTTTATTTTTTAGGAATACTCTGAATCTTAATAGTTACAGACAAAATACTAAGAGAGAAAAAAAACACCAATTTCATAGGTAAGGACCCAATATTATTGACCTTTCGAAACATGATCCTCTCATAACTCTACATAGCTTTATCAGTTTCATGAGCAGTCAACAAGTGAGCGAGTAAAGGTATTCCTATTTCAATTTTCTACCCAAGAAACAGAAAGACTTTAAAGAGTAGTTGAATTTTACGCAAAAATAATTTCTACACGAGCTTACTTCATCTCTGGCTTTCTCTAGACATTCTATTGTCTATGCAATGAGTTCGTTTATTTGCTTTGTTTGTCAGGCTTTCATGTCGTAACTCAATAATTATGAATCTTCGGAAAATCTACATACACATAATCAAAAACCACAACGTTGAGTGCCTTTGGATGCCAATCCATCATTCATATAGTAAAGAATACTTCCCGGACTAGAAAATCCTCAATAACTTTTGTATAAACTATGAGCTATTTAAGA
Organism: Parapoynx stratiotata; assembly: GCA_910589355.1. Taxonomy (NCBI): domain Eukaryota; kingdom Metazoa; phylum Arthropoda; class Insecta; order Lepidoptera; family Crambidae; genus Parapoynx; species Parapoynx stratiotata. The sequence goes on from OU342458.1 coordinate 5,170,631, forward strand.
GTAAATAGAGTGTCACAATAGTAATTTTGCTGGAAACAAATAGGTATTTTTCTTTATTCCACATCACACGAAAATACTCAGATCGTTAGGACACTACACAACCCATGACAAAGTTGATGTTGACACAAATAAAATAGGGAATAACGTGGAATTATCTTTAAATGTACTTTCCTATTAAAGTACCTACACATGTTACGGCGACCGTTCTGAGAATTTGTGTTGGATTGTCAAAATTGTTATTCTTAGAGAGTGTGGAGGTATGGCTCAAACTAAACGGCCGCAATAATACGGTATTATCTTACAACGTAGAATACAAATTGAACATCAAATAAAAAACTTATAAATAAAGCAATTATAATACAACAACTTCAACCACTGCAAAGTTAGCGCTAAAAACAGGTGTTAAGCTTTATATGGAGATAAAAAAAATGTTATGTTCTTACAATGTAAGCAAAGATTACCATTAACATTATATTATGACAGAAAACTGTATTAGATACCCTTGATTTTTTTTAAGTCTAATAAAAATTTTAAGTTGATTGACTACTAAATGAAATTTCACAGTAGCGCTTACGAAAGCTGAACGACAGAGTAAGCTATCTCGATTGATAGAGTAGATGTTTTTTTTCTACGGCTTCCAGCTCAGGATGACCTAATTGCGACCAGGACGCTGACAGTGAGAAATGGACCGATTAATGCATTCGCTTACAATCAATTTTACTTGGATTAATTGAGCCGAGGCGTTACACTGATTTAAGGCACGGAAGATATTGGATTTATAGAGTTCCGATTCGGAAATACGATTTCGTTTCTACACGCGAAATCATTGTAAATCGCGTGTAAATCGCGATTAACAGTGCGATATCGTTCCGTGATTTCGAGTTCGTGATTTAATAATCACTTAAGTTATTGTTTCAAATTGCTTTCTTTCGTTTTGGAATTATGATTTTGTCTGCTAAAATTTTAAGTAGTTTTTACTTAAAAGTAGTAAAGAATTACAATCATGAGAGAAATTAAAAAAGTTTGTGCCACAAACCAATGTAGGATGTTCAGTTGATAAATACATGTGTGTAGATAGTACAGGCAAAACTAAGAAGCCTAACAAAAGAGTTAGGTGCAAGGGAATGCGTGTATTTATGCAATATAATTCTAATGATGCAGCAAAAGTAGTTGTAACAGGAACAAAATAGGACAAGCAAATTGGAAGTTCCGACGTACAATCGCTTACAAACGACAATTTATTTCCCAATTCATTAAATAGTCGCTCCGGACATTCTAAAGGGAATGTTCAAAAATGGAAGCAGCGTTTCGTTGTCAAAGATTATCGAGGTACACCCGATTGCCAAACTTTTGGCCTCAGCTTAATAGCTAATTTGTTAGAAAGTGGATCCCATTTCTATAGCGCTCGTAGTTCAATCCTCCCCTTCAGCCCTCCCCTTCCCCTTCAGCACCCTTATTCTCAAAATCTCTACTGTCGGATCACGAATTCGATTTGGAAATTTACGGTCCGTCTCGCTCTGACTTGAATCAATAAAATGAGACAAGCACATAGACTCGGTGATTCGTGTGTTCGACAATTGAGAATTTCAGAAGGGTCGCAAAGACACAAACTTCTCTCGTTAGAGTTAATTTTTGTTTTACTCAAACCGTTATCGTCGAGAGCTTGTTATCAACAAGTTGTATTGTGTTCTGGAATACGAATAAACGTTTTATTTTTCTGTCTTCTGTTAGTGTAATAAATACATAAAATAACGTAGCTGAAGCTTATTACTTCGACATGTAAAGCGGTATGGGCATCATATTTATGCCTTTATGATGATGCTGTATAATTAAATGTAAGAATCTATAGTTCGATACGGTGATGACGGGTATATCGGGGAGTTTTAGTGGATATTCCCAGGGAAGCATGATGGCGGCGACGGGGTCACCACCTGCCACAGTGGACAGCTTCTGGAGTGTTTTTGCCTAGTCTCTGACTAACCCTCAGGAGATAATAGTCGCTCGTCCAAGATATTGTAAGGTCCGCAAGAGTAAAGTTAATTAATAGTTTCCTTTCTAATCGAAAACAGCCGATGGCGATAGTGTTTACAGACGTTTAGAATAATAATTTATAAGTATTGTATAAATTTATTTACGCATCTGGCTTCAGTCATGGTGTTTCGACTACTTTTGTGCTATTACATATTTCACAGGCACATGTTCTCTAGACGATAGTTGAGTACTGCTTCCACAGTTTCTGAGTCCAGTACCTGACTTGATCGATGCCCTGCGTTATCTGGAGGCTTCGATAAGAGGATTAAGAGTAGCCATGCTCGGCGTCCTTACCATGATCGATTGGTAAACGTATGATATAACATTGTTAGGGGTAATTGTGTATGAAAAAATAATGACGGGTACTACGGACATATTTTTTGGGCATTGAAATTCACGAAGGCGACTTAATCATTCGACATTAGACTTTATTTTAAGGGGTTAAGAGCGAAGCTGCTCGCCGTCATAAAGTGCAACAATTATACTTGATGTTCATCATCACCACGGTAATATTATCACACTACTAGCACGCAAGTCTACAAACAACGTGTTTCGTTCAGATGCAATCTTGTTTTAGATATTCTCTTTTCGGTCCATGTGAAACTGAAAATGTTACATACAGTAAAAATAACTGAAAAGTAATCATAATGCATATAATCATATAACCTATGTCCAGCGGTGGACGAGCATTAGTTGTTGATGATGATGATAACATAACATAACATATCATGCATAGGTGGTCAACACACATTTCGCCAGATATGTTAGGTCCCCATGTAAGAGGTGCGAGCCTGTTGCCATGCACCGGGCGCAATGTGAGGCAAGCAATATTCAAAATGAACTGTACATAAGTTTCATACAAACTCAGTGGTACAGGCGGTTGGATCGAACCCGCGTTTCCCGCTGCCTCGAACGAGTAGTGCCCCGTCTCGGTCCCAACTCGGCTACCGCTGCTGCCGGCATGATGATGATTATGAATCATAATGCGGTTTTTTCTCTTACGTCAAAAGTAACGCTTTATTCGAATATAAAGTACCTTCATAATAAGAATTAAACGCGAATACGAAATATATTTTAATTATAATAATAATAATATCCTCAGACATTCACACCTATCAACTAGCCCCATTTTAAGCAACTAATGCTGCTTGTGTTACGGACACTAGATGACGGATAAATATATTTAATAGATAAATACATATAAATAACCTAAAAATATAGAAATATATATAAATATCCAAGACTGGAGAACAAATGCCTGAAAATTCATCACCCAAACATTTGCCCCCACTGGGGATCGAACCCAAAACCTCTCGAGATGGCGACGCCTTGAGACCGGCATACAGACCACTCGACCACGGAGGTCGTCAATTATATAGGTACAGAATCTACAACGTAAGCACAAACCACAATACTCGTATTAGCTTATATCCACGTACTTTTAATTACCGGGGTGAGTGTTCCTCTTTACGTGTTATGAGTTTATGAGCTCTGTAATAAAACAAATATAGTCCTACAATTCCTTAATATAACGTGTGTGTTGTAACCATTTGATAGCTACCACAAGTCCCTAGTGAAGACCTTTTTTATGAACAGAACTATACAATTATTCTCCTAATTTTACGGGCTGTGTTGACTGAGTTAATGAAGTTAATAAGTAGCGGTAATATATGGCTTATTAAAGAACAAAGTGAAATGTAAATTTTTAACCCCTGACACAAAAAGAGGGGTGAAACTTATAGTTTGAAGTGTGTGTGTGTGTGTCTGTCAGTCTGTCTGTGACGTTGTAGCTCCCAAATGGGTTAGTCGAGAGTGTTTTAGCTATGTTTCATAAAAACCGGCTTAGTCATTTGAAAGATATGAGGAGTGAAAACCGGAATAAAAAATAAATGTTCTGGTTATCAAATGAAAGGTTATAAGTATAGCATATACATCACGATACAGCAAGTTTCGTATATATCGGTGTAGCTATGTGAAAGATATGAGGAAAGAAGGTGCAAATGAAAAATCTAATGTTTACACATACATCCGAGTGGGGTATCAAATGTGCAAGGTCATAACTTGTACATAAAAAAAAATGCACGAAATAAAAAAATAAAAATTTGAAAAACCCTGGACCAAAATAATTTTTTTTAACAAAAAATCGTCGTCTCGTAGGGGAACCGCTCTATACCTAACAAGGTCACACGAAGGCTGACGAAGGTACTTAGCGGACCCCCGACGAGATAACGATTTTTTGTTTATAATTTTTATTACAATCGGCGTTTTTAAAATTTTAATTATGTGTATAAAAATGTGTTAAAATATGTTTGTTAAAATATGTGTTTAAATTAAATAAAATATATTTTCTTACGATCCTAAGTAGATCGAAAACGAGACTGATTTGATCGCAGTTAATGCACTTGGCATTGAAACAATACTCGTAATATTAGCGTAAAGCTTTAGCGGGTTTATTTACAAGGGATTTTTGTAAAGTGTGTAAAATCTGATCATGAACTAATAGTAACATTGGAACGAGTACATAAGTTGTTCATCAAAGAAGAGCACCTAATCTTTAACTTAATATTCACTCAAACTCTATGATTGATCTACACAGAAATTAGGTAAATGACTATTTAATTATGTATTCGTTCGCGTTGAAGCACGTTAGCAAGATACTTATTCCGTCATTAATAACGTTGTAGGCTTCACCTGGTAAGCCATGATGAATTACCTCTTTAGCGGAGACAAAGCTTTTTGTTTCATTGTTGCTACCGTGAGTTTATACAGCCTTACCGCGACAAGCCCGGAGTCCATTACGCGAGCTATTGTGCCTCCACTCAATGCATGATTAATAGCTGCCTCCTATAAAACATATTCATTCGTGGGAATGTTTCCGTCTCCGTCGATTACAAGTACCCTATCGATATTTTTCGCTGGAGGCGAAAAATGCGATGTTTACCCGCGCTCGATTAAGCGCGAGAATGGGGTTCTGAAAAATCGCACTACCCCCGTCAGATACCAGTCGCGTGCGACAACCATAGATCCTGCATCCAATAACCAACCTTATCCCGTTGGTTTAAGAAGGGAAATCGTACGAGTTTCCACCGTGAAACTCCTCCAAGCGTAGCAAAGATGTGTTTTTATTGGAAACGGATAATTTATTTTGAGTATTTATTCGTTGTGGCATGTCGTATTCAATATCGTGGGAGCTATTTCGGTCGTGATGTGTGTCATTATTATCGGATACAAAAGATTCTTCCTTCCGTCGCTTAAACGAAGGGTTTGTTTGTTTCTGATTCTGCGGAAACTTCTAATCTTTAATTATTTCTCCAAACATTGGTTTTATCCAACTGGGAGCCGAGCGTTCATCCCGTTCATCGCTGAAGTTTTGTTTATTTTAGATTGGAATAGCTCCATTAGAATCCGGGGTTAGGGCGGAAATTAAGTTAAACCCATGTCACACTACTCGACTGACACCGATACTTTATCACTGGCCACAATTATTCACTGGGATCTGAATTTTCATGTGAAATTCAAAAACTTGTTTGTTAAGCTCTAAAGAAATATTTTTTCAAATCGTATTAATAGTGTAAATGCGAAAGTAACTCTGTCTGTCTCGCTTTCACTTCAAAACTACTGAACCAATTAAACCGAAATTTGGTACACAGATAGTCTAAAGCCTAAGAAAGGACATAAGCTACATTTTATCCCGATACTCCCATGGAAACATGAATGTTAAAAAATTTAAATTACGCCTCTCAGAAAAATGAAGAACATTATTTACGCCACCATGAACTTTGCTTCTAATAATAAAGTAGGAGTAAATTTTCAATTCCAGCAATTGCGGCTACAGTTCCAATTTGAAAAAATCTTTCAGTGTTGAATAGCCTATTTATTGAGGAAGGCTATAGGCTACATACCATTACACTATCACAAAGTAACAATTCTTCGCCGACCGAGTTGCGGGAAAAAGCTAGTAATTTTATAATCTTTCACATGATGCTTAATGTGGCATTTGAATGCGATTTGTGGCATTTCGTACCCCTAATACAAATTAACATTTAATTTTAAGAGACACACTTCCGTGTCATTTCCTCCTTCCGTTGATTGTAGTCTGAGAGAGATTTCGTAACCGCTTTGTAAGCAAAGAATCTTCCATAAAATTTTTATCGTCAGGAAAACACGAAACCGACGTTAGCCAGTGCTCAAAATTTTATAGACCGTATTATTTGACAACAGAACTCATATTAAACACAGCCTTATACCCTATAAATAAACGACAGAACTCAACATCGCTGTAAAGAACTCTCAACCTTATCTCGGGCTCTTAGAAGGGTTATATTTGTGGGAAGGGTGTGTGTTGGGTATTATGTAAATAATGTATATGGATGATTAAAAATCTGAGGCTATCCATCATGCGACAAGATACGAGCTACTGATTTGAAAGGCCTTTCAAATATTACCGCAACGTAGCTGATATGACAATCATACTTGATGTTTTTAATCTAGTTGTCCACGCTATGCAAATATGAGGTTATGTAACTCGTGTAATATGATTCATTTGAAATTAGATGTTGCTTTGGGTATTCTGAAAATATCCAATGGGTTTCTTGTGTATTCAGAAAACCAAAGATCAAAAGAGTATGGCTTTTGCAAAGAATGAAGAAAAGCATATTTATTATGACAACTACAAGAAAATGATTAGTTACGAAAAATGATCTTTGTATGTTGTTACATACATACATTAATCACGACTAAAATCCCTTAATGCGAGTTGCAGACCAAAAGCTAAGCTAATTTAGTTTAGCTTAGATCGCGTTACTGACGCAGTTTTTATCGCATAGTTGCACACAAGTATGGGAAACTGCGTCAGCTATGCGGTTAAGCTAAACTAACTTAGCTAAGCTTTTGGTTTGCAACCCACATAAGGGTTAGTCAGAGACAAGGCAAAAGCACAACAAAGGCAGTCCACTGCAATAGACCGCGCTTCACCAAGTAGAGACTGCTCATGTGCTCAGCGTGACATGTGGTGAGCCCGTCGCCCGTCGTATATTGTTAATGCATTTCAATGCATCTTGGGAGAGTTTGGCGTCAAACGATCGATAGTAGACACTGTGGTGTTACTTCGATGAGGTGGATTACCACGATAAAAATCCCATCGTTTTTCACACCACTTGTCGCTTATTTCGATAATCCTCCACATTGCACATCATCACAGACACTTATTACACAAAACTACGCTGATTTTACGTAACAATATCCACTCCATACAATATTACAATCATCGAAATAAAAATCACGTCCGCCATAGTTGAATGCCGCCAAAAACTCTGTAAAATTCTCCCATGGAGGAAAGGCAAAGGGAACGAAGCCCATACAGCCATGTCTTCGGTATTTTTCTCTTCAGTAATTGCATTGAAATGCAAGTGTAATACATTTCAATGCGTCTTGGGAGAGTTAGGCGTTTTTCAATCGACAAGTTTTGCACGATTTTTACTATATTTTAAATTGTCAAATTGTAGAAGTGTGATCTGCAGATACTACATAGGGGAATGTCTAAGATGTTGTTATACAGATACTTAGGCATATCTTTCGCTCCTCAATCTTAGTTTTACACAATCTTCCTTCATTACCCGGCGGCATGACGTTTGTAGAACTATGTCACTTTCCAACATGATTGATCGACTCAATGATTACCTTCATTGCTATATTATCGTAATCCTTGGTTTATTTATTAAAACATATCAACGGGCACAGGCGCCCTGTGTACACACAGCTTAAATTGATCGTTTCGGGAGCTGTTTACTGGAACTTATCAACAGTGTACTCTATTCATAATGAAACGAACCACGCCAATTAGAACTCTAACCCGATGTGTTAAAAATGTTTACATTGGACAACACATTTCACTGACAGCAGACCAAAATTTGTAATACGAAAACAAACTATTTCCTGGCGCACCTTTTTTTCTGACGTTCTAATTTAGACTCTAACGCTTTAGATATAAAAGTTTTAGGGCGATTACAATTAAGCTGTCAAATTGTTGTTATATCTTTGTTTTTTGTTTAAAATGCCAGTCCCATCCGTCTGGTGCGATAACAGCGACCAATTTGCTTTATATTGACTACTTTGTTTGGACGCTAATGATGTTTTAATTGTACTTTTAAGCACTCGTTTAAAAACCGAAATTAATTTCACATTATGATAGTGAATTCTTGTCCTAGATCGATTATGTACGTATTGGATTTTTATCGATGTCTAAAGTAAAAAAAACTACTTTGTTGTTAAGCACATAAAAGTTTAATGGAATCATAACGGATCATAGTTTTCATTAGGACTTTTAGGACTTTACTCCGTGGTAATGAATGACCAAACAGTCATTAGCACAAGAACCTTGAAGCAAAGCACTCGTGAACAGAACATTAAACACATAGGTAGGCAAATATTTGTATTATTTTTCTTTTTTGGCCAAAATGGCGAAATGTGGGTATTGGCATCTTTACCTAACCCTCCGGGGATAGAGGCGTGATATGTGTAATGTATGTATGCATGTATGTAACTAAAAATCACTCTACACTGTACACAACATTAAAAAGCGTACGTCAATTAATAAACTAATTTATTAATTTATGAATAAATTTACATACATCAATTTATAAATTAATTTAATAACTGTTTTGTATGGCGTTAAAACGTATGACATGTAATTTGTCTGCCGTGTTTGTCACTCGTGTCGTTAACTCGTCCAATATGCTTTTAAAATAAACGATTCATCTCATCGTAATCACTTAGACCGTGAAAAACGAGCTTTTAATTCTTGATTTCCACACACCGGCCCCGTGAAATCACTTTACCTGCTACTGCCATGCCATAAACGATTCTAAAGTTCCGACCATAGACTTAAGAATAACTGAGAATATACTATGTAAGAATATTCTTACATAGTATATTCTCAGTTATTCTCAGTAACTCTACCTGCTACCTCAAAAATTGGACAAAGCTATATGTATCTCCTATATTTATATACTTTTTCCACCTTTTCGGATGGCCCACCCTGTATATGAGTTTTATGTACTGAATATAAATATATAAACTCACTCTTAATAGTAGTTAAAAAATTATAAGTTCTAATCACCACATAATGAGTATTTTTTAACGAGAGGACTTTTTATTTCCTAATTAGCGTTTGAAAAGCTCTTCTTGATACACCTTCTTCTTTAAAATATTTTTCCATCATCAAGATGACTCTCATTATTACCCGATTTCATCACGCAACAAAAGAAATCCAAATAGTACATAAGAACAAGAATAATATTGCTCTTCTTACTCGCAAAGGTGTACGTGAGTACGTACACAGTTGAGTTTCATATATTTGTTCGTGGATAAATTTTGTCTACATCTGGTTATACTGAAATATAGAATAGAATATGGTACATTTGTTTGAAAGACATTTTTGAAATATTCATTTTACCGAATTTACGTTGTTAAACAGAACATGAAAACGCTCCTTCTATAAATACCCTGGTCTGTGGTTCTATCCTAGTTTTATTTAGTAGGGTTCAACGTGTCAAATATTCTTCTGCCTAGCGTTTTTCCGGATTTATTATGAAAACAAATGTGGGTATTACATTTATTTTCATATCATCAGTAAATGTGGAAGACGATTAATAATTTATTTAAGACTTATATGTAGATATAATAAAATATTTGAAAAAAACATTGAAAAGAAAAAGATGAAAACTGAATATTATAAAAAGGAAAATTCTTGTTGTTTTCATTGCGCTATTTATGGAGAAGATGCTGAGGTCATAGTATTAGAACAGGATGCGAAATTCTGATAAAATATTTCGTTAATAAGACAGAACCATTAAGCTTACAAACACGAGTCAGCACTGACTTCTGTTGACACAGAAACTGTCACGTCATGCAAGTCACGGGGTGTAGCGACACACGGACCCATGTTTTTTGTCCAATTTGTACAACTGCGGCTTACTCAAATTTCAATCTTATACACATAGTAATAGGGTGATTACCATCTGACCAGAGAGGGTTGAACAGCTTGTGTTATGTCACGGATTCGTAGAGTAACCAAACAATTCTGTTGTCTTAGGATATCCATAAGTAAATATGAAATCGATGTTTACCGATCTTTGGTCAATGTTTCGTAGAACATGGACACTTTTTATCAATATGCCTATTTTTGAACACGATATTGGAAAAATTCTAGCTATTTTATGTGGTAATAGCATAAGCTATTCCGAAGTGTTCCCAACATGATATTAGATGGCATAAAAAAGTTATTTTGGAAGCGAAAATATGTTCTCATATTGGCTGTCAATATGTTAAACATCGTGTAAACTTTGAGTGCAAAGTAAATATAAACTTTTCTATGTTAGTACATTAGCAGGGACTGAACTGAGAAAATATTTTCAACATAACTTTAAAAGCGGAGAGTCGCTTCACATTTTTCAAAGTTATGTTCGCCGAGAAGAAATTACTAAAGAACTTAATTATCTACTTATCTCAGTGCTGTATTATGTACATGTATCAAGGAAATTCAAAGCCAATCAAGCAATTTCGTTTCGCTTTACTCTCACGTATTAGAATATAAATAAATAAATATCTTCAAACATTCACACCTATCAACTAGCCCCTTTTTAAGCAACTAATGCTGCTTGTGTTACGGACACTAGATGACGGATAAATATATTTAATAGATATACATATAAATATCCTGAATATATATAAATATATATAAACATCCAAGACTGGAGAAAAAATGCTTGAAAATTCATCATCCAAACATTTGCCCCCACCGGGGCTCGAACCCGGAACCTCTAGAGATGGCGACGCCTTGAGACCACTCGACCATGGAGGTCGTCGAATAAGCTCCCTGCATAGTTTTTCCGCTGAGGTTTTCGCTGATGACTACGTATGTCATGGGAATCTTCATTAAGGGTGTGACAAAGTTAATAAGCAACTACCAACGCTTTTGTAATGCCCTCGGTGTTGCAAGCATCCATAGGCTACGGTAAACTCGGGATCTTCTTGGGGGCGTCATTGAAATACTACTAATAATAGTAGATTAGTAGCCAAGGGCTGTAAGGCATCAATTGCAGCCCGAGATATTTAGGCGCACGAGCGCAGCGAGGGCGCTTATAGTTCGAGGGTGCAATTGATGCTTACACCCGAGCTAACTACTCTGCTTTACATCTCGATTGTGAGGTAAGTGGAAAAAAAGGCATTACAAGAATAAATAAATTTATTTTCAAGAACTAAATTTAGCTTCGCCGTTCGATATTCAAAATTGATGAAAATAGCGAAGCGACCTCTTTTGTCACAAGAATAAATAAATTTATTTTCAAGAACTAAATTTAGCTTCGCCGTTCGATATTCAAAATTGATGAAACTAGCGAAGCGACCTCTTTTGTCATTGGGCTGAATACATGATTTCTAGTGCCAGTAAGATGGTTAGATGTACGCAAACTTTTTGAAACAGTTTTTTTTTAAATTACTTACCGCCCTAGGGCGTTTCTAGCTACATTATTAACCTAGGGCGGTAATTGATCACTTACAACCCGCATCTGGGGGTATTAAGGACCTACTTACCGAACATGAGAGATGTAAAAGATCTTCTCTTTTGACTGACTATATTTGGAATTATAAACCTTACATGTGCATTTGTATCGTCTTGCTGTCTGACATTCACCTTCTTTTTTCCTAAGCGCCATCTATTGTTCTTTCATAATTTTAAATTTAATTTATTTTCTTTTTTGAACCCCAAGGCTATGCGCGTATAGCAAAGAGTTTGCCACAGTAACTACTTTCCATCCGAACGCTTGCTTGCCGCCTCAGTGGTAAGTATAAAAATATAGCATGGCATGAATATTTCCATCATTTTCTTAACCATGCAAGCACTGCTGCTTGGGAGTTTCTCCCGCCAAGCAGCAGTGCTTGCATGGTTAAGTTCGGGCAAGAACGGCCAGATAAACAAAGAAATGACTGGGTCGTGTTTCTTGGTTGTTTTAACCGTCTCTCTGGTCTAGTGGTTGGCACCCCTGGGTGTTGATCGGGAGGTCCGGGGTTCGATTCCCCACGGGGGCAAGAGTTATCGTCACTTACCATCAAGTGGGATAAAGGCGACGAGCTTGCCTGTCATATGTAAAAAAATATAATTCAATCTTAACATAAATATAGTAATCAGAGCAGTGAAGTATTATATTATTGTATCATTATTATTTCACTGTAATTTATGTTAAGATTTATGTTTAGATTCAATAAGTGTAGTATTTGGTTAAACCAACGCGATATACGTCACCAACCATAGTCTACCCCCCTTAATTTTAAGTAAACTTACCTATTTCTTGTGTGTCCAATCCTAACAAATCCGCAAATAACATAAAATATACTCATCAGTTTCCAAATAACAAAATATAAAGTCACGTCGCTTTGACTCCCTAAGCGGATTCTTGTGACAATTTCTGATACAGTGTGCAACTGGCACATCACTGTTTGTTATTGGGTGTGGGGTATGGCCTCTATGGCACATCATTTATTATATTTACACATGAGTGTGAGCTTTGCATTTTCGTAAGATAGGTGATAAACGCGAAATATCTATTGCAAAAATAATGTGGCCGATCTTACAATCTATACGATTATTTTGTTGGAGTTGTTGGAGCTTATATGGTATACTAGCTGTTGCCCGCGACTTCGTCCGCGGTTATAATGGTGTGTTAACTATCCCACGGGAACCCTTTAATTTTCTGGAATAAAAAGTATTTATTAATTATTATTATTTATTTATATACACTAAGATCTAAGATGTTGACCAGAGATATAAGGAATCACCATGCAAAATATCATTGAAATCGGTCCAGCCATTTCGGACATTAGCCCGTGCAAACAGACAAAGAAACAAATGATTGAAAAAATATTGTTTTGGTATTTTCCCTCTTTTTACACCCGCCTGACTTCTACAGATATTCAACCTCTACAGTTTTATTATATGTACTCGTATAGATAGCTACTTAGACATTTACCAACCTGAACGAATGGCGTTGTTTTTCTCTTTCAGGAAATTTCTAAATGCTTTTGACATTCAATAGCATGCGGTAAGACCATCGACCACTTTGAATTTAGGTACTCAATGGCTAAGACGCATCTAAACTGAATAAACGTTTTTGAATTTTGAATTTGTTACTCGTACCTTACTTCATATAACAAGAACTAAAGCAACAAGTAGGTCATTTCATTTTTTTTACCAATTATAGATAGATAGATAGATAACTCTTTATTGTTAACACCTGTTAATATAAACAAATATACAGTTTTCATAATAGTCTCTATACAATGTTAAGATAAAGTCTTATTGCAGTATTATTATTTTACTTAACATATTTTAACGCCTATATCCCCGAAGAGCTAAGCAGATGTGTTTAAGTTTTGTTAATTATCTGTAGGTACTTTTGAATTCAACATAATTTTGTTAAAATAAAAATTACCTACAGATAATCTTAGACTGCTCTTTGATGATACACGGCACCAGGCTTAAACAAATACATTTACGAATGATGTTTAAAAACGTCTTATTGAATGAAATAATTACCTTCAAGATAATAACATACAATTGGTAGGGAACCAGGCGCTGCATATAATTAGCTGCGCAAAATAAATAAGTACAGGAAAATTGTTATTTAACAACGGACAAGCGAATTATCGGGTCGTTATTTCGTTTGTGGGCAAAGTCAATGGGTCGTAATAAGTGGGCCGGACTGGCCGGACTGCCCGAGCTGGAGGCATTGAGAGCTGATATTGTTTACGGGATCCGTATGTTTTTCTTGCCCAGCCGTGGGATGTATTGGGTCCTTACCTATGAAATTGGTGTTTTTATTCTGTCTTAGTATTTTGTCTGTAACTATTAAGATTCAGAGTATTCCTAAAAAATAATTACCTCGTCTAAAAATAGACTATATTTTTGAGCTCTTTTAATTTATTTTGATAATTTGTTGTAAGTTTAATTGTGTTAAAATTGGACACGGATACAACTCTTTTTAAGTGCCTCCCGAATACATCATTTTATTTGCATTCACTTAAAAACGATAAATATTTTTTATGAAGTGTGATATTACACATATTACTAAAGCTTGTCTAATGATACATGCCAAATATTATTATTTCTGGATTTGTCGTTGTGAAGAAAACTGATAAAATGTTAGTATGGAAAATGCAGAATTCCCCAAAATCTCCATACAAAACACCAATTTCATAGGTAAGGACCTAATATTTAGGCAGAGGACGATGAATTACATCATCGTCCTCTGCCTATACACGTCCCACTGCTGGGCCCAGGCCTTCCTCATGGAGGCCAAAAAAACACATGAGGAGTATGAGCCGTAACACCACGTTTGCCCAATGCGAATTGGTGGGTAGAAAAGGTTGCAATAGAAACCGGGACCAACAAGATCACAAAATTTTGGTCACCCATCCACGGCTTGACCATGGCAAAGGCCTCAATAGCTCCTCAATAGCTCATGTCATTGATGTTGTTGTTATACCTACTTTGTTGAAATGAACAATTATTCTGCTTGCATGCAGTTCTTCCTATAAGTAAAATGACAACTTAAATGAGCACGAGATGATAGTAATTAGATCACAGACATGGAGGGGTTCATGAATTACCAATCTTTTCAAAGACCTTTAACAATAAACTATTGTGAGTACTGTTGACAAACCTGATAAAAAACTGAATAAATGTTTTTTGCTAGAGCCCACACCAAGCACTGCTTCCACATTATCATACTATGTATGTATACTGCCAAGGATAATTTAATTTAGGGCTATTGTAAAAGGTCTGAGAGCAAAATGGTTAAACTGTAACCATGTAAGCAAGCACAGTCCGTGAAAGACTTCAGTGCTTATCATTGTAATAAACTATGAAATTGATATGAGATTGAAACTATGAGAATTTCTATGAGAAACCTGAAAAGCGCCCCTAGCGGAAAGCATTTATTATCGTTGGATCCCACTTTTGAATCTTATATATTTTTGGCATTGAATTACACATAAATTATTTTGTATTACCGTTAGATTCCACATTTACAAATGAAAGAGAAGTACGTCATATTGTAATTAGCTCCCAAAATCTATTACCGTTGGATCCCACATTTACAAATGGAAGAGAAGTACGTCATATTGTAATTAGATCCCAAAATCTATTACCGTTGGATCCCACATTTACAAATGGAAGAGAAGTACGTCATATTGTAATTAGATCCCAAAATCTATTACCGTTGGATCCCACATTTACAAATGGAAGAGAAGTACGTCATATTGTAATTAGATCCCAAAATCTATTACCGTTGGATCCCACATTTACAAATGGAAGAGAAGTACGTCATATTGTAATTAGATCCCAAAATCTATTATCGTTGGATCCCGAATGCTCATTTGCATGCGGTTACTTTTAACAAGAAAACTGTTTGGAAAAGCTTCAAATTTTGTATAAAAATTGATTCACTAGCTTCATAAAGAATGCTAAATTAAAGATTATTAATATTTTTATTTACATTATATTAATTTCTACATAGTAATGATTATGATAACCTGGTACTTCTGGTTTAATATAGATATGATATCTGCTATACGTTTTAATTACTTCCACCTAGTATTCAATATTAATAATAAAGACAAATTCACTTTTCTCTTATAAGTATTCATGATGTTATAACGTGGGATTGAACAGCAATAGAAATTGGTATCCATTGACAATATCTAAAGAATCGGGATCTCAAAGTGGGATCCAATGCCAACTTGCGTTTCTCATAGAAATTGACATTCATATCGCAACTAAAAAAGTTGCATTTGTACAATGAAAACTTACACTAGAAGTACAGAAAACAAGAGACCTACAATGAGCATCCTACAATGTTGATCATTACTTATTTTCATGCAGTACCTTGAGTAGTTGGAGTATTCAGTATGTTGATATTACCATAATCGCCTTGTACCTGAGCTTGGTATTATGAACAGCATTATAACTGTTCAATGTGTCGTACATATTTTAAACTTTAAGATATTTGACGTAAATTGCATTTTCCTTCGTGGTGACAAGTCGTTAATTCCTTTCCAAATTAATGATGTATGTAATGCAGACGAAGGATTTTTTTATGCATGTCCTCGTATGTAGTCAAATAAACATGAGAGCATTTTTATTCTATCATTTTGAAATCGAAAGTTCATACATCGAGTTACTGTTTTTTATTTAGTTACAAGCCTAAGGGTAGGCAAGTGGCTACATTCGTCCAGAATAATCCATTCGTCCAGAATAGTCTGTCTGTCTCGCTTTTACGTCAAAACTACTTAACCAATTTAACCGAAATTTGGTACACAGATAGTCTAGAGCCTGAGAAAGGGCATAGGCTACCTTTTATCCCGATATTCCCATGGGAACGGGTGCCATGTGGGTAATCCAGAAAAATTAAGGAATAATTTACACCACTATGAACTTTGCTTCTAATAATAGAGTACTTGTATGAGTAAATTTTCAATTTCACCGATTGAAGCTACTGTTCCAATTTTAAAAAATCTTTCAGTGTTGAATAGCCTATTTATTGAGGAAGGCTATAAGCTACATACCATCACACTATTTCAAAGTAATTATTCTACGCGGACAAAAGCTAGTATAAGTTATATTTGGGACTAGTTGATAGGTGTGAATGTCTAAGGATATTATTTATTGATTATTTATAAGAATTGCTCCGTCTGTAGGTCATACGCGGATCACAGTGTACTGTAGTATGTAGTCAACTTATGACATTCAAACCGAATTCCATTCGTTTGCCCCTAAGTCCATTTCTACACATTATGTAAATATAAATTTCATATGGAATATCGAGATTGATATATATATTTTAGGTACTACAAGGATTAATTAAACATAGTTGTAAAGATGTGATTGGGGTTACTTACAAGGAACCTTTATTACAATAGTAATTGTGTACCATTTTAAAGAAAATATTTTTTCAACGAGGCGTCACAGCTACCGTTGTTCTGAAAATTAGTTTTCGCTTTTAGCGTTTCCAAAAATTTCATAGAAACTTCTGTTTACAAAGTTATTTCGTTCGCCACCCGCGGCTCCTGCTCCATATTTCCTCATTAAGCTGTATTTTTCTTGCCCTTCCTAAATTTTTATTAAAATTTACGGTTACTGCTAACACCGTCAATTGCGGTTTAAGCGCGTCAGGCCTTGAAAATTGTTTTTCTTTAAGAAACTTTTCAATTAAGCTTAGAACACAATAATAATAAAATATTTATGGTACCAAGGGAAGGTTTTCTCGCCTTAGATAGTCACTATCCAAAAGAAAAATTTTAAAAATGTTCTGTTATTTTTTTTAGGAACTTATCTAGACAAGTCTAGATCGACTGTGTCAATTGTAGCTTTTGCGATTCAATTACCTTTTTAGGGAGCCGGTAAGGTATACCATGTAGGTAGGTGGCAATTTTAGAGTGCTAAGGTTGATTCCGAAGCTAGAAGCAGGCCTAATGGGTCCGGGAACAAATGATGCTTTTGTACATCTGATGGAGAAAACTACTCTAGATGAAAATGCTATCTGCAGGCACGGCAAAAACTATAGATTTTTCTTATCATCTGCTTGCTCTTTGAGACACAACATGTCCTTCATTTACACTATCCTCTTTTTAACTCGTTAGCACACAAATCTTCTTCGCATATCATAGTTCTCACACTCAATATCCATTACTTCTTTGATCATCTTCACATTGTAAGTCCATCCACATATTAATATTGGGTTCTTACCAATGAAATTGGTGTTTTTTTTCTCTCTTAGTATTTTGTCTGTAACTATTAAGATTCAGAGTATTCCTAAAAAATAATCACCTCGTCTAAAAATAGACTATATTTTTGAGCTCTTTTGATTTGTTTTGATAATTTGTTGTAAGTTTAATTGTGTTAGAATTGGACACGGAGACAACTCTTTTTAAGTGCCTCCCGAATACATCATTTTATTTGCATTAACATAAAAACGATGAATAATTTTTATCAAGCGTGTTCACACACATATTACTAAAGCTTGTCTAATGATACATGCCAAATATTATTATCTCTGAATTTGTCGTTGTGAAGAAAACTGATAAAATGTTAGTATGTAAAATGCAGACATCCCCAAAATCTCCATACAAAACACCAATTTCATAGGTAAGGACCTAATTAGCTAATTAGCTACAGGCCTAACTAAAATATTCCCTTATTATTCGAATTCTAAATTCCTCGCATACATAGTAACGGGCAAAAGCTAGTTAACCAATAAACTGTAAGCAAGAATATTAGTGACAAATTGCCGCAAGCCATTCTGTGTCGTGTCTACTACTAATTTGTCAAATGGATAAGAACCTACATTAGCCTTGGCAGCCGATGCAACCTTAAATACGGACTACTTCAAAGTTACAACCGCAAATACAATGTTATCTTTTCAGTTCTTCAAATACGTGTTACGCAGTTTTGAGCTTTTTTTCTTTAAGAGTACGTAACACATAAGTTGGCTGTGGAAATTTTAAAGTTTGTATTGTTAGAGTGCATTTGGCACAGGTGGTTTGTCCCCCTGCTTACTGCAAGATGTAAATAAATTAAGCATCCCTGGTGTGAGACAGTTTATTATTCATGCATTCATAATTGAATGGTTATGAAAGCTTAGTCTAAGACAAACTAAACTCTTGGGCGTTTAGTTGGGTAAATGTTAATAAATTGTTTTATATATTTAGATCTTTTTCTCTAGTCTTAAAACATACATACATATAATCATGACTGTATGTATTATCCCCTAAGGGTTAGTCAGAGACTAGGCAAAAGCACCGCAAAAGCAGTCCATTGCCATAGTCCGCGCTTCACCAAACAGCGACTGCACTCAGCGTGACAAGTGGGATATTGGATGGTTGTACTGTTCTCCATTAGTCGCCTTTTACGACACCCAAGGGAAGAGACGAGTTGGTAGAATTCTTTTAATGAGCCGTAACCACACTGCTCCAATAACAGTGTGTCAGAAATATAGAAAATACAAAATATTCTGGAATAAATAGAAATAATTTTAAAATTAAACAAATAAGTACGTCAATAACCATACTTAAGTGTTTGTCATTATATTCATCTTCTATTTTCATAAACTTTACTGAAGAATATAATAATGTGCAACAACCAAATAATGTCTAGCCACCAACTTATTATTTAAATATCAATAGCAAGAAATCAAAATCTGAAATTAATGTATTATTACTTTTCAATGTTTCATTTCCTGCAGAATGTGAAGAAGGTAATGTTTAAACAAACAATGATCTAAGAATGTGATTAGCAATCGTTTTTCTGGTCGGCGCACATTAACAGTTAATAAATAATAATTTAAATTATTCGGACTTCACTCAACCGTCATGTTCGATGTCGAAATGAATCTTGAGTGAACAACTTACTAGTGTGACCACAATGGAGTGCAAGACAAGAAAACAGAGATTTTTTAGAACCGTCAGAAGGCCAGAACCTTCTGAACCCCTAGGGTAAGAATCTCAATTTCTATGGGAAACGTGAAAAGCACATTTCTCATAGAAATTGAGATTCTTAACTAGTCAACGAACATAAAACGAGATGCAATAGAAACAACTATTGTTTGCGATCTCCGGTGTTAGCGGTGCCCGCCAAGGGGCTAACACAACTAAAAAAGTATATTTTTATACAATGATAAAAGTTCTAGACGCTTCTTCAGCTTTGCCTGGTCGTGAATGTAGTGAAGAAAAATCGTCTGCCATTGAGGTATAGTTTTTTTTTCATGCGACAGGCAAGCTCTTGGTCTTCACCTCACATGATGGTAAGTGACAATAAGGCCGAAGACTGATGCGAGTATTCCTGTATTCCTCCCTTCACCCGTATTCCTCAATAACTGAAGACTACACTAACAAACAAAACTTATAATTTTGAATGCAAGTTGATGCAGCTGTCAGAACCTTAGCAAGTGAAAGGCTTAATGCTGCTCTACCTGCTCTGCTTAACGAACCCACCGGGATAAAATTTTGTGATGTAATACATATAAGTATGTAACCGTAAGTCACTTATGAAAATATCGAAGATAATAAGGAAATTGATTTATCATTCTTGTGATTTTCTAACGGTGTTAATAAACTGCTTAATGAAGGTTAAACATGTGATTTATATTATCTTATTTACATTTATTGCGTTAAAATAAATTGTTTATTTTTAGATTATGTACTTCTTTGCATAGTTAATAATTCATTATTAATAACGCTCAAAAATATTTAGGGAAATTTTATACAAAATTAATTGGGGACAATCTTTTCTTTAATTGGTATAAGTTGTTCTACAAGTTTTCTAGAATGATTATCATTTTATTATAACCTCATGGAATTATTTGTCTGTTTTACGCTTCTCATCACACTAAATTTGAATGATATCGAGGAAGTTATTCGATGAGGTGGTCCACAGCGTATATGGGTGTTCCAAAAGTCCTATATAAGTAGTCACAAAGGTTTACTTTTGCACTTTTACTATTTTGAATCCACTTGATCGATATTATCTGGTTGACTGTAGTTTTTAAATTATAAATACACGTGTAAAATTACACTCTATGGAATAGCCAAATCCTTAAACAAAGAAGAATCTTGGTCACCCTGCGTCCCGGCTGACATGAGGTGATTACGGGCCGTGTTTATTCTGTTGTTATTATTGTTTTTTATCTAAACACGATCGTGATTATCGAGTCGAGTCGAGTGCCGCCGAGTCCGACGGGACTATGAGTGATTTCTTTTTGTGTTCCTCTTTTTTCACATGCAGCCGCTGAGATAAACCGCTTACGATTATGATAAAGAGTTATTGAAATATCGATGAGTTGATTGGTTCACGACTTCGTAATTATAAAATGAGTTTTGACATATTGGTTCTTAACGATTTTAATTTGTTGTGTTAGGGTCACATTTTTTGAAGCATTATTTACTTGCAATCAAATTCAAAGTTGTCAATAAACAAAATTGATAGAGTTGCTGTTGTATTCATGCGTAATGACCATTTTATTTGGGTTGTTCAAAGAAGAAGAAAAGGTAGATAAAAGAAACTAGGTTTTGTAAATTGTGAGCTGCTAAAAAGTATTCAGTATTTTTAAAAGTTTATCTGGAAACGAATGTAGAGTCATCTTTAAGAATGTTTCTGCGGGAATAAAAGTGTGGCGTTTTATTATTTCTGTAGTTCGATCGATAAATACCTTTAAACCACATGAGGTAATTTGACCTAACATCTAAATATCTTGAATACCTTTTGCGATTGCGTATGCAGCTAAGTGACAGATTCTTTGTCATTTCGCCTTAAAGCTGCTTTAAAGGACCTAACTTTATTTTACTGATACCACGGTAGAGGTGCTGATTTCAACAGAACATAGTTATACATATATTCGTCTTTAAATTCGCTTCACTTTTCACGTCAGATTTTAAATTCAATGTGTTACTTGAGATTACATTATGACCACGGTAAAGTTCCGCCTCTGTCGGCTTCAGTTGTTTGTGAATTTAGGCCGCATTAGAGTGATGGACACCCTGATAGACAGGTGCCTGTCAGAGGTGAAACTGGAGACATTTGACCCGGGTTTGGGAGCTGACGGATGCGGCAGATAACAGCTGAGGTGCGCAGACGCGTGTTTTGAATAAAATAATCAAACATGTTTGTAGCCTTTATTTTTTATTGACTTGATATGTGAATTGTTAGTTGATTAGGAAGACAGTGGATTTGGCGTGAATCCCGAGTCTTTTGGTTTTCACGTGGTTTTTAAAAACTGTGCTCAATGAAAGGTAAAAACTTTTATGGTTGTGTATAGTAATCATATGATACAAAAACTTATAAAACACTAGCTTTTGCGACTTCGTCCGCAGTTACTATGGTTTATTAACTATCCCACGGAAACCCTTTAATTTTCCGGATTATAAAGTATCTAAGATGTTGATCAGGGATATAAGGTATCATCGTGCAAAATTTCCAGCCATTTCGGAGATTAGCCCGTACAAAAAGACAGACTAACAGACAGAGAAACAAGAAATAAAAAAAAATGGTATTTTTCCTCTCTTTACATCCCTTTACAGACCGACCTCTACTGTTTTATTATATGCATAAATATAGATAACACTAAGGCCCGCTTGCACGGTCGAGAATTAGCGCTTAAACCAGGGTTAGCCCCTATATTTGTCTCGGGGTTGGGTGCTGAATCTCGACCGCGCAAGCGCATGGGCCTAAGTGAAAATCTTATACTTATCTATGATTCGTAACATCGTCATCAGCCTATATACGTCCCACTGCTGGGACAGGCCTTCGTCATGGAAAAATACACGAGGAGTATGGGCCGTAACACCACCACGCTGGCCCAATGCGGGTTGGTGGGTAGAAACGGTCACAAATACGACCGGGACCAACGGCTTAACGTGCTTTCCGAAGCACGGAGGAGCTCGAGATCACAATGTCTTGGTCATCCATCCACGGCCTGACCATGGCGAAGGTAGCTTTGTTTTCGATCGAAGCCAAAGCGCACTGACCACTACGCCACCGAGCTCTTTACGTTTTTCGCTTACGTTTGATTCGTAACATACTAAGATGCAAATAGAGGCAATGAATCCGATTTAAACAACTACTCCAAGTTGTGTTGGTATTATCTGCAAAACAACTAGTCAACCTTTCTCAAAAAACCTCCACAAATAAGAATGTGGATACAAAACGAGAAAATACATAATATAAAATGTATGAAATAACTATGTCCGTCCAGCTGAAAACAAAGTCATGAACATAACACATGTCACCATAAACTCGTGAGACGTGACATTTCGTGTCGGAAAAATTGGATTTTCCGTATTCAATTCGCTTTGATATTACCTATGGCACGGTCTTTGAGTAAAGAAGCTCATATATGCTTTCTAACATAGAAAACAGCAAAGATTATTGTTATTAATTTATATTCATGCGTGTAATGTAATATGTCGTGTGGGTTGTATGTGTTTTTTTTTTCAAATATAGGTGCTGAGACGTACCTAAGAAAGCATGTTGGATATTATATTTTTATAGGTTCTGGTATTTTTGAGCCCTTTTTTGTTATGGGAAAATGCTTTATTGACTTTTAACTCGCCTTATCTGGTAACAATTTTCCCTCAGCGAAGAAATTTCAGAATAGGTTCTCCCAAAATATTACAATAAGTAATCGTAACCTCAGTGGTAGCTAGCGTATTAACCAAAACCGGTCAACGATCCGCCATCTGTATCCGAATACTTCCATCTTTTTTCTTTACTCGTAAAAACCAGTGATTTTGTACAATTATCGCCTAAGGTGGTGTACACAGTCAACAAAGAAAGTATGTTAATGAAAAAATTACCAATAAGTTGTACATTACATTCATGCACGTTGTTATTTATTAGTTTGTCAAAAACGCTATTAAAAACCACGCAATCTTTTTAGCAAATCGTTCATCGATGTTATACATTTTGCAAAGTTTTTATAACATAACATATCATCTCGCCTCTTTCCCCGAAGGGGTAGGCAGAGGTGTTAAACTCCTCATTTCGCCAGATATGTTGGGTCCCCATGTAACAGGTGGTGAGCCTTTTGCCATGCACCGCGCACAAAGTGAGGAAAGCGATATTCATAATGAACTGTACAATGGTACAGGCGTTTCCCGCGGCATCTCAAACGAGTAGTGCCCCGTCCGTCCTAACTCGGCTACCGCTGCCTTTTGCCCGCGACTTCTTCCGCATAGAATAGTCATGGATACTGTGATAGTCTGTAGCCTATAGCCATCCTCAATAAATGGGCTATTCTACATATTTCTACTACATATTACAATATATTACTACTTCTGAAATATTTTTTCAAATTGGAACAGTAGCCTCAATTGGTGGAATTGAAAATTTACTCCTACTCTATTATTAGAAGCAAAGTTCATAGTGGCGTAAATTTGTCCTTCATTTTTCTGGCAGGCTCTATTTTTTTTTAATATTCACCCGCATGGCACTCATTCCCATGGGAGTATAGGGATAAAAGGTAGCCTATGTCCTTTCTCAGGCTTTAGAGTCCAAATTCCAGTGTACCAAATTTCGGTAAAATTGGTTCAGTAGATGTGACGTGAAAGCGAGACAGACAGACAGATATACTTTCGCATTTATAATAATATTAGTATGGATTGAAATCTATGCTCAAATAAAGTTGAATAACCTTGCTTGATCTGCTAGGTAGTCTCAAAATATTACACTTATGAGGAATTTTTCGATTATTTGATTAGAGCGTCGAACCGCGGTATGCTTTGATCTCCTGCTAACTCGCGTATTGAATTCGCGTTGTGCTTCTATTTTTTGTTGCGAGCGTGACTGCCTTGCTGCTTACAGTTATTACTGTGGCCATGCGGCTTACTTTAATACGAAAAAGTGTGTTTGTAAAGAAGATTATTCGTTTTTATTTTAATCTCTAAAATGATAAATTCCTTTTCACGGCTGGGAGAGACGGTCTGTTTTTTTGATTAATAATCCTGAGAAACTGTCATGTGGTCGTAAGGCATCACGGTAGATAGTTTCCTTGAGATAGGTACTCAAACTGATATTCTTTGTTACGCACATGCGCAATTGTGCATAGGAGTTTGTGATCAACCTGTAGTTTTTTGGAGGCGTGAAATAGTAAAGTCAATAGTTTATTTAACAAAAAATATTGCAGTTAACAGCTGCTGGTGTTTGATAAAGAATGCTTTTACAGCTTTCGCCATAAATAGTAGCAGGTTATATTCCATTCGTTAAAATATGCTAGCTAGAAAAAAAGTTATAATTACAAATTCGTATTCGGAATCAATAAAAAATAATCCAATTCTGAGATTAGTAGTTTCTGCATAAATATTT
Source organism: Parapoynx stratiotata (assembly GCA_910589355.1). Classification (NCBI taxonomy): domain Eukaryota; kingdom Metazoa; phylum Arthropoda; class Insecta; order Lepidoptera; family Crambidae; genus Parapoynx; species Parapoynx stratiotata. The sequence continues at coordinate 5,195,568 of OU342458.1, forward strand.
TACATTCTTATAGCTACTAAAAATTTTATATATTTCCACGAAAGAAGCCGCGGGTGTAATATACTTACGAAATAAATTACGACTCGATGTTAGGTACAGTCACTCACATGTCAACCTTAACACTGAAAGAAAATTTAACTGGTATTCAGCTTTATATCAACAACGCAAAGATCAAAATTAAATGTAGGGTTTTGGTATTATATCGTAAGTCGATGAGTTGACTGTAACATGTTATAAATTCCGTTCGCTTTGAAGGTGCCGCCATTTTTTGTTGTACCTCGTTAACCGCGCGAATAGTGCTATTTATCGAGCGTTGTTTCACGCTTTATATTTGATCTAATGTATTTTAGATCATCTCAGGTCAAGTTACTATGTAATGAGAAATGGCTGGCGGCTTGTCTGGCGAACCGATGAATAATTGCTAGGAAAAGAAGTTCTTTTCATTATGTGATAATAATCGCGGCAAGTAGAAGGTATAAAGTAATCATAGGTTTGAAAGAATATAAAAGTCGAATGCGAAAACATTTTGCGACCTTCTATAGTTCGCGGGAGAGGGCCCAACCAGTGCCTGATTTAGAGGTTCGACCGCCCTAGGCTAACTATTGAATGTACGCCCTCAGTAGTCCTTTCATACCTTTTTATTCACTTACACATGTGTAACTAATTAAATTCCAAGTGCCTATTCAAGAGAGCTATAATCATAACCTAACATCTTTGAATCTAATGGTCAGTTCTAGCAGGTAAAAGAAAGACTAAAGGAACCAAATAATTCCAATAAGTACTAATTTTTTCAGTCTATTTATTTTGTCCTAAAAATATAACAAGGTAATAAAACAAAAGTTTATTAAGTCCTTGCAACAATTGCTCTATTACTTTGAGAATTCAAAATTTACTATATATAGGACAATCGATCAAAACGTCCCCAACACCAACAGAAATGGAACCTATCTCAACTGATAGACCTTGTCAAAATGTAACTTTTATACTAAGGCGACGATCCCAAAATGCATGGGGTTCTCATGGTATACCCATAGTTCAACAAATATTGAGACGACGTAATATTGACGAATAATTCATAATACCCTTTCCAATCCACTGTACACTCATAAATAGATAAATGAAAGGGTATTATGAATTATTCGTCGGTATTAAGTCGTCTCAATATTTGTTGAACTATGCGCCCCCTTGGTCTTTGCGGCCTAGGCTCGAGCCTTGTTAGCCTGTGGGTAAATCAGGCCCTGGGGCCAACAGTAAAAAAGTGGTCATAGCTTTTTAGGAAATGAAGCCAGGGCCTTGCTTTCCAGTGTTTATGTATGTAGAGTCATCTTTAAGAATGTTTCTGCGGGAATAAAAGTGTGGTGGTTTATTATTTCTGTAGTTCTATCGATGAATACCTTCAAACCTCATGGGGTAATCTGACAGTAAAAAAGTGGTCATAGCTTTTTAGGAAATGAAGCCAGGGCCTTGCTTTCCAGTGTTTATCTGATGCAAATGACTATCTAGGTATCACCCTTTTCGTGTGATCCATGACTTATGAGCCACCCTGATTATCGCCAAAGAAGTAGGTAGAGGTGAAAATTAGCCAAGTAAAAGATTTCTAAGTTACAAGATCTTATTGTTATTTAGTTGCTGAACACCCAGTTGGGCATGCAAAAAGATGGAAGACATTATTTAACATTTAAAAAAAAAGAAACACAATGTAAAGGGAGGATAGAAACTTGCTGAGTTTCTTGCCCGTTCTTCTCAGAACAAGGCCTCTTGGTAGTTTTGAGAACGGATGGCGTAGTTAATCGCTTTCACGAACATTTGTAAAATGCTTTTGACGTTCATAAGCATGTGCAAAGACGCATCTATATTGAATAAACGATATTGAATTTTGAATTTTGAATGTTAAAATACTTTAATGTCCTCATTAATATGTAAATGTATATATGTAAATGTATATCTGGATTTCATTGTTTTTGTGTTAACTAAGTATGTACCTAGCAAGAATGTTTCGATTTGGAATATTAACTTATATTAGAACACCTCGTTCAACAAAATGAGAGGCTCACTACTAGTCACAGCCTCTTTCGTTCGGTCTCCCGTACACGGCCGCACTCTGCTGATTGGAGACTCGTGCCATTTACATCGCTATTGCCGGTACACTCACTACCACATAAGAGATTCCTGATTATTGTAATAGGTACCTCCTTATTGCATGCTATAGGTCTTCGACAGAAAGTTTAATTTGGACTAGATAAAAATATCTCCGCACTAGCCGTGGGTCCGGATCATATTGGAGCGTTATTTGAAGCATGAAATAGATAGTAAAATACATCACAATTGCATACATGTAATTTACATAGTTTTATTTATAGTAGGTACATAAATTAGAGATGCACCGAATAGTGGTTTCGCCGAATAACCGAATACCGAATATTATTCGGTTTAACCTTAACCTAACCGGATATTCGGTTTACAATTACTTGCCTTAGCCACGTACAACATGTACGTTTCGTTTCACTACAGGCGATGTTAAAATAAAAGTTATAATAATAATAATAAATCTTTATTATTAAGCATGATTCACAAAAAAAAATCCTTTAGTCTAAAAACACTAGAAACTAAACTTTATATAATACCTGAACTTGGATCCCCTGTATCTCAGGTATAATAGACCATATATTTCAATATTAATAAATATATACAAAATAATTATTATATCTACACTATATCTAGGTTAAATGAGAAAAGGCAATGCAAAGAAAATATTGAGTTACACAAAATCTGGCAAATATGTTATTATTTAATGCTAGTTTATGAAACTAAATAACACTAAGTAGTTTGTACATTTCTAATCATGAATCACAAACACAATAATACGCGTCAGCGGAAAATTAACTGGGTTAAAACCAGTGCTGCGTTAATAAATAAGATATTTTTTTCCACATAAAGCTAGTTTGATGTTAAGTTAAGTAATTTCAATACAACATATTTATTAGGTTTCGAGGACAGCTCTACATGTGATCGTAAAGTTACAAACAAAATAATGGATGGGAAATTAGATTTTAGTAGCACGGAACTTTTTACTAGAGAAATTAAAAACATATACCTATTTAAACTTAACTGAAATTAAATAACTAGTATAAAATAATCGAATGAAGTAGTCATTTTAGACGCCTTCATAGTCTATTAAGTTCATGAACCTTTTCTCTGCGTTTTTCTTAGTAGGACACCCTGCATCTCCAGTTTTGTGACTGCATGGCTTTTTAAAGTGCAAGCATGTAGCACACTTCGGCATTTGATCTTTCTTCGCACACTCTTTTATTGAGTGGCCCACCTCTCCGCAGTGACCGCAGGTATTAGCTTCCGCTCGGCAGAACTTGGCTGCGTGACCGTACTGCTGACACTTGAAACATCTTGTAACAAGCGTAAAGTCCTTAACTGGGCACGACGACCAGTTTACGAACACCCGATCCTTAGTTATTAAAGCCTTTCTTATATGGGCAGGAACTTCTATTATGAAGTTGCAGGTGTCAGCACCTTTACGGCCTGATTTATGGCTTAACTTTATGTAGGTCAAAAATGTTTCTAGTGTCTCTGGAAGCTTACCGTCTAGATTCTGTTGGTAAATGCAGTTCAACACCTCAGTCTCTGACAAGGACTCCTATAATGACTATTCTAGGTCTGCGCCTGTTTGGTTCATCATCGATGTAAGCGTAGCAGATTTCTTCAGTTTTTTGGATGTCCTCTTTAGTATCGGTGCTAATGATAACTCCGCCGTTTTTGGTTTTTCGCATACCTCTTACCTGCAGTATCATTTGCTCCGGCTTAATGATTTTCTGAATTAAGCTTTTTGTATCCTCGCTAGATTTAAATTTGTCTGCTGAGTATATTACGACAGAGCTCACCTTACTGGGCAGAACAAAGTTATTAGAGCTCTGTTTTACCATTTGAGGGTATGAAGCAGATCCTGTAACCGATTTGGATTCCTCAATGCTGTGCTTAAGGTCATGCAATCTTTGCGAGAGGTTGTTGCGAGAGGAGGAGTTGACTGTACAAAACTACCAATAGCCTATGAAATCATTATGTTGACATGAGTAACATAAATCTTACAGAAGAAGTTATGTCTTTTTATTATATACCCGGTCATCTAGCTAAGAAAATACAACCGAATATATTCGGCACAAAAACCGTATAATTCAGCCGAATACAAATAGTGGAAATGATGCCGAATACTCCGAATACCGAATACAAAACGAATATTCGGCGCATCTCTAATTTAAATCTTACAGCTAGTGTTTAGGTACAGCACTTTACAACTGTAAGAAATAATAAGAATCAACACAACTAACGTGAATATACCTATTACCGAAAATGCTAAGTTAATTTTGTAGGTTTACTTAAGACAAATTAACAAAAAGGAACATTTTTACTATCTCCAAATATTTAGCAACGGGCTCGCCACTTATATTGCGACTTAACATATCTAGCGAAATGTGCCTACCCCTACGGGGAAAAGGCGTGATGATAATAGGTGTGTATGTTTTGTCCAAATATTTCGCTAACGTAATATTTCGCTTATTTAGCTCGGGTGGTTCAAACTACTTCAAACGATTTCAGTTCAAGCTCGGGCCCATCTAGTTTTGTTTTTTTGTATTATCGGAAAATCAGAAGCGAACTGTACTACAAAGCGGGGAAACGGGAAAGCGATAGGCTCGGGAACTACCGCGTCTTGGTAATTTGAAAGCGCCGCCCTTCTGGCAGCACTCCACAACTTCTTTCGCCACTCTACTTTCCATTTTCATATTGTATAGCTATGTGTACCTACTTATTTGTATAGTTGTATGTGTCTTAGGTGTACGCAGGTGTAAAGGGCTGAGTGGTTGAGTTGACTGTTCCTATTTCTGATGTTTTGGAATGTTTCAAAATGAAATACTTCTCATATTCAAATAAGGTATAGGAAGGTACTAACAAGGCATATATCAGGAAAACAAATATTTTGCCTTCCAAAATTGTAATAAAAATGTAAAAAAAAATCCATATTAACTAAGAAATAAAATTGTTAATGTTTGTATTTATTATAATTTATTCTTTCTTTTATCTACAAATTTTTAACACCAAACCGCGCGTAAAAATATGTGATATTTACCTATTGTAAAAGCACTTGGCCGCTGCAAGACAAGCATAGCTTAGTGCAATGGCTGTATAAATATTGTATAATTAGATTTAAGTTACTTGAAAATAAATAAATTATTATTATTAAATAAATATTGACGCCTACATATTTGTCTTAGCAACTTTACCTTATTACAACAAAGCTATTAATGTTTACGACGGCGCTTAGCGCAGGGGTAAATGGTACTCACAAACCAAAGTAAAACATCAGAATTTATATTCTTTCAAATGTACACTCAGATATCTGGATTGGTTGCAACTGCTCTCAGGGGAAGGCTTTGCCTTTGAGTCTTTGACCCGCGCCGCGCAATATGTGGGGGCAAACACGCCGTATCTCAGAAGTTAATGTCGGTGAGATTTCATGAGCCACTGAGGCCAACTGTCTGCTGTGAATCTTGAAGCATAAAAGGAATATTAAAGTGTTGATTGAAACCTACTCTTTTGATAGAGACAGCTCTTTATATGGAAGACTTGACGATACATAGTGGAAGATAGGCAGATCAAAGATCAATGTGAAAAATGACAAAAATGTCGGATGGTTGTGTCGGTTGGATAGTTGAATGTTTTGCTCGTAATTAAAATTGAACCAAAAAAGAGAATGTTTAAAATGGCATAGTTTTTCTTATATTATACTATTTAGCCAATGCTATCACAAGCCCGGCTAGCTCAGTCGGTAGAGCATGAGACTCTTAATCTCAGGGTCGTGGGTTCGAGCCCCACGTTGGGCGCATACCTTTTTGCCCGTTTTTTTTTATCCTAACTAATATTTAATTTTTTTTAAATACACTTATCTGATTTCCTTGCACGTTTTTTAAAAAATACATATTTTGTAGTTGTCAAATTTTCATATAACATTGCTTTTTGGAACAGCTATCGCCATCTATTGGTGAGTTATAAAAATAAAATTATAGGAATAGCATTACTAAATAATACAAGAAAGCGCACATTTTAAGTTAGTGGCCGATATGAGTAGTAGAGGGCGCTGACATCAATTATTTTAATCGGTAGATTGAAAAAACAATATTTTTGTGTTGTTGCGTAAAAGGGAAAAAGTATCGAAATATTATTCTGTCATAAAATTTTCACATTACTTTCTAGAAACTGTTTTCACACTTTGAAAAGAGAAAGTCAGTTTTCTTTGTATCTACATCAAAATTGGCAAAAACCAAATAGCCATCATATAGTCATACAATAGCCGCAGATTATATAAAGGTATACTTCCTCGGAATAGATAGTTGTTGTATTACTATAAGGACACTGTCGTCTCCCTGATTATTACATTATCTAGGACTTTGTAGAAGTATTAATCGATACGAGTATTCTTTGTATAGAAATGTATGAGAGCATAACCACTCAATTGTTCCGTCACCGACCAGCTAATTTTCATACAATATTAGGAATATTTTACTTTTAATGGCCTTTTATGTTTTTTTTGACGAGGAGAAATCCATTTATGTACCGTACCTACCATCGGCTATACCGTAGGCGTGTGTGGAATTCACCAGCAATGCCGGCACTACCCACTAAAACTTTCGAACATACCCACGTTCCTTCCATGTGAGCAACCCGGGATCGTCCGTTCGTCCTGAGCCTATAGACGGGCCATATCACCACCTCGCTGGCTTAATGCGTGTTGGTGGGTAATAGCGGCCAGGACCAACGGCTTAACGTGCCTTCCGAAGCACGGAGGAGTTCGAGATTACAAAGTTTTGGTCATTCATCAAGGCGAAGGTAGCTTTGTTTTCGATATCGAAAGGCAAAGCCAACCACTAAGCCACCGAGCGCCTCGGGTCTGCCGAAGCCATTTTCCGACCCGTGCCCAGCTTCCCAAGGCCTCCCGAACCAGCCTGATATGGTCATAGCACGATACCTAGACTTACAAATCCGGCAGAGACCATAATGATGCGTACATACTGGTGAAACGTAAGATGCAATAAGTCATGCTATGAAAGAATTTGCCGTCCACATTGCTGCAATGTATCATGCAAACAGAATTCGTGTAGTGTGGGCGCCTTGCGCCCACGAACAAAGCATTTTATTAGGCGCGCATAAAATATGTTGGTCTTTTGACAGAACACGAAGGGCGCACAGTGTATTCGAGGTCGTCCACGCTTGCACCGAACATGCAATGAAGGGTAGACTGTTACATTGCGTGTTACGTTTCAACCAGTCAGTAGGTACGCACCATTATGAACTGTCAAAATATGAGAGGCGTGAAGATTTGTAAGTAAGTATGTACCATAGCGATAAATCATACTTATCGTGTTTTGATTTGCATTTACCGATCGCAGGCTTGTTGGTAAAAAAACTTCAATTCTAAACATAGACTGTTTCTCATTCTCTTGAAAGTTAGGTGCTTCAGTTAGGTGATTTCAGGAAGTGTAGGTAGGCTGCATTATTCATAGGAGAAGTCTAGTCCAGGATACTCATTTCCTCTCAAAAAAGCAGGTTTTAAATTTGTGATCAAATGATTTAGTGGTCTAAAGGCGAATTCGACCAAACTCCGTGTTAAACACGGAGCTTAAATTTCATTGGTCGAATCCGCTCTAGTGATGGAGTCCTGAATACACGGCGGATTTTGAGCCGAGCATCTGTCAGCTAAAGCATTTTCGGTATTACTACACCAGAGTAGCTAATCAAAATTTGGACGAATTCGCCCTAATATGGAAAAAACTATTTTACTTTACATTGAATATGATAAATATTTTTTTGACAATTATTGTAGTTGTAATTTTTGCTTAAAAGTGTAGCACTCCTCATTAACCCCTTGGTGGTCACCGCGAACACCGGTGATCGCAAACAATAGATGTTTCTATTGTGTCACATTTTCTGACCATTGACTCGTTACATATACAGTGGTGGTCATATAATTAAGAACAATTTTGAAAAACAGAAATTTTCTAACTAATTATCTAAAATTTTTTGTTTTTCTTCGAAATTATTTTTTTGTATTATGAAACATTCAAATGACCAAAACGAAAAGAATTACACAAAATGAACACAAAAGACACACACACAACACAAAGATTTACATAAAATGTATAAAATAATAACAGATTTTTCACAATAATAACTTTTTTTTGAAGAGTAACAATTTTATTTTATAAATAATAATTAAGAACGAACATTGAATTGTTCTAAAATTGGTCTCGATGAAACACAGGCTAAGTAAAAATACATAAATTTTATGAAATTACTTTAATAAATATAATATAATTTAATTTAAACTATAACTTATAGGTCGTAGCATGTCCTCGGCTCTTTATCACGGATCTTTATCTTTTTTTTTTGTCACGGCTCTTTTTGGCTTTGCAACGACGAGGCATGGATTCAATTAATTTTTCACATTTTTCAAATTAAATAGAATTCCACTTTTCTAAAAAAACATCATAAAGTTCTCTCAAATTGCCGCATTATCGATTTGATACCCTTTTCTTTATTTCACAACAAAGGTCTTCTATAGGGTTTAAATCTGGGCTGTTAGCTGGCCTGTCAAGACAGAAACTGACTGTGATTCGAGGAATACCTTTACTGAGCGTGCCGTATGTTTGGGATCATTGTCGTGTCGATATATCCAAACTACCGAAAGAACATCTTCAGCATACGGTAACCAATATATTTTTGTATTGAAATTGATCTATGTTACCTTCTATGAGCGTAACAGGTCCGACTCCGTGTCCTGAAAAGCACCCCCAAATTTTCACATTTCCACCGCCATGCTTTAAGGTCACTTTTGTGAATTTGGGATCAAATGCTTTATTCGAAGGACGCCGCACGTAACGTTTTCCATCAGAACACACTCTATTTATTTTGGTTTCATCAGAAAAAAGAACATTTTTGCACTGTAGAGCTGACCAGTTTACATACTTTCTTGCAAATGCAAGGCGAGCTTGCCTATGGCACCGTTTCAACATGGGTACCTTTCTTGCTATACGTCCATACAACTTTTCTTCTACCAAACGTCTCCGAATAGTGCGTGATGAGATTGCCGAAGGATTGTTTTCTCCAAAATATTCCTTTCTTATTTCGTTGGACCCCTTAAAAGGATCTTGTTTTGCCAAATGAACCATATTTCTATCATCTCGCCGCGATGTCTTTCTCTGTTTAGGTGCGCGCGGAATATTTGAAGTCGTTTGATACGTATTAATATGCTTCACAGCATGGAAAACCATCGTTTTCGAACAATGCATATGATCAGCTATCTTTTTATACGACCAATTCTTTTCACGAAGTTTTATTATAACATCCCTAGTAGATTTGTCACAACTTTTACTTTTCCCCATTGTTATTTTACGAAAAAATACCGCTTCAATATTATAATTTGACTAAATGGTGCCAATATTATATAAGAAGTAACTTAGACATACTATTAGATTTTTTAATTTCAATAAAAAGAAAAACTATTCAGCGTTCTTAATTATGTGACCAGCCAGTTGGTAGACATGGTACAATCAGTGTAAGGTTTTTTTTATAGAATTTATCTATTTTGTTTTTTTTATTATTTACGCGTGTAAATGAGTGAATTGTTTGTATAAAAACATTTTGCAATGGCAAAAATGAATTTAAAAAAATTGTGTAATAAATTATGTTAGAGTGTTTGAAAAAATCTGATATCACATATAATCGTTCTTAATTATATGACCACCACTGTAAGTGCTTTTTATCTAATGTGGTTGGTGACATTTTTTTCGCAAGGCGTCGCCATCTCGAGAGGTTCTGGGTTCGATCCCCGGTGGGGGAAATGGTTGTGTGAAGAATACAGGCATTTTGTTCTCCAGCCTTGGATGTTTATATATATATATATATTTCTGAATATTTATATGTATATATCTATTAAGTATAGGTATTTATCCGTCATCTAGTTTCCGTAACGGAAGCCGGATTAGTTGCATAAAATGGGGCTAGTTGATAGGTGTGAATATCTGAAGATATAAAAAAAAATGAAATTGTTTATATGAAAAGATAACACCACCGAAATAAGAAGGATAAGAAAGATAATCTCTAGTCCTTACCGTGTTTCTTGCCCGTTCTTCTCAGGACAAGGATTCGTAGTCATGGTAATCGGTCCTGGCGTAGTATATTCTGACGATCGCGAAAGTTCAGTGATGTATTATTGTGAGATGAGTTTTTATTTTAATTATGTTCTTTTAGTTTTTAATATGGGTTTGGACAACTTACATAACCGATTGGTATTGTTGGTCATAGCTTGGTCCTCAGCCTATATACACGTCCCACTGCTGGGCACAAGTCTTCCTCATGGAGAAACGCATGAGGAGTACGGACACCACCACGCTGGCCCAATGCGAGTTGTTGGGTAGAAACCGTCGCAATAGCGCCCGGGTCCAACGGCTTAACGTGCCTTCCGAAGCACGGAGGAGCTCGAGATCTCAACGTTTTTGGTCACCCATCCACGGCCTGACCATGGAGAAGGTAGCTTGGCTTTCGATCGAAAGGCGAAGCGCACTAACTACGCCACCTAGTTTCTCGTACACCACCGAGCTTCTCAATAATGTTTATTAACAATTAAATACCTAACGGTCGCAAAGATGTCATTTAACCTAATGTTTATTAACGAATTTAAAAATCGTCTTTATAGGTATGTATTGAAATAAGTGTTTAATTTTTTGTTCTTAGTAACCATTAAAGCTAATGAACGACTCAGTGCGTCAGTAAGTTCAATTTTATTTAATATTTATTGAGAAGATCTTCTTTATTTAAATAAATTATAAGATTTTCTATCGGCTTAAATATTTATTCAATGCCCATACTATAAATACTTACTTGCCGAGATAAACTCAGGTAATGTTCGTATTTTCTTGTGTCTCCTCATAATTGCTTGGTTACCTCAGCGACATCATTTTGTGTAATTTGTGTTGTTTATATAAAACGACCGACGACACCATACTGCGTTACAGTAAGTGACGTGTCTTTTTGGTGACAATATGACTGGGATACTATTGTTGAGTTTCATTGGATTTGGTAAGGAGTAAATAAAAGTTAATAAAATGTGCACGGAGAAAATAATAGAAAACTAAACAACAAAACAGCTTAGTTTTTGTTGTTTAGTTTTCTATTATTTTCGTATTATGTATATTATTATTAATATTTGTATTGTATGAATTTGTACAGTAATAATTAAATTGTGAAATGGAGTCTGTATTTTGAGTGCACGGTATTGTATAGTGAAGTATTAGGTTCCCGTCGTATCTTATTTATTACCTATACTATTGAGCACTGGCCAATATTTCGTGGATCAATTACATATCTTTCACGTTGCTGAGATCATGATACGTACTTCATTTGTTTTTTCTTCTTTTATCGGTTTGGGAAACCAGCGTAACGGTTAGAGGTAGAAGCAAAATTATCAGATGTATTTAGGAAATCTGTTAAGATAGATAGATAACTCTTTATTGTGTACACAAGGAGTTTATAAAGTAAATTTCTTAAATCTAGATACAATTGACACAATTGGCGGTCTTATCGCTAGGCAGGGATCTTTTCTTTTATTTATTTGCTTGTCTCATTAAACGTTATTTATATGTTTCATTATTATTATACTTTAGGTTAGTAAAGTTGGGGAAAGATTACTAAAATTAAAAAAAGTATTGATCTTAATTATACTTTATTTAAACTTTTGGATTTTCATGCCTTATTTGTCATCGTTCTGTTTACCTTGGTTCAACAAATTAGGCAAATAAGTATGCTGTGTTTTGTACTAGGAACTACTCGTAGATATTTCCTAGAACAGAATCGTATGGATTGCTTATTGTAAAATGTTCATACTTAGAATATTTTATATCCACAAAACTTGGACTAACCGGATTGTAACAAACTAACTTATTGTTATTATAAATTGTTTTTCCATATTTAGATTTAAATTTGTATTCATTCTATGCCCAATCTATAATGGAAAAGGTGACAAGTCTAATTTATGATATCATTAGTATTGAAGAAAACCTAGGTGAAGGTTTTTCATTGTCAATGTTAACTTACAATATTGGTACGATGATCGATAAATAACAATGGATCTATTTTCAGCTACACTAAATACAGGGCAAACTGTCTCATCGAAAATGGATTTCGACAATGACGATGCTACTATCGTAGTTGCAAATTCAACAAAAGTACAAGACGAAGATATAGAAGTTAAACACACTATTGTTGTTTCGACAAAGCTTAAAAATAACAACAGAGGTCTGCATTCAAGAGGTGAAGGTGAGTGGTTTACTTCCATGTTTAGATAACGTCTTGATAATTATTTACCTGATATTATATGAATTGCCTAAAAATACATAATAATATGATTGTGAGATAGTAATCTGTTTCAATTGCTTCTTAATACAACATTGAGAAAACCAGACTTAAAACTGATATTTCAATTTGAAATCTAGTCTCATTACTCATCTCATACTGATTGTTCTCCGCTTGTTTTCAGAAGATGGAATACTTTCTTATCACATTGGTAATTTCGAAAACAGAAATAAAGAAGATAGTGGCGAAGTGCCAATAGTTAAAGGCTATAAAGCAGTGGACACTACGGCAATTCGAACTCCAGATACAAGACATAAAGCTCAAATTTATCCGGACTCCGTGTTTATTAACCGCAACATTCGTGATGAAAATGATATGTTCCCGAATGTAGCACTGACTCCTGGACAATGGAAGCCATCCAGTTTTTACAACAATATTAATTGGTGGCAGCATGATGATGTATCTTCTTTTCAAAGAAGAGATTATAGACCTCTTATTAATACAAAACTTAATAGAAAAATTACGGATGATGCAATGAGGGACTTTTACTGTAAGAAATGTAGGGAGTTTAATGGACAAAGCGGCAGAGGATGTGTTCAACAGCGTAGTAATCCATGGGTGTATGAAACCACAACACCGAAGATCAAGTTGGATGGTAAATTGGCGAAATTAAACTAATTGCTGTAAGGTATTGTCTTTGTTCATACCGTGACCTGTGTAATTCTATGAGACAAATACGTATGTTTGATGTTATCTATCAAACCTTGAAGCTGGCAAAATAGGATACCTAGTTTTTTTAATTAGTTGTTGTGATAATTCTAAAAAAACATATTCTAAGCAGTAAAGTTGAACTTGAAAAATAAAAAAAATATGTAAACGTATGATTTTAATAACATGAGTAGAATAACATCACTTTATTGTCTGATTAGTAAAACGAAGTAATTATTAATGTTAGTCCGTAAGAAGTTTTGAAATATTGATACATAAATGAGATCCAAAACAAGATTAGCATGGACGGGTGATATTCTACCTCCTTGAGGGCTTAGTCTTCCACCTTGTACTGGGTGACTTGGCCGTTCCTGTTCACAACAGTCTCAGCTTTCCGGTGAGTCTTCTCTTTGCCATCAACGTTCGAGGAAGTTACGAATGATGAAGACTGAACGCTGTAGAAGCCGCCATTGTCTTTATTTTTGCCGGTATCCGCAAAGCGATTCATCACGTTCACATTGCTTACGTGCTGTGAAAAAAAACGATATAATACCTAAGCCTCACATAAATTTAGAGATGGTTAAAATAATTCAAGCTAAATTTGAATAAATAGGCAATATTTTTTTCAGTTCCTCTTTAATATTATATATTACTTTTATAGTCGAAGAGACGTGCACCATTAAAATTGCAAATGTGCGCGCAGTCACGATTTGATGATGGACAGAATAAATAGTTAAAATATTGCCGATATCTTTTAAATCTAGATGTTACTCACTGGGTTTTTCGGATTAATGGCAGCGACCTGATGCGTGAATCCGGGTCCTACGGCGCCGCCAGCGAACGCGCTATTCGCTTTGTCTCCCATTCTGATTCCAAAATCTCCAAGACCTCCAAAGCTAGGGCGATCGAAGAACCTGGTGGTCAAATTAGGAATATAGCCTGCTTGGTTATAAGTTAGATCATAAGCTTTCCTTGCCGCAGTAAAGGCGCGTTTCTGATTCTCAAAGTTAGATTTGAATGCCCTGTAATCACACAAAACGTGTCAACACACATCAAATAATAAAAACCAGAGAGAGAGAGCTTTGAAAGCAAGAAGATTAGTGGAAGAAGAAAGGTTCGAAAAGTTTTCATAGAAATGTTATTATTTAGAGATTATTTTCGTAACAAATTGTGGAAATCTAATGCATATAGTAAGGAAAGAAATACCTAGTATGTTATTATCATTCAGTTAGTGGGAAAAACTTCTCAAATTTCAATTTTCTTTCGTTTAAACCTTTTAGTAATGGGTTTTTCGTGAGTGCATTATGTGATTAACAGTAGTTATAACTAATGATATTCATACGTTAAGAAACCTTACGTATAAAACGTATTAGTGTTTAAAGATCTACAATTACACATTAGAAAAATTTTACTTCAGTTACCTGTCTGAATTAAATGATGGCGTAATCTAAAGATGATAAGGGAATGTAATAATTTGAGAAAGGTGAGAAGGGCCCAAAAGGCACAGAAGGTCTTAAAGGTGGTAATGGTTGAAGTTGCGCAAAAGATCTCAAAAGTGGCAAAGGTGGTAAAAGTTGAAAAAATGTGAAAAGTTTTAAATGCGGTAAAGGTGGGAAAGGTTCAAAAGACGCAAAAGGTGGCGAAGATTAAAAAGGCGTAAAAGGTCTTTAAGGCGGCAAAGGTGGTAAAAATAATGGCGTTAAAGGTGCAAAAGGTGTCAAAGGAGGGAACGGTGTGAAAGACCTAAAAGGTACATGTGGACGAAATGCTGAAAATTGAGTTATGGACGAATAAGAATCCAGATCCAAGGACTTAGCAGTAATTTCAAGGCTGTAAATATGAAAGTATGTTAATAATTTGTTTGATGCTTAACCAAAGTTTTGTAAAGCATAGCACATGCTTTACAAAACTTTGGTACTTACAAAACGTCTTGTAACAAAATGAATTACATTGGGTGCTAAGAGACATTGAAATATAGATTTCATGCTGAATAAAGACAGGTTCCAACGGCCAGTACGGATAACCGCCACCGAAAGCTGCTGAGCTCCTAGGTATAATAAGAGGCCTTACTCTCGCAGCACGATTTGGAGGTTGTTAAAGTATTCTGGGAAGAAGTCGTCGTCGCTCCAGAAATTGGGCATAACAGGCGGGAAGAATCCGAAGCCCCTAAACACATGGTCTTCGTTCAACCCGTTATAAGTGCCACCATACCTATTCCCAGCCGAGTTTCCGTAAGTAAATGCTCCAGCGCCGGTTGATGCACCTGCGAAATTAAAAATAACGTTTTAAAAGTTAGTAATTAGCCTTTTGCTAAAAAAAACTGGCATTCGAGGACAGATTGGAAAACAACTCGTTTGACACACTTGAAAACATCATCATGATAAATGATTGAGAGTTTAGTAATTAATTGCAGAAAAGTATTCTTCTGACCGAGATAACAGAATACCTATATTCAGTTCAGTTCTTTAAATTATGAATTAAAACTACAGTTATTTTATTTTATTTTTTTATTTATTAAATATATTTTTCAGTCATCTACATAGTATCGATAATACAAGCAGCATTAGTTGCTTATGGGTTAGTTGAAAGACGTGAATGTATGTAGGTAAATATTTATTTATCGATAATGATATAATGACAATAAAAACGTAAAAAAAATAATTATAAATCATTTATTTACATTGCAACAGCTGTATTTAAATGTGATACATAATAGTAATCATAGTGACTCACGGCTAATATAATGGAACGCAGATAGGTTGCAAAACTAGACATCATTTTTGCTTTGATAGGACGATGAGTCGATGACGTAAGCGTATTATAGGACTCAGCATGAGCATGTCACAGGCAATCCCTATATTCAAGTGCATGCAATATAGATTTATTACAATAAATGAGTTACTTGTAATAAATCCGTACGTATCGGATAGTAATGAGACCAATGATAATGATACCTATTTACTACAATTCTTAAAAATGGTCACAACACAAACCAAAACTTGACATGTCTTATGTCAAGTAAGAAGTTTATTGTAGGAAAAGCTGTACTTTAGTGTAGAATTATAAAATTTAAAAAGAAGGAATAAAAAATGTAAAAGGATTTGAAGGCGGACCTTCGCGAATGATGCGGACCCGTTTAAAGAGTTTTAAATAGACTAACCCCCTTACTAATGAACTAATAAGGAAGGAATATATTTCTGACAACTACTGTCTTCTGAATGTCTGACGAAGACAAAACACTGAATAACTATTTCAACCTTATACCTCGTTTATTAGTAAGGGTGCAAGTTTAAAGTGTAAACCTCTCAACAACAATACTGATGCGCATCTACATAGATCATTAATTTATCACGGAAAACCCCAAGCGGTCTTCAACATAATTTTATTGCTTAAACTTAATTGTGTTTTTATAATTAGGATTTTCTTTCGGTAAACAATATTAGCTTATATGAAGATCGTTTGCATCGTTCTAAAAACAACAACAAAAAGCTACGGCCACTTAATGGTAATTTTGACAAGATTGCTGCGTATGTGTTTTATTTACTAGTAAGTGTTTTTGTTTTTTAATATTAGGTATACCTATATTAGTTTTTACGCCAGTACAAGCTGTGCGTGCGTCATGTAGCATGAAAATCGTACTATCACAGTCATGTATTCACGTGTGAAATTATAGGATTTGGAATTCATTAGATGAATACTACCTTACCTAGGACCTTAACAATATTTAATAGAGATTAAAATACATTAAGGTTTGACCTCAGGGTCTGACATAAAAATGGATCGATTATTATCGTAATTTGCGTACATACAGAGGGCATTTTACTCCAATCTTTTGAAAAGCTATTTTATGTAGGTATTTTGTTGTTGTATGTTTATTAAATACAATAGTAACTTTAATGTTACTTTCGTAGTTTTCAAGACACAGATGGACCATCATATTTTAAATTCTTATAAATGGTTTTAAGTTTTATATTCATTACAGTACTTACTTCAAAAATGTTGGGCTTACTTGTAATTAAAACATATTTTTACACTCCGACTGCTGTAACAGCGAAATACGAACTGAAAACTTAGTGCGACTTAATTGACACAATGTAAACAGACTAACCGTGACTAACGTCGAAAGAAAAGACCACAAAAAATATAATGCGCCACCTATAATTATGTACAATCATACCGATATTTTATTGTTCAAAACAGCTACGACGACGCATCATCAGTTATTAATACAGACAACATGAATATTTATAGACAACAAGATAGAGAATTTCCTAAAATTACAACTATGTTAAAATAACTTGTAAATTGTTAATCTATCAAATAACTAATAACCTTAAAAAAACCCAAACATATAGAAAACGGTCATAAAAGAAAGCCAATCCATTTTTATTTTCGGTGTTCACGTCAATGAGAAAAATAAAGTTTTATTTGGCAGTGATTTGGTAAAAAATATTTTATTTAAATATTAACCTCTTGTCTATCACCACGAACACCGGTGCTCGCAAACAATAAATGTTTCTATTGTGTCTAGTTACACAGGGACTCTTTATAAGAATACAATTAACCTCCATTCTTCAAGGTCGATGGTAGATATGAAGAGGTTTTCCTCGATCGGAAAAACATACTACCATCGACGCATCCTATTCATAAATAGGTAAACATTGATGATAGAAAAGACGCAGAGATAAAACTGAACTCAAACGAGGAATTTCTTCCAGAAATAAGAAAACTGGAAACTATAGTACCTTGTCCCCAAACTTGAAGCTTCATTTTGAATCACGCTGGCTAACAAGAGGACTAGCTGATGGCAATACTAGAAAACATATTATATGTACCTGATAGATTGAATTGAATCTCCTATAAGGTCCACAGTGTTGGCAGCCGTTGGCATAAGATGGGAAGTCACAGCAACACAGATTACTGTGTGAAATGAAATTATTCACTGACTGTCTCATCAATAGCAGCGGTTAAAATTGTTTTTTTTTATCATACTGAGCCGCAGCGGTAGCCGAGTTGGGACGGACGGGGCACTAATCATTCGAGAGGTCGCGGGATTCGTGGGTTTGATCCCATCGCCTATACCACTGAGTTTGAATAAAACTTACAAACAGTTGATTATTAATATTGCTTGCCTCACATTTATGTGCATGGCAACAGGCTCGCCACCTGTTGCACGGGGACTTAACGTAGCTGGCGAAATGTGGGTGTTAGCACCTCTACATACCCCTTAGGGGTATGAGGCGTGATGATAAGTTATGTTTCATCAAGTCCTAACACAGCAAAAAGTAGAGTTGTGAGGTCAGCACGACCACGAATCATAATAAGTAAAAAAATAATTTCAAGATTAGTTAAATAGTAATAGACAAGTTGATATAAACGTTTTAAAAAGACGTTTTGGATGTGCCAGCGGGGCTGGAGCAATAACAAACAAACCAGCATTTGTGTTAATGATAATAATGTACATAATTTCACTCATTATTTCACTCTTGATTCAGACATTTACTAAGATAATTTGGTCTAGCTAGACCATAAAAACTCCGCATATAACGGTGCTGTGAAATATTTATGACTTAAAAGCAATTACTGTGTTACGTCGCCGGATGCTGGTATTGAGATAAAATCAATGGTTATCACAAACCGGAATAGAACACTAAAAAACTTCGTAGCAAACTGAAGTAGTTACATTAAAAATGCAGTAAAACATTTGACAAGTCGTTTAGTTCTTTTCTGATATGAATGAGATATGTTGGCTATTGATAAATATATGTTTAGTAAGAATTCACCAAACTTATTTTAATCACACAAAAGCCTTTAAAGGCTTTATTATTTAACAAGTATTTGTAATCCAAAATTGAATAACTGGAAAATAATAGGATTTTTTGTTGCGCAAAAGTAATTAATTATGACCACCTGAACATTATGATTTATAGCACTTCAAAACGAACAATGAAATACTGAGAAAACCTTAGTTAATTTACCTTTCTCTTGGTCTGGGTGCAAAGTTTTTATGCGCATTAAATATTAATATAAATACAATTTAACAACATAATAATTGGTTAAAGAAAACCGTTATATTAACGAGATTTCCAATTGGTTTTTACCTGACTTTCGGTAATTATAGTCTCTTTTGTGGTTTGGAAAATTTGTTATGTTCATAACTCGTTAGACAGATTATGACGATGATAGTAATAATGTATTGTATTGGATACTTCACTTGCTTACGAAAATCATAAGTGGGGCTAGCCAAAACTCATCGAAAGGTTTTTTTTTTGTTTTTAATAAAAAATTAATTTTAAATTTATTTTGTGTCCACACTTGAGTAAACTTATGGTCAACCCATTCCGTCTAGGAAATCGAATTCAACTTCAAAGTCAGTGGATGTAGACATGTACTCACTTACTGATACGAGTATGTTATAATATAATATAGGTTAGTGCCTAAACTTGCTTTGTATGTCTATTTGAAGTTTTAGATATGGCACATTTCCAAACTGTAGCTTTCAATAGAAAGTGGGATGGCCACAAATATTTAAATTGAATATTTTAAGCTCAAGCATTTATATCTTAGACTGTTATGATCGTTTTTGTTACTACATTAATTATGTTTGCACATTTTATATGCATTTAATATGTGAACGAAGAATTATAAAAATGTTATGTTCAAAACATTGATAAAAACAACATGTATTATTGAATTAAGGACAATTTTTCATTACTCAAAACCTCAATATTAGACTTCCCGATTCTTCTTTTTATTATTTAATAATAATAATTTCAATGGGGACGTATATCACTTCATTTAAATAAAATATTTCAATTTAATTACTTTGTCAAATAACACAGGTTCTAACCGCAAAATTATGAAAAAAAAATCGGAAGTAAAAAAAAAACAAAAGATTATTTTTTTAAATGCAAATCTGAGATCATTATGTAATTTTTTTACATAGTGCCAATTTTCTCTCTTGACCTCACATAAAGATGTATCGAGACGTGTCTCAAAAGGTGCTCATCAAATTCTTTTGTTGATAAATGGCTAGATAATTGGGCAAAAGAATTATGGCAAAGGAGTGGCCAATCAAATAAAGTGTTTATTTAAATATTCCAATCCAAGTTATAATTTGCTTCTCGTAAATGTCTCTATCTATAAAGTCCATCTAACGGTAACAGTTTTGCGTAGGCTTTTATTAATTATCACTTAAACTTTTTCTTAAGCACTAAAATAAATATTTGTTTATAAACTGTTCATGGCTTTGACCGTTGCAGCTCAAAAGAGTAAAGACATCTATTTGAGGACCGTTCTTAATATATAAATTTTATATAATTATGAACTACAATTCTAATAAATGGAAATAGTATTCTTGATTGTAAGACGTGTTATATTTTCTATTATAAATAAACAAATGGACTACTTCTCTTTGAATGCGTCATAAATATGATAAGAAAATGAAAAATTTTACTACTATTATTTATAAGAGCTATTAATATGTAAGTGGTGCCTAGAATTTTAATTTGTAGTTCGTTGTGACTAATTCAATTATTACAATTTATTTAATTTTCACTCACTTAGTCACGCTGCACGACTAGAATCTTATCGAACAAGATTAAAAGATAAAATTAATTTAAAATGCAAGAAAATGGCAAGCAAAGAAATTGCAT
Source organism: Parapoynx stratiotata (assembly GCA_910589355.1). Taxonomy (NCBI): domain Eukaryota; kingdom Metazoa; phylum Arthropoda; class Insecta; order Lepidoptera; family Crambidae; genus Parapoynx; species Parapoynx stratiotata. Next base: position 5,216,342 of record OU342458.1, read on the forward strand.
GAATCCGATTTAATGAGGTCAATCGACCTTATTGATATATGTTTAAGAATTATACGCATAACTTTATCTAGATAAGCGTATAATTCCTTAACATATGCCAAATGACTAAAGAAGTAAGACATTGTTGTAAAATTCATTTGCAAAATTTTGACCTTCAATCCTTTAAGCAAGGAGCCGGTAGTTTGCGATTCCGTCGGTGATGAATAATATTTAATGCGTCAGCGCGGCGATGATCACTTTCAGTTGAACATTCTGCCTAATTGCGCCCGTGTATATAATAACTATAATTAGCTTTTTTTATTTACTTAAATAAGTACATTTTCCCGTCATTTTTACAACCAGTGTTCAAATCACGATTTCTCAATTAAAAATGATAAAAAATTATTTATGATGTCGTGGTATTGAAAAACTGTTTAAAAGTTTCCACTCGAAGACATATAATTTTATTATTTTGCTAATATCCTACATAGCGTTTCCAGAAATATGTAATTGGTTGAGGATGCTCCGTGATTGATTTGCGAGTCTTATCTGGTCGATTTTGATTGTTTGTCCTCTGTATATCAGCTATTAGAGCACTGATAATTCAACCTTGATATTTAAGATCAAGGCTTCATTCAATATTTTCAATTACATTCTATTAAGTAATTAAGATAATTATAATTACTTAAAAAATACAATTTTGGACTTTATTCCAATACTACGCTTATTGTCTTTAATGTACTCGTATATTGTTTGTATATAACACAATTTTTATATAAAATTTTAGGCGCGATTTCCGCTCAAGAACACAATATAACATAACACATTACATATCCTTTATGCCCGAAGTGGTAGATAGAGGTGGTGAGGAGTCACAAGTGCGTTGCCGTTTCATTGAAGGTTTCGCCAGATATGATTGTACCATGTAATAGGGGCGAACCGGGTCGGGGCACAGGCGGTGGGGATCGAACTGGTGACCTCATTCACGAATACCACTTTCCCAAGACGGCTAACGATGCCTCAAGAACATTAGGTGTATACTCCAATGGTTATCATTCCTCTTAGGTTGCAGAGCACCCCGGTGGCCGGCGAGATTTCCATACATTTTAACGTATAAGTCTCTCCAGTCTTTCCAGCGCTTTCCAGCGCTGGTGGCCGGGCAGCGCTAGCAATACGCTACGCTTGTACGTCAAATTGTATCAAAAATTTTGCGTGTAAATTATATTACGAGAATGTGCCCGTGCGCCAGCCGCCGGCGTTGCTTTGTGATATTGCAGACGGACGCAGATTCATGAATGGATTTCATTCATGATTCTCTTGTCATGAATAAATGTCTTCAATATCAAAGACCGTGGAAAGTCAGATCAAAACGTCCCTTGCATTCTTAAACAGCTCGCTGTCACACAATCTTATCAATTCTCACAAATCTTGTTTATTCTTTTTTAACCATTCAATATTTAATCAAAGTTGTCATTGATTTATGTTTAAACGAATTAGCATCACATACCTGCCGATTACAATGGTTTACCGTTGAAAATTTACGGCGTAGCGCCAAATGTAGTACAGAATAACATACAATTGATATATATATTTACATACAAACTAGTCGTACACGGTGTTACAATAAATGAATGGAGTACCTATGGGAACTATTTCGGCTATTTCGGCTAGATTAGTATTGCGGTCATTGACTTGCCTGCAACAGAGATTCTAAACTTCATCGATAGCTAAACTAAGAGCCGAAGTCCTAGAAACTACCTTCTTATGAAAAACTATATTCTAATTATGAAATGAGATGAGTGTCTATAGGTAACAGACTCTTGGTTAACCATAGTATATTGTATCTGGCTTCAACATTGATTCTTCCTCATATCGACCGTGAGAGATATATCCCTCAAGGATTTACAAACCAATAAAAATAAAATATTGATTAATGGACAATTAATAATTTGCGAATTGACTTTGTTCTGAAATTCAATCTATTTATCGGCTTGTTTGTTTTTGTGGACTTCACTTTAGTTTCGTTTTAAGTCAGAGGGTGGGTGGGTGTCCCATTTTAAGGTATATAATACTTAATTCATAATTGTTAAGCTATGGTCGGGATCCCCTTAATTGCTATTGTAAATGAGCTACGCATTCATAGCATAATGCTGTGGTATAAATGATTGATTCAATCTATGAATAACAACTTCGAAGTTATTAAAATACAATCAAGAAAAACCTTTATTCGATGTAATATACCACACTCAAGATTACTTATTGATTTTTAATGAATAAGAAAAGTTCACGTTTATGATTCTTCATATATATTAAGTCGTTACGATTATCAAATACCTAAGACAATAAATTAGGAGAAAAAAACCTATGTGACTGATGAATCAATCTTGGTTTTATCATTAAATAAATAAACTTTTCATTCATTTTTTATTCACCAATGTAAATTTTTTTCAAAAATCACAATATATTTTGACTTCCATCATTTAAACAAAAGAACATTTAAATTAGTATTATATTTATACATTAACAATTATACATAAGTATAAATAACAATATTAAATTAATCCGTACAATATCCAGTTAAAATTCATATTAAAAAAAAAACAATTCGTTTTATATTGGGTCCTTACCTATGAAATTGTTGTTTTTCTTCTCTCTTAGTATTTTGTCTGTAACTATTAAGATTCAGAGTATTCCTAAAAAATATTTACCTCGTCTAAAAATAGACTATATTTTTGAGCTCTTTTGATTTGTTTTGATAATTTGTTGTAAGTTTATTTGTGTTAAAATAGGACACGGAGAGAATACATCATTTTATTTGCATTCACTTAAAAACGATAAATAATTTTTATGAAGTGTGATATTACACATATTACTTAAGCTTGTCTAATGATAGATGCCAAATATTATTATCTTTAGATTTGTCGTTGTGAAGAAAACTGAAAAAAATTTAGTATGGAAAATGCAAAATTCCCCAAAATCTCCATACAAAACACCAATTTCATAGGTAAGGACCTAATATATAGATCTGATTAAGTTCGTTTTATGTTTTGCTTTAGCAGAATTAGACGTGGACTAGGTTTTTTTAAATATCAATAACTTATCAAAACTCACGTTCAAACGAAACAAATAAAGTGTATAGATCAGGAATACTTATTAGTTTTAAGTTGTTTCGGGATTCCCGCGCATTAGTGAGTCTGTGTTAGTTCTAGCAATGATGCAAATATTGGGCTTTTAATAGCGCACGAGTCACGATGCCATAACATTAAAATATGTCATGTATTTAACATTTCAAAAAGAGGTGGACACGTAAAAACGTGTCATTGCACTCATTGAAGGCTTAGTCTAGTTTTTTTTCTCGTGTAAACGTTGAAGCGTTGAAGTCAGCAGCTCATTTTGAACAATATTTAGATCCGGGAGTAGCTTGAAATTTTAATACGAAATCTGCTCTAAATTAACACTGTGACATGGACTATTATCATAGCAAATAAAATTTAACTCTTTCGCGCTGACCCGCGAACGCAAAAAATAGATGTTTCTATTGTGTCTTGTTTTCTGACCATTAACAAGTTAAATCAATAAATAAACATTATAATTTAAAAACAAAGTTAAACATTTTTTAATTTGAAAAATAAAATAAAATCTGCAAAAAGCTATAGCAGAAATAGAGCAAAAAGCTCTGCATAAGTTATTGGTAAGTGTTTGGTAAATAAACAAAAAAATATAAACAGTTGACTGTTATGCATTATCTAAACAAATCATAACAACGAACTAAATATTATTTACGTTTGAAAATAAAATTCTAAATCAGGAAACGTGGCTAAAAATTTCTATAGATTTCAGTACTCACCGTTACTCCAGCCTACAAGAAGGCAGAGAACACTAATTAAGATGATGCTCCTCATGTTCACAGCACACGATATTCTCAGTCTATCACACAAGTACTATCGTCGAATGACCGCTGCGGTATGTCGTAGGTGCGATTTTGCGGTTAAATAAATGCTCTAACCTTATCAGAACGTAAGACCGTCCGTAGAGAAGGGAAGATGTGGCTTCTGAGCCCGCTTATATTTATAACTGGTCATTTGTTTTTCGGGTAATAAACTTTATTTTGTACGTCGTTAGGTTTTTCTTTGTCTATTAACTAAAGACGTAATTACAGAAATATCTGTAGGTATCTACCACTAGTTCAGTTTTTACGCTACAAACACAGAGCAAATAATCCCCTGTACCTGTTTGCTCTAAAAATGAACTTGTTTGAAATAGTTGCATATGAAAGAAGCCTGAATTATAATTTCATAATGATACCGTTATGTGGACAGTGTTTTGTTATTTTTGTTGACTATTTAGGTTTTTTGACGACCTCCGGGGCCGAATGGTCTGCACGCCGGTCTCAAGGCGTCGGTCGCCATCTCGAGATGTCCTGGGTTCGATCCCGGTGGCGCCAAACGTTTGTGTGAAGAATACAGGTATTTGTTTCTCCAGTTTTGGATGTTGATATATGTATTGTATATTTTCTAAATATTTATATGTATAAATAAATAACCTCAGACATTCACACCTATTAACTAGTCCCATTTAAGCAACTAAATGCTGCTTGTGTTACGGATACTAAATGACGGACAAATATATTTAATAGATAAATACATATAGATATCCTGAATATATATATATATATATATATATATAAACATCCAAGACTGGAGAAGAAATGTCTGAAAATTCATCACTCAAACACTTGCCTCCACTGGGGATCGAACCTAGGACCTCTCGAGATGGCGACGCCTTGAGACCGGCGTTCAGACCACTCGACCACGGAGGTCGTCAATGTATATATCTATTAAGTATATTTATCCGTTAACTAGTTTCTAGTAACACCAGCAGCATTAGTTGCTTAAAATGGGGCTAGTTGATAGGTGTGAATGTCTGAAGATATTTATTTATTTAGTTGTAATTAACTAGGCTACTGGCTACCTCGGCTTCGCCCCGTTTTATCTCCTTAGGGGAGGAGTTCCGTAAAATCTGTTCTTAGGGGACGTATAAGCCCTTTATGGAATCTACCCGCCAAAGTTCAAGTTTGTCGGCGTTATGATTTTTGAGATTTGGTAATCAGTGAATGAGATGAATAATCAGTGAGCGGTATTTTGTATCCTCTCTTTTGCTTATTGTAATATTAGGTCTTTACCTATGAATTTGGCGTTATATCGTAGGTACTGGTTTGATTTTATAAATCTGGCAATTGGTTGGAAACCCCAAATTCAAATTATTTCAAAATCAAGCTTGTTTATTCGGGTTTTCAATTTAGTTATTTCTTTTTGTTTTCGGGCCATAACTTTTTTTATCGTCTATTTTTCTACAATATGGAAAAAAATAAAATATCGCATTATTTACGAATATGAGTTCCACCGTGGCACTAGCGCTGCAGAAACAGCTCGTGTACGAGGAAGCTTCTGTAAAAGAAAACTCGGTACTTTTTTGGTACCAATCTACTACAGCTTCTTAAAATTTCGTCAGACAAAAACGGCAGATCAACACCCCTATAAACAATATATGCATGGGGTATGCACTATCAACAATTACAAACAATGATGAAAAAGCTAGCCGTTTAACAACCATGTCAGGTCAATTGCTCTAGCCCGCTGCTCCTTCAGGACAACACTAGACCAAATACTGCACAGCAGGCGGTTGCTTAATTAGAAGAGCTGCATTTGGAATGTTTCTGGCACCCAGCATACTCCCCAGACCTTGCTCCAACAGATTAACAATTAATTCGTGAATTTGAAAGAAAGAAAGAAAGAAAGAAACTAAGAAATAAAGAACCATGATACACTGAATATAATAATAGATTCGACATGTTGTATACATCACGATACTTAATAGGTATATACTCAGCATAGTCGATGCATCTGAATAATGCTCCGACGCTGGTCTTCCGTAGATGCCAAGAAAAAAAAAGAGAAAAAAAAAAATGGACAACCTTCTGTATGGAAAAAAAATCAATTAAGATGCGGCTTTTCAAACCGCCTTTAAAGTTTTCATTTAATCTCGTCATCTCAATTTTCTAGGTATCAATGGATTAGCCAAAAAATGCCGAAAGTGCATAGAAAATGATGGTACATATTATGATTAAATAATTTATTAAATTCGGTAAAAAGCTATTTCGCTTTTTTCTATACAAAACACCAATTTCATTCTTTTTCTTTTTGCCCTTTTCCCATTCTAGGTGTTTATTAATATTATGTTTATATAATATTATTAAATAAATATATATACTTATATGTCCAATGAAATAAGTTTGGTCTTTTGATTTTTGTCACCTACCCTACATGATGTTGATGGCATAGGATGCCAATGAGCTTATCAATGAGCTCTGCTGACTTGGCTCTGTTTTAAAGGCAATTGTCAAACCCAATAAATTTTCATGTTATCATTTAGGGAAAGCGATTACGGTTATTGTAAGGCATCAAGGAGAGCCGGTAAATACGTCAGGCGTGTCGAAAATATCTTAGTTATACATAAATATAGTCACACCTTTTTACATATAGGCAGATCTTTACAGATTCCTTCACTGTTCATGCAGCGAAGCTGTGGAACGCCATACCGTCAGCGATAAGGGACATCCCTTCTCTTCCTTTGTTAAAGAAAAAAGTCAAAGAATTCTATCTTACCTTTATCTGATCCTGCTACTGTATTAAATACTAAACTATCAATGGTTTTTTTGTGTTCATATATTTATTGTATGTATATATTGTATTTATGTACTTGTAGATTATGTATTGCATTTTATATAGGTATATATATTATATATTAATATGGTATGTTAAGTATATATAGTATTTAATGTATTTAAAGTGTACACGCGACAATTATGTTTCATGCCATACTGTCTCCTATCGCAGGTGGGCTGGTAGAGATTTCTTTAGGAATAAGCCACACCCTTTGTACTTTCTATTTTATTGATGTGTTGTTTCTGTTTAATTGTTGTGTACAATAAACTATTAAATAAAATAAATAAATAAATAGGCAGTTACAGATTTTAACTTGTTACGATCCTGGCACATATCCTTACGCTTTCACTTAGTCAATATAACCTACCTATCCATAAATATTACAGTTCATTCATGTCACAGAAAATTTTCGTCATGGCCCATCTCTGATGCATCCCTGAAAATTGTTTTATGTATAATACAGGCAGACATCAATTAACAAAAGGAAAATTGCCGCTGTTACCATATAAAGGAATAATTGTTTTTATTTCTTCGGTTTTTATTTCAGAGCTAAATTGCTAGTAAAAAAAAACTTTCATACGTCATCATCATTAGCGCAGAAATGTCTACTCCTGGAAAAAGTTCACCCTTCGTTTTAAACACAATTATCCACTATATAGGCGTCAATCGCGATCCCGGAAAATATTATTCATATTCTTTTATCACTATTTTATTGTTATGATAGTACTAGGGAAGCTCTGATTTGTGATAAGCCGTACTTAGGATCTGTAGTCGAATGCAACGCCTTATAATGCATTTAAAAATGTGTTCCATGTTGTCGTTGTGTCCATTGCCCAATATTGTTTATAGAGGTTTTATAAAGAGTTTGAGTTCTGTTGATTCTCCCGAACATTTTGATTCACATTAAAATGATGTACCTGTAAAGCCTCAAGTCTGTAAAATTAACCCCTCCGTCGTTGTACAGCAGATTCTGTTTTCGGCAGACTCTGATATAATTAATCTTCGTCATTGTCTGTAAAAACCCGATGTTTGTAGCTTAACCTATTCCAAATGCAGGATTCATTAATATGTAACGTGATGTTGCTCTAGTTCATCTTGTATGGAAATAAACCCAATTAGAATTTCTGAAACTTATCTTCTCAAAAATATTATCGGAGCATAAGTGTCATAGAAGGGATTTCGCAATTGAACAAGCATAGGAAGACGACGATTAGACGGCTTAAACCGTAAACTGAAGTCTGAAACTGAGCTTTGTGTCAAGCCGTGAACAGAACGGAGACCAATGAAGCGATGGATTGAATGCGTGAAAAATGATATGAGAATAAAAGAAGTGGATGCTGAGATGACGAGCGACAGGGGCGAATGGAAGAAGACCTATTGTGCCGACCCCACCTAGAGTGGGAAAAGGACATGAACAACAAGAAGAAGAGGACATGTAGAGAACGGAAAGTTGTTGTTGGTTGACGTGGCTTTGATTGGACTCGCCATTTTACATGGCAGCACGTAAGAAATCTAAAACTATCTAAAACATCACGCTGTCTCAATGCAGTGTCACGCTTACCTTTCAGCCAGCTATAAGTAGGCTCCGCAAATTGATTCCTCCTCGTTAACAAAAAACGGTAGGTCCGTCATTGACAATTGATATTCCAAGACATCTTCTTCATATTGTCTCATAATTAGGGTTGCCTTTTTTGTCTAGCTTTAATACACTATATCTCCGCGTCTCTCATACGTTGTAACCGCAGTACTAAATGCATTGTTCTAATAACTTATATAGTCAATATTAGTTTTTGTTGGTAATGGTGACATCCGGGGTCATTGTCACTGATGTCTCTGTAGTCGCAGATCAAAATTATAATGATCTTAAGCCAGTTCAATGGCTTTTCTTGTGGAATAACCGTGTATGGGGCATGCATGTTTATTGTCGCCGGAGAAACTTATTTACATCGGTGAGCAATTAAAAAAGTATTTTATTCAAAACACAACTTTTATTTTGCAAAAAACTGAGAACGAATTTGGTGTAATTGGCGAGATAAACGGGATAGAGATGTTCAAATTTTAACAGAAAATTATGATTGGAAACGAAAATTTAAGGCTACAGTCTTGTACATATCAGCGTTCTTGCAATATTTTCGGAAACTAGGATCGTTTTTTTAGTTATTAAAAAAGCAACAATCGACATTTATTTCACATCACCTTATAGTGTGGAGTTTCGAGATTTCATAACATATAAGTTTAATTTCTTTAATGTTACTTTTGATCACTTTGTTAGGCTTTAAGCATACCCGTATTTACGTTTGTCACGTTGAAGGTCTAATCGAGGCACACACCACGTAAAAATGAGGGCATAAAATCTACGCAGATGTGATTTATTCCTATATCGTCTACAACAATCATATATGCTCACATTTTTGAGAAAGGCCTTAGTTTCCATATTAAACGAGGTTTGATTTGTAGTAACACATAAAAATATATCATCACGCATTTTTCCCCGAAGGCGTAGGCAATTAACAACCACATTTCGCCAGACATGTTAAGTCCTCATGTAACAGGTGGCGAGCCTGTTGCCATGCACCGGGCACAATTTGAGGTAAATATTCACAATGAACTGTTCATAATTTTTATTCAAACTCAGCGGTACAGGCGGTGTGATGGAACCCGTGATTGTTGACGGTACTGCGTATATTAATTACTCTAATCATCACACTAATACAGTGTGATTATTAGATTGTTAAGATTTATATTCCACTTAATTAGTACTTAACGCTACTTTTTCCTGTGTATATAGTTAGGAAATTCCAGTTTTAATCGTGAGAAAACGTCGTCACTTATGAGTGAGAGAAATTAAGCAAGTATTCAGAATTAAATTATTCTTTATTGTCCATATTAAAAGCTAAACATGTATCTGCGACCCCGTTAAGTTTTCATTTATTATTCGGTTTGCGTTTGCCAAGTAAACAAAGCATTATAAATATATCGTACATAGAATCTGCAGGATTTAAGTAACTACAGGCCGAATTTTGAAAAATAATCTTTTTAGGATACTGGTTGATAAATAAACTTCGCTCTCTGTAACATACTCGTCGGGACCGCTGAAGGGGCGATAGGCTTGTGTGATGCACCCATTTTGGCGGTTCTGGAAATACCTCCTAAAAATCCCAGATATTTATTTATTTATCATGCTTGTCACGGTTACATAAGATGGTCAAAATAACAATTGTGCACGTGACACCCTGCAAGGGCACTGCATATTATGGAACTTAAAACTATTAAAAAAAAAAATATATATATATATATATATATTAAGTAGAATGTTAGACAGCGCGCCATATTCATGCATTTTACAAGTTCAAGTTCTCAACAAATAATTATTTAAGTTTATGTTTAAATTTTATAATATAAGTACCTCTATTTTTTCTAGCTACTTAGAGTTATTAAATATATATTAATTTAGGCTTATTCAGTACTATTAAGATATTCATCTATGTTATAGAAACATTTACTTACAAGATATTGTTTTAGGTTTTTATTAAAAATTGAAAATTTTTGTTCATTTTGTATTGTAATGGTAACAGTGTCGGGCTTGCCAACTTCGATATACGAATTTGCGGGAAATAATGATTTAAAATGCGGGACAAGGTCTCAAAAAGCGAGATCCAACAAATTTTGTGCAGATTACATAAAACGTACTCTTTTAGAATATCACGTCAGATTTTTTTTTTTTTTCTGAAAAATTATTTGCTTTCCCTGTCATTCAGCCGACCGCGGCTTTCAATGACAGACGTGTATTAGAGCAAAAGTCTACGTCGATGTATGTGCGTGAGCTTAGTCCGAAAAGCAGGATATTGAGCGATCCGCGTACACTAAGAACCAGACGGTTCATTTAGGGTCTCAAAAAGGGATATCCATCCTTCGAGGAAAGTGCTTATGAGGAATTTCTCTGACATAAATATCTATACAGGTTATATCAGGTGAAATATCGGTGCCTATCCCACTGATGTAGGATATAGTTGAGCATAATGCTACTCAACTATTTCTAACTTAACATACATGACTTATCTTGATTAAATAACATACACTTATTCCAACGCTGATATCTAAACAGCATAATATATTAACTTGCACGAATAGAGTGCAACAAAGATCAAGGAGAATTACAAAATATTTCAAATCCCGTGTTGATTTAATATATTTTATTGTATTTATTCAGTATCCATACTAAAATAATTATATTTATAGTGATTGGTAAAAAGAAAATTTTTGGATATTAAAAATAATGCAAACTTTTTCCTTTGTTGTGCCATGGATGGGTGATCAAATCTTTGAGATTTATATCTTCTATGCCTGAGCGTTTCTACCCATCAATTTAGTCTACGAGACAAAGGAGTTACAGCAGATCTGTATGAGAGATGACCCGCCTCTCCACGTCAGAATCTGGTGATTTTTTTCGCAGAAGTCAGAAAATCACTACGCAAAATTAATGAGATACTTTGACACAAAATAAATAGTGATATAATAAAAATAAAATAATAAATCTGATCGTTTACTATTGATGAAGTTTATCATTACATTTATTAATGAAGGCTTTGGATGATGATGACAATAAATATTAATACAACCTATTCCCGCCCACTTCTGGACATAGGTCCCAATGCACATCAATCCTCGGCCGCAGTCATCTAGCTCACTCAGATATCATCCCATCTTGTCGCCACCACACACTACGTTCTTATGAAAATATAATAGGTCTTTACTTAAGAAGCGAAGCGGCTGTCAGTGATCTGTGGTCTTTACCTATGAAATTGCCGTTTTTTTTCTCTCTTAGTATTTTGTCTGTAACTATTAAGTTTCAGAGTATTCTTAAGAAATAATTACCTCCTTTAAAATAGACCATATTTTTGAGCTCTTTTGATTTGTTTTGATAATTCGTTGTAAGATATTGTGTTAAAAGTGCCTCCCGAATATATAAAGAAAAATTCTTTTTCAGAATAGAGATATCACACATATTGCTAAAGCTTGTCTTATGATACATGCCAAAAATTATTATCTCTGGATTTTTCGTTGTGAAGAAACCTGAAAAAATTTTAGTATGGAAAATTTAGACTTCCCCAAAATCTCCATACAAAACACCAATTTCATAGGTAAAACCTATTATTTGCATTTAACTTAGGTATGTAAACAGTAATCACCAATCACAAAATGAATCAGATGTTGAGATTAATATATGCAAACAATAGGTATGTGTCTTAATGGAACAAAAACTGATAAGGTCGTTCTTGACCCATCTATCAGAGATAGAGATCTTAGATTGTACCGGATGTTTATATGACGTCACTTGGTTGTTCTAGGTAATGCTAAGAAACCTATCAACCATTGGATGCTATTTTTGTAACAGTAATTAGTAATTATACTCGTAGGTTTTTATTTTTTTTTTTCATTTATTTTAGTTTACAAAATAATACATAAAGTTGAAAATAATACATTGTCATAAACCACAGAGGTTTCGCGACAATGTAGAAATCAGATCAGATCATCACGAAAGTACACAATTTTACAGTTTTGGTAACAGGTTAGCCAAATAGGTATTGATTTTGAGAACCAGGCAATGTTTCATCCTATGTGTATTTAAACATTACACGGATCAACCAATCTTTGAATAAAAAAGGACTTAAGGGTAATTTTAATATTTTTCTCATTTAACTTATTTTTTATAGCTGTGCTGTAGGTATATGCTTTCGATACATTCAGTATTTAATTACGAGCACTTATATTACTGTAATGTAGTGGTTTGAAGTTTCAAGTCTCGCATTTCGCCTAATACGAGTATGTGTGTTGGCGATCAGCATCATGTAACCTTTTCAGATTTTTACTCCCTGTTTACTCAATATTCCCAGTATGTCTTATTTTATAATTAGAATATGAGTATTTTCTATAGAAACAATGCTGTCTACGGATTCATTCTTTCACTGTCGCTACGTCTACTTTGCGCACTAAGAGATTTCGTGTCGAGCAGTTAGAGCGTGGAATTTCTTACCGGAACACGTATTCCCCCTTACAATATTCCGTTCCTCAAAAGAGGCGTGAAAAGGCATTTTTTGCCGGCAAGGCAAGGGTGGCTAGGGCAGTATGTCTGCATGCTGTACTAGCTATCTTTACATATTGACAAATCACTTTTAACTAAAATAGGTTTATTAAGCATTTATTTTTTATGAATAACACGGTTATAATCACTCTGCCTTGCATGCGCCGCATAATTCCACAATAATTTTTTTGTGTTTTCTTTATTTAAATGTCAGGTCTTTTTTGTTAGATTTAAGGAGTTAAGCTGTTTTTTGTGTTGTTAAATATAAAATTTTGTATATAAATTATGGAGCACTTCAAACTATTCAAACACAATGATAGAGACCTACAATCGATTTGTCTTCCTCCTGCACAAGTACCTAGTTATTCCCAATTAAATATAAAGCTCAAAGGTTTAATAAGGTTTAAATATGAAGCTCAAGGCAATTTTTACAAAAACAATGTGATGTCAAGTTCTGCGTCAGATATCTTGGGTCTCCTGTTGCCATTGCAACCGCTTATACATATCCGCATTGTACCAGCATCTAATATTAGGTCCTTACCTATGAAATAGGTGTTTTGTATGGAGATTTTGGGGAATTCTGCATTTTACATACTAACATTTTATCAGTTTTCTTCACAACGACAAATCCAAAGATAATTTTTGGCATCTATCATTAGACAAGCTTTAGTAATATGTGTAATATCACACTTCATAAAAATTATTTATCGTTTTTAAGTGAATGCAAATAAAATGATGTATTCGGGAGGCACTTAAAAAGAGTTGTCTCCGTGTCCAATTTTAACACAATTAACTTACAACAAATTATCAAAACAAATCAAAGTAGCTCAAAAATATACTCTATTTTTAGACAAGGTAATTATTTTTTGGGAATACTCTGAATTTTAATAGTTACAGAAAAAATACACCAATTTCATAGGTAAGGACCCAATATTACAGCCCATACTCCTCATGTGGTTTTCTATGTAGGCATGTGCCAAGCAAAAACTATAATATAAGCATCAATGAAAGAAGTTAAACACTTTACTAAGTACTGGGCATCACTTACCTTGTTCGACATTAATCTTGGCACGTCAAGTGATTTACATTGACAGTTTCTATGAATAAGGTACTTGTGCTTATTCACTTCTGTATCGGAACTATGACATCGAGTTTTGTTGCGAGAAGGTAAAACTTAAATCATCGTTACGACCTCCGTGGTCGAGTGGTCTGTATGCCGGTCTCAAGGCGTCGCCATCTCGAGAGGTTCTGGGTTCGATCCCCGGTGGGGGCAAATGTTTGGGTGATGAATTTTCAGGCATTTGTTCTCCAGTCTTGGATGTTTATATATATTTATATATTCAGGATATTTATATGTATTTACCTATTAAATATATTAATCCGTCATCTAGTGTCCGTATCACAAGCAGCATTAGTTGCTTAAAATTGAGCTAGATGATATGATGATGATGATGATGTCTTTCCCTAGATAGCTGCCTCAAAAACAATGCTACCTTAAAATTATGTAGGTATTTGGAAGTATACTAAAAATTAAAGTAACTTTTAGTACAGCTTGACCGGCGCGATTACGCGCGATTATACGCGAGATTTTCATACACTTTTGACTTGCAAACGCGCGCTTAGCCAGCGCCGGCCGTCTGCGTTGCAGTGCTCTGAAACCACCCTAACTTCAATTTCTTAATTTCCATTTGCTTCATGTTTTTTTATATTATTTAGAATGCGCCGGAGTATTTATTACACCTCTGCCTACCCTTTCGAGGAAAGAGGTGAGACAATATGTATATATTATCACGCTTATGTATGTATGTTTGTGTGTATGTGGAATGCGTTAGCGGCGATGTAGTCTAAGGTGGAAAATGCAAACACAAATAGTGCCTTTGTCCACATTACAATTAAAAAAATTATAATATAAATATGCCATCATTATGTAGAGGTATATAGAATTAGGATTGAGGATAACCTAACCTTACATTACCATAACTGTTAAGGATAACAACGTGGCCTTGTCGATCCACACATCCAGCTATTCGCATATCATTAGCATGCACTCTATAACCCATGCCTCTGAAATATTTGATTTAATAGCTTTAAGAAACCATGCACCAATGTCCTGTATGGTTTATTAATGTCATAATTATATAGATATTATGTACTGCTATAGATTTGGTTAATATTGGGTTAATACTTAGCAATTTGTCCGTAACTATTAAGTTTCAGAACATTCTTATAAAATAATTGCCTCTCATAAAAATAGACCATATATTTGAGCTCGTATTATTTAATTTGATAATTTTTTGTGAGTTTAATTGTGTTAAAATTAGACACAAAGACAATTATTTTTAACTGCCTCCCGAATACATATTTTGATTTTCATTAAAATAAAAACGATGAATAATTTTTATCAAGCGTGTTCACACACATATTGCTAAAGCTTGTCTAATGATACATGCCAAATATTATTATCTCTGGATTTGTCGTTGTGAAGAAAACTGATAAAATGTTAGTATGTAAAATGCAGACATCCCCAAAATCTCCATACAAAACACCAATTTCATAGGTAAGGACCTAATATTATGTCCAGTCTAAAGTCTATGGAGTGGTTAATCTCAACAATGAGATTTGACAACATTTTGCGAATTTATTATGGTTTGGTATTACCGTGAAATAAATTAACATCATATAAATACACAGTGTTAATATGTATAATATGAAGAACCTACCTATGCATTATAAAATAGACTTTTTAGTCCCATTCGTATCATAAGGTTTGACTATAAATTTGCCAGTTTTTGTTTAAAATATGGCATAAATAAACGCCTAAAGGAAAAAAAACAGCAAGAAACCATGTTCTCACGCAATTTGGACATTATTAGAGCTTCAGGGCTTCATAAGCAAAATATCTTTAGATAGGTTGTCCTATGTTTGTCCGTATTTCATATAATTTCAGTTCATCTAACAACTTAGTATAATATTTTATTTGGCATAATTTCAGTTTGTCTAATTTTCAGTTCATAATAATATATTAATCATCAGTTATAACTTATGTACAGTTCATTGTGAATATCGCTTGCATCACATTGTGCCCGGTGCCTGGCAACAGGCTCGCCACCTGTTACATGGGAAAGTAACATATCTGGCGAAATGTGGGTGTTTGACACCTTAGCCTACCCTTCGGGGAAAGAGGCGTGATGATATGTTATTTTTAATTATTTGATATAATAACGATAAGACTAATGTTTGTTTAGTATAATATTCATTTGGTATAATCATTGTCTGACATTTTTTTCTTTGATCTTTGGTATAGTGGGGCGTGTTAATCAAAAAAAATAATAAGTAAAAATCTTGTAAGAGCGTAAAAATATATTGGTATAAAAACCTCCGTGGTGACGACCTCCGTGGTCGAGTGGTCTGTACGCCGGTCTCAAGGCGTCGCCATCTCGAGAGGTCCTGGGTACGATCCCCAGTGGAGGCAAGTGTTTGGGTGATGAATTTTCAGACATTTGTTCTCCAGTCTTGGATGTTTATATATATGTATATATATTCAGGATATAAATATGTATTTATCTATTAAATATATTTGTCCGTCATCTAGTATCCGTAACACAAGCAGCATTGAGTTGCTTAAAATGGGACTAGTTGATAGGTGTGAATGTCTGAGGATATTTATTTATTTATTTAAGCTACAACACTATACACACTTTAAAAATTTTAGGTTGAAGAAGAACTATTTACACACGTAAAGAGATATGAGAAGAACGGGAGAGAGAACATGCAGACCGCGAAACATGCGACTTAGTCGGCGAGATTGGTTTATTTTAGCTATTTTCACAGCGTAATGTCGTATGGTCTAGTGTTGTGGGGCTCCGCTGCTGACATTCAGACTATCTTTGTACTTCAAAAGAGAGCCATTCGTGCCATATACAACCTTAGACCACGTGACTCGCTCAAGGAATTATTTAAGGAAATAGATATATTAACTGTGGCGTCTCAATACATCTTTGATTGTATTATGTATGTACGTAAACACTATGATACTTTCCTTAAAAATTCTGACTGCCATAGCCTCAACACCAGAAATAAGCATAAGCTCGCCGTTCCAAGCCTCAGACTTCACAAGACTGTTAAATGTTTTATAGGAAGTTTTATTGACTTGCTCCTGCATAAATTTAAATCAACTGTTAAAAGCTGTTTAATGAAAAAGGGGTATTATAAGATAGAAGATTATTTTACAGATAAAAATTCGTGGCTACTATAATTTGCTCCTCTGCACATACTTATTTTACAATATTTAAAATGTTCTAAATTCCTTTTGTTATTATGGCTGTTTAAAAAAGGCTAACTGTTGAGTTTCTTGCGGCACTTCTTCTCAACAGGCCATTCACGTGGAAGTGCTAGTAGGAAATTATTGACGTGCAAAAGTATTTCATGTAAATCTAATTGCAGAATAAATGATTTCATTTTATTTTATTTCTTAATATCAGCAGTAAAATTATCATTAAGCTATTGGATATTGACTCGAGCCGATGTAGTACAGACAAGGAAAAATCGTGACTAATGACAGCCGCGCGTCACCGAACTGCGGCGCGCGCTGATGTCAGGTCATGCTCTCTGGTACACGTGTGAGGCTGTGTGGAGTTTATAATAAATACATATTAATATTGGGTCCTTACCTATGAAATTGATGTTTTTTTTCTCTCTTAGTATTTTGTCTGTAACTATTAAGATTCAGAGTATTCCTAAAAAATAATTACCTCGTCTAAAAATAGACTATAATTTTGAGCTCTTTTGATTTGTTTTGATATTTTGTTGTAAGTTTAATTGTGTTAAAATTGGACACGGAGACAACTCTTTTTAAGTGTCTCCCGAATACATCATTTTATTTGCATTCACTTAAAAAAGATAAATAATTTTTATGAAGTGTGATATTACACATATAACTAAAGCTTGTCTAATGATACATGCCAAATATTATTATCTTTGGATTTGTCGTTGTGAAGAAAACTGAAATAATTTTAGTATGGAAAATGCAGAATTCCCCAAAATCTCCATACAAAA
This sequence comes from Parapoynx stratiotata, assembly GCA_910589355.1. Taxonomy (NCBI): domain Eukaryota; kingdom Metazoa; phylum Arthropoda; class Insecta; order Lepidoptera; family Crambidae; genus Parapoynx; species Parapoynx stratiotata. Next base: position 5,234,183 of record OU342458.1, read on the forward strand.
CACCAATTTCATAGGTAAGGACCTAATAGAAAGACAAAAGAGTGAGTAGAAGAGTAGCTCGAATATTATTATTTAAAAAATTGGACTTTAGGGCGGCACGTGGTACTTGTCTGCCCTACCCCTAGAATGAAATTCAATAAGGTCGAGGTGCTCCTTCGAGACCAGCAAGCCGAGGCTGCGAAGGAGAGCGTGGGTGCCTGTGCCTTGTTACGCCAGGAGTGGTGGCGCTGCCTTCCCGTAGCGCCGGAGCATACGCAAACCCAATTACATGCCACAAATGTCTACGATGTGAAATGATAATTAGATCAAACCAAATAAGGCGAAATGAAAATTAGGTGAAACATATTTATATGAATTGAATATTTACGTCTAACAATATTAGGCTAAATGAATATTAGATGAACTGAAATTAGACGAAGTGAAATTATATAAAATGTTGGTCGGAAAAACACAGAGAACCCTTTATGTAATATTTAGATAAGAAACGTCATTTGACTTCTGCGTTCACGGACGTTAAGACGTAAAAATTTGGAACGTTAATGTCAACATGTATACATTTTCTATAGTGATTGTCAAAAGCATTCTGAAATGGCTTCAGATGAGATGATGATGGAATGGGAAAATATTTAGATCTCTGCTCATAAAAATTACTTCAATTGGAATAAGGGTCAATTCTTGGTATTCTAGTTGCGCATTGATATCTTGCTATTAAAATAAATATTACACCATAGTGTTAACCAGGGATGTTGCGGATGCTGATTTCTTCACATCCGCGGATGCGAATGCGGATGCGGAGTTTTGAAGGCTCACATCCGCGGATGCGGATGCAGATGCGGATGTTTAAGTTATTATGTAAATAAAGTATATTAATGAAGAATTATAACAATGATAATGATATATAATTGTTAACATTTTTATTGTAATCAAATCAAACATAAGTACTTATTTTTATATTTAAAATATCTATTTATTTTATATGATATGCGCAAACAAACACGTAATGATTTATTAACAAGAAACAAATGAGGCACCACAACAAACGTGTCGAATCTTGTCACCATTTTCTACGTTCCCATTGGTCCCATTGTCACGTGCGACCGGCACGCGCCACTCGCCGGGCCCGCCCAATGTCTTTCTAGTCGCTACTTGTATGATATCCGCATCCGCATGAACATCCGCACTGATTAATGCGGATGCGGATGCAGATGCAGATGTCCAAATCTATGCGGAAGTTCCGCATTTGCGGATGCGGATGCGAATGTTCGCAACATCCCTAGTGTTAACTCATGATGTTACCTTTTATTCGCTTATGAGCAATTTCTCAGAACGACAACTTCGCGTGCTATAAATAGTTCTTGAATACTTGAATGGGACTTGCTTTTTTAATAATACTTACTAATGGAAGGTACAACATTAAGACATAAGAATACATTTTTTTATTTATTGGGGTTAACGTGTTTAATCGCTTGGAAATAAAATAACAATAAATAAGCAGAAGGAATATATTTTTTCAATAGCGAATTCGTTTAGGAAAAGTAGATTTTGTTGGAGTTATTCAATTTGAAATGCGAGATTTGATTTTACAATATGCACAGGAATTTTGAGATTGTTTTACTAGACAATGAAAGACACATTTAGTTCTATAATTTATTGTAACATTTTCTCTTTATATGACACTGTTATTTAGTTAATAAGTAACATTTTGCGAAAAATGCGTGTTAAATTACATCATTTCCCTAATTTGACAGTTTCTACATTTTCGGTAATATTATTGACTTCTTAATACATATAATGATTTGTACTTATCCGGACTTTACCTGCAAAATGGAATCATGCTCTTATCCTACATGTATCGACAAATAATGGCACTTAGTTATGTATTTCTATTACTACCTACATTTCTTAATATTAGTGCCTGAAAACCCACGTTGACGTAGCAGTTTTAGGCGGAAAAAAATAAATTAAAATTTCAGTGTCTTAAACAGGCATAATCTCGTTTGGGAAATTATAAGGGCCTTAATTTAACAACTGTATTTATGCTTGTTTAAAATTGTTAATAAGCATTAATAATATTTCGGTAGACAAATCGTTAGGAACCAAATAGTTAGCATTAGGTATTCGTTTGAGCGCTTCACTGTCTTTTATAAACACGACTGTCCCTGCTGAAGCAACGACAACTCATGTTTGTAAAAATAAATTTATTATTTAGTGCTTAAGGAGTCAAATCGAATTCAGAGATTTTTCCGTTGTCGTTGATAATCTTGTGACCGCCGCTGTTTTCGAACTTCTGTCCGTTGACGTTGGAGGACTGGTGGAAGGAGTACTGAGCCTCGCCGTAGACTTGGCCTCCAGGGGCGGGCGTCAGGTAACGCACACCGTTGCCGTTGGTCGGGAACTGTAAAACATTTAAGCGTTGTGATCTTTTGGAGCTTCATTTCAATAGTTCACAATGCAGTAGTGTAGTAGATATAGGTAATTGTTTTTCTGAAAAGCACAAATATCACAATAGCATTATATGCGGCCTTATTTCTAAGACCGATATTTTCAGGAAGCTTTTATTATTTAAATAGAATTGGAATTCATGGATGTATTACAACAAACATTATAATGTCATTGTACTTAAACAGAATTAATATATTTATATTTTTTTTCCAATAATAGGTATCGGAAAAGGGCCATAAATTGGAAATGGATAAGTAGCTCTTCAAACTTCAAATCGAAATAAGTGCATCTTAAGAAAAAAATCATTTTGTACATGTGCATGTAGTACAAATGTAAACTTTAAGGCGTTTTATAGGAATTAAGTCATTGTTTACTCTGTACATAAGCCAAAGAATACAAGTAGAATTCATATTCACCTGCCAAATGTTGTTGTCATTGAATCTCTGACCAATTCTGTAAATAAAGAAAAATACAAAGAGATCTCATAGATAGCCTTTTTTATGTCTTAATCGAAAATGTGGACAACAATTTATATAACTTCAACTCTAAGCAAAAAAGTATTTTTAGTTCAGTATTTGTATACTCTACTAACGGGGACAGCAGGTTTATGTGGGTCTCTATTGAACGCAAATACACATTATGCAAAAATCTACTGATTTCAAAAACGTACGAAAAGCGCGACTCGATCACGAGGAATGGGAGCCATAACACCACCATCCTGGCCCAATGCGGATTGGTAGGTAGATATAGTCACATATCCCAATAGCGATCAGGACCAACAGCTCCACGGGCCTTACGGAGCATTAGAACTCGAGATCACAAAGATTAGCTCATCCATCCAGGACGTAGCGAACGTAGCTTTGTTTTCTATATCGAAAGCTAAATCCTGCAAACCACTACACTACGCTCTCCTCCTTGCTGTTTTTACTTGTGATTTTTGTTATAACCAGTGATCGGAGCTATTTAGGTTCATTGACCACAAATGTTGATGTTAATGTGGATATTCCACAGGATTCCGACTAATACTCCGGGATTCGATTATTATAATTGTTTTATCAATATGTATAAAAATGGTAGCTTTTTTGTTTCAATAAATAAATTATTTCGTTTTGGTAATTTTGTTTAAGATTTTATTGTAGTTAATTAGAAATATTTTGTTTTTTTCAATCATATTTCTATTTTCGAGATACAAATAATAATATATATGATATGTTCTTGTACAATCATGTAATGAAAATGTTAAATGATTGTTGATTATTGTATAAATATTATTAATTGTTCCATATCCATACGATTCTATCATATGGTAAGTACATAAAATATCTCTACCTATTCCGATCACTGGTTATAACAAAATTGACATCTAAATTGATTCTTACAGTTTGTGGACCAAGTCCCAGTTCCCAGCAGCGGCTGCCACCGAGATGTCTCCCTCGCCGACTGGTACGCCTGTAATTAAAGAAATACCCACATTAAAAATATTTGACGAAAATTTTAAGGCGCGCATCGACATTTCACGACATGAGGCATAACTCCGTTTTCGGACCTTATATAATTACTTAATTATGTTTTAAAGTATGGGGCTTGGTTTTACGAAAGAATGTTTTGTAAGTTTACAAAACCTATATGGAAAGTCTTGCATAACCACCTCAATGGTTCAATACAAAAATCATGTGGAACCTAATAACTACTGTAAGCATGTAACGAGGCGCCATAGCTATATTAGCGCCTCGTTGCTGTCATTGCGCTCTTCTCTGGCCATTTTTCTCTTGGTTTCCGTTTTTAAATTTTGCTGTCTGTCTCTTTTTATTCGTTTTGTTCTCGAAGCTCATTCTTACCAGAGTTAGTGCGTAGAGCGGTTGACTCCCTTCTAACAATAATTGTAATATTTATAAATATATTACAATTATTGTTAGAAGGGAGTCAACTTTTATAAGCTTAAACAAAAATTACAACAAACCATGATCAGTTCCTAATAAATAACAAAGACTATAGGTTTCTTTAAGGCACTATTGTAAGTAGCCCTACCCTTTCTATAACATATTTAAGTGTTAAATGTGTAATTGTTTTGTGTTCAGTGTAATTTACCTTTTTTTATATAATTGTTTCAGTTGTGCCTTAATTCATCATTATAAATATATACAATACCTAAGTGACGACCCAGCGTCTTTCATTTTATTCCCGACTTCAGCCCGTCACAAGCATAGTCGGGGAAGTCAACGATCATTAGCTCTTTTTTAAACAATTTCGATTGAATAAAAAAATCAAATGTTATTCAGTTGAACATATTGTCATGTAATTATTCTCAAAGACAAACAATTTTTTTTAATACTGATAGAAATACTTTGATACATACATACATATAATCACGACTATTATCCCCTAAAGGTTAGTCAGAGACTAGGCAAAAGTACCGCAAAAGCAGTCCACTGCCATAGTCCGCGCTTCACCAAGCAGCGACTGCACTCAGCGTGACTGGTGGTGAGCCCGTCGCCGCTATATGCCATTAGATTATTTGGATGTTGTGCAGTTCTAAGTCCATTAGTTGCCTTTTACGACACCCAAGGGAAGAGATGGATTGATGGTATTCTTTAATAATAGGCTTTATATTATCCTATCAGACTATACCATTGATGTATAGGAAATTACAAGAATTTATTCACTTATATTTCTTTCATGCGTATTTCACCAGTTGTTTACACATCGTTTGCCTCACATTATGCCCGGTGCATGCAAAAGGCATCAGGTACCTGTTACATGGGGACTTAACATATTAGGCGAAATGGGGGTGTTTGACACCTTCGGGAATAGAGGCGTGATGATATGTATTTATATGTATATCCGTTCAAACAAGTGTAAAAGTACTTCGCCCGGAGTGCCTCAGAAACTCTACCAGATATTATTATTTCTTATATTGTCTTTACCAAATTTTAATAAATGGATAATACATTTTTAACAATAATGCTAGCCTCCGACTAAAACGGGAAATAAAATTGTTGCCAATGCCAGGGGTCAGGGTTAATACTATTTAATGACACAAGTATAGTGTATTTGATAAAGTTCACACCAATTTAGACACAGGTTTGGAATGCCTTCAACATATAAATACGTAATTTACGTAATTCGACTTTGCATATTTTATGACGAGAGAAGTTTGTCATGACTACAAATTTTACGAGTACAGTTGAAAAAAACAGCAGATACAGAAATTATTTTCTAGAAAATGTTTTAAGATCCGATATTATTGTAGAAGTTGAATAATGACGATGCTGATAAAATTCGTCAGGTTTTTATTTGTTTGAACCTTAGTTGCAGTTAGAATCCATCCATTAGAATCCATATACTCACACGGAAATTATTATTCTTACTTCAGTCATTCTACTAGGCAATTAGCGATTTTGGGAATACTCCAAGCTAGTATGAAAACGTTCATCCACGACAATTTTGGTGATGGCAGAGAGAAATGATTAGGGGAGGGGAAGCACCTAACATCCCAATGAGTCTAGCGCTCTGAGTGGTCTCAGTCCCAACCAAAGTAATGATAAAAATCTGCAGGAATAATCTACAATCAATATTTTCCATTAGGAACCTCTACTTCCAGCAGAGAAAATTATAATGAAAGAAATGAGACTGGCTACCGATTTCACGAATGCTCAAGTTTTCATGTGTAAGTACGTAAGCAGATAAAGTACTAACATAGGAGTTATCGTCATCGCAATAAGGAATGATAAAGTTTTTGTTATTTTTCAGGCGAAGTAAAAATATTCCTGCATTGATTAGTAAAGAATTTAGAATAGGTATCGCGGCACACGCACATTCTATAAATAGCTTAGACCATTCTAAAAATATCGTATAGAGTTAAGTTTTAATTATCTTCGCGTTACGGACCGAGTGTCACCAAGAATCGGTTCTCTTTTTGCTTACATTTAATTAGTTATCCAAGAAAATTTTTTGTCATTGTCCGTTTCCTTCTACAAAACTTAAGTATGTAACACAGAAGGCTTTAATTGAAATAAACAGGTGTTGTATTAACCTTTGTCGATAATGTTTACGTTTCTTTATCAGCTGTGTAATGTAATAAGCCACGTGTAATGTTGCTAAGCTTAATTGAATATTTTAATATGAAACTGCATTTGGTGATTGGAAGATTTTTAAAATTTATTTTTAGAGACCTAAATTTGCTAAATATTGATTGTTTTTTGTTTAGATTTAATTAACTCTGTACCACAAAGTGCATTTTAAATCAAAATCTTTATCTACAAAAATATGTGACGACAAATCGTGGCTATTATTGTATTAAGATACAAAATAGAAAACTATAAATATTTATATTACCACTAAAAAGATTTACACGATTTTAATCAGCAATTATTATTCCAAATATTTTGGCCCGTCGCATGGGTTTTTCTTTCACGGAATTTTATTGAAAATTAGCATAAATTTATTTCTATTTCATTTGTCGTTAATAGGTTTTCTTAGTTTTTATAGGAAGGATTAAGGAAATATTTATAAATGTGTCACACTAATGTTTCTTGTATAATATTGAGATAATATAGGAAATATTTTACTACAATCTCTTTATAAAGTACATTGTATTAGTACAATGATATTAAAAACGCGTAATCATCACTATAGTCCTGATGTCTATTTATTTGACGCAAAGACAACGAATTATTTTTCGCTAAAATATTGTCCGATAAGCAAGAATCAAATAATAAAATTCTCTAATAAAATACACCCTATTCCATTATTTAACATTGGTTCCGTATTAAAACAAAATAGATATAGGTCTGAAAAGTCATGCGTATTACAACGCTGTTACAATTTTACTCTGTTGCCCAAGCAACCCTACAGTCTGAATAATTTAATAGGTGCATTTTGATAGGTGAGCTTTATGGACCATTTACAATGGTATGGGAATCGATTAATCTCACTACAAAAAATTGTCAAAATGCACTATAAATAACTATCAAAATGCACTAATAAAATTATTGAGACTGTAGTAGTCGTTTGTACTAATACTTATTAGTTTTATCAAAATCAACATAAAATTACTATAGCGGTGAATATGGCGTTAAAGTTATGTATAGGGTACTAGGGTACTTACTATGCCTTACCTTAGGGGTAAGGTCCTTACTCTTAAAAATCAATTATGAACACAGAAATTAACCAAACAACTCTAATGCGTATTTATTTACTTCTATAACAAAAATGCGCGTCTAGTGGAATATTATGAATTGAACTATATTAAAGTTAACAATTATCTTGTTACAAATGACGCGAAATAATGACATCACTTATATAGTACGAATGTAAATTTATATAATTAATGTTAATAATACACTTAAAATGCTTGTTGACCAATTTATACAAATATTTTGGTTTCTATTTATGTTAAGACTGCTTAGCGAAGCTAATTTTCATGGAAGTAGTTCAAAAATATGTGAGGATATTTCCTAGAAATAGAGAACAAACCAACATAGATAATATCATCGCGCCTATCCACCATGAGGGAATACTCACATTAACTCGAATTTTGCCTAATAATAACTGTCCCGTGTTGGTCCAGGACACAAAAAGAATGAACCAACTGTTTTTCTTGCCTAGCATGTCATAAAAGATGACTAAGGGCGTATTGGGTACTGCGTCAGTGATTGTGTAGGCGATGAGCTAGCCACTTGTTTCTACTCTTTCACGATTTATCATGTGATCAAACCCAATTTTTGTATGGCTAAATGTGGTCTTAAGGAACACAGTGCTCCTTGGACTCTGCCTACCCCTTCCGGGATTACAGGCGTGATTGTATGTATGTATGTATGTATGTGTGTAGTAATTGTAAAATCTTAACGCATACGAAAGCAGGTCTTTGACTTTTTAACCCATCGAATAGCGAGTAAGGCAAGCGATATTCGTACTAAGTTCAATCCAAACTCCGTGATGAAGGCTGAGATCGAACAGGCGACTGGCATGAATAATGTTATTAACCTAGCTCAGCTGCTTTTCTTGTGATTACCATACAAAGTTTTTCTTCCATTTTTGTTGTTAGATTTTTCCGTAATTCTACTCTTGCCTTACATCTTTACATTGCTTGACTTATTAAACGTAATTTATACGCAGAAAAATCATAAAGGAAAAAAAGAAATTGACGTCTATTTGCTGATATTAGATATAGGTGAATTTTTTCGATTGTATTGGTATTTCTGGTATCACTTAGACTTGGATGATATTTTTTCTCCCTTTATTATTCAAGGTATTTTAATAAAGATAGACGTCATTGTTATTTGATTGAACAAAGCCGATAAGTGTTATCATAATTGGATAAATTTACGTGAACAACGCTATAATGCTAATGTTGGTTGTCCATACAAAATCTTTTAATCTACTGCCTAGAAAGCTACTGAAATAAATATTCTAATTATATGTACAAAATCTCTTATACGTTTATGATGCAAAAACTATATATATATTTTTTGCAATGTTATGATAACTTAGTAAGTGATAATATCATCGAACTAGGTCCATAATACAAATAATATAAAATCGTGTAATGAGAGTATATTATTCTATCACAGTTAATTAAATTCAATAATTTGGTTGATGATCATTATAATGGTTCAAAATTATTGCATTTCACGTGTTAGCATATTCATAAATAAAAAGATTGTTTCTGTTCGTTCAATTCAATGTTTTTAAACAAAATAATTAAAGCAACTCTAAACAAGATTGCAATACGAAGAATTTACCGGTAATGCAAATATTTTATATTAACTAATCAAGTGAAACTTATTCTTCATTCTATCGGCAATATATCTAACCTATTATTAAAAAAATGTAGCGACATCATTCCTTCGTATATTTAACTTCGGACTTTAAAATTTAGGAACTTGCATAAAATATCAATCCCATTGTACTGTTATCTTAAAAAACTACACAATTTACATAAAAACCACTCAAACACTACGAAAGATAGAGGAAAGAGCTGGCCAGTTGAGCTTGAACAACACCCCTGCTTCCGGTGAATTTGGATTAAAAAATTTGCATTTACTAACAATGAATAAAAATATTATGCACACGGAAAGTAGCTTTTTTCTTCAAAGTATCACACTTACCTCTGAGGAAAAATCACTAAGAAAATAATACGGAACATTTTCTATAGTTTTCTCCGGCCCAGTAGGTTAACGCACAATAATTTCACGACACTTAACAACTGGATTAAGCTCTGGAGTACTTTGTATTTAATAGAACTATAATTTTCGTAATTACAAAATATTCTTTTAAATTACACAGCTTAGTAATGTTCCTCGAAACGGAATTCTGATGGAACGTTGTTTATAAATTGTAAATATATTTTAATTATCTTGATTTTATTAGGTGTATTGTGTCGCTTACCTTGGACGGCGACGACGGCAGCCAACATGAAAAATAGTGTGATTTTCGTCATATTTTTGATGGATATTTTGTGTAAATAAACAAGTTGCAAAGTTTAAACCGGCGCGTTCGAGCTATCGGGTGTCTCTGATCCGATACGAGACCGACAACGCTTATATCGCGACGGACACGCATCCATACATATATCTATGGACTATAACTCACAGTGGTAACATGAGTGTTCGATCGATCCCATATTTCCTAAAGCAGCAATTGTTGATAAGTGATAAACGTGTAATAACTTGACAATATGCAAATTGCTATTACGATTATTCCACTCTTGTGTCGCAGCGAAAACGACGTAATGAAAAGTTTGATATCTAAACGTAAGGTCTTAAACATGTAAAACGTAATAAAATCTAACATTTATTTTATTTTATACCAAACCGGTAAGGTTTAAAAAAACTGAGAAGGCAGTTATGATTGTTTTTAAAAATAAAAGTTAGTTTCCTAATTAAGCAATTTTAAATATTTAAGGTATTTCCTCTGCAGGGCCAATGAAAATTTTCCATTCTGAATATACTTACCAAAATACACATAATATAAATAAAATAAATAAATGCATAACAAATTATTTGTTTTACACTTGTAGCGTCAGGTAATGCTCACAAACACGAAGTAATAAACTGTGTTTGTACCTAAATAAATTACAGAAAATCAAGTAAAACGACAAGATGATCTATAATATCATGCCTAAACCATAGATTTTGCATAAACGATGCTAAATACTGTCAAAAATAATAAAAAAGAAAAAAACTCTACAGCAGACTAGATCTTAATATGAAAATTCCAAAATTAACATAAATTAAAGGTAAAAAGTCAAAAATTGTAACGTAACAAAACCAAACATTACGAAGAATGAGTAAAACATATTCATTTATGCAAAGAAATTAAAATGATTTTGCAATTATAATTTTGCGTAGCAAAATATTGCATATCCATTGGCATATTTTGTTCCGTATAAAAAACATCACATCAATTGATTGTGCATAGAAATTCTTTCCGGTTTATACGCAAGGTTTCTCGAATTTATGGTTCTGAAAGTTGTGGTTTTTCAGATTTTCGCATCATATGTACAGAATATCTTTGTCCAAAAGTAGAGTAAGTAACTTTAAGGGACTTAATACTAGCGTTTACGAGTATATCGAAAAAATTCACGTTAACATTTGAAACGTTAACATGAATTTTTTAAATACCGAAAATCTTTCTTATAAATGCACTAAATTTGTTACGGTTTGTAATTAACTTAACAATCAAAGCATTAACTCTATTTTCAAACTCTACTTATGACGAATTCTTTTATGTCCAGAAATTTTGTGACCATTTTGTGGCTTACAATCATTCTATTCTCAGATCCTTTTTTTCGTTTACGGGGACAATATTCTATTACGGACCTTAACTACCGCTGGCTATGCGGTATGGGTGTGTGGGGCTCGCTCAACTGCCCGCTGAGAAAACCTACTAAAACTCCCAGATACCTACCCATTCAAGTCCTATCACGGGAGCTGACTCGGGTTCAGTCGAAACGATTCTCCGAGTCGATTCCAGGGCCTCCCGAAACACGTTAAACACTAGGACGGTGATGCGCCAAAGGAAATTTTCGGGTATATCCGGCAGATCCCCAGACCTGGCAGCCGATAGAATCGGACTTATGACGCCCGCCTTCTCCTGCCCACCTGTTTTCGCCGGAGGAGAGTGGCCAAAGCACTCTTCCCACTCTCACTCCACTGCCTCCTTCTACGAGAGCACGGTGTTGCAGAAGGAGGTAGCAGCCTCCCAAATAATTAAGAAGTTTTTAAGGGGGTTATAGTTTTTGTCGTTAGGATACACAATATATATATATTTATTTATTCCCCCCTAGAGGGGATATTCCCCTCTAGGAAAACATTGTGTATCCTGTTGGTCTGTGCCTCGATGTCACAACCGATATAGTGCTCACTAGTTAAGCACTAGATTTTTTTTGTGTTTAAATATATATAAAATTAATCAAGAACACAGTACAATGAAACGAAAACATAATCAACACAAGAATAAATTTAATATAAAACAAATTACAGAGAGACATATAAAATATAAGCACATAAATCATTATTACAAAAAAAATATCACAAACATACGAGTATGACTCCAAACACATTTTTTTTCCATACGTGGGGTATGGAAAAAAATATTTTAGCGCAATAGAGTAAAAAGAAACTTATGAATTATTTTAGTAGCTCTGTACTTCATTAACCCCTTGGCGGGCTCCGCTAACACCACGAATACCGGTATTATTATAAACAAACATTATAAACAATAAATATTTCTATTGTGTTTTGTTTTATGCCCCTTTTTATAAATTAATAAATATGTTAGTCGTCACCATGAATTTTAGATTGCTTTATATTCGTTAAATTGAGCAGTCAGTTGAGTAATTTTACACGTATTTTATTTTGCAGTTTTTATTGTGTCATGTTACATAAAACAACTTGCATTTTATAAATCACAAGTTCCTGTTTGCAGATTTCAAATACGTTTTGACAACTAAGTAAGACGTAATTGCAAAGAAAACAAAGTTAGCTAAAACTGAGGAACATGCGTCAGTTAACGTGCTTAGACATAAACGCCCATTGTAGAGCCATCATTTTCGGATGTCTGTCACATATTGTACCACAACATATCACCGTACCATAAGGCCTGTATTACATCACTAGGGAGAAAATATACAGTATTCTTATAAACATGGATTTCTCAAGATACACTTTATCCCATTCGAAAAAATATCTTACGTAGTAAACAATTCGAAGAAATTCGCGGTCCATATTAAAAAATGCAATGAAGTTAAATAGTCAAAGTAGATTTAGCACCCCCTGCGTAAGATATTTTAAAAAATTTAACTTTTTTAGTTGCGTTAGGCAAGAATTTTGTACTATAAGATGGATGCCAAACTCACATACAATAGCATGAGGCAATGTTTTGTCTCGATCAGTAGGTGTTCCTTCTCATTCTATCACTTTGATGAATGAGTTTGACATTTCGTAGTAAAGCTTTCTATAACAATTAATGACGTCCCACAAAAATCATCATAAAGTACAAAATTCTTGGCGTTAGGCCTATACCAGACAGACGCGGCAGCTTACCGCAGGCCGCAGCTCCGGCCGCCACTTATTTCACACAAGTGCGAAGGCCGCGCGGCCTAGCGGCTGCAAGGTTGCCCAACGTACGAGAAACTGCTGCAAATACGAGATTTTCAGTTTCTGTTCGAAATTAAAGATTAACAAAATTCTCGTGTACATTTGTACGAGATTTTGGAACAGACTTAAAATCGTCTTATCACAGAGAGATTACATTTTTATCTGCCGAAGGCGATCAATACCCAAATCGCAAAGGTGATTGTATAAATTTCGAAATATCGGAAGAAATATCAAAGACAAAAGACAAAGACAAAGACTTTTTATTTCACATGAAATATGGTACATGATAAGGTGTTCGCAATATATATTCATTTCCGTAATTTTTCCCCAGAAACTGGTATGCAAAATTAACATTAATAGGTACTAACTAAGAACTTAAAAAAAAATCTAACATTATAACAAATTGGGATTAAAGTACTCTTTTAGGGAATAGAAACATTTCTCAATCAACCATTTTTTTTAGTTTCGTTTTAAAAATGTTTATTGGTAACAGCTTCATGTCCTCACTTAGCTTATTATAAATTTGTATTGCCATTATGTGAGTGTTTCTAGCACACGAACTTGTTCTTACCAAAGGGATTAATAATTTATTTGGATGTCTGCTGTTAACCCTGGAGTCTTTTTAAAGAAATCAGGATGTGATCGGACAAAAACACAAATCTCATATATATATATATATATATATATATATATATATATATATAAGGACACAACAGTTAAAATTCGCAGTTTCTTAAATAAGGGTCGGCAAGAAGTCCTTACATCTACATCGCAAATTGCTCTAATACAAGCTTTTTGAGAGATTAAGGCACGTTCTTGGGCTTGGTTCTTTGGGGCTTATCTGACCCGCTTTGCGAAGAGATTAACATTAACAAAGATTGTTTTAAAATAAAGGGAACAATATGAAATTTCATTCCGCGTGTGTGTGAAACGTTACACAAACATTTTGGACAACTGGCCGCCACCGCAGGCCGCATCTGTCTGGTAAATGCCATAAGAAACTCAATTTCTATGGGAAACGTGATATCTGATGCTTTCCGCTGGGGGCACTTTTCACGTTTCCCATAGAAATTGAGCTTCTTAACGCAAATTAAAAAGTAATGTGTTTTACAATGTTATACTAAGCGTGCAAAACAGTTATTTCAACAATACACTTGGAAACATCAAAAACTATATGAATTTACGCTTAATTGAAGCTTGCTTCCACCTTCGGCCTTATCGTCACTTACCATCAGGTGAGATTGAAGGCCAAGAGCTTACCTGTCATGTAAAAAAAAATAGTCTACTAAATGACGTACAAAATGTTTCATTTACTTTCTTTATAAATATATTTTCATAAAAAACTCTACTTGATCGTGTCCTTCCAGGACAGGCCTCCTTTATTGAACCTACATGAGAGAGATGATGCTGAATATTCATATTGTAGCGAGTCGAGACTCACTTTGAGCTGTTGCGCAATAAAAAAAATCTGTTTCTATGATAATATATTATATTTATCGAATTAACGAAAACATACATAATGTACAATAGTCCTTATTTTATATGGTCATCTTTCTTCTAACGTTAGCCTTAGTAAACCTCTTCATGGCAAATTACTTATTCAAATGTTCATTTTAGGAAACTGAATCTTAGAAGAAGAGTAGTGATAGGAATAATGAGGTTATTAGCATTATAGCAATAGATATTATGTCCCCGCAAGTATTTGGCACTATAGATGTTGAAATCTGTATCTAATGTGACTTGTTATTATTCATATTTCTACTTTAAAATGATATCACTAATACCTATAGTATGATATTATGTTCACTAAAATAATAGTTAAGATGAACCTCTATTTATGTAACAATTATTAGTTATTTTTACGCATAAATTTCACAATAATAATAATAAAACGACTACCGTAGTCGAGTGGCCTGAATGCCGGTCTCAAGACGTTCGGTCGCCATCTCGAAGTCGATCCCCGGTGGTGGCAGATTATTGTGTGATGATTACAGGCATTAGTCTTGGATGCTTATATATGTATTGTATATATAATATGTATATGTATTATTATAATATCCAGAATATATACCATACATAAACATCCAAGACTAATGCCTGTATTAATAATAGATTGATTGATGATTTTTTATTAGATAAAAAATTTATGAATAAAAATATAAGGCTCATGGGTGCCCTTTACGCATTTGCAGTCGCGGATAAAATATGGTATAAAATATGTATCTCACAAAAGTATTAAACGGCGTAAGAGTACTAACGCAGTCAAAACATGACCTTCAATTTGAAAATTATAACAAAAATTTGTAAAGGTGACTGCCCGCTCAATGATTGCAAAGGTCATGTGTGAAATATATTATACATGTTTCAAATATATTTGTGGTTGATGTATTCAACATTAATGCACCAAATTGATAACTGAGTATTTATAAAGTAACTAGCTTCTGCCCGCGACTTCGTCCGGGTAGAATAGTTACTTTGAAATAGTGTGATGATATATAGCCTATAGCCTTCCTCAAGAAATAGGCTATTCAACACTGAAAGATTTTTTCAAATTGGAACAGTAGACTGCCTCAATTGGTCGGATTGAAAATTTACTCCTTCCAGTGGAGTAAATTTGTCCTTCATTTTTCTGGGAGGCGTATTAAAAAAATTTAACATTCACCCGCATGGCACCCGTTCCCATGGGAATATCGGGATAAAAGGTAGCCTATGTCCTTTCTCAGGCTTTAGACTATATTTACCAAATTTCGGTTAAATTAGTTCAGTAGTTTTGACGTGAAAGCGATACAGACAGACAGAGTTACTTTCGCATTTATAATATTAGTATGGATAGAATTAGACTTTCTCATCGATTTAATTTGTTTTTGCGCGTAGAGGTATCGGCCTCTATTTGCTGCCGCTCTAGTGCAATGAGTGTTCAAGGGAATTGTTGGTACCTCTTCTTGCTTTGCCTTACCATCCTCGCAATGACAAATTTGTTCCCATTGTCTGCGTTTTCGATAGTAATTACAACAGCTTTCGATAGCGAAAACAAAGCCACCTTCGCCATAGTCACGGTGAGGTATGAAACAACCCTAAACAACCTATGAAACAACCCTAAAATATAATAGACACATCAAAAATTATAACAGTAAACAACATGAGATACGCATAATATGCTATCAAATGGTTACATTAGATGTCTGGAAAATTGAATATTCCATCTTGATTTATTAAAAGGTCAAATAGTTATCAATACGAGAGAGTCTCACAGACAATTTACCCAGTAACTTTATTCTCATTATTTTTCCCAGCATTTTCTGTATTTACAATTTTTTTTAATAAGATTAAATAATTGTATGTAATTTAAGCGGTATTTTATCTTAATTCATTTATCAAATAAGCCTCAGATATACGTTTAATATTGGGTCCTTACCTATGAAATTGGTGTTTTTATTCTGTCTTAGCAATTTGTCCGTAACTATTAAGTTTCAGAACATTCTTATAAAATAATTGCCTCTTCTAAAAATAGACCATATATTTGAGCTCGTATTATTTAATTTGATCATTTTTCGTAAGTTTAATTGTGTTAAAATTAGACACAAAGACAATTATTTTTAACTGCCTCCCGAATACATCATTTGATTTGCATTAACATAAAAACGATGAATAATTTTTATCAAGCGTGTTCACACACATATTGCTAAAGCTTGTCTAATGATACATGCCAAATATTATTATCTCTGGATTTGTCGTTGTGAAGAAAAATGATAAAAGGTTAGTATGTAAAATGCAGACTTCCCCAAAATATCCATACAAAACACCAATTTCATAGGTAAGGACCTAATATAATGAATCCTGAAATGATAGCTGAAAATTATGTATTTTTTATACTGATTGTAACTTACACACACCGTAAGTATAGCTCTGTTTTTCGTTTTTTACAATTTTAAGTAAAGTTTAGTCAATTTCATGATTAAGATTCATTGTACTCGTGTTTCTATAAGGTATATTTTTATCTCGTATACATATTATTTTATAAAGTCAAATTGTTATGAATAAACAACTACAGAAATTTACAAAACCAAACCAAAATTATAATAATTTTGGTTCTCGTGTAAAATAATATGAGTAATAATAACATTGTACGCACTTGGTGGTATTTCTGCAAACGTATTGTTAAGGATCATAAAGTTTTATAGGTATTTTCCAACATAAGTTTTAAAGTACGTATAAACCATTATACTCGTATAGCCGTGTGGTTGCGGCTCAGTAAAAGAATACTACTAACCCATCTCTTCCCTTGGGTGCCGTAAAAGGCGACTAATGGACTTAAAACTGCACAACCATCCAATAGCTTATAGCGGCGACGGGCTCACCACCAGACACGCTGAGTGCAGTCACTGCTTGGTGAAGCGCGGACTGTAGCAATGAAATGTTTTTGCAGTGCTTTTGCCTAGTCTCTGACTGACCCTTAGCGGATAATATAGTCGTGATTATATGTATATATAAATACACAATATATTCACAATATATTATATAGTTACACGTGATACATATAACATTCAACAGGTTATGGAGTAAGTTAAGACAAGGAATGATAGAAAAAGTAATTAGGGAAGATGAATATATATGTTCCTTGACAGTCATTTAATTTGCATAACAATTTAATTCGACAACGTACTAAAATAATAGTATGCTTTTGATTTTGCCTACCAATACAGTATTCGGAAAAGGATAAGAAAATATTATTATCTAACAAATTTTTTTGATGTGTAAAAACAATAAAAATTGCTTCCTTGTTATCAGTTAACAGTAGTAAAACTAAGTAGTACCTACTGTCCTGTAATTATTCAACATAATAGAATTACAAATGTTCATTGTTTAATAATCTTTAATTATAATAGGTCTACTCATAAAACTTTATTACAATTATGGATGATTTAAGGTGATAAATAATTACGTTCTCTTACTCAAACCAATTAAAATCAAACAAAAAATCACCTCTGTATCACCTGTATTTGCAAATAAATGTGATTTGATTTGATTTACTTAAGATATAATCGTAGCTATTGTCATTATTTGTAAGCGCGAAAAATGTATTTTGTTTTGATTCACATATTAACCAACTCCTGATCTATTTATGTGTTCACAAAACTCAATTAAAACAATGGTTGTATTGAAACATTTCGAAGATTTTTATGCTACATACATAGTTAGTTATATACAATCACGTAATTTTTCCGGTTAGGTTAGACGAAAATTCATATTGCTTTTTCTAAAGATTTCAAAGCGCCAGTGATGATGCTGTAATTGTTCATAGGATACGGTAATCACGCATCAGATGGACGCTGGAGATAAATTGGGCTTTTACAAAAAAAAACAGAAAATGACATGCTCACTTTTATTACATAGCTTTACAATATTCAATAATCATTACACGTAACTCAACCACAATCCTATTCCTTGTTTCCATACGAAACATCACTGACTTCTCCGTTGTTGTTGGTGACGACTCGTCCCGAGCTGGTCTTCTTGACTGGCACACCGTCCACCGTCTGCACGGATGAGGAGCTGGAGTATGAGGAACCACTCACTACCGTGTTGCCATCAGCTGGGGTTAGTTTCTTGATGTCTTCGGGGGTGAGAATTTTCTGGAAAGAAGGTGGTATTTGTCAGGACAGTTACCATAATTTTACTCCTGATTATAGGAATAAAAGAAGAAAGACGTAAAAGTATGTTAAGTACTATAACTAGTCCAGTGAGGAGTGGTGGAAACATTTGCAAAGACTTGAAGTGTTTTCAGAAGAACTGAAAAACTCACTGCATATACACAGTCAGGGTCCCAGGAGTTATAATTAATTAAAAATCAAAAAAATACTTTTCATCGTATCTATAAATTCACACGTAAAACTTTCAAATATACTATACAATAAATATAATAATAATGATAATTTGTCGCTAAAATTATTTGAAAAAAAATATATAGTCATATATTCCTAATATACCGTTTTGGTGTCATTATTTCAATATTGAAATTGAAACTAACACACAGTTATATGTTACACGCACTAAACCACAATTTATCCACCAGCTCTTTTACTTACGAATTTATAACAGAGTTAAAACTAACTACTCAAATTATTGGTATGATCGACATTTAAACCAATATGAATTCTGACATGGCGCTGGATGGCAATATGAATACATCAGCTCCTAGTTTGGAAGCACACAATAAACTTCTGTAGCCAAATAAACTGACTGCAAATTGTATGTCCTCAAAATTTACTCTAGTTCACTTTTAGGACTTATTATTAGTTAATATTATTGTTAAAAGGCAGCGGTAGGGTTGGGATGGTTGGGGCACTCGTTCGCTCGGCCGCGGGAAACGCGAGTTCGATCCCACCGCCTGTACTCCGAGTTTGAATAAAATATATGTACTTATTGTGAATATCGCTTGCCTCACATTGTGCCTGGTGCATGGCAACAGGCTCGCCACCTGTTACATGGGGACCTAACATATCTTGCGAAATGCGGGTGTTTATCACCTCTGCCCATCCCTTCGGGGAAAGAGTATGTTAATATTGGGTCCTTACCTATGAAATTGGTATTTTTATTCTGTCTTAGTATTTTGACTGTAACTATTAAGATTCAGAGTATTCCTAAAAAATAATTACCTCGTCTAAAAATAGACTATATTTTTGAGCTCTTTTGATTTGTTTTGATAATTTGTTGTAAGTTTAATTGTGTTAAAATTGGACACGGAGACAACTCTTTTTAAGATGATATGTATGCTAATATTGCACCAGTACAACAATTGTGGCGATATGGAGCTAATTATCAAAAAATATGACACAAAAAAAAACAAAATGTGTCTTTTTCAAATTAAGTTCTTTTTAGAGCTCGAGCAAGTTGTTCTGAACAATTATTCATTAATAAGAGGCTTAGCATCTACATTTTGTATGATATGTATGAAACAGCACCGGGCAAGCGATATTCACAATAAATTGTATTCATATTAGACAACAAGCCGCCATCCTGGCCGCGAGCTTAGGCCGCAGTTATCTTGTAAATTAAATGGCACTACTCGTGTAAGGCCGTACACGAGAAGGGCCAGTACATAAAACTCAAACTCAAAGTCATTTAATCAAATATAACTTATCAAATACACTTTTGACAAGTCGAAACAAAATAAATGATAATTACCCTAAAATTGATAACACCACTACTTCTTTTTCGGCCTGTTTACTACCGGGAGGCCTTGTCTAGAGAAGATATAGGTAAGAAACTCTGCAAGGATTCGATCCTCCCTTTACATCAATATGTACTACAACCTAATAAAAATTTTAACATAAGTACCATGAAAATCCATTTTAACCAGGTTTGAGCAGTATGCGACTGGACTTAGAACTGCACAACATCTAATCACCAATAGCTTATAGCGGTGAGGGGCTCACTACCTGTCACGCTGAGTACATGTGCAGTCACTGCTTGGTGAAGCGGGACTATTGCAGTGGACTGCTTAGGGAATTATATGTATGTACTCGTATGTGTAGCGCAGTATTTATTAACTCTACATAAATTTTGATTATTATTATGACCTATTTTAATATAAATAGCAATATGACGAAAACAGATCGTATAATGTTAATCATTACTACTCCTCGTAATATGTTTAGGGGTTTATTTACTTGTAACTTACAAATGGCGGGAAATCGGGCCTTTGGAATCCGGGGAATCCCTCAGGGAAGCTGCAAAAGAAGATAATTACATTGTTAGCTTTAGCTTATGGTAACACAATGTACATTGTACAAATGTGGTTTGAAATCTAAATAATTATAACCTTGTAGTATCACCTTAACATGACCTCTTTGACATTAACTTACATTTTGGTTATTAATCTTCATGCATTTTTTAGTCTTAAAGATTGACTCTGTGAAAATATTTTTTCTTGTTTTTTAAGACACCAAATAGTATCATAATAATATGCCAATATAAAAACTATTTCCTAATGATAATGATTTCACACTATTCAAAATTTCATATGTATAGTACGTCTCAATCCAAGCTGCCAAAAAGGTAAACAAAAAAACCGACTTACCGAATTTGTTATTCAATAATCACACTTAAAACCCTTTTCAAAAATAAAGAGAAAAAAAAAATCACACTTTTTACATGGACATTGGCACGAAAATATAATTAACGGAAACAATTGTTGTCCGTTTCAATTGATTTCAATTATCTACAGTCATCACAAAACATTTTAGAGATGAGAGAGAAACAAAACAAAGGTAATGTTTGTTTAGTTTACCTTTTTGGCAACTTGGATTGAGACGTACTATAGAATAAGAATGGTCTTAATTTTACTATAAAAATTAATGAACTAATTTGATTTTACAGTAGTTATGCAAGTTTAAATTTACTTACAATCTATTGGGTACTCCGGGTGGAGGGTTAGCATCATTTTCAGCTGTAAAACAATGTGAAAAATTAGATAAAATTAAAGGGTTTTTTCAAATTACACCTAAAGCAGAGAATAAAATCATTCTTAATCAAATGAATGTTAATAGTCTAATACTATGGATTAAGTCTAGTTGTAATATCATTATAAACATATATATATATATTACTTTTTATATTGTGTTAAAATTGAATTAAAACAATGATTGCATGAGCTAACAACAGATAGAATTATTATTCATCAAAATTAAATAGAGTGTGAGAGAATTTCGAAGTGTCTTTCAGCATTTTCTGGATAGAAAAATAATGATACATTTTAACTAAAAAAATAAATGCGCTTTAAATTTTTAGTACCTATTTCTTATGTTAGTTATGATTGAGTATTGAAAAGTAGGTATACATGGTTATTTTTAATGAATCAACAACCTTGGAAGACTAGACTAGCTAACTTCTTAATAAAAACATATTATGTTCTACGAGTTTTATCATAACTCAATACATTAATTAAAAATGATTTAACAAGCTTATAATGTACTGTCGTGACATTAGTAAGTCTATGCTCCATTCATACGATAAGGCGACAAGCGCAAGCTATGCGCACAGAGCTAAGAACATTGAGAAATTGATATAAATTTTTATATGAAAGAAAAATATGACAAATTTTTAAAAGTCGTAGATCAAATGTTGTTATTTATGATGTTAAGCACCTAGTATTGCAACGATGTTGATATATTTTTTTTTTCATTTAATCTGCAATTGGATTTACGTTAAATCAATATTTTTTCCTACTAGCACTTCGACGTTGAGAAGAAGTGCCGCAATAAACTCAACAGTTTGCCTTTTTTAAACAGCCATAACAACAAAAGGAATTTAGAACATTTAAATATTGTAAAATAAGTATGTGCAGAGCAGCAAATTATAGTAGCCACGAATTTTTATCTTTAAAATAATCCCCTTCTTTTATATATATTCATTAAAAATAACCCTGTATTTCAACTTTCAAATTCTCAATCAATTGTAAGAAATTGAAAAATTCATAAATACTAAAATACCAAGTATGTATATTATATAAAGCTGGATTAAATTTATAACAGGAAATTTAATTAAACGAAAAATTTTACTATAATCAACCTGAGTAATACGCGGCAGCATTGACTGAAAATAAATTTCACATTAATTAAAGCTGTTAAATTAAAGTTTAAATTACTCTTAAAATCATGTAATAAAAATTAAAAAAGACCTTCAATTGAGCTTGGGAGGATGTTTACTGAAAATAAATAAAAAATTATTAAAATAATGATTTAAGAATTCTAATATAATCATTACTTAAATATTGTTTTGTAATATTCAAATTTAAATCAATAAATGACAAAATTAAATGACCTGAATTAAAATCGGGCACAGCGTCGACTGAAAACGAAAATTTATTCATAAAGTATTTATTTTTATAAAATCGAAAAGCTATTTGAAGCATAGTAGGTTTACTAATATTTTATGCTTAGCTTAGCTAAAATCTTTTAGGAAAATCAAAAACTATGAACCTGGTTTTAAGTCTGGAATAGCATCCGCTGAAAATTATACAAAGAGTTAGTGCTCAGAAAAAAAAATGGTATTGTTTTTGGTATTTTGATTTTTTGGGCTTATTTTTGATTGAACTATATATTTTGTGTTTTCTGGCGAAAACTATTTAGAACATTGACATTATGCATTAGTAATTTAATAATTTTATTATTAAATTTACTTCTCTGGGTTTACACTGATATTTATACAAATTGAAATCCTAACATATTTGGTCCTATTATCGTTAGTTGGGGGTATAGATTTGTAATCATTTGAATGTAAGTATAAAAAGAAACACATTACATTAATTACAAGTAAATAATAATAATAATATATCTTAAATCAATCTGTCTAAAAATTTACTGTTAAGATCTATTTCACCGCAGCTTTGGACACACAAAATCTCGTTAAATGGTGAACATAGCGAAATAGATACAATGGATGGACTCCATTGAACAAAACAATATAACAATAGAAATATCTATTTTTAAAGATGTGCCAGTATGTTCCACCCGCCACTATTACATATAATTTACCTATACATATTTCACTGGTATAATTAATATATTTTACAATGAATTATTTAATTACAGTGCACAAAATTAAGTATTTTAAATACAGTTAGAGTAAATGTAGTTAGATGATTATTATTATTAACATTTCTTATTTTACTGTCATTTGTTAAGTTTTATATATGTTATGGTTGATTATGGTGTGAAATAAACGTTTAATAATAGGTCTTTACTTATGAAATTGCCGTTTTGTATGTAGATATTGGAGAAGTCTGCATTTTCCATACTAACATTTTTGCAGTTTTCTTCACAAGGACAATAATAATTGGCATGTATCATAGACAAGCTTTAGCAATATGTGTGATATAACACTTCATAAAAACTATTTATCGTTTTTAAGTGAATGCAAATCAAATGATGTATTCGGGAGGCACTTAAAAAGATTTGTCTCCGTGTCCAATTTTAACACAATTAAACATACAACAAATTATCAAAACTATTCAAAATAGCTCAAAAATATGGTCTATTTTTAGAGTAGGTGATTATTTTATTAAGAATACTCTGAAACTTAATAGTTACGGACAGATACTAAGAGAGAAAAAACGGCAATTTCATAGGTAACGACCTATTATAATAATTAAAATTACATTCATACTACATTTTAATTACAATATTTATTTATGAATTGATTATACACAAATTTTCTCCACTAGGCACATTTTAAAAAGTCAGTAACTATTAGAAAAGGAAATACCCAAGACGATTGTAGCGACTGCAGCGAAGAAAGCGGCGAGGAAAACGAACTTAGTCATTTTTATAAATTGTTTTTTTTACTGATAAAGTACAACTTTGCTGTATGTTGAGATACTATGAAAGTTCATTCATAACCACGGCAATATATACGAGAAACGGAGGACGTGACTCACTTGAACTCACTCTTGGAAGTGCAGAGGATCCTGGGGAGAAATAATCTATATTCTGTAAGTACCACGCAAATTGCGTCAATATCACGAATTAAGTTCAACCATTTATCTGAAAAAAAAAAAACATTTTAAATATTTATTCAGGGCAACCAACACTAACATGTAATATAGATTTTTCTTTAATTTTTTTATATCTGCACTGTGTCTGCACGTGGTCTGCACCTTGATTTATGTAATACATACTTTTACGGTGATTTTCTTTGGTATGTAGAGATTGCAGCCTTTTATTGGCACTTTCACATACCTACCTTTTGATTAACGATTGTCTGAGTATGCAATATTAATGCAATCATAAAGTTTATTGCAATTCTTAATATTTTGAATTCAAATTATACTCTACATTGATATTACAAAAGTAATGTGACACAAAAATTCTTAATAAATTCTGAAAGAAACAAACAATGGCGCCCTCTTGAATTTCTCATTATGAAAAAATTTATAAATAATAATTATGTTTTGGTTTATGTGTTCTTATATTTATTTTGCTATGGTATATTGAGAGAACTGTTGCCGAAATTTTTATTTTCTTATGCATAGTGATTGTAACAAAAACCCGAATTACTTGTATGTAACGACTATTAAATTAATTTTTACATAATAAAAAAATACGTACAAAATTTTCTTCGTTGTCACCCAAATAAGTAAAATGGTCACGAAAATAAGTACTTTTTTACAGAAGAAAATCAATACCGAATTTAAAATAACGTATTCCAAAGTGGAAATTATTCATAACATAAAAATGTTTGACGCCTCTGTTTACGTGACAAGCCGGTATTATATTAACGAGTTGCGTAGTGATTAAAATGATGTGAATAGCTAATCATAGTCTAGTTTGTTTTAATAAGTCATTGAATGGCTTTTTTACTCCCAACACATTTCTTATCGTCACCTGCCAATGGCTTGTTTGAAAAAAAATTGTAATTAATACACCTTCGATACAGGAAAGACGTAAGCAATATTACTTTGTAAGCAATATTACGTTTTGATCGAAACACATAATTAAAAAGGTACTTGTAATAGGTTGCAACAATGGAATCATTAGCGAGAGGAGCTTGCATCTGAAGCATCTGCTATTTCGACGTGATTTCGTTCTACCGCGTAGTATTTGAAAGTTTTCTCTCTCTTTTTATAGCTTCTCTCTTATCTACAAATTTAAGCTTATATTACATCATAATCATTAGACAATTAGTGAACCACGCGAAGTCTAGCTCGTTTTGCCATTACACATCGCACTCCAAGAAATTCACCTATTCTGTGCTTTAAATTCACCTATTTTTTCCTGTTGGCGGGCACCGCGAACACCGGTGATCGCAAACAATAGATGTTTCTATTATTTTTCATTTTGTGCCTGTTAACTAGTTACCGAGATTCATCCAAAGCTAAAAGTGGTATTGACTTATAGATTTCATCAATAAATTACAACGCTTTTTGTTGATAGTTAATCATAATTAGTTGTACTGGATGTGATTATCTGGCAATTAGGAATATAGGGCATACATGGAAGTGCAAAAAATAAGCAAAAATAATAAATAGGAAAGTTTGGGGCAATAATTTAAAAAAAAATTAAACACGCTACGAGTATTTCACATTTCCCCAAGCTCCCCCATTTATTTATTTATTGCCTTTCAAATTAGGGCAATTAAAATTTGTAAAGATGAAAAACTCTGCTAATTTAACTTAGTCGTGCATGCTTTGTGGAAGATTCGCAAAACACCACACATTCTGTGAAACACATTATATATTATTACGCTTTGGCATTACGTGGAAAAGTAAACAATATGCGTACAGCATTGAGGTGAGACATTGACAGCGTTAATTATTTGCAACGTTATTTGTCCTGCCGAAATACAAGAAAATTAGCGTTATAAATTAGTGGTGGACATTTTCATAACTTACCTTCGGATCATCATCTACCACATTTTGATTGCACTAATTTAATTCGGTTATAATTCACGGAAGTGCAAGGAAAGCAACGAGTTGTCTATTTTATCTCTAATTTTATCTTCTTTGCAAACGTGTAAATTTAATTTTGCTGGTTGCTATGTACGAATACATAATTGAAGCCTCTGTTAATTGTCTAACATTTGTTATTACCTTTAAGTGTGACTATCTATTCATTGAGTAATAACGCTTCATCCAAACTTAACAATAACAAGGCAGAATAAATATAATTGTATCAATGAATTTCTACACAGAGCACTCTACTGCGTAACAATTAACATTATGTTATTATTGAAATACCTAAACCTTATCAAACGAAACAGGAAGAAATCGAGTCAGTGGCAGGATGCTGGAACTAATACAATCTTATCAATAAAATTTATAATATTTTTCAGAATGTGTTTATTGGACTTCGACTTAGTATAGATTATGTGAGGCTAAGTGAATCAAAATAAAAAATCACTAAAAATCTTTCTTTCATATAAATGATTCGGACTAGGCATCCCTCCCTACACCGACTAGCATACTCCCATTTAACTATACTAATATTATACAGAGGAAAGTTTTGATTGTTTGTATTGAATAGGCTCCGAAACTACTGAACCGATTTGAAAAATTCTTTCACTGTTGGAAAGCTGCCCTATCCCCGAGTGACGTAGGCTCCCAATATTCCCACGAAAACAGACACTACGCGTTTTTCTTCGGCATCGTTACTTATAAGCTCGATGGTGTGTGGTGCTGTTGTTGGACAGTCACATATAAAAATATGTGTACACATTTGACAAGTTATAGTTTTTACTCGCCTCTAATAAGTCACTAATTGTCAAAAGTGTATACATATTTTGCATGTGACTGTATGGAAGAAAATGGTGCTATTCATCTCACATAGCGTCATTCCTTTTCCAAACTTTACTCATGCAGACATCGACACCTGAGTTTGGTTCTGTAACACGGACCTTGGTAAGTGACTGCTTCACTTATTTATAACGAAAAGTTGTTCTTTTTCACGAGCTGATTCTTAAGACTGATCAGTACAGCTAGTCTACTCTTGAACGCAATCCCGATCGATCTATATTGAGATTGTGGTGTTTCTTAGGCCGCGCTCAGTTTGAACAAGTTTTTCTGTCGTACGAATTTCACTCGTTCGTACGAACAATCACGATCTTAGAAGTACCATGGAAGCGCTCAGACTGCGTACGAGTTAGTCATAGTATTTCCATAATAGATTGTTCATGCGTGTACGAGCAAAATTCGTACGAAAACGCGTTCAAGGGCCATAAATGGATTCAAATTCTGCGGATATTTAATAACATAAATGACACTGAGTTTTGCTAAAATCGAAACTCATGCACCGCAATTCTCGTATTGGTATTTTGAAATATTGGATTGTGTTTTTATTGAGATTGCTTTGAAGATTTTTTGATTGTCCCGTGTTGGTCCGGGGCACAAAAAGAATGTACCAACTGCTTTTCTTGCCTAGCATGTCGTAAAAGGCGACTAAGGGCGTATTGGGTACTAAGTCTGTGATTGTGTAGGCGATGAGCTAGCCACTCGTTCACTCTTTCACGATTTTTCATCTGACCAAACCCAATTTTTGTATGGCTAAATGTGGTCTTAAGGAACACAGTGCTCCTTGGACTCTGCCTAGTGCCTACCTTCGGGGATTTCAGGTGTGATTGTATGTATGTATGCTTTGAAGATTGGCTAGCTCTGGTGTTCCATTTAAGAAGACCAGCTCAATCTCGTTAGCTTTTATTTGTTTAGTTGCTACTATGTAACATCATAGACAGGCTTACGAATATATAGACACGTCAACTTCTAACCTCCCTCTTTTTGTGTTGAGCTTATCATAAAATTTATCTGTGTTTAAAATGTATGGGCAAAAACAGATTGATATGTGATTGCTATAAAGAAAAGATATGGCAGGCTAGTTTCCGCAACTACCTATTTTGCTTAGTACGTGCGTAATTGCTATGAAGGAAATGTAAAGATATTTTTGAAAAACCAACTAGTGAATAATAAAATGAATTTATGAATTTTTCCTTTAACATGACGGAAATAATCGCAAATCAATTATTTCCGTTAAAGTCATTTAAGTGAATCGATGATTGGAAAACGGAGTCTATGTTTTAAGTTTGGTTAAAATTTTAGACACATTTAATATTAGTTATGATAAAATTAGAGCTTTTGTATATTAAGCGAAATCGTTGTTATACCAAAATAACATTATGCCAATATATTTTAGGGTATTTCAATTCTTCGACAAAATTATAATGGTGGAAAAATATGGTGGAAAAACAATAATTGTTCGCTTTAAATTTATACGCGTGCATAAAGACATAGACATAAAAATTTAAAAAAACTAGTTTTATGACAGGGAACTTACTGTCTGTTTTCTTTACAGAAATATGAAATTGAAAACTCATTTTTACACACATTCATCGTATATCCCTACGAAATCAATAGTGATAGATCTATTGGAAGCAATATATATTCTTTCCACTGTTTCATATTAGCGTGGTTCCGCTGCCGCGCAGCATAAGTCACTTTCAACCCTTGTAGAATTTTAGTCTGGACAAAGGCGTCCCCTAAAGATCTCCAGTTTACCCTGTCTGCCAGCATCTGCCTTAAAAACATAGTTACTCTATTTTGTTGTAAGATTTTCCTATATAGGGAAGGCAAAGGGAACGAAGCCCATACAGCCAAGTCTTCAGTATTTTATTTTTTTCAGTAGTTTGCATTGAAATGCTAGTGTAATGCATTTCAATGCCTCTTGGGAGAGTTTGGCGTCAAACGATCGATGGCAGACACTGTGGTGCTACTTGGATGAGGTGGACTACCACCATAAAAAACTCATCACTTTTCACACCACTTGACGCTTATTTCGATAATCCTCCACATTGCACAACATCACAGACACTTACTACACAAAACTACACTGATATTACGTAACAATATCCACTCCGAAACAATATTACAATTATCGAAATACAAAACACGTCCGCCATTACTCAAATGCCGCCAAATCCCCTACTCTTTTTTTTTGGAGACGTAGACTAAAGGCAACGACATTTAAATCAAGGACTCCAAGGTTCTCAGCTTGATTAATAGTTGGTGTGATGAAACAAATATAACTCGTACGGGATAACAGATCAATAAAGTTTTTCAAAATTCTTTGATTTTAAAAATGCTTAATTAAAGGAGTTCGAAAGTTAAATTAAATGAGCAACTCTATTTACTTACAAAATATATTTATCTAGTTGTAAATAAGGGTTCTAAGAAGACACATTTTTGAACGTAAGCATTATAATATGAAATGAGATGTTACGTCTACATTACAAAAGTGTCTGTGGCTTATATAATTAAATTTTCTTATCTACATATTGCAAGTTAAAGAATAGTTATTACTTAAGTTATTCAATTTCAGACGAAAATGATGCCATACTAGTTAATAAATATTGAATCTCTTCGGCCTTATCTAAAACATTGACATATTATAATGTGGAATTTTGGACCAAACAATTTTTTAAGGGCTTATAGGAATGACTTTAATCCTTCTTAGGTTTGTCGTGTGCTGCATATTGGACAGTTTCTTCGTCGACGCTTCCGTCAACGTCGACTACAGTGTTCTTTCCAGCACTTGAGCTCTTCTTTCCATTAATGTTCGAAGACTGACTGAAGGAGGATGTGGAGACAGACACAAAGTGCTCGTTGTCACCAGGGTGAGAATTCATCGGTGGAATGGGGGGGATGGGAGGAATGGGTGGAATCGTCGGAATCGGCGGAATAGGTGGAATTGAAAAGTGATGTTTTGGCATCTGTAAAAAAAAGCAAATTATTATAGGTATATTATTTAAGAAGAAGGCTATAAACATGTGCAAAGAAAATAAATGTGTGCTTTATGAGAAAAATCTGATAAAATGAGTGCAAGTTGATACTAACATGTATTTGTTATTTATGTAATTATTGAATCGGTTGTAATTGTTAAATAAAAAACCATTAATGTTGATGAAGTCATCTGTTTACAAATAATGAAACTATGATTTTTATGCGCGAATGAATAAGTATGATCAAAAATTTATTTTGGTGAAATGAAATGTAAAAAAGTGCATAATAGTACGTAGTAGTACCGTTATTGAAATATATTATATCATCATCTGAAACAAATAAAGGGAGAGAAAATGTGAGCAAAATCCTGTAATTAATATAATATCAATGTTCGTCTTTGTATTAATTTATGTAGTAATATTTTGGTGTGTGGTTAGGTTATAATTAAAGTTTAGTAGTAGTGTTGGTAACTTAATATCAATATTATTCTAATTCTAAGTAAAACTAAAAATAATTAAGCAGTAAAATTATTTTTTCTTAAAATTGTCTTACCGAAGGAATTCTGAAACAGAAGAAATCCAATGTCACAATAAATAAAATACAAACGGTTATCAAACATGTTTAATTTGCAATTAAAACGTTTCTGTTTAACTTACACTATCGGGTCGTCAATTTTCGGTGGATTGCTACCAACTGTAACAAAAACATTAAAAGAATTCATTAATGAAAACATTTTTTTTCTTATTTAACTATTTAATGAATAGCAGATAATAGTTAACCTATCAATGGCTATAAAGCGAGATACAATAGAAAGGGAAGTTATTAATTGGGCAGCCATTTAATTAATTGGTGTGCAAAAAAAATTTGCGGAAATACTATTTGGGCAGGAAACAAATATATTGTCAGCAATACAATTATTTGGTTAGCAGAATAAGTAGTTGAGCAGCAAAATAATTAGTTGAGTTGCAAAATATTTATTAAGGCAGCAATATATGTTATGGTTATTTTTTTATGATTCCTAAAAACTATAGCTGTGTCAATAATCGCTTAGTCTAAATTGATTTATAAATATTATTTTTAATATTAACATATATAACACAATTTGGCAGCAGAGAAAACATTTGAATTGCTGCTCAATTAGCTATTTTGCTGACCAATTAGTCCATAAGTTGCTGCCGATAAGTTGCAAACCAACTGTATTTATTTGCTGACCAAAATTTGAATATATTGCAGACCGTTAAAATAACTCCCCAATGGAAATAAAGTTATTGTTATTGTTCGTGAAAGCCACCGTTCGCGTGGATTAAAAAGTATCATAAGCTAAAAACAAATTTAAATATTTTTCTACCTAGGATTTTATTTTTCTTTATCGCGAAAACTCACAAAATTTCAAAAAAGACATTGATATTTTTTTATTGTTCGTCCTGTTCAAAAATTTTACATAACTTTAATTTAACGCCAAATTACTTCAACCAAGAATCTGACCATTTGCCTGCTGTCATATAAAACAAAAACTTACATTCGGCTTCCTCCACTTTTCCATCAGTATTGACGAGGAAAGAAGTACCACCAGTCTTCACTATATTGCCGTCCTTGTCTCTAACGACGCCACTGCTGGACTTGACTGCTACACCATTGTACACCTGGTTAGGACCAGGCTTAGTGTTCCTTATATCTTGGACAGTTGGGATGTGTGGCATAGGGAACGAAAACGGGAAGAATCCACCAAAATGTGGTATAGGGGGTGGGCGAGGTATATAAAAATTGTGCATCTGCAAATAGGATTTTACCAATTAATATATTAGTCATACACAGTTTGATAAGATTGTAAAAAAATTATATAATCATCAAAGAAACAATATTTGTCGAACAGTTCGATATAATTGTAATTATTTATATAAATTACAAAAATAACAATTGTGTGGTGTGTGTTGTAAATTTTATATGTTATATATCTAATAATATACAACAAAGACGAACATCGCGTTTAATCCCTTGTTAATAATAAATGATAAGCTGGATGATAATGTGATCTAAACAAAAAATACTTCTCTAGTTGAACTAATGATATTCTCACCTTATGGAATCTGAAAAAATAAAAAAGGTTCACTATTTTTCTTTTAGACAGAAAGGTAATTCAGTGTTACAAAAATACCTATAACACGAAAACGTCTATTTGCAATGTATGAAAACAATTTGTTGGTTAAACATTATTCTTGTCGATAACTCCCAGAGAAAGGGAGGAGCTCGGCGTAGTGATTAGACGCTTTGGCTTTCGATCGAAGCTACCGTCGCAATGGTCAGGCCGTGGATGGATGACCAAAACATTGATCTCCATCTACTCCGTGCTTCGAAAGGCATGTTCAGCTGTTGGTTTCGGTCCCCACTGCCACCGTTTCTACCCACCAACCCGCATTGGGCCAGCGTGGTGGTGTTACGGCCTATCTTCTCATGTGTTTCTCCATGTAGGAAGGCCTATGCCCAGCAGTGGGACGTATATGCCTATACAGCCTATGAAGACGAACTCACAGAGAAAATTAAAATATTAGATAATTATTAAATATTCTTCTAAATATTTTCTATTGACGCCGGTTGAACAACATACTAGATACTAGGGTAAACGATATAATAATTTATCTGAACTTACCCTCCGAAATCGTCGTCGTCGTCGACCCATACATAGCCAGCTGTATAACAAAATAAAATTATTA
The DNA here is from genome assembly GCA_910589355.1 of Parapoynx stratiotata. Lineage (NCBI taxonomy): Eukaryota > Metazoa > Arthropoda > Insecta > Lepidoptera > Crambidae > Parapoynx > Parapoynx stratiotata. The sequence goes on from OU342458.1 coordinate 5,267,200, forward strand.
GTTAAAGTAATAATATAAAAAATCAAGAACAAAATATTTTTTGACAAAATACCTATTACAAAGATTGTACGCAGTCCATCTATAAATATTAAATAAATATATTAATAATATATGTATTTCCTTATTAATATTAATCCGTCATCTAGTGTCCGTAACACAAGGAGCATTACGGCCTGGTCACGACTACGAGCGGCGAGCGGCAGCGGCAGGCGTTTCTCTTTTCATTTCTCCCTCAATACATGCGTACTTGCGTCCGCGCGTTGCAAGCGAGCAATGAAAAGAAAGCGCCTGCCGCGCCGCCGCTCGCCGCTCGGTAGTCGTAGCCGGGCCGTTAGTTGCTTAAAATAGGGCTAGTTGACAGGTGTGAATGTCTAAAGATATTTATGTATTTCTATATAATATCTATACAAGATATCTAGATATATCTATCTATCTCTATAATATCTATATTCTAATGGAAGAAGAAGACATGTTGTGCCGACCACACCTAGAGTGGGAAAAGGGCAAGAAGAAGAAGAAGAGATCTATATATTATATTTATATATTGTTTTGTATTATTATGTGTCTTTTTTTTGGTATATATTATTATATTTATAAATATACAAAATACGATGAGGTAAATATATACAACGTGTGAATATATTTTGTTTACAAAGTAAGTGCGCAATAAAAAGAAGCCTTTGAAATATAATAAATCCTTATCGTTAGTAGCGCATATTAAACAGCCTTAAAACATAACTTACAGGGTGATTGTATGTGAGAAAACAATAATTGTTAAATGACATTGAAATGACTTTATTTATTCAAGCAATAACATGTTTTTTCTTTGATGAAGTCCAACCTTTACGAATGATTCTGTATTAATTAACCCTTACATTTGCGACTATCATGAATATGTGTTTTATTTGAAAATATTTAGACTAGCATATTGATTTATATTTTGGCATCAGAAAAACTTTGCTTCTATGAATAAATTAAAGTAAGTAAATAAGTTAGCATAGATTAGGATAAGTGTGAAGCATTTAATTTAACAAGCAAAAAAAGAAATATACCAACTTCACGAAACAAAACAGTCATGTTTATAAATTAAACCATTATTTGTCATATTGAGGGATCCAAATCAAATAGTACCATAATTACCAAACAGATACGAAAAAAACATTTTGATATAAATTTTTGAAACTCTATCGCTCAGTTGCACAAAGATTTTTTAAAGACGACATTTAGTAATGAGACATTAAAACTTTAAAGTTCATTAAATTTAAAATTGGAACACAAAATAGTTCTAGCTAATGTCTCTTTAGCATTGATAGGGTGCTAATGTCGTTTTGTGCAACGTAAAAACTACGCAAAGGTGTTCTTTTGACACTTCAATAAATAAATTTAATGGAGCATTAGGGATAATGCCGACATTAAATTTTAAAGTTCGTTTCTGCAACTGGGTGTATATCTGACTACAATATGTAGTTTTTATATAAAAGCTGCATTAGAAATTTTCTGATGCAACAATATCATATATGACGCATTTTTATCTTTTTCATGATCATCATCAGCTCAGACTCCTCCACTGTTGAACGTGCCCCTAATATGCGCAATTTTATCCTAGTACTGGGAGCCGTAACGTGGGGAGGCCCCCAACGAGGTGGACCGACGATCTGGCGAAGACCGCAGGAAGTCGCTGGATGCAAGCGGCGCAGAACCGGTCGTGTAGACATCATTGGATTGATGGATGGACCACTTACTTCATAGAGTTATTATTATGGAATCTTACTCTAGAAATTTCTATAAGCTAATATCTATGTATAGTAACTGATTGTTGAATAATTATAATTAAGAGTTTTTTATTTGTAAATAAACTTACCGTGCACCGTGGCAATGAGGGTCACTGCAATAAGAAGTTTAAACGCCATTTTCTGGCGAAATTTTATTTTTTGTTAGCCTATTAGGTCTATACTATTATCTAGAACAGTCGAAAACACACTGAAGGATCGTGCATGAAATGCCTACTTAAGTATTACTCAGTTGTTGTTTAATACTATGCCAGCTGCGTAAACAGTGAATCGAATGGGTGTCTCGCTTTTCGGGAAAACTTATTATGATACGAATAAAGGATTCTAAAGAAAATTATGCGAGTAACAACAGATTTGATTCACTGTTCTCTACAGAAATTCCTATTCAAGAATTTTTAATTTATTTCGAATAATGCAAATGTGTAATCCTAGGATTTTATTACAATTTTTTTAATACAAATATAAATATATTTATTTAATTAAATAAATTTAATTAAACCCCGTTAAATTTGCTTAGTGAATAGAACCGGTTGGAACGAGAAACTTAACTACTAATAATTATGTGCTTTCCGACAAAGGCGTCAAACATAGTTTGACAGTTGATGGGTTTAAAATCGAGATTTAAAACCCACCAACTGTCAAACTACGGCAAAAATGGACAGTTTTGAAGCTAAACTCTTCCAAAATACAACTACTCCAAAGAACAACTAGTAGTGAAAACTATTAGCCCTACACTAGTAGTTATGATCCTGCTCATTTCATTCACCGCATTAATTATCCTGTCTCTCGACTACTTTAACTCGTGCTGATCAGCTCAAGCTGATACCCGAAAGTGGGGTATTTTAAAATTGTTAGGTTTAGCATAGGGTGTTTCATACACAAATATTTCTGACTCACGGGAATAGGTCGACATCACCTGTAATCCTTAATTTGACACAGATGACCGCGTATAGGAAATATAGATCATTTCAGAATAAATACTTCAAACTACGCTGAAGTAATTTATAGATCAACTCAAGGTTATCCAATATTAAAATATTTATTTAGCTGCATATTAAGAGTAATTGTTTCAGTTTTTTCCAGTTTCTACCTTCGTTTTCAAGTCGTGTGGTTAACCACTTAATCAAAATCGCGCATACCTCCAGCCTTCAGATGCGGCTTGTTTGAATTATGTGGAACGACATTTATGGTGTAAATCAATAATGAATACTACACTAAAGAGCGAAGGTATTGCAGTATAGATTGTATACTCACAATGTATGGAGCCAAATGTGATCGAGAAATCATTAACAGTTAATAGACCACGTACAGGCCCACGTCCGTAAACAGACCCATCAAATAGATGTTAGTTAAATTGTTTTTTATTTTATAAAATTTACATTTTTTTTAATAATAACGGACAGTATAAAATTTCAATTTACCGTATTTTTCTGAAATAGAGAGTTATTTTATTATATGTCAGACCAATGCAATGGTGAAAATGGTATTCAGATTCGTGTCATATTCGTGACGCGCGAACAAAAAAAAATCTTGTTACTGTTATAAGTACTAAACACTCGGACTCACAATTAAATATAACCTGTTCCAATTTTATTTTATCTATTGATTGCTTATTCATCAAAGTATTCTTATGATTTTAATGATTGATCATCTGTTTTCACTGTGATTCTTATATATTTTTTTCCTTTCGTACATCATGAGAAATGTTAGTCATTTAGAATCAATAGAACAGAAATCAGTATAGGGTTTTCACGTATTGTCGCCCTACCGTGACTAAAACAAAGACCATTTTGACTATTAAACTTTCTTATCTTATTAGTCCATCGATACCAAGGCCTTAAACAAAATACACAGTTAAATAGTAAGTGTGTACTTATCAACAACTCTATTTTTAGTGCATATTTTTATACATTATAGGAAACAAGCTAAAAGGCTTCCTGGAGGTATTTATGTAAGTGGATATTCATTAGACAATGCATCTGTAAATATAGGATCTGCTTTTACTTATAATTGCAAAATAGGACTAATTCCAGGTAAGGAAATTACTTGTAGACATTATTATCTATATCAATTAAGTGGTCGAGTGGTATGTATGCCAGTCTCAAGGCGTCGCCATCTCGAGAGGTTCTGGGTTCGATCCCCGGTGGGGGCAAAAGTTTGGGTGATGAATTTTCAGGCATTTGTTCTCCAGTTTTGGATGTTCATATATGTTTATATATATTCAGGATATTTATATGTATTTATCTATTAAATATATTTATCCGTCATCTAGTGTCCGTAACACAAGCAGCATAAATCGAGATTTATCACTCGATTCAGTCATTTTTTGGCTTTTATTTCAAAAATTGACAAAATCGAGATTTAAACTAGGTTTAAAAATTCCCTCCAAGTGGCACTTAGTTTCCTTTTTCTTAAATATTACAAAGCAAACAGTTTTCTTTCATTGATGTGTAGACGAAATAGGGAAATTTCATTTAATTATCGTCCTCAGCTCAGCCCATTGCTGGGCCTTCCTCAAAGAAACAAATACATTAGGAGTATAGGCCGTAGCACCACGCTGGCCCAATGCGGGTTGGTGGGTAGAAATGCTTGCTTTGTTTTCGATATCAAAAGCCAAAGGGTACCACTACGCCACCGAGCTCCTCGATCATTTCAACTTAATAGAATTAATTCCAGTACAGGTACAGAGCTTCTTAGAACACATTTATCGATGTCTTGTGCTATTGTGATAGCTATTTGAACAACGAGGCGTCACGACATTGTTGATACAACTGCTTAACGCAACGTGACCAGCAGCAAACGAAACATGTCATTCAGAAATCAGAGAAGGTAAATTTAAAAAAAAATATCATTTTGTCAGATTGTGGTCAGCATCTGCACCCCCTAGCATGATCAACGAAAGACTATTTCATAGATAACGCGTGTTTTAATGAACTATCAAAATACCTTTAAGGTATAGACACCATCTTGGATTTTTTGTTTATATATATTTTGATAGCACAGCGATGCCCAGCGATTCAGAGGTGCCCAGTGCCTTCAGCACTAACACGCCAATAGGTTGAATCTTGGGTTCTTATCACGTTCAATAGTCAAAATATACCTAATAAAATTGATATTAGAGTATGATGCAAAACAACACAAAACATATCATCGCGTCTCTTTCCCGAAGGGGAATGCAGAGGTGTTAAACACCCAATCCCAGTATGATGAAGACCTCACAATTATCATTTTGCGATTCTCGTGTTAGTTAGGCGAGAACGCAACTAGAGTGGCCTCATCTTTCTTCTGCCTCTACCGGTTCCTGCCCAGCGCGTCTCTTACGACCGGTTTAGTTTTAAGGATGAAGAGTCTTTCACTTGATCGCTACATCTTGTTAGTCAACGGCTGCCCGATCTTTTTCTTTCGGTGCTCTCCACTAAAATCAGTTTTTGAAACGTTCGTCACCTCTTCGCACTCCATCCATCAATCAGCCTAAAACGTTCGCTGTTGGATATGGGCCTCTCTCTCTCTCTCTCTCTCTCTTTGGGGGCATTCATACGTTGCGCCTCCCGTACGTGGTCGCCACTCGAAAACCTTTCCGCCCCAACGGCCGTTAGTACCTTAAGTAGTAGTGGGCAACGTGCATTGCCCACTACTACTTAAGGTTCGCGATTCTGTGGCCTATGTCGGTGACCTTAGTGCTCCTGCGAATCTCCTTCCTTTCGATTCGATCACGCAGAGAAACTCCAAACACTCTCATTTGCTCTATGAGTGACCTTGAGCTGTCTTCTTCGCAGTAATTAGTCAAAATATAAATTACATACAGGCGTATTTCTGTACATAAGCGACTTAAATGAAATAAATAGTAAATGGAATAAAAAATATTAAAGACTGGTTGATAGTATAAGTGATAATATTTTATAATATTCCAAATAGATATACATACACATTTATGAAAACATGGAAAAAGTTGGAAAAAGGAAAGGCAGAAAAAGAAGATAATAATGTATACATACCTATGACAAGTCAAAATATTTCCAAGCATCCATGCATCTGGACTCCGCTTAGTTTATACGAAAAAGTAATATCTTTCTATCGACGTCATCGACAAAGATTCTTACATCCAAAGATATACTTAAAACTGTCTCCTTTTTCATTGGTTTTTTCTTTGGAAGTAGCGCTTGTTTTTATGCAGTAACGTTTTTTCATGGAGGAACAGTAAGTGCCTTTTCGTAGAAACCATAAAGCCTAGACATATGTAGTATCGTTACTAAGACTTTAGTACTGGAAACGTGACAGCGTATCGTATGTGTCACCTCTAAACAACTGATTGCCGTTTGGTTAATTAATAAAGAAAAATATTGAAACTAAATGACACAAGCTTTGTTACAATTCTACAAAGCAACTAGGAACAGACGCGGCACGTAATTATAGTGTCAATATTATATTTGATATACCTACGCAAATGCAAAAAATATTCATAATTTTGTTATAAATTTCATTGCTACAATTGAAATCGACGTTTAGAAATAGGTAAAACACAACAACACCAATTTCTTTGAATGAAACAAATATTTTAGTTGAAATCCAATTCAAATCTTCATTTGTAACTATATATGAGTTTTAATAATCAGAATTATTTTAGTATTTTTTTATTGTAATTAGTTATTTTTAATCGAAGAGGCAAACACTAATGAGCTTTTTATATAATTTTCAACACACTCGTAATGTGAACATTATACTTTTTTTTAGGCACATAATGTGGCATTATACGATTATCGTATTGGGCGTATTGGATACTGGGTATGTGATTGTGTAGGCGATGAGCTAGCCACTTGTTACTACTCTTTCACGATTTTTCATCTGACTAAACCCAATTTTCGTATGGTTAAATGTGGTCTTAAGGAACACAGTGCTCCTTGGACTCTGCCTACCCTTTCCCCTTCCCCTTACAGGCGTGATTTTATGTATGTTTGTATGTATACGATTGTGCATTTCAAAATGTTGTGTGTTCGCAACACGTGTGCGTAAAAATCGTTTTATTGGAGCGCTTACGGCCTCACTCAGAGACGTCATATAAGCGAATGTTCAGCGAATTTAAAAATAATTATTATGTGTATTGTAATAAGTGTTTAATTGTTGTTCTAAGTAACCATTAACGTAACCATTTGATTAAACAAAGACTAGTAAGGCAGTTAGAGATGTAGCCATACTAAACCATACAAGCTATTTCTTTATATGGAAAGATACAAATATTTCCGAAGTAATAATGAGCTGTAAAATTAGTTGTACTAGTTTAATAATAATCAAAGTTAGATGTCACCATGGTCAATATCGGTCACGTATTACGTATATCACGACTGGAAAGTCAACTAGTATTACTGTAATTTGAGGTCGACGTATAAACGTAAGTATCGAAGTGACTTTCCTTTTGTTTGAGATGACGAGAGACACTAAGTAGGTATCTTTGAAAAGAATGCCCTAAGATTTACAAGTTTTTTATCTGTTTATAATCTGGACGCCTAATGTAAGTTTTCATTGTAAAACCCAAACTTTTATAGTTGCGTAAAGAATGTAAATTTCTATGAGTTACGTGATTTCAGCTACTTTTCGCTAGGGGCGCGTTTCATGCAAGAAGGGATAGAGTCTCTGCAGATATAATTAATATAAACACATAATTAATACCCAATACATGAATATCCACTTAAAAAATATTAAATAAATAATAGCAATATGTACATATAATTCCTTATATCAAATATTTTAAAATGTATGGCACTCCCTGATTGATGTAAGTAACTGAACTATATTCGTTGAGAAAAAGATGTAGTACAAAACTATTGTAACTGGTTCGATGTATTTTGGCATACTTTCATAACATTAACTCACTGTTACAACATAATAAGCAATAGCATTTAAGACACGTGAGTACATACTTCTGAAAATGATTCATAATACTATTTGTAACACAATAAATAGTACAAGTAAATAAACATATCACATTTCTTACTTATGTTAAGTAAATGAAAAGAAAATTAAAAATACAAATATCAATTTAAAAAACAAGCTGTTATTACTTTGTTAAATAAAAGCGTGTTACATCGTGATTGCAAAAGATGTTCTTTAATCAAGTTCAGTTCCAACAAATTTTAACACGCTTTTATTTAACAAAGTAATAAAAGCTTTTTTTTATTTTTAACTTTTAAGTGTTTGCGCCAAAGTACTCGAGGCGATTCAATTGAGCCCAAACTTGATGGAATTGTATCGTTTAATTACTGAGTTCCTATGGCCACCATTCAGCTCTAAGTCATAATAATATTGCATTGTCATCCTATTTACACATGCATGCAAAATTTCAGATCAATCGGTTGAAAATATCTGCATCAAAATTAAGCTGCAATACATCACCCGAATATATATTCATACATCACAAGTTAAATGAAAGCTTGTACAATTTAATAATCAAAAATTTAAGGATAATTTTCGTTTAACGACGGCGAAGCTAACTAGCTTACAATATGGATGTATAAATATACCATAAGCGTAATAATAATTTTATATCATTATCATCAATCTATCAATCATTTGCAATTCTCACTCACTCAGTGATTGCGCTCATTTATCCGCGGAAAATAAGTAAAACAAAAGACAATATGAACAATTCTCAAAGTCCATTTGACATTCATAATACTTACTCCTCAATAGTGACAAAATAATGTATTCTTCCAACGTGCTGAGAATTAAGCAATACTCACATTCAATGTCATTGCTAGTGGGTCGTATTGTCTGTGTCATAAAAGTCGCCTGAAGTTTCTTTGGAATAGGTCGTTTATGTCTTGTACGTTTCTTTATCAATCACAGTTAATTAGCAATAGATAAAAGATAATCACCACCAACGCGACATCCCACATGCCCACTGCTGAAGATAACCCTCCCTCAAAGATCTCTACGACGATCGGTCAGAAGATTCCCGCAATCTTCCCCAAGTCGTTTGTCAACCTTGTGGAGACCTACCGAACCTGTACATGGCCACCTCTCGAAAACTTTTCTTTGCTGCCGTAATTTCGACAAACAATGAATTCATTGAGTTACGATGGTCACCTTCATTCTATTACGAATCTCCTTGTTTCTGTTTTGATCATTCAGAGAAACTGGGAAACGAAAAATTCCTAGCTGAAAGTAGTTGAAATCACAATATCCTTAGAAATTGACATTCTTAACGTAATTAAATGAGTTGAGTTTTTACATTTAAAACTTACACCACGGGTACTGATCATAGCTGCAATTATTCACGGCACTGCGCAGAGTTTAATTAGACTTTATGACTTTCCATACATTATAATTTAATTATAATATTCAACGATTGCAATTGTAGATGCAGTTTAACATGAACAGTACCGACCAAATAAATCAAAATTTTTGCGACAATTCAAGTGTCTTCATATAATCGGGAAAAAGTAAGAATTCACATAATCACACCTTGAAATTTAATTACCTTTTCAATTTATGCATACATATTTTTAAAGAAGTAATAATCTTCATCTTCATATTACATATAATAAAACTGTAGAGGTCGAGTCTCTGTACATAGAAAAAAATGCTTAAAATCAAGTCAGGGGCATGTAAAAAGAGGGAACATACAAAAAAAAATCTTTTTGTTTCTCTGTCTGTTAGTTCGGGCTAATCTCCGAAATGGCTGGACCGATTTCAATGAAATTTTGCACGGAGACCTGGTCAACATCCTATGTTCAACATCCCTGGTCATCACCACAAATACCTGGTCAACATCTTAGATACTTTTTATTCCGGAAAATTAAAGGGTTCCCGTGGGATAGTTAAAAAACCAATAACCGCGGACGAAGTCGCGGGAAACAGCCAGTAATATATAAATATCTCGTAATTACTTAAATAAAAATCGTATATATATATTTTTGTCGTATGTTAAATGATATGACAAATAAAAAAAAATACATTTACTTAAAATATATTATAATTGGGTCCTTACCTATGAAATTGGTGTTTTTATTCTGTCTTGGCAATTTGTCCGTAACTATTAAGTTTCATAACATTCTTATAAAATAATTGCCTCTTCTAAAAATAGACCATATATTTAAGCTCGTATTATTTAATTTGATAATTTTTTGTAAATTTAATTGTGTTAAAATCAGACACAAAGACAATTATTTTTAACTGCCTCCCGAATACATCATTTGATTTGCATTAACATAAAAACGATGAATAATTTTTATCAAGCGTGTTCACACACATATTGCTAAAGCCTGTCTAATGATACATGCCAAATATTATTATCTCTGGATTTGTCGTTGTGAAGAAAACTGATAAAATGTTAGTATGTAAAATGGAGACATCCCCAAAATCTCCATACAAAACACCAATTTCATAGGTAAGGACCTAATATACACCTAATATACGGCCAAAGTAACAAAGCCAAAAATATCATTACATCTCAATGGCCACAAAACGAAATGTATCATAACATACCATCACGCCTTTTTTCCCGAAGGGGTAGGCAGAGGTGGTAACACCCACACGCTCACATCCCACGAAATAAAACGAAACATAATTATATTGTTCGCGAACGCCGGCGTTCGTATGCAAAATAACAAAATATGCTTTCTTGTTTCTTTAACTTGCCTTCGACTCGTCTCATCGTATTTTATGAATAGAAAATTAATACAATTTCTGTGGAATTGGTAGATTAAACTATAATGAGTTAATTATGCACTGGTTCTATAAAAATGCTTGGTCTTTGGTTGTCTCTGTAACGTAATATTTCCAAATCAATATTGATTTGATGTCGCGTTAAATGTCATATCCTTTGATAATTTCAAAAAAGTGTTCGAAATGACAGAAATCCATTTCATATCCAATTATATTTAGTTAGAGAGTATGGCAGTGGCCATACATAAACGATTATAAAATTTCGAGGACTTGTATTAAAACCAAGGATTGGATATTTGTTTCGAAGGGAATAAATTAAAAAAAGACGTGTGGCACTTGGGGACTGCCGCGGTAAAGCTATTGCATAGCATTTTGTATCAACTTATGCAATTATAATTTTATTTATTTATTTTATTCATGCAGTATTTCTTTTTCTTTGATATTAATTCAAGTTACACTTTTTGAGCGTGGTGACCGATAAGAAAACAAATTTTTATAAATAAAAAAAGTTAATATTGTTTAAAATATTTTTTATTATTTTACAATACATGTGGGTTTTATTATCTTAACGCCGTGTCGAAGACTGCCGAACTAAAACGACGTTAGACGATGCACGGCCTCCAAGCCACACCTCCTTGCGCATCGGAGTGGGGAGCGTGAGGTTTTTTCGTTACGGAATTTCTGGATTCGGTCCCCGCGCTCAAGTCCCGCGATAGAAGCTATGCAATAGCTTAAAAAGTTTCATTAAAAAAATACCGTTCCGCATAAATAATGTATAAAGTATATAACTAGTAAACTATAATGATATTAAAAAAACCTTGAACAACTTCAGAAGTCGTACATGAACCAGTAAGTGCTTAGAAATGTGCGTTACTAATGGCTATTACGCGAAACCTGTATGACAATCGCCCATGCAATGCGGCTTTGGTGCATTCAAATTTCTAAAGCGACATCACCTAGATGTTAGGACACAGCACTGCACTAAAGAAACTTCTTGAAAGAAAAAATCAGACACACTCTGACACACACATCAAGGTCCACTAGAGTAACATTATATGATTCGTCGAAGATAACATAATATTTTTTAACATATCATCACGCCTCTTTTCTCCGAAGGGGTAGGCAGAAGTGTTAAACACTCACATTTCGCCAGATATGTTAGGTAACAGGTGGCGAGCCTGTTGCCATGCACCGGGCACAAAGTGAGGCAAGCGATATTCACAATTAACTGTACATAAGTTTTATTCAAAAGTACGTACTCTATAGTACGTCTCAATCCAAGTTGCCATAAAGGTAAACAAAACAAAGGTAATGTTTCATCTCTAAAATGTTTTGTGGTGTTGTAGGTAATTGAAATCAATTGAAACGGACAACAATTGTTACCGTTAATTATATTTTCGTGCCAATGTCCATGTAAAAAGTTTGATTATTGAATAACAAATTCGGTAAGTCGACTTTTTTGTTTACCTTTTTGGCAACTTGGATTGAGACGTACTATACCTTAACTATTTTTGTACATTTGCATTACTGAAGATATCTGAATGTCAAACTCATACTCAAAGTCATTTAATCAAATTGGTATCATCAAATACACTTTTGACAAGTCAAAACAAAATAAATTATAAGTAAGTATCCTAAAATTGACAATACCCCTACTTTTTTTTTCGGCCTGTTCACTACCGGGAGGCCTTGTCTAGAGAAGATACAGGCAAGAAACTCTGCAAGGGTTCCGTCCTCCGTTTACATCAATATGTTCTACAACCTAATAAAATTTACGTGTATTATATAATACTCTTAGTCACAAATGTCAAAATTGAAATTGACTGTTTGAAAATGTTTTTCTTGTTATGTCACATTCAATGTTAAGTTAGATTACAGAGTTTTTAACTCAATCCTCTACCCGTAGTGTAAGTTTTCATTGTGAAAACTTTTCACTTTGAGTTGTGTAAATGGCATAAATGAAAATTGGTATGGAATTAATAATTATGCTCTGCATGGTAAACGCAAAAAGCGCCCCTAGCGGAAACTAGTTGAAATCACATTTCTCATAGAAATTGACATTTTTGGTAAAATAACGCAACTCATAGTGAGAAGTATTTTGCAATGAAAACTTAAACTAGGAGTGTTTACATTTCTGTTAACTCCTAGCGAATACCGGTGTTTGCAAAAAGTATATGTTTCTATTGAGACTAGTCTTCTTCTTAATTTTTATTCGCCAAAAGCTAAGGAACTGGATCATTCCGTAATGTTCTATTTTCAATTACAAATGTTTAAACACAGCATATAAATTGTTTGATCAACACCGTCGTTAATTTATTAAAGTTTGAACTGCGATCTGCGTCATCCATTTGTATTCAGTTATTTTAATTTCCATAATGAATTACATTAAATAATTAGGCTCGATTAATAGCCGACGAAATACCTACTTGGAAGTTAATAATATATATCGACCTCAGGCTATATACGTCCCACTGCTGGGCTCAGGCCTTCCTCATGGGTTGGCGGGTAGAAACGGTCGCAATAGCAACCTCCGTGGTCCAGTGGTCTGTATGCCGGTCTCAAGGTGTCGCCATCTCCAGAGGAACTGGGTACGATCCCCGGTGGAGGCAAATGTTTAGGTGATGAATTCAGGCATGTGTTCTCCAGTCTTCGATGTTTATATATTAGGTTGGGGAAAAAGTCTTTTCGCATTATAGTATGTATAAACTTGTAATAAAATCTCTTTGGGTATACTATTTGTATCTGGCTGGTTTTGGTATCATTGAAAGTTTAAATTTTAAAGAACATAATTCCAAATTCAAATTAGGAAAATGTGGGATTTTCATTTGTTTTTCGTACCGCCAAGATGAGTGAATCTAATGAAGAAATTCGATACATTTTAAAATTTTACTACAAAAAAGGTAAAAATGCAACGCAAGCCGCGAAAAAAATTTGCGATATTTATGGACCTAGTGCAGTGTCTGTGAGAGTAGCACAAATTTGGCTTAAGCGTTTTCAATCCGGAAATTTTGATGTCAAAGATGCACGTCGCTCTGGTCGCCCTATTACAGATAAAATGGATGCCATTTTTGAAAAAGTGGAGCAAGATCGGCATGTCAGTAGTTACGACGTAGCTGGAGAACTGGGAATTGACCACAAAACAGTTTTGGCGCATTTGAAAAAAACTGGGTACACAAAAAACATTTGGGTACCTCACGAGCTCACTGAAAGAAACCTAATGAACCGTGTACTCATTTGTGATTCTTTATTACGACGTAATGAAACCGAACCATTTTTGAAGAAGCTGATAACTGGTGATGAAAAGTGGATCACGTACGACAAGAACGTGCGAAAAAGGTCGTGGTCAAAGGCCGGTCAGGCTTCACAGACTGTGGCGAAACCCGGGTTAACTCGCAACAAGGTGATACTGTGTGTGTGGTGGGATTGGAAGGGCATTATTCATTATGAGCTGTTACCACCAGGCAGGACCATCGATTCTGAACTTTACTGCGAACAACTGATGAGATAAAAGCAAGAAGTTGAGAGAAAGCGGCCGGAATTAATCAACAGAAGGGGTGTGGTTTTTCATCATGATAACGCTAGACCTCACACATCTTTAGCCACTCAGCAAAAATTAGGAGAGTTTGGCTGGGAGGTGTTAATGCATCCGCCGTATAGTCCTGACCTTGCACCTTCAGATTTCCACCTGTTTCGGTCTCTTCAGAATTCTTTAGGCAGTGTCAGGTTAACATCACGAGAGGACTGCCAAAACCACTTGTCGCGGTATTTTGACCAGAAGTCCCAAAATTTCTATAGCAATGGGATCATGTCCCTACCTACAAGATGGCAAAAAGTTATCGAACAAAATGGTACCTACATACTTTAGTTAAATGTAAATAAACTATATTTAAAAATGTTTTGAATTTTCTTAAAAAATGCGAAGAAACTTTTTCCCCAACCTATTATATTCAGGATATTTATATGTAAGTCCCGTTTTGGTCCGGGACACAAAAAGAATGTACCAACTGCTTTGCTTGCCTAGCATGTCGTAAAAGGCGACTAAGGGCGTATAGGGTACTGGGTCTGTGATTGTGTAGGCGATGAGCTAGCCACTTGTTACTACTCTTTCACGATTTTTCATCTGACCAAACCCAATTTTTGTATGGCTACATGTGGTCATAAGGAACACTGTGCTCCTTGGACTCTGTCTACCCCTTCGGGGATTACAGGCGTGATTTTATGTATGTATTTACAAGGTATTTATCTATTAAATATTTTAGTCGTCATCTAGTGTCCATTAAATAAGCAGCATTAATTGCTTAATATGGGGCTAGTTGACAGGCTTAAAGATTTATTTATTTAATAGCAACCGGGACCAACGGCTTAACGTGCCTTACGAAGCACGGAGGAGCTCGAGATCACAAAGTTTCGGTCACCCATCCATGTCCTGACCATGGCGAAGGTAGCTTTATTTTCGATCGAAAGCCAAAGCGTACTAACTACGCCACCAAGCTCCTCCCACAATGTATATGTCGCAGGCTTTTCAAACTGACGACGCCGTATATAGAAACACAATTTGCCTGCGACATCTATATATATATATACTCTTTATTGTATTTAAAAAAAACGTATTTCATAACATTTATACAATATTTATATTAGGCATCTTTCATATACTTATATGTGCAATTCGAATAGTAGGATTTACGTCTGTATTTCAAGACAAGTCATGGTGATCGGAATTGGTAGAGCTATTTTATGTACTTTCCATATGATAGAATAGTATGGATATGAAACAATTAATTATAATTATACAAGAATCAACAATCATTCAACATTTTCATTCCGTAATTGTACAATGAACATATCATAATTGTTGTATTTCTATATAATTTAAATTTCGCGCCTTCACTAATATGTTGTGTCTTCTGTACGACATTTTGTCTTTGTTTTTATTTTTTATCTGTGCCGAGATTACATCCAAAAGTGCCGGTGTTACATTGTAATTTGACTTGTTTAATAAATATAATAAAATTCACAAGTTTATTTCATTAGGTTATGGGCCCAGTAAGCCCAACAGTAAATGCAGTGAATAAATTTATCAAGTTGAACATTAATTCCTCACTTCTCAGTAAATGCAGTGAATCATAACCTCACTTCTAAAAACGTGATTTTGCAAACTTTTTCTCCAAAGTGTATTTGTATTTGTATCAATTAAAATGGCAGGAAATAATTCATTGGCCTGTATTGAAAAGCTCACCGGTCGTGAAAATTATGCAACTTGGCGATTTGCAATGCAAACATATCTGCAACACGAGGACCTGTGGGACTGTATCGAGCCGTCTGATCCTGAAGCAACTTTCGACACAAAGCGCGATACAAAGGCAAAATCTAAAATAATTCTCTTGGTTGACTCGATTAACTACGTGCATATACAAGAAGCGCGTACCGCAAAAGAAGTGTGGAACAAACTTGCATCTGCATTTGATGACTCTGGGCTGACACGCCGAGTCGGCTTGCTGCGTGACCTATGTAACACATCACTCAGTGGATGTCAAAATATAGAAGAGTATGTGAGTAAAATAATATCAACTGCTCATAAGCTTCGGAACATTGGTTTTAAGGTGGATGATGAGTGGCTCGGGACACTGCTGCTCTCCGGTCTTCCTGAATCATACCAACCAATGATAATAGCCATAGAAAGCTCAGGCATGAAGATCACCTCTGATTCTGTGAAAGCAAAGCTACTACAAGATGTACGGCAAAATGGACCTGAATCAACTGTATTCACAGCGAGTAGACATTTCAAGAAAAATTATAAGAAGGAATCTAAAGGCCCAAGGTGCTACACTTGTAACAAATATGGCCATAAGAGTCCAGAGTGCAAATCCAAGCCTAAGAACATAAAACAGAATTATAATTCTTCACAGAAGTCCGGTAATTCTTCTTATGCAGCTGTTTTTATGGCATCAACAAGACACTATGATGATGCCTGGTATGTGGATTCTGGTGCCTCTGCACACATGACTAAACACAGAAATTTGCTTCAGTCAGAATGTAGTCCTACCATACAGAACATAAGAACTGCGGACAATAAAATTCTTAATGTAATATGTGCAGGACAAGTAAGCTTAAATGTTTATAATGAATTGTGGCAAGAAAATAAAGTTTTATTTACAAATACATTGTATGTCCCAGATCTGGCAACTAACCTGCTGTCAGTAAGTAAAATTGTTCAGAGTGGTGGCCAAGTAAAGTTTGATAATAGAGGTTGTGTAATTATGAATAGTAAAAATCAGATAATTGCAACAGCAAGCATAATCAACAACATGTACAGATTAAACATGCCTAGTGGTAATGCATGCATGTCAGATGTTGAACAGGATAATTATCTATGGCACCAAAGAATGGGACACCTAAACTTTCAAAGTTTACAGAAAATGACAGACAATACAAAACATGTAATTCTCTCAGTACCAACAGAAAATCTGACATGTTTAACATGCAAAGAAGGTAAACAGACTCGGCTGCCTTTTAAGTGTGTGGGGAGCAAAGCCAAAAGTCTTTTAGAAATAGTCCACTCAGATATATGTGGCCCTATGGAAACTCAAACTATGGGTGGTGCTAAATATTTTATCACATTTCTTGATGATTTCTCCAAGAAAATCTTTGTTTACTTTCTCCGTCATAAATCAGAAGCTCTTGATAAATTCAAAGAATTTAAGAATGAAGTTGAGAATCAGTTAGATGCTCACATAAAAATCCTTAGAACAGATAATGGTCTGGAATATGTAAATGGTGACTTCTCCAACTTCTTGAAAAGTGCAGGAATCTTACATCAGACTACTACACCATACACTCCGGAGCAGAATGGCACCGCAGAGCGTATGAACAGAACACTGGTAGAGAGAGCCAGATGTATGCTGATTAATGCCAAGCTGCCAAAAATGTACTGGGCTGATGCAATACACACTGCTGCCTATGTGGTGAATCGTTCACCAACAAAACAGCTATCTTTCAAAACTCCTGAAGAACTGTGGTCTGGTGAGAAACCAAATGTAAGTCACCTTCGCATTTTTGGTTGTGAAGCTATGGTGCACTTACCAAAAGAAAAACGAAGGAAATGGGATCCAAAAGCCCATAAAATGATTTTTATTGGATATTGCAACAATACAAAAGGTTACAGATTTATCATACCCAACACTAGAAAAGTAATAATTAGTCGGGATGCTACATTTCTTGAGTCTTCTGTCAAAAGGGACTATGTCATCATGGAACTGTCACCGAATAAATCTGAAACAGAAAATAATGAGTCAAAAGTTGATGTTTTGATTAAAGAAGATACTAATTCTGAAGACTCTTTTGATACAGTAACAGAAAATAACTCTACCTCAGATAGTGAATACTTACCTGATGTCAGTGTTGACCCCCCTCCGACCAGTAATATTACTCTCAGACCTAGAAATAGAAAAAGACAAGGGTTGATAAATGCAAATGAAGTAGAAAGATCTTACCTGTGTAGAGATGAAGATACTTCCGTAGACCTGGACAGTGCACCTGAAACATACAATGAAGCAATTAGTTCAATAAATAAAGATAAGTGGATAAAAGCTATTAATGAGGAATTTGATGCTCACCTTAAAAATAACACATGGACACTGGTGGAAAAGAAACCAAAAGCAAAAGTTATAGGATGCAAATGGGTGTTTAAAGTGAAGGATGAACCAACAGGTCCAAGGTTCAAGGCAAGACTCTGTGCAAAAGGTTATAGGCAAACCTCCGGCATAGACTATAATGAAACATTTGCACCTACTGTTAGATATGACTCAATCCGCTTGTTGTTATCCATAGCAGCCCAAGATAATCTTGAAATTATCCAACTTGATGTCAAGACAGCCTTCCTTTATGGTGAGCTCGATGAAACAATTTTAATGACTCCACCTGAAGGTTTGTCCTGTGATGATAATATGGTATGTAAACTCAATAAATCTTTATATGGTTTAAAACAGTCTCCTCGATGTTGGAATCAGAAATTTGATGCAGTATTAAAGAAATTTGACTTTATTCAATGTAAAGCTGATCTGTGTGTATTTGTTGGTCAAATAAATAATAATAAATGTTATCTTTGCCTGTATGTAGATGATGGGTTATTGATCTGCAAAGATAAAAATGTTTTAATATCAATAACAAATGACCTAAAATGTATATTTGATATCAAGATTCTGAACAAACCAAGTAATTTTGTAGGAATGCAAATTGAGTTATTGAATGACTGCATATTTATTCATCAAACTAAGTATTTAGAACAGTTGTTGAACAAATTTAATATGTATAATGCTAATCCTAATAGCGTTCCAGTCGACCCACATGTCAGGCTGCAAAAGGAAGATGGTGAACCTGAAAAGAACATACCATACCGAGAAGCTGTAGGTTCTCTCATGCACCTGGCAATAGTGAGTCGACCAGATATAATGTTTGCTGTCAGTCTGGTGAGTCGATTTCTTAATTGTTATAATGAAAGTCACTGGAATGCAGTCAAGAAAATATTTAAATATTTGAAAGACACATTAGAGTATGGACTTTGTTATATGCGATCAGCAGAATGCTCAGATGTCGCAGGTTATAGTGATTCTGACTATGCAAATGATGTTGACACCAGACGCTCAGTGACTGGTTATGTGTTCTTAAAAAATGGAGCAGCAGTAACTTGGTCTAGCCAAAAACAGCAAACAGTTGCCTTATCGACAACGGAGGCAGAGTTTGTAGCTGCCTGTGCTGCTACAAAGGAGGCAATGTGGATCAGGCAACTACCCCATGAAATTGGTGAATACAAACAAAAACATTTGTGTCTCTATCTAGACAATCAAAGTGCTATTAGTGTGATTAAAAATGTGAACTTCCATAAGCGTTGTAAACATATAGACATTAAATATTTCTTTATTAAAGAACAATATCAATTTAAAATTATAACCTTGCAGTATGTAAGCACTGATAAACAATTAGCAGACATATTTACAAAAGCTTTATCAAAAGAAAAGTTTCAATTCTTTAGATCTAATATTGGTATGATGTCTTGTCCCAGCCACAAACAAAATATTGTTTGATGTTTAATTTTATTTTATTTTTTTTTGTTTACATTAGAAGGCTTAAATGTGGTGGGAGTGTTGTATTTCTATATAATTTAAATTTCGCGCCTTCACTAATATGTTGTGTCTTCTGTACGACATTTTGTCTTTGTTTTTATTTTTTATCTGTGCCGAGATTACATCCAAAAGTGCCGGTGTTACATTGTAATTTGACTTGTTTAATAAATATAATAAAATTCACAAGTTTATTTCATTAATAATAATATATATTATTATTTATATCTCAATCGAAACATGATTG
Source organism: Parapoynx stratiotata (assembly GCA_910589355.1). Lineage (NCBI taxonomy): Eukaryota > Metazoa > Arthropoda > Insecta > Lepidoptera > Crambidae > Parapoynx > Parapoynx stratiotata. The sequence continues at coordinate 5,287,017 of OU342458.1, forward strand.
CAAAGAACAAACTATTTGTATTTAACTACAATAAAATCTTAAACAAAATTACCAACACGAAATAATTCACTTATTGAAACAAAAAAAAACATTTTTATACTTATTGACAAAAAGAATTAAGTATAATAATCGAATACCGGACAATGATTCAGAATCCTGAGGAATCAGAATCCATATTAACGTCAATATTTGCGGTCAATGAACCAAAATAGCTCTACCTATTCCGATCAGTAGTCATGTCAGATAAAACGTTAATGTTAGTAGTGCTATGTTTCCAAAAGAAAATGAACAATATTTATTTATTAATGGGCAGTCTACTCGTAACAATCAATAAAATTTCCACTAATTCAATATAACCTTAATCTAAGCACTGTTTTTCTTTTATTAACGACAGCCATAGCATGCAATAAGGTCTAAAAGAGAAACGGAATCAAATCTGTCAATAAATTATCTTACGTTATAGTTTTAATTCCGGTTATATTTATAACAATGACTCGTTTTCTAAGAACTGAACCATAATGATGGCATAAATGTAGACTATACTAGTCCCTCATGCCTTATGTTGTGAAGTATCCACACGTTTATAGTAAAGTAGGAACAATTTCTCAACGCACGAATCCTGTTCTAAACGCTTCTTGTGTCCGGTTAATCTATACATACATATAATAAAACTGTAGAGGTCGAATGTCTGTACATAGAAAAAAATGCTTAAAGCCAAATCAGAGGGATGTTAAAAGAGAGGGAAATACCAAAAAATGCTTTTTTTTGTTTCTCTGTCTGACATGAAATGAAATAGAAATGACTGGACCGATTTCTATGAAATTTTGCATGTAATAGGTCTTTACATAGGAAATTGCCGTTTTTTTCTCTCTTAGTAATTTGTCTGTAACTATCAAGCTTCAGAATATTCTTCTAAAATAATTGCCTTATCTAATAAAAGATCATATTTTTCAGCTCTTTTGATTTGTTTTCATAACTTGTTGTAGGTTTAATTGTGTTAAAATTAGAAACAACGAGAAATCTTTTTAAGTGTCTCCCGAATACATCATTTGATTTGCATTCACTTAAAAATGATAAATATTTTTTATGAAGAGTGATATCACACTTATTGCTAAAGCTTGTCTAATGACACATGCCAAAGATTATTATCTCTGGATTTGTCGTTGTGAAGAAATTTGAAAAAATGTTAGTATGGAAAATGCAGACTTCCCCAAAATCTCCATACAACTCGGCAATTTCATAGGTAAAGACATATTATATCCCTGGTGCACCTTATCTCCCTGGTGAACATCTTCGATACTTTTTTTTCCAGAAAATTAAAGTGTTCCCCTGGGTAGTTAAAAAACATAGTAGCCGCGGACGAAGTTGCGGGCAACAGCTAGTCGATTATATAATCGATGATCCATACGAGAGGCGCTTGCACTCGTGGATCTGACGTAAGTGGGAGTTGGCCATAAAATCAAATATGTATAGCGATAAATATACGCAATAGGGTTAAAAAGTAAGATATTAATTGCAAAACAAGCTCCATCTATGTCAAGTGTATTATTAAATAAGAGTCATGTGATATTGAAACCATTTTTTTTTTGAGAAATGTGTTTTATTTTTAAGGCATCGAATAATAAGAAACAAGTGCTAGTGTGGGATCAATTCTGGTCCTTTTGAAGATCCGGCACCTGTATATTAAAGCAACAAACACTGTCAAAACGAAACAGGTTTTGAAATGTGCTTTCTGGGTATATCCCGGAACAAAGTAATTTTTAGCTCCGTGAATCTCATGTGACTAAGAATTTTTTTTTTATAAAGGTTTACTATCTGATCTCCAGCCCGTGTAACAAACAAGAATAAATTGTATTAGGCGTTTTAGTCGGTTGCTGTAGGATTCAACAGTTGATAACATTCTTAGGAGATCAAATTGTGTGCTTTCACACCTATGCATGTGCTCATCTTAGGTAATTCAATTTAAAAAAATGATGTATTTTGCTTGAAAGCGATCATGACTACCTCTTTTCAACTACTAAAATGAATTGAAATCAATTTATTCAACATACAAATAACACAAATAATACTAGTACTCGTTATAGTTTTGCCAAAAAAACACCTACCTACGTTCATTACCTTCTTTGCAATGTGTACACGGACGAACACTGGTACCCTGTGATCACTGAATCAGTTCCAGGAAGATGCAAATATTCTTACTATAGGCAAGGAGATGACTGTTTGCATGTTTGCCGATATGATGAATAAAATCCTTTACGGCAGCAATATATTGGGTCCTTACCTATGAAATTGGTGTTTTTTTCTCTCTTAGTATTTTGTCTATAACTATTAAGATTCAGAGTATTCCTAAAAAATAATTACCTCGTCTAAAAATAGACTATATTTTTGAGCTCTTTTGATTTGTTTTGATAATTTGTTGTAAGTTTAATTGTGTTAAAATTGGACACGGAGACAACTCTTTTTAAGTGCCTCCCGAATACATCATTTTATTTATATTCACTTAAAAACGATAAATAATTTTTATAAAGTGTGATATTACACATATTACTTAAGCTTGTCTAATGATGGATGCCAAATATTATTATCTTTGGATTTGTCGTTGTGAAGAAAATTGAAAAAATTTTAGTATGGAAAATGCAGAATTCCCCAAAATCTCCATACAAAACACCAATTTCATAGGTAAGGACCTAATATTTATAGTCTGGAACCAGAATAAATTAAATTTTCATCAAACGGTCAGCGTTCCCCGAGTAAATTCTTACAACTCTCAAAAAATACTTTTCCACTTCCTTGTGACTGGAAAGTTGTGACCAAAATAGCACGTAAACCTGATTAAATGGAAGCTACACTGATGGCAAGTGACCGATTGGTCATCTGATACATTTAAACAGGGACGTATACTCACACATTGACCGTGACACCGGACGTGTGGCCCCGAGTGTACCACACTCGCCCATAATATTCATTCGGTAATAATAGGGTTACCACAATGGGAACTAATAGTCTGTTTTAATAGAAATATATACGAGAAGTGTGTGGCGTATCTGAGGGAACGTAATTTGTGATATTAACTTCGAGACAAACGATTAAGTTTATGTGTACATGTAATGTGTAATTGCAAAATTCCTGAAAACTTTTTCATAAAATTTTCCAATTCGATCTTAATCTTTACTAGTCATTCATTTTTGTAATCGCATCGATTGCGAAACAACCAATGACTAGAATCCTAGAGGTCGATTGTCTGTGCATAGAAAAAAAATGCTTAAAACCAAGTAAACCAGGGTATGTAAAAAGAGGGAAAATACCAAAAAATGTTTTTTTTTATTTTTTGTTTCTCTGTCTGTTCTCCGAATTGGCGGGACCGATCTTCATGAAATTTTGCATGGTGATACCTTATATCCCTGGTCAACATTTTAGATACTTTTTATTCCGAAAAATAAAAGGTTTCCCGTGGGACAGTTAAAAAAAACCACAAACCGCAGAAGTCGCGAGCAACAGGTAGTCGTTATATATTTTTTAATTTTTCTGTTGGAAAAGAAATAATATACTTACTTAAACTTACTTACTTACTTTGTTAATAACTTTTATATTCAATGCAACGCGAAAGATTAAAATCTTAAATACTTACTTGATTGTGTTGTATTTTTAAATCAATTCTTTTAATTCATTGCAATTCGTTTTTTGGTAAACAAAATACGAAAATTATTACAATTGTAATAATGACAACTGTTTCGGTTATAAACACAAGTTAACACAACTAAGTAAATATGAAGATAATAATAAAACATTTCTTTTGTCCAAATACACAATGCTAACTGAAAATGAATACTCCTTAATTTGCAAAAGATATTATTCATCATGTCATGTGTTATAGGAACAAAATTAAATATTTTTAAGGCAAATTTTGATCATTATAAAAAGGCTATATTTAGTTTTTATAAACATGTTTCACATTTGTTTATCTGAACGTTTAATGAGTTTTTAATAATGTTACTTAATCTTAAAACTCCAACTGAAAATTCATTGGGCAACCCAATTACATGTACAACAAATTATTAATTAACTTAAATATTAATTTTCAGCGAGTCCATGCTGTATACTTTTATTTCGTCATTTGTTTAATATGTATATATATGAAGAAATTACTTTTCTAATATTTTTAAAATTGGTGAATTTTAGAATATCCAAATACTTAAGATTTTTTATATTCTATTGAGATTTGCAACACCAGCCTAAAATTTCTACTGAGCTCAGGCCTACAGGTATGGAAAAAGCGCATGAGAAGAATGGACCATAACACCACCACGATGGCTCAACGCGTATTGCTCGATCCAGTATAAACCGGGCTTAACGACGACATCATAACAGTTTTTAAGGTCAAAAGATGATTTTACAAATTTTGGATGTCGATGCGTTAAAAACCTATTCTTATTTTCTAGTAGCCAGTGTTAATGTGATCTAACTATAATTTCAAAAAACACCCACGCAAAACATCACGCAAAGATTGCTTATGAAAAGATTGTTTTTAAAATTGACACCATAATTTTAAAGACTTATAAAGAAACAGGATATGGAAAAAAAATTGAATATATTAACACTCAACTTTTACGGAATAACCAAATATATTTCATACAATGTGATAACAAATATTCAACAATATTTTACATAGTACCATGCATTATTACGTCATGTAGACATTACTAAAGTCCCTATTCGGAATTGTAAGCATAAATCCGCCACAACAAATCATCCTTAACATGGATGTAGGCCATTGGATTTCCCAACTGCCTCTTACACATCACTAAGTTTCCCTACCTACGAACGTTACAGGTAAGCATAGAACAATAAAGTAGTTAGACCTACAAGGATATGTATACAAGCCTTATGATTGTGACTAATGGTAGGTACTTCCGTAAATATTGTTGAATTAATATTCATCTATCTGCGATTTTTGGTAATGTTTCACGACATAAGTCGCATCACGAATATATTGGGTCCTTACCTATGAAATTGGTGTTTTTATTCTGTCTTAGTATTTTGTCTGTAACTATTAATGTTCAAAGTATTCCTAAAAAATAATTACTTCGCCTAAAAAAAGACTATATTTTTGAGTTTTTTTGATTTGTTTTGATAATTTGTTATAAGTTTAATTGTGTTAAAATTGGACACGGAGACAACTCTTTTTAAGTGCCTCCCGAACACATCATTTTATTTGCATTCACTTAAAAACGATAAATACTTTTTATGAAGTGTGATATTACACATATTACTAAAGCTTGTCTAATGATACATGCCAAGTTTTATTATCTCTGGATTTATCGTTGTGAAGAAAACTGATAAAATGTTAGTATGGAAAATGGAGAATTCCCCAAAATCTCCATACAAAATACCAATTTCATAGGTAAGGACCTAATAAATGCTGTGCTAACATGAAGTAGTGAAATGACTATCACTAAAACGATAATTTTACCCTAGTGCTCTAGTAAGACTGAACGTGCGTTGCATAGTTTTGAATGTAGCTCACTACATCTTAAGTAATAAGTAAGAAAAAAATCCGGACACAAATGTACCAACGCGTTTTAAACTTGTCCTGCCGGCAGCGACACCTTATAATTGTATGCAAGCTGATTTTTTAGAGAAATGACATCAAACTTCGCGAGATACGAATAGCTATAGTGTGGCTATAGTAAGTGGTCGTGTGAGTTCACGGATACAGGCGAGTCGAGAGGGGATGCGAGTAGGCTGGACGTCGTCTCCGGCGCGTCGCAGTGGATTTTCTGAAGGCTGCGGCGCGCGCCGCATGCCAACTCCGCGGGCGACCTCGTTCGACCCTATTAAAACAAGATACAACGACAACCAGACCTAGTATTACCAATATTGCCAACCATGAAGTTCATCTTCGCTATCCTTTGCCTCGCGGCAATTGTAAATAAGGCTGTACCGGCGCCAGCGAACGGGTTTGTCTTCCCGGATGAGAGACAAGAAAGGAAATTGGAGCCGGTTATCACCCCACCTGTTCTACCTGTATTGGAACATTTGGAGCGTGACCCGAGTACGTTGCTGCCTAATGAAAGGAGTAATGTAAGGTCGAACTCGCCGAAGCCTAGATTCGGTGGAGGGTTTAATGTGGGTCCTTCTGGGAATGGAGGGATAAGTGGCAGTGTCAGCAGCAGTGGCAGCTTCGGAGGTGTTAGTCAGTCCGCTTCTCAATCCTTCGCCTTCGGATTCAATGAAGGATTTAGTGGATCACAATCGGCTAGTCAAGCTTCTTCGTTTAACGGATTTGGAGGGTAAGTTTCTTAAATAATATTAAATGAATGGGAATGAAGTCGTCTTCAAATACTTTCCTGTTACGTACGACGCTAAATAAAAATTTTCAACACTATTCCCAAAAATTTTTCGTATAATGTATATACAAAATTCAAACTTACATAATAATACTTCGATGTGCAGTCGCCAGTGCAAAACATGCCTTATTTCTATTGATTTTAATTGTATTAATACATAATTTAGAGACCTCTTCGTGATTCTTAAATATTTATTTAAGGTAAGAATCTTATTTTAAAACAGAAATAAAGATAATTTATACAGTTCTTAAGATCAATTTGAAAATTAAAAATTTTATTTTAAATATTTAAGCTTCAAGGTAGCGGAATAAAGAAAAATATTATTAAAAATAATAAAGATGTAGGAAACGTATTCAAATTATACAATATGCTTACCTAATAAATCTATTGCATTACTGATAAACTTGGCACAGTGAATTCAAACTGGTTAGATTCATCACCTGACTAATTAATAAATTCTTGAACACAGGCTAATAGTTTCAAGTGTCTTTATTTTTTTTTACAAGAGGGATCTATAAATATAAATAGCATAGACCACAGATATACTTGTACATAGATAAAGAAAGTTAACGATTTGAATTGAAAAAAGCGTGTCAACTGTGACGTCACAGTCTTAATTTTGAGACGGGTGATCCAGACTGATTGAAAGATACCGATGCAAAAGATGCTCCGCCGCTAATTATCACAAAATGAGGCATTTTTTTAGTTTTTGCAGCCATTCGGACGCGCATAGACTAATTAGCAGCGGCCAACCCCGACGTTTGGTCGGGGTTTACGAATACGCGCAGTGCATGCATTTGCATCATATATATAAATGTATGTGGCATAGAGCTTATAGTTATCACCAAAATCTCCGAAGGTACAGACGGAGCTATGGATGTCCTCTTTTCGTCAAAAACAAAAGAAGTTATCAAAGAAACAAATCGGTTATATTACTATGTAAGATAGATAATAGAGTAGTACAGGCGCGAAATAAAGCGAAAATCTCTTGCAGAAAAAGTGCAGTTTTTTCTGCTGGCGCTACTTTCTCTGTATAAAATAATATCTGTTAACATGTATCGCCAACCTAAAATAAAAAAAGACTGTCTATCGATTGATCACGTAGCGATGGTCCTATAAAAGATCTATTCAAATAAAACTTTAATATATTTTAATTAAATCAGTTCAATGACATTGTTATGTAGTAGTGATTAATGGCATACTTGTGTTAACATAAGCAGTGGCGAAATAGTTCACCATTTTCATTGAACGCACATTCATCTTTTTTACACTCGACCAGCTCGGCTATAATTGTGTCGTGAATACTAATTAGAAATCCATTGAACTATTACAGGCTCATTTTAGTTATCCTGTTAAGACGGCCTTATAACGTACCATATCACAGCAAATGCGTTTGGTTAGTATGGTGACAATTATTATTGCGCGAAAACAATCATTGTTGCGACATAGCGTTATGTTATATGAAGCGTGTTGAACCAGAACTCTATACACACAAACATACATAATTATAATAATAAAATTGTATCTTCTGTGTAATAAACATATAAAAAAGTTATAGTGGGGACCAACGCGCATTTCACAATATCTAGGGCATTAAATTAAAATTTATATCTATATTGCTCCATTTTGCGACTTTGTACTTATTACAAATGTGGGGCTTATATTTTTCAATTTTTTTACCATACTTATATTGGGTCCTTACCTATGAAATTGGTGTTTTTATTCGTAATTTGTGCGTAATTATTAAGTTTCAGAACATTCGTATAAAATAATTGCCTCTTCTAAAAATAGACCATATATTTGAGCTCGTATTATTTAATTTGATAATTTTTTGTAAGTTCAATTGTGTTAAAATTAGACACAAAGACAATTATTTTTATCTGCCTCCCGAATACATCATTTGATTTGCATTAACATAAAACGATGAATAATTTTTATCAAGCGTGTTCACACACATATTGCTAAAGCTTGTCTAATGATACATGCCAAATATAATTATCTCTGGATTTTTCGTTGTGAAGAAAACTGATAAAATGTTAGTATGGTAAATGCAGACATCCCCAAAATCTCCATACAAAACACCAATTTCATAGGTAAGGACCTAATATTAGAATCTTTATTATGAGATTCCTAGGTTTTGTCCAGTTTTTTATTCCTCAAATATTTTACTTTTTTTAAAGGACCGGAAAAATTACTGTCTCACTCGATGTAAAGTAAGAGACGAGTGCAAAGGTCACCTTATCACCTTCTACATTTTTTTGTCCTCTTTTAAAATTGGGTCCATTTAAAGAGGCGTGAAAATGACACAAAAAAAGGAGAGGGAACATACGTGCTAGCAGAGAATTCTATTTAAGCGTGGTACGACAGTGAAAGGGTTTTCATTATACATATATGTAACTAGCGGTCACCCGCGGCTCCGCCCGCGTAGTTGTCGGTTACCGCTGCAAAAAGCCTACCCAGGAAAGACACCGTCAGCAAAATGATTCCCAGGTCAATTCACAGACACTCTGAAAAAGAACTTTTGCGTAGGTGTATTATTATTATTATTTGTGGAAGTCGGGGCTGATTCGCATCACTGCGACCTAATAAGATCTATTGTGGCCAGCCTCCTGTGTAAGTTCTATATAAGGCCCTACAGTAGCTTCATCAACTGGGCCCTGTTTAAGAGAGATAAGATGTTCCCAGCTTGGATTGTTTTTATTTCATCTGGGTCAAGAGTGTGTTTCCCCAGGTGTCTGCTTTTTTGTGAATCAGCGGTTTACAGTAGCACAAGAAGTGCTTAGGTGCTTTATATTGCTTAGGTGTAGTTTTAAGAATGAAATCTAAAAAAATCGCAAAAAAATTATTACACTTCGCGCCGACCTCGCGTTCGAGCCGCGCGGGTACCTTACTCATTAATTTCGCCATAACTTCAAAACCAAATGTCCAATTTTAATCATTCATAGATCAAATATTATCTAAATATACTGTTTTTAGTGATAAAATAATTTATTTTGATGAGAATTAATAGCATGAGTAGAATTAATGCGTTTAAATGTAGTCCAAAAATAATTCAAGATTTTCAAATAAAAAAAGGTTCTTGTGCCTCACTCGACATAGATAGGTGTGTTGCCGACTTTTTTGTAGATATTTATAAGATCTACAATTAATTAGAACATTTTGTGGTTCTATTTTTTATAGTTTAGGCAGCGTACGCAAAATAAGTAACATTTCTGGTTGATTTTTTACACCTTGTGTCCGAAAAACCAAAATATCTTACGGAACCCTATTTTTTCCAAAATAAAATTTTGCCTATGTTACTCGTGGATAATGTAGCTTTCGAATGGTGAAAGAATTTTTAAAAACGGTCCAGTAGTTTTTGAGTCTATTCATTACAAACAAACAAAGTTTCCTCTTTATAATATTATATAATATATATATAGATATAGATTATAATATTATATTGTTAAAGATAACACTTTGACAAATTGACATTATTAAGTGATCGAAAGCTAAGCGTTGCTTCCGAGCTCAACTATCAAGTCCCCTAACCATTTTAATTTTCCACTTGGCCATAGCAACGCGACCATCTTTAAGTGAAGCTGTAGTATGTTCTTCATTCATTGTTTTGAAAATATTTCCACATATTTATACTTAATTGACAAATACTCGTATACGAAGTTTTCACCTCCAACAGACTTACTTCATTTGGCACCATACCTTTAACGTACTTAACATAAATGTCAAGCATTCATATGCATAAACTTATTATACATATTTCAATATACTTAGTATAAAGAACCGGTAGGCGCTAAGCACCCATTTTTATTGTTTTAGTAGAATTAATTTTGGCTCACATAAAATATACTTAGTTAACAATATGAGTGTATTTAACGTTTCGCTAGATTTCCTTTTGCAAGTATAGGTAGATACAGTAGATAAATACCCAAAAAAATCACCAAGAATGAAGAGCATTTTGTTTTATACCAAATTGGTCATCATCCTTAGAGAAATTACCAAAATCTAAATATTTATACCCTTTGTTTGCTAAGAAATAGTTGTTAATCTGGTCATGCGCATTGGACCGGCCGGCTTTCATAATTTTAAATATTCTATTAAACTTTGATTTTTAGAAAATGCTAGTCTTTCACGGTATCTAAATATTAGGTCCTTACCTATGAAATTGGTGTTTTGTATGGAGATTTTGGGAAATTCTGCATTTTCCATACTAAAATTATTTCAGTTTTCTTCACAACGACGACTCCAAAGATAATAATATTTGGCATCTATCATTAGACAAGCTTTAGTAATATGTGTAATATCGCACTTCCTAAAAATTATTTATCATTTTTAAGTGAATGCAAATAAAATGATGTATTCGGGAGGCACTTAAAAAGAGTTGTCTCCGTGTCTAATTTTAACATAATTAAACTTACAACAAATTATCAAAACAAATCAAAAGAGCTCAAAAATATATTCTATTTTTAGACGAGGTTGTTATTTTTTAGGAATACTCTGAATCTTAATAGTTACAGACAAAATACCAAGAGCGAAAAAAAACACCAATTTCATAGGTAAGGACCCAATAAAAAAGTCAATTGTTCATAATCATCGTTATTCTTTGTCAAATGTTTCTTTGTCAAACGGCGTAGCACGGTTGTATATTTGTGTATATTTGTAGATGGCACTGATTTAGAGCAAGCAAGCACGAAACCTTCAAGGTCGTTTGCTAAGGAAGCCGCCTAAAATAAGTTGTAACTTTATTACACATTAGCTCTTTCCCACGACTTCGTTCGCGGTTACTGGTTTTCTTAACTTTCCCACGGGAACCCTTTAATTTTCCGGAATAAAAAGTGTCTATGTTGACCAGTGATATAAGGTATCACCATGCAAAATTTCATTGAAATGGGTCCAGCCATTTCTCACCGTACAAACAGACAGAGAAACAAAAAGATTAAAAAAACATTTTTTTGTATTTTCCCTTTTTACATCCCCCTGACTTGATTTAAAGCATTTTTCTTTCTATGTACAGACATCCGACCTCTACAATTTTATTATATGTATGTAAATATGTGTAATTATGTATAGATTTGATTTCTTCCCCAAATTACGTTGCTTCTCGATTTGCTTCGAATGATTTGCAATGGCTCTGTCGCATCTCCACCACAACACGTATAGCTCAATATTACACCATAGCCAAAACTAAACTAAGAAAGTAAAATATCCATACAAAAAAAACATTAAAAACATGTATATTTGTATCAAGGAAACAAAGGAATTTTTCGTTGTTCGTAATTAATTTAAAAATAATAAACAGTATAGGGCAAAGGAAAGGATTCTGTGTTAAAGTTTGATATTTAAAAATTTATTACCAAACGATTTTTATTATATCAAAAACTAAAGTCATTTAGTCTAACATAGGGAGATAACGAAACTCATTATGTAGTCGACTCGGTTTACTTATGATAGTTGACGAACAACATACGCAGCTTGCATGTAACATTAACATGACGTTTGCGCAAGGAAAAAATTACCTACACTCTTGCATTTGGTATTGGTTAATTTTGTAGGTTATGGAAACCGCAACTCATCAAGGCCTCTTTAGGTATATTTGGTAAAATGTAGGCAAAATATTATGGTGTAATTGTAATCTATTGGTACGTCAAAATAAATAATATAAATCGAAATAAAATAAAAAATGTTTTTATCATTTTGTAAAATATTTATAACAGAAATAAATACCTGATAAAAGAATTATTAATAATAGGTCTTTACCTATAAAATTGTCGTTTTGTATGGAGATTTTGGGGAAATCTACATTTTCCATACTAAATTTTTTTCAGTTTTCTTCACAACGACAAATCCAAAGATAATAATATTTGGCACCTTTCATTAGACAAGCTTTAGTAATATGTGTAATATCACACCTTATAAAAATTATTTATAGTTTTTAAGTGAATACAAATAAAATGATGTATTCGGGAGGCACTTAAAAAGAGTTGTCTCCGTGTCCAATTTTAACACAATTAAACTTACAACAAATTATCAAAATAAATCAAAAGAGCTCAAAAATATAGTCTATTTTTAGACGAGGTAATTATTTTTTAGGAATACTCTGAATCTTACTAGTTACAGACAAAATACTAAGAGAGAAAAAAAACGTCAATTTCATAGGTAAATACCTAATATAAGGATATATTATCCAGTTTCAGTGGCAGTCAGTCCAGTAGCCAGTCGGCTTTCTTTGGAGCGTCTCTTGGAGGGCCTCCTGGCTTCGCAGGGCCTTCTGGCTCCGTCTCAGGATCGGCGTCCTCTGCATCAGCACTGGGAGGAGGCTTCGGACACCCCTCGGGGTCCGGGTCACAGAGCGCGTCCTCCGCTTTTGGATTTAACTCACCAGGTGGATTTCCCCATTCAGCCGATGTAAGTTACATTTATACTGATACATATTATCACTCCTTCGGTGATTCTCCCACTGAGCCGCTTGAAGAAGCGTTGTGCGTAGATGCGTGTTCGAACCAGAGCCGGTTATCAATTCATACAAGCTGTTTGAAAATCATGCACGACTTGGTGTGCCATACCTTGCATCTGCCACACTCACGCGTATCTGTCCGCTTTTCACGCCATGTAGGCGCGTGAACCGTATGGCGCGTGGATGCGTGTTTTCGATAAAAAGGAGATAATTTCTTTCAACATTAGACGCATCAATGAACAACGCTCCTTCGTACGCTTCAGCGTGAGAATCACCTAGATCCCCAAAGGGTTAGGCAGAGGTGCCACCGACGATACCCAGGTACCCACAAATTGCCAGTAATTGCGTTGCTTCCTATTATAGGAGACAAGTTGGAGGTCTGAAGTCTGTTGTCATTAAGTCAACGTCTGTTGTCGTCAGTCAAATCTATAAACACTTTAATTCAAACCAAAATTCCAACAGCCAGAGCTAATGTTATTATTATTATTATTTGTGGTAGGCGGGGCTGTTTCGCATCACTGCGACCTTATAAGATCTATTGTGACTAGCCTCCTATGTAAGTTCTATTTAAGGCCCTACAGTAACTCCATCAACTGGGCACTAAGAAAGATAACATGTTCCCAGTTTGGATTGTTTTTATATCATCTGGGTCAAGGGTGTGTATCCCCAGGTGTCTGCTTCTTTTGTGAATCAGCGGTTCACAGTAGCACAAGAGGTGCATTGGTGTTTCACACTCTTGTTCGCAGAATCAGCTAGTGTCAGTGTCCTTTAGCTTCATGTTGCAAAAGGTGTCTGTTTAACTAGCAGTGACCAGTCAAAGGTTACTCCTGTTGACCTTTAATAGCTCGTCAATGCGTTTGCGAGAGTATGGTTCGATTAGTTCTTTTGAGTGTGTTATACTTAAAAACCCACCTCTTTAACGAGGCAAAAGCAGACTGGCATAAAACGTCCGGAGTTTTAAGCAGCTCTGCTTTTGCCTCGTTAAAGAGGTGGGTTTTTAGATATTGCATAGCCTGGTTTTTTTAGATACCACAGAAAGGCTCTGGGCCGAACTGTTTTCCTTGAGCCCCAGCCCAAGCCAGTTCATCGGCCTTTTCGTTGCCGGCTATTCCAGAATGACCTGGCACCCATTTGAGAGTGATTTTATTCTTTTCTCCCAGGTCATAGAGTGTTTTTACGCAGTCTTTTACTAGCTTTGATTTAAGGATGATATTGTTTATTGTTGGTAAAGCTGCCTGACTGTCTGAGTAAATTACGATTTTTTGGTTTACGTAGAGCAGATGTTACACACTACTAAATATAATCTCTTCAGTCCATTAATTTATCGCGTGAAAAAATCGTCATAAGTGTGGACAATAAATAAACACAGGTGAAATGTTATTTTCGCAAGATAATCATACCAATCAACAGTAAAAAAATTGATGATAAAATAAGAGACTAAAACAACCAGTTTAGAAATGTCAAAGGTAAAACAACTATGACGGACGTAGCAGGTTCACGGCCAGCCGCGACGAATGCGACGCGTCTTTTGAGAAAACATTTTAACCTTTTTAACTAGATTATGAAAAAATCGCACGATACTATTTTCATTTGAAACGTATTAACGTTTTCATTTGAAATTTTCTGTACTAATTTAAATTACTTAAAATGTGTTTACACATTGTAAAGTTAAGTGACTATTATACATTCTATGTTATTATCTATACTATGGAGATACACAAAATAAAACATGTTTTAATCATAATAAAGTTTATTCCCAAGAATGTGGTACATTTATGTTATATGTTGTGTTAAAACAGTTCACATTCGCCCGTTAGGGCATGCAAATATAATTTTAGATAAACCAATTTAAATAAATTTATTTGAGTATTAAAATTTAAAATTACACGTCACGTCACGTTAGATTTACACGTTAATCTTAATAATTATTTCTTAATGTCAATCAACCTTTTATTGTCTTATTATAATAAACCAACTGAATTATTGGCGTAATAGCTCAGGATTTAATTATGGTTCAACGATTAAATACAATTAAAGAAAGTTGCATGTGGTGATAATAGTAGTTTATGTAACTGTCACATAATATAGGTTATTAAAACACGAGCGTGGTTTTAAAAAACGAGCCTTGGCGAGTTTTTCAATAGTATCACGCGGTGTTTTCAATACCGAGTTATGTGCAGTTACTAACACTACTTTATCTACATCAATCATTATTCAAAGAAATAAAACAAAAAACTAATAAATTGTATTTATTGTTGGCTGTCTGGATAACATTTGCAATAGATTTGTGCGTTTTTAAGAAAACTAAGTGTTGCATAATGAATCCAACCTGTTGCATAATGGTCATTATGTTACAGTTTCCATTTTTACATTTTCGTTTATATCATCTGTGTTAAAAAGTATGTCATTATGAGTTCGAGTCTGAGTTCATAGTTCAAACATTATAACATGAGTGTAGATAGAAAATATATCAACATTGTATAGCTTTATTTTTTCTATCCTATGTTAATACCTCTCTTTATGAATTTAAATTTATTTATTTTTAATTTCAGCCAAACTTCCACGACGCCGTGTTCGACGTCCGCCGTCACCGTGGATTCCCAAACTTCCCATTCCCTAGTTTCGGGCGGAGAGGTAAGAGCGTCGGTGCTGCCGCCTACAAGTCTGGACCCACCTTTAGGAGCGGAGACGACTTTGTAGCTGTTGTTGTTTCTGATTAGACACTTGATTGTCAACTATGAACTCAGTGCAGTGCTTCTCGGATAAGTGATGTAGCAAGTTACATCACTTTTCCGTTACATTGTTACATCGAAATTGACGTTTTTATTGCCTTTAAACACCTTTATTAATTAAAAATAAAAATCACACCACTCCATGGAATTTTCCATGACATTCATGTAATTTTATTGGATATATACAAACATACGTATTAACACGGCCTATATCCCCATAAGGAGTAAGCAGGGGTGCAATACACCCCCATACTCTGACAGTATGATGGTCCCATGTAATAGGGGAAACCTATAGGATAAACGTAGGTAGGAGTTTCATATTTATAAGGCAATGAGGACGGCAAATTCGATTTGATTCAAGTCAACGAAGGCAATTCACAGAAGGCAAATTTTGTCTATGTAATGGACTAGTCTAAATAAATGAAAATTTCACGTGTACTGTCTAAACATTACAATGGCTTTAACGTGAAAATGTTATACAGAAACTTACACAATGTTTTAAAATATTGTTACTTTATTAATTAACTTGTTATGTATAACTTCACGACTTACTTTGCTGGGTGTATTTGATTGACTGCACTGACTGGCGGTGTTCGACCAGTCTCTTTATTTCACAAATTAGGAATTAAGAACTTGATTGAAATGTATTTTAATTTGTTTTTTTTAGAATCCAAATTCCAATACCAAAGTTCTAGAAACTGTTTTGTAGACAAACCATATGGTCGTCTCTGCAATATCCATATTTAGCTAGCATTCCTTAACATCCACTTTAGTTCTGTTATTGCCTTCAAACACATAAAGTAATAAATAACAAACAGCCAACATTGAATAAATCTTGAATGTGTGAAATAGACCCTGAAAACAAAGGACAAGTGGATGTTTATATGCATAAAATCGTAATAAGTAGCCATTTAAAAATAGTCGGCATACATTTCGCAAGACATAAATCGTCTTATGACAAAATGTATCTATACTACAATAATTCTTGTTTAAATAATTTCTAATATTATGCGATGAAAAAAATTTAAGAGAAACAATAGAGCTTTTCGCGATTGGCATAATATTGTATGTGATTCTAAAAACAATTGAAAGCTATACATGTATATAATATAAATGACATCTCGAGATGTAGTTTACATTAATATACAATATAGCTGCCGTCTGTCATTGGTGGAAAGGAAAATTTCTGATAAATTTGCATAATACTAAAGTAGACTACTTTCGCTTCTCATTGCACCTATTTATTAAAATATTGAAAATGTTTAAATGTTCTTGCAAGCCGAAAGTTTTAGTTATGTTTTATACAAATTGTAAATTGCTTACCTACTCTTAAAATAATTACTTCGATACTTTGACATAGCTTTGTTAGTAATAGCATTATTATCTAAGATTATATTATTACGTAAATACGATAAAACTTCTTTCGATGGAGAAAACTATGTTTAAATGATAACACAATTTATCAAAGATCAAAGACAGTCAGAAACATTAATATCTTCGAATCGAAGCAAATGAAAATTAATTGTAATAACATAATTTTCATATTCAAAACAACTCTACAAATAAAATAATTATCATACTGTAAAAAACTGAACTTTTTACTTGCGTTATGAAGCTCAATTTCTGTGGTAAACGTGATTTCCTATACTTTCCGCTAGGGGCGCTTTCAACGTTTCCCGTAGAAAAAAAAGTAAGGTTTTTTACAATGAGTTTTTTTCACTTACACTAGGGATGATGATATGTACTCCTAATATTTTTTAAATCTTAATCGTATTCTAGTTTTCAATTACATACTGTTACCAAAGTGAACGTTGCGAAATTGTAATATTGTCAATTCAATAATTACTTGTACCCAATGTGCGTAAATCGACAAGTAACTGAAAATTGATACTAAATTGACTTATATTGTGATAACTTTAATATTCCACATGAATTGTATTAGGCAAGTACATATATATATATATATATATATATATATATATATATATATATATCTTTGTTTCAGTGACGTATTTTTTAGTTCAGTAACTCTTCACAAGGTTTCATAAGGCTATCATCACATACTGTAATATTTTGTTCTAATATTATGTCTATTATAATATCTAGTAAAAAATCTTTCGAAGAATTTTGACAGTTTGATACTGTCAAAAACAGCAGTGCGAACATGGAACTCTACAATCGTCTCCATATTCGATAAAATTTTATTACAAAACACCAATTCAAATCGCCAAATGGCAGACTACTTAGGCACATAAGTAAGCACTATTTTATCAATTCATTTTGTACTATATTGTCAAATGAAATAAAAATGTAATGTAATAATAATTTAAATTATGTGTAAAAACACTTCTAACGTACAGTACTCGCTGATAACTTATTTATTTTAGTAAATAGGATTAATTATTAAATAAAGTATTATTTTGTTTTTGTGTTTATTTTAAATACGAATGTCCATCTTTTCCCAACTAAACATTGTCGTTTGTCTCTAATGAATCTAAGATGAATATGAGTATACCTATAATGTTACCATTTAGAAAATAAGGTCATGTTTTGTTGTTTAAATATTAACTGTTGAGGTGCATGAGAACGCCAGCGTTCGCAAAAAATAGGTTCTTGCGGTATGTCTCGTTTTAGAAACATTGACAGACCATTATTTAGTCGAACACAGCTTAAAATGTCGATAAAATGAACAGATCAAAAGAAAGTAGTATCAGAAACAGTTACAAATTATTTTGTATATAGTGTTTTTGTTTCTTTCGTGGGTCTCTTTAGTTTTTTAAAATCTACAATGCTTTTTTTGAAAGAGACCTAATAGAAAATCTTAATATCAAATTATAAGCCATATCGTGTGCTTCATATTGTGCCCGGTGCATGGCAACAGGCTCGCCACCTGTCAACCAGTTACATGGGGATTTAACATATCTGGCGATAGGTGGGTGTTGTTAACACATCTGAAAAAGCGACATGATGATATGTATGTATGAAATTATAAGGACAGCGCCTTAAATACTACGAGTTAAGGATGAATCTTCTGGTCTTAAACATTTGCTTTGAAAAATGGCTAAGGATTGTGAGGAGGTAAATTGATACAAATTATATCGCGAGGCCGAATTAGATAAAGGAAACAACTGTAACATTAGAACCTTGTTTTCCACGTTAATGCGTTACGCTTGTGGCATAGGAATCAGCTGAAACCACAATCAAGGATCAAAGAATTACTTTCCACAAAAATCCGGCAGGAGAAACGTCTACCTTTTGTATAAATGTTTGTATACACCAATCTATGAATATATTTTATGAAAAATAATAACTTTATCAGGCCTCTATACCCAAAAAGGATAATAATCTAGATTAAAAGTGTATAAACTCTAGATTATATCGTTTATTTTTGTGCCATACATATACTGCGCTGCGCCTGGGTATATATTATTACAGGTTTAGGGACAAAGGAATCTTTAAATGCGTAAAATGTTATAGTACAGGTCACAGATTTGCTGTTCACTGGACATAAACATGTTTCATTTCAAAGTATAAAAAATTTTAGTAAGTATTCTAATAAAAAAAATTCTAAACTTAATGTTTGTCCGGTTTTGTTCCAATTATGCAAAAACGTTGGAAAATAGGCTCATTAACGCCGTATGTGTCGAGGACACCAACTATTTGACTGTTATTATTAAATAAATTATATAATGTTGAGATTTTTGTGATTTTATTTTGAGTCAACTCCTAAATTCGTAATGTGTACAGTTGCTGCGAATATTCTGTAAGGTATTTTAAAGTTGTAAATAACCACTCAATAAAAATCATTTATTCTTGCACCACACCACATAATCTTCTGACGCCAAAAAGTAAGAGGTATTAAAACTGTAATTCAATTCCTTCCAGAACTTGAGAAAGGGGGGTGCTGGTCAACTTAAGGTACCTTAGAAGTGTTGCCTTTCGGAAATGAGTAATTTTCTCTTGAGAGATCAAAATAAAATATCTTGGTTCATAATGAAAAAGGATTGACAATAGTATATTGTTCTACAAAGGTTGAAAGTAACTTATTTAGTCCCGAGACTTTAGCTTCCCGAGAGTTAAGCTTTTAGTTGCATGATATATGACGATAAAACAGGTTTTAAATTACAGCTAGCTATTACTTATCAACCCTAGGGAAGAAAAATTAAAGGTACACTTTCATCCCGGTTTTCGGGGATCACCTACTTACTTTCTGAGCATGAGTGATGAAAATTTTATTATTTTACATGTCATAAGAATACATATAAGAACAGAATAAAAGATAGATTAATTTTTGAGGTTGAATCAAAGATAACAATACTTTCTTATGCACTAAAAGACGTATGAGTTTTATTTTTAATATAACCTATGTAACATTCTTTGAAATGTAGACGACTCGAGATCTTCTTATATGTCAAGGATATCTTTGCTTATCTTTAATAATTATTTGCGTAAACAAAATTATGTAACGCTTATGTCATTATTTAGATATAGGTACACCACATACTGGTGTTCATAAAGAAAAGATAATATTTAATACTAGCTGTTGGCCGCGACTTCGTCCGTGGTTACTATGTTTTTTTAACAATCCCACGGGAACCCGTTAATTTTCCGAAATAAACAGTTTCTAAGATGTTGACCAGGGATTTATGGTGAAGATTAGCGAACGTGCAAACAGACAAACCGACAAACAAACAGAGAAACAAAAAAAAAACATTTTTTGGTATTTTCCCTCTATTTACATCCCCCTGACTTGGTTTTAAGCATTTACAGAGATTCGATCTATACAGTTTTATTATATGTATAGATAACAAGATTGTCAGTACGATATTTTTTCTTCTGGATAAAACAGAAAATTGTAAAAACCATCAACAATCAACCGGTAATCAGTGGCATATAGAATTCTTATAACAGAAGCAATGTATAACTTCGGATATGTTCCTGAAAAAATTTCTGACGCATATGACTATTTCATTATTGAATAGATTTTGTGTTGAATAGTGCTTAGCTTAGTAAAACCACAGAATACAAATAACAACATATAAATAATTATCATTACACAAAATGGGTCTAAATTCGTATTCCGATTACATATGCACACGACTTGCATATAGTTAACAGTAAGATATGAAATATGAAAATTAAAAAAGAACTTAATTGGTGTTTGTATCGCGCTGAAACGCCTCCAGAGAGTGATATGGCTGGAGTAATGCAGCATTCAAACAGGTGGATGAAGACATTAAGTTGCAGTAAACTGTCATTATTCACTGCTGGATGTAAAGGATCCTTATCAAGCACCAATATACCCGATCCTCAGTTCCGAAACTCAATTCCATCCTTTATTTTCAACCGCAACCTCTTTACAGAATTTAATAACAATATTTTTTTAGAATATGTACCGCCTAAGCGGTTACAGTAGCCTATACGTGTACAGTCACGTACAAAAACATGTAAACACATTTGACAAGTATCAGTCTTTATGAGTCGTCATCGTCGACGTTTGAGAATCGTTTAGGTTGTCTATTAAGAGTTATAACTGTCAAATGTGTATACATTTTTGCACGAGACTGTACGTAGAATCTTGGATACTACCACATAAGTGTACTCTGTGATACTACCTACCTACTCACCCTGTAAAAATCATAAATAAGCATTATTAAACAACCATGTGAAGAGCCATGTTAACGCTTTTCAATATGAGCTCTGGCGACCTTACTGACTACAGTATGATCAAAACAGCACTTTTTAGCTGCGGCCAACTATAAAGTGGACGTGCTTGCACAGTTGGCGCAGCTTCAAGTGGTAAATCCCACATGCCATACCTCTACTACGTATAACCACACTTGTGTAACATAAATGAGTATTTGTAACATTTACCACTCAAATAGTTTATTAACTTCTTCTTTCTTTCTTTTTTAAGCTATTAGTTATATAGCTTAAAAAATAGTATATAGTTCTATAGTTTCTATCGCGGGCCTTGAGCGCGGGGACCGAATCCAGAAATTCCGTAACGAAAAAACCTCACGCTCCCCACTCCGATGCGCAAGGAGGTGTGGCTTGAAGGCCGTGCATCGTCTAACGTCGTTTCAGTTCGGCAGTCTTCGACACGGCGTTAACAGCTACTGTAAGATAATAAAACCCACATGTATTGTAAAATAATAAAAAATATTTTAAACAATATTAACTTTTTTTATTTATTTAATAATAGAAAATTTTGTTTTCTTATCGGTCACCACGCTCAAAAAGTGTAACTTGAATTAGTATCAAAGAAAAAGAAATACTGCATGAATAAAATAAATAAATAAAATTATAATTGCATAAGTTGATACAAAATGCTATGCAATAGTTTTACCGCGGCAGGCCCCGAGTGCCACACGTCTTTTTTTTTCACTCTAGGTACGGTGCGCACAACATGTCTTCTTCTTACACTATCACTCGTCTCTTCAACATTCACTTCTTTTATTCTTACCTCACACACTCAATCCGCCGCTTTCTTGGTCTTCCTTGTGTTCTTGGCCGATTCACTGTCATTACGCATTCTTCTACCTGTTACATCGCTCTTCGTCAGGTGAGGAGGGATGAATGCAACAGGTAGATAAGCTGAAATAATCGGTTCATCAAAATTGATTCACTTTTGCAATTAATTGAGAATGATGAACGTTTTTCTTCTATATTGACGTTCTTTACTCCGATTAATGTCAATTTAGATATTCCATTTTCAGCATTCATCGATGATGAGTCGAAAATGAAAGAAAAACTGAACCGTTTATTTTCGCTTTAGATCAGCGTGTTATAAGCATGTGCCCATAAAACGCTAACCTAATACATAATCTGTGGAAATAAAAA
This sequence comes from Parapoynx stratiotata, assembly GCA_910589355.1. Lineage (NCBI taxonomy): Eukaryota > Metazoa > Arthropoda > Insecta > Lepidoptera > Crambidae > Parapoynx > Parapoynx stratiotata. The sequence goes on from OU342458.1 coordinate 5,309,390, forward strand.
GACTGATTGTATCAATTTCTCTAGAATAAAGAAACTTATGCCTCATCAACGAGGATGATAGGTATACTTACTCATCAAAGATAAAGCGATTATAAAAAATATTGCAATCCACGTGAAAAACGTGTACAATGCGAAGACCGTGGTCACGTTAGGCTGTCATCAATAACAATGTACGTTCAGGATACGTTCGTGAATCACGTAACCCGAGGCACGAATCATCAGATTACAAATGACCCTTAAGTTGAATCTCCGCCAACGGAATATGTATTCAATACGTCAAACTTTTGAACTAACAGCCGTTTGCATGCAGCCATACAAGGACCCAGTCTAAACCAACACACGATTTACTAAATATTCTTTATTATACCTAACAGTCCTGCATGTTTAAATGTATAGGACAGTTTCATAGAGTAACAAAATGGAAATATTATATCAAATACAGCAAATCTCTTGTATGCTGCTCCTAAATATTTAATGCCATGCGTCGGATTCTAGTTCTTTGTGGTTTTCAACATGGAAACTCCGTAGTTTCTACCCTTGTATTAACTGAGTAGAAATTATTATTGATTGCTTTGAAAAAAGAGTTTAAAGTATGTTGCACTTTTAACCAATGCACTGATTTGATTACTATCAATCATTGTTGGCGATCTAACCTCTTTTGTACAATTTGTATTTTATTAGTATTTTACTTTATGGTTTTTATAAATATATTAGATGACAGAAATACGTCGTTTCATTCACAATCATATCAATTTTTTTTTTGAGTTTTTGTCTAAATTGGTCAAGCAATTTTGTGTTTGACTATACCATTACTAAAGGCGTACTATACCATTGTTGAGAGAAGTCGTAACATGGAGTTTATCACTCATCGTTATTTAAATAAATAATGAAAAACGTTTTTTTATGTAAGAAACTTCCCATATCCTAAGCCTACTGTAGTTAGAAGAAAACCGCGATCAAGTACAAAAGAAAGAAAAGTATATGCGAATCAATTTTGTTAGGGAAAACTTTGCCCTCAGTTTTCAGTGAATTCAATGATGGAGGTGAATGAACCGTAAACAAATATTTCACCTGACTCTCGTAGAAGAATAATGAAATGGGTCGATTTGTTCCAATTGTTCCTAGAGCCGGTAGAAACATGCAATAATTAATAAAACTAGTAAATTTTACACGGTTTTACATGGACTTATTAACCGCTAACAAACACGAGACACAATAGCTTACTGTTCATGATCCGGGATTTAAATGTAATTTAAATAGTAAGAGCCACTTGCAGGAAATTTTAATCGAGATTTAAAACTCGATTTTGTAATTTTTTGGCAATTTTACTGTTTAAAACAAGGTTTATAACTCAAGTGGCCCTTAATGTGGTTGAAAACCCACATTAAAAAGACCATGTAAATTATCGGTCACATTTCACTTAGAATAGGCCACTATTTCATAAGAATTCTACTTAAAATAAAATGGCATAAGTCAAATCTAAAAAAATATTGGAATGAAAACCACTTGTTATACAAAATACTCAAGTACTCAGGGTAAACTAGATGAGGATTATTGTATGACATTTTAATATTCTAAAACACTTCAACGAAGATGAAACTCGACATTCTTGTTTTAACGCGCACACAGTCCTTTCGTGTTTCCTAAACATAAGGAAAAATAATGTTTAAGTATCAATTATGGTTGGTCGTTCTTCTATCAGTGATGTACTGTGTCGTCAGTTGGAGAGTTTTCCCTCTACCATACCAGCCAGTTGAATATACTACTCCTAGAATTTATACTACTACGATAAGAAGACCGATGCCCAGAAATGTTACAGTAGACGAAGTGGACACACCACCAATTAAATTGGAAATAGCGCCTGGCGTGTTTATAGAAGAACCGTATAGAGGCTTATTACCACCTAAAGTAAGTGTTAATGTTTAATCTGCCATTACTTTACTGTTAAGTATTATTACATTGTATTAGTAAATATCGTTAACACTAAACTTTAATGGGCTTAAGAATTTGTTTGTATTTAATTTACTTAATTGATCGTATATTCAACTGTCAATTGTTAAGTGTTAAATAGAATTCGATATGCAACTTAATGGATATGGAACCTTATTGATTAAGTTATTACTAAACATAAAAAATGGCTGAAGACGTATTCAGTGCGCGGTTCTTTTCTACAGCATGAGGCCCTGATAGTAGAAAAAAATGTAATTTCAGTCTATAAAACAAAACATACTCTTTAGATTTAAACAGTTTTGTCCTCAGCCTTTATACGTCCCACAGCTGGGCGCAGGCTTTCCTCACATGAAGATTATGGGCCGTAACACCACCACGCTGGCCCAAAGCGGGTTGGTAGGTGAAAACAGTCGCAATAGCGACCGGGACCAACAGCTTAACGTGCCTTCTAAAACATAGTGTAGCTCGAGATCACAAAGTTTTGGTCACCCATCTACGACCTGACCATGGTGAAGATAGATATGTTTTCAATCAATAAACAAAGCGTACTAACCATTACGCCACCGAGCTCCTCGAACAAAATAAATTAAAAAATGTAGCAAATGAAAAGTATCATTTTTATTAATTGTAACACTTTTTCATAAACAACTAAATGATTTGCCTGTTAAAAAACCGTATTAAACTAGACCATTTTCGCGTTAAATTAATAACAAGAATTGGTAGCCTACTCTTGAACGCAATACCGATCGATCGGCATTGAGATTGTGATGTTTCTTGCTCTCCTGGGGGACCCTAGGGCCATAAATGGGTTCAAATTATGTGGATATTGAGTGACTTAAATGATATTGAGCTTAGCTGAAATTGGTACTCTCGTACCGCCTCTCTAGTCTCGGCGTTTTGAGATATTGGATTGTGTTGTTATTGAGTTTTAATTGAGATTGCGTTCGAGAGTAGGCTACCTGACCTCAGAATCAATGTGGTAGGTACATTTTATGGGTTAGTTTTGTGATATCGTGACACAAAGGTGCCGCTTCCTACTTCGGTAGATTATTGAACAAGGCAAACTACCTACTTTTATTATCTATCTGTTTTAGATCGGTGATGATAATACCGTTGTAAATTTATTTATCTATTAAGGTACGCACAACAGTTTACATACAATAATAACGCTGCATACAAAAGTAGTTAATTTACATACTAACATGTAACCCAAAAACGTGTACACACAGCATGATATAATTTTAACACACACAAGCCCGTATTACAGAACCAAACTCAAGCGTAGATCTCTGCTTGAGCGCAGTTAAAAAGGGATGGCGCTGTGTGGGATCAATAGCGCCATCCCTCTCTAACAGTGCTCAAGCAGACATCTACGCTTGAGTTTAGTTCCGTAATACGGGCCTTAAACAAGTTGTCAGTTAAATAAACGAAAAGGTAAAGATTATAAGTATAAGATATCGGGCCGGAGACAAACGAATACAAAATATCGGCACGAATATATTGGGCTTAAGCTAACCAATGAAATAAATTCTTGTTCATCTCTAAAAAGCATTGTGTATTTATTAAGCAATTTGGATTCTCTGCGGCCTTTAAGCAGGAATCTGCTTAAGTCAATAAACATCTAATTGTAGTAATACCTAAATATAAATAAAAACAAAATATTTCTTACGTTCACACATATTTACATACATACATACAATCACGACTATAATCCCCTAAGAGTTAGTCAGAGACTAGGCAAAAGCACCGCAAAAGCAGTCCATTGCCATAGTACGTGCTTCACCAAGCAGTGACTGCACTCAGCGTGAGGGTGGTGAGCCCGTCGCCGCTATAAGCTATTGGATGGTTGTGCAGTTCTAAGTCCATTAGTCGCCTTTTACGACACCCAAGGGAAGAGATGGGTTGGTAGTATTTTTTTAATGAGCCGCTAGAAATTATGATACATAATTATGTTTCTAGATCTGCTAAATAAAATTATAACATCTGAAAAATAAGTCTTGAATGAATTTGAATTGTGAAAATTGAAATGTCAAAAAAACTACAGAATAAATTATGATTTACGTGCAAATTATTACAAAAAATTTAAGAGGCCTAGGACATTACAATATAGCAATAAAAAATCGTCTTAAATAAGTCATGTATTTGCTTTTGAACAAAAAAAATCACAATACTTGGCCACCCATCCAATGACCAACCATAGCAAAAGTTACTTCGCTTTTAATATCGAAACTAAAGCGTTTGAACCCGCGGCACTGAACTCCTCCAAAGACACTGACTGACTAATATGGTTGACAGCAATAATATTAACTCAACCGCCTTTACGACTCTTTCAGTATTATTCATTGTAATTTTAAGTATAGTAATTATTCTAATCACGTCTTCAAAACATCTCAATTTATTTGTATATCACATCATTCACCTAACATGAAGAAGAATTTTACGCTCATAAGGAAATCATTATTATGTAATTATAGCTTATTATGGACAAGTAGAATTTATAATTATTATTCTCGGAAAATTTTAATAAAAAAAGAGTAGACTAAAATGCGTGACGTTCCTAACACAATTTAATACATGCTTATAGGTTTTTCTTTCATTTTACCTACTAATCAATGTATTTACTAAAGTTAAAATAAGGTATGTATTAATCTGTTTTATTGATTTGTTTTTCTTACAGATCGATAAGAATCTGCTGTAGAAAAAAAGAAACCAGAACCTTGAGTGAGGGCTCATCGTCGAAAGATTAGATTAATTGTTTAGAATCTGTTTTAATGACCTAATGTAATAAAAATATTAATTTGTTAAAAACAGCTATAAGGTTTTTAATTATAATTTTAAATAAATTAATTTTAATTTCAGATATGTATACCTAAACATATTTAATTTCTCTTATGTTATATATTTAATTTTTAAGATTTTTAAATTTTGATTGCCTTTAATGCCAAACTTAAATATCTTCAGTATATAATATCGGAGATTCGCAAACAACCATACTTATGCGAACGTATTCTATACTAAACGTAAATATAACCTCCAAGGGCCTAAAAACAACACATAACACACAATAATATTCTTCACGAACTCCGGCTTTCGTCTGACCCTCAAGGGGTTAATCACTACACAAAAAAGTACGATATAAAAACCTACGATGGGTATCACAATTAAAATAATAAAAATAATATTTTTTTTTTTATCAAATCAACGGGAACAGAATTATACCATTTTAAATTATTATTATTATCATACGACAAGGAAAACTGTTCGCATAGTAGTTCATTATTTCCAAATTATCCACCCATAGATTTCGCAAGAACATTTTGTATATGAGTACATGTCAACAGTAGCTAAGATTAGTCACCTTTTACAAGACAGGACAGTAGGAACATTGGAAAATACGTCTCGGCACAGAATAGTAAACGGACAATAACACCAGAGGAACCAACCCAGATTATTGCATTTCAACACTTAATGCTAACAAGATAAGATCCTGTATTGTCCAATCCAGATTGAATTAAAAACGTAGTTTTCGCCTTCGATATGTGGAATATTAATGGTGTGGGTTTTTAAAATAACCACAAAGACACCATTCAATTGTATGCACCGTAGCCTACTGATTACACAAATAGCACACGATTTCTGCAAATATATTTGTAAATACGATTGAACGAACTCACTGCTACCATTTTGTGGTAAGATTATAGCTACGAATATATTTTTCGTCATCGCCTTCGTCTCCACCAAAAGGAAAAAAAATAAGAATAGTAAAAATTAAAATCTAAAGATTCTTGCTTGCTTGTTTATACGATTTTAGATTATTAAAATCGTATATTGTTTACGATTTTATTATTCTAAAATCGCAAGCAATACAATCTAGTGAAAAATGTCAAGGTAAGTTGTGAGCTACGAGGTTGTGAGTAATGTAAGTGTTTAACATCCCTGCTTAAAGGCATGATGATGTTAGTCGCTTTATTTCCGTTGGAAATGTTTACGCACTTGCAATATGTATCTATTACGAGTATTGTAATACCCCAAACAAAGTTTTACAATTTGAAAAAAAACAACCGAAACTATTACCTACATCAGGTTCTATTATAACAACTATTAGTATTGACTCTCCAACATTGCTTTCTTTAATAATGGTAAGGTTCGTATTCAATTACAGGTATTTTATAGAATTGTTCCAACCGGCTAATTACACTTCAATGCATTTGTTATGTATGAAGATGTGCCGTAAATTCCCCGGTGACTGTGGTCATTCAAGATAATCTTATTTACAACGATTACGACTCAAGCGAACGTTATTATGGAAACTTTACAAATCACACAGGCCAGTACAATATTCTTTACAAAAACTAGCTCAAAATAATTGGACTTGCTTGTTGAGAATACCCCTAAAAATTTAAAGAATTGCGACTTGTTTACAGTCTGAATAATTTATTAGGTGCATTTTGACAGTTGTTTGTAGTGAGATTAATCGCAGCTGTTTTTTTATTCCAATTCAATAATTATGTTAAGTCCATTTGACGCTGGATCAATTATCTTAACCAAAGAGTTTGAAATCAACTTTGATATCGTTTATTTTAAATATTAGGTCCTTACCTATGAAATTGGTGTTATGTATGGAGATTTTGGGGATGTCTGCATTTTACATACTAACATTTTATCAGTTTTCTTCACAACGACAAATCGAAAGATAATAATATTTGGCATCTATCATTAGACAAGCTTTAGTAATATGTGTAATATCACACTTCATAAAAATTAGTTATCGTTTTTAAGTGAATGCAAATAAAATGATGTATTCGGGAGGCACTTTAAAAGAGTCGTCTGCGTGTCCAATTTTAACACAATTAAGCTTACAACAAATTATCAAAACAAATCAAAAGAGCTCAAAAATATAGTCTATTTTTAGGCGAGGTAATTATTTTTTAGGAATACTCTGAATCTTAATAGTTACAGACAAAATACTAATAGAGAAAAAAAACACCAATTTCATAGGTAAGGACCCAATATTATACCTCACACTGTGGGCAAGAGGCGCGCCTTCTGTTGTATATGGGTGAATTTTAGCAAATGCCATTTTTGTATCATATCGGTGTACTTTTCATTTATATTTATTTTGTATATTTTTCAGGTTTATTGTAATCTTTAGGATATAAAATATCTCCAAAATTTTATATCATAAACGTATCATTGAAGACAAAGGACAAAATTCAGTTTCAATTCTGGTTAACAGCGATATGACAAACCAGCACCGATTATGTTTTTGTGTACACCGTTTTAATGAGTTTATCCACCGAAATGATAACCATATCCAGCGATATGATAATCTATCCACCTTTGAACATCAAAAAGGAACTTGTTAGTAGGTACCTATATATTTTTAGGTCTTATGTAAGTAGATCACATCCAACGAAGAACTGAGCTCTTAGGAATCCAAATAAAGTATATTTTTATAAAGTATATAATAATATATCTTCTTCGTTTTCCTGCCCTGTTCCCAATTCTATTTGGGGGCGCAACATGTCTTCTTCTTTCACTCTCTTGTATTACTCGTCAAGTCAACACTCACTCACATCCTCATCATATAATCATTCACACAATCCAACCATCTTTTCTTTGGTCTTCCTCTCCCCACGCGCCCATCCACTTTCAAATCCATAACTTTCCTGGTGACATGATCATTCTCCCTACTCATTACATGTCCATACCAAGAAAGTCGTTTTTCTCTGAGTTTATCAGCAATCGGGGCAACTTTCAGACTTCCTCTAATATATTCCTCACTCTATCTATTATCGTCACACCACATATTCACCTCAATCATGCAATCTTTGTTCATCCATCCGCTTTACACAAAATCAATGGGTAGTTACAACGAAATGGCACATACATATTATAATGTAATGTAAATAAACATTTAAAAAATTGCCTTGAACTTGTCTATAAAAAACGAGAAAACTTTTTCCCCGACCTAATATTTACTAACGGAATGAAACGGGATCTACCGATATGATAAAATGACTCACCGAGATGATAAAATGATCCACCGATATCATAAAGCAATCCACCCATATGACAAAACTCTGCGTTGGTCGTAAATCAAAACACCGATATTAGATATAAGACACCGATATTATTCATTGCCACCGATTAAATTAGGAGTATATATTGGGCCGCCTTAATTTTCTACGTATAATTGCTAATGCACACAATGGGTAAGCACGCCTAACATTTTATCCTCTTATTGCTAATTACCAAATGCGATATTTGGCGGAACAATTCGTAATCCCTAAAGTTTGCAGTTACTAAATATTAATAGTTCGCACAAAATTAAAAATCACCAAGTATAAAACGCCTACTCATTTTAATAAGGCAAAGGCAGTTTTGTTTTTACAATAAAAATTATAGATATTACATTTCTCGTTTTGATTATAAATACTAATTGTAGCATGTAAGCAGGTATGCCATGCAAACAGGCATGCAGCATGCAAGTAGGCCTACAGCATGCAAGCAGACATGCATCATGCAAATTTTATACAATTGGCCTTGGATAGGAGCTGCTTTGGTATAATTTTTAGTGGTAAGTATCACATCGGTGGTAATAAAGACCACCGATTACACCGATATGAAAACAGCGATGTGAGAAATTACACGGTTTTTAGAAGATTTGAAAAAATGCATATATTATGCATTTTTTATATTATGCATAATATATATAGGAGAAATTCAATAACTGTCAATTAAGCTAATTCACTTACTTACTACATCTGTTAGAACCAAACAACAATAATAAAACTACCCCATACACAAAAAAAATTAAATCACCGATATTATAAAATAATTGTCCGGGAACAACTGAAAGGAACTACTTTCGTAATTTGCGGGAATATGCAGCTATTAAACACACGTCCGTACTGATTGCGCACTAGCACACACTAACGAAGGAAATAAAATTGGGGTGGGGACGGTGTCGGTCTCGTCGATTTTAAGTTAGGCTTATATTACTTTTGTCCACCGATATGAGAACATTTTTCAGGACAAGTACATTTGTGCCTCTCAGTAATAATATTCGCTAATTATCTAATAAAATATGCTCTATATTAATAATAAAACTGATATATACTTAACTTATTTATATTTATTAGTCTATAAGCTCTTTTGTTCGTAAAAAAGTAGGGGGACAACACCGATGTGAAAAAAATAGAGATTTACGATTTTTTTTCTACCTTTGTAAATAGTCCTAGGCAAATTGTAATTTTCTCAGAACCCAATAACTACCCATTGAATACAAAAAATGATAATTCAGAACAATATTCCTTTTTCTAAATACTAATATCATCAAAAACACCCTTATGGATAAAGACTTATCAACGAAATTTGGATGTTAATAACAAAAGTTATTGCTTATCATGACTATTAAAGATTCATGTATTATAAAATCTACAGGATTAAATAATATTTTAGTATTCCAGACGGTATCTAGGTACCTACTGCATAATATCGTAAGTGTAAACAACTTTTTACAATATACTTTATGACTACGGCTGTTCTATATAAGGAGGTTTATAAATTAATAAAAACAGTTTACTTACATCCTTAAAACAGATCGTATGCAAAATGAAGTGGGTAGTCTTTTGCGTTTTGGTTTTCCTTGTAGCACTCGGTCACGGAAAAGATGATACTGTTTACGAGTTAAAAGGAGGCGATCTATTCGACTTGATCCGTGGTAAACCACCGAAAGACGGTACCTTGAAGGTTGTTAAAGCTGACAATAAAGATGGAGAGAAACTCCCTGATGGTATATTCTTCATTCCCGAAGATACATTGGAAGACGTGCCGTCAGAACTGGAAGTACAAGTAAGTATTCGTATGACGAGAAGCTGGGTGGATGGCGTAGTGGTACGCTTTGACTTTTGATCGAAAACAAAGCTATCTTCGCCCGCATTGGGCCATCGTGGCGGTGTTACGGCCCATACTCCTCATCTGTTTCTGCATGAGGAAGGCCCAGCAGTGGGACGTATATAATCTGAGGTCATATGACGATATTCTGATTAATTTTATACATTATAAATTTATACTAAGTATAATGTTTTAAAATAGTTTGTGGTAATTATAATCTGCATGGAAAATACCGGTTATAAGTACGCCGTACTATCAAATACTATCAACATTTATTTATCAAGTTTGAAACTTAAAATACCCGAAATTAAGTAAAAAAAAATTAAGAATATTGTAAAAAATTGATGAAGCCTGATGAGGTCTGTGAATATAAAATTTAGATAAGTATTATTGGCCACTAACAATGATTATTAGTGAAGTATGATAAAGAATTTCGGACTTCAATGTATTGATCCAATTAACCAACACAAAAAACAAAGATCTATAGTTTTATAGTTCATATATAAGGATATACCTGGTATCTGTGTTTAAGGATAATTGCTATCAACGCAATACTGTAATTATTCATAATAGCATCGCAGTACAAAAAAGATCTTTATGTGTTTTAAGAATATAGCATAATATTTTAAGACACAAATAACCGTAAAAGCGTCAATAATGTATCCAAGCTTATTAATGTCTATATAGTTTAAGTCTTATTATAAATAACGAATATATTTTGTTCCAGAAAAAACAACACAAGGCCGAATAATACCTGTACCAAGCAGAAATCAACCATGACTAACTGAATCGTAATCTAGCTTATTGTTTACATTGTCAATCAACAATTTGAATATTAAATGCTGAAAAAAACAATCAGTTTATGTTTAATAATTTTTATTTCAAAGATATTAATAAATTATTGTGAGAAGAGTCGACAGAAAGGTCAGGCTTTAAATAATAAACCAGCATAATTATGTGTCTTATATGATTCAGGAAGTTTTGACGCCATGACGCTTAGTAATTGTTTTATGGACATCACCTTGTCGTCACCTGTCAAGAATTTTAAATCAAAAATATATGTTTTATTTGTTGGTTCAGTCTACACACCAAATGCAGATTATTTAGGTATTCTACTCAATATCTACGCAATAGAAAATCTGTCATTCACGAGAACATAGAACACAATAAAATCATCTACATACATACCACAAAAACATTATTAACAAAAACAAACACTTTTTTGATGAGAAAATACAAATATGTAATGACAGGAAACTATGATAAACCTAAAAGTAAACAGCTGGTCTCTATAAGCTATTAATCAACGTACTGTAGTCAATAACCATAAATCTATATATACCTACCTTTATTATTTTATGAAATACATATATTTGTTCTTTGATAGTCAACGTACACAAACAAGACATAATAGAAACATCTATTGTTTGCGAACGCATTGGATCGCGGTGCCCGCCAAGGCGTTAGTACACAAGCCAGATCAATTTCATTTCAATATTCTGAACAAGTATCTTACGGCTGTTACATTCTGGCATAGAAGCTAGACTAATTATGTATTGTTACTTAATATCCTGATAATTTTGGTTAGCTTATAATAATTAAAAGGCAAAGCAGATTTTATTTCATTGAAAAGAAGAACAAGAAATTAAATTAGATTTTATTCTTTTACTAAGTAATTACTTTAAACCTTACAAAAACTCAAAGTAAACAAAGAGGATTATTAGCACACGTGAAAGAAACCTGTGAAGAAAGAACTATTGATAATAATTATTTAATTTGTCTTTGATTTTGTTAGATTCACAATCAAAAATGCAAGATATTTTGAAGCAACATTTAGTATTATTGAAGCAACAATTATAATAGGACGTAATAATGTTATTTACCACATCACTTTTTATCAATTTATACAAGTTTCTAATTAATGAAAGCGCATAGTCTTTTTCTGATGTTACTGTCAAACAGCGATCATTGAAAATTCTAATGAAAAACATGGAAAATCCACAACTTTTTATACGAGTACAATATACGTCGCCTCCAATTTAAAACTCAAATCTGAGTCATCTTCCATAAACTACTATAGTTCAGGATTTTTGATGGTTAAAACAACTTCATAATTTAAGTTGTCAAATGAAATAATGAGCGTGTAAAAACCACTAATAAGCCAGATCCATGCATCGTTGAGTTTTCTGAGTATTTCTTCTTTGGTAATACTGGCTTGTTAAGTTATAAAAAATTCGAACACAAAGATTTATTGATGAGTATCCAAATATTTATTGTACAAAACGTTTCGTACAAGTACAATGTTACATGATCCAGTACGGATATATTTTGAACTTGTTTTACTTTTTTAATATACTCAGAAAAGCAAGACTTGTGCCTCGTAAGTACAATAAAAGGAAAGCTTGTTATTTTATGAATAAAATTGTTGTTGTTAAAATTATTGTTATTGAATAGACATAGAGATATTACCATGAAACATCATTTTAATACAAAAAACTTGAATGATTGTACACTAATTACATCATGTTTGTACTTAACTAAAAACCTACCTATACTTTTTGTATTCAATCTTTTTGCTATTAAACACATATTGTAAATATTTCCAGTACTATGTATAGTAGGAAAATGTAATAAATTAAACACGTACATCCGTAATAAGATCGTGTCACGATGCGACCACATACATTTTTCCACTTTATTTTTAATAACTTGATATTAGAGTAATTATTCGAACGCAGAGATATTCACTTTATCACATAAAATATGCAGAATTAATCCTCCACACGTAATAACTCATAAAGAAGAACAATTATTTTTGAAGCAAAAAACGCAGGCATTTATTGGCCCAAAGACGTGATTGAAACAAAAGTTGAAACAGGGTCCAGCTTAGTCGTGATCTTGTTGAGCATCGCTTGTATAAATAAAGCTCCAGGCTTATTTCCTACACATTCGTAAGCCACGATGAGACTCGTTTTTTGGTGCACATTATTAGTATTAATAGTAATATCAAAGTGCAGTTTAGTAGATAGTAAAATAACGGCGGAAGATCATGTGGTGTTGATTGCCCCAGTTTTGGCCCCACCAAAGGGGTCAAGAGCCAGGGTCACGGAGACTGCCAAAGACTTCCCAGTGGTGATGTTGCTAGCTACAGATGATAGTCAACCTAAAGCTGTAGTCGAGAAAGTGCAGGGTGAATTGAAACCTATTTATGTGCAAGTGAGTAAGTGTTTAATCTTGAATTAATTTTAAACTGATCAATGGTAAAGAAAAATACAATGACTTTAAATAGTACATACATACATAGATAAAATCACGCCTGTAATCACCGAAGGGGTAGGCAGAGACCTTTAGGAGAGTCTTCAGGACCACATTTAGCCATACAAAATCTGGGTTTGGTCAGATCAAAAATTGTGAAAGAGTAGTAACAAGTGTCTAGCTCAGCCTACACAATCACAGACCCAGTACCCAATACGCCCTTAGTCGCCTTTTATATTATTTATATTAGAAATACTAGGCAAGAAAAGCAGTTGGTACATTCTTTTTGTGTCCTGGTCCAATACGGGACCGGAAATAGTATTACGGTAAATAGTATTTCTATTAATATAAAATATAGTGAGTACGCAACTTTACATGTATAAAATACGTAAAGATATCAAAACGTGACACTACTTGGGTACTAATGCGCTGCTCAATAAGCACTTGGTAATTTTATTTTGTCATTGGATGAATTAGTTTTAATGAAAACTTACAGAAACTAATACTGAATCTGAATTGATCTTACTTTTTGCTTTATTCTGTATGAAACTTCCTGAACTTCACTTAATTAAACGAATCGAAAATAAGAGCCTTGTGATTAATAAAAATAGAGTCGAAAATACACTAAACACTTGTTTCAGAGATTAGAAGACTTAAGACCTTCCTACATAAGGAGAAGAAGAAAGTCTAAACCGATATTGAAGAGAAAGAACCTGATTTCAATATTACAATAAACATAATCCTTCTGCAATACAGTTTTTCTGTTCTCCCTTATCTTTATAATGTAACTACTGACGTCAAGGAAACTTATGTAGCTTGTATTTTTAATTGTTACGCTTATGTCATAGATATAAATAATCTCACTTATATGCAATTTTGAAATGATGATGAAAAAAAATGCTTCAAAGATAAAATCTAAAACTGAGATAGTATTTATAAGTGCATAGAGGACTTCTGCGCCACTTTAATAGAAATATTCAAGGAACACTGTGTCTGAATCTGGAGAAAATTTATCCAAAATTGTTGTGAAAAATGTTGTGCAAATTCTTTATATTTTCTTTTCTTTTGTGGACTGTTGAGTGTATGTATTTACACGAAGTCCGCTTAAAACAAAGTAATAATGAGGTAATATGTTTGTTTAATTACTAGATTGTGAAATTTGTGGATGTCTAGGGTGGGTTTTTAGATCCGTAGTAATAGTTACCTCAAAAATTTTAATCCAGACCAATAGGGTCAATGGTGTCGCCCGCCACCATTTTACTAATCCCAGCATCGTGTTGTGATTAAATTATCTATGATTATTAAGCTTTAGTCATATTTGTAAATTCGACTATAGGACAAGCAGTCATATCAAGACATCATACGTTTTATCTATTGGTTTATATTCTAATATTCTGGTCCACCTGACCACGGATCTAAAAACTGACCATAAGTCTTTAATTCATATCTTCGATAACTTATAATTTATTTTTTCAGTTTCACAATACGCAAAGGAAACAATTAACAGCCTTAAATAACTTAAATAATGGTACGTTTCTGTGAGGGTAAAGTATTTTTCTTATTAAAATTCTTCATATGGAAGACAGGACTAAATTTTTTAACCGACTTCAAAAAAAGAAGGAGGTTCTCAATTCGACTGTACTTTTTTATATTTTTAGATTACGGCGTTGCCAGTGTTCAACCAAAGACAGTTATCGTTGTTCCAGGTAATTATATTACGTAAAACACATTACACATATTGTATTAACATTGTTGGAACTTCAGACATATAAATTATGAATTTCCAAAAAATCTAACAAATCTCTTGTGAAAAGTGAAAAAACACAACCAACGGAAATCGAATTGGACGCTCTCATTATCCATGCCACGAATGTAGAAACAACTTTAAATTCGATATACTTAAGTGCAGTTTTACTTTTCACAGAAGGATCAGAATCATTTTTAATCTTCAAACATAAGCTCAATAACAATAATATTTTTAGACTTTTATCCAAAGATCGCAATTTGCTACATCACTCGTCTAATATGGACATGACTCCAAAATTAGCGAATAATTTTATTAAAAATTTCGTAAATTTTACTAATTCATAATATTCGTATAATATATACAAGAATGAGCTGTTAAAACATTGTTTAGTAAATAAAATAAAAATAAATAATAAAATAAAATAAATATGAATAAAATTATTAGCAACAATTACATTTGCAGTTGCCGTTTTCGAAAATAATTTTGGATAATAAAAAGGAAACAAAAGAATGAAAAAAATAAAGGAATAGACTAAAACAAGAAATTAGGAAAAATACTGATATTTTCATTTATAAATCAACGTATTTGTTTTAACAAATATGTATATTAGTGAACAGGAAACGAAATTAAATCTCAAGTAAGAAGTTAATTATTTCATTAATTTTGGAGTCACGTCCATATTATGACGAGTAATGATCAACAAGTTTTAGCGATCTCTGCTTATAACAGAAACAAAATAATTATTTACAGAAACAAACCCCGTATCAAGTGCGGTTCCGTACGCGTACGGCACCAACACCGTAGGCAGGGGTTCTACTGTGGTAGTCAATGTACCAGGTAATTAAACAAATACACATCTATTTAAATAAATAATTCAAAGGTGACTGATATTAATTCTACCTCCAAGGGGATAAAATAGGGGATGAAAGTTTGTATGTAACTTTGTCAATTTTTAACCGATTGGGCTGAGACTTTGCATGCATAAAGCATCTATGACGTAGGCATCCGCTAAGAAAGGATTTTGATTAATTCTACCCCTAAGGGGATAAAATAGGGGATGAAAGTTTGTATGAAACTTTGTCAATTTCAAACCGATAGGGCTGAGACTTTGCATTCATAAAGCTACTATGACGTAAGCATCCCCTAAGAAAAGATTTTGATAAATTCCACCCCTAAAGGGATAGATAAAATCGGGGATGAAAGTTTGTATGAAACTTTGTTCATTTTAAACCGATCGGGCTGAGACTTTGCATGCATAAAGCATCTATGACGTAGGCATCCGCTAAGAAAGGATTTTGATTAATTCTACCCCTAAGGGGATAAAATAGGGGATGAAATTTTGTATTAAAATTTGTCAATTTTAAACCGATAGGGCTGAGACTTTGCATACATAAAGCTACTATGACGTAAGCATCCCCTAAGAAAAGATTTTGATAAATTCCACCCCTAAAGGGATAGATAAAATCGGGGATGAAAGTTTGTATGAAACTTTGTTCATTTTAATCCGATCGGGCTGAGATTTGCATGCATAATGCTACTATTACGTAGGCATCCTTTAAGAAAGGATTTTGATATTATCCACCCCTAAGGGGGTAAAATAGGGAATGAAATTTTGTATAAATACTAATATTATAAAGCTAAATACTTTGTCTGTTTGGTTGAACGCGCTAATCTCAACTACTGCTCCGATTTAAAAAAAAACAGTGTTATAGCCCATTTAGCCCATTTATCGAGGAAGGCTTTTGACTATATAACATCACGCCACCTCAAAGTTACTATTCCACGCGAACGAAGTCGCGGGAAAAAGCTAGTTGTTATTATATTATTTCTATTACTATTTCACAAAACTTTAAATAATAAGGAAAACACAGGCACATCAATCTACATATGTCATCTGTGTTTTGTATATAGTTGTATCAAAATATTTATTATGAATAGCTTTGAACACAAGTTCACACACGTGGCAATTATGCCTTCGTGAGGTTGTAAGGCAATCCTTTTGGTAAGCCATTGTCCAGTGAATTGGTAGGGTAAATCAATCAATGTGTGACGTTGTTAACCTGAAAAATCTCTGTTTCAGAGGACAACTACGCGAGGAACCCAGACGTTCGAAGATACTAACTCTCTTCTGGGCTATAATAAAGCTTCATTACATTCATATTGTTTCATGTTTTTGTATGAAAATTTATTCCATTCTAAATATAGTTATTTTTTCAACTATTATTTTTATTATTTCGAAGAGCAAGTCAATCTGTTGATAAATGCTGCTACTTCAACCGTTTCTAATCACCACTACGGATTGGGCCAGCTTGATGTTACGGCCCGTATTTTCGCCTGTGTTTCTCTATAAAAAAAGGCCATTCCCCAACAGTGGGCTGCATAAAGGCTGATTACGATAAACTATTTGGTGATTATAGTAAGAAGTCGCCGAAAGTTTCTGGAGGAGGCGGATAATTATATGATTTGGTTTTTTAAAAAAAGTGGCTCATGAGTTTCTTGTCAGATTCTTCTCAGGAAAAGCCTTACTCTCGGAATCCAGCTGCTTGTATCGATTACAATTACAGTCAAAGCGCTATGGATGTACTTGCTCACGGTAATGAACTTCAATATTATACTTTTTAATCTTTATTTATTTTGTAAGATATGTAAAATTTTGACGATTTTAAGTGCCAAGTTTGGCTGCGTTTTTGATTTTGAGGCCTATATTCAGCATATCTAGACTAAAATTATGATTTTTTTATACATTTTTCTTTAAACATACTTCATTTCCTTATAAAAGGAATGGGTTTAGAATTGCAAAGCATTAAAAGGTCATTGACATAACACCTACATTAAATGGTAGATATCACTTCAAAATGTATCGGCACTTGTGCATTAGTATTCACCGCCGTGTCAGATGTGTTGCCAACTTGCAGGATGCACAGGTGGGGTTTTTCAGTCATATATTACGTTGTTTGTGCTTTACAAAACAAACTAAAAGCTGACATCATTTTATTTGCTTTTCTTCATTAATATATTCAAATGGCCAGATAATAATACCGAACCAAATTAAAAACAATACGGAATTTTCCTAACATTGCAAAGTTCTCTCATTGATATCTAGCTTCTATATTTGTCAGAAATGAACTGATTTATTTGCAATCGCTTCTTTTCGATTTTCATCTGACCAAACCCAATTTTAATATGGCTAAATGTGGTCTTAAGGAACACAGTGCTCCTTGGACTCTGCCTACCCCTTAGGGGATTACAGGCGTGATTTTATGTATGTATGTATGTTCTTTTATTTACATATAACAATGCCTATATGCTAATAATGAAGAGATATACTGAGGTTAGCACCCATATTGTTTTGACGTCAGTACGCCAGTCTCAAAGCGTCGTTTCGAGAGGTTCTAGGTTCGATCCCCGGTGGAGACAAATTGCCAGAATTCAGCACACAAACATTTGTCTCCAACATTCAAGACACATGTCTTGGATGTTGATATATGTAGTGTTTATATTCAGAATATTTTTAATATGTATTTATCTATTAAATATAATTATCCGCCATCTAGTATCCGTAACACAAGCAGCACTAGTTGCTTAAAATGGGACTAGTTGATAGACGTGAATGTCTGAAGATATTTATTTATTATTTACTTTTCGTATGATTATGTTAGGAAAAAATACAAAATTTAAAATATTATTGTGTAATTGGAATATTTGATATTATCAGGATTCTGAACGGACTCGAAGAAACAATAAGAAAAAGAGTCTCTCCTCTATTTCCCGTACTTAATCTGTCATGTGCAATTAATTACGAGCTATTGAATTAAGTGTAGATGCACACGTTATAAAGGTAATAATATACCTTTTCCTATAAACCCGAGCCTTAATTGCTTACACGATATTGTATCTTTGTATACATATTGTTCTTTGTAATTACCCACGATCATAATATTATGACTGACGATGTCGATAGGTATTGGTAGGTTTCTATTTAATATTAAAAATAAATATGTAATATTTTTTTTTTAATCAAAATATTTTTTTTCCATATGACAGATAGCTCTTAGCCTTCATCTCACCTGATGGTTAGTGACGATAAGGGACAAGCTTCACCTGTAATCCTCAACAACTAAGGGACTGGCTATCTTGCCTCTGATTTTCGGAACACAACAATGCTTATAACATTGTTATTATGACGACAAATTTAGGTAAGACTTTGGTAGCTACCTAGGCGGCCTTGGAAGCCCTACCACCAACCAAACAGAGCAGAAAACTTCTGCCCCCATGGGGAATCGAACCCGGAAATCGAACCTCCCGATCAACACCCGGTGGTGTGAACCACCAGACCAGAGAGGCGGTTAAAATATATCTTATGTTATCTCTCGTAACACTGTCTAACTGCAAAGCTGAAAATCTAATCAGATTTATGTACAGATTTGTAAATATGGTATGAGTAAGGTAGAACATATAATGAATGAGTGAAATGTATCGTAAGGTATAAATGGAGTCAACAGAAAAGAGAGACTATAGGACTCGAAATAAAAACAATAACTATTTATTGCGTTCAGTTGTAAAATAGATTTTGTTGTAACTACTTGCTGTCAATGTGGGCACACCTGAATTCAAATTGTGAGTGTGTGTGTCAGTGTCACACTCTGTTAATCTCTTATCGGGAACACACTGTGTGTCAGTGTCACACTCTGTTAATCTCTTGTCGGGAACACACTGTGTGTCAGTGTCACACTCTGTTAATCTCTTGGCCGGAACACACTGTGTGTCAGTGTCACACTCTGTTAATCTCTTGGCGGGAACACACTGTGTGTCAGTGTCATACTCTGTTAATCTCTTGTCGGGAACACACTGTGTGTTAGTGTCACACTCTGTTAATCTCTTGGCGGGAACACACTGTGTGTCAGTGTCACACTCTGTTAATCTCTTGTCGGGAACAGACTGTGTCAGTGTCACACTCTGTTATTCTCCTGTCGTGACTCTTGTGTACGTGATGCTAATATTTTATCCCTGTTACTCAAGTTTCACTGCCTCTACAACTATTTTGAAGACACCAAAGAAATTATAACACCAAAGAGTATGATTTTCCTAACTAATATTTTCTCGAAAATCAATAACAAACCAGGATATAAAAAACAAAGGTATAGTTTCAAGTTCAAGGTTCTACAGACTGACCTAATGATGTATAAATTTAGATAGCCTAATTTTTTGTGCTATACAGTGAAAAACCCAGAAAAACATATTTTTAATTATTTAAGTATTTTAAGTATTTTTTTACGGCCTCGTTAGATTTGCTATTCATGTCAGACAAAAATACCTTAATCGCAATTCATATCTACATTTTCTAGAATACATGCAAGTAATTATTAAGCCTCTTTGTTATTGCACAAAAAAATTAAAATAACTGCAACGTAGATACTGGACATCCAAAACTGGTTTAAGAACCAGCACTCAAACAAGATCCATCTTCAGTTAGTATTTACAAAAAAACTATCTTCGTAATATTGCGTGAAAACAAAAGCAAGAAGCCTGCTATTATAATATCGTATCCAAACGGTATCCGGTTTAAGGGAATAACCAGATCTGTACGTGCGCAGACTTAACAAATTGCAGGGCGTGATAGTACCATTGCAGCTTTAATATTTAGGTACAACAATAGTTTACGCTCAATTGTTGGCGTATCTAAGTATTCGATAACGTCATCGTGGGAATCGAACATTCTACAAAGCGGGTCCTGCGACTGGTCGAATCGCAAAGTAGATTCATGACGTCGAGCGTCTGAAGGAAAAACTCGTATAAATAGGTTGGCTTTGTGAGTCCTGTGCCAGTGATCACAATGGGACTCAGTGGTGTGGCGGCGGCCGTGTTGGCCTTGGCGACTCTCGTTTTGGCGAATGACAATGCTATCGATGGGGAGAAGAGGGTAGTGTTAGTGGCTCCCGTGCTAGCTCCCCCTCGGGACTCGCGGAAACACGTCACGGATAGATCGCGTCAGTTTCCTATACTAGTGCTCCTTGCTCAACAGCATCCCGAAGGGAGGGCAGAACCTAAATCTCTAGAAAGGAATCCTAAGCCAATTTATGTTCAGGTAAGTACATAATAAAAGTCTTTACCAGATTATATCTTAAATCTTTATCTATGCTAATTCAGTACTGTTACTTTGTTGAATAATTAATGGACCGATCGCCGGCTGTAAAAAAGTTGTAATTATTATTGTGGGCGTGTTTAAAAGCGTTAATAAAATGAATGTTATTATGGGCATATAAAAGTTTTTGTAAATCCACTCTTCAATCTTTTGTTGTAGTATAAAATACCTAATATTATATTCTGATTATATCAGGTGGAGAAAAAGTTATTTTTTTGTATTTTATAGACAAGATCAAGGCAATTTTTCAAAAGTTTATTTACATTGAATTATAATATTTATGTGCCGATTTGTTCGATAACTTGTTGCTTTCTTGTAGATAGTGACATATTCCCGTTGCTGTAGAAAATTTATGCAAAAAGGTGCGACAAGTAGTCCTGACAGTCATCTCTTGAAATTAATCTTATACTACTTATAGAATTTTAAAGAGACCGAAACAGGTGGAAATCTGAGGGTGCAAAGTCAGGGCTGTAGGATGGATGCATTACCACCTCCCAGCCAAGTTCTCTCAGTTTTTGCTGAGAGGTTGAATACGTGTGTGGTCTGGAGTTACCGTGATGGAAGACCACATCCTTTCTATTGATCATTTTCAGTCTTTTTTTCTCAATTTCTCTCTTCAATCTCATCAGCTGTTGACTGTTGAGATCAAGATCGATAGTTTTTCCCGGCGGTAAGGGCTCATAATGAACGATGCCCACCCACCATACACTCTACATAACCTTGTTGCCTATAGTCCGGGTTTCTCTGCAGATTGTGGAACCTGACTGACCTTTGACCACAATTTTTTTCGCTTATTCTTATCACTTTTCATCACCGTGTGATTAAACTCTTCAGAAATAGCTCGGTTTCATTATGTTTCAATAGTGAATTGTGAATGAGTACACGGTCAGCAAGTTCGTAAGACACCCAGATATCGAGCTTTTGTGTACTCAGTTTTTTTTAAATGTGACATGTTTTGTTGTTAATTAGTTAGTCCTAGTTCTTCGGCTAAGTCATAACTGCTAATATGCTCATCTTGCTCCACTTTTTCAATAATTTCTTTAACTTTATCCGTAATGTTATTATTATTTACAAATCTATAATTGGTCTGAAAACACTGATAATATTTTAAGATTTTTTGGAAAGATGAACACATATTTTTTCATTTTATTTACAACAATATCTGTTGACCTTTACAAATGTATTGAACTACTTTCAATTAATATGGGGTATTACTTTTCTCAGACACTTGAAGAGCAAGAAAGAGAGAAGCATGGTCAACTAAACAGACAGAAGAGAACATTGCTGAAAAAGCAGTTACTCTTGGGCGGGGGTGGAATCATATTTGGGGGCGGTTTAGGGTACAGCGGCGGCGGTGGTGGATACAGCGGAAGTTACGGCGGGTATGATGGAAATGAAATACCGTCGAAAACTATCATCGTAGTTAAAGAGCCTGGAGGTAATTAATCAATTTAAAACACAAATAATCTTGATAATTATAACGATGTTTTTTTTTAAATACATACATACATACATACATAAATCACGCCTTTTTCCCACAGGGTAGGCAGAGATTACATCCTTCCACTTGCTACGATTTCGGGTACTTTTGACCTGGCCCTTCTCTAGAACGTCTTTAATTTGTTCGAGAAACGTTCGCCTAGGTCTGCCTCGTCCCGTATCTCCACTCACACCCGCTTCATATATCCCTTTAGTCAATCTATTTTCATCCATCCTTTCCACATGTCCAAACCATCTTAGCATACCTTTCTCATGAAAGGCGAAAAATAGTGAAAATAAAAAAAATCGACTTAATTTATGTTTTTAACGTTATATACGTTTATGAATAAATAATAAAAAGCTTCATCTTTAAAAATCTTCGCATTCTAGGTCACGGCCATGGCCACCATGGTCATCACCACCATGGTGGTGGCAACTATGGCGGCGGATACAGTGGCGGATACAGTGGCGGATACAGTGGCGGATATAGCGGGGGATACGGTGGCGGAGGCGGAGGCGGAGGCGGGTACAATGGAGGAGGCTACAGCGGTGGTGGCGGCGGAGGAGGCGGATACGGCGGCGGCGGCGGCGGCGGTTACGGCGGTGGCGGTTCCTCAGGCTACGGTGGCGATTACGGAGGCGGCTATCAGCAACCTACTGGAGGATGCGGAGGTGCCTGCGGAGGCAATTATGGAAGTGGCTCAAGCGCCACTGCTACTGCCACTGCCACCGCTACAGCGCAATCCAATTCATATGGGTAAGTGACAGACAAACATAATTCAAGATAAACATGACGATATTTATAATGACAAAAAATAGTTAACTAGAATACAGCCCTTCCGAGAGTACACGGTGACCGTTGCCTGTTTATAGACTCATACAATGATTTCTTTCCCTGTAAATATGAAAAGCTGAAGCCATATGTTGACAGCATATGAGACCAGTCATATATAATGCTCTATCCATAAGCTCTGGCGACCTTACTTATCATAGGACCACAACACCGTTAATTAGTGACATTTAACTGCTTGCGATCAACAATATGATTCTGTGGTGCACTTAGGTAACATAATAAAATATAGAATTAGGGTCAGTTTTTCGATCAGTGGTCAGGTTGACACTCCTACTAAGGTTAAAATATGGACCAATGGCGAAAACGTATGATGAATAGTCGAATTTTCAAATATGACTAAAGTTAAATAATCAATGACAATTTTACCACAACACGAAGCTGGAATTAGTAAAATGGCGGCGGGCGGCACAGCTGATGTATATTGCTTCGAATTTTCATTGCAAATTTAACAATTTGTCAAGCTGACGTTATATATTTTGGCGTTTCCATTGACGCTATTAGTCTAGATTTTAACTATTGAGGTAACTATTACTACGGATCAAAAAACTCACCCTTAGTAAAAGAAATCTTCAGTAAGATTCTGTTACCCATCTAGGAAACATAGGTACGTAGAGAAGTCTTAGTAAATGAATGCATACATTTTCCCTAAAGTATTTTTTGATATAATGGCTAATGTAAAATTGATAGCAAAATCATGAAACGAGAGCGCTAGCAAACGTTACCAATCTCTATATTTAGGACACTGTCATACAAAAACATTGACATAATTATAAAAAGGGTACAAAAAAGCATAGACGCAATAAAACAAAACAACAACTAATGCGCGATTTCCTGTATTATTATCATTTGTATTCAGAGGAGAAAACTATAAACATTTTTATATACATATATTATAATGGAACAAAGAATTCCTCAACGGACTTGGAGTATGCAAATATGTAAAGCAATGACCTTGAATATATCTGTGGAAATATTGTTGTTCCATATTTGTTTTGATCCTTTATCAAAACAACGTATTTTTTTTTCACATTTTTTTTCTTATCTTCATAAATTATTAATAAATAAAAAACCTCTAAATTAGAGCAGTTTATAATAAATAAATATAAAAAACTTGGACACCTATAAATTAGCTCCATTTTAAACAACAAATTCTGTTTGTGTTGAGGATACTAGATGATGCATTAATATATTTAATACATATATACATAAAATTCATAAAACATACAATACTTATATAAACATCCAAGACTGGTGAACCTGTATTCATCACACAAACATCCTCCCCCACCGGGGACCGAACACAGAATATCTCGAGATGGCGAGCGACGTATAAACCACCCTACCACGGAGGTCGTCAAAAACAAACTTTCAACATTACTACTTTAAAAAATAAGACTTCAGTGTTTCAACAACTTTTGGAAAATTATAGATAAGACAATCAAAATGAAAATATCCTTGATTTCTTGCAAATTTGCCTATGATCACCAAAAACACATTCAAAATTACCGTATTCACCTGTACATTCATCTTTATACCATGATTTTCTCTGATAATATTTTTATTGTTTTCAGGTACGGAAAGCGCTAACCGCATAATATTATATTGACTGTGACGTCCACATTCATATACTGTGATTTTAGTGGTGATAGGACGATATTCGCTAGACACCAAAATAGCTACTATATAGATATCTTAGTTAGTACATTTTGAAACAGTTCACTTAGATAATACATATAACATGAATTCTTATGAAGCGAAAACAAGTAATATTTTTTACAAAATATGACAGACATAATATTTAGCAGTATCATGTGATATTACCTGTTTTAAGAACTGTTCTTCAAAATATATTTAAGTGAGATAAAAAGTGCTAATTTTATATGTTAATGATTGAGCAAATAAA
Source organism: Parapoynx stratiotata (assembly GCA_910589355.1). Classification (NCBI taxonomy): domain Eukaryota; kingdom Metazoa; phylum Arthropoda; class Insecta; order Lepidoptera; family Crambidae; genus Parapoynx; species Parapoynx stratiotata. Next base: position 5,334,618 of record OU342458.1, read on the forward strand.
TGTCATTTTGTACCTTTTGCATTCTTTTGTTTGATTGACTACGTATTATTTTGGCACGTATTGTAATTTGTTATCCAAAAATATAAATTATCATAAGGATCAGAAACCGAATCAAAATGGTTTTATTTTATTCCTAACTTTATGATGAAATCATCATAAAGTTAGGAATGCACGAGATTTGATTCATTGATTTTCTTTTCCAAATCCATGTATTTCAATCCAAAAAAGCGGCTTGCTAAGAACACCCTAGAGCAATATAATTTTTTGAAAAATTTACATAATTAGAAATAAATCAATAGGGGCGAACAATAAATTGGATTCAATCATTAAAACTTATTTTTCTTAAAGGATTGCTTTATATGTTTCTTTGGTTTTAAGCATCTTTCGATTAAAACGAATTACATCGCACATTATTCGTTTAAAATTACAAAAAGTCAAAGAACCAATAGTGTACCTACAAGCTCGACGTGGCAACAATTATTCATTCCCCAAGGCCGATTACTAATAATAAAAAAAATTATATAAATAATAACTTTTGACAATATACCATCTTCCTATAATCTTCTTTGTTTCGGCACCGGAAACACGCACTATTAATTTGTTTGTTGTTGAAAATATCTACAATAAATTCACAATACATTCTAGCAAAGTTTTTTTAATGGACTTTGAAGTACCATTTATACGATTATATCGATTCGACACACCTTGTATGCTGTTGACGCCCATCACTTAAAAATAAAATAAACATTTCAGTTGTTTGGACCGGTCCATCTTATAATTACGGAGATGCTATTCCACTAGCCTAGCTACTGCCACCTGTAGTGATTTCAATTCTTATATAATTTTTTTCAACAATTTCTTGAGCGTAGTTAATTTGTTGAGCTTAGTTAGGGTTCCTCTAAGCAAGTGATTTAAGCGTAAGATAAAAACGGTATTTGTAAAATAAAAATGTCAGGGAAGCGGAAGGTTGAATTTACAAACATTTTGTATGAGGCCCACGAGGTAGACCAACGATCTGCCCCCTTATTCTAAACTGTCGGATTCGATTCGAAAAGTCACGTCCCATCTATCTCTATTATGCCGCAATAAAAAGTGACAGCAATAGAGATTCCGTGATTCGTTTAGTTTCCGACAGTTACAATAAGGGGGTGGGGGGGGAAGGCCGCGGTAAGCCACCCAGCGATGGGCAGCGTAGGACCGATTGTTAGGACCTTAGGTCTATATCCAGCGATGGAAGTCTCCCGGCTGCAGCTGGCATGATAATTATGATACTAAAGGGTTGTTTTAAGTTCGTGAAATTCGTTCGATCGAAATTATGAATACCAATTGTATCACACAATGATGCAATGAACCAACTATGTTATTAGAAACAAAAATTTAAAACTATTCTAGTTATTCATAAATAATAATAAAGTCTTAATAAGCCTATTTTAGTTACAGAGTGTTTTGTTTTCCTCTTTCAAACACAAATCTAAATTAGAAAGAAAGTAACAAATCACTTTTTAACAAAAATAGATTTATTATGCCTTTAATATTTTTTATGAATAACACGGTATGTCTTTTATTTTCAAATTTTGATTTTTTCTTAATTTCACCACCGCAGATTCAAGTAAAACGATGTTAGAGCCGGCGACAAAGGAAGTTGAGTGTGCTAAAACGAGGCCCGCATTCTGTAAATAGTTTTGAACTCAGAAAAGCTTGCAGATTATTATTCTGAATGTTGCCAGGAGATTTTTTCGTCCATTTTTTTATTTGATCCCCTTGGTATATCAAGTAAATTGGCAGTAAATCGCTTAGCGCTTAGCGCTGTAGTAACTTTTATTCACCTAAAAATACCTATCCAACGATGTAACATACATAGGTATTGGAAGTAGGACCAGAATCCATAGAAACATTGGCAACAACTTTGCTTTTTCATAATAATTTTTTTTCTCAACAATTTTTGTTTCATTTATATATTTTTTTGTTTCTTAAATCATAAAAATCAAGTAAATATAAATCGCCCAAAAAAATGTACCAAGAAATCTTCTGGTAACACTCAGAATCATAACCTGCTGCTTTTCTGAGTTCAAAACGATTAGCAGAATCTGGTCCTCATTAATTGCACACTAAACTCTATATTTAGCTCCCGCTCTAGTGGTGAAAAATGTGTCTGTGTATTTGCACCAACGATGATAGGTTTAAATTTCGTTGATTTGTACTGCACTGATGCTTTAGTCGTGATGAAATGTTTTGCTTATATAAATGATGTCTTTAAAAATTTGCGCTAGAATTCTATTTATGGGTGTTATTTGAACGGTAAGCACAATATTCGAATTTTGGTCAGCAAAAAATTCAATTTGTCAGCTAAAAAAACTATTTCTGTCAGCAAGTTATGGGTAGCAAATATTTTTAAATTAGTCAGCAAAATAACTATTTGTCCAGCAATTCAAATGTTTTCTCTGCTGCCAAATTGTATAATAAATATTATTATTATTCTTTATTTATGACAATTAAAAATAACATTTATAATGTCAACTCAAGTTAGACAAAGCGATTCTTGACACAAATATTGTTTTAAAGGTCATAAAAAATAACCATATAATAAGATCTATCAGAATACATTTCCTAAGAATTGATCCTTGATCTGTCATTGATCCTATTCTTAGATTTTATACATTGCCAGTAACATAATAATTTAAATTGCTGCTCAAAAAATTATTTTGCAACTCAACAAATTTTATTGCTGCCAAACTAACTATTCCGCTGACCAAATAATTATTTTGCAGCGCAAATAATTTTTTTGCCGGCCAAATATTATATTGCTGACAAAATATTTGTTTGCTGCCCAAATGATTTTGTGACTGTTTTTTTTTTGCTGACCAAATAATTGAATGGCTGCTCAATTAATTACTTCCCTTTATTAATTTACTACATGTTTATTGATGAAGATTAGTGACCGATTCTCGTACACCTTGACCGTGCATGTATTGTTTGTTTAATTGATTATCACCATTAATAAACTGGCATTACCGCGAACAACTGAGCTCATCGCAATTACGCATCATTCTGCAGGATAAAATAATTCTTTATAAAATCAGGACAGAGATTAATTACTAAAAAACTTTACAGTAAGGAAAAGTAAAGATAAATGTTATCATGATAAAAAAATTAATCTATCATTTAAAAGATGCAAACAGTAATCAATATCTATTCCTATCAAGTTACCTTCTCAAAATGATCAACACTTTTTTTTATTTTAAATACTGAACCGACTTACATTTTAAAAAATATTGCCCATAGTAAATCGCCATGTCTCGATACAAACTATGGATTGCGGGAACCGATTTTAATAATAATTCTTTTTTTATTTTAAAAAAGATACATTCCGTATAATAAAATATGTAAACTAAGATAAAAATAATGCTTACATATATTATGGTTAAATTACAAACTGAGTTCAGAAATTATTTTGTATATTTCAAAAAACTGTTCAACCCATCAAGTTTAAAATAATTTTCCTAGAAAGTCTTTATAAAATGCTCCTATTGAGATTTTTTACATATATTTTTAAACTTATGGTTCGATTGTTAGAGGCACACATTTTTTTTTACTTTTGGAGCAATTATTTCCGAAAATATTAACTTAATCTAAAAATTTTTTTAGTAAAACCTAATTTTTTTAAATACCTATCCAAAAATTAATAACACGTTAGGGTTGAACTGAAGAAAGAATCACTCTATACATTACGTGTAGGGGAGATAGCCTTATAAAACATTTTTTGTCACCTTTTATATCACCACTTTGTAGGCGTGATTGATATACATACTGATACCAAATTTCAGCTTTCTAGTGCTAACGGTCACTGAGGTTATCCACGGTCGGACAGATAGACAGACGGACTTGGTGAAACTATAAGGATTCCTAGTTGACTACGGAACCCTAAAAACTGACTCGCAGAGATATCACCTACAAAAACAAAAAACCAGCCAAAAAGTGACAACATTGTATCTCTACAGAATTTTTTTAAGATAAGATACCCGGTTGTGCATGAGGGATGAAAAAAAAAAGTATGATTACATTAATAAATCTAAAATCGACGCCATGGCTCCTGAGTTCACATTTCGGTATTTCTCATAATTACTGACTTCTTCATACATACCCATTTGGATTGATTTCTTTATATATTCTTTTAATAAAGGTACTCATCCGTAGCAGTTGTATAATACTCATAAAAATCCCTCACATCCGCGCATCTGATTGAAAAGTATGAGACAAATATAGGATAATATGACGGCTCCATGGTCTGTGCACCGACGCCGGTCTTAAGCAGGCGCAGGAGCAGGTGTATGTGATGAATACAGGCATTGGTTCTCCAGTCTTGGATATTTATACTATGTACTTTATATATTCGTTAGACTCGTGTGGTAGCGGCTCATTAAAATAATACTACCAACCTTGGTATGGGAAGCGATAAATCTCACTTTAAACAACTGTCAAAATGCATCAATTAAATTATTCAGATCAGACTGTAGGGATGCTGATGTAATTGTATGAAGAAAAACATCTGCTATTGTAGTTTACTATCAACAAAAGTCATACTATGGACTCCTACCATAGAAACGTGCTTATTTAACATAGAAGAAACTTTGCGCAGTGTCATATAAAAGGCGAACGTAAGTTATCATTGTAAAAAACTAACTAAAAATTATTAGTTGCGTTGAGAATGTCTATTACTATGGGGAACGTTAAAAGCACACCTAGCGGAAAGTAGCTGAAATTTCAGTTCGCATAGAAATTGGCATTCTTAGCGCAACTAAAAAAGTGAAGTTTTTACAATAATAACTTACACTAGGTGAACAAGCCCCCCTTACCGGCTCGGAGGATTGCTTCGGCAGACCCCAGGTCGCTCCCACGGACGGGCAAGGAGGTATATCGGGGACTTTCAGTGGGTATTCTCGGCCGCCGCCGAGCGAGTCCCACACACGCCTTCCGCCTCGCCAGCGGTTGGTAGGTCCGTAAATGGATTTTGTCCTAGAGAAAAATTAAAGGGGGGAACAAGCCCCCTTATTCTAAACTGTCGGATACTAAACGAATCACGGAATCTATATTCCTGTCACTTTTTATTGCGGTGAATTAGAGCGAGACGGAACGTGACTTTCCGAATCGAATCCGTAAGCCGACAGTTTAGAATAAAGGGGTAGGACACCGAAAAAAAATAATGTTCTTTGTTTTAAATCTTCTTCTCGTGATGCTTGTTAATAATGGAAATCAGCAAAAAAATGACTATCGACGACACAAGCCGTGTAATCAAAACACTTTCAATTATCACCTCTATAACGTTAAAAATAGAATCTATTTGACTCAGGCGTACACATAATAAAGCTGCGGATTCACGTCACGGGTGTACAGTCAAGACCATAAATGTTATCCCATTTTAGTACCTTGTCATTCTAAGGTTTTGATAAATTGCTTTTCTGACACTATTGATGATAAAATGACAAAGTACTAAAGTGGTACAGACGTTACATTTTATCACAGCGATTAAAGAGCGTTGGTAACGCTCTTTAAACGTTATGATAGAGTCTAAAGTGGAATGATTTAAGCGCCCAAGAGAATTGCAATAACTGTAACATATTTATGCTCGTGACTATACTGCAGGGTTATCAGCTAGTGAAGTCTAGACGCGTTGCAGTTCACGGAATTAAAATAACCACCGCAATAAGAACGAAGATAAGTCGTCGACCCTTGGCTATCTGAGCGGCATGTTCAAAACACAATTTTCCTTGAAATAAGTAGATAACAATGGCAGAATCAAATATAATTATTGCGCATTTCAGCACGCAATAATGGAGTCAATATTTTAAGTCAAACTTCTAAATAAAACAGCGGTGAACTTCGTTTATTTTCACATTGAAAGAGTATATATTAAAGTATTGTAAAGCTCTTGTGTAGTACAATCATAGAGACAGACAAACAAAAGTTTGATGAATATGGTTATTTTCAATGCAACAACAATTTCGCAAAAATATAACAACAACATTTGTTATCACACCTCAATACATAAATCTATACATATAATAAAACAGCAGAAGTTGAATGTCTGTACATAGAAAAAAAATGCTTAAAATCAAGTCAGGAGGATGTAAAAAGAGGTAAAATACAAAAAAAAAAAATTTGTTTGTCTGTTCGTCTTTCTGTCTGTTTGTACGAGCTAATCTCCGAAATGGCTGCACCGTTTTCAATGAAATTTCGCATGGTGATACATTTTATCCCTGGTCAACATGTTAGATACTTTTTATCCCGGAAAATTAATGGTTGGGATAGTTAAAAACAAGTAACCGCGGACAACAGCTAGTTAAAATAAATTTTCAAGCTTTTATTGTACTATCGTGACATTTGTAAGTCGCACAGAGCTACGAATATTCAGACATAATGTTAAATCGAGATTTATTCTTGCATCAAAGTAAAATGTGTCAAATTATCTAAAGTCGAAGAACAAATGTTGTTGATAAAACTATTGTTTTGGCTACTGTTGCTCTAATAAAGTTATCAACATACATAACACCCCCATTTAGCCTAGCATTTTTATGTTACTGAGGGGTGAACCTGTTACCATGTATCGGGTACACTGTAAGTCACAGAAAATGATAATATCTATTATAAAGTCCTTTTATAATAGTTTTTATTTTCTTACGTAGTTACAAGACAAATATATTGATTTAATCTAAACGATTTACAACTTAGTTACTCGTACAATATCGGCGTACACTCGTACAGTATACAATTTCTGATAAGGTACATTTTGCAATGAAGTAAAATCAAGGCTCTAAGCTCTAATCAACTTATGTATGAAGGGCAGAACTCATTCTAGCAGTTTTTCAATGATTCTCTAAAAACGTTATCAACGCTTGTTTTAAAACTTTTTCACATAAATAATATTTATTCTGAAAAAATGCAGAATCAAGATTATGGTCAGTTAAATAAATAAACAATAATCATAACTGAATAATACAAAAAAAATGCGCTAACGGGTCCAAAACGGACCATGCGGGACCATGCCCATTTTGCAGAGAAATGTGACATATGATTTAGATTTATTTAGCTCATTTTTACATAAATATATGATAAATAATTAACAATGCAACATGAAAAAAATGATTATCAAACGTACAATTAATAGTAATGAAATAATTATTTTTAATAATTGATATAATAAAATTGATAATAATGTATAAATTGTCAAATATAATAAAATTCATCGAATTGTCACACTTAATAAAATTGAAATGACAATGTCCCAATAATAAAAAAATATGAAGTCAATATAAAAGTCAAGAAAATTAAAATAAAACAATAATATTTTTATGTCAATTCATGAATTCTTTGACCGAATACAATAAAATAAAAATAATTATTATACGTTTTGAGCAAAAATTAATAAATTAAAAATATAAACATTAAAAATTTTACTGACCGATCAAACTATACTTTCTATAATATTTAAGTAAAAAAATACAGTTGGTAGTCGATCAAAGAAGATATTTTTTTAAAGTATTGTTTACGGTATATCGTTGACTGGTTAATCATTTATGTTACATTTTTTATCTATTTTTTTGATATTAACAATAGCCTGTACTTTCTTTTTTTTTAAATGACGCATCGTAAAAAACTTTAGTAACTAGTTGAGGAAATTTCCTCGACTATATTGTTATTGTGGCTATAAAAAATTATAACGCCTTCAAAGTTAACACTTTACCATGTATAACTAATGGCAATCCACGAATTCACAATTTTATTCTTGTGTAGGCTTAAATAAATATTACCTTGAGATTCCTGCATGTAGAAACGAAAAATTTAATCACGTAAAATTTCGATAACAAAAATTACCAACCCTATTAACATTGGGTTAACAAGTAATAACAATTTATCTGAGAAAATTTTGGGCAAAATAGTAATAAACGAGTATATGCTTTTTACAGCAACTAATACTAACTCTAAAAAAGAAACACAGTTTTTGCTCCGTAGTGCACTTTTCGAGACTGTGGTAATTGATTACTTAATACATAAATATAGTTAATTATAACACAATACAGTGCTTAAAAATATAATCGAAATTCAATACGAGAGTTAAATGGAGAATTAATAATTTGATTGAAGGTTTTTTGCAACCTTTTCAAGAATTCAATAATTATTTATTTGCTCACAATAACAGTAGATATCTAATAGGTTCTGACAAGGCATCACATTTTGACAGGTTACGATCATAGTAATTGGTGGTCGTGAGTAAAAAACTCACGTATTTATTGAAAAGTACCTCATGATAATTTTGTACGATTTAAGTATAGTACATACTGTAACACTCTTTTTTCTTATTATCACTTATTACCGTCTTAATTACACATAAAGGCATCAGAGTTAAGTAAAATCACTAGTGTTTGTTTACAGTTACAATAACAATACTATTAATTTATTAATACTATTTATTTATTAATTTATTTGTTGCACCCCCACATGTTTTTTTTTTTGCTATTGTCTCTCAAACAGGTTGCCTGGCAGAGATTGCTGTTTAGCAATAAGGCCGCCAATTGTTTTTTTGTTATCGTATAAGTTCTTTGTATTATTATGTGCAATAAAGTATATATAAATATATAAATAAATAAATAATACTGGTACATACCTAATACAGGCAGGTATTCCGAAGGGATCAGATGAGTCACCACCCACAATGCGCCATATATATTAAGTCCAAGTGTTAAAGATGGCGAGCCTGTTGCCATGCACCGGGCAAAATGTGAGGCAAGCAATATTCACAATTAACTGTACATAAGTTTTATTCAAACTCAGTGGTACAGGCGGTGGGATCGAACCCGCGAAGCCCGCGGCCTTACAAAAGAGTAGTGCATACTAAGTAATAGGTAAGTTATAAAAAAAAGCTACACTGGACTATTTAAGTTTAAATGTGACAACTGTACTGATTTATCTTTAAAGAATAGAATAACACTTAAATTCATCATCCCACCCACGGAGCAAATCACACATACATATAATCACGACTATTATTAACGGTTAGTCAGAGGCTAGGCAAAATACCGCAAAAGCAGTCCATTGCCATAGCCCGCGAAACACCAAGCCGTGACTGCAATCAGCGTGACGGTGGTGAGCCTGTCGCCCCTATAAGCTATTGGATGGTTGTGCAGCTCTTACTCCATTAGTCGCTTTTTACGATACCCAAGGGAAGAGATGGGTTGGTAGTATTCTTTTAATGAGCCGCTACCACACGGCTCTAATGAGCAAATCATAAATGTAAGAATTTATAGTAATTGTATTTGCTACTAGCTACACTTCATTTTATTCAGTAAGCCCGATGGAGCATCTTCTCCTTTGTTTGGCTACGTGATACCATTCCATCAATTTTTTCTTTAGCTTCACCTTTTCCTTAGCAATTAAAACATAGTGTATATTATTATGTTTAAGTTTAGTGGACGTAATACCAACAACAACGTTCCATCGTAAGTTACGATAACAACTTTCAACAACAAGAAGAGCGTCAGGAGTCGTGGACAGATATTTATAAATTGATATTGATTTAATCTAGTACTAGTTTTGCATTGTTAAATGACGTAGTGACTGTGTTTACATTATATTTGAATAATTATTTAATTATATATAGATAAAAAAATTACACTTTGATAAATAAATACTTTGTTTTTCAGTTTTAGCGGAGGTAGGCATACCTTCTTATTTATTTTTATTAAAGGTGGTAGATACGACTTCCACAAATAAGCTTCTCAAAAGAATGTATCTATATGCGTTATATAGAATCCATTAAACGTACGAGTACTCAATTATTTTTTTATATTCGGCTAAACATGTTGGTATGATTGTAAGATTTTTTTTCGTTTACATTTCACAAATAATAATAAGCGAGCTTGCCAGCTTACGCCTGGTTTTCGGGTTATAAGCTAGATCCTAGATAATTCGAATTTGGTATCCTTTGACTGTAAAATATTTAAGACAATTTTGATATCAATTAATACCTGTATCAAATAGGCGAGAGGACCCGCCAGGAATAGTACCGAGGACCCGCAGGTCGACGCTCCCGAGTTCACAGACCCTCCGGCCTTGCAACTGCCCTTCTGATGCAACTTTTACGTTTAATGGTTCTTAGCATTTCATTGATCATTTTAATTACCTGAATAAATAGTATAAATGCGTTAATTTAAATAATTCAATTGAGCTTTCAAAATTAAGCTCGTTATCGATTCGTGGTATGAAATATTTGATAATTAAAAAATATTCGATGTAGCGTGCAAAATTCATTGTCGATTTTAAAGCCTTTGGGCTGACGAGCTGAATATTGAAAGCTAAATTGAATTTAAATTTATCTTAAACTATTATGATAAATGTTCAGATCGTATAACTTTTCTTTTTCAGATGAATGAGAATGGAGAGAAAAACAATGGCCGGCTGAAATGGTCAGATCATAATCTCCATAGAATATATTTCCATCATTTACGTTGTCTATTTCTAGAACAGCATGTTAAACTACAGTTAAAGCTTGAGTATTTAAATTCAGTCAGCTGTCAGCCGTTGAATGGATATATGGCGGTACTTAGGTAGTTATAGACGTCCGAAAGGAAGTATTTCATATTGCCAATGTGGTAAAAGCAGAAAGTTATGTCCATTCATGGTGAGACTTTCACATTACCTTTAGTTCGTGCTTTTGAATATTTATGGAGACTTATCTAGGAATATTTATGTGGTGTTTTTAATGCAGCAGATCACGATCTAACTCTATGTAGCTATTTGATCTAATTTATTTTTTCTTTTTTTTACGGGGAAGTCGGGGAAGTCTTCTTACAGACCGTACTTATGGCTAGCGAGGCGGCAGATGTGTGTGCGACTCGCCAAAGCGTTAGATTTTGACGATCAGAGCCTAGAAAATCCACGAAAACCCCCGATATACCCACGAGCTCTATTGTAGGAGCAACTTTGATTTCGCCGAAGCATTCTCTGAGCTGTAGCCAATCTTATTTATAGGTATTTTTTTACTTTTTTGTATTCACCATGGTTATTATTCTTAACGATAAACTTTTAAAATCTAATTTAAACCAACGTTTAAATCGGTAATTAGCATTGATACGAACTGGTTCCTAAATTACTACAAGTCATCGACACTTTAATGCTCGGAAAAATAACTCTTACAGCTATATTTTTTTACAGAACATTCAACTAACTGTACGTCCATTGCAATTATGCATTGGGCTCTCGTAATGAATCAAAAATAAATGTAATCTTTACTTTCGTAAAGATTAATAAAACAAAGTCAAGTTAAAAAATCTTGATTTTTATCTTCTGCAGGTCTAAGAAAATAATGTTCTAGGTGATTAATAACAAATGTTATCGAGAAATCTTGAAAATTACTAATTAATATACCTACATACTGTGTGAGAGATACCGACTTTCCAGAAATATTTATTATACCTAATATTTTTTAGGGTTGTATTACTGTAATACAAGTAATTAATTAATATTATTATGCTATAAATAAACTAATGCCCCAAAATACAGGTTTAAAATAGCTTTTCATAAGCCGTTGTTTCTTATGGTGTATTGCTTTAAGCACTTCTGAAAATAAGATTTAATAGTGCCGTCTGTCCCAACTCGGTTATCACTGCCTTCTATGTATATTAGGTATTCACCTACCAACAAAAAGTATATGTCAACCTATATCCATTATCAATAATCCTTATCTTGGACTAGTTAGTAAGTAATTAATTATATTTAACATGTGCGTGGCAATTTTAAGCGTAATCAGCTGATCATAGTCTTGAGATGTCTATTGATAGATCGATGCTGAGTTTCTTGCCTGTTCTTTCTTTCTGATTCTGGTTTGTGGACGGATGGCGTAGTTTTTCTATTTCACGAAATATTGTAAAATGTTTATGACATTCATTCGCTAAGACGCATCTAAACTGAATAAATGCTTTTGATTTTGATGAACTTATAAATTTTGTGTATAATTACAGCTAACTGTTGCCCGTGACTTAGTCCGCGGTTACAATGGTTTTTTAACTATCCTATGGGAACCCTTTAATTATCTGAAATAAAAACTATCTAAGATGTTGACCAAGGATATAAGGTATCACCATCAAAATTTCATTGAAATCGGTCCAGCCATTATGGAGATTAGCCCGTTCAAACAGACAAGCAGACGAACAGAGAAACATATAAAAAAAAAATTTACACCACCCTGATATGGTTTTAAGCATTTTTTTTCTATTTACAGACATTCGACCTCTACAGTTTTATTAGGCCCACTTGCGCAGTCTAGAGTTAGCACCTAACCATGGGACAAATAAATGGGAAAACCCTAGGCGATAACCCTTGATCGTGCAATTGATCTAAAGATGTATAGATAGATAGACAACTGAAATGACGCTTGAATATAATAAATAATTTGCATGATAGTTAAGACTTGTCTCTAACTCACATACCTCGAAAATGTTCTCTATTTTAGAACAAAAAAATGATTTAAAAAAAAATTATTCATCACTTTTTTTTATGAAAAGTACAGCAATTGACTCAACACCAGCAGGTAGGAGCACTAGGAGAGTCCATTTGCGGAGATAGCGGGCCGTAGAGAACAGAAGCCCTACCTCCACCTTGCTGGCCCATGAGGTGCTTTTTTACACCTCTCTTGAAGGAACCCTTGTTAGCTAGCGCGGTCTTCTCAGCAGGGCTGAGGTGCGGGCCTACGAGGATATCCTCTTTGCCCGAGCAGCTTCTCGGGGGCCACCTGGCCGCACACATACGCCACCACACGGCGGCGGTGGGCTTCTCTTCGTCCTCCGTATCCCATTATTTTTTTGTGTTCCTTTTCCTCGACTCGACGGTGCGAGATGCGCAGCCCTCGGCGCGGTCAGCCCCCCAGGTGGAACCCCGTTCGGGGAAGCCCGGTGAGCCGCCAGCGAGCGGGCCGCGACTTAAAGCTCTGCAACCGGAGGAGTACTAGGGAAACCCTTGTACGATGGAGGGAATACGTGAGCAGGAAGCGAATTCTGTGCACGAGATGTGCGCACAAAGAAAGTGTTTCTAAATCTCTTTGTCCGTGACAACAGACAGGTCAATAAATTTATGACTCTGCATACGGCACCGGCGGTATGGCATACGGCTCCTTTGCAGGAAAGGAGAGGGAGGAAAAGGTCGAATATCTCTTCAGAGCACGCACCGTGGAACACCCGATAAAAGGCACTTAATGAAGCAATGTCGCGACGCAGTTGCTAAGGTTCGAGGGTGTTGGTAACCTCTGCAGCGCCAATTATCACTATTTATTATGGTAAATATTTTTCATGTTTATTTTATGTACCTAATATACAAAATGGCGTATGTAAGAGGAGCATTGTAAATGGTAGACATCTGGCAAAGGTGAAGAGATAAGACAAGACCTAATAATTGTGGGAGACCAGACTGATAATATGAAGATGAATCAGCAAGTTCCTGCGCTTCTAAAATAAAGGTTGATTGAATTGGAAAAGTGTTCATTTAGAGTACGTAACTAAAACACTTAATTGTAAACTATACTATTTATTGTTTTTGATTTTATTTGACGAATATTACAACCAGTTGCTTTTTTGACGATATTACGGTTTGTATTCATTTACCTACATAATACTTTAGGTATAACTAGATGTTTTATGTGGTATATGTTAAATGTTTTCTTTGTCGTTTAAGCTACCATATGTGCACACACAAATACAAACAACAAATACATCTTGAATTAATAAGTCAATAAAAATAGCGATTACTTATTTGAAATCTTATTTACCAGTCCCGAACAAACGTGTCTGGTTATTTTGACGTGGTCTGATAACAAACGCAATTCAAGAAATCTCTAGCTTATTTATAAACGAATGTAGTCTCCAGTTTATATTTATTCTGCTAAAATAAAATTCCGGTATAAACAAATCAATATATATTACGCGAATCAGACTGCTTCTCAGCATTTCTCCTACGGCAAACCCTACCTTTTGTACTCGTCTTTTTATTTTATTTGTTGTATATTCTAAATATTTCTTTTGTGTTCAATAAATATTTAAATAAATAAATATATAATGTTTGCATCTATTGTGGTTGTGACAGATCCCATAATTGTACAATATTATTGTTTATAACTACATGATGAAATGAATTTTAGAATTTGAATTCATACATTTACATAGTGCTGATATAAATTACATTTGATTGTTAGTTGGTCAACTCTTAAACTGCATTGGCGAACTTTCATTGTACATTAAAATGAACTTTCAGTTGTATTCAAAAAGTGTCTCTTTTTGACAAGCTTGGAAAGGCTTGTGGTCCAGCTGTCTAGGGAACAGACAACCCTGCCGCAAGAGGAAAGCTATATCTATCCGACGAAGCACTCGGCAGTGAACGCGGGACCTAACATTTTTATTCCGGTTCTGTGCGCCCGCGCATCACTCGTCAGCACGCCGCCGCCCGCGCAAGTGCCCGTTACTTTGAAATTGCGATAATTACAAAATAAACTAATTAATATCTTAGTCAAAATGTTCAAGTCACTGGTTCTGTTGTGTGTTTTATATTGTGTAGTCGTTGGTAAGTATTATTAAGTATTATATTTTACATATACTATAAATATGTATATTTAAACATTCTACAGAAACTGCACCGAAAGTAAAATAATATGAATATTATAATTTTACAATTTAATGAACAATACAACTTTAATGAAAAATTTTTGCACTTCACTCACAAAAACACATTGTAAATCGACTCGACGGCTAATATTTGCAATATCCGAATTATTCATTCCTTTATTAAAGCCTGTGTTATCACACAAAGTAATATTTCATATACTCAACAAGACAATCGCAATCAATAACTCATACTAATAAAGATATATCTGTTTAAATCGTGACTAAAACAGTCATTAAACTTGGCACGATGATCGTTTCCTTAAAACAAAAAGCTCCAATTAAAAGCTCGGTTAAAACAAAAACTTTGAATAATTATTGTTTAGAATACACATTAGTATTGTTGTAGAGATTGAGTCACGATGAGTCGTGAGATGATCCTTTCCGTGATCACAGCCAGAGATAGATGCGTCCCTATCTCAAGAAATATCTTTAGTAAATAATTATTTGATTGTATATTACGCAAACATAACGTTCGTGACTAAGCTGTTGAAGTACCTGTATACAAAAAAATTATAAATTGATGGACATCAAATACTTACTACAAATACCTCTCTCAAAAGACTTTTAACTTACGAATCATAAGAATTCCAAAAAAATGTATTGATGCTGTATCCGGTAGATTCAATGATTTAAGACTGCCTGAGAATGTTTGGATTTGTAATAACTATGCCCTAATTTTTTATTCTGCCCTCTCGCAATTAATTTAATATTAAATCGATAAGAGAGAATTTAATAGCGAACGGTTCGGATAACCTCTAACGCATCTGCATATAGGTTATCAGCCTGAAGTACTAGGCCCTATCTAATGAAGACGTTACTCAGAATATTGTATTCTATTTGCATTAAATGTATTTGCAAAGCTTGAAGTATATAACTTCATGCCGATGACGAAATTTACAGAATTGGTTCATAATTCAAAATAAACAAAATTTATTTAACTTTAAGTTTTTCAATCAGACATACTATGTGAAATGTAGGTTGTGCATAAGTATCTGTTCTGAAATTCAAACTATTGTTAATAATAAAAGGGTTTTCATTTAAATAGGATATTCAGGTCTACGGATCTACAAACAAAACACAACATCAATAAAATAAAGATAATTTGCAATATAAACGCTAATATAAGTTTTAGCCCGTGTTAGAACACTAAACTGCAATCAATATTAACGAGGGAAGGAAGTCACGGGTAAACACCATAAATGAATGAGTGGTCTAGTGGACTGAAGGCTTTCGATTCGACATAGGAAACAAAACAACATCGCACTATTTCGACCCTGGTAACCAAACATTAAGATCCCGAGTTCCTCTGCCCTCAAAGTGCGCATGAAACCGTTATTTTTATTATCCTGGAAAGGGCTTCACTACAGTAAGAAGTGTATTGACTGACTTTCATAGTACATACATTAAAATTAGCTTTAAGCTGTATTTAATAAGTGTATCTTTTTCACTAGCTTGGAAATACTTGTGGTCCAGCTGTCATACGTAATTACGTCCCAGCCTGATTCTGCAGGACTAGTTCTCCAACGATTCTTCAGGACTCTCTTTGTAATAGTCAAATATGGTCAGGATTCATAAAATATTTTCTTGACGACGCTACATCTGTACATCGGTCCTTGTTCTCAATAAGAGGTGTCGCGTAGGTTCAGTTGCTGTTGTTACTCCTAATCCGCAAAAAAACTAGCCCATTATGGTTCATAACCTTTTTTGTTTTTTTACTCTTAGAGAGGCTTCTACTTGCCTTGTGAAACGTACACAAACTGGTAATGTCGGACCGGCAAATTATAAGAGCTATTACATTGAGGAAGGGTGCTAATTGACAGAAATCATTTTGCTAAAGCGAATGGAATGGCAATCAAATGTTTTATTGCCTTCAACATATGAGAGAAACTAAATAACACTTTTATAGCACAAGACTTTTATAACACAAAGACTATAATTTTAAGTTGAACTTCAAAAGTTGAGCAAAAAGCTACTGCTACATATATTTTCATTACTCAATCATATCAATCATAATCAATAAAATTACTTAAGCGCCATTTAATAACAATTATGACGTAGTTTCTTGGTTTTAGAAATTTTAAACTTTAACTTATTGTCAAGTAACTCGTAGAGACAAAAGTCACTACTTATTCACAAAAAACTGAAGGTAATATTAGGTATATACTTTAAGGTAGAATGAGCAAGCTTTAATGATCGTTAATCATTTATCTTAACATAATCGTGCACAATGTATCAATCAGTATTAGTCACCATAGCGATGTTCCGCGACTCCTTTTTTACAAAGTTAGGTATACCAAACAGCTTTATTTCGGACCAGAAGAAACGATGATATCACCTCAATTCTGGGAAAGGTACGAAAACGATAAAACTAAAGGAACGTTACAAGATAAAATGACTGATACAGATGTACAAAAAGTTAATTGGCCCAACCACGAAAGAGGGCGAAAACCAAAGAACCGCCTACACAATTACCATTGCTGGTCACACTGATGTGAAAGCTTTACTTACAGTAAAAAGCCCGCAGTGAAATGAACCCAAAGCGAAAGCACCTATAGCGCAAGTGTTACTGATAGTGGAATTTTATAATAATGCAAAAACAAACAAGATCGACTCGTTCTGGTTCGAGTTAGGTTATACACCACTGGACAGGACAATGACTCCCATTGCGTCCCTCTTTATCATAGAGTGCAAGAAAAAGAGAGAAAATTTACAGTCAATAATAACTTATGTTATCGAACATGAACTTGAAATTAAAAAGTAATAATCACGAGATAAATATAGATTTCTGCGAAATATACAGATACATAAAAACTTGTGTATTGTAAATTCTTTCACATGAGAGGTTTGTATTTACCGCCTTTCTATTCTAGAATCTCATTTGACGACTCGTTCGGTCAAGAATGTCTAGAAATGGGTACGTGGGTACTAAACCTCTCTCTAAGAATCTGACTTTACTACTGACACATTTTCATGGCCATATTCCTGAGAACCCGCTTATAGTGAAAATAGAATATACCATTCGGTTTTAACCTATATTCGCCACACTGTTAAATACAGGCAGAAAAATTTGAACGATGTCCAAAATCATATAAAAAATTGCTCCTTTTCGGGCCCATCCATTGCAAACGTTGCTTTGATTTTAAAATCGAATCAAGCGTTTCAACTACTGCGTCATCGTCACTAAGTTCCAAAACATATAACTAAGTAACACAAAATAAATTAAAATAAACTCAAAAGAAACTAGTAAGCGACAGATTAGATTACCTAATATATATGTATATATATATATATCAAATCAAATCAAAAAAATCAAAAATAATTTTATTTCATAGGCCAAGTTCGGCACTTAAAATCGTCAACATTTAACATTTTGCATATTATGTATTTTACAAATAAATAGTTTATTGTAAATTATTTTAAATTAAAATTATTATTTTAAATTACAGTATTAAATGTATATATATATATATATATATATAAGAGCGAATTTGACCAAAATTCGATTAGCTACACTGGTGTTGTAATATCAACTGCAGCTGTCAGATACGTTCACGGCCAAAAATCGGCCGTGTACGCAAGACTCCGCCATCATAGCGGATCGGCCAATGAAATTTATGCATTTATTGGTGTCCGAACCCAAGACTATGACTATGATATCGGTGGCAAACCATTACATTTACCGGCTAAATAGTAGATTATACAATTAGGGGATAAAGCAGTGTTTTATGTCGAGGGCGGCATATTGAATCCAGAGCAGAATAAGGAATTATAAATTATACCGAGCAAGGGATTTAAAGAATTCTGAAAGACGCTAGGGATTCAAGCCGCCCGAGATTAAAACACTTTTATCCCCGAAAAGTATACTCTACTTTATACCAAAACCACCTAAATCTGCCAAAACCACGCGAAACAGCCAAAAACAAACTTATCAACCATAAATAACCAAAAGCGACCAAGGCAACCAAAAACAACTTAAAGCGACCAAAACAACCAAAAACCACTAAAACAGTCAAAAACAACTAGAAAAAGCTAAAAACAACCAAATACAGCCAAAACAGCAAAAAAAACAACAGAAAACAATAAAATGTTGAAACGCAAAACGATATCGAAACGAAAACGCAAAATAAAAAGGTCAAGGAAATATACAATGTCAAGTTAAAACAATCAAGGAAGGGGAGGGAATGGCTCGCTCAACAAAAACAAAAACAATAATCACAATTCGAGGGTGCAATTGAAGCTTACACCCGAGCTAACTACTCTGCTTTACATCTCGATTGTGAGGTAAGTAGAAAAAAATCGGCATTACAAGAATAAAACATTTTATTAGTTAAGATTTATAGTGAAATGAGAACAATTTTCAAATATCTTCATCACTTGCAGAACTCATATTTTATTTTATTAGCACGTAATTATAAAAAAATCACAAACACAAACAATATTTAAAGTAAAGTTTTCAATTCTTCTAACTTTTCAAACCTATTGTTTTATTTTTTTTTTTTTCAAGAACTAAATTAAGCTTCGTCGTTCGATATTTAAAACAAGGTTGAATAGCGAAGCGACCTCTTTTTTCATTGGGCTGAATGCATGATGTCTATTGCTAATATGATGTTTAGATGTACGCGAACATTTTGAAAGAGTGAAGAGTGACTTACCGCCTCAGGGCTTTTCTAGCTATATTATTAACCTAGAGCGCTAATTGGTCACCTACAAGCTCCATTTGGGGGTAATAAGGATCTTCTTACCGAACATGGCAGATGTAAAATAAGTTTAACTATGACCGTAAGCTTTCAAATTAACTTTTTACTCAATTAAATTAGATAATGAGAATGTAAGTGCTCCCTTGACCGGGTTATTAAGAGCAAGTAATCGAACAAGTTACTGCGTACTAGCTATTTTTGGATCATTCATAAACATTACTGGCGATATTACTAATTGCTAATTGTACAAACTCTGCCTCGACACTACTACTTTACTCTAGTAATCAGAGAATACTAATACGCCAAATAAAAATAAATGTCTTGTGTGTGTGTAGATAATTATATCTTACAATATTAAACAGTATATTTTTTTCAATTTGTCCTGTCAATATCAGAATATAGCCAATACTCATCTTGTTTTCATTGACTGTGTGTCCTTTCCCCTCTAAACTTTTTAAATGTTGAGAAAAACAGTTAAAAATATCAAAAAGGTTCATCAGCCGAAAATTTGCAACTCTACATACTTACCACAAAACTGCACGAAAATCATGTATTTTTCTCAATTTTATTATTGGTCCCATCTCATTGGTCTGTAACCAAAAAGTCAGTGTCAAAAAACCAAGCAAGTACTAAAAGCCTTATCTCATTACTTTGTACATTAGTAGACCTCATAAACCTAATTCAGAAGCTGTCAATGAAAACTTGATTTTCAAGTGGACTGCTAACACTTTGAAGAGGAGGAATCCCGTTTTGTCGACATTTAAACAGAAATCTAGCACGATACGAGTCAAATACTTCAAGGCAACATGAATCATATTACGAAGACATGAAGAATAAATTTTATAAAACAAAATACGGCTAGACAGAAATGTTTCGGGTACAGTTAGCGTTTTGACAAGCAAAAAGTCTTAGTGAGGCGGCGCACCGTTAGACGAAAGCATGCGCTCACACATCTTCGCAACTCAGCACTTACATTTAATGACCATAACCAATCAGAACCGATGGTGTTCATCTTGTACAAATAATAACAAAGTGCCCTTTCGTCAAGCGAGTTTTGTTGTAATTTAGAATTTGCAATTGAAATTGCTCGAAGAAAAAGGTTAAAATTTATGATGTAGACAAAAATACACTTAAAGTAATTTATTCACGTACCCCTCGTGTTAATTTATTCGACAATGTTTATTGATAATAAATAGTCTTGTTCTACGCAAGAACTGAATAGTCAATAATAATACCTATTGACTTCTAGGCCAGAGGACCAATTTAATATATTAATTAATTAATACAAGGAATTCCTTAATTTATTTCATGATTCATCCGTTTCATCACAAATACCAACTACAAACAAACATGAGTATAGCATTCAAAATATATGGCTTACAATATTTCAAAGCTATCGTAATATCAGAACAACTCGGAGACGTCCAATAACGAATAAGATTGATTTTCTAATATTCCTATAGACCGAACACGCGAGAGTATGCTGTGACATTGTAAATTGGTAATAACTTAACGGTTAAAACGGTTTATCTATGTACAGAACCTGAATTTTACTTACATTTGGAAGAAAAATGTGTGTTGTAAAATGTAGATTTATAGAGATATAGACATTCATAAGAATCATGTCTGTCAAAAACAGAGGTTTGCATTTGGTTCTTTATTTGTTAACACCTGCGAGTAGTTTCTTAAATCTTCATATAATATGTTTTTAGAAAAGTTAAGCAATTGAGCAGCCATTTAATTATTTGGTCGGCAACAAAATGGTCGGCCGAAAAATCATTTGGGCAGCAACCAAATATTTTGTCGTCAATATAATTAATTGGGCAGCGAAATTATTATTTGGTCACAGGCCTTCCTCGTGGAGAAACACATGAGGTGTATGGGCTGTAACACCACCACCGCTGGCCCAATGCGGGTTAGTCAATACAATTGCTGAAATGCTACTGAAACAGAAGAGCCGTAATTTTATTCAATCTACGTCTTGTGCAATATTTAACATCGTTACAATCTATTGACTTTGTTGGAATGATTGCAATCATGGCTGCTACAAATAGAAAAATAGGTATAGCCAAGAATTAGGATGCGAGGGACTCTAGACCAGGCTCAATAATCTAACGACCTAACAAGGAAAACGCTTTACAACCGGGCATAGCCATTATCTAAGCATTAGCAAATTTACGATGCACCAGCGCATGCGCGGGTCGCATGTGGCGCAGACGCATTCAATAGCCTTATCTTCACAAGTTGATTGCTATGACCTTAAACAGCTAAGCATAGGGGTCATAATTCAATGGAAACTTCTAAGAGGTACAAAAATATTCACTATTGCAGAATGATCGCAACGTCGATAGGTATAGTAGATAATGAACAATTGAAAAGTGACAGCAATTGATAGCAATCTTCGTGTTTAAAGATTGCTTGTCCAGTGTTTCTTCTTTAATGCCTTAATTACATGTATAAGAGAATTTTAAGACCATTGCAGAAACGAACATAACCAGGGCCGGATTAACCATATCGGGGCCCCCATGCACAGCTCGTTTTGGGCCCCCCCTTTTACACAACAACGCAATTTGGAAATTTTTACTGTCTATATTACGAAATAGAATGAAGGTAGATGATCATCAACAACAGACTTCAGTCATCATATTAGGTATACGCCTTCCTTCAAGTGAAAAGACTTTCGCCATAATCTACAGGACGAAGTATCGAAGTTATTTAAAAATGAAACAAAGAATAGGAAAATCTTGCATATTTTTATAAAACTAACATAAACAATAAAAATAAAAATCTACGTATTGTACTGATTAAGAAGCATGTTTTTTTAATTTTTTTATCGGGAGTGCTGGGCCCCTGGTCGTAGTGGGCCCCTAGGCACTGGCCTAAAGTGCCTTATGGATAATACGGCACTGAACATAACATAATCATCACGCCTCTTGCCCCGTAGGGGTAGGCAGAGATGTTAACACCCCACATTTCGCCAGATATTTTAAGTCCCCATGTAACAGGTGGCGAGGTTTAGCCATGCACCGGGCACAATGTGAGGCAAGCGATATTCACAGTAAACTACATGTCTTGTATTATTCAAACTCTGTGGTACAGGGCGGTGGGATCGAACCTGCGAGTCCCGCGGTCTCTTGAACGAGTAGTGCCGAGACGTGAATTATGTAGGTTGTGGTTTCCTGTTTTCTGACTGGAGAAATTGCTTTCAGCAAGAAAGCTGCTTAAACCTTTCATGATTTGTGATAATGAAATGAAAATTTTAGATATATTTTTTTTAAATAAAATCATGGAAAGGTCTTTCGATCAATTTGTTCGAATAATAAATAATTTTAAAAAAGGTAAATGGTTGTGTTATCCTCGTTAGCAATTAACTTTTACATTTGATTCCCAAGCGAGCACTCGGGCCTACATTCTGAATAATTTAATAGGTGCATTTGACAGTTACCTATTTGTAGTGCATTTTGTCAGTTGTTTGTAGTGAGCATAGATATACATAATAGGTTGGGGAAAAAGTTTCTTCGCATTTTTTAAGAAAATTCAAAACATTTTTTAATATAGTTTATTTACATTTAACTAAAGTATGTAGGTACCAATTTGTTCGATAACTTTTTGCCATCTTGTAGGTAGGGACATAATCCCATTGCTATAGAAATTTTGGGACTTCTGGTCAAAATACCGCGACAAGTGGTTTTAGCAGTCCTCTCGTGATGTTAACCTGACACTGCCTAAAGAATTCTGAAGAGACCGAAACAGGTGGAAATCTGAAGGTGCAAGGTCAGGACTATACGGCGGATGCATTAACACCTCCCAGCCAAACTCTCTTAATTTTTGCTGAGTGACTAAAGATGTGTGAGGTCTAGCGTTATCATGATGAAAAACCACACCCCTTCTGTTGATTAATTCCGGCCGCTTTCTCTCAACTTCCTGCTTTAATCTCATCAGTTGTTCGCAGTAGAGTTCAGAATCGATGGTCCTGCCTGGTGGTAACAGCTCATAATGAATAATGCCCTTCCAATCCCACCACACACACAGCATCACCTTGTTGCGAGTTAACCCGGGTTTCGCCACAGTCTGTTAAGCCTGACCGGCCTTTGACCACGACCTTTTTCGCACGTTCTTGTCGTACGTGATCCACTTTTCATCACCAGTTATCAGCTTTTTTAAAAATGGTTCGGTTTCATTACGTCGTAATAAAGAATCACAAATGAGTACACGGTTCATTAGGTTTCTCTCAGTGAGCTCGTGAGGTACCCAAATGTCGAGCTTTTTTGTGTACCCAGTTTTTTTCAAATGCGCCAAAACTGTTTTGTGGTCAATTCCCAGTTCTTTAGCTACGTCGTAACTACTGACATGCCGATCTTGCTCCACTTTTTCAAAAATGGCATCCATTTTATCTGTAATAGGGCGACCAGAGCGACGTGCATCTTTGACATCAAAATTTCCGGATTGAAAACGCTTAAACCAAATTTGTGCTACTCTCACAGACACTGCACTAGGTCCATAAACATAGCATATTTTTTTCGCGGCTTGCGTTGCATTTTTACCTTTTTTGTAGTAAAATTTTAAAATGTATCGAATTTCTTCATTAGATTCACTCATCTTGGCGGTACGAAAAACAAATGAAAATCACACATTTTCCTAATTTGAATTTGGAATTATGTTCTTTAAAATTTAAACTTTCAATGATACCAAAACCAGCCAGATACAAATAGTATAGCCAAAGAGATTTTATTACAAGTTTATACATACTATAATGCGAAAAGACTTTTTCCCCAACCTAATATACTGATGGTAGTTAGATAAATCGATTCCCATACCAGTGAATGTAAATGGTCCATAAAGCTCATCTGTCAAAATACACCTATTAAATTATTCAGACTGTAGCAACAAAAAAATTGCAATAAGAAATAAGCATCAATATAATTATCCTACCCCATTTGAAATAAAGTCGTGATAACTAAGTATGTGTGCATCAATTATTAGGTATCCTTTAAAGATGAAACAGATTGGATTTCAAACTGTTCAGTGCAAAAAAGATCATGTTTTATAAAAAACACTGAAGAATTTTTTCTTGTTATTTTAATGATGCAAGTTCGTTCATACCACAATGTCAATGAACGATTTTATTGATAAGACTTGAATGAATATCAAATGTGAATTGATGTGTGATTTGTATTAAACTATTAAAAATGTAGGTATAAAAAAATTATTGAAATAAAAATGAGCTCCTATAATTTAACACTTATCTCTTGGGAGAGAAACCAATTTCTGTAGAGAGCGTGTGGAAATTCACATTGAGTTCAAGACAGTTCAAGTAACATGTTCAAAGTGTTAAACAATTTATTCGCCTGAAAATTTTATATTAAAAAGCTGTTGCCCGCAACTTCGTCCGCGGTTACTGGTTTTTTAACTATCCCACGGGAAACCTTTAAGTTTCCGGAATAAAAAGTATCTAAGATGTTGACCAGGGATATAAGATATCGCCATACATTTTCGTTGAAATGGGTCTATCCATTTCGGAGATTAGCCCGTACAAACAGACTAATAGACAGAAAAACCAAAAAAAATATTTTTTTGTATTTTCCCTCATTTTACATACCCCTGGCTTGATGGCTATTTTTCTATGTACAGACATTCGACCTTTATAGTTTTATTATGTATAGATATAGATGTAATGCAATATGTGAACATATATCAGTTTATGATCACATTTTCTCACATTACAATTAAATAGGCATAGCAAAGAAAAACAACCATATAATGACGTTTATAGAGGCGTCGGGCATAGCCCCGAAGGTGTTGGCCGAGGTATTTACACTCGTATTAACCTCCTCAGCTATACGTCCCACTGCTGGGCACAGGCCTTCCTCATGTAAAAAACACATGAGGAGTTTCGAGACTAAAAAGACCAACGCGAAGGTAGCATTGTTTCGATATCGAAAGCCAAAGCGTCCTAACCACTAAGCCACCGGGCTTAGTGGTTAGGACGCTTTGGCTTTCGTCCCTCACTACACACACATCCTCACATCTCACCAATAGTTAATAATCAACGAATGATTTTTTTATTTCTTGTTTCAGAAGCGAGACCGAAATGGCAATTCCTTCCTCCCGTGCCTGGTTACGTGCCAGTGTACATCAGGACGGGGGACACTCCGCTCGAGGAAATCAACCCTGAACTAGCCGAGGCTTTCCACGCTCTTCCCGCTGGGAGAAGTGCGGGGAAACAGGTCGAGGCTGCCCCAGAACTCCCCGAGCTGCCCCAAGGAGACCAGCCACAGCCAGAAGTTCCTGAACCATCAGACATCATCGACCGTCGCCCATACGAGAAGAAGGTTCTAGAAAAGAAAAAGAAAGCAACCGCCGAGATCCCTAAGCCAGTTGAACGTAGATAAATAATGATTATTTTTAGAATATTCTGGTGTCGGTTCTGATGTTGCATCGTCATAAATTTATGATATTCAAAGTAAGTATTTTCGGGCAAGATTATTCCTGTGGCAGCTGTCGAATTCACATAAATCGTATCTAACGTACCTATTTCTGTAATGCTGCCATCATCTCACCTTAGTAGCTTTTAAAAAAAAATTATTAAGCGTCAGAATCGACACTACTATGTACTTATAATATAAAGAACTAGCTCTAAGTCCCTTTATGCTCGAGAGAGGTTCCACAACAAATACTCAAGTTCCAAAACCTTGCCATACGCCTTACGTAAGTAATGTTCTCTACGTTCTACTTATACAATTCAGTTATGTAATTTTATTTAAGTAAATAATTTATTCCTATGTAGTATTATTTACTTGACCTAACCTATCATGATTATTATTGGATATAATACACGAGGTTGTAAATAGTTCAAGGAATTCATCGTAAATAGAAAACTCACTGATAGCAATATTATTATGATAACGTAATGGAACAATTTAATATTTCCTTTTATTGTCTTAGAACATAATCTTCCTCTGTCTGTATATAAGTTCCACTGCTGGGTACAGGCCGTGCTCATGGAGAAACACACACGGGTCGTAACACCGCCACGCTGGCCCAATGCGGGTTAGGTAGAACATAGTACTGAAAACAACAAAACGAAAAAAAAAAGAAAAAATTCTATGAATTTTTTTTATTCGTACTTTCGAAAATCTAACAGCAACAGTTCAAATATTTATAATTTTGTACATTTTTCAGTTTAAGTACCTATAAAGTTAGTGTTTTATAATTTGCCTTTCAATTTTATACCATGTTGCCTAAACATTAAAAAGATAACGTTTTATTGTAACGATTGAACAGTTAGGACTGTGCAAATATTAGGTCCTTTCTTTTTTCTCTTTTTTAATAATTTCATAGGTAAGGACCCAATATATGTCTACACAAATGACAGTAAATGAATCTCAATAAAAAGGAATAAAGGAGTTACTGACGGCATTTGACTATGGAGGACGTGATTTTTATTCCAATGATTGTATATTGCTTCGGAGTGGATATTAAAATTAGTGCAGTTATGTGCCGTAAGTATCTATGATGTATGAGGATCACTGAAAAAAGCGTCAGATGGTGTGAAAAAAAATGAGTTTATTATCGTGGAAAATCAAGTGAATAAAGATAACCTAACTGGACCTGTCAAAGGTGTAGTAGGTATACATATTTTTGCACTGCCAGTACCCACTTCCTAGCCTTAAAACGAAAACTTACATTATATTTTTTTACTTAACAATAAGGTCTTCCTCCAGGCAATTGAATGTTATACAATCAGTTTTAAACCAAGACTAACATTTATCCACATTTAAGAATAAAGTGAAATGATGTCTCCCATACAGTCAACGATTTTACACATTCAAAAGCTTGTAAGACTACACAAATCTGTCAAACTTTTAAGTAGATTTTCAACCTTAAAGTATTAGATATAAAGTCTAAACTACTTAAAATATTTTACAGTTTCGCTGTGGCAGTCTTACATGCTGTCTGCTGTATTGTTTATATTGGCGCATGCATCTGGCTACTACTCGGTACTACTACTACATCTGGGTACTAGGTATATGGATATGGGTACACATTCATGTAGCTCAATGTTGCACAATTAAGGATGATTACAAATTTAATCTTATGGTGTGTACAGACTGGTGAAACGTAAAATGCAATGTAACAGTCTACCTTCATTGCATGTTCGGTGCAGGCGTGGACGCTGCTGCCTCGTACAAATCGCGACGCCTATACTGTCATGCAACCGACAAATGGCGGATAGCGGCGCGCGCCTTTTGATTTTGAAATGCTCTGTTCGTGCGCGCAAGGCTTGTTACGTCCACACTAGGGACGTTTCGGAGCTTCGGTTCTGGTTCCGAAAAGTTTGACTGATACACCTTCGATTCCGATTTCGGTTTTGATAAAACTGAATCGGACGTATAACGAAAGTGTGCGGCCGTGGTCAGAGCACGCGCTTACAAGTTTTGACTCGTTGCCGGGATATTCTAAATAATGAGTGCTATTTCATATATGATTTGGACAGGTAGAAAGGATGGATAAAAATAGATTGACTAAAGGGATATATGAATTGGGTGTGAGTGGAGATACGGGACGAGGCAGACCTAGGCGAACGTTCCTCGACCAAATTAAAGATGTTCTTGAGAAGAGCCAGGTCAAAAGTACGCGAGATGACGAGCATGTACAAGGACTGTAATCAGAGTTGATGAAGCGAAAGAAATATGCAGGGATCGTAGCAAGTGGAAGGATGTAATCTCTGCCTACCTCTGTGGGAAAAAGGCGTGACATATATTTAAATTTGTATCTATACTTGGTCTGCAATATAATATTTGTATTTTTATTTCCTTCATAGCCGTATACGCTTTCATGTTTGTTTTGTGTTCGACACCCATCAGTTTTACCGACATGTAAGATGGTTAACAACACAACGTCTCTTCTACCCAGATTTTGGCTCTGAATCAGACTCCAGTTCCGACTCCCGTTCCGATTCAGAGTCCAATAAAACCAATTTAAAAATGCAGTTCCGACTCAGGTTCCGATAAACTCACTTCCGTATCATCCCTAGTCCTCTATACGAATTGTTACATTGCGTGATACATTGCAACTACGTGGACGGCAAATTCTTTCATTGTACTATACATTATACCTTAAGTTTCACTAGTATGTAGGTACAGAAATAGCTTTTATTTCAAGCTAATAAAGTATACATGTTCATGCTGGCTATACACACCATTAGAGGTGTTAATGATGTTATATAGTCCTATAGCAGAAACAGAAAAACTGTGATATAACTGGGCACCGCACGACGTGACACCGTGTAGAAAACTTTAAAATCGTTCTTTAAAATAATGTACTAAAACAATAGTAACTAACTCGCTTTGTACGGTCGCAGTCAGAAAATGTTTACCACCTTAAGGATCATAATTGCATGCACACATTTAGGTCACAAGTTCTAAATGTCTTTCATAATAATTTGATTGACCAAAGATTATCTTTTTTCTGATGACATGACAATCAATCGCTCTTAGAGGAACTAACTTCTATCAAGGTTTGATATATTTTTTTTAAATATCATTTTAACAAATAAAGTAATGAGTTTCGATATCAAAAGTAATCTATACTTCTTTTAGTTATTCTCGGTGCGTCATTTTGCATAATAACTTTGTAAGGTAATAAGTTACTTGATATGGCAATTTAGACTTTAGTGAAAAAAGTCTGATATAGAATCTAATTTCAAAATTGGTAAACATTTTCTGACCGCGACCGTACTTTAGACTACACGAAAACAAAATAACTATTACAAGACTGTGCTTATCACTACACGCACTGTCACAAAAACATACAAAATCATTTACACACTTATTTATTTACATAATTTCTATTTAGAGTTACAATTATTAATACCTACCTACTTTTCTAAGAAAGAAATATATCATCACGCCTCTTTCCCTGAAGGGGTAGGCAGAAGTACTAACATCCACATTTCGCCAGATATGTTAAGTGCCCATGTGACAGGTGACCAGCCTGTTGCCATGCACGGGGCACAATGTCAGAGCAAGTGATATTCACAAAACAAAACAAAAATTTGTATAATACACGAACATTTAGTTCATAGGTAAATGCATACCAAAAATATTAGGATTTTGAATATCTGAGAAGAGATATATTGTGAAAGATGTATTGCTGATTATTTGTTATTAATTTCATCGATTCATCACAACCCTTGAAACTTTCAAACAGTGAATGCAGCATAGACAGAATTCTTTAAAATAAAGCAAACGATCACTACCTATACAGCCAAGTTTTCAGTATTTAATTAAGTTCCAAGTGAGTATTGAAATATGGATATTACACACTTCAATGCTAATATTCATGAAGAACATCATGTAACTCTTAAACAAATACTACAATCAGGCGTAAATTCAAGCCCGCAAACAACTCATTCCTTTTTATAATACTATAGTTTGTCTATGGATAACTGTCAATATCAGTACTTTTGTTATTTCTATTAAAAGGCTACGAGTTTTTGGCGGCATTCAACTATGGCGGACGTGATTTTTATTACAGTGATTGTAATATTGTTTCGGAGTGGATCTTGTTGCGTAAAATCAGTTTAGTTTTGTGTAATAAGTGACAATAATGATGAGCAATATGGAGGATCATTGAAATAATCGTCAAGTGGTGTGAAAATGGATGAGATTTTTATTGTGGTAATCTACCTCATCGAAGTAGCACCACAGTGTCTGCCATCTATCGTTTGGCGCCAAACTCTCCCAAGAATGCATTGAAATGTATTACACTTGCATTTCAATGCAAATACTGAAGAAATATATACCGAAGACTTGACTGTATGGGCTTCGTTGCCTTTGGCTTCCCTACATGGGAGAATTAAAAAAAAATTAAAAGGCAACTTTCGGTAGTATTTTTTAGTTAGAAATTTGCACAACAATTCACAAAATGTACTCATTACCTATTTTATAACACAACACTCCGCCTACGACCGCCTCATCGTTAACATAACATTAATTTCCCAAATAATTGTCCTTAAATTCGTTATCACTTCTTTCAGCTGCTTATTTTTCAAAACCACCTGAAATAAACGACACGAACATTAATCAAAAAATTTACAATATTATACCTCTTTACCACTATGATACAAAAGTGGATAACTATAACAATTCAGTCAACATCTTATCAAACTACTTCAATCTGTCGTCGCAACCATTTTTCACTTTATGTCTAAAGAATTAAGGTTGAAAATCGATTTCAGAATTTTGTTGACTGAAATTATGGCAATTTCATAACCATGAGTGTTACCGGAGGAGCTCAGTGGCCTAGTGATTAGTACGCTTTGGCTTTTGATCGAAAACTAAGCTACCTTCGCCTTATTCAGGCCGGGGATGGGTGACCAAAGCTTTGTGATCTCGAGCTCCTCCGTGCTTCTGAAGGCACGTTAAGCCGTTGGTCCCGGTCGCTATTGCGACCGTTTCTAACCCGCATTGGGCCAGCGTGGTGGTATAACGGCCCATATTCTTCATGTGTTTCTATACGTGTTTCTATATGAGGAAGGCCTGTGCCCAGCAGTGTGACGTAATAGACTGAGGTAGAATGTTACCTGTTCGGTAAGTTCTCTGTTTTCTTCAAGAGCCAGCCTGTAAGATTCTGTATTGCGTCTCTCGTCTAATGTCTTATTCTCCGCTTCGTCCTTAAGTGGTATTAAACTTTCCATGTGTGTATACTCCATGCCCTAAAGAAAGAGAAGGTTAAGTTTATTGTGGAAAACATAACATATAATCATCACGCTTCTATCCCTGTATCCAAAGATAAATGCATACCAAAAATATTTGGATTTTGAAGAAAAAGATTGGAATAGTTTGGACAATGTGCCAATTTGTTACTGAGCATCTCACAGTGTAGGTATGGGAAGATAACATGTCCCGAATATTCGCCAACTATTCGGTATTTGGCCGAATGATACGCTTTTCGGCTAAATACCAAATCATTAACAGAGGCACTCAATATTATATGTATTCAATAGCAATACATTTTATAAATCTTATTGAAAAAGAAGTACCTGCTCAGCAAACTAGTAATGTTTTATTTAGAATGATCTTGCAATGTCTGCCGATGCTGTGACGTAATTTATTAGCACAATAAAATTGTATGAAACCAAACAGTCAGAGCCAATTCTCGTACGCGCTGCAGCAAAGACGGAGACAAGTTGCGACTTTTCTTATTCTTGTATACCTTCTCAAACATATATTTTGGGCCGCCGAATATTCGGCGCTTCGGTCTACAGCTTTGCCGAATATTCGGTATTCGGCCAAATATTAGGTTGGGGAAAAAGTCTTTTCGCATTATAGTATGTATAAACTGGAAAATGTGTGATTTTCATTTGTTTTTCGTACCGCCAAGATGAGTGAATCTAATGAAGAAATTCGATACATTTTAAAATTTTACTACAAAAAAGGTAAAAATGCAACGCAAGCCGCGAAAAAAATTTGCGATGTTTATGGACCTAGTGCAGTGTTTGTGAGAGTAGCACAAATTTGGTTTAAGCGTTTTCAATCCGGAAATTTTTACGTCAAAGATGCACGTCGCTCTGGTCGCCCTATTACAGATAAAATGGATGCCATTTTTGAAAAAGTGGAGCAAGATCGGCATGTCAGTTTTGGCGCATTTGAAAAAAACTGGGTACACAAAAAAGCTCGACATTTAGGTACCTCACGAGCTCACTGAAAGAAGCCTAATGAACCGTGTACTCATTTGTGATTCTTTATTACGACGTAATGAAACCGAACCATTTTTGAAGAAGCTGATAACTGGTGATGAAAAGTGGATCACGTACGACAAGAACGTGCGAAAAAGGTCGTGGTCAAAGGCCGGTCAGGCTTCACAGACTGTGGCGAAACCCGGGTTAACTCGCAACAAGGTGATGCTGTGTGTGTGGTGGGATTGGAAGGGCATTATTCATTATGAGCTGTTACCACCAGGCAGGACCATCGATTCTGAACTCTACTGCGAACAACTGATGAGATTAAAGCAAGAAGTTGAGAGAAAGCGGCCGGAATTAATCAACAGAAGGGGTGTGGTTTTTCATCATGATAACGCTAGACCTCACACATCTTTAGCCACTCAGCAAAAATTAAGAGAGTTTGGCTGGGAGGTGTTAATGCATCCGCCGTATAGTCCTGACCTTGCACCTTCAGTTTTCCACCTGTTTCGGTCTCTTCAGAATTCTTTAGGCAGTGACAGGTTAACATCACGAGAGGACTGCCAAAACCACTTGTCGCGGTATTTTGACCAGAAGTCTCAAAATTTCTATAGCAATGGGATCATGTCCCTACCTACAAGATGGCAAAAAGTTATCGAACAAAATGGTACCTACATACTTTAGTTAAATGTAAATAAACTATATTAAAAAATGTTTTGAATTTTCTTAAAAGATGCGAAGAAACTTTTTCCCCAACCTATTATATTCGTGGCAACTCTAGTTATTATTGTGCTAGTATAGACTTACCTGGCAAGTCTCATTGCATTTCTCGTATATTAACCTAAGTCGTTTAAACAATAACCGAATAGTGCGGAGCTGTTCTTGCATTTTAGCTTTCTTATCATTACTAGCGTTTTCACCATGCTGCGTTCCGTTTGGTGGCTGGAACATAAAATGAACTTTTAATATTTTTAACAGGATTTATTCATAACTTACAAAAAAATATTGCAGGCAGTTGTGCATAAAATCTCACTCATTATACTTACTTGTATAGCTTTTAATGTTTGGAAAACATCTTGAGTTCTGCTAACAATGTCTTGAACTGTTTCTTGACCAAATCTAAAAATAACAAGTAAAAATTTATTATTAATATAGATTATAATTTTCATTATTGGTATTGTTAGGTCAAAGACTATTATTAGTTATGTACTAAATGTTAATTTTATATGAGTCAGAATATCGCCATCTTGTAATACTTTCTAGAGTCGTCGTATTTGGTCATGAGCTCGGACGCAAAGCGGAACACAGTCGCGCCACCTATAATCGAGTATGAATAGTACTTCGGAATGACAATGTATGTAATAATGTACTCTGTGGTACAGTTTACGGGGAGCTGTCGTTGAGTGAGTTTGTGTTCATGGAACTGTGTGCAATTTTTAGTTGTAGTTTGGAAGCAGAGATAGTAGCAAAGATTTTTTTTATAATATAGGTGGCAAATGAGCAGGCGGATCACTTGATGGCAAGTGATCGCCGCCCATGGACATTTGCAACACCAGGGGCGTCACTCATGCGTTGTCGGTCTTTTAGATGGGAGTACGCTCTTTTTTTGAAGGCTTGGAGATAGTACCGCACCGGGAAAACTGCAAGCGAAGGAGTTCCACAGCTGAGTTGTACTCGAAAAGAAGTGACGCGAAAAGCGTACAGTCGTGATTAGCCAGGCATCCAAGTGGTGGGGAAGGCTTTACGCGATGGTCGATAGCGGAAGGCTGCAGCTAGGATCAGGTTAAACAGCTCTGCAGAACACTCTCCATTGTAAAAGCGATAAAGAATGCAGAGTGAAGCTACAACTCTACACAGAGCCAAGCTGTCGAGCCGATCAGAGGGAAGTGATATGTCAGCAATTCGAGCAGCTCTTCGCTGGATAAATAAGTTGGTACTGGGATGCCCCTGCCCAAAGAAAAGAGCTGTCCATATGCGGCCGGATTTGTGCCTTGCAGAGTTGTAGGCAATGGGCCGACGTGAAATACTTTCTCGATCTATTGATCACACCAAGTTTCTAAGAAGTCAATTTGGTCTTCTTCTCTAAATGACCTCGAAACTGCACGCCACTCGATATGCCCGTGTATAAAGTATAAAACATCAACCGTGCTGTCATCTGACGATGGTGGTGACAATAATCATGAGGAGCAGTGTGAAGAGTAATATTTTCTTGTATCATCTTATTGATGTCAAGTACAAACAAAGCTTCAAAGAGTAACAAGCGTTTAGCAAAAAAAAGGCGAATCCCATCCAATTTTGAATCCATATATAACTTTCATGCCTTCCACTTCAGTAAAATAAATATTTTGGTATTACATTTAGGATCGTGTGGTAGCGGCTCATTAAAAGAATACTACCAACCCATCTCTTCCCTTGGGTGTCGTAAAAAAGCGACTAATGGACTTAGAACTGCACGACCATCCAATAGCTAATAGCGGCGACGGGCTCACCACCTGTCACGCTGAGTGCAGTCACTGCTTGGTGAAGCGCAGACTATGGCATTGTACTGCTTTTGCGGTGCTTTTTCCTAGTCTCCGACTAACCCTTAGGGCATAATAGTCGTGATTATATGTATGTATGTACATGTAGTATTGCAACCTACTTGCATAAAGAAGCAGTATTAAACTCCTTATTTTGCGGGGGCGGAGCGGCAGCCGCCGGCGCGGGGGGAGGTGCCGCCGCCACCGCACCTGTGGACTGCATACCACCTGAAATATTAGGCATGAAGACATTTATTGTTATTCAGGTTAGCGAGCGCTGGCGTTCACGAACAATATATGATTCTATTGTGTCTCGTTTAGTGGCCGTTGAGAGGTTAACACATAAGAATGTGCAAATTAGGGTATTACAGCTTTTTATGAAACCTTTTTAAACCAATGAGGGTTTTCTAAAAACCGTCTACAATGGCAGCTGATAATGTCAGGTCCATGAACTGGCAAAAAACATACGGAGTCATGCGGAATGTATTTCGATATACTACTTAGTACTTACTACCATAGCTGGTGTAGAATCCTATAACTATGTTATCTGAGAGGTGTTAGACCAGACGTTTAAGTAGCGCTAAGTGGCAGAAAATGTATCAAAAGCCCTCATTAAAAAATTCCTGAGGTTGTAATCTGTGTAGTTTGTGGTAATCTGACGAGCAATTGAAATAGAATACCAAAAACAGTCAGGTTCCTAATTATGCAGTTAGTGACTCAAATTGGAATACCTTACCCTGTTGTTGAACAGCTTGTGGCACCAGTCCTCCCCCTGGTGCTCCACCTACACCCACTCCCATTCCCTGAAAAAGTCAGGAATTTACAAACATGTGAATGTCTGAAAATATTTATCTAATATAAATAAATAATATGTCGATAGGTATTTTTAAATCAACACAAAAGATTTTCCAAAACGCATTATAATTGTAAGGGTTGACCACATTTAATTCAAGTATTAAAATGGGCCTACACTATGCTTTATTACCCTGGATTACAATATGGACACCAATGGGAGAGAAGGGAATTTCCAGTGAGAAAATAATACAAGTAGAAAATTCTATTTTCTAGAATGTATTCTTGCTAAGGGCAAACTAGTACTGTGTTACTCACCACTACCACCATTTAGTGCAGTATGGGATTAAAACTCATTAACTAGTCAACAAGCACAAAATGAGGCACAATAGAAAGATCTATTGTTTGCGAATACCGGCGTTCACGGTGACACCAATGGGTTAACATGGTATTAAGATTACCAAAAATTGTTTTTTGTTACATTACCTGTGGCCCCATACCCATATTTCCCATCTGATTCTGCATTGGAGCCCCGTATGGAGGAACCATTTGATTGCCCATTCCAACCATTCCCCCTGTATTTGCCATGGGTCCTCCCATTACACCTGTAATGTTTATAAAAGTACCTATAGGAAGCTTATTAACTGTTATTGTGTAATCTTATTAAATTATTCACTGTACTCCGTGTTTGTCTGTTCTTTCTTTGTTTTTTATTCTTATTGTGTGTTTGTAGGTTAATAAATGTTTTTCTTTCTTTCTTTCTTTCTTTATAACATGAATAACAGTTACAATGTCTCTATCGTTATCTCATGTTATAGTCATAATTTTTACAATACCTATCTCATACATATATAAGGTCACACCTTTCTCCCATAGTGGTAGACAAGACTACTTCTTTCTACTCGTTTCATCAACTCCCGTCATATTCCTCATGTATGAGAATTACATGAGGAACATGATGGGCTCAGCAATTACGGATACTTTTCTGGTCCTTCTCAAGAATGTCATGTTGGTCTTCCTCTTCCCGTATCTCCACTCACACCCAATTCGTATATCCTTTTAGTCTATCTACTTTCTACATGACCAAACCATCTCAATATTCCTTTCTTTATTTTTGTCCCTGTCCTGTTGCAAACCACACTTCCTTATATATCTTACATAACTATCTTATATAAAAGTAAAAAATTTAGTTAATCTCTCACTTGAAATATGAAAATAGCTCTTTTCATCTTAACTTGTTATATTTAGAAAACAGTTGTGGAATGTCTTTATAAGGATATTACATATTAAATTGTTATTTTAATCTCTATATATATTTTTATTACTGTTATTTTAACAATATACAAGCTAAGATTCATTACTAAATAAGACAAGTTAAGATGAACAGACAGAGTATATTTGAAATACTACTAGCTTAACAGAAGATCTATTCCATAAATAATATACAACTTTATATGACAACAAAAATACTCTTTTATAAAGTTTGTTAATATAATAATGAAAGATGGATTTTGTTAGGTACTCAATACAGATTCATTAGAAAAAAGTTTAATATACTTTTCAACTATTATTTATACTAAATTATGCCGGTGTGGACATAAGGATTAGCAATGACTGTAGCTATTTCCCGGTATGTATAATTTTTATTAGCTGTTTGGTTTTGATGGAAATAAAAAAATTCAAAGTTTAACCAGGAACTTTGTACAGTCTGCCCTTCAATTGCAACTAGTAAATACAATCTTTGTAAACTATAAATGTATATTATAATAACTGACCTAATGGGTTTGGCATTCCTTGCATCTGCCCGCCCATCGGCCCAGCACCGAAGCCGGTCCTCATCGCTCCAGCATTACCCTGGAAATTCCCGGGGAACTGATGGCCTTGCCCGGCCATTATGACATTTAATTTTTAAACTTAACTTTTAATAACACTTTGCTAATCTTATTTGTTCTTTTATAGTCAATGATTGTATATTTACAGCAAAAGAGTGAACAAAAACAACACATCAAAAATCATCGTTTCGGTCGTCCGTCAATTGTTGTCAACCGGTAAATTTCTTCCATATTGGGAACGCAAAGGGAACGGAGCCCATACAGCCAAGTCTTCGGTATTTTTATGTCTTCAGTATTTGCTTTGAAATGCAAGTGTAATACATTTCAATGCGTCTTGGGAGATTTTGGCGTCATCTATGGCAGACACTGAGGTGTTACTTCGATGAGGTGGTTTGTCACGAAAAACTTCTCATCGTTTTTTACACCACTTGACGCTTATTTCAATGATCCTCCACATTCCTTGCTCTTCAACACAGACTCTTATTACACTCAGTTATTACACAAAACTACACTGATTCTCCCACTCCCAACAATATTACA
Organism: Parapoynx stratiotata; assembly: GCA_910589355.1. Lineage (NCBI taxonomy): Eukaryota > Metazoa > Arthropoda > Insecta > Lepidoptera > Crambidae > Parapoynx > Parapoynx stratiotata. Next base: position 5,372,382 of record OU342458.1, read on the forward strand.
ATCACTGAAATAAAAATCACGTCCGCCATAGTTTAATTGCGCCAAAAATTCTATTTCTATTGTAAAGTTTTCCAATGTAGGGAAGGTAAAGGGAACAAAGCCCATATAGCCATGACTTCAGTGTATATAAGTTTTCAGTATTTGAATTAAAATGCAAGTGTAGTAATACATTTCAATGCATCTTAGGAGTGGTGTTACTTCGATGAGGTGGATTACCACCATTAAAAGCCCATCGCTTTTCACACCATTTGACGCTAAATAATTTCAATGATCCTCCACATTGCTCATCATCATTGACACTTATTGCACAAAACTACACTGTTTTTACGCAACAAATCCACTCCAAAACAATATTACTATCACTAAAATAAAAATCAAGTCCGCCATAGTTAAACGGCGAAACCCCCCTTTTATATAAGGGAAGGCAAAGGGAACAAAGCCCATATAGCCATATTTTCGATATTTATTTGTCTTCAGTATTTGCATTGAAATGCAAGTGTAATACATTTCAATGCATCTTTGGAGAGTTTGGCGTCAAACTGATAAAAATCCCATCGTTTTTCACACCGCTTGTCAAGTATTTCAATGATCGTCCACATTGCATGTCAACACAGATACTTACTACTCATTACTACACTGATTTTATCGTCGAGTTTATTAATATTAAAATCACTGAAATAAAAATCTCGTCCGCCATAGTTGAATGGCGCCAAAAAACCCTAACCTAAAATCAGTCAGTTTGACACTGTAAAAAAAAGAATGAGTGATAGCGTAACTTACACGAAACGTTACGATCATAATCATTTTATTTTATTACATACAAAAAAATTGTGTTGATGTCCTTATGAAATAAGGACATCAACACAATTTTTGTAGAATCAGAAATACCTAAGTACTACTAATAACGAATTAACTCTCCAATACTCTCGAACAGGCTTATTTATGAAGCTTCTCTTATAATAGGTAATACCTATGTGAAAAACTATAGGTAGTATAGCAAAGGCCGACTCTTAGTTATTGTAGACCCTGGGCAAATTAGGATAATGTAAAATAAATTGGTTACCTAATCAAACAACAATAATCTTTTTGCGTATGAAAGGCAAGCTCTTAGCCTTCATCTGGCGAAAAATCTACTTTGTACCTTTGGTCGTAGCGAAGCGGCTCTCAGTGATCTGTGGTCGTACCGATATGGCAAGTAACGAATATTTTTTTGTTTTACGTCCAAAGATCCCTCGTAGGCATGCTACTCATGAAGATAAGTTCCCATTCCGACATTAATTTATAAAATGAAAATCTAGTCATTTTTTGGCTTTGCTCCAAATATTTGACGACACAATTTTTTTTGATTCAATTATTTTTGAGAACTAACTAAAAATAACTAAAGTAGACATTAGGTACCAAAAAATCATAAAAGGTCAAGTGGTGGTAAATTTTATGAATGGTCAGCCGAAAAATCCTTTGGGCAGCAAACAAATAAGTATTTTGTCAGGAATAAGTATAAATATTTGTGCAGCTACATAATTATTTGGTCAGCAGAATAATTAATTAGGCAGCAAGATAATTATTTGGGCAGAAATATATGTATATGTTGCCGGAAACGACGGCTAGCGCCCGACCCCGACTTGCCTCGTGTTATTTCTTTGCGCAGTTTACATTCAACTTGTGTGTACTTGTCAGTGAAAATGAATATTTGGATTTAATTGTTAAAAGTTTTAATACAGTGATTAAAAGAAAATGAAATTTTTGGGCGCAAGACACTGCCAGCAGCCGCCCGCGACTGCACGATCAGTCGCGCGCCGCCGCCGGCCGCCGCCGCGTATGAGTGTCAGAGTGCTCGTATTACAAAAATTAAGATAAACTTTAAAATCATATTACACTGAAAACACTCGCCACTGCGCTGCCATTTCGGTGTGATTTGAGCCTTAGCTGATAAATTCTATTTTTCCATCAATTTTGGCATTAAAATTGTATTGGCGATATTAAAAATAGGTAGTTATTTTTCGTACGAAATTGAAAATAGTTAATTTGTAATTTTGTTAAATTTTAACCCCATGAAATATTTTAATCTCCTCAAGAATCCCCATGAGCTTCATTATGCAAGCTTTTTTTTGTATTTTGTTTTTTGTTACTAACCTTTTTCCAAAACCTATTAACGGTTGGTATGACAGGCAAGTTTTCCTGTAACTATTATGTTTAAGTGTATAAAATGTTGTAAATAACGGTAGTTCAAACTAAATGATCCATAGCTATTTATACTTTGTCACATTTTCTTGTGCGACGCTTCATATAATTTACATTATAAGATAATTTGACAGTGTTAAAGGTGCAGGCGTGGGTAAAATTAAAGAAAACACAAAAATCACCTTATAAATTTATTTCCATTTTAGAATATCCTAAATTAAATACAATAATTATAACAACTATTAGGTTTTTTATTATGAATTTATATTCATATAAGTATGTAGTAATACATATTGATATAATACATTGTGCTTAAAATTACCACGAATGAAATGCACTATTATGGACTGTCCAGTGCTAAAATGCACTGAAAACTATATCTGACATGATGATATGTGATAAAATAACGTCATATAATTTTGTATATAAAGATAAGTACTATAGTTATTATATTAAGGCAAGATGGCCACCTCTATGGCTAACACGATTTAATGTTCCATTTAGTATGTACCTAATTTTAACCTACTTACATTTAGGTAATTATTATTATTGTGTATATTTTAATATATAGACCGAACCGCGTTAAGACTCATCCGAGAGGCGATAAGAGAATCGGCCCGGTCGTTAAATATTTAACAATTTTTATTCCTCTTCCACATAATAAATAGTTATCAACATGTAGATTTACAAATATCAACAAAATAAATTACGAATAACAGCATATTACAATAAGTTTAGCCTTAAGAACTAAGCTTCAGTGATCTCTTATATTCTAGTGCCCCTAACTTGTACTGTGTCGCCGACCAGGTCCAGGCAGCAGGCACACATTTATTACACAGCTGTTTTCACGAAACCAATATAATAATGTGCTCCAGAACTGCCGCATAACAGGTTTCAGATCTTTCATCAATATGACTTAAAAACGTTTAGAATTCTTCAGTCATTATTACATGATTGAGAATATAAAATATTATTTAGAATGTAGGTACCTATATACATAAATTTCACTCAAGCTTTTAAAATATAAAACTTAGCACAATGCAATGTTACAACTGACGTTGCGGCAAACAAAGTCTTGCAAAGAATCAATGAATATTAAGTATTGTGTTCCTGTATTTTTTTTTCAAGAAATTGTGTAGTTAAAAGGACGATCGGCGAACGTCTAAAATTCATTACATTAAAATTACATGGACTAGTAATTGAATTATTCTAACTAATAAGTACCCTATACCGCTTTGGAGAACAAATTATAAGTAATTAGTAATTACACAAGGGCATAGTAAAAAAATTATATGTTTTTCACTGAGATATCATTAAGTACATAACTTACGATTACATTTATATATAATAATAGCCCTTTATTGCTCTCCTTCGACCTTAAGCTAAACCAAGTCCTCGAGAGGACCTATTGAGCAATGTGGACATGAAGTACAGACCTCGAATACTATATACTCACAGAGTGATGCCTCGATACAACGGATATTACAAGTCACGTCAGCTCACAGTAAAACCGTAAATAACAAAAACAAATCATGATTTTTAGGTTTAATACAGTTAGTTATTATAGCATTGAACACATTCTTCATATAGTTGGAATAGTGGTAACGAATCTTGCGCTATTTCAAAAAAGAAGATTTGGTATAATTTTTCATTTCGTAAATATTATCTGTACCAACCCAAAAGATCATATTTGATCAGATTAATGAACTCATCATCCGTTTTCTCAAATCACATTCATGAAAACTCATATGAACTTAAGCCAAGACATAATGTTAGATGCTACATAAAATGGAAAATATCTGTTAGGAAGAAAATACGTCCATTTAATAGGTATAAAAAGCTGGAGCCGACCAAATTAGATTACCTTGTCACATTAGCTGCCTTATTGTGTTGTAAGTTGCTTTAGTTTAAGATTAGTGATGTCAATCAGAAGAATTGGCACACAACCGCGTTTGCTATAAACTCTAATTCGTTGTACGAACGGGGCACTACTCGTTGGCCGCCGGGAAACGCGAGTTCGATCCCACCGCACGTACCATTGAATTTCAATTAAAATTATGTTTAGTTCATAGTGAATATCACTTGCCTCATATTGTGCCCGGTGCATGGCAACAGGCTCGCCACCTGGTACATGTGGACTTAACACATCTGGCGAAATGTGGGTGTTAGCACCTCTGCCTACCCCTTCAGGGAAAAAAGGCGTGATATTATGTTATTAATTACAACCAAACGCTGTTGTATGTCATTGTTTCTCATAAGATAATTGTTCATGTTAGAACAAGGCTCGAATTTAATGAAAAAATTATTGTCCTTTTACAGCTGTTTGCTTTTATGTGCTAAGTTTGTTATTAAGACAAAACAGTAAGTAATCGAATATGAAAGAAATTCGTATCTAGATTTATATATCTAATTATATATATATCTAATTAACCTATGAAGTATAAAAAATAGGAAAATATGTGTGATGTCGGGAAGTTGAATATGAGGCAAGAATTTTAACATGTAATGTACAGGTTGTATGTCTATTTTTAAAATACATATAGAAACTAGACGTACCTATCCCGTTCTTATAATTCGCGTAGTGTTACAAGACTTACAAGAACACCTCAACTGTAGGCCTAGCACGGGCCGGAGAGAAAAAGTTCCCGGAGTCAAAATTACTCATTGCCTCTCGCTTCCCCGCAAACGAAGAAGCGAGAGGCAATGAGCATTTTTTGTCTCCGGGGACATTTTCTCCCCGGCCCGTGCTAGGCCTTCTGGCATAAACTCTTAATAAAAGCTCACAGCTTTGGTCATCCTTTAATATTTTTGGTTGATAAATTTATCTAGTGCTAGACATCTCTATGCTTTAGTCTAAGTATTTGGCTTTCTCTGGTAACGCGAGTTACCAATTCACCTTTTGTCTTTCCACGAGACATTTTCTAGAAAATTCTCTATGATGTTGGTATATATTACAGCCACTTGTCGTCCACCTCTCTTCTTATAAGATATCTTTGAAAATCAGGTCTACATTACGGTTGCAAAGTTGACAAGGCACGCGTAACCTTATGAAAGTTTTACCTAGGGTTGCTGGTCTTTGTTGGTTTAGTTAAGACGCATGTAGTGGTAGTGTAATGTAGCCAGGTCGTGAGATCTACTGCATTCTCGCCTCTTGCAGCTGAGGGGGGTAGGGCAGTGGCGGCAAAAGCGGACCTTGCACCCCTCCACCTGGCAGAGCGTAGTAGGGAGACACGTAGCCAGCTCCTGTTGCAGCCGCTGCTGCTGCTGAAATAATCAATATATATTTTTTAAATACCTACTACAGCGTGTGATAGGATCAAGAATGAGCCTACTAAAACTAAGGATTTAGATATACCCACATTTGCGAATCACATTTAATTAAAAACGAAATAACCTACATAATGTGCTATTAGTAAAATTTATTTACTTTTTGCAACTTTACAGACACTGAACAAGTATCACCTTATACATGTATGCATAGGTGCTTGTATTGTCATGGAGTTTGAATGATTGCTACATATAAAATTTCCATAAACTTGTTTTCACCAGTGTGCCTAGTTGTTTAAACAGTTTTATCAGAATATCTGCAACTAGTGACCATAGAACATAAATACCTATTTTAAATTCTTTTGAGTTAAAATATAACACCTTGTTTGAGTACTTTAATCATGCTTTCATCACACCTATTACAGTATATTACAGACTACAATATATTTTCAACAATTCTAAAAGACTATTTCGTTTTAATTCGGGTAAGCCTGATAATGAATATTGGTTAGATGATTGCTTAAATTCTCATGTAGTTTTGAGTAGTATAACTAAATATGGACTTCTGTCTACCAACCTGCCGCCGTAGCATACGGATCAAATCCAGCGGCAGCATATTGCTGTTGGTATGCTGCCGCGCCTTGCGCAGCAGCCGCTTGGTACTCGTAAAGGTGGTTAGCCGCCGCCACGGCCGCAGCGTGCTGCAGCTGCGGCAACTGAACTAGGCCGCCGGCCCCGGCGCCTACCCCTGCCCCCACGCCACCCACCGCCCCAACGTACCCTGGCGCACCGTACACGTAGCCAGGAGACAACCTGCCAATCCATACCACAAGTCAACATCGAATACATACACATTAAAGGCATCAAACGTCAAGAAATTTTGCACTTTACAAATACTCTTTGTGATATCCCGTCATTACACACGTCACTCATAATACTGAAACTGCCAATATCATGTTAAACAATTCCCTGACGTCTGAAACCAGTTCCCACGATGCCCTCTCACAGGAGTAGGAATTTAGGAACATAAAATTAGCCGAAGTTATTCGCTCAGTGAAAGGTCATCCATGTTGCAAATTAATACTGTTTAAAAACCTTCATCACACTATTACCTAGCCCCATTTGCAGCGACAACCACGAGCAACTAGTCTTGTTATGTTAGTAGACATCGATAAACAAGTCAACTCAAAATGTAAGTATTACGATTTATTTTTGGTCGGTAGTTTTGTCGCCGTAGACCCGGCATGCGACACCGTGCGTCATTGCCAACATTATTTTAAAACTTTATTAAAAAAAATATAGAGAACGAGAACGTCCACTCTGCGGAGACCAAAATATCCGGCTTTTGGTCTTTATCGTTAGATCGTCGGGGGACGTCGTGGAAATTAAGATTTAGATGCTGGCACGTGTCAGTTACGAAATCTTAAAAGCGTTGTGGATTCAACGGAAGTCGGGAACATGGATTAGTCAAATGTATGTGTATTTAGAACATTTTAAAGCAAATTGTTGTTTAGAAACCGCATATTTTTAGATTTGAAATAGACAGTTTATTAGATAATAATTGTGTAGCAATGTGCAATAACTTGAAATGATAATTTTTTGCTTGGCAGATGAGAATTGAGGCTGTGAAATGTGCTGTGCTCGCTTAATTCGCGGTGCACACGAAGGCGGTCAAGAGCCGATCGAGAGCGGGCGCGGCGCTGCCCAGTCAGCACTTTTCTAGGGCTCTCATTCTTCAACCACTTTATTACGGAACTAAATTTGTGGGATGCAACGTCATTTGTCTCTTTTCAACCGCGTAAGGTTGAGGGAGATGTGCAGACTCTCGAAGATCAAGATGATGTAATTAACATGTTTAAACGGATTGTCGACAAAGCGCATGCGTGGCTCCCGCCCGCCGTGGCCCCGCCCGCCCTACACGCCCACCTGTGGTTTACTGGTCTCCGCGAATACCTACTTCTTCACGTAGCCCTATTTATGTAAACATGTCTTAAAAAGCATTGTAGTGTTCAAGCAGTGATTAATTATCTATATTTTGATACAAAAATCCAGTGATTGAGACGTACGTAGTCGGTAGTACTTCAATTTTATGTACAACGAAGCTGACAATGATTAATGCTTTACTTGAGGCGTGAACGTGTGTAGGTATCATCCGTCAAATACTCGTATTTTAGTGTCAATTAGGTAATAAAAACAATAATTGTAAATTCAAACAGCATTATATAAAACTGGCAGACCATCACACAAGCTGAGCTGTAACATCTACATAGGTACAAAACCACAATACTAAAACAAAATAACTTTAAAAGGATAGGTACATAAAATAGTTAAAGGTCAAACAGATGTCAAGAAAATGAAAGAATATTATATTTAATCGTAATATCAAATATTAGATCAATTCATAAAAAGGACTAAATAAGTTAGGAATTCTAGATATACCTAAAAATGTATTAAAAGTATAATATATTATATAAAACTTCTATATAACATGTACGAGCAAGTAATTAGAAACTATATTATTGAGTTGCTCTATAAGTAGACCACTCACTAATAATATTTTCTAGTATTTGTACCACGGAATAAAAACAAAGAGCGATTAATCGAATGAAGCTTTCGCTTTTGATTATTTTCCGTTCGAACATAAGTTCCGATGAATAATATATGAACGGCTGTGGTGGTTAGCGCGCGTGCCAGTGGCCCTGGGCGAGCATCGATCGGCCGACCGCGATTACGAATGTACTGGGCACAGCCGGCGAGGCTGGCTGAGGCCCCGGACTCCAACAAAGCGGAGAAGTGCGGAGATTCACGGAACGGAGACGAAAAGAGATGTTCTTCAACTTGAGTGGTTCCACCGAAGCTGTGCGGAGGAATGTACGCGTTTGATTGATTCACATCCAGTGAACGTATAGTTTAGCCTGTATGCGTGGCAAAACTCGCTTGTGCTGCCGCCACACCGTCGTCGCCCAGAATCTCAGCAAGGCACAGCTCACGTCTCCGCTCAATGGTATCCACTGAAGCTGGAGATGAGATGTGTGAATAACAAAATTCTTATGTTAGTTTAAAACACATCTCCCCTCCGTTAGTCTCCCTCCGTTTTGGTGGAGTCCGGGCCGGATGGCCAGGCGCGCGTCGAGCGGGCGTACACACCTACGCACACACAGCGACCTCTCGACGCCGCCGCCGCCCGCCTCGGCCTATGACACCCACTTCAGCAATTTGTAAGTGTATTAAACGAAATCCACCACCAACAAAACTCAATTCAAGTCAACAAAATCTTACACGAACACGGCATAAAACATAAAAAAACATTGAGTGTCCAGAACGATGCGTATAGTGACGGCGGTGGGCGGCGCGGGCGACGCGGCGCCGCCAGCGCCGCCCATGCTTTAGCTTTGTAAAACGGAAACATTAAAAAACCCAATCGACTAAGTCACACCCAAAACGAAAAAAATCCACTCGCACGCTCACGCTTGCCATAGATACCTATGTGAAAATGTTTGATAATTTAGTCTAGGTGTGGTCCGCCGGCCGTCGCCTCGCTAGCCGTCGGGGACGCCACTCGCATCGTCATCTACCGAGACAAAAGTCAGCTCACTAATTGTTCCCGTTCATACTACTTCACCTACACGTATTAGTAATCGAGTAATTATGAGCATCATCTATAATTTCATAACTAAGTACTATAAAATTTTCAAAACTGATTCAGGGAAATAAATGATACATAGATATGTAGTCTTTGAAAACGTTAAGTGGTCTTTTTTTATCTGACATAATAAAGAAAATCTACAACTATGAATAAAAAATATAAAGAACATTTCCTGAGAGTCTTCGACTGATTTTTGTCTCGTGAGATTTAGACAGTGCGTCTTGCGGCGCCGCTTGTGCTGGCAAATATCGAAGTGTTGAACCATTGAACATTGATTGAGAGCATTTTGGGCGAAAGGCGCACACTCACCCATACGGGGACTGCAGCACGGTGGGGTACCCAGCGCGCACACCCGCGGCCGCCGCCGCTGCCAGGCCAAACCCTAAAACAACACAAAATAATAATTACACTTCAATCATTAAAACCTTTATTATATACGTACTACAATATAATAGTAAACGTAAATAACAATCCATATACTTTTCATCAGCCACATTCCAAATTGTTATTTTAGTCCCCACTTAACGGAAGTGGCTAGAGATGATTCAAAAATGTACTGCAGAGATTGGACTACTTCCAAATGACACACGAGTCAACTTAGCGCAAGCGACGTCAAAATGTTAATTTCTTTTTATTGCATTGTTAAGTCGCCCGAGAGGTTTATTTCGGTCGCTCTGCCACCGCCCGGGCCCCGGCATCCAGGGTTGTACCTCCTGTCAAGAAGACGACAAACTCGCGCTATAAATGGCATACAGTTCAGTCGTTGGCACCAAACGCACAAGACTAGAATGCCACGCTTCGAAGATCTTTTGTTGATAGATAGTGACAACATTTCCTATATACACCCATAATGATGTTAAGCTTATATTATGCTGTTAAAATGGGACAGGTCACAGCCTGATGATTGGGAATCGAACATGGAATTGCAAATAACATGTTCCATTAGGAAATGTGCAATCATAATAATGGCGTACGATCGGATCATAAATCGTTGATTATCATGTAATGACCAGAAGAGCGTGACCTACGCTTGGCTCCAAGCATCCATTGTGTGTGGTGAAATTTCACCGGTGATTACAGCGGATCACATCCGAAAAGGCCGGATGATGTCGCGGTTCGACTGGCACGGTAATGTCGCGTTGGCCTTCTGTGGGGCTGATTGCGATGCCAACGACGTGGCGGCCCGAAATCATTGCCAATATCGTAACGCCAGTAGTAATAAACATGTTATTGTAAGAACGTAAAATAACAACGCTAGGAGATGGCCGTAATAAAACTCTGCTAATTGTTGCATTTTGTCTTGCTGATTCTGAAAAGCATTTGCTTTCATTTTAATGCTGAATTTGATGCAACTGTCTGGACTAACATAACATATCATCACGCCTCTTTCCCCGAAGGGGTAGGCAGAGGAGTTAATGCCCACATTTGCCAGATATGTTAAGTCTCCCTGCAACAGGTGGCGAGCCTTGTCATGCACCGGGCACAATGTGAGGCAAGCAATATTTACATTCAACTGTACATAAGTTTTATTCACACTCAATGGAATCCGCGAGTACCGCGACGTCTCGAACGAGTAGTGCCCCGTCGGTCCCAACTCAGTTACCGCTTGGACTAGCTGGCATAAAAGTATTTCAACAAATAAAAACAAGCAATTATTGGTTCAGAAATCATAGGCTCGCGTGCTAGTGCATGTTCAACGGGTGATGTGCCGCATCGATCGATCGCTACCGTTTTGACGGCCGAGGTCGTCTGTCCTGTCCACCACAAAGCTTATCTTGATTCATTATTTTTTTTCCTCTTTCCTTCCATTTCCCATTGTCGCACAACCTAAATGATAGCCTTTTGTTACACATATGACCCAGATAGGTTTAGCCGTAATCGATTGTTACCACTACACAATAGGTCAAATATTCGTATCAACAACTGTACACGCTGGAACGAATGTATGTTAAACAGTTTGTTCTGATAACTATATTAATTTGATAAAATGTGGTAAGTGCAGATTTTTACCCCTGTTTAGTGCGTCATTCAATTATTATTTAAATATCTTTTCTTTTTTTATTTTGAATCGTTTCAATTCGTAACGCTCCAGTTCAGTTTGTATACTTGAATACATAGGTATCTAGAGATAATCAAGAGATAGACCAGAAAGCAGATAAAATAAATTCCAGGCCGTTTAAGTTGACTTCAAACTCTTTCATCAAAGAGGAAAGCCATAAAATATCAATTTGAGTCATTATTTCCTTTATATAATGTAGGTAGGTGTTACAGAAATACAGCTTTGTTTTGAATACTTTTGCGGGCAATTCATACGAGTTCTGGATTTCAGGTCGTCGAACTGCAAAGCCGACAGAGAGTGCTTAACGTCGCTTGTAAGGATTCTACGGAAATACGATTTTAGACGCAGGCGCGGTCTGAGCGAGACCGACTACCCGACTTTATGCTTAATCCCACCAACTCATAGTATATTCAAGCTAACGATTCTGAGGAGAATGATTTATTTTCCACGTAAAATCATGCACGAAGTTTTTAGCTTACGATCGAGACGGATACTGCTGAATTTATGAGTACTAAATTGACACAGACGAATGCCAAATCTTGCTACGAAAGGAAATTGCCCGGCAATTTGTTAGCTGTTTTGACTACAGTGTAGCAGTAATGTCGTGTAAGTTTACTAAAACCAGAATAGATTCAATAGTGCCCCAGTTTCGTATGGGCAAATCGTTTGTCTCACGGCCGTGACTGGACCAGCCGTGTCCGGTGGCCTTCTCTTTGATCCGCCAGAAGTCGCCCAGCCTCCGGTAAGCATCAAAACCACAACTGCCGCCATACGAATTATAGCCAGGCCTCACTCGCTAATCGATTGATGATACCTCACAAGTCTGTTTGTGGTACAATTATTTTTGGAGCTAACACGTATATGGCGCAAGCGCAGACATCCATTTTAATCAATAAAATTTATGACTACCTATCTTTTTAGTTCCAATGAAAAGAAGTGTAAAAATGCGGTAGGTTTATGGCATTCCAAAGTACATCATTATGATACATTCGACGCGAATAAACTTTAGTGTGCGTTTTGTGCTTCGACAAAAGATAAGCGAACCAGAAAAGATGAGATTCTGGCCGTGCGCCAACGCCGATGTCGCGGCTGCGCGGCCGCGACGACGTTCCCAAAACTGCGTATATTTAGACAAAATAAAGAGCGCGCCGAAGACAAAACGAGACGCAACTCTGTTTTATAAATAACCTCGTCGTTCGCCGGACGGACTCAGCTCGGCCAACCTCTGCACGCCAGCTGTTCTACATAAATAATAATTAAGATACGGAGAAAGCTTTGGAATTTAGGGATCTAACCGGATAAAGGGTTTTGATTTGGGATATACAGGTAATTCAGGAGGAGCTCGATGGGAGGATTCGTATAAAACATAACTATTTTCGCCATGGTCAGTACTTGGATGGGTGACAAAAACTTTGTGATCTCGCATTCCTCCGTACTTCGGGAGGTCGCGGTCGGCAACCGTTTCCATCCCCCAATCCGCATTTGGCCAGCGTGGTGGTGTCAAACGATTAAGGCCTGTGCCCAGTAGTGGGAGGTAGGTACACTGGGGACGATACAGGTATTTGCAATATATATATAGGTGTAGATATGTGTATTTTGTTAGTTTCAAGGGGCGATTTACAGTACGACGGTGGATTATGTCGACGCACCAGGGCTTCGCGGAAGTCGCGCCGGGATCGGGTTACCTCGCGCGACAAAGGGAGCGGAACCACTACATTCGAGTGTTCCTGTCACGACGCATTCAATATTGCTCTAGGATCGCTTACACGACTAGTTCAAAGTATCTTTTTTGGACTAGTTTTTATTACGTTGATTTTGCTTTTAGAGATAAAAGTACACATATATGACGAACTCCTTGGTCGAGTGGTCTGTACGCCGCCGTCCGGTGTAAAGACGTCGCGATATCGAGAGGTTCTGGGTTAGATCTCTAGTGGGTGCAATTGTTTGTTTGATGAATATAGGCATTTGTTCTCAAGTCTTGGATGTTTTTATAAGTATTGTATATACTATATAATATATATTTATTTAAATGCCATTTGGTCTGATATAGCACTAGCTAGAAGAAACGCACTAGCTAGCTATGAAAGTAAGGTTAAAATTGAAGCAACATCGAAATATAAAAAAATAACGAAGAACGCTGAAAGCAAAAGTCAACACAACAGGTCCAATCACTTAGATCTTAGTAAATAATTTTTGTCGTTACTATTAACACAAGAAATTACTGACATAGATAGGTAAATAAAAAAATAAATTTTGAAATAGACTCGTGCATAACACACCAACGAATAATGCTTTGGTTCAAGATAGTTTATCAAATCGCTTACTACATAGTAATGATTTTGTTTAGATCGTTCCGTATGTACTGCTTGTCTATGTCTTTGCAAGCAATTCTCACACACATTACACGCGAGTGTCTGAAAGTGGGTGATGTAAAGTTGCTTGTTATGTAAGGCATACATTTTTCAAGCCTGAGAAATATCAAAGCTAACAAAGTTTAATAGTACGTATAATGGTCAAAAAATAAATTCATTTATTAATATTTATTTTCGTGCACCACCGTTAACTTGATGTATAATAATAAATAAATAAATATCCTAAGACATTCACACCTATCAACTAGCCCCATTTTAAGCATCTAATGATACTAGATGACGGATAAATATATTTAATAGATAAACACATATAAATATTCTGAAATATATATATAAACATCCAAGACTGGAGAACAAATGCCTGAAAATTCATCACCCAAACATTTGCCCCCACCGGGGATCGAACCCAGAACCACTCGAGATGGCGACGCCTTGAGACCGGCGTACAGACCACTCGACCACGGAGGTCGTCAAATGTATTTTTATTCAATCAACAGATTGTTGCATTTGTGTAAGAATTTCACATTACTTTTTTTATTGGTAGGTACTGAAGTGTAATTTTGAATTTTAGATATAATGAAACGTCAATAAATCAGTTTCACTAATTTATTTAAAATAAACATTGTGAATACTTGTTAAGACACCTAGTACACATTGTTGCGGTCAGTTTTTATAAAGCCTTTTTACACATTTTGCCTATTGCTTTTATGTATTTTTTAATATGTCTGTCGTTGTCTCTTTTTTTTATTATTACGTTTGCGTTTTGTCGTATTTTGTGTTGGGCAAAATATAGCGAGTTTTAAAGTTTCTTTAGTTTCATTGCTAAGAGTTCCAACACACGTATTCGTCCTTAACACTCGTATTTGGATCATCGTAAAATTACATAGATATCGGAACAGTCGCCCGCCACGTAGCTACATGACGCGGAAGACACCATTATTTACTTGGACCGTGTTCAAAAATCCACTGTTATTAGTGTAACGACGTTGATTAATTTGTTTAAGTACTTGATCACCAAGCGCGTATGTTTTCTTGGCCTTATTTTTAATGAACCGTAAAAGAAAAATGACCTTAAGTGATCGTGGCAGCCATTTTGTTTTAAGTACTTATTTATTGCAATTGACGCGTTTTTTATTTTCTACTTTATGACGTTTTAAGGCCTTGAATAAGTTATTAATTATTTTTGGGGTAGGTAAGCTAGAATACTAGGGCTTTTGCCATTTTTTTTTTGATGATGGAAAGTATCAAATATCGATACTCTATTTCTATAACTGGATGTCACAGTTATCATAGTTATCTTATCACCAATCTACTATCAAACGCCTAATTTCACCGAACTATATTCTAAAATACATACAGACTAATTAAATGCAACATAGTCTGTAGTCCATAAAATAGCTTCCTTTATAGTTGCGTAAATATTTGTTTTATAAGTGGGACATGGGTATCAATACACAATTTCATCGATTTGCCATACCTAATTAATTTCATCCGTAAAGTTAAATTTGGTATCAATACAGTAAGTGTACTTAATTATATGTTTAGTCATCAGTTAATAGAATAAATATATATATCGCAGGTTTGATAACATCGCGAGGTCGCTTGCAGGTAACCCACCATTATGGCTTCATTTCATACAATTACACACAAGCGCTATCGATCAGCTTTAATTTTCAATGGCAAACAGAATCACTGACGAATTGTTCATTGCTAAAATCAATTATAACCATGTCGCTATGATTTCGCCTTTTTGAGTTACGTGAGAGGGTTAGATAAAGAATCCTTCGCAGGTAATGCAACGGAAGTTTTAGACAAAGAAAATATTTTGACAAGACTTGTAGTCTATTGAGCATTACTATAGAGAAAAAAACTAAAGGAGCTAAGGAACTCGGCGGCGGGCGCAGTGATTCGTAGGTAGGTAGACTTTGTATACTGAACTTTACTGGTTACTTTGTAATGAGGTGTAATATCAGTATTAGCGACTCTTTTGCTGTTTTTGCGGATTCTTCTCTGCACATTTTATCTTTGTTTCTATTTTTAAACTATCTGGCTCTTTCTCACTGTTTTTATGGTCTCCTATTTTCATTCCTAATTAATAATAAATATATTTGTCCTCAGCCATATAAGTCCCACTGCTGGGCACAGGCCTTCTTCATGGAGAAACACATGAGAAGTATGGGCCATAACACCACCACGCTGGCCCAATGCGTGTTGGTGGGTAGAAACAGTCGCAATAGCGACCGGGACCAACGGCTTAACGTGCCTTCCGAGGCACGGAGGGGTTCGAGATCAGAATGTTTTGGTCACCCATCCACGGCCTGACCATGGCGAAGGTAGCTTTGTTTTCAATCGAAAGCCAAAGCGTACTGACCACTACGCCACCGAGCTCCTCAGTAAATATATAAATTGTTTTAACTACGCCTAAATTAATTTCTAAAGCTTCGTACAGTTTTCCAAACAACTTCTATATAAATTAAGTGGATACATCTCCGGTTTTGATTTACTTCAACGTCCCTCTCGACCCAACACGTCTCAACTATTGCCATTGTCTGTCTTTGGATGGGTGACCAAAACATTATGATCTCTAGTATCCGTGCTTCTGAAAGTAAATTAAGACGATCCACGCACTTTTCTATGCGTTGGGTCTGCGTGGTTGTGTCACGGCCTGAACTATTCATGTGTTTCTACATGTCGGGTGGCCTGTCCCAGCAGTGGAACGTTTGTAGGCTGAGGTCGATAAAGTAAATTAAACTATTTTTAAATGATCTAATACAAAGCTTCCTCTTAATTCTGGAACAGTCGAGACCAAAAATATGTATAGGTACACATTTTAGAGGTGACAATCTTTATTTCCTTCTAATAATAGTTTAATGTCAAAAGTGGTTACGTATATTTTTGGACTTGACTGTACGACCTACTGTTGCGTACAACAAAATCTTTGGTAATTATCATGCGGTACTGCGAAAAGATTAAAGCATACAATCCTAATGTTTATATCAAAAACCACTTCTCACGTGGTGTGAATGAGGATTGAGATCCAACATGTTGGTAATATCGTTACCGTTGCTAATTTAAATAATAAATACAGATAGCTATATTATAGGTAGGTAATTCGTAAATTCTTTTCGTTCTCTTATCAAAACTCAATAGTTTTTTATAAACAATTTTACGTAATTCTATAGCATCTTAAAAAATGCATAACAGATTATTTTGGTTAACTTTCATCTCTACATGAATCGTCCTTAAAATTTACAGAAACTCCATAAAATAGGTTCATTTTATAAAATGTAAATTTTATACAATGACGAATGATAGTTTAATTTTCGTTTAAAAAATTTACAAACATGTTGTATAATAGAGTTAACTCGGATTATAATAAACCACTCACCCTATTCATAATCACTAAAACGTACATGGCCAAAAAGCTATAATCGATTACTTATCTACTATGCTAGTAAAGAAACATGGATACCTACATTATTGTCTAAAATAATATTTGTTTTAAGCCAAAATGAGTCGTTCACTCTGTCTTTACTCTGAGTGTATTCGAGCGTCCCGAAACTGCTCGTAAAATTAAAAGTAGAGGTAGTTACGATATTGATCGCAAAAGGGCACGCGTTCATCAGTGCATTCAAAGCCTAATCCCAAAGTTGGAATAAAAATACAGCCGGGGGTCAGAGCCCCTACGGAGCTCCGCTAACACAGAATGCACACAACCCTCTCAAAAAACTTGCTGGCCATGTAAACTTTATTCCCATGATAATAGAAACCATAATTGCTTAAGCTGTATTGTGCTTAGAATCGCACTATTCAAAGATGCATAATGGGTGCCACAGGCTATAGATATATTTTAGGAATATTATATAAAAACTCCCGATCCGATGAAGCAACTCAATGCCTTCTCAATTCAAATTCTATACGATAAAACTAAATTTAAAAAAATTAAGATAGTTGGTAATGGTCCATGAAGTACGTACTAACTTATTTTTTTTAAATATAAATGACGAGCTAAGTCCAGATCACCCGATGTTTAAGGTATCATTGGATGTGATGCCTAATTTGTACGGCATTTAGCTTTTGGACCTAACCAACAGTAAGGTTCAGAAACAAGGGTAGCTGATGCAACGTAGTGTGGTCCATAAATTACGTACTGATTTATTTTTTTGCACAATTGACTCCATCTGACCCAATGTTAACCAAGAGAAGTCTCTGAATGTCAAGCACGGATAGCTGATGCGAGAAAAAATCGCACAAGCCCCCAATTTATCAGTCACCAGTCTGCACAAAGTAGGTCAGCCCCAAGTCTTTGACTACCTTAGTAGTAGCTCAGTCCAACTGCAGGGCCAGCCACATGAATAAGTAATACCGCGAAGGGCGGCTAGCGCACGCGAGCCTGCAATGTCATGGGGCAGCCCTAGCAATCAATGGCGGCTGACGCTTTGTTTAAACTATCTATGACGAATAAAGATAAAGATAGAAAACCACGAGACTTTCGAACTAATAAACATAGTAAAATACGATCTAGATGTGAAATTAAAGATGATGTAAAAAATGAAGAGAGCTGTAGCAGGTCTTTGTGGCCTGATCACGAAAACCGTAAATGAAAAAGCTAAGTTCGAAGAAACAACTGTAAGGTCTAGGCATGATCTTGGATAAAACTAGACATAAGTACATAAGAGATGGATAGAGTGAGGAATTAATATAGTAGGGGAAGTTTGAAAGTTGCCCAGATTGCTGATAAACTGAGAGAAAAACGAGTTTCTTTGTACGGACATGTAATGAAGAGAGAGAATAATCATGTCACCAGGAAAGTTTTGGATTTGAAAGTGGATGGGCGGGTAGGGAAGACCAAAGAAAAAATGGATGGATTGTGTGAATGATGTCATGATGAGAAAGCGAGTGAGTGTTGACTTGGCGAGTGATAGGAGAGAGTGGAAGAAGACGAGTTGTTCTGACCCCAAATCGAATTGGGAATAGGACAGGACAAAGAAGAAGACACAAAAAAGTTAGATAATTTTGATAGAACTACAAACATTAGAGCCGGCTTACGATTTGTTTTGTGTAAATTTACACATTCCCAGAAATTTAACTCTACATTCTTTATAATAATACTTGAAAGTCTATTCAGCACTTTGTCAGCCTGTCAACCATTCCTAATTTATCTACTTTCTCAATCAACATACCGATGATGACAATTACAATAATTCAAAAAAGTTTTTGGTATTACATAAATAATGCTAGGTACTAAGTGGATTTGCTTGATGGCTTCCAATCGATCGCGGCGCAGTACAAGACTGTCTCTGATCGGTTCTGGGGTAGATACACAAATGAGTCAGTAATGGTCTTAAGGTTTCGTCCACACAGGTGTGAATCGATTACCGCGGTGCCCGCTTCACTCAATAATTCAACGTGGCACCTTGTTTGGACAACTGCCTGTTTCGGCCTTCATCAACACTCCCATATAATAAAAGTTTAACAATGTTTTCATAGCCGACGCGGCTCAGGCCGCCTCCGACCGCGACGACGTATTTAGAAGCTGGCCTACAAATATTTGGTACCGCAGTTAAAGCGAATATACGTAAACATGCGCGCAATAAAAGCAGAATTAAAGTACGGCTTGGAATACGCGCACCTAATCAAACAGATCCCACACAAAACACAATGTATTTTGCGTAGACGCCGCCCGCCTAATCTCCCGCCATTTTGTTATCTAAGATTTTAGTAAAAAATTTGTTCGTCGCTACTGCGACTCATGGTGTCAATACTTGAACAATAAATTAATTTTTAAAAAGTGAATTTACTTGGCATTTTCCTGGGCATTATGTTTTAGAGTCGGTTTTTTGATCCGTGGTCAGGTTGACCAGTAGGTAAAAGTATGGACCAACTGAAGTCACACATTTTGGCGTTTCCATTGACGCTATTGGTCTATAGTTCATTATTTTATTAGTCAAAGTGATTTCACAGTGCGAAATGTCATTTAGCGTTACATAATATGAAATATCTAAGGCTAAATGATATTTCAAACTAAACATTCCACTTTGAATAATTTAAAAAATGGATTAGTTTTTAATAATCATGGCCTTAGTTATTACAAAATAACTGACGCTAGATGACATTTGAAACTGTCAATAAATCACATTGACTAATAAAAAAATGGACTATAGATTTTATCTATTAAGTTCACCATTACCTATTACGGATCAAAAAACTCACCCTAAGATACATTGTTTTAGATACAAGTACAAGTGCAATGAAAATTCAAAAGTAATTTCTTTATGGTACGTTTTAATAAAGAATATCCGATACTCAACAATAAAATGTGGATTTAAGAAATATAAAGGAATTATAAGCATCTACATAATAATTATTATACCTACAGACGCGAACCGGCGGCGGCGCTTATTTATGTTGGCGAGAAGATGCGCGTGCGCCGAAGACAGACGCGCCGTTACAGCCCCATCAACAGTGTATGGATTTTCATAAAATTATAAGAAAACGATCCAAAGCTTTCCAATAAACAGAGGCGATGAACTGAGATATATGGCTCCACAGTTTATACTGATCTTTCAAAAATCTCAACGTATAGTTTTTATTATAAACAGTATACGAAATGCACTTTAAAATCACTGTTTCTAAATAGTGCAACAAATTTAGTATGTAAATAATATTCATTCAGCTAGCTGTTGTATGTTGTCACCCCATATTTATGAAGCCCATTTGAAATTGTAAAAGAGAACCTTTGTGAAACGAAATGTAAAGACAACGAACAGGTACGGGGAGTTCGTTGGAGCCGGGTGCGCAAACGCATCTATAGCAAATCATAGCCCCTCATGAATAACGGCTCTCGAGCAACGAACGCCATTGAATTGACAAAACGAAACCGGCCTATTTAACGGACATTTTTGAATACTACGTGAACTAAGTTAGGTTTAAAATCAGCTGGCATTTATGAACTAGATACTTTTTATGTGTAGGTTCAGTTTTATTCATCGTTTCTTCTATATTTATAAAGCGTAAACTATAAGCGTGGTCTCTATATTATTAACAATTTTATTCTGATTCACATTTATTCTGGTGCTGGTCGTGGTTCTTTCGAGTGAATGAGTTTATAGAAAAGAAGCGAAATAAAGATATGAACACATTGCCGGAAGCCTGTGATAAGAATATGAAGAATCATTTAGGTATATTCGATCCTGCTCGAGAGCTTTCTACTTGGTAGACCATCTCTGTTTTTTGTATCAACAGTGATATATAAGTTGGTTAGGTGCAGTATATCAGCAAACAAAGCAAGGCAGCCGTAAACTGCGTAAACTCTCACAAGACATCCGTAGACTAAACAGTTGAGTTTGCTGCTCCAACAATTATATCGTTTATGTGGAAACTTGGAACCGATACTGCACTAAACTGTTAGAATTAAGTTTTTAATTTGTATAATAATTATGTAATTAAATAGAAGCTTACATTGAAAATTACGAGTATAAAGATATGTGTATGTATTACTTCCCATTCCCATATGCATAGCGAATCAATTTGCCTGCATACCAAATGTAGAAGTGATTTTATATCTAAGCATTCCGATAACGAATAAAAACATTGTGCGCAGTCGCACATAAATTTTATTGTTACTTCAAATTGGCTCTTATTGCAAAAGAATAAAGCACAGAAACAACGCATTTACCTACTGAACATGAAACAACTACATATAGGTTAACAATACATAAGGAAAAATGTAGTTCGGTTTTTAATTAAAAATACGAAAATTAACGCGATTTTTCAATCGATTATAATTTTGATGCCTCTAATAACAGTACTCAGTTACTATTACTACAGTAATACTGTAATTGTTGTGTGGTGTATCGTAATAAATTACACTCATTTCGATATAGTAATAATCGTAAACAATAGTTGGAAGTCAGTAACACACCAGGATGGGGTTGCACGGGCCATGGGTACAATGTGGTATAACGGAGGCATATGGCGCGGCCGGTACAGCACGGCCAGGTGGCCGTCATGCGCGCCCGCACCCATTGTATGCGCTCCCCACACAGCACAATACTCCTAAAGCCTCTAACAATAAAACTCAAAATCGTAAGTCGACGGTTAGCGAAACTGACCGTGTACACGAACAATACAACTGGAAGATTAAGACCTCAACAGAGGCAGCCATGAAAGAGAACGCGGATCCATTCTGGCTGGTTTTTCGGACTTGAAAGATGAATCAGCTGTTATGCTTTGAATTTTATGGCATTTGTTGGTTTTGCGACAAATTCGGAGATCGAAATTGAAAAAAAAGTATCAAGTATCAGGAATAATCAGGATTAACAATAAATTTTACGGACATTTGTCTGTGCTGTGTAGACAACAAAAGCAAAACGCAAGTAGATTATAATTTTAAAACACGTCATGTCCTGGTACTGTCCAAAACACTCACAACATACACACAAACTAAATAATAAGTACGTTCGAAGTAAATCTATCAAAATAACTTACACTCTACTTTTAATCGTGATAATTTCACAGCTTTACTGTTGTACCCTACATCAGAATTGAAATAAAATAGGTCAAGATTCAAGAAATAAGACACGGCAACAATTAACATAGGTAAATACGGCATACAACATTAATGGTCTATTATGACCGTAACTCATGGTGTTCGCTCACGGTCTAAGCCACGACCTTGTGTTCCTACAAATTGCACGTCACATACTGTTATCACGCTCCCAGCTATCAATTCAACTACGCGGAAGCGGCGCGGGCGTCGTCATTCGGCTATTATGGAAATCATGTAGATTTTTTTACAACTCATAACTTGAATGCATACTGCAGAACATAGCAAATTATGACATTTATAATAGTTTTTTATTAAACAATTAATTATTATTTTATTAATCGAAAAAAAGCTACCTTTGCCAGTACAAAGGTAGCGTTGGATGGGTGACCAAATCATTGCGATCTCGAACTCCTCCGTCCTTCGGAAGACACGTTTAGCCGTTGGTCCCAGTCGCAATTGCAACCGTTTCTACCCACCAACCCGCATTGGGCCAGCGTGGTGGTGTTACGGCCCATACTCCTCATGTGTTTCTCCTTAAAGAAGGCCTGTGCCCAGCTGTGGGACGTATATAGGCTGAGAACGACGACGTGTGTGCGTGTAGAAAGTACCAGGCTCTCATAACATTGTAGGAGCTCCCCTTACTATTGTTTACTATAATTGAAACTGCAACCGTTTCTACCCACCAACCCGCATTGGGCCAGCGTGGTGTTACGGCACATACCTACTGCTCATGAAGAATGTCATGTGCCCAGCAATGGGGCTTATACAGGCTGAGGACATTCAACATGTTAGCAAATTAGCAGACTACCCATACCCACCTGACCTGATTGTAATGGCTGGAGTGGTCTAGAATGTAATGTAAGAATTGCATCCGTTGATTTGCACCTTTTTTATGTGAGCAAGACACGCAATGAATTTACGAGTACATGCTACTGTGATTGCCAACAGTGATTCCACAAGGAATTAAGCATTTCTTAAGATAGCTTCCCACGGTCTGTGATATTGGAGATGGTCGCAGATTCATGAATGAATTTCATTCATGAATCTCTGTCTCATGAACATGAAATGAATGTCTGCAATGCAATATCACAGACCGTGGTAAGCCAGCTTTACAAGTATCATATTAATTTTAGGCGAGTGTATCGTATGAAGCCCTTTACCACCATGTAACCAGGGCCCCGATCACACTAAATAATAACCACAGATATACATTTACATAGATAATGCAAGTATAACGATTTGTATTGAAACTTTTTAACGTCTGCGGTGACGTCAATACCCTAATTTGGAGACGGGAGATCTAAACTGATTGTAAGGTACAGATGCCGCCGACGGCCCTCCACTAATTATCACACGACGAGGCATTTTTAGCAGCCGACGTTTTGTCGGGGTTTTCGGACACGCGCAGTACATGCACTTGCGTCATCTATGTAAATGTATATCTGTGATAAGAACGTATTTCCCACAAGCAAACCTCAGTCGAAAACGTTACGGCCCAGCTGCACTCCATACTCTCGTACTCGAGTTTCCTCGTGTCGCCTCGAGGAGTGTGACTGAGCCGTAACATTTTCGAGTGAGATTTGGTTATGGTAAATATTAGGTTGGGGAAAAAGTCTTTTCGCATTATAGTATGTATAAACTTGTAATAAAATCTCTTTGGCTATACTATTTGTATCTGGCTGGTTTTGGTATCATTGAAAGTTTAAATTTTAAAGAACATAATACCAAATTCAAATTAGGAAAATGTGTGATTTTCATTTGTTTTTCATACCGCCAAGATGAGTGAATCTAATGAAGAAATTCGATACATTTTAAAATTTTACTACAAAAAAGGTAAAAATGCAACGCAAGCCGCGAAAAAAATTTGCGATGTTTATGGACCTAGTGCAGTGTCTGTGAGAGTAGCACAAATTTGGTTTAAGCGTTTTCAATCCGGAAATTTTGATGTCAAAGATGCACGTCGCTCTGGTCGCCCTATTACAGATAAAATGGATGCCATTTTTGAAAAAGTGGAGCAAGATCGGCATGTCAGTAGTTACGACGTAGCTGAAGAACTGGGAATTGACCACAAAACAGTTTTGGCGCATTTGAAAAAAACTGGGTACACAAAAAAGCTCGACATTTGGGTACCTCACGAGCTCACTGAAAGAAACCTAATGAACCGTGTACTCATTTGTGATTCTTTATTACGACGTAATGAAACCGAACCATTTTTGAAGAAGCTGATAACTGGTGATGAGAAGTGGATCACGTACGACAGGAACGTGCGAAAAAGGTCGTGGTCAAAGGCCGGTCAGGCTTCACAGACTGTGGCGAAACCCGGGTTAACTCGCAACAAGGTGATGCTGTGTGTGTGGTGGGATTGGAAGGGCATTATTCATTATGAGCTGTTACCACCAGGCAGGACCATCGATTCTGAACTCTACTGCGAACAACTGATGAGATTAAAGCAAGAAGTTGAGAGAAAGCGGCCGGAATTAATCAACAGAAGGGGTGTGGTTTTTCATCATGATAACGCTAGACCTCACACATCTTTAGCCACTCAGCAAAAATTAAGAGAGTTTGGCTGGGAGGTGTTAATGCATCCGCCGTATAGTCCTGACCTTGCACCTTCAGATTTCCACCTGTTTCGGTCTCTTCAGAATTCTTTAGGCAGTGTCAGGTTAACATCACGAGAGGACTGCCAAAACCACTTGTCGCGGTATTTTGACCAGAAGTCCCAAAATTTCTATAGCAATAGGATCATGTTCCTACCTACAAGATGGCAAAAAGTTATCGAACAAAATGGTACCTACATACTTTAGTTAAATGTAAATAAACTATATTAAAAAATGTTTTAAATTTTCTTAAAAAATGCGAAGAAACTTTTTCCCCAACCTATTACGTTCGTATTTATAGCGATCAGTGCCCTGCTTTACATGTTTGTGTTAATTTCAAGTTTTAGCTTTTATCTGTCAACTTGTAAAGGTTATTTTTCATTTTTTTAACAAAAATATGTACTTAATTCATTTATTATTCACCATTAATTAAAATAATATTCAACATCTTACGTGACTAATAAAGAAAAATATAGTTTGATTATTTATGCATAAAACGTTTGCTTCACGCACGAAATTAAAAACTAAAAACACCTGTACAAACAACTGAAGCACTTAAGTATGGATAAGTAATAATTTTATCGTGGAATAAATAAATTCCAACTTCAAATAGATACATGGTATGTTAACAATGAATATCCTTGACGAACTCAATGTAAGTACTAGTGAATTTAATAATTTTTTGTCATCATTATAATAATTCAAAATGAGAAATCTGTAATTATTTGATTTTAATAACTTTTTTGAATATATGTAGCATAATACGGAAAAAACTTACTATTATTTAATTTAGTTTATGTATAATCAAAGCTCGTTTGCTTCTGTCTCTAGCTATCTCTAGAGATGCGGTCACCTTGCTATTTCATACAGTCGGCGTCGTCGGGCGGCGCGATATCGATAACTACTTTGATTTTTTTCAATTTTTTAATCTGTGCCTCCGCATTTCAAATAAATAATATAAAGACACGATCTATTAGGTCCTTACCTATGAAATTGGTGTTTTGTATGGAGATTTTGGGGAATCCTGCATTTTCCATACTAAATTATTTTCAGTTTCCTTCACAACGACAAATCCAAAGATAATAATATTTGGCATCTATCATTAGACAAGCTTTAGTAATAATATTACTATACCACATATTATGTGTAATATCACACTTCATAAAAATTATTTATCGTTTTTAAGTGAATGCAAATAAAATGATGTATTCGGGAGGCACTTAAAAAGAGTTGTCTCCGTGTCCAATTTTAACACAATTAAACTTACAACAAATTATCAAAACAAATCAAAAGAGCTCATAAATATAGTATATTTTTAGACGAGGTAATTATTTTTTAGGAATACTCTGAATCTTAATAGTTACAGACAAAATACTAAGAGATAATAAAAACACCAATTTCATAGGTAAGGACCTAATATTACTAGGAGTCATTCTGTCAATCTTCATTTCTAAAATATTAATATTCCCAATAGAAAAAACAGAAACTTAAAATTCTTAGATTAGGTTAGAAAAATTTAAATTTTTTAGACATTGGCTCCGGCTTGTTCGATAGAACATGAGAGTCTACCATGTAAAATCCAAACATGAACCGTATTCTCACTAAAGATTGGTTGATGATAAGGAATAGGAACTATCAAGTGCGCTTTAAGCCCGTTCCACCATAACTCAGACTTACAAATATTTTAATTATAATTAAATCAGTGTAGTAGGGCTGCTAACACTTAGGGCTCAATCAATTAGCGGTCCTGTCGACCACCGAGCACTTCCGCTTCCGAGCGTTTAGCCGCTTCCGGCGGGGGCGGCGCCCCTTCGCGCGGAGGCTCTGTTGAACCGATCGGTTCTGCATTACACCTTTCCTTTGTTTGCTGGCCATTCAATTGCGCAGGTAAAAATAAAAAAGAAAAAGCTGTAATTTTCTACACGACAGAGGTTTTACGCTCTGTGTACGAAAGGTTGGAATTTAAAAAAAAGTTATCAGACGTAAGTACGAGTATACTAAGATAAGGACCATGAACATAATTATAATCACCTTTTCAGCTACGAGATAGGCTTTGCTGGACAACAAGCAACCTGCGCTACCCGCCTCCAGCGGCTTATACAACTAGAAAAAATGTGTTTAATTAAATCGGCAATCATTGTCAAAATCGACACAATACCTATATTTGTGTATGAATCATTATGTTATCTTGCAGTAGCAAAAACAAGAGATAATTACGATGCACGTACACGTTAGAACCAGCCTGATATGACTGCATTAATACAAATAAAATGTTTAAGAATGTAGTTTATGGTTTATGACCTTCATTAAATTAATAAATAAATATCTTCAGACATTCACACCTATCAACTAGTCCCATTTTAAGCAACTAATGCTGATTGTGTTACGGACACTAGATGACGGATAAATACTCGTACATATAAATATCCATAATATATATAAACATCCAAGACTGGAGAACAAATGCCTGAGTTCATCACCCAAACATTTGCCCCACCGGGGATCGAACCCCGAACCACCCGAGATGGCGACACGTTGACCGCGGAGGTCGTCGGAGATTAAATAATTTTATTATAAAAGAGACTAACTAACGAGGTAATAACTAATTATCTTGATAAATGCATGATAATAATATGCAAAATGAGGCGCTCGATGGGGCGTAATGGTTAAGTATTCTCTGAATTTTGATATCGAAAGCAAAGCTACCTTCGCCATGGTCAGGCCTTTTATGGGTGACCAAAAGTTTGTGATGCCGAACTCTCCGTGTTTCGGTAGGCACGTTAAGCCGTTGGTTTCGGTCGCTAATGCAACCAACCCGCATAGGGCCACGTGAGCTTGGTGGTGTCATGAGGAAGGCTTGTGGCCAGTAATGGCCGTATAAGCTGAGGACGTCGCAAAATGTATCTGTCTTCTTTTACACAATGCCGTACTTAAACATAAAATATTCGGTGCTATTGTTACGCTCAATGCATCGCCTATGTGAATGTCTCAGTGTCTATGTCTATCTATGTTAGTTCACTATAATATTCAAGTTGCCCTTGTTACTATAATCAAAACAAAGAACCACGTCACCGGATTTGTGCGCGCGATTAATTATATTTTATTGAGGTATTAAAACTTAAAACAACTGTGACGCATGGTGCGCCGACGTCGATTTAGGTGGATTGATTTTTTTATTTGGTTAAGAAGAAGACTGAACAACCTTTCAAATTTCGTAAAACAAAAAAGAAAACACGACGACTCAATGCTGAATTTTCCAATATAGTTAATACTAGCTGTTGCCCGCGATTTCGTCCGCGCTCACTATGGTTATTATGGAATAAGAAGGAATAAAAAGTTACTAAGATGTTGACCCGGAATATAAGGTATCACCATACAAAATTTTATTGTAATCGGTCCAGCCATTGCGGAGATTAGCCCGTACAAACAGACAGAGAACCAAAAAAAAAAAAAAAAAATAATTTTTTTTTTGTATTTTCCCCCTTTTTACATCCCCCTGACTCGGTTTTAAGCATTTTTTTCTATGTACAGACATTCGACCTCTACAGTTTTTTTATATGTATGTATAGATTATGCCAATAGTACCAAATGTTGACTTTGTTTTTGCCGACGAAACAAATCTGCCCCAATGACTAAGCCGCGATGTTGATATAGCAGTGACTGAAGCAAGCAAAAATAGTTCAAAGTATTTTTTTATACAAAGAGTTATGTAATGAATTTACGAAAAAGTTTTAATGAAAGCCACTCAATTTAATATCTGCACACTCAAAGATAACTGTGTATTAATAATATTACTGAAGTATTACTATCAGGTCATATCTCGAACTAATCGAGTACTGATAACGGTACAATTTGGGACTTACTAAATGATACGATTTTTAACTGTGTTAAATTGATATTTTCGTAATAATGAAAATATTTAGCACTTGAACTAACTCACGAATACTAATTCAAAAGAAGGGACTTTTGGTAGAACTTAAAGTCACAATACACATAAAAAATGAATCTAAAAGATTTGTTTAGAGACATAAAATTAACTTAACATTAACTTATTGAATATTTAACACTTTACAACATAATACGACAGGACAATCGGCCACAATGGTAAACAATAGACTTAAACTAATGTCTAAAAAAAATTAAATACTACATTCGCTGTAATATGCGTCAGA
Source organism: Parapoynx stratiotata (assembly GCA_910589355.1). Lineage (NCBI taxonomy): Eukaryota > Metazoa > Arthropoda > Insecta > Lepidoptera > Crambidae > Parapoynx > Parapoynx stratiotata. The sequence goes on from OU342458.1 coordinate 5,401,227, forward strand.
TCTTATCGCTCAGCTGTTTGTAAAAGGAGCATTTTTTGTCAGACTCGCTCGTTTTTAGTTCTCGTTTTCGGTATGTGACGGGACTACGCGACGGTTGAAAAAAATTGAGTCTTCGCGTGGGTTCGCTTCGAGCCATACGGGAGGCAATTCTGATCACCACGTGTGGACAGTGGTAATAAATAGATTCAGTAATTAATTCACTCTTTTAAAAACTAAAAATATCATTATCATACTACTAAAAACAAACTTTTCTTTCCCAAAAACGGAACATTAGTTGATTTTAAATTGTTGAGGAATAATTACTATTTTGAAAATCTTAAGGAGGTAAAGGTATTTATTTATACTTTTTAAAGGAGTAAGCAAAGGGTACCTATAGTATAAAACTTAATCTCATAATGCGTAATACTCACATCTAAATATTTTTTCACATTCACACCTATCAACTAGGCCCGTGCTAGGTAGTTATTTGTTTTACGGATACTACATGGCGGATATATATTTTCATAGTTATATATATGTAAATATTCAGAATATATTCAATACATAATTTATAAAAATCCATGACTGGAGAACAAATTCATCATCACACAAACACTTGCCCCCACCGGGGAGCGAGCCTAGAACCTCTACGCCTTGAGACCGGCGTACAGACCATTCGACCACGAAGGTAGTCAATCGGTCGAATACGGAGGTACTTATGTTAAGTTTAAAAACTAGTTTCAAACCATATGAAACAAAATCATAAAAACTATAGCTTCTCCGCTTTTCATAATTGACATACTGAGTACAACATTGGGTATAGGGTATTGTCAATTTTAGGATACTTACTTATAATTTATTTTGTTTTGACTTGTCAAAAGTGTATTTGATGATACCAATTTGATTAAATGACTTTGAGTTTGAGTTTGAACACCAAAAATTATTCTGTAACTACATGATCAATATTCACAAACGTGTTGTGAACCTACAATGATAAGGAGAATCCATTGTTAAAGTGGCAATAGCAATAACAAGGCCAGTTCCCGCTGTTGCCATAACATCGTAAGAAGACTAAGAACTCATAGGCTACATGCAGGCAGTCCAAATTAAAGCAAATGTTGACATGACACCACAACAAGAACGAGAAATGCGTCCACACATAGATCTTTCTTTAAAAATATTATAAAAAGCTTAATATTATAAATATACTTTCAAATTAACTGGAGAAAATCTGTTATCACTAAGAGTGAGTTTTTTGATCCGTAGTGATAGTTAACTCAATTGTTAATAATTAGACCAATAGAGTCAATAAAAACGCCAAAATGTGTGACGTCAGCTTGACAAATTGTTAAATTTACAATTAAAATTCGAAGCAATACACATCAGCTGTGCTGGGCGGCCGCCATTTTACTTAAAGCGGCATTGTGTTGTGGTTAAATTGTCTAATATAATAGTAATACTTGAATATTTGACTATTGGATATGGTGTCAAATCACATCATACGTTATCGCCATCGGTTCATATTTTAACCTACTGGTCGACCTGACCACGGATCAAAAAACTGACCCTAAGTAATTATTTTCTTGATTCTGCATGTTGAAGTATGTAAGGAACATGAGTTCCTTCAAGAGAGGCATCAATAGCACATAATGGGCCAGATAGTATAGAGCTGTTGTTTTTTGTGGCACTAGATATTTCCGCGAAAGAACTTACCAAATGTTTACCATCACTTTTATAAAAAAGAATAACTTAATTTTGCAAAAAAAACTATTCTTCGTATTATTCGTTTAAAAATAATCAGCTAGCCAGCATCAACAACCCTAATAAAAATTTGTGTAGGGTGTTCCATTACTCACATATAAAGTGAGATTGGTTTAATAGTTTCATTCAGTGATATAGGGTGTTGCTATGAATAATTTCGCTATACAAGTAGGTTAACTAATTGTTTTTATTATTGCAGATAACAATGTTCCGATCATGGCAAAATCATGTAATTCCGTAAAAACAAGCAAAGTTTTTAATAAAATGTCATTAAGTCGAATTAAACAAAAGTGAAAACAGCGCTATATATTGGCTATCGCTTTGGATGGACGCGGCACTACTTATGAAGGGTCGCCGGATCGAACCCAGCCGCCTGTTTCAATGAGTTTGAATAAAACTTAAGTTTATTATATTGCTTGCCCCACATTGTTACTCGTACAGTCGAGTTCAAAAATATGTATGCACGTTTGACAGTAAATGGCTCTTATTGGAAGGGAATAAAGTCTTTCACCGCAAACTTGCATACATATTTTTGAACTGGACTGTACATTAGAACTGAAACATCAGGAGAAATGTATGCGTTTATTTCTAGTCTTTTTCTAGATGACATTTTTTATGTTGATGTCTAGTGTTTACTAACCTGGAGCGAGGTTCCCCCGGGGCTTGGCCCCGAGGATGGCGAGGTTCACGTTGGCTTTCCTGCCGTCGATGATCGGGTTGGGGTCCTTACACGCGCGCTCCGCCGCTGCCCGGTCAGACATTATCACCTACAAACAATAAGATTATATAAAAACTGTTTCCTCCCTCCTATAACATGCGTTTCTTCAAGAGAGGCGTGAAGAAGCACCTAATGAACCGCGTGGGGATGGTTAGGGTTGCTGTTCTCTGTGTATGTGGCCTTATCTCCGGAAACGGGCTCTCATACTGCTTACCATCAGGTGGTATTGAGTGAGTTTTTTGAAGAAAAAAAAAACCGGTATTTAGTATACCGGTTTTGCCACCCCCGGATTGCCCCACTAACCATCAGATAAAATCGAAAATGGAACAGAATTTGTATGGAATTTATGTAAACTTATTTTATCAGAATTAATCAGAATTTATCCCGGGGTGGTTTAAGAACAATAATTATTAGTTTCACTCTATTATTGAAAACATTAAATTGTTTGTGTTCTGTGAAAACTGGTAAATAATAGGTTGGGGAAAAAGTTTCTTCGCATTTTTTAAGAAAATTCAAAACATTTTTTAATATAGTTTATTTACATTTAACTAAAGTATGTAGGTACCATTTTGTTCGATAACTTTTTGCCATCTTGTAGGTAGGGACATGATCCCATTGCTATAGAAATTTTGGGACTTCTGGTCAAAATACCGCGACAAGTGGTTTTGGCAGTTCTCTCGTGATTTTAACCTGACACTGCCTAAAGAATTCTGAACAAACCGAAACAGGTGGAAATCTGAAGGTGCAAGGTCAGGACTATACGGCGGATGCATTAACACCTCCCAGCCAAACTCTCTTAATTTTTGCTGAGTGGCTAAAGATGTGTGAGGTCTAGCGTTATCATGATAAAAAACCACACCCCTTCTGTTGATTAACTTCTTGCTTTAATCTCATCAGTTGTTCGCAGTAGAGTTCAGAATCGATGGTCCTGCCTGGTGGTAACAGCTCATAATGAATAATGCCCTTCCAATCCCACCACACACACAGCATCACCTTGTTGCGAGTTAACCCGGTGTCGCCACAGTCTGTGAAGCCTGACCGGCCTTTGACCACGACCTTTTTCGCACGTTCTTGTCGTACGTGATCCACTTTTCATCACCAGTTGTCAGCTTCTTCAAAAATGGTTTGGTTTCATTACGTCGTAATAAAGAATCACAAATGAGAACACGGTTCATTAGGTTTCTTTCAGTGAGCTCGTGAGGTACCCAAATGTCGAGCTTTTTTGTGTACCCAGTTTTTTTCAAATGCGCCAAAACTGTTTTGTGGTCAATTCCCAGTTATTCAGCTACGTCGTAACTACTGACATGCCGATCTTGCTCCACTTTTTCAAAAATGGCATCCATTTTATCTGTAATAGGGCAACCAGAGCGACGTGCATTTTTGACATCAAAATTTCCGGATCGAAAACGCTTAAACCAAATTTGTGCTACTCTCACAGACACTGCACTAGGTCCATAAACATCGCAAATTTTTTTCGCGGCTTGCGTTGCATTTTTACCTTTTTTGTAGTAAAATTTTAAAATGTATCGAATTTCTTCATTAGATTCACTCATCTTGGCAGTACGAAAAACAAATGAAAATCACACATTTTCCTAATTTGAATTTGGAATTATGTTCTTTAAAATTTAAACTTTCAATGATACCAAAACCAGCCAGATACAAATAGTATAGCCAAAGAGATTTTATTACAAGTTTATACATACTATAATCCGAAAAGACTTTTTCCCCAACCTAATAGATCAAAAAGATCGCATCCAAATTTAGAATAACATGAACTGCGAGCAAAAGCTAAGTAACGTAAAATGTATAAAATTAAATATTGATTGAAAATAATCTGAGTCAAATTTTTCCTTAAACTTTCATAGCGAAAGCGCAACTACTTTGTTGCTAAAGTATTTTTTGATAGATATAACACTTACATTAATACAGACTCCCGTTTTATTTCTTGCTTTTAAAATAAGTTAAACTTCTACGATTGCAACCTTACCCAAAATGTTATTCAGGCAGAGATAAAGACAACTCACCTACATTTTAGAAATGGTATAGGATTTAGAATATTTTTTTTTAACTATTATTATGTAAATGAATGCAGTAGGAGCCTCGTGAATAATTTTTTACATCTTTGAAGTTATGGTAAATGACCCTAAGTAGGTATAAGTTATTATGTATTTATTTATTAGAAACAAACAGTAATTTACATAATTTTTTAAAAATACATTTTGCATAAGGGCCTTAAATTTCCTACATTATATAGTTGTCTATGCAAAAAATTTATATACAGAATGTGCAGAATTAGTAATTTAACATTATTTATTATTCTTGAGATACTGATTTGAATTTTTCTTAAATGAAACTAAAGACGAATAAGAAAACAAATCCAAGGGACAAAGCTTGTTTTCCACATAATTGCATGTTTTTTCAAGAAAACTATTTGCAGAAAAAAAATCGTTTATTTACACATTTTCGCTGACCTCTAGGGGGTACTCTTATTGAAATATTATGTAAAAGAGCGCGACATCTATAATATTGGTAAGAAAGTGAACAATGTTAAATAAAGTCAAAAAACTTACGACGAAGTTATAAAGACATTAATTTATATCGAGAGGTTTCATAGTACAAGTAATGTTTGCCAAATCTATAATCTAAACATTTTATAAACTTTTTTGAATTCTTTCTATTCTGACACTATGTTTCTTACTATTTGGATGCCAGACCATACGTGCAAACTCTAGATGACTACGGACAATACTATTGTAAAGTATAATGTGATTTCCCCGCAGAACAAGACGTTGGTATATTTAGGAATACATTGTCATCGCACTGACATCGTTCCATTCCAAATTAGTCTCGAACAGGTAATGTCAAAACTTTTATTTTTCATTGTGTCAGTCCTGCCGTTTAAATACAAAATAACACATCGTGTGTGACGTAGATCGGCATTACCTATTGTAATGAATGCGTGATCCACGGGTCGCCACCTCGACGTTTGCGCTGGTCCCCGCGCCAGCATAGCTTGACCTTCCATAGGCCTTCCACCAGCCAACGTTCAACCGTATTCAAACGAGAAGAAGGACATGACTCTTTTGTACACGGTTCATAATAATTTGGTTTGAATATGTAAAGTCTGAACAAACTGACAGAACTAAAGCGAGCAGTCTGATGACCTCCAGATATCGAAGGTCTTGCTGTAAAAATTCAGTCCAGCTTTCAATGACTTTAAAAGCGATAGGGATCTAATTAAATTCAAAGATCAGTACCTAATTTCAATATTTAAATCTTTTTTTGTCCAGTGCACCATTGTGCAATGCATTGTGCACATGTATAATCAGAACCTTCGCATTTAAACAAGGATGTTATTTATACGGTGCCGTTTTAATAATTTTTTATGACCCTTAAAACAATATTTGTGTCATCGAAACATACATTAAACATTTTGGCAACATAGAAAACATTTGAGTTGCTGCCCAATTAGTTATTTTGCTAACCCATTTAGAATTCTGCCAATAAGTTGCTGACCAATTAATTATTTTGGCTGACCAATTGCTAACTTCCCTTTAAACAAAACATGAGGTCATATTTTAAGTAAGTATCGCTTGAAAGTCTTGAAACTTTTAGAAATTTTTCTCAAGCTCCTCGCCTATTTTATTAAATAAGAATACCCTGCCCATTGTAGGTATATGTAACAAAATTATAGTAGTTAAAAGTTAATCTATATAAATATTTTTTTTATTACCTATCAGAAATCCGAAATAATTAATTTGCATGTGTGGTACAAAAAATGCTCTTAATCTAAATATGTGATCCTTACACCTTCCCTTTCCCTTTATTGGGTGTACAAAAACAATGTTTGATTTGATAGCTATTTATAATTTGTTTATACATAAATTTATAAATGTATTTGAATTTATTTCACTATTGTCAGATAGTATCTGTTTCTTTACGCGACTAATCAAAGGTTTTTCATCACACAAAGTCATCTTGATTTTTAATTGCGTAATTTATTGTTTTACAGTTAAAATTGCCATTACATGTAGTACTTCAGAAGTGATATCGCGAGCTAGAACGGAGTTTATGGGCCATTCAAATTGAAATTTGTATGGCGATAAAAGGAAAAAACTCCTGCACCGATTGAAATCATTTTATCTTACTTTTTTACAACAGATTAAAAGGAGACGGTAGTTACAATTCTAAATACGTATTTACCACTAACAATTAATCAAAGTCAAAAACGTTATGTAACGTTATGCCCATCTACACTCCACAAGGGAACGCGAGTACGAGAGTATATAGCGTTTTCTACTGTGATTTGAATACGTTCATATAAATACGTTCTCATTTATCGCGATCGGGGCGGGGCGGCTCCTTACATAGAAGAGAGAGATGAAATTCGAACCATGGGCCACAAAATTTCATGCTGGTTTTTGGAGAAACGGTTGCGATGTAACTGGTTAGCGCGAGAACTAGGTATCACAACCATTTGGTCGCCCATCCAAGGTTAAACTATTGCAAAAGTTGCATTGTTTTCAACATACATATCAAAGCATTCGAGCCACTGAGCTTTTATATAAATTAGCTGGTTAATACAGACAGGCCTTTTTTACTGTCATACTCCTCGGTAATTAATTACCTAATACTAGTTTTTGTTACAATGCTACAAATTTTTACAAGTATACATTTTGACAACTTTAGTTGGTGTTTTTTTTAATAATATTTTAACAAAATGTGGTTGATATCGCTAATGTTATCTAAAAAAATATATCATCTACATAACACTGCTATCCGTGTGCAAAACATTGATTTATTCAATAAAAGTTTTAGAACTCTTACAGGGGACCTTAAAAAATAATTTATAATATAAACGTATGCAAAAACCTTCGCGACTTCGCCTTAGATTCTGTAAAAACAAAGCAACTTTCGCAACGGACGAACCCTAGGATGACCATTGTGATCGAAGTTACTACGTTATTTAAATGGCACGCAAAACTTCGAACCCAAGCAGTTAGGTTAGGATACCTACATTAGGATACCTCTACATAGTCGAGACGTGTCACTCCGAAAATTACAAAGTTCTAAATCTAAAAGAAAATACAAAAAAAGAAAAACCAAAAGAATGTACCAACTGCTTTTCTTGCCTAGCATGTCGTAAAAGGAAACTAAGGGCGTATTGGGTACTGGGCCTGTAATTATGTAGGCGATGAGCTAGCCACTTGTTACTACTCTTTCACGATTTTTCATCTGACCAAACCCAATTTTTGTATGGCGAAATGTGGTCTTAAGGAACACAGTCCTTGGACTCTGCTCTCCTTCGGGGATTACAGGCGTGATTGTATGTGTATGTTACAAATTTATCACTTAATAATATTATTTATTTTCATCGGAAATCGGGTAAAAAATCGACATCTTTAGATTTTACTGTAAATATGTAAAAACACGTTATCACGCCACATGTGTCAGGTTCCCAGTTCCTGCCTTTAGTTGGTGATTACCGGCGATTTGCATAAGTACATGAAAAAATTAGTCGCTCACACGAAACGGATACTGTAATACGATTAGTGTCAACATTCTAGGTGGGCTATGGCTTCCGCCTTGTCAATATTGTTACAACTTCATCATCAAGATTATTTGTTCTATTTTATTTATAGAGTTCTAATACTCGGTGGACTTCATTTAATATTTTTTAACTAAAAATACCTTAAAGTAGTTATTCAAGTAGTTCATACGTATGGGGCACCCGAAGATTACACGACATTTGTAAATAAGTTGTTTTGCTAAAAGACATTTTTTAATTTTTAAAATCAATTTAAAAGGCATTCCAAGTTTTTGAAATTTTATTTTTATCCTTTCAGGTAGGTACTTTTCCTTCATGTCGCATTATCTTGGGACGACCTGTATAAATATAATAAAAATAAAAACTGTTATAAAAATATATTAATATGTACATCTTTAGACATTCACACCTATCAACTAGCTCCATTTTATTATGCAACTGATGCTGCTTGTGTTACGGATACTAGAGGACAGATAACTTTTTTTTTTAGAAAATACTTAATGTTATAAGACGGTAAATGAAATAAATATAGAAAAAAGGCAAAGATTGTACAGGCTTATATAAACAAAATATTGGGTATTTTGTTGCAAAAGGAAAATAAACAGGAAAAAGTCACAAGATTTTCTACGAGATCTACGGCGTAGCGTCTCGTAGCAGCTCGGAGGCGTGCCGGAACACGACCCGCCCAGCCGAATACCACGCCACGCCTCATTTATCAATCAAGACAATTAATACCTTCATACAATAATAATAATATATTAATTAACACACGATACGATGTAATCGTAATTATAAGCAAAATTTTAAATTTGCGATATCAATTAGGGAATAATTTTATTAAAATGAACAAATACACAATAACAATTAATATCATAGCCTGGACTACATAGAATTTTAAAAAGGTAGTCTTTAGCTAATTCACGTGTTTTATTATAATGAAAACGTTTTTGGTATTTGACTGGCTTCAGTTAAAATTTAAACATGGTTGTAAAGTCTAATAGATCATGATAATGAGTTTTAACGGATCAGAAGACTAACAGATCGGGCTTGTGATGTGTTTTACAAAGTCCACTTTATAGTTCAAAAACAATAACTTACGTATTATTATTTATGGTTGTTCGTTGCGGTTTCGCGTCACTGCGACCTATGGAGATCTATTGTAAGTTCTATTAAGGCCCTACAGCATCTCCATGAACTGGGCACTGTCTAGGAATGATAAGTTGTTCCCAGTTTGGATTGTTTTAATTTCACCTGAGTCGAAGTGAGTCTTCCTTGGTGTCTACTACTTTTGTAAATCAGTGGTTCACATGAGGACAAGAGGTGCATTGGTGTTTCACACTCTTGTTCACAGGATCAGCAAGCATCAGTGACCTTTAGTTTAATGTTGGTCTGTTTAGATTGCAGTGACCGCTCAAAGTCCTAATCATCACTCCTTTTGATCTTTAATAGCTCGTCAGTGCGTTTGCGAGAGTATGGTTCGATTAGTGCTTTTGAGTGTGTTAACCCGGGCGTTCAACGTCAGTCCGCTCTTGCCTCGTTGAGGACGAGGGTTTTCAGATATCGCATAGCCTGGTTCTTCGATATATAAAAGAAAGGCTCTGGGCGGAACTGTTTTCCTTGAGCCCCAGCCCTAGCTAGTTCATCGGCCTTTTGGTTGCCGGCTATTTCAGAATGACCTGGTCCGTAACATACCTATCTAATAGCAAACAGAACAATAAAAGTATGAAACAAATATGTAATAATTTCAAATAATTTCCCTGACCTAGTTTATGTCAGTAAAATATGCCATAAAAAGGCACCATCGTTTTATTTATTTGCTAGATATAATTTTACAGATATGTTATCGCATGTTTTCTGCGTAACCGTGTATTGCGGGCCATCAAATGAAGGTTTATCAGGTCAGGTTTATCTATTGAATTCGTATTTCAATAAGGGTTTAAATCAGTTTTTGATCCGTGGTCAGGTTGACCAAGTGGTTAAAATCTTGACCAAAGGCGTAAATGTACGATATCGTGATAATTATGTCTGCTTGACGAATAGGCACATATTGAAATATTACTCTTAGTAAATCATAGACAATTTGACCACAACACGATGCTGTGGGTAATAAAGTGACTGTCGGCACTGTTGGTGTATTTACTTCGAATTGTCATCGTAAAAACCATTGGTCAAGCTGAGGTCAGAAATTTTGGTGTTTGCATTGACGCCATTGGTCTAGAATTCTAGATAACCATTGGATTACTACGGATCAAGAAACTCGCCCTGTCATCGCTACACACAGTATCGATTAAAAAAAAATTTAATACTGCCATACATAAAGCTTAAAATGTGTTAACATAATTTAACCGATTCTTTAAATAATAATTTGAGTGCGTCTCACCGATACTGACGATATGGTCTCAGGTGGAACACGTAAACTCAAATACCTTTTCACTGTTAAAGAAATTATTATTTTGAGTAATACATATATAACCATTAAATCCAAATTCCAATAACAAATTAAAGCAAACGGTAAACTTAAAATAAATCCGAAATTTAAGTCATTCAAGAGTACAGTAGTATGTAAACTGTACAAGTTATCAAGTTCAGTTTAATAAAGAATGGGAAAACTGTGTTTAATGTTTGTCTCTTGTTCTCACAATACAATTTGTCAGGGAGACAAAACGGCTTATAATTAAATGGATCAAGGTAATACTTATGCAGAATTCGTCGAAATAGCAGATATGGCAATTTTGGAGTTAATCATAACTACTAACCTTATCAGCAACAATTCCCAATTAATTCGTTGACCGTGCATTATTTCGTAAATTAAACTTTATTTATAATTTGTGTTACACAATGTAACTGTTGTTTTACATTTGTTACGAAAATATTTCTCTGGGACAACGTAAAACGTAAACTGTGGGCGTTAGCACTTCAGCCTTCAGGGGATAGAGACGTGATGATATGTTAACTTACTATTACTGTAAGAAGTCGTGAGGCTTTAATGACCTAGCCAAAAATTACATCTGTGATTCGTGACAGTTTTGTGCTGTGAAAAGGTTTTTTATGAAATTTCTCGAACCGAGAACAAATGGAAACCAGTGAAATCTCAATTTGTTGTAACATGAAGCGTCACGAGTTCAGGACAGGTTCCAAAGGATATACAATAGAATAGAGCTTCTAAACGCAATAGAACCATCTTGAATACGGCCCGGCTGTATCCGATGACACTCTTTTGTGTTCATCCAGTACATACTTCCTCACGTACTTCAGAATAGCGTTATACACACTAATAAAATCCTATTTTATTATCAACGTTTTGTTAAAGAAAAACTTTTGGTACTTCAGTGACACCTGACGCAATGTAAAATAACAATAAAATATTAAAACAAAATACCACTACCTGATAAATCAGTAAATCTAACACCTAAAAACTTGAAACTTATCAGGTAGGTTTCTTATTATGGAGTAAACATCCGCTAAGAACAGATTCTACGGGAGTTTTTGGCGGTATTCAACTATGGCGGACGTGATTTTTATTTCAGTGATTGTTTTATTGTTTCGGAGTGGATCTTGTTGTAAAATCAGTTAAGTTCTGTGTAAGTGTCAATAATGATGAGCAATATGGAGTATCATTGAAATAATCGTCAAGTGGTGTGAAAAACGATGAGATTTTTATCGTGGTAATCCACCTCATCGAAGTAACACCACAGTGTCTGCCATCGATCGTTTGACGCTAAACTCTCCCAAAATGCATTGAAATGCATTATACTTGCATTTCAATGCAAACACTGAAGACATTAAAATACCGAAGACTTGGCTGTATGGGCTCCGTTCCCTTTGCCTTCCCTACATGGGAGAATTTAAGAAAAAAAAACACATTCTACAAAACTCCTCCCCTAAGGGAGTAGTACGGGGGTACACCGTGCGAAGCCGGGTTGGGTCACAAGTTTTTGAAATAGTTTGTACCGTAAACGCGTGACGTCACAAAGTGTTGCGAACGACGCGGTGCGATTATTACAGCTATTTGGATGTCACAGAGAGGGTGCTGGACTCGGCCCCCAGCTATCCTACCCCAACATGAATTGAAAATGGGGTTGTGATTCATTTCCCACGAGCCCTAGTCCTACGACACAAAACGCCTCAAACATTATTTCGTTAAGAGACGCAAAAAACATTAAATCGTGATCATTCGGTGCATCTGTGTATTTTTTTTTCATTTAAGCTTTAAGCTGCAAAATTTAAGTAAGGTAGACAAATGCAAGACCAGGATCATATACCGTAGGTACAATTAATTCAAAAAAACTCGTCTCAGTAATATTGAATAGAGAAAAATATAAGTAGGTAGGTATTGTTGTTGTTATGTATTGACATTTGTACTGTCAATACAAGTACGTAACAATTAGTAGAATTGAAGAAATAACAATACCCTAATCAACAAAGTAAGATAACCATCCAAGCCTGTTATGATTCCTCGGTTTAGCTAACGATTAAACTGTACGTACACCTGCATGGCACACAACTTCCTTGTTTGATGTAATTTTGCGATACAGCTTTATACGCACCTAGTGGCTGTAGGTATGTCGCCGGTAGCAATGAGGTGCGATAACGCCAGCGTGCGATACGCCTGCCGTTTCAGAGTCGACACGAGTCGCCTGCGCACCGGTATCGTAATTTACATGACTGTATGACTGTAACTTAACGCTTTTCAGACGCAAAAAGGAAATAAAGATTCTTACGAAGCCATATCCTCTGCTTTTGCTGGTCTGCCGATCCGTGATGACGACCGCCTCCTCGATGTCGCCGAACACGGCGAAGTGTTCCCTTAAGCTCTTGTCAGTGGTGTGGTAAGGCAGACCCCCGACGAACAGCTTGGTCCAGGTAGTGTCCTTCTGGCCCGGCAGCGCGCTGAGTGCCAGCAGCCCCTCGGGCTCGGCCGGCAGAGCGCCCGCCATCAACATTCCTTGCACCGCCTCCGTTGCGCCGGCTATAGCACTCCGAACACTGTCACTGCCGCCGCAGCGGTGTCTGGTGGAGGTTATGTGGTCGTAAACACGCGAGTAGAGCGGAAGCGAGCGTTCGTCGTGGTGGTTGCGCGCGGACTGAGGCGGCTCGGCGCGCACGTGGCGGCCCGGTACTAATTTTAGCCCCCGCCGCGCCCCCCGCGCCACCAGATGCGGCCCGCCACATGCGTGGCGTGCCCTACCGCTCTACCCTCCACTCAAGCCGGCCTAATGATATACCTCGTTATCACTGTTGGTCTTCGTCTACTAAAGCCTACTAATAACCCAGATATCAATTATGAATATTTTTGATACATACAATTTTGTGCAATTATATCAAAAACGATAAATTTTACACATTCGAAAGCGTAAAAACGTCTCTCTGCTGTATGCTTACTTTAGAATTAAACCATACAATTTTATATATATTTTACGAGTATTTAATTATTATCATAAGATTAATATGGGTAATTTAATTAAGTACGCACCAACTAATGCTTGTCAACGGATGTAAGTAAACAATGTACCCAACTATGTAAAATAAAATTTAAAATCATCACGACACGAAGGTCTCAGTCGGATGAGCACACCAACTCAAAAAAGTCAAGTCATTGAGATGAGAGCTAAAGATGTAAACTTCAACTTGGAGTCAACGTTGACAAAAACATTTTATTGTAAAAAAACACTCACTTTGTTGGCTCAGCTCAGCTATTTTTAGCATTCATATTTTTTGGCAATGTTTATCTGGCTGGATCCCTAGTATACTAAACTTATGGTAGATAAATTAGAATCAAGACTTTACAAAACCACTAACTACCCGTTTAATTAATCGTTTATGTAGGTAATAAAAAAATATAAAGCGTAACAAACATGAAAACTAAATAGGACCGAAAAAAATACGTGGAAAATAATTGTGAATCTGAAACAATGAAAAACTGGTGTGAATTGTGTTGTAAATAGATTGAAAGCAAGATGTAAAATAGCAATTACTGTTTTTTTTTCTTTCCAGTGTCTTTTATAATATGATCCGTTACATTTTCTGTTGCAGTTTAAGTAAACAGGGATCTCAAATATCGCACAGGAAGGAGTGCGCGGGCGCATCGCTGTGGGAAACGTATTGTTCTGCCACTGTAGGACGATCCGATCGCTTCCTCCCGCCCATGTTGACAGACCGTCTCCCGGTCTAATCAGGTTAGGAGTGAGAATAGTTTATTTATTTATTTAAACTTTAATGTCCATTACAAAAGGAATGTACATATGGCGGACTTAACGACTAACATCGCTCTCTACCAGTCAACCATTAGGCTAAACAGAAAGTTAGTGGCGGCATCATTAAAGTTACCTAGTTAGTTAGTTTATCACTGGAGAAAACGGAAAAGTTTTACATTTCATGCGTTTTCCGGGAAGAGCTATACTAATATTATAAATGGGAAAGTAACTCTGTCTGTCTATCTGTCTGTCGGTCTCGCTTTTACGTCGAAACTACTGAACCGATTTCATCGTTTGGTACACAGATAGTCTAGAGTCTAATAACGGACATAGGCTACTTTTTTATCCCGATATTCCCATGGAAACTTGTACCACGTGGGTGCAGCCGCGGGAAGCCACTAGTATTCTATACACTTGAAAGTGTTCTAAAACCCATGTTATAAATGCAATATGGCAACTTGCTGATAAATAAATAAATTTTATAAACATATACAACATATCATCACGCGTCTACCCCGAAGGAGTGGACAGAGGTTTTAAAGTCCCACATTTCGCCTGATATAGAAGACTAAAATAATTTAAAAACTTCTTTGTCCGGCCTGTTGCCTATTTTATTTGGGGTCGGCGCAACATGTCTTCTTCCACTCTCTCCTATCACTCGCCAAGTCATCACTCACTCCATTCCTCGTCATATCATAGTCTCACAATCCATCCATCTTTCCTTTGGTATTTCCGTCCCTATATGCCCGTTCACATTCAAGTCCACAACTTTCCTGGTGACTAGAAAATTCTCTTTTGTTACATTAGGTACCTACATGTTCATAGCAGGAAAGTCGTTTCTCTCTGAGTTTAACAGCAGCAAAAGAATCTAAACAAATAAATCTATATTAAAATTTTAATAGACTTATATTGTTAAAATTTATTGTACCTATTACAGATTCTTCGCCATATAAGTTATTTACGATCATTCGATCATTTTCATTGGTAAATTTCTTTTTCTTTTTAAATGTGCAGTCTGCTTGATTATCTCAATGCGCCTGTGACCCTGTCTTAATCATCAAAGATCGAACAAAGTTTTTCAGAAAAGTCGGAAAAAATTCATTGAGCTAGCTACCTATATAAAAACTAGAAAAATAAGACCTGTCAATAATTTTAGATTATATACCGCGGGCAGCTGCGTCTGCGCAACCGTGTAATGATGGGTGACGATCAGCTGTTCGACAATCTCTACGGAACAGGATCACACACTTTGTAGGGTGACAAAATATTACGAAGGTAAACAAACCCCCAAATAATATTGAGAAAGAGGAAAGAGCGTTATAGAAAATCAGATTAAAGGAGTCTTTCGCGGAAGTTAATAAGGTCGCAGAGCTTATAAATATTAGGAATATGCACTACTATATCTATGACTGGCTGGAGATGTTTGTATTCATCATTAACATCTGACCCCGCGGAGATTCGAACGCGCGACCGCTTGAAGTTCACACTTCGCGGCATATATTTGTACCTAAGAGTTGGAATTTAAATTAGGTTTTTTGTCTTGCATTTAATTTCGCATTTATTATATTATTTTTAGTATAGTTTGTAAACTTTTATTGTTTTTGACCTCAGAGTAAATCTGAGTTTTTGACGCGTCATATGTGTAACTAAGGACGTCTTGCAGGAATTTGAAATCGAGATTTTAAACTAGATTTAGTAATTTTTCCACAATTTTACTATGGCTAAAATGTCAAAAAATTACTAAAACTAGTTTAAAATCTCGATTTAAAAATCCTGCAAGGTGCCCTAAGTCATAAGTGTACTTACTACCTAAATGATTAAATAAAAAATTTCATTTCATTTCATATGCATAGTTTGGAGAATGGATAAACATTTTCCCGGATTTGAAGTCAATGTCCCGTTCCAACTCTATATAAAAATTTACTGTAATGAATAGGGAGCAGGGGGGGAAGGTTTATCACTACCTAACATAAACTAGAACAGGAGGTTTTCTTACATTTTCATTCATTAGCTAAATATTTTATTATCTCTAAATAACAATATACATCAATAAGTGACCAAAAGTCTATAATTTTCGTAGACACGTCAGCGGAAACCAGGGACGTCCGGTCACCCTACGAAGTGAACTATCAAAATCCTGGTACACATTACCTGATCGGCGAAGGGTGCGCAACCGGGTTCATTGCTCGGCATTGTAAGCGTGCGCGTGCGACGCCAGCTGCGAACCCTAGTCGTAGGGAAGCAGATGGCAGATTTTTAGAAATTGTTTTTTACGAAAATGTATTCGCTATACGCTCGGGTGATTTTATACACACTAATCATTGTTCGGCACCGTTGTAAGCGTTTTTCAGATTCTACTTGGTTGCATATTTTTTATGCAATGTCGATGCTAAATGCTGATGGTATGTGCTGCTGAGATGACAATCAAAATATGTTAATGGTAGAAAATCATACTTATGTATTATAATTAACTATGCAGATGAAGAAAAAAAAATTGAATAAGTTTTTGTTTCATACATTATTCCGCCTTTGTACGTCGTACATAAAGATTAAATAAATAATAATAAATTATTCAAAACATACATACATACAATCACGCCTGTAATCCCCGAAGGGGTAGGCAGAGTCCAAGGAGCACTGTGTTCCTTAAGACCACATTTAGTCATACAAAAATAGGGTTTAATTGATTATGAAGTGTACCAAATCTATAACGAATTGGGGATACCTAATTGCGACATAATTATAAATCTTAACTTGACTTGAGTTCAAATAAAAAACGTAATTAATAAGTACAAATTAATGACATTTTGCATAGCGATCAACATCTTAGATACTTTTTATTCCGGAAAAGTCATAGTAACAACGGACGACGTCGCGCGCAACAACTAGTAGGTTATATATTCACGCGTCTTGCCACGATCCTGGCAAACATATTTCGCTTCATCTATTCTCATTACCTATCGTTTGCGGTGGATTTGACCTGCCTGGCCCTTTAGCCGAACGTCGCCGATTTGGTAAAGGTACATTCGCCTAGGCCGTCCACCTCCAACTTTGCCATTCAAAGCTGCCTTGTATACCTGCAACGTGAGTCTACTTTCGTTCATCCTCTCGACATGCCCAAACCAACTAAACGTCCCTTTCTCTATTTTTGTCTTATCTCACTATTTCTAATCTTTCAAAACCAATTTTAAGTAGGGTAACGTACCTACACCACAGTATATCAATATTTTTGTTTGGTATTTATTGGTTATATCATAAAATGCAAATTAGGAGAGGAATAACAATCAAACAGATAAAAAAGAAGCGCCCAACGTGGGGCTCGAACCCACGACCCTGAGATTAAGAGTCTCATGCTCTACCGACTGAGCTAGCCGGGCTGGTGTAGGGAGAGGCAAAATTATGTATTACAAGGTTAATGTTATAACATAATTTTTATTAAAAAAAAATTCTAATTTGAAATACTAAATGTGCTTTCAATAATTGTTCACACTAATGAAAATTACCATAATTACTTCCAATTGAACAAACTGTGTTCAAGTTTATTTACACGAACGTTTATTTAGTTACTCAATCACGAGATAGTTAAGCACATCGAAAAGTAATTGAGAGAATATTTAATATATTCTCTCAATAATTCAATGATTAATAAATGAATATTTTATGTTCATAAAATATCATATTAATTCCTACATAGATATACTAAATAGCGCCATCTGTTACAGGTTAGAAGCATTTACTTTTAATTGGTCATCTAATCTGACCAATGCTGCGCATGACGTAGGTAGTCATTATATTTTCCGTTTCGTAGACTGACTACCAGATGGCGTTGTAAGAGAGGTCAAAAGTTCAACAAAATGACTACAGAGGGCGCTACTAACTTGTTAGCATCATATTCTATATCTATGGTTAGCTAGCACGCAATGCCCAGCAATGGGGATGACGACTACATTAGTTAATTTTTAATTCACGTTGTCACTTGAAATTCTTGATAATAAGTAAATAAAAATAAAATATGATAAAGAAAAATACCAAATTATTCATATGCTGGCGCCAGACCTGTGTACAAATGTTTTATCACATCTTTGACCTCACAGTTTTCAAATAGACTTTCATAATTTAAATGCGAGAAGCTTTTTCCGCCGAAGTAGATAATATGAGATGGGACCCTTAAATTATAATGATATATTTTTTACGACTAGCACATGCAATTAAGATTCGTCATCCCATGAATAACATATTACTCACAGTAAAAAAATTAAATCGAAACTAAATTTTAACTTATGACATCATAATTCAGTGAGTGACGTGATTCTCATGACGTAGTATTTTGCATTCGAACCTTGCGCTCTGAATTAGTCATTTTACCATAGATGATGTTATAAATTTGGAATGCTTGTAATGTATCACTTTATTAGGTATTTAACATTACAAATCTTGTAACGTAAAGACAATTGTCTTGCTTTTTGAAAATGGGTACTATCACACATAAATCCCACAACTTTAGCAGTTTTGGCATTTTACCCTCATGATTATCAGAATCTATTGGGTCCTTACCTATGAAATTGGTGTTTTTATTCTGTCTTAGCAATTTGTCCGTAACTATTAAGTTTCAGAACATTCTTATAAAATAATTGCCCCTTCTAAAAATAGACCATATATTTGAGCTCGTATTATTTAATTTGATAATTTTTTGTAAGTTTAATTGTGTTAAAATTAGACAAAAAGACAATTATTTTTAACTGCCTCCCGAAAACATCCTTTGATTTTAATTAACATAAAAACGATGAATAATTTTTATCAAGCGTGTTCACACACATATTGCTAAAGCTTGTCTGATGATACATGCCAAATATTATTATCTCTGGATTTGTCGTTGTGAAGAAAACTGATAAAATGTTAGTATGTAAAATGTAGACATCCCCAAAATCTCCATACAAAACACCAATTTCATAGGTAAGGACCTAATATACTTATATTATAATAAATGCGATTATAAAAACTACCTACTGAATTGGGTACACAGATAGTCTAGAGCCTGAGAAAGGACAAAGGATACCTTTTATCCCGATATTCCCATGGGAACGGGTGCCATGCGGGTGAATATTAAAATATTTAAATAACGCCACCCACAAAAGTGAAGGACTTTACGCCACTATGAACTTTGCTTCTAATATTAGAGTAGGAGTAAATTTTCAAATTCCATAAATTTTTCCATAAATTTTCAATGCCTACTGTTCCAATTTGAAAAAATCTTTCAGTAATCTTTCAATAAAAAGGCTATTCAACAGCCTATTTATTGAGGAAGGTTAAAGGCTACATACCATCGCACTATCTCAAAGTAACTATGAGGAACCATATTAAAAGCTCGGAAGTCGGAACAAATGTCGCTTAAACGACTGTACTCTGTTAACTTGTAGTGCCGACTGTGATGTTGTGATTTTATTATTTTTTAAGAAATTATTCGCTAGAAATGTCCTCTCTTAAGTCTTGTGCACTTCAAACATATCTTCAAAAGATATCAGCGACCGAAAAAAGCAGCTTTTTCTCGGTTTATGAAAATGTTCTATTCTGCAAGCAACTAGGCCTCGATCGCTCTAAATAAGAACGTATTTACCACAACGAAATCTTAGTCGAATCGAAAATATCATGGTCCATCCACACTCTCAGAGTAATCCACACTCCATACTCTCGTACTCGCGTTCCCTCGTGTCGCCTCGTGGAGTATGTGACGTTATCGACTGAGATTTGGTTTGTGGTAAATAAATTCTTATTTATCATTCGACCCTGACCTCGAGCGTTCATATTCGTTACGTCAGCTCCAAAAGGCCCCACTTTTACCTTTCTTTCTGCCCCATTTATAATATATTTTATGTGTTACTAGTTGTTTATATGTATACATATATTTTTGACTTTTACTGCGACACCATGTATATGTATTTATATTTATTTTTCTGTGCACCTCAAAAGCCTTTTCTCTAAAATTTTGCACTGACAAATCCATCCAAAGGTTGTCAGGAAAACATCGCTTTTAGCGATAGGGCAGCCTATTGTACTAGTTTTGTAAAATTTCTCTATTTATATTTAATGGTACCTACAATAAAGACTATTTTCATTTTCATTTTTTTTTCATACCTGGCTAAACACTCCTCAACGTCTTCGCGATCCATTCGTACTTCGAGTTAAAAGTTGCAAAACCTACGCTATGCGCGCTATGCGCTCCATTTCCATAAAATTGCGAGAAAAACCGCTCAAGATAGGACTTCGGTAATTTTAAATAGTCTAGCGAAAGTAAATAGTGATAAAATCTTGCTGTCGCCTAATAAAATGTCTGGAAGGACAGTTATAGCCCATCATTTGAACATTAGTCAGCGATTACACAATAAGTTGACCTTGACCGCGGTGTGGTAGATAGGTGGGTACACTATGTTAGAGGTCACGCGTATTTTTATTACTTTGTAGCGATAAAAACAAGAGATAGATATGTAAGAAACGCTGTATACCTAGGTACCTTCACATGTAACTGTAACTTCTCTTTACGTAGAAATATATTTTTGTGGATTACAAAGAGGTACATTTTTCCAGTGTTTTTCGTTATGCTAACGATCCGACCGGTTTATTAGTAAACATTTTGGAATCGAAACAGATTAAGTGCACTCCTGATAAAGTGAGTAAGAAACTCAATTATATCGGTTACAAAACTTAGTTTTGTTCGTTAGATATGACATCATCTAATGTTACGGTGGTGCGACGCGTCGGCGCCGCGGTCTGCGTCTCGCGGCCCTAGTTTTGTGTCAGCAGTCGCCCGGAGTGGACCGCATTAGACCAAAACCACACCAATAACACTTCGCAACAATGGCCAACGTTATGGGTGAGTACCTTCTAATCTCATAAATATATCCACCACTAAAAAACTTCCACATCAAAATTATTAATCAACGGAATTTTCTAGACTTTTACACGCTATGTATTCATTTTGAACTGCTGATTCTGGTGTTTAAATAACTTATTGCAGTGTGTTTAACAAGACGCACTATAAAATAGCCGGAGCCGGCATTTTTCTGGCGCCACGCCAACACTCGGGCGTGGTGAAGTGAAGATGTAGTAAGGAATCGATGGAAAACGTTAAATAATTTTTCCATAACATTGTTAATTATGCCCTGAAAAGCTTACGTATTTTTTCTAAACTTACCTAGCAAATAACCTTTAGTCAGATTTATTTTTGACCCTATGACAAGTGACAATTCTGTCTTGACCGAGATAAATATTATGAGTCAATATGACATCACCAGACCTTCAGTTCAAGCGTCGTAAAACTACATTACTGCCATAGTACACGCTATCAAGGCCAGTTCTACCTAGTACATAAATAAGTCCCTTGGCTATATTTTTATTCGATGCCTATATTATTAATACTGAAAACTTAACGTACTTTCCATTTAGAAGAAATAGGTAGATACTCAATAATATACGAGTGAAAATGAGTAAGCAACCACAATAATCTCACATCGCGCATATTCCTGTAGCTTTTATCGTAGCTGTAGCTACTTACTTATTGCTGCAGTGATGCGTAAAAGCATTTTTCCTTGACAAAAAGGGGCTCAAATATAGAAATAGGTAGGTAGTACCTTGAGACCTACCTACCTCCATCATTGCGTATCTATCATACACACCTACTCACTTAATGTGCTGAATTACGTCACAGAGCGAACCAACGAATTGACATTAATTGAACTATTAATCCGGTGTGCCTAGTAAAAAATCCGATCCATATGGTAATACTCGTAGAACGATTCAAGACACTTTTTGCAAAAGAAACTCATACAACTAAGGTACCAATTTGTTGCCTGTAAACTCGTAATCGTAACCTGTATCTTCAACTGTACCCTATTGCCGGTAAATAGTCCTTGTCACATAATAAAACTAAGTTTAAATTTATTATAACTAACTTTATTTCTTTATGTTAGAATCATAATGCCTCGCAAAACTTTAGACTACAGGTCATGTAAATAAATAAAGTTTCTCGGATTGTAACCTGCCAATAAAATGTATTTAATTTAATGTCATCGCTTTTGACAGAAATTACTAAAGGGATTCATACATTAGTAGTCGCTTTTGACTTTAATTGAGTTTCTTTTCTTTGGACAAAAGTTGCAATAATTTTGAACGTGATTTTACCTTATTTGAATGACGTAACTATAGGACCTGTATCGGCGTGTCCAGGATTAAAATTAAGCATGCTTACAATAACATCAGCATTTAATAAAAAAATTAATTCAACTATTAATAATATTAAACATTAAAAACTTCTTGATCAAGTTCCCTCGCAGCCGCAGCAAAGGTCACAGCACAAATCTGTGATGACATCAGCGAGCCAACCAATTCTACTAGAGACCACCGTATACATAAGTCGTGACTTACATTGCGCGGCTTGACGCTTGGTACTTCATAGTAGCCCGAAAATAAGCGGCAATGGATACCTTACAGCAGACAATTCGCGGCAACCAAACTTTAAGAGGCACACCTACTGGTCGGCATACCAACGCACAAACCTATATTTAGACTTGCTGTTAACATACCTGCCCCGAATGGAAAGCAATCACACACATATAAAAATCAAGGAAAGGCGACTGGAATCTATGCTTACTGAATAATAACAGCATTCCGTTCTTAGAAGGCACCACTCGTAAACCTTGCCACATACATAGGTGGTAGTTGTTGGCTTTCTTTTAATTATGACATAATCGTCTGGACCAACCCATTTATATAGAGATGGTTCTTACACATATAAAATTTAACACACCCAGAAACTTAATTTGTACCAACAATAAAGCTATTTAAATAAAAGCTGTTTTAAATAAAATAAAAATTATTTCTAATTATTACTGAATAGAATGAATAAATAAATATCTTCAAACATTCACACCTATCAACTAGCCCCATTTATAATGGTGCTTGTGTTATGGATACTAGATGGATGACAGACAAATATTTAATAGGTACATATAAATATCCTGAATTTAAATAAACATCCAAGACAAACATCCAAGACTAGAGAACAAATGTCTGAAAATTCATCACCCAAACATTTGCCCCCACCGGGGATGCAACGCCGGGGGGCAACGCCTTGACACCGGCATTCAGGCCACTCGACCACGGTGGTCGTCAAATAATACTCTTAGATTACTCTTACAATAATACTCTTGAAGTGAAGGAGAGTGTGCCCTAATACTTGTGAACTTTCGTTTTGGAAATTTTTACGTGTTTTTTCGTGTGTGTGTGTGTGTGTGTAAAACACATTCAATCTTTTTTTACAGATGTCCAGACGGAGGACAACCTCCAGTACCAATTCTACCCCGTATCCTCCGGTTCTGTTCAGTTTAAAGTGCGTGCGGCGCATGATGCTCATCTGGCACTTACGATGGGACCCCAGGAATCCGACCCCATATATGAGGTAAGATGCAGTTGTATTATATGTACAACATTTTAGTTAAAATATCTTGATTTTATGCTATAGCACATAAAGAACAAATGATATCGTATACTTAATTAATGATACATAAAGATAGATAAACAAACGGTTCGTGAACTTCGTTTACCTACGCGGATCTTACAGCATCTGATAAAATTAAATAAACATTCAAAAAGTAGGTTCAGATGCGTTTGGTGTGAAAAAATTTTAATAGCATTTTAATAACAAATACATTAACTTCTTACAGAATAGACAAGCACATAGATGACAGTGTGGAGGGGTATAAACATCTTTAGATCATTTATTTCTAAAGATGTTTTTACTCCTATAACGCATATTAATGCCGCAAATTATTTTCAGGTCTTCATCGGTGGTTGGGGCAACACAAAAAGCGTTATTAGGAGGAACAGAACTAAACCAGACAAAGTTGAAGCTGATACTCCTCAAATCTTAAACGGTGGCGAGTTCCGTGGTTTCTGGGTGCGATGGGACGGCGGCGTTGTGTCAGCCGGACGAGAGGGCGAAGTCATCCCTTTCATGTCCTGGACAGACCCTGAACCATTCCCTGTTGGTTTTGTCGGCGTGTGCACCGGTTGGGGCGCATCTGGATCTTGGAAAATCGAAGGTATGCTTATAAAATAAGAGACCAAAATGTACCCAACGGTTTTTCAAAATTTTCGTATGTTACCGATGCAGATGGAGCCGAGTTCGATACTCCGGACAAGTTAGAATACAAATTTGGACCGACAGCAGCAGGCTCCTTGCAATTCGATTATCGTGGTCCTCATAACGCCCACATTTGCCTTTCAAATGCGCCTGCAGATGTTAACCCAATGTACGAAATAATACTTGGGGGCTGGGAGAATACGCAGTCAGTTATTAGACATTGCAGGACCAAACCAGACAAGGTAAAGGTGTTGTGGATTGTATTCGATGTATATGATTGCTAGAAGATATTCATTGATTGGAAATTCGTAGGTAACAATTCCGACGCCAGGGCTTATGCACCCCAACGAGTTTAGGAAGTTTTTGATTGAATGGAAATGCGGCAGACTACTTGTGCGCGATGGGCACTCTGGTGCTGTGCTTATGGAATGGGTGGATCCTGCTCCGTTCCCTGTTACACACTTCGGCGTGCGCACGGGCTACGGCGCCCGGGGCCATTGGCGCATCTCGCACTTTGCCGGAGCCGGCGCCGGCGGACCGCAGCGTTGAGTGCTCAATCAATGCTATTCGGAATGGAGTTGCTTTGGATGTTAATTGCTTTTGTGGTGTGAAATGACAACAAGAAAATAGTTACTTAGTTATTAGATGAAAAACTCATTAATATTTTGCATTTATTGCACCGTCTAATGTAAAATAATAAACTAACAAAATTGATGGGAAATCAAACTATAATGTTTTTGCAATCTCGTTGGACGAACACATGCCACTGAATGTTAATGTGGTACGTTGGGTACATTTTGACATTTATTGCTTTTTTCAATATTCACGTATATCTATTTATATAATTATCATGTTTCATCGCATAGTATTGTATTATGTTCGTTATAGAGGGAAATTTCGCCATCTTCTTTCTTTCATATTCTTTTCAATCTCAACTATCTACGTGTGTCTAATTTTTATTTAATCTCCACCGCAAACTAACAATACCTAAGCTACGAGTATTTTCATTAATTATCTCTATTTCTACTGTAAGTAGATCACTCGATCTACTTGTAAAAGAGTAATCATAAAGCACTATTATTATCATTAATACATCTTTGGCTTTGGTCATCGGTAGCTCTCTTTCCATGACTGTGAACATGTAATTTTATTACAGTACCTCCATCGGCTCCAGTCGCTGCTCCGTTATACAACACTCCCCCTGGCTACCCTGGTGGTTTTGGAGGGCCAGCCGGTGGAGCCGGAAACTGGGTGAACTCCACCGGAGGCCAGATCCCGCCGGGTGCAATACCCGCCGGACAGGATTGCTCCGGCGAGCCCCTGTTCATCGCCAGGGCAGAGCATGAGGGCGGCACCATCCCCGGAAAGCTGGCGCAGTCTCACGGCTGCGCATATGTTCCATGGGGCGGCATTGAGCAAGGCAAACCTGAATATCAGGTAGGTACTTAAATTATGACGGCTAACACTTTTATAACTATTGTAGGTAAGTATTTTCGAAATAATTTAAACAATTGACGTATTTCTCGAAGCGCACCAAAATGATTCCTCTTTGAGTAGTGATAGGGATTTAGGTAAATAACTCCACACATATCCATCACACCATTCGCAGATTTAGCAAGAAGGCGAAAAATATCAATATTTTCCAGGAAAGTACCAGGCTGTCATAACTATATAGGAACTATTTTGTTTAATACCTTGCCCTAAAAAGTATTGCTTTCCCTATTTCCTATTTGCGCTTCAAAGAATACTTCAAATAATTTTGATAATTCAGTAAAATGTACATTTTTTTAGGTGTGTGTTCGGTATTTAATTTTCTATCTTACATATCAATGAAACCTCGAACTTTTGGTTTAAAACGCCGACATAGCTGACATTCTGGCAATATGAGATTATAAGGTAGAGCTACTATTAAACTACTGTGCCTAAAATAACAGTCCTCAATTATAAAGTACCTGACCTTGTAGAGCGATACGGTTTTTTTCAATCTAGATCTTAGATTCAAGTAAAAAAGATTGTCATGACGTCAGCATAAATTTAAGCGTAGACACAATTTAGGTACTTTTCTGTCATTTTAGTAAACCAGAAATTTTAAACGTGCCCTGTTTATAGGTTCTGGTTGGTGGTCCGAACAACTGGGTTCCGACAAGTGGATCGGCAATTCCTCCTAACGCGTTCCCTGGAGGCCAGTCTGAGGATGGCGAGACCCTGTTCGTGGGCCGCGTGCGCCACGAGGGCAGCGTCACCCCCGGCAAAGTGCAGCAGTCTCACGGGGTGTGCTACATCTCCTTCGGCGGCCAAGAGCTTGGCTTCCCCGATTATGAGGTCCTGTTATCTTCACTCTAAGTGAATTGGTCGCTTACTGTGACTATATTGTTAAATCTGACAGAGAGCCTGCTCTATCCAAATAAATATTGTTGTAGTGATACAAAACAATGTAATCAAGGCTGCACTGTTGTATATTATTACGTTTTTTACTGCACTGCATAATATATTGTTTATATATCATTGTAAGCATTTAGGTGTATGTTATTTTAATAATATTAAATTATTTAATTAGTGTTTACTTATTTACTTGGGTTCCCGCTATTTCTCTCCTTCATTGGTAAGTATAAAAAACAGATGGTGGACGAAACTGCGGATAAACATATATTGTTCTCTGAAAGCCGTTTTTCAAACTCGATTAAAACACGAGTCATTTTTTAGAAGCTCTTGAGGACCTCCGCGCGTGGGTGTTGTGCTAGACAGGAACCTGAAAGAATGTGTGGCGGATGTAAAGAGAATGAGTGACCGTATAATAGTTGTTAAGTTAATGTTCAAAAACCTTGTTTTAAACATTGCCAGTGTGTATCTCCTCCTCCGAGTGGATGTGACGATAGCATGAAAGATAAATTTTGGTAATGGATGTGCCGGTATGTGAAGAAATACTTATTGGAGGAGATTTGAACGGTCATGTTGGAAGAATGAGTATAGGATACGAAAGAGTGCATGGAGGGTGGGGCTTTGGCACGCGAAATGTAGAAGGAGAAGCCATATTGCAGACAGCTTGTGCCTTTGACTTAGCAGTCGTCAACACCTTTTTCCAAAAGGCTGATCAACACTTCATCACCTACAAAAGTGGTAATTATAATACCCAAATCGATTACTTTCTAGTAAGGAGGAAAAACATAAATTGTGTGAAAGATTGCAAGGTTGTTCCTGGAGAGGCTTTAGTCTCTCAGCACAGGCTAATTATAATGGAGCTGCAATTACGCGTCCACATTGGTCAGTCAAAGACAAGGCCCCAACCGAAAATTAGATGGTACTTAAGTAAAATCTTATTTTCGGTTGGTACTTAAGTAAAATCTCCATTCTGTAGCAATTGCTACAGAATGGAGATTTTGTTGAGAAGTTTAGAGTGCAAGTGCTGAGAAAAATAGTAGAAATGGGTGGCATGGAAGAAAGACTGGGGAATGACTGTTGGAACGAGATGTCAGGGTGTATAAAAGACGTAGCAAAAAGCGTACTTGGGGTTACGAAAGGAAAAGGAGTGATTAAAAATGATACATGGTGGTGGAACGGGGATGTGCAAGAGGCGTTAAAAAAGAAGAAGAATACATTTAAAGTTAGGCAAAAAGCGAAGGACGGAAGCGAGAATATCAAAGAGATAATGCAAAAGGCCTATAACAGCGCCAAGAAAGAGGCAAGAAAAGCTGTCGCTGTAGCGAGAGCGAAAGCTCAAGACAAGCTTTATGACGCTCTTGACAGTCCAATGGGCCAAAAGTGCCTGTACATAATAACGAGTGATAGGGAAAGGAGTGCAAGAGACATTACGCATGTGAAGTGTATGAAAGATGAAACGGGGAAGATTTTGACTACGGATGAGAATGTAAAAGAGCGATGGAAGGTATATTTTGAAAAGCTGATGAATGAAGAGAATGTGTGGTTGGGAACATTAGGTGAAGTGCGGACTAATGTAGGGCTAGTAAATGAGATGAAAATAGATGAGGTAAGAGTGGCTGTGAGGGGTATGAAAAACGGTAAAGCTGTAGGACCTGATGGGATACCAGTGGAAGTATGGAAGTTTTGAGACTTTATTCTTCAATAAGTTGTTGCAAGAAGAGGTCATTTCAGATGAATGGTGCCATAGCTCACTTGTGCCCATCTATAAAAATAAAGGGGATGTACAGGAATGCAACAACTATCGAGGGATAAAGCTCATGTCACACAGTTTGAAAGTATGGGAGAAAGTGATTGAGAAGCGATTGAGAGATGAATGTCAGATAACACAAAACCAATTTGGGTTTATGCCAGGTCGTGGAACCACGAATGCCATATTTTCGCTCCGACAATTGTGCGAAAAGTACAGACGAGCACGGAGGAGCTTACATATGGTATTCGTGGAACTTGGAGAAGGCATACGACCGTGTAGGTACCCCGTGAGGTTTTGTGGTGGACTTTGAAAGAGAAATGTGTGCCTGGTAAGTATGTGGAGCTAATTCGAGCGATGTACGTCAAAGCTAGTACCCATGTCCCGTCGGCTGCGGGGACCACAGATGAGTTCGGAGTGGCGGTTGGCTTGCACCAAGGGTCGGCGTTAAGTCCCTACCTCTTCCTCTTAATTATGGATGTTTCGACATCGAATTTTCAGGACGAGGCCCCTTGGTGCATGCTGTTTGCTGAAGACATTGTCCTTGCAGACGAAGACGGATCCCGGATTCAAGACAGGCTGGATGGGTGGGTACAGAGACTGGAGAGCGTGGGCCTTAAAATCAGCAGAACAAAGACCGAGTATATGTACTGTGATTTTGGCGGTCTCTCCAATCCCTGTCCGGTTACTCTCGACGGAACACGTTTGCCAGTCTGTTCGGAGTTCCGATATCTGGGTTCAATCTTGCAGGATAACGGGGAAATAGATCGAGACGTCAAGCAAAGAATTAGCTCAGGATGGATGAAATGGCGACAGGTCACGGGAACTACATGCGACCCACGCATTTCCCCTAGATTGAAAGGGAAAATATATAACACAATAATAAGACCTGTTGTTATGTATGGATCGGAATGTTGGGCTATGAAAAAGATGGATGAAAATAGATTGCATGTGGCCGAAATGCGTATGTTAAGATGGATGTGTGGAGTGACGAAGATTGATAGAGTGAAGAATGAGATGAAATCAGGGGATTCCTGAAAGTTGCTCCAGTGATAGAGAAGTTGAGTGAAAAGCGGCTGTCGTGGTGTGGACATGTTTTGAGGAGAGAGAATGAGCATGTAACGAGAAGAGTTATGAATATGAGAGTGGATGGTAATGCATGGAGAGGAAGACCAAAGAAGAGATGGATAGATTGTGTGAATGAGGACATGACTAGAATGGGAGTGAATGTTGATATGGCGTGTGATAGGGGAGAGTGGAGGAGAAAGACACGTTGCGCCGACCCCAAAGGAAATTCGCAAAAGGGCAGAATAATGATAAGTGTCAATAATGATGAGCAATATGGATAATCATTGAAATAATCGTCAAGTGGTGTGAAAAACGATGGGATTTTTATCGTGGTAATCCACCTCATCGAAGTAACACCACAGTGTCTACCATCGATCGTTTGACGCTAAACTCTCCCAAGATGCATTGAAATGCATTACACCAGCATTTCAATGCAAACTACTGAAGAAATTAAATACTGAAGACTTGGCTGTATGGGCTTCGTTCCCTTTGTCTTCCCTATACGGGAGATTTTTACAAAAAAAGGGGGTGTTTGGCGGCATTTGGCTAATGGCGGACGTGATTTTTATTTCGATAATTGTAATATTGTTTCGGAGTGGATATTGTTACGTAAAATCAGTGTAGTTTTGTGTAATAAGTGTCTGTGGAGGATTATCGAAATAAGCGTCAAGTGGTGTGAAAAGTGATGAGTTTTTTATCGTGCTAATCCACCTCATCCAAGTAGCACCACAGTGTCTGCCATCAATCGTTTGACGTCAAACACTCCCAAGATGCATTGAAATGCATTACACTAGCATTTCAATGCAAACTATTGAAGAAATAGAACACTAAAGACTTGGCTGTATGGGCTTTGTTCCCTTTGCTTTCCCGACATGGGAGAATTTTACAACAACAACAACAAAAAAAAAGAGAGGGTTTTTGGCGGCATTCAACTATGGCGGACGTGATTTTTATTTCGATGATTGTAATATTGTACGGAATGGATATTGTTACGTAAAATCAGTGTAGTTTTGTGTAATAAGTGTCTGTGATGATGTGCAATGTGGAGGATTATCGAAATAAGCGTCAAGTGGTGTGAAAAGTGATGAGTTTTTTATCGTGGTAATTCACCTCATCCAAGTAGCACCACAGTGTCTGCCATAGATCGTTTGACGCCAAACTCTCCCAAGATGCATTGAAATGCATTACACTAGCATTTCAATGCCAACTACTGAAGAAATTAAATACTGAAGACTTGGCTGTATGGGCTTCGTTCCCTTTGCCTTCCCTACATGGGGTCAGAGTATACAGAACTGGAGTAGCCTTTGTCTAACATTCCCCTCTGCCAAAGTGCAAGCATCGGATGCTTGCACGTTTAATAAAACTAGTTGAGCCGCCATTTTGACAGCCATAACATTGTAAACGTTGCGGCGAACAGAGCTCCCGCAAAAATGCCTGCCTGTGCTGTTTTTTGTTGTAAAAATAAATAGAAAACATCGAGTATGCTAAAAGATGGTGTCACCTTTTATTTGTAATTATAATTTTTAAGATTTCATGATTATTTACTTCATTATTTCTTGTTTTAGAATTCTACGATTTCAAATTTCGAGCGCTAGTCTCGTGGGGAGTGCGGCTGTGACGTTGTCAAAACGCACACCCCACGTGACTATTTTAAGCGTGTGTGTGCGTGAAATTTAAATTTGTGTGTCGAATTATGCATGTGTGCATTTGTAAAAACGTTGTGCGTTGTGCTGGCTTTGAGTGTAGTAGTAACCTCACCCCCCGCAAGAAATGGCAGAAAAAAATGTTTGAGAAATTGACTAATGGCTACTCCAGTTCTGTTTACTCTGAGTACATGGGAGAATTTACAAAAAAAAAAACAACAGAGTTTTTTTTTGGCGGCATTCAACTATGGCGGACGTGATTTTTATTTCGATGATTGTAATATTGTACGGAGTGGATATTGTTACGTAAAATCAGTGTAGTTTTGTGTAAAAAGTGTCTGTGATGATGTGCAATATGGAGGATTATCGAAATAAACGTCAAGTGGTGTGAAAAGTGATGAGTTTTTTATCGTGGTAATCCACCTCATCCAAGTAGCACCACCGTGTCTGCCATCGATCGTTTGACGCCAAACTCTCCCAAGATGCATTGAAATGCATTACACTAGCATTTCAATGCAAACTATTGAAGATATATATATTGCAGACATGGCTATATGGGCTTTGTTCCCTTTGCCTTCCCTACGGGAGAATTTTACAAAAAAAAAAAAAAACAACAAAAAATAAGAGGAGTTTTTGGCGGCATTCAACTATGGCGGACGTGATTTTTATTTCGATAATTGTAATATTGTACGGAGTGGATATTGTTACGTAAAATCAGTGTAGTTTTGTGTAATCAGTGTCTGTGATGATGTGCAATGTGGAGGATTATCGAAATAAACGTCAAGTGGTGTGAAAAGTGATGAGTTTTTTATCGTGGTAATCCACCTCATCCAAGTAGCACCACAGTGTCTGCCATCAATCGTTTGACGCCAAACTCTCCCAAGATGCATTGAAATGCATTACACTAGCATTTCAATGCAAACTACTGAAGAAATATATACTGAAGACTTGGCTGTATGGGCTCCGTTCCCTTTGCCTTCCCTACATGGGAGAATTTTACAACAACAAAAAATAAGAGAACTTTACAACAACAAAAAGTATTTTGCCTTCTAAAAACTCGTTTAAAAAATAATAACAAACTCGTTTGTTGTATACATAAGTTATAACGTAATATTGAATAAATAAGGAAAACTATCACATTGTTGTAATTTGTTTTGTGCCAACATAAAATGGGCGATCTAATTGGTAAGACAGTGGTTATAACTCATCCCAAGCATTTAAATTTTTTACATGTATTTATTTACATAGTTGTCAATCTAAATACCGGAATTTCAGAAATAACGACATGGCCTAGCAATCGCAACAGTTTCTACAGAATTTCGAGCAGCGGCTTGATATTTGAAGTTAAGGGTGATGATGGAGCTGTTATTGGTTTGTCTAAAAAATTGGGCCATTCATGTGATTACTGGGTAAGTATTGCTGACTACTGTGAAAATATAGATACAGCAAAATGTCATATATCGGTTTTTTCACATAGTCTTGCTGTTAAGATCGGAAAACTATCACTTGGGGCAAATTTTAATAGTCAGATGTTCTATGGATTGTACTTTGCAAAAAATATTTTACCACTACTAGAAGTCATTTATACCATAAAATGACACTTGGAAAAATATTGTTTATTTTATGTGTACCATTTAAAAAGAGAACAAATGTTTTTTTATGAAACATGATCAGTGTGTTGTCTTGGGTTTTAAAACATAGTTGTATCTGTTCTTTCTTTTATAAATATATGCACCTTCCTAGAACTCCCTCGAGTGCATCAAATTTTTAACAATGAAAAATATTTTCAATAAATTTTAACCAAGACTACATTTTTTGCTGCCAATGCTTCCATTGTTGATGTAATTTTTACATTTTTAGATTGTTATTGGACAAAACCACCAAACATGGATACGAAAAGATGGTAGCAGTGGTAAATCGGTGAGAACACCCCAAATCATCACCAGTCAAGAGTATAGAAAGTTCTGGCTAACCTGGAGAAATGGAAGCATTCAATTTGGAAGATATGATAACAGAACAGGTGTTTTATTATCATACAGTCACAAAACTGAGTTAAATTTCATAACTTTTGGCACTAGTGACAGTTCTGGAGGAAGTGGTCCAATACATTGGAGATTTGAATGTAAGTAAAATATAATCCACTACTACTACCCAGCAGAGAGTAAATAAAATGATGACATTGAACAAACTTTGTTTACAACTTAACAATAAATAAAAATAGAAATATGTTTTACAATCACTATTGAATAATGATAATATAAAAAATATATATACAGCAGTGATGAGTTGGCTAGTTGCAGTCTCAGTATTAGTTTTTTTTATGTCTGCTTTGGTGTGTCATCATGACTAACTGAGATGAGTCATGAGTCACCAACATCTAAGATGAAGTAATTCCTGCCCAGTGAGAATGCATTCAGTTGAAGAACAGTGAGGATTAACTGGCATTGGTTTTAGGGTTTGTTCAGGTCAAATAGCAATTTCTATCAGTAATAAAAGGTGGTTACAGATATGGCTTTCCTCCATTTACAATGCACAAAACAAAAATTCGCTCTGAAATATCACTGCTGACAAAATATTTGTTTGCTGCCCAAATGATTTTTCGGATAACCATTTTGTTGCTGACCAAATAATTAAATGGCTGCCCAATTAATTACTTCCCTTTTTTTAGTGCCACCCCTAATTGAAAAGCCAATTCTAAAACCAGTCACTGGTGGGGAGTTGCAGTGGGTTTCGGCTGATAATCATTTGCCTGATGGAGCCCTAATAGGTGGATATGAAAAGGAAACTCTTTACATTGTAAGGTCACATCACAGAGGGTCTCTAACTCCGGGAAAGTTTGTTCCATCTCAAGGATTAGCTTATATATCTTGGGGAGGTGGAGCACATGAGAAAATGGAATTTGAGGTATGTCTTTCTGATTTCTTTGATATGATGAAAACATCCCACTCACACAGTAAATTTCTCTAACTGGTTATCTTACAGGTGTTGTGTGGGTTTGATTGCACCTGGGTATCATCAACTGAAGACAGAATTCCCGTGGGGGCTGTTGAAGGTGGATATTCAGAAGATCGAGACAGAGAAACATTATATGTTGGCAGAGCCCTATATAATGGCCACCTCATTCCTGGAAAAGTTCAGCCATCACACAAAGTTTGTTATATATCATTTGATACAAGGGAAGTTGGTGTAAAAAAATATGAAATTCTTGTGTCTCCTTTCCAAAATGAACGCTGTGCTAATAGGATACTTGTTCCTCACATTGAAGTTGATAACCCACCAGATTCAGATAATGATGAAGAAAGTGATGTAGATATGATTGAGGAAATGGACCCAGATTTCAATCCATTAGTTTTTGAATTTAATGCATTTCAATAATAATTTATATGTACCAAATATACTCACTCTCAAAGAGGATAATGGAGATATGACCAGTGGACTAGGATGCAGTATTAACACCTCCAAGTCGAAATTTTTAATTCCTAATGTAATTGATGGCTAATCTGTTGTTTTTTTATATAGAAATTTTTGATCAACAACCAATTGTAGAATCATGAAAAATGCAATCATAAAATTTTCGTAGTCTTAAGATAAATAAGTATAAGCAACAAGAGGTAGCACCTAACACAGGGTTAAATTTAAACCCTGGGTTAGGCGTTAACTCTCGATGGTGCGAGTGGGCTAAAACGAGTAGTGTTATGTAGTTTGAAACATATTATAAAGTAAACCCAACATCAACCATTAGTGACTATAAAATTTAATTTATTTATTTAATAAACATGTTCTGTATTTTATGTTGGTTTTTATATTGTACGCAATTTCCGGAAGGAGGAGGAGCTCTCGGTGGCGTAGTGGTTAGTATGCTTTGGCTTTCCATTGAAAACAAAGCTACCTTCTTCATGGTCAGGCCGTGGATGGGTGACCAAAGCTTTGTAATCTCGAGCTACTCCGTGCTTCGGAAGGCACGTTTAGCCGTTGGTCCCGGTCGCTATTGGGCCAGCGTGGTGGTGTTACGGCCCATTAATACTCATGCATGATGAAGGTCTGTGCCCAACAGTGGGACATATATAGGCCGAGGACAACAATTTCCGGAAGAAAAAAAATTAATTATAATGAAAAGCTCTGGGGAATAAAAATTTACATGAATAATAATTTCTTGGTACTATTTGTGAAGCAAGAACAATAATTATTATTAGCCATCC
Source organism: Parapoynx stratiotata (assembly GCA_910589355.1). NCBI lineage: Eukaryota > Metazoa > Arthropoda > Insecta > Lepidoptera > Crambidae > Parapoynx > Parapoynx stratiotata. Next base: position 5,436,598 of record OU342458.1, read on the forward strand.
TGACGTCAGAACCGCGGGTGTACAGCGTGTTTGTCTAGAAATTGTGTTATATGATACAAAAACAATTATATGTATATGTCACAGAAATACCTACGAATTTCCAATATTTAGATAACTCTGCCACTAACTAGTGCTTGGCTAGTACCTTACACTGTAATAAGTAGAACTAAAATCCACGCAAAGGTTTAGTAATTTTGAAAACAAAATTTGAGTTCCTGTGAAAATTGAAATAGCAAATAATCTAATTGTTTTATTCAAAATTTTCCGATCGAGTATTTTTGATTTTTGCCGATACAATTGTGTGTGTAGAGTGGTGTAGGGGCCTAGACAGGGTAGGAGAAGTGTGGGTAGACCACCTGCCCAATGGTCCGATGACGTAAAGGAGACAGCGGGACCGGTCTGGCAAAGGATGACGGACGGACAACCGGTGCGAGTGGAGTTGGAGGCGTATGCCCAACGGTGGGCGAACACATGCTGTTGAAGAAGGAGAATAGAGGAAGGTATAAAGTACGTCTCAATCCAAGTTGCCAAAAAGGTAAACAAAACAAAGGTAATGTTTCATCTCTAAAATGTTTTGTGATGACTGTAGGTAATCGAAATGAATTGAAACGGACAACAATTGTTACCGTAAATTATATTTACGTGCCAATGTCCATGTAAAAAGTGTGATTATTGAATAACAAATTCGGTAAGTTGGCTTTTTTGTTTGCCTTTTTGGCAACTTAGATTGAGACGTACTATAGATACAGTCGAGTACAAAAATATGTATTCACATATTAGAGGTGGTCAACCTTCGAGTCAATTACTGTCAAAAGTCGTAACATACCTATGTAATGAAAAATAAACCTATTTATCTAATAGTTTATTTGATTTTAAATAGGTAAATATATAAGGGAATAGGTACAGAAAAATCAAAAACAATATATTAATCTCATAAATCACAAACACACAGTGTAGGCTGTTTTAATATTAACACTATTATTAATTTTCATCATACAAAATTCCACGAGATTGTATGTAAGGCTGAATTAGTATTTCATATGTCCCTACCGTAATTTCTTTTCCGTCAAATGGCAAGTAACATGCTTTATATAACGCGTGAACTTTGCCAGTCAATAAATTCCCATTAAACATTGCTCTGCCAACATATAAAGGCTCATTTCCCACTTCAGAATGTCCTGCAGTCAAAGCATTATCCGGTATGAAGTTACCTTTGGTTTTTACCCACTCGGCATTATACCCACAGAGTATCTGAAAGAGGAAGAAAAAATTAAGTTGTAATGCACTTCGCAAAGAATTTACTATAGAGATGATCTAGTCAAGTCCTCCATTCGAAAAAAATTATTATTTGGGTCTATTAAATAAAACATTATTTTTTAATCGCTTTCGCTCGCTATTTTGAAAAACGTGAAAGACAGCGCGCTACTTTTACGGCACGGTCACGCACGTCTGCATGTCTAAGAGCGACGCACAGGTGCGGCGGCCGATTTCCATTACATTTCAGTCTCAAGTCGTTCCAAAGTCCGCTGGTATGAAGCGAGTAATGAAAAGAGTATTCGCCTCGCTACCGGCGTTCATAGATGTGGTCGGGCCGTTACATGGGAACATATATATGAGACTAAAAGTCAACCCGTCTTTCGTCTAATATTACTCACCCATCGGGGGTTGAGACATGATGATACAACATGATGTTATGTCGTCTTTATAGGGTTCCGTATCTAAAGGGTAAAACGAGACCCAATTATTTATGCAGTCGGTATAAAAACTCTGTGTGCGCGAATCCGATTCGAACTTGTCGGTAAAAAAAATTCAACAGAACGACATTTTTTTAGAAAGTTGAAGTCATGGAAAAAACGATACATACTTCAATATTTGAATATTTCTTATGTTCTTCAAAACCCCAAGGTATTAATGCTACTCCTTTTGATGGTACATATCTTCCTGGGCATAATGAATCATTGTGATAAGCTCTAGCAATATATGTACATTCATTTTCAAATCCTCCAATTAGTGCATCTGGTGGTAGCTGGCCACCTGTCATCTCCACCCAATGTAGTTCTGCTCCTTCTATTTTTTGTGCATTAATCGGTATTACTTTAAAAGGAGGGGCTATAAAAGAAAGTATTCATGTAGGTAGTATATTTCTGGTTTAGATGTTATGGGTTCAAACAAGGAGACACTTGACGCCGCGCCGCCAAACAACAGGCATATAATATTTCATAGTGAACGGTTGGCATAATTTGACATTCATAAGAGTATGTAAATACCGAAACTGAATAAATGTTTTGAGGTTGAGTTAGTTTCTATTCAATACATAGGTGTTCTAATCAGGATTATAAATTATTATTAAACCATGTACCTTCAATAATCCAATTTACTGGAGAGTACCTGGTGCAAGGCACATAACACTTTAGGAACCCAATTTCATTATGGTAGTCTAAATCTTCAGCATCATATTTGGCACCTATATCACTGTTATCAGGACAACAAATTCGGATGCAGCCATTGTACCATGACACCCAATATTGAGCAAATGTATCATGTGGCTCAAAATTTTGATGCAACTGAACATTTGTGCGGACTCTGACTTCATTATTATTGCTTAAATTTTTAATAATTATCATATACATACTTATACGAACCTGGAATCAGTTTTAAGTTAAAAATAATGTACAAAGAATTATTATCATTATCTTAAGCAATTTAATACAAAGGAAATTTTATTGAACCTAAATTTAATGCACACACACATGTACTTAAATATTTTAATTAATATTATTATTAATTAATATGGAAAATTGAACAAAATCTCGATCAAATAATCCAATCAAATCAAATTATTCATGTACATTAAATTCTTCTTACAATCATAATGTGTATTCTTTTTATCTTTAAGTAGTACAGTAGAAACTCAATTATGGGGACCAATTGATGTTAGCCTATCCAGATGCCTAGCACATCTGGATAGTCTAAAATCTGGATAATCCAATGTATGAAGAAAAGAGAGTTTTATGCTTGGGCCATTCTACAAACGCTCCAAGGATGCAGAATAGACTTTTAGTAGTATGAAAATGCAAAACCATCATATATTATTAATACATACCTCATAAAGATCTTTGTATGGCTTAAATCTACTCACAAGCCAAAATTTGCTCTCAATGCCTCTCACTTTAAATCTCATAGCACCACTATTAATGCGAAACAAATGATGAGAACCTGAAAGATTAAATATAAAAGTATGAATCCTTTAGCTATATTGAAGTATTTAATAAACTTTATGAAAAATGAGATCAAAGTAAAACCCTAAATGATTTGATTGTAGTTGTTTTTTTAGGATTTAGGCTGTATTATTATTGAATACTAGTATTACTTCAAAAGTAGATGGTATATAGGTATTAGAGTGATATAAGAAAAAATTCAAGAAATCTAAAAAAAATCACTTACACACATCCGAAACATCATCAGCCATGCTCTGAACAAATTAGCTGCTGATTTATATACTTTCTGAACTTAACTGAGATATTGTTTCTATTAATTTTCTTAACTTATACATTGCACAATGTAAACAAATACTTGTGGTATGTCCAATACACTTTTGTTTAAAATTGATTATTATAGCATTATCTGTAATTCACAGAATTAGGATCATAATTATTAAGATCTTAATATTATCTCTAATAACTAACTTTAACAATTCAGTGCTTTATAGAGAATACATGACATCATTCGTCATTTGAAATAAATCGGTAGGTACTTGTATTCTTCAGTATTTTTGTTAACAAGATCCAAAGAGTATGTGAAATCGAGATCACAGTTAAGAGAGATATAACAAGATCAATCAAAATCAGACCAAAACAATATTTAACTATAGTGAAAACATTGGATCATCAAGATCATCACATCATGTTGATCATGAGGTTGATCATCATTGGTTTTTTTTTTGTAAGAACTAAGCCCATACAGCCAAGTTTTCGGAATTTTTATGTTTTCAGTATTTGCATTGAAATGCAAGTGTAATACATTTCAATGCGTCTTGGGAGAGTTTGGCGTCAAGCAATCGATGGCAGATACTGTGGTGTTACTTCGGTGAGGTGGATTACCACGATAGAAATCTCATCTTTTTTCACACCACTTGATGCTTATTTTAATGATCCTTCAGTTTGCTCATTGTTATTGACACTTATTACACAAAACTACACTGGTTTTATGCAACAAGATCCACTCCGAAACAATATTACAATCACTGAAATAAAAATCACGTCCGCCACAGTTGAATGGCGCCAAAAAACCATTTTTTTTTGTAAAATTCTCTTTTTTTTTTTTTTTTTATATTCAGTTTTACGGCTCTGGTTGCAAGACCTTTTAAGCCACACGTTTACAGTAGAACACTGAACTATCCAAACACGAGAAATCACTATTTACACGTTTACCGTAGAAAATGTCAAATTGTCAATCTTCCTCATCTTCATATTCTTTATCTCAACAGTTTAAATTTTCTGTAAAGTTTGTAACACATATTTATAAATTGGTTTATAATTATTAATATTCCTGAGTAATGTTTGTAAGTTTCGGGGAACATCATCTTGACTCTCAATGATTTCTGATGCAAGTAAAAGCCGCTGGATACCATATTTTTTGCATTTGAAGAAGATATGATTTAGATCTTCGTTTTCTTTGCAGTCTGGGCAGTTTGGGTCGGTTTCCATTTTAAGTCTATGCAGGTGAGTGCGAAATTGACCGTGGCCAAATCTCAATCTGTTAATAACCGTTACAAATTTTCTGCTGTCGACAGATCTATGATTCCACCAAGGTTGGGCGGGCAAGCTTCCTTGGATTGCTTTGTACCATGATCCTTTTTCTTCGCTGATCAATGCCCAGTATTCTTGCCAGTATGCCAACAAATTCTTCCTCAACTTTACATGGAAATCTGTGAATGGAACTCTTAACGACGACGTATGATCTTCATCTGGTATGTTTCTCGCTGCTGCATCTACTATCTCATTTCACTCTCAATTGATTTGATCACACTTTGAGAATCAGATAATATTAAGAAATGATATCTAGTATGTACATTGGATATATACAACAAGGCCTGATAAATAGCATAACATTCTGCTGTAAATACACTACAATCAGAAGGAATCTTAAAACATCTACTTATTTTAGTTTGAGAGTCATAGTAAGCTGAAGTTACACTATTATCAGTCTTGGATCCATCAGTATATAACTTATAATAACACTTACCATCTAAAAATTTTACCATATCTAAATTATTACTAATAACATTGCTACATACATTTATATTACAATTTATAATTGCATTGTAATCTATTTTATACAATGGCCAAACTTTATCTATATACAAATTTTCACAGAATTTATGTACATGAACAATAATTGATGGTATTTCAGGGGTGTATTTAGTGGTTATAGTATAAATATTAATATATTGCTCCCTAGAAAGGTCTTGTAATGATTGAGGATATAACACTTTGTTTAAAACACATGAATTGTTAGATGATACCAGTTTTAAGCAAAACCTTTCTGCTAATTCTAATCTTCTAAATAAAAGGGGTGGTATACAAGCTTCACTTTGCATGACATGAATGGGTGTTGAACACATAGCACCAGTAATTATTCTCAATGCTTTGTTCTGTATTATGTCCAACTTGTTAAGCAAAGTTTTACTAGCATTCATATATGCTAAAGTACTGTAATCAAAATGACTTCTAACAAGACTCTTGTAAAGCATAGATAAAATTTTTGGATCAGATCCCCAATGTACACCTGCTAAAGATTTCAGAACATTAAGGTTTCTTGAAGCACTGCCTATAATTTTGTTAATATGACTATTGAAGGATAATTTAGAATCAAGTTCAATGCCAAGAAACCTATGTTCCGACACCAGAGGAAGTGAATTATTATCATACATTATATTTCTACTAATGCTAGGAACTTTCTTTGAAAAAATCATTGCTGAACTTTTTGAAAAACTTATTTGTAACTTTAGTTTATTAGAATAGAAATTGTGTACTTGCGATAAGCCTACATTTAGTTTGTTAATGGCAATATTTACATCTTTATGTACAGTATATACAAGAAGATCATCTGCAAATTGTAAAAAGTGTACATCTTTCTCTTTCAGAAATTGTTTCATTTGGCATGTATATATGTTATATAATAATGGAGATATGGTTGCCCCTTGCATAGTGCCTTTATATACTTTTCTAGGTCCATGAATTAAATTATTATGCCTGATGTACATAGTACGTTCATGTAAAAAATTAAATATCCATTTACAGATTTTTTTTGGAACACCAACTTCATAAAGTACTTGAACAAGCACAGAAGGATCAACATTGTCAAATGCACCCTGAACATCCAAAAAAGCACAAACAGTAGAAGAATGATTAATGAAAGATTTTCTTATATCAGAGACTAAAGCTGTGAAGCTCTCTGTGGCACTGTGTCCTCTACGGAATCCAAATTGCTCGACAGGTAAAATATTATTTCGTTCTACATAGTAATCCAATCTTATTTTTAACATATTTTCAAACACTTTACCTATACAAGAAGATAGAGAAATGGGCCTATAAGAATTACTATCATGCATTGGTTTATTTGGTTTCACTATTGGTATAACACATTGTGTTTTCCATGATATAGGAATTATTTGTGATGCCCAAAGTACATTATAAATATGGAGAAGGACTTTTTGAGCATTTATATGTAATTTTTTTATAAGCTTATATGTGATATTATCTAGACCTGGTGAAGTATCTTTTCTAGAATGTAATGATGTTTTAAATTCAGACCATGTAAAAGATTGTTGCAAAAAAAATGTATCAGACTGATCATCATTTTGAAATATAGAATTTATTAAATTGGTATCTTTATCTTTTTCAGGTGGGGATAAAGGAGCATACTTGTTGAAGAAAGATGGAAGCCACTCATCACTTTTACCTTTGACTGGTGTTGCAGCTTTTTTAAATCGCCTTATGTAATTCCATATAATGCTAACTGGAGTACATCTATTAAATGATTCACATAACTTTAACCAACTATTCTTTTTTTTCTGACTTAGTAATTTTTTTTTAAATGCATCAACTTTTTTGTAATTAATATAGTTCTCAATAGATGGATTTGATCTATAAAATTTTAAAGCTTCTTTGCTATTATTAACAGCTGCTTTGCAATCATCATCCCACCAAGGGGCTGGCGATTTCATTCTAAAAGTAGAATCTATTTTAAATTTTGGTATGTGTTTCTCTTTTAATTGATGTAAAATACTACAAAATGTTTCATAGGCAATTAAGGGGTCAATAGGATCACAAATTATGTAATTAAAAGCTGTTTCACTATCTGCAGAGAATTTAACCCAGTCAGCCTTATTATACAGAAAACGTTCGCTTGGCAACCCTACAGTATATTTGTCCACATTAATATGTAAATCTGTAATAGTTGGATAATGATAACTACCCATTGGATCTGAGTGCACATACCAGTCACATAGTGCTATCATCGAAGAGCTTACACATGAGACATCAATAGCTGAAGAATTACTTGATGACCTGCCTACAGTAGTTGGAGTACCAGTATTTAAAATACAAAGATCACAATCCTCAAACATATCAAATAAGTCATTGCCTCGTCTGCTGGAGCTGTGACAACCAAATGCAACATGATGAGTATTTAAATCTCCAGATATCATCAGAGGTCTTGGCAAACTATCGACAATCCTCTTCAACATAGATATTTGAAACCAAGGACGGCCCTCTTTAGGAGGGGGACAATAGATGCATAATATTGTCAAATTGCCTATATTGGTACTTAAAGTAACTGCTATTGTTTGTAACTGATCAGTGAATGGTGTAGAAATAACAGTATGTTTAAAACTATTTTTAATTAAAATGGATACTCCACCTCTATTATTAGCGCCAATTTTATTAATTGCATTATATCCGCCAATTTTAAAATTACTATCAATTCTAAGCCATGTTTCATTTAAGAGGCATATATCTATATCCTCTTTCTGTAAAAAATCTACTAGTAAGGGCTTCTTATTAAAAATACCTTCAACATTATACTGTGCTATCCGTAAAAAACTTTTATCCATTAAGATGACTGTGGAGATTTAAATGTTTGAATCAAAACTTCTTGTATAACATTACTTGTTATCGCCCTGTTTTCATTTCCTATTGCTATAAGGGCACCTACTAATCCCTTACGAATATACTCGTTTGAAATGATTGCATCAATTAAGTCGTCATTTGAAATTTTGGGGACATCTGAATTATTGGAATTAGTTATTATAGACGTGGACTTGGAGCCAGACTTTGGTAGGACCTTAGAGGTTGTGGGTTTAGCATTATAGTTTTGAGTCATTTTCGTTAACTGAATCATTTTGTTAGTGTTAGGCAATGTTGGAAATTCAGAGTGATAGCTTTTGTATAATAAATTGTCTCTATTTTTAGTGATAACGTTGGCATATGTAGATTTATTTTTCCTTTCCTCAATTTTTTGTTTTTTTATTGGACAATCCCTTGAAATAGAAAGATGTGCCCCCTGACAATTTACACATTTAATATTTTTATTGTTAGAGCACTGAGAGAAATGATGCTCCTCTGAGCAGATAGAGCATTTTTGAACTGCCTTACATATTTTAGCGCCGTGGTTAAATCTGAAGCATTTATAACACTGCAACAGAGGTGCATTATACTCGTGCACTCTAAAACGAAATAAATCAAGGTACACATGCTCTGGTAAAACGTTAGAGAAAAATGTAACGCTTACGCTTTGGAAAGGCTTAATTTCGCCATTGTCTCTTTTAGTGAATCGGCGTATGGCAACAATTTCAAATGGGGAAGACAATTTTTTGAAAAGTTCTTCGTTACTGATGCTTACTGGAACAAACCTCAAAACACCAGTCTTTTCAACCGCAGCCGCAGGAATATATGCCTTAAAATTATGTTTGTTCAAAAAGTCGTCGTTCCGTATAAAATTGTTGGCATTACTCGCTTGCAAGAAAGACACACAAATTTTCGTAGGGTTCACTCGCTTGATATTAGAGATACCCTTAATATCGTTCTTAAATAAATTGGTGGTTAATATGGGATTTTTATTACCCAACTTTTCATTATCTTTACAGCTCTCTACATATACTGAATGTTCGCCACTCACCGCGTTTTCGGGAAACAACCGCTTATACCCTGGCTTAATATATGGTTTGTAATAATTGTCCTCAGATCCAGTAGCGCTCGCTCTGTTGGGGACCTTCCTTTTCTCAGTTCCGCCGGGCGGGGGCTCACCATCCCCGTCCGGCATTTTTATGGGCGTATGTACAGAATACTATGCTATTATACTATTTACAATAATATACAACGAAAAATCAATAAAATAAACTATGAAAACAAATTTTCAATAAAACGCGCCTATCTCATCCAAAAGCCCGCCAATCTTCTGTAAAATTCTCCCATGAAGGGAAGGCAAAGGGAACTAAGCCCATACAGCGAAGTCTTCAGTATTTCATTTCTTCAGTAGTTTGCATTGAAATGCTAGTGTAATGCATTTCAATGCATCTTGGGAGAGTTTGGCGTCAAACGATCGATGGCAGACACTGTGGTGCTACTTCGATGAGGTGGATTACCACGATAAAAATCTCATAGTTTTTCACACCACTTGACGATTATTTCAATGATTCTCCACATTGCTCATCATTATTGACACTTATTACACAAAACTACACTGATTTTACGTAACAATATCCACTCCGAAACAATATTACAATTATCGAAATAAAATCACTTCCGCCATTAGTCAAATGCCGCCAAATTCTCCTGTAAAATTTTCCCATGCACGAAAGGCAACGGGAACAATGCCCATACGTATTTGCATTGATTTTACGCATACTTACGCAAAAGATCCGATTTCTGCGATGCCTCTACTATCTCGCCGCATTTATCACGCTTTCGTTATCGGCAGCTTAATTTGGCCCCCAGTAAATACATATACATACACGCAACGCGCCTCGTCTTCCAACAGTGAGTAAAACAGTACCTACCAAGAGAACAGTCCCTATTGCAAAAACAAAACAGGTTGTGACTGAAAACATAAAAATAATGCTTTACAACTTTAAAGAACTCTTTAAAACTCTTTAGAATAATACTGGTCATAAATATTAACGAAATATTTTGTATGTTCAAAAATAAATATTTATCTTCTGACATTCTTTAAAATGCAAGCAGCAAATTTTATTACTACTATTTACTAAAATAGATTGCAATCTAAGGACTGATTCTAGAATAATATAAATAAATACAATTCAAAATGGCTCAGTCAGAGCCGTCTGGGACGGCTTCTGAAAATGCTTTGAGTGATGTACCCGGTTCAGAATTGGGAGAAGGTATGTACTTGTATTGTATTTTATTATTTATGGACCTTTATACCCTTATAAAACTTCCAAAAGTTCATTGTGTGAGGCTGACTAGGTATTTAAGGTGGTTCCATAGTTACGCTGCCGGCGGCCGGCACAGTTTTTCAAGAGCAGCGCGAAATTTCCATACGTTTGTGCGTTTTAAAATGCATGACAATGAAACGCTGCTACTATACTATCTCGTGTAATGAAGCCAAGGCTTCTAGACCCGAAGTTACAGTGCTGCCATCTGTCGTTGATCCTTTTTAGAAAACCCTCATTGCAAGCGCGCGAGGGTGGCCGCCAGGCCCCGGGCGTGACAATGAAACCACCCAACCCTGACAGTTCCCGGATTCCAATCTCTGTATAAAAAAATAACTTCTAACATCAACCTATCAACGAGCTGAAATTACGTTTAAAAAAGGTCTATTCATAATTTTTTGAATAACGAATTTGTTAAATTGAAACAGTAAAAACCTTAATTTAGAAAATAGCGATTTATTAATCTTTCTTTAAAAAATTTTAGTACCTACTGCAAGTGGCCATTAAGAAACGCTGATGATGATGATGATAATTGCTGTGTTAGCGTCGCGGTTGTGCATGCCAATAGGCTTGCCACCTGTACACAGATTAGAGAGATGTCTAAAGCACTTGTAGTGCCTCTGCCTACCCCTTCGGGAGTGGAGTCGTGATGTGTAATGTTACGTTTTATGTTAGCATCACCGGCTCGAGCGACAGGAGCATTTCCCCCATATGCTCCCTATGAGTCTACGCCCGCCCCCCCGTCCGTAGCCGACACCATCATCGCCGGCCGAGACCTGCGGATTCAGCACAAGTCGGTAGTACCGCGGCTGCCAGTACGCCCGCCGCCAAAGCCTGCAAAACCGAGGTTCAATTATAAAACGTTATTTTTTTACCTACATATCTTACTGGTTAACGTCCCCACCTCGCTTTAGCCCTCGCGAATCGGCATTTTCCCCGAGCAAATCGAAAACAAAGTAACTTATTTAGCTGAATTAAAAGACAAAAAGGGAATACTCAGTTAAAGAAATCCAGAAATGCATCTTATGTCTATTTTAATGGACATGTTTTTGGCACCCACGGATTCATAGTAGGTAGAAGCTTCAAAAGCGTACGGAGACGCTTGAGCCAAATATAAATTTTCTAGGCCTAGTAGAATGATAAAATTATCATTATTATTTTAAACAACGTAATGACCTTCAGAAACATGCGATAGAATGTCACTGCGAATGGTCATTGAGCTGATCAAATTAAAAAATTATTATTGTTGGTTTATAACGAAGCGGTCTCAATAATTTTAACCACCTCTCTGGGCTAGTGATTCACACCATCGAGTGGTGATCGGGAGGGCCGGGTTCGATTCCCCATGGGCGCAATGCAATGGGGGCAGAAGTTTTTCTGCTCAGTTTGGTTGGTGGTAGGGCTAGACTAGACTAGGCTAGGCTAGGCTAGACCATCAGATGAGATGAAGGCCATCTAGAGCTTACCTGTCATATGTAAAAAAAATTTGAATGCGGGATTACTGCTTGTACCGTGGATGGGGTGATTGCGAGTCCCATTGACACCGCCATCAGTGACATAGTGCCCAGCCTTCTTTGCATGACATCACATTGTGATATCTGTCGCGTTTTTACCACGTTCAACTGTCAAATTACTATGGAATGAACATATATACATATACAATCACGCCTGTAATCCAAGGCAGAGCCAAAGAGCACTGTGTTCTTTAAGACCACATTTAGCTATACAAAAATTGGGTTTGGTCAGATGGAAAATCGTGAAAAAGTAGTAACAAGTGGCTAGCTCATCGCCTACCCAATCACAGACCCCACACTTCAAACGTCGCGAACTTTCGTTAACTACTACGTTTTCTACATTATTTTCGAAGAGAGAGAGAGAAGAGAAAGCTTCTTATGGGAGAGTATACCCTTTCGTTACATAACGCGTTATGGCACCAGTCTCTCTGGTTTTCCTTTCTCTCGGTAGGCAGGCTAGTCTATCACTTTAGCAAATTTGGACATCTGAAATTTTAATATTAAATAGTTTAAATTACATTACTCAAAGTCATCATTTCTGACGAGTGTCTCTCGACGCACACGTTTTTTAAAGAGGTCCAAAAGCGACCGATGTGAAGCTCAACAAGCGAGCGATGCGAGCGCACGCGCGATGCCTGCGGCGGCATGGAGCAGTGCTCACGGACCGCCTCGAGTGCATGGCGAAACCTCAGCGCCGCAACATCATATACTTGCTGAGGGAATTTGCTTATCGCCTTCCTCCGGAAACGGTTAGTCAAATGTTCTTAGCCTATCTTCGTCCTCTGCTGGAAATAGGCTTCTTAGATGCTGGCAATAGAGCTTAAAGTTACTTTTAATATAATTAGGTAGTCTATGGCTTTAGATACACATCCTAATTACATATTTATTTATTACATCGGGATTTAAACACATTGGGCATAATGTGGGTTACATGTGTGTTGTAAATTAAATTCGATTTTTTTAGATTGCTCGTTTGCGTTCTATGTTGGATGCGGACGAGCCATTCAAGCCGGATCAAGCTTATGAATATTTCATTAATTTGAGAAAAACCAAAAAGAAAAATACTGCGACGTAAGTAGTTACATACAAATAGGTAGGTAGTTGTAGCATCTCAAAACTCTTTTGCGTATAGGAGACGTGCAGACTCCAAAGACTTTTGGAGTCAACCTGGAACCTCTCAATCTCAGTAGCTAAAAAGGTTTCAGTTGTAATTTACTATTGTTTTTAAGGTTTTTATCAGGCTTCTCACTTTTATAGGTCTACTGAAAAAATCATGCCAAAAAATATTTTCATTTAAATTTAAAAAACAAAAAAAAGACAAATAAAATCTTATATTACAGGCGCAACATAAATCAAATCAAAAAGGATGTTCTCGCAATGTGTAGTGACAAGAGATTCGTATGGGCTCGGAATGCTACCGTTACGTTTGCTAAAGGAATACAACAACGCCTTTCTCGTCCAGGACGCTATGTTTTAGCAGATAGGTCAGTAGTTTCGGCTCAAAGTAACTATTTTGATAACTTCTCTCCTAGGTTGATACAAAATAAGTCATTACGGGAATAGTTCGAAACACTTAAGTAGAAGACCGTAGTATCAGAAAACCGAAGATTCCTTTCCTCAAGGATTACTCTGAAAAGTGAAATCCGATGTATACGCAATTGCGAAAAACGAAGAACGGATTCTTCGTTTTTTGTCCTTACTACGAAAGTAATTTTTTTTATAACCGACAAAATTCGGTCTGTTCTCGGATCTTACGCAATTAGGGAAGAAATATTTCGTAGTAGATCTTATCTTCAGTTGAAACTAAGACCTATATAGATTGTGCTTTTTATATACATGGCTAGTTTAATGTATCTTTTCAATAGTTATATCTTCTTCTTGTTGAAGTGCCATCGCCTATCGGAGGTTGGTAATCATCTAAACTTTTTGGAGACTGCAGCACGAAACGTCGAAACAGTTGCGTGAAAGTACTGTTGAATTATTGGCGTAGATTGGCGAGTAATATAAGTAATTTTACTTTCTATCCTACAGGATGTTAAGATTATCAAACATTATTCTGGACGACATGTGTAATTACATGCATACCAGAACTCCATCTCGACGGTGTATGCATCCAAAAGCGAAATTTATGATAGAAATGGCTGATAAGGTAAACTTTTGTTAAATATAATAACAAATTTTCAACTATATACCTATTTACTGATCCACATCTGCTCATTTTACCAGTGGGCGTGAAACTGTAAACATAAGATTTATTATTCTCAGATAGCGGTATGGATAGACGAGGTTCTCGCAGAATCAGACGACCACATGCTGATGATGGACTTTGATGAAGACGAAGGTGACTTTTTAAATTATTTGTTTAACTTCAGTAGTAGTATCTCAATTCACTTAGGATAAAAGGTAAGTTTCATGAAATTGTAGCCGATTGTTCTTCAAATTTAGGGTTTTGCTTATTGCAATATTTATCGAAACGATCTGAGAAAAATGGGTGTTATTATTTCTGTTGATGTTATACAAGACTAATGAACAATTGTCTACAAATTCAATGCTTTTTTGTCAAAGCCCACTTTTCTCGGACGCGCTTTAGCTGGAGTTACTACATGAGGTATGTTGTTGGTATTTGAAGAAGTGGAACAAAGCGTAGCGGAGGCGGACAGGCCGGTCACCCCGACCACGCCGCAGACGCCGACCCCAGAGACGACACCCGGAGGAACACCTGCAGCCACTCCCGCGCAGACAATCACCCCTGGAACTACGCCAGCCTCCTCCAAGACTAGTTTATCAAAATAGTTGTAAGTACTTGCTACACTTAGCTTTATAAGTTGTCTCTGTAGATTTACAAACTTTTATACGTCGAAAACTTAGGAATCCTTTTCTTGATTCGAAATTCCAAACAAAGACCAAAAAATTATTGGAATGTCCCAAAGTCCAAAAGATGTTTTTGTAAATATTTTGCTTTCTAAAGATTTTAACTTTATTTCAATAAATCTTTACCATTCAATTTTTTTATTATTAAGAAAATTTATTTTCCTACAGATGTCATGTTAGAAGACCAACCTATTGGTGGAGGAGGCATTGGCTTCACCGACGCATTCCTTAATATGATGGGTGGTGTAAGTATAACTGCTAACACCAAATATAATTTACTATACTATTTCAAACACAGCACTATTGTAATAAGTATTGTTGTGGTTGTACTTAGTATTGTTTAAACACAATTAGTCTAACAATTCACATTATTAGGTGATCATCATCATGAAGCTTAATGTAAACAAGATGTGCGTGTTAAGAGCAAGTGGTTATTATTTATTAGAAACAGTCCTTGAGAGCAATAAACAGAAACCTGTACCTACCGCTCCCACTTGAAAGTTGTGAAATAAGTTTTATTATACTTTATTTGATCACACGATATGAAATGTATCTTTTTTGTTTAACAAAAATATAGCAAAATGTTAAAAAGTATACATCACATTGTTTTCTTACCCTCCCCTAATCCGGTGTGATACAAGTGAACACACTTCTAAATGGTAATTATTTTTAAATTATTTACATTATATTATATTACATACAAATCTTTCTTCATCTTCCAACAGCATTTTTTCATCTCTTTATGTGTTCATTTGTATTAGATTGGAGAATGAAGGAACTTTTGCATATTAGAAGGAATTGTTTAATTTCTTAATTTTCGTAATGTATCACTCTAATTTTTTTTTCAGGGTGGACTCTATAAAGGACGTAAGATGTATTTTTATCATCACAATTTTATTAGGTAATTAGCTGCTTATTGCAATATTGCATCTTATTTATAATTATGGATTGTTTTCTAGCACAATCAGCTTACTTGAAGTTTTCTGGTACGTAAATATAGTAAAACTGACCTTACATAATTTTTTATATAAAGAATTCGTTATTAATACCAAATAACAATTTATGCAGGGCCAATGTTGGAAGCATTTACAATACTTACTGATTCAATGACTAGTAAAGGAGAAGCACAATTATTGTTTCATGGAAAATTTTCACAAACATACAAAGAAGGGGCAGACGAGTAAGTGAAGTTCACGACAAAAGTTTCTTTATCAAATGTATAATAATTTTATCCCTCTTTTTGTGCGACAGTCCGATCACCTTTATTAGATTTTGAAAAATTCAAAACAGGGATAGGTATTATAATTCTTTTACTGCTTATATTTATTTAACCACTCTTCACTTCTGCAGGTTAAAACAAGCTGAAAATTTTGAAGCTACTGAATATAACACAACTTTGGCGAGCCAACTGAACTCTGATCTCAATTCAACTGTCAAATCTAATACGCCTAATCACCTAAGCTCTCCAATGAAAGGTACTGATATTGAACATTTTTGACTGCGTTTCAATTTAATTAATTAAAATACAATTAACACGATGGGTAATGAAGTTATCTTGATTTGCAATAACGCTGTTACGTGTTTTGTTAACTTATTAATTTTTTTGTTACAGAAATTATAGACATCTGCTCAAATTATTTGGCTCAGCATGCTGAACTTAACAGTAAGCTTTTATTCTTCATTTTATGCAAATTGATATAAATATACTTAGACTGCGTTGGGTGTTTATTTATGGAATCTTAATGCTCTATTGCAGAAGATAAAGGGCCCGCATTTAAATTACTTATAAAAACAATGAAAACGAAAGGCAATGAACAACTTTATCAGAAAGAAAAAGCTAGGCGAACCTATGCCAAGGCGGCAATTGAGTAAATGCATCTCAAATTACTTAAAACCTTACTAATTCGTGGTCATATTAGATTTATCACAACTAAAATAGAGCAGGCAGAGTCGTTTCGATATTTGATGAAATCTATTTATATTTTTGGTGTAAACATTTTTATGGCGGCTTCTGTCAGCACCTACGTAAATTTTGTCTTAAACGTAAAAAAAATCCAGATGATTTAATAAATGTGTTTGGTGACAAAATTATTTTAAAAAAATCTGCCAATTAATCTGCTATGACTATGTTTGGAAAAAGGAAAACTATGTACCAAAGTTCAGATAATTTAAATTTACCCACACATTTTTAGATTAGAGCGTGCCAAAGGGTTGGACAGTGAACGAGATGACCCCAACTTATCACAAGAGATTCATTCAGCTTTGTCAAAACTAGTAGATTCTGTAACACCTGCAGAATTAAAAGATGACATGAAAGGTAAAATTTAAGTGAATCCACGTTCATGTCCTCATGATAAAAACGAACTACATTTCCACTTGTTCCTTTCAGATACTTTGGACGCCAGCTCAAAATATCTGTCTCAACTTGCTGTGGATGAAAGTGAGTTATTATGACTTCTTTATGTGGAAATTTATTCGCGTGAGACTAATAATTACTTAAATTGTTTCAACTTTCAGTTGAACGAGGGCCAGCTTTCGATTTACTGATCAAACAATTGGAGAAAGATGGTTCTGGTCGATTTACGCCACAGTTTGATCCTCTGTCGACAAAACACACAGCAGCTTATGTGTTAGTTTTAATAATAATTGATATGGTATTTACAAAACAAAAATATTCCTAACCTCGAAAAAACTGCTGGATTTCTAAGCCTTTGCGTATTGAAATGAATTGTTATTCCAGAAATTTTATTATTCATTTCTATTTTTATAATGAATGGAAATTTTGAGAAAGTTTTCATTATAATGTTTGAATTTAATTTAAATTAAATGGTTATTTACTTAAAGGTCAAAATAGGTGTTAATATTACAGTTCTATTTAAATTTTTGTGCTCGTATTTAAAAAAAACTTGATATAAAGTGTGCTTCTTTCAGATTGAAGGCAGCTCCCGGACTGTCCGCCGCAGTTCCCAATCCTGAAACAGTCCCCGTGTTCAAGCAAGCCCTTCATTTGGCCGTTGACACTGTGACATCTCCGAACCTAAAAGCGGACATGGAAGGTATGACAATAATTACATCATTTGAATTTTTATAAATTAACTGTTTGCGATAACCATAACAATGTATTATCTTTTTTCAGCTGTTATCACTAGATGCAGTAACTACTTATCGGCTTTTATACGGGACAGAGGTTTGTAATCAACCCAAGTAGCTAAATAATTATTTGATTCCTTGAAATCTTAATACCTTTATATTTTTTTCTAGGTAGAGCTTTAGAACTGCTTTTAAAAACGATGAGAGCTAATGGTAAAAAAGAATTGACGAAACGTAATGATTATATCATGGACTACGCAACTGGAGCTCATGAGTAAACGAAAATATTACGCAACTTTAAATATCTACTAATTATGAAAATTGTTATAGAACTAAATGTTATACCTCAGATGATATACGTCATTGCAGGACTGAAACGGCACCGGCATTAATTCCTTACTTACCAATAAAAGATATCGCTGAAGAAGTGAGAACAAAGTTAGCTCAAGACACAGAGACAATAACGCCTCCTGATTTAAAACTAGCTATGAAATGTATGCATAACACTCTCAATCACTATGTAAAGTAAAAGTAAGGAATAATGCTCCTATGCCGTGGTATTTTTGTAATCAAATACGTACAGTACTATAATTTTTCAATTACACCAAATTTTGGATTTCCTACGAATGTAATTTTATAAACGTAGTCTGACAGATCAACGCTTTCATCATTCGCTTTTGTATATGCATAATAAAATTCGTAAAAGGAGCATGATTTTTCTACTGACACGTTGTACGAGCACTTTAACTTTGGTACTAACCTGTACTCTCGCTAAATAGGAAAATATTAAAAAAAATAGAATTAAAGTCAAATAAACTTTTCAGCGTTGGTTCCCGACGTCGGAAAACACTTGTCCCAAGCTGTTGCTATGAGAAGTAAGTCAAAAACAATAGAAATTAGGCGTTTGTAAATATTTATATACTCAACACTCATCATATTTTACAGGTGGGACTGCTGGCGAACGATACCCGCTTAATTTTTTAGCGGCTGTCAAGAAATCTTTTGGAACCAGACCTCTATACAAATATAAAGCATTTGGTCAAAGTTATGCAGACGCAGCAGACGAGTCAGTTATATTTATATTGGGTCCTTACCTATGAAATTGGTGTTTTTTTCTCTCTTAGTATTTTGTCTGTAACTATTAAGATTCAGAGTATTCCTAAAAAATAATTACCTCGTCTAAAAAAAGACTATATTTTTGAGCTCTTTTGATTTGTTTTGATAATTTGTTGTAAGTTTAATTGTGTTAAAATTGGACACGGAGACAACTCTTTTTAAGTGCCTCCCGAATACATCATTTTATTTGCATTCACTTAAAAACGATAAATAATTTTTATGAAGTGTGATATTACACACATTACTAAAGCTTGTCTAATGATAGATGCCAAATATTATTATCTTTGGATTTGTCGTTGTGAAAAAAACTGAAAAAATTTTAGTATGGAAAATGCAGAATTCCCCAAAATCTCCATACAAAACACCAATTTCATAGGTAAGGACCTAATAGCAATAAATTATTATTACATATTCATCATTGGCTTGCCCTTTTCCCAATTTTAAGTGGGATTGGTGCAACGAGTCTTTTCGTCTTTCATTTTCCTCTATCACACGCAATATCACATTCACTCCCAGACACGTCCTTATTCACACACTCTATCCATCTTTTCTTCGGCCTTACTTTCACTAGATTACTTTCACTCGTTACATGCTCATTTTCTCTTCTCAAAATATGTCTATATCACGATTATAGCTTTTCTCTCAATTTCTCTACCATTGGAGCAATCATTGGATCATTGGTATCATTGGAAACATCCCCTGATATCCCCTGATTCCTCACTCAAATCTCAAATTATTAATTCATTCTTATTATTGGTGTTATTTATTAAATTCTAGTCTAAAATATGCTGGACCATTAGAATATGATCCAAAATGCGGAGAATTAGAACAACAAATAACTTCTGAATTGATTCGTGGTGTGCCAATAAAACTGGCACCAACTATAGCAGAAGGATTAAAACGTAATAACTATTAAAAATTATTTGTAAATATGCGTACAAATAACCTGTAGTACATACAATGAGTTATTATTTTTTGCTTACAGCCATTATGGTTGACGCTTCAAGACATTTGGCAAAAATTGGGACTGAAAAAGGCATGTGTAAAGTACTTCATAATGAGAATAAACACGACATTTTCGTATTAATGTGCATTTTAATATTATTTTTATTTAAAGGTAACGCATTGGATCACGTAGTTAAAGCAATGAAAGCGGAGGGAAATAATCCACTCGGTCAACTACAGGGCTATATGCAAACTTATGAAGACGGGGCACGCAGGTTTTATTCTACTTAACTAGTACTTACATTTCACACAATCAGTATAATACAGTAAAATTTACATTTCAGAATTGAAAATGCTTCAAGCTTAGCCAATGATAAAATAGACAGAGGTGCTTATGAATCAGTAAGAGGAAAAATAACGGCCGTAGCTGAGAGGAATCCTGCACCAGAGCTTGCAAAATATTTACCGGGTAACATCACTGATAGCATCTATTCTTTCTAGCCGAGTTGACTACACCGATTTCAAAGTGTGACGCCCACAGCTGAGCATTGGTTTCCTCCACGGATTTTAGCACCGAATCGATCCATAGATATTGATTGACCATCTGAAATAGTTATGTATAAAGATAACAATGTAGTCAAACTCGCTATAACTAGCTAGCGCAAGCATTTTTCCATATCATCATATTTCATATAAACACCTACTTAATTGTGTTATAAGTAGTACGTATGTACTTATAATACAATTATGTGTTTTAAAAATAGGAAATAGTTAAGATTTAGAGTAACTCGTGATTTGATTCGTAGGTGTAATTGACGACGCTTCCAAGTTTTTGGCAACCCCGTTTCCTGAAAGTGAGTAAAGCCACCTATTGCAACAAATCGAATTTGTATTCTAACCCAAAGGAATTAAACACTATTCTTGTACAGATGATGAGGACAAACGTCGAGTTCTGGCTGATCTCATGGCACGTAAAGGCGAGAACATTGTTGGCCAAGATCACATCTATAAAATGACATACAAGGAAGGAGGAGAAGAGTTAGTAAGCTACAATATCCTTTTTGTATTACATAGCTGTCCAATAACATATCCGTCCACCATTAGTAATACTGGGGAGTTCGAGTGGGTGTCATCATAACTGTACAATCAATCCTGACTTTAACGACCTACATGTACAGTCGAGTTTAAAAATATGTATGTATGTATAATATATGAATCTTATTAGAAGGCAATAAAGACTGTCATCTGCCAAAAATGCATACGTATTTTCGAACTCAACTGTACACGTTTCTTTTAAAGTTAAAAGGTGTTGTAGAACGGAATGTGGGAACGCAAGTGCTGGCGACGCTTATCTTTTTATTATAGTTACAGTTTATTTAAGGCGCTTTACACATGAAGCTACTAAAGTTGAGGATACTCAACTTTTTTAAATTTGCTAAAGTTGTTAGTTGCTATAACGTTGTTCTAGTTGCTATTAATTTCATATGTAAGCACCTGGCATTGCCGGGCACAGGGAAAGGGAGGGCGTTGGTAAGTGTGGAATCACCTGGCGAATTGCGATTGATGGTTGAGGCGGTGGAGGAAACCGGCAACTTTAAAAACCGGAATAATATTTTACAGTTGCTAGTTGCGGCAATTAGAAACTAACTTAGTCATCGATTGCAGCAACTGAAAACTGTTGACGGTCATCAGCACTCGAATTTCGAGTTGCGATGTGTGCGCAGTCCCAAATAGCTAGTTGCCAGCTGCTGCAATAGCAACTATTGCAGCAACTCCATGTGCAAAGCGCCTTACAGTACTGAAGGTAATATATATTTTTTTAATTCTATAGGATAATACGTGCTCCTGTAGGCGCACAATCAAAAGATCCAGCTAAAAAGAATGAGTTGCTTGGGAAAATAAACACAGTAATACCAGACAAAAAACTGGAAGAAGTATTGAAGAGTACATTTTCACTATTAATTTAATTTTTTTTATTAGTATTCTACATATTCTAAACATATTACATTTCAACAGGTACAGCAAATGAAGGAGCTGCACATTTGGCCGATGTTATTAAAGGCAGAGGTAAAACACCGTAACTTGTATTTAATAAATATGAAGTGTATGATATTAAGCTGGGGTTTGGCAACTTACCGATGCACTCCTTCAACCGCCACGTACGATGAGGGCCGGGCTAAGTAACGCGATGGTTCCTCGGCACACTAGGAGGAGTATGTAGCCTGCAAAGGTATCACACACAGGGTCCACAGGTTGCTAGTCCACGCTAACTTCCACGGGGAAAGAGTCTCAGAACTAGATGATGATTTCGGTTATTAAGTTATAGAGGATGATTTAGAGCGAGGCACTCGCGTCGATCGTTGGTTTCGAACAGGTAGAACATAGTTTTTGTAAAGGGCACCACAGGCGCACTTAGTGTTGCCTTGCCCAAAATCAGTGTTGGCTACTGGAGCTACTCAATAAGCGCCTCACCCAGACACGAAAATATACATCTTTCAAAAGTGTTGTTGTAATTGAAAATAAAATAAAATGGAAAAATACATATCTGTTCCAGTATGGAACATGAAGTAAATGTATTTCATTTGAATAAACTGTATTCACAAACTCGTAAAAATCTATGTGAAGCTCTACAAGAAATACACGACAATTTGCAAAAACAAAAAGACAAGGACTTCCTTGCGGTAGGAAAATTCAAAACAACCCACGAACAAGCTGCCCAAATGTATGTCAATTTCATATTTCCTTAACAATTTTATTAAATATACTGGTTGATTGATGTATAATATGAATTTTATATATTAATAATATCCGTAATTTTTCTTTCGTTTAAATCTGAATGTTTCAATAAGATTACACGGGTTTATTTCTTATTTATTTCTTACTTGATATTTTGTGATCAGGTTGGCAAAGGCAGAAAATTTAAGTAGCAAAACACCAGCTGCTGGAATTTATGATACTGTAAATACAAACTTAAAGGCCCTCCCGGGTCTAGATAAGAATAAAGGGCGTATGGAGGGTAAGTACCTACAAGATGATCAGACAGACAAATATCACGTTCATAATGATAACAAACCATACTTAATTAGAAAATAAAATATTTCAGATGCTACTAATCTTGCCTCGAATTATATTGCTGGAGTTGCAACTGAAGAAAGTGAGTAATGTATTTGTAGGTTGTAAGGTTTATGTCATTATGCGTATTGATTTGAGAAAATTATTACCATTAAAATGAGCTATAGATCACAATTATAGATTTTTAGATGGGACAGTGCTAATAATAGTTTATGGTAACAGGTGGTTTAAGTGGCAAAGAGCTTGGAGCTATGGATCCAAGATTAGCTGAGTAAGTTTAGTTAGTACCTACCTACATTAATATCTCATCATATTAAGCAACAGTTTACTATGGTTAAACAATTACTTACAACATAAATAGCGTTTATGAATAAGGGTGTTAGTGCTTGTGTTTGATTGTACATTTTGTAGAATATTTTAAGTCAAACCGCGAATTTCGGCACATTGCCACAAATTTTTTATTATTGCTATTGTGCTACATTTTACAAGTAAAAATTATAAAGTCTACTAAGGTCTATTTTCTTATAAAGGCTAGGATCCGCTGCAGGCGGAAGAGCTGGCGTGGGTGGAGCTTATGGGCCAGGTGGAGCTTATGGCCCAGGTGGATCTTATGGCCCAGGTGGATCTTATGGCCCAGGTGGATCTTATGGCCCGGGTGGATCTTATGGCCCGGGTGGATCTTATGGCCCGGGTGGATCTTATGGCCCGGGTGGATCTTATGGCCCAGGTGGAGCTTATGGGCCAGGTGGTGCACATGGTCCAGGTGGAGCACATGGCCCAGGTGGGGCTTACGGTCCAGGCGGAGTGTATGGTCCAGGAGGCCCAGGGGGACCTGGAGGCCCAGGAGGACCAGGCGGAGTATATGGTCCAGGTGGCCCAGGGGGAGCTGGAGGCCCAGGAGGCTCAGGCGGAGCATATGGTCCAGGAGGAGCTTATGGTCCGGGCGCCCAAGGTGGACCAGGTGACGCATCCGGGCCGGGTGGAGCATATGGACCGGGTGGCAAATATGGCCCGGGTGGAGCTTATGGCCCGGGTGGGAAATATGGCCCGGGTGGACGTGGTGGTAAAGGAAGAGGTAAATGGCACTTTTATCAGCTAGAGCATTGTATTTCTAATTAAGCATTGCAATAATATAACACAACCATTAAGAATATTAGTACTTAGATTAGGCTCTTCATACGTAATATTATTTTCATAATAATGAATTTTTTATATTGTGTAATAATTAATAAAAATATTTTTTGTTCCAGGTGGCATAGGACAAGATGGTAATTATGGTCGAGAAATTTTATGTTTAGTTGTGTTCTAAATCCGATATTTATACTTTAGTTAAAATGTAACATTTCAGGAGAGGAATTGGACCCAGAGCGAGCCTCTGCCCTGGGCATCTTGCACGCGCAACTTCGCGCACGCGGCGGCGAGGCGCTTTACAAGCAACCACACACTGAGATGTCACATAGTCAGGCCTCAGATTGGTAAGTAATTTATTTCTCTATTATTCTGTAAATATTTTAAATTTAATACAATTATACTACGGATGCCTTAATTCTCAATTACACAGTTGATAATATTCCCCCACTCGCGTAATGCAGCTTAGTCATGTTGCGATTCAATACGGTATTTTTATGTTAAAAGGCATATGAGGCATGATTTAAAAGTCGTATCTACTGATACGGTAAAAAGTATAGGAAATACATAGAAGAGCCTAATTCTTGTTTAATTTACACTTCACTTCAGTTACTGCTTGGTGAAGCGCGGACTATGGCAGTGGACTGCTTTTGCAGTGCTTTTTCCTAGTCTCTGACTAACCGTTAACGGGATAATTGTCCTGATTATATGAATGTATATATTTCCACTGAAAAGGCTGAAGAAATCACCAATGAAAGTCGACAAGTCCGTAAAGGAATCAGCCGATACGGGACGCCTGCACAAGAAGTTGGAAAGAAAATTGAGCACGCTTGTTGCAAAAAACACACCAAGTCATATGGTGGATACAATGCAAGGTGGGTTGTTTTCAATTTAACGGTATGGTTTCTACGTAGTTGATAAGCCCCCAATAGAACTTGGTGATGGGCATCGTGTCAAAAAAATCTTGTAAACTTGCTAAATAGTATAATCTACAAGCTATCTTATGCCAGACCCTAAAGTGTAATACTGTTACAGATGTTGTGATCGAATCTTCTCGGTTGCTGTCTGAGTACTTCGTGGCCAGCAGTAAGCTCTCATAATTCACGTTGTTATATTAAACTTAAACTGTTATTTTATTGCTAATTGTGGAAAATATTTTTAATAGGTTACAAAGCGCTGGTTAAAGAAGGTCTTATATCAGAAATGCAAAAACGAGGAAATGAAATATTAGTAGAAACAGGTGGGGCTGCCGAAACATTCTTCTTTGCAGCACAGAGGTTGGTTTGTTTGAAAAATCTAAAAGTAAATAGGTAGATAAACAAGAAACCTTTTAAATTTGACATTACTTATAGGCTAAAAACTGCGAAATCACTTGAGGGAAAAGAGCCGTGTACTAGCGTGGCTTATAATATAGCGAAGAAATTAGACGATATAATAAGATGTAAGTCGATGGCAAGGAAGTTAACGTCTACTATGAAGGGTATGTCTTAACAACAAGAATGTGGATACTGCTTTTACTTTTCAGCACATTCCTAACTGCTAATATTTTTCAGAGCACATAAAAGATGCGGCAAATTACTTATCAGAATTGGTAACACAACCAGGTGATCATGATCTTTCCAATTTTATTTTGCGAATATTTGTAGGTGTGAAATATGAATTAAGCTAATAATCACTCATTTAACAGACGAAAGAATTGAAGCCTACGTGGCACTTCTTAGTGAAATGGAGGGAAATGGAGACGCTCTACTAATTGATGGAGACATACCGAAATCTTACAAAGACGCAGCAACTTAGTGGGTTTTTATTCGGATATCACTGTGTATAATTTAACTAATATATAAATAAAAGATATTTAGTTTATTTAAATTACTTACAGCCTTCGAGGGTTAACATCTACTCAGGACCAAATAAATCGAGGAAATAGTTCATTACAATCATCGACCGAAAGTAAACTGAAATCTATTATGGCGAATGTCCCCGCTACAGGATATACTTCAGCTGTGTTGGGTGGTATGAGTCCTTATGGTTTTAATTTTTTTTAAGACATGTCTTTCTAAGCATTTTTGCGAATTACTTCCATGTTCCCAATTTAATGAGGCTTCAAGATATATTTTATATTTACCTTTTTTATTGATGGTCAATCCTGAATTATTATACTCTTTATTGCACTTGAAAATACATTAAAATTTATGTTACATGTTATTATTGTAATATAACTTTGTTTTCAGGGGTTATTCAAGAATCTACTAGGTTCCTGGTGTCATATATAATGCTACAAGGTAATACGGTAAAACACAGGATTTTCTCAAATTTCGTGACATTATAAGATTAGCACTGTTTCCTTTATATTTTTTTAGGCGAAAAGACTGAAGTACTCAAGATACTGGTAGAAAAAATGGAACAAGCTGGAGATAATGTTTTGCTACGCCACGGAACTATTCAAAAATCGTATACAGACGGCGCTGATATGTAATATATAAAATAATTTAGAATTTATAATTGTTTTGGACCTAATATTTATGACATAAAACGAAATGAAATTAGTGTTGTGTTAACAATTTGATATTGGAGTTCAATAGAAGATTATGTTAACCTAGACGTACTTAGATTATAATTGCCAATTATTTTAATATGCAGAATTGAAAAATCTACATTTTCTGATGGTCAAGTATTTTGTAACTTGTAACTTTCATTTATTTTATGTTTTTAGACTACGAGGCAAAAATACAGATCAATTACGTGTACCAAATGCAGATCCGGTCGTATCAAGAAAAATACAAATTAAGCTTGACAATTTAATGCAAGGACAAACACCAGATAAATACCTACCACTTATAGACGGTAAAAAAATATTAATAGTAACTAAATTAACGGAAAAATTATAAATCATAAAATAAAAACTACCCACTTTTCATATGTGTTGTCTACAGATGTTATAGAAGACACTACAATGTATTTGGCTGTACAGCTACTGCGGCCACGTAAGCTATGTTACCTATTTCTATTCATTCAATTTTAATTATGCATGCGTAAAGTAACAAAAATTATTTTCGATTAACAGAAATACTTAATGTTTGCAAGTGTATGAAAAATGTGTTTGTTCAATGCGAATTGTGGTGTGATGAGATACTGCGGAGAGTGCGCCGCCCGTGCTGCACTTGTTCGCGGCACGTGTCCAAGCAAGCCATACAGGACTTGGCGCCGGCCGAACATATACAAGTTAGTCCGAATGCATCCAGTGCTTATGCACCTGGCATAGATATTACTTTCACAAAATGCCCCTCGAAAATGGTTGGGAGGTGTGTTAGACGAGGTGCAAACCCACCAGTATGTCCAGCCGCCAAACGCACAAGTGGTTGCGAAGATGTAACAACAAATTACCTATTATATTCTACGTCGTATAACCCTCAACCCAGTTATACCGATAGTTCGAAAGTAATAACCACTCCACAATCGCCGTCTCCAAGCACAAACGTACAAAACCCAGCATCGCCTACTGGAGAGCAGCACAGAGAATACGATGGGCTGTCAGCTGTTATAGGATCTATATTATACAGTAAATTTTCTTGCGAACAAGGTTTTACCTCCGAATCCAGAAATGATGAGAGGCAACAGCCAGAGCACGAGGAACAAGAGCCTTCAGACGAATCGGAAATGTATATCACTCCCCAGACTTCTAAAACTGTACCATCTCGGGAATCAAAGGAATCAAAACACCCTTTTTGGCAATCACCAACTACAATGTATGCGAATATTGTGTCACAAGAAAACATTTCAATGCCGATACAAAAACGTAATAGTGCAAGATTCTATATAAATTCACAACAAGCTAAGTCTGGTTTTAGTTCCAGTGAGTTTCAAACAGTTTTTTGATCGCCTGTAAGTAGGTATAACCGTTTTGATCACTGATCACATTTTTGTGTATTTTGGTAGGAACTCCTATCGTGACAACCGATCAAATGGCCGATTGGCATGCGATGATGGTCAGCTTGATGTGGAACGTACAAGCTTGGCGTAATTGGATTCAAGATTATTTCAATAGTGCATCATCATATAATCATGATCCTAATATTTCATCAGGTAGATATTACCTATATTTTAAATATATCTTGGAGCTAGAAAGGACATTTATTTCTTTAGATAAACCTCGGCATCTCTTAGTAAAGCAAATCAAAAGATATTCATTTACTTTAGTTGCAGGCAGCCTTTCCTATTTTTTCTAGTGAATAGTGTGAAACTATTAATAAATAACTTTGAGTTTCATACTCATAACTAGCCCAAAGTATAAAATAACTTCACGCAGTTGTTGTGGTGCATGCTAGTTATAAACTAGCAGCGAAAAAAATATATGTCGCTGGCTTTTATTTTATGGTTTTAACAATTTTTCCAGTGGAATCTGAGGAAAAATGGGCAACTCTTCAGAGAAAGCTAGCTATTGAAGCTTTACAATGGCGTCAGTACAATAACTTTAGTAGACAACTAACTTTACGCCTTGCCTCCAGATATATGGGTAAAAAAGTAAGATGCATCTTTGACCTTTTTGGTTTACCTTCAATATTACATATTCTCTTTTATCGTAAATAATTTTCAGATTGTATCCCCAACACGTGCTACAGTCAAGACTGATTTATATCAAGAATGCCAATTGGAGATGCTTGATATTATAGATATATTTTACAGGTGGACACACTGGCTTATTGCAGTGGTATGTTGCACAGAATTGTGTATTGCTAGACGTCTTATATCGATTCTTTTATAAATACTGCCTATTGACATTTAAAAAGTGGCTCGAGGGCACCGTTGTTTATAAAATTTAAATTATATCAACTATTCTTATTAATTCTCATTTAATTCAATACTTATTGTCGCTGTTGAGCAGTAGGTATGTATTCTATATTCTGCTACACAGGCACACGAGACAGACTCGCTGCAGCCGATTCCTGGTTCCGATTTACCCTTCCACTTACTGTAAGTGTTACCACAACGTTTTTTAAATCTATGTGCATAATGTGTAGTTTCAAATATAGCAGCATTGTTTTACAGACGATGGAGTCATTTTAAAAATAAAATTCAAGAATTTGCAGACGATTGGAAGAAATACAATGTGCACATGAATCTTTCATGGGAGCTCAAATATCAAACTTTAATATCAGGTATCTAATTTTACGCATAGATCAGTCAGCATAGTGCCACCTTCCAATAGCTATGTGTGTTATATCGTTGAATAAGTATTTTTTTACTGAATAAAAGTTACTACAGCGCTAAGTTTCAAATCGATTTACTTGAATTTACTCGATATTCCATGGGGATCTAATAAAAAAATGGACCAGGAAATCTCCTTGCAACATTCAAAATCATATTCTGCAAGCTTTTCTGAGCTCAAAACTATTTACAGAAAACGGTCCTCATATTATGCACACTCAATATATTAGGTTGGGGAAAAAGTCTTTTCACATTATAGTATGTATAAACTTGTAATAAAATCTCTTTGGCTATACTATTTGTATCTGGCTGGTTTTGGTATCATTGAAAGTTTAAATTTTAAAGAACATAATTCCAAATTCAAATTAGGAAAATGTGTGATTTTCATTTGTTTTTCGTACCGCCAAGATGAGTGAATCTAATGAAGAAATTCGATACATTTTAAAATTTTACTACAAAAAAGGTAAAAATGCAACGCAAGCCGCGAAAAAAATTTGCGATGTTTATGGACCTAGTGCAGTGTCTGTGAGAGTAGCACAAATTTGGTTTAAGCGTTTTCAATCCGGAAATTTTGATGTCAAAGATGCACGTCCCTCTGGTCGCCCTATTACAGATAAAATGGATGCCATTTTTGTAAAAGTGGAGCAAGATCGGCATGTCAGTAGTTACGACGTAGCTGAAGAACTGGGAATTCACCACAAAACAGTTTTGGCGCATTTGAAAAAAACTGGGTACACAAAAAAGCTCGACATTTGGGTACCTCACGAGCTTACTGAAAGAAACCTAATGAACCGTGTACTCATTTGTGATTCTTTATTACGACGTAATGAAACCGAACCATTTTTGAAGAAGCTGATAACTGGTGATGAAAAGTGGATCACGTACGACAAGAACGTGCGAAAAAGGTCGTGGTCAAAGGCCGGTCAGGCTTCACAGACTGTGGCGAAACCCGGGTTAACTCGCAACAAGGTGATGCTGTGTGTGTGGTGGGATTGGAAGGGCATTATTCATTATGAGCTGTTACCACCAGGCAGGACCATCGATTCTGAACTCTACTGCGAACAACTGATGAGATTAAAGCAAGAAGTTGAGAGAAAGCGGCCGGAATTAATCAACAGAAGGACATGCCGATCTTTCTCCACTTCTCCTCACACATCTTTAGCCACTCAGCAAAAATTAAGAGAGTTTGGCTGGGAGGTGTTAATGCATCCGCCGTATAGTCCTGACATTGCACCTTCAGATTTCCACCTGTTTCGGTCTCTTCAGAATTCTTTAGGCAGTGTCAGGTTAACATCACGAGAGGACTGCCAAAACCACTTGTCGCGGTATTTTGACCAGAAGTCCCAAAATTTCTATAGCAATGGGATCATGTCCCTACCTACAAGATGGCAAAAAGTTATCGAACAAAATGGTACCTACATACTTTAGTTAAATGTAAATAAACTATATTAAAAAATGTTTTGAATTTTCTTAAAAAATGCGAAGAAACTTTTTCCCCAACCTATTACTATAGTGCCTGCTCTATAAAGCATAAGCTTATTCTCAACTCTCAGAAAACAAACGAATCACGGAGTAGCTGTACCTGAAACTTTTTATTTTGCCGCATCAGCAAGATGGGACGTAACGTTCTGAGTCGTTTCCGTGAACTAATGGTTGAGAGTAGGGAGGGCAAGGCGCTTGAGATGGAAGCGGGATTTAAGATAGAGCTTACCATTATACATACATAATAAGTTGACTTATTTAGAGTGTATTAATAAGTAGTGTGAAGCTGAAACCCACAGATAGGGCATACCTAGAGAGACCCGAATAACCCCCATCTACATGGAGATTCCGACATAAATAGGAGTCGGATAGATCTATAATGTGAGCCTCAGCTATACGCTACTTTTTGGGACATTCTGTATAATAATAAAGTCGTATGTAAAAACCAAGTGCCTCATTCATATAATAGTAAATGAAAAACTTTACAATATATGTTGGCAGAATGGTTTCCGACGTGGAACCAGTCATGTCCTGTGTGGGTGGTGAGCGCATGCGGCGCGGTGCCCAGCGGAGCGGTGGCGGCTGGTATCTTTGAGGGGGAAGTCACTTGGGTCGCCAGGACTACCCATAAGTAAGCTTGGTCTCTTGCTTAGATTAGTTTTTAAAGAAATATCGATAGATTTGGCAGTGCCTACATCCCTATTTGTCTCCTAGTAGCTGCGTATCAATTAATATTTATCCATTAACTTGTATACAAACACACACGTGTATTTGCACATATTACTTCGGGTTAGTTTGTGGGTGTGAATCTGAAGCTATTAAAATTTTCTGGAGTTTACTTTGCCATGCTTGTGGGAAGCCAGTCCTTATCAGGTTTTGATAGGACGTGACCTGAGTTTTTTAGTAATATTTATAATTGTAATGTTGCATATTTTGGAACATAAATATTTTTCATTAGGAGTAACGTGTTGCCGGCAGCTCTACACCCCACGAAGCACTGCTGCCTCGTCTATTCTGACGGATCGGTTCACTATTGCACAAAGTATCAGGTAAATAAGTACTCCTATGCCCTTTAAATTACAAAATTCCTTGTTTATGTGTAATAGAAACCTTTTGATTTTGTTCAATTAGATCTGCGAGAGAAAACGAAGTATTTAAAACACTATATTATTTATTAGATAATATATTTTTAAAATTAATTAGAAGATAATATGCTTTAAAAAAGGGGAGCTCGGTGGCGTAGTGGTCAGTACGCTTTGGCTTTCGATTGAAAATAAACCTTCGGCATGGTCACGCCGTGGATGGGTGACCAAAACTTTGTAATCTCGAGCTCCTCTGTGCTTTGAAAGGCACGTTAAGCCATTAGTCCCGGTCGCTATTGCGACTGTTTGTACCCATCAACCCGCATTAGGCCAGCGTGGTTGTGTTACGGTCCATACTCCTCATGTGTTTCTCCATGAGGAAGGCCTGTGCCCAGCAGTAAGACGTATATAGGCTGAGGACAGATGTTTTAAAATTATATTTCTGACAAGATATAGAAAAAAGAAACGCTCAATTTTATGTAATTGAACTGTGTTCAACGGACAACGTTTAAGCAGTAGGCATAAAAAAGAATGGCGTTTTTTGATTTGCCACTTCTTTGGTCGCAGCCACTTTAGGTTGAGACCTGCTTTTTAGCAAAGGCTATTCAAGAACACAGTCATAATAATTTACTAATAATTGCGCAAAAAAACATAAAAACTTTTTAAATCGAGGCAAACTTTTTGTCAAAGTTTGTATGAACATTTATGTTGGTGAACCTGAAGAAACCAATGAATTTGAAAGCTGATACTTCCAGAACCTTATGGAACTATAGTGTACATCAGCCTGCTCTTGCGTCGATAATATAATAAGCCAGTTGCGGTTGTCATATTTCTTCGTAGCATTTGCTACGAACTACGAATATTTCTTCTGATCGAACATTTACCAATATTTTCCTTTATACATTTGTTTTCTTGGTTTTGAAAAAGCATATTAAAATGAAAAGTCTTTTTTGGCCTCTGTGAAAACGTAAAAAATAATATTCACTTGAAAAATAGCCTACTACACTAGCCTAGCCAGAGCTGTCTTTGCAAGAGTTTAATAATAGGCTAGTTGACTCATATCAAAAGTAATGAAAATAATGTGCCATTCACATAGTATTTAGTAAAAGGGTCCGAAATATACTAAGTTCGATAAATATAAATAAAGGATTGCTGTAGAAATTCAATTTAAATATGTTTTATTTTTATTTCTTTTATCATCGCCAAAAACGCTAACGCTAACGGTTCATGTAAACAATTACTACGTATGGTCAAAATCTGTAAACGCCAGTCTCAACCAATCAAGCATAACTGTCGTCTATGTCACGCATGCGTATTGAATTCTTTACAATAATCGTGACGCTACGGTACTATATAATTAATAATACGGATAATTCATAGACCATCAGGACCGAAGGCGTTTTTGACATTTAAGCAAAAACGTAATTTATAATTTAAAATTTATTGTGTTTTAGGCTTCAGAAAAAAATGGTATTGTTTATTATGGTGATGGCTATCAGTAATTAATCATTTGAGGCCCAATAAAAAAAGGGTCAACTAGCCTTTTAAGATTTTGTCTTTAACAAAGGTGTTTATTGCAAAACCCCCATTATGTATGAAGCATGTCCCGCTATGTAATGTAGGGGCGAAAAATATTACTATTGTAAGAATCTTCTAGCTAACGCCAGCGTTCGTGAACACTAGATCGGGGGGCACGGGAGTGCCCTCGCCAACTCGAGCGCGAAGCAAACACTGCCGTGCCATCCTTTACTGGAACCATTTCGCCACATTTTCAGGCCCCTATTTGAGAACCTCTGGATAAGACCAGAACGCAGAAATTTTCGTCATTCAGTAAGATATAATCACATACTTAAAATCCAAAATTTGAAGTCTGTAGGTCTTTTAGTTCCGAACTAAGCGAAAGCAAAGTTTCGCATTTACGACACTCCCTCACTCACTCACTCACTCATGATCATCAAAATAGAACTAGCACTTTCCATAAACTCAGAGAGCTGAAATTTGGTACAGAGTTAGGGTTTAATGGCCATATAAAGGGAAAACTATAAAAACTAGGACTATTCAACTTGGTGGGCCACTTTATCTGATATCGAAAACCGATGGTCTGAAGTAACTGATGAAGAACCCTCAGCTGCTCTTAGCTGTATTAGAGATATGGTAATACCCCCTTCTACTAGTGGTACCTTGTTGGTCTGGGACACAAAAAGAAAATACCAACTGTTTTTCTTGCCTAGCATGTCTTGGGTACTGAGTCTGTGATTGTCTGGGCGATGAGCTAGTCACTTGTTACTACTCTTTCACGATTTTTCATCTGACCAAGCCCAATTTTTGTATGGCTAAATGTGGCCTCAAGGAACACAGTGCTCCTTGGCTTCTGCCTAGCCCTTCGGGAAAAGCAGGCGTGATTATATGTATGTATTATATGTGTGTATTGGTACATAAAAAAATCAATCGAAAAAAAACTATTCCCACGTTTCTACAAAAAGAAGTGAAATCCCACCAAAAACATTCTGTAAAAAACAAGCCATGTCTCGATGGAGCTGCTTGTTTATCTCTAAAAAGTAATGAAATCTAGACAAAATCGTGCCAAGTCTAAGGTTCCTTACTGCGATTTCTTTATAATAATAGTTAATGTTGTGTGACTTGGCCGTTGAACACAAGGGTACAAAACCAAGTGCTCCATGACATCATTGCACCAATCTGTCGCCAGAACCGCTACTCTATGACGATGGAAAATTGCCACTTGGAAAACGTTGATTCAATAACCAGTTAACCAGTTAATTGTCGGCTTGACAAAGCCACTAACGTATAAAGAATGTTCAACGGCCAAGTCACACAACATTAACTATAATAACAAAGAAATCGCAGTAAGGAACATTAGACTTGGCACGACTTTGTCTAGATTTCATTACTTTTTAGAGATAAACAAGCAGCTCCATCGAGACATGGCTAGTTTTTTACAGAATGTTTTTGGTGGGATATTTATTTACAACCACACCATAGATCTTGTTTGTAAACCTTGACAGGTTATCTATTGAGATGGGGTTTTCCGCGTTCACAGGTGTTATGTAACGCCGAAGTGACGTGGGTGGCGTGGCGTGCGTGGGAGGTGGGCGCGCAGGCCGTGTGCGTGGCGCCCGGAGTGTACATCGGCCGCGTGCGGTACCGCGGCTCGCACCTGCTGGGCGCGGTCCACGCCCCCTCCTACCGCTGCCACGTTGTCATCTTCGGCAGACCCTTCGCCTTCAACTGTTACGAACTAATAGTGCTAGAAAATAACCGCGAAGCCACAGCGGTAAACTAAAGTTCGACGTTGGACATTTGAAATTATACGTGCGCGAGTGATAGAAATTTTCAAGCCCTTGAAATTTTTTTCTTTATATTTATTGGGAGTTTTGTAGTGAGTTTAGAGTATTATTCGCATTCATTGGATATTGAAGTCAATGATAGAAATAAGCTTGCATTCGAATGTTGATTGACGATAACAAATCGTTAAGTGAGACCCGGTATTGTCTTTTGTAAAATGTCTTTATTTTTTTAACGATGTCCTTGATGTTTATTTTTTAATACATATTTAGATTTCATTACACAATGTTTTATTTATTCAAAACAACAGTTGTAACTCAAAATCCAATTAACTACGCCACGCCATCGACAATTGCATGGTCGCTAACTGTAACTTTTTCGACAAATCCTTTTGTTCCACTGAGTCTAAGTAAATCTCCGGTACGGAAAGTGTCCGTGGCATGCGTGGCTCCTACTATACAAGGCAATCCATATTCTCTTGCTATTACAGCTCCTAAAAATGGGAAATACTTGAAATAATATTATGTAGTTTAATATTCAAAATCATTATTTTTTAAAAAGAAAAGCAAAAAGTTGTCTATGGTG
Source organism: Parapoynx stratiotata (assembly GCA_910589355.1). Taxonomy (NCBI): domain Eukaryota; kingdom Metazoa; phylum Arthropoda; class Insecta; order Lepidoptera; family Crambidae; genus Parapoynx; species Parapoynx stratiotata. The sequence continues at coordinate 5,472,444 of OU342458.1, forward strand.
GTTCTGGTTATCCAGGGGAAAGTAATGCCAAGTATTACCACAGAAAAATGTAGAAGAGGAAGACATGTTGCGCCCCTTTGTTCAAGTAAATTAGTTTGAGTGCAATAATGATGAATTTCAACAATTCATCTCGTTCATCGTGATTTCATACAAACCATGTGATATAAGTCCTCCGAGCTCTGTCACGATTCCTGATAGAAGTGGGAAGTATGGAGACCAACCAATATCGGTAGCATTGGTTATCAGTATGTCGCCAAGCTGTAGTTGATCAATCTGGAAAGATAGATATCAAGATATATATGCACATTTGACAGGTGACAGTATTTCCTTCAAGTAAGAGTCATTTACTGTTAAAAGTGTATACACATTTTTGAACGTGACTGTACTTATATTAGAAGTTTTATAGTCGCATAAGTTACTTTTGCAGATATAAATCTAGAACATATATCTAACGTTTTCAATTAATACAGGCATTATTAACCCAAATGTCTTTAATCCTTCTTTTTTGTTCCAATAAATTATAATTAAATAAAATATTATCGTAATATTTAACGGTTATACAAACATGAAAGTTTTGACTCAAAATAAATATGTATTTACTTTGTATTGTTCAAAAGTAGTCTTTATTGTGAAAGTAGGTTTTACTGCTCAACAAGCAGTAAAGGAGAATGGTCACAGCCCATACATTTACCCAGGCCCGACAAAAATGAGACCTATATCTTTTTTATTATGTTCATTGTAACATTATTATGTAATTTTTATATTGAATATAAGTTTTTTTCTTAGGCACAGTATGAAAAGAATGTAAGGAAACAATTTTTTTGGGATGATGCCCCCGGTTAGAAGTTATCACCTGGACCACATTCTACAGCCGAGCCCAACCACCAACAAAAGCATTTTTAATACTAAGTAGTATGGATTCAACATAACAAAAAAAATGAGATAGAACTAATTCGTGTCGGGCCTGGGTCACAGATGACCATTCTCCTTTACAAGGGGTTTTCTAGATCTAGGTACCTACCTACTATCCCCTCCTAACAGAAGCGCAGCAGGCATATTCTCATTTCATTTCACCCTCAATTCGTCACATGACAAGTAAATTCGCCCGCCGCTCGTAGTAGTGGCTATCCCGTATCCTTTTAAAAAAGTGGTGATTGTTACCTTTCTTCTTTGACGACGCAAGCCCAGGCGACAACCTCCCCCACGCAGACCGAGGTGGCGTCCATTCGTACGTCACCAGCCGTTACCCGCGGCCCTAAGAGCCTACTGCGGCTGCAGCCCCCCGAGTTGTTCTCGGCGAACGTCTATTGGTTTTACCTCAGAAAGGTCTTTGACAACGCAAGCCCTGGCGACGACCTCCCCCGCGCAGACCGAGGTGGCGTCCATCCGCACGTCGCCAGCCGTCACCTGCGGCCCGCGCGCCTCCAACGGCTGCAGCCACCCCGTGTTTGTCTCGGCGAACTTTAACTTGCACCACGAAGGATAATATTGCTGTCTTTGCATAGCCCTAATTGAGAAATAATTAAGTGCTTAATATGACAGTTAAGGTAAGCAAAGCCCTGTTGCACGGTTTTAATAGAAAAAAAAAAAGACGTGTGGCACTCGGGGACTGCCGCGGTAAAGCTATTGCATAGCATTTTGTATCAACTAATGCAATTATAATTTTATTTATTTATTTTATTCATGCAGTTCTTTTTCTTTGATATTAATTCAAGTTACACTTTTTGAGCGTGGTGACCGATAAGAAAACAAATTATATAAACTGTTGGTAGTTTGCATATACATTATTTCGTTCGGATCACTTATAAATAAATTAAATCATAAAATAATTATCTAAAATAAATGTTAATAAACTAATTAATAAAATAACAAAACTCATAATAAACAATGTGTAATAGTTAGCTTATAAATAAAACCAAAGTGGCGTCTTTGTTAAAATTAGTTCTTTGTTGTATCACTAGATGGCGCCACCTATCCTTTAAAACGCACTATTGTTTACTCTCATAGACTTATATGGTCAAACCGATTTTAATTAAAATTTGTATTCGCCTTGGACACGGTGTTTCATTTTGGCAACCACCTTGGGTTTTAACATGCACGGCCTTCAAGCCACACCTCCTTGCGCATCGGAGTGGGGAGCGTGAGGTTTTTTCGTTACGGAATTTCTGGATTCGGTCACCGCGCTCAAGGCCCGTGATAGAAGCTATCCAATAGCTTAAAAATCACTATCTTCAGACTTCAGACGCCCAATGATGACATAGTTCTCTCAGTAAAAAATGGACATATAACGTAAATGGCTTTTCAATCTTCTGCTTCGTAAGCAATACAAAATAAAGCATGATTTAAAAAAAACAATTACAGAGATTAAATAGATCTATTTTGTTTTCTGAAACCAAGAAAAAATTTGACCAGACCTCTAAACGCACACGACCAAAAAGTGACGTAATTTTTTAAAGATTACTCACTTTCTCAACAATGCTGGGTCTCTCGTTTGGATGTATCTCTTTAATTCGGTCGAACGGAAGAAGAACACTAGGTCGTAGTGAGGCAAGTACCACTGGCGCACCAATAGCTTGCCCAGCTCAATTGCAGCTAGCCGCAGCTTGTGCACAGCCAGTATCAAGTGACCTTTGGTGCCCTCCCTGTGTCTGATCGCTCGACGGCACAAAGGCAACACCCAGGACAGAATTTTTCTATAAAATGCAAACACATAATTAAATCCTTCGAAAAATTTTATCGGTTCGCGAAATCTATTAAACTCTCTGATTTACATCAATATCAAATCTACTTACTTAGTACTCGATTTCTTAGGAGTCGTTAGCTCATTAATAATTTCAGCGTCGCTCTTTGAAGAATGAGTTTCTTGCTTGGATTTCAAATTTTGTAGTACTTTCATCAATTCTTCAGGAACTAATGCCCAAGGTTTAGTGTGCATATCGAACTAGAAAAATATAGGAAAAAAGAAGTCTGTGTTTGACTAATAAGAAAAAAAATGTATTTACCACGAGTAAAATGAATGGAAATGGATTTGCGTATGTATAGTTCGGTAACAAAGTTAATGTTAGAAAAAATAACGTTGGAGAAGAAAAAGAAAAAAATTATATATTTATCATTTAAACAAATTTTAAAGGAAAGAGTGAAGTTGAATTGTTGATGATTTTCAGCAGTTTACACTACAACCTACCTCGAGAAAAATGTAAGGATGCAAGTGGAAAAAAGTAATTTCTACCTACACCTATGGGGAAAACTCGTGACCTAGTTTGGATGTATAACCTACCTCCATTACAGCTCTATGACCATGCTGCTCCAAAAAAATGCATACATCTTTATGTACTTTTGGCAAATGTTCCTTCAACCACTCTAAGGCAACTTCGGAGTTCACTTCTCTAAATTCGTCCGCTTTTCCAGATTCTTCGATCTGCTTTGCCAACTTGGCTAGACCCTGTGGGACTTCAGCGGACAAAACGTCACCAGAACTTAACAATCCGGCGATATCGTTGCAGTGCTCCATTGAAATATCTGAAAAATGTATACCTGTATACTGGTGATCTTATATCTTTATCATCACCAGTCAATTTACCTCCTCTACAGACCCTTCTAGATGATGGAAACCTTTATAGAAACATAAGAAGTACATGCTTTTGTAAGTGTTATATAATAGAGATTACAGTTTTCAGGTGTGGTTCAGGGGTTTACTGTGATTTTTATCACAAGGCAACAAAATTACACTCATTACCACTTAGGCAGATACGGTCTTCACGGAATGTGTTTTCTTTAATTTCCTGATGCATTGTTCGCTTTAATTTTCGTCTGGAAAATGCCGAAGAAACGATAAGTCCCCCAAATCTTACGAATGTTAATAAGGTTCTCTTCTCACCTGATGCACCCTCTATTAGTATCGACATTGCGATGAACTGCGTTGCGGTGCTAGCGGCGCTGGTAAAGGAATGATTTCCACACACTTGTCTCAATACCCCTTCCTTATCATAAATAGACTCCAATATTTCTATAGGATCATCTGTCTTAGTTTTAATATTCATCAAATTCACTACTTTTACGGTATCATCCATACGATATTTGGAATTGATTATAGCCTGAAATATTTAATTTCAAACAGTTTTAATTACATAGAGTAGAAAAAAAATTAGCTGACACTAGTTTAAATATACAGCTTTAACTTTTATTTAATTCCACGTCTTAATATTATTATCATGATTTCCCAAATTCTGCAATCCTCGAGAGTCTCACTCCACAAACATTTACGAGTTGTAATTAAATTTGGAAAAATGTACCTTGGTAATAAAGTAGAGCATCTCTATCTTGTCGAAAGCGCCTGGCGCGCGGCGATTGATGGCAGTTTGGATGATGTTCTCATCGGCCACTTTATGCCCGTGGATGGCCATCTCTGTCATGCGAATGTTAATATCCACTTTCGGGGGGACTCTTCGGTACACTGACTGGAAATCACACCGAAACCATATTTATCACATAATATGGTGTACATAAACGTTGGTTGACCGCTAGTGTATTATATTTACACAAACTTATAATTTATTGTGCACAGCTATATATATTTGTATGGCATTTAAAAAGTCTACTAGGTGAACCAACTAATATGTTTCGAAGTATACTTAGTTACATGCATGATCCAGGATCTTCAAAACAGACAGATGTCAAATTGCAGAAACTGCCCAATTTTGAGAAGAGAAAGATGCAGGCGTTTTGAAAATATTATTTAAATTGTTGGTTTGCACGAAAATGTTGTGTTTGTTGGGTATATGGAAAACTGATGATTGTGTGTTGCGATGCTTACATTGTACAAGGCGAGGATGCATCTGTTGTGCGAGAGAATAATAGACTCCTCGTAAGGACCGATGTCTTTGGAGATAGCATTGTTGAGTCCAGCTGCTAGCGGCCCCAGCACGAGGTCGCGGGACAATGGCGTCACGGGTTTAGGCAACACCTGAAAAGAAGAAAATATATATCCTTTAGCTAACGGAAAGGGATTGATAGCAGTTCAATAAGTTTTGAAAACATATTCAGAAAATATTCACCAATACGAGTATCAATAATAAAATAGACACGAGTATTTTTTGGTCAAAATCTAGTACCTCGCCGCAGTTAGCGAAGGTGGTCAGCTCATCGTCCGCCATGATGGCCGCATCCATTTCGTGCAGCAACTCTTCCTCGGTCCACCTCTCCAGTGACGTGATGGGCCGCGCTTGCAATAGGAAGATCTCGTCCTAAAACAAAGTTACTTCTTCAAATCAAATGCTTTTAATGGAACAAACTTCTATGGAGCTATCTATGGAGAGTTGTGCCTTAATTAACTACTGTTTGTAACACGTGCTGGGCACTTATAAGAAAAGGGGGAAAAGTCCAGTAGGTACGTACGTGATGCTGGGATGCTGCGATCTCGAGTCTAATGCCTAGGTCGACACTAGGATGGGTGGGCACAACACTGCACGTCTGTTCAGGCACTATATATGTACTGGGTTTGGTTTTATAATGGGTATTCACTTCACGGGATGATGTACCAAGTAAGTCAGTCAACGTCTTAGGAGCAACTGAGTGTTACAAAAGCGATCACGTGACTAGGATCACCGCGCCGCGCTAAGGTTTTGTTCTAAACATTTCGCCCGCCCTAAACATTCCAATGTTTACGAAAAAGGAAGGAAAAGCACTGGCTAAGGATAGAGGGGGGAAGGTAAGAAGTCGAGGAGGGAATCACTCGATGGGAAGGCGAACTAGTTTGGTGATGGATCTCTTCAGGGTGCCTGTAGGGGTCTTAACATCCACCACTCGGATGACATCGTCTTTCCCGGGATAAAGGTGAACTATGCGTCCACGACGCCACTGAAGGGGAGGAAGGTTGTCATCCTTTAGGAGAACTAGTTCGTCCAGGTGGGGAGGATTAGAGGGAGAGATCCACTTTTGTCTCATTTGAAGGGTGTTAAGGTATTCTAGGTGCCATCGGGACCAAAAATGCTGAGCAACTTGTTGGAGCAACCGGAATCGGCTAAGACGACTTACCCTAACATCCTCAAATGAGTACTCAGGAAGGGCAGTGAGGGGTTGACCTATAAGGAAATGACCAGGTGTGAGGACTTCAAGGTCATTAGGATCAGGAGAGATGGGACACAAAGGACGGGAGTTTAAGACTGCTTCGATTCTGGCGAAGACAGTCGTAAGCTCCTCAAAAGTTAAGGGAGTATCACCTATAACACGCTTGAGGTGGGATTTTGCTGATTTTACAGCCGCTTCAAAGAGGCCACCCCAATGAGGACAAACAGGAGGATCGAAAACCCATTTTATATTTTTCATAGCGAGCTGGGTACCTAAGGTCGCTTGATTTTGTTTCAGGAAGGTCTCTAAATCTTTGAGGTAGTTACTCGCACCTACATAGTTTCGACCACAGTCAGATCGGATTAAGCTAGGAAGGCCACGACGCGATACGAAGCGAGTAAAAGTTGAAATGAAGGCTTCCGTAGTTAGGTCAGACACCACTTCCAGGTGAACGGCTTTGGTGGAAAGGCACACAAACACGCACAGGTAACTCTTCACTATTTTTCTGTTGCGATAGGACTGAATCTTGGTGTAAAAGGGACCCGCAAAGTCTGTACCAACGCCGTCAAATGGTCGAGAAGCTGTGACGCGGTCTTTAGGTAGGTCCCCCATAGGTGGCTGACTTACAGCCGCTTTTAGGCGGTAACACGGGACACACTTAAAAACTACATGCTGGATAGCTCGGCGAGCGGATAGTATCCAATAGTCACGATTAAGGAGTGCAAGCAATGTGTTGGCTCCAGCATGTGAGTTTTCTAGGTGGTAGTGGGAGATAAGGATAGATGTAAAATGACCGCTTTTGGGAAGTAACAAAGGATGCCGGGCGTTAAAAGGAAGGTTCGAATTTCGGAGTCGACCACCGACTCTAATAAGGCCTTTACCGTCTAGGAATAAACTTAGTCGTTTTAAGGAATTTCTAATATGGTCACCACGGTGTAGGCGATCTAATTCATCGGGAAACGAGGTTAGTTGTACAATTTTTACAATAAATAATAAGGCATCGCGGCGTTCATCGGGAGAAAGGTAAGGAAATAATCTGCAATTGGAAGATTTTCGGGAATTATGGATGAAGCGTAACATATAGGAAACAACGTTGATGAGCTTATTGAGGGAACTGTAACGCTCTAGTAAAAATGAAGGATCAGGGAGTGGGAGGTCTGAGGTCATTATCAAGCAGCGAAGTCCAGGAAGGTTGTCGTGAGAAGTCTGGTCTGCAATCACAGGCCAGAGGTCAGGTGACTGTGTCAGCCAGGATGGAGAAAACCACAAAGGATGGTGGATAAGTCGGGACACGGGAAGACCACGAGAGGCACAATCACTGGGATTCATGTGACCTGGCACATGTCTCCACTCTGACTGTGTGTCGGAATTCAGGATTTGGGATACGCGATTTGCCTCATAAGTTTGAAGGTGATGGGGAGGAGTTTTGATCCAGGCAAGTACTATCGTGCTGTCCGTCCAGGTATGTATAGATGCCAGCACCATCGTCTTCTGTAAACAGAAGGCGACGTGCTGGACTAATTTTGAGAGGAGCGTGGCTCCTAACAATTCCAACTTGGGAATTGTTAAACGAGTCCGAACAGGGGCAACTTTAGTTTTAGCCATTACTAGATGGACGGAGCACGCGCCGGAAGGTCGTTCTGCACGGAGGTAAATCGCGGCGGCATAGCCAGCTTCGGAGGCGTCGCTGAAACCGTGGAGGGAGAAGGACGTGGAACCGCTAGGTCGAATCAGGCGAGGAATGGCTACTTCACCTATTCCTTGTAGGTCACCAGTAAAGGCAGCCCATTCCTTCCGCAGCGGTTCACTAAGGGGTTCATCCCAGGATAATCCGGAAAGCCAAAGGCGCTGAATAAACTCCTTAGCGGAGAACACTACCGGAGCTATCCAACCGCAGGGATCATAGATACGAGCAATCAGGGACAGGACTTTACGCTTGGTAATAACATCTTCCTTGGTTTTAGGAGTAAAACTATAGGAGAAGGAATCTTTCGTGGGACAGTACTGAACACCAAGTATCGCTACGGTTTGAGGATGATCAGGATCTTGGAACGAGTAGGGAAGCTGCAGATGATCTTGAGGTAAGTCGCTAAGGAGCTCAGGCTTGTTGCTCATCCATTTTCGGAGCTCATAGCCACCAGACGCCACTATGCCTTCAAGTTCGGCTTTGAGGAGGCGAGCGTTCTCGAGGGAGTCTGTTCCTGTCAGGCAGTCGTCAACGTATACGTCATTTTTAAGGACTTCTGCAGCATTGGGAAAGGAAGTTCGCTCACGGTCAGCAAGTTCTAGGAGGGCACGGATCGCAATGAAGGGACTGGAACGCAAACCATAGGTATTGGTGTTCAGCTCGAAGGTAAGGAGAGGTTTGGAAGGATCTTCACGCCAAAGGATCAGCTGGTATCGTCTGTCGTCAGGATGCACCCAGGTCATACGGAACATCATACGTATGTCTGCCACAAGAACTACTTTGTGTCTGCGGAAATTAAGGAGGATGTGGGTGATGTCACGTTGGAGCTTAGGACCTGTGTGGAGACATTGGTTTAGGGAGACACCAGAGGAAGAGGGACTACTAGCATCAAATACAACACGGATCTTGTCACCGCCACTTTTGAACACGCCGTGATGTGGGATAAAATAATGCTCACCACCAGGATCATACTTGGATAAGGACATGTGGTTAAGGTCAGAGTACTCTCGCATAAAGGATATGTATTTCTCGCGCAGGATAGGATTGGATTGTAGACGCTTCTCCATATTGAGGAACCTTTGAAGGGCACGGGATCGGGAATCGCCAAGGGGAGGGCGGTTCGGGAGGAAGGGAAGTCTCACCATGAACTTTCCATCAGGTTCACGTGTCGTGGTAGATTTGAAAATATCCTCACAGTCTTGGTCGAGGGGATTGAGGACATCTGACTGAGGAGCTTCTTCGGTTTTCCAGAACCTTTCCACGATCTGAGACAGGGACACGCCTGTCATAGGTGGATTGAGATCGTTATATGTACCGGGAACAGGGCCAGATAAAACAAACCCAAAAATTGTGGACAAGGCTGCGAGACCTGAAGAAAATAACCGAAGGTCAGGTTTGAGGAGAGAACCAATCACATCCGCCCCAAGGAGAACTGTTATAGGTCCAGGCTTATGGAATAAAGGATCGGCTAAAGGTAAGTGGGATGTGGAAGCTACGACGGATCTGGGTAAATCTAGCTCAGGATGGACACCAGCAATGACATCTATGACCATTGCGGTGGTGGATATCTCAGGGAAGGGGGAGTGAACAGGCTTGAAGCTAAAAGAAACTGTACCGCGAGAATAGACTGACTGGACGTTGCCTATTCCACGTACAGGGACAACTGAAGGGTTCAAGGGAAGGTTCAGCTGGTCAACGACTAAATCGGTGGTGAGGAGGCAACCCTGTGCTCCTGTGTCACATAAGGCACGTGCTTCCACATAATATCCGAAGGAAGTTCGGATATGGATAACAGCTGTAGGTAAAAGGACTAGGGAATTGGGAGGAATACTACTAATGGGAGCGGAAGGAGGGAATTGGTCCACGCCTAGTCAATATGACGGACTATGACGGGACTTAGGGCTATATTCTCGAGTCGGCATAACATGTTGGTTATGCGACGGAGGCGGAGAGCGGGAGGGATGTTGACGAGGAGTAGGACTTCTCAATAGGGGGGCAGTGCGGGAATCCGCGTAATAATGACGGCTCTGACTCGAGGGTGGCAGTGGGGATCGCCCGCCCCTGCGCGGAGGTGATTGACGTGCAACGTGGGAGTACTCTCTATTGGGAGGAGGGGGCGAACGTCTCGGACTACGGGGAGTAGTAAAATGCCCGCCCGTGCGAGGCGAAGGCCGTGCTTCATCATCACGGAAAGAAACGATCCGCTCTCGGGGTGCAGATTCGTCATAGCATAACATCGTGTGGTGGGATTGGCGCTGACAAGTACCACAACGATAATTGCGACGGCAAGAGGACAAGGAATGCTTATCTAAGCATCTGTAACACAAATGAGAATCTCGTATGAAGTTGACACGATCACGAACGGATAAGTGGTGAAAGTCCGGGCACTCACGCAAATAGTGAGACAAGCTACCACACATGTAGCATACACGACTCGGAGGAGGAGTAGTTGTGATGTAAGCTCTAGGAACAGGAGGGGAGAACCTGGGCTTGGTAGGAATAGGACGAGTGAACGCTGCGGGTGGGGAATTATCTATCACGGAGGCACCCCCTACGTTGTCATAATGCCTACATTCATCCTCTAGGAACGTGATGAGGTGATCAAATGTCGGTAGGGATTGAGGATCTTCACCATAGCGGCGCTCAAACCGAGACTTCAATTCGGAAGGTAACTTGGTCAAACATATATGCACCAAGATATATGACCAGTGGGTGACGGGTAGGTCCAAACGTTCTAGGCAACGGTATGACGACAGGAGAGGATTTAGGAACGATACTCTCAATCCGCCTAGTTTGGAATTTATGATAGGTAGGTTTGTAATCTGGGCTATGTGAGTATCGGCTAGGACACGCAGATTGTGATACCGACGCTTTAGGAGGTCCCGGGCAACCGTATAATTGCCTCCTTCTATTTTTAAGTGCTGGATCAGTCGCCTTGGTTCATCCGACAACGCCCCCACTAAATAGTGTAGTTTTAAGGTAGGGGTAAGGTCAGGCTGGTTATCTACTACGCTGTCGAACTGGTCAATGAAGCTAATCCAGCCGTCCGGGTGGCCATCAAACCGAGGGATAGGAAGGATAGGGAGCTTACTAGTAGGGGATGTAGGTTGGGATGTCCTAGTGGCCTTTATAGGGGTACTAGATGCGGAGGGTTCCAGGGAAAGCATCTGTAATTCAACCGCCTTTACTTTGAGGTCATCAACTTTAGCCTGTACGACCCGCATCTGGTGTTTAATATATTGGTAATCCTGATCGTAAATCGTAGGGTCCAAACCACCCAGGAGACGGGAACAGGAGGTACTGAATTTGGTTTGGTACGTGTCTAGTTCCATTAAACGTACGCGCAACTTCGAAGGTGGGAAGGTGTCTAGGGCCCGGTGGGTGTCATCTATCCACTCGCCCACAAAGCGTACTACTCCTATTGCTTCGCGGTACTCCGCGGTATCGGTAAATAGGAAGGCCTTAACTGTGTCGTTACTACCACTAGTTGACATTGTAGAACAAGTTTTTAAACTAGTTAAATATAAAAAAAATATGAAATGGGAATCGAACCTACGTACCTTTACGTAAAAACGCACGAAATAATATTGGGAATAAATACTGCCGTTGTTTACGCACTAAGGTGTTAAGGCGAATGAGGAAAATGTTACGTAAACAAAAGAATTCCACGCGGGCCGGGCGAACGTATAGAAAAAACTGTAGGTTATGTTAACTAAGGCGAAAACAAGATATTTTAATAACTAAATTTAATATTATTACTTTAAATAGGTTAATAAATGTTACTAAAGTTAATAATACTAGGGGGATATATCTTTCGAATATCTCAGTATTACGAAAGATTAAGGTTAATTTCACCTTTTATTTAAATTATACCTCAGTTTTTAAGAGAACAAAAAGGAAAAATAATTAAAATATTAAACGAGGTCGTTTAAAACCACGCTCTGCTACCAAAAATGTTTGTAACACGTGCTGGGCACTTATAAGAAAAGGGGGAAAAGTCCAGTAGGTACGTACGTGATGCTGGGATGCTGCGATCTCGAGTCTAATGCCTAGGTCGACACTAGGATGGGTGGGCACAACACTGCACGTCTGTTCAGGCACTATATATGTACTGGGTTTGGTTTTATAATGGGTATTCACTTCACGGGATGATGTACCAAGTAAGTCAGTCAACGTCTTAGGAGCAACTGAGTGTTACAAAAGCGATCACGTGACTAGGATCACCGCGCCGCGCTAAGGTTTTGTTCTAAACAACTACAATAACTTAGAAAATAATCGTATAGAAAACAGAGCTCATAAAATATTTACCAACCGTCTATATAACTATGCCAAAATGCTTTGCTTTCAATATTGACACCTAAACTTCTCTTTCCTTATGTTATGCGTTAGCTACTAATTGTTCTACAGATTTTAGGAGCTTTTGCGAGTTCAGAATGTTATTATTCATAGGTATAAATTACCTCTCTAATAGCCCACTCAATGTCTCTGCCAGCTCCCCACAGTTCCTCCTGCGTCACACCGATCTGAGCCAACCGGAGCACTTCATCGTCGCTCAGACAGGACACCTGCCTGTCGGCGTCAGGAACTTCTTCCATAGAAACACCCTTAGGATCAACCGTAACCCGCTTTGACTTCGCACCTAATTCCTTCTTGGATATTTCTAAATGTTCGTTTAAACTTCGTGAAACTATGATTGTATCAGGTTCAACTGCTCCGGAGACTACACTCTGCAAAATATTTATTTATGTTAAAAAGTTGCTAATTTTCATAAGGCTATCATTAATTAAGCATACGGCGTTGGCGTCGCGCTCGAGCACCCAGTACCGTCTGTGGCTCGTTCGCCTCCCGCCCAGGCCTGAGGTCGTGTAGTGATGGTACTAACGAAACTGGTCGACGGTGCGAGCGGTGTTGACTTTGAGCTCAGGCACTCAGTCCAGGAGCTCCGTCTGTGGCTCGCTCGCTTCCCACTCAGCAATATTTTGATTTTAAAAACTTTTCAAAAAAGTGACGAAAATTACCTCTCCAAGACCATAGTTGGCAGTGATGAGCAGGCGCGAGGGGTCGCCCGCGTCGGGGTGCCGAGTGAACATGACCCCAGCCACTCGGGGCGCCACCAAAGCTTGGATAACTACCCCTCCTCCACAGAGACATGGCTGACCATTTTGTCTGCAACAATTAATATTATTATACTTACATGAAACGTCTTCATATCTAACTTTCTTGGTTCAGACATGTTTTTCTATTTTTATACAGAGAAGATGCCAAACTATTTGTATAATAGGGGGTGTAGTGATGACGCAGCACCTGCCACTATTTAGAATCTGAAGTGTGTAAAAAAACAACAAAATATTGTTTCAAACCTTCTGTAATAAGCGCTTGTGAAAGCAAACATGGACCCCCAACATTTTTGTACTCCTCTAATTACGTCTCCATCAGTAACACATCCCAATATTGTATCATTCTGGCCAGCCGCTGACAACACCTCACTATCTTCTCCAACAGCTAAAAAATATAGAAATATATATATTCTTTGATCAAACCTGGAACGTTCTAAAGACAGAACTAAGTCGCAGTCATTGCCAAGTCCTCCAGCTAGTAATTAGAGCAAATGAAATGATAGATGTGCGCAAAGTTCAGAGTAAGTGGAGACGAGCTTACCCCACCAGAATAAAGACGGTTGTTTGTGCTTTATATTAAACATAGAAGGGTAATTATAATTATTTTTATGACGCTACTTCTTTTTGCCCTCAGTTTATTGAGAATATCGCCTGTCTTACAATGGGTCTAGTGCATGAAAAAAATATATTTTTACATATGGCAGGTAAGCTCTTGGCCTATATCTCACCTAATGGTAAGTGACGATAAGGCCGAAGGTGGAAGTGAGCTGTAATCCTCAACAACTGAACTATCTTACCTCTGATTGCCGGAACACAACAATGTTTATAACATTGTTATTATGGCGATACATTTTGGTAAGACAGTGCAGAAAACCTTCCGCCCCCACGCGGAATCGAATCCGGACCTCCCGATCAGCACCCGGTGGTGTGAACGACAAGACCAGAGAGGCGGTTGAAATATAAAATTTAGCAAACGCACCCGAAGATCTAACTGCAAATCGCTGATCCAGTCCCAAGTCTTCTTCAGTAGTCTTCTGTCTCAGTTTTTTCAAGTTAAGTAGTATATCATCCAGTAACTCTCCGCTAATGTCAGTGGCACAGAAAAGCTCGACTGCACTAGAAATATAAGATAAGATAAGATAACTCTTTATTGTTAACACCTTTTAAAAAGAAAATTCAATTGATAACTAATCACTATATAATCGTATTTAGCTTTAAAAATGAAACTAAAACATAAAAAAAATCTTAGAAATGCGCTTCCATTTGCAGGCAGAGAAATGTTTCACGGATAATCTTGTGAAAATATTTCTGAAAATTGTTTGGAATCTGAATTTAGATAAATCTTTTGAATACTTGCCCGGTGCATGGCAACAGGCTCGCCACCTGTTATATGGGGACTTAACATATCTGGCGAAATGCGTTTGGTAACATTACTACCCCTTCGGGGAAAGAGGCGTGATGATATGTTATGTGTTGTTTTGAATACTTGTTTTCAGACAGTCAGATTATGAAAGCAATGAGCAAAAACGAAAGCCCGTTTTTTGTTTTATGATGTTACGAACCTGGCACATTTTGCCTTAAAATTATTTTCTTCGTAATTCTCATTGGCAGTTTCAATTTCTTTTATGGCTTGCAATATTTCTGGATTCGCTTTAAGATGCTGTTCCAGGGCTCGAACAGTCAGGCAGAATCCAGGCGGTACTCGATATCCCTAAGGATTGAAAAAAGAATCAATTTTATTGTCTTACATGTCTAATAATATTTTATAACACATTTGCTCGTAAAGGGTCTCTTTTTTCACTAATTTCAATATCATAATCTATCACATTACGTACTTGTGCGATAATGTAAAGTGAAACGCACAGTTTATGATGTTCCGTCTAAAAACGAACGATACTTTTTTAAATGTTAGCAAAGAGTTTTTATGTCAGAAAGGTAGTCAACATTTTCTTAATAATATTACCTTTGGGAGATGAAATATAATAAATAAACATTTAATTCTTTAATTTCATTTACAAATTGTTATAATTCTTATAACTGCTTTAACAAGTGATTAATGATTTATTAGTTTAAGAATGTCGGAGTTTTATTTATTTCCTCGCTAATGTGTTATAAAACGTCGTATCACATACGTGCGGTTTGATAATTACAGCCTCTGCCTTCTTATAGCCCTCACCTACGGCTCGGGCTCGCAATATCGACTCGGCTGTAATTTTCAACTTACCGCACTTATATCATAATGTACTATAATTGAGTCGGTATTAGGTACGTGGTAATACCTACACCAGCCATATTCAGTGTGTTCCGCAGAACCCACGACACTCCACGATACCCCTGTTGTGGTTCCATATGAATGTTGAGAAAAAAATTAAAATTTCTCTGACATACAAGTACAATCATTCACTCTGGCTGTGACTCTGGCACAATATTTTACTATGCCGCCACCGGCGAAACCTTGTGACTGGTGAGCGCGCAGTCCCTTTTATAAAAGCCGCCTCTGACATTACATACTTAGTTGTGAATATGCGACTTTCGACTCTAACTTCAAGACATAGAGCCTAGATTATTTACACCTCATTTTTTGTATTTTATATTTTATTTTGTAATTGTTATGTACCTACTAGTATGTAATTCACATAGTAAAATAGGTAATAAATAGTAACTGTTACATTGTACTTTTATTATACTTATTAATAAAAAAATTCTCCATGAGGAAAGTGTTTCCGGCAGTAGGACATATTAGGTCCTTACCTATGAAATTGGTGTTTTGTATGGAGATTTTGGGGAATTCTGCATTTTCCATTCTAACATTTTATTAGTTTTCTTCACAACGACAAATCCAGAGATAATAATATTTGGCATGTATGATCATTAGACAAGCTTTAGTAATATCACACTTCATAAAAAATATTTAACCTTTTTTAAGTGAATGCAAATAAAATGATGTATTCGGGAGGCACTTAAAAAGAGTTGTCTCCGTGTCCAATTTTAATACAATTAAACTTACAACAAATTTTCAAAACAAATCAAAAGAGCTCAAAAATATAGTCTATTTTTAGACGAGGTAATTATTTTTTAGGAATACTCTGAATCTTAATAGTTACAGACAAAATACTAAGACAGAATAAAAACACCAATTTCATAGGTAAGGACCCAATATTATTATAGATAGCCGAGGATCTTTTTAGATTCCTTCTGTGCTCATTAAATTCGAAAATGTCTTAAGTGCATAGAAAATGACTTAATACTGTCCATTGGTTACACCATGGTTACACCTTGGTTACACTTTTGTATTTTTCATAAATGCAAAATTTATTACGTCATGTTCTTTATGTTTTTAAATTAATCCTATGTAAAAATTTAAAATTTCACCAGTTATCTCAGATATACTAACGAAAATCAAAGAAAACATTACCCGTGAATGTGATGCTGAAGCCAACAGCGCTAATGAAGCGCCTTTCCCCCCTACGTAGTTAGGGCAGGCAGCTGCCCGTTCATCGAAATGTAGGCAGTGGCCCAAAGACCCTGCTTTGGCTTCGGGCAACCATAACAAGGCGGGTGCTGGTGATAGATAGGTTGAATATTTTTCTTTCGGACCTGCAATCACACATTCACATTAATATAAAGGGGGCAAATAAAGGTTCTGTAAACTCTGACGTAGAGATTAATCATGAGAATGATCATGTCACCAGGAAAGTTATGGATTTGAAAGTGGATGGGCGTGTGGGGAGAGGAAGACCAAAGAAGAGATGGATGGATTGTGTGAATGATGATATGATGAGGATGGGATAGAGTGTTGACTTGGTGAGTAATATAAGAGAGTGGAAGCAGAAGACATGTTGCGTCGACTGCAAATAGAATTGGGAACAGGGCAGGAAAAAGAAGAGTAAACTCTGACGTATTTAGTTTAAATATTTGTATGTATATTAATGCATATTGCAATTTGCACGAATAACTGATGACCGTTGGAAAGGTCATGCGGGCATGGCATATCTATCTGCCGAGTGGATCTATCTGCCATAGCGGAGGTTCAATCTTCCTGGTAGTTTTTATATTGCATTCGTCTAGCACACGAACACACACAAGCATATTCCTTCCTGATTGAATTATTCAGTTGAAGTAAAACACAAACGAATAGTAGTTTTCCAGAAAAATACTTATTCTGGAGTGTTTGCATATGTACTTACCCTCTGAAAGTGGCTGAAAAGTGGTGGAAAATTCCCGATGTGTGAGTTAACAAGTGTCTGTTTACCTATCTACTTTGTGTGTACTTCTAATTTCCCATTATATACTGCACTGCTTGCATTGCTGTGCTAAGGTAAGGTAGGGTAAGCCAAGGTGGCAGTGCCTGGTGGTACCTGGCCGTAGCTTATTACCTAAAAACGGGTATCCGAGCTCCAGAATGCCAGTTCCAGCCTCGCCATTGACAGTGACAGTAACCGTATGATATGTTGAAACATGCCGGCAGGGCACGCCAGATTGCAGACTCATGCTGTCCTTACTACAGCGAACTACTATTCGCAAACCACGACCTGAAACTAAGATAAAAACACAATTTTATTATCTTTTTATAGTGACAATGACTACAAGGAACGAATTAATTAATTGCTATATCGACTCCTCGTATAGATATTTTACCATATCTAATGTAATGATGATAAAAACGTTTCCGCGCGGTTGATAGAATGTACAGTCAGCATCAAAAGTAGATGACCATTTAAGGACCTTGTCAAACAAATGTATGTACATATGAAGAAAAAAAAGAATAAAATGTGACATTGTGATGAGACTTCTGAGAACTGAGACTTGAGACCATACTGTACATCAGGTTTTTTCAAACTTAGTAGATTTAGATTTCGGAATTCAGCGATCAAATAAGATGTGCTATCTACAGTAAAACAATGCCATTCTCTTTTTATATGCCATTGAGTTGTAAGTTGGTTGTAGGTTATTGAATGATGTTGCGATCTGAGTTACTACCGACCCGGCTCTCCCGCCCAGTGACAATAGTCTTTTTAAATTCATGAAATTTTAATTTTATCCACTTGTGACTTTTTCTTTTAAGACCCAAAGTTATAGTGTATTTCGAGGGAATTTCATAATCATTTTCAGTTTAACATGAAATACACTTACTATCTACATTAAGTGAGAAAGAACTGGGAGAGTCTTCAGGCGCCTCGCTGAAGTCCGGCAAATATAAATTAGTTCCGGTGATTGACTTCACCGAGGTGTCGGGTAGTCGAACCGTACCAGATACTGATCTGTAAGACAGAGGTTCAATAATAAGTTTTTGTTAACATAACATTATAACCCCAGTGGGGTTATAATGTTATGTTAAGGGGGAGGGTAGAGGATTCCTAAAGCATACGCATCACTACAGCTAAATATTGTAAAAATAAATATAGAAGCTCGTATATTCTCATATTTTAGTGCATTATATCAAAGAATACCATAAAAAGAAGCCAAGTTAACGTTATTAGCAAGATCTGTGAATGTACTACGACTATACGGAGCAACGAATATAGTGTATTGGACAGTGACTGTAAGTACCTACCTAATATTGACATCTACTTATAATTTTATTTTTAAAAATAATAATCAACTATATTGACCAACTAATCATAATTATTAGATTAATTTAAAAAAACATATTGACATCTACTTATAATTTTAATTTTAATTATACCCACCTATAAATATTGACATTGAGCATAATTAAATTAATTTTTCTTTGTATTTTAATTTAAATTCGACAAATAATAATACCTACATGTGACAAAACACAAAAGTAATACAAAATCAATATTATTATTCTACTTAAAGATAGTAAGTTTAAATAATTAAATAATTTGAATATACAAATAATAAATATGAATGCAAAGTCTATTTAGTCCTACCAATTATAAATGTTAAAATAATATTATCAATGGAAAGTATCCTCCTCTCATTTCATTTGTCAATTTTGCAGTGCCCGACAGGGTTCATAATGTTGTCAAAATTTACCTGATAAGACCTATTGTATGTACATTATGATGCAATAAATAAATAAATAAATAAATAAGTATTAAAACCTACTGGTCAACCTGACCACGGATCAAAAAACTGTTCCTTTATGGATTTTTTAAGCACAATGTTGAAAAACATACTGCCCATGGTAATAACCACAAAATATATTGTAATAACAAAGTTAATGTTAAATTTAACCTTCAAACCGAACCAATGCGTGCAGGTTGCGGCAGATAAGGTAAAATGGAGGTAACCGGTGACGATTCAGTACCGAGCCTCTAAAGAAAATGTCTCGTTAAAAGCTTGCTTTTCATATAATCGTTAATTCAATCCTCACTGAGTTAACACGTTCTTGTACGAGGTTGCCCGAAGCTGCACAGCGGTTCCCTCGTGTGTGGAGAGGGTCAGCGCGACGGTGCGCCGGAGCTTGGCGTCTTCCGGTACCCACCGCCGCTCCCGCACCCCGCGCGTGCGCAAATACTCGCTCCGTCCCAAACTCCCACCCTCTTCAAATATCTGCAGGCGGCCCTGTGCCGCTCCCCATTGGATCCAGCTGCCTTCTTTCCATTTGCTTCTGTAAAACAAAATTATATATGTTTCTCCTAATGTTCATTCCATCTTAACCTGTCTCACTTGATCTCATGTTCAATAAGAACTTCACCAGCTCTAGAAAGGCGCTAAAGTCAACTGAGACAGCTGTAGCCTGCAAATTCTGGAGGCGTTAAGCCTATGAATCAAAAAAATAAGAAGAATACCTATTTGATTGTTGCGAAATTGAGATACTAATTTTCTTTGATATTTTATTTTCATTGTGATTAGACACATACGGATGTATGTAAAACTTACAGTAAAGTTGACCAGTTTCCATCGCGCCAGGGTTGCAAGGCAAGCGCTTCGGCGGCCAGTTGGTCGCTCCAATCCTTTGGATACTGCATCACCTGTGACCCAGATGACCAACTGAAACGTAAATAGGTAGGTAAGTATTATAAAGTTATTTAAATCAAATGTCTAAAAGAAAATGGTCATTTGTGACCCAGGCCAGGTATTTTTTTTTTTATATTCAGTGTAACATTAAAATGTAATTTTTAAATTGATTTTTAGTGCTTTAATGTAACATTCGGATCTAGGCAGTAACGACCCGTTGTCGCTGCAGTGCGGCGCTGCCAGAAGCTTTCGGATAGCAGCGACCGCGATCCGGGCAGCGACTGCCACACGCAGTAGTCAAACAGGAGTCAGTGCAAACGTTTGTGTATTCCAGTCGTGTATCGAACATTAACCATGTCTGACAATTTAAATAAACAAAAGCAAGAACTTGTGATTGTTGTGTTAAGTAAATACTTGTTTTGTTTGCTAACATTTTAAGTACTTACACAAGGTTCAGCTTCCCGTGTTGTATAATGCCATCATTATTAGTTAATAAGCCGTTATATATTATCCTCATGGTACTTTCTGCTTCTAAAATTTGAAACTTTAACCCGCCAGCACTCCATCCATCGGGAGAGCTGACCCAGGCTCCTATGGCAGCTGTGGGATGTCCTGAAATGTGTTTGTTATGTAATAAGAGCATACAGGCAAGCGATAGTCATAATAAAATGAACGTAGGCTATAGGCTATAGCGGGCACAAAAGTCGCAGTACATTGCTATTGCTAGGTGGTATAAGAGGAACGCTGCCGCCCATTCCTCATCATTGATTTATCCTTAGTCGCCTTGTACGACATCCACGGGAGATTTTTGGGGTGGTGAAAATTGTATCCTACTCTGCCGTCACCACTTAAGTGATATGTGACAATTGTATCTACTCTGCCATCACCACTTAAGTGATATGTGAGGAAATCTAAGATTGTACTATTTTGCGAGTCCCGTAAAACGAAGCATTCCAATTGGTGTATTTTTCCTCACACCTTGCTTTTCTGGTAGAAAAGGACTCTACTGAGTTTCATGTCGGCTATCGCTGCCTCTATCAAATATAATTCCTACTAAAAGAATAGGATAATATTAATAGCCAGTATCCGTAGCGGTGGGAGCTAAATCGTATTTTAAAAATGGCTATAAAACTTACGCGACCCTCTGTAAGAAGTTCCATCGGCTAACTTGATGTATACTGAAATCTCCGCTAGAGGCGTTCGGCCGCATAGTTTGCGTATTTCAAGCAACAGTGCTGCTCCGTCTGATGATGTGGTTCTCAGGCTAATTCCATCCCAGCCTTCGGTCTGATCAGCCCATGGGAACTCTGTTACCGGCTGTGACGGAAGCCCAGACTTCCAATGCTTTACCGCGTAGTATCGCGCAAATAAGTACTTTAGCGGGTAGTTCCATTCTAAAAATAATCATTTAATCATTTATTTATTTGTAAAATGTAGATTAGTTTTACATTGATTGGTGTCATGGTTGGTTAGTATCACTACATTTCCCCCTTTGTCAAGGTATAAAAATATTGAAAAAACACAAAATAAAATACAATTTTAATGAACTAGTCAGTATAAATATCAAATATCAATTATATTAATGGAATTTTTTATATAAAATAATAGTTATTAGATTTGTCAGAATTATAGTCAATAAAATGGTAACAAATAGTCAATTGAATAGCAATGAAAATAATAATTCCAATAAAAGCAATGAAAACATGTCCAATTATTTCAACATTTTGTCTTCCAAAAATTCCGAAACCGAATAGTAAGCCTTGTCAATGAGCAATGCTACCAGGCGCTTCTTAAATAGTTTGATTGGTAATTCTGTATAAGCATCAGGTATTTTATTAAATATTAAATGTACCATGCCAAAGAAGCTGCATAACATTAGCCCAGTTTTGTATTTATTTGCACATATTCTATTCCCATATCTGTGGGGCCTATTAATATTTCTTTGTAAGAATGTTGAAAATAAATGTTTATTCTGCATAACATACATTGCCACCTCATAAATGTATAGTGATGACAGTGTTAATATTTTCAACTGGATAAAGAATGGCTTACAGCTGATAGTCGACTTAATACTCTTCATGGCTCTAATGCACTTTTTTGCGCCTTAAATATAAATAATGTATATACATACACACAATATTATTGTCAATGCAAAATTGACAATAATGATGTTAGCAATGTATGGTATCGCATAATACACAATATCGCAATACTGGCCGCGCACACACAATAATATTGTCAATCGGATCGGTCTGTAATATTTACTTTATATTACAAACCGAAAAATTTGGTAAAAAACATTAGGTAAATTCCCCCCGTTTCACAGCATACTCAATCACTACCGGATTTCGTTAACAAAATTACGGCTGCGGCTGTCTTCGCCAGTCTATCGAAGAATTGATATTAGATAGTTATTAAACCCGCGCCAAGTAACGACAAGATTGTGATCAAACGTGAGTCAATAGCACAAGGAACCAAAATTATCAAAGTCCGGTACAAAAGAGACGTGTATATTGATTTGCAAGCAGATAATAACCAGAAGGTGACTATTAACTGATTTCATTATCATAATTTTTGATTCTATAATAAGCCTCTAAATAACTGAGATTTCTTGACCAGAATGACTCTACATATAGTTAACTTCGAAGTAAAATATTAAATTTCTATCCGACTCCGAACTTCCCTGACTGTATGCATTGTATACTTTTTGAGACCTTTCATTGAGGGAGCTCTTTGTTCTCGTCTCCTGTGTCAACATAACTTTTACAAGGTAGGCAAGATATGAGCATCTATACGCTACGCTGTAGCCTAAGGCGTAGCCTACACCGTAGACCATGGAGTAGTCTATGCCGTAGCACCCAGAGTAGCCTACGCCGTAGTCCACACTGTAGCCTACGTCGTAGCCTATAAACGCCCGTAGCACCTTGGCCAACCGGGGATAGTCAGAGACTAGGCAAAAGCACCGTAAAAGTCCACTGCCATAGTCCATTATGGAATTAATAAATAATAATATAGAATAATTTAGGTGAACCGCGAACTTACTCGAAAACGTAAAAAACTAAGGTTTTTGGATTTCAAAAAAAAAAAAAATAGACTAATTTTTTAAAACTGTTGTAATACAAATGTAAACTAATTATGATAGTATATTAAAATAATTTAGTGAGTAAAATCTTATCTTCTTGATGATAATACTCTAACAAGATTAACTATTGAGTATTATAAGTCGAACCCTGTCGAGATAACATGCAGGCACCTATTAGACCTAATCGTCGTCCTCAGCCTATATCCGACCCACTGCTGGGCACAGGCTTTCCTCATGGAGAAACACATGAGGAGTATATGAGGAGGCCATAACACCACCACGCTGGCCCAATGCGGGTTGGTGGGTAGAAACGGTTGCAATAGCAGCCAGGACCAACGGCTTTTTGAAGAATGGAGGAGTTCAAGATCACAAAGTTTTGGTCACCCACCCAAGGTCACGTAGGTAGCTTTGATCTCGATCGAAAGCCAAAGCGTACTAACCACTACGCCACCGAGGTTACCTACCTCTTACTTGATACTCTCCTTTCCTTACAGATTTTTTGAAAAATATTAAATAAACAACAAGCGCTCCAGTTATTACTCCAGAATGCAGAAGTAAATCGAACAAATCCATTTTATCACGTTTCAAAATCTATTCTACTTCAAAGTCTATTCAGATATTCGGTCACTATTTCTATTTAATAATATATAAACAAACTCGCTTTTACAAGGACACATCTATGCCCACGCGCACATCAAACAACACTGTTTGACATTGGGTTTTGATTAGTGATTAATTTACGTACATACGTAACTTTAATCTCCGGCATAACTGCGATACGATGTCTATCAGGAGACAGATTTAGTAGTTTGTTCATAAGGTATATAATAATTATAATAAGCGTTGAATTCATGCCAGGTGTGACGTACTTGTTAAGTGGTCATTACTATTTCTTTTTTTACTTCTTTATCTCATTGTACTGGGTATAGACATTGTAAATTATTAGGTATTTTTTAATTTAAATCTTAATATCAATTTTAATATCAATGAATCACACTGCCCATTTGGAAAACACTCAAAAACAAGACCTGTTGCGAATTTGATAACCATTTAAAAAGTTTCTTGTATTATAATAAAAAATTCACAAAATTTTATTAAAATAGTTATTAAGTTAAATATCTACATCGATGTTGATATGCCACTTTAAGCTATATAAAATATTTTAACAACGCAGTACAAGGTCAGACCTATTACTCTTTACAATCAATTGTTCCTTCTCTTGTTTCAAGTCGAACAATGTATTCCCATTATCCAATGAAAATAGCAGTAACAGGTACCACTTTTATAGAATTATAATGGATTTAAATGAAATATAATCTTCTTTGACATATTTGATTTATTGACAAATTGGACAATTTCATATAAAATGTGGTGATACGCGAACTTCATATTTTACCAGACTACAATATTTACTTTATATTTTATATAATTTACATGTTATAAATATCTCCGATTATAAACTAAAGAAGCATAACAATATATGTATTGGGCTACATTTATAGGTAGTTGTGCCACCGCCGGCGAGTAAACGACTATCGGCTATTTTCTCGCTCAGGAAACGTACAAAAGATATGCATTCCGTGTAAACAAAAGAGATGCAAATACAAATAGTTGATCGCTGACTGTTCACACTACCGGCGAGGACTCGCTTCACTAGTTCGTCGCTGAGTGACAAGAGCTATGAAAGATAAGAATTTTATGTATGGTGAGCTTTGAAATATAATAGACCAGCGACAAAACTGTCGGAACTACGAACTAGCTTCTCGCTGGTCGCCAACTCTTTTTCAGTTACTGGCTCCACTCGCTACTCGCTCATCATTCCCGGTGAGACAACTGCCTTACGTCGAAACATAATTAACAAACAAAGAATTAAAATTTATGATACTGAATACTGTACATTTTTATTAAACGGAAAGGCTCTAATATTAATTTTTCAAAGCTACATGCTTTGAAAAATAAATATTAGATTATTTTCCTTTCTTTGTAACAATTTAAAATGGAAAGGTGTTTAATAATGATAAATAATACTTTACAAAAAGTTCTTTAAATTATTGGCCCTATTTTGTTGGTTAATATTAAAAAAAAATGCACTGAGCCACCGTCTTGAACATTTACAAATATCTTCTGCAGGATAATGGTTCCAGTCGTAAAATAAAAAATACACTTTTACAATTTGGCTAGATATCTATTGTATTCGTGATTGTATTATACAGATGTTATTATATAACATAACTATATATCAATTAGAACGGACGGATAATTAAATAATGAACAAAAACCATACAACCCAATAACATAATCTGATAAGTCACAAAATATTCTGATAAAAAGAGAATGTAGCAATTATTACCTGTGAATTCATGTGCCACGAGTGAAACAAAAAATACTATTTTATTTTAAATTTAAAGAAGTAAAATGTAAGTATGTGGTCGACAAGGGAAGATAAAATTTACTCTTACGGTACAGTCTCATCAAATACTCATTGAGGGTGTTCA
Organism: Parapoynx stratiotata; assembly: GCA_910589355.1. Taxonomy (NCBI): domain Eukaryota; kingdom Metazoa; phylum Arthropoda; class Insecta; order Lepidoptera; family Crambidae; genus Parapoynx; species Parapoynx stratiotata. The sequence goes on from OU342458.1 coordinate 5,497,821, forward strand.
TTATCAAAAATATCGGTGCAATTTAAGTTTCCGTATGGTTAACAACAATTTTTGACGCTGACTGAACCGTTTACATCAGATGAGGTAGGTCTATTATCTTGCTTATAAAACAAGCAATTAAGACTACTATTTAAAAAAACTGATGTTACTATCAATCACTATAAACTACCAAAAATCTGCCCCATAATTAAATATCTACAACAGAAAACATGTTGTATGATAATGAAAACTGTTTTAAATTTTGGCATTATTAAATAAATTGTATTTGAATTTTATTAAAGTTTATTTATTTTATGTTAATTGAGGCTCCTTAACAAAAAAATTATATTAAATAAGAAATAATATTGCACGTAACACGCCTAAACAGACTTGAAAATGGATCGTACTTTTGTGAGTAATCAAGTATCTAATCAGCGTGCGGTCCGTAGGTGCTGAGTAAAATTAAAATTATCAATTTAACTATTTTATCAAATCAATAGGTAGATTCACTATTAACAGATAAAAATTAAGGAATCACAAAATCTGTCGTTTTTTAGAATCGCTTATCTATACCTAACTTTAATTTTTAACAAAAAAAGTCCAATTGTTATGTTAATTGAGCAAATAAAACTAGTCAGATATTTGTGCATAAGTTTTAAAGGAAACAGTTTCAAAACGATAAAGTTCTAACATGACAAGGTTCAGGAAAATGTACTCTCGTAACGTATAGGTACGATAAAGGAAATACTACAATACAAGTTCAATTAGCCACAATAAGAACTGAACACAGTTTCAAGAACACACAATTCAAAAAATATTCTAAGAAATTCCTTCTAAATGTCAAAAAATCCTTTTATGCAAGAATATTAGAATATCTAACCGAATTTAAAATAACCTAAGACTTTAGGTAGCGTGAGTTTTAAAACAAAACAGCAAAAACATTTATTGACATTGTAACAACATATTTTATATTAATATACATAGCATATACCTTTCGATATAACATTGTGTCATGTGAACAAATTCAACATTACGTTATTGTAACTATAAATATTTGTATTTCATATACCTCATAATATCTGGCAAGAATGGATAGATAGAAAGACCACTATTTTGAAACTGTTGAAATTTAAATTGCTCGACCATATCACTTCGCATCTTATGTGGTGTTTATAAACTACAATCGCGAGCAAAAATTAAGGGTCGGTTAAGAAAGTTAGAATATCTCGGAAGATAAAGACGCTAGCGACCTGAAATAAACTGTGCATGATAGGCCATTTAATATTCTTAAAATAAAATAAAATATTTTTGATAATTAATTTATATTTCATTGAAAACATAAACTTAAACGAAAAAGGATATCTTGCGTAAACTTAAATAAAACGGATAATACAATATTTCCTCCGTGTGCTCTCAGTAGCGCTACTGAGAGCACACGGAGGCAACACCAAGTACTAAAAATTAAATAAAAATAAAATTTTCTGAAAAATATTGCATTATCCATTTTATTTAAGTTTACGCAAGATATCCTTTTTTGTTTAAGTTTTTAATGAAATATAAATTAATTATCAAAAATATTTTATTTTATTTTAAGAATATTAAATTGCATATCATGCACAGTTTATTTCAGTTCGCTAGCGTCTTTATCTTCCGATATATTCTAACTTTCTTAACCGACCCTAAATTTTTGCTCGCGAGTGTATGATTTATAAATGAAATTATAATATCTTATTTTGAATATTGGATTCAATTTTTAATTTCACACATTCCTTTTCCCAATTATTCGCAATGAGACAACGTGGTGGTGTTACCGCCGCGTATGTATTTCTTTTCATAGGATAGTCAGTGCCCAGCAGTTGGACATAAAAGATTCATCTAGTGCAAAGATAAAAAAGCTGTCGTTCTATCCATCAGTTTTATTATTTACCAGATTAAACTGGAGTATAACCACAAAATAAATAATAATCTATAACAATATATTATTACTACAGTCATCTCTCTTTCGCTTCTCTGAACACTGTTAAATAAATACCTTACAAATAAGTAATAAACAAATATACCATTCTTAAATCATTTATATTAAATTTAAACGTGCTAATTGGAATGCAATGATTACATTATTCGTAATATAATATTTTCTAAATTATTCGTTGTCATTAAAAAAACTATTTCTAATGTAAAGGGGAGCCTTTAAAATTTTTATATGAAAAAAAATCTATAAACGTATAAAACTAGTATTTTTAATTTCTTGTTGGTTTAATGCATATAAACAAATGAAAATTTTCTCTAGTTAACATCTAAATAGAAGCAATAAAACAAAAGGCGACGTGTCTCATAATCTAGCACCTACAGTAGCCTCTTAATTTACAAGATCTCTGATTTATAGAAAGCTAATTACCTACGACTGTGATTGGCTAAAGTCGGTTGTCAATTATCCAACAGCCAATCACAATCAAGTATTTTCCTACAAAAAAAAAAGTATATTTTTTATGAGGATTACAGTTCCGTATACGATCATAAGATATATATGGAAACCACATAAGGGCGATAAATAAATCTGTTATCTTTTATATTTTTGATGTTGACGTCATAAAAAAGTTGCTGTTTGTGACAAGGTACTAAAGAGTTCTACTAGGTATACTAACTTTAGGAAAATAAACAAAATCGTCACATTGCTACCGCAAACATCGACAAAAATTCACAGTCAATTTAATCTCCAAAATATTTGTTGTTATATACAAATTTACATTGTAAAGTAAAACCGTATCAGAGTGGCATGGTGAATACAAACATTTTATTCTCAAACATTTAATAACATTGGAAGACGACCAACAATGCAAATATTACAGTAATGGCATATAAACAAAAAAATAACCCTGAAGTACCTTTTAAATTACATTATAGGTAAACAAAAGTAAGCTCTGTTTAATTTGGGAAGTAATTAATTGGGCAGCCATTTAATTATTTGGTCAGCAACAAAAAGGTTAGCCGGAAAATCAATTGGGCTAAACAAAGATTTTGTCAGAGCAACATAATTATTTGGGTAGCAAAATAATTAGTTGAGCTGCAAAATAATTATTTGGGCAGCCATATATTTGTTACCGGAATTGTATAAAATCTAGGAAAAGGATCAATGAAGATTAAGGATCAATTCCTAGGAAATGTATTCTAATAGATACTAGGTTATGGATATTTTTATGACCGCATTGGCAGCAGAGAAAACATTTGAGTTATTTTGCTGACCGAAATTGGAATATTTTGCTAACCGTTTAAATAACAGCCGTTTAATTTGACATACAAGTTGTTTTGGTTTAACCGAAGTTATTCTTCCTTCTTCTTGCTAGATTGCAGCTCTTCTGGATTTTCGTCCATCGTCAACGCGGAATCAGTTCGCGATTTGTCCACCGGGTATAACCTAGACAATATAGTTTATTATTTAAATTTTATAAAAGTGATTTTACTATTATATAAGATGCCCTAAAGTACACCTTAACCTATGATTTCTTAATTTTTTTTATAAAATTCTTAACTGATATTAAAGATATCCATCAAGCGATTATGTTCTTGACGAGCAATCATTAAAAGATGTAAAAGACTATAAGACATTGCTATTAACCTCAAGGTGCTCCTTCGCACCATAGAGTCTACCATTAAGGGTTCGTTCACACAGACCGGCTCCGAGAGGCGAGCAGATTTTTATCACGTTGAAAACAGAGTTTAGAGTAATTGTAGTAAAGTTTATTTTTGCATGTGCACTTTTATTGTTTTATTGAGGAGCTCGGTGGAGTAGTGGTTTAGCGCTTTGGCTTTCGATATCGAAAACAAAAGCTAAATTCGCCATGGTCAGGCCTTGGATGGGGATGAATTTTTATGATTTCGAGTTCTTCCGTGCTTCGGACGCACGTTAAGCCGTTGGTCCCGGCCGCTACTACGACCGTTTCTACCCACCAACCAACCTCGCATTGGGCCAGCGTGGTGGTGTTACGGCCCATACTCCTCATGTGTTTCTCCGTGAGGAATGCCTGTGCCCAGCAGTGGGACTTATATAGGCTGAGGACTTTTATTGTTGTTAAGAATGCTTGAACGCGCTTCGTGTGAAATATTAAGAGGAGCCGACCGGCTCCGATTGCGTGTTTTTTCTCGCTCGCACAGCTGATCGACTCCTCAGAGTAAACAGAACTGGAGTAGCCTTTGTCTAACATTCCCCTCTGCCAAAATACAAGCATCGGATGCTTGCACGTTTAATAAAACAAGTTGAGCCGCCATTTTGATAGCCATAACATTGTAAACGTTGCGGCGAATAGAGCTCCCGCAAAAATGCCTGCCTGTGCTGTTTTTTGTTGTAAAAATAAATAGAAAACATCGAGTATGCTAAAAGAGTGTCACCTTTTATTTGTAATTATAATTTTTAAGATTTTATGATTATTTACTTCATTATTTCATGTTTTAGAATTCTACGATTTAAAATTTCGAACGCTAGTCTCGTGGGGAGTGCAGCTGTGACGTTGTCAAAACGCACACCCCACAAGACTATTTTAAGCGTGTGTGCGTGAAATTTAAATTTGTGTGTCGAATTATGCATGTGTGCATTTGTAAAAACGGTATAAGTTATTGTTTATGTGTGCTGGCTTTGAGTGTAGTGGTAACCTCACCCCCCGCAAGAAATGGCAGAAAAAAATGTTTGAGAAATTGACTAATGGCTACTCCAGTTCTGTTTACTCTGAGATCGACTCCGATTGCGTGCTCTTTCTCGCTCCTCCGCTTTCAGATCTCTTGCACCCGGTCTATGTGAAATAGTTGGCGGCTCCGCTCCGGCCAATTCCGAGTGTATACTTGTCTGTGTGAAAAATGCGAGCCGATGCTCTCCGAGCCGGTCTGTGTGAACGGACCCTTTGATGCGTCGAAATATGCGACACGCATAAATTTTACATTTCAATGCAAACACCAAGCACTAAATACAGGGCTATACCAATGAGTTAGTTCCCCTTACCTTTGATATAAGGTGGATGGAAAAAAAATATGCCGACCTAGTGAGGGTAGGAAGAAGAACACATATTCTTACCATCTCTGGTACAAGTACAAGGAACACTAGATCGTTCCTAAAGCAGGCGAACCGCTGCGCTGGCGCACAAACAAAAAACAACGTCGATGAAGGTGTTGAAGATCTAGAGAGGATATAAAGATTGACGACCTCCGTGGTTGAGTGGTCTGTATGCCGGTCTCAAGGCGTCGCCATCTCGAGAGGTTCTGGGTTCGATCTCCAGTGGGGGCAAATGTTGGGTGATGAATTTTCAGGCATTTGTTCTCCAGTCTTGGATGTTTATATATATTTTTTATATATTCAGGTTATTTATATGTATTTATCTATTAAATATATTTATCCGTCATCTAGTGTCCGTAACACAAGCAGCATTAGTTGCATAAAATGGGGCTAGTTGATAGGTGTGAATGTCTGAGGATATTATTATTATTATCGGACAACTTACCATCTCTGATACAGATACACGAGGAACACCAGGTCGTCCCTGAAGCAGGCGACGCGGTGCGCCGTGGGCATGGTGATGATGAAGGCGAACACGTCGTCGATGAAGGTGTTGAACGCCTTGTACATGAAGGCGCGCCACGGCAGCGCCGCCACCGACCGCAGCCGGTAGTTCACGAACAGCTGCGGCAGCATGAACAGGAAGCCGAACGCGTACACGCCGTTCACGATCGAGTGCAGTGCCCACGAGTACCAACTGAAAAACCATTAGTATGGGTTATTTGGTCGATTATAACATCATGAATTTAACAAGGAATCACCCACATTTCACCATGTATGAAGTTCTTATGAAACAGAAGGCGAGCCAAACTCAGCCTATTAGGCTACAGTGTAAAGCAAACTATACTTATTCATATTAAACTGTATGTGGTACTTTCAGTCCTATTCAAAGTTAGTGGTGCAGGTGGGGATTGAATAGGCGACCTCCTGCTAAAGTAGCGCTTTTTTTAACTGAGCTGTTATTCATAAGTGCCTGACCAGAAATATAAATAAACCTCACCACATTGCAGAAAATTTACGTAATTAATTCTTCTAATATCGTCAATAATCTTAAGCTTTAACTTTTTTTTTTAAATGTCATTTTACCTTTTATGCGGCTCATAGACCAAGGAGTATACAGCGCCGGCCACGCAGAGAGGGTAGAGCAGCATGCTGAGGTAGCGCATGGCCTCCGCGTCGGCCGCCGCCGTGGAGCGCTCGGCCGCGTCCGGCGCGCGCTCGCGCCACACGCGCACGCGCCAGCCGGCAAACGACACGCGCAAGTGGAGCACTTTCGTCACTTTCCATAACTGCAAGCGACATAATTTCACTTTAAAATTAACTGTTATAGACTATTTTATATTATTTCGGTATTTCTTGGAAATAATAAATAATGTAAGAGAAAAAATAATGGAGGAATTTTTACTAATTTTTACGGATTCGAGTATTTTTTTTGAGAATAACTGATAATGTTTAAAATTGAGAATATGTACAACTGAGTATATTATTTATAAATTATACAATATAATGATTGAATATAATTTTTTTTTTAACTTTGTGCCTTTTATTGCATTAGTAGAGCTTGTTTCTTGAAAGAAGTCCCGTGTAAAGTAATATTTCAGATCTTACTACAACAGCAATAAGCGCGAAGCTAAGGGAATTCTTTCATTAAACATGCTCTAAATTCAAAAATTTATTTTCTGTCAATTGTAGAATTGCTGTTACCATATCACACATGAGTGAAATTCAATTTATTTTTTACACAAGCTATTATTGAAAAAATAACAAGCAATTTGAATTTTATCAAAAAATAACTATAAAATTAGTACCTCAATAACAAGACTAATGCCTGCTGGAACTAAAACCAGCATAGAGGTCCTCTCATCCAAAAGGTAGAAGAAAATCACAAACTGAGAGAATGCTCTCCAAAAGATGGTGCGTGATGAAAGACCTGCTAATGACCGCTTGCGACTCCAGAATGACACATCATTCTTGAATGCCAAGAAGTCAAATAAAAGCTGTAAAAAATTTATGATTAATCTAATTAGTGCTTTCAATTAACATGAATTTAGTACCTAAATGATTATCAGTTGAATATGTTTCACAAAATATAATTTCATATATCTCATGGTCATGACTATCTATGAAATTAAAACTTTTCTATCATAATTCTTCTTTATTGACTGTATACAATATACAAGTAAAATTGTAATGTCATTGTAATTTGACTAAAAATTTCTACTTGAATAGTAATTGTAAAATAGTTTAATTAATAAGACATCTCAAACTCACATGGAAGCTAGCTATTAATACTGTAGCTGACAACAGATACAAATTTGTATCAGCAAAGATGCCTTTAACGTCGTCCACATCTTGTTTACTGAATCCAAGACTCTGTAATTGATTGAGTGCTAAACGCACATGCAAAGCCAAACGCATTGAGCCATAGGATGTTGGAGAAACAGATACAGTAATATTTGCTTCAGTCATACTACTATTAAGTAGTTGCAAGTTTGACATACGGAACTTAAGAACGTTTTGCTGAATTATTGGCAAGATCTTTCCATGCCTTATTCTGAAAAATAAAACATTATTTTATGTGTATGATTCTTTCAAAAATTGGTTCCTTTTGTAAATAAATATTATATTGTGCCCATACCTAATATAGGGAACCAATTCATCAGGAATCTTAGACACTGGGAGATTTAAATCATCAGTTAAGATTGATAGTGGGGCAATTGTAGCCAAATGGGAAAATGGCTGAATTTTAACATCCTGTTTCTTTTTGACCTCAACCTAAAATAAAACAAAGAACATTAGTACTTTTTTATATTATGCTATAACACTTTGATTTTCATTTTATAAACAAAGCAAGTATTATTCCCTTATGTACCCATTTACTATGTTTATTTTTTGGAGTAATAGCTTTCTATGGCTTCAGTTAGCAGGGGTTGCTGGTCTTGGTTATAAATTTTAAATCCTTTGTGAGGTTTAAGAACCATTATAATATAATATAATTTGAATACATAGCATTGTTAACAATACTAATGAAATAGAACTTACATTTTCTTTGAGAAGATTAAATGTTGCTGCTTGTGGTTCAATATAAGTAACTAGTGGTAAAGTATGAACAGCCTCTGTGTGATAAATTTCACTAAAATCTTTATAAAGTCGATTGTCATCTAATAATACTGCATGCATGAATAAAGTTCCATTGTTAAGGGTTCTTCGAGGAATTTTAAGAGTGATGTCACTGAAAAAAGACAAACATAATTAACAAATTGAAAGAATAAGCAAATACTTAATGCAAGTTTAGAACTTACATGTCGGTAGTACTACGATAGTCAAAATTCATAGCAGTGTGAACTTTGGTGAGTGTTGTGAATGAGCCATCTCTATTAGGATGTTCTTTTACTGATGTATAAAGTACAAGATGTTGAGTAGGGTTTGAAGTTAAATATGAAGAGAAACATTTATCGCCACGATTGCACTTTGGTGGAATAAATATTTCTGCTAACGTCCATATAGTATTTACTATATAGACAACAAATATAATAGAAAGAATTGAACTAATAGAAAAATATCTCCACAGTTTCATGATATTTAATTTTATGTTATAAATCTTTATTCATTCAAAGTAATTTTAATTCCATAAAATCTTTTAGCAAATAAAGCGGTATCGGCGACGTAGCTTAAATAAGCTTCAGAAATATTTGACAATTGACATTGACATGTTTTTGTTGTTGTAAAATTCTCCCATGTAGGGAAGGCAAAGGGAACGAAACCCACACAGCCAAGTCTTCGGTATTATAATGTCTTTAGTATTTGCATTGAAATGCAAGTGTAATACATTTTAATGCATCTTGGGAGAGTTTGGTGTCAAACTATCGATGGCAGACTCTGTGGTTTTACTTCGATGAGGTGGATTACCACGATAAAAATCTCGTATTTTACACCACTTGACGAATATTTCAATGATCCTCTATATTGCTCATCATTATTGACACTTATTACACAAAACTACACTGATTTTACGTAACAAGATCCACTCCGAACAATATTATAATCACTAAAATAAAAATCACGTCTGCCATAGTTGAATGCCGCCAAAAACTCCTCTGACATTGACATGACACGGGTCACAGACACAACCAGGGGTTTTTCTTTACTTTACTGGCCTGGATATTTATCCTTTAGGCAATTGCCTAGTTTTCTTTCGTACTTCAATAAACTTCTCTTGTGGTGTTAACAAAGTACACAATCGTAATTTCTCAGATTTTTTGCATAGTATTTTTGCACAACCAGCGAGCAGTGCAGAGTAGTAGTCATCGTTCATTAGAACAGGCAAAGGTGTAATACCATACAGCCAAATCTTGAAAAGATATGCAAAGGGAGATTTAGCATCCAGTTTCAAATATTACCGGTGAGCTCAGTCTATTATTTTATGTTCATCACAAACCCCAAATTCAAATATAAACCCAAATTCAATATAAATAAGAACACCCTTTTCAAAAATACTTAAGTTTTAACTGATAAATTAAAATACATAATAGACAAAGAATCATGCTCATTTTACTAGAAACAGGTAAAAAGTGTCTTTTATAGCCTCTATGTCAAGTTCTAACGTATAAACTGTGTTGGTGTTAGAGCCGTAAAAAAAAAAGAAGTGTAAATGATTTAAAAAACAGTCAAAGGGTAGATATCCAAACCGCAAAAAAAAAAAAGAAAAAAAAACTTAAAAATATATGGGCGACAGTGAACGTAATAAATCGGTGTCTCCAAGGAAATATTATCGATATTTTGCTTTATGTTCCAGAAATATAAAGGTATTTAGGTGTATATTATATTGTTGATTATTCTATTTGATACACCTATTTTTATAGTGCATTTTTCGTTTATGTGGCAGTGTTTTGACATTTGACTTACTATGTTTTTAATTTGTTTGTTTTCAGGATGTCGTCTAGCTTACTTGCAATACTTGGACTCTGAATTTTATGTTCTGGATTTACAACGAAACCGATAAAATGCAAACATCCAATTGGAATCCATCTCTAAATTTCGAAGGCTATGGATGCTAAGGATCTAAGAACGGATGCTGCTATTATTGAACGCAGCAAAGATGGTCCTGTTAAATATCCCCCTATCGGAACTACGTTGCCATGTGGCAGTAACAAAAATTATCAAGATATATCATCGAATCCGTTGGCGAAAACTGACCCACCAACTACGCGCCCATGTGCAGTCATAGGCCCCGATAGAGTGTTGCCGCCTTCGACAATCAGCGATTCGTATGTAAAAAAAAATCTCTACGAGTCATGGCCTTCAGAAACAACATACCGTCATCCTCCCGAATATCCTTACAAGATGACCAGTTATTCAAGCCCTATAAGAAATATATCACCAAGACAAACATTCCAAGAGAATATGCAGCGCATTATGGTGCCTCCTAGTTACAACTCTGTTAATAATGAAGATATTAACTTTACTTTAGATAGGAATACATCATTGACCAAAAACAGTAAACCAAATGCGTCCACTGAGCCCAAATACTGTGATGTGCCTTACTCTGTTAATACTATAAGTGATAATTCAAAAAATGCTGATATGTGTGTTTCCAATGTGAACAATAGCCGAAATTATCCTCCCATGTGGCATCCTAGTGGAGTGAACATTAGGCCAGTTAGACCCTATGGTGCTCCAGAGCTATACCAGTACCCTGAATATACGAGTTGTGCAGCTTCTCGACCAATTCCAATGGCAAGACCACAACACTCCATAAATGAGAACCCAGGTCATCTTTATCCTGACACATATTACCATCAAGGAAACATTCGCTTCAGACCCTATCCAAATGTTAAGGAAAGGTGTCAACAAACCAGGTATGATTATATCAATAATTACCCCAATCCATTTAATCCTCCACCTGCATTTCCAACTCACAAGTATGATTTACAAAAAACTATGCCTACACATCCATCATACCCTCAAGTACCCATTAAATACATAGAAAACAGGATGAATGAATCTGTTATTGATGGTTTTCAACGACAATCTCAAATGAATTATAATATACCATATCAAAATCAATTAATTCATCCAGCTTATAGACCAATGCTACCAAATAGCCTGCAAAATAAGTTATACCCTTACCCACAAGAAAATTCAGTCAAAACTAATTCTTCAAACAAAGTACCTTATGACAACAACAAACTTTATATGGAATATGAAAATGGTAGACACAAGAATTACCCAGTTCCTGAAAACTTTTATATGAATGAAATGACACGTCCTCATATGAAAGGTCAAGTTCTCATTCCAAACTATCCTACAATGAATATGCAGCCTGTTCCTCCTCATCCATATTACCGAAAAACACATTTGGCTAAAAACTTTGAATATCTTACCCACATGAGACATGTAGATCCATCAATGAATACAAATATAACAAGACTAAGTTCAGAATTTTCTCCTATTGCAATTTCTCCTTCTGAATCCAATGCAAGTGTTGACAATTTACAAAACCAAGGTAACTTGGACGATTGTGGGTATGTTAGTCAGTCCTCAACAGCAAGCATAAGAAGTATTGAATCAAGTGTAAATCGAATGATACCTACTGATAATTATAGAATATTTAATTATCCATTTCCACACGTAGTTCGAACTCCTACAACATCAAAAACAAAATATATTACTGAAAATGATCTTAATGCAAAGGAAAAAAAAGATATAGATATTCGACAGTTTTTGCAAATGTGGAATGAAGGGGATGAAGGAAATGCTACAAGTACAAAAGAAATTGTATCACAATTAGGCTACAATAAAGATGCAACAAAACTTAATCAACATGCCTTAAAAAATCAGGAACAACTATATGTATTAGGGTCTGTAAATGTCTCTAGTGAGGAACTTGGAAAGTATGAACATATTCAAAAAGTTTCAAAACTCCCTGATAATATAAAAGGTTGCAATAATATAGAATTGCTTAAACATTTTGAAGAAGTAATTGAAACTTCTAATCTGAATAATTTTAGCAATCGTAAAGTGTCTTCACCAAGAAATTTCCAACCCTTAAAAACAATTTCTATGCCTGGAACTGTTATTCCTGCTCGTCCAGTATCACCATTAGATGTGGAAGCTAAAATAAGTCAATCAGTAATACACAAAGAAGTTGGATGCAATTTTGAAATAAAACCATGTAGTCCAGAAATGCTAAATGTGGAAGTTGCTACTCCAGTACAAAATATTCTTGCAGAAAGAGTTATTGAAAAAGTTTCAAACCCATATCAATCGCCGGTAGTAAATAGTATATCTAACAATGATTTGCATTGTGATGAAATAGATCAGAATCTTTCTAGTAAAAATATTAAAAAATCTAGCTGTAAATTGATAAATACTCAATGCAGTGATTCTTCAAATTCAATGAAGGCAAACTATAGCCTACAAGACTTAGAAAACAATTCTGGAATGTGTCTTGCATCATTGCCTCTGCTTGACAATGATATTGAATTAAATTTTACGGAAGTAAATCAACAGTTTATAAATGCTAACAAAGAATCTGTTATTAAAAGCAAAGACTTACAAAGTGCTTCAGAAACCAAGAGTTTAATCTTTAACAATGATTCTAAAAATGATTCGATGATTCATTCCATAGTCACACCTATAAAAGAACCAGAAAAAGAATTCGCAAAGTTAAGCAAATACAGAAAAAATAAAAAAAGCGAAAACGAAATTAATGGATGTCATGCAGTTTTTACTACTCAGCCAATGAGAACTGATAGTGTCATTATAAAAAATCCAGATAATACGAAATCTTTCGACGAATCTGATTATTTATCAAATAATGGTAAGAATTCAAATATTATCCAAAATGAATCCCCAAATTTAGACCTTCCTAATATTTTAGTAACAAATATAGAACCAAAAATTAACAATAACATGGAAAACATTGAACAAGCGCCAGATGAAATAGCAATTGACTTTAGTATAAATAAAACTCAAAATTTGATTGCTTTAGAAAGCGAGAAAGTTGTATTCGAAGAAAATTTAAATATAATAGCTTCATGTGAAACAAATGACCTAGATCCGGATTTAAAAGACAAAAATATTGCTAAAAGTCAAGGTTTGCCACCATCTGATTTAGTAAGTAACCATAAAACAACGAATGAAGAGAGAAAAACATCGGAGCTACCTATAAACTCCCCAGGAACTGATGAAAGCAATACCAAAGATTTTTCAGAACTTGAAACCTGTACCAAAGAGTTCACTGTGAATTCATCTGATATCTATAATTCTGGTGATAAAAGTACTGAAACCGCCGAGTGTAGCAATGGAAGAAGCCTCTGCCAAGATGACACCCAGGTGTGTTTGCTCTTAAATGAATCACAAAACAGTAACACAATAACTAATAATATTCAAAGTATTGATGTAGATGTTATTGATGATTCTTTCATAAAATTTAATGCCAGCGATGATAAAACATTTCCTAGAGTATGTGACAGACCGAGTGTTGAAAGTCATTTTAATGATCCTGTTTTATGTGACCCTCCCATTTTAAAAGAAGACAATATTGATGATCTTTCTTTTCATGACTTACCTGAAATTGAAGATAATGGTATCGAATTAAAAAAAGAAAATAATTGTTGTGATGAAGTAGCACAAAATGTAGAAGTGATAAAGAAGCAAAACGATTCACCTGATGATTCTGCATATGTTACATTAAATTTAAGTAATAATGAATTAGATAAATCTATCGTATGCTCCAATAATAAAAGATTTTGTTTAAAGAAGGAACTGTTTTCACCTTGGATCCAGAAACTTATTTGTTGTAATGAAGATAGTGATTTTCCTTATAGAAACACAGTAAAAAGTCCTAGAGGAACTGAAATAAATGATTTATGTCATACGTTGACGTACGAAAATCAACCCTTGTCTATAGACTGTATTGCAAGTTCAACATATTTTGACGAAGATATTGAGAATTTGCCTGAGAAAGATCATTTAGATACAACAAATAATACAACAACTGCAACTGAGAAATACGAGGATACTGAAAATATTAATAATAATAAAGAATCATTGTCAGATGATCTAGATAATAAAGAATCATTGTCAGAAGATTCCACATTGATTGTACCAAATTCTTTATTGAATGTTGATATGGACACTGTTGAAGGGTTTCAAATGAAAGATAGGGGCATGGCAGTTGAAGCTAAAGCAGATGAATTTGTCTGCAAAAATAATACAGAACTACTATGTCAAGAAGAAATAAATTCAGATGTTAACGTATCAGAGAAACGCCGCTGTACTCTTAAAAGGTCATTATCGGACTCCGAATTGATGAATTTATCAGAAGATGCGGATCATGAATCACCACTATGGTCTAAAAAGCGTAGAAAAAATATTGGATATCGTAATTGTGATTCTAGCTTAATTTCTGAGAGCTTAAACAATGCTCAATATAATAGACGTAATTCAATATCTTCGATATATAATGAAGAGAATTTGTCGTTTTGTATACTCATAACCCAAGAAAACGAAGATGAAGAAAAACTCAGTTTTGCTGAAATTCCCGAAAACTGTTATGCTGATATTCACGATACTCAAATTCAAGAGGGGGACTCGGATCATAATGCGGATATTATTTTATATCCACAAGAAGAGAAATGTGATTTTTCTGAACCATTAGTTTTAGAAATTTCTGATGAAAAAATATTTGAACAGTCATGGGTAGATGATGTCGGTTGCGTTGAAACTGTAGTCAGTGACGACATAGAGGAAGATGTTACTGTCAGCGACGAAAGTGATGTTACTCCATCATCACCCAAAAGTGAAGATCGTGAACACGATGAAACTGATATATTATATAACAGTGCCAGCAACCACACAGAGAAAGTAAAATATATTTATGGTGATAAAATGTGTAATGATGATGCAGAATTAGTAGAAACGTTATACAGAACCCCTCAAATGAATGTTAATAAAACACTGACTAATAGAGAATCTCACGGGTCTGACGATTTTGATGAACTTGAAAGTGAAATTGCCTTAAAAATGAAATTTGAATCATACGAGGACATTTCATCTAAAAAAATCGACAATGAATTGTCTTGTTCAGTCAGAAAGACAGTGAATGACGACAATAAAGTAGAGTCAGATGTAGAATTTCATCTAGCACCAAATACTCATGATTTTCCAATCCACTGTCGTGTTGAAAATATAAATGACCTAAACAACATTAATTTAGAAAAAACGCAAGATAATACAGTAAATTCATGTGAATCGAGCTTAGATAGTGTGTTTTCGTGCAGTCGAGAAGGAGAATCTAGTTCACCTGAAGTTTCATCAACAACATCAGAGGAAAAGAATTCTACAATACTACTTAAGATAACAAATTACAAAGGAATGAGGACATCTCAGCTTAATGATACTAACATTGGCAATATTAATATGAATAATAGAAACAGTTGTAAATTTACAGAGAATATAAATTATAGAAACAATAATAACCCTTCAAAACCGTGTCTTTTAATTACTAAAGCTGCTCAAAAATATATTCCCCCCGAGAAAGAACCATTAGATAATTTTAAAGTAAAGCTTCCTTTACCGCAACATAGTCTCCTAAAACTAAAACAGTTAAAAAATTCAAAACCAGAAATAAAAGCTATAAATACCGTAAAAAAAGAATATTTAAAAAAACCGAAACCAAAATTTGAAGATGTCCTTAAAAGCATAGATGAAATTCAATTTAAAATGCACAAAGAACGTAACAAAAAAATAAAAAAACCAGTTCCTAAAGTTGTTATAAAGAAAAATGAAAATGGCTCTCACTATGCCAGCGCTTCTGATAAAGATTACTTTAATCCAGACTTAACTGGTAGAAAATGGCAACCATGGGTTTTTATCGAAAAAAGTTTCTTTATAGATAAAATGGCTACTAAAAACAAAACAAAAGCTATCTTTAATCATAGGAAAAACACTTACGTATTTGCAGATAAATTTAAAAAATACAAATCTGTAGCAAGTGCGAAGTTTGTTATATCCCAGCCAAAATTAGATAATTCATCTTTAGGTCAACTTAAATATACTATTAGATTAAAACACAGTCATTAAAGGTACTTTGTGAAACTGCTAAAGGATGACCACATGTCTTATGATTTATCTATTTTACAAGGAAATCCTCATATACATTAAGGTTTTAGTTGTAATGTTTTCTGATAGAATCCCACCCAATTATTTGGTCTCGTCTAAGCATTCCTAAAATTTCAATGTAATATTTATAGATTTTATTTTAAAGTTACCCAAGTTAGTTCAATATGTAGTTAAAAGTTAATAAGCCAAATGTATAGTAACAAGTGTGATAAGAATTTAACAAAGAAAAAATTTGTTATGTATATTGTGTTCTGTAGTGCAATTTGATCTGATCTGTTTTTGTTAAAGATGAAAAATTTTATTATAATTGTTTTACTTTATTCATTATGTATATCATTCCATATTAATTATTGCATAATTAAATTTTTTATTGTTAGTTATATTTCACGTTTTTTGCACCATAAGGTCTTAATAATTCATAGTGTTATAATTTATTTGAATAAAGAATAATAGATTTTGTAAGCGTAACAAACAAAATTTACATGAAAATGCATTCATAATATTGCTCAAAAATATTTTTACTAAGAATTTTGAGATTTTAATGGATTTTCTTGATAAAGCAAAACAAAGGAGAACGAATGAGAAAGTCGGTATTATAGAAGTTCTCCGTCTTGCACGTGTGTACCTAATTTGCTATACTTACATTTGTTGCCAATTATTCTACAGTAGACATTTATGTTCAGAACTATATCAATACTCTTACGTTGACGACATTACTCCTCTTTTTAGATTCAGATCTATTAATCGATTGTTGAAGATATTGAACTATGATTTTAAATGTAGAGGTGCTGAATGGCTTTGCAAATAGCATATTGATAAATAATATTACATATTTGGGTCACGTAATTATTATCTGTTTTAAGTGTGTAACTAAATTAATAATATATTTGGTTATAGTCACTGAATTGCTCACGATTCTAATAATGTGTATGTTTGTTAAATTTGAGTAAAAAAGAATGTGCTTTTAATATATAGGTGAAGTACAAAAGTGCACATCAATTTTATTCAGCTATTTATACATCGTATTTGTATATAACAGTGAAAAATAAACAAAACCCTGCAATTAAAATTGTCCTGTTTTTGTTCATTCATTGATGTTGTACTTGCAGCGAAACGTATAGTAGGTACATCTATATAGGTATGTAATAAAATTAAAGCGTGAAATAACCAAAGCCAATACTCAAAAATAATAGTTTGTTGGGCAATCTCTCTTTATTTTAATGTTTCTGTTAAAAGTTTCGAAATATTGTTGAACATTATATCTGCGTTGTATAATTAAATATATATTATGAATGATAAAGAGCTAACAGTGCCTTTGAAAACACTTTACTTTCCATCATAGAGTTCCTTACATATCCTTAAAATTTAGAAACTAAATTTGATCTCATACAATCTATCACAGCTATTTCCATATTACCTGATTGTGCCTAAATGAGGTTAATGTTAATAATACATTCACTATTTTTATATTGTGTACAGGGTGTTTATAAATTAAAATATACCAAATATATGCTTTTAAGAGTCCAGAATCATATTTAAAACAATGCTATATATGTTGCAAGTGTTGCCTTCATAGATAAGAATAGTTGCTATTTTATATTAAGTCAAGTACGTATAAATTTGTTAAAGCCGTTAAAGGGTGTTGAGCGATTCGTTGGGACTGTTTATTTATTAAATATTTTATTATTAGTGTAAGATATTAACATTTAAGGCTAAAGTGTTTTAGTTTTAAAATAATTATGATCCAATCAGGATGTTAAATGTACAAAGGAAAGGGGACATAGAATTCTAAAGGATTTCTGATGAATGTCATCCGATAATTAAATCTGTCCACACGCGAATTTCGCGATGTTTGCTCGGTAACTAGTGAACTGTAATGTCATAAGTATTAAACACCCATAATTTTATCAGCTGGTAAAACTATTATCAAAAATAAGCAAAATTTGTCACTTAGTAATTATCCTACCGAGCGACATATCGAGCTTGTTGTGGATTGATTTTGTTTGTTGAGGCTGACGTATAATTTTTTATTTTAATGAAGTCGATGCACCGCGTATGGATATTATTGATTGAATAAATAGTTAGTAATCTTTGCCATAAGCCTTAAAAGACAGCCAAAGAGATGCGTTTTCCTGTTATGTTTAATTATAGAATGAGAAACATAGATTAATCTTGTTTTAGGAATTTTAACAGGCGCCTAGCGTGGTCATACCAAACGGTATTGTAGATAGTTTATTTTTAACCGACTTCAAAAAGGAGGAGGTTCTATGTTCGTCTTTTTATTTTCCAACCAATCAATAATGTCTACACGATATTAACACGACTAAGGCCCGATTTTTCAATCCTCAGATAGTTTTATCCGCCGTTTAAAACTATCACTGTCACTTTCTAAAGTCATAAAAAGAAAAGGGACAGAGCTAACATTTGACTGACAGATAGTATTATCTGAGGATTGAGAAATCGGGCCTAAGGTAGGTATTTATATATTTATAAATTTTCTTTATTGTGTGTTTGTTAAACGATGGATTTTAAATATTTTTTTATTTACTTGCACATTGATGGCCATTTGAAAATTTTGTGATTAAGTATTTTGTAGTGTGTATATCACGTATATATGGGTAATGGAATTTGATAATATAGTGTTAAGTGTTTAGATATGTTTTGTCGTATAATGTTAACGCATATATTTATGCCAGTAACGCACGTGATGGTGTTCCCTAATAGACGTAATATCAAAGATATATGTATTTACTGTTTTAGACTGGGTGGTACCTATACAATTTACCTAATATTCAAGCGTGAAGTGAGTTGAAAAAGGTTATAAATATTAAAATATTGCGTGTATTCATTTCGAAACTGATCTAAATTGACCAAATAAATGTGTTCTGAATAAAAGGTGTATTATTTAAAAATCATTTATTTTTACAATCAAACAGGAATAGTCACTTTTACAGCTTCTTGCCGAATTGCACTAATAAGGTCTTGGTTAACCAGGAACACGAAGCGGAGGCCCGCTATCTGTAACAGAAAGTTTAAATGAACATATTTTATGTTTGTCTAGTTATGTTTAAACCTGAATATTTTTAACCGCTTGTTAACTTTTGCTATTTGAAATAATTTTAGTTGAGACAGTTATAAGATAAAAAAGATTAAAAGCATTTCGACTAAGCTATGAAGTTCAAACTTTTGGTTTCTTTCACTTCCAATGGATTTCGCATTAAAATACTCTTCATATATTTTTTTTAAATATCAGTACAAATAAGGTAGGTATTTAACTAGTCAACGGGCACAATAAAAACATATATCGTTTGCGAACACAGGTTTTCGCGGTGCCTAACTAAATTTTAATGTCGTATATGCATTACGCTCATAAATACGAAATAAAGCCGCATACTTCGATGACGCTATTATGGTTGAGCTTGACTTTATTCCCTTGCAGGATAGGCCGGCCGTCCACGAATATGGGGCGCTTGCCCTCCGAGGACATGAAGAAGTCGCCGCTGTTGCGAAGGCGGATAGTTGCCTGCTTCCTGGAGACCTTCGCCGACGGCCCCTCGAGGCTTAGGTCCACGTCGATGGAGTGGTCACGAGTGCTGCGGCCCACGGCGATCTGAACAAACAATTGACCATTAAGTCCTAGTATCACCTCATCTCCGAAAAGTCAGACACTAAAATCCAACAGATATATTCGAAAAAGTTAACTGAACTCGTATGAAATTACCTGCTATAGTCCGCTTCAATCAATGTTGCCAAAAAGGTAAACAAAACAAAGGTAATGTTTCATCTCTAAAATGTTTTGTGATGACTTTAGGTATTTGACATCAATTGAAACGGACAATTGTTACCATTAATTATATTTAAGTGCCAATGTCCATTAAAAAAGTGTGATTATTGAATAACAAATTCGGTAAGTCGGCTTTTTTGTTTACCTTTTTGGCAACTTGGGTTGAGACGTACTATGAGCGTACTATAGACTATTTTCCTTTTTTTGGTGATACCGGCCAAAGGTAAATATTGCTGGGTCTATTTCCTATTTTTAATAAAAACGAATGAGAAACCTAACCTAATTCAATTATTCTAAATTATCTTAATCTCTAAGTACTGTCGTTCTGGAAATAGTTAATAATACGCATTAATGTTAACATGCATGATACTGCACACATTGCCGTAGACACAGCTGGCAACTGATGTTTTTTAATTAATACGCAATGATCAATTATCACGGATGAACGCCGAGTAATGGATAAGTAATGAACTATTTATTTCGGTATGTAGGTACTTCATTGAAAAGATATTGTGATATTGCACACATTGTTATGATTAGATAAACAAAATCCGTAATCATTATCAGGTGCAGAAAATTTTAAATTTATATTTATAATTTTAATGTTATTGCGAACTACCAAGAGAAAGGTTTCACGATTAATAAGTAAATTTAAAGATTTTTTTATATATCATTAGTAATTTTGTTATTTTTCTCAAGATAAATGGGTGTTAAATAGGTCTTTCTCCTTTCGAGCGGTCCAGTTGTAGAATAAGCTACCCACTACAACTATGTACCTTTTTGTTGTTTGATTTATGTAGTATTTAGATAAAATACCTTTCGTGTTTGTGCACTTCTAGTGTAATCCCACCATCTACTCTATAACTGGTTGTTGGGTTGACTGGGAGATATCTCTGTAGGGGATAAGTTTGCCTTTGCCAACTATTGTTTCAATGTATTGTGTTTTTTCTGTGTGCAATAAAGAGTATTAACACCTCCCCCTTCACCTTGCATGCAAGATGATTGATATGTGTTGCACACGAACCTATTTGAACTCCGTGCGATAGAATTTCAGAATTACTATACCGACTACAGATGATAAGTCGAAAAATTCAAAAAATCAGACGAATATCATATCCCATAGAAATAAACAACTAAATCATATATCTTTCGAAAACACAGTATTTTGCTAATTTAACCTTGTCCAAAGTTACCGCCGATACCGTTATAACAAGTGACAATATGTAAACAGACACAACATAATATTACTTATACCTAAACAATTGATAAGGCTGCACGATTTGATAATAAACCAGTACAAAGTCGTCATGAGCACAATGAATATAATAAAGTAGCGTCAAGACATTCCTTAATATTTAAGGAATAAATTATAAATAACACTATTCGGTCCGTCTACGAGCCCACTGTTTGCGTAAAATTGCCTTTAACTTGAACACGCACACCGCAATTAAAAACGCTATCGAAATCGGAAACCGATTAATGTGTTACGTGGGATTATAAACGATCGAGAACTCGAGATAGGTATTCCCTTATCGTATCGTCGAACCATTTCAGTTGTATTAAACTTTAAATTCCATCGCTGACCATGGATGTAACCTACAAAGACCGTTGTTTTTAAAATATCAAGGTCATGCTATCGTTTTTACGGCCAGGCAAAACGCACCGGCAAACCTGCAGCACATGTATACAGGTCCGACAATCTTATACTCTGTGCATTTGCTGGGTAGATATTAACATTCCAAAACATTATAAAACCACATTAAAAAACCTTTAGGGCGTTGATTACCAGTTATCACAATAAAATTATGGGGTTCTTATTTGACCTTATGTTTGACGACTTTCTGGATTATAATATCTTTATTTTCAGTTAATAAGCAGTTTAGTATACGGAGTTATGGCATACTTAATTATTCATGATTTCCTTGGAATAAACAGCGTAACGAAAACAAGAGAGTTATTCACTGTTCATTATTATACTACATGTTTCTTGTTATTGTATATTAAGATTAGGTGCAATTTGCCATTATAAGGTGCCTTAACCCAGAGGTGGGTATACCTATTCAGCTTTAAACTTGCCAGCTCAGTACCCACTGTTCATAGCATATTATGTTATCTATATTTTCGAAAAACTGTCTAACCTAAATGTACAATGGGACTGACTTGTACCTACCTATAATTAAACCAACTTACCAATCCATTGCTTTTATAAATTCTAATTATTTTTAACATATTAGACATTTTACGTTTAAATTATAATGAATAAAATATAAAAAAGCACTAGCAATATTACCTACTACAGTTTTGCATGTTGATTAATATAAATGGTGACATGGTTTCTATTTATCCGATAAGTGTACGTTCTCATAAAATACTTAATATCTTTAAAGATTACCTTCGAAATAAGTAGATGTAATTATTAACGATAAAAATATTAAATTGGGAATATATCGATAATAGGTACTCACTTATTTCAATTACAACATAATTAATATTGCAGGAAAATTAAATACGTACATTTATTCTGAAGCCAGTACCGCACTCAATGTAAGTGTGTGTGTAGTTACAATATGTGTACAATACATCAACAAATGAGATATAGTTGTTGATACATTAATTCGAGTGATAAGGGTTATCAGCTCTCACACTGTACTATAGGCACTAAGTGTACTTGCAGTATCGCTCGGCTGTATTTCCTAATAAGTATTCCAATACGAAGCTAATACATATTATTATTTGCGTAATGAATATTTTAAAATATTAACTAGAGACAGATATTGTGAAAAATAACTTTAAGAATAAATAATGAATATTTTGCTAGCGACGTAAGTACATAATTTTTTTATATGACTGTGTACAATAACAAATATTGTATTATAAAGTACATATAAAGCTTGTTTTAATTGTTATTATATAAAGCTAAACAGTAATATATAATGTACATAGTTTTTGACATTTTAATCAACCAAAATATTACAATATCACGTTGTTACTGTAAGAACTGATAAGTTAGGTAATAAAATTATACTGGAGATAGTAATATACATACTTTATTTTTAAATGACCTCTTACCGCTGGATTCAAATGTAAAACAAAAGAAATTTCCAATTTGTATATCAACTCATATTTAAACAGCTCCACACAAAAAGATCAACATGGATTTTAGTTTATTTCCAAATGAATATAGTCCCGCTTCTTTGCTTACATATTTTCTAATGTTTAAAAATAATAAAAATACGATAACAGATTAGAGGCATGTTTTACCACCTCCTAAAAACCTTAGAGACGCAGTGCGATATGATACTTATCACGTTTTTATTGGGCCCATTTTTTTAAATTCTGTACTTTGACAGTTGAACATGATAAAAACCCGATATATATCTTAAAGCTGTGTTCATGTTAAGGGAGCTAAAAGTGCTCGTAGAAAGTTGAAAGTAGTGGCAAGTTTCATTGTCATCGGGTTCTGAACTTTTCTCGAATTTTCAGCTCGATAGCTTATCCGGGAGTGCCTCAAAATTGAGTTCCAAAAATCCAACAGGACAAACAGATACAAACAAGTGAGATAAGAAAAACGTGAGAAAATCAAAAATGACCAAAGAATGTGACAGAGTAAATAATAATTCAGTAAAAGGGTGAAATTAAACAATTACAAATTGATCCTGTAACAATAATATACATATATAATAATAATAATAAAAACAACACAACAATAATACAATAATATAAAAACAACAACAATATTATTATACAATAATATAATATATATATATTCTATTACATTAGACACTTAATATTAGAAATTGATTTGTGGGGCTTTTAAATCTATACCTCATCTATATTCAGGATAATCAAATCAAACTTTAAAGTCTATTTAATCATAGACAACATCTTCTACATCTCATTGATTCTGCTGGGGTGTTAACCTTTTTATTCAGTAGTTAGATATTTATATTGGATCCCTAGCTGCTATGTATCTTTAACAGTATATATAAACCTATCCCAATTTTAGGTACACTTTGACCCCATATATGGAAGCTAACATAAGAAAATTATAGCCAAAACAACATAAAACATGAGAAATTGTGACAGATACCCAATCACAAACTAGCAAGTAACGGACAAGACATACGCAAACTGCTTCAAATTCAATTAGTACGTATATGCGATGCTAACGGAGTCGTCTGTGAACTAAATTGTTACTTTTCATGTTTATTTAAAACGGTTCATGGCAGAGTTCAAGGTATTACGTTCCTAGAAAGTCTTGCAAGAAAGATAATGAATATTCATGACTTGGTTAGTTGGTTATGTTGTCGCATTTACTTTTCGAAGGCCAAGTTTTTTCAAATATATCTTTATATTTATACAAAAATATAACACTAAATAAGGGACTAGTTGCATTTGTTCCGCTTAATTCAGCATTTTTATTTTAAAACGTCTATTTTTATATGAGATACTAAGCGACTCAACAGACGCGGAAAGCTGAACTCCATATAAAACTGGCACTATATGAATATTATAGATACGGATTTGAGCTGGACAAATAATAGTTATTTATTATACAAGAGTGGAAAGTTCCTTTTTAACCGCGTGCTCGATTTGGATGACCGAGCAAGCGAAGGATTCTTAAGTTGAATCACGAGCGCAGCGAGTGATTCTAAATTAGAATCCTGAGCGTCAGCGAGGGAAACAAACGAGCACAAGGTGAAAAATCTTTCCACTCGAGTGCAATACGTAACTTTTCATCCCACCTCAGCGAGGAAATGACAAAATGAAAAAGAAAACAATTTATAATGACAAAATATTTTTTCACAATTTAAAAAGTTCTAATCATAAATTTGGCACCATAGAGGTTACATTAAATAGGTTTAATGACGTTTTGAATTTACAATTATATTGAGTACTCATTATATGTGATGTTCTAAATTCAAATCTACTTTGCCGCTCAAGCGAATAAAATAGAATTTTCCAGCCAGATTTCGAAGCGCAAAATTACACTTTCCGAGGTGGTGGGATGAAAAAGTAATTAGTCTTTTAAGTTTAAAAAAATATGATTTAAGTAAGTATCTTTAGTTACTAAGTTATTGATTTAATTTAAATTGCTCTCCTATAATATTAAGTGCCATAACAGTTAACCGCAAGAATAATCCATACTAATATTATGAATGCGAAAGTAACTCTGTCTGTCTCTCTCGCTTTCACGTCAAAACTACTGAACAAATTTAATCAAAATTTGGTACACTGTCTAGACCCTGAGAAAGGACATAGGCTACCTTTACCGATATTCCCATGGGAACGGGTGCCATGCGGTTGACTGTTAAAAAAATTAAATAACGCCTCCCAGAAAAATTAAAGGTAAATTTACGCCACAATGAACTTTGCTTCTAATAATAGAGTAGGAGTAAATTTTCAATTCCACCAATTGAGGCTGTTCCAATTAGAAAATATCTTTCAGTGTTGAATAGCCTATCAAATGGAAAGGCTATAGGCTACAAACCATCACACTATTTGTAACAATTCTACGCGGACGAAGTCGCGGGCAAAAGCTAGTTAAATATAATAACAAAATCACACAGTCATTAATTTATAATGATAATTTTATTTTGTTATGTTTAATTTCATAATCAGTAATAACAATGTGTTAATTACTCACAAATAATGTTTATATATACTTAAGCAAACTTTTCGACTGTTTTACCGCATTGAGATTAGAATTTAGCATAGTAGGTATTAATTTTCATAAAGTGATGTGGATTTTGTCGTACATACTTGTATAGGTACGTAAAGTAGGTACTTATATTCTAGGGTAATTCCTTATTCACAGAAGCAGGAGTCTAAGTCACATGTCTAGGTTTCGGCGCTAAACCTGTGTGACATGGCTTCCTATTCTATCGCATAAGTTTTGCATAATTATAAGTCCCTGAGACATTTCACCATGTACAGTCAGCGTCAAATAGTTGGTGACACTCAGGGTGTTCAAATAAAAAGACGCTACCAAAAAGTCAATAATATCGGTGCAAATAAAGTTTTCATATTGTTGACAACACAGAAAAGTTTCCATAATATATTTCAGGAAACTGTTTTGTGTGTATTGCTATGGAAACTTTATTTGTACCGATTATATAGACTTTTCGATAGCGTCTATTTATTTGAATACCCTGAGTGTCACTTACTATTTGACGCTGACTTTACCCCAACAATTTGTAGTTTGTTCACTAGTTGGAGTAAGAAACAAACATACTTTCATTCGAATTTATACCTAATGTAGTCACAGGTAGAGTTACGAGTGAGGATGTTATTATATTAAATTTTTATAGTAGATATCTATCTATGACTCAAAATATTGTATTGTTATTATAATTATTCTACAAAAAAAACGCTGAGATTACAAATTACCTTTAAACCTAAATTTATTCATTGTGTTCATGTATGATTACATAAAATATATTGCGATCATTTAATGGTTGAGATCCCACTTTAATGTCAGAACCTTTGATAGTTATGTGAAATAAATTTAATATCTAAAATTCAGAACGCGTTGATATTTGTTTACTCAATAAGAGATTCTCGATGTAAGTAAAAAGTTATGGGAAGTAATTGGGCAGCAATTTAATTATTTAGTCACCAACAAAAAGTCTTATAATGTTATTTTTTATCACCTTTAAAAACAATATTTGTTCAATAATAGCTTTGTTTAAATTGTGTAGACATTATAAATACTGTATTTAAGGGTCATAAAAAGAATAATAACTTAAATCATACAATTTGGCAGCAGATAAAACATTTGAGTTGCTAACCTCAATAAATAGATCGAAATATCTGCTGCCCAATTAGTTATTTTGCTGACCAGTTTAGAAATATTTGCTGCATATAAGTTGGTGACCAAATAGTTATTTTAGCTGACCAATTGGATTTTTTTGGTGACCAAAATCCGAATATTTTACTGACCGTTTAAATTACACACAGCTGCGCCTACCCTGGGGCACAATGGGATTCGCATTTAAGTTTAAAAAAAATTAATTATAACGTCATGTCATGTGATTATTTCCATCACTAAGTTTTATGTCAAACGATAGTTTAATAAGTAACCAAAGGATCAGCTTTTTGATTCGTGGTCAGGTTGACCATTAGGTAAAATACTCCACAAAATACCAATGGCGCAAACGTATAATGTCGTGATATGACAGCTGTCCAATACAGCTTGTCCAAAATGTAACTAAAGATAAATAATCATAGACAATTTAACCACAACACGGTACTGGGATCGGTAACATGTCGGCTGGCAGCACAGAAGCTGATGTATATTGCTTTGAATTTTTATCGCAAATTTAACAATTTCAAGCTGACGTCACAAATTTTGTCGTTTCCATTGACGCTATTGGTCTGCAATTTAACTGTTGAGGTTACCATGATCAAAAAAGGATCACAAAAGTTTTTTTTTTACATGACAAGTTAACTCTTGGCCTTCATCCCACCTGATGGTAAGTGACGATAAGGCCGAAGGTGGAAGCGAGCTTCACCTGTAATCCTGAACAACTGAGGAACCTTACCTCTGATTGCCGGAACACAATTATACTTAAAACAGTGTTATTATGGCGACAGAAGCCCTGCCACTACCACCAACCAAACCGTGCAGAAAAACTTCTGCCCCCATGGGGAATCGAACCCGAACCTGCCGATCAACACCCGGTGGTGCGAACCACTAGCCCAGAGAGGCGGTTGAAACCTAAGTAGCTCACCCTAAATGTTGAGATTAGTTTGATTGAGTTATTAAATACATTGCGTTGATTATTTTATTGTCTATTTTCCTTATCGTCCCTGTTATGCCCCCCTCTCTGGAGATGGGGATTTAATTAACAACGCAGTATAAGAGCGATTTTTTATTTTATCTTTCAACAACGGCAACGATGACCAGTTTACAGGACAGGTAATTCAACCAAACACATGGCTCAGCACATTTTGGACACAATATTCTTTATATTTTGGTTAATTTGGGTATTAGCGCACATCTAATATTTAACAAGTATTGCAATTGGAATAAAATATAGGTAGGTACCTATTTAAAATTTTTGTTATTAGAATCATGGGAGGATTTAACAAACACACGTGAACTTCATCCTTACATCAGACACTGTTACTCTGTGCGTCTGGACTTTATTGTGTACCAAAATCTTTTTCCAACAATCGTAAACTACTTCATCAAAAAATATCTTCAACTCCAAAAAAAGAACCTCTAGATTCAATGTGCTATCTACAGTTAGCGTATTTTTTTTAAATTTTGTTGTTATATTATAACTACGATTTTAATTAGGTAAGTAGTGCTAAATTAGTAATCATATCACAGAAATTCTGAAGAAAGACACTGTTAATAATATAGGGGCACCCAAAGAACAAAAAAATGTAAGCGTTCGAGATAAATTATTATTACAAGTGATGTGGTAAAACCATGCAAAGATCAAAGATCATTTTCGCACATCGGTGTGTATAGTCACGAGCAAGAAGACATTCCCATTTTAGTACTCGGGTGTTGAGTGAATATTTGGCGTTGCGGCACTAGACGTTAAAATTACAAAGTAAAATGATGCTTTCGGATGAATTTAACTTGCCGGTATAAGATGTTTTCTAGGAGGCTGTAGCCATTTATCACTGATCATCAGCCACTTACCAGGTGGAAAGTATTTGTTTGTTAACTACGTGGAGTAACATAATTGAAGGTCGTCAGAAATAAAAGACTAAACATATAAATATTATCAGCGTGCTGTGTAAACACTGATAAAATAGAGAACAACGCTCATGTACTGAACAAATGAAACAAATTACCTATTGAGTTATTTTGAAATCATACGTTAATTACGGAAAAACTTAGTACATTCAAAAGATTATGTACTTGTTAGTATTACAGATAACATCTAATCGAAAATGAAACGTAATAAAGCGATAAACGATAGGTCTCTTAGACCCTGAAATTGCTAGTACTCGTACATACCTAAAATAGGGTTAATAATATGGGCAATACTAACTTTGAATATTAGTGAATACTAACCAAAGCTGCATTAAGTATTTCCTTCCTTTTAATGCTGGATACGTTATGGGTATTCTACTTAAAAGGTACGGCCGTAAACGGATTCCTCGTTGACAAAAAAAAGTAGTTGCACTTAATTTTAACAGCTCACCGATAGAAAGTTACGTATGTGTAAATAGTTATTAAGGCAGTGTTTTGATTTTTGTAATAATTTGAGCTTTTTAAAGATTTAACTCATTCATAAGATATCGAAATGCGTACTCATAGTTATAAACAAAAAAAAATCTTTGAACATTAACAATATTATTACACTATACCTGAGGCAATTGAAAGTAGTGTCGACGACGAGAAAAACAAGAACGATATAATAAATTAAAACATACGATCAAATAAAATTTGGAAAGTGACAAAATTAAGAGTAAGACATGAGCAACGTTCACACAAATATTAAACAATACTGTAGACCGTTTGCACGTGGCCCACCTAATTAAGCATAAGCGTTTATGTTAAATTAACTTGCGTTGGTTTTCAACAGGTTAACCAGCCGGAAACAAGGTTCAAGGTATTATCATTGTTTTGTAATTTAAAAACGAATGCGTTATTTATTTATTTAATTACATTTTATCCAAAACGATTACGGATTATCGTAATGTTAAATAGAGAGTGTATAGAGCAAGCATTTATTACACTATTATTACTTTTATAAAATGAGAAAATTATTTGTGAAATTTTATATACATTTATGTACAAAACATTTTATATAGAAATTTTGATACGATGATACCGAAACATTATCTTCGGGTGTTATTTAAAAGGTCAGCAAAAATAGCTTATTCGTCAGCAAAATAACTGATTGGGCAGGAACTTATCAGCAGCAGATATTTCTAATTTGTCAGCCAAATAACTAATTGGGCAGGAACTCAAATGCTTTCTCTGCTGCCAAATTGTTTAATATATGTTTTGATGAGACAAATATTGTTTTTAAGGGTCATAAAAAATAACCCTAACCTAATATCTATCAGAATACATTTCCTAGGAATTGATCCTTCATTGATCCTGTTCCTAGATTGTATACATTTCCGCTAACATATATAAAACGTAAATAAAATAAAACGTATTTATTGCGAAAGCAGAGTCCAGAGGGTAAGTAACAATAATACTTACTCACTATGTTAGTACTGCTGACAAAATATTTGTTTGCTGCCCAAATGATTTTTCGGCGTTTTTTTTTTGCTGAAAAAAATGTTTAATGCTGCCCAATTAATTACTTCCCATTATCTACCAACATGGATTAGGAATAAGATTATTAGAAGAAATTTAAAGTAGCGCCAGTGACAGAAGAGATTAGGTGCAGTGGGTTAGCATGGTATGGACATGTGATGAGGAGGGATGAATGTCACATTAAGAAGGATGCTAACCATGGATGTGGACGAACCTACAGTGAGAGGAAGACCAAGGAAGCGATGGATTGAATGCGTGATGAATGATATGAGAAAAAAAGAAGTGGATCCTGAGCTGACGAGTGACAGAGAAGAATGGAAGAAGAGGACATGTTGTGCCGAGTTGCCGACCCCACCAGAACCTAGAGTGGAAAAAGGGCAAGAAAAAGAAGACTTAGTTACGTGCTACCAAGTATATATTTAATATTGGGTCCTTACCTATGAAATTGGTGTTTTTTTCCCTCTTAGTATTTTGTCTGTAACTATTAATATTCAGAGTATTCCTAAACAATAATTACCTCGTCTAAAAATAGACTATATTTTTGAGCTCTTTTGATTTGTTTTGATAATTTGACACTGAGACAACTCGTTTTAAGTGCCTCCCGAATACATCATTTTATTTGCATTCACATAAAAACGATAAATAATTTTTATGAAGTGTGATATTACACATATTACTAAAGCTTGTCTAATGTAATGATAGATGCCAAATATTATGAATTAACGATTTATAAGTGCATCATTGATGCCTACATAAATAAAGAGTTTTTTGATTTTGATTTTGATTTTATTATTATCATTGGATTTGTCGTTGTGAAGAAAACTGAAAAAAATTTTGTTTGGAAAATGCAGAAACATCAAAATCTCCATATAAAACACCAATTTCATAGGTAAGGACCTAATAGTATAGAACGAGCAATAATTTCATAGCATTGTTTTAATAAAAAAAATTATCGAAAAGCTTAACAGGCCTTTTGATAATTTATTTATGTGAAAAGCACATTAAATAATTCAGCAGTAGATGAGACTTTTAAATCAACATATTTTCACTGGTGCTAATTATATAGGTACTTACAATAGACGTACTTACTTTGTATATAATTTTTTTATTCGGGAAAATATACAGATTTATTTAAAAAGCGTACACGATATTTGTTATTCCAGGCGTCAGAATTTTTATACTGATACACTAAACGCATAGGTACCGTCTGCAGGTAGGTTCCCAGCTCTATGCCTGCAGATGGGTTCAAAATGTTAATATTTCGATCTTTGTTTAGTGTTTCCATCTGAATGCCGGTGTTTTTTTTGTAAGGATAGAATGCTCATCTTCTTTACAGAGTAAAAACACAGGACTAGATCTAGATTAAGTTATCCACCCAGAGCCTATTACACCAAAAATGTATTCCTATTCTCTTAACCCTTTGGCGGGAGCTGCGAACTCCGGTGTTCGCTAGCAATACATGTTTCTATTGTATCTATAGGTCCGTTGACTAGTTAATCATCGAAAGAAGAGCGCCAA
The DNA here is from genome assembly GCA_910589355.1 of Parapoynx stratiotata. NCBI lineage: Eukaryota > Metazoa > Arthropoda > Insecta > Lepidoptera > Crambidae > Parapoynx > Parapoynx stratiotata. The sequence continues at coordinate 5,529,507 of OU342458.1, forward strand.
ACCCCTAAGGGCAACACTAATACACACATTTTTTTTTTTCTCCAAAATGCTTAAAATAAAAACTGTAAACCTGGCTCTTGGGGTGATTCACTTGCACAACTAAAAATTGCCTATAAAGGCTACAAAACAAGAAGATAGCACCATAGAGTTGATACTTTGATTCTGATCTACCGGACATTGACGAAGTTCTTTTAGTCTTTAATTTCATCATGTACCGGGGATGTTTTGATTATCCAATGCACAGCCAACGCAAAACAATGGTCTTGTTATTAGAGCATGTTGTGTAAACACGCTGACGCAAACAGTGGTGTTCGCAAAATATCGTTGCATTGATGTAGCTCGACAAGCATTTTGATTTTAAATCGATGACTTCATTTCATTCGTCGAATTCCAATAGAGGCTACGTACATTACAGAAATCTATTACCTAATTTACCAAAGAAATATAAGTAAATTATGCCTATTTATTGATTTTATATTTCAATAGGTATATGAAATATGTATTCATGCTCGCCGAACGAAATTTCACAAATCTGTTTCCTGCTCATGATGTTCCAAGCTGGGAACAAACATTGCAATAATTATTACATTAATTATTATTGCATTAATAATTATTATTAATAAACATACAATAATTATAAAAACATAACATATCATCAAGCCTCTTTCCCCGAAAGGGTAGACAGAGCCCACAAGCCCACTTTTCGCCAGAAAAGTTAGGTCCCCATTGTGACAGGTGGCGAGCCAGTTGCCATGCACCGGGCCCAATGTGAGGCAAGCGATATTCACAATGAACTGTACATAGTTTTATTCAAACTCAGTGGTACAGGCGGTGGGATCGACCCCGCGATTACCGCGGCCTCTCGAACGAGTAGTGCCCCGTCCGTCCCAACTCGGCTACTCCCCCTATAAAAATTATCATAATAAAATATATGAAGTTCATAATTAAAACAGTTCACTGTGGTTTATTTTCCTATCAAATATACGCACAACTGAGTATTTTATTCAAAAAAATACAGAATATGTAGTTCTAAAAGACTATTAGTTATTTTTCATACACGAGTATTACTTTATTGTTATTTTATGTAAGAAATCATTATCTATGAGGCAAACTGGAAAAGAAATCTCAGAAACCAGTCATTAATATTGCAAGCGAATGTATAGATTATGGAAGTGAAAAGTCATTACTAAAAGTCTATTTTAGATTTATAAAGAAGATACCAATAATGTTCAATCATATCAGATGCTATTGCGTGGAAATACAACAGACTGAAGTCTAGCTTTTACTGTGATATTTGTGTTCATTTCATTGTGATATTTACATCTTATGATATAAAAATAGGTAATCTACAAGTTGCGTTAAAAATATAAAGCGGTTAAAGTATAGACAAACATTTGATAAGATATGGGGTGTTCACCTTTCTAGTAACATGCATATTCAATGCAATGTGATCTTTATTACAAAAGACACATAAGCAATGTGGGTTCTACAGATATCTAACAAAAACTTAGTTGAGATATTTATATTATATAAACAAAGTTTTCAAAAGGAGAGTCATAAAAAGAATTCAAGACAAACTGTGAAATATTCCTTCTAGTCTATAAATGTTCCTACAATGAGCCTTGACACTAATAAATATGTCATCATATGATTACCCACAAGCTCGCTTATTATAACTAATAGTTTATAATAATAATAACCAAGCAAGTCATGTGCTCAATTCTCAGCCTTAGAACACTACCAATGCAATGAAGCTACAAAGTTTGACATCTTAAATCAATTACGATTAGAAAAATAGTACCTAAGCTCATAAAGTAATTACGCCATAAATTTTAAGATTACAAACTCGTATGTAGAAGTGGACACATACTCATACAGTTGTTATTAGGGGCAATCGATAGCGATACGTGGGATTGATAGTGAATGAAATATTATAAAGTTTCCAATGGTGGTACGGCTGTCCGTGTCATGAGGGGTGGCGGCCTTGCGGCGGGCCCTGAGCCCCTGACACGATTACATTGAAAACGCATCCAGTCGATATCAGCGCGCGCCAGACCTACTGTCGCCGCAACGCATATAATTTTTGTTATTGCACCGAGTCATAAAACGGATCCTATCAGAATTTTACAACCAAACTCCTATTTTTGAATCATAAAGTTTATTGAATTGTAATTTCGTAATTTCTATAATAGGAAAAATTCGTTTTTTAATTGATGTTATTTTAACGGTTTTTTTTGACAAGAAATAAATCTTATATGCACAATTATTTTAATAAGAACTAATTTATATTGGGAAGTAATTAATTAGGCAGCCGTTTTATTATTTGGTCAGCACCTAAATGGTGAGCCTAAATATCATTTGGGCAGCAAACAAATATATTGTCAGCAATATAATTATTCGGGCGGCAAAATAATTATTTCGAGAGCAAAATAATTATTTGGTCATCAGAATAATTAATTGGGGAGCAAGATAATTATTTGCGCAGCAAAATAATTAGTTGAGCTGCAAAATAATTATTTGGGTAGCAATGTTACCTTGTTAAATTTATAAAATATAGGAAAAGGATCAATGAAGGATCAAGGATCAATTCCTAGGAAATATATTCTGATAGATATTTGGTTAAGGTTATTTTTTATGACCCTTAAAAACAATATTTGTGTCATAAAAACATATATTAAACAATTTAACAACAGAGAAAAAAACATTTGAGTTGCTGCCCAATTGTATTTTTTTGCTGTGCAAAATTCGAATATTTTGCTGACCGGTTAAATAACACCCATTTAAATTGTCCAACAATCTTTAAAAATCTATAATTTTTAGAAACGTATTAGAAAAGGTATAAGTTATTCTTTTCTGTGTATCGATGATTCATGATTGTATTTCATTACTATGGAGACGACTCTTCGACAACAGACACTATGGGTGTTATAGACATGGGGTATGGTAGGCGTAAACAGTTACGTACCTAAAATAAAATAATACATTAACCGCGATGTCATCGAAGTGAAGGATGTTTTCTTTAACATAAAAAATTGTGTCAATACAGCAACAAAAACAGTCAATAATTCATCAGATTAATATTCCTAATGATTTATTCATCATTAATTCATCAGGTAACACCTATTGACAAATAATTATGATTGAGTTTAATTTAGAACTATGAAAACAAATAATGAAAAATGATGATTGTTGATTAATAATAAATAAGTCATGTAGCAATATCGTAATTAGTTTAATGATTGTAACAATCAAGCTCAACTTTGCATTGTATTCACGGAACTTATTGTTATCTACCTGAAAGTTTCATACAATCACGCCTGTAATCCCCGAGGGGGTAGGCAAAGTCCAAAGAGCACTGTGTTCCTTAAGACCACATTTAGCCATACAAAAATTGGGTTTGGTCATATGAAAAAATCGTGAAAGAGTAGTAGCAAGTGGCTAGCTCATCGCCTACACAATCACAGACCCAGTACCCAATACGCCCTTAGTCGCCTTTTTCGACATGCTACGCAAGAAAAGCAGTTGATATATTCTTTTATGGCCCGGACCAACACGGAACACGGGAAAGGAAATTATAATATTTGTAACAAAATAACATTTGCACGTCTGATATGAGCGCGTGGAAAACGTCACTTAAGGGCTAAAAATTACATAATAAATTACCCTAGTGCTAAATTAAATTTAACTGTACTCCTACAAAAAAAAAATTTCGTTTCAGAAATACTAACGTATACCATGAGCCAATATTTTTTCTTATGGCAAACAAGTCAAATTGCAGACACAGAAGGCTGAAGTAGAATAACAATAGAAAACCAATAGACACTCCCAATTACCTATGTCTGATCCAAGACACCTCATCATAATCCCATTTTCCTTTGTCGCTAACATACATCAGCATATATTCTTCCTTCTCATATCACACAAATTATATAGATGCGTGCTCTACTAGCATTGTATGAATGTATTTTGTATATAGAAAAAAACAACGATCTATCCTCTTATGTCTACCGGGAGTGTATCCGTGAATTATACCCGGCTAGGGATAGACCTTAGGTACCTATCGATCAGTAGTCGCCATTTGCCTAGAACTATCGAAAAATAGATTTCTGACCCATCATAATGTCATGTTGCCGTAGCATTTTAATACAAGTTAAATGCACCTGTATAAAGGTTTCCTTACGTACCTACCTAAACGTACGTAAAAACGTCGTAAGTGCAATAGACTGTTGTAATCGAAATATCGTCAAAATGGGTCATAAATCTGCTTGTTCGATAGTAAATTACAGGCCTTTCATAATAGTCCAAGAATTAAAATCTTTAACTTTAGAAGATACTTATAAATGGCAGTGCATCTATGTACTTGTATAATCTGTACCTAATAAAAGCAATGCGAACGAGAGATATGACTGGAATCTCCTGATTGATTAAATAACATCTTTCTTTAGGGGATTCCTTGGGGGAGGTGGGATAATATGTCGCAGTAGAACAAAGATGGTTCAAACTTTTTGATTTTTTTTTTCTTTTGCATAAATCGGCATTTAGTTTTGTATTTTATCGATCGATAAAATCTTACAATTTCCGTACATTTTTCTGGACATTGTAAGAGATTTAGATGACTGTCAATATGACAAAGTTCTAAAGCGGCTAACTGACCGTAGTTTCTGATCGTACACACCAGAGAGTAACGTATATTTGTAATATTTACTTTTATCTTACAACATTTTCATTTAATTTAAAAATTTTAAATGTTATTTTATACGAAACACTAAAAGAATATTATTTATAAAATACAAAAAGTTTCATAAAAATCATTCCTTAAGAATATCGGTAATACAAACAAAATAAAAAATATAGATTACAAAATCTTATGTCACAAACTGGTTTAAAATTAAACTTAGAAGATACATAAACTACCATTACAATGTTTTTACTTATAAATTACAAGCAACGCCATCTATCGTAGAAGCACGAAACAAATAGTTTATTCACAACAACAACTATAGTTTGGCAATCAGTCGAAGACTAGATCATGGATTTATTGGATTAGATGTTAAAAGACGCATTGACAACTTATGTACGTGTTTCGACATCTGACTTTGACCTACTCTTTCGTGTTCTTCAAACCAGTATAGTATTTCATACTGACTGTTAAATTAAATAGGTACCTATTCAAGGATTTTCCTTAAAATGTTATCTAAGTTACTAAACGCCTTCTACAACGATAAAGTAAACCTATTCACAGTGAATAGAAAAATTGCAAAGATTGAACAGCAAGATCTATAGCAATAAATAAAACAAGAAATTTATGACTGAACTATCTTCTTCTTACCCTTTTCCACTCTTGCCCTTTTACTTTTTTCACTCAAACTATGACTGAACTGATTGTATATAATAATATGTGGAGAGAAAGTAGAACAAGTGCAGAAGTTTGGGTATTAAGCATGTTGGTTCACTAGACATTGAATGTGTGGTTGATATTGTATTATATGGAAAGTAATCTGATTTACTGGGTATTCTAAAGAAAGACCAGGTCACATCCATCTCCAATTAAAGGGCACAAATAGATAAAAACCTACTGATAAGAGTACAGAAAACAAAAGGTGCATGCTATGATAGCATGCAAGGAGATTAATTAACGGAGGTAACGACAGGCGTGTGAAAACATGTGACGTCGTTTTTTGAGGTGCGGGATCCGTCGATTTTGGATGGACGCTTTTTTCATACAGAATCAATGATTTTGTATGAAAAAAGCGTCCACCGAAAATGGCGAAAACGACGTCACCCTGATTGGCCTATGGTTATTTATATAATAAACTTTTATGATCTGTGCTAGCTATGTTTCCATACTCTTCTCTCTCTTAAGCTAGAGGAGAGTTGTAATTTATTGCAAACCTCACTTGGAAAAAGTAACACCAGCCCAAGTCACAAAAAATTGTAATTTATGAATAAATTGTTTTAGCAGTGAACCAAATAAATATCATGCTAAGTAAATAGAATTGAATTACCTCTCTAGAACGCATCAAGTATCTCACAAGGCGCCCACGGAGCACTGCCAATGTGTTTTTGTCAAGCTCCATGCTGCCACCAGCCACAGACTGCACCAGCACTTGCCAGCGAGTCAGAGAGTTTTCTAATAATCTGATGTCTTTTTTCTCTATTCTGTGAACAGAACATAAATAATATTTAAATAACTTACTTTTTTCTTATCCCCTTGCGGGTCAGCGCGAACACCACTGTTTGTGTGTCTAGTTTCCTGACCATCAATACAGGTTAAAAAAAATCAATTGATTACTATTTGACAGTTATAAACTATTTTAAATAATACTAAACATCCTAGAAATTTTTTATATAAGATTGGAAACACAGAATATAAAGATTCCAATAATTTGGACACTTTCATATTAGTAGTTTATAAGAAACAACAACAAAGAGAAAAATAACACCAACTTTAAGATTGTATCTCGCATTAAGATAAATATATTAAGTAAATTACAACAAACATACAGAGAATAATGAAAACATTGCAATACCTGTCTGCTAACTGCATTTCAATATCTAGTCCATCTTCTTTATAATCAGGTATTTCAGAGTCATTAATGGTTTCTTCGGCATCAGAAAATGTCAATATTTTATCATCATCAGCTACAATTATAACAAAAGAATAATTTATAAAACATATAACCTTACTTTTAAACTTAATTTTAACAAAATCTTGTTCATCTTACTTTTAGGTAAAGGTTGGACAGTTTGATCTGGTAACAATTGATATTGCTTTAATAGCTGCCAGTGGTTCATGAGAGCTTTTGCAGTACGAGAGGGATAGAACACGTGAGGATTTTGATCTAATAACTCTTGGAACTTTTCAGATGCTGGATGTGAGTTCTGAAAAAATAACTTTTTCTCAGTGTGCCTAAATAATGTATATTAAAAACTATAGTTCTGTATAAAAACAAAAAATGTTAAGACCATTATATTTCTATAAATAATATTGTTACATACTTAATAAGGTAAATGTAGATAATGTATTCTATACCACACTTTTTGCAGAAAAAAAATTATAATTTTACAATTTACAAAATTACAGATGATGATAACAATAAAACATTCTTCTTAATACTAAAACAACAAAATATACATAGTTATGCTTACACTGGGTAATGTTCCCAATAAATCTTCTTCAGCTGTAGAATACAATGCCTGCTGTTGAACGGCAGCAACCAAATCGGGATGCAAGTTGCGCATTGCAGCAACTGCCACTCTTGAGATCTCAGCATTATACAACAATGCATACCATCGAGACTGAAGCTCTCCTACAGTGAAGCGGCATGAAAACTTAATTCCTCTATGAACTATACGAAGATCATTGGTCTAGAAATATATAGTTTTGTTAGTATTTAAAAAACTGTTTAATGTTACAATACTGTTTATGACATATGATACATTAATTACCTGTTGCACTCCCAAAATCAAAGCCAAGTCATCTGTAGGCTTCCACCGCCCTAAGTCTTTTGTAGACAATTGACTGAGATGACCTTTCCGTCGCTGTTTTCTTCCAGCACTTCCACCTTGTGAGAATTTGCTCAAGGTTCTCCGCCTCTCTTGAACAGGTGCTGTGGAAGTTACAGTGGCACCACCTGCATTGGGCAGCTCTGGCAACTGACTTGTATACGACTGAGTGCGTATTCTTTTTTCTCCTTTGCCTATAGAAGCACCAGGTAAACCGAGGCTGTATTCTACCAATTCATCGTCAAACCGTCGTCGTTTTATTGACCGTGACGAACTGAAAGGAGAGAGACGTACTATGGTTTATTAAACATACTTAAACCATGAGATCTCTGAGATTATTAAAGCAAAAGACGTTAAGAATGTAACCTGCGTCGTTTATTGTTGTCTTGTGGAGTTTCGTAGGCAGGAGTAGTAGATCCAGGATATTCATTACTATCAGATGCATTAGATGGGGTGGCTGGAAAATCCATGTTATTTCTTTAATTATAGATATTTCACAAAATCATACCCAAAACCGAATTATTTTGTATCAAAAAAGCAATCAACACTTTGGCAATCAAAATCAATTTCACAGATTAGAGAGATATGTCCACAGATTAGAGAGAATCTTTAGACATATCACTCTAATCTGTGGAGAGAATACGTGAAATGTCTATAGATCCAAGAATTTTGTACTATAAGATGGATGCCAAACTCCCATACAATAACATGAGGCAATTTTCTGCTTCGATCAGTAGGTGTTCCCTCTCATTCTATCACTATTTATGAATGAAGGCTATCCGTGGGATATCCTCTTCCTCTCTTTCTATCCATAGTTTTTGTCTCACCTGTCATATTTACGCCAATTTGACGCCTAGACTGAAAATTGTTACAAATTTTTGTAATTTAATATTTTAAATAAAAAAATATAAAACTCGTGATGACGTGCGTTGTTTTATGTTGTGTAAGTGAGTAATATCCTGGATGTACCTTATCATTTCACAGGTGAGTCAAAAATCACATATTAAATGAGAGTATTTGTTTGAGAAATTTGTGTGACGTCATTAGTAGTAATAGAATATAGTAAATATTAAAGTTTAATACGAATTGACAAACTCATTCATTAATATGATAGAATGAGAGGGAGCACCTACTGATCGAGACAGTAATTTGGCATCCATCTTATAGTAAAAAATTCTTGGTTGCGATAACGTTGCGACTGGCGTTTGACGGATTTTGAAGTGGTGTTAAAAATTCTGGGAATTTTATCATGGTAATCCATAGGTGGTGGTGGTGGTTTTTAAGCTATTGCATAGCTTCTATCGCGGGCCTTGAGCGCGGGGACCGAATCCAGAAATTCCGTAACGAAAAAACCTCACGCTCCCCACTCCGATGCGCAAGGAGGTGTGGCTTGAAGGCCGTGCATGTTAAAACCCAAGGTGGTTACCAAAATGAAACACCGTGTCCAAGGCGAATACAAATTTTAATTAACATCGGTTTGACCATATAGGTCTATGAGAGTAAACAATAGTGCAATTTAAAGGATAGGTGGCGCCATCAAGTGATACAACAAAGAACTAATTTTAACAAAGACGCCACTTTGGTTTTATTTATAAGCAAACTATTACAAATTGTTTATTATGAGTTTTGTTATTTTATTAATTAGTTTATTAACATTTATTTTAGATAATTATTTTATGATTTAATTTACTTATAAGTGATCCCTTAGAGCAACGCGGGTCCCGCGTTGCTCTAAGAAGTGATCCGAACGAAATAATGTATATGCAAACTACCAACAGTTTATATAATTTGTTTTCTTATCGGTCACCACGCTCAAAAAGTGTAACTTGAATTAATATCAAAGAAAAAGAAATACTGCATGAATAAAATAAATAAATAAAATTATAATTGCATAAGTTGATACAAAATGCTATGCAATAGCTTTACCGCGGCAGTCCCCGAGTGCCACTCGTCTTTTTGATTTTATCATGTAGTCCCGTTAGTGCAACCTTTATATACAAAGCAACGCGAAAGTTTAAAATCTTATAGCAACACAGTGTCTACCATCGATCATTTGGCGCTAACTCTCCCAAGACGTATTGAAATATTACACTAGCATTCAATGCAAATACTGGAGACTTAAAATTACGAAAGACGAGGCTGTATGGGCTTAGTTTTCTTTGCTTTCCCAAAAAGGGAATACTACTTTTAAAAAAACTTTGGAACGTTTTGGCGCCATTCAACGATGGCGGACGTGATTTTTATTTCAGTGATTGTAATACTGTTTCGGAGTTGATCTTGTTGCGTAAAATCAGTGTAGTTTTGTGTAGTAAGTGTCAATAATGATGATGAGCAATATGGAGGATCGTTGAAATAATCGGTAAGTGGTGTGAAAAACGATGAGATTTTTATCGTGGTAATCCACCTCATCGAAGTAACACCACAGTGTCTACCATCGATCGTTTGACGCCAAACTCTTCCAAGATGCATTGAAATGCATTACACTAGTATGCAATGCAAACTACTCAAGATAAGTATTCTACTGTTAACGTGTGGCTCATAAGGTTCTGCAGTCAGAGCCGTAAAACTGAATGTAAAAATAATTAAAAATGAGAATTTTACAACAAAAAACATCTTTAGGAGTTTTTGGCGGCCGTTTGGCGGCATTCAACTATGGCGGACGTGATTTTTATTTCAGTGATTGTAACATTGTCTCGGAGTAGATCTTGTTGCGTAAAATCAGTGTAGTTTTGTGTAATAAGTGTCAATAATGATGAGCAATATGGAGGATCATTGAAATAATCGTCAAGTGGTGTGAAAAACGATGAGATTTTTATTGTGGTAATCCACCTCATCGAAGTAGCACCACAGTGTTTGCCATCAATCGTTTGACGCCAAACTCTCCTAAGAATGCATTGAAATGTATTACACTTGCATTTCAATGCAAATACTGCAGAAATATACACTGAGGACTTGGCTGTATGGGCTTCGTTCCCTTTGCCTTCCCTACATGGGAGAATTTTACAACAAAAAAAAGGCTTTATACATTTAGACGTATTCTCTCTAATCTGTGTTATACATATCTCTCTAATCTGTGCAAAAAACTAATTTCAAATTTTAATGTCAGTCATATTTAATCAAAAATATTTTCTGAAATAACATATATTTTATAACAAAATGGCACTGTTTTTCCGTACTGGGACTGTTAGATCTTCCAGCTATATTCTCAGGCATTTTAGTAAAATTGCAATAACCGACGATGGCTCAACAATAGTTGCACTTCACAGTGAAGAAAAATTCCCTTACGATCTGAGCAAACCATTACCAATTGAAATAGAAGATAAATCTCTTTTAAAAATGTCAAACAAGGATGAAGCACGAAGAGTTTTCAAGGATATGAAACCTGAGATTGCAAGGAAACAGTTGTCTAGCTTAACCTTAACAACAGTCCATCGTTGGTTCCCTAGAGCTCGTGACAAACGTGCGAAGAAAACTGAAATGAATAGACCATATCTGTAGATATTTTAGCTGTGTTTATATTAGTACCTTAAATAAATTAGAATTATTTAAGATATATTTTTTTTGTCTATAATTCAATACGAAAACCTCCATCATATCAAAATCATTACTTGTGTTGAAAGATTTTAGTTTCTGTTTATCAATAACAACAAAGTTCATGACAGTACGAACATAACGGCAAATCTGCTCTTAATTGAATGATGGCACTGAGCCACAAAAAATGTAGCCAGTGTGGTGGTGTTACAGCCCACACTCCCTATGTTTCACCATGAGGCAGACCTGTGCCCGGCAGAGTGGCGCATATATTATAGGCTGAAGATGAATGACAACTTATTGTATACGAAGAGGTATAGAGATAATAATTACAGTTTGATAATAATCCAGTCTGAAATTATTGTTCACAAAAAAATGTAAAAAAGTAATGGCTCAATTATTTGTTGCATAGATTTCTAGGTACCTGTTATTTTTCTTGATTAAGTAAAAGGTTTTTTTTTTCAATAAATAACTTTTATTCATAGTTTCAAAATAAATTACAGTTTTACACTTATACATTATGCAACACAAGATAGAAAAGGAAAGTAACACTTCAATGTTGTAAGCTAAAGGTAATGATTTCTTTTATTAAAAATGCAGATAAATATTTGAAGGCAATTATTTTTATAACTTTTAAATTGCTGAAGAAATATTCAAAATTTCTTTAAAACGTTGTAATATTAATTCTGATAATATTACATCTACATTGTGTGGTTAAACTTGTTACATTTAGGTTAAAAACTAATATTTTGTTTGTTTTTGAGGTAAGTAATTTAATGTTTATTAAAATTTAGGTTAACTGATGTAGCAACTACATGCAATAAAAATAGTAAGGATAAAGTATGTAATCAAACAGATTAAATAGTATTGACAAGAAGGTTGTCATTCCACTTTTTCACTTCACCCTTCCTAGTAAAATTAATAACAGTTTATGATGAACATAAGATTAACATAGGTAATAGTTTAGTTTTCTGTAAAGTATGACTTATAAAACATAATAATGGTGTTACGTCTTAACTTCTTATGCTACAATTAATGTTATATGGCTTTCCACAGTTACATTTGCAATCTAACTAGTAACTAGCAGAATTCTATTATGCAAAACATAATCATTATAACGCAATAGCAATTTTACGTAAATAATCAGTACACATCTACACTCCTGGCTCATATTATAAACATTATTGCACTAAAATAGCTCTTTGTAAATTACAACCAAATTATAAGTTCTCTAAAATATTTTATGACAATCTATTATTCATTCAATATCACAATGTTTGCTTCCTTTGGTGCTTATCACAAGTAAATATTGCACTTACATAGAGAGACTAGTAAATCTAGTACATAAAACATTCACAACTTGCTATTTAATATCTTTGCCATAATTACTACTTCAAAAGTAATTTTGTTGAGATTCAATTACTTCTGTTAATACTAAGTAATTAATATTTATAATTCAAACCCATCACCACCCGCGGCAATTGTATTTATGGTAAATTCTATGTGAATGATTGTAACTTACGCTCTCCTAAACTCTACTACTTTACGTGACTAAAGGTGGAACCACAAATAAAATAAATTAAATAACAAGATCTAGCGTACACTAACGCAAATGTCAGCCTTACGTGACTAAAAATACTTTATAGTTTCGTCGTATAAAGAATGAAGAAGTCGTAGAATAAAGTCTCCGCCATTCCGTTGCCGCAGGTCAGTGTTGAGCCTATTTTTACACATCTATAGTAGGTAATGTCGAACTGAGCTTATCAGAACAAGAGTAAATTTTAGACTTTAATAGTGACACAAATGTGCAGCCAAATGTCACAAGTGTTGGCAACCAGTGCAAATCTTCAGACAATGAATGCTCACGCTCTGTGACACTTGTGGACGCGGCAATGAGCCAATGACACACTTGCTAAGTACCACAATCACGCTGCAGGCTGCACTATCAGCAAGCCCTACCCAGCTGCCAGTCTTTAACAAAATAACTTAAAGCTACAAAAGATAACAAGCCTGTAGCAACTACAGGCGTTATTGCAAACATGGTACAAGTTATCGTATGACTATAAGGCTACAGTATTGTACTATAGTTTAAATAGATTTTAACTATAACAACTAGAAGTTGTAACATTTTACATAATGGACATAACTTAGCAAGTTCGTGACTTTCTAAGGCCCAATTACGACCGAGACTTAGCGCCTAACCCAGGGTTTGCCCATATATTTGCCCCAGGGTTAGGTGCTAACTCTATACCGCGCAAGTGGGCCTAACAAATTCAAATATATAAACTGTAAATATCTGTATTCTGTCTACTAATACGAACAAAATGGCACATGAGAATATAACATTTCTTCGAACCTAATTAGTATAGTAACTACTGTATTAAAAATATACATTTGTATCTATTGTGTGAAATCTCTTAAAATATTAAACTGGAAATCACAAAGTTCAATCTTCGTGTGTAAATAAACTTCCATATACCTAATAATATATGCTCATAAACATTGTATTGATTCTAGTGAATAATCGGAAATATATAGGGAAAATTGTCCTTATCAAGAGTAAAATTCATCAAAATGTTTGGTGCTCTCGCTTCATGAGTTTCAATAGCGGCTGGTGTAGGCGCGGTCGAGGCTGCGCACGCGATGCCGCCCGTACTTGATGTCGAAGGAGAGGGTGAAGCGAGGTTGCACGGGGGTGTAGGGTCAGCGGATGCGCGACACACGCAACTCCCTGTCGAGCTGCTGGAGCTGGCGTACAAACCCTTCGTTGGGATGGATGTCGCGCCGGCAGCGCACCTGGCACAGCGCTTCCGTCAGCGACATCCCACGCTTGATCATCAGAAAGGCCAGCGCGCAAGTCGCCGAGCGAGAGACGCCCATAAAACAGTGGACGAGTATGCGACCTGTCGACACAATTTCAGTTTTGTTACTTGAGACCATGTCTTGTATTATGTTGCAAACGTTTTATGCTACGCGTTTATAGAACAATGGTATAATTCTAACAATTGCCTGTCTATTTTGGGTGCAGTACCTACACGTCGCCCGGAGTTCTTAGTGAGATATGTAAGTAGATAGGTTTATTATACATATCTGTAAACAACAAGTAACTATCGTATGTATAAGTATAAACACCCTACGACCAGATAGTCGACGACTACACCATTCATAATTATTTATCCAAGCTAACGTAACACAGCAACGTAGACAACCACGTGGAAACGAAACCAAATACTAGGCATTCCCTTGGCTCGTTGTCAAAAATTCTATGAGTACCTATGTTTAAAAACTACTATTGGTTTTAGCTGCCTTCAAATACGAGGTTATCTTGATTTTTAATATTGAAACCCTCTGACCACGTGGTCCTGATGCCTTAGTCCTAGCGATCACACATACACACATACCATCACGTCTCTTTCCCCGAAGGGGTAGGCAGAGGTGTGAAACGCCCACAAACCTACCGATCAGACTACGTGAAATCTCTGCAGTAATCATTGACGTATTTATCTAAATGAAAACTTATATACAAACAATAATTTATACAAATAAAAACATATTTCGATACTTGCCACCACTGGACAGACACTCGTCAATGAAGTTAGCAGCGATGTAGAAGTACTTGGATATGTCGGTAGACGGCAGATCCATCATTTGGAAGCCCTTGTAGCGAAGTTCGGGAAAATCTCGGTAGTAAAGGTGGCCCGTGTCCACTTGCGTGTAACGATTGCCCTCTGCAGTGTTGAGGACATAGTTGATGCGTAGACGTCGCAACATCGCCTTGTCTTTAGCCGCGACACTGCGAACAACATGAGATACAAGGGATAAAATACCTAAATTACATTTCCTTTTATTCCAATAAGGATGATGTTGATCAGCCGAAAATCGAGAACAGTGGGCATGGGGAGACCTAAGGTCAGGAGGATTCATTGTTGTTAATTAAAATTTCAGTTTTGGCGTATTGAGTGCAGTAATTTTAACTACCATACCAGAAGACTAACTGCACGTTTGATAATCAGTTCAGAGTCTGGCAACTGGAGTTTAAGACTTTATTTTCACGCACGCATTTTAGACATTTCCAATTCCATTCGAATCTATGACTTGCTGACATAAACTTGGCACTAAAGCTGACAAGAATATGGGCTCGCCGAGAGTGCGTAACACGATCCAACAGCGTCACAGTGATTCGGAAGGTGAATTCCATTCATTTGCGGCCAAATGATTTAACTCATTTACAGATCCAGCACAAAAAGGGGCTTCGGTTTACAAGCGCAATATGGGATTCTTTATTATCCCTCATCATTATTTCCCTGTCCTGTTCCCAATTTTATGTAGAGCCGACGATATAGGTATGTCTTTAATTATATTACTCGCTGAAACAACACTTGCTCTTATCTAAGCTGTGCACTCACAGTATTCCTTTGTAATTAATGTTGATCATGATTTCCCTGTCCTGTTCCGTATTTTCCTCTTCCAATCTTCCCCTCCATACATTCATCCTACTAAAAATTCTGCTCTAGCATTCAAATCTATCATCCTATCCACGGGCAGCTGCCTACCCTGCTGCTCCGTGCCTGAGCGTCGGCCTTCTACCAGCCGAAGCTGAACCCACGCCAACCACGCCTGTGGTCGACGTGACCGGTTCCTGCTGCTTCGCCCCTTAGCTCCTTAGAGCTAAGTCCTCTTTCATCAAGTGAGAACTACCGAGCGAGAACCTGTGTACTTACCCCCCTGAGACAAATAAATTGTGTATACTCTACCCAATTTCTTTTATTTTCTCTATTGCTCTCTCGGGTCATGCTACCCACGGCTAGAGCGTGTCAGTGGCTATCATTCTTTCTGCTCTATCTAGGTATATCAAAGTTCACTCTCATCCTAGCTATGTCCTCGTTCATCTTCCTCTCCCTTTAATAAAAACGGCGATCGTATATAGTTACGCAATAGAGATGTTGCATGTGGAGTGGAGATCGCGGAATAGATAAAATTAGAAATGAATAATATTATGTTAGTTATGGATTTTGAAAGTAAAGTAACAAAAAAGAATTCATCCTCTTTCGTTCCATCACAAAAGGCCACAGCCTATAGAGACTTCTAGCGTTTGGTTCAGTTAATGACGAAAAGGGATAAATAATTACACATGAAAGAAAGAAGCAAGATGAGCTGAAAGAAAGATACTGCCGGCAGATCAGCGACAGACATGGAAAACGGTTTCGTGTACCGACCCCAAAAAAGGATAAATGATATTTCAATACTTTACTCAATATAACGAAAATATTTAATGAAGATTATACATACCCATCTCCGACGAATAGTCCCGGATACACCTCATTTAGGTCAGGTGTAGCGGTGTAGCTGGCTTCGACCAACGGCCGAGACCGTAACGAAGACAGCGAGCTCCGCATAAACGAAGGCGACCGAAAACTCTGCATATAACAAAACACCATCAAAAATTCTGCAGAAAATATGAGACTAAAAAACTTTCAACCCAAAACCAAGTTAGGCCTGATATTACATTGATACATTACTCCAAATACACCCAAAATTAGTTTGGTGACAAAAAAATTAAATGCCTAAGTTAATTATGTATGTATATAAAAAACTCAATAAAACATGTTAGTGCACAAAACATGAGGATATTGCATCATACAGTATTATACAGTGCAATGAAAATGTGGAGAATCAATGTTATTATTCACTGCCAAATATATTTTTACAGCTTAACATTTTAGTATTTTGTAAAATTATTTTGCACATTTACTTTTGCACATGAAGATCTATAATTAACTGATCCTGCTGGATTCTCATCCCAACCAAGGCAAAACTATAAAATGTAAAACTAGATCTATTGCTACCATACCATCTGTAAGTATTTATGATTATTCATGATTTACACAAAAATAAATATATCATTGAATGAGATCAAAGTAAAAGATTTCAATAGTTATATAAAAAGATGGTTTTTAGGTCCACCAAAAAGACACACTTGTCTACCCAATGTACCAAAAGTGCAAAATATATTTTTATTTATTACTTATATTTACTTATATAAAATTAAAAAAAAATATTTAAATAATTTATATAATTAAATCAAAACTAAGTATTATGTTGTAAAAATTTTATTTTTAAGTTGAATGAGAAAACCATGTGAATAACTGGTTACCAAGAAACTTGAAACATTCAAATAAAAAAAAACACAAATAGCTTGGAAGAAAGTCAGCTAAGTCATTATATTTTGTACTTAGTGTATTTTACGGTGAAGAATATGATATATTAGTTTCCCAGGGCTTACTATAGTTGTGCATACAAATATAACTTATATAAATACCATTAGAGTCCTTAGGTAGGATCCTACGCGCTGTTCATTAGCAGCACAGTATGAATGGGTTCTCGGAAAAAGTGAGTACTGTAGACAGATATAAGTTTAGATTTTTGGTGCCATTTGTGTGCCACGATCACTACCAGTTTATAATAGGATAGCGCTAACTGTTCGCTGTACTAAAATGTTATATAAAAATAAATATGTTTTTTATTTTTAAATAACATATTTACTTACTCAGTACCTACTTATTAGAAATAGTAAGGGTTTCCACAGAATTATATCACAATTAGTCAACATCATAGCTAGTCTCTATTGATTGTTCAAAAATACAGAATAAAATTTAACTGGAATATGAATATAGCAACATAAATTCTTAATTCATATTACATAAGAAACTCAGTATTTTTCTAAGTAACATAACTCAAATCCAACTATACAATTTGAGGCAACCTGAGGAGGCAACTTACATACAAAATGTATCATGTATTTATTCTGGTTTCATTACAAGCTAAAATGGTCTAACATAATACTACAAATAGGTAAATTTTATAGAATTTATTGAATTATTTTTATAGTTGATGATATAATTAGTTGCTTTGAAGCAAAGGATGTAAAGCACATAGCATTTTAAAAAGCTGCTTATTAATTACAAATAAATAGATTTTGAATTGTAAAATGTGTTTGAAATCCTAAAAAAACACTTCAGAGTAGTTAAATCCTCGATTGAGAAACTGTAAAATCTGCTAATAAACTAAACCAAAATATTAAATATATTTTAATATTTTAAGCATGAAAATCTG
Organism: Parapoynx stratiotata; assembly: GCA_910589355.1. Taxonomy (NCBI): domain Eukaryota; kingdom Metazoa; phylum Arthropoda; class Insecta; order Lepidoptera; family Crambidae; genus Parapoynx; species Parapoynx stratiotata. Next base: position 5,547,657 of record OU342458.1, read on the forward strand.
GTTGTATGCATAAAAATTTGAATTTATTACTAATTAAAATTTCATTAAACAATAATAAAATAGGGTTTTTATTTTCACATAGATAGTTTAATTGTACTCTTAGTTTTCCCTGCATATTTCAGTCTGTGACGTAGGCATTTTCAGGGAAAATTCAGCTAATAGAATTGTGACCTTGAGTTCATGAGTAATATGATATAAAAATAGAAACGGGTAACATTCGTCTCTATTACAAAACTAATATTGAATTTCATCACAATGCGTTTCATAACGCTTTTAGAAATATAATACGACAAAAATCGAATAATATAATGAAATTATGGTGCATCTTAATTATAATACTTACAGTGTCTCTATAACTCATCCTGATATTGTTCTTCACTTGAAAATGTTGAACTTATTTAGAACAATTTTTTAATTGCAATACAGTTAAAATTTAATAATTGTTACGCCGTGAGTCAACTCAGTGTCGCATCTATTGCATCAAATAAAAACTATTTACGCGCCATGACACCTATGACATGACATGACATGACCTAGACCACAGACTATAGATTTATAGGGATGAGGCTGTTTTGTCTGGACTGTCTGGTAGCTCCCTGTGCGTGCCTAGACTTAGTCTATGGCCTCTTATGATGGCATCTCCTTGAGGCTCAGAGTAAACAGAACTGGAGTAGCCTTTGTCTAACATTCCCCTCTGCCAAATGCACAAGCATCGGATGCTTGCACGTTTAATAAAACTAGTTGAGCCGCCATTTTGACAGCCATAACATTGTAAACGTTGCGGCGAACAGAGCTCCCGCAAAAATGCCTGCCTGTGCTGTTTCTTGTTGTAAAAATAAATAGAAAACATCGAGTATGCTAAAATATGGTGTCACCTTTTATTTGTAATTATAAATTTTAAGATTTCATGATTATTTACTTCATTATTTCATGTTTTAGAATTCTACGATTTCAAATTTCGAGCGCTAGTCTCGTGGGGAGTGCGGCTGTGACTTTGTCAAAACGCACACCCCACGTGACTATTTTAAGCGTGTGTGTGCGTGAAATTTAAATTTGTGTGTCGAATTATGCATGTGTGCATTTGTAAAAACGGCTGGCTTTGAGTGTAGTGGTAACCTCACCCCCCGCAAGAAATGGCAGAAAAAAATGTTTGAGAAATTGACTAATGGCTACTCCAGTTCTGTTTACTCTGAGCCTTGAGGTAAACCCTTAGGTAAACTGACAACTGTAACATTATAGCGGGCTGGCTGGTGATGGAGCTGCCGAGATGGAAAGTTGGAAAACATTCTGTTAGTTACTCTACGATTATATGGTTTGAAATACAACTGTGGTGTTGGTTGGAAGGAGAGAGTGCAGTGATTGTCGAGGCGGCATTCATCATGGGAAGCGGGGACGAGTTTGTTCTTACGGAATCGGGCCTATTCTAGCAATAGAAAAATTTCACACAAATCAACAAGTGCTTACATCAATATTTCAGTAGTTCCCTTTCATCATTCTGTTCAGTTACATAAGGATGGATACATTACAACTTCTTTGCCAGTACGAGTTTGACATTTGACAATTTTTTTTTAATTCTCTGTAACTGTGTTTTTACTAGCATCGATGTTAGTTTTGGGTTGCTTTGAATTTTTTTTATTATTTGTTTATCAAATTGTGATGGAATGAGACTTTTTACTGATTAGTTTATAAAGAAAAACATACTGTGAAAATGGACGATAAAGAGGAATTGCATCTAACCTCGCAAGAATTGCAAGTGTTGTCGGAGCTTGACAGGTAAGTACCTGCCGCAAACTTGAAATACAGCACAGAAGAGGATCATGTTGTTACCATTTATCAGTATAAATGGTTTTAGTGCTTATCATTCATTATTCATTTATGATTATTAAATTTATTTAATGAAAAAAAACGACTTCGACATAGTCAAAATAAATCAGGAAACTTTTATCATTTAGTTCATGTTGTATGAATTTTACCTTTAATTACGCTTTAGTGTATATAACTCTTAGTGTCTAACGTAATGATTCTAAAGTTGTCTGGGGTGGATTTAAAATAAGTAAGAATTATTCTTATGTTAAACCCCAAAGGTCATGTTAATGTTTTTATAAAATTATTATAAACTTCCAGCCGACAATTTGGGTTCCTGAAGCTTCGTGGTAGTGAGCATGGACGAACTCGTGCACTTGTACTCAAAGCAGTGAAGTATTTAGAGGGCATGCTGGTTCAAGTAAAGGTATTTGCACAAATTTCATAGAATATCTTCATTTCTTCTTCATAGACCTTGTATCAATACAGATATTGTTTCGTCATCAGCCTATGTACGTCCCACTGCTGGGCACAGGCCTTCCTCATGGATAAACACATGAGTAGTATGGGCCGTGACACTAACAGGCTGCATCCAATGCGGGTTGGTGGGTAGAAACTGTCGTAATAGTGACTGGGACCAATGGCTAAAGTGCCTTCAGAAGCACAGAGGAGCTCAAGATCACAAAGTTTTGGTTACCCATCCATGGCATGACCATGTTGAAGGTAGCTTTATTTTTGATTGAAAGCTAAAACTCCTCGAGATATTAATTAAAATTTCATTAAATTTTAGTTTGTTTTTGTTAGTTAAAATTTCACTTGAAATAAATGGTTGGATTAATTATTGAGTTGATATAATTTTGTAATCTTATTTGAATTGATGTATTTTTGTAAGTATTATTTTGTCATTGTTATTTTATAATAAATGTAATCCTTTTGATTACTTTACTAAATACCCTACTTGTTTATTATTACAGGAGGAAGAACGAGCATGCTCACCAGGTGCAAGGAGGGATATTTGCATTGACCCCAAGACTTATTGCAAATTGGGTCACTTTCATCTACTTCTGGAAGATTATGCTAAAGGTAAAATTTTTCATTTGGATGTTATTGAAATGGTTAGCAAATTTTGGTCAACAAAATGCAATTGGTCAGCTAAAGTAACTAATTAGTCAGCAACTTATGGGCAGCAAATATTACTAGATTAGCCAGCAAAATACCCAATTCGGCAGTCCTGCCCAATAAGTTATTTTGCTTCCTATAAGGGCAGCAGATATTTCTAATTTGTCGGCAAAATAACTAATTGGACAGCAACTCAAATGATTTCTCTGCTGCCAAATTGTTCAATATATGTTTTGATTACACAAATATTGTTTATAAGGGTCATAAAAAAATTACCGTAACCTAATATCTGTCAGAATACATTTCATAAGAATTTGATACATTTCCAAGTAAAATATATATTGCAGACCAAATAATTATTCTGCTGACTAAATAATTTTTTGCTGCTCAAATAGTTATTTTGCCACTCAAATAATTATATTACTGACACAATATTTGTTTGCTGCCCAAATTATTTTTTGGCTGACCATTTTCTTGCTGACCAAATAATTAAATGGCTGCCCAATTGATTACTTCCCGCAAAGATTGTATCTTAAACAAAATTCTCTTCTTGGTGGCTAAAAAGCTTGTACACAGGAAAGATTCTTGCAATCTTAAAGGTTCCCCAAGTTCTAGTTGGGGCAGATTTATGTGTAATTAATATGACCATTATAAACTGGTTTTACAGATTATGAAAAAAAATTACATTAAGCACAAAAAGCTAGTGCCTTTTTTAAGTTTAAGCTTTGGCTGACAGCTTAAACTTTAAACAACAGCAAGATTATGTTATTGAAATATTTTACCCAAGTAAATATTAGTACCAACAAGTTATGAAATTATTGTTTGTATTATAATCACAGTCAAAGCGCTGTGGTTGTACTTGCTACAAGCGTTTGCTGTAATGGTCATTAATACTATACTCCTAATGATTATTATTTATATTGTAAAATAATTTTGAAAAATGTATAATGTTGACAATTTTAAGTGCCAAGTTTGGCCTATGAAATAAACTTATTTTTGTTCTTGATTTTTGAAGATTCTAAGAAAAATAAGCCCTAAATGGTGTATTTTTTTTTTGGTCCACTTGCTGTTAATTTTATTTACTATGTCTTATTCTAGATATAACAAATACAGGATTCAAATAATTTATCCACAAGTGGGCCTCCACCCCTCAGTTCCAAGGAGTGAGACACATAGCAAAATTATATTGTCTTGGCCTACCGGGATGCTATAAAGACACAAAGAGTTGAACAATAAATCAAAATAGTTGTATTTTCTGTATATCTTAGTTTATATTGAAATAAAACTATTATTAATTTATGTATGTGGTTTGTCCTGAAGTGTTTTACTTGCAGTAAACATTTAAAAAATATTGTGACAATAGCAAACTTTTGGGCAGTTTATACTTATATTGCATTTTCAATATAATATTTCACATTTAGTTCAGAATTGTCTTTGTTTTGTAGACTAAAATTTAAGCCATATGTACATTGTTGTCTATACTCTCACTTCCACTAATGTTATTTATTATATGTGTTTTTATGTAAGTTTTTATAACTGATTCCATAATAATTATGTTTAGTATGGAAAGAGGCTTTCTATTATCTGATTTCAGTTTAGTGAATCTGTTTCGCTTAGTAGTAGATGGCTTTTCATAACCCAGCATGTGCAATAAAAATCTTAAAATATATTTGACTTCAAATATTTGTCTTCAGTGTCCCAAAAACGAAATGAAAATGTGAACAATAACAAGAAATGTGAAATATTAATTAACTTTGTCTCTGGATTGAGATGTTTTGCACTGGCAGCTTGCATAAGCTTTATTGACATGTGATTGTAAAATTAAATACTAGGTTACGCTATTAAACCATTTTTCAGTTTTACTCAAAGATTTTCTATACATATAATTATGAGGGTTTTATTATTGTTTGGTTACTTTAGTATTCTTTTCTGTTTTGACTTTCCATAACAAATTTTTCAATTATTTTGTAGCAATGTCAGCATATCAAAAATTCTATGCATTGGAGCAAGACAACTGGAAAGACCCATTGTTCCTGTATGGTTTGGGTCTGTGCTACTACCACTACAACGCATTTGAATGGTGAGTTTTGTTACTTTTTTGAATAAATTTTTGAAATACATATACAAAACCAAGAAAGCATATATTATTATGTGGTCATATTATATAATTCTACTCAGACAGTCAGGCAGCTCTACTAGCAATAAACAATACCATCCATAGTTCAAAGCTAGGAAAAGACTGTGTTAAATAACCCAATGACCTGGGAAAAAGAAACAAAGTTACTCTTAAATGCTATGGGTCGGGTCATTCTGCAATAGCCGGCAACGAAAAGGCCGATGAAATAGCTAGGGCTGGGGCTCAAGGAAAACAGTTCCGCCCAGAGCCTTTCTGTGGTAAACCAGGCTATGCAATACTTAAAAACCCACCTTCTCAACGTGGACTGGCATAGAACCCTCGGGTTAACACACCATACTCATACTCTCACAAACGCACTGACGAGCTATTAAAGCTCAACAGGAGTAATCTGAGCGTGATGATTAGGAATTTGACTAGTCACTGCAAGCTGAACAGACACCTTTATAACATGAGACTAAAGGGCACTGACAATTGCAGACTCTCCTGAGAACCACTGATTCATAAAAGAAGCAGATACCTGGGAAGACTCATCCAAGTGAAATAAAGATAATCCAGATTGGGAACATCTTATATTTCTTAGACAGTGCCTAGTTGATGGAGCTACTGTAGGGACTTAATAGAACTAACGTAGGAGGCAGGTCACAATAAATCTATTAGGTCGCAGGGACGCGAAACTTTTCTGAACAACCACAAATAATAATAATAAATCATAGAATTCGCCAGACCGTCATTTAGAATAAACGCTTCATGTAAACAATAACTACGTATGGTCAAAATCCGTTAAACGCCACTCGCAACCTATCAATTGAATTGTTTACAATAATCGTGACGCTACGGCACAGATAATTCATAGACCATCAGGGCCGAATGCGTTTTTGACATTTAAGCAAAAACGTTATTTAAAATTTATTTTGTAGTAGGCTTTAGAAAAATATTGTAATATTTTTTTTGGTGATGGGTATAAGTAATGAATCATTTGGGGCCCATTAAAAAAATGGGTCAACTAGCCTATTATGCACTCTGTGCACAAATCATTTAGGTTAAAAATCTATTGAACAATTAATAATAATAATAATTGACTTGATGTTTTGAATTGAATTGATAATTTTGATGCAAGATATGTATGTGATTAGGACCTAATGTGGTCTCTAAAAATTACATTAAAGGTGAAATAATCCATCATTGCCTCGATGTGGTTTTTGGGACAGTCAATATCCATAATGTATTTTTTTATTTATTTTATAAATAGTCATATATTCAAAAAAACTTTATTTCGAACAATCAATTTAAATATTGATTAAAATTGAGTCACTTAATAGGTTAAGGTCTATGATTATACAGACAATTTTAAAACATTGGTGTTAAAGTTGTCTGTATTCCATAGCCTATTATGTGACTAAGTGAAGTGCTGTTTCGTAAGCGTTTGACCAAGAAGTAATCAGTGATTAGGCTTATTTTTAGAAATTTGAGGGTTAATAACATTTTATTTTTTCCAATACGGTTAAAGAGGACTATATTAAAAAAAGCGATTGAAAAACTAAATGAATAATATTTGATCAACATAAAGCTAAAAAGCTAGCTATAAAGCTATTAAAAATAGCAGTTTCTTGCTAACAATTTGTAGTTCTTGAACGGACAGAAAAAATATACTGCTTTAGACCTCCATCAAGGAACTCCACAATACCGACTGGTCGTACGCTGTCCGCATCAAACTTCAGATCAATGCGTCTCCGCCATGCACGTTGTCGCCGCGTGCAGTCAGTTCTGTGGACTTCTCCCGTGGAGTCAGTTTCGTGAGCAACCCCGCCCCCTACAGGCTCGTAATTTTTTGGGTTAGCCCTCTCCATTTCTCTTAGTGTGAAATTTCAGGTCAATGCGTCTCCAGTCTCCACCATGTACGTTGTCGTCACGTGCAGTCAGTTCTGTGGACCTCTCCTGTGAGTGTGGAGTCAGTTCCGTGAGCAACCCCGCCCCCTACAGGCTCGTAATTTTTTGGGTTAGTCATTTGCTATGGGAGCCATTGTGAAGTGGTACGTTTAGGTTCAGTTTCAAATTAAAATAAATAATAACAAGTATAAAAAATTGAAATTATTTAAATTGTGTGAGGATTAACATGAAGATGGAGTATTTAGTCTTTAAATCATTTTTGCTGTACGCAATAATAAAATAGAAAAAGCCATACTTTATATGGTTCAGTCCATTTGGATCCCCGTGCCTGATCCCCCAGGGGATCCTGGTGGACTGCTGAACCATATTAAGTATGGCTTTTTCTATTTTATTATAAAAATTAGACTCCAAATATGTCTTTTTTGTCCCAGAAGAATTGGATAAAAAGTTTGAGAACCACAAATTCTTTATTTACCTTTTATCTCAGGCCAAAATGGATAGAGTACCTACAATTCCTACAAACTACCTGACCTAGCAACTTAGAAAAGGGTTAGTGAATAATTATATAGAAAAAGAAATTACTGAAAATTTCTTAAATTATAATATTCTCAAGGAAAATATTGTACTTTGAATAAATTATATTTTCTAATTATACCCAATAATAGGCATAGCTATAACTTCAAGTGGGACTTAATTTTTGCCACCATTCAGCTAACGCATTAACTGACTTATAAACTTTTAATTCTCGAGCGTACTTCCGTCCATTTAGGAATCTGTCCTTGTAGAATTTTGGCCGTGGTAACAAATGTATGTACACGATTGTTAATATTATCTGCGCATTTGCTCGTTGACATAATAGTTATCATCATTTAGGTAATCGTGAACTTGCGTAAAAGTCTTGGAAAGTAAATTAAGTAGACGTACCAAATCTGTCCAGTCTGTCAGTATTTTACCACGTTTTTATTAACACACTTTCTTGTTGTTTATCTCCGGTTGGATTTTTGTAACTCAATTTTGAGGCAATTCCGGACTAGCTATCGGGTGACAATGCAGCTTGCAACTACTTTCAACTTCTTACGAGCATTGGTCGAAATTTCAACAAATTTCAGATTTTGTATCGAGAGACTACGTACAGCGCCATCTATTGATTGGTGTTAAATCATTAATTAATAGATGGCGCTGTGCGTAGTTAAAAAGAATTCCATTAAATCCCTGTAATAAATGCATGCATATATCGTAAGTATAAGTTGCAAAGATGCGCCCGCACGTTTTGAGTGACTCCATAGGAATATGGGCCGTAACACCACCACGGTGGCCCGTTGCAGGTTGGTGGGTAGAAACAATTGCAATAGCGGCCCGGACCAATGTTATAACGTCCCTTCCAAAGCACAGAGGAGTTCGAGATCACAAAGTTTTGGTCACCCATCCAAGGCCTGACCATGGCGAGGTAGCTTTTTTTCTTTTCTTTTTTTTAAACATTCACACCTATCAACTAGCCCCATTTTAAGCAACTAATGCTGCTTGTGTTACGGACACTAGATGACGGATAAATATATTTAATAGATAAATACATAAAAATATCCTGAATACATATAAATATATATAAACATCCAAGACTGGAGAACAAATGCTTGAAAATTCATCCCCCAAACATTTGCCCCCACCGGGGATCGAACCCAGAACCTCTCGAGATGGCGAAGCCTAGAGACCGGCGGCGTAGAGACCACTTGACCACGGAGGTCGTCGAGCTTTGTTTTCTATATCGAAAGCCAAAGCGTACTAACCACAACGCCACCGAGCCTTCGTATGCATGATGATAGTATCAGTATAATGTAAAGCTTTTCTACGAATTTGCTAACTTTATAATATACGTGAGTGCGAGAGTTTTTTACTGATCTATATTCTTCAAATATTTCTACTCTCAAGTCGAGGTTCAAGGCTCGGCAACCCATAAAGCCGTAACTGCAAGAGCTCACTCGGTAGCCTAGTTCAGCTCTGTGTTCATGCAGGTCTTCTTTCTGAACTCGTTCACAGTTCGCGCGGTTAATCTCTGGAACTCACTGCCTCCTTCGGTACGCGATTGTCAAACACTAATGCTTTTTAAAAAACGACTAAAGGAACACTATCTTTCTTCAATGTAGCTTCTATTTTATTTAATATTTTTTCTCAATTCTATCTTCTCTGTTTCCGATTTATCATCATCCCACTTTCTGGTTCATTTATTGTATGTTGGTGTAGTCTATGTCGTTTATGTATATAATTGTGTGTTTTTACATAATAGTATGTATTCCTATGTATTTTATTGATATTTAGGTATATATTTATTTTGTACACGCGACTCAGCTCTTTTTTGTCAGCATTTCTCCTATAGCAGGTGGGTTGTTAGACATTTCTATTAGAAATAAGCCCTTCCTTTTGTACTTTTGTCTTTTAATGTTCTCATGTTCTGTATTTTGTGTACAATAAATTGTTCAATAAATGTAGGTCTGTTAGACATATGAGTGACCAAGATAACCGATACGCTAGTGTTCAGGAAGAAACCGCCACTTCCCAAGAATAGTCGGTACTCCCCCTGCCCAAGCCTTTAAATAGCTCGCGATCTTCAGATGGGCTTGTCGACCTTGTATCCCTCAGCTTATCTCTCCCTTAACATGCTGCTTGATATGGAGTGCATTTTTAAAAGACTACACGAGTACTTTTCAGGATGATAAGGTGAGAGCAGTTGGCTGATGCGGATTTTTTTGCCGCACCAGCTTATGGAGAGTGGAGTGGTAATCAGACTCCACTCCATACTCCATGTTTGTCTGGTCAACAATTAAGAATAATTTTAATTAGAAGGCTGGTAGTTGCAACATACATTTTTGGTTCAAAAGTGGTTGAAGATAGTGTCTTTGAGTTGTATTGTCCGTCTTCATTAAGTTGTGCATTGATTTTTGTACCTTCTAAGAACTTGTGGAGCTTTCCTGATGATAATAGTTTTTCTATCTATGTTGGTTTTAGGCATTCATTATTTATTATTTCATTTATTATTTTATTATTCATTTTTTATTTCTAAGGATCCTATGGCTGTATTTAGCGGTCTCCAGATGAATTCTATTTTTCGACAGTTGACTAAGGATATGTGATGTGGGTGTATGACTAGACCAGATCTTGTTATATCTTTCTTTCGTGATCGCTTCCACAATGAACAGTTTCCCAAGACACCCCGTACACTTGCAAAAGTGGTCTGTTCCCGAATATTTTTACACAATACTTAATTTTCTTTCTATTTCTGTACCTAAACGTAAACGTCTTTGTTTCCGTTGAGTTACACCATTTTGTGATATATGAGCTATAGGTTCTCAGGGTAACTAAAATGAAAAATAGTTCCGAGTCTTATATTCTTTTATAGCATCTGTACCTAATCCTGACCTAGAATAGAAGAATCTTCGACTGAGTCTAGAATAGAGTATAATTATGCAATGATAGGAGGTGGTTGGTGGACCAGTGGCAGAAAAGAATGGAAGCGGATGGAATATTTTGCCCTACTTAAAGGGCACAAAGGCAACGAGAGGAAATATAACTTATAAGACTACATTAAACTTTAGCTTACTCTATTAAACATTATTCAAAAGCACTATCAAAATCGTGTTTATGACCTTTTTTAGAATTATTAGGTATATATTGTATTATAAAAAAAAATAACTACTTATTCTTATTCTTGTGATGGGGCTGAGATAACTCAGGGCACTTCGACCCTATGGGATCTTTTGTGCTTCCCCTTTCCTATTCATCCCTCCCTGCCATCACCCAAAGTGTCCTGGATGAACGTTATGATGTTGGCTGGAGGCATGCCTATAAATTCCTCAGGTTTGGGATAAGCCGCCCCTAAAATCCATAGTCGTTTACTTCCTAAAGCATCGCATTCACATAATAAATGCTCCATGCTTTCATTGTTTTCACCGCACAATCTACGGGTAAGGTCATCAGCTTTGCCTATATTGTACAGATGCTTTCTTGTGTTAAAATGTCCAGTCAGGGCACCCATAAGGCAGCGGATTTGACATCTGCTGATTCTCCCAAAGTTTTGAAGGTAGCCTCTGTGTGAAGACCCTATAAATTTCATCGAGTGTGTCAATTGTTGTATACATCCCCAGCAGGTTTGGTGCATTCTTTGACATTACTTCTTCAGTGCCAGTTTTATGGTACAAAAACTAGTACTTACTTATTCCATTAAGTTATTTTATACTCAAGAATCAAAGGTCAGACTATAAGTTTAATATTACTTTAAAATTGTTTGCTTCCAAACTTCCAAGTACCTACTATTTTTTAACACGCTTATTTCGTGTAGAAGAAGTACGATTTATAAAATTTAAATTAAGTATTATCATCGTAAAATTTATTTATTATGTAAATTGAATGTTAATAGGCGTTCCGTGTTTCGTCATAGAGCACCGAACGAACTAATCCGACGGACGTCTACGTTTTCGGAAGTTTAATTCGCGATAATAATTTGGTCGGGCCTAGGAATGCCCGATGTTAGAAAGACATCGATGTTCGATAAATATCGAAAAGAAAACATCGCTGTCATCCAACTTACATATTTTTTTGCAGATGTTGTCATTAACGTCTTTGTTCGATAAAAATCAAATGGAAATTATCGATGTTGGCTGACATTGATGTTTTAGCTTCGACGTCGACATAATAAATAAACCAATCTTAATAGAATAGAATAGTTTATTTGCTAAAAACATGGATACATGCATATGATACAATTTTATTTAAATAATGAAACGATCCCAATCAAGATGTCTTTCTGATAACATTGGCTTAAGAAACAAAATAAAAACAAATATTGACAATAAAAATGTTGCATTGGTTGTATTTATGGACAAAAACAAAAAACTTTCGATGCAGTCAACTTTTTCAAAAATTAATAACAAGTGGATTGACTGGCACTGCATTCATAATACTTTTCAAATCGCTGTCAAGTAACAAAACATAAAGGTAAACAAAACATATGGTATATTGTTTATTATTTATACTTGATTTGTTTCTTTACAATTATTATTAATTTTTAATGAGGTAAATTTTCCTGTTTTTCCGTAGTTTGGCAGCGTTCACAATTTGATAAAGACTGACATTGATGTTACGATGTTTTTTTCAAATGCAACATCGATGTTTTATCTTTTAACATCGATGTTCATGGAAAATCGATGATATTGGGCATCCCTAGTCGGGCCGAAAACGTTCCAAGATTCGTGGGCCGTCGCGCGTCGTGTCGACATTCGTGATTCACCGGACGTAGGACGAGCGCGGCCGCGGAGGGAGGAGTGGTAGGGCCGTAGGGCGCGGCGGGGCGCGGGGTGCGGGACGGTGCACGCTGCAGCGAGGTCGTCGCTCGCTCGCGCCGCGTTCAGCCGCCAGTCGGGAGCGGGATGCGGTGACGTAAACTGCATCGGCGCGAGCCGCGAACGTAGTGTAGAACGGGACGTATCGTGTTCATATTGTGCCGAGTGACCTGCGTGTTTTGAACATCCTGTGTGACTGAGTGATTATTGTGCTGTTTCTCTTTACGACGTCTCCGCTCTCCACTACGTGGGCCGCAGCAGCTAAATTTTTCTACGGCTGATCCGAACATCCCCGAAATGGTAAGTGCGGTTGAAGCTCCCACTCGCGGTTTGTTTACGTCGGCCCTTATGCCGCCTCTCTTTCTCTCAACCTGCCGCTTGTATCCCTTCGTCGCGTTCGCACGCGAGTCTTTCTATTGTGTTTTGTTTCCGAAATGCAGACACCTATGTCGACTGCTCCAGGCATCGTCCCTGGTACCGTCGAGAGGCTGCGTTTTTGTTAATGTGCATGCATGTTTTGTGTATTTTTTGTAATATTTTCGCAGGTAGTCGAAGCTCTTCATTCATTACGGCGAATGCAAAAACAAATTAAGACATCTTCTAGGGGTAGTGTAAGTGGGGAGGGCGGTTTGTGCGTGTATGTTAACTAGCAAAATGAGCTTGTTGCCGCATAAAATGTAGGTCGGTGGAGTGTGGTCGCAACAACGGAATCACCGCACGCGATGCGTCCGCCTCTCCCTTCTTCTAATACTTAGGTCATTCCATATTGCGCGTAGGTGAAACGCGCAACTTATTGCATTGTCTTGCTTGTTCCGTGTAAACAACAGAGAGCTCTTGAAACAAACGGTAAACACGTTGCTAATTAGTCCCAATTAATCCAAACAGGATTAATTGGGACTAATTTCACTAAACGATTATCTACAGATTATAACTTCCAATATCTATATTAGATACCTATATTATACCTCATTTATATTACCTCAATTATATCTTTATTTAATCTTTTTTCATGGGACGTTATTAAACGGATGCTCTATATTACAATCTCTAAAAGTAGAAAGTCACTATAAGTATTATGATGGACTTTTTTGTTGGCCCTTGACTAGAAAGTACCGTCATGCGATGCAGGGGTACCCCCACCGATCGAGTTGCATAAATGGATGGATGTATAATTGAACGTGATGAGTAAAGTGAGATAGTGACTAAACTTTAGTCACTACAACACTGTCATGTTACGTATGAACGAGTACCGGAAAATGAATGATTCATCGGTCAATTGGTTTTCGCGCATTTTTGTCTGTACACTCCGCGTTATCTTTAGCTTGTATAGTATAGTTAGGTACTAAAAAGCAGACTACAAAAGCTTTCAACACAACACTTTAATCAAATCTTAGGTAATTAATACGTTACAACGTATAGATAAAAAATATTACATGTAATTTAGAATTTGACCTCTATGTCATTAACACGTCTTTTAATAGTAATGTGTGAATTACCTCATTGGTATAACTATAGATCGTTACACGTCACCGTTATCAGTCAGGCAGCTATCGCAACCATCGGCTATCAGGGACCGGTCCGCCGCGATTATCTATGCGACAGCAAGCATGTAACTGTATTCTCTGCAGCCCTCCAGTAACTAGACTGGCTTGGCCCGGTTGCAAAACTTGTTCGTTAGTATGCTCGTCTAGTCCTTTCTTGCCACAGCCGGAAATCTTATTTCCACCAACAGAATCACAATTTAATCTTATCACGTCATCGTGGAAAATCTTATTAACGATATTCTCAGTTATCAGCGTTATTTCCAAATTAAGGACAGGAAAAAGGTTTTACCTGTCATACCATTACGCAATTGTCGCCGTTCGACGTAATAATTAATATCCAGCGGCTCACCTCACAATCAAAGTTCTTGGTAATATTAAAATGTATTGTTTCCCAGCAACTCTTTACTATTCCATGTGGTTCTGAGTAGGTACGTAGTTTTTGTAATAAGTTGACATGTTTCGTCTGGAATGTTAAGGGTGCCATTTTTGTTAATTAGTAAGAAGGTCAGGTGTTGGGGAGCTAGATGACTATAACTCAGTTATTGGATATCGATTGCGTGGTGCTTGTGGTAGTCGTTAATTGTGTAATTGTTGGGCTAGCTTGTGGCACGTGCTCGGGCAGGTGCTCGCCGGCTGTTGCCGCACCTGTCTCCATCAGCTGCTCCTTTAGCTATCATCCTTTGTTCACCTATAAGGATGTCGCTTGTCGTCTAAATATCGCCTTCGAATAAAACACAATATAATTTTCTAAGTTTTGCACCTGAAATTAAATTGGTTTGTTGTTAAATTTTGCACCTTGAAACACGTCTTAAATTTTAAAACTGCCTTTGAAAACAGGAGGGGGTTCTCAATTCGTCGGAATCTTTTTTTATGTTCCCCGTTAAGGTACTCAAAGACGCCTGACCCATTCGGATTTTTTTTTGTTTAAAAGGATATAGGTACTTAGGTAGCTCCACATTAATCAGTTCTGATGATGGAATCGAAGAGAAATAAAGAGAGAGAGGGAACTCTTTAAATTTTATAGGCACTACTACTTCTACTTTTCCAGTGACTCGCACATTCGCTTTTCGAAAGCATCATTGGGTGAAGTCAGGAAGGCGGCTTTTTAATTTAAATGTTTGTTTTAGTGGAATCTAGTGCTGATTTATTAAGGTTAGTGTGTACTACCTAATCAAATGTTAGAAATATTACTTCCAAGTTTTATGATTAAATTGTATGGTTTTATGAGTGTTTTACTATTAAATTATATTTCGTGGACTGTGTATTAAACTCAAAGCAAGTAGAAAGCGATAAAGTTTCCCGACGCGCAATGTGTCGTTGTAAATGTAATTGCATTCGGTTGTTAATTTCACCATTACAGGTGATTTCCGGTGTTCTTACTGTCTCCTGTTTACCATAGATTTCTCTCGAACATTGTGCAGCTCCATTTAGAAGTAATGTAATGCTTGTGGTCGTGGGCCTGTCTTACCAGTTAAGGTTTCGCAAGTGACAAGTTTTATGACGACCGGTTTGCACGCGGGGCACGTGCTGCCTTTTTATATTTAGATGATATTGTAACTCGATTGTTACAAACAAACTGCAATTAACAACGCCCAAAGCAGATGCTATGCAATGACATTATGCTCATTGATATGCGATGCGCCTATCGAATAAGTTAGTGTCCTACCACTACAAATATTTTATGAATTTCGTTTCATAATTTACACATAACATATCATTACAAATCTTTGTACCTAGTCAATGATTTTCTAATAAATAATTAGGTTATTATGATCATATTATTTGTGAATTATCTATCTATCTACGTATAATAATGAAAATGCAAAAGCATTACATCACAATAGGCGATTACTACGCCAAACCAACTACGCAAGTACGCAGCCACCGGCCTCGCATAGCAACAAATGAATAGCGGAGAATAATGTAACCAGAATTCGACATTGCCTCACCTCACCGAAGCTATAAAACGGCTCAATGTGGCTACACAGCTACCTATGGCTAGCGGTACTCGCGTTTAATCTTTTGGATGGAAATTAGCGTACGTGAGCGGAGGAGCGCGAAGCTTATTGCGCAGTGGAGGACGCGGTCCCCGACCCTATTCCGAGTGCATCTAAACAGGGCCGAAGATGCGCGGGCGGGGCGGCGTCCCGCGCGCCGCCGCCGCGATCAACGCAGGGCCCTTCACGCACGACCCGCGCCGCCGCCGCCTCCGACCCGAGCACCACCGACTTGCCTGTATCGAATTGCCGACACAGGGCGGATGCATTATAGCTCCTCTTTCCCCCGCTCTCGCTTATTTTCACCCTCCTTTTCATACCCAAATTTCGACGATTTGATATCGACGGCACGGCCCCGCGCGTTTAACTTTATTTTATTCACAGAAGTAAACCGTGACATATTATTTTTCTTTGAAAAAATAGGTCACGGCGGTAGAGCTGAATACAGGGTGAATGCAGTGGTGACGGTGCGCGGTCGTCGACACTAACGGATCGCTATTTATACCTGCCGCGTAGTACACCGGAACTCGCTGGATGCACTCGCTGCATCCGCGCTACCCACCCACCCTGTCAATGACCTCGTCACCACAGTAAAATCTTCCCTTCCTAGTTAAATTCATAAAGTAAGAAACATAAAGATTGTCTAATAGCTAATGATTTGTATAACTAATTGTATGTAACAGTAGATGTAGGTGGTATCAAATATGTCCGTTTCGTAAGTAAAGGTTCTGCAGCAAGCGGATGCCCTTCGTTTTTGTTACGTAAGCAAACCGCCCACATCTGTGGGATGGCTTGGCTGAGGGCATGAACTGTGTCAAGAAGCCTGCCCCAGTTTTTACACTAACTAGAGTATTTGTTTGCACATGTTAAATGCAAACTTTTGTTCCTTTTAATAAGTTCTCTCTGTTTAAACTGACTATTTCAGGTAGATAAGATCATAAGTATATAATTATACATTTCACATAACGATGAGATTATGAATAAAATTTGTATTTTATATGTTCTGTGTTATTATAACTTTTTATGAAAAATATTGCTTTATAAAGCTGCTTTTAAAATGAAAATAATTATCTTCACGAGTAACAAGTATATTTTTAGCATTCTTAATTATTTTTTCCTTTATTTGTTAACGTACTTAATGACGTAGGTACTTTTTGATATTATTAGTATACATTACATAGGATTCTATATAGGCATTGTCGAAAGTCAATATGTACTCGTGTTTTGATTCGATCGCAACATGGTGTGCCGACGGCGGCGTGGACGTCCGCGTCAGTAACGAGAAAAATCCGACGTCATGCCACGTCACGGCTTGGGGCGGGCGCGGCGCAACGTCACAAGGCCAGTGCCTGGACTTCGCGATCCTCCAACTACAGCATACTACGTCTCAAATGCTCGTAATTATTACGTGATCTCGTTCCTTTAATTACGAGGCAATGAAAAAAAAGCGGCGTCAGCTGAAAATATGAATTAGACCATAACTAAAAAAATATATTTGTGAAGTAATTTTGAACTTAACCGTTCTATCACTTTCTTGTTTGTCTATTTGGATCTTTGTCCGGTTGGATTTCTGCAACTCAATTTTTCGGAGGCAAATAAACGCGACAGAGAAACAATTTGGGTAATTGAAAATTTGGACAAATTCTTTCTTTTCGAGCAAAAGTTTATACATAAATGTATTAAGCTTTTAGCAGGTTATTTCTTTTCATCGTTGTTTATTTCATATGAGTACTTTATTTGTTTAATAGTTTCCATTGAACAGAATATTATGTGCGTCATCTATTAGCCATGTTGATAATGTACAGCTCGCAAATTGTTATATTATCAAATGATTGTGCTTCTAGAATTATTTAGTTATCGGTTAATCCATTTCAATTGGTTTTCCTATTAGTATCAATAAATTTGAATTAATGTGTAATATAAAAGAAATATATTGATTGCGGATTTAAAAGCTAGTAAAATCCCACACTTCAATGTAGTGTAGGCGCTGTAATTAGCGTGAAAACTTCTCACGGATGTCGATTGGTGCTTGCTCACTAGCCGTCAACTAGTACGCACAATGTGCGATTAGAAAGCGACTGCGACTATTACAAAAAGGGAGCTTTGGAAAGGGCCCGGACCTGCAAGATATAGTTACGTCACTATTGAGCGATAACCCCGCGCCCTTCGCCCGCGGCCCTTTGGGCCCTGCGCACGGTATGCGTGTGAAGTAAGTCTAGTCTTTATGTGCCACCGTACGTACGAGCTATTGTTTGGCGTACTACGAATACTTTACAATCTATGACGTCGACTGCGATACGCATAAAAAGAATTGATTCACAAAGGGTTCAACCCTTCTAAAATCTTAACGTTGGGGATGGGGCAGTTTTTAATTTTGCTGCATGTAAATAAGTATTGGACTTGTTACTGCACTTGTGAGCAGAAATGGGGTGGTTATCAAGGGCACTCTGTCGCTTTAATGTAGTAATAGGGCAGGATGTTCAATTCTTTTTGTTGGGGGAACTTCTGTGCAGTTTTTACTAGCCTTTGATATTTGCGAACTAATGTTTTTAAGGCCGCAAGTTTTGTATTCACGTATTTAGAGGTGTTTGTTAATAAAATGTATAGTGTTATGTAACTTTAACATAATATGATAGCTTGGGCTAAGTTACCAAGAACCTGTTCAATATATAAACCGCATAATGTGTGCGAGAGCGCATCGTTTCTTATTGTCATTGTGTATGCAATGCGTGTAGCGCTGCGACTGCAACTGACATCGCTGCGACCACTTACTTCCGCATTGTACGGTCAATTGTCTTGTTCTTATGAGACTATACTCTGATCTATAAAACGATGGATATATCTGACAGCTAGAATTGCTCTTTATTTTTATTTATGTTGCGAATTGGCGAGCATAAGCCTCCTCTCTCTTGGTATTGTAGGAGCAGTAGATATGGATATCTATCTATCTAGTTTCTGGATAAAACGCCCTTCGTCTGTTACTATTGTCCTAACATTCAGTCAAGGGTAAGCCGGCAAAATAACCTCTAGACGAAATAACCTACACCCGAGAACACCGAAATTTAAATGAAGAATTATTCATTCAGACACATTCATAAACATAGAAGACGTAGACAATAATAATGAAAGAAATTTAACAATGTCTCCTTAATGTGCACACATAAACTTTATCCTATCTATAATAAGGTTAATAAGTATTAAGTACCTTAAAGCATTAGTATCTATGTATATACTCTGCAGTTACTAGTATTTTCTCGTCGGCCTAGGTCTCAAGTACCGTAATGGCCTCGAACGTGCATTTGCAGTTGCACTCGTGTAGCAAACCTATTGAATATTTCCCGATATTGTTGCTCGTTATTGAAATCGATACTGAATAGTTTGCAGCATTTCTGGCTTTTAGCATGGAGTTTACTAAGTTGATGTAAAAATTTGTGTATTTAACTTGTAATTATGCTAAGGTACCAGAAATGATGAGGTATATTGGTAGATTTATTCTAATATAACGCACGTAATGATGAAAAATTTTCTCGGGTCTGCATATCAATCTAGGTGCATCCCTACAAAAATTTTAGTCACTTTTTATAACGCTCTCGAAACTTGTTTAGTTTAAGCCGCAGGCCTGTAATTACCCTGGCGTGCATATCACCTTTATTTTCGTAATGAGCTTCATTTTATAAGATACCTTAAATTAAGGTATCTTTAATGTAGATAAATATGGGGAATTAAATATTTCCACGAAATATATTGGCGTTGCGTGGTCACAGTGGATGTTTATATTTATGTGCATTTTATCCCAATTCCGCCAATTGTGTTGGAAACAACTGTCTTAAATATAATGTGAGATCATTCATGTGTAGGTTACTCTATAAGTGGTATCGAATGGGCTGGAAGTGGGTCAACTAGCATGACGCCAGCGATAAATGAGCCCTCGTTCATTATCAATTATGTACAAACTTAAAGTATCTTCGGTAAGTTCTTAGTACCAGTTTAAAATCTGCGGGTAAGATATTAATGTCGTAAATTAATGTAATAAAATTAAGTACCAATTTTATACACGCGGTTTTGTCGATGACAGTACTTTTCAGGATATAAGTAATGTATGCGTGCATTTGTGCGTGCAATAATCAACAAAGAAATATATTCAGTTGCGTATTCATATTTTGTTTGGACGGAAATACCCCAGCTTTGTCTTTGTCTCATTACTTTAAAGTAATGTTGATTTTTTAAATTAATTATTAAAAAGAATATGCCATAATAAACTGTAATTTTTTTTTTATCTTAGCATAAAGATGCCTTCCTCGAACTATAAAGTAACATTGTTTCGTATGTGTGGTGACTGGTGTTGTTATGTGAATCATGTGGTGCGTGCGACTGCATTTACATTGCATTCAGTTGCCATGAATCCAAGGTCGTGATGCAATACAGCAGGTGAATTGCAGGTTTATGTTGAATGCACCGCTTGATTGCGTCGCAGCGTCACGAGCATTATTAGATGTGTATTACTAGTAATGTTAGAATTATTAGATCACCTAGTTCTGTTCTACGTAGCTAGTATTTTCTAAAACACAGGGGTAGGTTAGTTTTTAAGTAGGAAAACAGCTCATTACGTCGCTGGCTCATCACTGCCATTACCACACTTTATTCTGAATATAGCTTGCCTTCCATTGTGCCCGGTGCATGGAAAATTGGCGATAGGTTCGCCCCCTGTTATCTGTGACGTAAACATATCAGGCGATTATCTTTGCTACCCCTTCGCGAATATGGGTGTGACTATAATATTTTTCTCACGACAAATTTTACGTAAATCCGGCAAAAGGTGTGGCTTTACTCTTTATTCAGACGTTACTCGAACATAATTAAACGCGTAAATTCTAAACGCGTGTTAATGTTTATTGCATGCATAAAAATGCTCAGCTGAGTTGGGTCCGTGGATAATGCTTATGATTCCATTACATATAGCTACATCACCTTGGAATAAAGAAGTGGATTCCTGCTAGCGGTTCAGTAATATATTTGTTCGGCTAGTATGGAAATTATTAGTATATTAACATTCCCCTCGTCTCGGTTTGAGCATCTCCGTGGGAAAGTCTCGTTCAATTAGTCCCGATGAACGGGCAGCCGTGTTGCCGATCACGTGCGCTGGGCACAACGCACCTAGCGACTTGCTTCAGTTATGTAAAGTGCGATGCTATGACGACCGTCGAATGAACTCTATAAATAGCGGTCGATCCGTCCTTGAGCCGCCGCGAGTGCAGAACTAGGTCAGGCCGAGCTGCCTCTGCCGGCGTTGGTTCCCCTCGCGTCGCGCCGCTGGCAACGACACAACCGCATTCTCTTGTTTACTTCCGCAAATTCGACTATTCACTAAAAGCATTCCAATTCGAACTTCAAAATCGTAAAAACTGTCCGTTGTATCAGGTTGTAACTGATAGAATAGTTAATTTTCACCGGTGTGGAATGTTGTTTCTATCTCAAAGATAACACAACCCGCCTATAATAGTTCTAAATTCAGTATAATGACCTTCTTCTAAATTAATATCCTATGAGAACATTTTGAGCAATTCGTTTGAAAACCGGTGCGAAATTTTAGCCCTGTTTTATAAACCATATGTTCGTTCATCCAGCGATGTTCGAAATCGATATTTCGTGCCATTTATTTAAATAGCGGCCGGCTGGCCAAGAGAATTTGATTTGTATAGACAGAGTTCTCTGTATACATAATTTGGTTACCTGAGCGAACGGATATTGTGCTCGGGCGGGTGGGCGAGCCGGAATATAATCGATCCCAGTGCGTATAGGCTCTTGCGCGGGTATTTATTTTTATCTTTTATGTATTGCTTTATCGTTTGTTTACGATAAAGTGAAGATGAATAGTAAGATAATTCTCACGGCCGTCTTCACTGCTTATTACAATATTTATGAAACTTTATTTTATACGCTTTATTGCTGTTGAATATTAAGTAACATTTGGGCGCTCATCGGCTCATGCCTGTGAATTATAAAGTTAAACGAAATGGATATGCTAGAAAAAGAAAACATTTCAGACTCAAATGGGTAAATGTTTCGAAATGTTTTCTTTTTCTAGCATTCAGACGTATTTACGTAAATACATTTAAATTTTGATACGTGTTATTTCTTCTGTATTGAGCATGAAATTATTATCGTGATTCTTATGAATGAACCGGAAATATTGTATTTGTTCCACATACCATGAGTCCTGCTTCCTTGACGCCGATCGATATGTATTATACGTGACTCGGTAACATTCTTTCATAAAAACTCGCATGAATAAATGTGTACGAATAATACGATGTAAACGAACAATAATTACGGCAAAGGCAATGAGAACTAGGTAAATAAAATATTTTCTAACTTGGAAATTATTGTTATCGCTAATTGCTTTATTATGAAATTGGGTTTTCTATTGTAATTATATTCATTGTATGTGGTATTATCACTCCGCCAAATGTACTTACTGGCGGGTGCGGCGGCGTTATCAGCGCGGAGGTCGCAGTGAACAGCAAATCTAATCACAACCTCATAGTTCTTCATGTTCCAATGTAATTTATAATGCTATTACAGAAACTATTGTCATAACCTAAAATGTACCATGCCATTTGAAATACAGCTAACAACAGCGATGGCATTTTAAGGGTTAAATTTAGAATAGTCGGGTGTCTTTAATCTTGATTTCACTATCGTATTACTTTAAATATTTTATACCCTCTGTACCTGGAATTTGGAAGTTATAATGGTTCAGCATGCACTCCGACAGACACGCGGCGTGCCGTGACGTCCTCGTACTTTTGAATGTTGCGTGACAACCCGCACTCGTAGTTTATTCTGCGCAACTTTGAATGATAAAATGTAATGTCGACTGTAATTATGGATGTCGAGCAATGCCGCAGCTATGGGCGACGTGGCGGGTGAAAGCTCTCTTCGGCTAGGAAGACAATGCATGTGTGCGTGTAATCGCAATTTAATTTTAGTCGTCGCTGCCGAGGTGAACATCGGCACCTGTCTCGTTTCTTTGTTTCGGCTTGCAAATGTCAGTAGAGGTCATCTAAATAAAGGCGGTATAGGCGTTCGATTGGGACTGCCATCGCTGTCTAGACGTTGAGTTGCATCGCCCGATCGATTGCTCGAACGAACCTCAGACGGTCATCGACCCTACGGGCGCATCGGTGACGTTACGCTCCGGTGATGCGCTCCTCAATAACTTCACGGATATTATTATGCCTCGGTTGTAACTTTTTGGGTAACTTTAAATAAGTTGCTTGGTTGACGTGCTAGCTGCATTCTTGACTTAATTCCCATTATTGTCGACGATTTCACGTTACCGCTCGCTGCACAATAATTCTTACCGGCATCATGTGCCAACTAAAATTTTTTTTTCTTTATACGTTTTGGTCGAGTCTACCTATCTATATCATTGATTTGAAAAGGTTTGTAAGGTTCGTCGTGCAAAAAGTAATGTACGTAAATAATGCAGCACATTTGAAAGCCTCACAAAGACCGGTTTAGATTTTCGGGTGGATAAAAAACCTTTCGCTTTATATCTTCTTTCAAAGGACAGAATATTTCTAAAGCTTTTACAAAAACTTCGCTTCATGTCCTTTTTTTAATTTTAGTTTTATTGCATTTAGAATCCTTCTGGCATTGTTTTATATTTCTGAAAGCAAACTAAAATAATAAAATATGCAGACGACAAGCTGCGACCTTGCAACGACAGCTAAAAGGAGCTGTAGTAAACATGACATTGTTTTCTATTTTGTTAGATATTGAACAATGTATTCTCGCGCGGCTTTTAGATGCTAACGAATTGTTTTATAGCTTGCGCTCATTGTGTCGAACGTTTACGGAGTAGCGCGGAACAATGCCGCAATAAAGGTGGTTTGTTTACGAGCGGTGTTTGGTATTGTTTGGATGTTAGGGCGACGAAGGCGTTGCAAATGGCCCTGTACGTGTCGCCGGGGTTCTCTCGCGCGGCGGACGCGCACCTGCGGCTGGCGCTGATGTTCAAGGCGCGGCGGCACTGGGCGGCTGCGGCGGCGCACCTGCGACGCGCGCGCCTCGCGCCGCACCAGGACGCCACCTTCACGCGCCTCGAGCTCAGCTTCCACGCCGCGCACCTCCTCGAGGCCAAGGGCTTGCGGAAACTCGCCAGGGATGCCTACGAGCGACTCCTCAAGGAGCCACAGCTGTCCTCGTCTCTAAAGGCTGACGTCTGCAGGCAGCTCGGTATGTTCTATTGCTATTATTTTTAAATTCAAATTAGTTTAAGTTCTTGCATGACATGTCACAATTTTAAAAGGGTAGACACCTACACGAGAAATTAAGCAACCATGTGACACTATATGGGCAAAGTTGCAATTCAAACATTATTCGAAACATTTTAGCGCCGATGTCGGTAGATATCTAATTTATTATTATGAGCTTTGATTAAATAAGCTAGTGAAACAACGGGAAATAACAAACCTCGTTCGCCAGTAAACAGTTTAGCTACGTGCTGTAAGGCTTGTTTATCTTGATTTCCTTTTTGCAATATTTAATAATTTCCTTCTACTGTTCATTTAGTAGTTGGATTCAATGAACCACTGAATCATGTGTGGCTAATAGCATTGCAACATTAATTAGATTGGTAACCCAAGTAGGTAGTCTTTGTGTGTAATTGTAATAAACATTACAAAATTTTTTGAGATTTGTAATAGGTACTTACATAATTGCAATTCAAAACATTTTATCCATCTTACGTGGCATGGTTTAATTAAGGTTTCTTCCAACAACACCAGAGTATTGGTGGTCTTTGTATAGAAATTTATAAGACAATGCCCAACTAGATCGTTCCGTCCCCGACCGGCACATTCTCATACATTTCAATACAAAGAAAATTTTTAGTACTTAAAAAATCTTAATCCTTGTACTCTTTGGCTTTCGATGTTGAAAACAAAGCTACCTACGCCATGCTCTGGTCTTGAATAGGTGACCAAAATTTTGTGATCTCGAACTCCTCCGTGCTTCGGAAGGCACGTTAAGCCTTTGGTCCCGGTCGTTATTGCAACCGTTTCTACCCACCAACGTTTTGGGCCAGCGTGGTGGTGTTACGACCCATACTCTTCATGTGTTTCTCTATGAGGAAGGCCTGAAGCCAGCAGCGGGGACGTATATAGGCGGAGGACAAAAAAATCCTAGCACAGTACCTATTTAGCAACCTAAATGCTGCGGTGTAGTGTGATTGGTCAGAGACTTTTATGCACTCACGAACTACCGTATTTCTGTAAAAATAATGATTTTAATTTATTTATTAGGTTCGCACATTTTTCAAACATTTGCTAAAACAAGTTTCGTGCTAAAATAAATACAGGCTAGCTAAACACAACCTGCATTTCCGTTAACAGATGCTAAAATTAAGTAATGAAAGAACAGCTCGAAATCAAATTAAATAATTTAATTAGGTACCTATTATTGGATTTAATCACCAATGCAATCATTATTGTTGCTGAATGGAAATGTATTCTTAAAGACATTGTCTCCGTTTCCACAGCCATTGTACAGTCCAATTTCCGTTCAGATGTTTCGTAAAGTTGCACCTGGCGAGTACGAGGGTTTGGTATACAATGTCTCGAAATGTCAGGACTGTTCATAAAATTTTGTCCTTTTAAGTGGTTAAAAGCGGTTTATTTATATATGCAGTACTAATATGCTCCGTAAATATGAGATCAGCCGTCATCAACGTTAATCAGGAAAATGCAGATTGTGTTACGCGTGTTTATTTATAGAGGAACATGGTATGTAATATAGCAATTTTACACAGATGAAGAGTAAATTGATCAAACAAGAAACATAAAAAGTAATAATATCAATGAATCGTGTATTTTCAATCTGAAGTAAATGCTACAAACCATCTATGTTTTGCAAATAATACAATATTATTAGATATAATTATAAACACATATGACCGAGAATTTTTTTTGGAATATCCTTCGTATTGTAAATGTTGTTTTGGTCAAGTGTAAAGGAAGGACGCGAAGATCTGTCACAATGCGTGATTTCAGCAGAGAATAAGTACCAGATTGACCTAGTATGGTTTGGCAGGCTGGCTATACCACCGTTGTGCGTCACTGGGTGAAACGGCCGCGCGCGCGCGCGCCGCCATCTGGTGTCTCCAACGCGCGGTGGCCGCGGAGCCTGACTCCGGCGCAGGCCTGTACTTGCTCGGACGCTGCTTCGCCGCCCAGGGCAAAGTTCACGACGCGTTCATCGTGTATCGGAACTCTGTGGAGAAGTCTGAAGGGAATGCTGATACATGGTGCTCGATTGGGTAAGAATTATTCCGTAGAAGTTTGTAATTTTTTCGTCACTTAGGTTAAGTATGATGTTTGCTGTCAGCGCATGTGTTCCTTTCCTTTTTCAACCGAGTCCTTTTCAAGTTCGGCCCTCACCGAATGAGCGAGGGTGGCGTCTGGTGTGTGCCGACCAGCCATAATACATCTGAATTCTGACTTGAAGTGGGTTAGGTCATTATCATATTGTCTTATTCAATATGCAGTTTTATAGTATTACCTATTTTTTAAATAAAGTGTTAAAAATATTAATACGTGTATAACAGGCTTATCAGTTCTAAGAACTCATTTAGAATAATTTTCCAGCCACAATACTAAATAGGCATTGATTGTGGTCAATGAACATATCCCTTTGTTTATATTCTTCTGAATTAATATTTTATTTTAAAGTCATATATTACTCAATGATAGTGCACTGCAGTATAGAACCTGCATGCGGTAGCATTTATGAATATTTTTATAGGTATAATTCATTTTCAGTTATTGGAAGATATGAAACCTACTTATGAGGTAAATTAAGTTGCATGTTTTAGTAGTGTCGTCACTCGATAGGTATTAATTAAAATATGTAGTGTGAGAAAATTAATAAATGTTGTCGTAGTTGTCGTCGTACTATATTAAAGTTTAATCAATTTTATCTGTTTCCTTTGTTGATGCGTTGTTGGTCCAATGACTTAATAACTGGTTTCCGAGTGAGTTCAATCTCCGATACGAGAAAAAAAGCAGAACTGAACGATTTGTTGCCCGGTTTTTCTTTACCTAAACATGACCTGGGATTGATCATTGACCGAATATAACTGCCAGATTCTTTGAACACTAATATTTTTTATGACTTTCATTATAATTAATAGGACGGGCTCGCTATCGCGTCATCTCCAAGTCCCGTTGGTTTCTTGAGAATGTTGCCTATGTTACGTTATAACACCCATCAAAATTGTTGTATAATAATATTAAATTTTGATTTGCCGTACTAGTGAACGGAACGGAAAATTTTGTAGGTATTTCGTAGGCATTTGATGTTGATGTGCATTTGATGAACGAAACTTCATTTGAAGTAGTGCGTGTGGCACATTGCTTACGAAATATTTCTAATATTTTAAAGGTAACGGTATTGTAGGGATTTTAAAATAAGCGATGGCAAATATTATCCAAATAAATAATAACGATAAACTTCTGGGAGATCGCGCCATCGAAGATTTCATCTTGGCTCTGGCGTAGATTGAGGTCAAGAGCAACACTGTTCTTGTCGGAATTCCAATGGATACTTACGGATGGAAATTGATGGAATTTATCAATCTTTTACTAATGGTAGTTGTTCAATTTTCTCATGGTTTATTATTATTCTTCCACAGAGTACTCTACCAGCAACAAAATCAACCTATGGATGCGTTGCAAGCGTACATTTGCGCTGTACAGCTAGATAAGGGCCATTCTGCCGCTTGGACGAACCTTGGGAGCTTGTACGAGAGTTGTCAGATGCCAAGAGACGCCTTCGCTTGCTACACGAACGGAGGCTCGGCTGCCACCGCTTCTAACGCCGCCTTGAGGCAAAGGCTGGCCTTTTTGAAGGCGCATCTGGCCCATGCGCCGATGCCGTCAGTTACTGGCAAGTAAGTAGCAAAAAAATAATTACTTTACCCAATTTGGTTTAGGTGTAAAACTCCTAAGAGTTTTCCAGAATCAAAATCAAGCATTGATATGTGCTTGTACCTCTGTACCTCTGTCTGTCTGTGTCTGTGTGCTTAGGTACATTTTTCACGAAAACCCTTCAAAATTATATTTTATGTTTTCCCAAATGCCTTTCAAACTATGTCTTGCGTAGTCGCCGTCATCTACCGAAGACGTGTAGAATCTGATCAGCATGTTTTTGTTGAGCAGACGGCGCCAGCTCCCCTCGATCGAGGAGGCGTGGAACCTGCCCATCTCCGCGGAGATGTCGTCGCGCGCGCCCAAGGCGGCGCCGCCCCCGTACCCCGGCAAGCGCGACGAGCCGCCGCCGCTCTCGGCGCACCAGCTGCAGACGCTCCAGTACCTGCAGCGCAACTCGCACAACCTCTCGCCGCACCAACAAGTACACACGCACACACACATATAATCACGACTATTATTACGGGTTAGTCAGAGACTAGGCTAAAGGACCGCAAAAGCACTCAATTGCTACAGTCCGCGCTTCACCAAGCAGTGACTGCACATGCGCTCTGCGTGACAATGTGGTGAGCCCGTCGCCGCTATAAGCTATATGGTTGTGCAATTCTAAGTCCGTTAGTCGCCTTTTACGACACCCAAGGGATGGGTAGGTAGATTCTCCTAATGAGCCGCTACCACACGACTCACAAGTACACTCACACACTGATGAAAGACACTGTCCTTTAACTCGTTTAAAATTTGACTGTAACGAGGCGCTATATCAGTATTAGCGACTCTTTTCTGTTATTATGATGAGCGCTATAACTCTTCTCTGGCCATTTTCTCTTTGTTTCTGTTTTTAAACTGACTGTCTCTTTTTTTAATTGTATTTGGTCTCCAACTTCATTCCTACCTGAGTCAGTCTCTGAAGCGGTTGTCTCGACGCCTGTAAATTTAATTGTTGATAATAAAAGTATAATATAGTTAATAAAACTATAACGTTAAATGTTCAAATAATTTTTTCAAGGCACTATTGTAAGTAGCCCTACCTTTTGTAATAATCTTTAAGTTTTATGTTCAATGATTTGTGATATTTACCTTATAATTATCTTATAAGTTGTCCAGCTGTGCCTTTAAATTTTACTAATAAAAAGTGTAACCTACCAGTTATTTATATCTCCACCTACCACATCACAAGACTAGCCTCTTTTTACGCAACTTTGCTTTGAAATTAAGGCATTCTTAAATAATACGACTCAGTTAGTTAGCGTATCAGACTTAAACGCCTAAAAAGACCTAACGGACTCATTGCCGCACTCATTAACTTAAATAATTACTTGTAACAAAAATTATACACTTATTTCAATAATCATAAAGACGATTTTTAAATTCGACAATGAACATTAGGTTAATTGACATCTTTCGAGTGCGCCCGTCAATCTTTTACGAGATAGGTGGGTAGATAATGTTATATAATTAAGATAATTGATAATGATAATAGAAACACCAACGTTTTAACGTGGCTTAACTCAAGTTCATAAGATCACCCATCTAAGGACCACGCCATGAGAAGTGGTTTTGTTTTCAATATCGGAACAAGGGTGAATATATACAATAAAGCAACATTTATAGCAATTAGCGAATACTTAAGAATCATTGATCATCATCATTAGACTAAATTGACTGATTTGATATTTTCGTTCCATCTATCTTTCGAAATATATCTATTTAGATCATACAGATATGCGACAGCTAGCGATGTAGGATTTGAAATTTCATTTCCTAATATAAATGTTCTTTGTCCACAGGCGTTGATGCAGCAACTACTGGCGCAGTATCGGCTAGCTCAAGCGGCGAGGGCGCGTTCGGTTCGTACTTAGCTCATAGGTCTATTCTCCCAAAAAGCGGCAGGTTTAGGGACATTCCGAAATGTTGTTATCTCACAAATACTAATGTGTTCACGTTTTACAGGTGACCAAAAGCGAAAGCGGTGGCAACCCGACCAGCGGTGACAACGCCGAGTCACTCGCTGAAGATTTACTCAAGAGGTTCTCGGATACGCAACCTGATATAAAGAAGGAGCCAGTTAGTAACAGTAAGTGTTGTTTATGTTTGCTTTGGAGTAAACGTACTCGATAGTCAGGGAAGTTTGACAAATTGAAAGATAATTTCCAACTAACTTATTAGATATACATTATATTAGATATTTTTTATTTAGTTAATTTGTTTCTGATTCCTGTTCCTGATTTTTTCTTTATGAAAGTATACAGGATGGATTTTTAAGATGGGATTTGAAGGGCAGGTACATATACTATATTATAGTTACAAGAAAAATTTGTTAGGCTACCATTCATAACTTTTTAAGATATTCTGATCTGCATTCACAGATTATATGAATGATGAATCTTATTTTATGCTTTTAGGGGAACTGTCATGTAAATAAAAACTAAATTAAATAATGTTAACATGTATTTCCAAGCGAATGAAAATATATCTAATCTATTTATGAAATAAATTGCTCAAAATGTCCGCCGTCTTCACGAATACATAAGTTTACTCGCTTAAGCAAGTAGCAGCTGATTATTGAAATAAAGTTTGACTCTGTGTGAGCAGTGTAGTTTAGATAATTATATATGTTTGCGTTTGTTTAAATGTTAAATGGATTTAATTTTTTTTTTAAATCTAAATTACAGTTCCTCTAAAAGCATAAAATAGGATTGTTAGAGAGATCACCGTAAGAAATAGGATCCGAGAATTTTACATACAAATTGGATGAGAAAAGCTTTTATATATATGTATAGTTTGATAAATAACTTTTATAT
Organism: Parapoynx stratiotata; assembly: GCA_910589355.1. Classification (NCBI taxonomy): domain Eukaryota; kingdom Metazoa; phylum Arthropoda; class Insecta; order Lepidoptera; family Crambidae; genus Parapoynx; species Parapoynx stratiotata. The sequence goes on from OU342458.1 coordinate 5,578,265, forward strand.
CTTTCCATTACTAATAACGCTCAATAAAAATCCTATCAAAATATTGAATATAATAATTAGGTATGAATGTTAAGTGCAATCCACAAAAAAATCCGCAGACATCATAAACTATGTGAAAATGGACCATTTTTTGCAAACCGCAAAACACAGCAAAATGTAACCTAAATCGAAGTCTTATTCCGTAGTGGACAAGGTCCGTAATATAATTATATTTGGTATTCACGACACACTACCGTATGAATAATTATTCACGGATGTCATTCCTTTAGGAGTGTGTTGCTCATGTGACTGTTTTAATCGTATAGAGTCAAATATTTGGAGATTGAGGCCTCTGCGCAAATTTTTTACTACAAATTAGGCATCTATATTGATTATTGCGTATTTTAATTGCTATGATTTGCATTAGTCAAATGAAAAGCAATATAATATTTTATAAATTAAAATTAATGTTTCCCAATTTTGGTAATGAGTATTTTATACAATTTACCACCCTCTTCATGATATAATCGCTTATGATATATTGAACAGGCAATCTCTGGAACTAGTGGTGCTATATTATCCACTCGGCTATCATTGTCTCTTGGTGGTGGTTTTAAATATTAAATATATACCTAGTTATAACTTATTCAAAATTCGGTTTGTCCAGTGTACGGCAACAGGCTTGTCCTGTAAAAAATTAGGTTTTTTTTCCTTTTTATGAATATTATGTAGGTCGACATAACAAAATGATTGAAAAAATCCTTTTCCTTTATAAATTAAGACACTGAAGTTAAAAATAGTTTTCGATGACAGAAAGTAACTGACACTGTCAGTTTGTTATAATTGCAGTGGGAAGCTTAGAATATTGAAAAATGCGATATAATAAGAATAATAAGAAAAGTGAGCACACAAATTAATAGTTTTACAGACACGTGAAACCATACAATAACCCTTTTACAGCTCAATAAAAATATTGTAAAAATGTGTTTAAAAAATTATATAGTTATTTTTAAGTTCTTGTAATGGGTTCGTAAAATATTATCGTCATTAGTTACTATCCAAGTTATTAGTATTTTAAATCTTTAAATATTTATCACTAGTTACGTCACTTAATTACGTTTACAACAATATATATTCACAAAAATGTATATTTTAGGGCCTTTCAAATGTACAAATAAGTCATCGAACACACAGACCAGTAAGGTCTAGCATGGTAAGGTCTAGTTGACCTTTCATGGGAGAAGTCTAAGCCCGCTTGTAACACGTGGCGAGCCTGCTTCATTGTTTCCCAAACTTTAACATAACTTTTATATCCCTAACATTACTATAGTGCATTTCTACGTTGTATTCCAGCAGAGATCAGTACCAATGTGAGCAGTAACGAGGCGGTGCTGGGCGGGCGGCAGCCGGTGGTGAAGCTGGAGCCGCTCAAGACCGACCCGCTCAAGCCCGTCACCTTCCACATCGGCATGACCTCCAAGCAGATACTGGAAGCTGCCAAGTGAGCGCTGTTATTATTTATGTCATTTATTAGGTGTTAATTTAATTTTTGAATGTTTGGTGTAAATTTTTTGCTTTGTTTTTGGGCCCAGTTGTTAAAAAATGTGGACATCCCCAAAATAAACATTTTTATCTATACTCGAATAATCTTCGAATTATGAACTCAGACTCGAACTCACAATGATATACTTTTTTTAACACAGATGATAAAAACAAAAATTTAAAATTGGAAACTAACATAATGACCATAATGCAACAGGTTGGACTCATTATGCAACACTTATTTTTCCTAAAAACGCACAACACTATGGCAAATGTTTTCCAGATAGCCAACAATAAATAAAATTAATATATATTTTTTTATTTCTTTGAACAATGAGTGTAGATATAGTAGTGTATGTAACTGCACATAACTCGGTATTAAAACACATCACGAGAGTGTTTTAATACCTACTATTACTAATAAACTACCATTATTTGTTGTTAAAATAGTTGGAAATTTAAGTAGTGGCTACGTTAGACTACTTAATATATTGATTACATCGTTTTGCGTGTTTCAGAGAGAACGCGGGTCCCCCAACGTCCTGGTGCATCCTGGGCGAAGGGTGCGGGCCGCCCGAGCCGCCCGAGGTGCCGCCGCCGCGACTGTCGGCCGAGCAGCTGGCGCCGCCCGCGCCCTTCGTCTACGTCGAGTCGAAGCGCGACGCCTTCTCGCCGCAGCTGCAGGACTTCTGCCTCAAGCACCCCATCGCCGTGGTGCGCGGCCTCACCGCGGCCCTCAAGCTCGACCTCGGCCTCTTCTCCACCAAGACGCTGGTGGAGGCGTGGCCCGACCACGCCGTCGAGGTGCGCACGCAGCTCATGCAGTCCGCCGACGAGAACTGGGACCCGACGGGGCGGCGGCGCGTGTGGGCGTGCGCCTCGCACCGCTCGCACACCACCGTGCGCAAGTACGCGCAGTACCAGGCCGGCAGCTTCCAGGAGTCGCTGCGCGAGGAGCGCGAGCGCGGCGGCGCGGGGCCGGCGGCCGGCGCGCTGTCGGACTCGGACGGGCGCGAGTCGGGCTCCGGGCCCGCCAAGCGCCGCCGCCAGGCGCGCATGCTGCGCTTCGGCACCAACGTCGACCTCTCCGACGAGCGCAAGTGGCGCCCGCAGCTCACCGAGCTGCAGAAGCTGCCCGCCTTCGCGCGCGTCGCCTCCGCCGCCAACATGCTCTCGCACGTGGGCCACGTCATCCTCGGCATGAACACGGTGCAGCTGTACATGAAGGTGCCCGGCAGCCGCACGCCCGGCCACCAGGAGAACAACAACTTCTGCTCGATCAACATCAACATCGGGCCCGGCGACTGCGAGTGGTTCGGCGTGCCCGACTCGTACTGGGGCGGCGTGCGCGAGCTGTGCGAGCGGCACGGCCTGTCGTACCTGCACGGCTCGTGGTGGCCCGACCCGGCCGAGCTGCGCGCGCGCGGCGTGCCCGTGTACCGCTTCACGCAGCGGCCCGGCGACCTGGTGTGGGTGAACGCGGGCTGCGTGCACTGGGTGCAGGCCACCGGCTGGTGCAACAACATCGCCTGGAACGTGGGCCCGCTCACGGCGCGCCAGTACGCGCTCGCGCTCGAGCGCTACGAGTGGAACAAGGTGCAGAACTTCAAGTCGATCGTGCCCATGGTGCACCTGACGTGGAACCTGGCGCGCAACATCCGCGTGTCGGACCCGCGGCTGCACCGCGCCATGCGGCTGTGCCTGGCGCAGACGCTGCGCGGCGCGGGCGGCACGCTGGCGGCGGTGCGCGCGCGCGGCGTGCCCGTGCGCTTCCACGGGCGCGCGCGCGGCGAGGCCAGCCACTACTGCGGCGTGTGCGAGCGCGAGGTGTGGCACGCGCTGCTGGTGCGCGAGCACGAGCGCCGGCACGTGGTGCACTGCCTGGCGTGCGCGCGCCGCGCCTCGCCCGCGCTCGCCGGCTTCCTGTGCCTGGAGGAGCACCACGTGGACGAGCTGGCGCAGGTGTACGACGCGTTCACGCTGCACCGGCCGGCGCCGCCGCCGCCCGCGCCGCCGCACCTGGCGCTGCCCGCCCCCGCCCCCGCGCCCGCGCCCGCCCCCGCGCCCGCCCTCACGCCCGACTGAGCGCCGCTCGCCCACGCCGCACCACGTACCTGTACCTGCTCGGTGCCACCGCTCGCCGCAGTGTTAGACCGCTAGCTAGTTCGGCCGTCTCCGTAAAAGGCCCGACGACCAATTTCGAGTGAAATTATCGCGATCTATTTTTGATACGCGACCTGTGAACGTAGTTGAAATTTGTCCCGTGTTGCGAATATTTTTGGTGATAAGAGATGTAATTTTGTAATGTGAGAGCCTTTACACGTACACGTTTTACACTCCTCCTCGATCACTTTTGTAATTGTGCGAGATGGTATATTTAAAAATGTCAATTGTTGGCGATTAGTGGCCGTACGAGTGGACGAGGCATGGGGCGCCTCCGGGCGGCCTGCCGCGATCTCGAGAGCTCAGGTGTTCACCATGATATACATGAGATATGTTATTTTTGTATAGAGGCATATTTATTTATTTTTATCTTACTGTGACATTAGGTTTGATTTTATAGTTCAGTCTCATAGTGAATGTAGTTGTAAGTATATCGCACGGAGAGCGACTTTGCGTTTTAGCAGGGTCTGGAGAACAGTGCTGCAATGTCCCAAAGAATGTTATACTCGTAGGCAGACTTGCTATCGGAAATTAGTTTGAAACTGCTGATTTTATTCGACATGAATCAAGGGCAAAAGGTTTATTATAAGGCTCAATAATATATTGCACTTGCTCGAATTTATTTATTTGAAATAAACTACGCCTCTTTTTTTGTAGGTACTAGCGTAAATTACTGTTTGAACATTTTTAATGTATCTTTCTTAATGTAATATTTTATGCGGTTGTTATCCTTCTAATGTCTTGTGAAAAAAAGAGTCGTAATTTAATAATAATAATTTTAGTAAATGTAATTTCTATATCACGATATAATAAGCCTATTGCTATGGTTCCTCACAACCTAAATTCTGTGCCTGACTCTGCATTTGGTTTGAATTAGTTTTGTTATTGACTGTGTTGTTTAAATGAATTTCGGCAAATGTAAATTATTATGGTAGGAAATGTTTCGTGGATGGACGTAAATTAGATTGGATTAAGGTTGAGTAAGCTCAGGGTTGGCAGTATAGATGGAACTCCCTAGACGCCACAGTTTGTTATTTCTCTCGAAGTTTAATGATGTGTTAGTGAGATTTCAATGTTATTAGTATTGCTTTCTTGTGTCTAGGGCTCGTTTGCGATGTGGAAGTGTTGGAGGTTGTATAGCGATTGCCGATAATTTTAAGTAATATTAACATCACTGCCATGTATGACCTTACTGTTTATACTGTAGTATTAAATTTTAATAAAGAAAAAATACGGTATATCTTTTGTTTTATTTGTTGAAATATACACCCAAACTAGGGCCTTGCATTGTAAATTCTTGGTGGTCGTTATGTACACATCTTTATGTGTATATTCAAACCGGAAGTTTTAAAAGGACACTTAAAGCCACCACAAAGAGCCACCCGGCATCCACTCAGCACCGCCTCGCCTTGTGCGGTTAGTACTCATTATAAGGTCTTGTATGGGCATGAGCTCAATACATCAAATCTTCCGTAGCGTCCCTGGCCGTTGATGCGGCCTAAGATTCTTGATGGGGCTGGGGGCTAACATTGATGCATATATCTCTAAACATTCATTTATTTTGGTGGCAATTTATCCTTTCGTATCCTATATTTTCTACATTAATATGGTGGGTTTAAAAAACCAACAATATTTTTATAATTATTTTATTTGGTTGAGACTCAACATTAACTTGACAATAATAATGGTGCATTACAATTAAAGGCATGCAACAATTGCGGTTGTCCATTTTTTTAATAAAATATAATGGAAGATTTCTTTACAATATTGCATTACTAAATATAATCAACTTAATTCTACAGATTATACACAAAGTTCATTCAGCCTAGATAAATATAACAGCTTCAGTAGACACTGACATTGACACAAAAATTAATAATTGATTTTTAAGTATATCATAAAACTTTAGTTTTTGTTTTATATCTGTGATGATCTATGTAAAATTTAAATTAACTAGATGAATTAAAATATTTAAGTAAGCATTTATAGCACCTATGTATTAGTTCACTGTATTGTGTTACATTAAGGGGTCTATTCACAATCAATAATAATGGGCCAACATTAGGGCAGTGGAGGGGAACGCCCTAAATCGTCCCCTAAATCGCCTCGTATGTAGGCAAATCGTCACGATTTTTAGTGTGTAGAGTAGCAGCCGATTTTAGAACTGATTTGAGGAACGTAAGAAGACCCGTTTAGAAAACTATCTGTAGAGTTCAATCAGAGAGCGAAATATAAATCGTTCAATGTTTGACAATGCATAGCAAAATAGTTATATAATTTCCCTGAAACTGATTAATGGTTTGGCATGACAATTGCACAGCAATATTATTGCAATTAATTACTTTAATTAACTAACCTTAAATGAAACCTTCACAAGCACATCAGTGAAGCATCTCATAATAATAAATCACAATTTACGTTCAAGTCCGTAATGGCTTTGGTAAATAATTTAAAATTTTATATTACATTTAGTATAGGATCAAAAAATAGAAAATTGAAATACAATAAATGCATATTATCCACATTATACAATAATACTAATTAATATTTAACGATGGTTATATTCCATTTAATATAAAAATGGATTATGCAAACACATTCTGTTTCACAAACAATTGCAATCAACATAATTATAGGTAAAGCCTGACCAGGAAAATAAAAAACCTCGCTATTTTGCGGAAAATTGTGGAAATAAATTCTTATTAAAGGCAACAGTAATTTAATCCATCATTTTCATTTTGAAATGCCATATGTCACGTGTTTTGTCGTGTAATTTTCTTTTGTTTCAGCTTAGTTAATTTTTATTTTCGTTGTTTTTGTGCATTAGAATGCTTATGATGTTAACATTAACATGGAAAAATACGATGGTAGAATTTCTGGCGCCCTCAGAGCAGGTTTTTTATTTTCCTGGTCAGGCCATACAGTCATCAGACTCTTAAATGTCAAAGTTTTCGTGTAGTCTAACCGTGTTATTTATAAAAAATATTAAAGGCTTAATAAACCTATTTTAGTTACAGAGTGATTTGTCACTTTCTTTCTTATTTAGATTTGTGCTTGAAGAAGAAAACAAAACACTCTGTAACTAAAATAGGTTTATTAAGACTTTATTATTTTTCATGAATAATACGGCTAGACTACACGAAAACTGTAAAAAAAATTCAATACATTTTCAACCTTATCAGTTTAAATATAAAGCGCAATTTTTTTTGACAATTTTGACAGTTAAGTGTGTACCTAAATTAAACACGTAGGAGATTCTACATACATGTGGTGTGACTGTAATCAGGACAAGACCATCATCCCAATTTTAAATCAGGCCTTATAATTTAATCTATTCGGCTTCTCTGAAAATTTTCAAAATTAATTCAAAACCGTCGTTTTCGTTCGTTGAAAGTAACCACAAAAAATTTCCATTTGCATCAAAAAACGCTATGCTTTGTGAATTCGGAATGTTTGGAATGTCTTTACGTATTCTCAGATTTATGGTTACTATTTGTCAAGAGAAAGATTTGATAGGAAATCGTATGACTCCTCTAAACATCAAAAAAAGATAAATACTGTAATCAAAATTATTAAGACATGTAGTACCTATACTTATTCGAATCTTTCGAAACTTCCACAAAATTTCGTACAAAACGTGTTTGTACAATGCAGAATAAGTATGTGATTCGTCCACACAGCATTATTAAGCACTTATTTTTTTTATTAACGAAAGCCTACTCAGAAAAAGAATGAGCATTCAATTTTGAGCTTTAAGTTGTGCTCTGTAGATCCATTTTACAATAAGAACATGACTACCCGTCATTCGAAAACTATTAGGTCTTTACTATGCAGCCACGATTAATTGGTATTCTACATACACATTCATAATGACATTAATTATGTTTATATGTGCTACAGGCTAAAAAATTAATTTGTATGCTACGAAAGAGTGCAAAACTATTATATTTTAAACTTCACATAATATTGAAATATTTCGATACTTTTATTGTGCATTTTATTGGGGCCTATACATTTATTTGGGGCTAGTGTTAGTATAATAGTTATTAATGGTGTTTAACATTGTAAAAAAAATAATTGAAGGTGTAGGAAAACATTTGAACTTATTGCACTAGTCTATATCCTCACGACCTTAATAATCCCACTCACTAAACATGATATCACCAGAGAGTGTTTGTTGAGAAATTGCGAGAGATTTATATTGTGCTCAATAATTTCATTGCTTTCATACTCGTCAATGCTGAAATCTTAAATATTTATAAGGCATAAGGGTTAACAGCTTATTGCTTCATTGAATTGTTGAGTAACTTTAACATGATAGATCAAAATGCAATACTAAAATATCGCTTAGTACTAGACTACTTCCATTCAAACGTTCTCCTATACTCTTAACTCTTTTTGTATGCAGATTAACATAATAACTTTACACATACAATTGTGTAAGTACAACTTTATAACTTGCTTTATAAACGAATCTCTTCAAAAACATGATTAACAATCCTTTTTATAATAGTAAATTGAAACGTGAATACGTAATTCACAGTCAGGACCAACTAGAACCTTTTGACAGTTGGCTTTTGGAATAAAATAAAATGTCAAATGTGTTTTTGGTAACTCGTTCTTGGTCCTGACTATATTACTCAATAATTTTATAAAAGTCTTTTAATACCTAAATATGCAACCCGGCAAATTCTTCGAATAATGTAGGTATGTATAAAAATAAAACAGAATTTTACAAATAAAGTCAATTGTATAAAATTATCGAGTAATCTAATATAAATTTTTCTTTTCACAAAGAACTTCGCTGGGAGCAAAATAATTACTATAATTTCTCGTTACATCAAGTATAAAAGCACGATGGAACGTGTCGTAGAATTGTCTTAATACATTAATTGGGCACATGCGACTGGTTTACTTAAGTCGTTACAAACTATACGCAATAGGAAATATCTTTATAATTAACTTCTTCTACTCAATTCGCATAGCATTCAAGCGTTTTTGTATCACAATCATAGTCAGAATTAGACCCGTTTCTAGTTTTGAAAGCATTTATATTGCGCATCGATTGGAAAGAGACAATCGGCTGACTTCGCCTTCAAGAGTGGAGTCGAGATCTCAATAGCACAGTACAATCACTTTGTTTTAGCCTTGAATAAAAATACCTTTATGGTACATCTAATTGACAAATCGTTTCTATTCGGAATTGACAACATTTCATTTTTTAATACACCTTAAAATAAAAAAAAACATTTCTACATTTTGCTATATAAACCCCGAGAAACATTGAAATTTTTCTTTTTGTTGTAGTTTTCGAGAAAAACTGAAAAAACTAAAATCGTACGCGTGACGTCATACATACGGAGGAATAATGATTCCCCTTTGCCAAATTCGAAACAGGAAAAAAGTTGATGTCATAACCTTTTTTTTTTATATAATCTGTGGCCATATCAACAAATTTGATTGAAATCCTGCGCTCACTTTCATGCTGTAACAAAAATATCAAAGTAAAATGAACTAAAATCCTCGAGAAAATTGATAAGATTCAAACAAAGCTCTAATCAATTTTGACGGTTAAAAGTTAAACGTCAACGTCAGTAACTATTTTTTAAACATAGGCAAAAGCAAAACGCTATTCCTCCGTATGAATGACGTCATTAGGCACTTACGACATTTTAGAATGAGCTGCTCTTTAAACTTAAAAAGACGAATGAAAAAGTCGATATTTTGAAAAATCAAAAAACACGTGTCTCTTAATTTTTCATCTAGTTTTATTTACAATAATAAAGCATACACCTTAAAATTTTGAAATGTCGTCAATTGCATCAACTGCCAATGGATAGATAGTTTAAGACGAATTAAAAACCCATGTATGGGAATAGCGATCTATACTACTAAATTTATCTATGGTGCAACGAATAAAAACACAAATATACCTAGTTAAAAAAAATTGCTGATGTGCAATATTCACCGCCGGGTAGCGTGAGGACCAGTTAAATATAGCGCAATAATAGATCTAATTGATATAATATAACCAAAGTACTACCCACCGAATGTCTCGAAACTATGTTAACATCAAAGAAAAGTATCGTCCTCAGTCCTCAGGCCCTAACACCACCACGCGGGCCCAAAGCGGGTTGGTAAGCAAAGCATAAGCAAAGTATGTTGATATTTATTAATTTATACTTTCATGACCAAACCTACATGAGCTTGTGACGTGGTGGGCCCGGTGATAAATGAAAGACGCAGGTAGTCACTTATTGGTAAAAAATAAAGGCACTAATGGATAAGTGCCTTTGAAAAAGTATTAAAGTTCTTTGAAAACAATTATTTTCAACAACAAGTCTTCTTTGGAAACTGTATAACATTATAAATATAATATATTAATTATTATATTACTTGGAGACCAAAACAATGAGAAAGAGACAGATGGTTGGTTTTTAAAAAGAAACAGAGAGGGAAATGGCCAGAGAAGAGCGCAATAACAGCAGAGTCGCTAATACTGCTATAGCGCCTCGTTACAGTCATATTTCAAACGAGTTAAAGGACTGAGTGTCTTTCGTGCGTGAGTGTACTTGTGAGCCGTGTGGTAGCGGCTCATTAAAAGAATACTACCAACCGATCTCTTCCCTTGGGTGTAATTTTTTATTTAGGAAAAAAAAAAAAATACTTCTACTGCGTATAGTTTCCATCGAATGAAAGTAAAGCTAGGTGTTACTGCCGCCGCCTGCGCCCCCCCTTACCTCAGGAGGGCTGCCGGGGCACGGGCTTGCGCAGGAGCAGCTCGGAGTCGGCCGACACGATGGGCAACTCGTTGGAGCAGTGGTAGTTGATCAGGTGCGGCACGCTCTCGAACACGCTATCTTTGGTTCGAACCTGGGAGAAGTTATAAGGGGTTTCAGCGCGCTCTCGGTAACTTTCTTTTGTTAATTTGACAACCTCCGTGGTCGAGTGGTCTGTGCGAGACTGGAGAACAAATGCCTGAAAATTCATCACCCAAACATTTGCCCCCACCGGGGATCGAACCCAGAACCTCTCGAGATGGCGAGACCGGCATACACACCACTCGACCACGGAGGTCGTCAAAATCTATTTTCATCCATTTGTTTCAAAGCCAACATTCCGTTAAATATTCACAAGTAAAAAACAACAAAGTTTTGAATAGGCGCGATGAAAAATATAAAGAAGTACAGATTGATTTTATCATGCAACATGAACACCACTACTACTGGCTCCCTTAAAAATTTCCATAAGTAGGGCCTTCTAACACGAACTGCCCGCCACCGCGTGCTCTCACGCATCCACCGGTCCTGCCACACACACACGCACGCACGCAGCAGTTCCCACTCCGTTGGGGTCGACGAGCAGCAGGTGCTTGTGGTGGCCGCCACCGGTCCTGCCACACACACACACACACACACACACACACACACACACACACACACACACGCACGCAGCAGTTACCACTCCGTTGGGGTCGACGAGCAGCAGGTGCTTGTGGTGTCCGCGGCGCGCGCCCGTCAGCACGAACTGCCCCGCACCGGTCGTGCACACACACACACACATACACACACACGCACGCACGCACGCACACAGCAGTTACCACTCCGTTGGGGTCGACGAGCAGCAGGTGCTTGTGGTGTCCGCGGCGCGCGCCCGTCAGCACGAACTGCCCCGCACCGGTCGTGCACACACACACACACACACGCACGCACGCAGCAGTTACCACTCCGTTGGGGTCGACGAGCAGCAGGTGCTTGTGGTGTCCGCGGCGCGCGCCCGTCAGCACGAACTGCCCCGCACCGGTCCTGCCACACACACACACACACACGCACGCACGCAGCAGTTACCACTCCGTTGGGGTCGACGAGCAGCAGGTGCTTGTGGTGTCCGCGGCGCGCGCCCGTCAGCACGAACTGCCCCGCACCGGTCCTGCCACACACACACACACACACACGCACGCACGCACACAGCAGTTACCACTCCGTTGGGGTCGACGAGCAGCAGGTGCTTGTGGTGTCCGCGGCGCGCGCCCGTCAGCACGAACTGCCCCGCACCGGTCCTGCCACACACACACACACACACACGCACGCACGCACACAGCAGTTACCACTCCGTTGGGGTCGACGAGCAGCAGGTGCTTGTGGTGTCCGCGGCGCGCGCCCGTCAGCACGAACTGCCCCGCACCGGTCCTGCCACACACACACACACACACACGCACGCACGCACACAGCAGTTACCACTCCGTTGGGGTCGACGAGCAGCAGGTGCTTGTGGTGTCCGCGGCGCGCGCCCGTCAGCACGAACTGCCCCGCACCGGTCCTGCCACACACACACACACACACACGCACGCACGCACACAGCAGTTACCACTCCGTTGGGGTCGACGAGCAGCAGGTGCTTGTGGTGTCCGCGGCGCGCGCCCGTCAGCACGAACTGCCCCGCCACCGCCGTGCTCTCGCGCACCAGGAACTCTCCGTCCGCCGCCACCAGCTACAAACAAACCAAATATATAAATAAATAAATATCCTCATACATTCACACCTATCAACTAGCTCCATTTTAAACAACTAATTCTGCTTGTGTTACGGATACTAGATGACGGATAAATATATTTAATTAATATATACATATAATTATTCAGAAAATATACAACACTTATATAAACATCCAAGACTGGTGAACAACTGCCTGTATTCATCACACAAACATATCAGACAAAGGACGCTCACTGCTGGGTATTGGCACCATAAGTATTGCCATCATTCATTGGGGGCTTGGGCCGTTTCCCACTGCCGTGGCCAATGCGAGTTGTCCAAGAGCGTCATTGCTCGATTGTTGACCAAAAACAGGTATGGCTGACTTGGGATCCGTAAGGTCTATTATAAGTATGGAGTAGTATGGGGCGCCTTAGGAGCCCTAGACACTGGCAACCTGATTGTAAGGTAAAATATCAAACATTCAGACCAATTCCTTTTGTGAAAAACACAGACACCACGCTATATTTTTTTAAGGAAAAGGAGGAAAAGTGCCATTATTAAATAAAATATTACATTAAAAATCTAAAAATACCACGTTTTCAAAAAGAGCAACATAATAATAAACATCCGGTGCCGAATGAAAGGTCACTCAAAAAGTTGGGGCACATCTTTGTAACTTACACTTACTTACACTATGCATTATATTATAGGGAGTTTAATGGAATACATAGCATGCATAAATCGTAAGTGTAAGTGTAACGCAATCTATTGATTGGTGTTTTAACGCCAATCAATAGATGGCGATCTATCACAGTTGAAATTTCGGCCTGAAAGTGCTCATAGAAAGTTGAAAGTAGTTGCAAGTTGCATTGTCATCGGGTTCTGAACTATTCCCAAAGTTTCAGTCCGATAGCTAGTCCGGAAGTGTTTCAAAATTGAGTTACAAAAATCCAAGCGGCAAACAAAAAGACAAACAAGAAAGTGAGATAATAATTCTCTGTTTAGCCTAATGGTTGACTGGTAGATAACGACGATAGTTGTTAAGTCCACCGTATGTATATATAGTATATAATATGTACATTAAACTTTAAACAGATAAATAATAAAAACGTGGTAAAAATGTATGTCAATACGTTATCTACTGTAGATCCCACAACGCGAGCTTTACAGCATACTGTCTGGTAAATTGTACCACTTAGAATAATTAATCATAATCATAATCTTTATTAGCCAACTAAAAAAAATATTACATTTATTGACATGTTACCTTCTCAGCAATAGTCCTAGAAATAGGTCCATGGAACCAGGGCTCCCTGGCCAGCAGGGCAGCCTGGGCCCTTGCTGACAATGGTTCGGCTTCGACGCCGACGGACGACGCCGAAGCCGACGACGACGCCGACGCGGCCGACGATGCTGAGGCGGCGGATGCCGACGCACCCGACGATACCGGCGTTGCGGTGAACGGCTCTATACAACATAATTGTTTTTTATTTCAATTTCAGATAAGTTTACAGAGTGTACATGATCATACAGCATCCTTTGAAATGGCAAATACTTTGAAATCAGGACATTCAAATGCAAAAAGAAATTTTTGGACCACTTTCCGTTTCGGAGTTATTGTCCCAAGTTCAAGCGCTGCAAATTCGAACTTCTGTGCGCTGTACCTCCCATATATATTTTAAAACGTCTTTTTGGAATGATGGTGTATGTGGAGAAAATGTGACATTCAAACTTACGCATTCAAAGAACCAATATAGAAGATGACACAAGTAACAAATGATGGAATTCAACTTACGCATATCGAAGATGTCCGTGTGGTGGTTGGGCAGCAGCGCCGTGGGCGGCGTGCGCGGCGGCGGCGTCTGGTTTACGTAGTGCCGAATACTTTCCTCGCACCTGGAATACCATGACATTTCATTATAGCAGACATCCTTTATGAAACTCTATAAATACCTATATTTCATTTTGGACACTTCTCGTTATCCAAAAATCAATGTAGGTGGAGGTTTCTCTACTTCTTCTTGACCTTTTCCCGTCTAGATGGGGTCTGCACAACATGTTATCTTCTTCCATTATTCTCTCCCACTCGTCAGCTCAACATCCATTTCTTTAAATATCCTCTGACATTCACACTTATCAACTAGTCCCATTTTAAGTAACTAAATGCTGCTTGTGTTACGGATACTAGATGACGGACAAATATATTTAATAGATAAATACAAATAATTATTCAGAATATATATAATATTATACATATATAATGAACATCCAAGACTGGAGAACAAATGTCGGAAAATTCATCACCCAAAGATTTTCCTCCACTGGGGATCGAACCCAGGACCTCTCGAGATGGCGAAGCCTTGAGACCAGTGTGCGTACAGACCACTCGACCACGGAGGTCGTCAAAAATTCCTTTACATTATATACTTTATATGACCCTTTTTATATTTTTCATTTTGCAAACTTGTCTATATTCAAGAACCTGACAATGGACTGTGTAAGGTATGGAACTAAAAGAACTTTCTTGTTTGACATGTCGTGTAGTGTAGTGTCCGGTGACGTCACTTACGAGGATATAGGCGCGAGGGAGGCGAGCGGCGGCGGCGGCGGGTGGCGGTGGACGGGCGACGGGTCGGGCGGCATCTTGTCCGGCATGTCGTTGTAGTAGTCTCGCTCCTCCAGGGGCGCGCCTGAAGACTCCCCCGTCGCTCCTCGGGACCCATTCAAATTTAACCTAAAACATTATAACAAAGCCATGAAGCATTTGCTGTGACAGTTCACAAAGACGTATCTATATTCCGTTATTTTCCATCAGTTAAAAATAATTATGTCTATGGACAGTGATAAATTTTAAGGTTTCCCCTATTATAAAAAAATAGGACATTTGATTACAACTTTAGCTGCTTTTATAATAAGTACAATAGGGACTATGAGAGATAGTATTTTTATTAGATCTAGTGAAAACTATTCGGAAATACGTATATTTTTGTTAGTTTCCTATTTAGTGTAAAGGAAAATGTGTATAAATAAGAGCTAAAGATAATTAAGTCTAAAGTCAATGAGCAGTATTTTTTACTGATCATTGACTCATTAGAAATAAACAAATATCTTATCATTATCTTTCGGAACTAATTTTGTTAAGCAGAATAGATGATACAACTTTAAGGTAAATATGTTGTGGGCCTATATTTCGCAACAAGGAATTTTATTACGTTTTATCATTTCCTGTTTCCAATATATCAAAATCAAAAAGTTTTTATTCACACGTGATTCATTGCGTCTATGAGTGAATCATATTTTAGGAATGACATAAAAAAATAAGGAAATAATAACCCATTGACTAGTCTATAACAATAATTTTGCTATATACAAATTCCCAATTTGATAAGAACTTTGCGGGAACATGTAACGTAGTAACCGTAAATGAGACTTACGATGAGGGTTTTGTTAAAAATTCTTTGAAGCGCAACTCGAAGGCTTGTCCAATTGTCGCGATTACGTCTTGGGCTAGTCTGCCACCGCATTCTAGTACGTAGCAAGCTCTCCACTCGGTGGGTGGAGCGGATTTAGCTACGTAGGCAACAAAGTCAAGGGAGTCTGCATCGCCTCCAGAAGCGAAGGATACCCTGGGCATATCGTGCCGCGCTACTGTTTCCCCGCCTTCTAAAGCCGCCAGGGTTATAGCTCTGGAGGAGACTGTGAGTGCCACGTTGGAGCCCGAGTGCGCCATCCTCGGCCTCGCTGCCAAGGCCCTGGCCGCCGCCTGGCACACGCGTCGCTTTTTGTCCGCTGAGCGTAGTCCAGCGGCTGCACATACTCTGGCAATGCATTCTCTGAAATTTACGAATATTGTTAGTAATAAATGTAAATATTTTCCTATTTAAATTAACAAAAAAATATAATATTTTAAGACCTTATGCCTGATGTATACAAGTGAATATATGAGCATAACAATTTTTTAGATATAGAATGAAAATAAATTTGCAAAGCTAAGACACATTTCAAATTAAACAATAATAGAATAGTTTTTTGCGAATACAAATGAATAGTAACAATGATAGACCAATCTTTTCATTGTAACCTATTGTCTCCTATAAAATGATAATGAGAAAAATTTCTCATGTTTTCTATGTTCAACTTTTTCACACACAGTTTTATTAAGCAATACATTCAGTAATGCAAAACATTCATATATTTCGATATGATAAAAGTGAATTTTTTTTAACAATTATTTAAAATGAACATTGTAAATTTTTTTGATATTATAAGGCCCAATTGCATGATCGAGAGTTAGAGCCTAACCCAGGGTTTGCCCATATATTTGTCAGGGTTAGTTGCTAACTCTCGAACGCGCAATTGGGCCTAAGAAATCTTATTTTATTAACCCAACTTAAGTTACAATTGTATCCCTGAAGAAGTAGGCAAAGGTGTCATCTTCCACATTTTACCCATTATGTGAATTTCCCTATTTAATAGGCAGTAAAATTCATGTTAACCTAATCTATTTTCAATCATGAATGGAGCAGGCTGCAAATTATTACCTATTAATAGCATTTTCATCTTAAGTCATGAAAAGAAATTCATATGGTTTGAATAGAGTTCTTTCACTTATATGCTTGTCTGTTAACATATTATGAACAAGGCGAAATTTCTGAGTCATGTCTAAAAATATCTTCCAATTCATTTGAGACCAACCTAAAAGGAGTTGATTGGTCAACACTCAACTGTACTTTAATACATTTAGACAATTACATACAAAACCATACTTATTCATAAGAGCTGATTATGTTTAAAAATATGAATGTTTAGATTTTTTTTTTTGTGTTTTGTGTCCAATATTATTATTTAAACGATTTAATGACTTTGTATTTAATGTAAAGAAACTATCAATTTAAAGATTAAATAAAGATACAATAAATGAAAGATACTTACTTTGCAACTTGAGATCTAGTTTCAAAGTCTAATTTCTTCATTGAAGTTAACACCTCCATACAACCGATATACTGAAATAACATACAAAATATAACAACATCAAGATATTTATTTATTTATTATTTCGCCAGATATATTAAGTCCCTATGTAACAGGTGGCGAGCCTGTTGCCATACACAAAATAAGTAAAAAATTACACACTTTTATAGAGTCTAAAGCAATAGACCCTGAACAGATCATCATTATATTATCAATTAAAAGATGTTTTTAGTGGATGCTCCATTGCAGCAAAGGATTTTTGTCATGTTCATATTGGAGACATACATTATGCAATAAGGAGCCCAAAAATATAGTTAGCTACTTGTTAACAAATTTAATCTAAGAATTGTATGTTTTTCTTGAGGATGAGAAGTCATGTTTGAAAGAGCCCGCAATCACTGATTCTCTAGGAAGCTATGTGATATTAATTATATAAATATATAATGTTGCATTTTGGCTGGTTTACTTGAACGTAAAAACAAGTTTTCATGATAGAATGTGATAATATTTACATAGTAGCTAACATGTTTTGTAACTGTATACAAACATCTGTTGTACTTTTGTCATCAAAATTTTGTGTAGGCTAATGGAAAACAATTGGACTTCATTTGGACGTTATGAAATTATAAATTTTTATGTATCATTAAAGTTGTCTTAGTAATATACCCGGACTGCGTATGTGACTCCGTCGCTTGCAAGCACAGCATCAGGATGCAGCCATCCTCGCACCGGTTTGGCGACAAAAGACCCACTGTCCGCCATCTCAGACTCAGACTGCACTATGATACAAAACAACCTTTATTCTTCACACTTCACTTATTTCAAGCTATTTTATATGCGCTTTCATTGTGATTCAAAACCAATAAATTCACGAGTGTCACTCAAACTTCGTAAATATATGATAATGCTTAAACGCCGTCACTTCTAGTTAAACCGCTAAAATGTTATTGTAATTGAAAAACGTTTAAGGTTCTATAGACCGCAGTATATTTTAGAAAATTAACACGATTTCTACTGTGGAGTGTGTAAAGTTAAAAATGTTAAAATTACAACTTTTTGACAGGACACAGGAATGGAAATGAATGAATGAATGAATGAAAAGAGGAATCACCCGCTTTTGACTCTATTGGGTTAACAAAAGCACACTTAAGTCAGTACTAACTAAACAGCGACATCTGTTGATAACTAGTGAAAAAAATATGTAAGCCCTTGTCTGATGTTCGTGGCGGGAGATAAGTTAATAATTATGTTTTCTTGTTATTTAATATTATTAACCTAATATTGTCCGTGCTAGCCATTAAAAATAGACCTAATATTGTTTTTATCAAGATTAAAAATATTACGTATAATTTTATATTTTTTCATAATGCGGACGCCGAACGGCTTAATTACAATCAAAATACAAGGGATCAATCGATATTTGAAAACCAAAACGGAAGAGTAAGTTAAGTTTTGGCTGTCTATGTATACAGAACATCGACCACTTATCCCATACAGAATGATCAATCCAAATGGGTCAGTGAGTGAGAGACGGGAAATTCGAAACTATGAGAGATAGCAAAATCTGTTCATAGGAACCATGGCCTCGATTTTAGATACATTAATATTGGCATTTAATTTTCTATCTAACTCTCATAGATTATGTACTAGGTACATCTCACTGGGAATTTAATCTGATCACAATAAAATAAAAAAAACCGTTGATAGGTACTTTTGTTGGTGAATCATACGTCACAATGGACACATTTTGAATGAGAAACCCTAAAATAATAAAAAAAACTTAATTTACTTTTTTTTATTATTTATGTAAATGTTCCAATTATTAGTTATTGTTATTTTCCATTAATTTTTTGTCTACGCATCACGTGCCCTGGCCCTATAGGTTTTTAATCTAAGGCATCACGTCAGTGATATGCGCATTTCATAGAGTAAATTCTATGGCCTATTTTGTAAAACAAATATAAATGCAAACATCCACATTGAACGAGATACGATAACAGCATATTTAAGTAATCAAAATCAATAGAAGCTCAATTAAACATATTTTAAGTGGTATTTTCCCCTACTTCAGACGATTATCTTTCAGATTTTAGGAAGTGCTTGAATGGTTTTACTGTAACTCCATCAGTTAAATGTAACAATGGTTATAACTTTTGCCAAACCAGGCGCGGGGTTTTCTGCAAGTGTTTTCTTAATAGTAGGAAAGTTTTAATAAGTTCAAACTTCACCCGGGATGTAATTTAAAAAGTTGTTGTAATTTTTCATTTTTTACGGCTAGCTGGGTCGGTTTCACAGATATTTACAAAGATAACGCTTATTAACGATTAGTATTTAAATTTAAACCAAGCGAGTCAACTTTTTAACGTCTACTGTGACGTCAGTCGTATATTTGAAACGGGAGAACCAGACTGATTGAAAAATACCGATGCCACCGATGCCCATGCATCTGCCAATTATCAGTTATCTATCACACTTGTTACTTAGTAGTCTGTGCTATCACACCACGAGGTATTTTTTTATGTTTTTGCAGTTATTCGGTCGCGCGCACACTAATTAAGTTAGCAGCTGCCAACCCGGACGTTTTGGCGGGGTTTTCGATCACACGCAGTATGTAAATGTATATCTGTGGTCGGTTCCTGTATTGATGCATTGTTTTTATTTTAATGCTTAGGTGTGTAACATATTTTAATACGGTTTTCAAGAGGGAACCGACAATCTGGCGATGGTCGCAGGTAGCCACTGGATGCTGTCAGCACAGGACAGATCATTGTGGAGATCGCTGGGGGTGTTCGGTCCAGCAGTGGGCAGCAGTGGTTTCTGGGCTAAAATGACGATGGTCGAACAGAGAAAAGAATCACAGGACTGTGTAGTAGGCACTTCCTAGCAAAGAGCAAATACTTAGGTACCTAATAAAAAAGAATTAACCATAAAACTAACACTATTATAAATAAAATAAAATAAATAAGTAAATAGCTTCAGACATTCACACCTATCAACTAGCCCCATTTTAAGCAACTAATGCTGCTTGTGTTACGGACACTAGATGACGGATAAATATATTTTAAAGATGAATATATTTAAACATCAAAGACTGGAGAACAAATGCCTGAATTCATCATCCAAACATTTGCCCCCACCGGGGATCGAACCCAGAACCTCTGTAGATGGCGACCCCTTCAGACCGGCATACAGACCTCTCAACCACGGAGGTCGTCTAAATTATACACAATCGATGCTATTTTATTGCGGTAAAAAGTCCCACGCTACGAGAGACGCGAAAAAAAATGTATTATTTTATGATTATGTAAGATTATGAAAGATACATTTTTATTAGGTTTTAATTTATTGTGTAAACCTAACCAAATGAAAATAATTCAATTTGTAACTTTATCCAAAATAAAATTCCAAGATCGAGCGTGATTTACGACAGCGAGTTAAAAAGGTCGCCGCGAGGAAGCCGCGAGGTGTTTGTTTTTAATATCGCAACATGAATAACAAAGTTGGCTCGTTTAGAAGTTTGGTCGACTGAGGGTGCCGTTTATTTTTACCGGACTGTACCCGGTTAGGACATTAGGTTAATCGGTACCGGGAGAATCGAGTTATGTACACGTGTTTAGGGTACGCTCGCAATAAAATATTTACCGTTCACAACTGTTTATGTTACAGTTAGAGTTAAAACATGTTTAAGGGGTTGACGCTCTACGACTGGAGGTATTATGAATAAACACCAGAAATTTACTTTTGTTTTCATATTGGGTGAGTTTTTTGATCCGTAGCCATACAACACACACAATAGGTAAAGTTTCGACCAATAGCTTCAATAGAAACGCCAAAATCTGTGACGTCAGCTTAATAAATTGTGAAATTTGCGATGAAAATTCAAAGCAATATACATTAGCTCTGACGCTAGCCGCCATGATACCAGCACCGTGTTGTGTTTAATTGTTAATGATGATATTTGAAAATTCGACTATTGGACACGCTGTCATTTCACGACATCATACGTTTTCGCCATTGCAATTGGTCCATATTTTAACCTACTGGCCAACTTGACCACGGAATAAAAAAAGTGATCCTAAATGTAACGCTAGTTTAAGATAAACCCCCATAATCATAAACGCTTAAGACTTTAAACCATGTTTACGGAAATATGACTTCAAAAACCTCTATTCTATGTGTGAAATGTTGACATATCTGTCAAATTAGACATCGTCAGGAATATTATGCTAAATAACAAAATGGGGGACGCAAAACAGCTGTTTTTTTTGACGCAATTTCTACCAAAAGGGCTGTCAATGTGAAAGTTAAATACTAATCAGAACTGTTTTATGAATAAGGAAATCTTATGCATTGCTTAAAACTTAATTAGTTGATTAGCTAAATAATGCTTATGTAGTTGATTATCGTGTTTTTATGAATAAGCGTGCATATTTTTAATTGAATATTAAACAAGTGGTTTTGCGTCTCTACTAGTTGAAAGACTACTCAGAGGAGATTAAAATGTTTTCTTTGTACATTTACTCACAATTCTATAGAATCCACAATTCTGTAAATAATATAATTTGTAGGAGTTAGTTCTTAGATTGGACAACATCTATAATTATTTTTTTCTAAAAATACAATAAATTGTAAAATAAAACGTAAATGATATCAATGTTTTAATAAAGAGCAATGAAATCACCGTTGCCAAATTCCTAATTATTATGTAAACTAACATTACATGATCAACACGGCTAAGCAGCTTAGCTACGGTGGAAATGCGCCCTCCGTAGCATTCCGTAGCGTGGGGCGGCGCGCGTGCGTCAGTCGGCGTCAACCGCGCGTCGTCGCACCACGCCCGGCGCGCGTCGCGCGCTTCGCGTGCCGCACAACCCACACGGACCACCGCGCGCCCCTGTAAGTCATTTAAAAATAAACTACAATTTAAATTTAGAACACACTTGGATACCAAAATTTAAATGTTTTATTCATAAAGTTGCAAAATCAAACTCATTTCCGCACGTGGATCTATACGCTCGGCGCTCAGCCTTCCTGACGCACTAACAAATGAGCGGTTCGTTCGATAGCCCACTGCCCCTATGAGAGCACTCAGATCCCTCCTGAAGGGTTGTGCTGAATTCAGATTAATAGGCTTTGTATTCGATGTAGGACGATTTATGAAAACAACCTTTTTCTATTTGTCGGGATTTTAAAGTTGTTCCGCGTGGGTGTGAGATTTTCTTGTTTATGTACCGGCATTTTGGCGTCTTTTTCTTCTTTTTACGGTGTTTACAACTGATTTATGCCAGTACACGTGTCGTTGCTTGTTACGGCACGTTTTTCAGGGTGTTACGTGGTTACGTAGCGATAATTGGGGGAATGAAATAAGTTACTGATTTTTACATAAAAAATTTAAATATCACACATTTTTTGCATTTATAATTATTTTCATTTTAATATATAAGATTTTATATATATTTTGGTGTGGTGTATATTGCCTATGTTACACCGTAATAGCGTATTGAAGCAGCTACGATATTACAGCTTTTATTATTAAAAGGTTTCTTAATTATAATTTACCAGCACTCAGAAAACGTTGTCATAATTATTCACGTGCAATATTATTCTACTGTTTTGTTAATTCGTCCTTAATATTCTTAATACTGTGTAGGCCTTGCACCGCTCGTGATTTTCATTTTAATGGAGAAAGTTATTATAATCCTAGTCCTTTCGCTTATAAAACGTATTGCTTATAAAACGTAATTATATACCTTAAAAATATTTTTTAACGATAAGATTTTGCATTGATAATGCAGAATTAAAAAGTTTATAAAAAAGTTTATCGTTTTGACAACTGTGCTAAAATGGGCTTACTCTTGGCTGTACTATAGAATAATCTGATCAAATTGATATATTTTTTTACACAATATGACAGGCAATAGCTCTTGGCTTTCATCTCACCTGATGAAAAGTGACGATAAACTAAGGACCTCTCAGTATATATCCTTCCTCCAGTTGCGGGAAGACAACAATGCTTATAACATTGTTATTATAGCGACAGATTTAGGTAAGACGGTGGTAGCTAGCCAGGTGGCTTAAAAGCCCTACCACCAACCAAACCGAGCAGAAAAACTCCTGCCCCGGTTTTAATAACTAGATCAGAGAGGCGGTCAAATTATCAGTTGTCATGAGCTTCACGAATTTTACCATTATGTAACACTTAGCGCTAACTGAAATTAAACGCTAATTGAAATTTCTGGTCTACCTCGTAAAATATGATTAAACAAAAGAAGATTTAAAATTACGGTAACCATGATTGATGAAATACGGAATCAGGGAGACGGGATGCATTGTATTCGATTAACGAAATGTAAAAATCGTCTATTCGTCTGTACTTTGAAAATTTATGTAATCGTAGTCAAGCGGAAAACTGTGGACTCCATTATTTACGAAGAGAAATGGTCTATCATTCTCGGGATGCGGGAACGTTTCTTTGTTGGTAGCATCCGCAATATTCACATCACGCCAGTCAAATAAATTGTGTTAACGTGAACGGTTATTATCATAATTCAACTTATTAAGTGTTGGAGAAACGATATGTTTGGAACTTGGTACATTTGGCGGCAAAGAGAGCGTTGATTGAGGTTTTTGTACATTAGTAAGGGCAATAGGAAGTTATTGAATAATGGTAATTATTGACACATTTAATAAACAATATATAATAGTTGCTTATATGCATTTATCTTTTTTTACATACTACAGGTAAGCTCTTGTCCTTCATCTCGCCTGATAGTGAGTGACGATAACGCCGAAGGTGGAAGCGAGCTTCACCTGTCATCCTCAACGGCTGAGGAACTGGCTATCTTATCTCTGATTGCCGGAACACAATAATGCTTAAAACATTGTTATTATGCCGACAAATCTATGAAAATGACATACATATTTTGATACTTTACCTTACCGTCAGAGCAACTGCAACAACGACATATCATCACGCCTTATTCCCCGAAGGGGTAGGCAGAGGTGTTAACACTCACATTTCGTCAGATAAGTTAAGTCCCTAGTTAACAGCTGGTGGGCCTGTTGCCGCGGGCATAATATGAGGCCAGCGATATCCAAAGCAACTGCAGATGCTATTAATTAAGATTCTATGAACAGTCACAAATATTTGCGAGTTTAGGAGTATGTAATAAAAGATGATAGTTTTTTAACGTCACAGGAAAATTACTTGCATCTCACCTGATGACTAACTAAGAGCGAAATCCATATACATTATAATTGTATCATTCTTTGTGCTTATTTATTTCACTACATACAACTACATACAAAAAAAGCCCAGTCATAAAATTTTTCACGTTGGCATTGCAAACCAAAGATTTTTTTCTATTTAAATCCTCTAAATAATTACCTACTAAGTTTACAGTTTATTGTCCTCAAGCCAGGAAAAAATACAATTTAAAAGGTATTTTAAGAATCAATTACAGTTTTCTTGCGCTACCATTTCGGTGGTTTTCTAGGCTTTTACAGGTATTGAAAATTACGAGTACGGCTCTATCATTTGAATTTAGACACTATTTCAAGCCCTTAACTGCGTAGCCAACTGCAGTTATAAAATGGAACAGCTATACGAGTTTGTTACCAATATACCATACCAAAACTCGCAGAGCGTCCAGGCGTATCGTTTAGTACAAAATTATACATATATAAATTTGTATTAGTAATGTTGTGTAGTGTGTGTTTGTAGTGTATAATTTTGTATAACTACTGTCGGGATTGATTAATAAAATACAGAGAATACGTGAGATTTTTATATTTAAACGGAAAAAAGTAAAATTTTCACAACATCAATACAAATTACATTTGACATCTCTCTAGAAACAAAGAGCAAGCATGGCCTACCCATAGAACATATTTTTTATTTTAATATGGCCACCATGAAGGCCGAATCACTACAATACTTATATGACGGCGACGTTATTACAATTCATAGAGTGAGTTCACTGTTCATTTGCAGTAAGTAGTAAGTGTAGACGCAACAGAATCGTTCGGAGCTTTTCAGGCTTGTTCGTTTTACTGCAATTCCCTGGCAGCTAACTGCAGAGTCGCAGTTTGAAAGCGGTCCGCAATTAGCCCGAGTCTGGCGCGGCGACGGCTTTTCTTTAGAACACTTTTTATTTCCTGCAGAATAGAGTTACAGGCTGTCTAGCTGGTTGGGACTTTCATGGTGATGCTATGTAAGGAAAAGTTCAACCTGCATGTTAAGTAAGATAATATTACGTTGTGGAAGTTTGGCTTGAATATTTTTATGAAAGTGTATTTACCATTTTAATATTAAAATATGTACATTTGTAATGATACGTCTGGAAAGTTTTAGCATCAGGTGTGGTAGAGATATTTGTTTAATAAAAAAATCCAATTTAATCGTGATTCCGTTTTTAATCGTGCAATAATTTTTAAGTGCTTATAGTACTTAGTACTATTTCTCTATAGCTATTTGTAAATTAGGTAGTGTAACGCACGTCAGTACATCAGAGCAATCACGAACTGTAATGTCAAAACTTTATTCAACGTTTCCATCATAATTAGAAGATTAATGTACAGATTAAAGCAATTATGTTGGAGGGAGGGGAGCATCGTACCTTTCTTGCAAGCAGGACTGATGGTAACTTGTTCAAAAGATATTTTCCTTGGGTTAAAGATAATTTGAGGAAAATTTTGGGGGCCTCAGTTTTCCTTACCCCGGGTAACATTTATATCACTTTGATGTCAGTAATTTTATTTCATTAGAGTCCAATAGCAAAGAAAAGAATTTTAATATACGTTGACAAACTTTGCGGAAAAATAATATCTCTGTAAAGAATTTCTTCATTAGAGTGCGGGATCATATAAGAAAGAAAAGGCCTTACAAATGTTTTTTTTACCTGATAATTTAAATTATAAGTCTTCCTGTCACCAAAAGAAAAAACATAGAACAGAATTTTATAAAGCAGGGTTTTCTACTGAAATTCAGTGCTCACTGCTCAGCCAAGTCAACTTCATTGCTATTTTAAAACAAGCGGGTTTGCGGGAGTGCAGGTGAGGCAGGGTGTCTGTTTTTATGCCATGTTTAGCGACGTCCTGAATAAATGAATATTTGATTATTAATTACGCCTCGTCGGGAAGTCCTGTTTTCTTTGCTCTGCTTACATTTCAGTTTTTATGAAAGCTACAGGCTTGTATTTTTATCATATACAATTTATAGCATGAAAGTCGTAAAATTATATCAGTCTGGTGTCTGAACGGGAAACCGAACGCGTTACTTAGTTAAAGTATACAGTAAATTCGTATATGTGTGTATTTTTACACAAAAATACATACAATTTACGTAAAATCTTCTGCATACTGAACTTTAATAATTACCTAGCTTAAAAAAAAAAATATCATCTCACCTACATCTTAAAGGTCCAGAGGTGGAGGACACATTTTGTCTGTTATGATGATGTTCCTATGTTAATAGTAATACATAGGTATTTAAATACTGTGATTTCATTTACTAACTTAAAATCTAGGTAACAATTTAAATTGTAAGTCCCACGCCACTGAAGAAGCAAAATCAAGTACCAAACGAAGTTTTACTCGTATATGAAGTGGCTCCAAAAGATATCACCAATAAAGCAGTATCTTTTAGGGAATCTTACAAAAATATTTATGAATAATAATTTTCCTTTATTATAGTACCGATAAAACGTCAGAAGAGTTTTTCTCAACCCGAGTTTAATGTAAACGACCAATTCTTTATGCGTTTTACATACCCGAATCGGTCGTAGGGAGTGCCTAAGGGATGTTTGATATTAATAATGATCGGTTTTCTGATACATAAATTGAGGGGAAAATAGGAAATTCAAGCGAAAATAGCTACGTTTATTGTTTCTTCTTCCTTAAATGTACCTTTTTGAGCACGCCTTTTTTTATGTCCCATTGATTTGTTTTTATAAACTTTAAATGTTGTAGATTATAGTTTGTCATGTCATGCTTAGATTATATTCTACAACATGAATTAACGGTGGTTGCATCGGTGTTTTCAAAAAGAAATAAATATAATAGTAATAATTATTATCACTCGACAAAACTTTGTACAAATCCGATTTGTACAAAGTTTTGACGAGTATGTATTTATGTAACATACATTTATTTTGTGATTCTAACGATAGCTTTGCGTCGACACTTGCCAGATTACTAATGTAACAAGTTTTCAAGTTTGTGAGAATGTCATAGATATTGCTTTAAGTCATGTATTTTCTTGAAAAATATTTGTTCAATCGGTAATTTCTGTTTCATCTGTAATATTTGGACGCTCCTTGTTTCTTGTTATTAGTATCTAGTATTCTATTGTAATGACTGGTTTGTCATTACGAAAACAAATTCGAAAAAATCAAACCTGCGTAATATCTGGAAACCTAGACCGCTACGCAGAAAAACTTAAAATAACTAAGAAACTAATGAATATTTTAAAGTTTGATGTCTGCTTTCTAAAGCTGTAATTTGGGTGTTTAACACCCCTTCGGGAAAAGAGGCGTGAGAATATGTTGTGTTTATGTTTTTTTCGAAAGCTAATATTAGACGATTCATCAAAATTAATTCATTTTGCTATGAATTTTTAATGATGAACGTTTTTCTTCATAATTGACGTTCATCCCACCTATGACTGTCAATTTAGACATTTCATTTTAGGCATTTCATCGATGATGAATCGAAAATGATAGCAAAAATGAACAGCTTAATGTTTTCTTGTGGTATCATTGGTTTTATTGATTGAACCGACATGTATATAGCCGTGACTATTGATAAAGAACTCCTTTCTTTCCACATTTGTTTATATCGCCTCTCGGCCCCAATAGTCGTTGAGCCGTAAACTTCTATCGTTTGTCCTAAACCACAATTTATTACTGTGCTCACCATTCATTACTCAGACGAAGCTTTAGACGTAACGATTTAGACGCAACGATTTTACTGTCGCTTTTATACGACAGCGTTCTGCTTGCTTTGAGCTGTGTACAAAACGTAATTGATTTTTTTCCGGAATAGGATACAGCGACGTGTTTATTCAGACCGTAATTGCAGCGATGAAGTGTTTTAAATTAGAATAAATGATGAGTGTAATTATCTATTATCTATAATCAAAATTCAAACTAAAGTTGAGATTAGTTATCTTATTATTAAGTTTGGTTTTTAAAGGTAGTTTTAAAAAATAAAAGCTCATGGTATGGAACGATACAGCCGGAACCTCTGCGTATACCATGGTCAAATTTTAGTACATTAAATAGTAAGCTTTTTGTATTATCTCACAGATTAAGATCTGTGGCAGTAAGGCATATTTCGTCATATAAGTTCGGGTTCTTAATGAAGAAGGTCGAAAGCCCAAATTGTGACACATGTGGCGCGATTAGAAATGTGCAACATTTGCTAACGGAGTGTGACTGGGATACTTCAATAAAATACTCTCGTATCCAAATTTACCGGAGGCAGAGAAGCCGTTCAGACTCATGCTCGCCAGCTACGCCACCCAGACTTTCTAGTATGTAAGTTGTTTTAATGTTTGTGTAAATTCTTAAGGTAAGTGTACAATGTGCCTGCCATGTATTGATGTAAAAGTCCCTTTATTAAAATAAGATAAAAAAGGTACTTTTATAAAAAGTTCAATAAATTGCTCTATGCAATGGCAACAGTCTCTCATAACATATCATCACCCTTCTTCATCATGTAGGCAGAGGTGTTAGACACCCACAAGGTAACAGTCTCTCGTATACTTAAAAACAAGAATATTATATTTATTTTTATTCAAATCGCAGACATTCTCGTAATCCAAAACTGTTTATATTATTCTACTAACTTAAATATTTTTTTTTAATTTTAAGAACCGTATCTTTTCCAAGCATATATCATACACGTGTACGATTTAGCGAATGTAGTAAAAGTACAGATAATCCCCAACGGGGGTGGCTCGTTCCGATGACGGGGTATATTTCATGGGGACTTACTAGATTTAAATAATACCCCGCAATTTACTTGAGTGCCGTTTTTAAACCAGTTTATTACATAAAGGACAGCGACATCAAAGTAAATCATATTCAGAAAAAAACGTTAACAATTTTATACGACGATATTAATTTCATGCAATGTCACAGCTTAAATTTTTATGCTTTGACAAAGAAAATATACCTTTAATTATAACAATTCAGAACTGACAAAAACAAAATTCTCATATAACAGAGCAAATAATTTCATCTACGTAAGGAAAAACTCTTACTGCGTTACTTAATACTGTGATTATGTAACAACTAAAAAAAGGGGCAACAAGCTCCAGAGGGGCGAGTTTTTAACTTTTTCTGGTCGAAGTGTTAATTTATGTAGAGGCGGACCTGCGTATCATGGATGATACATTGCATATATGTTTGCCTTGGGATATTTTGTAAAACAATACAATGTTATTTATAGGGGTTTTTGTATAAACCCTCTTCTCCATTAAACACACATTTTGCTATGACGCTGGAAGTCCATTTAGGAGAGCTATTTAGTTAGAGACATTGTCTAAAAACGTAAGTTAAAGAATCCAATTACGATTTATAAGTAATATACTTTATCCATACTTTGTGATAAACTACGTTTTAGCAGTTACGTTAG
This sequence comes from Parapoynx stratiotata, assembly GCA_910589355.1. Classification (NCBI taxonomy): domain Eukaryota; kingdom Metazoa; phylum Arthropoda; class Insecta; order Lepidoptera; family Crambidae; genus Parapoynx; species Parapoynx stratiotata. The sequence goes on from OU342458.1 coordinate 5,608,036, forward strand.
TTATTATGTAATGTACTATTAAAAAAAACTTTTCATAAAAAGCTCTACTTTTCTTAACAGCGTCTAGTAATGATGGCAATAAACATAATAATTATTTTGGAAAACCAACTCTTAGTTCCCTATCAAATAGCAACCGAAAAATCTCACGACGTTTACAAAATTAAGTACTTTTCACCACGGAAACCTGTGGGAAAGAGCGTCTGCAGTAAGGTAGGGGCTAGGGATCCCGATTGGGGTTATCCCGGGCGTAAACTTACGAGATTTAGCTAATATTAGCAATCCATTACAGTCTGGGGCCGGATCTAGCCAGGACGCCCTGACTTATTGATGAAGAGGATCGATCGCCCTTATTTAATCTGTGTGCTCAAAACTTTTACGGAGGTTCTTAATGGAGATCAAATTTCTCTTTTGATACGAGAGGCTCTCTAAGGGACTGAAGATTTGCTTTATTTTTTTTTGTATGAGAGGTTAAATGAAGGTTTATTTCATGTACAAATAAAAATGTTTTTTTTTAATATGCGAATATTAAATAACGTCTATGTATGTTTCCTTAGACGACCTGAGTCCAAGCACACGTGCCGGCAGGTGACGCATGGGACATTAGATAGTAGAACTCTACATTAGCTTAGTAGGAAACTTTGTTAGAAAATTGTTATGGTACGTGGCCGCTTACAATGGGTCTCATAAGATCACTCAAGGTCACTCAAAGGGTAATGGAGAGAGCTATGCTTGGAGTTTCTCTGCGTGATCGAATCAGAAATGAGGAGATTCGCAGGAGAACCAAGGTCACCGACATAGTCCACAGAATTGCGGACCTTAAGTGGCGGTGGGCAGGGCACATTGCTCGTAGAACTGACAGCCGTTGGGGCGGAAAGGTTCTCGAGTGGCGGCCACGTACTGGGAGGCGCAACGTAGGGAGGCCATGTCGATGTCCAGCAGTGGACGACAATTGGCTGATAGATAGATAGATAGAAGTGGCTTTAGGCGCATTTACATAAAACATTTGGCTTACTGAAAAAGATCTACAGAACAAAAGCGGTTTTCATTTATTGTTCCAAATATTACGCACAAGTACCTATCGCTTCTAAAACTAAACTTTTTTGTTATTGATTTAAGCGTCGGTTTTAATATTACCCAATGGCGTAAACGTATGATGTCGCTATTGCTTGCCCAATAGTGAAATTTTCATCTGTTAGGTAGTTTTTTGATAACAACATATTATATCATCACGCCCTTTTTTCCTGAAAGGTTAGGCAGAGTCTTGATCCGTAGTATTGGTTAACCCAATGTTAAGCTTGCGATTAATAAGTCAAGTTGACGTATCTCGAGTCATATCATACGTTTACGCCATTGGTCAATAACTTCTTAATCAATCAAAAACACTGATAAAAAAACCGACCCTTAATTTTGATGCCGTAATGGAAATCAAAAACATTATATGATCACAATACGGTGATGATAATGTAATGTCTTTGGAAGTGGTGATTATAGATATAAGTTACGTATAATAATAAGTTTATTCTTCTTAGTAGAAAAGAAAAATGCGTAAACTTTTGTAATAACGTCGTGTGTGCTCGCTGCGGAGATGATTGATGAGTTTCCTGCCAAATAAATAATAAGTTTCCCCAAACCAAGTGAAGAAGTTCCCGAATACCTCTGTGTGTGAGGACTTCTTCACACGGTTTGGGGGTAACTCAACAAGTAAAACTACCTAATAGCAATCAATCACAAAGCAGTTATGTGCAAGTTGATTGAGTATGCTATCTGCATTCATTATGCAAAAAAAAAATTTTTAAAAAAGAGATCCAGTTTCGAGGAACCAAACTACTGAAAAGCACATTAGTAATTTTTATATATGCTACTTAATTTTTTAAGCAGCGGTAGCGGAGTTGGGAGGCAGCGGTAGCCGAGTTGGGACGGACGGGGCACTACTCGTTCGAGAGACCGCGGGAAACGTGGGTTCGATCCCACCGCCTGTACCACTGAGTTTGAGTTTGAATAAAACCTATGTACAGTTCATTGTGAATATCGCTTGCCTCACATTGTGCCCGGTGCGTAGCAACAGGTTCGCCACCCGTTACATGGGGACCTAACATATCTGGCGAAATGTGGGTGTTTAACACCCCTGCTTACCCCTTCGGGAAAAGAGGCGTGATATGAAGTCTTTGACGTCGGTGCCAACCCAAAAAAAAACAAATGATGAATAAATGATAATAAACTGAGTAGCGTATAGAAAAGTTATTTTGTGCTTTTGAGCTGTATGATTCCTTTTTTTTAAGTTTAATATTTTAAATCATCATGTTTTTTTGTTATTTAATATTCTTAGTAAATTTTCTGACCGCAACAGCATCAAAATCAGTTCTGCCAATCGCGAGATATTTGCGAACAAACATAAGTACATACATACAGGTCAAACTGAGAACCTCCTTTTTTATCAAGTCGGTTAAATAGTAAGCAAGTGGATTCGCATTGGGAAACTAAAGTGGCTGGTCACATCAGTTGTAGAGCTTGCAATCCTTGGAGCCGTAAAGTTCCTATCCATATGGGAAAGAGGCGTGAATTTTAGTGTTTTATGTATAACCAAATGTATGTACTAGATACAAATTTTACTGGTCTACTCGTGAAGTTACTTTACTAAGAAGGACGATTTTCATATCGAACTACAAATTTTATTTTGAAAGTTATCTAAAGTACCAAAGTTTAGAACTGAATCATTGAAACGAGGATTTGGATCTAACAAGCTATAAACCTTATAGCGATTCAGGGAATTCAGGCAAATGAATAACTGATTTACAGCGTCAAAATGAACAATATTACGCTAATGAAAGTCGCGGTTCTTCTAGGCGTTCTTTGGATGTAAATGAAGGGTGCCTTTCCCTTTTACGAGCAGTCTTGAAAGCCGACACCGCGAGGGCCGCCGTCTGCCTCCATTGTGCGAAGGAGGGCTAACGGCCGGTCTCTGGTGTAGCTGGTGACAGTAATGTAATGTTAGACGCTATCGTATGCACTGAAACTGTAATTGTAAGTTTTGAAAATGATTAATAAGTAGGTACTTGCGTGATTCTGGATAGTTGGTCTATAGAATAGACCTGTTCATTACGTATGGTAGAGCTTTTATTTGAATATTCATACGAACTTCGAAAATATATTGCCCATACATTTTATGTATTTTTTTTTCATTTCTCATTTAAACTTTTTTAGACACCTAAACATATCTTCCATACGGACATTTCTTTACGTAAATATCTCCGAAACCAAATTTCACTTGATATGTTTACGTCATATCAATAACAAATAAAAGGACAAATTACAAAATCAGAAATATAACAAAAATCCAGAGTTAAAAATTTTAAGGCGAAGATGATACTTAAAAACAGCTGCACTGAATATAAGAGTTAACTGTGCAATCGCTTAGAATGACGAAACGATAAACATTTAATGCCACTTACTACTTTTGTTTGGTTCGAAGCTTCAGTTTCGCAGGAAAATGTGGAGCATCTGGAGCGATTGTCTCATGCGCAGCGTTTAACGAATTTTCAGAATTCCATTGTGAACGAGATATTATAATGAAGACCGTTTTGTTTGGGTTTCTTTTAGGGTGGGGCGTGTATGAATGCTTTTGGTGGCGATGTATGTACTACCCTAAAGGCTCGGCACCCGTTATTCTTTGTTTACACGCAATGTAAAGGCGTGTTGAGGGAAATTGTTTTCAATTTGTTTCACAAAGCGTATCATGAACTTGTTTGCGTGTTATTTAAGTGAAATTATACTTTTGTTCCAACTGTCGCTAAAAAATATCACTAAGAATGAGATTCTTACACTTATTACACTTATTTTTTACCCGTTTGGAATTTCAGCAATATTAACAAAAAAATATATTTCTATAGCTCGGAACACTTAACTTTAATCAGAATAAAAGATTTTACTAGGACAGCTACGAAAAATACGTTATTTTAAAATGAAAACAACTTCTTTATGATTACATACTTACTCTAATAAGTAATCATATGTAGATATTAATAATGTTGATATGTATAAGAAGGTACGGAAGATCTTAAAACAAGCTGTTTAGCTTTCAAGATTTAATTTTTTTACAATACCATGACAATTGTATAATAAAATTAGCTTGCAAAATTTTATGAATGCCAAATGTTAGACAGAAAGTTTGGGGGCTTGGAATGTAAAATTCTTCATAAAACATTCGGAATCTTATGACAAGGGACCTAAAAACTTTTTTAATCTTTAACAATTAATCTCTTAGGTGCCGTCAGCGGCATGTTGGGGGCGCGGTTCAAGTCATGGATGGAAGCGCAGCTGGGGCGGGCGAAGAAGCGGAAACAGAAGCAATGCCGGCCCCCGGTGCCGGCGACGACGGGCCCGCTGCCGCCCCCGCACCTCTCCTCCCCCGAGAGTGCGTACAGTACGGGGTACAGCACCGACGGGACCTCGCCGGGTGCGCCGCCGATCCCGCTCGCCGCTCCGCTTGTGGCCCCGCCGCCACCGCCTGCGCCCCCAACCACACACCTGTACCATGAACCCGCAAAGGTAAGCAACAGTCTGCATATTCGTGGACAGTTTCGTAAAAACACTGGCGGGAATATTGTTACAGGCTGTTTTGAGAATTGTTGATGCATGGAGTATTGATTATGATTTAAGTAGTAAATACATCCCAATACAAAATTAGGCAACCCAAAGTAATCATGCTTTGTACTACTATTGTAAAATTCACTATGTATATTTAATGATGTACAATAAAGAATATTTCCATTTCATTTTCATATATTTTTAAGGACATATAAAAAGTTAAAAATTATACACAACTGGCTAAATAGTTACTGATCAACAAATTATATACGTTTATTCTGAAGTTATTTATTAGGTATATATATACTGTAAATATAAAATAATTTATAACTTAACTTCCAAGGATTTTAATTATTGATTTTTTTTGGGTATAATGTTCAAAAAACATCCGGAGTATATGGTCATTTTCGCAATCACACTATTGTTGTAATTGTATGTATTGTTTAGAAGGACATGGTGTGACAGAGTTGATTAACTACCGTACCGATTACATGCCGCCGGTATTGGATAAATATCTATTTGTGTAAAATGAAAACAAGTTTTGTTTATATTCGTTTGTTTTGTGAATAATTCAGATTTGGCTATTGTTCAGTTTGCACTGTTGTCCCGCTGACTGAGCTATATTTTGTGTTGCCGTTGTTAATCTGGGTTTTAATACCACGGTCCGGTAGCTTGATGATCGGCAAAGGCAGTCTGATCTTTTCGGTCATTAATCACTGTTGCTGATAAACTGAACGAAAGAGTAATTGAAGCCATTTGTCAGAAATGTTGATGATCAGAAGAAATGAGGATTACAATGGTTCGCACACGGGATGAGATTTTACAAGGAATGTATGTCACATAACGAAAACAATGCTAAAGGATATGGCAGATGTGTTTCATGATATGACAAGAAGTGTTAAGTATAGAGCTGACGAATGCATGACAGAAATGACAGAAGAGAGTGGAAGAGAACGTTTTCATGTTCCGACCACACAAGAAGAAGAACTTTACTACTCTTTACCTATGAAATTGCCCTCTTTTTCTTTCTTTGTATTTTGTCTGTAACTAAGTATAAGGTTACCGAATATTCTTGAAAAAAAAAACCTCATCTAAAAATAGACCATATTTTTGAACTCTTTCGATTTGTTTTGATAATTTGTTGTAAGTTTAATTGTGTTAAAATTAGAAACGAAGACAACTCTTTTAAGTGCCTCCCGAATACATCATTTATTGATTTGCAGTCACTTAAAAACGATAAATATTTTTTATGAAGAGTGATATCACACATATTGCTAAAGCTTGTCTAATGATACATTCCAAAAATTATTATCTCTGGATTTGTCGTTCTGAAGAAATCTGAAAACATGGTAGTATGGAAAATACAGACTTCCCCAAAATTTCTATACAAAACGCCAATTTCATAGTAAAGACTTAGTATTAAATTGTCGCCTGCGGTATTTAGGGAACAGCAGTGCGAGCATAGAACTTCGATAGCCGCCATATTTGATCGACAAAAGCATCCGTCTATTTCACTCCTTTGGGTTATCTGTCAAATTTATCGACAATTGTCGATCTTAGACGTCTAATTGGGCTTATCGAATGTTCTATGCTCTTAGCGCAGGTACGATATCCAAACCATGAAGAAAAGAGCGTATTTCTTACTCATAAGGCCGGGAATGCACTCGTGACTCCTTTGATGTTGTATCCATGGGCTGCGGTAATTTGAATATCAGGTGATCCGTCTGCTCGCTTGCTTCCTAGCCCGTAAAATAAAACATTTTACCTTTTATTTCTGATCAATTATTACGCACGAATACATAATTGCCTTTACAATTTATAGAATTATTTACCTGATTACATTGCTTTTAGTTGATTTAAATAACAAAATCAGTTCAATTGATGAAACTCAGTTCTCTGAGATAATTTCGTTACTGTTCCTCCGGGTTGACATCGTACATCGACCGTATACGTGCTAGCTTTATTAATTAACTAGACCGTATTAATTGATGGGGTGGCTTTATCCCGGCTAAATAAAGGCCTATCCTATATTGTTTAAGAGCTATTATTATATTGAAGAGAACAGGTTCCAAATACATAACAACTTTAATTATTTCTCCTTTAGAAAACATTGTTTTTGTTTCGTAACTTAAAACAAAGTTATGGTTCGATTACCAGTTGCGACCGTCTTTGTTTTAGAAAACAAACTTTTAATTGTTTCAAATTGAAGTGTTTTATGTTTTGTTGTTATTCTTTATAATCGGAAAATCTTTGTTTTTAAATACTGAATGTAGTGTTTCAGTACTTAATAATTCTTGTAATCAACACTATCATTGTAGTATTAAAAATGTTTACAACAATCAAAAAAATATTGTAAATGTTTTACATTTACAAATCTTCAGCCTTCTTAGCATGAACACTGCATTTATGGTTCCATCGGGCTTTTATCACGATACACTGTTAAAGTACTATGGAATTTGATGATTGGGCGTGATAAAAACGTGATAGTTATCATATCGCGGTGCTCATTCTTTCACTCATTCTCAGAGGCTTATCTCCGCCTAATTTTTAGTTCCACTACGCACCAAGAGATGGCGCCACTATCAGTGTGAATCGCGGTATCAAGGACTTCGTTCGCGCGGCTACATATGACTGGGTGTTGCCGCGCGGGCATTTACTTCCTTGTCTCGGGGAGCATAGTGCGCAGTGATCGTAAAGTGAGAGCACTTATGCTGACACCCGCAAGATTACTTGCCCGCGCCCGGCTGCCGTAAGGGAGTCCGAGCGCAATTTTTGTATGGCCCTCTTACTTTACAGAGGGCGAAAGAAATTTAAATAGTGAAAACTGTAACAATTAATTGACAAACAAACACCCAACTTGGGTGTTTGTGACCCAACAGATGATAATAAATTAACAAATAAAAAATATTTTACGTAAAAACATTAATTAGAAAACAAAATTGAATACAAACTATTTTTCGACAATCTGTATGTTCTTTATTAAATTATTCATGTATTTATAGGTCATTGTAGATAATACATGCAAACAAAAAATTTGCTACTGTTGTTTCTTTCTGGGCTTTTTTATACAGAATGATTTTTTTTTAAATGGGCCTATAGGCGAAATCCTAAACTATAGGAAATATCAAAAAATGCTCAAAGCAGTCGCGAGCCCGACTTTGATGAGAAACAAAAATTGCATCATGGGATTTTTGAAAAATCAATAATCCTAGCCAGGAATCGAACCCAATCATTTGGAAAAAAATATACATTCTGTATTATTTCTGTAGTCCTCCCCTGTATACTTCTGTTTTTTTTTAAGTGCAATAAAGAGTTTAAAGAGTTTATTACACCTTTCGATAGTGTGGTTAACAAGGATCGATTTCTGGGAAGTAATCATATACGGGAAACTATAACCGTATGGAAACTAATGGATAATGTTTCATTTTAAGAAAATATAATATTTTTCCACCTTGCTTATAGCGATAATCGAAGCAATGATAATTATTATTTTTTCAATACACACCCGCAGCACATCATATTTTCACTGCAATAAGTTTTGATTTCAAATTTATCTTTATGAAGAAATAAGCAAATTGGCGCAAATAATTTAAATTATGTACGACAGTTTTGTGTAGGATTTGGATTCCATGACTCAACTCAAGATTATTATATGTATCTGACTACAGGTACCTAATATTTTTCGGGAAGTAATTAATTGGGCTGCCATTTAATTATTTGGTCCGCAATAAGGTCAGCCGAAAAATCATTTGGGCAGCAAACAAATATCTTGTCAGCAATATAATTTTGGTTAGCAGAATAATTAGTTAATCAGAAAAAAAATTATTTGGTCAACAAAATAAATAGTTGAGCTGCAAAATAATTATCTAGGCAGCACTATTATGTTAACCGAAATGTATACAATCTCAATGAAAAGGATCAATGAAGGATCAAGGATCAATTCCTATAAAATGTATTCTGATAGGTATTAGGTTAAGTAAATTTTTTTTGTGACGCTTAAAAACTATGTTTGTGTCATCAAAACTTTTATGTACTCGTATTACACAATTTGGAAGCAGTGAAAACATTTGAGTTTTAAAATAACTAATTGGGCTGCCCAATTAGTTATGAGAGTTAGCGAATTTCTGTTCTTATCAACCATGACATCGATTTTGGATAAATTAATAATGGCATCAAATTTTTTATTCAAGTCTCAGACCGAACCGGAAATCGAAACTGCGCTACGAGTACGTATAGAACTTTCGATAAGCCTTAGACATCTAAGAAGAGAGATAAACCTAAGGAGTGAAAACGACGGGTGCTTTCGCAGCTCAAACATGGCGACTGTCGTTGTTTTATATGAGGCACAAATCACAAAGATTTTACATAAAATCCTGTTAAAATAATTTAAAAAATTCTAATTTTTTTTTACAAAGTATAAAGTTTTAATAATGTATCCATTTTCTTTGATGCCGCTTTTATTCTGTCTTGAGTATCGAGTGTAATATTGCGTTTTTTATTTTTTTCATTGTATTCCCACAGCCTTGTATTGACTTTAATATAGATATTCAAAGCAATTGGATATTTCTCCGTCATCTAGTATCCACGAACGCCATAATGCATTATATTATGATCTGTTTAATTTGGGGTAGTTAATACCGAATGTCATTATTTATTATAGAGTCGTGTGGTAGCGGTTCATTAAAAGAATACTATCAACCCATCTCTTCCCTTGGGTGTCGTAAAAGGCGACTAATGGACTTAGAACTGCATAACCATCCAATAGCTTATAGCGGCGACGGGCTCACCACCTGTCACGCTGAGTGTAGTCACTGCTTGGTGAAGTGCGGACTATGGCAATGGACTGCTTTTGTGGTGCCTTTGCCTAGTCTCTGACTAACCCTTAGGGGATAATAGTCGTGATTAAATGTATGTATGTCCTCAGCCTATATATGTCCTACTGCGGACACAGGCCTTCCTCACGGAGAAACACATGAGAAGTATGGGCCGTAACACCACCACGCTGGCCCAATGCGGGTTGGTGGGTAGAAACGGTCACCAAAACGACCGGGACCAACGACGTAACGTGCCTTCCGAAGCACGGAGGAGCTCGATATCACAAAGTTTTGGTCACCTATCCACGGCCTGGCCATGGCGAAGGTAGCTTTGTCTTCGATCGAAAGCCAAAGCGTACACTACGCCACCGAGCTCCTGTATGTATGTCCTGTATGTAAGTATTATTTATAATTATATTAATATTTCAGAGACGATCAAGCAGCGGTAGGAAGTGCCTGCCAGAGCCTATCCCGGTGGTGTGCGCAACGCCGTCCCCGCGCCCGCGCTGCCGCATCCGCACGAACCCCTGGCTCGGGAGCTCGCCGCGGAAGGCGCGCGCGCCGCACCTGCCGCACCAGCAGTCGCTGCAGTGCCCGCCGACGCACCCGCAGCTGCACCATGCCCCGTACTCCTTGGATTCGTATCCCACGAAGTATGGATCCAGGTATGTCATCCAGTTTTCATATTTCCAAAAAAATTGCACGTCTTAGGAGGACATATAACTTAACAGTAATACACTGATATCATTATAATTTTGGACTGCACCACCACACCACCTGCCCTTTAGCAGTAAAAATACTGGAGCATATAATATATATTATATAACAATAATCAATTAGGCATTCATATTCAATTTATTTAAGTCAAAGGCCACATCGGACTGCCTGGCAACAAAGCCGCCGACTGCGCTGCTAAATCTGCTACCAATCTTAGGACAAAATCAGTTACATAAAGCAGAAAAATAAAACACAATTAAAACCGCTAAAAAACGTAACAATAAAAAAACTTACTTTCCCACAATATACCATCTTAATAGCTTTTTAAAACGTATTGAATTTTCTAGAAAATACAGTGTAAAATAAGTAATACACACTCATTTTCTTTGGAAAAACGAAAAATTAAGAGTGTACCGGTTTTAGCGCTATATTTGCGTTAATTGGTTCCCTTGCTGTATTATTATAACTAAAGCTATAATTATATAATCACATGCAACAGATTTAAGGATTCACTCTAATCTTAATGATAGAAAAAAAATCCAAAAGGTACCTCTAAAAAAATATTAATCCATAGTACGGTGTAAGTGCTTCACGGAGAGTAATCAACTTGTGAATAATAATAACACTACATGTTTTCTATAATGTATATTGCCTATATTGTCGAAATGTGTATTTATTTTAATAATAAGAAAGAAATACTTAAATCGCTGAGAGCTGCTGTGTTTACCCCAAGGAGCGTGGCTAGACCACTTTAAGGGCAAAACACTATGACTGGTAGAGTCTTAAATAGATTGTACAGAATCAAGCAATAACATAACATACCATCACGCCTCTTTCCTCGAAGGGGTAGGCAGAGGTGTTAAACACCCACATTTCGCCAGATATGTTAGGTCCCCATGTAACAGGTGGAAATCAAGCAATGCGTGCGGTAAATGAGAAAATTCGCTCGCGCTTTCGTGTTTCGGCCACAATACTTGAAAGGTTGTTGGTATAACCATGGGTGGTCGTGGGTCAGAAGAAGACAAATTTCAAAACATCGATACCAAAATACTGTAATTTACAATTGTAAAGCTACTGACATTATTCCTGGTTACTTATTTGATTGAAATGTTTATCACATGTCATAAATAATGTCAATAAAATTTACAACAATTATTTCCTTTGGACTTTGACCATATTAATACAAAGGAAAAGTATGTAAAATTTACGACAAGTATCTTCAGTTATCCTTTCTAATATCATACGATTAAGCTTCTATTGGTGTTAATGTATTAGGTATAGATAACCTCATAGTAATAATCCCGTAATCCAAACATAATTTTAATGAAACCTTATAGTTACCTTTGTAATACTATTTAACCTGGCTACTAAATGTTCGCCATATTAGAAGCCTCTCTCTCGTCGGCGCAAACTTAACCCAGTGACCTGAAACGTAATAACTAAGTTCTCTTACCTACCCCCGTGCACATGTGAACGATAATACATTGCTTGTTTACTTGCAATTCAATAGAAAAATATTGCTTTAGGAATTAAGCTACAGGTTTGACATATAAATATTATTATGTAGAGACTCTCTTCTTCTTCTTCTTGCCCTTTTCCCACTCTAGGTGGGGTCGGTGCGGTCGGGGGGTCTTCTTGTTCCATTCTCCTCTGTCACTCGTCAGCTCAGTATCCACTTCTTTTATTCTCATATAATTCTTCACGCATTCAATTCATCGCTTCTTTGGTCTTCCTCTCACTATAGGTCTGTCCACATCCATGCTCAGCATCCTTCTTGTAATGTGACATTCATCCCTCTTCATCACATGTCCATACCACGCTAACCTATTGCTCCTTATCTTTTCTGTCACTGGCGCTACTTTCAAACTTCCTCTAATATAGTCATTCCTGATCTTGTTCATTCTTGTGACTCCACACATCCATTGCAACATTCGCATCGCTGCTGAGTGCAGTTTTAATATTATTGTATATTATTATATCAGTGTGTAGTTACTACGACATAAAGTTACCCGTATATCAAAATATGGTTAACCCTTTCTAGGGCACCGCGAATACCGAATATGTTCGCAAACGATAGATGTTTCTATTGTGTCTTGTTTTGTGCCCGTTGACTAGTTAATGGGTTATTTAATATTCAATATCATAGCATTTAAGTTTATTAACGTCTGCCGTGGTCTTGATAGTCAGATGACTACAAAAATATAAAGTAACAATCAAATACGACCTACATTGGAAAGCAGTAATTGATGTTACCTTGGATGTTTCTTTGCCGATTCTAAAAAGATTAGAAGCCCTGTCACTGTAGTTAGACAGTCATATTAACAGAAACATTAGTGTTTTAATTTACACAACGCTCTGTAATATAGGTTTGTAATGAGTATTCCATAACATGATTATTATAATGTATAATTTTTCTTTGATAAGGACAAAATTCTATTTTATTTAATAAGTAGCCTAATTTTTATAAAAACTTATGAGTGCTTTTGGCGCTCGGTTAACTTGTCAAAACTAATACTACATCACACCGAAATATAAATTACAGATCACCTCATCTCTCGCCTCACCTGTCTCCGCATCTCTCTCCACATTTATCTCCGGAGCCCCATAGGATATACCGCGGGGCTTCGAGTGACGAAGAGTGCCGAGGACTCCGGCCGCGAGGGAGGGAGACAGCTATATTGTCGGACGCTGACGTGGACACTGACGGAGACACAGGGTTAGACGGGGGAGACGAGGACGAGCCTGATGAGACTGCTTCTCCGGGGAGACGGAGAGCGAGGCGTCGCAGGCCACCGAGACGACCTCCTCGATCAGCAGGTAATCATCATTAGTCTATCTTTATCTTCAGCCGTCCTCAGCCTATATACGTCCCACTGCTGGGCATAGGCCTTCCTCATGGAGAAGTACATGAGGAGTATGGGCCGTAACATCACCATCCTTGCGTAATGCGGGTTGGTGGGTAAAAACAGTCGTAATAGCGACCAGGATCCACGGCTTAACGTGCCCTCCGAAGCACAGAGGAGCTCGAGATCATTCAAGGCCTGATCATGGCGAAGGTAGCTTTGTTTTCAATCGAAAGCAAAATCGAACTAACCACTACGCCCCCGAGCTCCTCAGGACATACATAATGTAGTAACATACACTTGACGTTTAATTGTCATCACTAGCTAATTGCTCTAATTGTTGAACGATGACTACAGGGTCCAGTACCTGGATAGGAATGGGGAGATCGGTAAAAGTTTTAAGGTTACCGACATAGCTCTTTGAATTGGAGTTCTTATTGGCGGTGTACATTGCTCATAGAACTGACGGTCACTGGGGCATATTGGCCATGTATTGAGAGGCGTAACTTTGTAAGGCCTCTAAACTGGATTGGTGAAGGTCGTAGGAAGTCGCTGGATTGTGGAGGGTCTTGGATTCATTGAACCGGATAATGTGGAGATGCCTAATGGTAGGTGTCTCTGGACTGAATGATGATGATTGCAGGTAAAACCTAAGTCGTCCTCAGCCTATATAGGTCCCACTACTGGGCACAGACCTTACTCATGGAAACAAACGCATGGAGAATACCTAAGTATGTTGAAGAAATCACACACACAATTTTTGTACAACAATCTTCAGGAGCCACGCCACCACGCGTCCGTCGCCGCAACCACGCGCCAGCGCCGCCGCGGGAACGGGACCCACTCCTGGAGGCCGACAGAGAGGCGGAGAGGAAGTACCGCGAGCTCATCCGCGAAGCCGAGAAGCTGCTGGTGACCGTGTCTCGCGCGCCGCTCGAGCCGCCGCACAACCCGCGCGTTCGGGAGCTGCGCGCTACTGAGGTAGGCCGGTAAATGTACTTAGAGAATTCAGAGTAGTCCGCTTCAAGTTCCGTAACTACTCAGTAAAAGAACAGTGTACTATTTTGTTTCGTTGTTTCGTTAGACTGAGCATGATTGTAACAAATTTTTCTTGTTTTTTTTTGAGCATGTATCGATTTATAGCTTTAGTTGATATTAACCATTCCTCACCTAAGTGTAACGTTATAAAAAATTTTAAATTTTGAAAAAATATACAAAACACAAATTTTATGCCTGCGATGACCTACTGTCCGATTAAATTTTGTAATATCTTTCCGTGCGTTCCACCCCATAGCAGTCTTACCGAGCATTGAATGGCCCTTGTATTAACTCCTTCCTCCACCGAACGGAAGGTGGAAGCCCCACGCCGGAGCCCCGAGCGCACGCACATCACCAACTTCATGCGGGCCAACTCCCCGGAGCCGCGAAGAATGTCGCCGGCACCACGACGCTCGCCACTGGCCGCGCCGCCACCGCCACCTGTGGCGCCCAGGGTTCTGATGCACCCACCTTCTCCGACGGATAGGCCGCACTCCGAGCCGCCTAAGAGGAAAGCGTACGCTCGGGATGAGGTAATTGTCTCGTATTTATTCGCTTTGAGATGAGGCTCATGGCTCCGACGGCGCGCTGCTCGCCGTTGGCCCCGCCTCCACCACCGCCCGTGGGACCCAGGGTACTGATGCACCCGCCTTCACTGACGGACAGACCGCACTCGACTCGAGCCGCCTAAGAGGAAAACGTACGTTTGGGATGAGGTAATTGACAACTACTTACTCTTTTCAAGCTGGTCGCCGTTTCTTGTTCTCAATGACGTCACATGCCAACTCATCGGAGCCTAGACCCATCTCTTCGGCATTCTTCCGCTGGCGCCTAGGGTTCTGACGCACCACCCCCGCCCACTGACAGGCCGCACTCCGAGCCTCCGAGGAAAGCGTACGCTCGGGATGAGGTGATTGACAACTACTTACTTACTTCAAGATGGTCGCCGTTGCTTGTTATCAATGACGTCACAAGCCAACTCCCGGGGCTCCGACGCATAGCGCCGCTGCCGCCCAGGTTTACGCTCGGGATGAGGTAATTGTCTAAGGCTTCGAGTACTATTCATTAGCTTCGAGGTGGCTGAATGACGTACTTAGAACTTACTCTCATCTTGCACATTTAAACTCTAGGTTTCGCAAATCGCAATATGTCACTGGAAGAGCAGTGAGGGCTGTCTTGAAATAAACAGGTAATAAAAACTCATTGTGCGCCCAATTTGAAATGCCTTTTGTCAACCTTACATGTTATTTTCATTTTTTCTGCTATTAACCTTTGAATTCTTATTTTGTTAGGTATACTCGTATACGCATATACGTAGTTGTTCAATATAAAGGTTTTTTTTAGGTAATGATTAAAATATTTTTACATAACATAGTATCGTATTATGTAGTTGTAGAGAGAGAAGTATTTTAGAAAATTTTAATATTATGACTAACATCTCGATTGTCGATTGATAAAATTATATTTGTAAAGAAAAAATGGTGCTAGAAAAAGAGAAAAACCCAATGAGCGACAAAATACTTGACCTGCGACTTGATTCCAAGTTGACATTCATTCCATATATAGATAAAAGCCTCAAGAAGGCTTTTAAACAGCTTGGCTTCATTCTTAGGGTTAGCAAACCATTCAAAAATCCATTTGTCTATAAGCTATTGTATAATGCGTATGTTCGAAGTCACTTGGAGTTTGCTTCAGTTGTTTGGCAACCTTGCTTCGATAAACATGCTCAAAGAATTGAAAGAGTACAAAAGAAATTTGTCAAGGCTTTGGACTTTCGAACTGGTGAAACGTATACTGACTATGAAACATCTGCGAAATTCCATAACATACCGTTATTGAGGCACCGCCGAGATCTATGTGATGTCTCATTTCTTTATAAATTAATAAATAACTTTATTGATACCCCTAAACTTTAAAAGAGAATCTCATTCCATGTTCCAAATACGCAAAAAAGGTCCTGTCGAAAAAGAGTTATTTTTTCATACCCGGCTGCTAAAACACGCTACGGACGTAACACGTTCATTAGACATTCCTGTAAAACGTATGACGATAGGCTGTGTGAAATTGATTTATTTAATTTAAATATAAAAACGTTAAAAAAAGAATCACTTAAAGTTATATCTGCTGCAACATAGAATGTACTGATTTGTCATCTCATTTAAAACGTATTTCGTGAACTTTTATTTAAATTTCTCTCGTGTGTTCGCTGCAACTTTTATGACTATTTATTCAAAGATGTGCTTGTACTATTGTAGTGTATAACTATATATCTCAAACATGAAATAATCATAAGGAACTATAGGTTTAAAGGTAATAATATTTTGTAAAAAATTTATTTTGTAAAAAACTGTTTGTTTCCTAAATAAATAAAAAAAAAAAAAAAAAAAAAATAGGGGTTTCATGTAAGAACGAAGTAAATAAATTGAGACCTGCTAGCCGATTCTCGAACGCAATCTCAATTAAAACTCAATAATAACACAATCCAATATCTAGAAATGCCGAGAATAGAGAGGCGGTAGGAGAGTACTAATTTTAGCTAAGCTCAATGTCATTTAGGCCATTCAATATCCGCATAATTTGAATCCATTTATGGCCTTAGTCCCTATGTCCCACTGAAAAGTAAGAAACTTTACAATCTCAATGTTGAACTATCGGTATTGCGTTCAATAGTAGGCTAGCTGACGTGTGATAGAGAATTAAAATAAAAGAAGACAACCTCCAACAAAAATAACATTGAATAAAATAAAAAATAAAATATATAAATATCCTCAGACACTCACACCTATCATCTAGTCCAAAAAAATTTTCTAATCTGGAGTGGTTTTCAGGTGCTCCAGACGTTGGAAGGGCTCCGCAAGAGTTTGCAGCAGCAGTCGGCGCTGCTGGCAGTTCAGCGCACGCGGCTAGACTCCCTATAGCCCCTCCCGTCTTGCCCCCTTGATCTCAACTGACGATTCACCTATTCGACTCTAAGGCCCGTATTACAGAACCAAAGTCAAGCTTAGATCTGCTTGAGTATAGTTACAAAGAGATGGTGTTGTATAAGATTACTGAAATAAGCAAATAGAGCATTCAGTCATATTTGTACGGAGCGCACTGTGTCCAAAGTAACTTACCAGCGCATCACGAAGTTCACACTTTTGGACAAAATTGACGTAAAAATAAGCAATTTGATAAAAAACGATTAACGGCATGTAAGCAGTACGAACGTCGGCCATTGACTTAAATTCAACAACGGCTTTTTGGCATAAGGCCATCCCTTTCTAGCTTTTTCTTAAGTTTGGTTCTGAAAGTCTCATCCCTTTTGACTCTGATACACAGACACTCTGATATAAAAGTGACAGATACAGAGATTACGGTTAGTTTTTCGACAGTTGAGATGAAGGAGGCTGACTACTAAAATCCTTATTTCGTAATGGCGACCGCCTTCGTTTCATTTCACAAACGGTTTTCAACCAATGCTCCACGAATTAGTTTGTGTCATATGAAGGGAATCGAAATTACAAAATAAGACCCTGCCCCTATTCACAAACTTTCCCTAGCTAAAATCTAGTCTTCTAATGGTTTTTGGGGATATTCTGAAGCCTAAGGGAACGTCTGGGAATAGACGCGCTGCAGATTCTTAGCAGTAGACCCTGTTTTGTTATTCGTAGAGAATAGGCCGGTGCACTCGAGTCTTTCGAGGGCTTAAATAAATATTTTTACTTTTTTTAAACATTGTATGGACATGTCAAATATAAATTTTGTCAATTTGGAAGCCTTATTAAAATTTTTTGGGAGTACTACTCTTCTTAAAAATATACAAAGTTTATTGTGATTTTGATGTTAATGTTTTTTAGGGTTAATCATTTACCTCTATATTTAATTCCACTTGTGGAAGAGTCATATATCTCAAAGCATTCTTCTAAACGTAAATGCAAAGGAAACGTACGCGTGCGGCGTATGAATTACACAAAGACTTAACAAACAAGGCATAATTAAGTATATACATTCATATCAAGGATCCTAGGATTACTAATGATCGTAATAATAATACATAAAGAAAATATTATACTGTTGAGTGGGATTTGTGCATGACTTATTTATACATGCTGTCCACCGCTTGAGCGTTAATTGTGTTGTGATATTTTTGATCTCATTAAGAGTTAATTTATATCTTAATATTATTGTTAAAGTTAAAACATAGTCCAGTAATATTTGACAAGAGTGCAACGGCCGGGCACATAATTTTCGTTGAAAGTGTAATGATATCGCGAATGTGAATAACAGTGAATTTAAGTCATTATCCTTTATTGGTACTGATATAAGCAATGTTACTAATTTTATCAAAACATTTATCGGTCTGATTCATTAATTCTTCATCGACAAACAACAAGTCACATGACAAAGTCCGGGAAATGAAAGATTAAATGGTTTTACCATATTTAAATTAATATCTTTGTTTACGTAACGTAACGTTTCAAAACATTTGGAACCTTGAAATAAAAATATCGGAAATAATCTAAAAATATCAAAGACTGATAAGCCTAATGTCTTCGTAATATTTACCTAATTGAAATGGAATAATTTTTGGGTTCAAAAAAATTTTTGCAAGCGTTTATTTCGTATTAGTAGTAAGTACTGTACTAGTTATGAGGGATTTCGCCTTGTGATATATTGCTACTTTCAACGTCTATTATGAATTATGTATAGTATTTCTTCCAATGTCTAGTCCCTCCATCCTATTAGTCTCTTTAGTATAATATTCTTAGTTGTTACTGTTGTATTTACTATAGGCGAGGCCATTTACATCTTCCACTATAATTCGTAGCGTCATTTTATTATTGTACTTAGGGTAGAACAGTCTCTTAGTAGCGAAATATTGGAAGGAAAGGAATATCAGACTGAAGAACGAGAATAAACTTACTTAGACCCACTTGTGCTGCCGAGAGTCAGCACCAAACCCCGGGACAATATAGGAGCAAACCCTTGGTAAGACGCTAAACTCCTGACCGTGCAAATGGGCCTTACGGTCTTACTAATTTTAAACTATACTTACTTTCAACAATAGTCATGAATATCTGTAAACCTAAATCAAGTGACAATAACTTTTTATTTAAAAACGTTATACTCGAATTTTTGCATATCTTGCCAATTGAAACGAACTATAGCCACTTAAAGATACAGTTTTGTATACCTTTGCAAAAAGTTCATATAAAAGTTTAATTTGTATGAAATAAGTTAGTGTACGACGTATCAATAGTTGTAGTAATAGCTGACTCAAAGTCGGCACAAGGCAAGATAATTGAGATCAAAACATACTGTACTTTGTAAAGGCAACTTCCGATATAACCGCTAAATTTAGTAGAGCCATACATACAGGTTAGAGGTTGAATAGTGTGATTATGTAGCGTAGGGCGGTCTTAGCTATAGGTGAGGCGAGAAAGACTGCGGTATTAATTATTACAACTAGCGGCATATAACTTTGGTGCAGACCGTTAGCGAATCGGCGCTAATGAAATGCTGACATTTCATCTCATCCGTAATCGGTGGCGCCGATTGGCTCTCCAGGCTCCAATCGCATTCCATCTTCCTCATTGGTGCCACGTCAGCACCCCATGCGCAGTTATTGGCAGCTATCACCTCCACGTAACGGTGAACACCGAAGATATATGCCGCTACTTATACAACTGGTTTCACCACCTCCAGATATCATCCTGATAAATTTACTGACAGATATTTCTATGCACATTCTGTTCCATTTTTGAATTTATCTAAATGATAGGGGCTATCCGGAGGTGGTAAAACAGGCCCTTTATCTTACACAGTTAACTGAAGAGTAGAGTAAAACAGCAATTCTTCGTTTTCTTCTGCATGTGTGTCAGCGTAGTAGAAAGCAATATATTATCGATCTATTACATTGGGTAACGCTAATATAACAGATTTGAAAGTTTGTATCAAGCGAACATAATTTTACTTAATCAAGACTTTTTTTATATTGTAATTGCAACTTGCAAATTTTCGTCTTGAAATATTTGCAAGTTTTAATATCCTGATCATCATTATGATGCATTATGATCTAATTTATTTTAATAATATATTCCATTTCTGTTGTTTTTTGCATTATGATGCAGATGATCATCATAAAACAAAAAAACAACAGAAATGGAATTATAGGTTCAGTACCTATAATTCCATTTCTGTTGTTTTTTTTTTATGATTAGACTGGATAAGACAACAAAATACGTGGCAGTTGACATTTCGATCTGAGGGATAAAATTTATGTTGCCATTAAAATAAATTAATTCCATAAATTTTCCGCAATATGGCAAAGTAATTTTTTGGCCTGTTCCATAGTATAAATTACGAATAAATTTAAAACAAATGCTGACACAGAGGTGTTTAAAGAAAACAATGGACGCATTGCTATTTCAATCTTACTCTTTTACTTTTGTATCTCGTTAATAATGAGCTTCGGCGATGCTCGAAAATGACTGATTTAGGTGTTTTTTATGCGTTTACTATTTGTATAAGACATTCCAATTTTATACATGTTTGAATTGTTATTAAAGTTGATGTTAATCGACATATAAATAGAAGTTGAAGAGTTTTGATTTTGTTGAAAAATATCAATTTATTCCTGCTCCTATAGATGACAATTGAAGGACATTTGGATTGATATTGTTTATAACATAAACTGACGGGGTGAACAATAATTATGTAAAAACCTATTTTTTTAAGAAATCACATACTTTAATGCTGAAAATCAGGTAATATTATTGAGTAAGACCTGCTGTGCCGCCATTGTACCATCGAATGATTAATTTCGTAAATAGGTACTTATGAATATTACAAAAAATATCAAATTTTGGAAATACCCGGGCGCGCTACTTCTACTGAAACACCATTAAAATTCCTGGGTATTTACAAAAATATCCCGTTTTATTATGATTGTTTAAGGAAACAGGTCTGTGACATTTGTGCCAATATTTCTACCCTTTTGTAAATTCTTTAATTTTTTTTTGTATGCTGATGCTGTTTTGAGACCGATTAAGTACATTGTTATAAGTAAATAATACTTAAAGACCAATATTATTATAATGTTTAATGAATCATGTCATTTTCGAGTGCAAGAAGCGTGAGGGCCCAGGGGTCCATATTTTTGTTAGTGCAATTTTGAGGGTACGCCGTGTATCAAGCCCCCTCCTACTGTATAATGTAAATATTTATCCAATTTACTGTTTATTGTAAGTATAAATAAGATTTATACGTTTAGTTGAATTTTCATTAAAATATTATTAAGGGATGTGGGTTTTATTTCATCATTACCTATACATAAAACTTCACGTTTACTCAAAAGGTATGTCTGGTATTTTTTTGTATCTAAAGCAGCATACCAATATAGAACTTTGTCATTTTGATTTACTTAAAATGTGTTTTCCGTATTAAGCTAGGAAAATGTGAAACAAGGCAAAGCGTACGTAACAAATGGAAAAAAGTTTTGTGCCAGTTATTTATAGAGCGCTTTCATTCTCATTATTTAAAACATAAGGCCTTAACCGTCTTTTGAGTGAAACGATACCAAGACATTCATATTAGACAATAGGCAATGTTTTACTGAAATGGTATCAAGATATTCGTACTAGAAAACAGGCCTCCCCACCCTGACCGCGAGCGTAGGCCGTGTCTGTCTGGTAAAGCCCTATCGTAGTATATTATAGCGGTTTAGAATTTAGTTTCGATAGTAAAATGTAGATGGCGCTGAGAATATGACGAAAATCGATGATTACTGCACAATGCTGTACAGAGGAATTCCGTAATTGGACAATTAATGATTAGTAGCAGTAATTATTACTTCAAATCCTTGGATAAATTATTCATTTCTTGCTTGTAAACTTTAAAACGATACTTTGGATAGTTAGTTGTTTATTACTATATTTCTTCATTTATAATAAATATTTGATGTATTTATTGCTGTAGCATTTAAACCGTATATTTTGAAAAATTTTGCAAGAACAAAAATAACTGTGGAGGAGCTGGGATTTGAACCCAGGACTTTCAGCATGCGAAGCAGACACTCTACCACTGAGTTACACCCCCGATATTATCGAGGCTTGAAATTATTGTATAGGTTATCTATGGCATGACGTATGTTCTTTAGCTTACGATTTGAGATTTGGCACGCCCCGACCATGGACAGCTAAATGATGTCATGCATTAAGTGCGTGTTCGATGCGTGTGATATGCACGAACGTAAAGTGATAAATATAACAGTAGTCTATTTATAACTGACTGTACATTATTATATTGATTCGAGAGGAATACCTACGAAAATATTACATCATACTAGTATTCATAGTTCAGTAGGTTGCATGTGCTGTGATTAGGGATGGCAGTTAATTACATACATACGTTCATATAATCACGACTATTATTATCCTCTAAGGGTTAGTGAGACACTAGGCAAAAGCATCGCTGAAGCAGTCCATTGGCAGTTAATAATTTATAGAAATTTGTAATAAGATCAGAAACTAATCTTTTATAATAATGAATGTAAGATTAAAAGGTGTTATGTAGGTGTATTGTGTGTATGCTGCATGATATTTTAGATCAAAAACACATTCAAATGGGTCGGCAGTAAGTCGAAGTTCAATTAATTTTGTAACGGTACTTTAATTTTATTTGTTGCCAAAGAAT
Source organism: Parapoynx stratiotata (assembly GCA_910589355.1). Taxonomy (NCBI): domain Eukaryota; kingdom Metazoa; phylum Arthropoda; class Insecta; order Lepidoptera; family Crambidae; genus Parapoynx; species Parapoynx stratiotata. Next base: position 5,630,708 of record OU342458.1, read on the forward strand.
TAAGGACGATTTATTGTTCATCGATTGGGTTCATTACAAGTAAGTATCTTACTACTATAAAATACAATTTGTTTCAGAAGTATGTAATTGAAATAAATATTTTCGCATGTGACATGACATAAATGTTCCCCATACACGTAAAAGCTCTCAGTTCGTCAGAAACAAAGTAATATTATAATATTGGGTCCTTACCTATGAAATTGGTGTTATTTTTCTCTCTTAGTATTTTGTCTGTAACTATTAAGATTCAGAATATTCCTAAAAAACAATTACCTCGTCTAAAAATAAACTATATTTTTGAGCTCTTTTGATTTGTTTTGATAATTTGTTGTAAGTTTAATTGTGTTAAAATTGGACACGGAGACAACTCTTTTTAAGTGCCTCCCGAATACATCATTTTATTTGCATTCACTTAAAAACGATAAATAATTTTTATGAAGTGTGATATTACACATATTACTAAAGCTTGTCTAATGATAGATGCCAAATATTATTATCTTTGGATTTGTCGTTGTGAAGAAAACTGAAAAAAATGTTAGTATGGAAAATGCACAATTCCCCAAATCTCCATACAAAACACCAATTTCATAGGTAAGGACCTAATATACGAGTATAATGCAACTATGAAACAAACAAAGCCGTTTTTGTAACAAAGACTTAAAGTGCGTCTTTGTCTTAAATAAATAAAAGTAAGCAATGCTCTTGTTCTACGAAGAACTCCTTCCTTCATCCATTAAAAGTAAAAACAAAGAATATCTTGTATTTCTTAAAATGAAATTTTAACATTATTTACTTTATCCAGGAACATGGTGCAATAACGAACTTTGACTTTGACTTTTAGGAGGAAGTCGTTGGAGTTGTGGTTCCAACTTTGTGCGATTATATTGAAAACAAAGCAATTATCGCCGGTTTGACCCAGGATGGGTAACCAAACTTTGAGATATTTAGTTATACATAGGTTAAATAAATAAATAACTATTTTCAGACATTCACACCTATCAGCTAGCCCCATTTAAGCAACTAATGCTGCTTGTGTTACGGATACTAGGTGACGGATAAATGTATTTAATAGATAAATACAGATAAATATTCAGAATATATACAATACATATATAAAAGTCCTATTCGGGTTACTGGGTGTACCACTACCCTTGCCCTAATCTGATCCACCCAATCCACTACGATCTCATCTTCCAGCGGTCTTCTTCACTGTCTCGCTATAAACAGGGTTGACAGGGTGTCTTCCACTTCCATTGTCATCATCTGTCACTTGTCAGCTCAACATCCATTTCTTTTCGTCATCTATCAGAATTCAGACATTCAATACACCGTTTCTTTGGTTTTCCTCTCTTTCTAGGTCATGGACTTAGGCACTTACGTACTTAGTATTCCAAGTACGTCAAAGGTAGGTTTCCATACTGTGAAAAATTAAATCAAATTAAGCAATAAGGAAATTCCAACACCATTTAAATACCTAAGTGATCATAATTTGTAAAACGTATCTACAACCCTGTGCAACCTTAATTTTGTAGACAGATTTTACAAGATATTGTATTATTTATTTCATCTCGACTATAAGGTCAATAAGATAAGACTTTCCTGTTAATTATAAGCTGATGTAATATCGATACATAATTGCACACTTTTATGATGAAAATATGGAAAAATGTTTCATGGACTTTAAAGTTTTAAGACATTGCAGACTACCTCATATTGTGTTCGATGCATGGAAACAGACTCATTCTGTGTTACATGAGGTTTGCACATATTAGGCGAAATGTTTAAATTGAAATAAAGTGAAGATATTTGCATTCGGATGCAAGAAGACAGCTCTTCTCTAGAACTCGTTATCATGCGATGAAGTTCACTCACTCTCACTAAGCGCAAACATTAAGCGTGTCTCTCACACCTCTCTTAAAACAGGTGAAAATCGTAGAAAATTGAAACAAAAGTCACAAGATGCCAGAAAAACTCATTGTGGTGACAGTGGCAAGTATAGTATAACATGCTTTGGTTAACCTGTTTTGGAATGCAAATCAAAATGACACCAAAGTATTTTCTGCTTAATCTGTTCATGGTTTTGAACTGTTGTAGTGCATAGAGGGTAAGCATACATCCTGCTATACACGAACAACTTTAGATAATAATAATTAATGACGGATGCGGTTTTGCAGCTAAGTGCCAATTGCGTGTGACGACTTTACTGTAATTATTGTTTATTTACCGTACTGTACATTTTTAATTTGACTCCATGCTAATTACAAACTTCCTATGTGGAAATAGGTATTGGAGTTAAACAGAAGTATATACTGATTATATGCTTGCTTAAGCAATTTACTGTAAATATACAGTGTTTGTTATGGGTCATTCAACTGGCTTTCAATGCGAATTGCATTAGGTATAATACCAGATTGCAAAATATAAATATTGGGTTCGGGCAAACACTCGTACTTCTAGTGGAATTTCTATATTATTGCTTTACGACGAAGGTTCATTTGCAAGTTTTTTTTAATAAAGTAAGATAAGAAAACCTAAAATTTTTTTTTAAGTAAAATTAATTATCTCATTCTAAAGGTTTAATTATCAGACAGTACTATGTTACTGAAATGAGTACTATTTTCCAATAAACACAATAAAAAAATATTTTCATACCAATTGTAAATGATAGTGTCGTCGATGCCTTATCGATTATGCCACAAACAAGTAGTGATTCCCAAAATAGATAAGATATAATAACTGCAAAAAGATGCCTTACCATAGAAAAATGTTATTTACAAGAAATGTGGGTAAAATAGTGACACATTTTGTTTAGGTTTATTCATCCGTAGTTTTCTAAGAAACTGTTTCATGAATAGGAATTTGGCACGGTACTCTGACCTATATGTTTTCATTCATTTAAGGCCAGAAACATTATGTAACATAATTTCGGCTCTAAAGAAATTAGGTTCTCTACTATTGTATTTGGTCTATTGTAAACGTGTAGAGAGCTCGGTGGCGTAGTGGCTTTCGATATCGAAAACAAAGCTACCTTCGCTATTAGAAGTAACATATCTATTTCCTCAGTTATTGAGGAATACAGGTGAAGCTCGCTTTCACCTTCCGCCTTATCGTCACTTACCTTCAGGTGAGATGAAAGTTAAGAGCCTGTCATATGCAAAGAAACAGTCGAAGAAGTTGTCGAAACGCCCATCCACACTCCATACTCGCGGACTTGCGTTCTTTCGTGTCGACTCGTGGAGTGTGGATGGCTCATAACGTTTTTGACTGTGACTTGGTTATGTTAAATACTTTTTTATTTAGCGCGATAGGGGCTCAGCTCCAAGTGAGAGATTAGTGGCCAAAGTTTTGTGATCTCCGATTTATCCATTATTCAGAACGCTCATTTAGTCCGTGTAGCAAATGCTACTGGTATAAGCGCTCAATCTTGTCACCAAGTTCCTTAGAAATAATAACAGACCATTACAATTATAAAGGTTTTGGTTCTTCTACAAAGGCTTCGAATAACACTAACCTATTTCTGAAAAGTCGGTCGCGGGGCAATCGCATGAAACACGTGACTGACATTTAAAACGTTGCTAATTAACAGGATTTTAATTAATTGTAAGCGATTTAACATCAGGTAATCTTCGGAACCAACGTCTAAAGGCCGTGGCTTTGCCTGAGCCAGCCCCCTGACACCGCATTGTCTTGTCTTCATTAGCATTTACGCATTTACGATTACCGTCCTGCATCTATTATCCGAGGAAGCTGAACTTTGATCGCCAATGTATATCAACAAGGTATCGGCTTGACGGATTGCTTAAGCTCTCCGTAATTTATGCTGAGCAAACACTTGTTTGGTCGTCTATGTTTGCATTAAAATTAGGAAGCCAGGGAATTGTGTATTGTAGGACTGTCGATCTGAGAAGTAGGTATAAATACAGTTTTAGTACTTTGTCATTGTTATCGATAGCGAAAAGAGATAGTGGATGTGTGAAAAGTTAATGAGAAATGTTGGAAAAATTGTGAATATTTAATAAAATTGAAAAAAATAATTAAATCTAAAGAAGGTTCAGCGACAACAGATTTTAATAGGCCCTTATATACATATAAATCGACAAGTAACTTGACTAATCGGTAGAAAATCATAAAAAATATAATACTAAAAAAGAGGATGACTCAGTAACAGTCATATCAAATTAATTGATTTATTTCGTGTTGTTGAAATAATTCAATTTATAGGATAAGTAAGTAGTAGATTGGAGATCAATTGGACATTCGCGCCGTGGTTAGTACTGACTTTTGACTGCTTGTAGCCTGGATTTTCTAAATTAATTATTATAACTTATGAATAATGATTTTGGTCTGACATGGTATCGCAACTGTTTATACACACCAAGCGACAGTGGCTCTAGCAGCGGAACATCTAGTGGTATATATCCTGGAAAGGATGATTATGTGGGAGAGTATGCTAAACTTAACATGTAATTAACTACAATAGGAACGTGGGGTTTCTCCATATCCGGCAAGATACGTGGACTTCAAACCAATTTAATAACAAATCCATTTTTAATATACTTTAACATTTCTAAAAAAATAATCCATTGCGTTAAAATTCTACTGACGTAAATCGTTAGTAGAATTTTCACTCAATTAACCTATAATTTGACGGATTTCCACTGGAGCTATTCTTGTTTTACATCTAAATTAACGTTCGTCGCGTCGTTCCTAAATGGTTATGAAAATTGTAAAAATTTAACTGATGTTTTTAGTAATTTGCGGCCGTAGAGGATTTGTATTAGGTTCTTTAATTGTTCTATCGATTAGTGTTACAAGGATACATAACGTTGGTTTATGAATGACGCAAAATCAATTAACGAGATTTAATCTATTTCCGATTTGGACGGATGTTATCAAACATTAGTTTCACTGCCTAAAATTAGACATGAATTTGTTTTTTGTCTTTATAACTCAAGATTATCGAAATTTATTCGTATCATTAATCATATTATCGTATTACTTTTTTTTCCAAACTTATGCTCTTGAGTCATAAGCCTGCTTCATGGTTCAGTGTCATAACTTAGGATATTCCATCAGATGTTGTAATTTTGTAAAGTACGATATACAGGGCGTCCCACGGCTATGCCACGTGTAGGGAAAGTACCTTAAATATTGCAGATAGAACGTTTTACTGAAAGAAGACTTTATTTGAATTTCACAAACTTCTTCAAAGGCATTTAAATTTTAACCTGTAGCTTTATCATATCGATCGAAAGGTTTCATAGTGAGGATTATTTTTTGCTAAATAACATAATATCAGAAATAAAAAAAAGACCATGAATTTTCACATTTGATATGAAATATTCAACAAATCAAGCCGTATCCTGAGCCGAAAGACGGGTAAATTATTTTGTCGATCGCAAAGCCATTATTTTTTTTTGTGATTTTCATTGTAGGATTTTTGCACCGTGATGTAATTTTTTTACTTTGATCAACTTTATATAAAAAATTATAAAATTCATGGTCTTCCTTTTATTTCTGATACTATGTTATTTAGCAAAAAATAATCCTCACGGTGAAAGCTTTTATTTAAATATCTATGAATTCCGTTAAAATTATTTTTGAAATTCAAATGTTCTTTCAGTAAAATGTTCCATCTGCAATATTTAAGATTCCCTCCATGTGGCATAGCCGTGGGACGCCATGTATAGGTACCTAATAATAGGTAACGATATTTATGCCATATGTGGTATTTTTATTAATATTGACTAAAGATAAAAACGGTCCATCAAGTCTAACACCGTATGACGTCAATGACCGTTGTAAGTACCTGTATGTTATTGTGATGGTACAAAGTTCAATTCATTTACATAATTTGCGTCTTATTTAGAAGATACCAGAAGAGTTGAAATTAGATGTGATTTTTTTGTATCCTGGATTTGATTTAAGTACCTTTCTATATTTAGAAATATAGTTATGTTTGTGTGTTCTTTATGCATTTTATAGCGAATTTCAAATTAAGATTTCTTTTGCTGAAATATGTGTTTGTAATTCTGTGAGACAAATTTCTGATACCTAAAACGTTCAATGGCATTTTTTTTAGTTCGAAATGATTTAGGATAAATTATCACCTCCAATCGTATTAATTTTGGACTCCATCAATAAAATATATATTTAAACACTAAATATTTTACTAACGAAATTGTTAGTATATTTATTTGACACCCAAGATGTTAAAATAAACAGTCACTACAAAAAATTTAATAATTTTGGTAAAAGTAAGTTTCTACATTGTTCTACACAAAGGAATTTCCATATTGTTGACAACACTATGGAAACTTTATTTGTACACATATTATTGACTATTTGGATGTGAATATTTATTTGAACACCCTGAGTATAACTAACTATAGTATCGCTGACTATACTACGTACGGAATCATGTTTCTAAGTGCAGGAAGGTGTGGTTTCAACAGTATGCATCCCTGGTAACAATACGAAATAGTTCAAATTATATACATTGATGCAAAATATCGCTAGTAGAATCTTATTTGAGATTACAAGAAAAGTTGGTCATGGTCTAGTTAACTCCATTTTATCACTAATACTTTTCACGTCATATTTTCCTGGACGAAGAAAAGTTTTCTGAAAATTCCAAATAAACACTGAGTTGGCACTAGTGACGAGTTCTTGGGAAAATTCCCAGTAAGACTTTTATTTCGGTGCCTATGATATTTAATTTAACGACGCAGTATTATTATGCTGCTGGATGCAGCAGGCCGGGGATAGGGTAAAATGGAGCAAATTGGGGGAGGCCTATGTCCAGCAGTGGACTAATGTGGGCTGAAGAGAGAGAGTGTTATTATTAGGCAAAAGTTTTCCTTTCTCTACATACATACATTATAATCACATCACGCCATTTTCACATTTCGCCAGATATGTTGTCTCAATGTAACAGGTGGCGAGCCTGTTGCCATGCACCGGGCACAATGTGAGGTTGGATATTCACAATGAACTGTACATAAGTTTTATTAAAACTCAGTGGTACAGGCTAGGATCGACCCCGCGAGTCCCGCGGCCTCTCGAACGAGTGGTGCCCTGTCCGTAGAAACTCCGCTACCTCTCTATTTGATACTGAATGATGATACTTTGAATAAAAATCTGGAACACTTCCTGAATTCAACGTTATATTATTGGCTACTTCTATGTAGGTTATACACCAATTCTTACTCTTTCTCCTATCCTGTTCGATTTTTTTTTCTATAAGGCGATGTTTACAAATAAATTGTTAAAGCGCAACATTACCCACTTATTATTATTATCTGATCAAGAATATCTGCGAACGCATTATGTAATTTATTATAAAATATGTATAATACGGAAAAAATATGCGAGATTCTCGAACTATAATATCATCAAATATGAACTAAATAGTCATGGTGATTTAGCAAAAAGTCCTTGTATTGTGAAAATGATAATATAGCTGCCAATTGAATGCATCTTCCGTACTTGTTGATTTATAAAATATACACAATATGTTTTAATGAATTAGGAAAAGGGATACCTATTGTCTGAACCACGTCTGAACACTCGTACTGGTTACAAGTTGTTTACATTATGAAAGCTATTTTATTTATTTATTTATCATCACGCCTCTTTCTCCGAAGGGGTAAACCGAGGTGTTTACCCACATTTCGCCAGATATGTTAGGTCCCCATGTAATAGATGGCGAACCTATAGCATAATGCGAGGCAATATTCACAATAAATACGGATAAAAATATGGATTTAGATGCTTTTAACAAATCCATACAATTTTTATTCTACAATAAAAAAGCGTATATCCGCGACATTAACGTTTACTATTGTCCATTCAACTCGATATATTCAAGGCATATTATATGCATAACACATCTTTTAAGAACGGCTATCAACAATGTCGTGACGCAAATTATGCAATCGAACCACATCGTATGACATCGTTCTAGAATATGCCACGCTATACAACAGTTTAGCAGCCATTGTGGATAGGATTGGTCATAATCGGGATGTGGGCATTGCGTAGGGTTGATAAACTTTAGAACTGGAGGGATCGACTAATACTGACTAGACTCATTGTTTGGCATAATGATGTTATGCCAAACAATTAGTCAGCGGTCCACATGACAATTTTACTCTGAAAATCTACTTGGAATTTCGTTTCTTTATTATTTACAATTTATCATCGTAGTTAGTGTTTTTGGAAAACAAATATTTTTTAGGCATTTGGTCTTTTATTTATAAATGTTGAAAAGATAAATGGTACGCAATAAAATGCAATTTTTTATTATGCCCAATTTACATTCTTTACATCGAATTTAGTATGTATAGTACGCTAATGCTTTTCAATATTATATTTGTGTAGAACATGTTTGGTACTTTGTGCGTTGGAAGGCTCCCACGTGGTGGACCGAAGGTCGCGGGAAATCGCTGGATGCGGGCGGCACAGGATCGATCATTGTGGAGAGGGATGCCTATGTCCAGCAGTGGATGTCTCTAGGCTGAGATGATAATGATGATGTATCAACGTTTCAACATCAAGATGTTTCTATTTCAAACAAATACATCTTATTTTTTACATATGACAGGTAAGCTCTTGTCCTTCATCTCACCTGATGGTAAGTGACGATAAGGCCGAAGGTGGAAGCGAGCTTCACCTGTAATCCTCAATATCTGAGCTGGCTTTCTTACCTCTGATTGCCGGAACACAAAAATGCTTAAAACATTGTTATTATGGCGACAATTTTAGGTAAGACGGTGCCCCAATGGGGAATCTAGACTAGAGAGGCGGTTAAAAGATCTTAGAGAAGCTGTCGATATTTATAATTATTATGAAAATCTTAAAATACACTCACAAGAAATTTTACATTGGCAGTAAATAATGAAGCGAATGTTGAGAGACAGAACAACAGAGAAAAAAATCTTTCCATTCGTGTGTTTTCTTCGAGAAGTAAACTTAACAATTTCTTTTTCGCATAGTGTATAGAATATTGGCAACCCTATTACTCTTTCCTGTGTGCTGCATCGTATGATGCGACTTTAATTCAATAGCATGCGAGAATAAGTGTCGTGTGCACAATATAAGATTATTTATAGATCTGTGTCAATTTACGTGCTTATTGAAACAAAAATTTAAGAATATCAAAATATTATATTACCAGTAATTATCAATATCTCATATTTCTAAAATATCTAACTTTAAGCTGTCTTCTGAGTAGGCATTGGAAGTCTCTCTGTGGAAGATTAAGTCATCTTTATCAGAGAAAATCAACGGAGTTTTAAAATTCGATGAGAGAGATGATGAGCTGGACTTGCGAGTATACTATACCATGTATACTTTCTTTAGGTTCAGTATCCTATACTGAACGTTACGAAAGTACACGCACAAGGAAAACCGGCGATCAGCTTAGTCATCTAGAAGTAGATATGTCGATGATATTCGAAGAGTCACAACTCGCGGCGTTATCAGTGAAAAGACCATATTAATTTAAATGGAGGTGAATTACTTATATTTCACAGAGATAAGAATCTTCCCTTGGACTTAACTACAGCTGATCATGGCGGTGCTGTGCTGCCCATCTATTAAACTGTTGGAAAGTAAAAGATACTTTTATCGAAATCTCTATCTATATCATTTATCGATATCTCTATATCAGTTCCTATACCTATGATTGCGGTAAATAAAAAAATCTGCGAGACGGTACAAGACTCTCTGAATTAAATTGTACCGATAGTTGAGGATAAAGGTTGCTAAATTCATACATACATATAATCACGACTATTATCCCTTAAGGGTTAGTCAGAGACTAGGCAAAAGCACCGCAAAAGCAGTCCATTGCCATAGTCGGCGCTTTACCAAGCAGTGACTGCTCTCAGCGTGACAGGTGGTGAGCCCGTCGCTGCTATAAGCTATTGGATGTTGTGCGGTTATAATTCCATAGTCGCCTTTTACGACATCCGAGGGAATAGATGGGTTGGTAGTATTCTTTTAATGAGCCGCTACCACACGGCTGCTGAATTGACCTACTGAAATCTACGATATATCCACGAGGGCTCTGTAATTTTAAGCATAGCGTTTTATGCAACGTGACGATTATTCCTATCAAAATTATGCAACATGATATTATGACCATAGGTATATCATATTTCATAATTTTGATAGGCTCCATCTTCAACTCCCCGATGGTCCTCTCGAGCTCGGCGGTACCGCCAGCCACAGCTTCCAGATCGCGCTGCTCCAGGGCGTCGAGACTACGCTCGACGCTGTCGAGCCGGGCCGTCAGGGACTCACGAAGATGCGACATCTCCTTGCGGAACTCTCGCATCTCCGCCATGAACTCTGCGAGCTCTTGGAGTGTTTGAACAATTCAGATATATTTTTATAGGGTATTTTCCTATAAAAAATTCCCTGCCTGCCTCCATACCCCACTGGGAAAGATGCGTGAATATAATATGTGTAAATAATTAGACGGAACACGGACTGACATACACTGTTTTTTTCCTGTTTGCTTTTTCTTATCTACCCGGCGCCTCCACCAAGTCAGGATCGAGCAGGCGAAACAGAAAAACACATGTACTGCTTGAAGTTCACTTTATTTCAGGACTCTTCGTTACAACATGAGCGCGACGACGACGCGCACTTTCACGAACCTTTGCTACTCGCGCGTTGTCTCGGGGTCGTTGAAAAAAAGTAACAATTTGAATTTAAAATAAAATATTTGATTGTCAATGGAAGACAATAGAAGCATAGGAAAAAAACAGTGTATGTCGGTCCGTGGTTCGTGAAAGTGCGCGTCGTCGTCGCGCTCATGTTGTAACGAAGAGTCCTGAAATAAAGTGAACTTCAAGCAGTACATGTGTTTTTCTGTTTCGCCTGCTCGATCCAGTGAACCTATCTATAAATGAGTCTGATTCATAGAAATGAGTTCTTATTCAACTTAGGTATGTGCTATACATATACAAATATTACATATTCAATAAAATGGTATCACCATAGGTCACTGCGATATCTAATACCTGTCATGCATCGATGGGTTGTCGCACCTTATGAACGTTATCTGTGTAGGTAGGTTACGTAACTACGCGTTCGCACTACATTAATTCCATTAAAAATATATGTCAACACAACATAGTATAATTATATAGTGGTCTAGTTGTGGTATTTCTGCTTTGTCATTAACTATTATGCGAGATGTTACAACTACGTTACAACACAAGTTTGAGCTGACTTAACATATACTTATTTTTTTGTAATCTATACATATAATAAAACTGTACAGGTCGAATGTCTGTACATACATAGAAAAAAAAAATGCTTAAAATCAAGTCAAGGGGATGTAAAAATAGAGAAAAAAAATTTTTTTGTTTCTCTGTCTGTTTGTCTCTTTGTATGGGCTAATCTCCAAAATGGCCGAACTTATTCCAATTTAACTTTGTATGGTAATACTTTATATCCCTGGCTGAGACATCAGCTGAGATACTTTTTATTCCGGAAAATTAAAGGGTTCCCGTGGGATAGTTAAAAAACCAGTAACCGCGGATGAAGTCGCGAGCAACAGCTAGTTAGGAATAAAGAAAGAAAAAACGATTATCTACAAAATCAGCTAATAACAAAAAAAAACCCTAACTCAGTATTATGTCGCGTCGTGGCGACGACTCTGGTATTGTAAAAGCATCTAAAGATGGGCCAATTAATAAAATTCTGTTGAAAACATCTATAGAAGTATACTATAGGTAACACGTCACATAACTGCTATATTGTGCGATTGTTTGGATTATTGTAGATTATTATGTGTACAGATATGATAAAAAAGTGGAATCCATCTATCCTACTGATCCGTTACTAATCCGCTCAAAGTGCTCATTACAAAATTATGATAGCAATGCTAGGGTATCTAATTTTATTATTAGTTCAACTTTAATAAGTACATAATTATGTTTTTAATGCAAATAACTGCTTCGTCCAGTTTTTTAAAGAAACAGACATAGACATAAATTTAATTGACTTATTTATTTAATTTAGTAATTTTTTTATAATTAGATGTTTTCAACCGAAATAAAAAAAAAATATATAAAAATCGTATGTTATTTACCTGGTTTTATTCTGAACCTACTGATATTTAAATTAGTATCAAGGTAACTAGTCACGCGATTTAGGCTGATCCGGAAGGCGACGCGAAGTCTCGTAGACGCGCCTACCGATATTTTGATATCAAACCTGTTTGCGTCACGAGCAATAACAGCAATAAAAATTTGTATAAAATTTCCAATCGACTCATAATAAATTTTTCAAAATCCGGTTAGCTTGTTAGTACTATAAAGACGAGTTTTTGTAATCTCTCCCAATTATTTTTGTTGCTAGGAGAAGTCTGAAAGTAATATTGGGTTCTTACCTATGAAATTGGTGTTTTTATTCTGTCTTAGCAATTTGTCCGTAACTATTAAGTTTCAGAACATTCTTATAAAATAATTGCCTCTTCTAAAAATAGACCATATATTTGGGCTCGTATTATTTAATTTGATAATTTTTTGTAAGTTTAATTGTGTTAAAATTAGACACAAAGACAATTATTTTCAACTGCCTCGCGAATACATCATTTGATTTGCATTAACATAAAAACGATGAATAATTTTTATCAAGCGTGTTCACACACATATTGCTAAAGCTTGTCTAATGATACATGCCAAATAATTTTATCTCTGGATTTGTCATTGTGAAGAAAACTGATAAAATGTTAGTATGTAAAATGCAGACATCCCCGAAATCTCCATACAAAACACCAATTTCATAGGTAAGGACCTAATAATAAGCCCCAAGTACTAATAATAAGAGAAAGGCGTTTTACTTATTACGGACTTGCATTGAGACAGATGATGAGACCGTGAGTAGACAAGTTATTGATAAGAAAGTGGATGGAAAGGGAGAGTGAGACCACGGAATAAATCTTTGTCTATTCCGCGAGTGAGACAGATAATAATGTATCGATCCTTTTTTATCTACTGTACCATCAAAGTATACATCCACAGGTTTTAGTGAGACCTACTTTTAACATACTTGAGAGTAGTACCACTGCTAGTGAAAGTAGTATGTACCTATGCACTATTGTTATATTATGTACGAAATTAATAAAAACCGAAATAAAAAATGAAAGGGATTAAACAATAGGAACAATAGGTCAGAAACATCCGTCCTCAGCCTATATACGTCCCACTGCTGGGACAGGCCTTCCTGATGGAGAAACAGACATGAGGATGACTCCTCAGGTCAGAAACGTAATAACTACCAAATATAACGTATAATAAGGTTATAATACAGGATAGAAATAGAGATAAAAAATAGAAATTTTGAAAAATCCAATTATAAAAAGGACACTGAACCTGCGATGACAGTTCGCAACAAACCTGTCTTAGAAGTTCTCGAAAATTCTCTACATCGGCCACTTAGTAACTACTATCATTAGTAAGTCGCAGAAATGTTATGTATACGATAATTATATATTTTTTTAAATATAACCTTTGGTAGCCTTTGAGCCTCGTATTTAGACTAAAACCACCCGATTTTGTAAGTTTCTAAGTTGGAAGTATACATTATACTTAAGTAGTAGCTATACCTAAGGAGGTATTCCTCGAAGCGCACCTGTTTGAAGTGCACCGAATGAAGCTTACCGAAATAATTCCTCCAAGCGCACCCACTTTTAAAAATAGGGATGAGCAATACATTTTAGGGTAAGATATTAAACAAAATAGTTCTTAGATAGTTATGACAGCCTGGTACTTTTTTGGAAATATAGATATTTATATGCTTACTTGTTTAATCTTCGAATGTTGAGATGGATGTGTGGAGTTACCAAAATGATATGAATATGTCAGAGGGAGTTTATATATAAAGTGAATACCACTCACTGATTAATCACGAAATCTCACTTCATTATCTTTAGATATTTGATTAGAGATAGTTTCAGTTAGTATCCATATCCATAGTAGTTAGTATCTCTATTCAAAAGTTAATCATAGGTGCGCTTCGAGGAACAGTTTAGGTGCGCTTCGAGAAATACCTCTAGCTAAGTACCCAGGCGTAGGTTATTTGATTTAGTTTTAAAATGACGCGAGTTTCTGATTCGATTGGTGTTTATCATTGTTCATCTGATTGTTGTGAATAGTGGGGCTGATGGATGGTATTAAAATAAGGCTACCATCAAGCAATAAGTCTTACTACAAGTCTGTTTGTACTTAGCAATATTTTATCAATTTACAACCTAAGATATGAATCAATACATAATAAGCTCGATTTGATATGCAGTATATTCTGACAGGTGTAATTTTAAATAATACAGATTATTTGATCGATATTACGGATCTAACCTGACGTGTTCATGTTGATCTATTATAAAATATTATCAAAAAGTTATTATGGTAATCTTTAACTACTTACTTCTCGTATTTTTTTAATAAACTAATGATAAACTTCTAGTAAGTATACCTAACCTAGTGTAAGAAGAAATGAAAAGCTAATAAAGCAAAATGCCCTGACATATTATTATGCAATGAATGACAAGTTATTCGAAATAAGAACGAAAAATATTTTATAGAGCAACTAAAAAATTATCTGGTGTCTGGTGTACGCTTTATCGTTTGTAACAAAGACAAATTACAATTTTTTTTCATGGAATAGGGAGCAATCGAGCGGACTGATCACATGAATTTGCGCCCATCGACAGCAACACCAAAAGAGTCACAAGTTTGTTGCTGGCATTATATTTGTCTCTGTAGGACGCTATTTGAATTACATAAAAAATATTGTTTGTTGTTTTTGATGCATTGCTAGAAGTCTAACAATTAAACCTTCTTATTGATTGTCCACATCCACAATACGAAGTCACGTGCAAAAATTAAAGCATTTTTTTAGTTTCTCAACTCCTAATTAAATTTATTAATGTCCTTGGTCCTCATTGCATTGTCTCTGGTGCGTGTTCATTCAAACGGACCTGATAAAATGATTCATAGGTTGTCTTGAATGGTTTAACCAAGAATTTTGTACTATAAGATGGATGCCAAACTCCCATACAATAACATGAGCGTTGTTCTGTCTCGATCAGTAGGTGTTATGTAGTGTAGTAGGTGTAGGTCTCATTCTATCACTATTTATGAATGAAGGCTATCCGTGGGATATCCTCTTCCTTTCCTTCTATCCATAGTTTCTGTCCCACCTGTCATATTTATGTCATTTTGACGCCTAGACTGAAAATTGTTACAAATTTTTGTAATTCAAAATTTGTGTTATGACGTGTAAGTGACTGATATCCTGGATGTACCTTATCATTTCACAGGTGAGTCAAAAATCACATATCAAATAAGAGTATTTCTTTGAGAAATTTGTGTGCATTTTTGTGGGACGTCATTAGTTGTAATATAAAGCTTTACTACGAAATGTCAAACTCATTCAATTAAAGTGATAGAATGAGAAGGAACACCTACTGATCGCGACAAAACATTGCCTCATGCTATTGTATGGGAGTTTGGCATCCATCATACAGTACAAAATTCTTCGGTTTAACAGACTTTCGCAATTGTCATCACGCATTATTATGCTTAATACGACAGGACCTGGACCAGGACCAGGCCTTAGGGACTATTTACACTTATTCAGCTCCATTCAGCGTTTTTCGATGTAAAACACCGATTTTATATAAATGCTTACGCGGCTGAACAGATGTGGAAAGATGAACAAGCTCCGTACAAAATTTCCTATGGTCATACGCTAAATTTGAGTAGTCGCTAACTCAATACAATTAAGTGAAATATTTGGAAAGTTTGTATAACAGTCACATAGTAATAATAACCGAACAACTCTTGCATGTCTCTCAACTCTGCTATTGCTGTCTGCAAAAAGACTAAACAGATTAACTGCACCAAACACACTCGCAATTCATTTCACGGTGGAGGTCAATGGTGTTGGCATGCTTTGAAAGAAAGAAAGATTGAGTATTCCTAATATTCTCTTTTCCGAAGGGTTCCAAGCCAAAAACCTTGGTATCCAAGCTAATCACTCTTAATTTCGGAATGTATCCTCGATTAGAGTATGTAATTTGTTGATCGAGGTGAATCCCGAGGTGTATTCTAATGCTGGGCGCGGGTCACCGCGTGGCCTCTGCGGGAGGCCGCGCGCGCGCACGTCCGACCGTTGCGCCACCACTTCTGACATACCCACTGTTTTGTTCGAATTATTTCTAGCTACAACGACGTGTAAATTAAAGAAGGCATGGTATATTGTATAGTTCTAGATTACTTAATTAAAGCCAGTTTCGTGGCTAAAGCAAGCACGCTGTGGCTTCGACTTTTCAAGAGCTCTTGTGGGAGTAGATCCCTATTAAACGTGGCTCTTTAAGTCGTCATCAAGGTGGTAGTTAATGAAAACTCCTTTTATTTATTGATTTATTTAACTATTTATTGTACACAAAAGAAAAATTTAGAATATACAACACATAAAATAAAAAACTAGTACAAAAGGTATGGCTTATTCCAAAACAAAATCCTAATCCTTTTGTGAGGATACGTAGCCAAAGGAGGTCGTAGAAAAAGTGCGTGAGGCCAATAGACCCAGCTCGGACCTAATCCGAAAAAAATACTCGCTCTAGGTAACAGAGCGTCACGCTGTCAACGGACTCTCCTCCTATACAATACACCCTCATGCTTCCCGCTTGAGCGCCTTGGAGACCTTGTAGGTCTGATCATCGTCATCAGCCTAATGTTTACTCCTTCTTCGATTGTCGCATCCAATGGCACCAGCGCTTCGCTGACTACTCTTAGGGTCTGTTCACACAGACCGGCTCGGAGAGCATCGACTCGCATTTTTCTTTTCACACAGACAGGATCGAATACGCTCGGAATGTGGCGGAGCGGAGCCGCCAACTATTTCACATAGACCTGCTGGAAGGGATCTTATTATTTCACACGAAGCGCGTTTAAGTATACTTAACGACAATAAAAGTGCACATGCAGGAATAAACTTTACTACAATAACTCAAAACTCAGTTTTCAAGGTGATAAAAATCTGCTCTCTTCTCCGAGCCGGTCTGTGTGAAAGGACCCTTACTGTATCTTACCGGAGGGCGTCCTAATCAAGAACTCTATCTCAAAAGTTATCGGTTTATCGTCTTGCTACATTTCGATCGATGTGTTTAAGTGGTGATGGTGTTTATGTGCTTATCAAAGATCTCGCCTTCCCAAAACACTGTAAAGGTTGCCCGATTTTTACAGTTTGAAACATAATGCTACTTTTTGTATATTATGTACCTTGTATAGGTATAAAATTAATTGCTTCATGTGAAACCCGTAGTTACTTGTAATTGTGTTTATACAAATTAGTTAGAGCATGGAGAAGTCAAGGGAAAATATCCAACATGTCACGTGGTGTATAATTACAGTTTTTATTGTTTTTGTTGTCCTGTCTGTGTGTCAAAGGCCGCATATTGTCACTTGATGAATACAAATGTAATACACGTGCAAACGAATACATCGTTTGTCCTATAAAATATTGATGCGAGGTGCAAAGTTCAAAATTGGTTGGTGTACAGTTTAGACAAACAAGTTTTTCACTGATTCGCAAAAGTTATTCAGTCATTGTTTGCTTAAAGTAAACACTACTATGTTCTGCGCATGTGCAACTTTACACAATTATTGCCATTTTAAAAACATTCTTAGACTTAGAGAATACCTATTTCGTAAAATGACTTAATATTAAAATAATGATGTCATGGTTTCCTTATTTGTTTTTGTAATTTTAGGAAAGTTGACAAATGTAATTCATAGGTAAGATTAAACACAGTGTAAATTATTAAACTATCATACCTAGACGTACAGAATACCCCTGAACGAGTTAGTTGATTCAACACGCAAGGTTAGTATAATGTTAATAAGGTTCCTATGTAAGAACCTGTTGCCCATAGTAACTGCAGTGTAAGGAATGAAATATCTATTCACTATAGATTGTAGTTACTTACGCTTTTGTTTAAAATGATAAAATATATTTTTTTTATTAATCTCGAGGTTCGAGATAAAAAAAGTTCGTTGTATCCGAAAAATTCATATTATGGCACACATGAAATGTTTGGAAGATGCAATAAAAAAGATGATTTTGAATCGATTTTTAGCCAATTTACTCTACGTCAGATATTGAAACAGCATTGTTTAATTAATATTGCAAATATTATCTACACTTCATTAAAATTTGCTATTCATTTTTTCACACTCATACATTACATTACCGTTGGAGAAATTAGCATTTCTGATTGGATTAAAACTTGTATTAGAAAGTAATTTTGAGAGTCTGACCTCATTATTCCGGTGTTCGCGCGTGGACGTCTCTAGCTGTCGTATACTTACAATATTTTGCTCGTGACTTTAAATCCAAGAAATATAAGGTTTTTTTTTATATAATGTGTTCAAGTGGAGGGCTATTCGTCTATATTTTTTGCCGCTTTGTTGTTACAGCGGCGAAGATACACGAAGTAAGTAAAATGTAGACGAATAGCCCTCCACACTATCTTCCATTTGAACATTTGCCGAAGCTCGTCCTATGTGAAGAGGGGCCTTAAAAGGCATGGCACGATCTGTGAGCAATTAGCAGATGTACTACGACAACTGAAGGTAGCCAGCCATCTTCAGCTCGCCAGCCATCTTCAGCTTGCTGCTGGCATTTGCATGATTCTTTTGAAAGAATTATTCCGATCTGTCACCCTGCTTTATTCCTTTGGAGTAACATGAACGAACGTAAAGGAACCCGTGCCGTAGGATAGAGAGAAATGAATGCAGGTACGGAATTGATTGACTGTTTGTTCGTGACGGCAACTAAGCCACTTATTCTAAACATAAAAAATAAGACCAAATCCAGACGATAAAGATTACATTTAAAGTAGAAAGAAAGAGCCTTTATTTGGGGTTTATCCTTTAGGTAAACGACAATGAAAACTAGATTTAATTCCAAGCATACGAAAATTTTAATATGTTTTGCCTTTAGTTGCTCTTATAACGCCTCCAAAATAATTCTTATTTTATCAGGTAAATAGAACAGCTGGTTACAGTTTTCTTAGTACCGAAAAAGGAAGCAGCACTTATTTGTTACGCTTTGGTTGTTATCTAAGTAAACATTTTAGCTTAGACGATATTTTAAACCAATTAAAGCCTGAGGTATCACGCGGATGATCTAAGAGAATGTGAAACGGTTATTCTCTGCGGAAATACAAGGAACTATTGTAAGAGTTTTACGGACTGCTCTACAAATTGGCATCAATTCATTTTGCAACGACAACGCTATTTTGTAAAACAGCTAGTTAAATAGCATTTAGACCTTTTGTTAAATAGCATTATGTAATGTGATTACGACTAACGTAAAGTTTTTTTTTCAATTTAGGTTTCTTACTTAACATTAAACGAGGAAGCTATTGCTTTTATTATTTATTTATTTATATCAAAAGGCTTACCAACTAAATACACACTAGGACATTTTAATGATAACATTTATATAAGTATGCATCTAAATTAATGGTATGCACAGCATTTAAAAATTAACAATGTAAACAACAAAATAGCAATGAAGGTGACAGTTATGTTAAATTTTGTATAAATATAAGTAAAAAGCCTTTTTTAGAGATATATTAATTTGGTTCGAATGAACATTGAAATATGGATATGTAATTGCTTACTTTATAAATTTTTTATTTTCACTCACAAATAGTATTTGAGAAAATTATTGATTAATCTTCTAGGGTTACCCTCCCCAGAACCGTCTGGGAAACCCTCTGGGGTTGTCGCAATCGATCAATAAACAGTCACATATCGGTACACTTCATCGTCGATGCCTCATATTAGGTCCTTACCTATGAAATTGGTGTTTTGTATGGAGATTTTGGGGAATTCTGCATTTTCCATACTAAAAGTTTTTCAGTTTTCTTCACATCGACAAATCCAAAGATAATAATATTTGGCATCTATCATTAGACAAGCTTTAGTAATATGTGTAATATCAAACTTCATAAAAATTATTTATCGTTTTTAAGTGAATGCTGATGTATTCGGCATTCACTTAAAAACGATATGATGTATTCGGGAGGCACTTAAAAAGAGTTGTCTCCGTATTCAATTTTAACACATTTACACTTACAACAAATTATCAAAACAAATCAAAAAAGCTCAAAAATATAGTCTATTTTTAGACGAGGTAATTATTTTTCAGGAATACTCTGAATCTTAATAGTTACAGACAAAATACTAAGAGAGAAAAAAAACACCAATTTCATAGGTAAGGACCCAATATATTGTTTAGTCTATTCTTTTACTATGTTTCTTTGATTTATTTCAGGACAGCAATGTTAACTTAATCAATCTAGTACATCCGTATGCAGTTAATGGAAAATACGAGAAAAATCGAAGCAAAAACAGCTTGGAAGGATGTTTGGTAATCTGACGTTCGTACTAACAACTGCATAATTATTAGACCGACTGTAATGCTTATACGTACAGAACTTACTCGAAACAATGTTGACTTGGCGACAAAAGTCGAATTTCGTAATTTTGAAGTAACGCAAAAGTCAAAGTCATAGTCAAATAATTTATTCAGTTTAGGTATTTACATACTCTTATGAATGCCAAATTATGCCAACCGTTCACTAGCTACCAGGAGGCCTTGTTCTGAGAAGAACGGGCAAGAAACTCAGCAAGTTGTTTCCTCCCTTTACAATATAAAATTGCAATACAAAATTGGGGGTAGACTCCAAAGTGAAAAGACATTAAATTTTGCTCTCAGTATTTTAATTATTTAAAAATAGTTTAAAGTATATATGTTCGCATATTAACTTCACCTGTGCTTCTGTTGACTCCAAGACTACTTTCACACTAACTTTCAACACTATGGATAATACTGCAGAACAACTTCTGAAAGGCATGGACGAGCTTGCTTCAATGTTCTCTAATCGGATGGCTGACTTTGAAAAAAATCTTCAACAATCTAACTCCAAGGAATCCTCATCTACTGTGAAGTCTCTATCAGCTGATTTTTCCTCCTTTAAAACTTTTGTTTGGAAGTCGCTTGGCATCCTCAAGTCGCAGGTCGAGCTGCTGGTTTTGGGCCTGGATCGCCTGGAGTCTCACTCTCGTAGAAAGGTGTTGCTGATTCATGGTGTTAAAGAAGATAAAGACGAGAATGTGATGGATAAAACACTAGCGGTGTTAACCAACCAGATGATGTTGACCACATTAAAATCGGACTTTATCGAGTCCTGTCACAGATTGGGTGTCAAAAAGGATGGTTCTCGTCCTATTTTGCTGCGTTTTGCTGCGATGCATCATAGAAAGTTGGTATGGAATTCCAAGACGTCTCTAAAGGGCACTAAGATTAGTGTCTCAGAATTTCTGACTAAATCTCGTCAGGACGTATTCTTTGCCGCACGCAATCACTTTGGCGTTAGGATGTGCTGGACAGTAGAAGGTACTGTGACTGTTCTTCTACCAGACAAGACACGCAAAAAGATCTTTTCCATGGGTGAACTCCGTAAGCTCGTCGCTAAGTATCCTGCGCCCACATCGGGGACAGCTGCGAAGAAAGGCAAGTGATGTTACGACTCTCAGTATTGGTCTTCCGCATTCGGTCGGCTTATAGAGTACGTCACTATCTATTTTGTTTATAATATTCTAAAATACCTGTTTTTATTTTTATAACGACTTCTGTGCTTTTGTTTTTAATGTTTTTCTATTTTGTCACTTGTCATATTAACGACATTACACAGCATTGTTGACATTTCATTTTTGATGTTCTCGTGAGGCAAAGGGATTTAGTTCATAGTGCCATATATTGTATTCCTTTTAATTTTTTTTTGTTTGTGTATCTCACTATTGTATAAATTTAAGATTTCGATGTTTTATGAATAGTGATAATCTCTTTTGGTCAACTTTAGCAGGCGGGTGGTTAATATTTAGTTTTGATATTACTGTAAAAGTCTGTTAATTTTTGTTTATTAGAATTGCGTGTGATATTATTAAGTATTTATTTTTATCATATTATATATTATTAGTACATTTATATATATTTGCTATGTCTATACCTGATGATTTTTTTTCATGCTCTTCTGGCGAAGATGACTTCGAGGATGCTGAATTAAGCGTACCATCTTTTACTGATGGCAGGCCTTTGCACATCAAAATTGCTTCGGCTTTTGATGGCAACTCAAAGTTTCTTTCTTTAGTGCACATTAACGCTCAAAGCATCCTAGCACATTACGATGATCTTGTATCTAGCTTTAGTGATGGCGTAGTCGATTGTATCCTTGTTTCTGAAACATGGTTAAAGCCTTCTTTGCCTTCTACCGAATGTTCTATTCCGGGATATAAATTATTTCGTAATGATCGCGTCGGTTCACGGGGTGGTGGAGTTGGCATTTATCTCCGAGGCCATATCCCTGCTCATATCATTAAGTGCTCCCCTTGTCCTTATACTGGTTCCTTAGAATTCATCTTTATAGAGATTGTTATACAACATAAAAAAATTCTGTTAGGTGCATTGTACAGCCCTAACGATCAAACTAATTATTTTGATACGCTGGAGTGTGCTCTCGAAAGCTTAATTCCACTTTTCGACAGTATTGTTCTCATGGGTGATTTAAACACATGCCTCCTTAAAAATGACACTAGAGCACGAAAACTTGTCAACCTAGTCTCTTCCCTAAATTTAGCGTTAGTTCCTATTACTTCTCCTACTCATTACTTCCCTAACTGTAAGCCTTCATTGATTGACTTGGTTATGGTGTCAAATCCAAATTTTGTCTCCTCATTTGGGCAAATGAGTGCTCCGTTTTCTCACCATGACCTAGTATACCTCTCATATAAAATTCGTCCACCTAAGGCTAAACCTAAAATTCTGCTTCGGCGCAATTACAAGCATTTAGATATTGCCCGCTTGAGGGAACATTTTAGAAGCTTGGACTGGTCCTTGCTACTTTCATCTGACAATATTGACGTCATGGTCGACAATCTCACGCAAAACCTTATTAGCATCTACGACATACATGCTCCCGTTAGGCCAGTGCGTGTGAAACACTTACCTGCTCCTTGGCTCACCCCAGAAATCCGTAAGATGATGGCTAAGCGAGATAGAGCTAAGGCTGTATATAGGAGAACTGCTTTAGAGGTACACTTGAATGGATATAAAAAACTACGTAATGGGTGTAACAGAATGTGTAGAGATGCTAAGCGTAACTATATTCATTCCAATATTGAAAATTCTGACCCTAATAATATTTGGAAATTCCTTAGGACGCTAGGCATTGGTAAATCTAGTAGTTCTCCTGTATCTACCATTGACATTGATGGTCTTAATATTCATTTCTCTTCTTCACCTTTAAAATTAGATACTTATACTAAGGCCTTTGCTCTCTCTTCTCTTTCGAATATTGTCCTACCTGATTGTCCTTCTTTCTCCTTCACCTTAGTCTCGGATGATGCCGTCAAGAAAAGTGTCCTTTCCATATCTTCCAAAGCCGTTGGCAGTGATGGTCTTGGTATTGAAATGATTCTCCCTGTGCTGGATGACATTGTGCCTTTGATCTCTCACATTATCAATTACTCTTTAATGCACAATGTTTTCCCTGCCGCGTGGAGGAAAGCTTTTGTTATACCATTGCCTAAAACGTCTTCTCCTTCTTCCTTTTCCGAGTACCGCCCCATATCCATACTTCCAATCTTATCCAAAGTCCTTGAGACAATTGTACATAAGCAATTGTATTCCCATCTCTCTAATAATTCTCTGTTATGTCCTTTCCAATCTGGTTTCCGTCCTTCGCATAGCACGGTTGGTGCACTGCTGAATGTGACTGAGGACATTCGCTGTGCCATGGATAAAACCAAACTCACAGCAATCGTCTTGTTAGATTTCAGTAGTGCATTTAACTCTGTTGACTATGACATTCTCCTAGGCACTCTTCGCACGGCTAACATTTCGCTTCCGGTCTTACAGTGGTTTCGCTCCTACCTTTTTGAGCGCCAGCAGTGTGTCAAACTTGATGACACTTCTTCGAATTGGTCATGCCTGTCTGCTGGTGTGCCGCAGGGTGGAGTGCTGTCGCCTTTATTATTTTCTGTATTCATAAATAAAATAACTACAGTTCTTTCCTCTCATTTTCACCTCTACGCTGACGACCTACAGATTTATCGCCATTTTGAATTATCTGAGGTTTCTGACGCGGTTGCACTGCTTAATAGGGATTTAGCTTCTGTTAAGATTTGGGCTAATTCTTTTGGGTTGCTTGTTAACCCTTCTAAGTCTCAAGCGATGATTTTGGGTGGTACTCGACTGAGGAGTAGGCTAGTGTGGAGCACAGTGCCAGACCTTGTATATGATGGTGTTATTTTAAAATTGAGGGATAAAGCAAAAAATTTAGGTCTTATTATGGACAGCAACTTATCTTGGGCACCCCATATTGCTGAGGTTAGTAGACGTATGCATCACACTTACCATTCTCTCAAGCGGCTTCAGTTTTTCCTTCCATTCAAAACTAAAATTATGCTTGCGCAAAGTCTCCTTCTCCCTATTCTTGACTACGCCGATGTGTGTTATTTGGACATCACCGAAGAGCTTCTCAACAAACTGGAGCGCCTACAGAATCTGGCAATCCGTTTTATTTATGGTCTACGTAAATTTGATCATGTGTCCAAATTTAGAGCTCAGCTAAACTGGCTCCCAATGCGCGATCGTCGTAATGTGCACATCCTTACTACGCTATTCAAAATCCTTAAAGACCCTAATTCCCCATCCTATCTTCGTTCCCGATTCCATCTCTTACCTCCTCCCGCTCGTCCTAAGCGTTCCTGCGTTACAAGAAGCCTGGTGATTCCGAGGAGTAACACGAATTTCTTTTTTCACTCGTTCTCGGTTCGCTCTGTGTTGTTGTGGAATGGTCTGCCATCAGAGTTACAAGAATGCCAAACAGTCTCTTCTTTTAAGACCAAACTCAAGAAGCATTTTCTAGATCTTTCTTCCTAAATTTGTATCTACACATTTCCTCATTTCTCTTCTTTTCAATACAGACATAGTGTATATAGTATGTATCATAAACTTTATATATATATATATATTTTTTTTTTTTTGTTGTGTATTTTTTTGTTGAACTGTTGTTTTTATTTGGACATATGTATTCTATATATTCATATTATTTTTTTATCTATTTCTTTTTATTTTATTATATTATTGTATTTGAATTTTAGTTTTTATTATCTTTATATTTTTTTTCCTCTTTTGCACTGGTGTCTCTTCCCTCTCCTTACTAAATCTCACACACCTGTGATAGGTTGGCTGGCAGAGATCTCTATTAGAGATAAGTCCTCCTTTGCTTACTTTTTGTATTTACTACAATTTTGTTTATTTGTGCAATAAAGAGTTTAATATAATAATTGTTTTTGAAAGATTTTACAGTAAGCATTGTCAAGATGGTATGATATGGTTGACGATATGAAGTATGATAGATATGATAGAAGAAGTATGATATGGTTGACGATATTACCATTTTATACCGCAAAACAGCAGGCTGGCATTGCTGAGTTCTGGCTTGAGTTAAGATAGGCATATTAACTAACAGCTACGTTTTGCAGGTCTTATATCTTATATCACAGGACTAGCTTTTGCCTGCGACTTCGTTCGCATGGAATCGTTACTTTGGAATAGCGTGATGTTATATAGCTTTTCTTAATAAAGGGGTTTTTTAACACTGAATGAATTTTTAAATCGGATTAGTAGTTTCTGAGATTAGCGCGTTCAACCAAACAAACAAACTCTTCTGTATTTTATTATTAGTATAGATTCTCAGGTTCTTACGTACACTGCGATATACATATAGGAGTTGAAAGGAAATGCAAGCAATTATTGTATACTAGATGTTGCCCGCGACTTCGTCCACGGGTACTTTGGTTTTTAATTATCCCACGGGAACCCTTTGATTTTCCGGAATAAAAAGTATCTAAGATATTGACCAGGGATATAAGGTCACCATGCAAAATTTCATTGAAATCGTTCCAGCCATTTTGGAGATTAGCCCGTACTAACAGACAGAGAAACAAAAAAAATATTTTTTTTTTTGTATTTTCTCTCTTTTTACATCCCCCTGACTTGGTTTTAAGCATTTTTTCTATGTACAGACATTCGACCTCTACAGTTTTATCATATGTATAGATAAAAAATATGCATTCTAGACAGATTCGTCAGAGCGTCAGAGCGGTGGGCATTTTTTGCGATGGGCGCCGACATATTGAATTATCTTGTGATTTGAACCCGGAACCTGTAAAGAAAACGACCAACGTCAAAGATCATATATGTCTAAACCATCCAACAAGAAAGAATTATAGTCAAATACGACTTCAAGAACATACACTAATAAATGATGAATCATCATGAATGTTACAAACTTAACCTGTTAGACAGATTTATTGTCAGAAAAACGCGAAGTTAATCCATCTGTTTCGGAATATCTATTAGGTACTTTATGGTTCACTGAACTTTATTGAAATGTTTTAATTGCGCGATACCCGTAAATAGATTTAGAAATGTATAAAAAAAGGAATTTTCAAAGTCATTCTTTTTTGTATAGATTAAACGGATGCGTAAAAATAACTTTTTTATAGTTTTACCTATTAAACAATACACATAACGGAATTGGAATATATTAACCACTAGCTGTTGCCCACGACTTCGTTCGCGGGTACTATGGTTTTTTAACTATCCCGCGGTAACCCTTTAATTTTCCGAAATAAAAAGTATATTAGATGTTGCCAGAGATATAAGGCATCACCATCCAAAATTTCATTGAAATCGGTCCAGCCATTCCGGAGATTAGCCCGTAGAAACCGACAAACAGACAGAGAAACAAAAAATAATAATACATTTTTTTTGAAAAAAAGAAAGAAAGAATTTTTTTTTTCTGTGTACGGACATTTGACCTCTACAGTTTTATTATATATTATAGATTACAAGTTATAATAACTTTAATTGAGAAAAAAAAGATGCTGTATAAGGGTCTTCGTCGTTTAATTAAGAATTAATGGACATATGGTGTACAATAGTAACGCCATTATTAGTAATTAAAAAACCTACTCTTGATGCGAGAATCTATTGTTATTTGTTTCACTTAGGATGAGTTTCTTGATCCGTAGTAATACCATAAAAAAAATCTAAAGTAATTTTATTTCATAGGCCAAGTTCGGCACTTAAAATAGTCAACATTTTACATTATTACGCATGTTACAAATAAATAGTTTATTATAAATTATTTTAAAATTAGAGTATTAAATGAAACCATTGTATTAAAGTTCATTACCGTGAACGCTTGTAGCAAGTATAAAGTCATCTCAATAGATTAATTCTAGACCAACAGCGTCAATGGAATCGCCAAAATGTATGACGTCAGCTTGACATATTGTTAAGTTAGGGATGAAAGTTCGAAGCAATCCCAGCAACTTGTTGATGTTAAATGGTCCATGATTATTTAACTTTAGTTATATTTGAAAATTCGACTATTGGATAAGCTCATATCACGACATCATACGTTTTCGCGATTGGTCCATATTTTAACCTACTGGTCAACCTGACCATGGATCAAAAAACTGACCCTTAGTTATGAACCATTCCAATTTACAATCAAAGTAGATTTTATTACAAGTAACTAACATAAAATCTTTAGTAACACCGTATATGCTATGTTTTATATTGTACTGTAATAGTTATATTAAAAATATCACGGAAACTAATAAGTTCACTACTTTTGTTATATTACTACCCAGTAATTAAAAAAAGCAGTACCCACTAACCACTAACCAACCACTGACGGCCGCACTCTGAGACGTCATTTAACCTAATGATCAATATCGAATTTAAAAGTCGTCTTTATGTGAATCAAATTAGAGTTTAATTTTTGTTCTATGTGCGGCAGTGAGTATTTTATAAATTGCAAATTAATGTGTCATTAATAGTACTTATAATTATAAACTATTTGCTGTCTGTATAATTATATGTTATTCGTAATTATTTATGTAGGAAATTATTATTTTTTAAAATTTTATGAACTCAATAAGAATAC
The DNA here is from genome assembly GCA_910589355.1 of Parapoynx stratiotata. NCBI lineage: Eukaryota > Metazoa > Arthropoda > Insecta > Lepidoptera > Crambidae > Parapoynx > Parapoynx stratiotata. The sequence continues at coordinate 5,658,834 of OU342458.1, forward strand.
GGACTATGTAATTTAGTTTATCTGAAGTTAGCGCTTCGATCTATTTAAACTTCATATCCAAATTCTTATATTGGGTCCTTACCTATGAAATTGGTGTTTTTATTCTGTCTTAGTATTTTGTCTATAACTATTAAGATTCAGAGTATTCCTAAAAAATAATAACCTCGTCTAAAAATAGACTATATTTTTGAGCTCTTTTGATTTGTTTTGATAATTCGTTGTAAGTTTAATTGTGTTAGAATTGGACACGGAGACAACTCTTTTTAAGTGCCTCCCGAATACATCATTTTATTTGCATTCACATAAAAACGATAAATAATTTTTATGAAGTGTGATATTACACATATTACTAAAGCTTGTCTTATGATAGATGCCAAATATTATTATCTTTGGATTTGTCGTTGTGAAGAAAACTGATAAAATGTTAGTATGTAAAATGCAGACATCCCCAAAATCTCCATACAAAACACCTATTTCATAGGTAAGGACCTAATATATATATTTTTTTGTCACCCTCTGACCGCGTAGGGCACGGCCAGAGGACGCAGAATAAAAAAAGTGAGAAATAAATGAAAGATTTGTGTAACTTACTCTATTACGACTCAAGGCGTGGGTACGGTTTCCGCTCATTAGTCCGCAAGAGGTAAGTAGACTTAACTTAGAACTGCCTAAAAGAGGCAGGCGAGGGAACACGACTCGATGTCTACGAGCGTCGGCGGAGCAGGTTCAGCCTAGCAGTCAGGTTCGCATGCTTAGGAGCACGGAGCCGTATGGTAGGCTGCGGCTCCTAGGTAATACGAGTATACGAAGAAACTATAAATCTTTTTGACCCATTTTTATGCAATATAGAACACAGCAGTCCCGTGTTGGTCCGGGACACCAAAGGAATGTACCAACTGCTTTTCTTGCCTAGAATCTCGTAAAAGGCGACTAAGATCTCTGATTGTGAAGACTAAGGTCTCTGATTGTGTAGGCGATGAGCTAGCCACTTGTTACTACTCTTTCACGATTTTTCATCTGACCAAACCCAATTTTTGTATGGCTAAATGTGGTCTTAAGGAACACAGTGCTCCTTGGACTCTGCCTACCCCTTCGGGGATTACAGGCGTGATTGTATGTATGTATGTAGAACACATTTTCTGAGACATAAACTAACTACAAACTGTATAAACTTGTTATTTAGTTCACACAAAATTTTCTCTATGCCTAGGTATTTCGAAAAATCCTTTATTTTCTATATCGAAAAAGTAAGCTAAAAATAGATGACCCCTAGACCGTTACCACCTATGAGTTATATGAAGGTCGTAAAATGTTTGACTATGGCCTTCCCTGTTTGTCACCTTCTGTTCAAGATGTGATAGCTTGTCGCAGTTCAATAAATTATAATATTAGCATTCAGCTCGAGTGTTCAGAGGATGTCGTAACGGAAATATAACGGGGTGTACACGAATATCGTACTCACGAGTTTGTTGCACCTTTAGTAGATCTTTTATACCGGCGGTTATTCTCAAAATATTCCAAAATTCCAAATTAATTCATTATTCCGTGAAAATATAAAATATAAGACTTTCAAACATATTCATGCGTTTTTCTTTACATAAATTATTGTTTTATTAATGGTTTTATTTTTATTAATTTTATTTTACGTTTTATTTTCATATATAGAGCAGATATATAGAGCAATTTCAGAATTGTTGTTGTAAAATCACTGGAGATCTTTGTGAATAATATTATCTACGTATAGTGTAGGATGAAACTTAAATGCAATATTTTAAAAATAATATTTAATTGCGTGGAGAAGATTGAGAATATAGTATAGTTCTCATTTTATTAGAACAAAATAATGGAGTACCACGAGAACAACTTCACTGGCTATATTATTTTATTTGCGAGAACAGGAACATTTAATTATAACAATGAATATTATAATGTAAAGAGCCAAATTTGTATCGTTGACAGAAAGAAAAACATTTGACTATAATATTGATAATGTTATAAGTAGTCATCGAATAGTTTATAATATAAACATTGAAATAGACGAAACATTAGCCGCTGCTTAGCCTTAGACAGAGCGAAATTCTCACTGAAACGGATTCTACTATATTTAAAAATTTCAAGTATCTAACTAATGATCATGTTTTATTTGGAAAATTATAATATTATAATGAGAATGAAAAATACGTTCAATAATAACGGACGATAAAAACTTTTTTTAGTAATTTCCATGAAAAAAAGAATATAAGATAACGAAAAAGTAAAGTACAAGAATTTCTTCGAACCGGTGAAAAATCACGAAAATCACGAATCATGAAAAACCTTGAAACAATTTGACAAACGTGTACATACGGACTTAAAGTATTCAGCGATCGTGAAGTATCTATTCAACGTCAAAAATAAAAAGTAGTCGTTGTAAATAATGCATTAAAAGTACAGGGCAATGAACTTCCAGGCTTTTTGCAATGCCATGTCTTTTCGTCTGTGTTTTTATTTATAGTACTTGCTTTTTTATAGGTATATTCAAAGGTATGCAAAACATTATTAGATATAATGTAAATAAATTTATAAGTTAAGTGGAACTAGTATATTTTTGATGGCACATCCCTTTATTACTGTCCTCAAGCACATATATCCGCTTGAATTTGGTTTTCTAATACCGGGTTTAGTTTTAATGTTCCAGACTGCCAAAACGTTAACGTTTAAACTCTCGCTTGAACCAGGGCAATGCCCGAATTCGCCTGTTTTTTGTAAGGCGTACCAAAGCACCCGAGCGCAATTTTATTTTTTAAAACATTCCATCTTCCAAAAGGTTCTGGAACTTAAGGACCATAATGGGCCAGTTTTTTGATCCGTAATAAAAGTTTATGGTCGAAACCTTGACCAGCATTAATCTTCTTCTTCGAGTCAATGGCTCAGATTATATGCCAGTATACAGCGACGGCTGCGCTCGAGGTGTTGCCGCATTTAGTTCCTCCATAGTATAGGATCAATGATTATACTAAAATGTGGGACGTCAGTTTAAAAAAATACACAATGAAACTAACGACATTTGTGAAACAACATCGCATCGAAGATAAATCTGCTGTCGGCCGGTCCACATACAAACGTTTCATTGGACATCACACCGTGACATTTGTTACTGATGGTGTGGACGCGTTTATAAAATTTTGCCGAATCGTACATTGTTAAGGAGAAGTTGCACACGGCAGCTAGAATGTATATTACATCTTAGGATATAGCTTTCAATTATTTTAATGTATGCCTAATATACATAACTTAGAAAGTGTCTCCAATTTTTCTACGTATTTCTATATTTATAGTAAAAATAATCGTCAAGTAAAAATTGAAAAATTTTAATAAACGAACCTATCTTTGTATTTTTTTTATGATCTATGGTATCTATGGAGCCTAGAAATAATCAAAAACAGTTCATGAATAATAAAATATATTTTTTCTGAATAAAATAAATAACATTATTTGATTCCAACTAAACAAGAATAGTTTCATTTAAAAGATCCTGACTTTAACGTATGACGTTGGTTTCAGAGAGATGCGCTCTAAATTCATACGCGATGTCACGCGAACTTGTACACGTATCAAGTATGGCAGTGTGGACGTCTACGTACACCGAATTTCTTTTGAAAGTTATCCACTTTAGATGGACCGGCCCGCGAACACCGTCCACACCAAGTCCACACTGTGACAATTAGTATGTACATGCATAGTGGTAAATATATTGATTGTAATATTATGTATGAAAGTTTGAGATGGAAAACTGCTCATGACATTTGTATGCGTAACAAATGCCGTCCACACTATCAGTACACACGCGTACTTGTCATGGCTACGGTGTTCTGTGACGGTAATGTGGACGGGGAACGTTAATTTTAATCAAACAATTCCAGCATTTTCCTTAATCATTTTTTAAGTTTACTATTGGTTAAGTTGACCTAATACATTTTAGTATCATACGTATACGAGTACAGTATTGGTCAAGATTTAACCTATTGGTTAACAAGTACAGGGCCCTGAGTCTGCTAATTTACAAAGCGGCAATACGACGGCAATAGGTTCTCAATGGTCAGTCTGACAATCAATTTTCTTTAGCTTAACTAAAGCAATATAATGGAAATAGTGTCTCAATAGTAAAATTTTTTCCGTAGTCTGAATTTTTTTTTTCCTTATATTCAGATTACGAAATGTCTATATTTTGACCATTGAAATTGCCTTTTTTTTGCCATAGTTGTAAATTTGCAAAATCGGAGCCCTGATCGCAAAACCGGCTAAGGCTAAGAATGTTTTGCTGTGCAATAAATATTTATGTAATAAAAACTTTCCTTCTTTTTGTGCATTTGACGCAATGGCTAAGCACGATGCGCCTCGAATTGAATGTTGACGTCAAATATTGAAAAATAACACTAAATAATATCTTTAGTGATCAACACTGGTGTTGACTGTATGTAAACAAAATATTTATTTAAGAAGACTTAATTTTGATTATTAAACATATAAAAAAGTGTGATAAAAAAGTGCATGACTCTTTTAATGTACTTAGATGATGATAAATTGTTTTTTTACCTTATAATTTTACTTTTTTGTGTTTGTCTAGTGTTAGTATGTACGAATAGCAGATTTTAATGAAATTTGTGTATTTTATAGAGATCAAGAAACTTTGAGAGTTTTTAAAAAACTGATTGCTTTTAACTTCTATCAACCATGTCATGATATTTGTTTCTCTTTTATTATAAGATCAAGATAAAGCCTCATTTTTATTTGTAATAATAAAATGAATGTGGATTAATATATTAATATATTAATTAATATATTAATCGCTTTGTTCATATTAAAACTCAGATGAAATAACCTTAACGCGTTTAATTTCTTGTCAAAATAAATGTTAATGGCTTATGATGACTGCGCTGTTTTTAATTACTGCGACATAAGATAATTCTTGAAAGTCATGTTGATATTCAAATTCCTTTTAGCGCCCAAAGCTTATAATTCTTGGCTTTTATAAAATTTATGTTTTTGGCAAGGTTAATACACACATTATAATACTTCCGCGCTACCGTCGATTATTATATTCATCCATCGATACTAACGTATTTTTTTTGTTTAATTTATAACAAAATAATAATTTTATGATATGATTTATGTATTATTTACGCCTTACTTAATTACTGACCAGATTTTTAAAGATGTTTATTACCTATATTTAGTAAAATTTAGAGATGCGCCGAATAGAGGTTTCACCGAATTACCGATCACCGAATATTATTCGGTTTAATCTTTACCGAACCGGATATTCTGCCAAAATATTCGGTTTACAATTACTTTGCTTAGCCACGGAAACAACTTAGACAACATGTACGTTTCGTGTCACCACAGGCGATGTTAAAATGAAAGTTGACTATACTAAACTACCAATAGCCTATGAAATCGTTATGTTGACATGAGTAATATAAATCTTACAGAAGAAGTTATGTATTTTAGTTCTATACCCGGTCATATAGCTATGAAAACACAACCGAATATATTCGGCACAAAAACCGAATAATTCGGCCGAATACAAATAGTGGAAATGATGCCGAATATACCAAATACCGAATACAAAACGAATATCGGGGCATCTCTAGTAAAGATACATAATTATTATGAGTTAAAAATATTGATTTGAACACTTTGGACAAATAAATGACATTAGGAGACTGAATGCTCTGAAGCAATTATCGTGATGAGCGTGTTAGAATGTACTAAACCTATTATTATTGTTGGAACGTGTCTGTAAAATAGTTTTATTAGAAAACCTGGTTTTATGATATCTGCAAGTCGTATGTATTTATCACAAAATAACGAGCGACTATAAAAAAAAATTGCGAATGATAACTTGAGCGGTATGAATTTGAGTAAGCGAAAAATTTACTGAACTACCGATTAATATTGATTTATAATAAAATCCAGAACGAGCTGACCCAAAGTGGGTTGTGATTAATCCATTTCAGATATTAAAATTCTGTGAGTGAATCGTCAGTTGTGAATTAAAAATGAATAAATCTCAACAACACTCAGTATCATAATCTGCAAGTTTTTCTCAGTTCAAAACAATTTACAGAATGCGGTCCTCGTATTTTGCGCAGTCAACTTCCTTTGGCGTCTGCACTACTAAAGGGCTGGCGAAACGCGACCTTACTTACTATGATACGATATAAACACTATTCTATATTACACTGGCATAAAGACCTTTGTAACCATGTGAAACGACTGGTTTATCATATTTGTATATTAATGTATAGCTTGTATAAATGTCGTAAGAAATTATTATTATTTATTATATTAAGTATCGAAGAGAGCAAAGTTCAATATGGATAGCTTATACTTACCGCCTATGATAAAACCTACTGAAGAAAACCGGTGAGTAACAATAAAAGTTGTATGCAATAAATAACTTTATCTGAGACATTGGACCTGGTTTTAGTTGGTTTCTATCTGGTTTGAAAAAAGAATAAATACCTATCATCACTTATCGGACACGTGAAGAAATAAATTTAATTCAATACTGAACAGACTGCACTAGTGATTAAAAATAGATTTTATTTATACTTATGTAAAGTTTTTGAATACCGCTTGCCTCACATTATGCCCAGTGCATGGCAACAGGCTCGCTACCTGCTACATGGGGACGGAAAATACCACGTGTAACGCCCACGTCTCAATACCTCTGCCTACCTCTTCGGGGATAGAAGCGTGATGTATGTATGTATAGTTACAGATAATGTAGATGAAGCCTTTATGAAAGTACATACCTTCCTATTGAGTAAATACGTCTGCCCCGGGAGTAAATGAAAATATTATTGACACTGTCTTTTCATTTATAGACTTCTATAATAATTTCATGCTTTCAGAATAAAGCTGATCTCTAGGACCAACATACAAACATATAATCACGCCTTCATCAAAGTAGCCACAATTTAGTCCGGAATGATTAGTCGGGTGAGTGACCAGACCAAGACCAGACTTAAAATTCACTTGTGTTTCGCCCGCGGTTGTGCGAGGCGATTATTATCATATTTTTTCCTGGATATCCTGCTAACAACTCCTCATTTGCATGTTTTATAGGCACGAGTATTTTATAAATTACTACTTTTGTATCGATTACTTACTAAAATGATTAATGAGGATGATATTATATTTATTAACAGTTTGGGTATTTAAAAATTGCTCATGGCTTACTCAGTATCAACGAATCATTAAAATTACCAAAAGGTATCGGAAAACTTTATCAATTTCTATGAATAGAATAGAAACGTAAATAATTGACTAATTCTTATGAAATACTAAATTAATCTAATCATTATAGGACAAGAGAAAAATACCAATGTGTTCAGACATAGAAGATATTTCAAAGGTCTTTTAATGATTATATAGATACATTATTGAGAAGAATTTTGAATTCATTTAGAAAAGTTACAATACGTAAAGCCTTGAAATACAATTTCCAAAAAGCATATTTTTTAATTTAATAAATGAAGTACAGTAATAAAGTAAACGTATTATGATTATTTAAAATATATATTCTCAAAGAACTTATAGGTCTGATAATTGAATTTTTGACAGCATGAGTGTGAGAAAATCATCTATTGATGTCGAATATTAAGTAGCCATACTTGGTGACAGAAAAGACAAGAAACTGAAAATGTATGAATGGTAAATAACGATTGCACTGATTTCTTAATTTTGAAGAGTACTTGCTTTATCTGTACCGCCTTATTATGTTTGACGTGTCGGGTCATAGCAATGAGTTTTCACTTCCTATTAGTTCCGCCATAATTGTTCCTCACAATTGGGTAGCCATCTATGGATTAGGCGCATTCTTGTATTGTGTTGCTTCATTTAATAGTGAGGTGTCAATGGTATCTTTTGTTCTTCGCTTCAGTAGACCAATGAAGGTTTCAAAGCATGACTGATCTCTTTGAAATGTTACGTCGTTTCTTCTTGCATTTATTACTACAGCTGGTCAATTTATTTGTAATTTTGTAATTTGTTCTTCCTCTTTAATTTGGTAGCTTTAACAGACGCATTTTGTTAATGTTTTTGTATTTCCTTCTTTGTTGTTCTTATGAATTGCGTCGTCATAGTAGAGTTGAAACTACACTGAAACATTTCATTTGTTACATAATAATATACTGACTGTTTAATTTTAATAATTTAAGAATGATAATTAGAATAAAGAAGGTTTACATATACATTATTTTTAAACATTAAAGCAAACGCTACAGTGTTCGGAATTAAAACCCCATAAAACTGCTGTAGTTAGTTATCACAGGTACCTTATGGATTTCATTTGACAATATTAGTTATTGACGTCAATCTTCGTTAAGAACTGATCAATATTAAACTATACACGACAACACGGAAGAAAAAAAATTATACTATTTTCGCGTTTTCATCTTCATGCTTTAAATTATATTATATTTTTTTTTGCGTATTTATCTCCATTTTAAGTAGCTAAATTAAAAATTAAGTTATTTTGAATATTTTTCCTTTTAGAACATGTAGAAAAATAGGTTAGCATGAAATCTAAAGTTCCAAGACCTCTCTGTAGTCGGTCCCTTATTTCTGAGGATCGTGTTCTGCAGTAAAGTTTCATCTGGATCGGATGATTTCCTCCACCGGTTTCTGTCCAGCGCGTCTCTTACAACCATGTGGAGTTTGGAGGACGACGAGTATTTCACTAGGTTATTGCGTGGAAATAACTGTAATTTTCTAAAATTAATAGATACAGCACTATTGTTTTCAGTGCAGTAATCGATAGCTATGCCATGGAGAAGAATGCTAATTCTTGTCAAGCATAACCAGACTAAAGAAATAGTATCAGACATAACTGTAGAGCATCTTTATTGTAAATTGGTGTATTAGTAATTTTCTTCAGTGGCCTGGATACTTGACGAAAAAATACCATCCAATTGTTTTCCATTGTCCTCAACAGTGGCATTATCTAAATTGACGAGACTTATTTTCTCTGACGATAAGAAAATGAAGGATAGACATTTTTGTAATTTAGTTATTATTTTATATAAATATACCTACAAGCAGACATAAGACTGTAGAATAACTCCAATGCCCAAGTAAAATAATCCTAACTGCAAAAGTTAGGATTTTCCTGATTTAAATACTCCAAATTCAAAACAAATAGTTCCTATGTTGTAGAGTCACGTGCACTAATACAATCTTAATCAAATATGACCCTTATTCCATCACAATAAGAACACAAGTGTACACATTCCATTACAGGTGACTATACTTTGTGAAAAAGAAGCGAAAACGTTAACATACATATACTCGTAGACGAATGATTGTCAATAATCTGGTGAGCTTGATTGTCACACCACTATGATAAATATGGTTCCAATGCAAAATCTATTAGATCCATGGTTACTCGTAATAAGGCTTAACAAATGCCGGATGTAAAAATTATGACATTCCACGTCAACAGACAATTTATTTACACATTAACACAGAATACTCAAAGAATATGTTTTTTAACCAAACCGCAAATTTAACTTGTAATTAACTACACAATTAAAGTTTTCCGTCAAACTAACCTTTTGTTTACGTTTATGTCGTTACTGTAATTGATTTCTCATATTCTGTTGGTTCAACACGTAGTATTATTGATGAAAATAGTCATGATAAATCATTTGGTATTTGGGTTCATCATTTTAGAACATTTTAATCACTAACATTTTGCAACTTTTGAGCTACTTTTGGGTATCAACTCAAATCTTTATCTATATAAAAATTGAGATCTTCGAACAAGGTCTCATAATGTATTGTCGAACGTGGAGGATTTAAATATACCTACACTTGTTATTGTAAAATATTTCAGACACTTTCAAACTCCTTTCCTGAAATAATGTTTTTTTATAATACCTGGTTTCCAGAGACCAAATGAGATTTTTTTTTTATTATTACAAGAAAGACGGGTTGTCAAAACCTGATGATGTCGACGAACCCAGCCAGGGGCAGGTAATTAGGTCTCGTAATTCGTCCACGTGAAAAGAGCATGCCGGGGTTAGTGTACCCTATCCGTTACATTATTCTGAACTGTATCACTTACCTTTGTTTCATTATGAATATACTTAGCACATTTTAATACGAACTACATTGTTGCGAATCCAACCTCTTTTTAGGTTTATTATAATTTTTATATTCTTTTTATTATTTGATTGATGTTTTGATATGACGTTGTCTCTTTTTTTCATTATTGGCGAATACATCTTTTTGTGCAAAAATCAGTTTATTTTAATTTCAAGCAATACAGTCCACTAGTTTCCTACAAACTAATAACGAATTATTTGAGTATTTCTAATCTCTTTTAAAGGATTTTAAACTTTCGCGTTTCGCGTTGCGTTGTTCTATATACTACATTATGTACGTCGCGTGTAGTCCCGGTGTTATAAATTCTATTCTCTTTTGTTTTTATTTTCATTCCAAATTCGAATGTGGTTAGAAAATTTAAATTTAATTTGCATTTTTTGCTTACGAGTTATAGGTAAGTAATATTTTAATCGTTTCCGCATAATTGAAATATTTATTCATATGTCTCCCACGCAATTTCAAATTACTCACAACACATAAATATAATTTTGTAATTTAAATGAATAATCGATTGAATTATTATGAGTCAAAACAAAAACTGTAATTCAGGTTCATCTGTAAACTTGAATCCTTAAAATTTTTATCTTCTTTTTGGGTATTAGGTACATTGATAAAAAAGAGCTTTTTAGGACCACAAGTTATAGTAAAAAGACTATTCTATGAAAAAACAATGGGAATCATTTGGGCAACAAACAAATATTTGTCAGCAATATAATTATTTGGTCAGCAGAATAATGAATTGAGCAAGATTATTATTTTACCGGAAATGTATAAAACCAAGGAATAGTATCAATGAAGGATCAAAGATAAATTCCTAGGAAATGTATTCTGATAGATATTAGGTTAAGGTTCCTTTTTTATGGCCCATAAAAACAATAATTGTCATCAAAACATATATTAAACAATTTGGCAGCAGAGAAAACATTTTATTTGCTGCCCAATTAGTTATTTTTAAAAAAGGAATTAGAAATATTTGCTTCCCATAAGTTGCTGACCCATTTGTTACTTTTCCTGACCAACTGTATCTTTTTGCTGACCAAAATGCGAATATTTGCTGACCGATTAAATAACCCCAAAAACAAATAAAGGGATTTTATTAAGATTGCTGAAATAAGCGTATGGTTGTTGCGAGGAAACACTACTCACGTTGTGTAAACTACGAGTTGTGCAGTTAAGTAAATAAGCGACATTAGCAGAAAAGTGGTTCAGTGACTCAACATGCGATGTTATATTTGTTTTGTTGAAGTTAAGTATAATATTATATCTACGATTATCCTCAGTTCTAAATGTTCGACTTCATCATCCTTTAAGTTTTTATTGGTGAGTAGAATCACCAGAGCTCCAGCAGAAGGCCTAGCACGGGCCGGAGAGAAAAAGTCCCCAGAGACAAAAATCGTCATTGCCTCTCGCTTCTTCGTTCGCGCGGAAGCGAGAGGCAATGAGTAATTTTGTCTCCGGGGACTTTTTCTTTCCGGCCCGTGCTAGGCCTACAGAGTAAGCAATGGGACTAAGTTATACGATGGGGATGCCGATGTAAAATAAAAACCCGGAGATGATGTCATTTATATTAGGTCCTTACCTATGAAATTGGTGTTTTGTATGGAGATTTTGGGGAATTCTGCATTTTCCATACTAAAAGTTTTTCAGTTTTCTTCACAACGACATATCCAAAGATAATAATATTTGGCACCTATCATTAGACAAGCTTTATTAATATGTGAACTATCACACTTCATTAAAACTTTTTATCGTTTTTAAGTGAATGCAAATAAAATGATGTAATCGGGAGGCACTTAAAAAGAGTTGTCTCCGTGTCCAATTTTAACACAATTAAACTTACAACAAATTATCAAAACAAATCAAAAGAGCTCAAAAATATAGTCTATTTTTAGACGGGGTAATTATTTTTTAGGAATACTCTAAATCTTAATAGTTACAGACAAAATACTAAGAGAGAAAAAAAACACCAATTTCATAGGTAAGGACCCAATATTAATATTTTAGAACTTAATGCACAACTGAAACTGGAAAAGGCAAATATCACAAATCACTGAACATAAAATTTAAAGATTATTATAAAAGTTACTTACAATAGTGCCTTGGAAAAGTTGTTTGAACATATAACGTTATAGTTTTATTAACTATAATATTTATTAAAATTTCATCATCAACAATTAAATGTATTCATAGAATTGATGGGCGTCGAGACAACCGCTCCAGACGCTGACTCTGATAGGAATGAATTGGAGACCAAAAACAATAAAAAAGAGACAGATGGTTAGCTTAAAAACAAGAGAAAATGGCCAGAGAAGAGCGCAATAATAGCAAAGAGTCGCTGATATAGCGCCTCGTTACATACTTACCAATAAGCAGATCGTATCTGCCATCTTAATTACAAAAGAAGAAATATTATTATTTTATTACAAAAAATTTTTTATAACGTCCCGTGTTGGTCCGGGACACAAAAAGAATGTACCAAATGCTTTGCTTGCCTAGCATGTCGTAAAAGGCGACCAAGGGCGTATTGGGTACTGAGTCTGTGATTGTGTAGGCGATGAGCTAGCCACTTGTTACTACTCTTTCACGATTTTTCATCTGACCAAACCCAATTTTTGTATGGCTAAATGTGGTCTTAAGGAACACAGTGCTCCTTGGACTCTGCTTACCCCTTCGGGGATTACAGGCGTGATTTTATATATGTATGTATGTATTACAACAAAACATCGCACAGCATTTCAGCAGATACCGCCTACTTATTACTACAGTGTAATAACAATTATTTGGTTATTCATTATTTAAACGCATAAACGAGTTGATACTCAACCGTAAAGGGCACAGAAACAGTGAAAATCGTTTCTTCCTACTATTAATCCAAGGTTTTGATGAGGTAAAGAAAAATTGTAATTTTATTTTGATTAGTCTAAATAATTTTCTAGATTACTAGTCCACTGGCAAGTCGTTAACCTACAAGCACTTTTATGTTTTTATTGGTAAAATTTAATGTCAGCATTAAGTTTTATTTTACGTAATTGATAAAATAGTACCAATAGGTACGTAATATAATTGTCATTTCAACATTCAAATTTATAAAGACGACATCGCATGTTATCAAAAGTAACGATGAAGTGCATGGTACAGGTACACAAGACAGAGGAAGTTATAAATGGATAATTTGTGAGAATGAAGATATAAGTAAGAAGAGAGACAGTACTGAGAAAGGGAAAGAAAATAATATTGTACACACTCCTGCTAAAATAGAGAATTCGGCTGAAAAATGGTGCTTCACACATAACACGTTCCATTGCATATTACAAAATTAATATTTCGTTTCAACCATTGATTTATGTTCCGAAAAATGAGACAACTAACCTATTACTTAACAGTGAAGACAAAAAGAAGGAAGACTAGTAATTTTTTAATTAAAAAAACATTGAAAAATAGCGAATATCGGGGTCGTGGCTCAGTATACCCACCACTCAGAGTAAACAGAACTGGAGTAGCCTTTGTCTAACATTCCCCTCTGCCAAATGCACAAGCATCGGATGCTTGCACGTTTAATAAAACTAGTTGAGCCGCCATTTTGACAGCCATAACATTGTAATCGTTGCGGCGAACAGAGCTCCCGCATAAATGCCTGCCTGTGCTGTTTTTTGTTGTAAAAATAAATAGAAAACATCGAGTATGCTAAAAGATGGTGTCACCTTTTATTTGTAATTATAATTTTTAAGATTTCATGATTATTTACTTCATTATTTCATGTTTTAGAATTCTACGATTTCAAATTTCGAGCGCTAGTCTCGTGGGGAGTGCGGCTGTGACGTTGTCAAAACGCACACCCCACGTGACTGTTTTAAGCGTGTGTGTGCGTGAAATTTAAATTTGTGTGTCGAATTATGCATGTGTGCATTTGTAAAAACGTTGTGCGTTGTGCTGGCTTTGAGTGTAGTGGTAACCTCACCCCCCGCAAGAAAAAAAATGTTTGAGAAATTGACTAATGGCTACTCCAGTTCTGTTTACTCTGAGACCCACCATGATCGCGGCCTCCTCGCCACGGCGCGAGCTCGCGTGATTTAACTGTACTTTTTGCGGTTCATTCATCAACTGACATTGAGGTAGGATTTTTCGTGCATAATTATTGTTTCAACTGATCAAACTAGTCTCAGATTTTGTATATTTTGTATATTTCATAGATTTTTTGTTTGAGTTTTGTAACTGGATTTACTACATTTGAATTTCGTAGCTGTTACATTCAGGTATATTACAATTTTTGTTTCAGCAACATCATCGCTTTATACTAATCTATTAGAAGTACGTAGGTTTCCCCTAATGTGTGAGATATAACCTGGTATTCGACCTCTTACATCTAGCTGTTGTCATAAGGAAACGCTTAATATTTGTTTCATATTTAGTATGTTGTTATTGAGACATGATAACGACGGTTATAAAATACGCTGTAGGCCTAGATAGCGGTCCGAAGTCCATTGGGGTGAATTGAAAACAATTCAAGATAATAATAATCAGATTACCTCCGAGGTTGTCACAATTAACGACGATTAGACACTAGTGATGTAAGGAAAATAGACGGAAATAAGGGTAATGTCACGTACTTTGATCCTGATTATTCATCAATACTGTAATCAGTGGAGCAAAAGAATGATTATTACAATAGATACGTTTTTAAACATATAAATAAGAGGTTTGTTGTGTCGACATAAAAAATGCAAACTAAGCGTTACTCTAGTTAGAACTATAATATTATTGTACTCATTAGTACTTCAACAGCTGGTATTGCGCATAGTGTTATGTAAAAATATAATATTTCCCCTTGTCACATGTTTGGTCACACCTTCGTAGCCGAGTGTCTACACCGCGCCGGTTTCAAGGGTATAGAGATCCCTGTAAAGAGTATTCGGTTTTAAATAAGGTTTCGAGCGCAGTCACGTGTAAAAATATTTATACAGATTTGACAGTACATCGTCTTTATTTTCATCTCATAAGAGCCATTGACTGTCAAAAGTGTATTCATATATTTGTACTTGACTGTACCCGTGGGGTAGATATTTTTGTGCGATGAATACAATTTGTTTTGACCCGTCATCGTCTTGTCATATTTACTAAGTACATACCTATAAATATTTTAATATTTATCTAGTAAAAATATCAGGTATATTTAATTTAAATTTTTGTCTAGTATGAATATTAGGCATATTTTTTTGTCATTTATAAAAAACTTGATCTTGGTTCTCTAAATTTAGATCAGTAATATTCGCAAATACGATAACTTGATTTCGTAGTACCAGTAGGAAATGTGTCTTCTTTACATAAGGTGTCATTGAATAGGACAGGAACAACGCAGTTTGCTTACTTGCTTACCCGGCCTAAGCAAAGGTTACTACGAGGAATTTGAGTCCATGGTCGCCTTGGCATGACACTAGCAGTTTGCTTTTCCGGAGTCATAAATGTACGGTCACTAATATTAGGTCCTTACCTATGAAATCGGTGTTTTGTATGGAGATTTTGGGGATGTCTGCATTTTACATACTAAAATTTTTTCAGTTTTCTTCACAACGACAAATTCAAAGATAATAATATTTGGCATCTATTATTAGACAAGCTTTAGTAATATGTGTAATATCACACTTAATAAAAATTATTTATCGTTTTTAAGTGAATGCAAATAAAATGATGTATTCGGGAGGCACTTAAAAAGAGTTGTCTCCGTGTCCAATTTTAACACAATTAAACTTACAACAAATTATCAAAACAAATCAAAAGAGCTCAAAAATATAGTCTATTTTTAGACGAGGTAATTATTTTTTAGGAATACTCTGAATCTTAATAGTTACAGACAAAATACTAAGAGAGAAAAAAAACACCAATTTCATAGGTAAGGACCCAATACATTGATTTAAAGAGGGAAGTCATCAAACGCAATAAGATTTAGATACACTTAATGGTTAGAAGTATCATTTATTGGTAAGGTAGCACTTGATAGTACAGTCGAGTTCAAAAATATGTATGCACGTTTGACACATGAGTCTTGTCCTCAGCCTATATACATCCCACTGCTGGGCGCAGGCCTTCCTCATGGAGAAACACATGAGGAGTATGGGCCGTAGCACCAATGTAGGTTGGTGGGTAGAAGCAGTCGCAATAGCGACCGGGACTAACGGCTTAACGTGCCCTCCGAAGCCTAGAGGAGCTCGAGATCACAAAGTTTTGGTCACCCATCAACGGCCTGACCATGGCGAAGGTATGCTCTAGCGAAATTACCCTTATTGGAAAGAAATGAAGACTGTCACCTGTCGAGTGTGTATACATATTTTTGACTCGACTGTACCTGCCTAATGACGTTGTATTCTTAAGTAATTACAAACGAATGCAAACATACAAATATATAACTATTTTTTATATCGTAGTAATCGTTTTCAATGATATTTTTTTGTTATGTTGTGGAATACGTTCAAAACTTTAAAAATGATTTGTACCCTTTAAGTGCTAGACAGGAATTCTAAAAACAAACGTAAAGCATTGCACTCAAATGTAACGTTAGTAATTGGCGTAAAATAAAAACCGTATTTAAGTTCTAACCCAATGATTTAGAAATTTCCAAAGTATAAATGTTGAAATAATACTAGCCACCTATAAGGTCCTTTTATAAATAACTTTGTAATCAAATTTAATTTTATATTTTGACATGTTTACCCGTCACTTATGACTTCAATATAAAATCTACACTGAACTACATGTGTTTTGCTCTTACTCGCCAATAATATCCAACATTCGTTATCAGCACGAATTAAAATACGCGTAGTCAATAAAAATAGTGTAGTGAAGTCAGCAAAATGGATGGAGAAACTATAAACATGGGTATGTCTGAGAATTTACATTCACGATCAAACTCATCCTCTATTCCGTCGTTCTTTCTTGAAGGTAGAGAAAGTTATCCTTTATGGAAATTTAAAATGAGAAGTTACCTCATTGACGTAGATTTGTGGGAAACAATAGAAGGATACCCAGACAGGGATACTACTCCTATACATATTCGTTCGAGGTGTGACAGGAAAGCTCTTGCTAAAATATGCTTAACTCTTGGTAGTTCAGCTATCATACATGCCAGAAATGCAAAGACTGCAGCTGAAGCCTGGCAGTTACTGCAGGAAACCTTTGAAGATAAAGGTATGGGGCGCAGGTTAAGTTTAGAGAGAAGGTTATATAGACTTAATCTTCTTGATTTCCCTAACATAGAGGCATATATAAATGCTATACTCAGTACTGTACAGCAGTTGGCTGACATCGGGAAAACTATAGAGGATACATCTGTGGCAGCTATAATGCTTGGTGGACTTTCTTCAAAATTTGAGCCCTTAATCATGGCATTAGAAAATTCAAATGTTGAAGTAACCACAAAATTAGTCAAAGCCAAACTTCTTAATGAAATGAATAAGGATAAAATAGAAGCGGAGACTGCTATTGTTGCCCAAACTAAAAATGATATTCCCGTTCGTAAGTCCAGTAAACCTATAATATGCTACGACTGTAATGTTCCTGGTCATAAGCGTCCAAACTGTCCTTTACGAAAAAAGAGAACAAGGAAGTCAGCAAAGAATAAGGAGCCATCTTCTTCTTTGAAAGCCTTTGAAACTATAGTTCAGGAAGACGCAGACAAATGGTATGTTGACTCTGGTGCTACGCGACATATGACATCACGTAGAGACTTGTTTACAAATATGAAACCTATGTCTTTCCCTTGTAAGGTCACAGTTGCAAATGGCACAGAACTTTGTATTAATGGTATTGGTGACATTAATTTATATACCAATTTTGTAAATCGTAGTTGTAATTCTGTAAATACTTTGCAAGATGTTTTCTATGTTCCTGATTTACAATCTAACCTAGTTTCTGTAAAGGAGCTTGTAAGGAAAGGGTTTTGTGTCCTTTTTAATAAAAGTGGTTGTAATATTTACAATGCTAACACTTTTTCTTTTACAGGTGATTCTGTCTTACATGGTTCGCCCTGTGATGGACTTTGCTCTTTGGACTGTTCTGCTAAATTACCTCAAATTGCGGCTTATGATGTGCACTCTGACTCAATTAGTAGGTACGAGTTATGGCATAAGAGGTTAGGACATCTGTGTCGTATAGGTATGAGTAGTCTTAAGAATTGTAGTATAGGTATAGTTTTTAAGGACGTAGATAGAAAACCTTGTATTTCATGTATAAAAGGGAAACAGTCACGTAAAAGTTTTAAAACTATTGCTTTTGCCAGAGCAACTAGTAAATTGGAGCTAATCCATTCGGATCTCTGTGGACCATTTACTAATGAGTCATTTAATGGCAATAGATATATGTTATTATTTATAGATGATTTTTCTAGAATGATTTTTATTTATTTTATTTCTTCTAAGTCAGAAGTTAAAAGTAAGTTCTGTTCTTTCCAAAAGTATGTTGAAAGACAAACTGGTTTAGTTATTAAAAAGTTCAGAACTGATAATGGTACTGAATTTGTAAATAAAGATTTGTCAGATTATTTGATTTCTTTGGGTATTGAACATCAGACGACGACGCCGTATAGTCCTCAACAAAATGGAGTTGCGGAACGGACTAATCGTTCTCTCATTGAGAAAGCCAGATCAATGATGGCCGATGGTAACCACCCTAAGTCATATTGGGAGGATGCAGTGCAAACTGCGGCATACCTTAAAAATAGGTCACCTCATCGGGCTTTAGGTAGGAATACTACACCTTTTGAGAGATGGTACGGCACAAAACCTGATCTATGTAATATTAGGGTATTCGGTTGTAGGGCTCTCATACAGATTCCGGGTTGTCGAAGGAAAAAGCTGGATGATAAAGCAGAGGAAGTAATATTTGTTGGATATAGTGATGATCCAAATAGTTATTACTTTAGGGATCCTACTTGTCCTCGAAAACTAAAAAGGTCTAGGGATGTACATTTTTTTGAGAATACTTTTAAACCTTTAAATAATTGTTCAGAAAATGTATTGACTGATCCTTCTTCTCCTTTTGCTCCGATGTTATCTTTTTCTAATGACTATTTACCTAGTACTAGTTTTACTGTTGATCCTGGACTGAATGAGGCAAACGCTGATGTTGCTGATGGTACTGTAGCGACCATCAATGTTGAATCTCGGCCTGAAATTGAGAACTCGGAGACAGCTGAAGAAACTGTGGAGGAACAAACGTCAGGTTCTTCAAATCCTGAACGTCGCTATCCTGAGAGAAATAGGAAGCCACCCGATTTCTTCACCTACATAGCTGCAGCAGAGGAATCAAATGAATCAAAGACATATGCTGAAGCCATGAAGTCGGCAGATTGTTCATTGTGGCAGGAAGCTATGAATCAAGAATATAAGTCACTAAAGAAACTGAAAACGTGGCAACTTGTCGATAGACCTAATAAGAAAATTGTACCTTGCAAGTGGGTCTACAAGGTGAAAAGAGACTCCGAGGGCAATATTATTAAATACAAAGCAAGGCTAGTGGCTAAAGGGTTTAGTCAAGTTCCAGGCGTCGATTATGACGAGACATTTGCCCCAGTAGTTCGACATTCTTCATTGCGAGTGTTATTTGCTTTGGCTGCTGAATTGGGTCTTAAAATGAGACATATGGACGTCGACACTGCATTCCTGAATGGAGAACTCGAAGAAGAAGTGTTCATGGAGCAACCTCTGGGATTTGTTCAAAAAGGAAATGCACAGAAGGTCTGCCTGCTACAAAAATCCCTGTATGGTTTAAAGCAAGCTCCTAGGGCCTGGAATATAAAGTTAAATGAAACTTTAAATAGAATTGGTTTCAAACAAACTCCTTCCGAGCCTTGTGTATATACAAAACTTTTTGAAAATGAGTTAATTATCTTGGCAGTTTTTGTCGATGATTTGATATTGTTTTATAAAAATGACAAAGCTTTTGACAGTGTCATGTCAAACTTACAAAAATATTTCTCACTAAAAGATTTGGGTGAATTAAAATGTTATCTAGGATTGAATATAAAGAGAAATAGTAACAATGATGTTATATGTGATCAAAAACCGTATATTGGAAATTTATTGAAGAAATTCGGCATGGATAATTGTAAGACTTGTTACACACCATTAACAAATACGAAGTTAGAGGTGAGTAAAGTTTTAGGTGACCAGTCTTATCCCTACCAACAGTTAATCGGTAGCTTAATGTTCCTTGCCGTAAATACACGCCCTGATATAGCATTTACAGTCAGCTACCTGAGTCAATTTAATACATGTCACGATAATACTCATTGGTTAGCTGCGAAGCGTGTTTTACAATATTTAAAGGGCACTTTGGATCTTGCCATCAAATATTCGCGTACTGGTGCCGTCTTAAAAGGGTGTGCTGACGCTGATTGGGCGAATTGCAAAATTGATCGGCGTTCTTATACAGGCTATTGCTTCAAATTGGCAGGAGGTCCAGTGTCGTGGGCGGCTAGGAAGCAACCGACAGTGGCCCTTTCTTCTGCCGAAGCTGAATATATGGCCTTAACAGATGCCGTCAAGGAGGCAATATATCTGAAAAGATTTGTATCCGAAGTATTCGTTAATGCAAGTGAGTGTAAATTAGTTTCTGGTTCTGTAAATATATATAGTGACAGTCAGAGTGCACTCAACTTAGCTCAAAATCCTGTCCATCACAGTAGGACGAAACATATAGACACCAGGTATCACTTTGTGAGAGAAAAGGTGTCAGATAGGGCAGTTACTTTAAAATTCTTAGAATCTAGCCAAATGCCGGCTGATGTCTTAACCAAAGCTCTGGAGCACACAGCGCATGCTTGATGTATAGCTGGGTTAGGCCTTACTTAAGTTTTTTTTTTTGCACATTATGTTATAGTGATAACGGGTAGCATGTGTAGACATTATTATGAGGTCTAAATTATATTTGATTAAGGGGCCGTGTTGAAATAATACTAGCCACCTATAAGGTTCCTTTTATAAATAACTTTGTAATCAAATTTAATTTTATATTTTGACATGTTTACCCGTCACTTATTACTTCAATATAAAATCTACACTGAACTACATGTGCTTTGCTCTTACTCGCCAATAATATCCAACAATAAAGTATCAAATGCGACGAACGCTTATGATGATACGCGAACATAATTTAAGAAGTATTCTAAAAATATATACTCGATCACGTAACTGTTACTTCCGCAACGAGTAAAAGTACTACGATAAATAAGCAGTTGCAAAATCTTCACTAACAACTTCTACGACGGCAATGTAATTTTCATGGATCAAGAAATCTGGTAATTAGTCATAATAAAATTTAAAAAAATAAACTTTTTGGTAAGAACATTTCTTAAAGAAGACTCAACTATAATTTGGTAGTAAGAGGTCTTTACCTATTAAATTGCCGTTTTTTTCTCTCTTAGAATTTTGTGTATAACTATTGGGTCCTTACCTATGAAATTGGTGTTTTTTTTTCTCTCTTAGTATTTTGTCTCTTAACTATTAAGATTCAGAATATTCTTATAAAATAATTACCTCCTCTAAAAATAGACCATATTTTTGAGCTCTTTGGTTTGTTTTGATAATTTGTTTAATTGTGTTAAAATTAGAAACGAATACAACTATTTTTAAGTTTCAATACATCATTTGATTTGCATTCACTTGAAAACGATAAATAATTTTTATGAAGAGTGATATCACACATATTGCTAAAGCTTGTCTAATGATCCATGCCAAAAATTATTATCTCTGGATTTGTCGTTGTGGAGAAATCTGAGAAAATGTCCATACAAAACGGTAATTTCATTGGTAAAGACCTACGAGTATTATCTATTAAGCTCCAAAAGAATGATTTATTATTTAATTATTATCCGCACTAGACCATCGTGGTGGTGTTATGGCCCACACTATTCATGTGTATTTTCATGTAGGACGGCCTGAGCCCACCAGTTTGACATGGGCTGATAACGAATTCATTATTTACTCTCAAATTTGCAACGCGTTTCTGTGAAATATTGTATTTTTGTAAATAACATACAAAACTTTGCGAATCGTAGCAATTTAGGGAATTTATTTTATTTTTTATTGTGAAAAAAAAAACAGATCTCATGTTAAGTTTATTAGGGAACAAACTGTGCAAGATAATAGGATGTTTAAAACACTATGTAATCTCAAAGGAAATAACATCACTGGCATTGGAAAATGTGTAAATAGTAATTTTCTGTAACTTTGATTCAATACTTGGAATTACCACACAGAAATAGAAGGTTGCTCACGAGAGTGAATACCTTTTACGATTTTATTTGTAGCATGATGTAAAATCAGGTTGTTTCTTTCTTATGAACCTATAAGAAAGTCAAATTCAAATCTTTGAGTGTGTAAGGTATATCTCACCAAAAACATTCTGTAAAAAACTAGCCATGTCTCCCACCACCAACCCATGGTCTTACCTGCCTTACGGCATACAGACCGAATCACGGGAGAGCGCGGGGTACTTGCGAATGCTCTTTCCCACACCGCGCTTGTTCTATGCTCCCTACAAATTCTATTTCCATCCCTATTGTTGCCACCTCTTCCCCTTCTGGGGCGTGACAGCGACACAGTCACAGGACTTCGCGTCGGGCTGCTCTTCTGCTGATACCCGAAAGCGTGCCTAATGGTGTGCCGGGAGTACGCGAACTCGCGCAACGCGTTCCAATTGTTGCGGCTGCAAATGAGGTCCTGGTGATATATGGGGCCAGACTCCACTGTTGGCACAAGATCCAACATTTTCGTTCTTGCGTCCGCATACAGCGAACACTCCCAGAGTGCATGGTCTCGGCTCTCGTCAACGTCCTCTCCACAGGGACACAGTGCTGATTCGCACAGCGTAAGCTTGTGTAGGCGCTGTCTGAAGCAACCATGTCCTGTGAGTAACTGGGAAATGACGTAATCTGGCCATGTCTGCTTGTTTATCTCTAAAAAGTAATGAAATGCAGACAAAGTCGTGCCAAGTCTAAGGTTCCTTACTGCGATTTCTTGGCCATTGAAGGGTACAGTGAATTTAGAACAGGTGGAGATTTAATAATACCTTCAGTGCATGTTTTCATTGTTAAAAACTCAACTTTTTAATTGCATTAAGAATGTCAATTTCTTTTCACGGGAAACGCTGGGAAACGTGATAAGCGCCCCTAGCGGAAAGTAGTTGAAATCACGAATTGTCATTCTTATCGAAACTAAAAGAGTTGAGTTTTTACAATGAAAACTACAGGTACAGTTTTTCCATCTCGGCTATCACTCCTGTAGTCTCTAGTCCACACATGGGTATAGTGTTAGAGGATTTAACTATTAACAAATAACAAGTTAATTAAATAATACGAGTTGAATCACGAATATTAGGATACCAATAGTTTGTTCAAAAGTTCAACGTCTGCTGCTTTTTTTTCGCACACCTGCTTTAATCCATTCAATTAAGGTGTGTGATATTAACTAATATTTATTTAACAATTGCGTAACGGCGTGATGGCCACGTTACCCACATACTGGACTTTGTTACGAGAAGACTGATAAAAACATAAACAATGTCGACATCTGTCTGGCGCGGTAGACGTGCGCGGTATCATGTTCCGGAGGCTCGATAAGCTGCTGCCCTTCTACGAGTATAAGCGACTTAAACTTAAGCGTTTTAGATTCTGAGTTTCACACACGGAATTATTTTTTCTTGATTCTTTGTTAATTCGAAGTAAAGCAAGTATTTTTAAAAAACTGTTGGATTTAACGTTTGTTTTGGTAATATAAATAGTGTGTTTATTGTAATTAAACAATGTTAAATGATTAAAGAATAATAAAGTAATTCAATTGATTATTCTCAATCATAAGTTCATTCGATTCCCAATCATTCGTTCATTCTTACGCTTACCCAATTCAAATCACTTATAAAGCTGCCCACTTATAAAAAAAAAACACTTCCATGTTATTATCGATTCTGCTGTGCTAGGAGTCAGTCGTATTAGCTTCCTAGTAAAAGTATTGAGAATATACTTTTTGTCGTCATAATTGCGTATTTTAATTTAGCCCCTCTGATCTATATAAACCTACAAAAACAATTTATTTAGGCCCACTTGCGCGGTCGAGAGTTAGCACCTAACCCAGGGGCAAATATATGGGCAAACCCTGGGTTAGGCGCTAACTCTCGATCGTGCAATTGGGCCTTAAAGAGGAGCTCGGTGGCGTAGTCGTTTGTACGCTTTGGTTTTCGATATCGAAGACAATGCTATCTTCGCCATGGTCAGGCCGTGGATGGTTGACCAAAATGCTTCGGAAGGCATATTAAGCCATTGGTCCCAGGCTCAGAAAAAAAAAGGTTGCTATTGCCACCGTGTCTACCTAAACCCGCATTGGGCCAGCGTAGTGGTGTGTAACGAGGCGCTATAGCTATATTAGCGACTCTTTGCTGTTACTGCGCTCGTTCCTGGCCATTTTCTCTTGGTTTCTGTTTTGAAATTTACTGTCTGTCTCTTATTAGTTGTTTTTGTTCTCGAAGTTCTTACTCCTTGATTCACAGTCAATAATTTTAAATTTTAATCTATTTTATTTATATTGTGTTAACAAAGTTATTGAGTTAAGCTTATAGAAAAACTGAATATCTGCAGTTCAAGTTACCAGTACCTCTAGCACGAAACATTCTCGTAATCGTATAGTTAACGTATTGTCTTACTATTCGATAACCATAACGATGGTTAGTTGGCAGCACGAAACAATTTATTTATTTATCATATTTATTTATACAGTATAAGTTTATTCAACGCACTATTGTAAGTGCTATTGTAAGTACACTATTGTAAGCCCTACCTTTCTTTATATCTTTAAGTTTTAAATGTAAAATCGTTTTTGTGGTTTTGAAAAATTTACCTTTTTATATAAATATTTGTTCCAGTTGTGCCTTAATATACCAATAAACAAGTAATAAGTGACGTGATCTCGGCATTCTTATTTACGTCACAGGTGTTACGGCTCGTACTCATCATGTGTTTCTCTATGAGGAGGCAAGGATATAAGGTATCACCATGCAAAAATTCTTTGAATTCGGTCCAGCCGTTTCGGAGATTAGCCCGTACAAACAGATAAACAAAAAATAAAATAAAAATTTGGGATTTCTTTTTTTACTTCTCCCTAACTTGCTTTGAAGCATTTTTTTCTATGTACAGATATTTGACCTCTATAGTTTTATTATACATGTATAATTATTTAGTATTTTTGTTAATGTAAGAAGTTCAGCAAATTACCTAATCAAGTCTATAATCCAAGATGGCTGAGCCAAATAATACGTGCGCAGGCAAGAAATGCCCTGTGTGCGTGCACAAAAAAGATTGATTTTATTTTAAATATGTTTCAGACAGGTTTCAGATCTTAGGCCCACTTGCAGAAAATTTAAATCGAGATTTAAAACTCGATTTAGTAACTTTTTGACATTGCAGCCATGGTAAAAATATCAATAACTTACTAAATCTAGTTTTAAATCTCGAATTAAATGTGCTGCTAGACGCTCTTAGGTCCACTTGCAGGAAATTTAAATCGAGATATAAAACTCGATTTTGTCATTTTTTGACAACTTTACTATGGTTCTTAAGTCAAAAATTGACTAAATCAAGATTTAAAGTAGGTTTAAAATTTCCTGCAAGTGGCCCTTAATTAATATCTTTTTTTAAATTTAATTACTTTGACATACCGTGCTGCGACCTTTCATAACAAGATCCATGTTTGATGAATTACTTGTTATTCCACCTGTGATACCTGATCCACCGCAAGTACAGCAATTTTATATCTCTTAAAAATAATGAATCGCGCGATACAGCTATATATATATACATAGCTAATTAGTTATAAATATTATTTATATTTTTTTTATAGGAACAGATGACACAGCGGTAAATTCTGAGGCCGTTTAGATAATTATATTATCAAAGATGCAGATGAACAAAAATTTTGGAGGTTCAAGGATATTACGCATTTATAGTGAGTAATTTATAGTGAGTAATAAGAGTCAAAAGCTTACAAGGAGGACAGGTAACGAATTGACGCTCTGGCAAGTTCGAAAAGATTAACTTTTGGACTTTTACTGGAAAATATAGTAAATTTTGACATTGTAGTTTAATTCTGGTTTGGTCGTAGTATATTCATTCATATTAATTGATTTTGATAGGTATAGGTTCAAAATTCCATTAGAATTTTCTTAAACTGCGTGAGTTGTATTATCTATTGGTTATTTTTATTATGTGTTATACAAAAATGGACTTTATAAACTCGGAGATATGAAACCATTTCACACGACTGGAAAATTGCTTTAGCTATTTGCTGAGAAAACATACATAATAGTTTTAAGCTTAGCTATTGTGAATGAATGTTAGGTTTTGTATCTATTAGACAAGTAAATATTTAAATTTGTTTTGACTAATGGATAATAAATTGATGTTTTCCAGCGTGTAAGATCTAGAACTCTTCGATGATGTAATATCACTAATAATATTTAATATATGCGTGTGAAGCAATGTACTTTTATAGAGCGCTTTACTTTTAATGTTGTTTTACCATTAATGTTATTAAAATGGATTTCCAGTTTATTTTAACCAAAAACCAATGTTTCATCACAGTTTTAACGTTTTTGCAAAATTGTTGCTTTATATTGTGCAAGCAGCTAGTTCATGTTTCATCATAGTATAAAAATCAGGTTTTTAAAAATAATGTTTTGGAACACATGCATAGTCCCCGTAGTGTAAGTTTTATTGTAGAAACTTCTCACTTGCATTTGCGTTAAAAAAAGAACATAAAAGTTTTTGTCGAATTGATAACTTCTTCCTTTTTTTTAAAGCCGGTTAAAAAATGTCAATTTCTTTGAGAAATGTGATTTCAACTAGTTTCCGCTAGGGGCGCTTTTCACGTTTCTCGATAGACTATGAATTGTTTACCATACAAAATTGTCATTCTTGACATTTCTTGATGCAACTGAAAGTGAGAAGTTTTTGAGAATGAAAACATACACGGTATTTTACGAAAATAGTAGAGTTGGCGTTATTTTATTTATTTATATGTTTTTAATGCATGTATCACAATGGTGTACTCGTACTTAGCTTCTTATTGCATTCTCTGCATTAATTTATTGAACTGAGCGTAGTAACTATTAGCAATAATGAAGCGTTCTGCAGTTTTAGTGACCTGCTCTTGTGAAAGTGTGTCAAAACTAAATTATTAGGTAATTATATTTTTAACTACTCCGTTTCATGTATGTCGGCAATTTTATACTATTGTTCGCTATGTGATGAACGCTTTCTTAGGTTTAATGGGAATGCTCCGACCATACGATGGTGAAAGTTCCATCAAGTAGCCGCAAGTCAATAACTTTGCATTACGTCTAGATTTCTATAACCATTAGTGGGTTGTTTATTTCTAAAGGGAAATAGTTCTGTTTATTTATTTTGATCATTTAGAAAAATAATACAGGCTTGTTAAATCACAATAATACCAGAGAACCGGCAGAAATGAGCACAACTAAGGAGAATTGTGGCTAAAAATATATAAAAGATAAAATTCCATTTTTTATTTTTTATTCAATTTCTTTTGTTTTGCTATCTTTTTATTTTCTGTTAATTTGTTTGTGTTCAATAGTACGAATGAAATGCGGAAGTAAAAGAATGATGTGAAATGTAACTGAGATTTGAAGCAACAGGAAAGACTAGACCTTACAAGAACAAAATCAAAGTTTCATCAGCCGATGATTAAATCTTCGCTAACTTGCCAAATCATGGGTCTTTGCGACACCATGATTCGGCACAAACCGTATAACTGCGCTCGTAGCATACATAAGGACTTTTTGTTTGGTTCCGTTTAACTTAACAAAGTAGGCGTGGCAAACGACAGCCCTTAATTACGACCTTGTAGACCACCATCTTAGAAGTACGAATTTATGAACGAAGCAAGTTACATAAGTTCGATTGACCGGGAATTGGGCAATGTATTGAGTAAGCGACCTCGGGAAATATGCAGCCGGCAGCTCGACGCATTTTCGAATATCCGCACATAATTTTTTTTTCTAAGCCGTCATGTAATGGACTCTGTGCTCCCAGTAATAGAGGCTATAAATACGGTTGCATTCATATTTTACGTCGAGTAGCAGATTTTTGCGAAGAACGAGATTATTAGTTGAAATATTAATAGGAATGATTTCAATGTAAAATAAATTAAACTACTGGCTAGTTCCTAACGTGGATATCATTAGGCCCATGTCCAGCAGTGGACGTCTCTGGGCTGAACTGTGACACTGTAAATTATGACGTTCTTATGTCAAGTAATTTTTATTTAGTAAAATCTTAAAAAAAGGATGATATAGAACTGACATGCTTATGTCAATGTCAAGAGCGAACAAGCTAGTTAAACAGTGTTTTCCTAAGTGCGGTAGAGATAGGTATACTATTTTCTGTCCTTATTAGAGTTCGTGTTTTTATTTGTCTGACACGTACCGTATGTGCCAAACAGTAATGTGTGTTTCTTTGTGTCGTCGTGAAATATTACGTTTTGGACTGTGATTACTGCTTAATCATACAAGTATTTATTGGTTTTTACTCGACTACCTTTATAAGCAATGGTACAGTGTTGTATTATCGGCTGCAAAAGTCGCAGTGAACGAAAACACGAAAACATAACGTTTCACACGTAAGTCCCATATTTCATCGTTTTATCTAAATCACTAAGTGTACTATTACTAGTTACCGCTTATTTTCATTAAATCGTGTACAAAATAGCGTGAAAAAATACGATAAATAGCTAATGAAAATTTGTTGCTTTATCGTATTTGCCGACTAAGAAAACATGTCAACGAAAGTCAAGGGAGGCTGCCATTTTAAGTGTTATCTGAATTTAGCCGGGTTTTATGCGTTTTAGGGATACCTGTCGAAGAAAATGTTAATTACCCATACTTAAAGGGAAATATTTAAAATTAGTTATTTTAAATATTCTTAATAGATTACCTGCCATTTTTTACAATTTACTTGATTTATACATAGTTCTTTGTTATACCAATTATCGCAAATAATTGTTTAATTGGTAAATTCTGCACTAAGTCACTTTTTGAAACATGACTATCTTAGATATTAATTAGCCCCATTTAGGTTGTTTGTGAAATTGCATATTTAGATTTAAATAAGATTTAAAGAACTAAAAATGAACTTAATTTATTTTGAATTCTATGTCTGTTTTCTGATTTTCAGAATTATGATGATAAAGTACTTAATGAACCCCTAGATGCTACGATTCAACAAGATATTCTGATTGTGGTAAATTCATTACAATTAAAATAGCGTTATGGAATTAAAATTTTGGATATATTTTGTTTATTAAACTGCTTGTTCAAAACTGTTTTCAGAGTCCTAGTACAGCTGATAACACCAATAGTTCTGTTCAAGAAAGGGAAGCTGTAGTTATTGTAAAATCTGTAAGTATTTATTAAAATTAAAATATTCTCTTCCCTTGGGTGTCGTAAAAGGCTACTAATGGATTTAGAACTACACAAACATCTAACAGCTTACAGCGGCGACGGGCTCACCACCTGTCACGCTGAGTGTAGTCACTGCTTGGTGAAGCGCGGACTATGGCAAAGGACTATTTTTATGGTGAAAAAGAATAAAAAAGCCAAGAAAAACAGTTGCTACATTCTTTTTGTGTCCTGGACCAACACGGGACGGGACGGGATACAATATATTTGTAATAATACGTCTTTGGCATGATTTTTAACTTAATTTGTGGAGAATGTTGTGGGTTCCACAATTACTTTTTTTTATATGTATTTTAATCTTAAGTAATATTATTCTACTGTGATAATGTTTATTCTCCCAAGAAAAATAAAATAAAATAAAAAATAAATAATAACAACAAAGTGGTTTTATTTTTCCAAATA
Organism: Parapoynx stratiotata; assembly: GCA_910589355.1. Classification (NCBI taxonomy): domain Eukaryota; kingdom Metazoa; phylum Arthropoda; class Insecta; order Lepidoptera; family Crambidae; genus Parapoynx; species Parapoynx stratiotata. The sequence continues at coordinate 5,688,903 of OU342458.1, forward strand.
TGTTACTGCTTATTTATTAACATTATGATTATTGGGGAAATGTTTATTAGCATAGCAACATAGTTTTGACACATACTTTATTTCTATCCTTTACGGGTGTACGCGTATGTATATTCTATATCATCCTTTTTCTAAGAGTAAAATAGTGGTTTGAACGGAAGCACGAGATGAATGTCGTTTGTAATGATTATATCATATTCACATCATACAATGTTGATTCAGTTTTGGTGTTAGTGTTACGATTTCTTCAACAATAAAACTATGTAATAAATTCAAAATATTTCAGTAATTTTTATTCCTTATCTTGACGATTTAGTACAAATTCAGAAGTTATTGAGTTAATTGACCAGAATTACAAAAGACAAAGAAATACCTGAAAGCGAAATTAATCAAACCATTTTAACGACTTTATTGTTCAATACAGGCGTAGTGTGTTACAAAGATTAACGTTATAAAATTAACGTTATCTACTAAGTTTGAGGATAATTCGGATATGAAAACTTTCGGCACGGTACATAATGACATCATTTTTACACGTGGCGGTTATTATATTAGATTAGATAACATTTATTTATTTCATTTTGACACAATTACATTACATTTAAATTTAAATATGCATTAAAAAAGAAAGATCATCAAATGTACAATTAATAATGAATCTTTAAATATTGAGAAATAATTTAAACAATGTATATAATACAATAAAATTGATAATAATTTAAATAATGTCAAATACTAAATAGGTGAAATAGATTTCATCGAATTGTCATAATAGAATTAAAATTTAAAAGGTCCCAATAATAATACAAAATGATTACTTAGTGTAAAGTCAAAAAATAAAATAAAATATATTATTATAAATGTCAAGAAAATTAAAATAAATAATAATATCAATATGTCAATTCATGAATTCTTTGGTCGAATACAATTCCATATCTAACAAAATATTTTTAGCTGATTTTTAGCTTGTATATACATAAAATATCGTGTACCGAGCTAGACGAGTTAATAAATGTGTCGTATCACTATGCCTTATTTTTTATTACACCCTAACTGATGCTTCTGACGGCTTTACAGTAGAACTTTGGTGGGTCCTCGAGCCTAAAGTGGCGATCCACCACTGGAGGATCTCCATCTGGAAGGCATCCCCCTTAGGGGGTCCCGCTTTTAGGGCGAGTCTCCTAAGCGCTCGAGCAGATTTCGGGCCACTGACTGTGCCGAAGTTTTTTACGAATACAAAACAGTGCTTTATGACTTCAAGTGTAAGTAATCAATCTGTATTAATAGTAATAAAATCAGTTAAATTGATCAGAAATCAAGAAGTTAAACAGAAACATTTTGATATTTTGGTCAAATTACTAATAATTATTACTTATTATTTAAAAGGACACTCTTGCCAACCCCATAAAAGCGAGATCTATTAAGCAAAAGAAGTCTAATCATATCCATATGATTTATTTCTATGAATTTATAAAGAAGTCACGTAATTTCAAACTTTTGTAACACTATTCATAATTGATAAAATGCTTGCTTGCTTAATCCTTGATTGCTTAATTGATAATAAGCTATAATTATTAATCCTATTGTATTGTTACACGTAGTGAACTCTCTAAAGAGCGATGCCCAAATTAAAGGCAATGACACCGAGAATATAATATATTAACAATTATAATTTACGGCTCATTGTCGCGGGCGCAGAAATATTAATTGCATACAACAAGTGACCACGAGAGGCCACGGCGAATCCATTATGTTTATTTACTTTAATAAAATCATTATCTACCACATTTGCATGCAACACAGAAATTACCTTACAATAGCCCTTTAAGTTTCCTTGTTAAAGCGAATTCTTTGAATAATATTACATGAACATCTTTTGTCTACAAAAGAAGAAAACATTGTTTCATTTTACATATTTTGTAGACCCTGTTCTGTTTTATCCTGCTTGGTGGACAAAAGAAAAGGGGCCGCGGTAGATATGTGAATATAGCTCATCGACTAGAATGCACAGAGATCACAGAGATAATCCGAGGAATGCTAAGAAAAATTAACAGAAAAAATAAGGAATACTCGTAGTAGGATGGTTCAGGTAATAACATGTGATATGGAGCGACAAATACGATAATATGATTTCAAAGAAGAATGGATTTGGGTAGTGGATGTGGACAAAAATGAGAGGGAGACCTAGGTAACAAGACATAGTCCATTCTTTCTGGCTCGCTCTTCTCGGGGATGTCTGCGTTCCGAGCGAGTGGTAGATTCACTTATTCATAAATTGACGTTTTTAAGTGTTAGTATATCAAGCCTATAAAATAAAGATATTTTTGATTTTGATTTTGATTTTGATTTTGATTTTGATTTTGATTTTGATTTTGATTTTGATTTTGATTTTAATTTTGATTTTTATTTAGATTTAGATTTTTGATTTTGATTCGCAGGATGGATGTTTATGTCTATTCATTCGCAATTACATCTATGTAATAACATGGTACATTATAAAACTTTGACTTTAGGCATGTTGTGAAGACTCTGGATAAAAAGGGAAAAGGGTGGAAAGAACAAGGAGTAGTTCAACGGGTTTCTGCTCTTTTTTAACATTTATTTGAATTTTAGTACTTACAAAACTTATTTTGTTACTTCCTGATTATAACTGCAGTCAACATCGATGATCGTAAAAACTATGGTCATAATACTTTTATCTGCTTTATAATTGGTACATGTATGCTTTGTAACGCAGTTGCAAATATGATTTAATATATAACTAAACTTGTATAGTGTCTATCGAACACAGAGCAGTTTAATTAATGAAGTTTATACGAGGTGTGTTAAAAACTCATAAAAAGTTAATAGGGTTTTGTTTATGAGAGTCTGATGTAGAGCAAAGGTTTTTTTGCACTTGAAAGAATTGCTCTTTTGTGTAAGCAAAAACTCTTATACACCACCTGCACATAAAGTACGCTTTATTTGTCATGTATACGGAGAACATTTTCTTCCCTAGGGAAATAGGTAATTGAATTTGATTTGTAGTATTTAGTAATTTGAATTTAGAATATATCAACAAAAATAGACGTAAAAGGAGAATGGTCACGGCCTATACAAAATTTACCCAACCAACACAAATTCTCTTTACATCTTTATTTTACTGAGACTGAATAAAAATCATATGAAATAGACGTTAAAAACCGGCCACGAGCGTGTCGGGCCATGCTCAGTATTGGGTGCCGTAGTTTTCCATATGAGAAAAAAATATGCAAGGGAGGACTTAATAATAGAGATCTCTTTCAGAATTCCAGCCTGTCCGTCACATGCGTGAGAGATCTCGTGTTGTGACAGAAGCGACATACGCGCATCAGCGCTTAACAATATAGATTGTTCAGTTAATATAGATTTTGAGTAGCCACGGCATAATATAGAAAATTATACTTGGAACGAAATGATTCTTAAACAAACAGTTGAGTATTAGTATTATAATTTACAAAAAGAAAAATTATCCGGTGTTAGGTGATGAAGTCCAAAGAAAGTAACCACTTTATAATTTTTTTTATAAAACACCTAGTGGCGAGCCTGTTGCCATGCACCGGGCACAATGTGAGGCAAGCGATATTTACAATGAACCTCTGCCTACCCCTTCGGGGAAAAGGTGGGATGATATTTATATTATTAGATTACCAGGTGATAAATATTTTTTGCTAACTTCGATTCGTTGACTACTTACTAGGGTTGATGGGCTTTGATAAATCATTTCTTATAACGGGTTATGTTGAAACGCGTTGTATCTGTATCAATGGCTATTTTCTTAACATGCTGAGTTGCCGCGCCCACGATGAGGCAAGTAATAGTTATATAAGTGTTTGACCTTGTGTCAAGGATTGGAGATGTTGAATTAAAGTAAATGAAAGGTAAGCTTGTTATGTAAAGATTTGTGTATTTAACGAAGATAAGTAAGTCATTTAATGTGCTTACATTATTGAGCGTAGGCAAATACAGCGTATAGTTTGGCATTAGATTCAGATTCAGATTCATATATTAGGTCCTTACCTATGAAATTGGTGTTTTGTATGGAGATTTTGGGGATGTCTGCATTTTACATACTAACATTTTATCAGTTTTCTTCACAACGACAAATCCAGAGATAATAATATTTGGCAAGCTTTAGCTATATGTGTGTGAACACGCTTGATAAAAATTATTCATCGTTTTTATGTGTCATGTTAATGCAAATCAAATGATGTATTCGGGAGGTAGTTAAAAAAAATTGTCTTTGTGTCTAATTGTAACACAATTAAACTTACAAGAAATTATCAAATTAAATATTACGAGCTCAAATATATGGTCTATTTTTAGAAGAGGCTATTATTTTTTAAGAATGTTCTGAAACTTAATAGTTAAATTTCATAGGTAAGGACCCAATATTTCATTTTAACATAATTACATTATAAACAATTTTAAAATGCATTGGAAAGAAATATTCGTCAAATGTACAATAAATGCTTATTTAAACATACTTATATTATAAATTAAAAATGTCATTTATAGATGGTTTAATAGAATTCATCTAAATGTCTAAGCTTGACAATTTAATTATAATATTACTATTTAGACTTTTTATATGAGGGTAGTATGCCAGGAAAGATGAAGTGATGATGTCGGCAAAGGCAAATGTAAGCTGCGACAATCCGAATACAGTGTGAAATAATCATAATAATATGTGGTATCCTTTATTAGTTGACTAATAAGGCAATGATTTCGATAATTTTATTATGGTTAAGGATTTGCTATCTGCCATATTGCTATCTGCCAAAAGTTTGAAATGTTGAGTAAATAATGAAATGAAATGAAATTCTTTATTTAATCATTTAGGTAACAACAAGTAGTTACACTTATGACGCGTCAAAAACAATGTAACTTAACAAACAAATTATATACTTCTACTTGTTTACCTCTACATTTTTTTTTCTTCTTGTTCATTACCGGGAGGCCTTGTCAAGAGAAGATACAGGCAAGAAACTCTGCAAGGGGTCCATCCTCCATTTACATAAAATAAAATTGTCTTACGTGCTACAATATACAAATTACAGGCAAGTCCACAGTCCCCATGTGTGGAATGAATATAATTATAGCTAGTAGGATAAACGGATATAAATAAATAATACGTAAAAAGCAAATGTGTATGTTAAGTTTGTGACACATCAAACTGTTTTTTAAATCGATTCTAAAAATAAACCAATATTAGTGAGATAAACTGTATTTATGATATGGGAAAAATAGGCTTGAAAACATTTACCAGATTTTTTAGAATATTTGAGTTGAATTGTGTTCTTGAATAAATAACTTTATTGTGTAGCAAATACGTTCCAAATGTTTACGAAATTGCTTGTGTTTAAATAGTTTGATGAGTTTATCTGAATTGTAGATATATTTAAAGATTCCTTTGAAAATACTTTGCATAAGCGATAACTATATTTAGAAACAGGATTAATTTGCGTGGCATTTTCTAATCTAAATATTTATTGTAGTTGAAAATTATTTAAAACCTATTAATGTTTCTCGTATATTTTTGTCCGCGAATTTGTACCTGTTACTGACGCGAATGATTTGCGTCAACTCTTATATCTACTTTTCGAGGATATTTATGATGATGACAATATTACGTTGTTTGCTACAAAAAAAATCAGTTTTCTTCGGTCAGTAAGTAGGCCTGGTTATAAATAGTTTAAATTGCCTTCCTCGTGCGTTGTAGGCTATATGTAGGCTAAAGAGTTAGCGAATTTGAATATATGGGACATTAACTTTACGTATCTCTGACGAAGGAATATTTTTCCACGCGGAAACTGTTAGACACTGACCTTAGGTCGCCCATTTGCAAATTCAATATGCCTAAATCGCGAGGCTACATTGATATGCAAAAATAGTTGAATTAAAATATCTTGTTTTAGTTACGAAAGGATTTTATCACAGACTTTAATGTAGCGATGTTTGTAGGTAGCTACTTAAAATTCCATGGTTTAATTTCATCTAAAAATAGACAGTTTTTAAAAAAGCTTTAAGATTATTAACAATGTAATAAAATTCACCAACGTACCCCACGAATTAGCAAACTGAACTGGCTGTGGACTGGTCGGATTAACCGTAGAATTAACGGCCGCCGGGCGTGGAGTCGTAAAGACATCGGAGACCGCGACTTGGAAAACGTAGTGTAACGTCCTGCTGCAATATGGATGATGATATCCATAGGTTGGTTGGAGTAGACTGGATGCTGATTGGGAGCCACGAACCAAGAGCGGTGGCGTGCATGAGGGGAGACTTCTGTCCAGGATGTCCAGGTTTTAACCGCCTCTCTGGTCTAGTGGTTCACACCACCGAGTGTTGATCGGGAGGTCCGGGTTCGTTTCCCCATGGGGAAAACGTTTTTCTGCTCGGTTTGGTTAGTGGTAAGGCTTCTATCGGCCTCTGATCACGACTACGAGCGGCGAGCGGCAGCGGCAGGCGTTTTCTCTTTTCATTTCTCGCTGAATACATGCGTCACTTGCGTCCGCGCATCGCAAGCGAGCAATAACAGGAAAAATGCCTGCCGCGCCGCTCGCCGCTCGGTAGTCGTGGCCGAGCCGTAAGCCTGCCTGGCTAGCTACCACCGTCTTACTTAAATTTGTTGCCATAATATCAATGTTTTAAGCATTGTTGTTACGGCAATCAGAGGTAAGATAGCCAGTTCCTTAGTTATTGAGGATTTACAGGTGAAGCTCGCTTCCACCTTCGGTGACGTCACTTACCATCAGGTGAGATGAAGTCCAAGACCCTATCATACTTAACTATCATAATAATATGTGAAAAATAAATCAAAAGATTACAATAAATAGTAAAATACAAAGTCCTTCAAGTAACCTTTCCCAATTATGTAACAATTAAAGTAATTAAAATGTCCAAAACTAGGGGTTAAAACTTTATTCTACTTAGAACTTTAAATATTGGTCGGTATTTCTTCATGGGAAGTAGACAACTGGCGGTACTGTTATACTAAGCTCCAGTAAGAATCCAAAAAACGAACACATTTATCTAATAATATTCATTTAGGATAGTTAATATCAACTGATATACCATTTATCACTAAAGAAGAGTTAAGAAAAAGTATTACTTTATGAATATAGTAATTTATTATCTTCTCTTTCTCGTTTCTTTATTTGGAAGAACGACAAAAACAACAAGAGGAGAATTGTAAACAACATTCTTTAAAGTAACTTTAATTAAACAAGATTAAACTATCACTTATAATATTGGGTCCTTACCTATGAAATTGGTGTTTTTATTCTGTCTTAGCAATTTGTCCGTAACTATTAAGTTTCAGAACATTCTTATAAAATAATTGCCTCTTCTAAAAATAGACCATATATTTGAGCTCGTATTATTTAATTTGATAATTTTTTGTAAGTTTAATTGTGTTAAAATTAGACACAAAAACAATTATTTTTAACTGCCTCCCGAATACATCATTTGATTTGCATTAACATAAAAACGATGAATAATTTTTATCAAGCGTGTACACACACATATTTCTAAAGCTTGTCTAATGATACATGCCAAATATTATTATCTCTGGATTTGTCGTTGTGAAGAAAACTGATAAAATGTTAGTATGTAAAATGCAGACATCCCCAAAATCTCCATACAAAACACCAATTTCATAGGTAAGGACCTAATATAACATTACAAACTTTATTGTATACAATAAGTGCCTATAAAAAATCTCGATTAGTCCTACCACGAGTAATAGAATTTAGTAACTGTGTACTCAACACATCAGAGGTTTAGTAAAACTATTACTGACGTAAGTCGCGTACTTCTTGATTATTTGATTATACCTGCGACCATGAACTTCTTAGAGAGCTTTCCATGACTTGTCGAGTGCGTCGTAATTCGGGCTTTATTTTTTATTGCCGAGAAAATTATGGTAAGGCTTGTTTTTACAACAAGAACTCGCAAGAAGCGTAATAAAAAGGAGGATATGGTTTTTCCACGTAAATGCAATTAACTCGGTGGCGTAGTGGTTAGTTCGTTTTGGAGAAACAAAGCTACCTTCGCCATGGTTAGGCCTTGGATGGGTGACCAAAACTTTGTGATCTTGTGAACACAGATGTCATTTATATTATATTGGAATAATATATTGCAACAAAATTTTGTGATCTTGTGCTCCTCCGTCCTTCGGAAGGCACGTTAAGCCATTGATTCTGGTCGCTATTGCAACCGTTTCTATCCACCCGCATTGGTCCAGCGTGGTGGTGTTACGGCCCACACTCCTCAATATTTCTCGATGAGGAAGTCTGTACCCAGCAGTGGGGCTTATATGTATAGGCTTAGGACGGACGAGATCATTTTAAAACAACAACACCAAAAAAAATGGGTTTTTTTCCAAAAAAACAAGGTTTAAAATAAAATAAGGTATAACATGAATAAATAATTAAGCGAGTATACATAGGATATTCGATGTAGGTGGCCTGGTGAATATTAACCATTTTATTGTATTAAAATAATCAATATTCGCCATTTATACATAACTACGTCGTTACGTTTGTTTTGTTATCGTTCTTAATTTAAAGATGTGTCGCAGATATTTTTATAGATTGTTTTTATTATGATTCGCGATATACACTTATACACATTTTGCACGTATGTGTTCAATAGTGTCATTCAAGAAGACCGTTGATAAAACAAGTCCTTGATAGGACAACTAAAGCTTCAAAGTCGTCACTTAGAGGTCTTAGCCCACTATAGCAAAAAATATTATTTGTATAGAAATGTATGAGTACATACCCTCAAAGCTGTTCTGCACATTCTGATATGTTTCTATACAAAGAAAATTTTATGTGCCCGAAACTCTCCCAACACGGTCGGTTATAGTATGCTACGGTGGGCAGAAACCTTTAGCTAAAATTAAGCGCAATTTCTTGGAAATGTCATATACACAAACAGGTTAAGACATTGCATCATTTTGTAAATTTATTCAATTTTATACATAGCAAATTAAGTGTGAATACTTGTTATTTGCTTACAATTAAACATGTACAGTTGATATAAACTATTGTTAGCAAAATTGTCTCAATGTCACATTGGACTTCATTAGCATTTCTTGATTTTGGAGATCAAACAATGGAGCAAAAAAATTTAATATTATTTCTTTTTATGTAGTGATTCATTATTTATTTTTATTCTTTCTCTAGTCCGGTTTTCAATCAATAGATTCGATAAATAGAATTCAAAACTAGGAATTACGCGTTTCTTCTTTCAACCTCTTCTGTCACTCGCTATATCACCATCCATTGCTTGCATCTCATCACCATTCGTTCCTTACATACGAGTATAAGATATCTCTTCCAAATCTTTCTTATACATAGAATGTACGCAATCCTTTCATTTTTAAATAAGGCTTCTTTTTCCTATTGATTTTCATGTCTAGGTCTTTTATTTCTAGGAAAATATCTTCATAAAAAATTAATTTCTATTTCATAAAAAATTATTTTCTATTTGCTTCAAAAGTTGCAACAATTTGATATCCAATTCTTGGATAAAGCATTCCCCTTTCTCTTTGATTTTTATCCGGTTAAAACATTCATTACAAAATAGCTCACAATATAATATTACGTAGCTATTTCGAAATAGATGGTCAATGTAACCGTTTCAGTAATCATACGTAATCGTTGCCCCATTTACCTGTAGACACAGCTGAAGCCAGGCAAGTGCTCACGGGGGTCAAATCCACACCAGTCAATGACGAATGCTAAGTAGCGATCAACACGTGGATCACTTATAATTAATTATTCTTTTGTGGAATCTTTGTTAGGTTCATACCGCATATCGAGATAATATTATTATGTATCCGTGACAAGTTAATAATTTTCATAAAAAAACAAGTTTTTGTTATTTTGTCAGTCTTTCTGTTTTTGTTTTTCAACATATAAAATGATCACGCCTCTATAGTAGGCACACCCACATTTTATGTAACAGGCGAGCCTGTTGCCATGCACCGGGCACAATGTGAGGCCAGCGATATTCACTATCAACTACGAGTATAAGTTTTAATCAGACTCAGTTGTATATGTATAGTATCGAATCCGCGAGTCCCGCAGCCTTTCGAACGAGTTTGCTGCTTCATTTTTGTTTCTGCGCTACTAATGGTGTAGTCTGATCTATTTTTTATTTTGTTGTGATAAAATGGCGAAGTTTATGTGGCAAAAAGGATTACGTTTTGGTGCTATGTTGTGGTATTGTGAGGCGCAGCGTTGGTAGGTCTCACATAGTGGTAATCGATGCATATCTTCATATCAACTCTCTGGCCTTTGAGATGACGAAGAAAAACGCAAAATAAAGCCTTATATTTTTCTTTAGTGAAATACACTAGTTACATATGAATTCACATAGCTATTTTTCATCTTCTGTTTTTACCACGGAACAGAAAAAACAACTCTAAAGTTTTTACATACAAATATTAGTCCACTAATATCAGTGTGAATTTAGTTATAATTTTTGCACAGGAAGTGTCATATTGGGTGTCACAAATTAAGTTGTTGTAATTTCGACCTTATATTCGTACTGAAAGCTTCCGAGGTTATCAAAAGGTTAAAGCACTCCGGCGCAGAGCTGTCTGCGTGATCTTAACTTTTATGTGGAATATGTTTCGTATTATAGAGATATGTTTTACTGTAGGTGTTAATATCTATTTATGAACAATTTCTCTTTCATGCAATGTACTTAGTAAGTTACCTGCTTAAGTACCATGAACATCACGATACGGTTATCTAGTTTGATGCGTGATAAAAACGTGATTAATATAATATCACGTTGGTGATGCCACTAAGGCCGTAATGGTAATTAATGTATTTGTTTTTATGTAGTGTAACATTAAAATGATGCCTACTTTTATTTGAGCTAAAATATTGTTCTTTCATTAATTTTTTAGAGAGTTAGCTGATCGTGACTACGCATTTCTTCTTATTAGTGTTAGAAATTAATTGTGTTTGGATGATTTAATTATAAATATTTAAAAATGTCAAAGACATAATAATGTTACAACATGGGTATCGTTGTAAAAATTCATATATTTACACAAATACATGAAATTCGGCTATCGCCTTCATACTTCTTGGACCAAGAATTAACTGTGATCGGTGTGGATCTGTGTATGTGTACCGGTTACTGCCTCACTGGCGAGTTGCGCCGTGTGCGGCTCGCTAATGCGCATGCCTGAGGTTTTTTTGTACGTAGTGGATGGCTACGACACACCGAAGGTTCTCGAATGCCTGACGTCAGGTTACGTCACTGCCCGATCAAGTCTGCGGCTGTCTGAGAATGCGAAAACAAAGGCTGTATTCGAGAATTCAATCTTGACAACGTGTGAAGTTCCCGATACGAATACGGTTCATGTTAAATTCATATTACATACGTTTGAGGAAAAATATAATTATATCTATTGTTTACCTATATGAAGCAGTTTATGTGCAATTACTGTCTAGATAGCGAAACCTTTATGATTAGAAAAAATATATTTATCATAATAGTTGACATTATATAATAGATAGCAGTCGTGCTATAATCAAATGGATTTTTCACTATCAAAAGTTAGTGTATAAGAATGTCTATTTATACTAATACCACAGTTTTTTGTAACAACTTAACCGAAGTTACCGAACCAATAAACAGCATGTAAATATTAATTAAGAAATAAATAATCTTTCCTAATAACTCAATGACGTTCGAATGTTTATTATTTTAATTGATTGACTTCCAAATCTATTGTTAGATAACGTTTAGGACTTTACCCCTGAATTCGTGAATATTGATGTTAGTCAAATGGTTAGATGTCAGCTGATTGTCAAGAGTTCGTCAGTCCAACCAGTAGATACTATTCGTAAAGGTTTTCTCGTGGTTTTCCCGGCAGTATCTGTTTGAATGACCTCCAAAATACCCGCTGGAAATTGAAAGTTCCTACACCTAATTTACATTTAAAATAACGAAAAACGTTCATTGACCTTATGAACAATTTAAATAAAACAAAATAAGAAAAAAAACTGTCTAGTATTATTTTAAGTATTTTTTTATTATTAAGATATCTCTTCATTGCCTATTTCCATGTAAATAATACTTTTTCACTGTATGTTACTTTGATAAAAGTTGAGCTTATATCGTAGCTGCGGTGTCCCGGGAAGGCCTGAATCAATAAGGGTCATTGTCTCATTGTCCCTGCGTGAAAGTTAGATTTGATTAGACTATGTAAGGTTTTACAATAAGGACTCAATGAGATAGAGCCGAAACTAACCGTCTATCTATATAGTCTATAAACATCGCACTGTAACCATGTCAAACATACCTCTCATTTCGTTTTATTCAAAATATAGAGGTATTTTATGAAAGAGAGAGCTCACAAACGTATTTAATAAAGCATGGAACTATTTGGTTTATTCAACCTACAGTTACTTTAGATTGATGTTCGCTTAGTTTAGAAAAAATATTCATGTTCGTTTGTTGTTCTTGGCACTTCTCCAAATCTCTGAATCCCATTTAAACTAGCGATCGTTTGCTTAATAGCCACAGAGGAAGTATGCTGATCCCCTTTTCAAGCATACTTTCGTAGAAATACTATTCAGTAAAAAAAAAAAAAAAAAAAAAATGTATATTTCGTCCGTATAAATAACATCCACTGTTTACATAAATGTAAGGTGAAGTGAGAACTGGTCTCGAAGGCAGTGCGCGTTGCGCAAGCGTCGAAGGCCGGCGCGGAAACTGCGACGCGCGAATTGCTACCAGTGTGTGCCAGACCCATTTCACAATTTATCGCGTCCAACATTGTTTATTAGCGTACACTTGACATTGGGGGCGTGTCGAATGTTGAAAGCCTCATCCATACTAGAAACAATGCATCTGTCCTCGACATAATCCAATTATCCACAACTACGTTTTATCAAAATATAAAGTACATAGATTTTGATAAATCGTAAGTTTCTAGAAATAAAAATGTGGCTAACTGTGATAAAATCAATTTTATTTTTATTTTGTTAATTGAGGTAGGTAGATAACATTATCTCGATTCACGTGAGTAATGTGGTGTATTATTATGTAAGAAATTTATAAGTACCTACTTAAAATTATGAAACGATGAAATTTCATACATACGCTTTCCCGGTAGGGTAGGTAGAGATTACCTATATTGACTTGCTACGATGGGAATCTAAGAAGGCATCGTGCAATTCTTATTAGATTCCTATCATGATTCAGCTCATTAGGTTGATAAAGGATATCCCTAATTATTGAAGGTAAGTATATATATTACATCACATACATAACATACATCACGCTTTCCCCGAAGGGGTGATACCACCCGCATTTCGCCAGATATGTTAAGTCCCCGTGTAACAGGTGGCGAGCCTGTTGCCATGCACCGGACATAATGCAAGGTATATTAACCAATAGGTTTATGGTACGAACCACTAAGGGGGCAATCAAACATACGATCTACCGGATGGTAAGTGGTTACTGTAGCCAATGGACGCTTGCAACGCCGGTATATCATTGCGCGTGAGTCAATATATTTCTTATGTCATCTGTAATTACACTAATCACCGATCTCAACATTGCGCAATCACTAATGTTGCAGTATTTATTAGAAGATAAACAATAGATTCTGTACAACTTAATCGTAGTCCGTCACGATGGTTATTAAAAACCAGTCATAACACGGGGACTATTAAGATGAATAATTTTTATTTTACGATTCCTTGTTTGGTAATTTAAGTATTCAAATTCTGTTAAATATTGTTTTTATTTTTTTATTTTAAAGGAATTTTTTCAAAGATATCTTATTAAAAATACATTAAACACATTAATTTCTTAGCAAACATGGTGGATGTAGTTAATGAAACACCAAATCTCCTGAACCAAGATGATGTAAATTATTCCAACATCAATTTCAACGAGAGATCGATTTTAAACTGGTATAAAGCAAGATCAAGTACATACTAATGATAAAAGCCACAACATTTCTAAATATGGATTTCAGAATTATTTTCAGTTTACGTTGATAAAGGCAGCGGTAGCCGAGTTGGGACGGACGGGGCACTGCTCGTTCGTGAGGCCGCGGGAATCGCGGGTTCGATCCCACCGCCATTACCACTGAGTTTGAATAAAACTTATGTACAGTTCGATGTGAATATTGCTTGCCTCACATTGTGACCGGTGGCAACAGGCTCGCCACCCGTTACATGGGGACTTAACATATCTGGCGAAATGTTATCTGGCGAAATGTGGACGGTAATACCTCTGCCTATACGTTCGGGGAAAAGGCGTGATGATTTGTTATTTTATATTACATTTGAAATTTGGCATGCATGTTATGACGTAGGCATCCGCTAGGAAAGTATTTTGATTAATTCTACCCCCAAGGGGATAAAATAGGGGATGAAAGTTTGTATGAATCTTTGTCAATTTTAAACCGATCAGGCTGAGACTTTGAGAGAAAATTAAAGGGTTCCCGTGGGATAGTTAAAAAACCATAGTAAACCATAGTAAGTCGTGGGCAACAGCTAGTCATACATAAATAAGAAAACGAAGAAGTTTGTGAAATGAAATAGAACTAAAATAAAAGCAAATCATGCTCTTTGTTCAAACTAAAATAAATTATACAGTGCAACCAGAATTTAGTGCGATTTAAAACAGCTGTCTATGGAATTTCCCTTAACAGTTTCCTTTATACAATGCAAGGTGAACTAGAACATTCCGTAAATTAGCTCATTACTCAAGTTCTAGACCCATTCATAGGGCTCTGCCGTGACGTCAATTGTGGCGTCGTCCATGCAACGTAGAAAGAAAACTATAAGTTATAAGGTGCATATACGTAAATACAATCATTTATAAACATTTGTTCATTTATAGTTTAAGTTTATAGTATATATAGTATAATTTATAGTTAGAAACTTAGAAAAGTAGTAAAATTAATAAATACTATGCAAAATAATCAGTAAAACTACATTTAATTTCATGCAGTAGTTCAATATAATAGTTTAATATTTTTTTATGATAATGCTATAGATATATCATTACTATTATCACAAGTAATCAATTAATTAAGTGCCTGAAAAAGTATGATTTATATACATTTTACTCATTAGTTCTTATCTATTTGTGCTATCAAAATATTGAGTCCTTACCTATGAAATTGGTGTTTTTATTCTGTCTTAGCAATTTGTCCGTAACTATTAAGTTTCAGAAGGTTCTTATAAAATTATTGCCTCTTCTAAAAATAGACCATATATTTGAGCTCGTATTATTTAATTTGATAATTTTTTGTAAGTTTAATTGTGTTAAAATTAGACAAAACTGCCTCCCAAATACATCATTTGATTTGCATTAACATAAAAACGATGAATAATTTTTATCAAGCGTGTTCACACACATATTGCTAAAGCTTGTCTAATGAATGATACATGCCAAATATTACTATCTCTGGATTTGTCGTTGTGAAGAAAACTGATAAAATGTTAGTATGTAAAATGCAGACATCCCCAAAATCTCCATACAAAACACCAATTAAGGACCTAATAAACAACTAATTACTTACGTATAAGTAAGTAGAACACACAAAATATGTCAACACATCTGCATCCCCTCCAATACCTCCAATCTTCTACTCCTTTTGGCCTCGAAATATTTTTTTTCATTATCTCAAGAAAGTAGTGCCTACACGAGGTATTACGTCGTTAACTCTCATAAAAAAACCGCTACAAAGGGACCTAAATGTCCGCGAAATGTGGGTATTAAGTGTTAACCTTTGCCTACCTACCGATATATTGGCTTAGTGATGTTTGAAAAATTATGTCATCTAATTATATCATATATAAGTACTTAGGCAAATTTAATTAAGTTAATGCCAAATACTTTTAAGATTATGAAAGTTACAGCTAGCTGCAAGTTTGTAAGCGATAATAACTTTATATATGGTTATGTAAATAGGAGCTCAACATAAACGCGCGATACTTTGCTCTGTGCGTAAGTATATGACAGTGTATAATGGTAATAAGTGTTTGTTGTCTATGGCTAACGTCATAAATAACATAATCTGCGTAACAAAGCTATAAATCGTTTTGTTGTTTGTCTAACTAAGATTTAATATAAAAACATTTTATCAAATTTAGTATTGATTATAAAGAACTAATTACCAACCCGTATCGGGCCAGCATGGTGGTGTTACGGCCCATACTCCTCATGTATTTCTCCATGAAGAAGGCCTGTGCCCAGCAGTGGGAAGTACGTAGGCTGGGTACCATAGAACACTTTATAGATCAACGACCTTCATGGTGAAGTGTCGTGTCGCCATACTATTATCTAGAGGTACTGGGTTCGGTTTCAAACCCCGGAGGGAACTAACGTTTGTGTGATGGATACAGGCATTTCTTCAATCTTGGATGTGTATAATGTATTGGTGAATTGATAATGTTACCTATGTCAGAAGATAGAAGTTAGGTCGTGGTCAGGTCATTAAAGATCAGGTAATATATCTTTACGATATTTTTTCTTTCGGTACGGCGCCGGCGGCTCGTCTAAGATGTACATAAAAAAACAAACGGGAAAATGGAGAAATTCGTGACAGAAAGACTGGTCTACCAAAACTAAAAAAAAAGATAATTTCTTTCAAGGTGGCTATAATAAAATTCCTAACATGAACTGTTAAATTAAAATACTTTTTAAAAATCTAGATGGCCGCTAATTGCATTTTGACAGTTTATTGAAAAGCGATAGTCTTGCAAGGCTTATTGCTAACTTGTATGTCTTTACGATAGTTTTTTATAGGTACGGCTCATCTAAAAGTACACAAAAAAACAATCTGGAGAACTTGTGGAAATAAATAAATGCATGTATTCGTTTATAACCTGATTCTTGATTGGATATAAATGCAGATACAACTAGTTATATTTATTTACTAGCTGTTGCCCGCGACTTCGTCCGCGGTTACTATGGTTTTTTAAATATCCCACGGGAATCCTTTAATTTTTCGGAATAAAAAGTATCTAAGATGTTGACCAGGGATATAAGGTATCACCATGCAAAATTTCTTTGAAATCGGTCCCGCCATTTCGGAGATTAGCCTGCACAAACAGACAAACAGACAGACAAACAAAAAAAAATATTTTTTACATCTCCCTGACAAAATTATATGTATAGATTATTTAAAGTACAACTTTAATAATCCCTCTGGCATAAACTTGACTTGACCTTGTTGATAAGAGAATAAAAAGGTTTTTCTACTTACGCTTTCCATAAATGCAATAGGCGAAGACCAGATGTTCGTCTGTATTTACTGAGTAAGCAAGCAGCGAATGTACCTATCTACAGAATCAATCTTGGAAAACTTAAAATTATACATATAATCACGACTATTATCCCCTGAGGGTTAGTCAGAGACTAGGCAAAAACACCGCAAAAGCAGTTCACTGCCATAGTCCACTTCACCAAGCACTCAGCGTGATAGCTATAAGCTGTTGGATGTTGTACAGTTCATTAGTCGCCATTTACGACACCCAGGGGAGAGATGGGTTGGTAGTATTCTTTTAATGAGCCGCTACCAGACGACTCAAAAGAATATGTTGGTGTAAACCTATATAAAATGTAAATACTGAGAATAAGTCAAATGTTGTTTTTAATTCTAGTCGACTATACAAAATAACAAAAAGTTTAACGGTCAGTTTTAGCTCTTATAGCAAAGGTCCAATAGACAATAGAGATTGTTCAAAAGCCACAATAATTAGCTTTCCCAATTTCGTATCGTTCTGAAAAGGTGTAGTGCAAAAAAATATGACCCAGGTATTTTTTTAAAAGGTATTTAAAAAATTATTAAATAGAAAAAGTAAAGTATTTTGAAAGAATTAGGTACATATTTAGATTTTTTTACACTAGCCGTACGCATTATTTTATATTGTATTCTAATACCCCGACATTACAGAATTTACAAAACACGATTATGTTGTTCTGGGTAATGAAATAAGATAAGGAATTTTCTACATATTATCGTCCAGTCCCCCGCGTAGCGAAGGGTCTAAGTTCAAAATTGTGATAATTGATAAGTGATGAAGCATGTGATGTTTTCGTGACAGTTGTAGCAAACGCCGGTTTTGCAGAAGCGTCGTTTGCATCAGCGGCTTGCATCATCGTTGACTAGTTCTAAGCAGGCTGTGTAAATATTGACTTGGGAAGTGCGTGTGGCTGGTGTCAGCGTGTCACGTGACCCTGCCGTTACAGGTCATATTGTTGACGTTTCAATACGTTCTGTAGTCGCTATGGTAATTATTGTGGAAAGTTTTGGTAAAGTTAAGGAATAGTATAGATACCTACCTAGGAAGCAAAGAATTGTACATCTTGGCAGTTCTATGATTTTTTCTAATTATATTCCTTATTAATAGGTATATAGTGTCTATTATATATTTTTGTTGTTTTAGTTAAGCCGCCATTAAATTTATCTCTTTTGTACCTGATGGTTAACTGGTAGAAAACGTTAAGCCTGTTTATATAGCCATTATACATATAATTTTTTTTAATAAAAAAATTCGAAGACTTTCTTCAAAGAAGAAAAGGAGAAACCTACTGAGAAGAAAAGGTGACTTATTTAAACAAGTAAAGACTAATATTGTTACATAGAAGGTACTCGTTATACACCATTTTAAAGTGATATTTTGTATTAGTCATGTAATTTTTTAGCTCTAAACATCTGAGTAAACACTTATTATGGGGGTTAACCTCGTGAAGATATCTCGATAATTGTTAAAGCATATTACCTAATAAATGTATTCATATACAAGCAATTTTTTCGACCGTACCTAAAAGAAATAATAGGAACGTTCAATATTCCATTTTGCCAGTCACATTCAAACGTCATTGAGTGTACTTATTGACAAATTGGTTTGGTTTACCTATTTTATTCACAATAGGAATCTCGGATGCGGTGTTGAATGAGAAATAATGAGCATTGAAATATAATTAACATTTTGACGGAAATATCTAAAATTATTTCGAACAAGTTGTTGTAATGACCGTGAAACTTATAGGGATATGAAATCATTAGGGTAAGCTTCCAGTCATTGGACGCTGCCAATCATTGGATAGGACTTATTAAAACAACAAATTGGGGGAGGTAGAGGTATCAAACACCCATATACTGCATTGGTTATAAACTAACTACAGTTTGATATAAATTAACTAAAAAAAGTATAACTTAATAGTTAGCACTCAGCATTTGCTGCAATCTCCAGGGTCACAGCGCTGATCTTCCGTTGCTCTAACATGCGAAATGCTCAAACTTCGATAATTTTGTTTATTGGTAACATCTAAAAATAAAACTATTAGTAGGAAGTTAATATACGGAAAACTAAATTATGGTCCGAAGATATATCATAGAGTAGCTATACTCTATAATGAATTTTTAAGGGTACAGGGAACTCTATACCCCGGTTATGTTTTCCTTCTCTGTCATCAGAGGCCTTAGTGTAAGTTTTTTAGTATAAAATACGTTACTATTGTAGTTGCGTTATGAGCTCAATTTGTATGGGAAAATTAGTATGCGTTACGTTCCGCTAGAGGTGCTATTCATGTTTCCTATACAAATTGAACTCTTAACGCAACTACAATAGTAACGTATTTTATACTCAGAAACTTACACTAAAGCCTCTGGGAATAAGCAATGTAGCAGAATACGTCAAAAAAAAAAGTAAAGACGAACCTTTTCTCAAGGCAACAGTAACGCTAGCTACCCAGGTGCTAAATGTCAACGCTATTATTAGCATAGTCATATTTACTGGTTAATGCTATGAGCCTTTCAATTCCATTAATTCATATTTGACTACTTTGATATCCTTAAGCATGTTTGTATCAAATCAAATATATTTGATTTTCTAACGTAGGTTTAAGTATAGCCAAGTCAGCCAGCCAAGTCTTCGTTATTTTAATGTCTTGTATTTATTTTATTAAGATCTATCTTGTATTGTGTGTGTTTTTGTTTTTGTCTTAACCCATAGAGGCCCGACCAGAATACCAGCGCTGCAGCAGTGTAAGTACACAGTGTAAGTAGCACAGGCTGAGGTCGGGTCCTAATTGGCCATTAATGATGTTTAGTTTTAAAAAAATTTAGCTCTTATTAGTATGTAAGTCAATAAATCTTTTTCTTTCTTTCTTTATACGTCCCTCTGGGCACACCCCTTTCATCACATGAGGAGTATGGAAGAAATGACTGTAATAGCAATCATCCTAAGCACTTTCAGCCTATATACGTCCTACTTCTGGGCACAGGCCTTCTTCATGGAGAAACACATGAGGAGTATGGGCCGTAACACCACCACGCTGGCCCAATGCGGGTTGGTGGGTAGAAACGGTTGCAATAACGTCTTAACGTGCCTTCTAAAGCACGGAGGAGTTCGAGATCACGAAGTTTTGGCCACCCGTCCACGGCCTGATCATGGCGAAGGTAGCATTGTTATCGATATCGAAAGCCAAAGCGTACAACCACTACGCCAGCTATCGTGCTCCTCATATTTTACTTTACTATTATTATATACATAGATGACGCTGATGCATGTACTGCACGTGTCCGAAAACCCCGACCAAACGTCGGGGTTGGCCGCTGCTAACTAGTCCAAATAGCTGCAAAAACTAAAAAAATGCCGCGTTGTGTGATAATTGGCGGAGAGGCATCTGCTGCATCAGTATCTTTCAATCAGTTTGAATATCCCGTCTCAAAATTGCAGCTGTGACGTCACAGTAGACGTTAAAAAGTTGCCACGCTTGGTTTCAATACAAATCGTTTTACTTGCGTTATGTATGTAAATGTATGTCTGTGTATTAAGCACGTTTGTATCAAATCAAAATATATTAGATATTCTATTCTAGCAACCTCGAATCATTTAAAAAACCCTAAGAGGCTAGCTATCTAGCTGGTATTTTTGTTTTCACAAATAAAAATTTACTTATATTGCATGCTGTTTTAGCTTTTAAGTAATTGGAGGATTTTATCATAAGATTATGAATGGATCAAAAGAATGCAAAAGTAGCTTCATTTTTATGGTTCCGTACCCAAAGGGTAAAAACGGGACATTATTACTAACATTTCGCTCTCTGTCCGTCCGTCTGTCTGTTACCAGGCTGTATCACAGGAACCGCAATAGCTAGACAGTTAAAATATTCACAAACTATGTATTATATATGTGTAAGTGGGCTCCCAAAATCAAATTTTTTGCCTATTTTTGTTCCATATTAATAAAAATCACTTACCTACTACTGTTGCTCACCCAGTCAATGGTACAGAACCCTTCGTGCGCGAGTCCGACTCGCACTTGTCCGGTGTTTAATACCGGAACGCGTTGATTACAAATTACCGAATTTCTCCGTATCATGTGGAGCATCATTATCACTATATACCTACCTACAAAATTTTTTTTCTGCACTATTTTAAGGTTTTATTTAACATGTCGACGTCCATCAAAAAGAAGTAGTTTTTATTCCGTGCCAATGTTTAAGCGAGTCGACCTACAAACACTAATAACTATGATCTGTTTAATGAGAAGTTTCTTTTAGCGAGTTATTATTCTTTCTGGTTAACTATAAAGTAAAGGTACTTATTGAAAATAAAGAACGTAAGGAAATGCTACGACATAAATTTTGTTCTTCTAAATAATGAATACCTACTTAATGACTTATTATTTAATGTGAATCTTACAATATTTATAGTAAAAAATATGATAGGTATTAAATTATTTGTATTTATACGGTTTCCTCTTGAGCCTTATTGTTAAATTGAGAGGAGCCAAGTTCGTATCCCAGTAGAAACAAATGTTTGCATGGTAGAGCATTTACTCATGATTAATGGCTATTATATTGACTACTATCCTTATACTTAAATTTTAAATCACGTTTTGAAAAACATTTAAATAATTAAAATAGAACAGTTTTGCTGATGGTTCTCCATTTATACTGTTGTGGATAAAATGCAAAAGATCCCCGTTTGAACCCCAGCTAGTACCCAACACTGTTTTTTTAATAAAACTTAAGGCCAGGATTTTTCAAGCGAGACAATGCCCGGCCCGTGACTGGCATGCGCATGCGCGCCTTAGAAATTAAAAAAAGCCAAATAAAATAAACTAGCCATAGATTAGACAGTGTCATTTTAAATTTTTCTACGTATTTTTTATATTTTAATATATTTTTTAATAAGTAGTGTTAATAATCTTCAAGTAAACTTGAATAATTGTCATAAACGTTCATGATCGAGAAAGGTATCAACTATCGTGGTTTGAGCCTGATAATAATCAAGAAAGGTTTATTAATAACAATATATATTTTTCCCTTATAAATAAAAACATTATTTGATGCCTTGAAACTCAATAAAAATGTCGATGTGGAAGATCCTCGCCTTTAGTTCAGTTCGTTATCGCTTGCATTGTGTAAGGCAGGCGATAACGAACTGAACTTAACCGGTGCATGGCAACAGGTAAGCCCATAGGAACTTATGCAATATAAAATAAAAAAATATTTATATTAACCTCTGCTTAAATAGTATACCTAAACGTATTTTTAACTATGTTGTATCCGCTGTATCTTACATCCAGGTAAGCATATTGCTTCATACAAAATATAATATTGTACGTAAAAGACTAAGTTATACCGGCTTACGGCTTCTTATATAAATATCTGTATCAGTAATGGCCGATTGAGCACGGCCATGTATCATGTTATCAGCTAACCTTATCTGCGAAGATAAACAATGTTCCTCGCGATACTGCAATAGTAATGTTAATAGTTCCATAAAATACCACATTACATACCTGCAGCAATAAAATGCTTTTGTAGCTCAAAAAATATGATTAATTTTATTTAGTACCTACTCAGTAATAATCAAAGTTATTGTTATTATCATAAAGAGTATGTGCTTATCTCGGTACATACGTCTGTATTTACCTTATTTTCAGATATAGCTATAATTTTCTTTTTCAGTTCCACAGCAACCGAGCTCGTATCGTATTGTATGGCCTTAAAGTGAGACGGACAATAGGTATGGCAGACATGCCAGAAGTCGCCAACGAAGACTATTGGTGACAGAGCTTCAAGCAGATACAAGTAGAAGTAGCGGCATATAACTTTGGTGTTGACCGTATCCGATCGGCGCTCAGCATCTGATCTCATCCGTAATCGACGACCGCCGATTGGCTCTCCAGTCGTATTCCGTCTTCCTAATGGTTGCCACGTCAGTACCCCATGCGCAGCTATTGGTGCTATCACCGCAACGTAACGGTCACGCCTACTCTACACCAAAGATAAATGCCGCTACTTATACATCAGGATACAACTCAACATAACAATTACACCTCTATACCGAAAGCGCCAGGTAGAGATGTTTTTTATTTAATTTCAAACTTTATATTGGGTCCTTACCTATGAAATTGGTGTTTTTTTCCTCTCTTAGTATTTTGTCTGTAACTATTAAGATTCAGAGTATTCCTAAAAAATAATTACCTCGTCTAAAAATTGATTATATTTTTGAGCTCTTTTGATTTGTTTTGATAATTTGTTGTAAGTTTAATTGTGTTAAAATTGGACACGGAGACGACTCTTTTTAAGTGCCTCCCGAATACATCATTTTATTTGAATTCACTTAAAAACGATAAATAATTTTTTTGAAGTGTGATATTACACATATTACTAAAGCTTGTCTAATGATAGATGCCAATTATTATTTTCTTTGGATTTGTCGTTGTGAAGAAAACTGAAAAAAAATTTGTATGGAAAATGCAGAATTCCCCAAAATCTCCATACAAAACACCAATTTCATAGGTAAGGACATAATAGTAGCCATATAAATTGACATAAAATTATTGTGACGATGCTTACACAGCCAATTAAAAAGTTTGACATATTAACACTTAATATTATTGAGCTTAAAACAAGAGGAGGGGAAACAAAACGATTGGTGTATGTGGATTGACCGTCGTTACGGGTGCCTGCCACCAGTGATGTAGCACACGAACTGTCAAAACTATAAGTTTTGTACTGAAAATTATCGATATCGATATAAAATTGAGCAGGTAACTACATTATGCTCCATACAAGGAGCGGCCATTACATGTGCCGAACTGTCAAACGGTGGCACCCTGTTTGTGTAAATGTTTCAGGTCCATAGGTATTTAAGGTCAATGCATAATATCGCCTGTTATGTGGCAGAAAGCCTGAGACTCTGTATGCCAGTAAGAATCAGGTGGCCAGTATGCTTGCCAAGTGTTCAATTGATAAACATATAAACAAATGGTACAAAAATTAATTCGCAGAATTTGACATTAACCACTTTCACGGGTCTCTAATCTTTAACAGCCCTCCCTCTTCAACTTCCCATTGCGATTAAATATAATTTTATTTGATATAATGATGATGCACACCAAATTCTAGTAGGTAGGTATGGTTTTACTTAGTAAGTATTTAGGTTTTTGAATTTTGATCCTATTAGGATCAAAATTCAAAAACCTAAATACTTGTATATTTTAATTAATTTACTAAATTAAATACAGAATTCGTGACGACTGACGGAATAATATTACCTATGTAGGAATATCTAACGGGTTTAAGAACTACTTAAAATAGTTTCCATTTTCCAATTCTTAAAATAATATTCTAATCTATTACGTAAAGGTCGGCGACAATCGACAAAACTATTAAGTTAGAAACATCTAACGATACTAATAATATTAACTCTACAACTCTACACTCAAATTATTAAATTATGTCAACTTTCTATCGACCAAAATGTAGAGACGCAAGAATTTGATTTATTCAATATGATATCACCCATAGCAATGGAGTCAAAACATCGTAGTTGTTTAAAAATATTGTTACATTCAAAACTAAACACTATAGTATCAGTAACATACATGTAATACTTATAGAGAGGAATGGTCTAGATATTTCGGCTCGACGCTCTGCTGAGTCGATTAGGCCTAAAATAAGTATGAGCAGAATGTGCCATTCTTTCTATTTGGGACCAAAGCTTTTGAAAGTTGCCTCTAAGAATAATTGGATCATGTCGATACTGGGTACTTTTTGTGCTTAGAATAGACGAAGAATTTTCTAGCTTTGATAACCAATGCTATTAATACAATTTACTTTCATTAAAATACGAATGTCCAATCAGCGGCAATGCTTCATTTTCTGATGACATCTTAACTATTCAACTGATTTTATTTATCGTAGGTCATTTCTTAACGCCATGAAAATTTTTAGCCTGCATTTTATCTTTATTCACATTCTAACATTTTTGTAGCCATGGCACAGTCGAGAGTACTATAATCCAGTTCAGTTCATAGTTTGATCGCAGTAGATTTATTAAGAAGTCTTACTGCCTATATATACCTTGTCATAGATACTAACATCTAGAATCAAGATTGTCTCCAACTAATTGAACATATTGAAGCCATGTAGGCTGCAATAGTATTCTGTCCAGACAAGGTCAATCTAGTTCATCATTGTCAGAAGAATTATTTCAATCTCGCGCGAGTTACTAGACTCGAAAAGATATAACATTGTCTTCTGCGAAACAAATACATATCTAGGCACCTTATTTCTGTGGAAAAATAGTTAATTTAATACACGTTCGAGCTGAACATAGATCATTTTTCAAAAATTCAGTCAGAAGCCAAGTCAACGCTGTAAGTAGCTACATCATGTTTCATCACCAGCAACTTTTTTTTGTATAATCAGCCCAGCAAATGACTCAACACCACCTGATGATAGCAGTAGATAAGTCTATATGCGAAGGATGCTAGGGCAGCACCAAAGGATGCAGGCCTAGCGACCTCCACCTTGCTGGCTCATAAGTTGCCTTTTCATTTTAATATTACTAAAATTACGAAAAGTCAAAACTCATTCATAGCTAACATGGAATTAAAACAACATGATAATTTAATTGTTTCGAAAAGAAAAAACCTCGCCATATTTTGGAAAATAGCTTGAACTAATTTATTTTAATGGCAACAGTACAATACGTATTGTCTTCTAATCTTCTTTTATTTCATTAATTTTTTTTTGTTTT
Source organism: Parapoynx stratiotata (assembly GCA_910589355.1). Taxonomy (NCBI): domain Eukaryota; kingdom Metazoa; phylum Arthropoda; class Insecta; order Lepidoptera; family Crambidae; genus Parapoynx; species Parapoynx stratiotata. The sequence goes on from OU342458.1 coordinate 5,714,995, forward strand.
TGTGCAATAAATATGTTATTAGTAGTAGGTAATAGAACATGAAAAAAAGATAGTGGAAAATTTACTGATTTTAAAATGAAGTGTTCATAGTGTTGCTTGCTATAAGAAGTTTTTCTTGCGTCGTCAGAGCAGGTTTTTCAAATTCCTGGTCAAGCTATAACTATATCGTTGCTGAAAACTAGCAAAATAAATCCTGGTCAGGTTATAATTATATTGTTGTTGGAAACTAGCAAAATCAATTCGAAATTTTGTAGTCTTTAGAGGTCGTTGTCAATCGAATAAATTTTTTTTCAATATGGTTTCTTAGGAACTGTTATCAAACAAACAACGTAGGTAGGTACTTATGAAGTTATAGGTGTGTAGGGTAGGCTAGTTGACTCATATCAAAACGAATGAAAATAGTGTAAACATTATTTTTTTCACATAGTATTTAGTACAAGGATCCTAAATATACAAAATTCAATAAACAGAATTAAGGAATTGCTGTAGAAATCAAATTTAAACATGTTTTATTTTTACTTTTTTTTGCGAAAAACGCTATCCACCATGTTTGTGAAGTAACGCGTCATGTAAAGAGTTTTTTTGACAGTTAAGCAAAAAAGGAATATAAAATTTATTGTTATAAGGGCCTCAAAAAAAAATCTCAGAATGTATGCTGATTTTGTTGATCAAAATACCTACATCGGTTTTATGCATTATTTTGTTAATATGAAAAATGCACAGGGACTGTGATTTTTCTCGTTGGAATAGATTTTAAAGCATTTTTAACATTAAATGTTTCATCAGTGATTTCTAAAGTAAGAAAAAAGTGTCAAGAAAGCCAAATTTTTGATGCATGAATTTTGTCAATGGTGATTTTCGACAAATTGTTAGTCATTAGTACTCCACAGGGCTCCGTCGCTACCTTCATGGTTTTGATAGATAGACGATATTGCGATACTTACACATTAATTTGTTTGACATCTAGATATGGGTATTGGTTTTATATCAGATAATCAGCTTTTTGTTTTATCGAAAATACCATTCTTTATAGAACAATGGTTTAAATAGCATTGTTAAAAAGATAAGATAGGTTAACATTATTGTTCTTGCTTTAGTACCTTCCTCAGGTGAAACAGCTACAGAGCCGGGTTAGTTTACGGACATTTATAAGCGTTGTAGATTATTATGCCACAGAAAAGGAACCTGGATTCTTGGGTCTCATCGTAGAACCTTTTTAAAGAACCTACTTTGTAGGTACTAAATAAAAAAAATTGAGGCAAAAATCCAATCGCACAAAGAGACAAGCAAGAATGCGAGATAAAAAAACGTGGGAAAGTTAAGTCTTAATAAAATCTAATTACACTGACTGATCTGATTAGATTTTTAAGCCGTTATTATAGGCTTGCTATGCACTAAAATCGGCTATCCTAAATATAGGCATCAATTGATTAATAAGTAATCTGTAGACTTACGCAAATAAATAATATTTGAATACAATTAATTCGATGTTGAAGATGTATTAATAGCATAATCTCAAAATAAATTAGATTTTTTTTGCTAATAGCTTCGCAGGAAATAGTGAATTACCGATTCGAACAAATCGAATAATAAAACCGCACACAAAGCCGAAGTTTTGCTTATTTACGGTAAATACTTGAGTCGGGGTGGTAGCGGCTCAACCAAGCCATCTCTTCCCTTGGGTGTCGTAAAATGCGACTAATGGATTTAGAACTGCACAACTATCCAATAGCTTATATCGGCGACGGGCTCTCCACCTGTCACGCTGAGCATATCTACAAATCTACAGTCACTTCTTGGTGAAGCGCGGACTATGGCAGTAGCCTGCATTTGCAGTGCTTTTGCCTACTCTCTGAGTAATCCTTACGGCTAGGGGATTATAGTCGTGATTATATGTATGTGTGTAATAATAAGACACATTTTCCTATTACGCATGTCATAAGATTTAAGTTTTTCTGTTAGTTGTTCGTACGTCACCAAAGCCTGGATTGGCTTCTCTAGTTCCCTAGTAACCTGCTAACCTGTCTGCAGTCTGAATCGATTTCTAACCAAGCACTGGCTTAGCTCAGTTCAAGGGCAGAATCAGTATGCTTTGCACGAATACGGCTATTACCAATTAAGCAGATTTGCCATAATTAGCGCCCAGTGAAATTGTTTGTTCTTGGCATCCTGAGATGTCATTTAAATCGCGAATGACATCGCAGGATGCCAAGAACAATAGTTTAAGCTATTGTGTCTGGGGTCTGGTATCTGAAGAATTAAAAGCGACCTTAAAGTAATAACAGCAGAATCGCCCCTTATTAATAATATCATAGACATATATGTAATATCAGGCGAAATGTGGTTGTATGTACACCACCTCTAGCTATTCCTTCGGGGATATGTATTTATTTACATAAGTGTCAGAATAATATTTCACTCATGTAAGCTTTAATTATCTTTAAAATATTTTATTCGTTTTTAGTAATATGAATGCTAAAATAGAGGTCCTCTAAAATATTACTATAAGTTCTGAAAGTGAGATGCCGTTATACACTGCGTATACTGCGTCTCGCTTCTGGTTTGGCCATTGGTCTAATTTATTCATATTGGTGGTTTGCATTGTAATGTAACATCCGTTAATATTCAATATAAACAATCAGGGTAATTGGAGTTAGGTAGGTCTGTACGTATTTCCAATATAGGTAACGCCTACATTGTCACTTCACTATGTACTTATTGGCAGGTAGCTCTGTTTTCGGCGCCATGTGAACAGTGTTCAAAATAGACTTGACCTTTTGTCATAATATTTTCCTTTTAACAATTTGGTTCGAAGTTCAATGATTTGGATAGATATTATCTAACGTGTGATAATTTTGGCTAGCGACTCTTAAACAATCGATGTTTATGTACTTAAATCATACACCTAGATAATAATTTGTACCAAGTAGTACTAAGTCAGGTGTCAATATTTTAACGGCTACCTATTTGAGTAAAATTTATCTGATATTAACCACCTAGCAATATAGGTAGGTATGAAGGTATGTTCAAAGTAAAATGTACATTTTTTAATCTTTGTTAAAATGATAATAAATGTAATACCTTATTATATATTTAGTTCATTAGTATGCTACCAAATAATTTACTCAGTTTCTAGTTTACATTTCGCTTCGAAAGAATGCCGTTACATCAGAGAAACTATGTTTTAGTAGTTTGGTGAAACTATGAATATCAAGGTAGGCTTTCTATGGAAATTATAACATATATTTTTTTATTATTGAATGTTTGTATTAGAAATGTATCTTCCTTGGCATTGTTTATTTTACCTGCCTAATTTATGTTAAGAGGACCTCACCATGTAATAGGTAGTTACATTATGTTTTTAACTAGTTTCTACGAAAATTTGTATGTATCAGTCTTAGTAAGGATAGAAGAATTGAAAAACTAAAATAATGCAAATTAAGTTTATTAAATAACCTCATTAACTTACTGAGATTCCCATACACGTTCAGCCCTAATAACCTATATATACAGAGCGGGCCGCTTATACTATATGTACACCGCGTGCGGGACAGGCTTTAATCACAGGATAGATAAGGTAGTTCTAGACTGGCGCTCCGACTTCTTCCTGATATGATCTCGTGAGGTGCGCGGCGGCGGCGGTGAGGCAGCGGATGGAGCGGCGAAGACCCCGTAAGTGGCGCCTGCAGGCGGCTGCCGCCCTCACTGCCGACTCCCTGTCGTCCTCACCATCTATACCAGAATCACCAGCTGCACTAGAAGCATCACTTTCGGTATCACTTATATCAGACACCCGCCGGCCACGCTCCGTATGCTCTTCAGCATCACCCGCCCACAGCAATTCAGTCTTCAAATCATTCAGCATGGAGAACAGGCTGAATGGGTCATCATCGCCCTCCTGTGGCAAGTTCATCAGACGGCTGGGCACCAGAACCGTCTCATCCATGGTGTTCACCATTTTGACAAACTTCTCCATATCATTCAGGATGCTCTGCTTGGAGAATTCAGTGTCGTCATGACGAGCTATTTTGCGCAGGGTGTTCCTGTAACAAAGATAAAGGCGACATTAGTATGAGTATTCAGTCACATTATTTATCATACCTATCCAAGATAAAACATGTCTTAATAAAATATCAAAACATTAAGGATATAAGTCTCTCTGATCTGACGACCTCCGTGGTCGAGTGGCCCGTACGCCGGTCTCAAGGCGTCGCCATCTCGAGAGGTACTGGGTTCGATCCCCTATGGTGGCAAATGTTTGGGTGATGAATTTTCAGACATTTGTTCTCCAGTCTTGGATGTTCATTATATTTGTATAATATTATGTATATTCTGAATAATTATGTTATTTATCTATTAAATATATTTGTCCATCATCTAGTTTCTGTAACACAAGCAGCATTTAGTTGCTTAAAATAAGACTAGTTGATAGGTGTGAATGTCTGAGGATATTTATTTATTTATTACTATTATTTATTTAAAAGCTATATTATTCCCTATTCTCATGTGTGTGTCTAAGTATAAAATTTGAAATCTAAGTATAAATTAAATTATATTTGACCCTATAGTTTATTAAATTTATTTCCAGTATCATTTCCTTGAAATGTCATGTCATTTAAACTGTGTAATGCACTTCAGCAAAATCTTTTAACCAGATAAAGTTAACGGTCTGCATCCCAAATAGTTTTTAAATTTTAATTAAAAATTTCAATTCATGAATCTAAAATATAAATGTTATAATGGTCAAATAACATTACAAGTGATGTTTGATCTAACAAGATCTAGCCGCTGGTGGAACTGCTTCGGAATGTCCTAGAAATTGTTTCCTCATTATTTGCAATATGAAACCTGTTAATGAAGCTTAGGTATTGATTTAAAAAAAGTAAATTATAATTACCTAAATGTTTTAAATGTTAAACTCATAAAAATATAATAATAGTCTAATAAGAATGAAACAATAAAAATTTTACACTTATGACAATGAGTAAGAGTAGGAGTATTCATAGTTTGATAATATTTTGTCAAGGAAGCCATAATCATAAATGTTATCAGGATAATATGTACTGTTATCAATTGACAAGGTATTTGATGGTTTATTAAGTAGATACTAAAAATTCAATTTCTTAGTATTAAACTATATTTTGTTACAGGTGCCAAAATTATGAGAATCGTGAGATGGCAGACATTAAACTAATATGAAACTGGAAGGCCTGCCGTTCAGTTACCCAATTACTAAAAATAATAATTGGAGTACCTATCAAAGTAAAGTTGTTATAAACACATTGATTTATAACACATAGGGGTCAATACAAAAATCAGTTTATGTAACATCTGTGTATTGCAATAACTAATGTGTTTTTACTCATGTCATAAAAGGCTTTATTTGTAATCATTGCATCAACATGGTCAATGATTTGTGTTCTTGGATGCCCAATAATAATTTCACGGTCACATTAAAGTCAAGAACATAAAACTAAATTCAATTTACATTGATTACTAAATTTACATCACACTGAAGATTGATTAAAAAACAACTAAATGATAATAATGTGGATTGGATGTGCTTTGAATTCAAGGGATCAATCAGATAAAAATTTACGATTCACAGATGACTCACTGACAAGCAATGTTGAGTAGTACTATAAACACAATACCATTGACTTAGAACACGTCCTGTATAGAATATCTTATTCAATATAACCCAATGGTAAATTGTCGCGATTTTCCAGGGTATTCTATGAGTTCCCTTTTTTGAGTCATCCTAGCATGCGCGCAAGCTCAGTAGGGCCCTGCATAACCTCGTGGCGTTATTCAATAGCGGCTAAAATTGACCAGAAATTTTGGAATACACTAAATCATAATAATTGATGAACATGCACGCCTAAAGGAAAAAGATTATCAAGGCGAAAAGTAGACATTTTGTGACATGACATGACACAATGTGAAAGGAATCCAGACTTGAACAGCACAAATTGAAAGTCTTGATACATTATCCCGTTAACATTTCATACACTATTTTTGCAATAAGTAAATACTAAAGTGATTGCATCATAAGACGATGCTTACGAGCCTCTATTAACCTTAGACATATTACGTCCAAGGATTAGGCAGGGGCAAAATTAAAATGAATCTAAAGAGAAACCAATATCCGTACCTGCTTTTCTCCAGTTTTGTGGATATATCGGTGTTGAAAGACATTTTCTTGTGTTATTTATTTATATAAATATCACTGAACACACAACGCCCTAATTTTAGTTTCACTTTTATTTTAGCCGATGGTGGCAGTAACGACGGCTTACGAAATAACGCGAACTGAACTGACGGACGACGCGAGAATCAACGACCGCACACACCGAGGGGATTTGACGTTTGGCGAGAGGTGGGGAGCGCGTTGTATTTATATTACTCGATCATACGATGCGGGGGAAGCAAACTCCGATAAAATTACTATTCTTATATTATTTACTACAGTTTTGTTATTATTGATGCCTGATAAACGTTCGTGGTGTTCTAACGTATATTATATCTTTTACGTAGAACGAATCAAAATATTTTTCATTTATAAAACAGACTCAGCATAATGTAATTGGACGGTCTCTAGGGAGCGTCCCACTAAAGTCACACCATATAGGAGCTCTGTGATTGGCTAAACAGACAGCTCGCTTTTCTGCATTGGCTAAAAAGTTAAGGAATTTGCGCGGGACAGTTTGAAAATTGTTTAGTTCATTTCACTCTCTAGAGTGAACCTGCAATATATTTTTTCATAAAGAAAAATTTTAAAAATTAGTACTGAATTTATGTATTTTGTTATTCAATATTTGATTTCGTCTTATTTTCAATACAAATCAGATTTTAATATTAAATAATATGTTATTTGGGTAACTATTTATATTTTCAGGTAACTATTTTTAAACCAGAATAGATAGATATTTTTGAAAATAAATTGAAATTATTTACAACACTTATTAAATAAGCAACTTATTAAATTAATTGATGTTAATTTATATGCGAACATTGTGTCAGTACGAATGTATCTCTTCTCATGAATAATAATGAAGTAATTAGGTAAGGATTAATACAATTATATACCTCATAGTCCTCATTTCACCAAGTAAACAAAGTCAAAGGTACAGAATAATTACAAGTATAATTTATGTAAAATGCCATTATATTTAAATTTAAGCCGAGAATTCATATTAGCTTATTATGGATTCTTGTTTTAATTAAACTATTTTATTTCACTTTATCCCTTACTAGCAGTGTTTCATTGAATGAAACCTTTGATAGACAATCAATCATAAAAACAATATTTGTGGGTACGTGGTGTGATTTATTTACATAAATTCATATTAGGACTCCTAAGGTGCTTGGTGGAGGTCGTGGTTCCATAGCTTTAGTTTAGATTTTTCTATGGTGGAAGCAAAGAAACCATATAGGAGGATTTGGTCAGCCCTTGGATGGGTGACCAAAACTTATGATTTCGGGTTTCTACGTGCAATAGGTCGTCGGTCATGGTTACAATTGCAATTATTTTCACCCACTAATTTATGTTTCATGACAATGACAATACTTGTATTTCAGACGTACCTAGCTACAAAATTATATGAATCAGGACTCAGAATTTGGTAGGTACAAATCATGATTTCTAACGAAATAAATCTTTTACGTAGAAACAAATCAATACAACTAGTACAAATACAACTAGTACAATCAATACAAATAGTAGATTTATTGTGTGTATCGGATAAAGGGACCCCTCCCTTCCAAAAGGTGTGAAAAGGAAATATCAAATAAGTAGTTACTTTGGATTATATGGATAATGATGGTAGACTATATAGTACCTCTAGGTACAGTCATCTCCAAAAATATGTGACCACATTTGATTGTAAATTACGATTGTCACTTCTAAAATGTGTTTATAAAATTTCTAAAACTTTTGTACTCGACTGTACCTGAGGTGTTTGTTGATCGAAGTATAAAGCTAATGGAAATGACTGCAATTAGGAACAGAGATGTTTTCAATGTCATAATCTTTGACCAATTTTATTGTGGAATTGTTTCGATTCCTTCTTTCACGTCATCAGTATTTAAAAATAGTATTAATTAGCAATTTAAGTAGGTACCTAAATTACCAAAACAAAATAAAAATAGTAAGCGTAATTATATTCTATCTATGATTAGATTATACAAATTTTTGCACTGATTACCTGCTTTAGACTTTACGCTGCTGTTTGCAGCTGTTTGTTATGATAGGATATTGATTTTAATTGTACTCTTTCGTCTTCAACCTCAGCCCACTGCTGGGCATAGACCTTCCTTACGGGGAAAAACATGAGGAGGATGGGCCGTAACACCACCACGTTGGCCCAATGTGGGTTGGTGGGTAAAAACGGTTGTAATAGCGACCGGGACCAACGGCTTAACGTGCCTTCCGAAGCACGGAGGAGCTCGAGATCACACAGTTTTGGTCACCCATCCACGGACTGATGGCCATGTCGAAGGTTGCTTTCTAAAGCCGACTAACAACGCTACCGAGCTCCTCACTGTGCTCTTTGCTAAATATTACATATATAATGAACATCCAAGACTGGAGAACAAATGTCTGAAAATTCATCACCCAAACACTGCCTCCACAGGGGATTGAGCCCAGGACATCTCGAGATGGCGACGCCTTGAGACCGGCGTACAGACCACTCGACCACGGAGGTCGTCGGAATAGATTTTACTTTTAGTTGTAATAGTTTTAGATTTTACGGTTAGGGTTTACATGGAAGGATATAGATGCGTATTAACGTTGATTGTATGAAAAAGCTTTTGTTGTTTTGTAGTAGATATAGTGACTACACTGCGGCATAAGTCAAATAAAGGTTAAATTAAATATACATTATATATCTCTAAACAAAATTAAATAATTTTATCAAAATCGTTGACGTGCATCAGTCGATAATGTCATACCAACTGCAGTGGCTCGGTGCATTGTTAATCAAGATGACTTATCCTTTGTTTTCTTGTGTCGCGAGGAGGATATTCGCAATGTCTTATCTATATCAATTATTTTACGCCAAAGTGATATGATATTCGAAAAAAACATGTCAAAATAATATGCTGTTACTAACAACGGCTTATAAACAAAGCGTTATCTTATGCTGTATAGGAGCATTAAGTTAGTGACGCCTAATTGGTAAGCTGGTAAGTCTTTGTACTTTGTAGTTTTGTTGCTAGGAACAGTATTAAATGCAGCGAAAATGGTTGGAGGAAAATTAGAATCAGATTCATAAATATAAATAAATATCCTCAGACATTCACATCTATCAACTAGCTCCATTTTAAACAACTAATGCTGTTTGTTTTACGGATACTAGATGACGGATAAATATATTTAATAGATAAATACATATAAGTATTCAGAAAATATACAATACTTATATAAACATCCAAGACTGGTGGAAAAATGCCTGTACTCATCACACAAACATCTGTCCCCACCGGGGATCGAACCCAGAACCTCTCGAGATGGCGACGCCTCGAGACCGGCGTACAGACCATTCGACCACGGAGGTCGACATACTTCAAATCATGATGGAAACCAAGAAAACTGCGAATCTGATTATATGGATGGATTGGATAGCTCCTACGCTACTATATAGAATGTATGTGAGATACAATAATATGAATTGGTGATAAAGGACTCTAACCACTACACCGGAGCATGGATACATTCTCATTCTTATTATAATTCTACGTTATCTAAGTTCCTAAAATGGTGTACTAGGCGGAGACCTTAACATACGGTTGGACGTATTTTTTTTGTAATATTTTTAATATCACTTAGGAGGCAATCAAGCAAGAGATAATTATTTGCATGTTGCGTTCTTTTCTATGACGTATAAGATTATTAGATTAAAGTGCATGTGGTCTTGTGGAACGAAATAAATTATTATCTGATTTTTATCGTGACGATCACCGTGGCAGAGGGGCATGTAGGTACAGTCAGCATCAAAAGTAGATGACCATTATAGTACCTTGTTGAATTAAATGTTGAAGCAAATGTCATGATGTGTCTAGATGCAGTAAAATGTGACAGTACTAAAGTGATGAGCTACTTCTGATGCTGACTGTACATTCGCGCGCCGGTTTCAAGGTGTGTCGTGTCGCCATATCAGAGGTACAAGGCAGGTGTTACATCCCCCACTGCCTGTACTTCTGATGTTGAATAAAGCTTAAGTAGGAACCACGCGGGTGAAACCGCGGGAAGCCACTAGTGTTCAATATAAAAAACTAAGTTCTATATCTACTACTTTTACGAATTCTAGAATATACTAAGTAGATTCTTTTAGGTATAACCAAGAATAGTAAGTGTGTAGTTTATATAAAAGAAATAATACAGAAATACCATAATCATAAAAATGTTGTGCATGTGGTATTTTTGTTAGGTCGTCTATTAGGTCCTTACCTATGATTTTTCAGTTTTCTTCACAACGACAAATCCAAAGATAATAATATTTGGCATCTATCATTAGACAAGCTTTAGTAATATGTGTAATATCACACTTCATAAAAAATATTTATCGTTTTTAAGTGAATGCAAATAAAATGGTGTATATATATGTATGGAGGCACTTAAATAGAGTTGTCTCCGTGTCCAATTTTAACACAATTAAACTTACAACAAATTATCAAAACAAATCAAAAGAGGTCAAAAATATAGTCTATTTTTAGACGAGGTAATTATTTTTTAGGAATACTCTGAATCCTAATAATTACAGACAAAATACTAAGAGAGAAAAAAAACACCAATGTCATAGGTAAGGACCTAATATTTAAGTAACTGGGGACTTGCATAGTAATACGTAATAATAAAGTAATTATTTTTTGTGGCAGTTATTATTGTAGACAAAGAAACAACGCTATTTCTATAATTTTTTATTGTATAGGTATAAATTTACATATTTCGGTGGCGCAGTGGTTATTACGCTTTGGCTTCCGATACGAAAACAAAGCTACCTTAGCCATGGTCAGACCAAGGATGGGTGATCAAAACTTTGTGATCTCGAACTCCTCCGTGCTTCGGAAGGCACTTTAAGCCGTTGGTCCCGGTCGCTATTGCAACCGTTTCTACCCACCAACCCGCATTGGGCCAGCGTGGTGTTACGGACCATAATCCTCAGGCCTGTGCCCAGCTGTGGGACGTATACAGTCTAAGGACGACATAGTTCCCCTTTTATAGTAATCTGCACAGATTATAATAGATTATAGAGTACCTACATTGGATTTTAAAAAACAAGTTTTAAAAAACAGTAACATAACATATCTCCATGTCTCTATCTCCGAAGGGATAGGCAGAGTTGTTAAACACCTACATTTCGCCTTATATGTCCTTACAAGTCCTCATTAAAGCGAGCCTGTTGCCATGCAAAATTTTAATCAATGAATGTTTAATTAACTACCAAATATTGTATTCGTTTTGTTTACCTCGCAGTCACCTACCTACGTCAATAACGGGTCAAGACACCCTGAAATACCTAGGTATTCTGAATAGGTGGAATGGAAATTACATTATGAATTCAACCTATCATTCTTACGGAATACTTGTACGGACTTGGTTTTGCCACAATATTTTTTTGGCCTATCGTCAATTGTGATGACAGTTTTGATTATAACAAGAACTTCATATTTTTTCGGCGTTGTAATTTCTTTACCAACAGAATGATCAATCCAAGTGGGTTAGTATGGAGAAGTCCGAAACTTTAAGAGATAGCGAAATCTGTTTGGAGCTTAGGAACTATGGCATGGCAATAATCATTTTTTTTCATCTAACACTGATTTATCTCATTACAAAGATAAGGATTTTACTTTCCTAAATTTCTAAGACGAAACGATCCTTGGAGTTTTAGATAAATAATTAAAGAAGAACAAAATAAAAACCTTTCTTCAATTCTAGAAATCGTGCAGTAGAACAATTTACTTATACGTACATCATATTATTATTTCATATTGATTTATATCTGTAAGTACTTGTTTTACTTCGTATAGTACGATTGTAAATATTAGGTCCTTACCTATGAAATTGGTGTTTTGTGTGGAGATTTTGGGGATGTCTGCATTTTACATACTAACATTTTATCAGTTTTCTTCACAACGACAAATCCAGAGATAATAATATTTGGCATGTATCATTAGACAAGCTTTAGCAATATGTGTGTGAACACGCTTGATTAAAATTATTCATCGTTTTTATGTTAATGCAAATCAAATGATGTATTCGGGAGGCAGTTAAAAATAATTGTTCCTGTGTCTAATTTTAACACAATTAAACTTACAAAAAATTATCAAATTAAATAATACGAGCTCAAATATATGGTCTATTTTTAGAAGAGGGAATTATTTTATAAGAATGTTCTGAAACTTGATAGTTAAGGACAAATTGCTAAGACAGAATAAAAACACCAATTTCATAGGTAAGGACCCAATATACAGAATCATTAAAATGATAAAATCTTAAAATTTTTCAGCACCTCATGCCTATTCACCTCCTACAAACGTACGTTTAACCTTTAAACAAAATTTATTAAAACGCTTACTTATATGACATAGCAACTGTAAAATAGTACAAAATGTAAGTTAAACGAAATAATGTACTGTATAATTAATTCACTAGGTACCTATGGGTTAGTGTGGGTTGATAGTTTCCAGTAATGACCTATTTGCAATCGATTCTGATTTTTCTGAATAAAACCAGTGTAATGATAATATGACCCGTCATCTTAGCATAATGAGTAGAATAACATAATGTAAACAAAAATGTTAATATTACTTTAGAGATAGGTAATTATTTGTTGTAATAGTCCCATTTCAAGCCGCCTTTTTTGTATGAGAATTTTAGGCCCTTTGTTTAAAAATGCCATTATGAAATCACCATGCTGTAAAGATAGATGAATTGTTTAAACAGTTGTTGTTATTTTACATTAAAAATATGAAAAAGTTATCCATTTAAGTAGTTGCTATGCGGCTTCTTTGTTTCACGTGGATACATAATTAGGTAGGTATCATTTGTACCTGCCGTTAATAATTGTTAAGTAAGTTAGGGTAATAAATAATTGTATTGTTCTGAATTTGAAATGGCATAAGTAAAGAGTAAAGGCCTAGGTGCCCGTGGAGACTATACTTTTATGTGTTTTGTCATGTACCTACAGGTAAAATAATGATTTCGTATATCTGTTGGTTTTATTTGGCTGTCGTTATCATTTTTAGCCGATTTTAAAAAAGGTTGACCTGTATATGTACTTATGTATATTTTGTTCGCGATTATGCTGATGAACCGATGTTTTTACAATATACTTAGTTTCAAATACAATTTGACTTAGTCCTTTATGCCTTCCTATATAAAAAGCCGTTGGTCCCGATCGCTATTGCGACCGTTTCTACCAACAACCCGCATTGGGCCAGCGTGGTGGTGTTACGGCCCATACTCCTCATGTATTTCTCTATGAGGAAGGCCTGTGCCCAGCAGTGGGACTTATATAGGCTGAAGACGACCTCTACTCTATCTACTATATTTTAATTTCTTAAAATAAAAAAGATTTTGAAGCATCAAAATTTAGGAATATCAAAAATTTACATTTTTCTAAATATCTTAAAAATTGTACCGCGAACATCAGCTGATGGAGATGGACCAAGTAGCGACATCTTTTGCATCGAACGGACAATAACTTGTAGGCTTTAAGTTGCTATCAGCTAACGTGCTATTATACTTTGTTCTTAATATTAACTCAAATTTATAATAGATGGCGCATAAATCAAGAATACATTGTAGTTTAAAGACTTGCCAAGAGATGTCGCAGTTAAGGATGGTTATATGTTTCCGAATGAACCGATCTCCTGTGGCAACACTAACGGTAACAGCTGTTTTGTTTTGCTCCTAACTTTATTTCAAAGTTATTTAATTTTTTAGGCCCTATTACGTTCAATATCTGAATAACTATTAATTTAAAACACTGTGACTGTGTGAATGTCTTAGTATCGATTAGTCCAGTGAAACGTTACCAAGATATTCATTCTAGAAAACAGGCCGCGACCCTAGCCGCCACTGCAGGCCGCGCACGTCTGTCTGGTAATGGCCTCTGTTGCGAAATAGAAACCCTTGCGGCCATAGATTTTTATGTACAACAACATAAACCTGCAAGTCACAACAGCCTCAATTCTCATAAAAACTTGATTTTGAAATTCGTAATTGGTTACCCAAATTCAATTCAATTTTTTCCTACACAAAAATATATACAGTACGGGCTAGTATCTAATTTTAAAACATGTCTAATTATTTTGAACTCTTTGTGCATGTTAAAAAGGAGTAGGTAATAAACACACAACATTATTATTCTAAGATGATGATGATAATACATAAAAACTCTCTCTTCTTCTTGCCCTTTTCCCACTCTAGGTGGGATCAGCACAACATGTCTTCTTCTTCCATTCTCCTTTATCACTCATCAGCTCGGCATCAACATCTTTTATTCCCATATCAGTCTTCATTCATTAAATCCATCGCTTCTTTGGTCTTCCTCTCTCTCTAGGTCCGTCCTCCTCCATTCAAAACACATAATAATTAAAATAGCAAGATAATCCATAAAAACATAAAATTTAAAATGTCATCGAAAATTTTCGTGGCAAAAAGCGTCAGTGAAAGATCTTTCAACTTTATAATTATTACTAAGTATTCATATTTGAGTAGGTATGTAAAATATAAATAAATCAAATTGCAAATTGCAAAATTACTGTTATTATAACAAACACATTCATCAAGAGAGCGAGCCCTTCAGAATTAATTATATAAATGACTGTATATTGATTAACCTTCGCTTATTTCGATTGAACGAGTGAGCTAATACAGCGGCGTGTGTCGTTTGCCAGTCATAGTCGAGGAGCACTCGGCGGTTTGCGGCTGCTAATCAAATTAAGCTCGGATCCCGGGCTAGGATGGTATGGAGGGAGACGGAACCCACGGGAAAAATATACATTCAAGGTGAGGTGGACAGAAGTTTAATCCATACTAACATTATAAATGCGAAAGTAACTCTGTCTCGCTTTCACGTCAAAACTACTAAACCAATTTACCCAAATTTGGTACACAGATAGTCTAGAGCCTAAGAAAGGACAGAGGCTACCTTTTATCCCGATATTCCTATGGGAACGGGTACTATGTGGGTGAATATAAAAAAAAATTACGTCTCCCAGAAAAATGAAGGACAAATTTACACCACTATGAAATTTGATTCTAATAATAGAGTAGGAGTAAATTTTCAATTCCACCATTTGAGGCTACTGTTCCAATTTGAAAAAATCTTTCAGTGTCGAATAGCCTATTTATTGAGGAAGGCTATAGGCTACATACCATCACACTATCTCAAAGTAACTATTCTACTACTACTACTGTTATACTCCTCGTGTGTTTCTCCATTAAAAGGCCTGTGCCCAGCAGTGGGACGTATATAGGCTGAGGACTAATAATTAAAAGTCATCATTCCATAGTAAATAATTTTGAAATCTATAAATGCGGGCAGGCTTCACCGCCATGAAAGACGGATTAACTAGTGAAAATGAATCTCTGAATCAGGAAAGCATTAAAAATAAAAAAAGCAAAAACAATTACATAGCAGAATGTTTTCGAGATAAAATAAAATGGCTAATATCAAATGAAACAATTTTTTTTAATCTTACAATTGTCGGACATGATAAATGGATAGATAGTACTTAGATATCAATGCAACGTCACCAAAATATGAAAATGTTTGATAGTGCAACCAAATTTAATTTAATGTAAAGTATTTCGGATTTTAATTATGTAATTTAAATTGGATTTTTGACTATTTGTAATTTTATTTGAATATGGGTATAAAACCTGAAGTAAATGTTTTTTAAACAAAACTGTAATGTATGAAACGATAGCCTATTAAGATCACACAATGAATCCACTGCTTGATTTTACTCAAAAATTAGGTACTGTGCAAATTATAAAAGTCCGTCGCCACAATACTGCACCCGTAGGAAATTTGGGCGATTTCATTGCAGCGGGATATGAACGAGTGTTCAAACAAATGAGAAGGGCTTTGATACGCGCTGCTCCGCCGCCGGCACTCATCCGGAGGAGGAAAAATTAATAGCTTTTTTAATTACCCTAATTACTTGTTTCAATTGCGGATAATTACCAAAAAATACATTGAAGACATATACAATTAAGTTATTACAGCTTTTGATATACATCAGAGATATTGACATTCGACTTAAAACAAACAGACAGCAAGGTTTGCTCATCTAGAAACATTAAGCTGAATCTATACAAACATAACGAACGACCTTTATTATCAAAGCGTTATCTGAATGAGAAAAACAATAATAATAAATTAATTATTCCGCCCGTCGGACTCGCGCCGCAAGCTCTTTAAGACCGGCTTTAAAATGCCCCGAATTTTCTAAACCCAGCTAAAATGAAATCGGCCCGAAGAAAAAGGGGTTTGTTTTAATGCCCATCAGAAAATAAATGCTCCAAGACAATAATGTGGGATTTGTTGCCAGATATAAATTTCGAATAAAAATACTCGAGTTCTCTACAAGAGCGGTTAGTGTTGCCTATTGTTTTTGTGAAATATCGATTTAAATAAATTACTAACCAGTTTATGAACCCAGAATGATGATGAGAATATATATTTTTTTCTTTCCTCTACTACTATATGTTTTTATATATACATATTATGTATTCTATAAATATAATATTATATTTTATCTATTTCTTTTTATTTTATTGTATTATTGTATTTGAATTTTAGTTTTTATTATCTTTATATTTTTTTCTCTTTTGCACTGGTGTTTCTTCCCTCTCTTTACTAAATCTCACACACCTGTGATAGGTTGGCTGGCAGAGAAAGTCCTCCTTTGCATACTTTTTTATTAACTGTAATTATGTTTATTGGTGCAATAAAGAGTTTAATAACAAACCAAGGTGGCAAGGAGAAGCAAATGTGAAGAGGAAAGTCAAAATATATTAGAAACAGAACTGAACCGTGGAAACTATTTCGCGAATCGTGACTTGACCCCAGGAATAGGTAACCTAGGCAATGTAGATCCTAATTGTGTTAAGTAAACTTTAACTTAACGTAAACTTAAACGTACCAGAATATGGATTCCTCGTGGATCTGGATTGGCTGGAGTAGCCGAACATCCAATCCAACATAAAACAGGCGAAATTACTCATACTGAGAAAAAGACTGATTGTGAGAAGGTTAACAGGAATTTAGTTCGTTTAATGACAATATTTTACGAGGGAGTTTCATAAATCACGTTTATATCTAATACATACGCATACATACATATAATCACAACTATTATTCCCTAATGGTTAGTTAGAAACTAGACAAAAGCATCGCAAAAGCAGTCCATTGCCATAGTCCGCGCTACACCAAGCAGTGACTGTACTCAGCATGACAGGTGGTGAGCCCGTCGTCCACGAGTCATAGTTAGTATATCTAATGTCGGAGTAAATAAGAAATGAAGTATAAACATGTTATAAGAGCTCTCAAAGTTTTAAAGCTTTCATCTATATTTAAGACTTTAATTTTAATTAGTTTGATTTTAATTAAATTTTTCGATAAAATTATATATCGATAGTAATTATCACAAGTGCATCCCATCACTAAAAGAGGGCACGCGAAAGAGTTGCCAACATAAAGTTTAAGGCCGGATGAACAAATAAATGAACCAACCGATCAATACAACGTAATACAATTCCGAGATACCTCCGAGGTTATTATCGATGTCTTTGTTTTCTCTCTTGCCGTTTTGTCTTTTTGCGATTCTATGTTTTGAATTTAAGGACATAAGGACGTACTTCCAGTAGATTATAAGCATTATTGGGACTCGAATTATGTTGAGGCTTAATATGTAATTTAGTGCCTCAATATGTAATCAGTGCAGCTTCTGTTGGATTAATAAATAAAAAAACTAGTTATATAAGTGTTATAAAGAAGTATCTCTTAATTTTAAGACACTATAAAAAATAAATTCTCTTAATTCATTTCGGCAAATGCAGTAACCTATGTTAACAAAATGATGATATAATGAGGCAGAGAGTAGTGATATGGCGAGCGAATGAAGAGGATGGAAGATGATAACATATTCGAAACTACAAAGAAAGAACAAGACGGAACAAAACACAAATAATCTTTAATTAAGTTTCGATATACATACCTACATCTTATGAACGTAGCTATAATAACCATTCCATTTACAAGGACGCCTTCTTCTGAGAAGAACAGTCAAAATACTTAGAAGTTTTTTTCATTCTATGAAGTAATATTTCATTGATTCCTTGCTCTGTGGAATTTAAAAGTACACTCAACTCCATAAATATGTAACCACTTTTGGCAGTAAATAAATGTTATTAGAATGAAATAAACATATTTTTGTACTCGACTATACGAATTATCATTTTCTGTCGTTTTGTTCTAGGTGTTCTCATCATCACAAGGACACATTAGAGTCAGCACCAAGTTGAAACAAAGCGGATTGGAATTCTGGATAGCACTTAAGCGACTTAGGCCCGATTTTTCAATCCTCAGATAAAATTATCCGCCATTTAAAACTATCACTGTCACTTTCTAAAATCATAAAAAGAAAAGGGACAGAGCTAAAATTTGACTGACAGATAGTTTTATCTGTGGATTGAATAATCGGGCCTTAGAAATAAGGGTTTGAAAAGAATATAGAATCTACGTGACAAGAAACAAATCGGAAATCACATACCAAGGGAATTACTTTCTGACTGCCATCGCAACCGCTATTGCGAACAAATAATCTGTAATCATCACCTGTCTTTTAAGTTCGATTCTGTAGAATTATTACTTTTCTACACAGTGAAAAGAAAAATAAACAAGATGATAAGTAAACTATAATATAAAATATCGACGGGACTGCAGTGAAACAAAGGGGCGCCACTGTTGACACAGCTAAGTAGCCGACGCCTTTCATTTGCATTTCTCTTAATCTCCGTTATGAATAAAGAAAAAATTCAGGACGTTTTTAGGCGTCGCGACGTTTATAAGCGTCGGAGGCCTTAAGCGCCCGCCTAATGAAGAGCGGTGGCGGGATTAGACCCGCCCGCCGCACTTTCGCGACATTACACTTTTAATTTGAACGAATCTTATTATTTTCTTTTGTTGATTTAAGCCTCGTCGGGAGACGGGTCGAGACGTGACCTGCAGTGGAAAAATGCGATTGCCATCTAAAGCCAACCGTTTAAATGAACGAGATTGGAGCTTAAAAAGTATAATGGACGTGGGGTAGTTGGGGGGTGGGGGGCAAGATGGCCGATTTGCGATTGAGATGAGGCCCCCGCCCCCACCCGCTAAGATCAAGCAATATAATTAAGTCGCCTGCCACGGTAAGATCCACCTATTTTCTATATCTACGTATTATATTATCTACCAAATTACTGTAATATTAATATCATATTTCTTCATTTAATCACAGAGTGTATAGAGTGTGTGTGTAGATATACATTATACTTTGTCAAGTATTAAGTTTTTTTTTTATTCGTTAATACGATATTATTCTGTAAATAATATAAGAGCATGAGAGAGAGCTAAATAAGGTTCTAGAAAAAGTACTAAGTCCATATTTATTGAATATTCCAAACTAATATTCTAAATGCGAATGTAACTCTGTCTGTCTGTCTGTCTCGCTTTCACGTCAAAATTACTAAACCATTTTAACCAAAATATGGTACACAGTAAGTCTAGAGCCTGAGAAAGGACATAGGCTACCTTTTATCCCGATATTTCCATGGGAACGGGTGCCATGCGGGTGAATGTTGAAAAAATTTAATAACGCCTCCCAGAAAAATGAAGGACAAATTTATGCCACTATGAACTTTGCTTCTAATAATAGTAGAAAATTTTCAATTCCACCAATTGAGGCAACTGTTCCAATTTGGAAAAATTCTTTCAGTGTTGAATAACCTATTTATTGAGGAAGCCTATAGGCTACATGCCATCACACTATCTCAAAGTAACTATTCTACACGGACGAAGTCGCGGGCAAAAGCTAGTAATGTATAAAGCAAAATGAGGAAAACTTACATTTAAGTTACTTTTAATTAATAGAACTTCAAAGAAGAAACTAAACACCTTTATTATTATTACCGTAACGTTTGAAGATAATGCTACGAAAGCTACGGGACTACATCGTAGCAGCGCACGAGTAACCCTGAGTGAGCAGCTTTATACTTAATACATAGTTCGTAGTTTCACGGTAAAACGAAGAGTTCACTGTACAGGATTTATCCATCGCTTACGTATTCATAGTAACTGTTCAAGTCTTACACAGGCACCAGTCTTCATCTAGTATGAGGAGCTTTTCTTTAGCACCTCCCAGAATTTAAAACAGCATATGCATCAAAACTGTTCCACAAAAAGGAACCTTATTTTCAAACGTTTGAGATCAAATTTTCTTTTTTAGATCTGATGAGTTATAGAAGCCGTAGTTAGTAGATAACTAAGGCTAGTAGAGACGAGAGATCGCAGGCACTCTTCGATGACAAAAGCTGATCTGGTCACGTAATGAAAAATGACAAAACCGTACAATGCCTCGCCCCGACTTTTCGTGGCCCGCCCCTCTCTGACGCTTATACTATAGAATGTTAGTTGGTACTTACCTAAAGTTGACAGACTTTAGAAGTATCAGCTCTTAATTTCTAATTACAAATGCATGTATTAGATTTGAATAAAAAATTTCTTGGCAGAAAATTTTGTATTTATTTCTATAAATAACAAATCAATAGAGATTACTTTGAATCCTCAATTCTAAGTCGCTTACAGTCATTGTCTTAATTTGAGCATAACCTTTGTTCATCTGTATTTCGCTCTTTCATTTCATTTTATGTAATAGCCTATTAAATGGCGTATCGAGACCGCAGCTCATCTCCTAAGTAGCTCGATCTATCAGCGAAACAAAACGCAATAATAAAGCCTTTCCTTTGAACAAGAAAACTTGAAGAGCTGGGTGGCGACCGCAACCCCCGCGGCCCAAAAAATACAGCGTAAAGAGTCGAGGGGGTCTTAAGGTCTTCAACCACGTAATTTCAGCCATACTTTCAAACCTATAATCCCTCATAATCACCTTTACAAAGCAAAGATTAAAAACGATTGGAGCGCCCCCACCTTTCGCTCGCCTCCACCGCTTTATATGCGAGACGCCGAAGAGTAAGATTAAATCATTATTTTTCTTAAGCTCCGCGACGTTTTTTTGCTCTCAAGTGGAACTTTTTTGTTTGGACTCCCGATGCGGACGATCAAAGACTTGTGTTCAAATTTACATAACATTCTTAAGTAAATTACAGAGCGGCTGGGGGCCCAATTGAGCACCAGTCGTCCGCGCAATACAAACTTATTAATGCGAATTCCGAGATTGATGCTTAATGTACTATTAATTTATTCAGCGGATTAGCGGAGTGCCATCGCATAATTTACTAACGGTGTTTGGTAGCGAACTATCACTATAGCTATGGGTTTACTGCGTTCACAATATCGTAAGCCGTTCGTAATTAATACAGTAGGTAAGTATTTAGTTATATTACAAAAGTCATATAAAATTTTTAAACCAATATTGAGGTTTTCAATGGTAATGGTATTATTTTCTGTACTTTTTACAAGTTTTCTTATTGATTCATTTATTCGTTCATACAGTAATTTTACAAATTTCTTTATATCTTATTTAATTATTTATAAAAAACAGCGTGACAAAAATACTTACGCGAAAAATACTTGCGTGTTATCAATACTTTTCAAAATATATTGAATACACACTGGGCACTGAGCCCTCCGCCTATATCTGCTTCAAATCAAAAGACCTTGCTTCCATATCAATTATTATTATAGGCTTGAAAGGCAGGGAATTATGGGTAATATGACTGGCATACTGTCACCATTTGGGCGTTTCAACATGCACTGACCCTGACTAACCCTGTATGAGTTACAGACAAACACTATTCTCACAACTTTGATGAATTAAAAAAAATATGGACAGTGCGAAACAAAACATAATTACAATTATATTAAAACAAAAGCTCTCACTTTTACAAATAAACGGGTTATCTTTGAAAGGGCGATTGGAAGCCTTGAGTTGAAAAGTTATGAATAAGCCTCATCTATATTCTTTATTCAAAATACCTATATTCGTAATCATTATAAAGAAAATTGGAGGGTGCGTCACAATCTTCATGTAATTATTATACCTCACATAGACATATTTGTTTCCACAGAGTAAAAGAGACTCGACAGAAGATAAAGAACGCTACCTGCTCAAAGAAGTCGATATCTTAATTAAATGTTAAAATAAGTTCGCTGCGTAAGTACCGCTTTGTCTTACGAATTCATGTAATTAAAAGCGACTTAATTAATGAATTCTATAAGTTTGCTAGATAGAAGTTTCCATTCGTTATTTTATCTCGCGAGTGGATATGTCTATATTTTATACTCGTGGTATGTTGACATTTTACAAGATATAATAATGTATAAAGAAAACAATGTAAGTGTAACTTTAAATCTCTAATAATTGGTAATTTATTAATATAAATACAAAACTGAAGTTGTGTTAAATATTCAGTCCAGACATTTTAGCCCAAATAAGTCCAATGCTGGTCATGGGCCTCCATTAATGTGCGACATTTCACCCTGTTTTCCGTTTACAGCCAGCAGCACATCGCAGAACATCACTTCTTGCTGGAGGGCGACCGAGTGTCCCTACGTATTAAATATGTGAATGTGTGAAATTAAATACTAATGCGTAATAATATTGCTTTTATCTCCGAAGGGTAGGCAGTGGTGTAAACACCTAACACTCATATGTTTCGTCTGATATGTTTGTATCTATTTATGTACATCCTCTTTCTGAGCATCGTGAGATAGGGTACTTTTGTAGGCCTTTCCTTAAAAATGATATGATATGTGATAATGTTAATCGGTTATCGATATTACGAAGCATTTGTTACGCTTAGACATAAGTTCAAAGTGTACATACTAGTTTATCATTAAATTATATTATCATATTTTTAATTATCAATTACTAGCATTTTCTCTCGACTTCGTCCGATTAGAATAGTTACTTTGAGATAGTGAGATGGTATGTAGCTTATAGTCTTCCACAATAAATAGACTTTGCAACACTGAAACATTTTTTCAAACTGGATTTGTAGCCTTTATTGGTGGAATTGAAAATTTACTCCTATTCTATTATTAGAAGCAAAGTTCATAGTGGCATAAATTTGTCCTTAATTTTTCTGGGAGGCGTTATTTAATTTTTTTAACATTCACTCCATGGGAATATCGCGATAAAAGGTGTCCTATGTCCTTTCTTAGGCTCTAGACCTGTGTACCTAATTTCGGTTAAATTGGTTCAGTAGTTTTGACGTGAATCCGAGACAGAGAGACAGCATTAGTCACAAACCTTATAAAATTCGTGTGAAGCATATTCATTCGCTGTCATGCAGACCCCGAATTAAGATTCGATTTTGAAATCCGGATTTGGAAGACGAGTGAAAATTTGTAGAAATCTGGATTTTTTGGATTACGGATTATCCGGATTGCATTCCCTATAAATAAGGGTATCGAGGTATATTGTATATGTATCGTCTGCTTACGAATATAAAATAGAAGAAAACCGGAGTCTTATTAGGGCTGCGAGCATCCTGCTTCGTTCAAAAACTCGATAAGTAACTTGATTAGCGGAACATTGGCGCGTGATTGAATCAACCGCATCAACCCCACGCCCACCTACAGTTAAAGTAGCTTGCTTTTAAATGATTTTAACCCTTGCCCGCTAGAGATAAGTTTATTTTGAGCCGTGGAGTGCCATCGTACATTTAAGTGCTTCTTTTGTGACGGCATTCCGTTGCGCCTCTGCCAATTAAGCCTTTGGAAGCTCAAAAATTAAGTTAAATACTCCGACTTGCCCTGTGTTTACTTATTGGCAATCGATGTGGGTGACTTGGTAAATTAAAAGCCGATGCTAATGTGGACTTTTTAGGGACGTTTAATACTTCTAATGGAATGGCTGCCGTGGAGTACGTCGACAGATATTCTTGAAATTTACGTAACTGTCTGAAATATTGAAGCGTCGAATAACTTGATACTTGAACCGTGTAGCAACTTTAAGTAACTAGTGGAGATAAAAGTTAGCGCAAAGATTTATTGATTGCTTGTATTCCATTTTATTCATATTTAAAAATTGCTATCTAAATTTAGGGTTTTTTAAATAGCAATTTTAACAAGTAAATGTTCTGGTCGACCGCAAAATTCCTCGATTGTCCCAAATTAGTATAATATGAAATTATAGCACCTTAACAATTACTTAAACAGATCAAACAAACAAACTGGCAACTAAGTCACACCACACATTAATCTAAGGTATAAGTTACACGTGCAACACGTATCTAAGTTGTAAAACTTAAGCCCGTCGTGTAAACTTGGCTTAGAACTAAGTAGCGACATATTTCACGCGGGTTTAACTGTACCTGGCCTAAAACAATCAAACTACCACTTGCCTGCTCAAACAACTCGGTTAGATTTAACTAAATACCATGTTAGGCTTAGTCAGATAAGTTGTGGTGCTTTGTATGATTCCCGTGAGAATAAAGTTTATATATGCTTTTAAAAGTTTATACTACAATAGTTGGGAATATATGAAGTGAAGTACCTATTGTAATTGTTGATTATACATTAGGGGATAAAGCAGTGTTTTATGTCGAGGGCGGCATATTGAATCCAGAGCGGAAGGAAGAATGCTAAATTAAATACCGACCGAAGGACTTAAAGAATTCCGAAAGACGCGAGGGATTCAAACCACCCGTGATTGAAACACTTTCATCCGCGAAAAGTATATTCTACTTAATACACTAACTGTAACAAGTAAAAGTAGTAAAAAGAAGAGGATTCACGTTAAACAAGTTGGTCGTGCTGGATACCGAATCACCATTGCCGTGGAAAAACGTGTTTGACTTTTCCAAATCAACCGAATATACTTGTAAATAAAACTTTTTAGTCTTGTAGGCCTAGGATGCGCGGAGAAACGATATGTGATATCGTCACTGCGCGTGCGACATCGTGTATGAGCAGTTTTGTAATATCGCGCAACTACATTCTAAACGTATAAATCATTGGCTTATACCAGACCTTTCACAATCAAAATTAAAAAAAAAATATTAAAAAAATATTTAAAAAAAACAAGCATTTATACATACATACATACAGTCATGTAATCACGACTATTTTTCCCTAAGGATTAGTCAGAAACTAGGCAAAAGCACTGCAGAAGCAGTCCGCTGCCATAGTCCGAGCTTACATGGCCATCGTGACAACCAAAAGCAACCAAAAATGACAAAAGCAACCAAAAACAACCGAAAACGACAAAAAACAACCAGAAACAACAAAAAACAACCAGAAACTACCAAAAACAGCCTTGTTGGCTGTTTTTGGTAGGTTCTGGTTGTTTTTTTAAACATAAACAATGTGTTATATTTGGTAATCCGGCACCTTTAAAACTAACACTATTTTTATTTGTATTCGATACTTATTTGAACAGGTGATTCGTTTTTTCTACGTCAGTAAAACTATAGTAGTTAAGTTTAAATAACTATACGAGTATAATGGTATTGCTTATGTAATAATAAGATCGTGTATATACCGGCTTTGACGTTCGATTAATAATATACTTTTCGGTTTTTGCACAAAAAAGACCATTGAAATTTGGCTTTGGTCGGGCGTGGCGCAACTGTAAGAGGCCTATTACTAGACCATTTTTTCTTAAATTTATTAAATAATGAGGCCCAGAGGCATTTGATATTATTTAATTTTATTTTCAATAACAAAACCAAAGCATTCTAGACGCACCACCCAATTTCCTTTATAGGTATTTAAATAACTAAAAGGAGGTAAGTTGATGATGACCTACGAAAATGTAAACTAAGCCATTCAATAAATACTCTTTTTTAGACTGTAGAAAATAAGAGACAATATTTTGTAGTGTTGTATTCCTGTAAAGAGTAAGCTTGAGTTCATTGAGATTGATTGTTATTGGGAGTATGGAGGCTCGTGTTATATGCTGTCAATATAGCGTCTTTCCTTGATTCTTTTATAGTCAGCAAACCGTGAGTAGTGCGCTGAGTGTTATGATCATCTATGCCATCCCGCCGTTTGTTCGCTATCACTTATAAAAATATATTTTCTTAATTTTTGACCTAATTAAGCCTAATCGCTGTCAGTGCGACCCCACCTGCAGTTCTTACCGAAACGGAGCAGAATTAACATAATAAATCTGCGCGCGCCATCAATCAAGCACAGATGACTGCCCTCAAAAGGCTTCTAAGCCCTCACTTTCATCTGGACGGACGCAAGCCGCGACAATTGTAATTATACAGAAGAATGCTTTCATTTATTTTTTATACAGAGTCATCATTCAATATGGGTAGAATTTGATTTTTAATACTTCTTGTATTAAAAATCAAATTCTTCTTCTTCAATTAGTACTTACTAGATCGAAACTAATGCTCCTTAAATCGTGATACAACAATTTTGATCTTTCGTTATGTTCTTTCTGAAATAAACGTTTACGTCACGAAACGAAAAGAGTCGTGTGGTAGCGGCTCATTAAAAGAACTACCAACCCATCTCTTTCCTTGGGTGTCGTAAAAGGCGACTAATGGACTTAGAACTGCACGACCATCCAATAGCTTATAGAGGCGTCGGGCTAACCACCTGTCACGCTGAGCAAATGTGCTGCTTGGTGAAGCGCGGACTAATGCTGTAGACTGCTTTTGCGGTGCTTTTGCCTAGTCTCTGACTAACCCCTTGGGGATAAAAGTCGTGATTATATGTATGTATGTATTTCGTTAGGCCTCAGTTTCTAATAACAGAGGGCTTGCTTGTTGTCATGCACCGGGCACAGTGCAGGGCAAGCGATATTTATAATAAACTGTACTTAATATTATCCCGTGTTGGTCCGGGACGCAAAAAGATTGTGCCAACTGCTTTTCTTGTCTAGCATGTCGTAAAAGGCGACTAAAACGTATTGGGTACTGTGTCTGTGATTGTGTAGGCGATGAGCTAGCCACTTGTTACTACTTTTTCATGATTTTCCATCGGACCCAATCAAATTTTTTTAAGGCTAAATGTGGTCTTAAGGAACACAGTGCTCCTTGGACTCTGTTATTGTAATATTAAGTACATACTACTTAATATTGAATTGTAGTTAAAATCTACAATTAATTATTATTAAATTACAATAATATTGAGTGCAAGAGCCAGCCGGTGCCATTTTCTTCTGTACCATTGAATTTGAATAAAATGGACAAACGCCTGCTTTACACAGAGCCCAGCGTAGGGCAATAGTTTAAAATTTGTAAAACTGTGATTTCAAGAGCAAAATGGAGGTGTTTACGGGTTTTTACATTTTTGCATACGAGTACCTTTTTAGAGATACAAGCGAAAGGCTACATTAAGAAATAAAAAAAAAATTCATGAAATTATATAGTTTTTGTAGTAAAAACTCCGCTCGAGTCTTAGCCCGCGGGGTCACTTGACTACTGGCAATTTTATTATTAAGTTATTGTTACCATCCAATCTTATAATAAATTATACACTGTATTTATTTCTGTATAATATTTATAATACGTTTCTCCTTCATATCTATACATTTTTAACGCTCATTTTATCATTGTGTTTCTTTCTTAGATGATTCTTATATTCACCGATGTAAAATAGGAGCGAAGGAGGTGGGCGGTGGGTGGTAGGAGGTGTATGGGTGTGAACACCTGTACATGAGCATGACGAAACTATTTTATCTTTACTAATATTATAAAACTGAATAGTTTGTTTCTATGTATGTACTGGTAAAATTACAAAAAATATTTAAGTGTTAGAGAGCCCATTTGTTGAGGAGTCTATAGGCTTTATAACACGCTTAGTATTACTATTCCACGCGGACGAAGTCGCGGGCAAAAGGTAGTATTTTATAAAGTAGAAGAAGAAACCTGAAGAATCGGTCAACCTATCTTTGTCAGCCTACGTTGTATGTATGTGTGTGTGTGTGTATGTGTGTTTGACGTCCTCCGTGGTTGAGTGGTCTGTATGCCGGTCTCAAGGCGTCGCCATCTCGAGAGGTTCTGGGTTCGATCCCTGGGATGGATCGAATGTTTGGGTGATAAGTTTTTAGGCATTTGTTCTCCAGTCTTGGATGTTTATATATATTTATTTATATTCAGGATATTATATGTATTTTTCTATTAAATATATTTATCCACCATCTAGTGTCCGTAACACAAGCAGCATTAGTTGCCTAAAATGGGGATAGTTGATTGGTGTGGACGATATTTATATTTATATATAGATATATATATTTATATTTATTAGATAGATATTTATATTTATTTATTTTATGTATGTGTGTGTGTATGTGTGTAGTGCTTTTTCAACGGATTTTTGAAGGGATGTAGGGATGAGGTTATACATGTGTTGAGGAGAATCTTGTTTACTGATGATGCGAAAAGCAAATGAGTGGTTGAATTTCGTAGCGCACGCTAGAATAGTGGTCACAATATGTTGAGAACTAAGGCATGGATATCACAGGTTAGGCTATGGAACGTTTGATGAAGTTTAATGTTTGTTTGTATGGCAGAGTCGCGTGGTAGCTGCTCATTAAAAGAACCCACCCATACACTACTAACTCATCTCTTCCCTTGGGTATCGTAAAAGGCGACTAATGGACTAAAGGATGGGCTCACCACCTGTCACGATGAGTGCAGTCCCTGCTTGGTGAAGCGCGGTCTATGGCAGTGGACTGCTTTTGCGGTTCTTTGGCCAAGTCTCTGACTATCTCTTATGGGATGATAGTCGTGATTAAATGTTATTTCATCAAACATACATATGTTTAATGAAATGACTTTATTGAGCGTTTAAATATATTTTGACTCGAATTGCTTTTAGAATAGGTACAGGAACAAGGCATTAGTAGATATGATATGACAAAAGGGTGTTTGTATAACCAAAAGTAGGGCCCGTCCGGGATTTGAACCCGGGACCTCTCACACCCAAAGCGAGAATCATACCACTAGACCAACGAGCCGCTTATAGGTTTTCCAGAAATTGACCTCAAAGTAACTAACAAGCATATTCTTTACACTTGTTCAAATAATATGTAACAGACAATGGATTTTTCAGTGTAGTTTATCGGCTCGTTGGTCTAGTGGTATGATTCTCGCTTTGGGTGTGAGAGGTCCCGGGTTCAAATCCCGGACGGGCCCTGTTTTGTAAAATTTTATTCAGACTGAAGGTGGTGGGAATAAAAATCTTAAATTTGTTGTACAACATTTAATTCAACTTAATTTGTAATGATAAAAGTGTATATTAAAAAAAGAAGTATTGTTCGTTTAATTATTAGTTTTTACTACAGAATTTGTAGTAAATCAAAAACATATCTACAACTTTTATTCTAAAGATTACTAATGCATATATAGTCTATACGTTTGTAATATAAATTTAGGCATTTTGCATTATTTTTCTGGTTAATTTTTATAAAACTCCAATTGTCCTTTATGTACATTTATATGGTCTGGTCTGTTCGCCGGTCTCAAGGCGTCGCCATCTCGAGAGGTTCTGGGTTCGATCCCCGGTGGGGGCAAATGTTTGTGTGAACAGGCATTTGTTCTCCAGTCTTGGATGTTTATATATATATATTATATTCTGAATATTTATATGTATTTATCTATTAAATATATTTGTCCGTCATCTGATATCCATAACACAGGCATTAGTTATCTTGTATGGGCCAGTTGATAGGTGTGAATGTCTGAAGATGAAGATATTTATTTATTTATTTATAATAAAATTTATTTCTATATGTGTTATTATCTTATCTGCTGTTGGCAGCGGACGGCACTGGCAAATTGTATCAGGCTAAAATGGGACCATTTAGGGTGGTGGGCCCTCATTTATGTAGTTTTAATTCCGCCATTCCTTAGCTCGGAGCCGGGATCTTATTTCATTAGCCGGCCGCGAGTCGGGCGCGCCAGCCATTTAGCTGGCAAGCTAGAAGTCGGCGGCCATGGGCGGTGCGGACAGCGGATATTTTATTTATAAATTTAATATATAATATGTAATATATCCTCAGCCTATATACGTCCCACTGGGCACAGGCCTTCCTCGTAGAGATACATAAGGAGTATTGGGCCATAGCACCACCACGCTAGCCCAATGCGGGTTGGTGGGTAGAAACGGTTGTATTAGGGACCGGGACCAACGGCTTAACGTGCCTTCTGAAGCACGGAGTTCGAGATCACAAGGTTCAGTTCACCCAACCAAGTCCAGACCATGGCGAAGGTAGCTTTGTTTTCGATATTGAAAGCCAAATCGTACTTCCCACTACACCACCAAGATCCTTAATCCTCATATGCAATATAAATTTTATTACAATCATAGTACGAAAGGAACCCCGAGAAATTCATGTAGAGTTAGACATTGACGTATCACTGGCGTGGCAAAAGGCTGGAGGCGCCTGATGGCAGTAGGCAGAGACGGTGTTCAATTTTCCATCAGTAAGCGCTGAATAGTGGACACGGTTCTCAGTAATGGTGGACTCGACTACCGGAGGAGGAATTGTCAAATCAAAAATCGAATGTCACCCACCAACCCACATTGGGCCAGCGTGGTGGTGTTACGGCCCTTACTCTTCATGTGTTTCTCTATGAGGAAGGCCTGTGCCCAGCAGAGGGAATTATATAGGCTGAGGACTAAATCGAATGTCTGTAGACTGAAAAAAAAATGCTTAAAACCAAGTCAGGGGGATGTAAAAAGAGGGAAAATACCAAAAAAAGATTTTTTTAAAATTTTCGGTTCTCTGTCTGTTTTTCTGTTTGTACGGGCTCATCTCCGAAATGGCTGAACCGATTTCAATAAAATTTTGCATGGTGATACCTTATATCCCTGGTCAACATCTTAGATACTTTTTATTCCAGAAAATGAATGAGTTCCCGTGGGATAGTTAAAAAAAACAATAACCTAGTTAAGAATAAAAACAGCTAGTTAAGAATAAAAATATATTGTATTTGCATATATTAGTATTATCCTAACTTCGTAACATAAAATCTATCTACGATTTTTCTTCTAGTTTCCGGCTGCTGGCTCCACTATGACCGCACCCTTGCCACACTCGTGCTGTAGTAAATACGGCGGCATTGTACCGCTCATGGTAGATACTCGATCTGTTTATATTTAAGTTTCTCTTCGTTTTGCCCGTTATAATTAAAAGCGACAAAATAGAATTTTTTATGAACGAGATGGAGAAATCTGTTGTTACTCTCTAGCTTGTTCTTTTATTTTAGGAAAAGTGTATGGGATTTGTCAATATTGCAGTTTTATTATAATATGTATTTGAAGGCACAAGACGGATGTTGTCTATGTTCTCCATACTGTGCAGACGTGGGTTAGCGGGCGAGGAGATATAACAATTCACTATTTTTATTTAGTTGTTTATTATTACTAATAGTTTCTATCAGAATCACAATTTAAAACGTCCACCGAGAACTCGAATGCGCCTGCGAGACTTTTTCTCTCAGACTCTAAAAACGTCACTCTGACAGCTGTCACAATATAGCCTCTTCAGCGCTCGGTGTTCGTTCGTAAAATGCGCTGTCATATTCATATTAATTTATTTGCGTATTAAGTGTACATTTTGGTCTTAAAGCAACTGCTGCAGCCGCTATGTTGATGATTGTTTGGGAAACGTGAAGCTTGCTTCCACCTTCGGTCTTATCGTCACTTACCATCAGCTGAGATGAAGCCAAGAGCTTACTTGTCATATTTAAGTAAAGTTTCACATGAAAGATGTATTCGATAAATCGATACGATTTATACTTTGTTAAAAAATATTTGGTAAAATATATTTTGCTCTATTTCAGGCTAACACATTTTCTCAATCATAATGATCAAGGCTAAGTATGATTTGAGCATTTTACATTTGAAATTATTTTAAAAGTCTCTAATTATTGCTCGGTACGTGTATAAACACCTTAACGATCTACAAACGTTTGAATAATGAAGACGTCTCCACTTTTTCATCAAAAGAAAAATAGGGCTTAAGAGCATTATGATTGAGTTTCACTCGGGGCAGTCGGCTCTGATTGATGTTTTTAATTACAATTGTTAACGTCAAATATCCATAAATCTTTCTGTTTAGAAAAGTAATAGATTTTTTTAACGAATACTTACTGACTTATATTCTGGGAGACGAACATTTAAATAATTACATTACTGGGAAAAAATTTTTGGTGAGCGAAATTATGAAGTTCATATCAAATTAATTTCTTTAAAATACAGCGTTTCAGTTGTTTCTTAATAATTTAATTAAACTTTATTTCAATCTTAACACGAAATTGTTCGTTTTTTACTTTTAAGGGGATCATACTAAAGGGAATACCTTATATTATTTGGAAATAAATTTTCTCTATCTAAAAAGTAGTTGGTCCCGGTCTATTGCGATTGTTTTTATCCACCAACCCGCATTGGGCTAGCGTGGTGGTGTTACAGCCCATACTCCTCATGTGTTTTTCCATGAGGAAGGCCTGTGCCCAGCAGTGGGATGTATATAGGCTGAGTTTGATTCTATGGTAGATTTATACAAAAAAATATGTAGATAACTATCATATATTCGAAATATTTTTCAAATTCATGATAGGTTTTTACAAATTACACCCAGGAAGTTTTACGATTAAGGCCCACTCGCAGGAAATTTTAAACCTAGTTTAAATCTCGATTTTGTCAGTTTTTGACCATTTCACTATGGCTAAAATGTCAAAAAATCACTAAATCTAGTTTTAAATCTCGATTTCAATTTCCTGCAAGAGGCCGGCAGGAAAACTAGAATTCGTAATTTTTTGACAATTCTTATATGGCTGAAATGTCAAAAAATTACAAAATCAAGTTTTAAACTAGGCTTAAAATTTCAAGTGGGCCTTTAGAAATTTTTAAATAAGTAATCCGCTATCGCTTTTTCTAATAATTCCATTCAAAGTGTACCTACTTAAAGGAGAAAAAAAGACATCGTTTGAAGTTCGCCTAAAGAAATTTAAGATGGTAAATAGGACATTCCGGCTGTTTACTTATGACCGAGTAATTCGCCGAATCTGTATAATTACCGGCATTAAGATGATTCCCGTTCCCTTGAACAAAACGAACGCAGGAACTTAAGTAATGTTAAAACATTCAAATGTTTCAAATGTCCGCTGGAAGCCCTTAGAGTTGAGGTTATAAATTTAAAGAAGAATTAAGACATGACTGTTTTGGTGTTCCGCTTTGTGGTGAGATTGGGGAATCTCCGGGTTTGGGTTTGGGGAGGTTTGGAGCTCTTTGGGGGGGAAGAACGAGGTTCACTAAGAATGAAAGACATTTTAAAGCGTAAATGCTTGAAAGATTTAAGATCACAGAGGTTCGAATAAAAGGGTTTTGCTATTTAACCTCTCAATGGCTACAATACGAGAGACAATAGTTCGCTTGGCCCTCAAGTGGTTTAATTAAAAACAATGTAGGTTTATAACATCACGAGAAGTGTCGCCTTCTCGTGTTGGTGTATCACCTGATATGTTTAATTCGGATAATGTAGCTAGCCTGTTGCATGCATAGAGCAATAGAGCATTTGAAGAAATTTTATATCTTTATGTAACTCATTTTACATGTAGATTAAAAGGTCATAAAAATTAAAAAAATAAGAAATAAATAACATTACGCATTGGAGGAATCACTAACTCCTAAGATACAGGACTCTCCTATTTTAGGAGTTAGGGCTCGCCTTAATTAACCAGATCTGTAGCTCTTATGTATTTTACCCTGTGTGTGATTTTTGAAATAAATTATTATTATTATTATCTATACATATAATAAACTGTCGAGGTCGAGGTCTATAAGTACATAGAAAAGCTTAAAATCATGGGGGATGTAAAAAGAGGAAAAATACCAAAAAAAATATTTTAATTTTTTGTTCATCTAATCTCCGAATTGGCTGAACCGATTTTAATGAAATTTTTCATGGTGATACCTTATAACCCTTTAACTTTCCGGAACAAAAAGAATCTAAGATGTTAGATTCTTTTTATTTCGGAAAGTTAAAAGGTTCCTGTGGGATAGTTAAAAAACCATAGTAACCGCGGACGAAGTCGTGGGCAACAGTTTGTTCATAATAAATTAAAAACATGTCAGACACGTCTTTATGTTACATATTGTGCTGATTCGTAATGTGGGATGCTGCCAGTAGCTTTTTAATTAATTAGTTTTTATCTTAATTGCATAGCGAATTTCAACATCGTTCATTGTTTCAAGTGCTCATATAATGATTATAATGCTAAAAATCTATGTTCATAATATCTTATGAACATAGATTACATAGTACTAGCCTAACATTTATAAAAAACAAGAATTGTAAAAAATGTGAAAAAAAGAGCAACCCTCGAGTTTCTGGCTCGCTCTTCTCGGGGATGTCTGCGTTCCGAGCGAGTGGTAGATTCACTAATTTATAAATTGACGTTTTTAAGTGTTTGTATATCAAGCCTATAAAATAAAGATATTTTTGATTTGATTTGACATGTTGGATTATTACAGAAGATTTCGACCCAAATCGGGAGATAATCTTGAACTAAAACTACTTCTTGGCAAAAATGGTCCCGTTCGGGATTTGAACCAGGGACCTCTCATGCCGAAAGACTCATACCAACATAATGCTCCATGCAAGATTCCAGTCACAAGAGCTCTGACAGCCGGCCCAAGGTTGTCCTAGTTATTCAGAAGCAGAGGTTTATTTGATCAGGTGTTTCGGTTTTACAATAGCACTGGCAAAATTTTCTTCTGTTTGGTTCTTAAGAAACATTGGTTAAGCGGCTCGTTGGTCTAGTGGTATGATTTTCGCTTTGGGTGTGAGAGGTCCCGGGTTCAAATCCCGGACGGGCCCTGCTTTTGTCAAAGATAACTTGTATAACTACCAGTAGATATCTGTTCAGATTGTTCAGTGATAGGTAGCAAGATTAAGGGCATCTTGCAGGAAATTTTAACCGAGATTTAAATCTCGATTTTGTCAATTTTTGACATAAGACTCATAGTAAAGTTGACAAAAATATTACTAAATCTTGATTTAAATCTCGGTTTAAATTTCCTGCAAGACGCCCTAAGAATTTATTCTGGGCCATTAATTTTTAAAAATGATTTTCCGAAATAATCTGCATTGCTCAGGGTTCATTTAGATTTTCCGTTGGGCTGGGTTAATTCTTTAACTGTGAAGTAATTTTTTAAAAATTCTTCTGAGTTTGTTTATCGCAGAGCGACAAAATTTTTATGCGCTTAGACAAGGTGAAATCTTTCATTTTAATGTATGTACTACCTAATTAGGTATGTTTCTAGTTATCTACGACAATCTTCAAGCGTTTAGAGCGGTGGCCTGTATCAGGGGCGAAGTATAGCTATCAGTGGACGGGTATAAGGAGAAGATGATAATTAATTGGTTGTTACAATCAACTTTTGAAGATTTAATATTAACGTTACCGCTATTAATTCGTTATCCAGAGCATTATTATGGTGTTTTAAGTACACATTTCGTCAATATCATGAAATCTTACTCATTGTTTGACAAATGAAAACAATACAAACAATATATACGTACAGTCAAATACAGAAATATGTATGAAAATTTGGCAATGGATGACTTTTATCTGAAAAAATATATAATAACTCAACCATATTAAACAATGATAACATATTTTTTTTAAATATCCTTGATTGAAAAATTGTATTACACTCTGAAAGATTTCTCAAATTGAATGTTTCTTTTTATAAATATTATAATTCCTGATAAATAATATGTAGACATATTTTACTTGATTAGTTTTTAATATTTGCAACACCCTTACAGGGTTCATGTCGCGAACTTTATTATATGTAAGATCTCTATATGTACCAAAGTGAAACAATAAATAAAACATTATAATTATATGATTATGAAAATTATGAGTTTGAATGTTCATAGGTATGTAATTACGTTTGTGTGTGAGTTTACTATACTTGCTTAGAATTTAGAAGTACTCAATTATTTACTCAAGTGTTTTTCTTAAACAATACTTTAATAAATAAATATTTTTGATCATATTGCTCAGGCGGCTCGTTGGTCTAGTGGTATGATTCTCGCTTTGGGTGTGAGAGGTCCCGGGTTCAAATCCCGGACGGGCCCTGTTTTGTTGTTTTTATCCTAAGCCAAGGATTACTACCAATGAAAGGGTTTAAAATGAACTTAGGTTAAGTTAATGTTGGTAGTTATTTGTCCTCTGCTCGAGCAGTTATTTTTTTATGAAAGACTTAATGTTAAGTGATACTCTAAAATTCTGTCTAAAATTTTTGCAATATCATTGCTTTAGTGTTTTTTTTGTTTAATAATCAGAAATCATGGGTGTGTCATGCTCACTAAAATGACTCTACTGTGGTGTCACGTGCGTCGGGTCGTTGCGTTCCCTAAAATATGGTTGAGCGAAGCGATGGCTGATTCATGTGTCATGCCTGTGAACAGGTGCCACTGTCGGTGTCTGGTCAAACTCATGCCTGTCTGATTTGTAGAATTGGCGTAATCAATGAAGTTTTCTTTGGGATTGTATGGTACGGCAAGTGGTGAAGTGGTGAACCTATCCTGGTTTGTATACTATACTACTTTTTAAATTCCTAATTTTATTTTATTAATGTAATATTTTAGACTACTTGCATTTGTAATGAAAAATGTGGTAAACTGCAGAATTTATAACACAGATATTTATTTATTTATTCTTCTTAAACTTCAACGACGTTGTAGTTTATGACATTTTTTAAAAAAAGAAAAACAATGTAAAGGGAGGATAGAAACTTGCTGAGTTTCTTGCCCGTTCTTCTCAGAACAAGGCCTCCTGGTAGTTTTATGAACGGATGGCGTAGTTTATCGCTTTCACGAAAATTTGTAAATTGCTTTTGACGTTTATAAGCATGTGCAAAGACGCATCTAAATTGAATAAACGATATTGAATTTTGAATTTTTGAATTTTTGACTCCAATTTAGAAGCATGAAAAATCAGCTTCAATCGCTCTCACCTTCTTGGCTTGTTTAGTTCCTCTCTTATACGATAGAGTAGCTACAGAACCGATGACATTGAAAGTCAAAAGATAAGAAATGTGGAATGAGGGTTAAAAATAAAACTCGCTGTAGAACGCATTAAGGGCTTTACCCCTGCCTGTTGTCTAGTATGAATATCTTGGATTTTTTAGTACAACGTTGCCTGTTGTCTTAAATAATTGTCTTAGTATCGTTTCAGTTAAACCATACCAGGGTAGGGGAAGTTGACGTAGAAAATAGAGAATTAATTTGACTGATTGTGGCACAACTGGAACAATTTATAAAAAAAAGGTAAATAACACAAATCATAAAACTAAAAGAACATTATAAAACTACTTACGATAGTGCCTTGGTAAAAATATATTATTATTAGAAAAAATATATATTATTAGTGTCGATTTTTAGTACAGCTAACAAATTATATTTTAAAATAGACGTTAGGCGTCGAGACAACCGCTACAGACGCTGACTCTGATAGGAATGAAAAATTGGAGACCAAAACAATGAAAAAAAACAGACAGTTGCTTATTTAAAAACAGAATCAAAGAGAAAATGGTCAGAGAAGAGCGCAATAAAAGCAAAGAGTCGCTAATACTGCAATAGCGCCTCGTTACAACACTAAACACCAGGCCGCGACCCTGGCCGCGAGCATAGGCCGCGTCTGTCTGGTATAGGCCTTAAGATTGCTATATCACGCCGCAATTGCAGAGGCTAATATAATCAATTCAGCATTGGACATTTTCATTCGTTTATTAATAATTACCATAGACACTGTAAGTAAGTATTTGGAGTTAAACGACGCTTATATTTTAAGGAGGATTCTTTCTGTCGATTTAACATAAAAAATATGCTTTTTCTGAAACCCCAGTTTATTTCATTTAATTTTGTATCTTCAAAAGGTCTTTCTATTTGCTCAGAGTGAGAACGGAACGACACAGGGAAGTACGCCGGCTAATGATTTGCTAACGATCGTATTTATATTTTAATGCACCCAAAGATTATTTCCTTTGAGGGCCCGTTGCCACTACTAAGATATGTTGAGCTCATACTCGAGTCGAATGTAAAGAAATGAAAAAGTTTCTTAATTATTCTGAAAGAAAAAATAAAATTTCAGGAACAATAAATATTCTCTGGAAAATATTCATGAAATATTAAATTCAACGTATTGTTTTGATTTTCTTTACTGAAAAATTAAGAGTCGTGTGGTAGCGGCTCATTAAAAGAATGCTGTCAACCCATCTCTTCCCATGGGTGCCGTAAAAGGCGACTAATGGACTTTGAACTGCACAACTATCCAATAGCTTATAGCGGCGACGGGCTCACCACCTGTCCCGCAGAAGCGCGGCGTACGGCAGTGCTATGCTATTGTCTAGTCTGTGACTAGCCCTTAGGGGATAATGGTCGCGATTATATGTATGATAATGCTATAGCCAATATTCCTTCACCATATAGAAAGGTATGTGCCCAGTTGAGGGACAACGGAGATGATAGGACTGCACCTAGCGTTGTCGTTCTAAGGTTTTGCCAGTATTGAAAATGATGTTTATAAAAAATGGAGCATTGGTAGTACATAACATTTGACTGGGTCAAATTACATTGATTATGTAAGCGTATGAGTACTCAATTAGACATAAGGGGCGTCTTGCAGGAAATTTAAATCGAGATTTAAAACTAGATTTAGTAAGTTAAATCGATAGAATAGTAAGTTAACTCAATTTAGTAATTTTTTGACATTTTAGCCATAGTAAAAATGTCAAAAACTTACTAAATCTAGTTTTAAATCTTTATTTAAATTTCCTGCAAGTGGGCCTAGGATGTTTTGTTTCCGATTTACTTATCAGAATTTATTGCAACAAATTAGGGCTGATGTCAATTTAATTTCCAGCCAGTAGTTTGAAAAAAGTGGTAGGGGCGCTGATCAATCGCTAACGGGATTCTTACGAGTTCCGCATCGGTCTCGCCGCTTAAAAATTCTTCCTCCGATCTGAAATATTCTGCTAATAACAGTTTTTAAATGATAAAACACGGAATGGTTGGAGTAGATACTGATGGTTTTCTGATGAATTTAATTACCTATTACGCGAGAACTTGTGATAATTATGTGGTTAACTTTTTATAATAGATTAATTTGTTTACTTA
Organism: Parapoynx stratiotata; assembly: GCA_910589355.1. Classification (NCBI taxonomy): domain Eukaryota; kingdom Metazoa; phylum Arthropoda; class Insecta; order Lepidoptera; family Crambidae; genus Parapoynx; species Parapoynx stratiotata. Next base: position 5,754,334 of record OU342458.1, read on the forward strand.
GGTAGGTATATATAGGTATAGGTACATTTTTTATAGTTTTACGAATTTCGATAAAATCGATTGTAGTTTAGAGTTCATTTATCGTCGCGACGCTTTGTAATGGGGCAATATTAAATCAAAATTAAATAAAATCCGTTTTAAATGGTTCCATTAAATAAATCCAAATAAGAACAGACACATTTTAAACAACTGTGATGAAAATAAAGACCTACAATATTTTGCAAATCCCCAGAAAACAACGCAGTAAGTAAAACCAACGTAATACAGTGAAACAAGTCAATAAAGATAATTTATTTCTACTATTTACCCGCTAAGGTAAAATAACGCACGTTCCACAACCGATACAGAACGAAGTAGACTCGTGCTTCCCATCTGTCTCCGCGCGTATAAAACGGAATATTTCTCCAACTAAGAGTGTCGTATCTGAAATTATTCGCGCTGCCGCATCTGCGCTCCGCTTTTAGAAATAATAAACTTTCGTTTAAACGCAATTCGTATGTGAGATACAACGAATGAGGCGTAATAAAGTGTATTAGGAGAAACGTATTGCAAATAGAATACTTTGCAACGCAGCTCGTGTAAAAGTACAGGTGTAATTTGATGTACGTTCGGTGTAAAGAGGTTTTATTTATGTGATATTTGTACGTTTCGGTGAAATTTTATTAGGAGTTTCATTCAAAAAATATTAATATAATCAATTGAATATATAATATTTTTTTAAACAATTTCATTTTCGGATTTAAAAATTCATTATACAAAACAAAAACAAAGAATTCCTATTCGTATGAGATCTTTTCCAATCCATATAATAATGTGGTATAGGAAATTCATAGAAAAAATATTCTCACAAAGATCATCACTAATTAATCGCCATTGTAAATAAATTGTGTCATGTAGTAGGTATTTGTGTTTTCAACAAAAAATATCTCTGAAAGATACCAACACCGAAATAGTCTCTACGTCAGTACAGTTATTTGCAGGTGGGTCCTATCAAATATTTTAGTGTTCGTCTAGCATTGGGCAAAAGAAGGGCCCGTCCGGGATTTGAACCCGGGACCTCTCACACCCAAAGCGAGAATCATACCACTAGACCAACGAGCCGCTTGACTTATATTTCTAAAGAACCTAACTGATGAAAATCTTGTGCTATTGCTAAACTGAGCACCTGAACAAATAAACCTCTGCCTCTGTAAAACTAGGACAACCTTGGATCAACAATAAGAGCTCTTGTAACTGAAAGCCTCCAGGTGGCTCGTTGGTCTAGTGGTATGATTCTCGCTTTGGGTGTGAGAGGTCCCGGGTTCAAATCCCGGACGGGCCCTGTTTTTGTAATTCATACATACATTAAATCACGCCTTAATCCCCGCAGGGGTAGGCAGGGGTAGGCAGGGGTAGACCACATTTAGCCATACAAAAAATGGGTTTCATCAGATGAACAATCGTGAAAGAGTAGTAACAAGTGGCTAGCTTATCACCTACACAATCACAGACCCAGTACCCAATACGCCCTTAGTCGTCTTTTACGACATGCTAGGCAAGAACAGCAGTTAGTACATTCTTTTTGCGTCCCAGACCAATACGGGACCAACACGGGCCAACTTTGTAATTCAAACGGCTAATAATTTTAAAACTTATCCTGACATAACTGCATTCACAGTTTTTATTAAAAAGCTTACCCAAACCTTCCCGGTTTGGGATAAAGTAAAATAAATATATTTCATTACGTTTTACATGTGTAAGACCTAATGTTTCAAGGAAATTTTATTTTCAACAATGACTTTATCGATTAGTGGAATAAAATCGCGAACTTCATTCTAATTTTAATTTTTTTCCTTATTGGGTTCCTGGTGTGGGTGTAAGCTTTTTGAGAAAACTGTGAATGCAGTTATGTTTCCCTTTAAAAATAAAAGTGTGTTTCCTTTATGTAAATATAGCAATATTATATTTGAGGAGCTCGGAGGCGTAGTGGTCAGTGCCTTCGCCATGGTCAGGCCGTGGATGGGTGACCAAGACTTTGTGATCTCGAGCTTCGGAAGGCACGTTAAGCCCCGGTCCGGTCCCGGTCGCATTTGTAACCGTTTTTACCCACCAACCCGCATTGGGCCAGCGTGGTGGTGTTACGGCCCATACTCCTCATGTATTTCTCCATGAGGAAGGCCTGTCCCAGCAGTGGGACGTATATAGGCTGATGACGAAATATTTAAGGTACTTCTCTCCAGGGCCCATGAAAATTTTTCATACTGTATACCTCCTTTTTAATAGACAACTCTTCATTCATAAATAGTGATAGAATGAGAGGGAACACCTACTGATCGAGACAGAACATTGCCCCATGTTGTTGTATTGGAGTTTGTCATCCATTTTATAGTACAAAATTCTTGGTGTAGACATATTTTTGACATATGGATTTTAGAATCAAATAGTAAAATAGAGTCTTATTTTACACCAGTGACAATTTCTTCTAATTCCATGTTGTAGTTTTTGCGTAATTCATGTAGACAAATACTAAATAATAATAGAGATTCATACTTTATAAAATCTGTTCTTAAAGCATAAGTTATCAGCGTGTATCCCTTAAGGGTGAGACGTGTTGACACCCCATTTCTTCAGAAAAAGTTTTTGAGTTCCTATGTAACAGGGGAGATGGACTGCTATGCACCAGGCAAAGTATGAGGCAAGTACTGGGGTTACAAACGTTTTTTTAATGTCTACAATCAATCACTAATTTATTCTATGTATTCTCATACTTATAATTGAATTCAAAGAATATTCTGTTGAAACTTAAAAAAAGGTGGGATATACTTACTTATTAATTTCCCAATATTCGCGTGTTTGCTTAGTACGACAGCGGCTTCGTCGACTAGCAGCGCCCGCGTCGCTACAGAGCGCAAATAGCAAGTCATAACATTGTAGAGTTACGTACCGCTTAGATCGGGCAGGCGTCAAACAAATTATACTTGGCTGTTTTTAACAAATAAAAATGTTTAATGATGTAATTTAGTTAGTTTTTGTATATACTTTTTGTCTCTTTTGTATATACTAAAGAAGGAACCTATTTTCTTGCTATACTTATAATTGTCGTTTAAGTACTTAAAAACGTGTACGTGTACTTATTGTCGTTGTCGTTTAAGGACATTAAAAATAAATTAAAAATTTAAAAACAAAGAATCGTTGTCTAGTCGGGGGTCCGCTACGTATTTTTTAAATGACGTACAAGTTATGGCCTTTCATTTACAACAAACAATCTGAATAATTTTATTGGTGCATTTTGACAGTTATTTGTACATTTTCACAGTTGTTTGTAGTGAGATTAATCGATTCCCATACCAATATAAATGGTCCAAAAAGCTCGTCCGTCAAAATGCACCTATTAAATTATTCAGACTGTAATTCAATTACGTAATAAGAAGTTCTCAAAACAAAGTACTCAACTCAAGTTCCGTTTGCCGTGTCTATAAGTTCAATGAGTATTTATCGCTTACCTGTAAAGGCAGGTATTCACGCGGGGCGAATTTCCCGGAATCCAGCGATGATCCGGCGTATTCCTCCGTCAAACTTCAATCCCCATTAATTTCGTTCAAGCAAATCTAAAACTTAATCTGACCTGTAACAAGATTCAAAATGGGTAGTAAAATTATTCGGAGATGCCACAGGCGTTTCGATAAGATTGATCGAGTGGGTAAGAAAGCAGATTATCTGGTCCCAGGATAAAAAATCGGTGACTTGTCAAATTCGTCGCATTCTACAGTCGGCCGTTCGAATTAGTTTCGGCTGGTTCATGCGAGATTGTGTTTCGATCGGATTTTTTTTGGACTTCTCAATTGAGAATGTTAAAATAGGCATTATATCATATCTTAAGCTATGAATATAGTTTCTTTCTTTAATTAATTTATAAATCCCTTTTTGCAGGCCGGTTAGAAAAATAAATAAATTAGACAACAAGAAAGGGATTGTAATTTAAAATTATTCTTAACCTCATGCTTTGGTTGGTAATCCAGATAATATTTGAAGTAATACTGTTATTTAATATAATAATATAACGAAAGTTTAAGGCAAGAAAATGTAGTAAGAAATCAAGATGTCCAACCATGAATATTTTTTTTCATATGACAGGTAAGCTCTTGGCCTTCATCTCACCTGATGGTAAGTGACGATAAGGCCGAAGGTGGAAGCGAGCTTCACCTGTAAATCCTCAGCAACTGAAGAACTGGCTATCTTACCTCTGATTGCCGGAACACATCCAATGCTTATAACATTGTTATTATGGCGACAAATTTAGGTAAGACGGTGGAAAGTAAAGCGGGCTTAGAAACCCTACCACCAACCTTCTTCTTCTTCTTCTTCTTGCCCTTTTGCCAGTCTAGGTGGGGTCGGCACAACATGTCTTCTTCTTTCATTCTCCTCTGTCACTCGTCAGCTCAGCATTCACTTCTTTTATCCTCATGTCATTCTTCACGCATTCAATCCATCACTTCTTTGGTCTTCCTCTCACTATAGGTCCGTCCACATCTATGCTCAGCATCCTTCTTGTAATGTGACATTCATCCCTCCTCATCACATGTCCATACCACGCTGACCTATTGCTCCTAATCTTTTCTGTCACTGGCGCTACTTTGAAACTTCCCACCAACCAAACCGAGCAAAAAACATCTGCCCCCATGAGGAATTGAACCCAGACCCACCGATCAACACCCGGTGGTGTGAACCACTAGACCAGAGAGGTGATTAAAATATCTAGTAGGTAACACAAGATTAAATTATCTCTATCATACATACATAAGTTAAAACCATTACAAGTTTCAACATAGTAGGATCAACGCAGGTAGAAACGATTAAAAATTAAGTGACATTTCATTAATTATAACATAAATATTGTTTATTTTTTAGGCCTAGACCTCCGATTCGCAGCGGGTATCTAAGCATTGTATCTCATTTAAATCGCATTTAATTTTCAATCTTACGTTCTCTACCTTAAAGTTGAATTTATATTTGGATGTCGGAACTATTGTTGCAAAGATAACCATTTATTCTTTGACGGTAAGGATTATTGATGATTATGCGATTACGCTGCGTCAAAATTAAAAGGTTCAAACTTTATAGTTTTGGTTCTCGAGGTGAAAGAATAACTTAGGAAAGTGTCAGTAAATATTGAAATGTATGAGATTGCTGCAAGTAGGTAGTTTATTATAGAAAACTATTATAGAAAACATAATTTTTTACCAATTGTGGTGTGGTGGATGTGTGGTGTGACGAGAATGGATAGAGTAAAGAATGAATATATTAGGGGAAGTCTGAAAGTTGCCCCGTTGCTGATAAACTGAGAGAAAAACGACTTTCTTGGTATGGACATGTAATGAGAAGGGAGAATGATCATGTCACCAGGAAAGTTATGGAGTTGAAAGTGGATGGGCGTGTTTGGAGAGGAAGACCAAAGAAAAGATGGATGGATTGTATGAATGATGATTTGATGAGGATGGAGGAGGAGGAGTGGGTGTTGACTTGACGAGTAATAGAGGAGAGTGGATGAGGAAGACATGTTGCGCCGACCCCAAATAGAATTGGGAACAGGGCAGGAAAAGAAGAAGAATTTTTTATCAATTGACAAATCATTATATTCAAGTGATGGACACAGCAATCGCGTTAACGCGAAAAAGTAAAATATGAATATAATATAAATGACTCTACATAAAAGTGGTCAGTACAAAGATGTTCTAGATCTTCCGTGAAGAGGTTAGAACTCTTGAAGGTCAAGTGAACGCTGGCGTTCGCGAACAATTACAAATTTCTATTATGTCTCATTTGTGACCATTGAGAGACGAAAATCTAAAGAAACCTAACGAGAAACTTACATTAAAAAGGGAACAATATGAAATATAGCGATTATTAGCGTAGCAAGAATTAGTCTGTACAAGGTGATCGTCGGAAATAACAAATTCATATAAACGGGAGGGGGGGAGTAGCACCCACCACCCCGTAACACAACATGAGAGCATACGTACTGTTTAAGCCAAGATTGTATTTTGAGTATCGTAGCTTATGGCCAATTACGATTTTAAGTTACTTTTTGTAACCTCTGGTCATAGATAAATAAGAACTATTCCCATACATGCGTTTTTAGTTCATCTTAAATTTATAAAAAAAAACTCATAGATAAGTTCAGTAAATCCGCTAGTATAATGTGTAATGTTTTATAGGAATCAGCATAAGAATGTATAATAGGCTGTCACAAAGTTTTATTGACTTGCCCCTGCATTAATTTAAGTCAACTATTAAAAGCTGTTTAATGTAAAAGGGGTATTATAAGATAGAAGATTATTTTAAAGATAAAAATTCGTGGCTACTATAATTTGCTCATCTGCACATACTTATTTTACAATATTTAAAATGTTCTAAATTCCTTTTGTTATTATGGCTGTTTAAAAAAGGCTAACTGTTGAGTTTCTTGCGGCACTTCTTCTCAACAGGCCATTCACGTCGAAGTGCTAGTAGGAAAAAAAAATTGACGTGCAAAAGTATTTTTATAGTGCAGAATAAATGATTTCATTTCATATAGTAGCGCCACCTAACGTAATTAGTCGAACGAAGGGGTACAAGAAACAATAATAAGTTTCAAACGAACTTAAAACCCATGTATGGGAATAGCGATCTATACGACCTAATTTATCTATGCTCTGGTGGACTGTCACTAGTTAAAATTAAATTGTAAGACACTGATGTTAAATTCATTTTTGATTTGAATTTTAGGCAGGGACTCGTGATCTAAAATATTATTCAAATCTTACGCTTCTTACTTGAAATATGTTTGGAGATGAGTGAAAGTCAAATAATTACCTATTACCACAATGCATTATGATATTGTACACAAAGATTTCTTTGTGTACAATATCATAAAAACCGCAACGAATTCCACGACAAAATTATATTACGAATTTTATTTGCATTCATTTACAAATACATAGTGTCAAAATTATACCCACCATAATATTGGCTTTACCAGACAATCGCGGCCTAAGCTCGCGGCCAGGGTCGCGGCCTAAGACATTCATATCAGACAACAGGTAACGTTTCACTAAAAATTCCAAGATATTCATTGAGCTAGGCCTCGTCTGTCTGGTAAAGGCCTTAGTGGTGGACTAGTTGCAACTAAATAAACCTACTGGCTGCATAGAATCCCGAGCTGTGAGGATTTATTCAAAACAAAACACTATTAGTAAAATGAGTAAAACGAGTTTTTACTTTTCTCGTCTCGTACATTCTGTATTCAAGTTCTGTATATTGAAATTGGATCTTTTTTCTGTACAGTAATTAAAATTTATATTAATTTTAAATAGAGAATTGGAATATACTGATGTGGAGTAATTTTTATTTACAGGAAGTATCGTAATAATATTATCATTATCTTATTCATCGGGCGTTAACACCTGCGTACCCCTTCAGGGACAGAGGCGTGATGATAATTATGTTATATTATTATCGTGAAGACAAAGAAAGTACAATTTTTAGTTTGTTTAGACGTAGACAACGTAATAAATGTAAAGCAAACATTCAAATTTCAAATAAAATATTTATTATAGATATAAAATTTATAATAGAAGCTATTGATTTTGCATTCCTACTTTTAATATAACAATAAAACACTCTACGTACTGGTCAAACTTTCGATTGTACAGTCACAAGGAAAACGATGACGCCATTTTTTTAGTATTGTCTCGAGTGTCTGGTTTCGTAACACCAAATATTTTACTTAATCCATAGAATGTCAATAACTTAACTACTACTGAATTGCTTCTACTGCACACCTTATTGTATTTTATAACAAAGTACTTACATGTGTAAAACTTTTGATCATGACTGTACCCTTTTTATGATTTCTAAGCTTAAAAGAAACACATAAACTAACAATTGAAAAGAAATCGAAATCTATTTTTGGGTTTAATTTGTGTGCTTAAAAATCATTGGTGCCAATTCTTCCGTAATCAATGGTGCCAACCCGTGAAGCGTACAGAATCAGATTCTAAAGTAGGCTGATAGCGGAGTTGTGACGTCACCGGCTATCTGTGACGAACGCCGGATGAGGCGCGCGTCTCGGATAGATAACGGCGCGCATCGACCGGTGGGCGTGGCGCGGCCCCGCCTCTAGACAGAGAGGCCTAATCCGAGATAAGGGATAACGGATAACTCCCGTTGGCTGCGCAGCTCACGCCTCGGCTTGCTATTGGCATGGATTAGGATATGTACCGCCATGTAACTGAAAGCTGAAGGGTAGGTGGAAACTTCGGATGCTTGGTACAAGTTTGGACGTCACTAGCGAAATATACAGATTACTTAAGGTAAGTATGTATATACTTTTGAACGTATTTCACAATTTTTCTGTACACTTCGTCTTTTAAGTTTCAAGTGAAAGCTAAGGAAAATAGTAGAAACTAGGACAGCCTAATTGCCTAATTATAGAGGTACTTTTACTTTATTCTTTCTTCAATACGATTCAAACTTGATAACGACGATTAAATCTTATTGTTCATTAATAGGTTTTAGTCAGAAATAATTTTATTTGCATTTATGAATTTTACCCAACTTGAATTGAGAAATTACAATTGAGAAAAGTTTAGGTAAAAGCGAATAGACAACTGCAAGGACACCGTGACCTAATTTAAATAATATGGCTCTAACTACATTCATAACGTACTTAACTAAGAATAAAATATTCTTATAAAGTAGTTCGTATTACTAGAATTGTTATTGCCTTATTTTATTACTGTACTATCTCCTTTATATTACCTTTAGGGCATTTTCGAAATCCTAGAACAAGTAAAAAGTGCTCCTCGCTTAGTACGCTAGAATTGTGTTATTTCCACAAATTTCATCTGATATATTAAATAAAATTTGACTTCATGGGTCTTAAAAAATATAAATACTTTTTAATGCAAAAAAAAAACAGATTTCGAAAAGTACAACAAAAGAAAAGCTTGTCACTCTATAGTTTATTTTCAAACAAATAATAATTTAATTAATGACAGACCTACACCATAAAATTATAAGACATAAGACGGTACGGTTATCCCAATTTCTAAAATATGTCTTTGCTTGCCATTGCAAAATGGGCTCGCGTGCTCCAATAACAAAGTTCAAATTGGAAAATTGAGGCACAGTTTCGGAACAATCACGATCCCCGAGTTCAAGGTCTTAAATCCGCGCACAGAGTACAAAGATTCGGAACAAAATTATTTGACTACCATATTATTGCTTTTTAGTTTGCTTTTATGTCGCATTTATTTTGTAACTTATTTATTTAAAAATATAATAAAGTTAAAACACTAATTAAGATTAGAAAAAAAAATATGTTTATTTACCCCTATTTCTGATATCATAAATAAGTCCTCCTCGACAACCTCCGTGGTCGAGTGGTCTGTTCGCCGGTCTCAAGGCGTCGCCATCTCTAGAGGTTCTGGGTTCGAACCCCGGTGGGGGCAAATGTTTGGGTGATGAATTTTCAGACATTTGTTCTCCAGTCTTGGATGTTCATTATATATGTATAATATTATGTATATTCTGAATAATTATGTGTATTTATCTATTAAATATATTTGTCCATCATCTAGTATCTGTAACACAAGCAGCATTTAGTTGCTTAAAATGAGACTAGTTGATAGGTGTGTGAATGTTTGTGTGAACAGGCATTTATTCTCCAGTCTTGGGTGTTTATATATGTATATTATATTCTGAATATTTATATGTATTTATCTATTAAATATATTTGTCCGTCATCTGGTATCCATAATACAGGCATTAGATGTCTAGTATGGGCCAGTTGATAGGTGTGAATGTCTGAAGATATTTATTTATTTTAAGTATTAACTTTATTTTTTTTACTTCTTTTTTAATAACGCTTCCAATAATATTCTGGTCGATTGCGATCGATTTCACCTGTAATGCCGAGAGATGTTTGTATAGTTAAAACAGTAACTTAACAAAATATATAATTTAACTTGCTTTTCGTATAAAAAAGGAAGAAAAGTTGGTGTTTTTGGAGTAAGTTGGTGTATATATAATAAGTTTGGTGTTGATACTTTGCTGATTTAATGTTCATTGTAATTCCTGTCGGGAAATATGAAAATTAAGGCTTTTATGGAATGTTTTCAATATTATATGTATCAATCGGTATCTTCCTGCATCGGAATAATTCATTTACATTTACTTAAATATATTTTTTTTCAGCTTCATGCTTAGGTTGACATAAAAGTTTTATTGGGTTACATAATTATTAGCAATCAGCCCCGACTTAGGTCTTTGCTGGACAGAGGGCTCTCTGAATCTCTGAAGGACCTCATTGAAGACTATTTTAGGAAGAGCGTGGTGGTGAAGATCTTTTCCCATCACTCTGGCTAGTGTAGGTCGATGTGAAACACCTGTGATATTTCAGTAACAGTAAATGTTTACTGAACAAATTGTTATACCCTGTTCGATTCAAGATTCAAGATTTTTTTTTATTTACAATTTACAGCAAGTTTATTTATTATGTTAAACAATATTGGGGTAATATCAAGAAATATTTCATAAAAAAAATTATGCAAAAATATTAATTAGGAACCTTGAATAACTGGAATAGATTAATTAGAAAGAGTATAGATATTGTTTGTGTAGCCATAACCAAATAAAATTTGCCTAAACCAGGATTGGAACTAAGTATTTATAATTAATAAAGTTCTTTCAAATATTCAACATACCATGCTCGTAGACAATTTAAATTATATTGCCATCATCAACAAGTAAATATCAAAATACCGAATAATTACAGAATAATCAAAATTGAGGCGATGTTCTTTCAAATACAATTCTCGACTAGTTCTTAAAAATACAATAAGGTTTTTAATTTTAATTTTTAGTAAACTCTGTAAACGTAACTAGATGGTCTGCAAATAAATATCAAGGCAAATCTATTAACACTTCCTTGGTCGAGCTCGCGATAATCGGGTTAGTCAGTTACTTACGGTAAGGAGTAGGGTATACCCAACGTGTCATCGTAGAAGAATTTTACCTGTAAATGATTTTAGCTCTCAACAAATTATCAAATGCATTTTTTTATTTAAAATATTGTTAAAGAGAGTTCATAGCCTCCTTGATTGCAACTAAAAAAAATAAAAGAGTATACTTATAAAATGCACAGCTAGAAGTGGAACATGGAGCGAATTGAATACTCGTATGATTTAATAAAATCCTGAAAGAATGCGTGCCGAATGAAAAGTTTCAGTTTCAGGGTCAAGTTCACTCTCTTCTCTTCTTCGTCCCTTTATATTTTAAGTAAATTTGGGTAGAGGAAGCGAAAGTTTTGCTAGGAAATGGATCCCAGGAACGTGGGTTCTGCTGCCTTGGGGAAAAAGAATGATTGTATGCACCTATGCAAGTGTGGTTTCATAGCTGCAAACATGAAACAAGATGTCTCTATTCTCCTCTGTCACTCGACAGATAAATACCATTTCTTTTCTTTTCATATAATATTTCAACCAATAATCATCTTTCTCCCTCTATTGGATTTGAATACAAGCAAAAGTTTTTTTCATAACAATAATAAGCGCACATTTTTATTTTTCACTTTCATTATGTTGTTCGCAATTTATATGACATTTAAAGTTTTTATTTTAAATTGTATGCCATGTCTTCATGTTTCCCCTCTCTGTAAGCAAATCAGCTTGTTTTCTTTATTTTTCATAGGAGAAAGCTTTGCTCGTTTATTTTATACTTTCAAAATAATTAGCTCGACGATAAAAGCAGCTAACATGACTAGAAGTTTCATAAAATCAGACAACATAGAATAAAGAAGGTCTGCCTACGCTCCACTTCATAGTTCATATTGTTTCTACCATTCTGCATATAAGGGTGGTTTCACGCAGCGCTGGCCACGCGCGCGTTTACAATTACAAGAGATACCTAACATCGTTTCACAGCCACACGCCGCTAGCGTCGGTCACGCGCGCGCTATACATTAAAATGTATGAAAATCTCGCCGGCGCTGATGGCCGGGGCTGGCAACAAACCTATGAAACGTCCCTAAGAGCTAAGTATATTCTATTATATCTTGTTCTCTCATATTGCGTTTGATATTAATGTCTGAATCGATTTGATTTAATTTAGACAGATTTATGAAAAATTTCTGGGAAGGACACAATAAATAATTGCATACAAACATATCATAGCTAAAATTAGAAGAAATTCTAAAACGATATTTTCTGTATATTGGAGTATTATTTATTTTTAACATCAGTTCGAATTTTTCAAGCAATGGGTCTTGTTTGCGAATATTATCTTTTCCACGAACTAAGTATTTACAAAGCTACACAGGCTAGAGTTCTTTGAGTTAAATTATTCTCAATAGGCAATGGCTTAGCAAATACTGAAAGCGATAGGTACATACATGGTTTGGCAATGTTGAGAGGTTGAATAAAGGTACACTCAATGAACAGAGATAGGATTATAAGGCATATGAAAGAGAAAATTTAAGGTAATATGATCCAGATAGTTCGCGTAGGTCATTAGCGAACGGATTGATCCTATCAGGTACAGTTAGCGTCAAATAGTTAGTGACACTCAGGGTGTGCAATTAAATAGGAATTTGAAACCATCATAAGCTCAGTAGACAGCAATGAACTGGCATTTTGTGTTATAGTCTTTTATAGCGTAGTTTTATTTAATTACTCTTATTTTGTTGGGATCGTAATTTTTATTACACGGTAAAAAAAATATCGGTGATGGGCTCACCACCTATCACGCTGAGAGCAGTTACTGCTTTTCACCAAGCAGTAACTGCACTCAGCGTGCAACTATGACAATGGATTGCCTTTGCGGTGCTTTTGCCTAACCTCTGACTAACTTTTAGGGGATAATAGTGATTATATGTATGTACGTATACATGAATATCGCATTGAAAAGAATTTATTGACAGCCGGCTCTTGGAGCATAGTGGTAGTTTAAGGGTTTCGAAATTAGTCTTGGAGAGTTTTCTCATAGTATTTTGGATTTGTTTAAATATGAAGTTCTGTGAATATCCAGTTACGTATCCTGTTTTAACTACGAAGGGATAATTTAAGAGTTAAGAGAAATTGCAGCAAAAACAAACACAAACTACTATTTGGCCCTCGCTTTCTTCGTAGTATAACCGAGTTAATTGACTGTTTTAATTTCGGTTTAATGTGATAGGTTAATATAAAGTGGTTGATAACTTTACGTGTCTCACGTTACTTTGTCTGATTACATTTGGACATAATGTTATTTATATTGCAAGTTATTTTGAGAAAGTATTAAAGAGTGAAGCTACCAAGGGCGTAAAGTCAAGCACTGTAAAGGTGCATGAAAATCAATTCCAAGCTTGTATGAATAACAGCTTATGTAAATGTTTCAAGCTTACATAGTTTTTTAGTTTTATAAGGCACTAGCTGTGCCCGCGACGTCGTCGTTCGTGTGGCTTTTGATTCAACGCCGATAATTGTTTACAACAAGTTTTAGTGTGTTTGTTAACACTGCATTGTTTTTTTACAAAGTGCTCAACATTACATTCTCACCTCTTATTTGCAGAATGTTGATTGTTAATATTTGATCTAAAACCGTTTTAGATCAAACCTTACCTATGAAAATGGTGTTTTGTATGGAGTTTTGGGGAATTCTGCATTTTCCATACAAAATTTTTTTCAGTTTTCTTAACAACCACAAATCAAAAGATAATAATATTTGGCATCTATCATCAAACAAGCTTTAGTAATATGTGTAATATCACACTTCATAAACATTATTTATCGTTTTTAAGTGAATGCAAATAAAATGATGTATTCGGGAGGCACTTAAAAAGAGTTGTCTCCGTGTCCAATTTTAACACAATTAAACTTACAAGAAATTATCAAAACAAATCAAAACAGTTCAAAAATATGGTCTTTTTTTAGACGAGGTAATTATTTTCTAGGAATACTCTGAATCTTAATAGTTACAGACAAAATACTAAGAGAGAAAAAAAACACCAATTTCATAGGTAAGGACCCAGTATAATAATGGAAATAACATTTCTAGTCAGTGTCATCTGATTAGTTGTTGTCAGGGTGATAAGTCTCTGTAGTGTCATTATTTTACAATGCCGAGATTTTTTTTTAATTCGAAATGAAATTATATTTTGACGGAATATGTCACATAATATTCGGCCGAGCAGATATTGATAAACACGGTTACACCCGCGTGGTACCCGTACTCATGGGAATATCGGGATAAAAAGTATCTAAGATCTGTGTGTCAAATTTCAATTGAATCGGTTCAGTAGTTTTGACGTGAAAGCAAGGCAGACAGACAGATAGAGCTACTTTCGCATTTATAATTAATAATTAGTATGCATTTAAGATTTTTAACCTTTTTTATCACTTTGATACTTATTTATTTATAATAGCTTATAGAAAGCTTCATTCGTGTTTAAGCATTGGATGTATTAAAAATGTTGTTGAATTATAGAAGAGCGTATGTATAATCCATATGTAGCAAGTCAGTCGTTCTAAAGTTTATTTTAGTATTTTGTGTGTTGCGTCTTTATTCAAACTAAAACAAGAAAATAAGTTAGCAAATTACATTAAAGACATTAATTCGTCTCGATATTATTGATTTTACAATAACGGTCACACCATAAACGAATATTTACACAATTAACAAAATGTTCTTAAATTTTTCATATCACTAAAACTTTATTTTAAGACGTACAAAATTGCCGGCGGATTCCCGAAAAAATATTACCTAGTCACAATGACAACGTGTAATTTTTTAAACACCCCCAGGAAACCTTTTCGGAAGCTCCAGAAATTAAGAAAAATTAACTTTCCGGTAGGTAATATTACTTAAACGAGGAGCTAACGGTCCCGCACAAAATGTGAAGCCATGACATTTTTTCCTGCATCCAGAGCGGAGCAAAGCCGTCGTGATTTATATAATGAATAAAAATTTCAAGACTATGAAGCGCCATTTTGCAAAGATATTGCAATTAGCTACCTTGATGGCCTTTTTAAATTGGACGTATTGACGTTTTAATTAGTACCTAGTGGTTAACGAGCCGTTGGTCGTTGAATTAAGTGATACTGTGTTCTGAAACTCCTTATCGCTTTTGAAATGGTATAGATATTTTATGGCTTATACGAAAATATATTCTTAATATTGTTGCATGATAATCTTCAATAGAAATTAAGATGATTAAGAGTTCAAATATCTATAGAAAAACTAGAATATCTAAGTCTATTACGAGGATGACTTAATTACAGCGACTTCAATGAGTTCTACAGCAATTATTAAACTGATTGAAGGGAATCGCGATCGTGACGCAATGTTTTATCTTGTCGCATAGCTTATCGCAGCATCTGGCACCCCAACAACAAATTAATCGTCACACCGTAGCAATCTGCGAATTACAAGTGTAAATAATCCGGACGACGCCCAACCACCACCGTGGGATGGGCCCCGAGAAAAAAAAGAAACTCGTTAAAATAGCGGCTTAAAAAAGAAAAGCGCTGAAACGGGAAGGCTCCATCGGGTGGTATCGGTTTTTCTCGCGGGCGGTTCGCTGGGCGGGGCCGACTGCCAGTCCCGCGCCGCCGGCCGGCCCGAACGCACGTGTATTGAATTATTGTCTGTCGTCTCACCGCCGTGCACATGGTCTGTGTATTTTCGACATCTCGATGTCGTCGTGAATAGTAGCAAAATGGACTTTCAGAGTGCGATGGAGACGTTTGCTGAGGCGTGGGCAGCCGCGAATACTGTCAAGTCGGAGGTGCCGAATGATTTGTCGCAGGTAAGATTTTATTTTAATATGAATTTGTCGCACGTGATGTAAAAAAATTAAATAAATTATCATATCATAACAAATACGCTCGCTCTAAAATTATTTCTTAAATGAAACAATGCAAATGTTCCATATACTTTTAGTAAGATTTTTTTTACATGTAGAAAAGAATTTATGTCATTTGCGATAAAAGATTATTTATGTTTAACTACTGTGTACCCTATTTTTGTCTCAGTTGACGGTATATTTCGTACATTTATTTCCAATTCCAAAACTAATATTTTATTGTTTGGGCAACAACAATCGAAGGGAACATTTTGGCTAGTATGTGCCTCAGAATATATTTACTTTATAATCTATTGGTGCACTAAGACAATAAGCATTGATGGTTATCTAGATAAGAGTGATTTGAATTAAATGGACGTGTTAATGTCACATAATTGGGTATGTATATATATTGAAGGTCACATAACAATGAAGATGCTAAAATTTGAAACTTACAGTGGGTATGCAGCGGGTTATACAGGAAATCAATTATTTTGATGTATATTATACATAATATTTATAGCCTTGTTATATTTACCCTTCTAATGCAATTTTTTTATGAAGAGTGAATACATTTTTAGTATAATTTTTGTGTCATTATTCATTATACCTATTGACTGTGAATGGTTATATATACGAAGGGGCTGTAAGCAAAACTAAATTGAGGCTTTTGCTATAGTTTTATTATGACAATAGAAAAAAAACACATTGTTTGCAATTCAATATTTTTTTTTATTTAAAAATACCAATAAATACAAAATTGTTTAGTATATTAAATATCTGTTGGTCAACAACTTAAAGAAAAACAAACTAAGTTTTGAAATCCAGGGTTATTTTCTTCATTCTTAAGAAAAGAGTTTAAAATTTTAATTGTTTTGATAACTTGTTATGTTATGATAGTGATATTGACTGTTAGGACGTATGATTCCACGAATTCCACCAAATGCCGTTCTATGCGTTTATCTTCGTTTGTTGCGTTTCTTCTTTCATATGCCTACAATACCGAACTTTGCTGAGCTACTACAATCGGTATAAAAAGTAAAGGTTTATTTTATCAAACGAGATCTTTGCAAATGTAAAAAACAATTCTATTCTAAAGATTAACAACAAGTTATTGCAACAAACAAACTAACACAACGGACCAAGATAACGCACGAGCGAAACGAAGGAATAATTTTTCTTTCTTTTAAATTTTTAATTAGCAAAAATCCACAATTTATTCAATAATCAACTAATCAAGCAATTATGCTTAATTAATACTGTAAAAATCAATCACGAAAGTAATAATATTTGATTTATTTTCGCAAAATCACACCAAAGTTTTGCCGCCGCTAATCGCAAAGAATTAACAGATAATCTTATAATATATTATGTTGTCTAATCTTTTATCTGTTAAAGTATTTTGGTGCTGCTTTCCTAATGACATAATTGATTAGAAAATAAGTATTCGACTGCAGACATGAAGTCACAAATATTTATTGTCCTCATTAGCAGAAGTAATTTGTATATTTTAAACTTATTAAAACTAATAACTTTCCTTCTTGTTTAATTTCAAATGTGATTATATGGTAATGTTCTGTTAATGATAGAAAAAACATATTTAGGTGACAAGCTATAATATAGGAAAAATATTTTTTCTGATTGTAATCTGTGACCACATGTTGATTTGGACTAGCTTCAAAAATTAAAATTTTGTATTAAAGTATTATTAAAATTTTGCACTTTTTTTAACGTAACAGAAAATAGGTTTTAATTAAATTGTAAGATTACATACACACAGACAATCACGCCTTGTCCCTGTTGGGGTGGGCAAAGATTACAGTATCCCTAGTTCAAACTTAAATTTTTCCTTTTTTTATCTCAAACTCCAAACATCATGGAGTCTGCTTTTATACCAACATACATTAACATTCTTCTTTAATCTTTACTAACTACCAAATTAAAAAATAAGAGGTTGACAACCACAACATAAAGACTATAAAAACCTAGATTAGAAAAGCAATCAGTAGCCAATACTAAATACCATTCTAAAAAATACTTTAATTCGAAGCCCCGAAAAATTTAAGATAAACTATTATGTCATCTTAAAACCTACGAACGTCATGTTATTGCAGTATTTAATTGTGATTTAAGTGTTCAAGTAATTTGTACGGAACCAGTTCCGCTGCGGTTTAGATATTATGCGAATTAGCTATAACTACTTACGTTCAAGTTAAATACGTAAACGCCATTAGGGACTAGGTTTCGTGTCGATTTTCTCTATGGAATACTAATTTCTCACAGAACTGGTCATAGACAAAATTGATAATCGAAAACTAGACATTTCATATATTAGTTCTGGATATATTTTTTATATTAGCATGTGTACCGAATTCCTAGTTTGAGTAATTATTATTTAATTGTTGATTCGATAAATCCAGAATATACACGACCATGGTTATGGAGTTTCGTTTTTATCTAGCCACGATTCACATTGTCGAATATATGATAGCTACGTTACGATTCATGTAAAAATAAGTTTGATAATATTGTCTAGGATATCCTAGACAATCAATAAAATGAAATTGTAATTTCGTTACCAGCCAATTACGGCCCACTGCTGGGCACAGACCTTCCCCATGAAGAAACACACAAACACACAATTAGAAACAGGAACCAACGGCTTGACGGGTCTTCCGAAGCAAGGAGGATCTCGACTTTATTAGTTATTAATTTATTTCTTAAAGAACTTATCTTACATACATATAATCACGACTATTATCCTCTAAGGGTTAACCAGAGACTAGACAAAAGCACCGCAAAAACAGCCCGCTGCCACAGTTCGAGCTTCACCAAGGAAGTGACTGCACTCAGCGTGACAGGTGGTGAGCCCGTCGCCGCTTATGCTATTGGATGTTGTGCAGTTCAAAGTCCATTAGTCGCCTTTTATGACACCCAAGGGCAGAGATGGGTTGCTAGTATTCTTTTAATGAGCCGCTACCACACGGATCCGCGGATTATGTATGTAATTTTTCTAAATTGTAAATAAAAAATAAAAAAATAAGAGTGGCTGTGAGTTGAGTTTCTTAATGGCTGTTCAATAAGCGCTCTAATGTGTAGTACTCGAAAATGGCATTCAGTATTTAAAGAACAATTTTTTTTCTTAACCCGTAATACATAGCATAAAGTTACAGGTAAATTTTTAATTAATGATTTAATACCTATAATTGGTATTAAATCATTTGTTATGCTATGTATTACGGGTTAAGAAAAAAAAACCTATTATACCTATTATAGGTATTAAATCATTAATTAAAAATTTACCTATAACTTT
This sequence comes from Parapoynx stratiotata, assembly GCA_910589355.1. NCBI lineage: Eukaryota > Metazoa > Arthropoda > Insecta > Lepidoptera > Crambidae > Parapoynx > Parapoynx stratiotata. Next base: position 5,773,485 of record OU342458.1, read on the forward strand.
ATGCTATGTATTACGGGTTATATTATATTTCTAGCGTAGGTATCTTAAAATTTTCGGTAAATATTATGACTATACTGACGTAGGTTTACTGTGTTACTCTTCTTAAAATGAGACAAGCGTAATCTGGATAACGAATGATATATTGTAGGCACTTATGTAAACAGCATCACGAAAATTAAACGTAATGAAATCTTCAATAACACATAGGTATTATATATCGGATACAATTCAGTGATAGTCTCAAGTATTGCTATTAGCTATATTTCTGTGTTTTTATTAGTTGCAATAAAGAATTTTATCTATCTATCTATCTATCTAATGTGCTATAATATAACTTGAGATTACTTTTCTGCATTACGAATGAATGAATAAAATGTTGAATAATAAAAAAATATAATCAAAAACATAAGAATTTTAAACTTAAAACACTCAAAAGACACCTCAGGGTTGTATAAATGTTAAAAGCTCTAAAGAGATAACGGTAGGCAGTCGATGTTTTGTCGTTACATTTTAGATCGCGAACTGTACCTCTAGTGTAAGTTACCATAGTAAAAAACTCAAGTTTTTTAGTTGCGTTAAGAAGCTAAATTTCTATGGGAAACGTGAAAAGCGCCGCTAGCGAAAAGTAGCTGAAATCGTTTCCCATAGAACACACACACACACAAATTTCCAAATTATCGGTCCACACATAAAATAAAACACGTTTCCACACGTTTGGCCGCAAACCCGTGCGTAAATTCTACCTCGGAAATGAGTTGAAAAAAAATGAAACAAAAGAATAATAATCATCTTTATTGACATATGGTAATGGCTCACAAAAATAATTGTATTACAACAAATTATTAAATAAACAAATAAAACAATTATAACAATGCACGCCTTTACGCGCACCAACTGTTATCACGTCTTAATTTTCGATCTTATTTACTACGAAATAAGTATCTTGTACAAGCAGGCACCGGGCGTCGGGGGCACGCACATACCTGCACTATCGGTATCGACAAGTTCGACCACTAAAAATGTGGACTTGAACAAGTATAAATACCAACACTGAATAAATGAATAAACAATGAAATGAATTGATTGAAATGACGACCTCCGAATCTTGACTTACATCCACGTGAAAAAAAATTTTGCGATTCATTGATTTTATTGTATAATGTAGGTCCCAAAAAACATTGAATCTTTCCAAGAAAATTTAGTGAAAACTAGAACACACTTTTTTTTCTACAGCGTGTTTGGGTAATGTACTCTTTATATTCAAGGTTTCTATGTTGTGCTAAATCAGTATCAAAGATAAATAGTTGTTTCACTGATAGCACATCGCAATGATCATATAGTTGTTGTTTATGATATCTATACGGCTTTAAGAACATAACTTTTAAGAACCCACGCTGCGTTCTTTCAATTTGTAAGTTGTGCGTTTTCCTAGCGCCACCCCAAGATCTAAGAAAGAAACAGATTATAGATTGTAGCAAGGCATAGTATATTGTTTTAATTAATTTTGTGGTAGCAACCTCACGAAGGTTTTTAAAGACATAAATGAGTTTACCATCTGAATATGAGGCAGCCTGGTGTGAACCAGTAGTACACCAAAATATTTCAAAGAACTTACGCGCTCTAAATGGTTGCATTGCCAAATGGAATTATCACAAGTGTGCGCAGTAATGTAAAAGTTATTGTCCGGGATGTTTATTTAAGTGATGCCAAATGTGATGTATTTAGTTTTTGTTACATTAAGGGTTATTTTATTTATTCGCTACCATAGTATAACCAGTTTGAGTCCATTTTCAACCAGAGCCCTTGTATCAACCCAACTCTTACCACAGAAAACTAAAATAGTGTCGTCATAATTCGTTAATCTAAGTAAAGAAGAGGCTAGGGCCGAACACGCTTACCTGTGCTCTGTTACCTGAACTCCAAAACTTACAAGACATTCTGTGCTAATTACATCTCCAATCTTGACTCTTTGTGTTCTATTAAAGAAGTAACTTTCGAACCAACGAAACGGTACCTCACGGATACCCAACTTTACCATATTTGCCAAGAGTGTTTGAGAGGGGACAGTGTCAAAAGCCTTCGCAAGATCTAGAAAAATATCTATGCTTTTACTTTTGTTCTCAAGATTTTGTGCTATGTAATCCGCTACGCATCCACATTAGTTTTTCCCGACCTAAACCCATATTGATTGGGTGATATAACGCGTATTTTTTTCTAAAAATGATAATAACCATTTATTAATACTTCTACAACTTAAGAAAGGGCTGACAGACTGATATAGGCTGATTGTTATTGACACTGTCCCTTGCGGATAGGGTGGATTAGTGATATCTTAAAAACATCAGGGAAAGCGCCAGTATTAATGGATATATTTACAATATATTTCAAGACTGGAGATATAAAACTGTTACAGATTTTCAGGAAGTTACCAGAAATGCAGTCCCAACCGACAGCGCTATCATTCTTGAGACCCATATTGAGGGTTTGAATCCGTCATCATAATATGTTATTCAATTAAAAAAAACAACGCACTATCGAATACAACATCAGTATTAATAGATGAGGCACTGCACCAGTTACGATTGGGTGCTGCCGTAGCTCTATAAGCTATTTAAAACTTAATTTAGGTACCACATCGGGCCATAGTGGCAGTGAGTTCATAAACTAATGGCTAAGATAGCTAACATTTAGGTAATTGCTTCGGTACTTCATCTTTATAACGTAGTTTTCTATAATTCACTATAATTAACTACCAATAAAATGGAAAACATTCAATTTGTTCAACTAAAAAAATTAAAAGAATCTATAAATGGTGAAGCTGAACCTGCTTTGGAAAATACATATTCTAAATCACAGTCGTACTCGTAAAAAGTAACAAAGGCGCAAAAACGTGTCAAATGCGATCAATCGATCGGCTCGATTCCGAGTTTTACCGATTAACGATAGCGGTGTTTATAAATAATCGGCGTATGCGCTAATCCATTATCTCGGATTATTGTTGGTGGCGATAACGAGTCTATTACTGGCTATTACTGATAGGGAGCTTGGGGTATATTCACATGGTACTGTATATGGTCACGCAGTGCGTAGTAGATAAGCTGTTTTCCTTGAATTTTCTTATCGATTAAAGAACTGCAGGATTAAAAAAGCAGTACTCCAATTAATGCTGATGTTCAATAAATAATTGAAACCGTGATTTATTATTGATTAGATAATTGATATGAGAAAAAAAATGAGTATCCTACTACATATCCAAATGTCATATCCAAAATAATACTTTCCATGTTTTTATTGCTGGTAGTTCTTTTAGTGGTAGTTTTGGTAGTTTTTCTGGTAGTTTTTAATGCTTTTAAAATGGAATTACGCATTTTTTTTTATTTTCATCTGAATGTGTTCTACGGATATTATATAGGTATGCTGGTCACCAACGCCGGCCACGCGTGCGCGCTTCAAATTGCAAGGAAAAACTAACATCGTTTCACAGCCACACGCGCGCGCTTATACGTCATGTACGTCAAAATGTATGGAAATCTCGCCGGCACTGTTGGCCATAGCTGATGGCCTGCATACCTATGAAACCACACTTAATTGTGATTTTGAAGTACCTACTTATATTTCATGTTTCTGATTTTTTAAACATGTTCAATGTGTCTTAGCCCTAACATACGAACAAGTGCGATTGAATTCAGTTTTCAAATCCGTGTGCTGATTATTTTTGTGCGCATACCTTTGCTTTATTCGAGCTACCGGTTATGATATAATGTGGTTTAGTAGTTTACTCGTGGTAATCTATGAAATTACGATATCTTAAGCACGTCGTGGTTTCGCTGTGATTGCGAAAAATATTGAAATAAATTCATCTAGTTCAAATGATTACGTAATGGATATGAGTATGTCTTAACACACTTAACAAATGTATGGATTGATTTTTCGTACCGAGTTTTTCAAGAAAACATGGCTGAGCGATAGCTGTAATAAGTTTTCTTATTACGCAGAGAGGTACGCACCCACTCATTATCATCTATAGTTTTCACACGGTTATTGTATTCTACTCAACGCCTACACAATTACGATAACTTGTATTACTATGTACTTGGGTTGCTCTTAGCGCGAAATGTCTCGGACACCGTTACAGATTTGATGACTTTGATGTTTCGAAAAACGAATAAAAAAGTACCTACAAGTACAATCACAGTACGTAGAAAGTGGCGCGTGCCCAGCTAGCCTCGACAAAAACGCCACAGAGTTTATAGTATATATAATCCGTGCAATTACACACGTACATCGAGTCAGGTGAAATATTCCGTGGTTCAATTTGCTCCCGTGCTAGCCACAATGCTCGAGCCGAACCTAATTACCTGCCACGAGCCAATAGGCCATTCTACTCCCATTATCAGCAACCTTCCGTCTATAGAAATATTGACTATTTTTTGGTACCTATCATACACTGGAATATTCTTTCGTGCGGAACTATGAAATATTATGAAATATTGGAATTTTTTATTTAATAATAAATTGAAGTTTCGAGGTGCTTACGTGAGTTAAGGGTTCACTTTTTTTAATTATTGATAAACATTAATTTTCCTCAACCAAATTGAAAGCGTTCTTATGAAGGGTGACGTGTAAATATCGAAGTAAGTGGAGAGAAGTAATCTTTGCCTACGTCTATGGGAGATATGTAATGTGTGTAGGTTTGAATTAGTTTTCGTCTATATAAACAAGATGAGAATGTATGTTTCTCATCTAAAAAAATTCACGCACATACAGATACATTCGTTGAATGTCTTAGAGATCCCATCAGAAAGTCATACCACTACCGATGAGTCAAAACTAATATCGTGGTTTTAATAGCCATAATATAAATAGGTATATACTTACTTTCAAATAGTTCACATATAATGAATCCTTCTTATCTGAAATAAGATAAGCAAATTTTATAGATTTTTTTTTGTAAATTTTCACTTCAAGTTTTTATAAATAGGCAAAAGCGGCAAAGTTTACGTAATGTTCAGCATTTCTTGCGTCATAAGTTATTGCCTGTTTCTTCTTATTTATCACCTCTCATTCGCATTTTATACTGTGTGAAGTTTTTTTCACTCTACTATTAACAGCTTTATATTAGCACGCTTAAAGACTGAAATTAATCACCTTGATGCTTGATCACTCGCTGTTTTATTGTTGTTTATTGGGTAACACTAACCTAATAAAGGATTACGAAAGCATGTGCTATTCCTGTTAAATTGTCTTAGAACTATCTATTATTAAATTATTATTACGGGAATTTTGTTGATTATTTAATAAATTGATTATTTGATAAACCAAGGCCTTTGCCTTGGTTTATCTTGCTAACTGATATGAACATTCCAACAACTTTAGGACATTCATTAGGATTTTTTTTTCTTCTAAATAAGCTTAAAAATCCTTTTAAGCAAATGATACACCCTTTATTATGATATATATGCCTGCCTGTTGTGAGTATTATAGGGTGTAATTTATGCCTCAGTAAAAAAATTGTCCGTCATTTGGCTCATTCGTATATCTTTTTATTATCCAAGAAAGTTCATTATATCGCACTGTTTGATAGTATCAGATCTGTATGAGGAGCTCAGCTTATTGTGGTCGCTGTCAGGGGCGTTTGATTGGATATATTTTTTGTTGGCGTAATAAAATGATCTTAGTGCAAGTGGCGCGGGCGCAGCGCGTGCCGACGCCAGTAATAGGCTCTCGCGGATAAAGCGGCGACACCGTTACCTTTCTCAAATCACGTACACTATTGTAATATCCAATCGCCCAGAAATGAGATTGCGGCTAACAAGTTATTTACATTGACGTTTTAATATGGACACCGTCAGAAAAAACTACATAAAAAGGTAATTATAACTCCGTAGTGGTAATAGCCACCGTACGCGGCGGCACGTCGCCATTGTGCCTGAGCTAAGCCCGCGAGATTAATTTTGGCGGCACAATGAATCAGTTTATAGTGAATAATACGCGTCATAATAAGAATCAGTTGCGATATTTGCTTGTCAATTCTGTAGTTTCGAAAGCGGCTGCGTCGAGCGCTCCCGGGCTGGCTCGATAGGATCTTTATTACGCCTCGCTTTTTTGGGTGAAAAAAATGATTAATATAAGGGATCGGCTCGGACGGATAAGTAGAGGAGATTGACGGAATGACGCGGGGTCTGTGACCGTCGGCGGGGGCGCGGGGGAGGAGACGGCGAAAAGCCGCGAGGCCGCATTGCGCGGGAGCAGCCAAAAACTAACCATAAATTACTGGCTACTTGCCGGACGGCTGACGACACGCGCGGAACTTTTTTGCGAACCACCGATCCTGTTACGACGCAAATTTCTCACGAACATCAGCTCATGAGGCATATCTTGAGAGATTGCTCGGAATAATGAGCTCACAGATTTACGAACGACTGCGATGAACGATTTCATGTGAAAGCCTTTCCTTATTATTTAAATGAAATGAACTCTTTATAGAGTTTTCCTTTCTCTGATTTCCGTGTTTGTAAAACAAATATATTTAGTACGAAAACATGTAGTAAGTATTCAATATAAAACTGAAACGGAAATATAGAGTTACAGTTACAGATTTTTCACTCGTTCACCGTTTTGCATATTTGCGACTCACACGCACTCAACGGAGAATTTTCATGGCGGCGTGTTTAAGATTCTGTAGCAAAAAAATTACACAAATGAAGATGTGAGGAAAAAGATCAAACAATATTACATATTATTACGCCTCATCCCCCGAAGGGGTAGGCAGAGGTGTTTACACCCATATTTCGCCAGATATGTTAAGTCCCCATGTAACAAGTGGCAAGCCTGTTGCCATGCACCGAAAACATTGAAGAAAAATTTAAAATAATATAATCCTTTTTTATCATGAGATATGACGTGCAAGGCATGTCCGATTTACATGGGAGGAACCGTGTAAAGTGTAAGAGAAACTGAAATAAATTTTTTTTTTATTAGATTATCTATACATATAATAAAACTGTAGAGGTCGAATGTCTGCACACAGAAAAAAATCCATAAAATCAAGTCAGGGGGATGTAAAAAGAGGAAAAATACTAAAAAAATGTCTGTTTGACCATTTGTAAGGGCTAATCTACAAAATGTCTGGACCGATCTCAATGAAATTTTGCATGGTGATACCGTATGTCCCTGGTTAACATCTTAGATACTTTTCATCCGGAAAATTAAAGGGTTCCCGTGGGATACTTAAAAAACCAGTAACCGCGGGCAAAAGCTAGTTAAGTAAACGATAAGATTAAGAACATGGAACATCAAAATGTTTTCATTTTCCATAATAATAAGACAACAAGATTAATAGAAAAACATAGAGGAAATTCAGAAAAATTTATCAGAAACTCAGTGATCATTAGCCATGTTAATTAGTTGAAATTTAAGACGAACTAAGACTTGATGGTACGCACGGTTATTAAAGTTCTTTAGCAAAAATGATGATTAGATAACATTGAGTTGCATGATGATTTCCATGATAGAGTCAGTGCTATTTAAATCATGCATTAGACATTGTCTTCTACTTTTAACACGTAATATTTTGTGTTAATTCGCAGTCATGCTCATTCGTAATTATTATTGCATATTTTCGTTTTACATTAATACTAAGCCTTTGTAATGAATGCTCACATATTTATAATAATCTTTGCCAGATGCCAGGTTTTGACAAGAAATAATTAGTACAGTCAACTAAAACCCCTGGATCCTGAAATACCGTGGATTAGTTTGGATAAACTGTAATAAGAGCCAATTACTGTAAAAAGGTGTATAAGGTAAACGCAGGTATTACCGCGGTAGTCAAAAATCTGCAGGTATTACCGAGGCAGTTGCTTAAAACTACAATAATATTACATACCTCGGTAATACCTGTAGATTTTTGACTACCGCGGTATAACCTGCGTTCACCTTACATAGTCCGTTTAAAAAATAGCGTTGTGGAATTCTTAAATTTAATATTCATCGCACTTGAACATACAACATACAAAGACTCCTTTCTCCAGGGTCGGTACTAGCGATTACCTCCTTTTTTGCCCCCCTCATTATGCAGATTCTGGCGAAAAAGGAATAAATTTAATAACACGCGTTCGTGCGCATGCGTTATCGAACGCACTTGCTTCTGATAATCTGCGCGCGCGCCGACGAAGCGCAATTATTGGCGGTGGTAGGGCCTCGCGATATCAATATCGAGCAAGTATCGATTCTTAGTATGTCAGCTACAACTTACACTATTGCTTGAATTTATTTTGAATACTTATTTTTTTTTTATTTTTTTATGTAACAGGAAGGTATTTTGAACTATAAAAATCTAATTTTGTTTTTATTTTGACAACTTCGACCTTATTTGCAACTATGTACTAACCGGACATGTAAAATGAGGTTGTATGTAAAAAAAAAGGTTAATCAAATTATCTTTCTCAAACATATCGATATCTAACATAACTTATTGCAAGCCCTATTGATTGGATCGTACGACAATGCATACCAAAACCAATTCCATTTTTAATTTCAATTTCTCAACAGATCGTTTTGAAATTAAACTATATTTGTTACTTAATCCGTTGCAAACGAAAGGTCTATTACGGTTTTGTTGGCACAGTAAAACTGTTTATGTGTAGTAATTGAAACGACACGCTAGTTTCTCCAACAATGGAGTTTTGTTTGGTTCTAATACGTTATTGCTCAAGATTCAGACGTATTATAAACTTTGAACGAGGTTAAATGTTTCTAATCTAAAATATTAATACTTTGCGTCATTCTGCGTTTTGAAAGTCTCATTTTTCGCTTGATTTTATTTTACTTGATTAACTGCCTTTCTGGTCTAGTGGTTAACACCACCGGGTGTTAATCGGGAGGTCCGGGGTTCGATTCCACATGGGGGCAGGGGTTTTTCTGTTCGGTTTGGTTGGTAGCAGGGCTTCAAAGCCCGCTTGGATAGTCACAACCGTCTTACCTAAATTGCCGCCATAATAACAATGTAAAAGCATTGTTGTGTTCCGGCAATCAGAGGTAAGGTAGCTAGTTCCTCACTTGTTGAGGAATACAGGTGAACCTCGCTTCCACTTTCGGGTTATCCTTACATACCATTAGGTGAGATGACCGGCAAGAGCTTGCCTGAAAAAAAATGTTTCGTCTAAATTTCCATTAAGCAAAAATGAACCTTATGTTGTACCTTGACAATCAACAACAACTATTCCAAGTACCCCTTAAATCCGTAACTCAACCCTCTCAGTATCAAAATGTAAGGAAATGCATGTCTCAGGTCTGCGGCCGCCTAATAAGGATAATCCGGGCACTTGAGGAGTGCAATTAATAATGGACGGGCTCAGTGCTAGAGCTGTATAAATTCTCTTAAGATTGTTGCGTGGGGACTCGCTGTTTGGCATCTTAATATTAAGGCTTATTTGACTATTGAAAATAACGCTTTATGGGTACAATTAATGAACATTATTAAAAAAAATGGTAACAATAATTATTAAAATCATAATTTGCGTACTTTACATAGTGGTATAATTTGTTTTTACGCAGTTCTATAGTCAGACATAAAGAAAGAAATATTTCAGTCTTTTTATAACAATTAGGTATCTAAGAAAATATTGAAAGTCGAAAAAAGAGGACTCAAGCTTAAGAAGAAATATATTGAACCATTTAAATCTAGACGCCACAATTGACGATCTTATAGCTAGTAAGCGATGTCCCAGACAAATTTTAGTAGCCAATTGAAATCAATACATCGATTCGTCGCAATAAAATGTTTCCTAAGATTTCACCATTAGTACTCTGCTAACGTAATTCCAATTGTCATTAAGGAGTTAATTTTTATTGTCTTTTAATTACAAAAAGGCTGAATAGGTATTCTGCGCAGACGTCGCGTCGGCATGAGGTCCGTCTGAGGCGAGTGGATCAAGTCCAAAACTGCCAAAAACTGGCCCCGTACTTTAGCCTTGAATGGCTTAGCCCCTGGACATGGCGAATAGCTGACGTGGCCGCGGGCGGCGCGCCCTGCATACACAATGCGCCCGCGCAACCACGGTGTGCAGTGGAGTCGACGCGCACTAGATTATTTTGAAGATAATTTTGGGGGAATTGGAGATATATCATTAAGAATAGCACTTGATTTGAGTAAGTATGATGCCTTTTCCGACGCATCCAACATTATTTAGTTGGTTATTTATAGTATCGACAAATTGAAGGAAGCTGAGGCGATGTTGTGTTTTGTCTTGAATAATTTTGTTTTTTCTGGCAATTTTATTGATATTAGGGTAGTAGAAGGGAGGGATTTATGCATTGCACGCTTGTTCATCACGCTACTACATTGCTTTTCTTTTGAAAATGTTAAATATGTTCTTCTTGATGAACTCTGAACCAAGATTTATGAATGTCTTAAATAATTAGGCCATGCAAAAAATAGTCCGAGATCCGAGTCCGTAGATCTAGGACAATATTGATTATTATTTTCAATGAAAATTTTATTTTGACCTGGTAAATAATATAACAAGACGAACCTAAAGAGAAAAACTTAGGCCAAGAGCACGTAAAATATAAAATTAAACTTTAATTTTTACGATGAAGAATGGCAAAATAGTAAAAGTATATTTATTTTTGTTTCAATATTAAATTGTACTTACAAGCATTAACAAACCTAATCTTTACTGAAAACGTAAGCGCAATTCATAATAAAGCAGTTTAAAATCTTATTTAGCAGTATACCAGTCTAATGTAAACTCTTTAATGACGCTACTAATACATAAGGCTTAATTCACATCTACCACCTTAGATTTTATTACGGCTGTTTCTACATTCCCACCGTTATGATAAATACAAATGATTGCCTATTGTATGGCTCTGGCGGTAATATTATGAGCTTATGTCTACCTATAAATTATTAACGCTTATTTTTTCCTCGGCACGGTTTGAATTTTAATGATATACGCAGAAGCCCGTGTGAATTACTTTTCACCATTTCCGTCAAAATATTATAATAGAATAACTAACCGAACACGTGACAATAAATTGTTGCCGAATACATAAATCCCATTTATCTTATGAATTAAAATAAAGAATTAGCATTTTAAAATGTGCGCACCTTTGCATAAACGCAGGAACTAAGCAAATTGTCGTCGAAGTGCTAGTAGGAAAAAAAAATATTGACGTGCAAAAGTATTTCATATAAATCTAATTACAGAATAAATGATTTCATTTCATTTCATTTCTACGTAATTAGCATATACTGTTATATATGTGATTGAGTTATATGCTTATCATAACTACCTAATAACAAACTTGTTAAACACAATCTAAAGGATATCGGTATTAAAACCAAACTATGTCGAATTTCTTTAAAATTTTTCTCATTTCTGAAAAATATAATATGAATATGACCCGATTAACGTAATGGTCGAATTTTGAATAAAAAGCAACTTCACAAAACTGTTATTTTAAAGCTAATGTTTTTGTATTCTATTGTTTATAAACAAATGTACTTAAATAATTTTTTTTTTATTAAGTTCACCACATAAGAAATTCTAAAACTTATGTCCAACCATCCAATTAGAATGCAAACAAAATATTATTAGGCTCCACTGACGGCTGTGTGCGGGCCGGTAATGGAGTATTTCGTATTTGCTTCATTTTTTATTTTTTGCCGGTTCGATTACGCGAACGCGATCTCCGCATCATTCTCGGCGAAATTCGGGAGCGTCTCACCGGTCAGCCTCCAGATATTAATTATTGATTGCCGATAAAGTAGGTATTCGGAAATATTGTGCCTGCCATGATTATACACCGACTCGATCAGCGACCATTCAAATACATTGACAATAATGCGCCTGCAAAATGGAATTATTATAAAATAAAAATATACTCGTTTATAGCGGCGTGCTTGTATTACATTATATGTAGTCGAAAATGATATCTGATACAATGTTGCTAGAATAAATTTTTAACTATAGTTAATGTTGTTCTGGCCTATTGAATGGTTCTAAACAATGATATAAAAAATAACAAAAAATAGCATAGCTAACTAAGAGACAAGAATAAAATATGGCCTCACAACTTCTCAACGACCGTATAATCTATGAAATTATTAGTTATTATATAAGTATTAACTACATTATCAACAACTTTACACAAAAGAAAAAATATTTTATTCACCATATACAGTTCAAAAATCTTTTAAGTTGATATATAATTTACTCGTTATTTACAATAGAATCAAAATTGTACACTAAAAAATCTATAATTATAAACAAAGTGTATTAAATAGCACCGCGTTGATAATAGTAATAAAAATATGCTCATTAAAAAAAACAAATAGTTTTAACAATGGACTTTTTCATAATAATAAATATTATCACACAAAAGAGAATGAAATGTAAAAAAGTAATGAACTCTATAAACCCGTTCACGCTTAATAAAATATTGTTTTATTTGAACATATCGCCAACTGGTTTCAATTTCCCTCGTAGATAATATTGATAGCTTCTATGATATCAATCAGCTAGTGTAAACCGAGCCTTAGGCTCTGTACTCGTACAGTAACGAGGATGAACATGTTAACATTTTTGACAGTAAATGACTTCTATCGAAAGGGAATAAAGACGTTTATTGTTCAAAAGTGTATACAGGTTTATGCTCGTGACTGTACATTATTTTAATTCAATTTGCATGTAAATTAAAATAAAATGCCCAAGTTTGTTATTAAGTTAATGGCGATGGTTTAAAATATAGGTTCATAAACAAACTCATTTTTATATCAGAAAAAATAATTTCAAGCAACAAAGAACAATTCACTTATATTTTAGACGTGTTTGTAAAATTATCAGTGATTTTGGCTGCCTGTATGTCTTAGGTTTGTAATGAGACTGAAATTATCACGACAACAACAATTGTCACTCTTTATGACACAATCTTCGAAGTTGAAAATCTATATAACTAAAATTTTTCGGACATTTTTACTTTTAATTTCCTTATTATATTTTTTCTGGATAGAACTATAACAATTATTAATCAAAATCAAATCAAAATCAAAAATATCTTTATTTTTTTGGCTTGATATACAAACATTTAAAAACGTCAATTTATGAATAACTGAATCTACCACTCGCTCGGAACGCAATGGAAAGAAAATATACTAATCAATATACGCAATGAAAACATACTAATGTGGAACTCAACAACAAAAAGCATACAGAATAAGTTAAATGTTCGTTTACTTAAACATGATAAAGTAAACTCTTTATGCATACGATCTACGATTATTTTTAATCTACAATTATTAACGATCACTGAAGAACATCGCTCAAAATTCAAAGAAAACCCTCCTGGGGAGGGTCATCAAGCCTATATTAAACGGGAGACTAAATACATGCTATCAATAAGTTGTTGAACAAAACTGCAAGCGATTGAGGAGTGTGATAACAATCAGCGCGACAGCATTACACACAATGGCTGGTAATTACTAAAGCACTCGGCAGTCAGCTGCGCCGGCGCAGCTACACCCTACCGTTTAATCCACGCTTAGCGATATATGTGACTGCGCAAGCTCTGAACTAGGGAAAATTTTGAGGTTCTGTTACATAAATGTATTTATTTTATTGTATTTTAGAATTTATTTTCACTGTCGTACTTCCAGGTGTGTGAACGTGAAATTGACAATATTTATCAGTTTTATCACTGACAATGATGTCTAGAACTCCATTAGTTTATAATAGCTTAAGTACCTTTTTTAAATTGTCTAGGAATCGTAGCACGTGAAAAGTATTACTTCTTTTCTCTCTTTTTCTCTCTCTCTCTTTGCCTACCTTAATGGGAGAAAGGCGTGGCCTACGTATGTATAGGTATCTCTTAACGTTCGTACATTAGGTGTATGATCATAGATAATGTTTGAAGAATTATATTTCAATTAATTTTCATTCTATTAAAGTAAAATAATAGTACTGAAGTTTGACTCCCGTTGAGGTTTGATCGTCTAATTATTTGCCCTTAATTCGTACACAATAACGCTGGTATTAGTATAGTATGGGATCTTGAGTCAAGTGACTAGCGTCAGTGGTCGCACACCGGTCCCTGTATTGTCCCTAAAACAAAGGGTTCCGTACCACCACTCGAGTTTAATTTTGGAGTGCGAGTTAGTGTTTGAATTGTTTTTAATCGTGGGATAAACAATAGCGCGAGCGCAGTCGCGCGGCAAGCCACGCCTGCGAACTACGACGGTTGGTTAATTGTGTTTCAGTTATTATAAAAAAAAATATTATCTAAGCAGCCTCGGATTTAATCAAATAAAGCCTGTTTCGAGATCCCGCTCTACATTAAACTATCCAATATAGTTTCGATTCCCTGTTAGGTCTTAGAGTTAGAAACAAAATTAAATGCCATTATTAACGAATTTAAAAGGTTAACCATCTCCGAAGAAATTACAGTGTTAGCTTGCATTGCCGCCAACCTCTTCGGGATTATAGAAGCGACTCACAAAAACACGGGGTTTGTAAGAAATATAAAGGGAACATTTTTAACAACTGAGTATGATCAAAGATTGAAGATATCTCAAGTCATTCGAATCGACATTCGGCCTAGCAAACCAAAGGGAAACGTAGCTATATTAAATCATAGTGTAGTTTAATTCTTTTAATGAATCTTGAAGGCCATGCCCTCTATCGGATGAAAACCTTCAAGTTGATGTTATGAAATTTTAATCTATACTCTTATTTCTACTAGTATCTATTCCCTATGGAAAATACAGAGTTTTTAAAATAGTTTGTTAATTTTATTTTTATCATTTTTAAAACATACAAAAAGCTTTTAATGTTGCATCCAAAATACTCTGAGGTTTTCATTGACGCGACCAGAGCCGACATTATAATATTATTGTTTTTTTTTCAATACAGATAATTAATCATTGTCCTATTGTATTATCATGGTTCACCAATAAAATTTAAAATTAAGCGCAGTAAATGTATGTAAAGGCAATGAATATCCAATTACATTTACAAACATGCAGTTAACACACGCATAGCTTTAATAGTTATAATTATTATCTTTTAATAGGTGCGAGTATTATTACGATTTAAAAATGATATAGTTGTTTAATTTTAAATGATCAGAACACATTCAATGTCAAACAAAGTATTCATGATACTCAATATGAGATTCTATTTACAATAACAATCTTAGACTATTTCCGTATATTTTGAGTATAATTATAATTACCTATACTTAAATATTTATGCGTTATCTAGCATCCTTATTATAATCGAGGAAGCTTCTTACTTTGGACTTGTTTAATAGGTGTCAATGTCAGATCAGATGTTTTTATTTTTATTTTATTCATATTAGCAGATCCTAGCAAATAATTTATACTACGGCCACAGAAATATAAATGTTGCAAAATAGTTTAAGGCTTACATCGGTCGACGTTATCTACTATCTATGCGATATAGATTATTTTTATTACCAACCAAAGCAAAATCTAATCGCAGTAAATCGACTATAGGTTAATCGAAATCAAGTGACTAGACACTTATACTGATATGAAAATTAAAAGAACCACTTTAAAATTGATTTCAATGAAAACTGTAGGCCTGTAGGCATAGTATAGTCCACTAATACTTTTTTCTATTCGTTTCTGAACATTTATCAATATACGAGTATACTATGAACTTTCCCAATAGTCGGCATACGAAGGGTTTACGAGACAAACTATTCTTCTGTTTTTCATGAGTTGTAGAATTTAATGTTGTAGTTATTTGTGTAGAAAAAAAATATTCATTTTAGTAAAAAGATAAAAAAACGATTATAAATTGCTTTTTTTTTCTTCTTAAAACTTCTTGTCTCTTTTCTCCTTCTGTCATTTGTCTAATGCTAATGGAAATATTTATAGAAACTATGACGAGTACAGGCTAATCGGATCAAACTGATAGCGACACGATACTTTTATAGACGAGCGAGTAATTGAAAAACGTTTCTACCGTTACGTAGGCAGAAATATTGGTTCTTTATTTGCATACTTGCGTGACGGTGTAGGTAATTAATTATCGACTGATTATGCATCGCATCATCTGCGTATTACCATAGTTGTAGATTATCGTTTTAGCTGAAAAAACCGCGTTGCATATCAATGGATATTTAAATGGTATGAGAACTAGTTATCCCAAGGGTGGGGGTGAGTGATGCGAAACGCGTGAGCAATCGTTGCGATCGACGACTCGTACAGGGAAATTACGGAAATACATGCAAGCATTAGGCGGAGGGCACAATGGTCATATAATAATCATTTGTCAACTACCATCTTAATAATAATTTTATCTAATAATTCGCCCAAAGCAACGAGTTTGTGTTGTAGATAGGTATTAGCCTAACCTACGTCTTCGGAACACAAACTTTAAAGTTCCGAACCACAGCCGAGCATATTCAATCAAATCAGTCAAGTGAAATCGTTATATACATACATACTAATAATCACGACTATTGTCGAAGAGTTTGTCAGAGACTAGGCGAAAACACCGCAAAAACAGTAGGTACATTGCCATAGTCCGCGCTTTAGCAGAAAAGTCGTTATAGACGAATAAATTATAGGAATCGTCTAAAATATAGACAGTTTGATAGATAGATATAACAAAATTTTGACAGACGACGTCTGTAAGATGTAGATTTCGAGAAATGGTAATACTCGAGTGTAAAGTAAATGAAATCAAAACCACAGATACCTATTTGAAATTTTGTTGTCTCTTCCCTGTTTGTACTTACATCATGCTATAACAGCTGCATTGAGAACGCCCATATTGTATCACAGAATTGAATTGATGGTTTATGAGGGACAATTATCACGTATCCGGATTAATACAACCAATAAAATTTCAAATGGAACGCCGTAAAAATATAATTATTAATTGCAAATCTTATTCGGTTATCTCAACCGTAGGCCAAGTGAATCCATTATCAAATGACTTCATTAGTTTTGTTCTTGGATAACTTACGTCACTCAATTAATAAAAAAATTATGAAATAATTACAACGTGAGATTTAAATGATTTTATTGGTCAGATGCAAACCATTTGCAGTCTAGTACAGTATATTTTTAAACACAAACTGTAATGAAAGATTTTAATCTTTCGCGTTGCATTGTATATAAAAGTGTCTATATACTACTACTAGTAGTAGTAAGTATCTATATACTACATAATGTACGTCGCGTGAAGTCCCGTTAGTACGAGTATAACTTTTATAACTGTAATGAATATACGTTATTCCTAATATCTGTTGAATAATGTTAATCATATATATTCACAATGGATATCAGAAGATTGGATAAGCATTTAATAAATCAATAACTTTCGTTGTCTCCTACTAATAAAAGAGCGAATTGTAAACATTTTAGAACTAAGACGTGTTGCTAGTCTAGCCCCGACCTTATGTTGACAAAGGGACGCACACATGCGCCCGCGCACCCACAAAGACAATGTAACGTAATATCAGTAATCCATTGTTAACACATGCCTATGCAAATAAATATTAATACTGCATTAAAGAGACTTTCAATGTTGTGAAGTGCGTTTTTTAGTATTTACGGTTGTAAAAGGTTATATCGTTAAAGTCAAGGAAGTGCCGTAAACAAAAGATTTTACTCAACGACGGCAGAGTAGCTTCACATAGACAAATTACAATATTTCAGTTAGAAAATTGTAGTTAAAATTGTAAATATTTTAAATTCTATTTTCAATGATTTTGTTAATAGAAACTTATCTGTCTGTGCGTCGGAATTATATTATTATATGAATTGATTTATAATCATCTCATAATGATGCAATTTTTTTATAATTTCGTGCATTGAAATTGGAAATCTAAGATATATGTATACGAGTACCTAATCATTAACATTTTTCGCGATTCCTAACTTATTTTTTTTTATTTAATTATAATTCCTAATTATGAAAACGTAGAAAGGGGTGTGCAGCCAGTAGATTGAAATTATAACATATCATCACGTCTCCTTTCCTGAAGGGGAAGGCAGAGGTATTAAAACCCACATTTTACCTGATTACTTAACATTCTTAGATTTATTTTACCTTTGTAAATATATCAAGCCAGCATGTACTAAAAAACTTGGAAGTTTTCGATTGGATTACCAGGCGACGCGGCCGCGAGCGCAGTCTGAATATGCTTTTTTAAAATATTAGCTTATCAATCTTATCATTCTCAAAAATATTAAAATTAAATAATTATTAACAATATTTATTAACTACACAATATGATCAAAAAATATATTTTATAATATTATAACAAATTCGGCCAAATACCAAACAGATATAATATAATAAAGAATTTAAATTTATATTTATTTAATTCGGAATTCACAAACATAATTACAATTACTATTTATGGTCATATAAAAAATTGCCTTTACACAGATAACCTTGGGCATATAATTGTGTAACCATGAATATCAATCATTAAGGGCGAATTCGACCAAAATCTGTGAAAACACTTAAATTTCATTGATAGAATCCGCTATAATGGCGGAGTCTTGCGAACACGGCCGATTTTTGGCCGTGCACGCATCTGACAGCTAAAGCATTTTTGGTATTACTACACCAGTGTCGCTAATCGAAATTTGGTCGAATTCGCCTTAAAATACAAAAAATATTTACGATTTACGATTTATGCGTTATGATAGGCACGTATGTAAGCTTTGCATTGAACTTACATAAAGAAAGAAAAAGATTTATTGACCTACATAATAAGAGCTACATTTTCTTAAAACTAAACATCAATAATGGCCAATTAGGACCCGACCTCAGCATGTGCTATAACAGATTACACTGTTGCAGCGCTAGTATGGCCTATAAGGGCCATACATGTGCGATAGATGTATAGAAATGAATAAATAATCATCAAGGATGATTCATATTGTGAGTAATTTTATTATATACTTAATTATTGAATACTACCAATCCACCTGTTCCCTTGTGTCCAACAACATCCAATAGCTTATAGCGGCGACGGGCTCACCACCTGTCACGCTGAGTGCAGTCACTGCTTGGTGAACCGCGGACCATGGCAATGGACTGCTTTTGCGGTGCTTTTGCCAAGTCTCTGACTAACCCTTAGGGGATAATAGTCGTGAAGTATGTATATATGTTAATTATTATTATAATCAATTGAAAAAATAACACATGCTCTTGTTTTTAACTGTAAATTAAAAATACAAGGTAATAGATAGAAAAAAACTCGTACCATCAGGGTCCGTTGTCAAGAAACCCTTATCATTTTTCAACGACTCTTTCGCTAATGTACAGCAATTTTATGAATTAATTTAAATGTAATTAAGTAGGCAAATAAAAGATGGTTTAATTACCCCTTATCTAATTTTTGGCCAATGCATTTAACGATACTATCTGTATGAATTAATTGTAGGTAGTGAAACAAAGACGTCGGAACCGTTCAGTGTTGCCACTTGTCACGCACTTGCACGCACAATTTTTACTTTTTTTGTTGTGTAAAATAATTGTTTTGTAAAGGAAGTTGCGGATTCAAATAAGGACTCCATGTTTTTGGACTCACGCGATGTCATGCTCCATGGTGACCGCAACCTGTTATAATATTACGAATGACAAAGTTAACTTTTTCATATTTTATGTGCTTTTAAGCCTGTTATTGATTGTATGGTATTTGAAACATTCATTGGAAGATTATTTAATAGTAACTAGAAAGTAACACGCTCGTAGGAAACTAATGTTACTAGCCCACAATTAAGGTTTGTACGAAAAGTAAGTTAAATAATTGTTTACGTATCCGAATATTGCTATAGAATAGGTAAAAAACAACATACATTTAAAATTATAGCATGACATATGATAATCATTACGCCTTTTAATCATTTGTCTATTTTTCTTGGATGAAAAAATATATTATTATTATTTGGTACTAAAGACTAAAATATTGATAAGGAAACATGTAACTATTAGTTTCAATTTTTTGAGGGTATATAAGTTCTTATTGCTGGCTCACAAGACGCTTATTTTCAAGGCAATAGATTATAATACAAAAATAATTGATGTATCACACATAAGTTCCTTAATTTTACCTAGGTATTATTACACTGCGACTACTGAACAAAGTAAAATTTTAACACTTTTTCACATAGTTTTGAATTGAAAACACAAAAATGCTCATAAAATTTTTATACATTCAAGCAGTTCGCACATACGTTTCAAGACATTTCATGTGAAAATGCAAATGTCGTCACGATTTCTGAACACCGTCAGAGATAAGCTTTCAAATCGAAAATATTATCTAGTGGTCGAAAAAACGTAATTACCTACGCATTGCGTTAGAAATCGGCGGTGCTCACACGCATAGGAATTAAGTAATTAATTTGCCCTGAGTATCGGTCGACAATCGTTATTAAAAAAAATAAACTCACTATTTTAAGTCCGAACCTTATCTAGACTGCTACTCGTACTTAATTGTCATTTAAACATTAAAAAATAAAAAAGTTAATGTGTAGCTTTAATGATTTGTTTACCATGTTGGCTTGTGGCGAAATGGTGGCACGTAGAACTTGGGTTCCATAACTAATTAACAAAATTTAAGCAAATGTTTTTTTTCAATCCAATTTATTTGTGGTTATCCCATCCCATGTAAATTTATATAAGGTTTACTAGGGATAAGACTTAAATGAATTTGATCTTAAAAGTTTTTTCTTTTTACATCACCCTTATTAATATCTTACATCTTAAATAAAATAGTGAAATAAACATACATTTAGGGCTAATATCTTATCATAGTGGTAGCTCGGTGGCGTAGTGGTCAGTGCGCTTTGGCTTCGATCGAAAACAAAGCTACCTTCGCCATGGTCAGGTCGTGGATGGGTGGCCAAGACTTTGTGATCTCGAGCTCCTCCGTGCTTCGGAAGGCACGTTAAGCCGTTGGTCCCGGTCGCATTTGTGACCGTTTCTACCCACCAACCCGCATTGGGCCAGCGTGGTGGTGTTACGGCCCATACTCCTCATGTGTTTCTCCATGAGGAAGGCCTGTCCCAGCAGTGGGACGTATATAGGCTGATGACGATCTTATCATAATGGAAATAAAAAAACTTTGTTCTTGCTTCAGAAAGACGATATGGGCGGTTTTTTATGTGGTTCATCAGTAACATTTCCAATGAAAATGGCTAGACTACTAATTACAAGTTAACTCCCACTAAATGCTTCTATTTATTATCTAATAATTACCTACATTTGAAGAACAATGAAGACGCCAATCATAATTTGTGGGTAGGCAGGAATCTCGTCACAGTCGCGCGATTTGTTTATCGATTTATCGGCCGACTCGCCGATGGCTATCGGTCTGAATAACCGTTACACAGCGTAAGTTTTTCGCGAGAAAAAAAGCCACAATTATAATAATGATCCTCCTAGTATGGGATAGAGGCACTTGTTTATGCAAATGTGCTACTAATTAAGAAGGAAATTATTTTCAATGTTGTTTTGCATGTTGACTGCAAAAACGCGGTTTCCACATGTGGAGTTCATTGTCGCCGGAATACGTATTGCCGTTTATGGCTGATCGATCTATTGACAGTTGTGAATCGTCTTTTTGCCATGGTTCCTAGAAGTATTGTTTGACTTTCTCCCATTCTTATCCCGTACACGGATAAATTGTTTGTTTACATCCAGAGTACCGTTATGGAAGACGCACAGATCAAGATCACGTACAAGGCGCGAACCTAGTACTATTTTGCATAATGGCTTCTAGGAGGTAGTTTTAAAAAGTAAATAAACAAATGATTACAAATGGCTTCTTCATGTCGCTACATTGTAAGTTCGATCAAGGGTATCTAGTTAAGAGTCAAAGTCACATGTACACCTGGTTTTTTCCATGATATTTCGCATATGGTCTTCATATGGTTTCAAATATTAGTGCTAATACAAATATGATCGAAAAGGCCTTTTAAATCAAGATCGATGCATCGATCCGAGCTATTCTTATTCACTTACATATTGAGTCCCTTGTTTGTCAAACTGGAGCTTCAAAAGCGGCTTAAAACTGAATGGAAGGGTCGGGAAGTAAGTAAAGGGTTCTTATAGAATGCCGGTTATCGCGGGCTTAATCTTAGCGAACAAATTAGGATTAATTGAGCTTTTTCTTTTTAATTCAGAACTCTTTCGTATGTGTGTGTAATTCGCTCGACAATTCAATCTTAGAAGTGTAGAGTTGAGAATATTTCTCGTGTTATTTAAATGATTATTACTTGAACTAATCGTAACCATGTTGAAGCTACGATCTTATCTCTAGTATTTAGTGCACACAAGCAATTTGGAAAATCAGTGATTAATAATCTTTTCATGGAATAGATTAAAACAATCCACTCTAAGTGTATTTAAGTAATTATTCGATTAGATAAATACTAGTAATGGTGATATTTAACTTTCGGAGTTACCGCTTTACTGGTGATTTAAGAGCTGATTAGAAAGAAGTTAACGTTGTTTGCCTAATAAGTAAATAGCTGATCTGTTGACCTTTCGATAGATAAAACTTTGTTTATGAATAAACGTCAATAAATTTTGACTTGGAAACAGTGATTTTGTTTTAAAAATTTTGTGAACAGTACTGTTTAATGGTAAGTTCCATTAAGTATTTTGTTTCTGCACTTTTACTATGTGTTAAAGAATAATCTTTTATTGCTAAATTAAGGCCACGTTGTGATTTGTATAAGTTTTTATTTTGTTGCGGGGTCAATCCCACCGCCTATACCACTGAGTTTGAATTAAACTTAAGTAAGAACAGTTCATTGTGACTATCGCTTGCCTCACAGGCTCGCTACCTGGTACATGGGGACCTAACATATCTGGTGAAATGTGGGTATTTAACAAGTCTGCCTACCCCTTCGGGAAAAGAGGCGTGATGATATGTATGTTTTGATGGAATATTCTATTGGTTGAAAGTCTAGTCTACCTTTACACTTTGTGGTTCTTCTTACACTTTTCTGTCTATTAGTAAAATACTACTTTCAGCGAACCTACCTTTACAAATTCCTACTAACTTTCGTAGAAATACAAACTCAGACCATTAAAATATGTAAAGATTGCAAAGATCTTCCCTGTGTTAGGAAGATCTTTGCAATCTTTACATTTTTTTTTTGGTCTGTGTTCATATCTATACTGCTTGTTTATACCTTCACTAATACGAGTCAGAAAGGCTAGCTCTGGTGATCGCCTATACATCTTCAAACAAATTCACAGCAGGCGGCACGGTAACTTTCCTAACTTAAAAAAAAGCACGAATGTCATTAACTCTATACATTTCCGATTTGCGAGTCCTTGCATCGGAATTAAGGGGTGAGGGGTGTATCACCGATGGCGGTTACGGGCTCTCAGGTGTGACGCGGCGGAAGCCCGCTATCATTAGCTACCCACATATAGGTGCGTGGACGCACGCACCCTCACTCGCGTCGGTTGTACGCAAAATGTCCTTGTGTGCGTTTGCAGGGCTGGATTTGGGAGTAAGCTTTTCTTGGCTTAAGGTTAATAATCATATTAAGAAGATTAAAAAAAATCCTTGTTATATTCCATAGGCCAAAGCGAAAATTTTAAGTTAATTCAGTTGTTCAACCCGTTTTAATTTGTGAAAATTGAAAAAACGTACGCTAGGTGTGAAGGGCCCTTCTTGGCTAACACGAGGATAGTCACCTCTTGTTAGCCAAGAAGGGTTACTTTTCATTTTGTTGTCCTAGCTACTCTTGAATACAGGTACATCTAGTACTAATCATTATGTGGTGATCAGTCATATTTGTGCATTTAAAAAAAATTGCTTTTCAATCGTCTCATTCACGAATCACGAAAAAAAATTGTTTGTAGTATTATTTTCTACTATAGTATTACGTCTGCATGTATTTAGTAATTTACTTAGATACACATTAGCTTAATAAGAGAGGAAAGGAAAATTGTTCTTGTCAATAAATTTGCATGTGGTTAGATAATAGTCACTTACCGAGAACTCATAGAAAAAGCTTGTAAATCAAAGAATCTCATTGGCTAATCAAGTATTGAATATGCCCCCTAATAATTAATGCGTCGATGATTACATATGCAAGAATTTTAACGTCCATTTGCATTCTCCCCTGCCTGTTGTTACGTGTATTGTATAAAAATTGTTCACTATGAGAAAATTATGAAGTCCTGATAAGATTACGTTCAACTGCAATGGCAACTTAAGAGAAATTCTCAAGATCTCAGTACTAAAAAGAATAAGGTTTTGTTTTTTGAAAAGATTTCTAGCTGTTATGAAAATTAATAAAGCTTCATAATATATAGGCATTGAGTAGTACTTGATCAGAAAACATGTAAACATTTTAATTTAAGTTTAAACATGCTGTATAAAAGGTTGCAATTTCCAAAAGTAGACATCCAATAAAGCTCGAAATGTATGTAATGTAAGACAGTACAAGTTATTTGTACATAAGTAGTCCCTAGTACGACCCTGTGCCTTCATATCCATGGATCCGGCGACACAGCTCGCTAGACACCCGGTGGACAATAAAATGTGAGTGCCACTAAATATTAAAATTTCACTCAATACTTAATCGCTTATGGGAACTACGCAACGGGTTTTGCACAATTTATTTTTAAACCCCCCATATTACAATCCAACTTATCTTGATCGCGCTGCACGGGTAATTGGGAGCTATACATGCTGGGTAAACATAAAGAAATATGGGGATTCATGTAATTCGATAATGCCTATTTTTATGTTGAGCTATTTCTTGGGAATTAAGCAGATTCCTGATTGAAAGTGGCGCCACTTTATAATTATTTAAATATAAAAAGTTTAAAAATAAAGGAGGAGAAGAGATTTGTAAGCCAGCCAGTGTAGTATTTTAGAAATCAATTGAATTCATACATCTTTCGTTTTCTTGGTACATAGATGACCAAAAGTCTCTAGATATAGTATGATGTGGTGGTAGTATGGCATTAACAATTATGTATATCTATCTATCTTTATACTGGGGATGGCTATTATTTTGTTTTTCATATTATACTTTCGCTCAAGAAACCGCAAAGAAATGATATATTGAATATTTTATACAGCACAGCAGAATTTTGACTGAGTTTATTACTTATAGATATAGATTATGTGTATCTTTGGATTTCCTTGTATTATGTTGGAGATACTCAGATTTCACCAATAGCAATATCCATGAAATTAAAATCTTTTATCTGTGCCTTGTTTATGTCGGTAATCTGATTATGAGCCTTACCTTTTAAAATATTCGTCATCTTTCTTAGTACTGCAACCTAAAAGATCAATTAACAAACATTATATCGAATTGTCCTTTTCTATTTACAATGTTAACAGCAAAAGATGCTTTTCATTATCTTAAAGTTCAAACTTTTTAGTGTTTATTGAAAGTGTCTTAACGTACACTTGGGATCAGTGGTGCGTATGTTACGATATATTTTATTAATATTACCAGATACGATATAGGGCCTGTATTCAGGGTGACACGGTCGAATGGTCAGTGTTAGGATAGTCTGTTTAAAGTAAGCTATACTTGTAAGTATCCTTAATCTATACATATGATAAAACTGTAGAGGTCGAATGTCTGTTCATAGAAAAAAATGCTTAAAACCAAGTCAGGGGTGTGTAATAAGAGGGAAAATACCAAAAAATTCTGTTTGACTATTTGTACGGGCTAATCTCCGAAATGGCTGGACCGATTTCAAAGAAATTTTGCATGATGAAAACTTATATCCATGGTCAACATCTCGGATACTTTTTAGTCCGGAAAATTAAAGGGTTCCTGTGGGATAGTTAAAAAACTGTAGTAACCGCGGAGTAAGTCGTAGGCAACAGCTATTTTAAAAAAAATTCGGACATAATGTTTAAGTGAAAACCTTGAAATTTCATGATATTCGCCGTAGCCCCTAACTTCATACCTACGCATAGATATTAAAATCCAGCTGTAAAATAGAGTTTTATATTTTAAGTTCAGTCTGCATCAAGATCACTCTATCATTCCTCTTCTATCGTTGGTAAACACTGCATTTAAATCCATACACTTTTTGCATGTTGCGGGTACAAACATAGACATGAAAAATCTGATGCATTGGCTTCTTGCTGCAATGAAAACTTCCATAATAATTTATTTTCAATCCATACTAATATTATAAATGTGAATGTAACTCTGTCTGTTTTGCTTTCACGTCAAAACTACTGAACCTACTCAATTGAAATTTGGTACACAGATACACAGATAGTCGAGCCTGAGAAAGGACATAGGCTACTTTTTATTCCGATATTCCCATGGGAACGGGTACCGTGGTTAACAATATCGGCTCGACCGAGTATTATGTGACATATTCCGTCAAATTATAATTTCATTTCGAATTTTATAATTTCATGGCATTGTTAAATAATGACACGACAACAGAGATTTGTCACCACGACAACAATTAATTAGATGACACTGACAAGAAATGTTATTTTCATTATTTTAATAATTATAGGTTCTACTATTATTAATCAACATTTTGCTACTAAGAGGTATAAATGTAATGTTAAGCACTTTGTAAAAAAACGCGGACGGCGTCGCAGGCACAGCTAGTATTAACTTGCAGAAATCGACCAGTTTTAAATTTATTATTGTGAAGTCCGACGTGACAATCGGCTTTTATTTTAAAAGACGCTCAACCTGATTTCGAATCAGAATTAATTACTCATTACAAGACAAAACTGGACTAATCATTTCATTAATTAGCTTGTTGCTTGATAATATGGAATTCAGAAAGATCACTTTAGAATTTTTTGGGAAGCGTTATTTAGCGCTTTGCTTACTGCAAAAAATAAAATATAGAGATTTTTCTATTTAAACAAGTATTTAATGAACTTTCTACCTAATGGTCGATATGCAAATCTAATTCAGATGCTCCCTAAGCTGCAGTCGTGAATTGGGGAGGCTCGCGCGGTATGCTCGTGCGCGCTTATCTGCACCGCTTCCGTTGTTTAGAGGAAGCTCAATGTATTCGGGCTGCAATTATACAGAATTGGATACGACATCGACAGTCTGCTGTTTTATATTCATACCCGATCTAATGTCGGAAACCGATATGTAATTTGGATGAAACTGCAAGACTGTGTATGCATTTGAAGTTTTAAAGTACTTTGTTTAACGATGTTGACGAACAATTATGTCGTCAATTATCTTAATCGCTTATTAAGACAGAACTTACTTTGATACGTTTATTTAATATATGTTTTCTTTTGCATTTAAGTCCATTAACAACGTTAAATATAGTCAAGCTAAGTAGATTTGTTACACATGCATACATACATAAAATCACGCCTATAATCCCCGAAAGGGTAGGCAGAGTCCAAGGAGCACTGTGTTCCTTAAGACCTCATTTAGCCATACAAAAATTGGGTTTGGTCAGATGAAAAATCGTGAAAGAGTAGTAACAAGTGGCTAGCTCATCGCCTACACAATCACAGACCCAGTACACAATACGCCCTTAGTCGCCTTTTACGACATGCTAGGCAAGCAAATCAGCTAGTACATTAAGATAGAGATAGAGCGTGTAGATTTGTTATGAATTATATTTAAATAAGGGTGTAATGTGGTTGCTCAAGATTTGGAAAAATGGCATAATATTGAGGAAGTCTACAGGCTAAGGATTGAGAGGGATTAAGACGAAAAGATTGGAGAAATAATATTTTTATATACATCTCACAAACATTTGGCCCCGCTGGGGATAGAAATTTCTTGTTCAATATTTACTGACTACTAAAATCAAGGAAATCATCAAACTTAAAAAATCAAAAGAAAAATACTAAGAGTCTTAAATTAACTAAAATCTAAACCATTCCCCACTGAAAGCTAACATTGGCTGATAATTTTCAGTAACAGTGTGTTGCGTTGTTTTTTCTCGATTTATGCAACGCTGATTATGTTATTACAAGGTGCTTGTAATTAGCCATTGATATCTCTCTGCAATATCGTGTAATTGCGTATATTCTGTCCACCTAATTTTCACTTACACACCAATTATACCAGTTATTATCGCTCTCGGTTCGACACGAAAGCCGTTTTTGTACACATTTGTCGAAGGGAAGGATGCAAAGGCAGTTTTTTATGAAAGTAACGCCTTCATAGAGGCGTAAGATTGTAATTGCGTTAGGAGAATGCTTTTTTGTTTCACAGAGTAATAATACACAGAGGTTGTACGTCATATTTGAAGGGTCAGAAACGTCAGGTAGTATAGCAAGTTAGACGTTGTCGGGATTACAAAGGAGTCGGACTACTGTGTCTTTTATACTGTGTTTCTGTGCTAGTGAATATAGAATCGTGTGATTATAGAAGTCTTAACTTAAGAGGTATGGGAGAGTATTTCTTTGTATCTTTTCTAATTAAGTGGTTATTGTTCGCATAGTTAGATGTAATTATTATCTCGAGTGCGTGTTAAAGAAAATTTATATTTTTATTTACTTTGGGAAAAAGTCACCATTTCCAAAATATATTTCTTACTACAGTTGAAAATGACCATTCAGGAATCCAATAACAGAAAATCGGAAACAACTGCTGTTTTAGAACAATTTATTACATTTAAAGGCGACTAAGGGCCTGTTGGGTACTAGGTCTGTGATTGTGTAAGCGATGAGCTAGCCACTTGTTACTACTTTTTTCACGATTTTCCATATGACCAAACTCAATTATTGTATGGCTAAACGTGGTCTTAAGGAACGCAGTGCTCCTTGGATTCTGCCGATTGCTTGGATTGCAGGCGTGATTGTATGTATGTATTACATTTAATATTTCTTAATACAAAATGTAATTTTAAATCAATATTCTTTATTAATAAGTATATATTAATAAGTTCAAATTCATTAAGAATATTGATGGATTACGAACGTTATGACGTGAAGCCTGCTGACATCAGCGAGGCATAAGAACCTATATTTAGAATCTGTGCGTCTGATTAATGGTCCTCTGCCTAACTCCCGTCCACAATTGACACTATAACCCCGGGTTTAGGACTATCTTCCATCATGTGACATCATGGCTCGTTGAGATTCGTTGGAATCAAACCACTCTAAATACAACTAAATTAATATCCCACTTTTATCGTTGTTATTTACGATGTTTTAACGTGCCTTCCGAAGCACGGAGGAGTTTGAGATCACAAATTTTTGGCCACCCATCCTAACCTGACCATGGCGAAGGTAGCTTTGCTTTCGATATCGAAAGCCAAAACGTACTACTCATAATGCCACAGAACCCAATCATCCACGTCTTACCAGATATGGATGAAATCCCCATGTAAAATCGGCGAGTTTGTTGCCATCCATCGAGTACAAGATTATCTTATGAAAATATTAACAACAAAACAAATGACACTGGCTGCATTGAAAACTTTATAATCTGTAAATCCCAACTGCATCTTTGTTATACCCTTGCCATAAAAACAATGGGTTTACGAAAGTTTAAATAGCTGGAATAGTTGCATGCTACCTAGAACTGTTGATAAGACAATAAGCCGAATTGCTGTAATCCACAAAAGTTTAAAGTTATTCATCTTTTAATAAATGGAAGGTTACCTTTTCTATTGAGTCAATAATCATCATTATGTAGAAAATATAAGTAAGGTCAGTCTTTAGAACGCCTCGTAAAATTTTATGATCTATGTAGTCCTTGAAGATTTTGAGTTAACTGGATTTGGGTGGTATTTAAACAATTAGAAAAATATTCGAATTTTGGTCAGCAAAAAATACAATGGTCAGTTAAAATAACTAATTCGTCAGCGACTTACGGGCAGCAAATATTTCTAATTTGTCAGCAAAATAACTAATTGGGCACAACTCAAATGTTTTCTCTGCTTTCTTGATGACACAAATGTTATTTTTAAGGGTCATAAAAAATTAAACCTTAACCAAATATCTATCAGAATACATTTCCTAGGAAATGATACTTGATCCTTCATTGATCCTTTTCCTAAATTTTATACATAAGCCCTTGCTGCCCAATACCAAACCAAATAATGACCATGTCTACTGACCAAATAATTATTTTGCTGTCCATATAATTTTTTGCTGCCCAAATGATTTTTCGGCTGACCTTTTTTTTGCTGACCGAATAATTAAATGGCTGCCCAATTAATTACTTCCCATTGGGTTTAAGCAGTGAAGAATTGCAACTGACGTAACTGTAAAGTAAAACTAATCAAATGCCATATTTATACGTTGGCTAGTTTCGGATGGGTGTACGGATATCTATTTGCGGTTTAGAACAATAGATTACTGGGTGTCGTACAATCGCCAGTTATCGGGCGAAGCGGATGCGATAGCGGTAATAGCGGTCGCTATCAACAGATGGATTCAACCACCATCAGCTATAGTTATTCATGGAATGAACATTTTTAAAATTTGTTTGTTTCATATCAGCCTAGGATTCTGAGTCTGGGTATCATTAACAGCACATCGCTGGGTAATCGCTTGCCTCACGGTGTGCTCGGTCCATGGCAGCACCCTAGTCACATGAGGACTTAATTTTTTTTGATGAAATATGGGTGTTTGACACTTTTGCCTCTCCTTCGGGAATAGAGACGTGATGCTTTGTTATGTTATCTATCACCAATACGAAAGAAACAATTTTATTAACTTTAAGCAGCTGTAGTTTTTTTTATGCGTGTTTGATTAATCAAAGTGCAACAAACTGAGCGGAGTGCAATAACACTATTAATTATTGTTTGTAATCTCACGATGTCAGCAAGCTTGTATATAGTAGCTTCAGAAGAATCGAATTTGATTAAAACAAAATCTGTGTGGCGTCTATATCGGTATCGTAGTTAAAGTTCAACGCACAAAGTGCATAATCGTAGTAATCGACGGCCGGAGCCAAATGTCATCGAACCACTTATCTCATCCGCCATCCCTTTTACAATTACAACAACAAATGAGTAAGAGCTGCACCGATATGCGTGCACGCATCTGTACCGGTGAAGGGAATAAAATCCTGTGTGAACGAACTCTAATCTGTGTTTTGTGGCAGCTTCCAGAGCCGGGATCGGTGCGTGCTCACGCGCATACAGTTTATTGTACTGTCGCTATAGTATGACACTTTCATCTATAGAAATCATAATCACGAAATATGCTATCGAACCGTGTATAAACGAAAGTTAGGAGGAGCTCGGTGGCGTAATGGTTAGTACGCTTTGGCTTTGGATTGAAAATAAAGCTACCTACGCCATGGTCAGGCCATGGATGGGTGACCAAAAATTTGTGATCTCGAGCTCCTCCGTGCTTCATAAGGCACGCTAAGCGGCTGGTACCGGTGGCTATTGCAACTTTTTTACCCACCAACCCGCATTGGGTCAGCGTGGTGGTGTTATGGGCCATACTCCTCATGTGTTTCTCACGAGGAAGGTCGGTGTCCATCAGTGGGACGTATATAGTATAGGCTGAGGACAGGAACACCGACACTCCGATTGGAAAATCGCGATACCTTCTGTGTGTAATATTAGTTACTGATAAGAATACATACAAAAATCGAGTAACAGTTTCAACACTATTATGTATTCAGTGCTTTTTCGCTGTAACCTATTACATATGCTTATGTATGCATAGTATACTAAACTCAAACGGTAAGCGCCACATTAGTCATATCACAATGCCTTAATTTCGACGAAAAACAGAAGCTTACTTGCCGAGAAGCATATAATGAATTCTATATAATTGTAACACCAGCCAATTCATACGATACTACGAATCCGTCACGTTATTTGAAGTTATTTATTATTCAGATCGTGTGTGCGATAGATAACTTAATAGATATTGTAATCCAAAATTTTAATTCGCAATGCGAAAGCGGTGCCTTTGACGGCTTCTTCGATATTCCATGAGCACAATCGTTTTAGAACCTTTCAGTAAGGTCTTAAATACAAGAAGTCGGAATTCTCACTGATTCTAGACACGTATTAAGCACGAACTTTTTTCTATTTAACTAGCAGCTTTCAATCTTAATGTTCGGTTTAGTGACATGAAACAGGTAGATTTCTTTTGTTTGTCGTCCTTGGTCCCGTTAAACTGCTGATCCTATTTGTAAAGTTGTTTATGGTTTATCTGACGTAACTGGATAAACAATGAAACTTAAGGGTCAGATCCTTTGTCGGGTGTCATAAAGTGCAGGTAATGCTACCTCAGTTACAAGAAAAATCTTTAATGGCTTTTAATAGTCTTATGGAAACCCTGTTACGGTGTGACGGAAGATTTACACTTTGAAGACAAGGAAAGCGGACAAATGGACCGCTCTGAGTCGCACTAAGCTTGTGTTTTTGTTACACAATTGTTATTAGCTTTAACTGACAGGAAGACGTTAACGAATAAGTTATTCACCGATTTCTTTTCATATAACGAGTCGGCTAACGATCAGCTTTGACTGTTTACCGAAAAAGCCCGCATGAATTTCTGGATGGAATAATTTTACAGGAAAATCATTTAAATCAATGCAAATATAGCAGATTCAACAATTTTTACTTAATATAACCTTAGCGAGGAATCGTGGACAGAGTTTTTTCCGTATAAACGTATTCCACAGTTTTCGGCGAGGTCATGTGGTAAAAAATACCGCATTATCATCGCTATGTCACTATTTGTTTTATTGAAAACTGTTTGAAAAAAGATTGAATATGAAAATTGCAATTTTAAACCGCACTGTTAAAACCTTTCAGATTCATGGACACCCTTTCTTCATAAGATATAAGCGTAAGCTCTTTATAAGCATGTGGAACAAATCCCAACAAATATAATTTGAAGCCGTTTTTACAGAAGCCATTAAATTTTAATTAACAACGTGCGAAAATTGCAATCTTAACTTCCAAGCAGTTATGAAATTTTATGTTTATTATTTTATCTAGTATATCTTAATAATCTGTTGTATCTTAAAATTATGCGTTATAACCTCTACATAATTTCGTAAAACTTTTCTTTTATCATCAATAGAGGATTGCATTATTTTGCATTCATTCGATGCTTTTACATTTTACTTTTATTTTGTTGGTAATGAGAGCAGAGGAAGCTAAAGATGTGTCCTAGGATCGTACCAAGTAAAATCTGTGCTTACCATACCGGGAAAGGCCTGATTATTATGTACATCTTAGACAGTAAACTATGACTTTTCACATCACTAATCGATTCTTGGCTCATTATCCTATCTGAACGTCCTATTACAATGTTATGAATCAATTTTCAAATTACATAATATGAAAATAATATCACAAATCAATTATGTTTTTTACTCACGACGTAATTTATATGACAAATGAATTTGTAAAGAGCTTGTCACAAAGTCACAACCAAAAGAGTATTCCCTCATTACTCAGTCATTGTAAGGCCAGACATACCTACTGTTCATATCAAAAACAGCATTGAATCCGTATGCAGTTTACTTAGAAGCTGGACTGCCGAATAATAAGTGCATTGTGTGACCGTATACGCGCGCAGGATTAGTGAGGGGAATCGGTAATGTCGATAGTTTTAAATATTTTTTTATTTTAATATACATGTAGTTTTATTGATTCACTTACGTATTCTATGACCTTAGCATTTGTTATGTATCAGAAGGAATATTTTAAATTATTTTTGGAAAACCGTTTTATTCTAAATTTCAAGATTGTTAAGGTTAACTATCAGGCTTATCAGAATTATACATGCCTTTTATGAAACTCAAATAGAAACTTCGAATACCGTCGTGGCTTACAGTCCTTACAAATCGGCCGCACATAACGAGATCTTCGGCGGCTTGTTAATCTAACCAATAACGGTATATCAGATGGTGACTATCGAAGGTCCTGATCGAGGTCAACGACACTATGCGAGCATATCGACACATCGACAACGGCGTCGGGGCGGCGCGCGCCACGCACTTCCGACGAGACGGATTTGCCGGAATCGGCGCGGGCGCATCAAACGCGACTGCGAAATTCGGACGGGACCGCGCGCGCGTGAATCCATTTGAATATTTTTTTCGGCGCCGACATGAGAATGGCAACTGCCCATCCCGGGCATCGCTGCAGCGATACGCAAGCTACGACGCATCGCTGCATACAAGAATGTCACACAGAATTTACCTGCAAAACAAACAGAATTTTTATAGCGCATAATCTCAGTATGTCAACCTATCATATCATACCACCAAATTAACAGAGCTTCTCTGCAGAAATTAAGGTACATATTACTAATTATATTCGGTTCACCGCGCAGCTATAAAAAGCAACAATTTAATTACGAAAAAATGGCCCTCTTAATTATGTTTCTTTCGCTCGGATTCAGTGGATCCGAATTTCGCCGAGCCTGGAGCCCACACGGGCTTTCTTGCTACCTATATCTCACGTTTTTGAGGAGCCGTAATATTTAAATTGCCGACATAGCTCCCGAGGGCATACCTTGCATGGGAATGCGCGCCGGCGGTCGTCAAAACCCGCTTTTACCGAATGCGTTATGCGTTGTCCACACGCAGACTAACGTTTCCTTCCCTGTCTAACACGAGGGTAATGAACGGTGAAGACAAAGAGGCAGTGGTGGAAAGCACGACTTTTACTTAGTCTGTTACGTAAGCAAACGCATCCCGCCTAAAATTTTGCATGAATGCGTCGCGCATGCGAAAAAGTGAGGTGTGGGCTGCGGCGGCGCAGCGGCACGTCTGCGACATTACCTGTCGATGCATATCAATCGAGGAGGAAGTTTTGTCAACAATATCTAATGTGCTCCGCGAACCACTGCGGTCTCATTGATAGCTTTTTTGTTCATATTGCTCCAAAGTTCCTCATTGTGAACTAGACGGCGCCTTATTAACTATTGCAATATTGCATAATTTATGACACATCTAATAAAACAATAGTTTGATTATTCACCGTCGCCGGTGGCACTCTGCAACGTCTTTATTCTTAGTTCGAGCTGTTTAACTAGGTTATTCCATTTAAATCGTGTTCTACTTTAGTATTAATTAGCGATAATCACAACGCAAATAATCTTCACCTCGATTACTGACAGGTTTATTCTTGAAGTGGATGTTTCTCAAGTGTTCGCTGTCGCTTCCTTGATGAACGAGACAAATTTCTTGGAACCGATAAAATCAGTAATGGGTAATACTCGATGCTTGTAAATAACACCAGAATAAGCTCGTGTAACAAAATATTTATGTAATTTGCATTACGTGTTGCCTATTAATGTCACAATAATCAAAAAATCAAAGTTATTAAGGCCTCCACTAATGTTATGATAACCGAACAATAATGATTGTGATATGAGTTCACTAACGTATCAGATAAGGCACGTCGCGGATTATCCGTCGGATACGGCCGTCGCGATAATACGCTAATTAAGCAACAACATCTACGGATTATACTGAATGCGGTACAGATTTATTAAGTCTTATCGCAGTTTTACTGTCGGCGTGCATTGTTGAAATAGATATAAAATATTATAAAGATTAGGCACGACTTAATAGCTTGATTATATCGCAATGGCATTCTTATCAGATTGTCAATGCGTTAAAAAGCGTAGATTATTTGGGAATTAATTTCTACAAAAATAACAGTTTTCAAGGCTTTTGTTATTTAAAAAGAGTTCGATAATTCCTCCCTATCCATTACTTTTCGAAAATAGAACATAATCTATTTTAAAAAGGGAATCAATCTATATAAAACAACACATTCACAAACGGAAATCTACTCGTAAAATGACTGCTTAAAAGGTAAGAGCGGAATTATCCTTCCTTGATAGTAATAGAACCTTAACGGTAACGAACCGAATCACGCGTCAAACCGCTGTGAACGATCCGAATTGATTACTCACACGTTAGCAAAAGCCGACCAAATTAACTTAGCACTTGACCTGAACACCATTAGTTTCCAAATTGTGGTCGGACAATATGCTCCTATGTTTATCCCGTCCAAAAATAGTGCAAATGACACTAATTACAGTCTTGTAGCATGCCCGTGCTAAACGATTGCTCACACCGCTCCTAATTCAACGGTTTCTGCGTATATGTAACATCAGCGTTTGTTTAGACGTGATTCCGTCATGGAGTTTCATTCATTGGCTTCAAGCTTTTAGGTGCTATTGAGTCCAGCGTGGTGGTGCCTGCTCGAGTGTTTCTTCATGAGGTATATAGGCTGAGGACGACATGAGGACACATTTTATTGAGCACTAGGGAGCTTTTTTTTAGTTAATTTCGCTTTAGTTTACTCTCTAATAAATATTCTTGTACGTCCTTTATAAATCTTAGTGCACGTTGCCTTTTTGTATTTAATACGATTTCAAGAAACAATTCAATAACTAACTTACCCTTTAAGCGGAAACACATCTTTAAGCAAGCACTGCTGATTTTCGTAAAACTAGCTGACCAAGATTTTGAACCTGATACCTCAATTATGGTGACTTTGAAATCGGTTTACAAACCACTTGGATACTGTCGTCATGTTTTATTATGAGACTATTCGTGATTATTATTTTCTTAGGAAGAACAATATCTCTGTATAAAGAAAACATTCTGTTGCTAACGGGTGTTAGATTAGATTAAAATAATAACAATTTAAGCATTTTTTATTTTTATATCGACCCTATTTATCTAAATAATTTGGAATGGCCCCGGTGTAGTTCAAATGAAAAATCACTACCATATATATATGTTTATCTACAGCCTATGTAACATGAGCAACGCGATATGATATTCATCACGTTTTTTACACGTCGACTTGTCAAATTCCATAGTAATTTGTCAGTTGAACGTCATAAAAACGCAATTGATATATATTATATGATTGAATGTATGTTACCACTTATTATTATACACAATTCATTCATTGAATAACTTTAAATATTATTTAGATTAATTATTGCGTGTAGGTATATAATTTTATGTATATTTATGCTAAAGGTATGTTTATCTTTTATGGTGTAGCAGTGCACTAACCAGAATATAAGTAGAGATGGTTTTCTCTCTTTTTTCTTTTTTTTAGGCATTACAGCAGAGCGTTGGAGCATTGTTCAGATGCAACGACTATGCTGAGTCAACATGTCGTATCCATTATTAGATTCATAATTGTATCATGTTTCTTAATAAAGTTTATTTCTTTCTTCCTTAAGAAATGAAAAGATTCCACAATAAATGAATGTGCTTAAATTTATTAAATTAAACAGATCAATATTTTTTTCTTAAAATTGCAAATAATTATTAATATCCTGATAACATAATAGCAGTCAGGATACACCTATTTCTAGACATAGGCCTCCTCCATGGATTTTCAAACCAATCCGTTCTGCGTAGCCCACATCCAGCGGCTAGCTTAGACTTTTTCTCAAGATTGTCAGTCCATATTCTAGGAGGTCAAATGCGGATCCTTCCAGTACGGCCACTCGAGAACCATTCGCCCCAACGCGAACGGTTGTCAGTTCTGCGAGCGATGTGCCCTGACCACTGCCACTCTCAATTCTGATATTTCAGTGTGAAATAATTTCCTGCAGATATTCTTATTCCTCATTCGATCACTCAGAGCTACTTCTAGCTTCACCCTCACAATTTCCAAGTAAAGTTTATAAAATTATATTCTGTTAGTTAGGTATTTAATTAATTGGAATTTATACTCATATGCAATGTATTTACATGTCAACTCAACTTAATAACATAACATAACATATCAGCACGCCTCTTTCCCCGAAGGGGTAGGCAGAGGTGTTAAAATAAACACCCACATTTCGCCAGATATGTTAGGTCCCCATGTAACAGGTGGCGAGCCTGTTGCCATGCACCAGGCACAATAATAGGCAAGCGATATTCATAATGATATAGTTCATAAGTTAATTCAAATTCAGTGGTACAGCGTTACAGTTACAGGTGGTACAACATCGTTCATTGTGTCAAGTGCTTATATATTCTTCCAGAAGGCCTAGCACGGGCCGGAGAGAAAAAGTCCCCAGAGACAAAAATCGTCATTGCCTCTCGCTTCTTCGTTCGCGCCGAAGCGAGAGGCAATGAGTAGTTTTGTCTCCGGGGACTTTTTCTCTCCGGCCCGTGCTAGACCTACTGATTATAATGCTAAAAATCTATGTTCATAATCCACCCACTCGCTTGTACTAGCCTAACATTTATAAAAAACAAAAGAATTGTAAAAAATGTGAAAAAAAAGAGCAACCCTCGAGTTTCTGGCTCGCTCTTCTCGGGGATGTCTGCGTTCCGAGCGAGTGGTAGATACACTTATTCATAAATTGACGTTTATAAGTGTTTGTATATCAAGCCTATAAAATAAAGATGTTTTTGATTTTGATTGAGTGTGCCCCGTCCGTCCCAACTCGGCTACTGCAGAGAGATTATTTTCTTGTATCTAACTAGACAGTAAAAATAAAATAGAGTCTCTACATTCTACATTAACAAGTAAAAATGAAATAGAGTCTCTATCTCTCCATTCATAATAAATTTAAAGATAATGCCCTTTATGTAAATCAACGTGTGTTCTATTATTAAACACTATCTGACAATAAATACCACTTCCGCTGTCAATATTGGTTTTATGCGTTTATTATGTTACGTGAGAATTTTAAAATAAGTTGATTACATATCAATAGCGGTTGAGCGGGCGTATCGGTGTAGTTATAATAATTTTATAGTCAATTAATTCATAATTTATTAGTACTGTTCTGATTAAGATTTTTTTGCTTCCAGCCTGAAAAATTGGAGAAGAGTGCAATGTATCATATTCTACATAATGTAAGTTATTTTTGTTTTACTAGGCATGAAATGAAAGGATAAGATATTTTATACTCGTATTGATATTAATTATTATATTGGGAGCTCGGTGGCGTAGTGGTTAGTACGCCTTGGCTTTCGATTGAAAACAAAGCTACCTTCGCCATGGTCAGGCCGAGAATGGATGACCTAAACTTTGTGATCTCGAGCTCCTCTGTGCTTCAAAACACAGAGGAGCTATTGCGACTGTTTCTACCCACCAGCCCGCGTCGGGCCAGCGTGGTGGTGTTACGGCCCATACTCTTCATGTGTTTCTCCATGAGGAAGGCCTGTGCCCAGCAGTTAGACGTATATAAGCTAAGGATGCTATTATAAAGAACTGCCCAACCCACATTGGGTCAGCGTGGTGGTGTTACGGCCCATTCTCCTCATGTGTTTCTCCATAAGGAAGGCCTGTGCCCGAATGCAACGTAGCTATGTGTAGGATCTACTGGAGCCGTGCGTCGGAGCATCATTAGGATGCATCGACTAGGTATGGTAAAAGATACATCGTGATATAACTTATAAACACAATGATCGTGTAATTAACTTCAATCAAGAGTCAAAACACTATTCTTCAAAAACAATAAGATAACTTTAGTTCAAAGTACGTAACAGTTAATTCGCAAGAGTTGTTTACAACAATATTTAAACATTAGACTGGACATTTCCTCGGCGCGGGCTAGTTAGAGAAAACTCCGATTTATAAAGAGAGAATATAATTTTTGTCGCCCTACGTTATCCAACACAGACTTCTTAATTCGCTCAATCTACACGTGTCCGTTGTAACACTTATCTAAGGGGCACCCGAGCCGCGCACTTGACCTGGCGTTTTGACAGTGATCGGGTCTATAACCCACCGATTAGCGGATAAGGTCTCAGATTTATTTGGGGTCACCAACGATTCAAGGAAACAATGTTGGAATCTTGGAATCAAATCAATTGCAGTCACCTAAATATTTTTAATTTGATTCATAATTGCGCACATTATCAGTACATACAAAAAAAGTATCAGATATCTGAACCTTGTTTGTTTTGCTCTGACATATTTAATGCCAATGACACACAAATTACCCATTATAAAATATAAAAATAAATAAATATCTTCAAACATTCA
This sequence comes from Parapoynx stratiotata, assembly GCA_910589355.1. NCBI lineage: Eukaryota > Metazoa > Arthropoda > Insecta > Lepidoptera > Crambidae > Parapoynx > Parapoynx stratiotata. The sequence continues at coordinate 5,813,399 of OU342458.1, forward strand.
CACCTATCAACTAGCCCCATTTTAAGCAACTAATGCTGCTTGTGTTACGGACACTAGATGACGGATAAATATATTTTATAGATAAATACATATAAATTACCTGAATATATACAAATATATATAAACCCCCAAGACTGGAGAACAAATGTGAAAACATAACACATTATATATCACAAATCATAATTAATAATATTTAATTTACAAAATTGTATAAATAAGACAACCATTATATTTCATCTTAGAAATAAGCTGAAAATTTTGAATGTACGCAATAGTTTATATTGCGTAAGATCTCTCGTACTCGTTACTCGTAGGTAAAAAGTATACTTACAAAATAAAGTGAAAAGCAAAATTAATATAAATCACTTTTTCCTTCAATCTAGTTCACTACCAACAATTGGTGATTGAACCTAACCAAATGAAATATTTTATTTTTATTACAATATCTTGTTCGTTATCCTCAAGATTAGACATAAAGAATCTGTGTTTATTCATAACAATTCAGCTTATCGCACACGAGCATACAAAATAAGGGCTTCTTTATTTAAGCTTTCTTAGCCCGTCAGCCTCGGGTATGTTTGTCAAGCACCGCACCAGAAGCCGGGGTTAAACATTGTCTAATCCATGTAGGGCCTTATCCCGGTTTGCTCACCGCTGTCGATTCAAGGATTTGTCGGGAGACGGGAGCGAGCCGCGTCAACGTCTAAGATAAGGCTGTTTTTGTTTTTATCTCTTGGAAACTGTGACCCAAATGGTGTCGTCACTACGAACTGCGTAATATTTTTGACACAGATGTATGAAAGAGGAAAACAAACTTAAATGGAAAAATGAAAACTAATGATTTAGCCCTGTAAGAATTGTATAGGTGACCGTTTTAAAAAAAAATGTGACTTCGAGCCGCGCCATTAATTCATCATAACAATACTAGCTTCCTATATCAACAACTTCATATCAAGCGCAACTAAATATGCGCCGGCGCACCTGATAATTGACTAATGTGGAATTACAATGTCAAAGATATTCATAATTTGTTTATAAATCTACTTGTAAAACATCTGCCGACATAAAATTTCCCTTAATTAGTTGAAAAAAATGAATGCCTCAATACATTGTACCTTCTTTCGTTGTAACCGTTACATATTGCGATGTAATTGCAAAATTAGTATTACTACCTAGTAATGTTATTAGAATTTGTAATATAAGATGTGACATTAGAATAAAATTCATGTCATTTCATGTTAATTACGAATATTAGGGCTTGTATAAATTTTTACTAATTCGCTCCTATAAGTTACTGATTGAGTTATTGATAGAAAATTGAAAAAAAATCTTCAAAATTAAGGAGTAATCAAAATTATAATGTTTATATAATAATCGGGGGACTTTATTACTTACATCACATAATAATATTCCGTTGAATTTTAAATAATTTTGAAAAACCTTAAAACGTGTTAATATTCAGATGACAGTTCAAGAATTAAGAGATAAGCTCGCGTGATGTGCAAATAAGTCACGTATCTTGTGCTATCTCGAGTAAATAGTCAGGCATAAATTAATCAGAGCTCAGTACGGTAGAAAACATAAGTAATGCTAAGGCAAATGTTACAATCGCGGGGTTTAGTTTGTTTGTCTGTTTGTATGTCACAGTTACGTGCCTCTGTATTCGACTGGATTAGGTAGTTTAAAAAAACATTTCCATCCGCCATCCACTTGTACGTAAACAAAGCGAACTGTAGGTAATAAATGTGTTTTTTATTTCGTAATACTTATCAACTAAAAAGATTTTGTATAGGTATTTATATGGCATTAAACTGTGTAAGTAAACAATAAATCACAGCTGAGATTACTGACGAAGACATAATGAGAACGGTGCGGTAAACTGTAAATAGTTACACAACGTATGTAATAGTAGCTGACAGCGGTGAGCAGTTTATCTATTGATATTGTTCTAAATAGAGGCTGTTTGCTGGTCTAATCAATTTTATCTGGAATATTTAAGGAATCATCTAGTGTTTGCATAATATCTGAAGGGCAGAATGATTCGGAGCATTTGTAGACAGCGCCTGAAAAGCGGCAACCATATAAAGATTAAATGGATATTCTGGCGCCGTGCATCAGATAAGAAAATTAACGGTGAAACAACTCATAATGAGGATAACTACATATTGCCAAAACGGAAATATTTTATGTCATAGTGTTTTGACTTGTTGGCACTACAACAAACTACCTAATTGAATCGTTACAATCGCTTAAAATAATTTTGATAAAAATTGTTAGAGTTAGTAAGAATTGTTTACTTTGCATTACTATTGCTCTTTGCGTTTTTTTAATACTTAATATGAAGTTTCATTAACTGATAATAGTGATAAATTACAAATTCCCACACTAGTTTCCAATACAAATATTAACTGTTACTGTTATCAATGGCGATAGACCAAATTGTTTGGACTGTCTGCCCCAATTAAACAAGTAAGCCAGACGGCGTGGACACAAAAGGGTACGTATTATGTCGATGACTCTTTTATGCTTCTAGATTATGTTTTCAGATAAATTTATCCACTTATTAAAGGAGCTGGAAACGTAGAAGCCAAATACATAAGTCAAATACATAAGCCAAATACACAATGGAAAAATGATCGGGAAATAGATACACCAAGAAAATATGGATTCCTTACTGAAAGGAACAACCCTTCTCCATATAATTTTATTGAACTTAATATAAACACTGCTTGATACAGTGTGCTACAGGCTCGCCGCCTTTCACATAGAGAGTTTAACTTAGGAGGTAAGGATAATATAAAATTGCACGAACCATCAGAACATGTTTTCGTGCCTGCCCTACTCACAAAAAACTTAAAGCTACAAATCGTTAAAGCAAATTATGAGTTCGGCGAACATATCCATTGTAATTGTGCCTGCCGTGATTGCAGCAAGAGTTAACACATAATACATTACAGTTTGTGTCACAATACAATCAGGAACGGAGGACGAATCAGGCGCCGAGGAGCGTAATCTGGGTTAACAGGGGTCAAACGGCATCACAAATTCCAATACGATATTAGACGTATCTGTGGCGCGAATCAACGATTCTACGGACAATGCTTTATTGGCTGGTATTGGTGCACTTGTTGATTCCGACGTCCTCGTAAAAACCTCAAGATTTCAACTCTGTTGCAAAGCACTTCGAATATAGAACGCCACTATCGTCATTGTTTTTTTTTTTTATTAAAAATCACACGTCACTGCACCACCTGATCGGTGAACAGTAGAAGGGACCATCGCGAAGTGTCGTCACTTTCTTGTTTTGTTAATTTTAAAAGAAAATTATGCCAAGAATAGCACCAATTTGAACTGTACGAGTTCAGAGAAGAATTTGAATAATTTTTCCGTATGTAGAACTACCAGTAAGAAAGTAAGCTCAGTAGGTCGTCGCACATACTGGGCGACTAAACAAAAAGGCAAAATGCATATAATTAAGCGTATTTCTTACCTGGCACTTGCCCATAAACAACTACTACTTTTAATACTGGTCCAATAAAAACAACACAAATTTAAACTGCCTTATAGTTATTACAAAGAAGTGGTTTCACCACTCCTACTTAAATTCTCATTAATATTGTTTCGAATCAGTGTCTCATTCGCGAAAATTCTAACAGCATCAATTTAATCTGTCCGATGTAATGTCGTCATTGCACATCACTAACCTTATTAAAACACGATCATTTCAAAGATTCACCATTATGCGGTCAAGTCTACAGATGGCAACAATACTCAATGAGAGTAATCAGAGCTACTAAGCGTTTAGCATCTTCTGACGCAATAGCCAAGTGTCCAATTTGAATCTCAACTCTCAACTCATCATAAGTGGTTCGACTTTTACAGTCTAGATTATGAGGTAGCTGTACAATTTTTTCTGCGACCATCCTTACAGCTTTCATTGACTTTGCAATTGTAATTTTTTAAGGGGAAAGAACTATTGCCACATTTCCATTCTCTGCCTTAAATTACTGGCATTAATGTTTGTAATCATTTGTCCAGTCCATTAGGAAAATACCAATGGTATTATGGATTATAATATTCTTATTCCTGTTTACGGTAATTGTTTCCGTTATTAATCATTTTTAAGTGGGTTTGTAAGTAAACTAAAGAAAATTATTTGATACTTTGCATATCTTATGTTTAATCTGGTAAGGGTGGAAGCAGGTAATTTCGATATCCTTGCAAAATAAGTAGGTATATTGAAAAAGATATACCTTGTCGTGTATCTTATTTTTTACCGTAAGATATTAGCATTACTTCTGTCGTGAAAATGGCTAGGCTATTTAAGCCACGCTAATTATATTGATAGTTTCTTTTTATTGACACGATCATTCTTGGAAGTTATATGTGCTAATGTGTAAGTACATCTACTATTTCGTCAACTATTTGTCATCAAATAAATCAAACTGGTTAACGTAACAAAATCTAAAAATATAGTTAGTCACTGTGACGTAGCGATGTAAAATTCCTATTGTTGGTAAAAATAACTAAAAAAATATTTTGGGTTGTGATATGTGTTTATGAGATTATCACGAGTGAGGTCAGATCTGCGTTATATTATAGTTAGTTGTCATGCGAATTTTTCCATATGATTCGTTCCACTAATAATTTCTTTCTGACTTAAAAGTCTTGAGAATATTTTGCTGTTGGAAAATTGTGTTGTAAAACAGGAACTCTCACATCTGTGATGTGTTAGTTGGGTCAAATTAGATAAAATAATCCTACCTGTATACTACTATTTCAAATTGTTTGCGTTTTTTATTGAGTGAAATAAAAAATAAAAATAATAACCATTTGTGCAAGATTTAATGAATTCCTTGTCCACAACTCAAGCTATTGTTGCACCAGTGACTACTTTATATTTTTATGCACGTTTTACTTGAGTTACATTTAAAGTAGTTACTTTCAGATTTTATTACACATAAAACTTGCTCGGTTCTATGGTCACAGAAGACACCTAGTCACCATGATCCCCTGAACATATAAATCAATCGGGAGCGAAAATTTAAGTTTCAGTAATTCAGTTTTTACTTGTACTTTAGGCGTCGATCTTCATATTGTCCTGTATTATCCTGATCTTTCCTGGTCATATTGGTCTACCTCCGGTTGTCTTCCGGTTGTGTTGTCTACCTCCAAGATTTTTTTAAACATCCAACTAGATATTGTTTACTCTTGGTTATTGTCTTTTATATACCTTGCAGAAGGTATCTCTCATCTTGTAAGATATCGTCCAGATATGCAACTTTTGTCGTCTTGATTGATGTCTGCAAGAGCTTACAGTCTCCACCGACCTGAAATAATATTGTAATTTTTTTGAGTACAGTTGGTATGAAACATTTTCCTGTAATTGTACCCTTTCAGAAGCTGTTCAATACTCTCTGTAGACATTTCATTAAACGAAACATTGTTGTAGATTTATTTAAAACGATAATTATTATACATTCAGCATTCTTCATATACTTTTGGCGTCTACATATTAGTCCGGAATACGCGACTGTATTTCAAGAATACAGTTAGATATAAAAATGTATGAAAACTCAAGCCAGTTCAGGCGATGCATGGGTTGCGCGTCTACCTGGACACTCGACGCATACGCAAGAGCGCGACGTGCATCGACGCATGCAACTGTGCCGGCCTATCGTAGAATTATTCATTAGTGCAGACTGTCTCGAGTGAATTTTGGCAAAGGCTTAGGGTGTCTGCTTGTTATATAATTATTACTAGGCTTACACCTGTTTTGGGAAATTACAAAATTATGTGATGTAAACAGAAGGATTGTTTATAGCAGCGATTGTCGGAAATAGTAACTTAATAAGATCTCTGTTGAGTACAGATTAAGTAAATCTGTTTTGATACTCTGTACCTACACATTATAAAATAACTCGTTAGACATAATAATTTATCAATAGGTACATAAACTCGTTTAGAAAATAATTCAATATAAAAATACACAAGTATATAAAAGTTAGGATACATAATTTGAATCAAATATTGCAAAAATTATTCTATGCTTGTAAATATAGTCTAGTTTTTATACTGTGACACGCCTCTTGGCTTTAATGTTAGACATGTGACACGTGGTTTAACTAACAACAAGTCCAGACTGATACCGCTTTACGACTTCACATAAACCCACTATTACCATCAGAATTGGTTCTAGACAAATAATCGTAAGCGTACTGTACCACTGATTGTATATGGGCTGCCTTACGCGGCATCCATTTTAATAAATACGGTTCACTTATAAATGTTTTGCTTCGTTTCAATTATGTTAAAGTTTTTATGCAGGTTTAGAGAAATTGGTAAGGCTTCTTATGGATTATCCTTTCAGTAAGTTAGTATAATAATAATCAGTTTTAATCTAAAAAGCTGAGCAACGTGATATTATCATCACTCTTAATAATTAGATTTTTATTTTTGAACTAGCTGTTCCCCCTGACTTCGTCCGCGGTAACTAGTTGCGGTAAGATGTTGACCAGGGATATAAGGTATCACCACGTAAAATATTATTGAAATCGGTCCAGCTATTTCGGAGATTAGCCCGTATAAACAGGCAAACAGACAGGGAATCAAAAAACTTAAAAAAAAATATTTAGGTATTTTCCCTCTTTTTACGTCTTCCCAACTTGGTTTTAACCTTTTTTTTAGGATGTACAGATAGTTGACCTCTACAGTTTTATTATATGTATAGATTTCGACTGAAAACTTAAAATTTGCCTGTAGCGTTACTCACTATTTGCAATAAGGGACGTTTCATAGGTACGCCGGCCAACAGCGCCGCGCCGCGCCGCACCGCGTATAAGCGCGCGTGTGGCAGTGAAACGATATTAGTAGCTCCCAGTAATTGCACGTGAGCGGTCGGCGCTGGCGGACAGCGTAGCTATGAAACTACATTTAATTGTACGTTTAAGATTTAATTAAAATAGGTGACTTCTTGTATTGTTTTTCCCTATTTGACTGTGGCTCCCTTTTCATAATGCTGAAGGTCTTATCGTTATCTTATATAAAATGGAGCGAATTGTCTTAATAAGCCAAAAAACTTAGTAGTGTTAATAAAAACATATTTTTTATTTTCCCAGAATCTGTCCTCTGAGTTGAGACGTAGCAAGACTCCTCCCCGAAGATCCCCAGAGGAGAGAGCAGTGCCGCGGCCCCCGTCGGCGCCGGTGCATCACGACAGGAACCCGCACACCCCCCACCTGTCCCCTAAGAAGGAGGCCTTTAACAACCTGCTCAATAAGGGCATCACAGGTTAGTGCCGTAGTTAATAAACTAGACTTTAAGGCATATCTAATCTGGAAGGCAGAGATTACCCTTCACTTGCTGTGATCCTGGCATATATACTTTTTTTTTATATTTTTTTTTTATTTATTAATTTTTTTTTATTAAATAACACACTTATTTTCATCTACTCTCATAACTTGCTGACCTGCATTTTGAGGTGGATGGGGAGTAATCATGACTATAAAAATACGTATCTTATGTTATTTATATAAAAACTAGCTGTTGCCTGCGACTATGGTTTCTTAACTATCCCACGGGAACCCTTTCATTCCACGGGAATTTTCCGGAATAATTGTATCTAAGGTGTTGACTAGGGATATATGGTATCACCGTGTAAAAATTCATTGTAATCGGTCCAGCCGTTTCGGAGATTAGCCCGTACAAACACGCAGAAAGAGAAACCAAAAAAAATCTATGTACAGACATTCGACCTCTAGAGTTTTCTTTTATGTAAAGATATATAGATTACAATAATTAATTGATTAGTTTGAACGTACAGCGCAATTCGTAGCTTCAGTCACTTAAAACATAGAGGCGTACCTCCTACCTATTCATATACTTTAATAAGGAGTTGTAGAAGAATGTGAATGTAACATGGCTAAAACATTATATGTATGGATTTAGAAAGAGAAAAAAGGCTGACTATTGAGAGAGAATAATGAAAGAACAATTGCCGAGCCCATCTATTAAAAGACAAGGTAGATAATTAAGAAGAATATAAACATTATTAATGAAAATAAACAAAAAAAGGCAATAAATCGCACTACATAAGAGTACACAAAGAGATGTATCAATTCATATTAATTTGTTAAACCTGAATCATAATTTTAATTGAGTTTTCATTTTCATTGTTGGGCAAGCCTGGATTGATCAGTGGACTCGATGGATGAGTCTCGAAATCGATAGTTCATTAATCAGCGATGATTTGGAAGCCAAGTAGATTGAGGTTTAATAAGCACGACGCAATCAGCAAAGGTTTTTAATATTACCATTTAATTGAATGTTGAATGGGAGAAGTACGAGTATAGAATGTTCTTGAAGTAACTAAATATAAAAATGTTAGGGACATTCAAAATATTGTTGTATTCTAATGATTTATTTATTTAAAATGTATCGTTATCATTTGAATTCTACTATTTATATTTGTGTAGTTTATTTCTCAAAATTTCTAAAACTTAAAAGGAAATCGTACTTGTCCTGACTGCTGCTGATGACATCATAAAACTAACACGATTCGATTAGAACTTTTTTCAGCTTTTTTCACCATTTTCCAGTTTTTAAGTCGCTACAATAACTAGAAGGTTTTATAGATTAGTCCTTAAACGTTTTTAAATCTATCTATCCTTATGATCAGACTATAGAAGTCGAATGTCTGTTCATAGAAAAAAATGCTTAAAACCAAGTCAGGTTGTCAAAAAAGGATGTAAAAAGAGGGAAAATACCAAAAAAAATTGTGTTATTTTTTTTATTTATCTGTCTGTTTGTCGGACTAATCTCCGAAATGGCTTGACCGATTTCAATGAAATTTTGCATGGTGATACCCTATATCCCTGGTCAACATCCTAGATACTTTTTATTCCGAAAAATTAAAGGGATGGGGATCTGTGGGATGGTTAACGCGGGCAACAGCTAGTTATAAATAAAATACTGAAGCTGAAGGCGCAACAAGTAAGAGTATCAAATTATTCGTAGTCACGTCTCGCCGCTTTGTGCGACTTTCCTCAAGAACTCTAATCTGATGCCGTAATTGTTCTACTGATATCCAGAAACATTGAGTATTGAAATTATAATGGTTTTAGTACCAATAAAATTTGTAATTGATTCCGTTGATTACAAAAGGACACCTTGTGTCGTGTAATAAATTACGACTGTTATTGTTTCTTGTTTTTTTTTAAGGGATGATTTTTATCTACATTCTTGATGCTTATCCAGTTTTCCGCGTAATTAAAACACGATACAAATGTAGTATTAATATAAAATATGTAACATCCAAAAAGAGATATAATATAATAGATAAAAAGAGATATAACAATATAGATAAGATATTCTTTTTTCTATTTTGTATTGAAAATATTAATAAAAAATAATTTGGGTGGTCATAGGTACGCTGGTACATAGATATGGTATGATATGGTAGATATGTTATATGGTAAATAGATAAGTTACATGCCTGTTGCTCCATATGAAACAAATGGCGAGTTTCTTGAGTAACACACACACACACACAGCGTAAGGCAAGCGGTGTTATGATTAAATGTTTTATTCAGGCAATGTTTTTTTAGGCGAGACATTTTTTTAGTTTTCGTAGCTATTTAGCATCGGCCAATCGCAAAGGTACATGCATTTGCGTGGCAGTCTGTACCAGATTGTTTTAAAAAATTATCATTAACTATTAACACTCATTATGTATTTTTGGAGTACTCGGCGTAGTGGTCGGTACGCTTTGGTTTTCGACATCGAAAACAAACCTACCTTCACCACGGTCGAGCCTTGGATGGGTGTCAAAACTTAGTGATCTCGAACTCCTCCATTCTTCGGACGGCACGTTAAACCGTTTGGTCCCGATCTTTATTGCATCCGTTTCTACCCACGAACCCGTATTGGGCCAGAGCGTGTTGGTTTTCTCCATGAGGACGGCCCAGGAGTGGGACGAAATGGGAGAATGAATTATGTATTTTCCGTTTTTATCATATTTAAAGCTTTTATATACAATATAATTAATAATATGGCGGACTTAACAACTATCGTCGTTCTCATTCATTATAAATTACGGTTGAATCAAAGTAACTGATTTAACTATATTAAATAAAGTTATCATAACCATCATTCTAAATCGGCAATCATTCGCAGCTAATGAACTACCATCGAAATCAATCTAATTTCACGACCAGTTTATCTTCGACTTGAAATCTGAAACGCGTAACGTACCACCGCTATAATGCGTCTATGCCCCTCGTAATAATTTTCATTCATTCTCTTCTCTTTATGAATCATAATCTCTAAATCTCTGTCGTCTTCTGTCCTGCTTTGTCTCGGTGCTATTGACATAGCGCTGTCTCGCTCCAGTTCTTTTACCCCTTAAATCTAATCCGGGACATCCCGTCTCGAATTAAGCCCATACTAAGCTGCACTCACACATACAGTCGCGTTTTGAAAGGGCACTATCATATTGATATTATTTTTAATCGCGCCAGATTTTGAGGGGCCTTTGAATTACTGATTTTCAATGTTAGTGCTGTAGTGCGTTAAAATAACGATTTCATTAAATCAACATAAATGACAAATACTATTGTCTCATATAAATCATAATTAAAGGAATTATATTTTTTGTAGTCGCACAGTTTAATATTTTTGCATGATTAATAAAACATATACCTAACTATCATACTATACACGCAGCCAGCAACGAGTCAACAAAGATTTTCCAATCGCGTAGAAAATTAAATCCTTTGCAGGATCAATAAAAAACAAAAAAACTGACAGCTACTTTGCTGACTCCACAGATTATGTAACACAATAAGAAGTATTAACCGTCTTCGCGTTTAATGCCTAACGCGTCTAATCGGCCGTTATAAATCATTATTAATTTGAAGCGCGCCGTCGATCCGCACCGATTAGCTATTGCACAATGCTCGGGATTATGGCCGTTGGAGATATATCTTTTTGTCAATTCATACCTGGGTACCGTTCGCATGTCAAAGAATTGAAAAATTCTCGAGACATATTTTTCTACCTATTTTAAATTTTGTTTTAAATTTCTTTTACAGTTTAAATGTGATTAATTAAAAGTAATTTTAACATGAAAAAGTAATAATAGGATAATTGTAATTGCAAAAAATTTTAGAATGTGCTTTTATTGATTATTTTAAAATTAAATATAGCTTCATTTTCATAAAATGATTTTTATAGATATTTCTGCAAGACTTTTTCAAAATACCCGAAGCTCGCATATAAAGGTAAAAATGTTGATAAAAATTTCTAATAGTTGTTCTGCGCATGCTACTTCATACGAATAAGCCGGTTTTATATAGATAAGCCGATTTATGTTTTTTATTGTGTCGTATTATTTCTTATTTATTTTCTATGTTAGACATAACCTGTGTATTTAAGCATAGTTTTTGTGTTAGTCCCAACGGTAGTTTCATTAATTATTGTGAATTTATTGTCGATAAAACTATGATTTAATCGATTGGCTTGGACAGGTAAATAACAAAATGTTTAAATAACGATAGTTTTTAATTCTCACATGAAATTTTATGTCATATTTTCTTATTTATTGTGTCAGATTTATTTATTTTAAGTAAAAGCTTAAATCAACAGTGTTTGTATCGTTAAAAATGGTCATAAATTATCCTATTATTAATTATATTGTAATAAAAAAACATTAGTAAGTGTATTGTGGACAGGCGAATGTTACATACCTAAATACTGAGCCTAAGAAGTTGGTGCTTTACTACTAGAATTTTTTGGAAACATTAATTTTGAAAAAGTAAAATGTTTGTGTAGCTTAAACCTACTCAGTTTCATCTTATAAAAGTAACTATCCCTCCATTTATAAACTGAATTTCAATGTTTTCGCTTTGAAAGATCGCCAATCACTTTGAATGTTTTCATTTTAAAAGATTTAGGACTTTTCGTCCCTAAAAATGTACACTTTCAAACTTAAACAAAGAACAGTCATTTTTCAAAATTTTGAATTAAGAATAGAATTTAGAACAAACTCACCAAAATGTTTTTTAGAACCAAACAACCGGCACGAACACTAGTTCTAAATTCAAACTTGTAGTGCTTATGTCACACATACCTACATTGTATACACGAAGAGTAAAACCCCGCACACACGGAGGGCTGTAGGGGTAGTTGGGCTTTATCTCCGGGCGACACGAGGCTGATCCGGCCCGGATGATCCGGATGAGCGCACGATCCCCGCGCTGCCGTTGTAGGTGTACGTATGTATGTATCGATTCGTTTGTTGGCCTTTTATTCGAAATAGTTCACTGTTTTCTTTGTTATTTCAATTCAGAATTACTTCAATGTTTTTTATCTGTAAAAAGTCTGTAATTGTTTGCTATTAAAATAATAGCTTTTAAATTAAACAACACAATGACATAAAAGTACTAAGATATTACGTATTATTGATATAAATTTACCAGTAAAATACTTTACATAATAAATTACTGACGCTCGTTTTTCTAGTAGGTAATTAGACTTGCTGAATGATTCTATTCTTCAAAGTTAGCATTAATCTTGACATTGCGATATAACAATTGTAATTTAATCCATTAGGACATAGAAGCTATACTCGTTTGATATTTCATGTCCATAATATTCCGCCGACCTCCGTAGATCCAGATCCGGTGGTCGAGTAATCCGGCTTACGCCTGATCCGGCACCTATGTATTTGCGAATGTTCAGATGTGTGCATTGTAACGTCTAGCTACTAGGAAATCCATTTTCAGCTCTTTGGAAGCTTTTTAGATGGACTTATATGGGATTTCTAGTGTTCATGAATAAATTGGCATGGGCAACGAGGCACGATATTATAAAACGATAGTAGGTACTTTTTTCAATATTAATTTTCTGAAATACCTTGTCTGTTTTTTCTTAATTTGTTTGATCCATGTTTATGAATATTTTTTTATTTTATCGTCTTTGGTGCCCATGCCGGGATTGTCTATGTGTTAGAGCTCGTTGCAGATTTGCTGATAGTAGCCTATATTTCCACTCTAATAATATGGATTTCACTTTTACTTGAAATTAAGAAAGTTGTTTAATTTTTTATTTTTGTTTAATATTAAATAAAATTAAATAACTTTCTTAATGCGGGTTTCACGAATGGTAAAAAGTATACGTTCTATTTGATTACTTAATTGATTTTAAATCCAGACATCATCTGGAAAAAGCTCGGTCATAATTTATTCAAAGTTACAGTCGACCATTTTTAAAAGTGGAATTTTTAAGTATTAAGCTCTACAATTGATTAGATTAAGCAAGAGTTTTATGTCTCTCATAATCTTACCATAAACGAGACATAATGAATAACTTAAATAAAATCCTAGCGGTGTAAACCTTATTAACCTCGCTTCAGATCGTAATATATCGATTAACATCTATCAGCGGAAATTAAGATGATAGTTTGTTTGTCCAATACGGGAGAAAACGACTCCATAAAGACGCTGCTCGCTTTGAAATTGGATGGATGTATTCAATTCCAAAATGGATGGATGGATGGTTCATGGGTGGTCGTTGTTTCGGAATATCGTTTTGCTACTGGTTGTACAAAATACCATTTTGTTTAATTTGAAAACTCGTTCTGTAATTAAGCTTCTACGATTTGATTGTAAATTAAGATATAAAGATGAGAATGGAATAATTTTGTTTGATGATTGCGTTCGTTTTTTATTTATTGGCATTATTTGTTCGAGGACATCTTTCTTTTTACACACACATTTAGCGTTGCTAGGTAGAAACAGAAATATCCATTCGTAATCTCATTAAATAACAGAGAGTTCCACTATTGATTCTGCAAAAGCATCGAGAAGATTACGGTTATAATATAGTCCGGGCGGGTTATTCAACGAAATCCGGATTGTAGTAATCCTCAGGGAGATGTATCCGGACGCGGACGGTGGGCAGCCGCCTAATCCGCGCTCATCCGGCTCGGAACCTCTACATGTGTATCACTTATGTATAGATAAAGGTACCGCTTTGTTACAAAAGCTCGTACCAACGTACTAATTTCGAAAGTTTTCTTCGAAAGATATAACCGCATGGTTAAAATATTGAACAGCATAAATGTATGAGACCAAAATATGCTACTTCAGATTTACCAATAGTTCAGCTAATAATAAAATAATTATTAAACAATTATATCAATTTAAGGAAAATAGCGAAAGTTGTTCACACTTGATGTTAATTGCTTCGCAAATTAAGCTGCCGTCACTTATTCTGGTATTATCATTGACGCCATTGGCCAATATTCGACCTATTTGGACCACCACGGATTAAAAAACTGACACGGCAGTAAAACCATTTCAAATCACTTTGAATCAAATAAAAAAATCCGTAACTCCACGATCATCCGACAGAACTATGCGAAAAGGAGCCATCAATCACTTGGAGATAATCTCTTATAAGGTCGAAGTACGGCTTAGGAAACCGCGCACTAAAACAATGATTGATTCGAGAAAGGAAGCTTTATTCTCATAACATTAAAGATTTTACTTGAATATTTTTTCGAACGGGAAGCAAATCCATATTCTTCTGTGTTTAATTTTAAAGAAGCCAACGTATGTGTGTTTAATCTGTCGGCAACAACACAGAGAGGCAATCAGCTGAGCATGATCAATCGATAAAAAATCGAGCCTGGCAAATAAGCATGGCCGGTGTACGGTGCTGGATCGCCGGATGATCCGCACCATTTGTCAGGATTAGACTTATGGGCGGTGGCGGATTGTCGTGCGTGTGTACTCGTCTCAGAATCGGTCAAGTGGGAACCCGTTTTGATAAACGCGTAAGCCGCGACGAAGGCGAAAATGCAATATTTGATATTGTTTGATTAAAAAAAAATAAGTTGAAATTCGATTGAATATTATGTATTCTATGATAATTTTATACGTACGTGGTACATTCTTTTTGTGTCCCGGACCAACACGGTCCGGGACACAAAAAGAATGTACCAACTGCTTTGCTTGCCTAGCATGTCGTAAAAGGCGACTAATAGTGTATTGGATACTGGGTCTGTGATTGTGTAGGCGATGAGCTAGCCACTTGTTACTACTCTTTCACGATTTTTCATCTGAACAAACCCAATTTTTGTATGGCTAAATGTGGTCTTAAGGAACACAGTGCTCCTTGGACTCTGCCTACCCCTTCGGTGATTGCAGGCGTGATTTTATGTATGTTACTGTTTGAATGGTAAAATTGCAAATTAAACGGTTTTTTCCATTTTAATCCACTCTCAAATTCAATTTAAATCATCCCGCCATTGTATTGGCCATAAAATAAAATCCATACAAGTGAGTAAGGGCTCGCAAGACCTTAAACCGTCCGGGGCCGTCTGCAGGGCTTACGGACCTCCCTTAACAAAATCTTAATCCCTACAAAGGGTTAGTAATATTATCTTCTTACACTCGCAAGAAATAAGCCCTTAATTCGTGCCTAGTCCTTATAAAATATGGCTGCGTAACGAAATTTAATTGGTATCGAACTTGGGGTATGAATTTATGATGAGTTTTAAGTTACTTATAAGATGCGTGAAGGCAGACAGACAGACTAGAGAGTACTATACATTTTTCGTACTATACACTTTTAGATCAAGAGTTGTAACAATTAATATATTTCAAT
The DNA here is from genome assembly GCA_910589355.1 of Parapoynx stratiotata. Lineage (NCBI taxonomy): Eukaryota > Metazoa > Arthropoda > Insecta > Lepidoptera > Crambidae > Parapoynx > Parapoynx stratiotata. The sequence continues at coordinate 5,829,068 of OU342458.1, forward strand.
ATTAACAGGTCATACTACTGAAAGTTATGTTTACTTATTTTTAAGAGAACATCGAAATGTTTCTATCCAAGTTATATTCACCTAGAGATCCTAAAAAAATAGTTTAAAAGCTCGCACCCTGTTAGAGACTAAACATATTAGGCTAAACAGATATAAATTGAATTTTGTTTTAAAACATTAATTAAAAAAACAATATGACCTGGATTTTTATTATTTTAATTTAAATAAACTAAAATACTTAACTATTTATAATATATAATATGACACCCATCTAAGGAATAATTCATTGGAATAAGGAATAGTCATTGTAGGTAAACAAAGTGCATAAGAAAGTGTGTCCACCTCTTTGATATTCCTTGCTCTGTGGTTCCTATACTTAAAATTCCACCCTGAACTCTTGCCAGTACGTCCCATGAAAGACCACTCGACAGTTGTACGAACACATTGGTATAAAATCTAGACGAATCAAAGCATATGCCGTGTGTCGCCTAATCCCGTGACGACATACATAAATTTAGCTTCAATCGCTCGCCCAAAGACCATTAATCGCGGATTCAGTTTGGACGCACCTTAAGTTATGTCCACACCCAGGGTTGGGCTGCATAGAGAGGAGATAAATAATAATAATAATAATTATAAATACATAGTTTACGATTGTATACTTACCCCCTTACTAATAGACGAGTTATAAGGAATAGTTATTCAGTGTTTTGTCACTTTCTGACAACTACTGTCTTCAGAATGTCTGACGAAGACAAAACACTGAATAATTATTTCAACCTTATACCTCCTTAATTAGTAAGGAAAGAGATACAGTTGTTTACAGATATTGCATAAATTATTTATAAAAATATAATGCAGCTTAGATTCTTTTAAGTTCTCTAGTAGACTTCCGACAAAGGTTATATCGCTCTTAGGAATTTATACCAATTAATAAGCTGCATTCGTATCACAATTTCTTGAATTCTTTTTTTAAACGGTCTTAATTTAAATTTAAATTATATTTTACTCAAATTTATAAATTTTTTTTTCAACTTTGAGTTTTGAATTAAATAACTATTGGTCAGCCCTAACCTCTATCCACAACCACACACGCGAGTGGGCACCACCGGTGTATCTCCTGAGATCTGATAAGATTCAAATAAGGGATTAGAGCGAGACGTGGCGAGGATTTGCGCGCGGCTTGTACATGTGTGAGCAGGACACGAGACGGGATTATCTCGACGGACCGCGGCAAGTGGTCGCGTGTGACTATGCCTCTAAAGATTCTTCAGGTTTAATAGGACTGGTTCCGTATTTTCGATGTGTGCAATTCAAACTTTTTGGGTGATTATATACACATACAATTCAAATAATAAAAATAAAAATGTTCTTTATTTCCAAAAGTTTCTTTTACATTTTGTGGTGAGACATCTCCAGAGAGTAATAAAATACTTGTGTTGGAGTGACTCGCTCTGACCTTAGTGTCACTTTTTTAACAGGAATTTTTAAAAGTTTTAAGCCATTCACTTACAACCCTTCTACATTCGTAAGCATTCATTGGAAATATGTTTAATTTATGATTAATTTTACTATAGATATAGGAACTCCTTGACAAGTATTGGCGTCTAGCAAAAGTTGTGTTACTGAAAATAGTACTAACTACGTCCCTCCTTCGTTTGTTTGATAATTTCCTAGGATCATACGGCGTTGATTTATGAACGCGTAAGGTCGTGTTTAATATGTATAGCTTCCTAACAGTTAGTAAAAATTGTATGTGTATGATAATTAATTATATTTTAATGTAAACCTCAATAATTTTCAAGTGCAATGTAGTAATATACTTTTTAGAATTCAATCACAGCTATCATTATTACTGCTTACGTAGTTTAGATTCTCTTAGAGCAACATTAAACTTATTTTAAAACCAATAGCATGTGGAAAGCGACTGAAGAAAAACCAATCCGAAGTAACTATCATAACAAAATGCATCGACGTCGTCATAAAACAGATTTCGTCAAGTTTCTTGCGAGATAATTTAAATAGGAAAATTTTCTAGCCAGGAAAAGTATTTAAATTCTTCATCCTCACTCTGATTCAGTTAGAGCAGGTATTTTCTAATAGAAAAAGATACGGGGAAAATAATATTCATAAAGTACGCGTGAAGGTAACATGTATTCTGTATGCGGGATTACTGTAAGACGGGATAAACGAAATCCCCAAATCCGGGATCTGGCGATCCCAGCGTCGGCCTTTTTCAGGATTTTCCGTTCGTCCCTTTTATACATTTTCTGTTTACTGTTCTTCCTACGAGTCTGTTACGTAAATGAAAGTTACTATTTTATTTTTAATAATTCTTAAACTCATCTCATTTTTCTTATGAGATAATAATGTATGAGATAAATCCTTATTTGTATGGCGTTAAACTTCTTTCGGAAAGATTGCATTGGTGAGGTTCCAAATAATAACTATTTAATCAGTAGGTATATTGTTATCTTCGACTAAATATCCTAAAGGCTCGGCCTCACGAACAAAAACCACCTTAAATATGGCACCGTCTTGGACCTAGGCGCTATATCATTAGGTGAAATAAAATAACAACAGTGCTGCCTAACTTACACCTTATTACCATAGAATAACGCGTGCTTTTATTTGTCTCAACATACACTAATACGACACAACACGAACTCAACGCAAAATATTTGGGTGCTTATTGAGGTCTTATTTTCACGATCGTTTTTGAGACGATGACCCGAAATCTAGTGTATTTATGATCTAAGATTGTTATGAACTTAATTTTGGAATGATAAGAAGAGTTCTTGTTTAGGTATTCCAAATAAAGAGACGAAAAGGCATATAGTTTTACTGCGTGGTAACTCTTTTTTTTTATACAGACTCGAGCTTCACCTGTTACTTACTATAGAAGAGTACTTTTCTTCGACATAGTATCGAGATGTAAACAAATGAGCGGGGATTAAGTTTTTTTTTTAATTTGGAAGTACATGTAGCGGTATTAATAACGGCATACAGAAAAATGATTTATAAATTTTAATTGGTGTACTAATTAATTTATCTAGAAATATTATATCCGTACAACACAAACGCAAAGGATTATCTTGCACATTGAGCAGTGAACCCAATCAGTGCAAGTTTACATTTTTTTATTCTTTTTTCCATTCCGACGAACTAATCCGTTCGGCTTATCTTCGACTTGCACTAGAAAGCCGTGAGATTAACGAGTAACAATCTAAAATGAGCCGAAGTAGTAATAAATATGGTTGGAAATCGTGTGCGGGGGGAAACAGGGGTTGTCAATGAACCTCGCGGGGTAACCGCGACCTACCGTAGGGGTTGCAGCGTTGTCGGTACAGTCGAGGTCTAAAATATGTATGCACGTTTGACAGAAAATGACTCTTATTGGTAGGGGATAAAGACTATCACCTGTCAAATGTGCATATATATTTTGAACTCGACTGTATAATGCTGATTCTAGTTTCCGTGGGGAAGGTAGTCTTCAATTCAATCTTTTTCATTGTAGAAATTCGATTGAATGTTTTAAAGATTTTATACTACTTATATTATTAAACAAATGTATATGTCCCACATTGTAATGTGAAAAGTACGATTTGAAGTGAAAACTTCGGGAAAAAATAATAGTACCTATGCATTGGTCATGCTCCTTTACAATTAAAATTAATTATTACTAATAATATAAAAAAAATCAGAAAAATTTAGGCATATCCTAAACGGAACAAGAGCGATGTATTATCGTTAAGTCCGCCTTATATACAAATGTGTTTTTTGGACATTAAAGATTAAATAAATAAATAAACATCTCCACTAACTACTGACTGACACTACTGATAAAAAAAAATCTGGCACCTTAATACGTTCATTAATTGTTGCATTTTCAATGAAATGCTATTTAGGAGCCAACCCCCAAAATCACTATTTAATATCCCAACGTCCATTTGCCGGTACGCTTCACTCGTTATGTTGGATATAAATATTTTATTCCCGGATAAAACCCGGTCCACCGAATAATCCTGCGTGGACTACAAAAAGATAAGCCCCTAGTACGATTAAGCGTACAGCTTTTGTATGTTTTCGTGCCTATAATAACATAATGTAGTCTATTCTGAATGAAATTGGTGATTACTAATTAGGTTTTCCTTTTCATATTTTTATTTTTGCTAAGATATCATTGCGTTTTTGACCTTGTTAGACCTACGATCATTTCAAGTTTGTTTATCGTCAGTCGTCTTTCAATCGCTAAATCAACGTCATGCGAACGACGCCGCGAGCACAGCTTGTATAAAGTGAGATTGACATTTTTTTATATTAAAATGAAACCAAACTGCAAAAATCATAAAAAAATTCAAAATATTTAAAATCCAATTTATAATCAGACTCAAATAACACTGCTTGATGAAGCGCAACTATGGCAATTGACTGCTTTTGCGGTGCTCATGCCTAGTCTCTGTCTAACCCTTAGGGGATAATAGTCGTGATTATATGTGTGTGTCAAAGAACACTAGGTACTAATTTCATTGAACAATAATATAAAGCGAGACAAGTATTAAAATCAGTGTTATATAAGACATAATAAAGTTTTAAGATTCAATATTTATAATCAATAAGCTGTTAGAACATTGAATGAGTAGGTAATATTAATTTGATCACTCATGAATATGACTCAAAAGGTGCAAGCGATCTCAAGTGTATTCACGAGATACCTCAGAAATATCGAGTGAAATATCGTCGTAATTACACGCAAACCTTTTCATAGCTGCTTTGTTTGTTTCCGTTTGATGTATCTCATCAACTATACGACTTATCCAATAACGTTAATGCTGCCGAACCTACCCCCGAATCACGTACTTTGACATATTATATTAACCCCCGAGATAAACAACCACATAAGTAACACGTCAATGGGAACAAAGTGAACCGAAAATGTCTGGAAAATACAGTCGCTAGCAAAAGTGGATAAAGCTAAAACCAATATTTTTTCGATTTTTCGCAAACGCTACTGAAAACCGAAGAAATAGTAAGAAATAAGAAGCATTTGTGAATATTAATTCAGTGTGTAAATACTAGGAATAAGCTAAATCTTCCTGTAAATTCTACCAACCAATTATACCTAAGCAATTCTTTTATAAATCAGTGTATCCGCTTTTGATAAAGTTCCATTTGGTATCATAGATTTGTCATTTCATCAATCAAAAGATAATGTAAAAGCTAAATTGAACTGAAAAGGTAGTATAAAATATTTGACTACTATTAAAATTAAAGTTAAAAGTATTATAGATAAGAAGAATTCAATTTTTTTATTGTTATAGTATCTAATATTATGATGTTTATTATCTTATATCCTTTTTTTTCTACGAAAGTTTTTTTTTTTTCAAAAATAAACTAGCAAATATAGTAGGTAACCCCAATCAAACGGTTGATAAATAGGAATTTTATCTCTGTTTGCCAGATTAAGTATCAGTTATAAAAACTCCCAATAAGCATGAGCGGCGAATTTCCACAACCTTCCCCGTTCGATTTGTTCCGCTCGTGTTCGCGCTTAAGCTAGATTTCAATAGAGTATAATCTCACCCTAATGAATCTTCAATCCGGATTATCGGGGCTTGTAATGGCCGGCGGGCAGTGCACAGGATTCGCTTTAGAAAAACTTTGATTAGTCGAGTGCATATCGGTTTAGTCGCTAAATACGTATTGCTTTCGTTAAGTAGAAGATAATTGGAGATTTGTAAGGCTATTTTTATTAGGACTTAAGTAATATGATATGAAAGTTAATGAGTGTTTTGACTGTAAAAGTTATGACATTTTTTTGCAAAATTTTGCTTAAAGGCTGATTAGTGAGCTGTAAGTTCAAGCTTGATGCTATAAAACATTTCTGGGATTTTCAAATGAAATCCAGAAAAGGGACATAAAAACAAACACAATTATAAAACAAATATATTTTCAAGTTTGCCTACGAGCGTTTGTAATTTTGTTAAGCAATATGGTTGTATTGATTTATGAAATTTCGTTCGGTTTTCGTTCGGAATAGTTTCGGACTAAAGAGGCATAATTTGCTCTAAGGTAAAGTTAATAAGAAACCTGCGGTATCCTTGCGGAAGTCAACATTAACTCTTAATTTAGATGTCTGATTCCATCCAATAAATTGTAAGGGAGGCGCGACACTAGGCTAATCCCATTGGCGGGCATTAGAGCGGCTTTGTGCGGACAGATCGCGCTCGGACACCGAAATTACCTAGCAATTGGTAGCCGGTCCGAATTGCTGCGGCTCAGCCCGAATCGGCTGCAGACACTTTTATTGCCCGGCCAAATCCCGCTGACCCGAGCTCCCGATCCCGGCTTCCGTTTTATCCCGGACCGCTTAATCCCGGATTTGACGTCAGTTAATCCGAACCCGTGTTGGATATCGCGTCGACACAGGCTACGTCCGCACTCTCCTCTCCTCTCTATTGATTTTCGGTTTTATAACTCACCTTCATTCAACACACGTAAACAAAGCCATCGTTCACCTTCGAGGATTATCTCCCGCCGTAATGCCATTCGCTCCGTAATATTCTTTTATTATGATGGAATAATTGAATCGAAATAAAAGTAATCCATAACTATCACTGTGACACAGGATTACGTGACGCAAAATGCATCGAGTTCGGATATTTGGGCTCAATGATATAAAATTGTATGCAAAAAATGAGGAGATTAATTTGTGTTTTCATTGGGTGGTGCGTTATGCGAAAAATTGAACTCTCGGGGAGCAAATGAAAATGATAGCCTCGTATTATTTTATTTCGTTGGATTGTCATCCAGAAAATGTATTGTGGTCGTGGAATTCGCATTAACATTATTGCTACTCGTAGTAGTGTGGTGTTTCCGCGAATTTAAATCATTACTTATAGAGGCATTAATCTACGCCGAATGATATCGAAAGAATACGAACGAAAGGATACAATTGGTCGAAACTTGCAGCAAGTTTAAAGCTCAGCATGCCACGCATTGATGAACTAAAATGTGTTTCTGTCAAAGGCTCGTTCAAATCAGGTCTTTGAAATGCGAACTGTTAATTCTCTCGTTGAAATGCACCAACTAATAGGTACAATTCGAAAAGAGTATCTACATTTACGTCGGCGGCGCACATCGGATTTGGCAAAATACGTAATTATGCCTAGCGTTTAGAAGCCAAAATTATATTTGATGCTAGAGTGAATAGTCGCCTATTTCCCATTTTAATGAGGATTATAGTTTCTAGTGCATTTGGAGCACTTCGCGCGGTAAAATTAATTAGTAAATCGTCTCTGTGCGCTGTGTATGATTCATTTCAAAGACTATTTAATGTTTGTGCAATTTAGGTTTGAAGTGCGTTTCGATTAATGGTCGCCTGTATTATTTATGAAGTACGAGTAATATCAGAAAAGTAAGTGTTATGCTGCTAATAGCAATTAGTACTGATGTATTTTGTACTCGTTATGATGACGTATTGTGAATTCAGGTTTTGTTGGTTGTTAATTATGAGGACTTTGTACCATCATGGTCCGGCATGATCTTGCGCATTAATGTTCATCAAAGACTGTCACCTTTCTTAAACTCAGTTTAAGATTTTATAAACTAAGGCCTACTTGCAGGAAATTTCAAATCTAGTTTAAAACTCGATATAGTCATTTTTTGTCAATTTTACTATGGCTAAAGTAAAAAAAAATAACAGAATATTTTTCACATTTTTACTATGGCTGAAATGTAAAAAATCACCAAATCAGAATTTTTTGGGCATTCTAAACATATTAAAAATGTCAAAAGAACCACTGTGGGCCTTAGATTTTTACTTTTGTTTTTGCTTAATTTTCATTCACGATTCTAAAATCTGGTAATGTCTCGTAGAGATAGTTTTACATATAAAGTGTACAAGTTTATTTTCTTAGTTTTCAAATACTAAGAATACTTTTAAAGCAAAGCGAATTAAGCCCTATGCCTAACAGAAAAATTCCCGTTTTTTGAGTAAAAAAATATTGCGACATTTCACAGAAATTCGCGAAATATAATTATTCGAATTAGGCAAATCTACCAATCATTTAATTTGGTTGTACAAAGCAGTGGCTATAAAACTGGCTCCAATATAAATCGCTAATGATCGCTTCGGCCACAACTAAACATTAGAACAATAAGCGATAATGCCGCTAAGTCCGCGAGCGCACCGCGCATAGCCGCCGTCAATTAGTCGCACCGTGTGAACGCGCCCTAAGCTTTTAACTTTTCAAATGCGTTCATTTACTGCACATGATTATTTGGACTGTTTTGCGTTGTTTTGACTCAGAAATATCAGTTATTGATAATCTATCTCTAAGACTTGAAAACAAAAGACCGGAATAAAATATTCAAACATTAAGTTTTTCGGGCGAGTGTACTTGGTTTTCGCTCCCAGATTTTAGCATAGGGGACAGTCCTGTAATGTGAAAGGAAAGTTAGGCACAAAAGTGTTTCTGATCCAATATCCCGGGCGTAGGCTTCAGCGCAATTGAGTTTCACACTGAACCCGATTAGAGCGCGCTACAAACTTTTTAGACGAAGTTCTAAATGTGTTTTATTAATTTAAAACAAAAATATTCAAATTTGGAACTGTTTGAGCAGGTTACGCCATCGTTAATTTGATAAAGAGTTTAGTAATGAAACTGACATCGTAATAATGATAAACGTGTATTCTGCGAACTGTTTCTATTTATCAAGACTTCTATCTTTCTATTACTTGATTATATTTATGACGTTCGTCGTCTCATTGAATATACGAAAATTAAATGTTTAAGATCGACACAGCAATCAAACATCATCTTAAACTGCACTCACGCGTGAGTGCAGTGGCTTTAAATCTCAACGGAAAATGGCTTTCACTGGCTCTACTTAGTCTTCGAATAGCCACTAAAATAACAACTAATTTCTAGTCAACGGTGCGTGTGCACAAGTCGTCGTAGGTATAGCGATAGCTGGCTGTTTCTTGCGGCAAAGCTGGCCTAATCCGCGGCTCCACAGCCACAAGACGCTTGTTGCACGTCGTGGGGCTTCATACAGCTATGCTTTAAACCGTAACATAGAAGTATACTCTGTTATATTCACTTTTCCTATGGACAGTACATTTTAAAATATGTTAACTTTTTTAAGAGTAATTTTAAGAATAATTTTTTTGTGACTACTTTTTCACTGCGCGTCGAAACGATTAGAACGTTTGTCTATTAGCGTAGCTAGTTTAAAAATGTTCATCTTAACTTTCTCACTATTATCTTAAGCCACCTTTAATTAAATCCTGTATTAGAATGAGTTACATTGAGTTATTAATTTGATATACCCATTGGTCTTTGCGAAGAAATATAACCCAAGCTAATAATATAGAGGTAATACCTATTGTTTAACAAGCTCCATCAACTGTTGCCTAAACTCGGAACTAAGACTGTCTCGTCATCTTCGAGACATCCCCGTCGGCCAGTCTTAATCGGTGGAGGATTTAGTAAACCACTGGCCGCACATCGCTGCAGATTAATTATTTATGGGCGAACCCGGCTGTAGGGGCAGGGTTATCACGCTATATGACCACGTGATGTTAAGAAAAAACTTCTGTTAGATATTTGAGCAATAGCTTTTTTTGATGTAACTATCCCGTGAAGGAATTTAATAATAATAAATAGCGGGATAGAAACCACCGTAGTTTGCAATAAATATTCAACATAATAAAAATTGTTTGAAGAAGAATGCGGAGATCGTTCTCTTGTTCGAAACTACGAGTATAATCACAAGATATTCAGAAGACATAAATGAAATTAATTAAAGGGAAATATGTGTTCCAGGGTCGTAGCAAATAGTAAACTTTGAATCCTATTCCACTGATATTAAAGCGTGTATGTATGTTTATTTTGCTAACGTTAGATTTTATTCGCTTGTCGTAAAAGGCGACTAAGGACGTATTGGGTACTGGGTCTGTGATTGTGTAGGTGATGAGCTAGCCACTTGTTACTACTCTTTCACGATTTTCTATCTGACCAAACCCAATTTTTGTATGGCTAAATGTTGCCTTAAAGAACACAGTGCTCATTGGACTCTATCTACCCCTACGGGGATTACAGGCGTGATTTTATGTATGCATGTAGATTTTATTTAGTACATTTCTTATTGTATTGTTGAATTGAAGAAAATCGTGTTATCGGTAATAGAACATCGCAAAATAATTAACACAATCACCGACACATGCCAACCCTAATCCCTAAGGTAGATTTAGCTCCCAGACTCCGATTCCTCTCTCATGCAAACTACAGTTCGTCTTAATACAAAATAACCCGATGTTTAATATTAACAAATCGCGTCTACTGGCCAGGTATTAAGGTTGCTTTTGCCGTGTTTGAATAATTTAGGGTTCCTTTGTCTTCGTTGTCCGGCCAGATCTAGGGGCTTGAGATGACCACCTTGTCATGGCCAGCTTTGCTCTAAATCTCCGTTGCATCTTTGCCGTGCGTAATCCCTTAGGCTTGGCTAGGCCACCGAATAATGAATCCATAAATTATTTACTTATATTTAATTACAAGTTCAGAAATTGAGGAAGTACTATTACTTTCGTTTGTCTAGACTATAGCTTTGATAATTAAGAATATTTTAACGAACCTTTACACAAATAATCAATTAGGACCTAATCAACTTATTATATACGGACGTATTTGAATTACGAATGTTTTATTGCTTTTATCTACACTCATGTTATAATATTCGAATCATGAACTCATAATGACATACTTTTAAACACAGATGATGAAAACGAAAATTTAAAAATGGAAACTAATGAATATTTTCTTAAATACGCACAAAACAATGGCAAATGTTTTCCAGACCAGCCAACAATAAATAAAATTAATTAATTTTTTTATTTGAATAATGAGTTTAGATAAGGTAGTGTACGTAACTGCACATAACTCGGTATTACAAACTAATGAATTTTGAAGAAAATACATTAAACTCTTTAAATTAAACTCTTTAAAACATAAATTACAATTTAATAACTATTTCTTACTTTTAGCCCTTGTATTTTATCTCTCCTTACAAACAAACCACTATTACATTTGAAATTTTCACATAATTATGTTACCTTACAAAAGATTCCCCATATTTTTAATATGTAAATACGGCCTGTTACAATTTTACTGAATAGATAAAAAACAGAACTCGCTATTTAGTTCAAAGTGGTTACTAAAGAACACCTTTTCCAGATTATGGCAACCGTATAAGCATAAGCAGGCATAAACAGTCTTCCCTACAATACATATCGAGTTATGTGTACACGTCGCTAATCCTTAAGGCGCAAAGCACGTAATATGTGGAAACCTTCTTAAACTAACAAGATTATCGCGAGCAAGCATTTCAGGGCCGGATCACGCTTTACCATCCACTAACGCACAGATTTTATTACACAAATGAGATTAATAAGGCTCGCGTCTACGTCTTAGGCCTAAATAGCAGCGTGAAAAGGGCTTAATCAATTCCGAGAAATATTAGCTACCCTTCATTCTTGTTAAAAACCAAGAATAATAAAAACGGTTTTATTTTAATTAGTTTTTCATAGAAAATATATTATTACGTTTTTAAAATTAATCATTTCGGTTTCTTTAAGTGATTACAGCCATACATTTTTCCCGTTGAAGCATTATTTTTTATCATGTATCAGTGATTGGCATCTAACGTTCTTCGAAAGTCGTTGATGATCGCCGATGCACAGGACCTTTAAAGCCTAACAAAATTCTTACAATTGCCAAATAAATACACAATCTTCATAACACGTAACTCTAAACCTCATTGATTACGCCCCAGAAAACTCCCTACATTCGTCATAACAACGCTCCTTGTCAATTAAAACAAGCGAGGCGCCCTCAAAAAGGCCATTTATAACAAACAATCACGGCTCCAGCGAAAACTGACAAACGACTGAGATAGGCACGTCTAAACCGCGCTTTTGAACTTCTTTGACGCGGGAGTCGATAAGCACGCCGGCGTATAATGTCACACTGGAGATCTTTACAATGGTTCGTTTTGCAAGTTTTGCTCTGCGAAGTAGGTAAATGTGTTACGATTGACGAGGCCTGGACAATGGAACGAGAGACACAGCATTCACACCCGTTGCCGCAACAACCAACCCCTGGCGTATGAATTAATTACGTGTTTGTTAAGTACGTTACAAATCGTTTACACGAACTCACGTGGCGTGTTTTTAAGTAACAATAAAATTTTGTCTAAATAATTATTTGAAGCAATGTTTTACGACGCGACAAATTTTATGTAACAATGTTGCTGTATTAATTATAATAAGTGTGTACTATATTATTTTTATTAAACATTACATTTTATTCACTTAGACAAATATTAACAATATACCAACTGAAAGTATACATTTATTTAGCGCACTTATTATACTTTGGTTACAAAATAAAGTAGAAATGCAATTGTTTTTGTTTAGATCCTTATCATTTAAATCAATTTTATAAAATCGTAGGCATCATTAAAATGTATTTAAGTGCGTGAACGTCAAATCTCTCAAATGTAGACTGCTTTACACAGTGCAATGAAAATAAATTCTTAAGCCAATATAAATAAAGACGATGATATATTTAATATTAGTCAAACACATCATTATACTGGGATGAAACGTATCTTAATTAAGCCGAAAACACGCCCCTGACAGCCGTAACGCCTTCACAATTACGGGTAACGTTATCTTGAGATGTATTGTTACATTGAAAATTAAGTTGAGTGCGATTAGCAGTTTGTTACATAGAGGTAAAGAGGGTAACAGAAATAGCGATGACGCTACGGTTTCAATAGGTCGCCTTTTGTAAACGTCAGAGGGAGTGATATATTATTATTACGAGTTTTAAATCTAAAACCTGTGTTTTCCTTTGATCTGTGCCACCACAGGCGTACGCAGCAGCTCACTCCGGAGCTCACGGAGCCTGCCTTTTTATAATTCGATGAGGCACAGGTTCCCAGAACAGTTTTAACAGTCCAGGATAAGCGGGATGATAACTTCTTAATAAAAATGCGAGGCGGATGCGGTTTTAGAGAAGTTTCACTCTGCGAAAGCGCGGGCTTCAATTTCTTACTCTTGCGGCGACGCGGGCGCATTCTGAAGTTGCGCGGAGGGAATGCGCAGGCTCCTGTATTTTATTCTTCAAATGACACAACTAGCATCACCTGGTGAGAATCGTAAGTACTCTCATAAACACGACGGGCGCAAGGTGGCGCCGGGATGTAGATTCAATTCAATTTTTTTATTGCAATCACATTTGGTCTTAAATATAGTTACAGTTCGAACATCGTTCATTCGAACCCTGCTAGGGCACTGCAATCATAGGTAGGTAATACATCGTTACTTAAAACATAAAACTTAACACGATCAGACTTACTTCCACATAAAAGATGCTAATCTACTGTATTTACATTAAAATTATATCATTCATTTAAATTAAATTAACATCAACTCACTCATTACCAATAATACTATTTGATGCAATGAATATTGTGTGTAATAATTAAAATAGATATTATACTGGAGATAATTATGTAATAATCAGAATAAATAACGATATTATAGGTACCTTTAAGGAATGTTTTGGCAAAAATAAAATATATTTTGTAAAATTATTATTATTATGCTGCGTCACCACCCGTCTCAAAACTACGACTGTGACGTCGAGGTAAACGTTTAAAGTTAGCACGATTGGTTTCAATACAAATCGTTTTACATGCGTTATCTATGGAGATGTATATCTGTGCCTGAACTGGATGAGAATAGCCGAAGATCGAGAGCGGTAGGTAGCGTGCATTAGAGAAGACCTTCCTGCAGTAGACGCAGCCGGGTCGAAGAATGGACCATTAACAATAAGTGACGGGATACTTTCAGTTCGCTATTAGAACTATCAATTATTCCTAAATACCATCGACGACCTCCGTGGTCGAGTGGTCTGTATGCCGGTCTCAAGGCGTCGCCATCTCGAGAGGTTCTGGGTTCGATCCCCAGTGGGGGCAAATGTTTGGGTGATGAATTTTCAGGCATTTGTTCTCCAGTCTTGGATGTTTATATATATTTCTATATATTCTGGTTATTTATATGTATTTATCTATTAAATATATTTATCCGTCATCTAGTGTCCGTAACACAAGCAGCATTAGTTGCTTAAAATGGGGCTAGTTGATAGGTGTGAATGTCTGAGGATATTATTATTATTATTCCTATTTAATTTTATTATTAGCTCGACCTCGATAATCGGTTTTTATTTTTAAAACCAGGTACGGGCTTATACCAAGTATCCTGGTCCTAGTGTGCTTATTATTATTATTATTATCGCTTATTCGTACTACCTACGTTCTTTTCAACAACAACATTTTATCAGTGATTAAAGACAACTATATCCTACGCTTTTAAAACAAAATAACTCACGTTTAGCAGGAAGCTATTGTAAAGTAAAATCTAGGTATTAGAGTGGTATAATAAAGGCTAAGGTTTAATACTGTGAGCTCTACGTTAAGACCCCAGTGTCCAGTTACCTTCCTTCTAGACAGTCGATACCAGCTTAACTTACCTAGTAATAGTTTGTTCAATGCTAGAAAATGTCTATATAATAGAACAATAGACAACTCACAAAATTCCTTAGCCCGAAATTACGAAAACTTTCAAACTTTTTTTACCCGAAATTACGTGTTCTTTATGATAAATAAATTAAATATATATAAGGAACTGAAAGTTTTTTGTATTATATTCTAGATTAAAAGAGATAATATGTTTGTATATTTATACCAAATTAGTCTAAATTAGTCTTATAAATAGTCCCTAATTTAATTATATATTTTATCTAAAATAACAAAAACATTGCACATTAACGCAATAAAATAATTTGGTAGATAGAGATTTTAGCTTAACATAAAGTTTATATAGCAAATTGTACTTTTTCACAAATCAAATAGATTTTTATAGGAAAGCTACCTTCTACTAGCTAGCTACCTATACTACCTTCATTATTTTATTCAGCAACAATTCCAGTATTAAGTTAGAGCTTACTTATTTTATTGTGTTAACTAGAATTACCCTTGGATTCCGGTCCGACTGCGGACAGCAAAAGTTTGGCGGGAGGGATTACGGAGGTAAGGTGTTACCGCTAGACTCAAACGTTAAATTGGACTTAAAAGTAAAGTACTAGATTTTTATTTTTATAATTCATAATGTATATACAATTTCTTTAAACGTATTATTTATTATATATTATTTATGATCTGTCTATCTCGCTAAGGGCGAATTTGACCGAAGTTCGATTAGTAACACTGGTATAAATACTTTAACTTTAAACTGGATGCCTGGCTAACAATAACTACGCTTCTCGCGTTACTTCTTCTCTCACAACTAAGCTGTGGAACTCCTTGTCGCCTGCAGTTTTCCCGGTGTGGTACGACCTCCAAGCCTTCAAAAAAAGAGTGTACTAGTGTATCTTAAAGGCCGGCAACGCATGAGTGACGCCCTTGGTGTTGCAAATGTCCATGGGCGGCGGTGATCACTTACCATCAGGTGACCCGCCTGCTCGTTTGCCACCTATACAATAAAAAAAAACTGTCAAATGCGTAAACGGCCAAGAATCGGCCGTGTATGCAGGTTTCTTACAGCGGATTCGACCAATGAAGTGCATACATACATTAAATCACGACTATCCCCTAAGGGAAAGTCGGAGACTAGGCAAAAAGACCGCAAAAGCAGTCCATTGCCATAGTCCACGAATCACGAAGCAGTGACTGCACTCAGCATGACAGGTGGTGAGCATGTCGCCGCTATAAATAATTCGATGGTTGTGCAGATCAAAGTCCATCAGTCGCCTTTTATGACACCCAAGGGAAGAGATGGTAGTATTCTTTTAATGAGCCGCTACCACACGGCACGAAATTTAAGCACTTATTGAAGTCCGAATCCCCGTGTAGTAACACGGAGTTTGTTCGAATTTGCCCTTAGACTTAGACTTTTTGATTATCTCCGCGTACGAGTCGTATCTATGCCGGTTTCAAGGTTTTATATCTGAGGTTCCAGATTTGAGTCTAGGTTGAGAAGGGTGTTTGCGTGAAGAATATGAGCATTTGTACATACGAATGGTAGCAACAATATTCTTGCCCTCTTTACGTGAGGCCAACGAAGTAGCTGTCAAAGTGCAAAACTGGAAAACATTAAAAAAATATCTCGTGAATTGAGGCTCGTGAAAGTTTGTATGTACGAACTTCGAGCTGAAAGACTAACGCTGGACATAGACCTCCTCTACTATTCTTCTAGACGCGTCTGCCCAGGCGCACACATCTCTCAAACTGACATCGCATATTGTTTTAAAATAAACAGTATTTTCTATCATAGCGTTTTGAAGAGCAAAAAATCCCTTTACATGTAACAACTAAATATTGCTTGTCAGTATCATAGTAGTAGTATGACAAACAAACGTACCTAACAAATCTGCCCGTCCATATGTGACACGGCACTGTATTTATCAGGTTTCAGCATCCGTCACACCACGACTTATCCGATCTAAATAGATCATCGCACACGAACGGACGGACAAGCACGCAAATCCAATAGCTCGCAGTATATTTAGATAAACGTGTTTTTTTTACGCAACTATCAACTAATACCATTTTAAGCAACTAATACTGCTTGTGATACGAATACTAGATAATGGATAAATATATTTAATAGATAAATAGATATTAATATTCAGATTTTAAACAATACATTAAACATCCAAGACTGGAGAACAAATGTCTGTATTCATCACACAAACATCTGCCCCCACCGGGGATCGAACCCAGAACCCCTCGATATGACGACGCCATGAGACCGGCGTACAGACCACTCGACTACGGAGGTCGTTTGATGATTACTAGGAATATGTCTAATCTAGTTAGTTTTCTAAATTGTTGTCAGTTATGTTTGCATAGGCAATGACTTAGTTAACCCCAATGTAGGTATAATAAAATGGCAAAATGTGTTACACATTTTGTATTATGTTTTGATTGGTTCACAATAGTCCACATGTTTGATGCACTATGCTATGCTCTTTCAATGTCATAATGCTGAATGCTTGAATAGCATCGTTTCATCATCATATTAGACAGGTTTTTACAAAAATATCTGATATAACCCACTGCACTTATAATTTTCCTTGCTCATGAAATCAATCTTACATTTCATACTAGCTGTTGCCCGCGGCTTCGTCCGCGGTTACTATGATATTTTAACTATCCCACAGAACCCTTTTAATTTTCCGAAATGAAAAGTATCTAAGATGTTGACCAGGGATAAAAGGTATCATCATGCAAAATTTCATTGAAATCGGTCCAGCCGTTTCGGAAATTAGCCCGTACTAGCCGACAAACAGACATAGAAACAAAAAAAAATGTTTTGGTATTTCTCCTCTTTTTACATCCCCCTGGCTTGGTTTTAAGCATTTTTATAATATGTATAGATTAACAACGTAGTTATGTATAGATTTTTTTCTAACTGTGTATAATATTAAATAAACTCAAATACAGGTTATTAGGCCCCCTCAAATCACTTTTAAGCTTGTTCGTAATTACTCCATGTCGTAGTGAAGTGAACAGCGTGAAGCTTAGACATAACCCAATTAAGCTCTCTCCTATTCTTGCGTGCGCGCCGGATGAGACTTTTAGCGAAATACTTATGCTAACTCCGAGTTAAGTACATACGTCTCTCACAGTTCATTGTTAATGCTGGTAGCTTGATATAAAGATGCTGGAAGAGACTTATCGAAATTCTGTGGTGCATGTAACACTTCAATAAAAACAACGAAAGTTTTTATAGTATAAATATAATAACTCATATTTGAGTGATCGAATACAAAAGGTGATAATAAATAAAACTGAGTCGTCAGGGGCTCCAATTTTAATGGGCGTACCTCGATATTAGGACCTCTACTATTTCTTATTTAAATAAACTACCTTCCATCTTATGTAAACAATGAGTTATGTAAACATCTTATGTAAATGTGTGAAACGGTATTACTTGCAGATGATACATCTCTAATTTTTAAATCAATAGAAACAAAGAAGACTTAGACGATGTGGACAATACCCTTTCCAAAGTAATGTATTGGGATAATTATAACAATTTATTATTAAAGTCCAATAAAACTAGATGTATCAAATTCTCTTTGTCCTACGTAAAGCAGGTCAATACAGAAATTAAAATTATAGAATACGTAATACAATATGTGGATTCAACGGTGTTTTTATATAGCAATGTTGTTGTTATAACATGTTATGTTACATAGTTTGTACACAGCTTTACAATAGTAATAAAAAAACTTTTATTACGCAACGCCTTGAGAGATCTGACTATACAAAATTTTAGTCAATTTAGAAAAATAAAATACCTTAGGAATACTAATATTTCGATTGTCTCCTCCATTAAGTTTTTGTTCCGTGTTGTCGTATTTGGTCGGGGGCGCACGTAAGCTCTGGCGAAAGGCGGCGAATTTGATTCCGAACATATCTGTTTAAGCCCGAAATCTCGAACGACGGGCTTGCCCATGTTAACGCGCCTTTACCTGCTTTAAATACTTCTGAAAATATAACAAATATCTCATATTAAACTCGCTTTAAACTCACCCGCAGATCCTATATCTACTACGAAAGTTTTAATGTTCAGGTATTTGGGAAGATTTGCCAAAACAAAACTATTCTTGTAATTTGAAATCAATATGTTCTTACCAGTATAATGACCATCTTTTTAAAAATATATTTTACTATAGTTACACCACCAATGATTCTTATACTATAGTTTATTATCATCAACACTAGCTGATATACGGTGCACTGTCTGAGCTTTTTCACAGTTAATGGCTCTTATTAGAAGAAAATCAGCACGTGACTATACATAATAACGCTGATAGAAACTGTTGTTATAGTGACTAGAATCATCAGCTTAATTGGCCTTACGAAACAACTCGAGATCAGAAGGACCAACTAGCCCAAAAATTGCTTTGCTTTCACATGTATGTCAAATTTTTAACCACGGCACCACCAATCGCTCCTTGATCAATACATAAAAAATTACCAACCGAACACGTAATAGAAAATACATAGTAATATTAATCATAAATATCAAACTGCCGCATCTTCGATCATCAAAACCTACTCTGCTGGGCTTAATTCATGTTAGTCTAAAGTTTAAATTCAGTACTTACAAGGCTCCTTGACATCCAGTCAGCCTTTGTGTAGACTTTCAACTCTTTCGAGAGGGCTTAGCCAGGGCCGGAGCTAGGATCAGGCAGTTAGAGGGCTAAGGAGTCTTACTTAATAAGTACTTGAACAAATCGCGGGGTCTGATATTTACAAAACGATTTTCAACCTTTAATGTCTTTTCGATTAAAAAGATATTTGGGATACTCCACAAATGTTTACTAATAGTAAAATTGAGCGGAGAAAAAGCGAACAAGAGATTTATCTCTTAATATACAGTAGTAGTTGTAACTGTCATATAATACATACCTACTATCACGCCCATATACCGGAAGAGGAAGGCTGAGGTGTATTTCACAATTTTCCTGTGATTTTTCAAACCAAAATTACAAAACAAAGTACTTTATGTTGCTTACTACATTACTGTTGTTTTAAGATAATCCTTAAATGGTTAGTACGTAGGTTTAAATTGGGAGCCCTCAATGCACACCTGGTTGGATCGGCTAAGCCTGAAAGCGTATCTTCTGCCACTCCTCAGACTAATTGCTATTTTATGTTGTGCACTAATGAGCACAACTTCGACCCATTTACAGCATCGCAAGATTAGGCTTCCTTCTTACTTTAACGATCACTTTGTTATGTAAAACGATCATGTTCAATATTAAATTTGAAGATTAGATGCCACTTAGCGCATGCATATGAATGAATTACAAAATTATGATGGAAAAGCCTAGTTAATAAAAATAACAGTAGCATCTAAGCTAGTATAAAATTGTACGGCTCCTCCGAATCACCCACAAAACATGTACAAATTAAAAGAAAAGAGTGTTAGCCTAAAAATAAAAAAGTGTAAATCCAGTCTCCAATCCGTATGTTAATATTGCAACAATTAAAACAAAACTACAACTCTTTAAACAATAAAAACAACATTTTCAACTCTAACTTACGACACAAGCTGTACGAGTAATGTGATTAAATTTTATGCCGGATTTGCGACAAGAATCCCGCGAATGTGTGCAGATTTGCGCCGTCATATGTTCGGTGGTGGTATTAAAAAATATATATAATTATAAATTATAAGAGGTGGTATTGAGAGGTCCTGATGGCAATTTACGAGTCCCACATTAACCTCACCTGCAAGTGATACACCCTGCCTAAGCAAACGAGTGATGAGAACCCCTATATTATGGTGATGACAGAGACAATGCAGCTAAAATAAAATGATTACTAATAGAAAATGGTCAGTTTGTTATATCAGTCGATGGCAAATATAAAAACCCTTTCAACTCGATATTCTAGTTGGTAAGCTATTTACTGTCAAGATGCTGAATACCGGCCAGCGGTAAGGGCAAATAATATATGTTCTTTAAAAAAGATAATATATTTCATTTGGTCTCTCATCTCAATATAATAACATAAAATTGGAGCTTAACTTGTTTTAGAATATAATTGTGTGAGAATGTCTACTTTTGAGAGCTATTATCTATTATTCAATAACAGATAGGTAACTCTCAAACGTAGACATTCTCACACAATTCTCACATGCCATATAACCTATATCAGTATTCTTTTAAAAATTATATTTTATATATGGTCAATTAAATTTCTCTGATAGGTTTTTGGAGCCATTTGACATTGGCGGACGTGATTTTTATTTCGATGATTGTAATATTGTCTCGGAGAGGTTATTTTTACGTAAAATCAGTGTAGTTTTGAGTAATAAGTGTCTGTTAGAATCATTGAAATAAGTCTCAAGTGGTGTAAAAAGTGATGAGTTTTTTATCGTGGTAATCCTCATCAAAGTAGCACCACAGTGTCTACAATCGACTATTTGGCGCCAAACTCTCCCAGGATGCATTTAAATATATAACACTTGCATTTCAATGCAAATAAAGACTAAATATTAATAAAATGTATACGACTGAAGGACTATGTATCCATAAACAAACAAAAAACCGCCTTCTCTTTTTATTCTTTTATTGTCTAAAACATATTTTTCCCTTTTGTTCGTCACGAACAGCTTCAGATAATATTTGTCAAATGTTTTGTCACTACGCCAGCAGTCTGTAGTTTCTAAAACACTCAAACCACTACCGCACCTAAGGTAATTTTCATACTACCCGCAAACGCTTACATCTAACAGGTGCATCTAAACAGATTTGAGGAGTCACACCACCAAGTATTTTAGAATAATACATAAATCTTTGTTTTTCTTGCTTTCACTGTTTTAGCAATTGTTCTGAACAATAATTATTATAACTACAATACCAATATATGATTTTAAGTAATGAAGTCTATCTCATCCCAAAATTTCCATCTTGACATACTGAATTTATCGGACTGGATTTACAATTATTTTTTTACCTTTTTGTTCAAAATATTAACTTCAGTGATTTTTTTTATTATAGATTAACTTTAAATATTAACAAAGAAGTGCGTATGGATTTTATATTCATAGAGGAAGTACTTGTAATGTTTGACAAAATCCAGGATAATTTGAAATTAAATTATGATTTCTAAGTTGAACGTAAACATATCTGTACCATCTCTATTGGCTCTATTTTTCACTAGAAATAATATGATAAATAGAGCTTAAAATGAAAATTTTATCTGTAGCTACAAGATTTTTTTAATCATCGTATTTGCATCCCTATAAATGTAATAGATCTTAAATTCAATTACCTTGTATTATTCCATAAATTGATTCACCTTCCAGGCTCTTATTAAAGTCTACGGTTTCATAACGGGGATTTAACTGACCAAAGGACGGTCCGGCGGGTGGTCGCCTAAACCTCAACTAAACCTAACTAATCCAAGCTCCATATTAAACCATAGGTGGCCGCTAACCCTCCCTCGCCCACTAAAGAACTTGCCAACAGAAACTATTGAAAGTTACTTAAACGATTACGGCGTTGTGAAATTTCAGGTGTTTTAACAGGATATGGGAGCACGATAGTGATGCAGATAATTTTTTATGCGTGTGAATACTCTTGTATAAGTACTTTGATATTGATATTAAAGGAAACACGTGATTTTTATGACTACAATGACCATTATGAAAATGACAAATCTTTTGCCAGTAGCAACCTCTCTTAAAAGTGGTTTATACATACATATAATCACGACTTTTATCCCTAAAGCGTTAGTTCGGAGAATAGGCAAAAGCTCCGCAAAAGCAGTCCACTGCCAAAGTCCGCGCTTCACCAAGCAGTGACTGCACTCAGCGTGACAGGTGGTGAGGTGAGCCCGTCGCCGCTATAAGCTATTGGATGGTTGTGCAGATCTAAGTCCATAAGTCGCCTTTTACGACACCCAAGGGAAAAGATGGGTTGGTAGTATTCTTTTAATGAGCCGTTTCCACACAACTAGTAGTAGTGGTTTATAGGTATTTATAATTATCATAATTATTCACAAATGAAAAGCAGACTTAGGTCAACAATATTAGAACATAAACCTTTTTAAATCAATATAACTCAG
The DNA here is from genome assembly GCA_910589355.1 of Parapoynx stratiotata. Taxonomy (NCBI): domain Eukaryota; kingdom Metazoa; phylum Arthropoda; class Insecta; order Lepidoptera; family Crambidae; genus Parapoynx; species Parapoynx stratiotata. The sequence continues at coordinate 5,851,787 of OU342458.1, forward strand.
TTTTTTTTAATAATAAAAATATTTTTAAGCGACAATTTCGATAAAATAGCCCATCGCCCAATCTTTGCTAGCTTTTCACGTCGTTGTCTTCTTATTTTGTGTTTCACCAAACGCAAGTCTGTGGCGTTATACATATAACAATAATGCAATGGCGACACCTACTGGGGTATTATTAAGAGATTACTGTATGGAGAAATTTATAATTTTCCCGAAACAACTGCTTTGTTAACCGAATTTCTGGATAGTATTATGTAAATTCAATAACTGCCCGGCTCGAAGAAGGCTATTGTTTCCTATCGGTATTATAAATCATATTGAGTATTTTGGAATAGTATTATTTATTTAATTAAATACATATCTCAAATTCTAACAAAGCTATTAATAACCCTGAAATATGTTTAGATCCAAAACTTTACAGAAAAATGAGAGTTCGTACTTTGTTAACTTTAAAGCATTCCTTTTAACCATGCAATTTAAAAGAAGTAGCTAAAAAGAGTTCACCATTGTAAAAAATAGCGTTAAAAGTCCAATAAAGCATCAGACAGCACTTACTGTTAAAAAAGCGGAGGCAAAAACTATTTAATATCGCGCTAAAGATTTTCCACAAAGAAGCACGCTTTTAGCGTCTCGTTTGACACAAAGCGATCCCCGGACGCGCCCAAGACATGCAGAAAGGATTAATTATTATTTTAACGTTTCCCCCGTTTTTTGCCACGAGCAAGTCAAAAGCAATGCTCTCTCGCCTGAAAGTTGCTAAATAATTAAGACGCCTTCCTAACGACAGCGTTTCGACGTCTACAGCTTAAGTGACCGATTTTTCCTTCGAGTTTTTCCGTTCTTAAGATCTTTACTTATGGCGACGTTAAGTTACATTAAGTCTTAAATAACTGTTTTGACAAAACTTTATCTTGGTTATTTAAATCAAAACACATACACGTCAACGTATTAGTATCAGGCAGATATTTTGCCTGATACCGAACCTATTTTTAGGACCAGCATACGATATAGCTATATATAGTGGCGTAGTGACTTTCGATATCGAAAACAAAGCCTCGCCATGGTCAGGCCTGGGTCTGGGTGACCAAAACTGTGTGATCTCAAACTCCTCTGTGCATAGGAATGCACGTTAAGTCCCGGATGCGGCTTCAGCATGAGGAAGGCCTGTGCCCAGCAGTGGGACGTATATCAGCTGAGAACGTCCATACGATATTCAATAATCTTTACAACTACACACGTTTTTTCCAAATACACGTTCTCATAATCGCTACCTTTCCCAACTCACCAAAGAATAAATAGCGTATAAAACAAAAAAAAATTACACACACTTCATGATCATCAATAAATGATTGGTTGCATGCAGTCATGAGTATAAATATGTATTCGCTTTAAGTCCTATTAATGTTGCGTTAATGCGCAACAAGTATTGGATGGGAACAATAGAAGTGTGGATGAACGTGTCCGATCATAGTCTGATTCATAAATCATCTATCCTGATCAACTAAGATATCTTTATTTACGATTTTGAACCCTATTTACAATAGTAAGTTCAATAGGCAACGTTAGTACATTCTATAGGCTTCACAGTTTAGGTTGGGATCTTTATTCGTTAAACTCATGAGTGCAACATTGAATGAAAGGTATATTTAATTTTTTTTTAAATTAATCTTAGTGTGGCCAAAAATTTTAAGGAACTCGGACGAGATACATAATTAATATTTCTAATAATATAATAATAAATTTGATTTTTACTTTTAATCCATGCATTCTGGTATGGATTTTAGACTACAAGGTATAAAATCGTGTGTTAAATCCATTCTAAGTAATATTATAAATGCGAAAGTATCTTTGTTTGTCTATCTGTCTGTCGGTCTCGCTTTCACGTCAAAACTACTGCATTGATTTAATCGAAATTTGGTATACAGAGACAGGCCTGAGACAGGACATATGCAACTTTTTACGCCGATATTGCCCTGTGAGCTGGTACCACGTCAGTGAAACCGCGGGAAGCTTGATATAACTTTCTTTTCATTTAACGGATTCCTGCAGTTCGTTCTAGTCAAGATTTTATGCTACAACTTTTTTTTATTTGTTATAGGTAAAACTCTACCTGTCCATTGTGTAGTGGAGGCGGTGTCTTCCTTAGAAGAGGGAGCCTGGAGACGGCGTGCCCTGGTGGAGACAGACAGTTACGTCATCATACCTGCAGCCACCGCGTTCTTAGACCTGGTGCCAGCAGCCATGCTGAGGCTTGGGTATCCACAGGAGCTAGCGTCTTCTGCTAAAGGTAAAAAAACTTTTTATTCATATTCAATATTAAGGAACGATTCTTTTTTATAGAATAAATGTTAAATTTGAATTTTTTAAGCCAAACCCGGTAAAAAGGGACTTTTTGAATTTAACAATGATGAAATAAATTAAATATATAATATTATATTTAATAACGCTAAAAGATAAGTATTAGACTTGTTTTGCAGTAATGTTTAAAACATCTAAAATATCTCATTATGTGATATGAGCAATGGTAACTGCAAACGTTTATAAGAAGTAGGGATTATATTATAATCAAACATTTGAGAAATGAGACATTAATTTTAATGATACGTACGACACTTTGAAATAATGAAACGAAAATCTCAAAATTTATTACTTTTAGAGCCTTATAGATTCTTCCTCTAATGAAAATGAGACAATCGCTTTCAAACCAAGTCCAACTATAGTCCACATTTCAGAATAACTTTGTAACGATTTTATTAAAATCTGAATGATTTTTCCCAAAGGTTCAGTGGTTATCAACAACTGGAAGCCCTTGCCGTTCGAGAGAATCTCTGACGGGCCGCAGACGACCGTCGGCGAAGTATTGGGCGAGCTGACCACCGTGGCGACGCTGCGCATCCAGCTGCTGCGGCCGCGGCCCACGCCGCTGCAAGACATCAAGGACAAACTGCTCAGGCTGCTGCTGGTCCAAAACAGGCCGCTGCTTATGTCCACTGGCTGCCCGCTGGATGAGGTACGTATTCTGGTATTTAACACGTTCGCTGCGCATCCAGCTGCTGAAAGACATCAAGTACAAGCTGCTCTGGCTACTGCTGGTCTAAAACAGGCTGCTGCTCATGTCCACTGGCTGCCCGCTGGATGAGGTACGTACTCTAGTATTTAACACGTTCGCGGCGCATCCAGCTGCTGAAAGACATCAAGGACAAGCTACTCTGGCTACTGCTGGTCCAAATCAGGCCGCTGCTCATGTCCACTGGCTGCCCGCTGGATGAGGTACACGCTCATGTATTTGACACGCTCACTGCGCATTCCGCTGCTGAAAGACATCGAGGACAAGCTGCTCAGGCTGCTGCTGGTCCAAAACAGGCCGCTGCTCATGTCCACTGGGTACCTGGTATTCCCAGGAATTCCAATTTTCATTTCAAATGCAATAATATTCCTTTAAAGATTTAAAAAAAAAATCCCAAAGCTTGACAAAACTGGGAGCGGGAATAACCCCATTCAGTTACAGCAAAAATAAAACAACAGCTTATTTACAAGGCCAAACCAAAGACAATGCACCCCTTGACTGAATGGTGATACTTTCGTTACAAATTACCAAAAAGAGGACTGACGATTAATAAAAGTCATATTTTTAAGCAAAAAGTATGACATTCTTCTATAAGGTATTATATTACTAATTAAACTCATCGCCTTTAGCATCTAATCAGAACTAATATTACACCATGCATACAAAAGCTCCGAGTTCATTATTCACCCAATCTATCGACGCTCCAAAAACACCTGTCATGTCGAATTCGTGAACCGTGTCGCCGCATTAAAATCATCCAAATTCATGTTTGACAAAACGTTTACGCCAGAATGAGCTAAACCAACGTTCACAATGCTCTGTGCGGCGTTGTAATGTTCTTTAATGCTCTGTAACCCCAGGCCGTGTCACAATGAGTCTGTAGACTAAACCTATACCCCCTTATTATCGTCGAGCTCATTGTTCCCCATATTAAAACCACGCCACATCGGAGCTCTCAATTAAAATTAATTACGTAGTTGCTTCAGTGTTTTGGCATTGATATAGTTTATAGTTTCCGAGGATTTATACTAAGTATGTTACCCACTAACCCGCATTGGGCCAGCGTAGTGGAGCTACGGCCTATACTTCTCATGCGTTTCTCCTCGAGGAAGGTCTGTGCCCAGGATGATTATAGGCTGAACACGAATAATATGTATTTAGTGCTTAATACTTCATTATAGCACTAAAATAATTTTCAATAGATTTTTTCACCAGAGATGATTCGAACAGATTGTTGGATCAACTAGGAATCGACATAAGAAATCTTATGTTTCTGTGTCATATGAGAAAACCCGACTAATATACACGTCAAATCTTTCCCGTAGCTTCCATCAAGAAAGCGATGGAGACCAGATTATAAAACTCGTTAAGTAGACGAGAGTTCTACAATTTGGGAGGTCGTTATAATTTGCAAGGTTACGCCTAAGTCCCTACTAATAAGGATCATCGCCGAGGGAAGAATTAAGGAAGCATTTGTTTTGATGTTCGCGGCTGTCGGGCGTCTTAACAAAAGGAAGGGAATGTTCATGGAAATTTCAATTTCTCTGAATAACAACCTATGTAATTTAGATACTTGATAGTGTATACATTTCTGCAGGCTTTAAAGGAAACATACTCAATATCTTTCTCCAGTATGACTTACGAGTATTACTTAAATCTATTCTACCTTAAGGAAAATAATTAAATTCATTCCCACATATTGCCAAATAATTTACTTAGACCAATTAAAACATGAGGCGAGCCTGTTATTAAGCTCTGGAAAAATATTTTAAATGAGATAAAATATATTTTTACATAATCAGTTCAAACGTCTTCATGAATTTTTAAGTACGAGTATTTCCTCTAACTAGATTATGTCGTACTTATGGAATTACTGAATAAATGTCGCCTTTATATAGGTTTAAATGTACATCTCCAAGATAGATACAGCAATTTGTCGAAGCGCTGAGCACCTGCCTCACGCGTGGGATCTCCATACATAATAAATTTAATTGAATCTCAGACTCATCCGCGCCTCGTAAGGCTTTATTATATTTTCTAAATATCCGCGCCGCGAACGGGTTAGGGCGGCGGGGCCTGCCCTCGTCTTACCAACTTGAGCCTCGAAAGAGGGTTAAAAGGAGTTTTAGATGTACGCTTTTGATCTTATTAATACCATAAAATAATGCTTTATAATCTTATTAAACGCGAGGTTAGCGCTCGATGCGCCCTCCCAGGCTTACGCGCCTGTCGGGTTCGCGATTTCAATTTATACTCCTCATTGACATTTATGTGGGTCACTGATGTTCAGTATTTTACTAACGGAATTCCGCAACTCTATCGCAATAAGAACAATTAAGGTAAAAGCGTTGAATACAAATTGAACCCGATATTCAAAGATATAAATGAGCCAAAGGAACTCGCGACCGGGCAAGATAATCAAACATCCCGAACGGCAAAGTTAGCAGCTAAACGGCAGATGAACTCCTCTGCGATATTATGGTAATTTATCGCACGCCAATTTGCGCCACTTCGATTTCAACTTCGGGAAAACTTTTGGACGTTCATAGAATATTTTATCGAAGGGTTTTTACGGAGACAGGTCTACGGAGGATTAAATTAATGTCATAAATCTTTCTGGAGAAATTATCAGTCAATTGAAGTTTTAGATACTACCAAGATGTACATTATCCAATTGTTGCAGGGTTTATAATTCTTTCTCTTGTATAGTTTAAGTAAGCGTTTTTCAAAAAAGTGTAGTTAAGAGATGAGCTTTGCATATCTTATCCTAAGGGAATGTAATAATTAAAACATATGCTTACATAAGACGCGAGCTATCACGCTACTAAGGCAGCTCTCGTAAATCTTTCTCATAGATTAAACAGATAATATCTGAAAACAAATACGGGTCTATATAAAATTTTAAACAAATAGTTAGATTTAGCATATCAGGCGTCCTCAACGATAATTCCCCACAACTGACATAATTTATACGCACAATCTCAATGTGTTACACATGGGTACTTAATTTTAACATTTGATTTAGCAACACTCTAAACAAGTGCCCTGACAAGTTGCTTGACGTCGTAATCGCTGGCATTGTTCTGTGTAATCTCGTGATATGGGCAGATCTTACTTGCATAACGTCAAGCTGGGTAAACTACACGACGCGAAACTTTAATCTGACGAGTTCTTTGAATGACTTCTTGTTGTGGTATTAATACCAATCCAAACAAGAACTAGTGTTATCAGCAGAATAAATTATTATGAAATTTAAACTCATAAGACACACAGTTTTTAACACGTCACTTGATTACAGTAGCGTCGCGGCGCGTCTAATTCGTTAACACCGAAAAAAACCCACTTTAGACCTTACTACTACAATGGTGCCTATTTAGAAACCTGTGAATAGATGCTAATTGGTGATACTCTGTTTGGGTTGATTGTTTTAAAGTAAGCCACGACGGAAGCTGCGGCACGAAAGTGATGTTCACTGACCGTAGAGTAAACAACGTGGAGCACTCGTATACTATACTCGCTTTTAAGCTGCGGCAAGCCGCGCATGGCACACGCATTAGCAGTTGGCCTAATATTTTTCTAATCTAATGGCGATATCTTTACATCAATGTCTGCATTTACCCAAGCAATTATCTCAGTACCTTGCCTTTTAATGGCCGCCCGGATATTATTTGTTATGAAATTACTGTATTTAAACCCACAAACACTTTCTAACACGATATTTTTGTTACAGGTTACACTAGCTCAAATATGCCGAGGACAAGATAGAACGCCGGGACCTCATAATTTTCATGAGCCCTCAGAAGAAATGAGACGAAAGTTTGAATCATGGTGGAGCGCGCAAGTGTCACCGAGGCCACCTCCATTCAGTCCACGCCGGTATCCCTCTCCTGGGCCAAAAAATCGGTCACCCACCTTAAACGCCATTCCTGACCATTTACACCCGGCTCTACAGACGGTTCAAAGTCAGTACCCAACTCAAAAGACCAGAATGCGAACAAGCTTTGATCCAGAACTGGAACTTCCGAAATTGCAAAGGTGGTTTTCTGAAAATCAACACCCAAGTCGGCAGCAAATTCAACAATATGTAAGAGAATTAAATAACCTTGAATCGAGGCGAGGACGCAAACCCCTTGATGTCAATAATGTCGTGTACTGGTTTAAAAATGCTCGTGCGGCACAAAAGCGTGCTGAACTTCGTAATATTGGTGGACTAGGATGTCACCTGGGAGTTAATGGCTTTAACAGCAGGAGTCACAGTCCAACAAATGGATCTCTGATGGCTGGTAATGACAGCTACACTTCTCAAGATCAAAATTCTATGAAGAGCCCTATGCAACTGTCTGGGAGTCCCGGACGATATCCAATGTCAGTAATGTCTGAGGATAATCTATCTAATGGAGGCTCAGATCTAGAAGAAGACGGTGGAGACTTGAATCCTGATGATAGGCCAGAAAGTCCAGATGCACCGCTATCCCTGATCACTACAAAGAAAAGCAATAATGATGCAGAAGAGAGACCTCAAGAGTCACCCAAACCACCAGATATAATAAAGGTAACTAATATTGTTTAAGCTTTTGTAACAAATGATAAACTTACATATTAAAATAATTTTCAATCTATTAAAATTAATACTATTTTATTATCTAAGCTTTACAATTTAAGCACGACTTTAAATTGTATTTTTTGTCACAGGTACATGACATCAAACAGGAGCCAAGAGACTTAAGCAAACCAGAACAGAACAGTTCTCCACAACGCTCACCAGCAAAAAACAGTGATAGCTCCCACAACAACAACAATAACAATGACGAAGAAAATGGCAATGTTGATGATCATGATGTATCTGATGATGAGGTCGTTCAAGAGCGTCACTACAGACCATCGTCGCCTCATCTTGACCGTCTCCCGTTTCCTATGGTACCAAATCATCCCATGTTTGGACACGGGATTATGTACATGAGTCAATATATGAGTGGGTTTCCCGGTGTAGGTACAGTTCCAGGCGAAGGTGCTAGTGGATTAAATCTAGCCCTTGCGGGTGGCTCAGATGAGCGGCGCAAGCGCAATCGCACTTTTATAGACCCCGTGTCGGAAGTACCCGTTCTTGAACAATGGTTCTCGATGAACACACATCCTTCGCACAATTTAATACTTAAATACACGGAGGAATTAAACAGAATGCCGTACAGGCAAAAATTTCCTCGTCTTGAGTCAAAAAACGTCCAGTTTTGGTTTAAAAATCGAAGAGCGAAATGCAAGAGACTGAAGATGTCCTTGTACGAACCATCGTCACCTTCGCATTACTCCCATCCTGGTCACCCCCACGCGATGGCCGAACGTAAGCTCGTATGAAGTGGAGCTAATGTAAACTTACCAGCCTAAATAAAAAATGTTCGATGTTGTACACTTAGTTTCCCAAGAATTTTGTTCGCATATTAAAAAATGAAGACTGATTTCGAATCGTTTGTGTGAAGTGCCATGTTAGTATTAATGTCACGGCGCGGTAACATTTCAACAATTAACATAATCATTCACTGTTAGTGAACTTTATTTTAGTAAAGGTACTACAAGTACTGATGAGATTTTTGTTTTTGATCTATGTAAGATTGATGACTATAATTTGACGTTTATGTACATAAAGTAAGATGATGAGACATCGTAAATAAATGAGAATGAATCTCATATTGCTGCGGATGTATATATGCGAATATTGAACTCAATTTTATTTATTAAAATTCTAGTTTCGATGTAAAATGATATCTGTTACTGTACTTTACGTAATATTGAATGGATACTCAACTAAAGTTCCACTTAAATTATCTTTAGACGTAGTAAGTAGACGAAGTTAATGTTTAGAATGGTATTCGATGTTATTATAACTGTACATTTTTGGTGTAATTAATGAGTCAGTTAGTGATAGTACTGATACATTGCACATATTAGTAGAATATCCGAATCGCTAATACCTAGTTAATTATATCCTTGTAAGTCTTTCAATTTGTAATAGATTACGCACATTCCATATTTTTCTTAAGTTTGTAAGTAATACTTCCTCAATCCAAAGATTGGTTAGTGTTGATAGTGAACAAATATGTTTATAGACAAACCGCTCACAATATTATTTGTAAGAGATATGTCTTACCAAAGCCGAGGATTGTCAGCTGGTTAGATAATATTAAGTTATGTGTTTGCTTTGTCAATGCAAGGAAAACCATGAAGTTTCCATAACGATTGAGGTATTTTATAACTATTTTTCTATTATTTTTATCTTTATTACTATTCTTTGTTATCAACATATTCTCGAATATTATTTTATTAAATAATATGAAAAAAAATATTTCTTTATATTTTCCACAAAAATTGTATCAATCGAAAATGTTTCAAAATCCTGTTAATGAAATTATTGATTCCATTGTACACCCGATATTATCACAGAGTAAAGATAAGTGCAGAGGTTCATTATGTAAAAGACAGAACAATCGCGAATTGGAACACGGAGCACTGAGGGGAAAACGTTATTTGGAGAATAAAATCATTGGACTACTGTGTCCCTTTATTCTGTGATAAAGGTAAGACATATAACTTATACTATGTTACAGTATTCAAGCATTTATCAATGGAGGCTTCTAGGGAAGTTTCAGGCAGGACTTGTTTTTATTGTTTAGTCGGATAGTTGTAATAACTTGGATTGTTTTGTTGTTCCATGTTATGCTTGTTTTGTGAAGCTGTGATGAAATTTCCAAATATTGTAAATATTTTTTATTAATGTTAATAAGCTCTATCGTAACTGTGTCTCTGCGCTCACTGTGTCACGAACAGTTAGTATTTACCGCTTAGGTGAAGATATTGGCTAAATGTTTATTCGATTCAATTATATAAATGAAATTAAATTGAATATATGAAATTTGACTTCGTTTTATTTCCTATGATACGTGGGGTGGAGTTTATAAATATGTAGGTGAGAATCAATAGTATAATGTGTTAGGATTTTTTTCTTTTTTAAGAAAATTGTAGAATTACATTATATGGTCGTAATATTTTATTAAAAAACTTTTATTCTTGTTCATCAAATTGATTGATTAATTGAATTCCGCAACCACTTCATGATAACAACTTTTTCGTGTTTTATTTAGAAAACTTTTGCATCTAAAAATAAGTATTGTTAATAATTCAAATTTATATACCTGTCCTATATGTCCTGTCCTGTGTGTGTATATAAATTTGAATTATCAACAATACTTATTTTTATCATGCACATGTTAGTTCCTATCAAAAATAATAATCAACAAAAGAATTTAAAAACCAGCAGACTTTATTTGGAGAAAAGGCGGTTTACATCGTGGAGTAAAAAAATTATCGTTATCGACATTTAGAAAAACATTTCAACAGCATAAGAAAAATCATTTGCATGAAAAAACAATGAAATTTCATCCTGCATGTCACGCCTCCAGTTAAAATAATAATATCTAATAATAGCATTTATTTCTCTCATAATATAACATAGTTACCTACTGATACACTACAAAGAACATGTAAATACGAATTACATATTAAGAGAGTCTGATGTCTGAACAGATCACCCAGATTTTCTAAGGGCCTATACAAAAGTACTTTTTGGAATTTCAATAAATTTAAATGTTAACGATATAACGAAGAAGGTTTAATATCAAAGAGAACGTACGACATTAACACGCCCCGTCTCATATCCACATGAAATATTTAAACGTATACCCTAAGATAGGTAAGTTTAAGCCAAATATTGTAAGATAACGCACCTGATAGTTTGGACGTCAAATTCGATAGGTATCGAAAGCCTGGCGGATGCGGCCGGCGGCAGACCCAAATCAGTTGTCACTTGTCCCGGTAATCGGCGACTATCTGCAGACGTCTTTGTCGCAAGTTCCATCTTCAGGCAGTGTCGGTATCTTGAATGTGGGTGCAACATTTGGTATAGGTATGAATTTTGTTTGACTTGGAAAAATTCAGTTTAATTGCTTAGGAAAGATCCGAGATATTTTGTTGTGGAATTAAAAACAACATTCGAGCAAGCCTTTTCTCCTAAAGGAACTCGTGTATACATGTGTTTACATCGATATTTCGCTTGTTACACTAAATAAAGTGGTCTCAAATTCATTAGTGTGAATTTGGTCTTTAATAGTTTTACTCTCGTCTTCATACCTCATATTATATAATGCACTGGGCACAGAAGTGTAGAAAGAACATTCTGAATCAACAACTTCTCTCAGGGTTCGAATCCCGGTGAGAAGTTTGTGTGGTGTGTACAACGGCGGATCCAAGGGGGGGGTCATGGGGGTCATGACCCCCCCCTGAGCCGATTCCAGGACTTAGGTGGACCATTAATTGAACATAATGATTTTATTTATATATTTTGTTAAGTACCATACAGATTTTATGTAATTACATACCTTCAATATTTCAATCAATCAATCAGCCTATTGTCGTCCACTGCTGGACATAGGCCTCCCCCAATGATCTCCAAAACTCGCGGTCCTGCGCCGTCTGCATCCAACGACTTCCTACGATCTTCACCAGATCGTCGGTCCACCTTTTTGGGGGCCTCCCTACGTTGCGCTCCCAGTACGCGGTCGCCACTCGAGAACCTTTCCGCACCAACGGCCGTCAGTTCTACGAGCAATGTGCCCTGCCCACTGCCACTTAAGGTTCGCAATTCTGTGTGCTATGTCGGTGACCTTGGTTCTCCTGCGAATCTCCTCGTTTCTGATTCGATCACGCAGAGAAACTCCAAGCATAGCCCTCTCTATTGTTCTTTGAGTGACCTTGAGCCTTCTTATGAGGCCCATTGTAAGCGGCCACGTCTCAGTACCGTAAGACATCACTGGCAGCACGCACGAGTTGAAGTCTTTTGTCTTAAGACACCGCGGTAGATGAACCGAGAATACGCTGCGTAGCTTCTCGTACGCTGCCCAGCCGAGTTGGATTCGTCGATTGACCTCTTTCTGGAAATTGGACCTACCTAGTTGGACTACTTGACCGAGGTATACATACTCGTCAACAATTTCCAGTGTAGAGCTTCTAACCTTCACAGGAGTAGGACCTCCAGGTCTTCCAGGGTCTCAGCCATGATCACGATATCATCAGCGAAACGAAGGTGAGTCATGTACTCACCGTTTATGTTGACGCCATGTCCTTCCATTGCTTAAACACGTCCTCCAATTTCGGCGATATGACGTCGCCTTGTCTCACATCTCGCTGGAATGGAATTGGTTTTGAGTTCTGGTCCTGAAGACGAACAGACATAGTGGCGTTTTTCGTACAATGACTACAACACTTGGATGTATCGATAGTCTATTCGGCACCTCTGGAGCGACTGTAGCACGGCCCAGGTTTCAACAGAATCGAAGGCTTTCTCATAGTCCACAAAAGCTAAGCACAATGGCAGGTTATACTCTTCGGTCTTCTGTATAACCTGCCGAAGCGTATGTATGTGGTCTATGGTACTTAAGCCTTTTCGGAATCCGGCTTGTTCGGGAGGCTGGAAGTCGTCAAGCCTGCGCGCGAGATGATTCGTTAGGACTCTCGAAAACAGATTGTAAACATGGCTAAGGAGCTGCAGTTCTTCAATTAGGCCCTGTCACCTTCGTCAAGAATGAAGAACAGTGACACCATGCCCACATGCCATGCTTTTGGCGTTTTTCCCTCTAGTATGATGGATTTAAATAGCTCAAACTCAAAGTCATTTATTCAAATTGGTATCACCAAATACATTTTTGACAAGTCAAAACAAAATAAATTATAATTATCCTAAAATTGATCCTCTGAAATTTGGCGTCTGAAGAGCTTTCAGGATCGCTCTTTCACCGGCATTTAAAAGCTCTGCTGTAATTCCATCATTACCCGGTGCCTTGTTGTTCTTAAGCTGTTTGAGAGCCAAATAAATTTCGTACAGGCTGACGTCCGGGATGTCTTCGGTGTAGTGTCGGGTTAATTTGGCTTTAGGGTCTGTAGCCTGAGTGACAGGAGTGCTCGATGTCGCATAAAGCTGTCCATAGACATTTTCAATCACCGCCAAAAGCTCAGGTCGGGATGCAATAGTTCTGCCATCCTCTGTCTTCAACTTCGTCAGCAGACTCTGTCCAAGTCACAGATCTCTTGCGAAAACTTTGGAGCTTTTTTCCCGCTCGATGGTTTCTTTAATATGCTCAGTATTAAATCGGCGTATGTTGCGAGTCAGTGAGAGATCTGTTTGTTGAGCTGCCGACATAGAAGAGAGTATCATCTGATGACCGCAGAACCATCTCGTTCATCATCTTTCCGCCATCAGCTTTAGTGTTGGCTCGAAGATTTTCTTTCCTCTTTTGGTACGAATGGGCTTATAGATCTTTTCACCCACCGTACGGACAGTTTTCACGAACCTGTCATTATATGTGTCCACATCTGTGCAGTCCTCCAGGCAATCGAAGCGATTTTGCAGTTCGAGTTGAAAGTATTCGGGGTTCTGAATTTGGATGGCTTCAGGACGGAGCGTGGACTTCATCAGTCGATACCTCTCAGATTTCAAGTTCAGATTTAATGTGCCTCTTACCATTCGGTGATCGCTCCCCTTGTTTAAAGAATTGATCACTGAGACATCAGAGTCTTAGTCGACCATCCGGACATTTCCAGTTCCCTTTTCGTTGCAGCCGTTTTGTAAAGAAAGAGTTCATCATGTAGAGTCCCTCCCTCTCCATGTAGTAGTGGTTTCAAATCCAAATGGCCCCACTTTCAGCTCATCATCGCTGCGTTTACCTAGCCTTGGGTTGAAATCTCCCATGACAACGCAATAATGAGTCCTGGAAGCATGTATATGTATACCTTCAATATTTATTTAATTTAATATAATATCATAACTTTTGTATGATGGCAAACGCTTGGGAACGAACGCATCGAAAATTTGAATTTTACCGCGCCACACTTGCAATATGTACTTAGTACGTGTATGTATATGTACAAGTTATTATGTGTTATGTTTTTCAAGTGTACAATAAATAATAAATATTTTTAAGTACAGTACTTACGTACATTAATAAAATACCTACTTTTTACTTGTATCTATTGTTATCAAAATTAAATTATAAGTACTTGACTTGACCACGACTATGTGACCCCCTCCTGGCGCCAAAGCTGGATCCGCCCTTGGGTGTGTATATGTGTACTTTGTATTGATGGTTGACCCAATCAAAATTATAGCTATGGATTACAATTATTTAGGTAATTGTCGAATTGATACCCTAGAATCCAAGGGTATTTAATATTATCGAAATAATAATGGTAAACACTGTTCATACAGCGACAGCAAATTCTGTTTGTTGTGAGTGATTGCCTCAAAATTCACTAAAGGGAAAGATATTGTAGTGCATAGAAATAATACTATTATAATTTGTTTTTAAAGTAATTCAAACCCGAAAAAATATAACTTATTATAATTCAGAAGTTCATAACTGGCAAGATTATAAAACTAGTAATCAAAAACAAAATTAGAAACACAATATTGGTGGCTACTGACATCACTGTATTTTTTTTTATAAATCATTCGTTTATTTTAATTTCATGTGCTAATTTTCTTAAGAAGCTTTAAGCTTAAACATCAAGTAGGTACACGCGTGTTGAGTGCACAGCCCAGCAACAAGATGTTGTCTATGCTCAATGTGAGACGGATTATACCAATTAAAAGAGATTTAAACTCCGACAAGCATTCTTTGATCTTAGACATACTCCCTCCTTCTTATCCGTTTCTACCGACTTATTTCGACTCGTCTTTGTTTGTAAGTAAACGCCTTTGGAGAAAACGCAAATGAAACGATTATTGTAAAAGTGTAGTATTGCTATGAATATTACGAAAGGCGCTATTAAGAAAAAAATCAAATGCATGACGACCAATCAGAGGGAGAGGTAGACCCACCTAGAGAATTACACTTCGTTTAGATTACAATTTTAAATATCGTTTGACCACTGAGCTGAGCATATGCTAGACCCTCAAAAACATCAGTTCACATTATGTCAGAAACTTCGCCCAACCCTTCGGGCTTCGGGGCTATTGCCGTGATGATGTTTTATGTTATTTATGATATAATACTTTACATAATTTAATTGGGTTAAATACTACATTAAATTTAAAGCAAAATAACTAAAATACTCCTCATGTGCTTCTCCACGAGGAAAGCCTGTGCCCAGCCGTGGGACGAATTAAGGATGAGGACAGAAATAGAAAAAAATAATTATATAAAATTAATTTTACAGTATTAGTTAAAGGATCCTCATTAATGGGTTTTTGATTGTCCGTATGTTTATTATGTTATTTGCTTAGTGCTGTGTTGAACAAGATATATGGTTGTTGCCTTGTTAATATCAGTTATGGCATTAAGTTTTAATCTAAACAAAGTGCCGACCGCGAGCGAAGCCGGGCATTTATGTTAGTTAAGCGTGGATTATGCTGCTGCGGTAATAAAGTTATTTATTACTCGCCAAGAAGCTACCTAGAAAGCGTTGCTTCAGTAAGAAGTGCTACTGGTACTAGTTTAATTTGCAGGCTTTTAAAAATATTCCTAGTTTTTAATAGTTTGACTAAGACGATAAAATTCAAATTAGTTAATACAATCAATTAATATTTCAACATCCAATATCTTTATTGAAATAAGACTGAACAAATACAATTTGAATCCTTAACTGCTATTAAGAAAATTATTCATCATAATATTAATAATACCTATGTTAACATAGTTACTTTTAGCTGGGCTTATAGGTGTGAGCGTAAATATATATATACTATAATTTTAAAAAACAATACACACATTACCACATGTCCTGCTGACTATCTGCTAAAACGGGATAACAAACTTCGAATTTAAAAGCGTATAGTAGTAATGATCATTAAGAGCATCAAATGAAGAGTACACCAGTTATAATATTGAGTCCTTACCTATGAAATTGGTGTTTTTTTCCTCTCTTAGTATTTTGTCTGTATCTATCAAGTTTCAGAGTATTCTTAAAAAATAATTACCTCCTCTTAAAATAGACCATATTTTTGAGCTCTTTTGATTTATTTTGATAAATTGTTGTAAGTTTAATTGTGTTAAAATTGGACACGGAGACAACTCTTTTTAAGTGCCTCCCGAATACATCATTTGATTTGCATTCACTTAAAAACGATAAATAATTTTAATGAAGTTTGATATCACACATATCGCTTAAGGTTGTCTTATGATACACGCCAAATATTATTATCTTTGGATTTGTCGTTGTGAAGAAAACTGAAAAAATGTTAGTATGGAAAATGCAGACATCCCCAAAATCTCCATACAAAACACCAATTTCATAGGTAAGGACCTAATATTTAAAAATGTAGAGCGAGCATTCTAAATAAGACTTAATCTCAATAACACGGTACAGCGAATAAGTCTTATTTTTCGCTAAACTTGAACGAAAAAATGTCATGTCAATTAATAAAATCTACCGTAAGCCAGGGCTTAGCTGGCTGCTTGTTATATCATAACTAAGGACCCGGAATGAGAGATTGAGTTTCTTATAAAGACTTCTTAGAGACGTTTAAGATTGACATAGGGATATTTACCTTAGAGGTTAAAGAAATATGTAGGTATATGTTGTAGAATAACAAAGTAAAAATGGACTGCCTAATTGTTTAAAAATGTAGTTGACATATTACAATACACACAGACAAAACATTGACAAGACATTGATATGAAAAATAGAAAAAATGTAAATGAAAATTAATTTGAGTTTCGAAAAGAATCAATTCATTATGAATAGAAATACAAAACTGACATTTTTTGTACAGAATTTCATTCCAACAATAAAAAAAGCGATTTACAAATTTGAAAAACATTGTAAATCTGCATCGACCGAGATGAACACGGAACTTTATGACTTACCACTCAAGCAAGCAAATATATTTCATAATTTACACGTGAAGATGCCAACAAAATAGCGACTCCAGCTTTGTAGCAAAAGGTTCTTGTTCGCATCTGCAGTAAAAATCTCTTCTTAGACAACGATATTACTGTGTATTAAGTTGTTCGAGTAAATCTTCCCCTAGGCAACAGGGCTTAAGAGTTTACCAAGACGGCTGCAGTGCCCAACGTAAACAACGGCTCATCTGCTCCGAAAGGAAATATCGATTATTAATCGACATTGCAATCGATTAAATTGACATGAATTCTTTGTAGGATAGTAAAAGATTTTGAAAAAATAAACAAGAGAGCTTCTACTTTAAAAACGGTAAAATGTTACCTTTCTCCTTATTTCATTTTTTTTTTAAATTACCACATTCTTTTTAACAATTTTGAAGATATTCAAAGGAGTACTCAAAAGTTTGACTAAGGATTAAGTTTTTTTTTATATGTAAAAATAAAACATACATACATAATATCACGCCTCTTTCTCCGAAGGGGTAGGCATGAGTGTTAAACACCCACATTTCGCCAGATATGTTAAGTCCTCATGTAACAGGTGGCGAGCCTGTTGCCATGCACCGGGCACACTGGGAGGCAAGCGATATTCACAATAAGCTGTAAATAAGTTTTATTTAAACTCCGTAATATAACAACGATTTTTTAACTATAATTTTTTGACAATTTTATAACTTTTTTACACATTTAAATTAAAAAAAGTCGTGGCGTTTGTAATAAAATTAGATGGAAAATTATTTATGTTAGTGCGTTCTGGCTATCCATCTCATAATAGCACTCCCGTTATCTGGCTGAACACAATGTAATGCAATTGTTCTAAAATTCATGCAAATAAATACATTATCATTATTAAAACAATAAATTGGTTTGGTAAATTAGGGGAAAATCACTTCATTGTTCGTCGTGGTGGTGAAGAAGAAGCATGCTGTTTTTACAAAGAAGAAAATAAATAACATGGTACACCAATACTTACAAGACGCGGCTTTCTGCAGTTAGTACCCTCCCGGCCATAACTCAGGGCTGATCCTCATCGACTAAGGCCAGCCCCTGGATATGAGCCGCTCATTTTCCCAAGCTCTCTAATAACTGTGTGTGCAGATATGAGGATGATATACGAAGTATTTTTCTGTAAGAAAAAAAATTTAAAAAAAAAATTCTAGGAGGGTTTTTTATTTTTCTCTTTTAAGGATAAGACCGCCTATGTACCAAAAAATAATTTTTTTATACGCAATAAAGTTTACAGTCGTATCTATCTATTTTTTTAAATAACGTCATATCAATAATTTAAACATAAGTTATTTACACTGATATTTAAACATAATTAATTTAAACCGATAACTATAGCAGTTATAAACTGTTATGTAGATCATAATAGTATACATTTTCCCAACATCGACTATCACCAGTCTAGGGACTGCTGGACATAGCCAGCCTAGAGTTATTTCCCAAATTTTATTTTACATCTTTTGTTTTCAACTGATGGACTACTTCTCTCACACTGCTCACACTGCTTCTCAGAACAAGGCTTCCTTGTTGCTAGTAATTTGACATTTAGAAGAGTATGTAAATACCGAAACTGAATAAATGCTTTGACTTTGTCTTTGGACATGGGCAAAAAAAATTATATAAATACAAATAAAATATATATTCCATGACAAGATCGGTGGGTTGTAGTGGCGTATTGGCTTTCGATATCAAAAACAAAGCTGCCTTTGCCATGTTGGTCAGGCCGTGGATGGGTGATCAAAACTTTGTGATCTCGAACTCCTCTGTGCTTTGTAATGCATGTTTCTACCCACCAACCCGCATTGGGACAGCGTGGTGGTGTTATGGCCCATACTTCTCATGTGTTTGTCCTTGAAGAACACCTGTGCCCAGAACAGACGTATATAGGATTAGGACTATAATAATATATTCCATACAAAATAATTGCATCGGTAGCCGAGTTGAGACGGACGGGGCACTACTCGTTCGAGAGGCCGCGGGAAACGCGTGTTCGATCCCACCGCCTGTACCACTGAGTTTGAATAAAACTTATGTACAGTTCATTGTGAATATCGCTTGCCTCACATTGTGCCCGGTGCATGGCAACAGGCTCGCCACCTGTTACATGGGGACCTAACATATCTGGTTAAAAGTGGGTGTTTAATACCTCTGCCTACCCCTTCGGGGAAAGAAGCGTGATGATGTGTTATATTATAAGTAATTTAAAAAAATACCGCGATTTATCTTCACCAAAATAATATACAATATCGTCTACGAGTAGCCGTAGTCGGTACAATTCCCTGAGTTTTTTCTCTCCGTTCAGCCGCTCGTCGCGGTCGGTGTAATCTCAAATCTCCTGCCGCCAATTTATTTTCATTAGCGATCATCCTCGGTTAATTTTATTCCCTACTTACCCGAAGGATCGGGACCTCCGGGTAAGAAAATAGGGAGGAGTTCTTTTTATCACCGTATATTAATATACGTATATTATTTTTAATAATTAAGGCATTTTTTCAAAAAGGGGATGTTACATTTATTTTAATTTTTAATAACAAAGGATTTTATAAGTATATTGATAGTGTGACGTACATAGGCCTACGAGGACACGTTTTTCTTCGCAGTCATACAGGTATGACAAACTAGTATGACAACGAGGTAACGGAGATCATAACAATGGGATTGGTTGGTCGACACTGTACTTTTCAACATTGATGTATTTACCGGCAAAAATATAGGACGATTTTAGTACCTTGTCATTATAAGGTTTAAAGAAAAATATTTGTTTTGCAGACTAGATTCTAGTGATATGATAATGTGACAAACTACTTAAATTGTACTATATTTTTGCCAATAACTGTACGTACAAATGAGTATACGAATTTCGTAAGCTTGCTTGTATTTTCGAAATGAAACACTAGTAATTTCAAATATAGGCCTATAAGATTACCAACTTAAAAGTATTATAAATACCCACAGGCTTAATTTGTTAAACTCTTACTTTCTGTTCAAAAGTAGAAATATCGAAGCTTCCAGAGAACAATTCTGAAAAACAAGACTCCATACTTTCCTACCCAACCACCTATCTTGAGCGCAGTATCTGCAAGTTGCTTAATTCATTTTCACAGGATAATATTATTTTTTTATTCCCCCAACTTTTTGTGATGTTGAGCCGAAGCTTATTTTTTATTCATTTCAGCGGTCGCTGATTGGGGTGGGACAGTCGGCTCGGAATCATCCTCTCAGGTGTAATCGACTACGGAGCAATTGTCTGGGATATAATGACATTATACTCGAAAGCGTAAAGATATTGTCTCTTACTTATTCTTAATTTTTGTTCAAGGTATTTCGATTGATATTACAAGCTCGAAACGTAGAAAGTCTATTGCATTAATTTATTTAAAAATATTGTACTAACTCACTTTGCTACGGTGATACTACGAAACTGCTACGACGAAATATATGTAATACGTGATATTTATTTTAGAAAATTAACACTTTAAGTTATAAATCCATTCATTTATAAGGATAGATAATATTGTATTGTATTTTGGGGGTAAATATTCAATCTCATTCAGGACACAGTTACAGCAAAATCTAATGCAGCAAAATTACGTCTAAAATATTACTACTAACTTACTAAACTTACTTACTAAATAATATTTAAAACAGTTACGTCTTTTTAAATTTATTACGTTTTCGTACAGTTATTCATGAAATCACGACTAAAATTAAGAATGTATATGGATATCCTAACAATAAAACATTTTGATTTTGTATCTAAAAACAGTAGACACAAGTGTTGATTTTCTTAAAAATGCTTTAGCTAAATTGTGTGTAGCTTTTGCAGAGGATGCAGATATACATAGTTAATACCTGTAGATCGGTAATTTCTTTCAATCAGCTAACCGGCATTCCAAATTGAGATATCTTCAACACAAATCTTACAACCTTTTAACAAATGTATAACTAACTGACCATTAATTGCTTTGAATCGGTCCCATCGTCGGAGTAGTTAGATTTTTATATACGTAATCGTGTGGTAATTTAAATTTACTCCTTGTGATTTTTTTAAATATTATTGTTTGTGATTTAGGAATAGCTAGCGTGCATTTGAACTCTAATTATTATGAAATGCGAAAGCATGTAATTGGTGTATATACATTATTTATTTATTTATAAGTTATAGTAATTATATCACTGTTTTTTTTCATATAAAAATACTCTTCAGATAAACAAATAGCAAAACAAGCGCGGAGTAAATTTCACTCGCGTCTAAATCTGTGCCTGAATTAATTTGTCGCGTCGCAAAATTAACGCATGAGTAACGTCGCCCACTCTGACATTCGTTAAATCGCACTTATGCATCGCGTCATACCTAACTACATGGAGATGATAGCACCACCTCTGTCAATACAAAAAAAAAAAAGAAACGTGGAGAGAAATATAGTGTCCGTACTGTCGGTATTGTGTCAAACTCTTTGCTACACGCGCGTAGACTTGGGGCTTAAAAAGAGAAAATTTTAAATAAAAAAAAATGGAAAAACAATGGTATGTAAGACCACGAGATGATACGAATGTGCTTGTAAAGTTTATTATACCAAATATAGTGAATTAAAAGAGAAGATCTTTAATTAGTAGTTAACAATAGAAGCCACCAGAAGATTCCGAGTGTATCATCCACCCGTCGTCATATCATACGGACATATTTTATTATCATCACCCACATTGCCATCTTAGCGTAACAGTAGGTAAAGCCTGTGGCCATGAACCGAGCACAATACCATTCACAATAAAATGTACTAATCAAATCAAATCAAAATCTTTATTGCGTTTCTTAAGTATTTACACAGTTGACAATTGTTATTATATTAGGTCCTTACCTATGAAATTCGTGTTTTGTATGGAGATTTTAGGGAATTCTGCATTTTCCATACAAAATTTTTTTCAGTTTTCTTCACAACGACAAATCCAAAGATAATAATATTTGGCATCTATCAAAGACAAGCTTTAGTAATATGTGTAATGTCACACTTCATAAAAATTATTTATCGTTTTTAAGTGAATGCAAATAAAATTATGTATTCGAGAGGCACTTAAAAAGAGTTGTCTCCGTGTCCAATTTTAACACAATTAAACTTACAACAAATTATCAAAACAAATCAAAAGAGCTCAAAAATATAGTCTATTTTCAGACGAGGTAATTATTTTTAGGAATACTCTGAATCTTAATAGTTACAGACAAAATACTAAGAGGGAAAATCACAGCAATTTCATAGGTAAGGACCATAGTATCATTAAGGACCTTGTTTATACTCTGCAATAATTGGAAGAATGTATACAACTAAATAAAAGATGTCACTAATTGTTTAATTTAATTTTTAATAGACTTACTATCAATTTTTAAAACAATCATTATCATTTTTAAACTAAAAAACTAACTAACTTTTTTTTTTAAACTTTTTTTTTTTAACTTTTTTTTTTTTTTCATTTTCTATGTTTTAATTAACTTTTGTTTTGTGTTTGAGGAGCACGGCGGCGTTCGATCACTTTCGATCACGAAAACAAAGCTATTTTCGGCATGGTCAGTCCTAGGATGAGTAACCAAAACTTTGTGATCTGGAGTTCCTCTGTGCTTCAAGGTACGTTAAGCCGTTGGTCCCAGTTGCTATTGCAACCGTTTCTACCCATTAACCCGCATTGGGCCAGCGTGGTGGTGTTATGGCCCAAACTCTTCACGTGTTACTCGATGTACGAAGGCCTGTGCGCAGCAGTAGGACGTAATATGCTGGTAACGACGAAGTTTTATTCAATCTTAGTGGTACAGGGCGGTGGGACCGACCCGATGACCTCTTGAAATTAGTCCTACAAAAAACATATATCTTTCACCAAAAGTCATTACTTAGATTTGATCTTCGTGACGTCTAAACAAACCTTTTATCCAAACGAATATAGTCAAAAAAATTCTACTTATCAAAATGTTTGTATTTAAATGTTAATTGTAGTAATTACAGTGCCATTATAATTATTGTCGTGTCGCTAATTTGCGGTTACAACAACTCCTTATAATCGGTATCACTATGGTATTTGCCACGACCTCAGGTGAAAAGATCCCACGCTCACCCCGTCTGCAACTGGCTTAACTGTTTACCGCCCACATGTTTGATAGCTCAACTGACTTCAACTTGCATTTAAGTAAAGTCTATCAAAGGATAGAGTTCTTTTCCTTACAACTGGTCCTAATAGATAACGAAAACGAATATAGTAGCGAAATGAGGTTTTATTTACCTCAGTAAACATTACTATGTATTTGTGTTTCATGTTTTTTTTTTTATTGTGTCAGTGGCCCACCTACTGGGAGACGCAACATTGTTAAGCCTCCTTCAAATTGGTTCGACGATCTGGCGAAAATTGCAAGAAGTTGCTGAAAGCGGGTTGGAGTCTGTGTTAGTTTTAATCATACAATAGCTAACAACAGCGATGTTACGAGAAACCAACAAAAAATCTGGAAAATAAAACCAGCGTTCCGATTGTTGCTTCAAACAGCATTAACTGCATCAATTAAGACCGGCAGCAAAGCATCCGCTTAAACAATACACAAACCGCTTTTAAAACAAGCTTTATTTAATTGCCACTCCCGCTCCTGCAGACAAAACGTCTTAATTTTTAACGAGAACTCATCAAAATTGTTTAATTACATCCCACAGGGACAGCTAAGCGTGAAACGGAACGTGGCTAATCAACCGTAGTAGCAATACTTCGCCATGGCCGTAAAAACATCCCCTCAGTGGTAGCAGGAAATTATTTTCTTAAAAAATAGCGTCTCCCCTGACGTTTGACAGTCGATTAGCTCACCGCCTCAGGGCTCAGGAATCTGTCAGTTAATTCGTGAAACAATGTGTTGATAATTTACATTTTATTTTCCGAGGTTTTGTTTGCGTGTATCGGAACGTTTTCGTCTCGGTGGGCGGCGATATGAATCTTTATTCTTAAGCTTTTCTTTTGTTTTCAACAGAGTCAGTAAACTTTTTATAATATTATTATCTACTATGCCTGTCTCGCCCTCCGAGCCAGTATACAACAATACAAACAATAAATGTTTTGCGACAAAAACTGGTACAGATTTGTGGCAATCCACCTGATAGGTGACTCAGTATAGGAGTGTCCCCTCTCATTTATGAAAACAAACTGAAATAACTAGTTGCAATAAGATTGCTTGAAACTAATTATTTCCAAAATTAACCCCTATAAACTTGTTAACTTTGATGCGTGGGTCTGAACAGCAACTCGTCATCAGATTTGATACAGTCGCATTACAATATCGCGTTGTGCGGAAACCGAAGCAATTTCTTTAATATAGGGAATCATTATGAAGGGGCGTACGGCGACTAACACGAGGTTTACGCCTTAGATAAGGTTGGAAATGCAAATGTATTCCGTTTTGAGATCTTTTTATAGCTGTACTGGAGATGTAAGAGATGGTGTTGTGGAGACGCGTTCGTTAATCATTTTTGAAATGTTGCTAATTGAATTACGAAAATTGTTTATTTATTTTTTTGTAGCTTAAACTCAAATGTATTAATCATGTAGACGTATAAAAAAATAAACACTTATGACAGGTCACACACAACTCAAAATAGATGAAAGTCACCTTTGTTCAATATTTAATAATTGAGGAACATAACAGTATAATTTTATAAAGTATATGAATAATTAATTATTCACGTGAACCAGCATCCGTTTTAAAATTTTCATGATAGTAAATAAAAAACATGTTGCGGATTTTTTGTCAGTGTACCTTTTCTAGTAAGTTAGAAAATAAATCTCAGATAAAGTTACATTTTACATATAGTATTGATTTCGATGGTACTTGCTATATTAGTGAAACGGTATGGAATTATCGGTACTTATATATATTACATTAGCACGATTACGCTTATACGGTCTGTTCTTCCTCTAGCTCCACATCACAGAACGCAATTACTCCTACCTCCAGATGGATACACCATGTATAATGCTAACGACAAGGCCTTATCAAAACTATGCACGATTTGCGTTTTACGTGTTACACCGTATAGGTAACATATTTATTTCACGAATATTACATTTGTCTTAAAGGGAAGATCTATAAATCCGTCGTTAGACCTGTCGTAATGTTTGCATCTAAATGTTGGGCAACGAAAGCGATGGATGAAAGAAAACTGCACTCAGCAGATATGCATATGTTGCGATGGATGTGTGGAGTCACAAGAATGGTGGAATGGTGGTTGACTGGTAGAAAATGCTTTTGGCATTAAGTCCGCCATGTACACCAAATGTACTGAGTTTTAAATAAATAAATGGAAAAGATCAGGAATGACTATATACGAGTAACTTTGAAAGTAGCGCCAGTGACAGAAAATATTAGGAGCAATAAGTTAGCGTGCTATGGACATGTGATAAGAAGGGATGAATGTCTCACTACAAGATTAACCGCCTCTCTGGTCTAGTGGTTCACACCACCGGGTGTTGATCGGGAGGTCCGGGTTCGATTCCCCATGGGGGCAGAAGTTTTCTGCTCGGTTTGGTTAGTGGTAGTGCTTCTAAGCCCGTCTGGCTAGCTACCACCATCTTACTTAAATTTGTCGCCATAATAACGATGTTTTAAGCATTGTTGTGTTCCGTCAATCAGAGGTAAGACAGCCAGTTCCTCAGTTGTTGAGGATTACAGGTGAAGCTCGCTTCCACCTTCGGCCTTATCGTCACTTACCATCAGCTGAGATGAAGGTCAAGAGCATACCTGTCATATGTAAAAAAAAAGGTTGGGTGTGGACGGATCTAAAGTGAGAGGAAGACCAAAGAAGCGATTGATTGAATGCGTGAAGAATGATATGAGAATAAAAGAAGTGGATGCTGAGCTGAGGAGTGACCGAGGAGAATGGAATTCATTGAGTAAGAATTGCAACTATGAATTTAATTAAATATATCTGAATTTAAGCACTTTGGAGCATTAAGACTAGCTCAAGGTAACATCGTATGCTCAGTAGTATCATTGGTTATTTTTTTTTGCTCTTATTACAAGCAAGTCCCTGTAGATGACCTAATTTCAATAACACAAAAAAGGCAGCAATTAAGTTGGATTTCATTTTGTTGGAGCTTTAAACTTTAATTAAGTTAGAAGTTTAATACAAACTTATAACTTTAATCAACAAAGAGTAGACCTCTTTGAACCTCGTTATGAGCTGATGATTAAATAAACAGTGAAATACAAAAAAAACTAAAAATCAAGTTAAAGTTAATGTAAATCTAAAAAAAACAATAATTTTAGCAAGACGAGGCACTGATAATTGAATGTAAACCAAAATGTTCTTATACACAATACAAGATAATTATCTCGCAACAAATACCTAAGGCTTCTGAGCAAGTTGTAAAGTGCTCCGTCTAGAGAAAATTCAATAAAAAGCTAAAAGCCAATCTTATCTCCGAGAGAGGAAATTAAGAAACAGCAGCGGGCATCTGACACGGGCGCTCTTACAGATCTGCCTCTAGTGATGGACGTGTGTCGGTATCGATGTTGGCAGTATTGGACGGTTCTGGTTATCGTTTTTCTTCTTCACAGTAAATATCACGAAATATATCGTAAATATCGCTACAGATATCTCAACACATTATTAGCAGTATTTTGCAGTTTACAGTCTTTAATTATGATAGTACATACTATTATTTTTTGGTTTATTTTTGTGCTCTTTCTCCTGAAGATTGCATGAAAAGGTATTATAGGTATAAACTTTAGTAAACGGCCTAAGATTTTCACCTATAGGAGGTACTTTTTATATTATGATCAATATTCCATTTTAAGCGTTCCAAAGAACACTGTGGCTTCAAATTTTACGACAATGCCTTATTATGGTGGCTTGAGCAAATTTTTTAATTTCCCTATTTTTAACTTCGCGTAAAAAAGTTTAAATTAAATGATCCCTTCAATAATCACAAATTCTTGGATCAGATATGCATATTTAAATTAAAATTACCAAAATATTTTTATAATTGCGACTAATCGAATACATAAAAATAATGAGTAGCGCACATCACTGGACATTTTTAAAGATACAGTGTTGAATGCGACAGCGACACGACACCGGGTTTCGGCGTCGAAACGTTGAAATAATTCCGAAGTGACGGTCCGCCCCGCCCGGCCGCGGCGGAAACGCTGCCTTATCTCTGCGAATACCCGCTTGTTCCATTTTTAAACAACTCGCTTCTTTATTTCGTATTTATTCCACCCCTTGCGCACCCCGCGCCCCCTTCCGTCAAGTTACCACATGAATAGAGACGCCTACTTAATGGGACTTTCAGTTCCTAAGTCATCATGTTTTTTTAACAATATACTCCGTGAAGATAAGTAAGGAGGTCGGCGGCGCGGATAATAAACGGTGGAAATGTACGTGTTTACTTCGGGGAAATTTGAAAGAAAATCTTGATGGCGTGTCGTAAATTCGGGAACTTATTTCCAAGTTTCCTACGTCTGCTCCTGTCTTATTTGACGTGTAAACGCGTGGATGTTGCTAAATTAAAAAGTGAGGGAATAACATAACATAAACCGTCAAAGAAAATTAATTTAGAGGAAAGTATTTTCATGTCCAAATATTATCCAAATTCTTATTGATTTGATTAAATTCAAATCTAAAGCATACTAAAATAGAGTTTTTTTGATCATCATTATTTTTGGTCAATTAATAAAAAATCAATAAGTATCAAATAAATCAGTAAGATAGTGAGCTTACCTTAATATTGTAAGCAGGGTGCTTATTCTTGCTAGTTGTCAGGGTTCCTTTTTTCTATTAATCCGAGAAAAAAATTAACTACCTTCCGCAAATAATCGTAAATGAATAAATATCCTCAAACATTCACACATATAAATATATTTAATAGATTAATATGAATTATAATGAACATCCAAGACTGGAGGACAAATATCTGAAAATTCATCACCCAAACTCTTGCCTCTACCGGGGATCGAACCCAGGACCTATCGAGATGGCGATGCCTTGAGACGGGCGTACAGACCACGCGACCACGGAGGTCGTCAATTGTAAGTATGTAATCATTTACTTCAGTACAGCAATATACAGAAAAACCCTATGTGGGCTTATAGCACGCAGTAGGGACCTAGGAAAGTTGTGACAGAGGAGAGTTTATAATTATATTACCTTCGTTGGTTTACTGGGTCTATCGAGAGACAAACGAACGTTATTATCAGAGGCCTTAGTCTAAGTTTTTTAGTATAAAATACGTTACTATTTTAGTTGCGTTAAGAGCTCAATTTGTATGGGAAACTTAGTATGCGTTACGTTCCGCTAGAGGCGCTATTCATATTTCCTATACAAATTGGACTCTTAACGCAACTACAATAGTAACGTATTTTATACTCAAAAACTTACACTACAGCCTCAGGTCGCTTACTAGAATAGTTAAGGAGAAAAACTCATCTCTGTCACAACTCTCCTAGGTCTCCACTACCTGTGTTTAAAAACATACTTTTATGAAAAAATGTACACGACACAATTACATAACCAGGTGAAGTGATAAAGAGTACAATACATACTTCATCTGAATAAGAAATCTGCGGAGATAAAGCGTCCTTCGGGTGCAGTTTATCCTTTATCGGTGGCACAATGCATTACCGCAATGTCATTACGAGGGCTATTCAACATTTTTATTATAGCGTTACTATTGTCTTATGGCGCGACGGTCCCAGATAACGGGGGGTACACATTGCTTAATATTTCGGCAAACTCTAGCTTTTAAAACGATCTTAATGTGGAATTTTTTTTCTAATTTTTCTGCTAGAATTCTTCTTTTGACAAACTAACAAAAATATTATGTCCTTACTAACTAGGATTGTTGAAATAAATAAATATTTATTTAAACACACCAATTATTATTAAACTTCCAAAACGTTCAAACTTACGCTTGCGACATTAGCTTTTAAGGCCTCAATGTTAATTTCATTATCATTAGTTCATTGAATTCATAGTAAAAAATAAAATAAAACATTCAAGTTAAAATTGCAATCGAACCTTAACCCGTTGATGAATTCAAGTGATAACAACTAGTGCGGTGGTAAGTATGGGTGTAATTTAAACATCCCGAATTCTCCAAATAGTATAGGTTATAGTAGTAGTTTATGATTATAGTACGTAGTGTGACGCTTTGCATCAAACTAAAGATGTGTAAAATGGCGTACATTAGCTAATACCTATGTCTAGTAGTAGAATAATGCTAATTTTAATTATGAATGCTCGATACCCAAAAAGCCCGTGTGTTCAGGCCGTAACTCGCAGCCGAGATACGTTTCAGATTTATGTTAGTAATGTTGTTGTTTCACCTTCCGCGAATAATGCGACCCGAGATTTATGAATAAGCCCCATTTACGTAAGCGGCTGATTGGCGCTGATAAAAGACACCTTGACTAATTTCTTGGGTCGTTACTCAGAGTATTGTACCAAAAATTTACAAAATATTTTATTTAAATAAAAACTTTTATTCTTGGATCTTGTCTTTTGACACATTATTTTACCTTGGATTTTATAATAGTAAAGTTATCTTTGATTTAACATAACAGAAGATGAGATACGAGTAGATGATAAGATATAGCACCAATAAGAAAAAGTTACCACTCTTCCGGTGCGATTCTTTACTCTGTGGTTTGCAAAAAAAAAAAGATGAACGAGAAAAACTAACTGAAACAAATGAATAAAAACATATCAGGAAACGCGCAATACGATCAATAAAAGGAATTTTTGACTTTCCTGTTCCCGTAGTATTCCTCGTTGAAATGTAAAATTAAAATCACTAGGTATCAAAAAGAGACTATTGAATCCAAAGCATCAAAATTCAGACTTCATTTCAAAGCAAGAATGACGAATGGGCCTCTAGCCGCGCACCTCTTTCCACGCATGCAAAAACTTTTTTCGTAGATTCAACTAAGCTTATTTCGCGGGGAACATAATTCCTATGCTCGTAAATCTTAACTTTATAAGCAGGAGGGGGGATTAAAGATCAGTAATCTTAGGTCGGGATGAGTTATGGCACGCCACGATCGCCTTTATTGTGACTTTAAGAAACTAAGAGGAGATTTTGTAAAACGTTCGAAATTAATTTAGATAATGATTAATGGTATCTACGGTAAGCAGGAAGGAGGGTATTTGCATAATTGGAGATAGGAAGGTGCGGTTATGCGGTTTGTCCTTGCCACAGACTAAGTTTGTGATATTTGTGTTTATTATTGCATTAAAAGTATAATGGTTTTTTGTGTGTGAAACTAAAAGATTTTTTTTTATTATCGCAGAAAAATATATAATATTAAAAAATTTTTGATTACGCGCTTCTACTTCTTGAAGTTTTGATGTAGGCGAACTAGATCGCGCTGAAGCCACAGGATTTTCAAAACTAGCTATAGTTTTGTTTCTTATTATTGGGAAATGATCGAATCGATCGGGAACAAATCTTATCCAATAATTATTTATAGTATATATATATAGTATAATTATATATTTAGTTTGTAGTAGAGAAAATTCACAATATTACTATGCGTACGTATTGTAAAGTATTGATATTGACAAAGTAGATGACTCTGGAACCACATCCTTTTAAACACTCATTAATGTTGTGTTTTTGTTTAAACTATTGGGATACGATCTAAATAATCTCGAATCTATTCTTAAAGAATAATATTTTTGTGGTGCATTAAGAAACTGTTCATTTCCATAATAGTATAAGATACCACTGCTCGATTATGCAGGTAGGTATCTGTTTTTTGGTAAAATAATTTATAATTGAATATTAAGAAAGTTCATACGCAATGGATTAGCGATAGGTTACCTATAAAAAAATGCCGCCAACTAATTATAAATCCAACTTTGATATATTTTTAGTTTTTTCTTTTTTTTGCATTTTAAGTTTGTTTCATTCAAGAAAAAAGAAAGATAATCTATACTAGTATTATAAAGATGAAGAGTTTGTTTGTTTGTTTTGTTAAACGCGCTAATCTCAGGAGCTACTGTTCCGATTAAAAAAAAAGTCAGTGTTAGATAGTCCATTTATTGATGCAGGCTATAGGCGACATAATATCCGCGTGGAATAGTTAATTTGGGATAGCGACCCAAATTAACTATTCCACGCGGATGAAGTCACAAGTTTTTTTTTTACATACGACAGGTAAGCTCTTGGCCTTCATCTCACCGAAGGTGGAAGCGAGCTTCACCTGTAATCCTCAACAACTGAGGAACTGGCTATCTTACCTCTGATTGCCGGAACACAACAATGCTTATAACATTGTTATTATGGCGGCAGATTTAGGTAAGACGGTAGCTAGCCAGGCGGGCTTAGAAGCCCTACCACCAACCAAACCGAGCAGAAAAACTTCTGCTCCCCTGGGGAATCGAACCCGGACCTCCCGATCAACACCCGGTGGTGTGAACCACTAGACCAGAGAGGCGGTTATAATATACTTTTTATCATTCCAACTCATACCGATTATTTTCTGTGTCATGTTGTTACGAGTACACCACGTCAATTCGATATAACTTTACAACATTTTTTGATTTGACGAATATTGTAAATAAAATAGAGCCGGAGAAGTGTGTACACACATAGCCAAGAGGAAACAAAAAATACTGTTTACAGTGACTTAAACTTTATTTTTGACTAGTGGCTTCCCGCGTTAGCCTGTGTCCTTTCTCAGGCTCTACACTATCTATGTACCAAATGTCGATTAAATCGGTTCAGTAATTTTGACGTGAAAGCGAGACCGACAGACAGAGTAACTTTTGCCTTTATAATATTAGTCTATACTAATATTAAATATTATCTAGCCAATATTCAGTACAAATAATAATTTATTCTAAATAAAAAAAAAAATATATTGGGTCCTTACCTATGAAATTGGTGTTTTTATTCTGTCTTAGTATTTTGTCTGAAACTACTAAGATTCAGAGTATTCCTAAAAAATAATTACCTCGTCTAAAAAAAAACTATATTTTTGAGTTCTTTTGATTTGTTTTGAAAATTTGTTGTAAGTTTAATTGTGTTAAAATTGGACACGGAGACAACTATTTTTAAATGCCTCCCGAATACATCATTTTATTTGCATTCACTTAAAAACGATGAATAATTTTTATCAAGTGTGTTCACACACATATTGCTAAAGCTTGTCTAATGATACATGCCAAATATTATTATCTCTGGATTTGTCGTTGTGAAGAAAACTGATAAAATGTTAGTATGGAAAATGCAAAATTCCCCAAAATCTCCATACAAAACACCAATTTCATAGGTAAGGACCTAATATTCTGCATCCAAGGTAACAAACATACATCTGCAGTAAAATTGAAATCGCAAGACGACGTCAGATTATATTTCAGCGTCATCTGAAGTAATATTTATAGCTGTAACTTTATTTAATATAACGTTCGAAGACGCGCCCCGGTGAAGAACTTTTAAGCTTACCCGCAGAACCGCTTAGCTGTACTCTAATGAAATAACACACTTTTAGACAGATTTCGTAACGCGGTTTATATTGAAGCGCAGAAGATAACTGTACTAACTAGTTGTAATAATTTTGTCGAAAATAAATTTAGTCATGTAGTAGTCATTTTTAGATCTCAAAGTTAATCATTTCAAATGACTTGTAACAGAAATCATTTAATCATAGATTAAACTTATCAAATTACAAATTTTACCTACTTCAGCGAAAATTTTAAAACCCATAATGGACAGTATAGTGAAACTAAACAAGACGTAACCTTGTGCTTTATGAGCACGCGCAGCACAATTGTCACATTAATTTTCAGTTTGCAAGTTGTATTATGTGTACGTAAGATTTTTGGTGTTAGTGTGGTTTCATAGCAACGCCGGCCGCCAGCGCCGGCCACACGCGTGCGCAATTACACGGAGCCATAGATACTCACATCGTACACACGCGCGCGCCTATACATCTAAAGTCTGGAGATCTCGCCGGCGTTATTGGCCAGTGCCGGCGGCTAGCGTACCTATTAAACGACTCTTATCACATAATAAATATACAGAGCTATTAACATCGTTTTCTCAGTAACAAAATCTAAATACTACCCTTTATCCTTTCATCTTATGGATGGTATACTGTATGGAAGCTCAATTTTCACGCGGCACTAAACCCGTCTATCGTTTAAAAGCACGTGTCTACATAAAACTTCTAATTGATGTGTCATCCGAACGGAGTGAGCTAACATGCGCAAACTTATCTCAACTTTAGAATACTTCCAACTTCGTACAATGGCGTAATTGAAACATCGGAAATTCCCAAGCAAGCACATATTTCAAAGGCGCTCTTCTCGCTGGATAATATAAGGAGATAGAGGACAGAGTCGGATATAAAATATGGCGGCCTTTCATGAATCTTATTAAGATATCCTCTGAAAACAGAACGGGATGCCAACAGCAGAAATGTATTGGCGGGACAAGGACGGGGATATGGCTGAGTTTACGTATATTAAAATAATACAGCCGGTTAAAGAGGTGCGGTGTCGGAATTTATCGTCCCCATGAATATGATTTTCTTTAAGATGTGGATATAGTTCCCGTGGGGTGTTTGATGTCAAAGCGCTATTATGCTGAGTAATATCGTCTTTGACACAGAAAGGTATGAATTACTTTTGTCTTTAGATCTTATATCAATCTTTTATCTAATTACTAATTTGATTAAACACATACATACTCGTACATATCATCACTGCCTCTTTCTCCGAAGGGGTACGCACAGGTGTTAAACACCCACTTTTGGCCAGATATGTTATGTTATTTGATTATATATCTAAAATTATGTAGATATGAAATTGGCGTTTTGTATGGAGATTTTGGGGAACTCTGTATTTTCCATACTAACATTTTTTCAGTTTTCTTCACAACGACAAATCCAAAGATAATAATATTTGGCATGTATCATTAGACAAGCTTAAGCTATATGTGTGATATCACACTTCTTAAAAATTATTTATCTTTTTTATGTGAATGCAAATCAAATTATGTATTCGGAAGGCACT
Source organism: Parapoynx stratiotata (assembly GCA_910589355.1). Classification (NCBI taxonomy): domain Eukaryota; kingdom Metazoa; phylum Arthropoda; class Insecta; order Lepidoptera; family Crambidae; genus Parapoynx; species Parapoynx stratiotata. The sequence goes on from OU342458.1 coordinate 5,885,836, forward strand.
GAAAAGGAGTTGTCTCCGTGACCAATTTTAACACAATAAAACTTACAACGAATTATCAAAACAAATCAAAAGAGTTCGAAAATATGGTATATTTAGAGGAGGTCATTATTTTTTAAGAATACTCTGAAACTTAATAGTTACGAAAAAAATACTAAGAGAGAAGAAAATCACAAATTTCATAGGTAAGGAAAAATAAAATATAAAATATTAAAAATAACTGATTACGACGCAGAACAGTAACAATATATAACCCACTCACCTTTAAGCTGCTACTGATCTTGATGAATTTGTACCATTTGAACTTGCAATGGGTGCACTGTCTTATATGACGGCTTTGTCCACGGTTACTGGTTTTTTAACTATCCCACGGGAAACCTTTAATTTTCTGAAATAAAAAGTATCCAAGATGTTGACCAGGGGTATATCACCATGCAAAATATCATTGAAATCGGTCCAGCCATTTCAGAAATTAGCCCGTAGAAACAGACGAACAGACAGAGAAATAATTTTTTTTTTATATTTTTTTTATTTTCCCTTTTTACTTCCCCTTGACTTGATTTTCAGCATTTTTTTTCTATGTACAGATATTTGACCTCTACAGTCTTATTATATGTAAAGATGTATTTTACATGTATAATAGTAGATTAGTAGCCAAGGGCTGTAAGGCATCAATTGCAGCCCGAGATATTTAGGCGCACGAGCGCAGCGAGGGCGCTTATAGTTCGAGGGTGCAATTGATGCTTACACCCGAGCTAACTACTCTGCTTCACATCTCGATTGTGAGGTAAGTGGAAAAAAAGGCATTACAAGAATAAATAAATTTATTTTCAAGAACTAAATTTAGCTTCGCCGTTCGATATTCAAAATTGATGAAAATAGCAAAGCGACCTCTTTTGTCATTGGGCTGAATGCATGATGTCTAGTGCCAGTAAGATGGTTAGATGTACGCGAACTTTTTGAAAGAGTTTTTTTTTAATTACTTACCGCCCTAGGGCGTGATGTAAAATGGTTTAATCAGTATTAAGCATGAGTTTCTGAAGTTGAAAGAAGACGTCATTCAATTGGAGCGTACCAATATTTTCCTCAGCGGGCGCTAACAGAAAACTACCCTAAAGTATGGAGCATTACTGACAACCGTTTTAGTTGCGTTTTGTCACTGCTAAAGTAATTCAATGTTGCGTTTTGTAAAAGCTGATAATGTTAAAAATTTAAAACAAAATAATGTTCACTAAACCTCATGTAATGTCAGTAATATATTAGTTACTCTACATTCACATTCAAAATGTTAAAGTCTTCTTTATTATAGCAAAGTTATAAGATTTAGACCTGTCTGTTGTATATAGGTACGTGTGTACATAACCATAGAATTGTACATAACTAAAAGTCTAACTTTAATTACTATTCTTCTTCTATCTATCTAAGTAGTTCTTGATTTAAAATGTGTATATTTCATTATAACAATACCGAAACGGAGTGTAGAATACAATAGTAAAAACAATCTATTCAATAGTTCAACATATCAATACTCAACCATCTCCGAAATCTTAGCCCGTCTCTTCAACCTTATCATTCAATTTAGCGATATTAGGGGGTGATATGCAAAAATTACCCGTCTCCCTTATCCCCACATAAATAACATTAGGCGTGGGAGAGATAGCGTGCGTGAGAGTGTTTTTGTAATTACCGTATAAATAATAATTCCGGGCGTCGTAGATTACAGTTAGGTAAGGATGATTCAGTGCCGCACTCGAGCTTGACGACCTAACTTTCAAGCCATTAGCAACTTCGTTTTTTGTGAGAATAAATATATAATGTGATATTTAAATCTGCTAGAGAATACCTAATAAGATTTTGGTAGTGACCACCTGTCAATCACAACAATAATTTTCGACATTCACACTAATCAATTAGCTATTCGACGACTGTGTAATATTATAGACAAATAAATATAAATAATTATTATGCAAAGTGTTTTTTATATATTTGTTAAGTAAACAAGTTGCTAGTCAATATTGAACATTGTCCTGATTTGTTGATACAGAGAGCATTCATTTAGATGTAATATAGAGGTGATCGAAGGAATAATTTTGACACATGTATATTATGTACTCGTACTATGTAAGGCAGTGGTAGCCGAGTTGGGACGGACGGGACACTACACGTTCGAGAGGCCGCGGAAAAACGCAGGTTCGATCCCACCGCCTGTACCACTGAGTTTGAAAACATCTTATGTACAGTTCATTGTGAATATCGCTTGCTCCACATTGTGCCCGGTGCATGACAACAGGCTCGCCACCTGTTACATGGGACCTAACATATCTGGCGAAAGGTGAGTGTTTAACACACCTGCCTACCCCTTCGGGGAAAGAGACGTAATGATATGTTATGTTATGTATATTATGTATATACTAGCTGTTGCCCGCGACTTCTTCCGTGGTTACTGGCTTTTTAAGTATCCCACGGGAACCATTTAATTTTCCGGAACAAAAAGTATATAAGATGTTGACTAGGGATATAAGGTATCATCATGCAAAATTTCATTGAAATCGGTCCAGCCATGTCGGAGATTAGCCCGTACAAACAGACAAACAGACGGAGAAAATAAAAAATTAAATAAAAACATTTTTTGGAATTTTCCCACTTTTTTCATCCCCCTGACTTGGTTTTAACCATTTTTTTTCTATGTACAGACATTTGACCTCTACAGTTTTATTATATGTATAGATTATACATGTGTCAATGTTATTTCTCCGAAAATTAACAAAATCCCTAATGTTGAATGTTTAAGTATTTTGTATATAAGACTAAAATAATGATAAAGATAATGAACGTGTTATTTGCCCCTCAGAGCTTCGCCAGCTAAGCATGTGTATTAGACGCCTCATTTCCCATTTCATTCCAGAAAAATGATAACGTGTTTTAGCCGAGCTAATGTAAATTTATCAACCGCATGTTGACAAAGCGCCGTGAATAATGTCTGTCATATATTCCCGTATCTTCCCGATTATTGCCGAAGGGGATATAGTATAGGAATTCTGCTTAAACGCCTCGCCTGCTCTCCCTCATAACGGCGTAATTTTAATGAATATTTATATTGTTTGCACATTTACTTTTAGTTGCGAGGAAACAGTTTGGCTTTATTTGTTGTAATAATCCGAGATGATAGGGAATTGGTCGATCATTTTGTACTATAAAGGTTCTATAACCTGCTACTTTTAATGATTTTTTAAACAATATTACTTTAATTAAACATTACAATTCTTGTAGAATATGATTGAACTTGACATTGTGTGTGTGAATATTAAAAAGACATTAAATTATTTGATGAGAGTAATAAAACTATCTTCTTCTTGCCCTTTTCCTACTCTAGGTGGGGTCGGCACATGTTTTCTTCTTCCATTCTCCACTGTCACTCGTCAGCTCAGCATCTACGTCTCTTATTCTCATATCATTCTTCACGCATTCAATCCATCGCTTCTTTGGTCTTCCTCTCACTCTAGGTCCGTCCACATAGTAGCTAGAGAGAAGCTAAGCTATATGGAACCACAAGGATTTCATATAAACTGTCGAATAGTGAAACACCACAAAAGCAGAATCAGTCACAAATGTATTGCCAATCTCATAGAAATTTCGTATCATAAATTAACGATGGGTCATGAACCCCTTATAGTCTTTTTATGAAGGCTTTTTCAACAAAAAATATGGGTGTGATAATAGTACTGATGGTGAATAAAACATAACTAAATTGTCTCTTTACTTAATTCAAGTAATATCTAATAACCTCAAAGTAAATGTGTATTTTAATCCCAATGAATAAATCACAATGTTGCCAGCAAACAAGATAAAACTGCCCCACCCTATAAACCATTCATCTCGCTAATACTGGCAATAATTAAAAATCTCATAGGTGCCGCTCGCTCCGCAACTCACTTAATCGTTACCTCCTTTGATAGATGGCGTTGTATCTTCAATGTTTTTACAACCTTCTCGTTTTAACTTGAAACAAAATTTCTTTGTATCATTGAAAGCGGCCGTGAGACTTTGTACAGCGACAAGGTTCCAAGATGGTGGCGCGGGTGGTAGTATTAGGAAGCGTTTACACGAGCGGCACGTAGTGTAATAAATAATATAGTAATCAGTGCGATTCCTTACATCCCGGCTCTTATTAGGCCAGGCGCACATTCAACGTTCGCTAATGCCCTGGCTTACTGGCACATGTGGGACGAAAGATTCACAGAATTTATTGTACTTCGGCTTATGAATCATAAATAAGGAGGGCTAATTAGAATTGCGCCTCTTGGATTGCTTTAATATCTTCATATCGTTATTGGTTACTTAGCAACATGAAACGTTTATAACGAGTCTGAATTCTATATTTGGTGTGGAAAATGTTTTAATATAGTGAAAAAAGATTTACAACATAAACCGAACACAAAACGAGATAAAAATTTTGTGGGAAATTGACACCAATATCATTCATCCTTAACATAAGCCAAATAATTATTAAATATACGAAAAATTGCAGATAATTGACAGAAAGATTATAATATATTTTACCGGTCTAATGAGTATGTGTAACAGGAGGTAGTGTTAAAAGAAACACATAAAGATTAATATGGACATGTAATGAGGAGGGAGAATGATCATGTCACCAGGAATGTTATGGATTTGAAAGTGGATGGGCGTGTGGGGAGAGGAAGACCAAAGAAGAGATGGATGGATTGTGTGAATGATGATATGATGAGGATGGGAAAGAGTGTTGACTTGACGAGAGATAGAAGAGAGTGGAAGAAAAAGACATGTTGCACCGACCTCAAATAGAATCGGGAACAGGGCAGGAAAAAGAAGGAGTGATCTAAGTCTTATTTAAGAATAGAGAATTGATCTAAAACTAAAAAATCCAAAGATAGGTCAAATTAACAATCAGCTCACTCCATAAAATCGTTACAAATAATAAGAGGTCTCAACAAATTGAGACCTCTTATTATTTGAAACGATTCAGAGATCAAAATCTACAATTGCCAATCTTATTGGCTTTAGAATTTTATAACGCATGCTCGTAACGTGTTTCATGCAAAAACTACTCAATGCAGAACCGTGAAAACACCATTTTTAACCGCCTTCAAAAAAAGGAGGATGTATGTTCCCCGTCGAAGATGCTTGAACAGTTTATTTTTTTGGAAAGGGATACATCACAGATGGTCCCTTATTCATCAGGTTAGGATCTGATAATGGAATCCTTGATAAATTTTCAAATTTAGAACTTTTCAAATTTTATAGGCACACTTGGAGCGATTTGGGTATCTTTTATAGTGACTTGTGCATTCGCTTCTAAAGCATAATAGAGTGAAGTCAGGAAGGCAGTTTTGTTTTTATTTTCGGAGGCTTGCCGTTGATTAAAGGTTTCATCTCCACGAATGATTTCGCAAACAAAAAATAGTTAAACTTTTTATTTGGGATCCAAGCGTAGTTAACAAAAGCCTTAAAACCTAGGGTCGGTACTCTAGGAAAATTCCTGTGACGACTATCAAAATCGTATAAAATTCGGTATATCTCTTTCTAACATACGTCAAGGTACAACCCAGAGATATACATATAAATAGATGACGAACATGCATGTACTGCGCGTGCTCGAAAACCCCGACCAAACGTCGGGGTTGGCCGCTGTTATCTTGTCTGCGGGCGTCCGCATGGTTGTAAAAACTAAAAAAAAATGCCTCATTGTGTAATAATTTGGCGTAGGAGCATCGGCGGCATCGGTATATTTCAATCACTTTGGATTACGGCTGTGACGTCACAGCTCACGTTAAAACGTTGACTTGCTTGGTTTAAAAACAAATCGTTACACTTGTGCTATATATGTAAATGTATCTGTTTAGCTGTCGCCGAATTTATCATTAAGTAAAAAAGACAATAGGAAGTACTGTAAACCAGCAAATTAAAATGCATCAAATCGAAATAAGATAAAAGCCACACACATACTGTGTCGATAATACGGGTAAATTATGAAGTTCAAACAAGTTCCCCAAATAAATCTCTTTGGAGCGTGGTTATCGCGGCGCGGTGCGTAGGCGAGAGCTTTTCTGTCGTGTTGCCAACGTTGGAAAATATTATCCACTCCAAAACTCGAATTATACCGATTCCAATATGTACGAGATTTATTTATTATCTAGTGAAATATAAGTGAATATATAAATATAAGTTCTTACTTTGCTTAAGAGCTAGTCCGGCACTGCCTGCTTAGCTTAGCGTATGTGGACAATGAGAATACCTTCGATTTTGTCGAGACCTGGGCCGTGCTGCAATCGCTCCAGAGGTGCAAAATAGACTATAGATACATCCTAGTGTTGCAGTCATTGAACGACAATGCCACTATGTCAGTCCGTCTTCAGGACCAGAACTCGAAACCAATATGGCTCCAGCGAGGCGTGAGCCAGGGTGACAGGCTGACGTCACATCGCCGAAATTGTGCACAGCTGCTCTGAAGGACGTTTTTAAGCTTTTCGTCGCACACGATATCCTGGTTATGGCTGAGACCCTCGACGACCTGGGCACAATGCTCAATAATCTCTGTAGAGTCTCCCAACAGTGGGTCTTAAAATGAATATGGATAAGACGAAAATTATGTCAAATTCATATTGGATCCACTCCTATAATGGTTGGAAGCTCTACGCTGGAAAGTGTCGATGATTACCGTCACTTGGGACAAAGAGTCCAACTCGGAAAATCCAACATCCAAAGAGAGGTCAACCGACGAATACAACCCGGCTGAGCAGCGTTCGGGAAGCTAGGTTACATATTCTCGGCTCATCTTCAATGATGATCTATGGCACCGAAACGTGGCCACTTAAAATGGGCCTTATAAGAAGGCTTAAAGTTACCCAAAGAGCAATCGAGAGAGCTTTGCTTGGGTTCCTCTGCGGTTACGAATAAGGCAAGGAGATCCGTAGGAGAACTAAGGTCACCAAGATACCTTAAAGGATTTCGAGCCTTAAGTGACAATGGGTAGGGCATTGCTCGCAGAGCTGACGGCCGTTGGGGCGGGAAAAGTTCTTGAGTGGTGTCAATTTTTTCCAGAATGTACTATTTAAATATAAACTTACTTTAAACTTCGAAATTCCTTTAATTTTAACACGTGATATATTTTCCAGTTATGAATATGAGAGTGGATTTACCATCCATCCATGCAGGTAGAGGAAGACGAAAGAAGAGATGGATAGATTGTGTGAATGAGAACATGGCTAAAATGGGAGTGAATGTTGATATGGCGTGTGATAGGGGAGAGTGGAGGAGAAAGACTCGTTGCGCCGACCCCAAATGAAATTGGGAAATGGGCAGGATAATGATGATATTTTCCAGATATCAAAAAACATTGCAAAAATATTGCAATTGCAATCCACACAAATTACCCCGACTAATGTACTCTTCTATAACCTGGCATCACCAAAAAGTAAAGAATGGAAAGTAAAGTTAGCGCAATAAATTAATTGGCGTGTAAGTTGCGAGTGAGGCGGACGTGCGCGATCCGCCCAAGTTCGGACTATTAATTTGGGTCTTAAGGGCGGGCGCCGACAAATAACGAGGATGTGTGAGATCTTATGCAATGATGCCACTGTTTTCACGTCGTATTTCCGCAGGTGATGATTAGCAATAATCATCTTGATTTTATGAGAGGTCATGGACAAAAATATAAAAATTTACAATGTTATTTTTATTGTAAACAAGCTATTGCCCTCGACTTTCTCCGCGGTTACTGGTTTTTTAAACATACCACGGGAACCCTTTAATTTATGGGAATTAAAATCTAAGATGTTAACCAGGGATATAAGGTATCACCATGCAAAATATTATTGAAATCGGTCCAGCCATTTCGGAGATTATCCCGTACAAACAAACTATCAAAAAAAAATTGTATTTTCCCTCTTTTTACAACTCCCAGACGTGATTTAAAAAAAATGCAATTAAGTATTTTTTCATCTAAAAACAAAACCGTGGTTCCTGAGAAGATTTCGCTTTCATACTATTGTACTTCTCGACAATTACCCATATAGATTGATCATACTTATTTGTATATTTTAGCACTATATGTTAAGCAGTTTTACACACTTAAGCAATAGTATACCATATCTCTGACTAATGCTAAAACTATCGTACTAGTTAACGACAGAACAAAAGTACATTAATCATATCCATTAGAGATGCGCCGAATATTGGTTTTATATTCGGTATTCGGCATCATTTCCACTATTTGTATTCGGCTGAATTATTCGGTTTTTGTGCCGAATATATTCGCTTGTATTTTCTTGAATAGATGACCGGGTATAGAACAAAAATAAATTATTTCTTCTGTAAGATTTGTTAGTCATGTCAACATAATGATTTCACAGGCTGTTGGTAGTTCAGTTTAGTCAACTTTTATTTTAACATCGCCTGTAGTGAAACGTACGTGTTGTATAAGTTGTTTCCGTGGCTAAGCAAAGTAATTGTAAACCGAATAATTCGGCCGAATATCCTGTTCGGTAAAGGTTAAACCGAATAATATTCGGTATTCGGTTATTCGACGAAACCACTATTCGGCGCATCTCTAATATCCATGTAATACGGAACAACTGAAAACAAGTAATTAAGCGAAAAACTTTTGAACGCCCTGTTTTAAGTGATCAACGCAAAATAAACTACATCTTCCCACAATCACCCTCGGGACTTCTAACCACTCCATTCTCCTGATTGATCATATAATAATGACACCTAAAGTGAAGTTTTTAAGACCAATTTCACGCATTTAATACTAAAGTGGACCTATAAATATTATTTTGGCTTACAATTTGGCTTTATTGTGACGTTAGCGAGTTTATTTATGTGATACCAAATCTCAATTGAGTTCACATTATTTATTTTACGGGTTTTAAATTTTTAATTGGGATACTTTTGGTTATTGATCGAATGTAATAAAACGTGCCGTAGCAGGTTATGATCTATTCAGGGAAATAGAGTTTATTAATATTGCCACTTGATTTTTTAGAACGTACCCTTTAACCTTTAAGTCCCGGATCTCGTCATGAACTATAGATTTAGTTATTGTGCCTCTTGTCTGGTATCTGAGCGGTTAAAGCAGCCATCCATCGTGACCTACTTTTTATGAAAAAAAAAACAATTTACTTTCATTCACTTTTTCATAACATTTCCTTAATAAACCTTATAGGTCAAGTGCGAATTTCCTCGATCATGTTTTCCGAGTCGAGTGGTAGCGGCTCATCAAAGGAATACTACCAACCCATCCTTTCCCTTGGGTGTCGTAAAAGGCTACAAATGGACTTACAACTGCACAACCATCCAATAGCTTATAGCGGCGACGGGCTCACCGCCTGTCCCGCTAAGTGCAGTCACTGCTTGGTGAAGCGCGGACTATGACAATGAACTGCTTTTGCGGTGCTTTTGCCTAGTCTCTGACTAACCCTTTGGGGATAACAGTTGTGATTATATGTATGATTATATGTATGTTTTCTAGAAATATGACCTGTTTTTCAATGTGCAACAGTCGAAGCTAGAAAAAAATATTTTTGTGATTTGGCCTCGATAATAGTATTATGTGTCATTACTTATGTGTAGATACACATTTACATATTTACAGCTGCATCAGGAATATGAAATATCTGCACAATGGGGCTACATTACACGCAAATAATATGAACCTTAATATTGCATCACCGTAAGAAGTTCATTCATAAATGTATACGCTTGTGTTTACTAAGAACACTAGCATATTGTACATTTAATTGCAGGTGACTATACTTACAAGAGCTCGGTGGCGTAGTGGTTAGTACGCTTTGGCTTACGATCGAAAACAAAGCTACCTTCGCCATGGTCAGTCCGTGGATGGGTGACCAAAACTTTGTGCTCTCGAGCTCCTCCGTGCTTCGGAAGGCACGTTCAACCGTTGGTCCCGGTCGCTATTGGGACCATTTCTACCCACCAACCCGCATTGGGCCAGCATGGTGGTGTTACGGCCTTATGTGTTTCTGTGCCTGTGCCCAGCAGTGGGACGCACATAGGCTGAGGAAGATACCTACAAGAAAAAAAATTATTAGTTTAAACGCATAGGCTGGGCTTTTAAACATTATGTCAAGATAGATTAACTATGGCAATTAATTTAAGATAACCGTGGCTGTTAAGTTACGAGTGTAGGTCTCGCGGTAGCAATCAATATTCTATAATAAATAAAATGAGGTATTTTTAAATACCTAGAGAAACTAATCCTAAGCTCCTACTTAATAATAGTTACCACTGCTGGGCACAGGCCTTCCTCGTGGAGAAAAAACGGTCTCAATAGCGGCTTTACGCTTATCTCGAGATCAAAAATTTTTGGTCACCCATCCACGGCCTGATCATGGCGAATGTAGCTCTGTTTTCGATCGAAAGCCCAAGCGTACTAACCACTAACCTCCGAGCTCCTCACTTTATATGTTAATAATAAAAGTTATTACCATTAAAAAAACAAGACATCAAGACTATTACGTAACCACTACGTAACTATGATTGAAAAAGGCTACCAAAAAGTATTATTACCAGTAAACCAAAGAGGTTGCTCATGCAAAACAAAAGGCTTTCAACTGCACAGCAAAAAAAAGTAAAACGTGCACGTGGTAGTGGGCGGACGTAGGCGCGGCTCATCCCCACCTGTTGATCCGGCTGATCCGGTACGCCCCCGATCCGCGGATATAGCCGGCGTATCCGCCACGCCTAGCGCCGCCCAGTTGGATTTGTACACGGAATAGGGATTTAGAGGACGTTTTCCTTCACAGCTACGGTGGGAGGAGATTGGAAGTTGAGTAAATAAAAGAGTTTTCCTTGCAAAAGGTTTTATTAACAATCTTTATGAGTTGGAAACAAATTGTGTAAGTTGCAAACTAAAGTGAAAAAAATGTCGATAGATGTATGTACATTTGATTATATTGGTTTGCTAATTTGATGTTAACAATCTCTTCCTTGATGTAGCCAGTACTTTTGATAGTAACTTACTTCTATTACAAGGGAATAAAGACGTTAATTATTCAAAAGTGTATAAATGTTCCTGCTCGCGACTGTAGGTCTAATTGAGACTAAGGAGATGAAGTTCTAGAAGAAAAATTGCGTTTTAATTGTCTTTTTTTCGTTTACTTTGACGCGAAAGTAAGTTCGGTACAGTGTATTGAATTTAGTTTTGACTAACTCCCCTTACTACTACTACTACTAATACTACTAATGCTTGCAACTACAGGCCAGACCCATAACTGTGTTAGACTTTAGTAGCAATCATTCATCTTCCTTCAAAATACGGCGAAGCTGTATCTTAAATCAACAACATCGAGTAAAAAACCTAATTTTAGTACCACGAATTAAAAGAAAAAATTACATTAAATAATATTATATAATAATATTATATAAATTTTACTTTTATTTTTAGAAAGAAATAAAAGAACTTAGACCTATCCTATACACGTAGAGGAACAATTTAATACCTTTTTTAACATGCCAGCTACTTAACTACTAATTAGATTTTATGATATTTTGTATGGTGGTGCTACACAGTAAAATAAGTAAGTACACCGAGCCGGGAACCAGTTTCCAATGTGTATTAACCTACCGAACAATTTTGTACTTACCCACAATTTTCTCATGTAAGTGACTGTGTGGTTTTTTATGAGAAATAAATATTCTTTAAACACAGCTACATACCTCCCAGAGACTTGCTTTAAATACATTTATTTAAACTAAATAGCATGGTCCGCCATGTGATACTAAAAAGATGTCCAGTATATGTTTTTTACTTTTCTTTTGTTTAGAGATGGTTTAGAACTAAATTATTTTGATTGTGATTAGTATCATTGTCCTCAGTGACTCTTGCGCAACTTATAAGTATCTTACCTAGATATTGTGTACATAGATTGCTAGATTGATATATTGATGATTCATGTTCATTGTCATTTCAATATTTTCCTTTGCTCATTATCGGCAGTGAGTTGATAATCGATTAAATATCTAGAAATATCCAACATTTCTATAAATAACCCAATTATCTTGTATTATCTGATCTAATGTTTATGAAGACGTCAAAGATATCATGAAAATTACTGGCCAATAAAGCCAGTATCAAAGCTCCAATAAATCGTCTTAACCCGGGCTTTATTAGTTTAACGCCGCTATCAATTATAAATTATTGATTTACCAGGGGCAATTTAAATCCAGACCCCTCTAGCACCCTCTAGACCGGTAAATCTTAAAGGGGAAAATGGACTTTCCTAATGTACCTCAGTTCATCTTACCTCTAAGATGTGCGACTACCGACTACAACTAAACACTTAATTGGACCAATTGAATTACAAGCCGGGAATCGAACCCCCGATCCTGCACTTAGCACCAATCCTTTTAACGGTTTAGTGGAGACGGATCCCTTTTGCGAAACGATATTTGGCAATTAAAGGATATTAGTTCTGTCTTAATTTGACACTTAATACTACTACAGGACAAGCAGATGAGATTCTAACCAAAGACAATGTCTTAAACATAGTATAGGGTATATCTTATCTATACATATAATAAAAGTGTAGAAGTCTGTACATAGAAAAAAAATGCTGGGACTTAATGATATTACTATTGCTTGGACTAGAGTACAGTCATTATTATAAATAAATACATCGTACTTCACTTTCATACATCAAAACATTATGAGCGGCGTACTCTTGCAAAATTCAATTCTGGCCGGAATGGTGACCCATGAATACACGCTAAGAGGTTGATAGCAAGTTGGCTCGTCTTTGTGGATGCAAGACGAACGGCCACTTTGCTGCTCAATAGTTCTAATTTAGTAGTTTCGGGTGCCACCGATAGTTGATCGGCGGTAAACTAACCCGTGTTAAAATATGATTTACTGTTGGGTCCTTACCTATGAAATTGGTGTTTTTTCTCTCTCTTAGTATTTTGTCTGTAACTATTAAGATTCAGAGTATTCCTAAAAAATAATTACCTCGTCTAAAAATAAACTATATTTTTGAGCTCTTTTGATTTGTTTTGATAATTTGTTGTAAGTTTAATTGTGTTAAAATTAGACACGGAGACAACTCTTTTTAAGTGCCTCCCGAATACATCATTTTATTTGCATTTACTTAAAAACGATAAATAATTTTTATGAAGTGTGATATTACATATATTACTAAAGCTTGTCTAATGATATATGCCAAACATTAATCTTTGGATTTGTCGTTGTGAAGAAACTGAAAAAAATTTTGTATGGAAAATGCAGAATTCCACAAAATCTCCGTACAAAACACCAATTTCATAGGTAAGGCCCTAAAATATATGTGTCACTTTTTTAGAGTTGTGATGAAACAAAAGTATTTGTTTCTTTTAGTCCCTATGTAGGTAGAAGGAGGCCAGACATTTGCCATGTACTCTTAAAAACTCAATATAAACTAGCAATAATCATAAAAAAAGCTATGCATAATTCTTACAAGAACAGTGCCGCTCTCGCGAAAAATAAAAGTAATCCGCAATCAGATGATGTCCAGAAAAGCTCATATTATTATTTTACACATAAATCAAATTGAGTATATTACATTTATTATATTACAGATCAAAAGAGAACGTAGACTTGTTTTCCAGCTTTTTATATTTCTTCTTAAAACATGAAGAAAAAATATATTCTTCATGTTTAGTTATCATTAAACTAGACATTGTATCACCCGCCAACCTCTTTGGTCATCGGGCGCCCACCGTCTTTAGAAGCATTACCCAGAAATGCACTAATGCCTCTTCGATACTGTGGAAAACTGTTAAGGGGCTGGTTAGAGGCTTTCTAAGATACTGATATAATTAGTGTATTGTGCCTCTAACGTCCTACACAAACGACAACTTGCTTCTGCATTTACAGCTACTGTACACACTCAAGTTTCGCCTCTATTTCGTAGGCTATAGGAGTATTTAATTTGTTGGAGACTGTATAGCTCAATTTGTCAAGTCCTATATAAGTTTGCTTAAGTTACTGGCCACTCGCAAGGGTCATTATCATCCGAAAGCTGTATTCTAGCTTTGAATTTGGAGCGTTTAAGGGTTTAAAATTGTATACAGTACATTTGTACAGTTTCCTCTTTTAGATATTTTTGATTTTTGATAATACTTTTAAATTCACAGTATTACTTGGTGGGTACTTCTTAATACTTTTGTAACGGATAAAGTTCACTGATTTGAAAGATATTAGGTCCTTACCTATGAAATTGGTGTTTTGTATGGAGATTTTGGGGATGTCTGCATTTTACATACTAACATTTTATCAGTTTTCTTCACAACGACAAATCCAGAGATAATAATATTTGGCATGTATCATTAGACAAGCTTTAGCAATATGTGTGTGCACACGCTTGATAAAAATTATTCATCGTTTTTATGTTAATGCAAATCAAAATATGTATTCGGGAGGCAGTTAAAAATTATTGTCTTTGTGTCTAATTTTTACACAATTAAACTTACAAAAAATTATCAAATTAAATAATACGAGCTCAAATATATGGTATATTTTAGAAGAGGCAATTATTTTATAAGAATGTTCTGAAACTTAATAGTTACGGACAAATTGCCAAAAACACCAATTTCATAGGTAAACTCAAACTGAAACTCAAACTCAAAGTCATTTAATCAAATTGGTATCATCAAATACACTTTTGACAAGTCAAAACAAACAAAATAAATTATAAGTATCCTTAAATTGATAATACCACTACTTTTTTTTCGGCCTGTTCACTACCGGGAGGCCTTGTCTAGAGAAGATACAGGCAAGAAACTCTGCAAGGGTTCCGTCCTCCCTTTACATCAATATATTCTACAACCTAATAAAATTTACGTGTATTATATAATACTCTTAGTCACAAATGTCAAAATGGAATTGGAAGGAAAATGCTCCAAAAGCGACGTATCAATATATACAAGTGATTGTAATAGTTATACTGAAGTAGTTAATTAATTGTCATGTCTATTCGGAACACTCTCCTTGCCAAAACAAAAAAAAAATTATATCTAATATCCATTCATACAATAATAATACCTATGTTTCACAAAAAAGTTTTGTGTTAATATAATAGAAAAAAAAGGAATTTATGATAGTTAAACAAAATGTATAATAAAAAAGTAAACATTCAATATACAATCATGAAAGTGACCAAATGTAAGATTGCAGTGTGGAGCAATCTATATGTCCCATGCTTGACTATCATTTAAATAATCATTGATTTTGTAATAGGCTTTTTTCATGAGGGTTTTTTTTACAAATTCTTTAAACTTTGTATCGGTCATTTGGGTAACATTGATTGGTAGCATATTATAAAATCTAACAGAATTCATTAAGAAAGATTTATTCGTCTTACTTCTCTTGTAACTTGGAAGACGAAGTTTATATTTATTTCTTGTATTGAGACATGTCTACTCTGAACGTAGCTGTGAATATGTTGGCGAACAAACATAATATTTACAAATATGTATAAACATGGCAAAGTAAGAATATTAATCTGTTTAAACAATTCTCTTAGGGATTCCCTTGTCTTCATTTTATATATATTTCGAATAGCCCTCTTTTGTAGAATAAATAGACTCCAAATCAGCAGCAGATCCCCACAAAATGACCGCATAAGACATAAGACTATGAAAGTAGGCAAAATAGACTAAGCGAGCTGTTGGTATGTCTGTCAATTGTCTTATCTTTTTTATTGCGTAAGCAGCCGAGCTAAGCTTTCCTGATAAACTTTTGATATGGGATCCCCACTGAAGTCTGGAATCAATATGTATCCCAAGAAATACAGAATCTTTTACAAGGTCTAAGCTGTTTCCGCCTATGTTTACTTCCAAATCATAACCCAATGTAAGGACCCAATATCAGAATTTTCCGTCAGTTGTAGAACGATTTTCAAAATTATTTTTGTATGCGATTCGCAGTACCCTTAACAAACAAAAGTGGCTTTGATTCAATAGAAAGATACGATTTTTGTGCTTTAAATAAAATAATGAAATAAGTTTTTTATATTTTCAAACCTCTATTAAACGTGACAGTTATTAAACGTCTGTTTATCGTCAAGTAAATAACGCAGTTGCTTGTTGTGTAATCAGAGACGCCCCATTCCGTTCTAGGAAATAAATATGGATCTTTTAAAGCACCGCTCTCCTAATTGCCTGCAGATGGAGTTGTGCCAATTACAGGCGATATTTAGCTCGACATTCGGCTCGATAAATGGCGGAGATAGTCAACATTATGGATACTGAGTGTCATTCGATAGGACAAAATACTTATCCGTTTTTTTTTAATATTGAACGTACTTTTTTGTCGATTAGGCCTCAACACCAAACATCACCGTAGTGAAACTAGCTTACTGTGTTTGTAAGGGGTTGTGATTAAAATGGTATTATCTCTTGGAGATAAGTCTGTTTTCTTCAATATTTTTGTGTCTAATATGAAATGTTTGCAATAAAGCGTTTGCAATGTCCGCTCGAGTGGTCTGTACGCCGGTCTTAAGGCATCGCCATCTCGAGAGGTCGTGGGTTCGATCCCCAGTGGAAGCAAGTGTTTGGGTGATGAATTTTCAGACATTTGTTCTCCAGACTTGGATCTTCATTATATTTGTATAATATTATGTATATTCTGAATAATTATGTGTATTAGCCATTAAATATATTTGTCCGTCAACTAGTATCCGTAACACAAGCAGCATTTAGTTGTTTAAAATGGGACTAGTTGCTAGGTGTGAATGTCTGAGGATATTATTATTATTATAATTGCAACACCAAAGGTATCACTCGCAACGTCGGCAACACGCGCTACTTTTTCTTTTTTGCATAAAAATTTACTAACTTTTTACGATCACAGAACAGAAAAAACTACATCAGGAGGTGTAATGTAATTTACTATTTTTTTTATAAAAAACGCATTCAGAAAAGGATAGCATAAACTGTCGTTGGATGCGGGCAGCACAGGAACGGTCATTGTGGATATCCTTAAGGGTCATATGTACATTGGGCGTCTTTGGGCTGTAATATTAATAGATTTTTATGCTAATATATCTCAGAATATTACCTAAATGTTGATGTATTCCGCACTAAATGTAAATTTCCCAAAAACTATAGCAAAAAATAGTGTAATGCAGCAGTAAAACAACGTTGAAATTCGTTAGCTACGATCAGAGCACATTAGCCTCGCGATACTGCGGTCTTGATGGGCTATGAGATACACACCGCTTGTTAAAATGTATATATTCAAAATAAAAATAGAACATTTTTAATGAAATACCCTCAAATAATGTAGAGACATAAACAAGACCGGTGCTTTTAAACCTTTTTGGGCTAGAAAAGGTTTTTCCAAAATGAATAAATTAGTTTAAAAGTTTGAACTAGATTTTTCTATTGATACAAAATACTTGCTCTTTAAAAATGTATTACATTTTCGTTGACGTCGATATAGACCTCCTTGGATATCCCTGATTATGGTGAATATGGTTATATTTATTTTTAAGAACTGAAGGTTTCCTGGTGAATGATGATGATGATATTATCTAGTTGAACTCTCACTGATGAGGAACAGTGGCTTATTGGTTCAAACGGTTTAACTCTCGATATTGAAAACAACGATACTTTCGCAATGGTCTGTCCATGGATGGATGATCAAAAGTTTGTCATCACGAATGCCTTTGTGCTTTGGAAGGCATTTAGTTACGGTTATAGGTTATATCGAGAGGGGCTCGTTAGCTAAAAACACCAATCGTATCGTGTGGATTGTCCTAAACCAAACACGTCAACAGTAACATTTACACGTCATTGGCTTGGCAATATGATAGTATAAATATAGTTGGTAATTATTTACGTTGAATATTGTAATTAGTTAATTCATTGCTGTTACTCTTTTTTTTTTTTTTTTGACGCTGTGGAAATGCTTTACGCAGAAACGCCCATCGGGGGAATGGGCGAATACTGTGAGACTCTCCCCCTGGGACGAAACCATGGGGCATACTCACTAAAACCACAGCGACTCTCCTATCCGCGGAGTGGAGAGGAGACCGGGACCCAAGGTTTACCCAGTCAACCTCCCCGGCGGAGCCCCCCTAGGTGGGGGGCGCGGCATCACCCCTCCCGGCGCTGGGAGGGGGCGCGACGATGGCCAAGAGAGTTGAGCCATCGCCGCCCGGCAGTGGAGGCGCCGTGTGCAATGCCGACGACGAAACCCCCGCTCCGTCAGCCGGCCGGCTGCCTCCACGGAGAGGAGGAAGACGTCTCGTATTTCGACGTCTCCTCCCCCTCCTCGCCCTGAGCGCGCTAGCGTGAGGGTCTTCCTCACGTACGCGCTCTGCCGCCTCCTTCGCTGCCATCACCTCCTCGCAAAAAAGTGAGTTAAGGGTCGTCAACCCCTTAGAATCCCATTCGTCAGCTCATCTAACCAAACACGTCAACAGTAACATTTACACCTCATTGGCTAGACTGCTGCATTAGCGATATAATAGTATAAATATAGTCGGTACGTTATTTACGTTGAATATTGTTATTAGTTGATTTATTGCTGTTACTCTGCTTGAATAAATATATATTTTTTTATACAAGTTCGTTGTGCATCACTTAACTAGTGCTTTTATATTTAGGAATTGTGCCCAGAAGCGTGGCGATCCTATCTTTGTTCCCTGCAATGTTGCGTATTGCCGAGTGGTTAGGGCCGTGTGTCGCCATCGGTAATGTGCGCGGTAGTTTATGTCGCGCGAGATAGTCGCTGCGACAGAGGTTATTCGTTGCGCTAATGTTCCGTTGCATCTCGTTTGCATTTTGCATTGCGGCCAGGTTATTTAGGAGTCCGTGATCAAATTGTTTATAGAGCTGCAGACGTAACGACATTGTTTCGAACTTTATTTATTCTTTCATTACTTTCCTTTCATCGTCCCTGGAATTATTGGAATTCTTTATTCCAATAATTCCAGGGTGGAAGAGGTAAGGATATTTTCCATTCTCTCGCGCGTACTGAACAGTGTCTAATTTTATTGTAATATATAACTTACGTATACTAATATTAGATATAATTATAGTATGATGTGTAAATCATAAACTGAGCATTAACACGAACAATTATATGAAACTCTTCAAATTTCCAAGGTCCGGTCAACCTTATCCTATGTACTCTGTCAGAAAATAAATATTGACCATTGTAAGTGTCATAAAATTATCCGAACCAAAACATCAATTAAATTACAATGTCATTTTCGGAATAACTCCTCGATGAAATTTTCGCATTCGGAAATTCGCGGCAAGAATAACACGCGAAAAGCGAGCCGAGCGGAGGCGGCGGAACACCGCTCACACTATTTTCATTTCGTGTAGTGCCACATTTAATTTTGTTGAAATTCTAACGTAGCTTTGCAAAAATGTCAACTTTATTCCGCCTCAGCCGGCGTCTTCGTTTCACTCGGATGCTTTGCTTCCTCATTTTATGGAATGTTCCACGGTTCGAGACGGGCTTTGAGAAACTATAACTTTATGAAAACTTATACAGGAGCTCTGAAGTAAGACGTGGCTTGCGGCAAAAATTTATCAAAGCGTATTTAATTTTCGTTATGACTTCTCCGTTGGCTCTGACAGGCACGGCGCACCGAAATTGCAGCAGTGTTGCTGT
Organism: Parapoynx stratiotata; assembly: GCA_910589355.1. NCBI lineage: Eukaryota > Metazoa > Arthropoda > Insecta > Lepidoptera > Crambidae > Parapoynx > Parapoynx stratiotata. The sequence continues at coordinate 5,905,496 of OU342458.1, forward strand.
GATCAACTTTTACAGCGCGTCTTGTTTCTAAGGTTTTATTATGCGCGCGAAATGTTGCAGACGCAATATTCTTTAGGGCTGAAGACGCATTTATATATTCTGACTGTTATTTGTATGTAGGGATAAAATACTTTGTTGGAGGCTATTCAAAATGGGGATGAATATTAGGTCCTTACCTATGAAATTGGTGTTTTGTATGGAGATTTTGGGGATGTCTGCATTTTTAAATACTAACATTTTATCAGTTTTCTTCACAACGACAAATCCAGAGATAATAATATTTGGCATGTATCATTAGACAAGCTTTAGCAATATGTGTGTGAACACGCTTGATAAAAATTATTCATCGTTTTTATGTTTATGCAAATCAAATGATGTATTCGGGAGGCAGTTAAAAATAATTGTCTTTGTGTCTAATTTTAACACAATTAAACTTACAAAAAAATTATCAAATTAAATAATACGAGCTCAAATATATGGTCTATTTTTAGAAGAGGCAATTATTTTATAAGGATGTTCTGAAACTTAATAGTTACGGACAAATTGCTAAGACAGAATAAAAACACCAGTTTCATAGGTAAGGACCCAATACTTTGTTGGAGGCTATTTATAATGGGGATGAATACTAACTAGGTTTACAATTTATTATATGTTTATGGTTATTAATCTTGGTTGCTTATCTATACTCAGAACAAGCGAGGTGTTAATACAAATTATAAACTGTAACCACCTGTAAATCACCTTTATCGAGCAATGGGCGAATCTAGGCTTGCATGATTATGGTGATGATAAAACAAAGAGGTAAAAAAAAAATTGTACAAGAAAACTTTTAAAACTTTTCTTTTTTAATAACATATCCTGTAACGATATTTTCTTAAAATAAAATAGATATTCTACCTACACCAATTTTACTATATTACCGACAATACCTAGAGATCCAATAAAATATTCAGTCATGATTAAAAGCTTACTTCGGTCTTAATCGAAGAATACTTATTTCGATCGCCGTATTACAATATTAAACACAATAACTGGGAATAACAAAGCGGGCACTATCTCAAAAACATCGAACGCCATTTATCAAATACGTTTGCGAGCACAAAGCGCGATCTCATAGCCCATCTGAAATTCATATTGGAGTCGATCGCATAAAGTAGAGTACGGATAGGGCTACCACTGGTTTTCTTGAAAAACTCCAACATTCTTATTACTTTCAACCTAATTATCTAGGCCATAAAACCTATAGAAAACTAAAACTATTCAGTGCTATACACCTTACAGACTTTTATTTTTTTAGTGATGCAACAGCGTCATAAACTTATCGATTACTTGACAACGTAAAGAAAACATGTGAAATTTGGGTTTACAAAAAGTAAATCGTTTGTCGATAACCCTACACATCGTAGTCCCGCGGGAGGAGGTCTGAAAGGCCACCAACGATAGCACTCATCGGGAGTATAAGCCTGTTTCCTGACGTCGAGGTTTAAGGATGCGACGACTCAAAGCTGTTTTATTCTGCTACCATCAATACTTAAAATGCTTCTGAATGGCTTAGTGATGTCTGAAATTGTCGAAAAACGTAATGCTCTGGTATAAAAATTACCAGCTTTTCAAACTATACTCCCCAAGGGCGTGGGTAAATGTGAGGTGTTAAGACAATAATTATTATATAATTTTGCCCTCTATGTTTCAGTTCCAACATTACAGTGAATATGAGTAATGTCATCAATTCTATTTTCATTTCACAATGATTATTAATTAATCTTACTTAGTTGTCGCTGTAAATAACATGAAACATAATTATTTGTATCGTTGTTAGAAATACAAGATATAATAAGTAATAAATTAAGAAACCAAAAATAAAAAATAAAAAATCATAATCTGCGCCCCCAAATACAAATTAATAATTAATAATGTAGGTAAAATCCTTTCTGTTTTTATCGATATTTCATCGATAGTCGGTACGTTCCTGATATAAAAGGATTGACTTTTGAGGCCGCAGACGAACAAAGTAGCGACAGCGGATTCAGAAGACAAAGTCACCCCTACGATGTACTCCTTTGACTACAGCAAATAATCAACCGACATTCAAATCTCCGGTTTGATCTTTCAATTCAACAGCGAAAACTGTCGTTGAATGGAAATCAATTCTATTAGCTTCATATAAGCTTTAGTTTAATATATCAAGCTTGTTATAAAATTTTGTGAAAATAGTTGCACTAAAAATTTTGGGAGAAAGTTTGAGTCCACTCGTCCACTTCTTCTGTTAAATGTTAATGTAACTCATTAAGTTAATCATACTCTAATTTACACATTTATACTTTTTTCAACATGTCCATCTAAAATATTGCCTAATTCATGAGTTTCTTAATGAAATCCTTCTTCTATAACAACTACATAACCCTTCGCATAATACCCCAATAAACTGACTCAGCAAAACTATTAAGTCAGATCAAGAAGTCAATATAGAAAATTGCCGTATTTGTCGTCATCTCGTTTCGGGGCCCGGCTTAACATATGAGGGACAAATCCTTAGTGGACACAAATAAATAAGATACTATTCGCATGATATTTCCTGATCCCTTAGTATTAGAAGGAAGGGTCAGCAATACATTTCGCCGTCCCTTAATTCCTGCATCGCGAAATTGATGGAGGTTTAAGTTTTTATTGTTTCCTCTTTGCTTTGAACGGTTTGTAAATGGGCAGTACTTAATATTAACAGTCAAGAAATAATAATTTTGTAAACATGCATCATGAAAAAACACATTTCGTAGTAAAATTGTGATAAATATTTTTACGATATTTAGTAGTAAAATTGTGAAGAATAATTTTATATTCTGGCCATAGACAATACTTTTTGTTTAAAATATTTTTAAATTAAAGTACTAGGAGTCCATAATAAACAAGGTGCCAATATAACCTCCTCAAAGTTACAAATACCTCAAAATGGACGTCGCAATCCCGAATCTTCAACAAAATAGCTCCCGGAACACTTTAAGTCTAAGTAAGTGGCGTTCGGCGGCCGAAGATTTGCAGGACCGTCTTTAATGGGCGTTATCCTTATTTATTGGACTTGCCCAGACGAAATCGTTGCGATACAAAATTTAAGTTTCCCCTCACTACAAGGTTATTACCATTGGTATAATGTTTGTTGCTTTATAATTTGTAAATTTTAACTAATAATGATCTATGTATACGTCGAACGAATTCTGGTGTTGTTCAAATATTTTTTTAGCATTATTTCCAACAAATCGATATGGGAACTTGATATGTCTGGCAAAACGTGGGTTAACACTTCTGCCTAACCCTTCGGGGAAAGAGGCATGATGATCAGATATGTTATTTTATGTTAAAACGATTAACATATTCACCAATATATCAAGAAAGAATAGGTTTTAGTGCGAAAAGCTGAATACAATCGTTTCTACATTACACAGACACACCTCTCGTTAAAAAATAACGTACTATCGCTTTATTTAGTTATTGTTTTATTTGTTAAGCCAAACCCTTTATTACTCATTGCCATTTTATCAATGACTAGACCCCAGTGGGGACGGAATGACGCCGCAAATACAGACTTGTATTAGCTTCTCAAGGCGCAATGCGAATTAATGACTCTGTGACGCTTTTGATATTATTATATTTGCTGTCCACATTATTATTTCGATTTGCTTTAGGTAGGCGTTACTCTACCTACCTCTTGATTGAGCCGTAATAATAGGATGTATATGTCGAATATCGCTAGTAAAATTGGTCCGGGATAGATATAGATAAATAAAAAATAAAAATTATTTCAGACATTCACACCTATCAACTGGCCCATACTAGACATCTAATGCCTGTGTTATGGATACCAGATGACGGACAAATATATTTAATAGATAAATACATATAAATATTCAGAATATAATATACATATATAAACACCCAAGACTGGAGAACAAATGCCTGTTCACACAAACATTTGCCCCCACCGGGGATCGAACCCAGAACCTCTCGAGATGGCGACGCCTTGAGACCGGCGAACAGACTACTCGACCACGGAGGTTGTCAAAGAGAGAGAGACTCCTTATGTCCGGGCAAACCGCGAGCGGTTGTTACTAGTTGTAAGGCGCCGAGTCCTACACGCACATGATATGAGTATGGTTTTCGATGCTACCCCAGAGAACGGTGGAGAGAGAACAATCACGAACACTTGAAATCTGGGTCATTGTTGCTACAGCTTAGTTTAATATTAAGTTGAATTAAAGTACACATTGATAAGTTATGTATGTGATTCGTCGGTGTAAAGTGCCGACGGTGCACGATGCTGCTGTTGAAAATAGGTTGGGTCGCTGTAAACCGCGAGGTTGCCGGAGTCCATTATTCGTCTTGTGGCTCGAACACAGGAATCTCAGTTTCAGTCGTATTATAGGGTACATAGCGTTTAACATTTTCGAAATCTAACGCGCGAACACTAACAAACTCTTTTGTGGTTTTTACACGAATCAAAAAAATATTACCTTTTTCCTAGAAGGTGATTACTGCAAAAACGAAACGAGCTATTCGTGGCTTTCTAATCGAAATACTTACGAGAAATCGTGCTCCCTAAAAGTTTGGGGGGTGTGGGGCTAACGTGACCAGACAGCCGTGACGAGCCGAAGTCAGCTGACGTGTCGTTACCAACCCGACACCTGTGCTTAATCCTTCATCACTTAGGATTTTCCACAAATTTTTGGCTCGATTTTAGAATTTTTCGGATCGTTATTTTGGAGTCGGAGCTACTTATTTCATATTTATATTTTAAGAACATGAAAATATAAAATATCGCTAATTCTCTCATTCTCTCAGGTGAGATGAAGGCCAAGAGCTTGGCCTAAGTATATGTAAAAAAAAATAAAAGCTTTGCTAAAGACCATCTTATATGATGGTCTCCTTGTCACCGTTGAACATAGGGCTCAAAAGGATGTTTGATTTGATCAAATGCATTAATAACGATTAGTTAAAACATATTTTTTTGGTCGGGACGGTTTTTAATTTTTAATGTAATTTTGTTATTTTATGCTTTTTATAGGGATGACTTATTATGACCTTTCATTTGATACTCATGAAGATGTTCATATTAACAGTGATCAAGGAAATATATAATTAATGGTACTCGTATCTTAAGCACTCCCTTACTTTAAAACACTAGTGTGTTCTTGTGGTAAGAAAGGTCGCCGTAACTCATAGAGAACGTTATCTATGGGTCTTGTCTCCTATGCTGTCACACAACGTAAAGAATTTTGTATAAATTTTTGTAGGATACAGAAGTAACCAAAGCTGTGAGTAGTACGTTAATAGATACTTTGAGTAAATACTATTACATGTAATAATCTAAATTAATATAATCAGAATAAAAAATGTCAAACAAAAACTAACGCATAGTATCTCAATCACTGTTAGGTCGATGACTAACACATTCGTGTATATTTCAGATATTTTCTTTGGGTCTTTGATAGCGCGATACGTAATCAGATAAGACAGCCTTGATAACAGGTTTTTGTATACAGTCTGTTATTTTTAGTTAAGCATTGTGTTTTTTTATTTGTAGTTTATAAAATAGTGACCAAAAAATACTTTACAAGCTTACCTGTAGGCCTAGCACGGGCCGGAGAGAAAAAGTCCCCGGAGACAAAATTACTCATTGCCTCTCGCTTCCTCGCGAACGAAAAAGCGAGAGGCAATGACGATTTTTGTCTCTGGGGACTTTTTCTCTCCGGCCCGTGCTAGGCCTTCTGTTGGTAAAACTGCAGCTCATAAACATATGCAACACCAAAAGAACAACGACTGCATTGTCATCCTTTAAAATATAAGAAAAGGGAATAAGCGATTGTTATATCCTTGCCGTGTTCCTAATTTCATTTGAGGTCGGATCAAATACCTATCTTTCTCTTGCATTTTCTTTTATCTGTCCCATTCTAGGCATGTCCTCATTCAAACAATCCTTCGATCTTCCTCTGCATTGCAATCCACTCTCATCTAATCAACTCTTCTTGTAGCAGTCATGCTCATTATCTCTTTTTAATAATTGGCAATAGCATGAGAGGCGCCTTTCTCTGGATTTCTTTTTTATGATCAGGAAATGATGTCTTACTTACAAGTGGTTAAACGTGTGTGAGGCTGTCTCATCGCTAATCATGTCGGAACTGGAAATACCCACGGAGCTTTCCTGAATACCGTTAAAGTTCCTCGAGTTCTGCGGGGCGAAAAGAAACCATTACTCGCTTCAGTGGGGGCAAACATAAAACGCGTAGTAGGGACTGTCAAAAAGAGACATCTCGTAAGAATCACTGTTAAGAGCTAGAGGCCAAAGCTATTTATTGGCATGCTAGCTGTTGCCCGCGAATTCGACCGCGGTTTGTGGTATTTTCACTATCCCACGGGAACACTTTAATTTTCCGGAATAAAAAGTATCTGAAATGAAATGAAATTCTTTATTTGATCATTTAGGTAACAAGTAATTAAACATATGACGCGTCAAAAACAATAAAGCTTATACTAATTATATACCTACTTCTTCTTGTTTACCTCAAAATTTTTTCTTCCTGTTCACTACCGGGAGGCCTTGTCAAGAGAAGATACAGGCAAGAAACTCTTTCTGCAAGGGGTCTAAGATTTTGACCAGGGATATAAGGTATCACCATGCAAAATTTCATTGAAATCGGTCCAGTCATTTCGAGAATTAGCCCGTACAAACAAAAAAAAACCTTGGTATTTTCCCACTTTTTACATCCCCCTGACTTGATTTCAAGCATTTTTTTCTATGAACAGACATTCGACCTCTACAGTTTTATTATTTGTATAGATAGTATAGATTGCGAGAGTATTTATTGACCGTTTCATAAAAAGCAACATCTACAAATAAATTTGCAAAATACGTAAGAAAATTTTGATAACTCTTTAACTGATAAAGCTTTTCATCTTCAACAATCATAAACTGAATAGATTATACTGCCTATAAATGAAATGAAGTGATATCTAAACAATCGTTGATAAGCTGAATACGTAGAACAGTCAGAACGGCCTGCCGGCAACAACCTGTATTTTGCAATCTTATGAAGACCCGCCTATAGCCGTACCCTGTCATTCATATCACTTCATGGTTGAAAACTGTACACTAATGCGATACGCAAACGATGATAGCATTTCACTTTAACGCAGGAATTATTTTGTGAGTGTATTACGGCATCAAAGTCAATATTCAGTATTCAAGCACAGTGAATTAAAATTTAAGTAAAATGTGAAACGGAGAGATCTAATGGGGCCAGGTATGTTGATAACCACAACATTGTAAAAAATCTATTTGAATTTTACTTAGAACTGTGAAATTTTACGAGCACTAAAGCTGTGTAAACACATTGCTTATCTTAGCTTCACCAATTTTACTAAAATGAGTACAGGAAAACTAAAAACAAAATACACGCGTATTTTTTGACTTCATGTTCCTAAATGCTGAGAACAATATACGTATTTAAAGCGAAGTAATTAATTGAGCAGCCATTTTAACATTTGGTCAGCCAAAAATCGCAAAAAAATATTTTGTCACGAATATAATTATTTGAGCGGCAAAATAATTAATTGGGCAGCAAAATAATTATTTGGTCAGCAGTATAATTAGTTGTTAAGCAATATTATTCTTTGGAGGTGAGCTGGAATATAAAATCTAGGAAAAGGATCGATTAAGGATCCAGGATCAATTCCTTAAAAATGTATTCTGATAGATGTTATGTAAGGATTTTTTATTATGACCCTTAAAAACAACATTTGTGTCATCAAAACATATGTTAAACAATTTGGATGTGAAGAAAACATTTAAGTTGTTGCCCACATAGTTATTTAGCTGAACAATTGTATTTTTTTTGCTGACCAAAATTCGAATATTTTTCTAACCGTTTAAACAACACTCATTATTATTATTATTATTATAAAAAGTTCAGTGGCTACTTTATTAAAAAAGTGATTGGATATTTTAAGCACTTCGTTCTCAGCCTATATACGTCCCACTGCTGGGCACTGGCCTGCCTCATGTAGAAACACATGAGGAGTATGGGCCGTACCACCACCACGCTGGCCCAATGCGTGTTGGTGGGTAGAAACGGTCTCAATAGCGACCGGGACCAACAGCTTAGCGTAGCACGGAGGGGCTCGAGATCACAAAGTTTTGGTCACCCATCCACGGGCTGACCATGGCGAAGATAGGTGCTTTTAGGCACATACTAAGAGATTAAAATTCCCTTTCAAATAAAATGATTAAATAAGATTATTAGAAGAGGCAACAGAAGTTGTTAAAAACGTAATGAGACTAGCACCTACCTATAATAAATAGCACACACTTGTAATAAGCTATACATATTATAAAACTGTAGAGGTCGAATGTCTGTACATAGAAAAAATGCTTAAAACAAAGTCAGGGGGATTTAAAAAGAGGGAAAATACCAACAATTTTTTTTGGTTTCTCTGTCTGTTTGCCTGTTTATACGATCTCCAAAATGGCTAGACCGATTTCAATTAAATTTTGCATGGTGATTACATATATCTGGTCAACATATTAGATACGTTTTATTCGGGAAAATTAAAGGGTTCCCGAGGGATAAAACCATAGTAACTGCGGACGAAGTCGCGGGCAGCTAGTCAAATATATTCATAAACTTCAGCTAATTAAGAAAATGCTAATGATTGAATTTTTTTTTCTAATTTAAAGAATTGATGATGTGTTCAAACGAGATTAAAAAGTATATAGCAGAAATTAAGTACATTTTTATTTACTTTCCAGGTGAAATAATATTGGTCGCCTTATGGATGTGGCTCGCGCCTTCTGTGGCAAACGCGAGGGTGATACGGCAAGTAAAAGATGAGGATCCGCCGCGATGCATAACATACTCTCTTAGCTCTCAAATCCACGTGGACTGCTCGGACAGAGACTTAACTGAATTACCTGAAACGATTGATAAAAATGTAGGTTTTGTGGAAGCAAAACTTCAAATTGTGTATTGTTTTTTTGTATTGGGGTCAAGTCAAACCCATCCAACACGAAGGCCATGTGTGAGAATCACTCATCTTTCTTCCTCTATCACGATAAGTTGAGTAAGCAAAACATGGGTCTTGTATGTACAAATCAATATGAATGGATATGTTATGAATTTAACTTATTCATTAATAAGAAAGAGAATAATTAAAGATTACTATCAACCCATTAGTCGCCTTTACGACACCCAAGGGAAGAGCCCTTGGGTGTCGTAAAGGCGACTAATGGACTTAGAATTGCACAACCAACCAATTGCTTATAACGGCGACGGGCTCACCACCTCTCACGCTGAATGCAGTCATTGCTTGGTGAAGCGTGGACTATGACAATGGTGTGCTTTTGCGGTGCTTTTGCCTAGTCTCTGACATACCCTTAGGGGATAATAGTCATGATTATAATGTATGTATTAATATTTTCGCAATGGTCAGGCCGTGGATGGGCGACTAAAACTTTGTGCTCTCGAGCTTCTCCGAGCTTCAGAAGGCACGTCAAGCCGTTGGTCTCGGTCCCTGTTGCAACCGTTTCTACCCACCAACCCGCATTGGGCCAGCGTGGTGGTGATACGGCCCATACTCCTCATGTATTTGTTACCACGAGGAAGGCCTGTGCCCAGCAGTGGGACGTATATAGGCTGAGGACGATAAAAGAAATACCAAAATTTGCGGGCACAGTCCATCCTAGGTAGGTAGATCCATCGCTGCGCTTACGCCAGCGCCAGAAGCTCGGTGAACTCTTAATACAAGAGCCTCTGTACAGGCAGATGTTTGATCACGAGCATTAGTACTTGCGTCCTGGCAGTTAATATATTTTTATCAAGTATATGATTATCTAAGTATCATGATTTGTATCTTTTTTGATTTGTTTCTTTTTTGACGACCTCCGTGGTCGAGTGATCTGTATGCCGATCTCAAGGCGTCGCCATCTCGAAAGGTTCTGGGTTCGATCCCCAGTGGGGGCAAATGTTTGGGTGATGAATTTTCAGGCATTTGTTCTCCAGTCTTGGATGTTTATATATATTTCTATATATTCAGGTTATTTACATGAATTTATCTATTAAATATATTTATCCGTCATCTAGTGTCCGTAACACAAGGAGCATTAGTTGATAATGATATCCAGTAGGCTGGACTGCCAGTACGTGAATCATTGCTGCACCACATCTGCTGGTGTGGTACAGCGATAAGAAAATAAGTAAAATAATTAAAATTGTTACTATAATAATTAAATATTACTAACATAGGATAAGCAAAAATTGTTACTAACCAAATGAGTCTAGATACTTTAATAAATAAAGTTTTTTTTTATTATTATTATTATGATCTCTATGCGAAGGTATGCGTCGTCTCGGGACAATAAAACCGAATATTTTTATATTATTATGAAAACCCATTGTCGCAAATTTAAGTCCCATCTTACCAAAAAATCATTTTGCGTTGATGAACATCGTTCCTATAAAGTTCATTGTGTTTCATTGATTTAATTTTTATATTTTTTTCAGGTTCAAGTACTACTGTTGTTTGCCAACAGCTTCACGTCATTTCCTCCACAAATAGAAAATTTCAGTGATTTAAGAGTACTGGACATGTCGACCAATAAACTCAGCATCCCGTTGCCGAACTATTTTGAGCGACTGGACAACCTCCACACACTTAATTTATCAAACAATAATTACGACGTCTGGCTAGACTCTCCAATACCCAACCTCAAGAATTTGGATTTATCAAAGAACAAAATACAACGCATAAATAACGACGCGTTTACTAGAACGGGACAACTAAAATTTTTGGATTTGGCAGAAAACAGAATTCAAGAATTACCACTAAATTTATTTACATCTGCCAATAATCTAGAGATTTTAAACTTATGCAGAAATTATTTCTCAAATTTCCCAACATTTCAGTCTGATTCGCTGAAGAGCCTTCATTTAAACAACTGTCAAATTTCGGAAATAAAACAAGATTCACTGACTGAAATGTCTTCGTTGTTAGAACTATACTTATCAATGAATGAAATTGAGAAAATACCGGACAAACTTTTCTCTAATACTCTCCAAGAACTTGATTTGAGCTACAATTATATAGATGAGCTTACTGATAATTCATTCTCGTCACTACCGCACCTGGCGGTATTGAATCTAAGAGGAAATGATTTCAAAGAAGTCTGGTCAACTTCACACTTCGCTTCAAACCCATTTTTGAGGGAAGTTTTAGTGAAAGGCAACCGCTGGAGCTGTGAAGGTTTTCAACTAAATCTACTGTTATTGTATGAATATTTTACGAAAGAACCATCGAAGGTAACAAAGGACAAGGACTCGTTAATATGCTATTCTCCTTCGAACGTGACGCAGATGAACTGGCAACAGGCGTATATTCGCACGTGGCATCCTAATGAGGAGGCTCCAGTGTCCTACACAACTGTAGCTGGAATAATAGGTGTTATAATTGGGGTAGTGCTGACATCGTGCGTTTGTCGGGGGTTTGCAGCAGGGAGCAGGCAGGATCCGCCACGTCAAACATCCGTCCCGAATCTCAATGGTGCTACGACAACACAAGCCTCTTCTGAGACTTCAGTGTTACGTATTCCACTGCGTGACGAAGACTTACCTCCCAGCTATGATGAAGCATTACTAATGCCACGTTTGAACGCATCGTTTCATTCTTTACCTGATTTCATAGATGAAGTAGAGACAGAAACACCCAATCACAGAAGATCGAGATCTATAGGCGATCTCACAGAATATAGACATAGAACACACGACCGGCGATCCACGAGACGTGTGGTTATCAGTGTGATGGAAGTGACACCAAATGACGGTGATCGTAATAATGACTCTTAATTTAATTTGACATCGTATTTTTAAGCTTGAGGTATTTGTTTACCTAATGGTATTATTTGTATGTAAGTAAATTAAATTTAAATTAAATAATGTTGTCTATTTAACTTTGTTTGATTTTCACATTACTAAAACGATGTAAAAAGTTTTTCCAACTTTACAAGACTTGTCGCGCCATCTATTAAAAACTTTTTCCGGAGACTACTTTAAAGACATGTTGCAGTAAGCAGCGCTCTTTATGTTTCAATGTTGCGAAGCTAGATGTCGCTTTTGAAATTGTTCTGCATATTTTATAAATACAGAATTAGGATGAGCTTATTGTTTTAATAATAATACAAACTGTTTTATTTAATAAAAAATAAGTTGTAATTATTACTGACACACCTAAGGTGTATTTTACTTAGATTTAAGTGTTTGAGAAACAAGATCCTTGAGAGTGCTTTAAAAATCTTTAAAGAAAAATTTTGTGGGAGATACTGCAGATCAATTATTAGATAAACCAAAGTATTCTTCTCCGAAACTCATGAAATCATCAGTATAACAGGTTACAGTACACTTTCGCCGCTTTATCCTTATCAAGAGATAACGCACACGTCATTTTCATTTAACTCCGTACAACGATTTAAGGTGGACGGACCCACTTCTAGTATTAGTGAATAACTATTTATAGTGTATTGAAATACCACTTCGAGGACTACTTAATTTTATAAGATAGAAGCAAAATTTTATACAAAAATATCAGTGTTATGTGCTTGTAATGTTTGGTTGAGCAAATGTTATCGTTATCAATTAATAAAGAATTGATGACAATGTAATTAATTTTCAAGTCAAGTGTTGCTTATATGTGAACGCTGTTGTTTGATGATATTAATAGTGAAGAAATAATGTAATCTCATGAGGTAAGTACATGTAATGTCGTAACCATTTATATGCTTTTTTTAAATGTCCACAAATACGTAAAGCCAAAAAAGACAAGTAATCACACAATTCATTACAACTTGTCTCAAAGACAAGTTCTAAGAAGTTAATTGTAATAACTCCGATAAGAAAAGATAGGTAGTAGGTAACAAATATGCTAAATTTAATAATAATCATCATCAGCCTACTCCTGTCCACTGCTGGACATAGGCCTCCACTAATGCAGGCCACCGCTCGCGATTTTCGGCCGTTCCTATACAACCCACTCTAGCCAACCGATGCGGTCTCCACTCGAGAACTTTACGGTTAAGTAAAGTTAAAAAGTGAATTGTCATAATTCCGGTAAGAAAAGATAGGTAGGTAGGAAAATTCTAGCCAGTTCAAAAAAAATCAAAGTTTTCTCCTTTTATTCATAATTGTGATAAAGTGTATGAAAAGTAAAACGACCCAAATATAAGTTCCACAGTTTTATCAATAGATAACAAAGATAAAATTGTTGTATGGAACACGCTAACTTTAGAGACAATAGTTATTTTGCGCAAGGCGCGCCCTAAACATTTTTTACGGAGTAACATACGTGACAAGAAAGTTTAACATTGCAGGTGTTCGATCTTAACCCACATTTAACAAGGAAGCTAATATATTAAATCATCTATTTCAGATAGTAATGAGAAGACGTGATGGTCTTACAAGCGAAGGCGTTCAGCATTCTGCTGCTAGCTGTGTTGATTGTTGGTGCAGAAGTACTGTATTTTGACGAAACAACCCACGATGATGTCTGCTCATTGTGTATCTGTAAGAAAAATAAGACGGAAATAGATTGTTCTCGGAGAGGACTTACAACATTGCCGAGTGGCTTGGATGAAAAAGTACGTAACAATTATTTGTTAATATTCCTTAATATTTATGCAACGTTATACGTTTTACATTTAATGATATTATTGTTACAGGTGAAGACGCTTAATATTTCACACAATGAAATCAGTACATTTCCCGAAGCTATAAGTAAACTGTACAATTTAGTTACATTGGACATCAGTGGAAATCGATTAAGCAAATTGTCTGAAAATGTTCTTTTTAATTTAACATCCTTAGAAACACTTTATCTGTCACGAAATTCCTTTGAAAATTGGCTGGACTTACAACCAAATAATTTATTAGTGCCAGCAGTTAACCTTAAAAGTTTAGACCTATCTTTAAATAAATTTAAATCAATGGATAACTTAGCCAATCAAGATCTATTAATTAGTACATCGCTTGAGATATTGATCTTAGAAAACTGTGAAATAGATTCAATATCTGGAAAATCATTTCTAAGTGGTCTTAGTAACATCAAAATTCTGAAATTGAATTTTAATCCTTTAATAAGATTTCAAGGCCTTATATCAACTACTTTAAAAAGCTTGCTATTAAGTAATTGCCAATTAACAACAGTAGATCAGCATGAATTAGCCTACTTACCATCTCTAACATATTTGAAAATATCACACAACTACAGACTTGATTTAACCACATCGTCTAATATTTTGTATTCAAATTCACTTAAGTATTTAGATATATCTTTTTGCAATGTTTTACAACCGACCCTTCAAGGATTTCCTAATTTAAGAAGAGCAATTATTAGCCATAACATGATCAGATACTTGCGTAGTAACGAATTTCGAAATAACACGAAACTAGAACATTTAGATTTGTCATATAATAACATAGGATCTTTACGGACTGACACTTTTAGAGGTCTAACGATGTTGAAATATTTGGATTTATCATGGAATGAAATAGCTCTTGTACCAGAAGGTAGCCTATCCGAAATGCCGTCATTAACGCAGCTAAAACTTGCGAGAAATTATCTGACTCAAATTGGTCATCTAAAATCACTATCAATAACGATTTTAGACATTAGTTCATGTGAAATTAATACAATTGGTAAAGACTCTTTAGAAGGATTAAAATCTTTGGTTGATTTAGATTTATCTCGCAATCTTTTAGCCCATATTCCAGATAGCATTTCCTCCGACACATTGAAATATTTAAATTTAAACTATAATAGACTAAGTTTTGTAAGTAACTTCACTTTCTTTATGTTGCCACGACTAAGTGGTTTAGCTGTAATTGGCAATCGATTTACAACAATATGGAAAAAATCCTACTTTGAATCAAACCCCTATTTGGAAAGGCTCGATTTAAACGACAACATGTGGAGATGTGATTGCCATGATAACAACATGTTTGATTTTTATGAGTTTGCCACATTAGAACCATTTAAGAAGGAAGAATCGTACAATCTCGTATGCAGCAGTCCGATGAATCTTATTGGACAGACATGGTTAGAAGCATGTTATTTCACATGGTATCCAAGTCAAAATGTTGCCAATCCCAACAATTTAATATGGTTCATAGTGATTATGATTACTGGATTATCTATGTGTCTTTTATTAGTAAACTGCATTAGAAACTCCATGAAACGCCGTCTTCGTGCTATCCAACAAGAAAGGGAAAGGCAGGTTGAAGAGGCAAGAATGAGATTGAGAGAATTGAGAATTCGTTCCGAACAAGAAGCTCTTTTGACACCTGATCCTCGAGACCTAGTCGCTCCACCATCCTATGCTGAAGCATTATCTATGCCAAAACTCAATGTATCAACACATTCCCTTTGCGAAGCTGGCACCGGAAGACCTAGAAGAAAAAAGGGAAAGAGAAAAACAAAATCGAGTAGTGATTTATTAGAAGAAACAGAAAGAAATGGAAATTTACCAGTATCAGATGAAATGGAGGTGGACCCAGATGAAAACAGAAGGCGACGTCGAAGGCGACAGAGAAGATTCGGAAGTCAAGAAATAGCTGATTTAGACAATTCACCAGGGGCTCGTCGTAGACGAATGTCTGAATATACTGTTGGAGACGATCCAGTCACATTAGAAATTGAACCAGAACTAGTAGAGAGACCATTAAGACTAAGAAATCGAAGATATTCTAGTGAAGAAAATCTTCCAACAGAAAGTAACTTTTAATTTTTGTAATTATTTATTTGATAAAGTAAGAAAAACGCATAGTTACTGCCATGTAAATATTTTTCTTAAAATTATAAGCATCTATTATTGATCATGTTTGTTGTGTAATTTTGTGTTCTTTTTATTTGTTCTTATTATAAGTACGTAGTAGTTATATTTCATATAATTTATTTATAACTCACTTTAACATTTTTACTTCGAAATATTGACTGAGACTCTAGACCTGAGACTCCGTTATATCATTATGTCGTTCATAACTTGTACCTACTTTGTTTATTAAAATTATTTGAAAATATATACTGAGAAATTAAAAAAATTTAGGGAATTGTAAATATTTTTTATATAATGAAATACCTAAAAAAGAAATCAAGTAACTACATATTATTTTTAGCCAAGTCAAGAAAAAGCTACTTTTTAAGAGTTTTTTTACATTGAACTAAAACAAATAAGGCCTATAATAGACAGACACGGCCTGCGGTGGCGGCCTGGGTTGAGGCCTGTTAAAAGTTTAAAGTGAATCGTTGCCTGTTGTCTAATATGAATGTTTTAGTACCGATTTAGTGAAAAGATACCAAGATTCATTCTAGAAAACAGGCAGCGACCCTGGCCCCACCACAGGCTGCCTGTCGGGTAAAGACCTTAATTAAACAAAAAAATTCTAACCTTTTGAAATATATCAATTTACAAAACTGATTTCAAAAAGAAAAATATTGCACTTAGGTTTTGTAGTTAAGAGCCATCTATCGGTGATAGATTACACTAAATACACACAACGCTAAAGTGCTTGATACATTGCTTTTGCGACAGTTAGGACAACGTGTTTTCAGGCTGAGTAAATAGATGGCAGTATTGTAATTATTTAAAATTTTGAAATGATCCATTTATATGTGTTGCATTAACCTTCAGTTCTTTGTCAGAAAATCAACCAATTTTCTTTGCAATTTCTACACCCTGGATTTCACATAAGTTTGTACATAATAATAATAATTGATGTAATAGAAAATAGAGTATTTAAAATTCGAACCCACCGGTTTATTTCAATTTCGAGCGACAAGAATAGATACGAAATGCTTGCTGCACATTTGGGAATTAAAAATAACAGAGATTTCGTTCATGGGGCGCGAAAACTTTACTTCTTTCCTCGTAGTAAATGAAAAATAAATTTTAAACAATTAGTTACCTAAACTGTGTTCGGAAAGAAGTAGGCTACCACTTCGGGGAGAAGTAGGCACCCACAATCACAATGTCTCCGCATAACACTGCTACAAATCCTTTGCGTTTCGTGACCCGGCATGCTGTGGGACCTCCAGAACTGGGGTTCAGGATAACAGCGACCAGACGATCGTGATCCCCGAACCAATTGTCTCTAGAGGGGATTACACACGGTTCTGACACTACTGCAATCTGAATCGACCACAGCGCAAGACTCTGGAGCAGTAAACCCTAAGCTCTTGCGTAGTGGTTGATATTTGTCTGCAATAATTTTATGGATATTCTTGTTCAAACTTAGTGCTCATTACTTACTCTTCTGTCATGTTTGATGGACGAATCTCGTGGTGAAACACCTCTGCTAGCTTCAGGGGAAGAGGGGAGATGTTTATGCAATCAAACTATTAAAAAACAGACAAGAGGAACTCGATTTATGCATCGATATGGTAATTTATTAAAAATGGTTATAAACCCTAATATTGGACTGATTTTATACCATCAATTATTGAGGCAATCATTTTTAGGCAGATCCTAGATCAATAATAAAGAGGTATTGTGATTTTGGAATGGAGGCTAAGGATAATATAACTATGTGTGATCTGTAATGGTAGAAAGGTAAATCATTCCTTAGCACTAATAACATTTACTAACTTTTTATTAAAAATCATAATAGTTTTGGCGACTAGCTATGAATGGAATTGTAATATATATTCATTATTTTTTTTTTTTCGACGAAGCTGAACTTTTTAATTTATCGACCTATTCCCCACCTTTCAAAGAAATGCCTACAGTCAGTCTGTCGCAACTTCATACAAAAAAATTGATATATGAAACGGGGGTGAATTTTAATGGCGACTATATCTGACTCATTCTATTCATCAACCTTTCTCATTCTTTTATGAAAAGTCAGTGTCAAGTCATTCATCTGTCAGCGCAATGGTCGTAAAGAAATTAATCAAGTTATTATTAATTTGTGTTGATCGGCATTAAAAGTTGTTGCTAATTGGCTTCTGAAAGAGTGTTTCATAAACTTCTCTAAAGGTGAATCATAATCTACAACTGAAGTTTAAAAAAATGTGAAATTGTGGTTTAAAATCTGCACGAATAAACGACACAAAGCGGTTTTTTATGGCTCGCTTTCCCCTGGAGGAGCATCGGTATGATGAGCATGAGTAGTTGATTGATTATCAATTTAATACTCGTATGTACTTTTTAAGATGCATTTGGATGTAATATTATAAATTTAATTCAAAACAACAACCTCTACAAAAATAGAGGTGTTTTGATCACATGAAAAAACGATATCGATACTTTTAATTTTAGTTGTAAAGATGAAGATGACAGGAAAAGAAGATCTAGCGTATATACTCGTTGAGAAACTGCACCAGTTAAAATTTGTTTCTGAAAAGCAGTTCACTGACAAAGATTAAAAAAAAAGAACTCAGCCAAAGAAAAGTGCTGTTCCATCGATACGACTCAATGCTAAACCACTTCCAGATGAGAAATTAGAAGTACGCTGAATCAAGAAAAGTTGAGATGAGAAAGCAGAGTTACAAGGTTAGTTATAAACTTTAGCAAAGTATTGGTAATTTTACATAATAACTTGTTCATTCTATGTTATCAAAGCAATACCTACTTAACAATATGATTTAAATAAATAAAAAAAAATTTCATTACAGATGTTTCGAGCATTATTTCTGATAAAGATGAATCGAAACAAATTGAGGCGAGAAAAGAGTTACGGCTTTAATATTGTTATTAAATCATATAAATTTATTACATTTTAGTTATAAGGAAGCGAAGACCCAAGCCTGATTCTAAAAGTTGTAACATGAAGTTAAGACCTAGAAAAAAGTAACTTATTCATAAAATAACAAAATACAAACATAGGTTAAAAACAGTGCAACAGAAACTAAAAATATTTGACAATATTAACTCTTAAGGCACTGAAAACCATGTTATTGTCTTCTGGTAGAATCTTGAACCGATGGCATTAAATTTGACTTTCATAAATGTGCAAATTGTACCTAAATGAATAAAGAAATTTTGACTTTATGATTTTTTTATAAAATAATATCAAAGTGAACGCATACTCCGTTTTTTTAATAAGAAGTACTGCCTATAGAATATATTTAGCCTTGATAATTTATTTACTAAAATGTAATTGCTTGATTCAGTACTTTAGAGTTAAAAAACGAGGTATAGTGTATCAATATAATAATTAAAATTATTGTTTTATATTAAATAAAGCGCAGGTCGATGCGTTCGTCGATATCGATAAAATTTTGAATAGCTGGTGGCACATCTCTATTTTTTTCATTAGGTTGGCAGAACTCTGCTTAACATTTCTTAGGTTGGCTACTTTTAGGTAACCCCGTTTTGACATTTCTTTGGATTAATTTCTCTCTATGGAAGTCCCGTCTCTTCTTACGTAGTTATTGTATACTCTTTGCCTACAGTCTTCAATCGATCGAACACATCAAAGTGCATTAGTCTTATTTTTTGTATCAATAAAATTATTGTGAAATTAGGGAGAAAATATCAAAGAAACACCCAATTTAATCAACCATTTATATAGTGTTTGAAATAAAAATACATTGTTTTTATGAAAGTTCATAATGAACGCTTAGTGTTCTATTTTGTTCCAATGATTTCACAAAACGGTATCAATATGGTTTTAAAATAACAGCACGTAAATTATTTGCCTATTTAAATTTTAAATAGGTTATGTAGCGAAATAAAATAGAATATTATAAAAAGAAAAAGCAATAGTTCAGTAATGTTACAAATTAAAATATAACTCTTCAAATAAAATACAGCTAAAGAATTTACTCTAAAACGGAAATTCAATATTAAATATTTACACAGTGTGAAAAAGCATGTATAGCTTATAATAAATGGTATCACATTCTTACAACTAAATAATAAAATTACTTATAAAAGGAACTTAAGGTTAGCCAGACCATAGAGTGAATCTCTACAGGAAATCATGAGAAAACAAACATAGCCAGATATTATTTCGTTGTTTCAAGCATTCTATTTGTTTGCGGGTAAGTACACAACCATTGAAATATTATAAATCAAAAATATGTACCGAAATTGAACAGAGATGTCTATAAAAGAACACAGGATACATTTTTTGTACATCTTGCGTTGGTTGAATCCTAAATATTTACGAATGGAATTACTAAAACAATACCTTTATTACTATCATGAACATGGCAACATCTTTACATGTATAAAAATATACTTCACTTATTTCCCAATATACTCTCATAAATATTTATACTAATAAAATTGTTAAAATAAAGGCACTGTCGACTACATACACACTTTGGCAGCAATGTTCTAGACATAACACACACATGCTATCAGTCCTTTCTTCGTACTAATTCCATGGAATATGGACGCACAATAATCACAGAATTTCGCCAATAGTGAAGTATTGTTGATTGACACCGACTTACATACACTAAGTAGTCCTTACATTTGAGACTTAACTTCAGGTGGTAGACTGGCGTGCGTTATTATCTTCCATTGGAGTTATAATAATATCTCCTGCATTTGACCTACTCCTGGTGACTAGTACGGGTGTTTTGGGCTTGGGTGTTTCAGCCATCTTAATACGAACCCTTCCCATATCTGGCGAGTATACTGGCACATATTCACGAGTTGGAGAAAGATAATCTGGGACTATGTTTTGGTCGCCGTTAATTAAAGGCTGTGATATATCTGAGTCCATATTACCGTTTAATCTAGGAACATCTTCATCGTTCAATGGAACAAAAATATCTTCGCTTGACAGGGAATTTATATCTTTCCTAGAATCTGGTACTGATTCAAATGATGTTTCTTGCAACGGTGCATGGTTATCCTCAGATAAATTATTGTCCTTCGAACTGCTCTTATTTTGATTTGTATCTCTGGGGCTGTCTGTTCTCTCGTCGTTGTTGTCGTCATATTTTGTTCCATTAGCAATATTCCCATTTTCGTTTTTCTTTTGATGCGATTCATGGGTGGGTACTAATTCATATTTGCCGTTTACTTTCTTTTCCGCAGGAGGTTCTAAAGCTGCTGGTTTACCTAAAAGTGACTTATTCATGTCGACCATTTCTTTTGATGCCTTTTCAACGTCAATTTTTTGTTGTCTTAATAGTCGTCTGTCTCTACGTTTCCGCATTTGACCCTTAACAATGGCAAACCCAATTAAGCCAACTAAAAGTACAACAATTATTGCAATACAAACATAAGTGCCAGTTTTATGTGGTGCTACTTTATCTGTTGTCACTGCTGCACCCATATTTTCGGAGGCCTGCGTAACTCTAATATGTTCAGATATTGTTGTATCTCGAGAAATTGGCGTTATAAATTCCGTGGAAGATGGTGGGTCTGTCTTTAAATAAAACTCGTGGTCGCCTTTGTAAACTGATGGTGGTCTAGGCATCGGGAATTCAGTAGAACCTGTGTTTTCATTCTCGAAAAATTTTCGTACCACGACGGGCTCTAGATCTTTAATCGGCGTTGTTGTAGCTGCCACAGTTGTGTCAGTTATATCTTCATTATATTCATTATTAAATAGTAAAGGTATGTCTCCTGATCCTGATCCTTGACCAGAACCTTCTAATGGATCTTCTGTGTTATGATCGTGATCAACTGGTAACATTTCATCTGTTTTCAAAACTCGGGCACTAAGTTTGATATTTTGTTCTGGCTCCGTATCATACGAGCTTGTAGAAGTTTCAAAATAGCCAGAACCTTCAATGTTATCTATAGATGCTTCTGTAGAACGCTCTACACGCATAAATAGGTGACTATCATCCTCTTCCTCTGGTGTTAGATCTGGTAGTACAAGCCCACTATCTAAATCACTTTTAGCTTTTAAAGGCATAGATTTTAAAGCAGTAGTTTGTTCACCAATCATAACGGCATCTATAGGTTGATCACCCATCATCATATCTAAATTACTAGTCTCTGTCTTGGGTATCTTACATATATCTTTCGTTTTAAGTTCAAGCCAAGAGCGACCCTTAACTTTCAACGGAGAAGCACATTTCACTTTATCTATATAAACATTAGCAACCAGTAATCTATCCCGGGCCATAATATTCTCACATGAACATCTCAGTGGATTTCCCTCTAATTCTAAGTGCTCTAATCCAGTCAAATGTCCCAAATCTGTAGGCAAATCTTCTAACAGATTGTTAGTTAAATCTAGTGAACTAACACTTGTAGGTAAATGGGTTACCGATAAACTTTTAATTCGATTGTGAGCTAAATTGAGGTGCACCAATTTCTTTGCATTGTGCAAAAATTTATTGAGACTCGTGATTCCGTTTGTAGACAGATCTAATGTTACAACTTCGGTAAGGCGATCGAGTTCATGTGTTAACTTGGTGATGTTGTTATGAGAAAGATCCAGAATGTTGATATTGTGATGTTTTTGTCGAAGCGTGAATTTGTATAGTTCAGCGAGATTACTGCAGGTGGCGCGGTGAAGGCCGTCTCGAGTAGTATTGCACATGCATCCTTCTGGACAAACGCCGGCCAGCGTTGGGGCTAGCAGAAGGCAGGCTACCAGAACAGCAGTGTGAACACGGAGCCACATCTTGATTTTTCAAACTCAGCACCTGAAATGTAAATAGTTTTCGATTAATTCATTTGACAAACATAGTCTAATATAGGATATTAATAACTATTATAAATAAGTGGATGTTTCTATGCAACATTTCCATGACGTGTGGTAAAGCACGTCTATGCGCATTTAACGCTAAGTAATCTACGAGTATTAGCGGTCAGGTTCTAGTATCAAATTTCAGCCACAAATGTACGAGAACTTACCAATGCATTTTTCAGTAATAAAAAGTGTAATTATAAAAAATATGGATAATGTTAGCTATACAAAGAACTTGACAGATCTACTGATTTGTAACAGGTTTTGCTTAGCAAACGGGCTCGACAACGCAATTAAATAAATCACAACATCCTTACGAACTGTCGTCTAAATATAGGACAGAATAATATACGAGGGCTCCCCCGCGGTCTATTACATGCTCTAGTTCAATTATTGCAACTGCAGCACACGGCAATTTGAGTCTACCGACTTCCTTTCGTCCAATAGACCTGGACATCACTCGAAGTGAAGTGTCCTTCTAAATATTTACATATAGTCACGTATTCTAACATCTCAAACTCAATTTTTAGTTTTAATGTTTTTGCCTAGTAAGTTATTAGGGTTATAATAATAATAATATGATGATGATGAGCTTAGTGAAGGCTTAAAGCATTTATTAGTTGATTTTACCAAAAGTTTTAGTTATAAATATGTTGTCTTTTGAAGATGGCTTAAACAAGGTAACGCCAAACTGACTAGCCTAATTTCAATATCGCGTAAGTGGGCACAATATAAAAATATCTATTTTTGTCCGAATAACATCCTCAGTGCACTTGGCCGCGACTCAGGGCCAATGTGGTTCAATGTTAGGCGAACAGGAAGACGTCGGTTAACCATTTGTGCGAATGTGACGACGGCGACACCTAACGGAACATCGTGTGGGCGTATTCGGACCCCTGCTTGTTAACGTGTGATTTTCACTTATTATAGTTTTGGGATGTGTCCGAGGGAAGCGAGCTCCGGCTACTTTAATAACATCCTTTTCGGGCAGTTGGGAATCTAAATTTGACTAAATTCCCGAGCAGTTTATTTATTTATAAGTTGAAGTATGGTAATGAACTTTAATACAATGGTTTAATTTAATACTGTAATTTTAAAATAATTTATAATAAAGTATTTATTTGTAAAATGCATAAAAATGTAAAATGTTGACAATTTTCAGTGCCAAACTTGGCCTATGCAACAAAATTTTTTTTGAATTGATTTGATTTGATAATGACTACCTCATAAAATAGATTTTTAACATAAAAGTACTAACAAATACCTATCATAATATTAGAAAATATTTAAGAATAAAAAATAGAAGTAAGTAAAATCATTTATTATTTTCAGCAAATTATAAAAAAGGTTTGCAATTTTTTTTATTACATGGAGCTTAATTCTTCTTAAAACCTTAGTCATTCTTTTATAACCTTAATGTTAAAACTAAAATATTAAAATAAAAATTTTTCCTGCCAAACTGCTATTATAATACTCGTATATGTCATGTGAAGTAAAAAAATACTGAAAAAACGAAACGAATTTTACTGCTTATTGCGGACTATAGTAGTATAAAAAGTGAATGTTAAGGTGACACAACTCGTGTCATGTGACGAAACAGAGTGAGTCAGGCTCTCTTACCAGATGACCATGTGCTCGTAATGTCACTTCGGATAAAAGATATTGCACCAATGACAACACTTATTACAGTTTCCGATACATATTTGCTTGACCACAGCTTACACGGTTCAATTATCTGGACAACATATTGGGTCCTTACCTATGAAATTAGTGTTTTTTTTCTCTCCTAGTATTTTGTCTGTAACTATTAAGATTCAGAGTATTCCTAAAAAATAATTACCTCGTCTAAAAATAAACTATATTTTTGAGCTCTTTTGATTTGTTTTGATAATTTGTTGTAAGTTTAATTGTGTTAAAATTGGACACGGAGACAACTCTTTCTAATTGCCTCCCGAATACATCATTTTATTTGCATTCACTTAAAATCGATAAATAATTTTTATGAAGTGTGATATTACACATATTACTAAAGCTTGTCTAATGATACATGCCAAATATTATTATCTCTGGATTTGTCGTTGTGAAGAAAACTGAAAAAATTTTAGTATGGAAAATGCAGAATTCCCCAAAATCTCCATACAAAACACCAATTTCATAGGTATGGACCTAATACAATTTTTTTTAATATCTACTCTTAAGTATTTTTTAATTCAACACATAAATTCTGATAATGATGCGTTCCAATATTTTGAAAACGAAACGGATAGTTAAACTTTTTCATTTATGCTATGAAAAGTGCCAAAATAGAACTAGTTACTATACTGAAGACATTATTTTTCATTCGTGAGTAATGATTATGCAGACATGTTACCAACTGCACCATGAACCAGCTATCCAGCTGCTCGGTAAAACAGTAGGTACCAAAATAAATCTAATTTAAACCTACTTTAAACATCACTTCAAGTTCTATCTATAACAGTAATAAAGAACTATGAGTAAGTACTTGAACCTGAAATTAAACAACTAATTCTACCAACTGCCGAACTGTGGGTGTAACGATCTATAAATTTTAAGATAACTGAGCGTTGTGAGAAATTACGGCTTATTGATATTTATTTGCAAACCATTTCAAACATTAAATTTGGGTGATAATTAAACGGTTAGCAAAATATTCCAATTTTCGTTAGCAAAAATAACTAATTGGTCAGCAACTTATGGCGGCAGATATTTCTAATTTGTCAACAAAATAACTAATTGGGCAGCAACTCAAATGTTGTCTCTGCTGCCAAATTGTTCAATGTAAAATGTTTTGATGACACAAATATTATTTTTAAGGCTCATATATAAATAACCTCAACCTATTATCTATCACAACACATTTCCTAGGAATTGATCCTTGATCCTTCATCGATCCTTTTCCTAGATTTTATAAATTTTCAGTAACATATTGCTGCCCAAACAATTACTTTGCAGTCTCAACTAATCATTTTGCTGCCCAAATGAAATTGCCGCCCAAATAATTATATTGCTGACAAAATATTTGTTTGCTGTCCAAGTGATTTTCGGCTGACCTTTTTGTTGCTGACTACATAATTAAATGGCTGCCCAATTAATTACTTCCCATTAATTTTGTAGTGTCAAACTTATTACGTGTGAAGTACTGTTAAAAACTCGTGTGTCCTCAAATATTTAAGTAGGTAATTAAAACTAAAACTATGTAAAAATATGCAAACTAACCACCTAACGCGTGATAGAAAAGTAGGTAGGTTATTTTCTGTACGTGGAAACAATGTTCCTTTAAAATTTATCTTTAACTTAATTTTTATTAATGTCAATAGACATTCAGACATTATACGAAATTACAAATATGATTCGTAGGAGAGCAAGAGAAAAAGATAAAGAGTTTTGAGAGCAAGTGTGTACCTTATTTACAGGTTAAAGACATGCAATATTAAGCTCATAAGTTAATGTTAGGTATTGTTGGTTGCTCAGGGCCGTGTGATACTATGAACACATCTAGTTAGTTTACCCTCAGGTAAAATTATGGTGGTTATGAATAATTTGCTTATTTTATATTTTATTTATTTTATACAGCTTTGATATTTTTCTCCTTGCTCCCACATTAGACGAGGACAACACGTCTTCTTCCATTCTCTCTGTCACTCATCAGCTCAGCATCAACTTTTTTTTATTTTAATATATTTTATCACTACTATTCATCATACTTTTACTACTTAGGTCTTCCCTTTCATTCTAAGTCCTTATTTTTATGTAAGATTCATCCATAGTTACATAAAATAGGAAATTAAAATTATTAAAGATATTGGAGTTTTCCACTACACCGGGACTTACAAAGTCAACAATGTCACAATGGTAAGGTTATTTTTTCAGTGAACAGTTTGCCGTTTCCATTGATCTGTCAGTTTGTAAACATAACACCTTTGAAACAATGCTGTTTATCGATTACATACATAGTTTTTATTATTTCGTAGAATCAATTTCTTTCCACGTGATATACAAGGTACTACTAATAATTAATTTGTACCACATTTATACAGACACACATTCACATGAACAAATATGAAATTACCTATGAAATTGGTGTTTTTTTTCTCTATTAGTATTTTGTCTGTAACTATTAAGATTCAGAGTATTTCTAAAAAATAATTACCTCGTCTAAAAATAGACTATATTTTTGAGCTCTTTTGATTTGTTTTGATAATTTGTTGTAAGTTTAACTGTGTTAAAATTGGACACGGAGACAACTCTTTTTAAGTGCCTCCCGAATACACTTAAAACGATAAATAATTTTTATGAAGCGTGATATTACACATATTACTAAAGCTTGTCTAATGATAGATGCCAAATATTATTATCTTTGAATTTGTCGTTGTGAAGAAAACTGAAAAAATGTTAGTATGGAAAATGCAGAATTCCCCAAAATCTCCATACAAAACACCAATTTCATAGGTAAGGACCTAATATATCAAAGTGGGAAAATCGCTTTGAATTTTTTTTGGTAAAGTTGAGATTACTATTGCTTAAAATTGAATTTGAACTTCAATAAGATATAATGCAAATCTACTTTAAGTCAATTCTTGTTCTTTTACCAAATTGTTAGAGGCATATTTTTCCATAAATTTCTTATTCCATTAACATTCAACATATTTCCAGACGTGACATCAGTCCGTTAAAATTTTAGAACATTAAATATTCTTAGCCGGATATACAATACATAAAATACATATAATTTATTACTTAATTATTAAAACATAATTAATTGGAATGAAGCTAACCTTTATCTACATACTAATTAATATGAGGAATATTTATCTATTGAGGAGGCAGCGATAGCCAAGAAAAGGAGCAATACTCGTGTATATGTAGCGGCATATAACTTTGGTGTTGACGGTTACGTCGAGGCGATAGCTGCCAATAGCTCGCATGGGGTACTGACGTGGGACCAATGAGAAAGACAGAATGCGACTTGAGAGCCAATCGGTGCTACCAATTATGGATGAGATGAGATGCAGAGCGCCGTTTGGCTAACGGTCAACAACGAACCAAAACTTCGTGATCTCTAGCTCCTCCGTGCTTCAGAAGGCACGTTAAGCCGTTGGTCTTGGCCGCTGTTGCGACCGTTTCTACCCACCAACCCGCATTGGGCCAGAATGGTGGTGTTACGGCCCATACTCCTCGTGTGTTTCTCCATGAGGAAGGCCTGTGCCCAGCAGTGGGACTTGCTGAGTGTGGGGCTGAGGACGAGGGACCAAATAAACTATTTATTGCAAGTAGGTACTGTCTTAAGCTTTAGTATTATTATAAAAGCATACAAATATGTTTTTTTTAATCTAAACAACACTATTTTGTTGATTGTAAATTAATAAAACTTTATTCTTTCCACGCAATGCGTAATTTGCGAATGACGTAAATGTTTCCGACGTCACATGAACTTTGAAATTCAATTAGCACATTGTAATGAAATATTTACGTAGATTAAATAAACACATTAATTATCGCCTATCTTCCGACTTAACCCTTAAGTACGTGGCATAGATCTGGCAGACTCCAATCGTTAATATTTCGGCGCTAGAATTTCCAATTGATTTGGTCTTTCTCGTACATTTTCCCCTCACTCTACAGTACCGTGCAACAATTTTTTTTCAATGTGCACTGATACGCCCGATGAACTAAATATCAGAAGTAACATGTTTTTTGAAAACTAGCTAAACAGTTGACGAAACCACACATAAAACGTCATGAAAGCAGTGTGATAATGCCACTTGATGTTAGAAACAGTATACCAACAACGCATCCTCTAGAGAAACGCACCTACATTGGCCGCCCGGTCGAAGTAGAAAAGTAAAAAAAGTTGGGTAATAATTAATAATAATTATCATTTTTTTTATTTAATTTTATTTTTATATATTTTGTTGTGCTTTTTGAAAATTAAACAAATATAAAAAATAGTTACTATATTCTATTTACAGTCGATAATTTTTGTTGAGCTCATTTTCAGGTTAAAATAAGCCTACATTACGCTAATCTGAGATAAAATATAAATAAATTTTTGTTTTCATGTTCCTTTATTTTTAATAATTAGTTTTTTTTCTGAAAAGGATTTTATTAAAAATCCTGATCATAAGAAATTAAATTATTAAAAATGCATTAATTTTCTGTGTGTGACCAAAACATTTGCCAGGTAGCTATTAATAACTCTTTAAATAGTGCGAAATATCTGCTTTAGACGTCCGTTGTCCAAAGCTATTATTTAACATTCAATAATTACGTTTATAAATATTTAAGTCAATCTATTTAAAACTCTATCTTAACGCATTAAGAGCGTTGGAAGTCGCCATCATAAAATGTAACACCTGTAGCTATATGGTGCCTGTGCACGACCTGCTGCGCTCGGACGTTCCGGATTGCGGAGTATTTACTTAGAACAAATAAGTATTTACTTAGAATATACCTAACAAATGACAAGTACAAACCATTAATGACTATTGCGACATTCACATGACGACCTAAAGATTCACGTTATCAACGGTGTGTTTTCAGATAACACAAATCAATTTTATGTAGAAATGTTAACAGTACAGTGAGTAGTAGTGTTATCTGCAAGGTGGTAACAAACAACTTAATGTATTTATTACGATTAAACTTTATTTTTATGTGTAAAATATAAAAAAGTATAAATAGGTATGTCAAAAGTAAAACAGTATTGAAAAGGACGACAGCTAATTAAGGATCTTTTTGAAAGTAAAGAAAATGTTTAAAAAATATAAGTTACCATCACTGACTAAAATATGATTTAAAGTCATTACGAAAGTTTATTAACTATTAAATAAGATATATCCAAAAATACACCCAGATCCTTCTTAGAACTTGTGTTCCAAATAAATCTCAAAAGCCATTATGACGAAAATACTTCAGAACGTGATTTAATTCGATCTTTTTACAGTTTCTGTTGCTTCTCTATAACGAACACTCGATAGCATATGCACAAGTGATAAATAAGATTCTATGCAATTTACAGTCAGTACTATCGTCGGCATTTCTCTGAAACGATAAAGCAGCCAATCAGACGCCGCCTTTGAGTGCTAATGCTGGATGTTTTATGCGCGCGCGCAGTTCCCCGTAAAAAGCTCCGAGTGTGAAGTTTTGTTTTAGCTTTTCAATATGTAAATGGGAGTATTGTGTAGAGTTAAATTTAGATTTCGACTTGATAAATATATTATTAAAGAAAGTAATGATAAATTAATATAAATAAATCCAGGTAGGAAATTGAGTTGTTACTGACAATTACGCATATATTCAGTGCAAAATTTCCAGTTTATAAACAATATAAGTACATCAATAGAACTCTTCGTCGTCGTCGACATCGATTTTAGTTACTTCATAAACCTTTGTTTATGTGAACTTTAGACAGTATTAATTAATCATCGTAATTATACTACAACACCACTGGGATGCTCATAGTAAACACGAGCGCTCAGTTAATTAATTATTACAAACCCCAAAGGATCACTGGGTTTTTATTGACTTTGAACTCTACGCCATATCATTAAAGATATATTATTGTCACAAAATGATATGAATAGCATTTGTAATTTTTATTGGTAAACATTATTGCCAATAAATGTCGTATTGTTAGACGGCTTCATTAACATATTTATTTGTAATATTCACTGCTTTAAACAAAAATTTGAAAATAACGTAAAGATTAAGAAGTGAGTGAGTGGTGTCATAGCGAGTAATAAGACAGAGTTGGAGAGAAAGAGATGTTCAACAGAAGAAAAAAGAAGAATAGTTACCGACTTATCATATAATCAACCATATTTTTTGGCTGTTAAGTGTTGATTTAGTTTACGATCTTATCAAGAATACTCTTGTAGTCTCTTTTCTCTTTCTTTCAGTAAAAGAAAGAGAAAGTTAGTCCCTTTTTTTCAGTAAAAGAAATCAGTAAATAACTCTTCAGCATAATAAATTATGTTGACATATACTATTACTACGCTACTAATATATTGCTTTAAGAAGTATTTGTGCTATCTCATCGTAAAACTGAGGAAGTACTCAGAATTAACTTAGTGCTTTTCGCTCGTAAAGTTGTCGTCTTAAGCACAAATGCCGTTTTAACTAAATAAGCACACTTGTGTACATTTTAGGTGCCAATACAAAGTTCGATCACTCACCATCATCAAACAAAAGATACTCATTTATTACAAAACATAAGTGAGCTTCTAAATCTTTTAATACGTCACGTCATTTAATTAATTATTAATTAATAAATAATATTAAAACAATTAAATTAAAGTATATTAAAATGTAATTTAAATACGTATTTGTCAAGACATAAAAATTTATAAGCATAACTGTCTATATTTAGTACTGTAGGCTGTAAAATAATTTATATTATCGCGCAGTAAGGAAAGGTTAAAAAACCTATTAAAAGTAGGAAAACCACATTAGAAAAACACTGCTTACAACAGAAAAACATACTTAACTAACTAAAAAATTATAGGCAAGAGAAAATTACCTATTTTTAATTTATGATGATATCATTGGAAATTCTGTGGATTGAAATCTAACGGTCTTTATTTTTTTAATTACCTTTATCAATATTGTAATTAAATTATCTTATTTAATTATCTCACCTGCACACCACAAATACTTTCCTAAATGATCATGGACATTTTTCTAAGAAAACACTGTAAGAGCAGAACTCCGCAAACATTTTTCAAATAAACGCAAGTATTATAACATTATTCCCTCGAATTTCACTCGCAAGTGAGTTTTCGACGAACACTGCAGTGTAAGTGAAGTCAAACAATTTATTTGCGGTGTCCAAGGTGAAGTAATTATTGCCCGCACTGGACGGCGTCCAAGAGAAACAATTTGTTAAACAATAAAATTTTGAACGCCACGTGGATATGTTAATGGAACGGGTGCCACGGATAGTTGATAAAAAAATAGTTAAGTCTTTTAGAACCGACTTAGTTATTGTTCATAAAAAAATGTTATTTCAACACTAAGCTTGATGAGTACAAATACGCAAATATTTGTGTACGTACACCCCACTGGCTGTACGGCTCCGATCTTCTTACTTACATGAACGAGACGACGAATGAGACAAAACACCACCAAGTTGGTTCAATGCGGTTGGTAGATAACAATTCCACCAATCGAAATCAACATCAACTTAGATGCCACCTGATACCCAGAAGATATCCAGATTAAATTACCCAAAACAAAGCAATCTTCGAAATGGTAACATTCTGTATTAATACTCAATATTCAATAATTTTTATTGTTTCCAAAATTTTTACAAATGTGGTCATACAATTTTGGACCCTGTTGGGCACAGAAATAATAGTTTATCTAAAATAACTAAAACAATAATCCTTATTTTTTACAATTATCATTTTCAGTGTTATATTGTACAAAATTATGGTTACCATTGCGAAGATCGCTCTGTTTTCAATATCGATACTGAACACTTGTACAAAATTATATTTTATCATCATTTTACGAGCAACGTCAAATCATCAATAAGAATCCAAATTATAATGTAGTAAACATCAATTACTCTCGAAGCTGTATTCCGACAAAATATTATTATGTTTATGTACCCGTCCATTACGCGGATTTACTGCACAACTAGTTACAGTATTTGAAGGTTGTGAAGATTAAGAGTAAATTATTACTTACGACCGAGGACAGCGTACAGGCGGTTCAAAAAATAATACTCTGTCATTATACGAACCATGATTTTCATATGTTTACTTATTATTTTACCCAGACTCACGAGTGCACGCACCTATCACTTCTGGCTCTGTTTTTCAACAAAAACTAAAAAATTAAAGAAGACCTTATTCCAACGTAACAGGTCTTCTTTCTCCCAACTAGCCATAAGCCTGTTTAGGACAACACAAATTTTCTTCTTCTGTCCGTTACTGCCCCTCGCCATACCGCTTACTGCTTTTCTCATCGTATCATCATTCACACAATCTATTCAACTTTTTTCTGGTTTTCTTCTCCCTACATTATAAACCACAAAAAAAGATGATGATTTATATTTTTAATACTTTACTGCCTGATTTGTAATAAACGCTTTACGAGCCTGATAAAGAACCGGTCAAAGGCTTCGTAAATAACTAAAATATAGAGACAAGGTTAACATAATCTTTGACAAAATAATTGCTTAGTTTAATATAAACATATTTCATAGTATAATGAGCCTATTAGCTCCAAGAAATAATGAGTAGGAACTGGTCATCACTTCCATACGTTTATGTTCAAATGATCATTCGTTAGACAAGTGGCAATTAAAAACTAAGTATGGAAACTTGCAAGACGAAGGCGAACTACACCTTTCTCCTAGGCAACGTGCTTATTGATAAACAGATACGAATTATCGTTTCCATATGACATTAACGTCTGAAAATTTACGGATAACGGATATTGGAAAATGATATGATACGTTCTGTTTAAACAGTAAAAATAAAAAAAGTAGCTCGGTTAGGTACACACAGTACACCCAATCCCATACTAGTAAACCAACGTAATACATAAAAACGATAGCAATGCAGAAAAGTAATCTGATAAAACGAAAAGTCTGAAAGTTGACGAATTAACACTAGTAAATTGACTTAATTCATATCATAATATTATTAAATTCGATGATGATGATGTATGATGTTTAAGCCGTGTTATATTCACATTCTGTGTAATGATACCCGATAAAACGAGTCAAAACATAATAAATTTCCGTTGTACTCTAAACTTTGCCAGTTCTCCACCGGAGGCCTAAAAGATGATTATTCGAGACGGTATGTCGCCATGCAGCTGTTGACACTTACTAGAATTTTTCTCAACGAACATTTATAATGGGAGCGTATATTTTTACATATTTAATGAGTCAAGTCAACGTTGCTCATTGGCGTCTACAGATCATCAGTCTTTCTACATTTAACCCATCAGTAGTCTTTATATGGCCTATTTTTATTTATATCTAGTATCCATTGTTTATGAGATAACTATTTAATTGTAAACTGGTTTTTCCACATGCTGGGGATATTTGATCATAACACGTAATCGTTCATATATGAGTTGGTTATTGGGTGGTTTTAAGATATATTTTTTCCTTGTTCGAATTTTTTAAACATAAAATTTATGTTAACCTTTGTCATCAAGGCAGCGATAGCCACGTTGGGAAAGACGTAACAGGTTCAAACTAGACCTGCACTACGGAATTTCTATAAAATTTAAGTACGGTTATTTAAATGAATATGTACTATACGCTGTAACAGGCACGCTCCCTGCAACTTACTCGTAAGAAGATAAACATATATATGTTTATTATTTTCTAAAAGTTGTCTGTTAACAACTCTGCCTACTTCAAGAAAGTGTTCAGGGATGTTTTTGAGGTTGATTTGCCCACAGAAAAATAACAGACTTGTCAATTACTGAACATTTTATTATTTTGTTGAGTAGCTAACTTGAACCTTAAAACATGGAACCGAGTCCCCAAAAGGTGTGATATTACGTAATGTGTGTTAGGTTTTGCTTATAATAGCCATGTAAACAACAAAAAAATTACAATTTAATCTCATAAAACATTATACGCCGAACATAAAAAAGTATTAAGTTAAAAATACACGCTCAATTAGTTTGTGCTTTATAGTTATTACGTAAAAGTAGTCTTCACAAGATTCCTTGTTCTAATTTCAGCTTTTATCGCACTTCGTCAATGTCGCAGGAAAACAAATGGGGGATTAACAGTTATTTACTTTCTTAAATTCTTAATTACGCTCGTCTACTCTTTTACTTTCTTAAATTAGAGTCTAGAAGGTATTGGCGAACTACTTCGCCACACGCGCGTTCGCCTTTGGTTTACAAATGAAATATATTTCGTGTTTAGATTTTCTTCCTGTAATAGTGAGAATCCTAATGAATATGAAGTATAAATTCATTCTTAGTGTCACCAACTGCACAACACAATAAAGATCCCTACAGTGTTTATAACAAAATATCTATCTACATAAAATTAAGACATACAAGCCTACAACTAGACCGTAACCATATACATTACAATTATTGAGTCGGAAATGTAACAGAGAAACCGGTCAGTGTCAATTCAGCCTGCGTAATATCATAACGCACTGAATGCAAAAGAAAATAATACAAACATACATACTATCTCAAATACGATTTGTTTCTATAATAAAAAATATTAGGTCCTTACCTATGAAATTGGTGTTTTGTATGGAGATTTTGTTTTCTTCACAACGAAAATCCAAAGATAATAATATTTGGCATCTATCATTAGACAAGCTTTAGTAATATGTGTAATATCACACTTCATAAAAATTATTTATTGTTTTTAAGTGAATGCAAATAAAATGATGTATTCGGGAAGCACTTAAAAAGAGTTGTCTCCGTGTCCAATTTTAACACAATTAAACTTACAACAAATTATCAAAACAAATCAAAAGAGCTCAAACATATAGTCTATTTTTAGACTAGGTAATTATTTTTTAGGAATACTCTGAATCTTAATAGTTACAGACAAAATACTAAGAGAGAAAAAAAAACACCAATTTCATAGGTAAGGACCCAATATATTTCGAAATGTAGATGTGAGCACAACAATCTGCCCTATGGCAACCCTGGGTAAGGATAAGTGATGATATTTTATGTTATTTCACAAGAAAGCTGTGGCCATTTATTCACAGTCCAAAGAACAACAATATTCCATTATGGATATTAACTTCTCTTGGTAATTACTAAAGATATACCTTACACACATGTTACATATAAAATGTCGGCCATAGTACAATATCAAAACGAGTTTTTGTGTTTTTGCATCTGGCACTTACACCTGCCAGTCCTTTGCGTCGTTATTCCCCTCTCCGGTTTGATGCAAATCAAGTTTCGTATGAATGTCATTCATTGACCACAGAGTTTTAATACCAAGGTACTTAACCTCTTTTGGACACTAGATTAATTGTAAAATTGGTTATGCTTCAAATCGTAATAACATAGGTACTATTCACAGCCTTGAAATCAATTTACCGTGAAAAATTAGACATATATTGGGCGTTACCTATGAAATTGGTGTTTTTATTCTGTCTTAGCAATTTGTCCGTAACTATTAAGATTCAGAGTATTCCCAAAGAATAATAACCTCGTCTAAAAATAGACTATATTTTTGAGCTCTTTTGATTTGTTTTGATAATTTGTTGTAAGTTTAATTGTGTTAAAATTGGACACGGAGACAACTCTTTTTAAGTGCCTCCCGAATACATCATTTTATTTGCATTCACTTAAAAACGATAAATAATTTTTATGAAGTGTGATATTACACATATTACTTAAGCTTGTCTAATGATAGATGCCAAATATTATTATCTTTGGATTTGTCGTTGTGAAGAAAACTGAAAAAATTTTAATATGGAAAATGCAGAATTCCCTAAAATCTCCATACAAAACGACAATTTCATAGGTAAGGACCAATTATATAGCATGCATGTTATTTAGGTCTAAGGAGGTTATTATGTGAAAATAAAAAAAAACATTCTATTGTAGTGTAATTAGGGAATCCAATCCCGCTAACGCGGGATCCCGCACCTTATTTGACGACCTCCGTGGTCGAGTGGTCTGTACGCCGGACTCAAGGCGTCGCCATCTCGAGAGGTTCTGGGTTCGATCCCCAGAGGGGCAAATGTTTGGGTGATAAATTTTCAAGCATTTGTTCTCCAGTCTTGGATGTTTATATATATTTATATGTATTCAGGATATTTATATGTATTTATCTATTAAATATATTTATACGTCATATAGTGTCCGTAACACAAGCAGCATTAGTTGCTTAAAATGGGGCTAGTTGATAGGTGTGAATGTTTAAAGATATTTATTTATTTATTTGCGGGATCGTTCACGCGATGTGGGATTGGATTCCCTACGTGTAATTAAATTAAGAATTAGATTAAGATCTTAATTCTATTTTTTTCTGCCTACATGGTATTGTATGAAATCGAAAATATTTCAGGAGAAATGTGGGTGTTAGCACCTCTGCCTTTTGCTGGTACAGACGTGTGAAAATACTCATAGATATTTTACACAGATTTCCCCCACTATAATACCCCACAGATATTTTTTTATATGTATATTAAATTTTTCATACAATAGTGAATAGTATTATGTCATCTATGCCGACATTGCGTTGTTAAGGAATTCAAATGCATAACAACTCTATTATAAATTTTTATTATCTATATTTTATTCTTATATTTTAGCTTCGAGAAATTAAAAATACCTGCGTCCTTGCGACATAAACAAAAGAATCAAAATCCGCATTAGATTAGATACTACGCATACAATTACTAAATATTGATAAATTCGAATTGACAGTAACAATCAATTAAATATGTTATTTACAAACATATTTTCCTTTTCGCGCTTTTTGGACAAGAAGCCTTGTACACACTATTATATGAAATCTTAGGATCCTTCCACACCAGCTAGGCGGTGGTGTATGAAAAAAATAGACCAATTAGATTGCTTCATTTCACGTGACTCGCAAAATGGCGCAATCTTATTGGTAAATTTTTCTTCGCATGTCATCTGAATAATTTAAAAGGTTCATTTTGACAGATGAGCGTAATGGACCATTAACATTGGTATAGGAATCGATTAATCTCACTACAAACAACTGTCAAAATGCACAACAAATAACTGTCAAAATGCAGGTATTAAATTATTCAGACTGTAGATACCTAATGATACCTTGCATAGCTCTGATGAAAAAGTACCCTCATGCTGTAGCTTATATGAATTGACCACGGATAATATTATCTAGCTGCGATAAGAACTTCTAATCTCCGTGACGCCAATATTTGCTCTCATTATCATATTAAGCGGAAATGGCAATTTCTTGTGACTGTGTAGTTTGGTAAAGTTACAAGTAAAATGCATCAAAAAATAATGAAGTTCGTGAACACAATTAAAGGCCAACAATTGAGAATCGATTACTGTGTCGCAGCTTAATTAAAATCAATTGTCCTAATTGAACCCTGGGCCTTAACAGAAATAACAGTCTATTAATAAAATGTGCCTAGTTCCAAATCCATAGGTTTATAAATGAAAAGAAAACAGTACAATTGTATATTGCAATGTAATTGTTGTGACATTGAATGTGGAGATATATTATTTTGCCCTCTGGACTTAGGTGTGTCATTCATTATTTGGTTTTAACAACCTTTGTTAAATGAGATAAGTAGGTGCTAAGGTTTATTTTACACGATTAGTAAAATAGTTGATTTTCCATATTATCAATGTAACCTATGCGTCATAATTTACGATTTAACTCTATCAGGATTCGAGGTAAAGTTTTAAAAAAGTCGCTGTTTAGCATTACCTTGTCAATGAATGATTCAATTTATGATTTTACAAGAGCTATAAATTATTTACAGTCTATAATAAATGCAATGTCATTTTACGGAACAGGTAGGTACCTAATGATCTTGGAAATCTCAAAAACCTTCTTCAGCTAATAGAACATATCCGCGTTGTTTTATCTATATTAAGGTATATTTTCTTATTGAAAAGAAGTTTAAATAGGCACCTTCTGGGAAAGCTTATACACTTTATCTTTGCTATAGCTAATTAGATAAGGAGCAATCCCTTTTCAATCTAAAAAAATATATTATTAATTTAAAATGACTACAAACCTTGTAAGCGAAGAAGTCAGCTACGTCATCACACTTCTTGCACTTCTGTAACAAAAAAAACAACTATTTAATACGAATAAAGTAAAAGTAAAGTCGCTTTTGGAGCATTTTCCTTCCAATTCAATTTTGACATTTGTGACAGAGTATTATATAATACACGTAAATTTTATTAGGTTGTAGAACATATTGATGGGAAGGGAGGATGGAACCCTTGCTGAGTTTCTTGCCTGTATCTTCTCTAGACAAGGCCTCCCGGTAGTGAACAGTCCGAAAAAAAAGTAGTGGTATTGTCAATTTTATAATTTATTTTGTTTTGACTTGTCAAAAGTGTATTTGATGATACCAATTTGATTAAATGACATTGAGTTTGAGTTTGAGTTTAAACCTATACAAAAATTTCATCTCAATGGAAATTGTAATAAAGCAGCTGTTTATAGAATTCACGAAGCATGCTCCAGTGACATCAAAGAAATCAAGCATTGTACAATTTTATTACTTCAATGGCTGCCCCGGAACAGCTGTTTCTGCACGCCACGACCTATTATTACAGAGTGCAGGTAAAATATCGTACGATTACTTCTTTTCGGTTGATAATGACGGTTATAAAATATATATGCAGACAAAACATTGGATTATTATGGGATTCACGTTATAAATTTTTAAAATAAATATGATGAAATCATTAAGATCAGAGAAGTTGCAATCACAGTAAATCCATTAACAATTTAACGACAGTGCAAAGGTTATCGAAGAGATTGCACAAAGAATAACTTATAGTAAGTAAACTCGGTATTACGGCGATTCTATTTTATAGTCCTCATGAATCTGAATAAGTTTGTTAATTAAAATATCGATTAAATTAAAATTTGTATTATTACTTATAATAAATATAGTCTCAATGTTTTCCTCATATTCTCGGCATACCACGTGTAGCTATCTATAAATATATATTTTTTTAAATAGAATATCTTTTTCTATAAATAGAAAAGAAATAATGTTATATAACATGTTTTTAAAAACGCTTATTGAGTATTTACCCAATAAGCCGTTTTTGTGTCAATTGACACAAAAGAAGACAAATAATTTAAATACTACATATAATATGAATATTAACACAAGGTCACAGAAATGGGTGAGCATGATAAGACTTGACTTTGATTTGACTTGATACTGAAGATAAGAATATAGCAAAATGTAAGATTTGATAAAATATTATAATATTTTAATACATAGATACAAAATAATAAATATTTACTATCCAAATTATATTAATTTTCTTAATTAAAACTGCCTATCAATGCAAATTGACAAAAATCTACTAACGCCCGCTATACTGTTGACCTTCCATCGGGCCAATGGTCTGCTATGCATAAAATGTACATATAATTAAAACTCTCCGATTGTGTATTGTTTCGCAATGTCACTTTCGTGAGTCTGCCTCGAGTTTAAGCTACTTTAATTTTATTTAGCTCGACATTAGTAAATTTACTATAAGTAGATTGCAAGTGAGTGTGGCAAAGTATTTCGTTGATACACATACATATAATCGCGACTATTGTCCCTTATGGGTTAGTCAGAGACTAAGCAAAAGCACCGAAAAAGCAGCCCACTGTCATAGTCCGCGCTTCACCAAGCAGTGACTGCACTTAGCTTGACAGGTGGTGAGTCCGTTGCCGCTATAAACTTTTGTATAGTTGTGCAGTTCTAACTCCATTAGTCGCCTGTTACGACACCCAAGGGAAGATATGGGTTGGTAGTATTCTTTATGAGCCGTTACCACACGACTATTTCGTTGAACAAGTAACATTAGTATTAGTTTCGAGTCACACACATCGCGGCACCTCACCATATACATCTCACTTCATCTTCACGCAGGCCTTCCTTCATGGAGAAACACATGATGGGTATGCGCAGTAACACCACTACGATGGCCTAAAGCAGGTTTGTGGATAGAAATGGTTGCAGTTACCATCGGAACCAACGGCTTCTCATTCTCATTTATCACAATGTTCACCATGACGAAGATTGCTTTGTTTTCAAACCAAAGTGAACCATGTAGCTTCTAGTAGCTTAGAGTAGTAACAAGTGTTGCAAGTGAGAACTAAAGTAGAACAATATAAATATTTAATGAACCTTCGCCTACATGCAACTCAAAATTCATTTAGCCAACAAATGCATTTGGGCCTTGCAACCGGTGACGTCACCCATTAGTTAATTGTGACAGACGTATTCAAGCCTACATACAGGTGTAACACATAATGCATGTGATTCTAATTGAATATGTACCTTATTTCCTACGTTTTAATGCACATTACTCATTACATAGCTCAAAATTCTACGAACATATTTTGATGCTTACATCCTAATATTATTATGTTAAGTTGATGTTAAGTCCCTCCATCACAGAAGCAAGCAAGTTATATATCGTTGCTATCGTTTCCAGGTAAAAAAATCTAGGTAACCTAAAATAACCTAGGCAGGCGGCCTATAATTCTTTTATAAAGAGAAGAAAGAATTTTTAAGCATAATATATGTATATAAAATTCAAAATTCATTCCTCATTTACCAAAAATTTATACTTACATCATTATGAAAATATTTGCGTAAAAAAAATATTGTCATTTGTTTCTATAATATATTTTTAACTACCTTGAGTAAGAGCACGTTAAAAATAACATTGAAATGTTGTTTTTCTTAACTGCTCGAGTCACCTGCAGTCAAGGTGTAACGGTTAATGTTAACCGCTGCGAATACCGTACGAGATGTGCTCGGATATTACCAAATTCGGTACACAAGATGATGAATTTGATAAAAACTAGACCACAATAGACAATGCTGTAAGTAGGATATACATTTTTAATTTAAGAATCCATGCGAGACCATTTTTATTTGTGACACACAAAGTAACAATAGAATATAAAGCTTAGCTCGATACATAATTATGACACTAAGGACCGACACACCATGAGTGCATTGCCACTCTGACGCTGGTTTTCCGTGATCGCCTAATCTTTGAAACTCGTCATCGGCCTATATACGTCCCACATCCTACATTGAGAAACCTATGAAGAGTACGGGTTATAATACTGCCAGCGCTGGCCCAATAATGCTGATTGGTGGGTAGAAACGGTCGCAGTAACGAACAGGACCACAACTTAAGCTGTCTTCTGATAAGTTCCGAAGCATGGAGAAACCCGAGAACATATGCAATATTGAAACCCACGCCAACGAACTCCTCATTTTTTTTGTTTTGTCCTCAGCCTATATACGTCACACTGAGGAGTATGGGCCGTAACACCAACCACGCTGGCCCAATGCACTCACAGTGATTAGAAACAGTCGCAATAGCGACCGGGACTAACGGCTTAACGTGTCTTCCGAAGCACGGAGGAGCTCGAGATCACAAAGTTTTGGTCACCCATCCACGGCCTGACCATGGCGAAGGTAGCTTTGTTT
Organism: Parapoynx stratiotata; assembly: GCA_910589355.1. Classification (NCBI taxonomy): domain Eukaryota; kingdom Metazoa; phylum Arthropoda; class Insecta; order Lepidoptera; family Crambidae; genus Parapoynx; species Parapoynx stratiotata. The sequence continues at coordinate 5,947,374 of OU342458.1, forward strand.
TCAATCGAAAGCCAAAACATACTAACTACTACGCCACCGAGCTCCTCTTTCTCGTATTACTGTTGTAATATTCGTTTTTTCATTTATAATTTGCCTGTGCATAATTTTGCACTAAGTATAATAAATTTTTCTAAAAGTCACAATGATCGCACAGCTAAAACTCACAATTGAACAATGGACAATACACTTGTGGATTTGCATTTAATGGGCAATCGCAATGCATGTTTCATTTTGCATATTTTTGATTTCTAATGATCTCATGCGCTTACTTAAACAAAGAATTTAAATTATTCGAATTATTTTAAGGAAAAACGATCAATGGAACAGTACAGTTTGTTTCGCATTCAACTATTCCTTTTCTATTTAACTGAAATAAACATAAACTTATTTCAAAAGAAATATGTGCTATAATAATATTCTTCAACATCTGTGTCCCCAAAACCTAGTGAATAAGCGACCGTAATTCGAAGACAAGCCATAATCCACCAAATGCTTGCCTTGAAGAATTGTGATAAGGCCAAAATGACAAAAACGGCATCTTCCGTTCTACGAGCATAAATATTTCCCGTTACATACCAAGGTCATGTAAAACTAACCAGAAAATTGATATTAATAGATATTCTTAGTAGAAGATTATCCATTATTTTTAACCTGCCTGCAACTCCGTTGCTTATAATTTTACCGATAGGAACGAGCGAACAAAATGAGTAATGCATCCCAATTGTTTTGCTTCATTTCTTGCAAGGTATTTCAATATAATAGCAGATACGGCCGGTAAAATTAACCTATATTACAAAACAATGAAGTGTGTACTACATATTTGTGGTTTACGGTTAAATAGAAACTAGTATAATAAGTGTTAGGTACCTAAGTAAAAAGTATCAACATAATTATCACTTAGTTTCGATTTCTTTTACATTCAGACATGGGATTTTCTGGCGGCTTCTATTATAACTGACTATATTTGTTATAATAAACTTTACGAGCACATTCGTATCATCTCGCGGTCTGATATACACTATTTATTTCCTAAGCGATCTCTATTTTTCTACCATTTTTTAAATTTATTTTACCTATTTTCTTTTTTTAAACCCAAGTCTACGCGCGTGTAGAAAAGAGTTTGCCACAGAATCATATTTAAACAATACACAATATATAATTGTGGCTATGATGAAACAATAATAAGCACAAAGAAAGATCACATTTACAAAGCCAAGACTATAAATATAAGCTGTGAAAGCTATATTAGCAAATAATGAGTATGTGGGTGGCATTGGCGAAACTGACTCCTATACAGATCCGCGAATGACATTAAAGATACAAATGTATTACCGAAAGCTATTTATAAAGATTTCACCTAGCTATTCTGCAGACGAATAAGACAGTAGGTATAAATATTTCGTTGAATGGACTTTTTGAATTTCACCATCAGATGATTCGAATTCATTTCTAAAATGTTGCCAATTTTAGATAACAATTCATAAATTACGTGCATAATAAATCTCCAAAATATACCGTTCATCTTATTATGAATAACGTAGAAAATATATTATAAGAGTAAAAAATATGCCAATATAAAAGATTCAGCTCAAGTATACATACAATAATTGTATTAACAAATTAATCTATTTTAATTTACTTTACCATGGATAGGGGGGCATTGCCACCTTCATGGTCTTAACTCTTACTGCATCAGAGTGTTGTGTTAATTAATAAAATAATTTAAATAATTACATTACACAGAGAAAATTGGATCTTTAAATATACCTACTAGAAATTTTAATCGACCAATTCTAATAAAACTACATAATATGAACATGAAAACGAATGAAAAAAACTTTATTTGAATTAGTAACTACTTAAAAACTCATCTAAGTGGCTGTGTGATAAATCAAGCGTGCGTTACGTACTTTTTGCTTTTAGCGTCATCGAAAGCTCAGGGTGATTAAGATTTATGAAGCCTTCGGAAGAAAAAAGTCAAACATTTGGCTAAACGACAAGGACGGTTCTTGTTCGAAGTTTGCCAACGCATGTTTGCGTTATTAGGCAGAACACTGAACCATGATAATTGCATTCCTGGGATGGGAGCCGGGTGCGATTAGTTTCGTTTGCGGTCGACTGTAGTTACTCACCGGTGCGTGAATTGCAACCCAGTACATGTAATCTCATATGGCTAACACCCATTACTTAGCACGCAACGCGACTAGCCCGTGGGAAATTGAAATAAATAAGTATTCTAAATCGATACTCCTATGACAGCTAGACTTTAAGTGGTGTATTTTCGGTTTGTAAGATCCAAGCCTGGGCCGAAATAAGAATTCCATTTTCGATCTTTGTTTTTTTCAAACGTCACATGTCACAGTTACGAGTCTTACGACTTGAAAACCTCAAGATGGCTACCAATGTTTTTTTTTGAGATTGCCATTGAAATGCGTCGAGATGTCACGTCGGACCATAACTGATTAACTTCTAACGAGTATTCGTGGTCTTCACATTAACGATTCATAACGTCACATTGTTAACTTTCTTCCCAGAACTGCGTTGAAAATAAATTGATTCTTATGTATAACTATAGTACCTATATAAAAGAAATATCAGTGCTTAGAGTTCCGGGACATAATACCAAGAAATTAAAGAATATTATCGCACTGATAGAGAAACGGAGATAGCGAATATAAACAGGAGGGTATCGTGACAACACGAAGTACTCCGATAAATATGTTTGCTCGACGCAAGGTCGTGAGGGTAACCCAACATTGTGGATACATTGAACGTGTGCTTGCGTGGGGTAAGGACAAGCTTGTTTTTTACCGACATTTTCAACGCTATTTCACAAATTAAGACTCTCTCTTATATCTAGTTGAAAACCGAACAAAATTAGGACAGCAACAAATTATGCGATACAGCAGAAAATCTTACGTTTCTTATGTAACTAATAATTTTTTGATTGCATAAAATAATTTATGTAAAAAATATTTTATCTATTTATTACCTTATTTAAAAACACAAAAATAAATGATAACTTCAAAAGTGAACGAAACAGAACAAAAGTATGAAGAGGATTTTGCAAGTGTTTGGAATGAAAATGTATTTTCAAATTGTTAGCACTTAACACTAATAAAATTTAAGCATGTTTCCGACATGACATAGTTACAGGTTCCAGCAAGTAAAACTAAGTGGAATAGGAAAATGTAACGTGAGATAATTCAATCTTCCGCTGAAGGAAATTAGGTACAACTGCGACTGGCCTTGCCACTAATATGTGAGCAAAGGCGTTATCTCGTAGCTAGACTTGATAATAGAAATTATATTATTAAAATAATATATGTATATAATATAATATACAAAACGAAAACTCGAGCCCATAAGCTTAACGAACATCATTATTTCTCAACAACATCGCATGTTATCTTTTATCTGTTATTTTGAATAGATTTACGAGTAAAACTAAAATTATTTTATGCATTTATTGTTTACAATCTTTTTGCGTCGGCGTCGAATTAAAAGATTTGGATTTGGTTCCGCAACGTAATTTTTCACAGAAAGTGTTACATCAGTGGGGATTGTTGTGGGTGTGTTGATTCATATAGTTTAAAAACATTTGCAGTCGCGAAGCTAATTTGGTGACACTCACGCAGACCGTAATCAGAGACATGAAACTATATTACACATGAATTTGTGATATCCGGTGTTAACAAAAGATTTGTGTTTGAAAATATGACATCAGAGACGTGAATGGGAAGGTCACGGCGTCTTACGATTTTCTAATGATACAAGAATACATACTTTAAAATTCAATTGCGTGTGTTCTATGCAGCATACTAACTACAATACATTTGTTACATTTTAAGTTAGTATGATAACATAGCCCATAATACCATCTCGTCTGTCTCCGGGGGTGGAAGCGATAACCAGAACTCGGAAACCAAAATCAACCGATATAATTCGGTATTTTTTTACGACAGCATTCACATGCCGCCTTATATTTATAGGTCAGCGTATTATGGGTATCAATAGGATGACAGTTAAATACTCAAGTAAACATTAGCAATTTCCTAAAGAGAAAATTAATTGCTTCACTTTATGATAAATAGAACTTTGCCACAACTATTTTTTGTACATGACACACGTACTGATTCAGCAATGTCAATATAACGCACTGACAACAACATTGTTATAAAATGACTGAATTACAACGATGCAGTGAAAATAAATATTATCAAAATGTTTGCAGACAGTAATGTAAACATGCAAATAAATCATATTTTATAATGAATCATTCAAACGAATGTAATAAATAAGACATCTTCATTAGACAAGTAGAAGATAATAATAGTAGAATATAAAATTAAAAAAAAATATTATTGGAAGTCACCAGCCTACTCCTCATGTGTTTCTCCTTAAGGAGGGCCTGTGCCCAGCAGTGAGACGTATATAGGCAGAAGTCAGAAGTCACCAACAAGACAATATTGTATACAAAATTTATAAGATATTAAACAATGAATTATTATTTATCAATCCTTAGGGTAGCCAGCACTGGACTGATATGATAATGATGAACGTATTTTTTTTTAAATCACAATATTACAAAAAATATTAATCCCTAATCGGAGGAGTAGATTTATACGTGACAATTAGCTCTAACGATGTAAAAGATTACGAGCTCTAAGTGACTATCTCGCGAACTTGTAGGGCCGAGGCAGGCATGCGGACAAAAAAGGGTCGTTGGTCTGGTACGGTACAAAGGTACGGAGGTCCTGTAAACAAACTATGAGACTCGGCACGCAACAGTTTTTTGTACCCCGTATCGGCGACGCTCTCAGGTAGGAATTTCTCTAGATGCATTTGGACATAAAAACTCCGTAGCCACATTTGCTTTGTTTTTTATTTCCTAATGAATAATTTCACTTCGTTTTTTGCATTAGAAGTTATGTAAACAAAGAAGTGTTGATAGGAAAACTTTTTTTAGAGACAAGAGAGAAAGATCAGTTGACATCAAATAATTTTTCGTTTTATTTACCTGTGGATTTTAGTGAAAATAGACATCATCCTCCTGACATGTGTGAAAAGATTCAAATCATGGAATCTTTATACCTATCACTTTCTATTTCAGCCAATCAGCGAGACAAGAGTGTTATTTCCGAATCCGAAAACCTTAACTTTTTTTTCTGCAGTGCGTAATAAATTTACACCATCACCAAGGTAGCAAACTTTTTGCAATGACTTTACCTATATATGGAGATGTTTAGAGAAGCACTCTTACCTAGCTTAGGATGCTATCGTGCTTACTTATGAGAACAAACGTTGCTATCGGTCCACTGGTGTGCACAAATAAGGACGTACGATTACCGCCATGCATACGTGACTGTGTTCCAGCGATGAAAATCTTGAGCATGTATTTAAACGTTTAAATAGTGTGGGATAGAGGCAAGCGGAAACATGGTTTGATATTGACAGACACAATAAATACTGGCTGATAATAAAACATAATGTGAAATAATGAATACCTAAACAAAAAAATAATAAGGAAAACATTAGTAAATCACTGACTAAAACTTTTTCACTTTTATATATTCAGTACTTTATACAAGATAAACAGTTCACAAGTTTTTTTAAAAATATAGGTATAGACACAGGCAAGCTCTTGGCCTTCATCTCACCTGATGGTAAGTAACGATAAGGCCGAAGATAGAAGCGAGCTTCACCTATAAACCTCAACAACTGAGGAACCTTACCTCTGATTGCGGGAACACAACAATGCTTATAACATTGTTATTATGGCAACAAATTTAGGTAACACGGTGGTACCTAGCCAGGCGGGCTAAGAAGCCATACCAACCAAACCGAGCAGAGAAACCCCTGCCCCCGTGGGGAATCGAACCCTGGTCCTCCCGATCTACACCCGGTGGTGTCAAACACTAGACCAGCGAAGCGGTTAAAAATCAAAAAGATTTTAAGTTTTCAACCGTAAATATTTAATACTTGTGTCATACATAATTAACGTATCAAGCGAAATGAGGATGTATACTCCTCGGTTATATTATACTTCCACAGATAGTTACGCTAAATATTTTTTCTTCACTGTTATATATTAAACCGCTACTCTTTAATAGTCTTAAATTAACAGTTTCGGTCTAGCCGCAACGCTTACAAATCCAGTCTCACTTTCGATATCATTAATCATGTCATAACGTTCAGTGTTGAAATATTGATAGCGTTTGTAGATGAAGAGCGTGCCTTTTTTTACTATATGCACAGACTGCGATTTATAATAGGTAAATGAACTACGAGATTTTGCGTTTGTATGTACTAATGATGATCTTAATAAATATTTTTTCACATTAATAAGCCCAATTTCAAGTAAGAAAAACTAAAACGCCTGTGTTGAGATCTTTTTTTGACGGGTAGGATTCCATTTACGGACTACCTCCCGGTGGCTTGGCATTATATAAAGGTACATGTTATGTTACATAGATAAGTAAGTTTTCAACGAAACATACATTACCAAACGTGAATCATGTACAAATGCGTAATTATCATGCTAAACTACCGGGACTCGAACCCTGAACCACGGAGATAGCACTTTGAGACCGTACTCGGCTTCGAAGGTTGTCAAAAAAAAACATATGTTATAATAGTATGTTGTCTTATTATAATAATATATCTAAATTACGTCGCTAAGTGATACGTCTGACGTCTACAATACCGTGAGTGAATCATTAGCTTTATCCTTTTATATCTTAAAAAGACTCATTTAAAAAACCCCTCTTACGTAAGTGTTTTGAGAAGTTGTCGGTCACTTGAATTTGCATAGCCAAGACAATGCAGAAAAACTGGTTTGTTCTCTTTATTACAGATCTTTTATATAAGGTTAAAGACTTACAAGGTATCGTCGTTGAAGATGACAGAAATAGGTTGATTTAAGATCTGGAAGGGATTCCCTCTCTTGTATTGTATTAACAGTATCCACAACATTCATTGCTTATTATATTTGATCTTATTTTTTACAAGGGAATAGTGACGACAGCCAAACTGGAAAAAATACTGCTTTTGCACTGTGCATGGAAACAGAGTCGCCCCGTGTTATGTAAGAGTATCAGACCAATAGTTGGTGTTAGCAGCCCTGCCTCTTCGGATATATAGGCGTGAAAATGTTTTTACTTATGACAGGTAAGCTCTTGGTCTTCGTCTCAACTAATGGTAAATGACGATAAGGCCAAGGGTGCAAGCGAACTTCACGTGTATTCCTCAACAACTGAGGAAATGGCTATCTTTCTTCTTATTTCTTAGTTATTATGGCGACAGAATTTGGTAAGACAGTGGTAGCTAGCCAGGCGGGCTTAGAAGGTCCTACCACCAACCAAACCGAGCAAAATTATGCTTAAACTTTTGGTAATAACACTTTTACGTATATAGTAATGCATGACCACGGATTAACATTACATACACCATAAATAAAAAATTCTGAAACAAAAATACGTCAAACCTCTTTTGAATCGGTTCTCTAAATGAGTGCTCTCACCATAAAAACTGTTGTGAAGATTGTATTCAGAAAAAGTCAGGGACACTTGTTATTTGATCTCTGGGTATTTTTGTTGTAAACTTATGTTTGACAGTCCTGTTTGTTACTCGTCCTTGACTCGAGGTCGTACGAAGGACAACAACAAGGACGATGTGTTGTGGTCCCATGCCGTGGTCCCATGTTCCTTTAATTTGTTCTAATAGATCCTGCAATATTAATCTGTGCTCCCGCGACTAGCCTCGATCCCCCTTCGGGTCAACTGAATACGTGAATAATTAATAAATATGCAAGGTTACTCTCCGTAGGGGACCGTTGGTTCTTAGAATCCTGACCAGATGTGCATTTTTTATCTAAAAAGAATATTTGTTGTTTCCGTTTTTCGGCTCATAAGTGTAAAACTAAGATAAACTCTGGTAAAAGGAATACCTATAAAGTAATTTCAATGCACAAAATAAACAAAACGAATCGAAAACTCTTTAGAAAATGTTTTGAATGAGAATCATATTTACACTTTTACCTTCTTATAATCGTGACGTAACAAAAGTAAACATCATTAGGATTGTATGTTATGAAAACTTTAGATAGACGACCAAAGGAAATATTCGCGACTCGTGAGAAAATATTAGAGTATTAGCATTAGCTTTTTGAACCAGTGAATCACACAGTAGCTCGGGTTTTATTATACTTTTATAAGTAGTTTCTTTTGTAATGGACTGCTTTTGCTGTGCTTTTGCCTAGTCTCTGACTAACCTTTAGGGGATAATAGTCTTGATCAAATGTGTGTAGGTTGAGGAGCTCTGTGGCGTACGCTTTAGCTTTCGATCGTAATCAAAGCTGCTTTCGCCATGGTCAGGCCGCGGATGTGTGACCAAATATTTGTGATCTCGAGCTCCTACGTGCTTCGGAAGGCACGTTAAGCCGTTGGTTCGCTATTGCGATCGTTTCTTCCCAGCAACCCGCATTGGGCCGGCGTGGTGGTGTTACGGCTCATACTCATGTGTTTCTTCATAAGGAAGGCCTGAGCCCAGCAATGGGACGTAAATAGGCTGTATAGGACTGTAAATGTATATGTGGTTTCTATAAGCGACAATACATTGCTTTTAAATCGGAAGACCATTCATTTTTTCCTAATTCCCAAAAAAGCAGCAGCTTACACCTTATTGGTTTGCCTTTGAATCGTTGGAATGCACTACACGCTGCTCTCAAGCTGCACATTACAATTGGATGAAGCCATATTTATATTGGAACAATCGAGCTTCCAGCGTGCAATTATGGCAATCACGCATCAATGACTGAACAATATGGTTCGATTTCCATCCGTTGATACCAACCCGATCAGATCCACAACAACTATTGCATAAATATCGGACGGACGGACAACGTAAAGATATTGCAATTGGCAAGGTGCTTAAATCATTCGACTTTAAACTATATCTTGACGTATTAAGAGCGTTGGCCGCTGCCGTCATAAAATGTATCACTGTACAACAAATATGTAAACTTATAAGGCGACAATGCAAGCAAATTGTGCACGCCAAATTTTATTTTACGGCCTTCACGACATGATTTGCATTTCAACAAGCAAATTTGATTACATTGGGTACCTTACCTATGAAATTGGTGTTTTTTTTTCTCTTTTAGTATTTTGTCTGTAACTATTAAGATTCAGAGTATTCCTAAAAAATAAATACCTCGTCTAAAAATAGACTATATTTTTGAGCTCTTTTGATTTGTTTTGATAATTTGTTGTAAGTTTAATTGTGTTAAAATTGGACACGGAGACATCTCTTTTTAAGTGCCTCCCGAATACATCATTTTATTTGCATTCACTTAAAAACGATAAATAATTTTTATGAAGTGTGATATTACACATATTACTAAAGCTTGTCTAATGAAAGATGTCAAATATCTTTGGATTTGTCGTTGTAAAGAAAACTGTAAAAAATTTAGAATGGAAAATGCAGAATTCCCCAAAATCTCCATACAAAACACCAATTTTATAGGTAATTGAATATGAATTGATATGAATTTTAATTTCATTACATTAGAACCTAGTTACTCTTATACGGACATCATTCTCTATACATAACCATTGTTTACGGACGAGTCGATAAAAACATTATGTTTGATAAGTTAGTTATTGAAAATGTTTTCATATTAAGCATAATTTTATTTTATTGCGGAGGGCAATTTGTTAGTAACGGACCTCTTTTTAGTTCAACTTTATATTTTTCTTAATATTTTTCTTTTCCATTGTATTCCATTGTTGTAGTATTTTTTAGTTATTAAAATAAACACAATTATCCAATATTTACATGTTTCCATTTAATGCAGTATAATACGCACAACACTAACATTGATTTAACACATTTTACATAAGATTCTTATATTCATCTTATATTCATCTTACCAATAATTTATAACAGGCGAAATTTGTGTTTGTGTGTGTGTATGCAGTTTTCACCGAACGTAATTCAGTTTACACCGATATTATAGTAGAAGAAAGAAAGAAAAAGTTTTTGTTTAGCATTACACATTAAAAAGTTATAATAATAGAATACGCCTAAAATACGTGATCATGAGCTCGTACAAAATATTATCTATTTTATGAATAAAAATGTCAGTGTAATAAATAACTAATTTAAGAGTAAAAACAAAACCATCATGACTGAACATATCCAATACAAAACAATACCAATCCAGTCGAAGGTAATGATAATTTTATGGTACTAGAAACCACAACACGCCAAGGAGGATTATAATGAACTTCTAGCCATAGACAACAGGATTTTAAGCAAGCAAGGTATACGATTTTGATTCTTATTAGTAGGTAATAAGGTTATGGTCTAGTTAAATGTTAGGGAGATAGTATGGATGTTATGGATAAGTGGCGGCTCGTATCGTCTGCGAAAGTAATGGACCGCTTCGTTCAGCATCCGCGCGGCTCGTTTGACCGCCTAATTAGTAAAAACTCAAATAACAATCTTTTTCTGGCGACACACTTGAATTAATGAGCTCTGGCTATTTAGTCTTTAATATATTATCTTACTTTAGGTCTCCTTATTAAATGAATTACTCCAGATTTTACCTGCAATTTTCTATAGCTGCTTAGAATTTTGAAGAAATCAGTAAAAAAGAGGCTATGTATTGAGTTAGAATTACAATAGATACTTGAAAACTGCATTCAAAGATGTGCTTATATATACAAAAATTCAAACCTGTTATAAATTCTTCTGCTGCTCTAATAATATAGTTATTATTAGAGCCAGTAAAAAACCCGTAAATAATTTTTTTTGCGTCTTTAAAGTTCAGTACACTATTATTTGTACATTACATTATTTATTTAAAGTACGTGCAAATTTTTAATTCATAAATATTTTTTAAATGTAATGGATACACTTAGGTATTTGCATACGTTCATCAACATCTCAGGTGAAATATAAATGTTTAGCTTATGCCATTTGCATAAGCTTCGGGAACACTGTTAATAATATCGTAAAGTGAATGTTTTTGTACATTTTAAGTACGATTATCATACTTATTATCTTGAAAAAAAAGTTCTTTTATTATGTGAAACGTAATCGGTGTCGATAACAGGGTAGTTAAGTAAGCAGCCACTCAAGCGGGCCGTTACACTTAAAGCCTAATTTTGTTTTCATTTTCACTTCAGTTTGTTATACATTTGTACTGAATATATCATACTTATATTTTTCTTACTTGATTTCATTTTTCACTACAAATAAAGTGCAACCACTAGTAAAAAGATATGACTTTGTGATTAATGTTAATTAGTTTTTGCGTCACTAGATTCTAGAAAAGTAATGCTTATCATTTGTACTAAATTAGTCATATCTTTTTGCTTATTTGACCTTTTTTAGTTTTTTTTCACCATTTCCATATTCAAAACCGTTTATTTTTGAGATGGTTTTTCGAAGCATAATTCAAAGAAGAATGCGAAAAAAATTTATAAAATTGGAATTTATAAAATCCATGATACTACTAGAGTAGACAGGCTAAAAATATTTTGACTACAAGCTTTTGATAAAGTGAGTTTTAGTTTAATATATTCTATGTGTCTTAAGGGTCTCAAACAGGCTCTCAAATACTAAGTGCTATTACAATGAAACGTGCTCGTTCTAAAATAATAGAAAAGGTTTATTCTGCGCCGTTTTGAATTCAAGTTATTGGAAAGTAAGAATTACGATTTAGACTTGCGTGGGCGAGTAGAGACATTATTCTGCTATTCAGGGCATTGATAATACAATTTATAGTGATAGTTTATTCGTGCAGAGAACGAAAATATTTGTTATTTACTAAAAATATAACGCATAATCTCAGATTTAGTACTTTGTAGTGAATCATGCTAAAAAACGAGCTTTTATAAAACAATTAACTATAACAGTACCTTATTAGAAAAAGCTATCATAAAAATACCAATTACCTTTTTTGTAAGCGTACCAATTTATTTTAATACTGGTTTAGTCAATTTGCATAATATGGGTGACTAGGTTTCACGGACGCATTCAACTGTTACTCGGAGAGGCACTTTCTTTTCATCTTGTTTAACAATATTAATCCAGTTTAGCCGTAATTATCGGACGATAATCATTGGACGCTGAGAGAGTTCTTCCTCGGTCTATATACGTCTTACTGCTGGGCACAGGTCTTCCTCATGGAAATAAACACTTGTGTAAAGGACAAAGGCTTCGGTGTACTAAACAAATATTTATTGGAAAAAAACTCAAAAAAACGTTAAATTGACAAAAGCAATATGCTAAGGCCCTCCAAAAATATAACAAAATGGAAGGAGTTCGGAACATACTCCGGGCAACAAGAAACCGGAAGGTTAGGGTCATTTAATGCTTAAGTCTAGCTGGGATTCTAATAACCCTTCCAGATCTTGTCGAGCGAGTCTTAATGTCGGTCAATCCTGAACTGGTGTCCAAATCAACGTCAGAAATTTCAAGGGCATAAAGTCTTTGAAGCGAACCTTAAGACCTATGGCTGTGCGAACTTTGGCTACTCGTCGAAATCCATTAGCCCCTTCATAAAGTTCTTCAATACGCCCTAAGGGCCATTTTGACCTTTTTGTTTCTAAGAGCACAACATCTCCTACACGTGGCTCTGAGAACTGGGAAATATTCTTTCCATATTGTACGAGATTACCTCAACTTGAGGAGTATGGGCCGTAACACCACCACGCTGGCCCAATGCGGGTTGTTGGCTAGAAAGGATTGCAGCAGCAACAAGGACCATCAGCTTCATGTGTTTTTCGAAGCACGGAGGAGTTTAAGATCACAAAGTTCGGGTCACCCATCCAAGGCCTGACCATGGCGAAGGTAGTTTTGTTTTCAATATCGAAAGCCAAAGCGTACTAACTACTACGCCACCTTACTTAAAAATATGTTAAAGAAGCTACAGACTCGTTCAACCCTATGGTTAAGGGCCAGTTCAGGATTTATTAGCTGGTTGTGTCCAATGCGCCCACGCTGAGTGGGCGTTCATGATCGCCCGTAAGCACTGGCCCTACTTGGCGAAACCCTATTCTAACGGAAACGATTTCTCATTATTTGCGAGACATCTATTCGCTGGGAGGCTCAAGTAGTTAGTTATGCCGACAGTCGCAGATTAGGTACAGGAATGTCACAATCAAGGAACGGTACCATAAGAGTGTTAGTGGTAATAAATAAAGCAATAAGACTACCAAGATGTATCCGTTGGTACTAGTAAGTTTATTGTTATTATTGCCATACGATAAGTTGGTACACTCACCGGCATGTCGATTTGAGTACCTTGCCACATTACCATACACTAAAATCTTGTCCACGAAACAAATAATTGACTTTAAAGCATGCAGTGACAAGGTACTAAAATCGCCATATATTTTTGCCGTTGACTGTACTGAGTACGGCTATGGGTATATCAATGTTGCTTGCATGTGAAATGTGGGTTTTAACTCCTCTGCCTACACCTTCGGGGAAAAAGACGTGATGATATGTGTTTTCTGTGTATACTACTAAAATTTAGCCTATAGGTTAAATGAATAAAATTATTAAAAATTAATATATTATGAAAAAAAACTTCTGGCGGTATGAATAAGTCAAAAGTCTTCTGAATATAGAAGACTTTTGTTTTGTCTCTCATGTTGTAAACGGACATAACTCTTACAATAACGACAAGAAAATTACTAAAGAATAAAAGATGTAATAGAAAAAATACTACCATTAATTAACTGTTTGCTTTGCAAATGACTGCGCTAATTCCATTCAATATGAGGTTTTCAACTGTTTTAATTCACTTGCAAAGGTATTATTGCTCGTAATGTATATAAACATCACGGTACATCAATGACCAACCAATAAGTGGAAGCAATTTCTATAAACTATCCAGTTGTTTATTATTTGAAGGCATGCGCGTAAGCACAAGCGAAGGGCGGATGCGTAAACAATCCTTGAAACGATTGTGGATTCGCATGTAATGTAATGTTCTGCAGTCTATATTTGAGTAATACTCACATCATCAGGTCTTGCCTCATTCTAGATACAATGTAAATGATTGAGGCTCACTTGCAGGAAATTTTGAATGTATTTTAAATCTCGATTTCGTTATTTTTTGACATTTTTAATATGGCTGAAATGTCAAAAAATTGCTAAATCTAGTCTTAAATCTCGATTTAAATATCCTGCAAGACAAAGGGTCACTTGCAGGAAATTTAAATCCAGATTTAAACTCGATTTTGCTATTTTTTTACAATTTTACTATGGCTCTTATCTTATGTCAAATATTTACAAAATCGAGATTTAAACCAGGTTTAAAATTTCCTGCAAATTTCGTAAAACCATTTTATCCAAAGAAGGTTAAGGTTAGACTTGGTTTAAACTTCAACAAATTAAAGTGATGTCATAAATTTTATACCATCCCCTAGCTTTCACGTGAAAAAGAATAATTTTCGATAACCGAGAATTGAATTGTTAAGTGTCAAAAATTGTAAAACAAAAGGAAGATGGAACGATAGATGAAGGTGTCAAAAATGGAACAGACTACGTAGAGAATGAATCAGGAGGTGGTGAAGAGGGCCTCTCAATGTAGCATCTATAATGTAATATTACTAGAATTTAAATTTGGATTTGGCAGTTAAAAATTACGAACATGATTTAAAAGCAGCTGAAACACCACTGTCAGATTCTTTTATTATGTAAAAGCAAAATTCAATCATCCACCACCCTCTTTTAGAATAAATATCCAATTCTCTTTTATTACTGTGCCACCCACACATAAATAAACTTAATAATACCCAAAAGCCACCCTCAATGAGAAACATAGACCCATAGAACGAAACTAAAGCGACGATCTCCATTTAAGAATAGTTTGAAAGGGATGGCTATTCATCCCACATCGCCATCTCTTCCTAACATGGTTCTAATACGGGTCGCAATGTACGGTTTCTTAAATAAGTTTTGTACATTCATAAACCCTTCATTTGATGTTAAGGTTACGAGTGTCAAAACTGAAATGGATCGACCCGCATTTGGCGACACGTCAATAATACAATAACTTACTTGTTTCTAGTTTCATCTATTCGTTTTAATTGCTATTTCCTGTGCCAGTAATAAGGAAAAATTAAAGTGTAGTGGCAGAGACAATTTTGTATTGACTTATGTCAACTCTTGTCAGTCAACAATTATACGTTTACCAGAAGCCTGTGTTTCCTTACTCCTAACTCCAAGATATTACAGTGGCGTTCGAGGCTGGTTGATAATTTGGTAATTATCTTTATCGTCGTGTGTTTTACGTCAAGAATATAGCACATAACATGTCTGTTGGAAAAATCGGCGAATTTGACATCGGTAATTCGACATGGTCGTCGTATATTGACAGACTGGAAATGTATTTTCTTGTAAATGGCATAGAGGACGCGAAGAGATTACCAACCCTCATCGCGGTTATCGGCGATGAGGCATACGATCTTTTGGTGAATCTAGCAAGCCCAAAGAAACCCAGGGATTTGGAGTACGGGGAGGCGGTGGAGTTGCTACGGAATCACCTACAACCGGCTCCGTCGGTGCTCGCGGAGAGATACCGGTATCGTCAGCGGAGACAAGCTGGCAATGAAAATGTAGCAAATTATGTAGCGGAGCTAAAGAAATTGTCACGTAATTGCAAATTTGGTTCTAATTTAAACGAAAATTTACGTGATCAATTTGTCTGTGGTATTCGGAGTGACGTAATACGCCAAAGGCTATTCGCAGAGGATGATGCGTTGTCCTTCGCCGATGCGGTTAAAATTGCAACATCCTTGGAGGCGGCGGAGCGGGACGCGGCCGCGGTGGAAGGGAAGGTTTTGGCGGGCACAGTGACTGATATAGAAACCCACGCAGTGCATGCATTTTCGAGCGGAGACCGGAGTCGGTCAGGAAGTCAAGGGCGTGTGTTGGCGGGCGCGGTTGGACCGAAGGGTCCGGTGCGGCGCGGGCCGGAGCGGGTCGGCACGGGCGGGGCGTCGGCGGAGCAGCGGGCGCCGTGCGGGGGTTGCGGTGCAACCGATCACTACTACTCATCATGCCGTTTCCGGGATTACGTGTGCAGCCGATGCAGACACAGGGGTCACTTGAGGCGCGTCTGTCCGGGGAGCAGGAATGATCGTCGCAACGACAGCGCCGGTATTGGCGGAAGTAGCGACAGGGGCGCGCCATTCCGTGCTCGTGTTTTCTACGGAGACGCGCGGGAGGCCAGTGGAGACGATAGTATGGAGGAGGATTTTCACCACCTTTGTTTGAATAATTACCGAGCGGTGAGTCTGCCTATTTGTGTTCAAAACAGAACTATCATGATGGAGGTAGATACCGGGACCGCGGTATCCTGTGTTAGTAGACAGTTATATGAACAGCTTTTTAAAAACATTCCAATGGAACGTAGTGAACTGGCTCTTAATTTTTATGACGGTACAAAAATTACACCTTTAGGGTTGATTCGGCCAATCGTGTCGTATGGGGGGCTCAGTAAACAGTTGGAATTGTTTATAATAGAGGGTGGTACTACGTCTTTGTTAGGCAGGCAGTGGCTTGCGGAGTTAAATATTAAGATACCTTGTTTTAGTGCATGTAATAAAATAGGCAGTAGTCATGTAAAGTTTTCTCAAAATATTGAAATGTTACGTAACAGGTATAAGGAGCTGTTCAGCGGCGGGTTGGGTCGGTTTACGGGTGGCAAGGCGACGTTGCGCGTTCGTGAGGGGGCAGTGCCTGTGTTCCAGCGCGCGCGGCCGGTGCCGTACGCCCTGCGCGCCCGCCTGGACGACGAGCTGGACGCTATGCTGCGGGACGGCATCATCGAGCCCGTTGACTCCTCGGACTGGGCGTCGCCGCTGGTACCGGTAAATAAACCTGACGGATCTTTAAGAATCTGTGCTGACTATAAGGGTACTCTTAATCCTGTTTTGCATGTAGATAGATATCCGCTACCCAGGATTGATGACGTCATGGTGAATATGAGTGGTGCTCAGTACTTTTCTAAAATCGATTTATCCCAGGCGTATAACCAAATCGAGCTAGATGACTCGAAAAAGTATACCGTCATTAATACTCACAGGGGCTTGTATAGGTACAACAGGTTAGTGTTTGGCTTATCGTCTAGCCCGGGGATTTTTCAAAGAATAATGTGTAATTTACTTCAGGGTATACCAAACGTGGAAATTTTCTTAGATGACGTTATTATCGGTGGGAAAACGAAACAGGAGCACTTGGATGCTTTAGAAGCGGTGTTTAGTCGGTTACAACTAAACGGCTTAAAATTAAAAGGTAGTAAGTGCGTTTTCTTGGTGGAGGAGGTTGGATATCTCGGTTATATTTTAAGCAAGGAGGGAATAAAGACTGATCCGGCTAAGATTGAGGCTATCGTTCGTATACCAACGCCGAACAATGTTACGGAGTTGCGGTCGTTTTTAGGTATAGTAAATTTTTATGGTAAGTTTGTTAGGAACTTGAGCGAGGTTCTGGCTCCTCTGTACGAGTTACTTAAAAAAAATGTAGAGTGGGTATGGTCGCGGGATAGTCAGAACGCTTTTACGCTAGTTAAAAGGTTATTGACGAGTGCTGGAGTGTTAGCGCATTATAATCCACGGGAACCATTGTTTTTAACGTGTGACGCCAGTGGGCGCGGGGTAGGCGGGGTGATCAGCCAATACAGCGAAGACGGTCGCTGCGAGCGTCCGGTAGCCTATGCGTCGAGGTCACTGACAGAGGCGGAGAAAAATTACTCGCAGATTCATCGGGAGGCTCTGGCTATCATATTTTGTGTGAGTAAGTTCCATCAGTTTCTGTACGGCAGACATTTTACTTTACGTACAGACCACAAGCCGTTAGTTTCAATTTTTGGTCCTAATAAGGGTATTCCCACTATGGTAGCCAGTCGAATGACTAGGTGGGCGATAATTTTATCGGCCTATACTTTCGATATCGAGTATGTGCGTTCTGATCAGAATGGTGCAGACGGACTGTCACGGTTACCGCTGGCAGGGAATTTAAGTGGTCGTCGGGCTTTGCCGGAGCAAACTCACTTGCATTTTGTTCAGGAGGCGATGCTATTGAATTGTGCGGAGATTAAACGTTGCACAATGCGGGACCCCATTTTATCGAAAGTTTTAGGTTATGTTCGGGACGGTTGGCCAATCGAGTGTGACATAACCAATTTGAAACCATTTTTCAATCGGAAAGATGAATTGTATGAGGAGTTAGGGTGTCTCATGTGGGGCCATAGGTTAGTGGTGCCGGAAAAATGTAAGGGAAGGATACTTTCGATGATTCACGAGCCTCATATGGGCATTACTAAGTCGAAGGCTTTGGCTCGTAGCTACGTTTGGTGGGCGGGCATTGACGAAGCGGTGGAGCGCTTGTGCCGGGAGTGCGCGGTGTGCGCAGCGCAGGCGGACGCGCCGCCGCGGAATTCGCCGTCCATGTGGCCGTGGCCGCGTCAGCCTTGGGCCCGGCTTCATTTAGATTATATGGGGCCTATTTTTGGAAGAACTTATCTTGTAATAGTGGATGCTATGTCAAAGTGGATCGAGGTGTTCAATGTAACTAGTATGTCCGCGACTAGTCTTATTGAGAAATTAAGGGAACTTTTTAGTAGGTGGGGCTTACCGAAACAAGTAGTTAGTGACAATGGTACACAGTTTACCTCGAGTGAGTTTGAGTGTTTCTTAAGGGACCACGGAATCGAACACATTTTAACAGCACCTTATCATCCGTCTTCTAACGGCTTGGCTGAAAATACAGTCAGGTCGTTGAAACGGGTAATTAAGAAGGCGGTATACGAAAAACGGAATGTGGATCATGCGTTGTGGGATTATTTGATTCACTATAGGAATATCGAGCATTCCACTACTGGTGAGAGTCCGTCATTATTGCTTTTAGGTCGCCGAATTCGTACTAAATTGGATATTTTAAAACCGGACCGTACTGGTTTTGTAATTAAAAAACAAATTATCCAAAGAGAGTCTGCTTTGGGTGGCTCCAGGGGTATGGAAGCGGACGATGTTGTTTGGTACAAACAGTTCTTAAGGGGGGAAAAGTGGGCGCCTGGGCGCATTTTGGAGTCGTTGGGTCCCAGCAATTTCAGAGTGCAAGGGGTGGATGGTGAGGTTCTTCACCGACATATTGACCAACTGCGTAAGCGTTCAAGTATTGATCGACGGTATTCGGCTTTGAGCCCAACTCTTGATAGTAATACGGAAAGCACAGATTCTCGAAGAGTTCCCGAGCAGGAGGTACAGACAGCGGAGGCTGCCCAGGCCGAGGCGTTACCGGGACCGTCGCGTTCACCGCCGCCCGATTTGGATAGCTCTGAGGGTCATCCCTCGGCTGCTCAGCCGTCGTCACCGGGAAGACAGCTGTCAGTTTTGCCGTCCGTAAATCAACCTCATCCGTCGCTTGGTATACGTCCCATCAGGCAATGTAGGTTAAGGAATGTTCCTAATTATAAGTCTTAACGTTTAAGCGCTTCTTATGTTTTTCCTTTGTGTTTGATTTGTGTGAGGGAGTGTAGTGGCAGAGACAATTTTGTATTGACTTATGTCAACTCTTGTCAGTCAACAATTATACGTTTACCAGAAGCCTGTGTTTCCTTACTCCTAACTCCAAGATATTACATAAAGTAAAAATTATAAAAAGTGAGAGTGATTTGTCAATTTCAATTAAAAAAAAAATAATACTTACATATCACGAATATCATATGAGTCTATTTCCTTTCCAAGGTGTCACCATCAATCCGTCAGCGTTTTGCATAAAATTTATCTGACTACTTTTTGTTACAGCGTTTGTATTTTAAACGAATACGGAAGAACCATATGATACCCCATATAAGGCCACTGGTCCAGCAAGGATATTTACTGGTAGCTGTTAAGCGAATCTCTTGGAAGACGTGTCGTTAGAAGCGAACTGTAAGTTAAAACTATTTAAGGTATGTCATTAAGATGCAGTTTTATGTTCAATACAATTCTTTTTACGGAAGCGATGGAAAAATTTTAGATACGTTTTTGAAAATGTTAGCGAAGTATAAAACACAGATTTATGTATTTTTTTTAAAAGCAATTATAAAGTTTTATTTTTTCAGTATCGGATTAAAAACTAGCAGTAGCAGCGGCAGCCGAGTTGTAACGAGGCCCTCCTCGTTCAAGGCCGAGGGAATCGCGGGTTCAATCCCACCGCCTGTACCACTAAGTTTGAATAAAACTTATATAAAACTTATGTACAGTTGATTGTGAATATGCTTGCCTTGCATTATGCCCGGTGCATGGCAACAGGTTCGCCTGTTAAATGGTGACCTATAACATATCTGGCGAACTGTGGGTGTTTAACACACCTTTAGGGAAAGAGGCGTGATGATAATATATGTTATATTGTGTTTCTAAAAACTAATACAATTTCCAACAAAAGATTTCAACTGGGCATAGTTGATGAATGCGCTCTTAATGAAGTGACAATTGTAAATTGGTACCTATTACATGCACAGAATCGAGTATGTACCTAATCAATATAAAAGAAGAATTATGATAAAAACTTTTTGGTCTTGTGGTTTTTCAAAATTTTACCAAAACACTTTACAACTATCATTACCTCATACATTCCGAATACTGTGCCTCAGATACAATGTCACTGAGCGATGAATCTATGCAGATACTAATTTTCAGCAAATAAACCATGAAGGTGCTATTGAAGCGTAATTCAATATTTGCGTCACGATGTAACTTAACTACGAAAGTCTATTGTATGCTAGAACATTATGTCACGAAATAGCGCGAAATATTCCATCTGCCCCCTTATTCAGAACTGCCGGTTCACGGATTCGTTTCGGAAAGTATTTTCCGTCTCACTCTAATTTAATGCAATAAAAAGTGACAAGTATAGAGATTCCATGACGCTTTACGACAGTTGATAATAGAATCGTACGCATACTCACATGTTTCCCACGAACAAGATCCTTTCTTTGCTTATTTCTAAATATTGAGAGTAACAAAAAAGCGCTTTTATAGGCTATAAGATGGAAGCACTTAAATGAACTAACCACTAAAATTTTCCTTTTCTTCATCTATAATTGTAACGATGTCATTAATCTACTTTTCTCTTTGATTGGTTGCACCCATTTCACAGTAGCATCCTAAAATTTCATAAGCTACGGATATCGTTATTCGAACCATAAACGAAATATTGCCTATCAAAATGTGTCTGTCTTTAGTGAAATAGGTAGTTAAAGCTGGGGTTATAGTTAGAAAGTAAAGATGGCTTGGTAAAGTGGCTCTTTGTAATTTTTTTTGTACTGCCAGACAACGTACTATCAATAAAGGCATTGTCCGTTCACCCTGGGAAAACGTTAGCTTGATAACGAGTCAAAGAAGCACACATTCTGACGTTATCTGATGCATCCGTTGAAACATAGAACAAATATACGCCAGTCAAATAGACAAAGGAATTAAATACCCAATATTAGATCAGTTAGTAGTTTTAAGCATCAAATTCCCGAATTCGAAGTTAACTCAGGGAAAACTAGTTCAAGGCACCATAACCATTCTATTGATATTATTGTCAAAATTGGTTACATATGCTTGAGTTGCCTAAAATGTGATACTCGTAGGAACTGCGTTAGTCAGAAATTAGCAGAACAAGGTCCTTGCTTCTTGCCTCGTTATACTTCAATTCTTTTATTGTATTTATTCGTTCATGGTATTCTAATGTAACATAATGGTATTCACAAATGACAACTTTAGAATTTTCAAACAAACAAGTCGGGTCAAAGAGTTAATGACGACCGTTCTCCGTAATTCATTATATATTCATTCAAATCTTCCGCTCATCGACATCAAAATAGTAATTATTATTTCATAATAAACCAAATACTATTAAATAAATACTATTAGTTTATACTATAAAAATCCTAATTTAGTGAGGCGTTTAAAACTCTTGGTAGCATCATAAATAAATTCATTATTAGTAAGTAAATTATTGCAAAAGTTATCCAATAAAAATATAGGCTGAGAAGACACTGACATAGTTTATAATTATAGACCTCAGTTTCATTTTCAGTCTACTATTCGCAAACAATAAATAATATATTATAACCACAATCAACTTAGTCAATTTTATGGCGTACTAAAGATAATTCCATAGGATTTAGTATAATAATAACATTACCTTTTTTTTCAGAAGCGTTTGGTTTTAAAATTGTTTCTTAAATAACATCTCCATTACGTTTTTTATAAGTGTAATGATCTACCTAAGTACAAATTTTTATATTGGCCTTGTTTTACAACAAGAATTAATATTACGTCTGTTAGTATAACGACGATAAAGTGTGTAAAAACATTTGTAAAAAATGTTTATAAAGACGCGACACGTAGCTTCAATCGACATTATATTGTTCGATCGAATTTCTCTGAATACTTATCAAATTAATTGATTTGCTATACAACATTTTACTATCGCGTGATTCACGTGAAGTTTTATAATCAAAATATTTGAGCAGTTTTGTAGCAATTAAACTGTTTCATTCAAAATGCGAAAAAATGCGAAACTGTTATTAAAAAAAAAATCTATGTCACATGATTTTCAAGTGGTCACGTATATACCTTTTATTAATAACGATATTGTGTTTTTATCACGTCACTATCAGCCTGGAGCCGAATGTTTGTAAATCGTCTATCGTTAATTACTAACATGTTCTCATGCTTAAGTACCGAATTAATTAGTCA
Source organism: Parapoynx stratiotata (assembly GCA_910589355.1). NCBI lineage: Eukaryota > Metazoa > Arthropoda > Insecta > Lepidoptera > Crambidae > Parapoynx > Parapoynx stratiotata. The sequence continues at coordinate 5,970,137 of OU342458.1, forward strand.
AGCTGATTTAATAATCACATTAACACAATTATTATAGTTAATAATAGTTTTACCTTGTTTATAACTGATATAAACAAAATAATTTATTATGGTAATAAACAAAATGTCAAAAAATACTTTGATTCTTTAACACTTATTTTATACAATTCGGTGGGTAATATTTTACGATCTAATCCCACAATTTCCGCCATTAAAAATAACGACTAATCAAGCAATTCTACCTTCAAATAAAAGATGGAAGCGTGCTATTGTTTGGGAGTAGCTTGAACGTAACAGAGCACACATTCTGTAATATGGTAGCGCACGCGACAATAGAAATTTAGGGCGCATGCACACAGCATCAATCACACGCCAGGTATAAAAAGGGACCGAAAAATCGTACATTTTTAGTGGCAAAGTTTGGCCAAGTCTGGGTGTGCTTCAAGTTGGAATCATCATATTTGAAATCTCAAAGATTCCATAGAGATTTCAAATATGAGGATTCCAGCCTGTAGCACACCAAGTCGGGAGCCATGGGGAACTGTAGTGATAAAATGATAAAATACAGGCACAAGTGTATATTAGACATTACAACTATTTGGTTCAACTTTGTTGGTAGTAATATAAATATTGAAAACGTTCGAAGAAATAAACGTCGTTATAAGCATTTATTACGTTCATGGCTCATATATAATTATCTAAATTGAACTATCACTAACAAATTTTAACAGATTGTGGTAGCCTGACAAGATGATGTGTACATAACACGCTTATGTAATATCGCGCGTTTTTACGGTGTAGACGCTAATTCCGACAGTAATTGCCCGGAGATCAGACGTAAATTGCCTTCTAAATAGCATTGATGATTTCAATTGCGTATAAAGCTGTATCCAAATTGCAATTTAACCGCAGTCAGACTTTCAAATTGCATTTCAGAGGCAGTTTGAATGCAATTAGAACTGTATACATGGACTTCATTACGCTTTTACATAGACGGCGTCGACAGTCGTGTTAATCATTGAACCCTGGTTATTCTTAAAGTGCCATGTCCTATCGGAGATTAGCAACTAGGTTTTAGACTGCTGCCAGGAATAGTAATTTAGTTCTCAGGATGAATCATGGCCAGAGATTCTGAAGCTTTCCCTGAACGTGCCCTTGAATCAGCTGGAAGATTAGCTGCAGGTTAAATGCTATTAGCATTGTGTTTTATTTCTTCTGCCCTAGTCGGACAACATGGCATTGGCAGCCTCATACAAGTTCGGATTTTTTTTCTCTTAAGCTTAAAACGCCCGACCATGGCGCGGTAATATCACACCATGTGTACAGACCCTTATAATAGTTACTGTGGCCAAATAGAGTATTGCCCTCCGACCCATTAGAGTGGACACACCTCTAGTTACCTCAGCTGACCTATTTATATTATGAACTGTGTCGGTTCATTCATGCATTTCAAATTTACCCATTACAATTGAATAGAGCTATACAAAAAATAAAGTGTCACAAGCTAAACAAACCTTTCGAATTAGTTTGTAATGTTCATTATTTAATGTATCAGGAATCGCTTATTTATATTCGAGTTATCGAACATTCTTTCTACGTAAATTTTACAAGATTAATTTTAGTTTTATTAATTAAAGATTAATTCGTCTTTTTTTGTATCCTTTGTGATCTACAAGACAAGTGACAATAAGCGAATACGCCTAATACTATTGTATTATGTTTAATGTGTACCCAGTGTTCTATTATTTAACCAAACGTTTAATATATGTAACACAAAACATACGTGGACGAGTGCGTTGTAAGAACTTTATATAAACGATATACTGCATTGTTTCCTAAAGTATCAGTTAAGTCAGAACTAATTTCTTCTCTCTTACTTTATGCCTACATTGTATAATACATCAATCTTGAATCGCTTAATGAGTACGAAATGTAAAAGTGGACTTTAAAAATTAAATTAATGACAACATTAAAGATATTATGCAAATCTGATTAAGTAAGATAAATGCGAGCCTTCAAAAGCCGCTAGGCACAGATAGCAGTCTACACTGCCTGTTATTATTCATCGGATGAAGACCTAATGACACGATTTTTTTGCAAGGCGCACGCTCAAGTGTTGATACAGTTTGGAAGTCAGTCTCCCAAGGGGCGAAAGTGGGCTGAAACTTTCTCTGTGCTTTACAAATGGCAAAAATTGTTTTAAAAGTTTTCGTAGCTGATAAACGCAATGATAGTTTCAAAGGAGGTACGATTAATATTGGTTAGATAACTATCAAGTTCAAGTTGGACTTTTAGAACTGATGATGTCACTTTATTTACTTAAAGGAAAACAAGGACAGCAATACGTATATGTTTTATCTAATATTGTAAAAACACAACAATAGCGGCAAAAGTACAGGCTACAATCATTAATATTACTAAGCGTCAGTTCGAAACTAGAAGGAAATGAATTTAAATGACAGTAAGAAAAAATAGGAAATCTTAAAAACTGTTGACAATACAATGCTCAAACCTTTTTTACATCACATCCTCCTTCCCTATACAACGTGCCAGAGGGTAAATAGAAAAAAAATTAAGCTAAAAGACATTAAAGAGAAGACAAGTTAAGAATTCAAAAATTAACTCAACATGGTTAAGCAACTGTCTTATGAAAGAGATTTTGAAACATAGTGAAGTAAAAAAAGTAGTAATAACTCCATTACCAATGCAATATCTACTATAACTTTTGACAAACCAATAGTTAGAATTGCTAATGGAAAATCTGGTAATCGACGCAACGTAAGATAGGTATATTTTTTACTACCATTCGTAAAAAACTGTTTTTAACTCATGTGCAAATCATAATTGATTTCCCCGCTAATAAAATAAATTACTAAGTGATAAATACATTATAGGTCAATGTCACCGATAAAAGCTAATCGTAAGAACTTTTGACCGAAATAATATTGTAATTCGTAACAGCATGTCATATAATGATGGAACTAATAAAATATGGATATTGTGAATATTTCTTATCACAAATGTAGACATGTAATGGTATATTAAAGATAATAAAAAAAAATGATTATATTCATTAGAGCAAAAGAGGAGCTCGGTGGCGTAGTGGTTAGTACGCTTTGGCTTTCGATCGTAAACAAAGCTACCTTCACCATGGTCAGGCCGTGGATGGGTGACCAAAACATTGTGATCTCGAGCTCCTCCGTGCTTGGGAAGGCACGTTAAGCTACCGACCAAGCCGCATTCGGCCAGCGTGGTGGTGTTACGGCCCATAATCCTCATGTATTTCTCCATGAGGAAGGCCTGTGCCCAGCAGTGGGACGTATATATAGGCTGACGACAAGAGCAAAAGAAGCTGAAATAAATTGAATTTTTCTACTGACAATGTTGTCACCGCGCAGAAACTACAGCTATACGGCGCCAAATAGCAAGCCTTCTTCATATTCTTAATATTTTTGCATTCTGTTATTCAAAAAAAGAAAATAATCATCATTCTTTTTTTATTACATTAAATTCACGAGTACAAAAGAAAACGGCGAGTAAAATATTGTCATTTATATTTCCCTTCTTATACCATGATTCTAGATAGTTCTATTTGCGGCAATGTGGCTCCTTATAGAACGAGATTTATTCAAGGATTCCAAATAGGAAATCGTAAGATCTCAGTGGTCGTGGGGTTAATCGAAAATGTTCCATAATCGCGTCTCTATTACGTTAATTGCCTGCGCCTGCGCCGGCACAGCCTCCGCGACTATGGCGTGTTGCGTGTACGGTTTTGCTACATCATCGTATTTACTCGTACATGTTTTTATTTCACAGAGATCACAGCGCCGTCTGGTCATCATTATGTAATAAAACTAACAAGAAATTGTTTTAAATCATTTTTGAGACATGCAACTGATATGTTACTTATAAAAAATAAATATTTTTAAATCATTATATAAAATAGTATATATATTGGGTCCTTACCTATGAAATTGGTGTTTTATTTCTCTCTTAGTATTTTGTCTGTAACTATTAAGATTCAGAGTATTCCTAAAAAATAATTACCTCGTCTAAAAATAGACTATATTTTTGAGCTCTTTTGATTTGTTTTAATAATTTGTTGAAAGTTTAATTGTGTTAAAATTGGACACGGAAACAACTCTTTTTAAGTGCCTCCCGAATACATCATTTTATTTGCATTCACTTAAAAACGATAAATAATTTTTATGAAGTGTGATATTACACATATTACTAAAGCTTGTCTAATGATATATGCCAAATATTATAATCTTTGGATTTGTCGTTGTGAAGAAAACTGAAAAAATTTTAGTATGGAAAATGCAGAATTCCCCAAAATCTCCATACAAAACACCAATTTCATAGGTAAGGACCTAATACCTTGTTTTATTTATATTTTTATTTGTTCTGAAATTTTATAATAAATTTTATAGCAAAAGTTTTTATTACACATATAGGAAGGCCCAAGTTTCGTTAAGAAAAAACAAATAAACTAATTATGAATTTAAGAATATTTGTGTCTTCTATTACTATCCGTATATTCCTATAACAGCAATGAACGTCAGTACACACTTTTAAATATTGAAGATGCTTTTTTCAATGCCACCTACTTTTGAACAATACTTAAGAAAGCTATAATAGCGCTGGCTTTGAATGTCGCTAATGACTAAGTTTTTGAGATAGGAGCCGATGCGTTTTCTAACAAGAAAATCATAGCCTATTGACATGTCAATCATACTAAAACGATGAAAATATACAGTCTATATCGTAAATATAAAAAGGTATAACTAAATACAAAAGTACACTAAACTTTTTAAAGCTTGTGGGATTTAAACTTTCTTTCTTAGCCGAGTCACCTTTTGCACTATTAATAAATAGAACGTTTTTATTTATCAATCGTTTTTGTGTTTTACTTTTTTACTTTTCACGAACTTGAATACAAAAAGGAAGTTATTAATTGGACAGCCATTTAATTATTTGAGCAGCAAAATAATTATTTGGGCAGTAATATATAATGTTACCGGAAATTTATAAAATCTAGGAAATGGATCAATGAAGGATCAAGGATCAATTCCTAGGAAAAAATTTCTAATAGATATTTATTAGGTTAAGGTTACTTTTTATGGCCCTTATCAATAATTATGTCATCAAAACAGAGAAAACATGCTGCCCAATTAGTTATTTTGCTGACAAATCAGAAATATCTGCTGCCCATTCAGTTATTTTGCTGACCAATTTAGAAATATTTGCTGCCCGTAAGTTGCTGACGAATTAGTTATTTTTGCTGCCCAAACTACGAATATTTTGCTCACCGTTTAATTAACACCCAATATAAAATAAGTAAGTTCCACAAATATTACAAATATTTTTTTTATCAATATTGATTTCAAATATTTTATCGAATGATCTAAATAATGGAATCGCGATAAATTGTAGTATGAGGTGGACAAAAAGTTTTCAATAATTTCACGCCTACCTACCTCTATAATTTTGTTACCACGAAGAACTTTGGCAATTATACAGTTATGTACTGTTCAAAATGAGAGCTATTAACGCGAAACAGACAAATCGTGAGACCTTGAGAACTAGTTTTTCATTAACATCAGTTTGAAGACGTCAGAATCATAAAATCATCCGATAAGCGTTTATCACGCCAAAGATTTGTTAAACCGAATAATTTTACATACAAGGCGGTACCCAGGTAACCGGCTCGCTAAACTCATGTTCAAATACTAGAGATATCAGATAACGGAGTGCAACGATGCATAATCGAATAAAATACTTACCGTAAATATTGTGCAAATTGTTGGAAAACTAATACTCGTGTCGTTTCGTTCGCTGACGGTGAAAAGCGTGTTGAGTCCAGCGAGTGGTCCCTGGTCACTCAATCGGCACTGTCGCACTCACACTCAGATTCACGCAATTTTTTAATTTAGTTGAAAAAGTTTTTCACGCCTCGATGCGGTGGTCGGTACGTGGGACGTGGTGGTGGAGCGACGACTCGTTCGCGACTGGCGGTCGGCCGGCGGGCGCAGCCGGCGAGCGTCACAGCTTCGTATCGGAACACACAGTATAGACACTAGACACGGAGACACAGAGCACCGGCCAGACAGACTCACACGTGGGAATAGAGGGTATAGTCTTTATAAAGTCCCGACTTCGAAAAAACGTGACACAAGAAATTGGACAATGGAGAGTTCAAGCTATTCTATTTCCTGTAACATAACTGGCAACATCCATTCAAGACAGCTTTTAGTCAATATAATTTCTTGCTACAAATTTTGGTACATATTCATTCTAAATAAATTTTGTGTAATTTAGCACAAATACTAGTTTATCGCGTTACCTGCAATCACAAACCGATTCGTAGCTCCAACACCGCTAATGACACAGTGTCTGTAGTTGGAATAGCATTCAGCTGGTGGTGGTATCGTTCGACAATCGTACCATCTAGACGTCAGCGTCATTACCGAATGCTCGGCTTTGCCTCCATGTATGCAATTAAACTTTAAACTTATTACGTGTCTGTAAGTTGTTGATTTTTTAATCAAAATAGTACATGTCATAAAATTGAATTTGCTTTGATAAATAAAAATTATACTAACAAATTTTTTATCATAACGTAGATGAGTTCTAAAATTTCTTTTTGACGCCCTTTTTGATAAATTTTAATATCAAACAGTATAGGATTTAAATTTTAACCCATTATAATTGTACTACATACTAAGCATTATATTACATTAATTCCAAGTTGATTTTGCTATTATCACATGCTTATATCCCGCCAACCTATTGCTTCTCATCATCTCCCAAATAAAATAAATTAAAAAAAACATAAAATGTACATACCAAAAATTATTACTTGAATGTCAACAATTTCATGTTTCGCGATGTTCGGTATATTCAATATAAAAGTTATGGATTGAAACATTTGTTTGTTGTTTCATTGACCTATATAGAAGCTGTTAAACCTACATAAAACATTAAAAAGACCTTTCTCCATTTGATAATAACCCACTATGGATAGTTTTATCTTTAGAACCAGAATAATTACTTTGCTTTTAGGAACTTAAACCACAACCACTACATAATCTGTGTAATCTTAATATTAATGTTTAAAGCCGGAAAGTTTAAGCATTCTATCCGTACTGGATAAAAACCCAGGAGCGTAATTATTTATTGAAAAACAAATATTAAATTAACTCACAAAATTATATTGTTGTTATGTGTTTTACATCGCATAATATTAAACATATGTCACGATCCGAAAAAAATTTGGCAAAGTTTATACTTCTGTAGACTTCTTTAACCCTAACTGTATAATTTTATTTAAAATATAACACCTTAGGTGCACAAATAATCTTTTGTAAAGTGGAAATCCCTATCGCGTAAGTTGATTTACATGTAATAAAGTTCGCAAAATTTCTAAAACTGCCTATCTTAATCGTAGGAATTTTAACCCATCCTTCAACCAAACACTTGGTAATGGTCAGTACCTAGTGACTCATAAACAAATACACAACAAAAAAGATATTCGAATCGCAAAGATAACGCCACAATGTTTGCTATTGTCAAAATGCTCCTAGAACCAATGACATCACTATTGCATAAAATGCCGGAAAAACGACAATTATTGCTCAGATAACAAACATTACTGAATCATTAAAGACGTGGAAAAAATTTCATTATCATCAACACTTATTATGGCTAATAGTACCACTATTCTTCTTCAACCAATAAGGACTGAAGCCAAGCCATTATGGACTAACCCATGTTATTAAAAACAAGGAACTAATTACGAATTACAGAAAAACAAAATTGAAAACATAATAGGAAATGAATTTGATGATTTTGTTGATATAAACTTGAAATAACAGGCTTATGCAAAGTACCTAACTAAGTTATTAAAAAATGAAGTATTTTTTATTTTTGAACAGCCAACCTCCACCGTCACGTGGTTAGCCCGAAGAAATTTTTCATGTCATAAACTTTTAATGTTTATTGACTTCAAAAGACCTAAAGCAGCACCAATACCCAAACGTCACAAAATAACCTTGAACTAATAACGTCCAGTAAACTTTGCTCCTAGCTGACCCGCAGCATAAAGATAATAAAATTGGTGTCAGTCGACAAGAAAGTGTCATTATTGGTTCAGTAACAACTCGTTAGGTAGTGTCAATGCCCGATAAATGCCACTGTATGGCAATTGTCGCATTTGCAAGATAATGAAAGTGTCTGAGAGTGGTTAATTATTTGAGGATGAACTACATACGCTACCTATTAAGGGCCGTCAAAGACGTAAACCTGTGTCAAAGCAGAATTGATCTCGGTCTAAATAAATAAATTCATCGTGCTATTTCGATCGACAGTCACACACAATAAATAAGCATGTCAGACGAAATCTGTCGAACACATCTGCCTACCCTTCGGGGATAGAGGCCTGATGATAACTAAATATTATGTAAAATTCTTGAATAATATAAAGATAATATAAATAGGTTCTTTTAACGACAACAAAAGTAGATGTTTATTTTCTTTCTATGTTCAAACCTAATGTAAATAATGTATTCGACATATTATTAGAAATATATATTTTTTGTTCCAATTAATCGTAAGTGGTAATTAAGGCAATTAAGTAAATGGTCTACTGAAAGTCCCTGTCGGACGGACATAGCGAGACTATAGGGGTTCCTCATAAAACCCAAAAAATCGGGGAAGAAATGTTTTGGAAGAAGTTTAATCCAAATAAATTTCATTTCTATTTACACGAAATGTAAATACATTTACACACATAACAATGCTAAAATACGAAAAAAGACTACCTTTACGCAGCTATATAGTTCGGTTCCTAAAGGCCTTAATTGTCTTTTAAAAATCTGGTGAGAAGCCAAGCAAAGGTTCTTGTCATGAAATAATTTTTCAAGTTATTGCCAACCCTGAGTGCACATAATAATCCTCGTCCCATATCGCTAATCGTCGTCCACGTTGGACATTAGGCACACCTTTTGTGATACATAGTTACCTGTGTAACGTTTAATTTTTAAAGTGTTATTTTAAAATGTTACTACAACAGCTATTAGACCTACACACTGAAATGTTTTTGGTATTTTGTTTATTGAGTTTTATATTTTAGCTGCGATCGTCTCGAGTAGTGTAGGATCTCCATCTAACACTATTGTAGTGGTATGTTCCTTATCTATTTTTTATTTAATAATTTATTGTACACAATAAAGACATTATTTACAACGAAGAAATTATTACAATAGTTAGAGCTTGTGACTGTAGGATGTGTTTATATGTATTTCTTCCAACCCACCTGCGACAGAAGAAGTGCTCCTTCCTATCATTTTCTTGAAATCGTTAAAGAAGCAACGTTTTTGTTGTGTCCTATGTTTTTTTCTACTGAACAAGTTTGCAAACATGCAAACTGTTCATCTGATGGTAATTAAGAAAGAGGATTCAGAGTCTTTAGTGTAAGTTTGTATGGGAAACATAGTATGCGTTACGTTCCGCTAGAGGTCCTATACAAATTGGACTCTTAACGCAACTACAATAGTAACGTATTTTATACTCAAAAACTTACACTAAAGCCTCAGTACCCGGTTTGCCTCAGGTTATGTCGGCTACAATAGTGAACATGCCGCACTTTCTGCCAAACGTGCAGAAAGTGAGGCACAAAAACATTCTGCGTGACTAATGCCCAAGGTGCTACGAACGGCTAGGCTACGGTAATCGCTGTCACATAACCATAATACATTTACACACAAGATATACACACAAGATATACACACACACTCACACACAACACACACACAACACACACACACACACACACACACACACACACACACACACACACACACACACACACACACACACACATTTATTATATTATTGTATTTGAACTTTAGTTATTATTATCTTTATTTTTTTTTCTCTTTTGCACTGGTGTTTCTTCCCTCCTTACTAAATCTCACACACCTGTGATAGGTTGGCTGGCAGAGATCTCTATTAGAGATAAGTCCTCCTTTGCTTACTTTTTTATTTACTGCAATTTTGTTTATTGGTGCAAAAAAGAGTTTAATAATAATAAGTGTGTTTTTATTTTGTAATATACAACATTAATAACATAAGTTGATCAACTTAATTATAAGAAAAATATACATTTTGTAAATTATGAACACACAAATGACAAAAAGAACCATAACCACATACATATAATGTTGTAAGTTAATGAAAATATACTACAACTTCGTATTAAGTTATTATTTATCACACCAACTCACCTTCAAATATTCGTGGCACTGAATATCCAAACAAAATATTACAGCCTCAATGACGTCAATGTACAAAAAAGATATTGTGCACAACATGATTATAATGTGTCAAATAATCAAGGAAAAATTATACGAAAACTAAAAAAAATAAATACGCCTCAGCGCGACATCGTTTGATTCTACGTTTACAAGGATATGGTGTATAATGGCATCATTTTTTTCTTATGTAGTTGATTGAACTGTAAACTGCAAATGCGTCCATTGTTCGTTTAGTTTGGTCCTTACTTTGAAAACTGTTTTTTTTTTTAAAAAAAAAGCTTAGCAAATGCCTACACTACCCGATGATAAGCATTAGAGGAGTCCATATGTGAAGATAGCTAGTGCGGCATGCTGACATACTGCCCTAGCCACCCTCACCTTGCCGGCCCAAAAAATGCTTTTTCATTTCTCATACTCGGAAAGTTGTGTTGTTTTGATCTGATTATTGGGTGGAAAATGCTGCTTCCCGACATAGGGAGGGAAAAACTCATACAATTTACTTCCCACCTAAGGGCCGGAATGAACTTTAAAAATAGAACTACGAATACTGTCAGCTGTGAACTATTAAAAAAAATGCTGCGTCCATGTGAGTTTCTAAACAGCCAGTGTGAACATAGCGCAAACTACTTCGAGCGGAATAAGCCGCAACAAACAATACGCGGTGAGTTCCATATTTAAAATTTAAACAGTCGACATAAATTGGCGGGATATGAATTTATTATATGTATCTGTGACGGAATTTGAAAAAATTCTAATAATCTCTTATACTAGTTAAGATTTTAATTTTAAAAATGAGTTCAAGCGATTCCGAAATATTGACACCAGATTCAATTAAAGACGAGGCAAATTGTGTTATCTAAAATCTTTTGCCAGAAATCTCAAAAGAAAGATATATAAATACATACAATGATTTTATGAAGTGGCGAGCTGAGAAGAATATAAAATCGTTTTCCGAGAGTGTATTTCTTACATATTTTAATGGACTTAATTTCACGAATTGTCCTAATTTGACAATTAATTTTAAATAGGTACTACTAATATTATCATATATTATCAATAAATAGATTAAATAAACAACCAATTTTTTAATTTCCTCATATATTCGAAGTGAAAAGTAGAGTGTTTAACACGGGTAAAAGAATCAATTCCTACTCGGACTATAGCCGCCCTCGCTGCGCTCGGGCGTCTAAATACCTCGGGAATTGATTCTTTCCACCCTCGGTTAACAATCTACTATTTCACGCCTCTTTTGAAGGAACCCATATTGTAAGAAGGAGGGAATACGTGTTTTGTACGAGGTTTTATATTGGGTCCTTACCTATGAAATTGGTGTTTTTTTCTCTCTTAGTATTTTGTCTGTAACTATTAATATTCACAGTATTCCTAAAAAATAATTACCTCGTCTAAAAATAGACTATATTTTGGAGCTCTTTTGATTTGTTTGGATAATTTGTTGTAAGTTTAATTGTGTTAAAATTGGACACGGAGACAACTCTTTTTAAGTGCCTCCCGAATACATCATTTTATTTGCATTTACTTAAAAACGATAAATAATTTTTATGAAGTGTAATATTACACATATTACTAAAGCTTGTCTTATGATAGATGCCAAATATTATTATCTTTGGATTTGTCGTTGTGAAGAAAACTGAAAAAAATTTTGTATGGAAAATGCAGAATTCCCCAAAATCATCATACAAAACACCAATTTCATAGGTAAGGACCTAATATAATCAATGAAGTTCAGTTGATAGATTCATTCGTAAGAAAAAAATATTTTCTAGTAGACTTTCCGTTTCAGTTAGTTTACATTATACAAATGACAAAACTCATAAAGTTTATGTTTACTTTTGCCATAAACTCGATTCACATCAAAGCGATGTATTTGCTCTGGAATCTTACAGTGAATTGCACTTCCAAATATTGTAATTTTTCCTTAAGTTTCTGACGTACTTGCCTAATTAGTTTTTATAGTCATATGATGGTAATGAAACAAACCGCTCACCTGATTTCAACTGGTTATCTGAAACATAGAGAAGGAGCACTCAATATTACTTGGCTACCTATCCAGCCCACCATGGTTCTGGTTAGTTTGTCAAGCATATTTCATGATCAAAGCGGTCAAATTTCACACCACAATGCAGAAAAACTCCTGGTTTGACTTGTGTCAACAAAATTCTTTGAATGTATAACTTCATATTGTTTTACGGCTTGAACACTTTCACAGAACGCTAACATAGCGACTGTCCTTTTTTGGAGGACATTATATTCGTGTGTTCATGATTCATGTAATAGTGCATACCAAGAGTAAAAAAATATATGTACGATGCAGAGCAACAGGCTGGCCTCCTGTTAGGCCATTAGTTCCCAAAGTGATCCAGGTGTTCACGTGAGACTCGAAGAGGGTCTTGTTGTTTTCATATCTTCACATTTTTGTCGAATTTTGGGAAAGTGGTAAAAATGTAGCGACAGGGGTCTACAGGAACCAGAAAAAATTTGAAAGTGGTCTGTGAGAAAAATAAGTCTGGGAACCTCTGTGTTAGGCTGTGTCCACTAAGGCTATTCGATGAAACTAACTGGGCGTGCGAAGAAATTAGACTAATCGGATTGCGCCATTTCCCCTAGTTACTCTTTTGATCACGTCGCTTTAACTACCTCTTATGGTTCTGGTGGAAAAGTAGCCTTTCATAGCGTAACATATCGGTAGAAATAATTTGATACACTGCCTACTGCTTGGGAGATAAATGCTTCATTCTTCATACAATAATCCGCACTGAAGAGCTCGGTGGCGTAGTGGTTAGTACGCTTTGGCTTTCGATCGAAAACAAAACTACCTTCTCGGTGGTCAGGCCGTGGATGGGTGAATAAAAATTTGTGATCTCGAGCTCCTCCGTGCTTCGGGAGGCACGTTTAGCCGTTGGTTTTTACCCACCAATCCGCATTGGGCCAGCGTGGTGGTGTTACGGCCCATACTCCGCATGTGTTTCTCCAAGAGGAAGGCCTGTGGCTGAGGACGAATCCGCACTTGCCTCGTGCTACATTCCCAGACCTAGTAAGGCAAATGAACCGAACTCAAATATTATATTGTAAAACGTAATCGCAGTAATCTTACCAACTAGGTCGAACGGAGAAGTACACAAACATTTAATTTAGGGATGCGCAAAATAAATAAATGTCAAATAAAGTATTATTATTTTAAATGTAACGTATTTTCATTGTTCGTATTGGACCGGACATTCGATTACGATGCAGAATAAATTCATATACGCATTCATATACAATAAGAAATAAAAGACAAAAAAATGCTAAAAAAGTCGTCACTCCTTGTATAATACATGTGTCACTTTTGTACACTTTTCGATAGATTCACTATCTACCAATCCTTAAAAATTTTTAGATGAAGCTTTTAGTTGTCACCCTATTCCAAAAAACAAGCGGTTGACAGCGTGAAAATGCACCGAATTATCCAACCGAACATTATGTTTGGTACAGCACATTTCTAATTCAAATGTAGCTGATCAGCTTCAAATACGTGCTGTGATCCATCAAACAAAACATAGACTAGCTGTGTCATGCTATATCTACACACTAGCACTGTTTCCAACCACTTATTGTACAAAACTCCATTAAATTGTGCAAATGTACTCGCTCATGTGTACATAAGTACTTCAGAGATTATTTTTCACTCGCTCTTGGTCTCTTAGACATAAGGTTCACTTTTAATTGATTATTACCTTTGCTTGTTTACGGTACCGCTATACGTCACGCCGCGAAAGACAGTGTGAAAAACAAAATTATTCAAAATGTTATCTTGCGTTAGTACTTGCTTATGCGCAGAAATAGATACCGTTAGTTTACGTTATTACACATTATGCAATCATAAATCTCGTATTGTACTTTAGCAATAGCAATTCCATAATATGAAAAAAATAAGTACCTAATATTATAATGGATATAATTCAAACGACCAGTTGGGTAATTACTGTTTTGAAGGAGATATAGCTTACTATTATCTTTTTTCGACTATCTGTGAAATAATTAGGTTTTTGCTGTATAAACAATATAACAACGGCCTATAGCAAAAACATACGTAATTGCAGAATTATATATGTTTTTGCTGATGTGTTATTAATGGAAGTCACCATTCGCTAATTGAATAATACGTGGAAAACCCAAAACAACGACTTAGTCAGAAGACATTTTTATTGACAATGACACAAACAGATTTAAACACTTTCTACATATAAAAGTGACATGCGTCGTAATAAGATTATGTATAAGCCAGCCTGTATTAATTAACCGGCCTATTACAGCCTCCAACAGTTATACATTCGGCCTGTACCAGCGCTGCATCATCCAAGTCTGATGAAGCGTATCTGATCATAATTTCTCATTTCGTTTTTTTCTGTTTGTCTTGTAAATTATGTGTTTATGTGCCAAATCAATCCAAATCTACTACAAAATTACCTACACATCTTTCGGTAAATTAAGCATTTCCCAAATTTTCTAACATTCTGCAAATACATTACACTTAATATTGTTAAGGTCATTGCACCCTTTTAACAACATTAAAACTTTCATTTAATCTAATCAATTTAACATATGCGCGACCATTAAAGTCTAAAGATCGTCACAGATAAATAAATTCAGCAGTAGAGTTGTCAACAGGCGCCATAAATCTAAGGACCCCAACTAGCGCTCGCCCAACCGTGGAAATCTTAATGAATTTTAATGAAATAATGACTAATCGATGAAATGATAGGTTGGGGAAAAAGTCTTTTCGCATTATAGTATGTATAAACTTGTAATAAAATCTCTTTGGCTATACTATTTGTATCTGGCTGGTTTTGGTATCACTGAAAGTTTAAATTTTAAAGAACATAATTCCAAATTCAAATTAGGAAAATATGTGATTTTCATTTGTTTTTCGTACCGCCAAGATGAGTGAATCTAATGAAGAAATTCGATACATTTTAAAATTTTACTACAAAAAAGGTAAAAATGCAACGCAAGCCGCGAAAAAAATTTGCGATGTTTATGGACCTAGTGCAGTGTCTGTGAAAGTAGCACAAATTTGGTTTAAGCGTTTTCAATCCGGAAATTTTGATGTCAAAGATGCACGTCGCTCTGGTCGCCCTATTACAGATAAAATGGATGCCATTTTTGAAAAAGTGGAGCAAGATCGGCATGTCAGTAGTTACGACGTAGCTGAAGAACTGGGAATTGACCACAAAACAGTTTTGGCGAATTTAAAAAAAACTGGGTACACAAAAAAGCTCGACATTTGAGTACCTCACGAGCTCACTGAAAGAAACCTAATGAACCGTGTACTAATTTGTGATTCTTTATTACGACGTAATGAAACCGAACCATTTTTGAAGAAGCTGATAACTGGTGATGAAAAGTGGATCACGTACGACAAGAACGTGCGAAAAAGGTCGTGGTCAAAGGCCGGTCAGGCTTCACAGACTGTGGCGAAACCCGGGTTAACTCGCAACAAGGTGAGGCTGTGTGTGTGGTGGGATTGGAAGGGCATTATTCATTATGAGCTGTTACCACCAGGCAGGACCATCGATTCTGAACTCTACTGCGAACAACTGATGAGATTAAAGCAAGAAGTTGAGAGAAAGCGGCCGGAATTAATCAACAGAAGGGGTGTGGTTTTTCATCATGATAACGCTAGACCTCACACATCTTTAGCCACTCAGCAAAAATTAAGAGAGTTTGGCTAGGAGGTGTTAATGCACCCGCCGTATAGTCCTGACCTTGCACCTTCAGATTTCCACCTGTTTCGGTCTCTTCAGAATTCTTTAGGCAGTGTCAAGTTAACATCACGAGAGGACTGCCAAAACCACTTGCCGCGGTATTTTGACCAGAAGTCCCAAAATTTCTATAGCAATGGGATCATGTCCCTACCTACAAGATGGCAAAAAGTTATCGAACAAAATGGTACCATCATACTTTCGTTAAATGTAAATAAACTATATTAAAAAATGTTTTGAATTTTCTTAAAAAATGCGAAGAAACTTTTTCCCCAACCTATTATGAAGAATCGAATAATAACGCAAATATCTATCAAACATTTTGATTACGTACTTCAAAAACAACATTTTTGAAATAAAACCCTACAATATTTCTACTGTGTGTATCGCTTTTCAACGGTTTTGAGCATGCTATTATAACTACAAATTCTATAAGTATCTTATTTATATCTATTTTGTTAATCATCTCCACAGCTAGATAAAGTCTCCCTAAAGGATCCCCATGAAGTTTTACTTTACTCCATAGGCACAATGCGCAAGCGCAACTAAAAGCAAATACGCCTATATATAAACTGATTAAACTGTTGATCCAAAGGGTGTACCACAAATTGTATGTTATTTATTTACACATAATACACACACACACAGAGATAAAGCAAAACAAATTAAAATTCATGAAGCCCCACCGCTGATTATCCTAAAGTAACAAAAAAATTCTAATCATATTTTTAGACCGATTAACGAAATTTAAATATCAACGACGAACGTCATATTTGTTCATAATAAATTACATAAAAACCAGTTTCGTAAAAATTACTGATTACGGGCGTAATACAAATATAGCAATAATTTTTGTTTTGAATTCGGGTTGGTCGTGGTCGCAGCAAACCGACGAGTCTCAAACCAATACTGTATAAATACGAGTATTTAATAAATACAAGCCTCTTGTAGGGAGTAACCTACTATTATGAGTATTTAATCTAATATTTTTATTAATCCAAGAAATTAATTCATTTGTTGTCATAACAATTGAGTATTGGAAAAAACGAGTAATTAATTTATTTCCTTAAACAAGGTGTTAACGCACCTGTTGCTTTTTTAATAACATGAAAGTGCTAACACGAGTGTGTATTATGTTCATCTGTTAAAGTTTTCGATTATCCGTGACTAATTAAAAACACTGTAAATTGCTGCTACGCCCAGTGAAAGTGACTATTAATTGCTTCTGTTACTAATAAACCAGTCAATCATTTTAAAATAACCTGAACAACCTATGTCCCGGAACATCATCCATGAAAATGGTTAGGTTTTAATATCAAGCAAGTGATATCAAGCCAAATACAATATGTAAAAAAAGATTCAACTATTGACGTACCTACAGGCAAAATAAATCCCTATATTTTCTTGATTTTTTATGACAAAAAAATCAGTCTTCTTCTAGATCGTTTCCCATATTATGTGGTATGTGGCACAATACAATATGTGTCCCTCTTCCATACTCCTCTGTCACTCGTCATGGCACTTCTTCTCGAATCATGCACCACAATCTCCAATGTTTTGTTTCTTTGGATTTTATCTTATTCTAGAAGCTAAAAATATTTCTCAGAAAACTTAATTTTATAAAATTAATTACTATTCTTCTTTTTGCGCCTCAATAATCATTTTATGAGACACATAATTAATAGTTTGTCGTAGTTACGACCTCAGAAAGATTTAAAAGTTACTTGAGAGTTAAAAATTGCAAAAATAAAATAGCAATTATAAAATAATAATGATGATCTTATACTCGAATTGCAACTGGATACATCTTAATTTGTTGTTACTTACAATTATGCGTATTTTATTTTTAACCATTTTACAAGCTACTGTAGAAATGTATTTAGACTTGTAAATATGTATTTCAAACAAGAAGATGTAATGAAAAGCTCTGAAGCCGGTCTCAAGGCGTCGTCTATATGCCGGTCCCAAGGCGTCGGTCGTCACCAGTCGTCGCCATCTCGAAAGGATCTGGGTTCGATCCCCGGTGGGTGAAAATGTTTGTGTGATAAATACAGGCATCTGGTCTGCTGTCATGGATGTTTATATGTATTATATATTTTTAAAATATTAATATACTTTTATCTTTATAATATATTGATCCGTCATTTATTATCTGGAACACAAGCAGCATTATTAGTTGTTTAAAATAGGGATAGTTGATAGGTGTGAATATCTGAAGGTATTTATATTAATTTATTCATTTAATACTGGAAGACATAACCCTACTCTAGAACTACCGTGACAATCATTCCTGCGCTTCCTGGATGAATATTTAATTTTAAATTATTCCCATAAATATGTTAAGCAGCCCGATTTATACAGATTGACATAATTGAGAAAACAGCAATGGTTCTGGAAAATGGTTTTGACCTTTATAATAAAAACAATTTACTTTCCTTCAATATATTCAAAATAAATCGAATTGATACAACTTACTAATAAATTATTCGTTTTATGTGTGATTGCTTGGTATGGCCTTATTATAAGACCAATTGGCAAACCAAAATTACAGTAAGACTATCTTCATAAATCTCACGTAATGGTGATAATATTAATGTCTGAGCTTATTTACGTGTTGTTTTGTGTTATTTAATGTAAGTATAATATGACTAGTAGGTAGGTATATACATGTCTGTAACTGGATACTAGTTAATAGAGTAAAAACTTTGGACTATATATTAAGATAGCTATACAATTTCATAAACTATTCAACAGTTTGGCAGATGTATGAAAATATAAAATCATTGTCTAATATTGAAATAAATAAATAAAACTGCCTTCAATTCCTTGCAGTAGTTTTCAAGTAACGTGTGTACAATCGACTGTTAAAATTTCGAAAAATAATGTTGGGTTGCCTAAGTCCAAATTCAAAATGTAAGTCAGCTAAGGTAATACTACCTCTGTGATTATTAATTCCTCTTTGTTGTACCAAAAATATAAGTAGCCAACATTATTGTAATTTCAAGCAAAAGCTCGCTTAAACAATAGCCAGGTGCAAGAAACCTCGTTAAGCTGACGGCCCTAGTCGAGGCTATCAGCTCGGTAAATCCTCGCCCACTGCGCACGCGCCTGTGCCATACCGCTTGTTGTCGCCGACATCCGTTGATTTACAAACATTCACTAGACCTGTACCGTTTCCCGTTAAAAGGTACCACTATGAATACTAAACGCAGGAGAAATGCCGAAAGCTTTTGAATACCGAAGGTTAAGAAACCTACATGTAGTGTCGTTATATTATCAGCTACGACAAAAAAAAAAAAGGTGAGATAAGTTCGAGATTATCACTTTTTTCTATTCAGCGCTATTTTAATTTAATGCTTATTAGACTCTTTACGGATCCATCCATCCATCACCGTATAGTTGTCCACAGCTGGGCATAAGTCTCTCCCAATGATCTCCACAATTCACGGCCCTGCGCCGCCCGCATCCAGGGAATTCCTGCGGTCTTCGGCAGGTTGTCAGTCCACCTAATTGACGGCCTTCAAGCATTTTTAAGGTTAAGAAAACGAGATCATCATCAAGAATTATTAGAAAATATTTGAGTTCTCGCATTTTCATGTTTTCAAGTGGATGTGATAAATATTTTTAAAGAAAGCTTTTTCGTGCTATGAAACCAAGTCCCTATCAAGTTTTTCATGTTGATTAATCCAATCCATTATCGATCTCAGTTTTTTTAACTCCTTGGCGGTCACCGTGAACACCGGCCATCGCAAACAATAAATAATTCTATTGTGTCTCGTTTCCTGACCATTGACCAGTTAAAAGTCACAATAAAAGACGAATTTTTGAATATTTTTTTTTACATATGACAGGTGGCCTTGGCCTTCATCTTATCTGATGGTAAGTGACGATAAGGCTGAAGGTGGAAGCGAGCTTCACCTGCAATCCTCAACAACGGAGGAACTGGCTATCTTACCTCTGGTTGCCGTAACACAACAATGCTTAAAACATTGTTATTATGGCGACCAATTTAAGTAAGACGGTGGTAATTGTGTCGTTTTATCATACATTACACAGATATACATTACAAATAGTACATTTGGTAGGTTGAACACATCACGTACAGTTTTTAAACCTTAAAGAACCATTTTTTTATTTTATATCAACAATATGTTTAACTTTAATTGTACGCAATTTACGAAAATAATGGCGTATCATAAAAATACGTTTATTTAGCTTATGCCTTATAAAGACTCATAAGAAACTCATTTAGATAAATACTACTGCTACTACTACTAAAGGTATTTAAAAAATCTGTCTTTAAGACTCTAGAGTCTGCAAATACTTCCTTTAATAACTTATTATCAAATTCTTTTCACAAAACTGTGCAAAACTGTGGTGGCGTTTGACATTAATATTATATTTAGGTTATCTTAATCAGGCATATGAGTATTATAGGCAGGATAAGGTTCAATGGTAGTCGCCATGGTCAGGCCTTGGACAGGTGACCAAAACTTTGTGGTTTCGAACTCTTTCGTGCTTCAGATGGCACTTTAAGCCGTTAGCCCCGACCGCTATTGCAACCGTTTCTACCCACAAACTGCATTACCCGATGGCCGGTGCCCAGCAGTGGAATATACATATATAGATTGAAGACGATTGCATACATACAGTAGGTATTACAAGTTACAAGTTTTACAAGTTTTATTGCATTAAAATAACACTTTTCCCAAATGTTCTCTACATAAACATTGTAAAGGTTCGATAGAGCCCGAATTTGTGTACACCTTAGATATTCAAATAAATAAAACATATGAAGATAAACACAAAAATATATACCAAAGAAAGACTATATACAATGACAACTAAAACCAAAAAATCAATAATGACGTCTTCTTAAATTAAAAATCTATATTACTAAATATGGCAGCCAGCCTGCCAGCTATCCTCAATCCACAACATCGAGCCCGAACCGGTGTACAAACATTCTGAACTTGATATTCTCTAAAAAAAAACTCAGACTTCAGACCTTCATGCAACTTTCCCATAAAGTCCACCAGGTAGAACAAGCGAAGAATAAACAGTGGTAAAATGTACGCCAAAGATATCCATGTTTGCGTGCCACATGTCTATTACAATAACATAAATCACAATTCGCAGTATTCTGGGCGAGTCGGTACAAGGTGAAACGATACACTGTACGTTCAGTACCAACGTATTTACTGTCTGTGAATGGGACAATATTTTTTTTTTATTTTTAAGTATAACCTTTTTACGCTCACAACACAGTCTATTTTTTCTCAGGATTTGGATGTACCTATGATAGGATTGAGGATGTACCTACTCAATGCCGGGTTCTATATTCAACTTTGCTGAAACTCGCGTACTCTGTCTCTTCTTAATATTATTTATTATCAACCAGTTAGCAGGCAATCCGAACAGGGTCTAATTTGGGATGCTGACATGTAGCGACGGAGGCGACCATAGGAATAAAGAGTCAAGAAAAGATCATCAAGACACCACCATTAAGGTGACCTTCGGAGATCCAGGTGGTCACTGAGACGAAAATTTTCTTTAATCTCTTTTAGAAGCGAGACCGTTTTAAAAGATATACGCACAGTATGGTGACGTCTCATTTCCACTAACTGGCTTAAGATTTAAGAGGTCATAGAACTTTTGATCTTAGCGTTTTTAACTTACAAAGTGATAACATCACATCCATTCCTTATTCACCAATCATACTGGTAACTTAATCCAAGAATCCTTATTTGACCTGCTTAAAGAGCCCTTTGATATTATTTAAATTAGGATTGAATTTATTAACATAATCGTATGTAATGGCTACACCGAAAGTTGCACAATCATCCGATCATGGAGAGCCAAGCCTTATCTTCTAACTACGTCTCAATCCGAAATGATAGCCATCGCTGACTCACAAAAGTTGAGGGCACAGTTCTTATTACAGCAGCAGTCACTTTGTGCAGTCAACAAAAGTCAATTGAAAGGCGATGGGAACTTTATATCCAATTCCTACATATTCACCGATGTAGAAATGCCGATAAAGTTACCGTTACATTATTTTATTTTATTTTTTTTAAAGAGGGGTGACCAGATTCCGTATAGCTCTAGCGCGTTACTGCGACCTAAACAGATCTTTTGTGGTGAATGCCCCTACCTACGTACATCACTTCCTCAATTCCAACGCTGATCATGTAGTCAACGATGGCCTTAAGGTGGAGGTTATTTTATTACATTATTTATTTATTTTAAATACATTATTCTATTCGGGAAGAGAAATACTGTTATGCCATTCCTGCCTATGGTGAGAAAGATACAGGAAGAAGACGAATAGTAGTGATGGTCACATTGAGGGATCAACATGGCAGAGATGGACACAGCTCTCCGCACGATCTCTCGTCATCACACCCATATGACTGCACCACCTGTCTAACATAGTTAAATTTTCACTTAGTCAATCCAGCACATGGATAAACTACCGTGCAGGTTATACGAGATTTATAAGACACTGAACATAAAATAACGTCTTCATCATCAACCTATGCTCGTCCACTGCTAGACATAAAGGCGACTAATGGAGTTGGAACTACACAACCATCTAATAGCTTATAGCGGCAACGGACTCACAACCTGTCACACTGAGTGCAGTAACTGCTTGGTGAACCACAGACTTAGGCAATGGACTACTTTTGCGGTGCTTTTGCCTAGTCTCTGACTAACTCTTAGGGGATAGAGTCGTGATTTTATGTATGTATGTATGTAAACATTAAAATTTGTGACTCTTTTATGTCATAATCGTCATATCTATTTATACTTAAATTATAATAAAACTGTAGAGGTCGAATGTTTGTACATAGAAAAAAATGCTTTAAACCAAGTCAGAGGATGTATAAGGAGGGAAAATATAAAAAAAATAAAAATACCAATGTTTCTCTGTTTGGGCGTACGGTACGGGCTAATCTCGGACTGATTTCAATGAAAATTTGCATGGTGATTCCTTATAACCCTGGTCAACATCTTAGATACTGATATATAATTATATATTTTTAGTACACGCGATTCAGTCTACTTCTCAGCATTTCTCCTATAGCTCCTGGGCTGGAAGATATATCTATTAGAAATAAGCCCTACCTTTTGTACTCGTCTTTTTATTTTATGAGTTGTATATTCTAAATTTTTCTTTTGTGTACAATAAATAGTTAAATAGTAAAATAAAATACTTTTTATTCCGGATAATTAAAGGGTTCCCGTGGGAAAGTATAAAAACACCACAGTAACCGCGGACGAAGTCACGGGCAACAGCTACTCAGCCTATATAAATTTACTGGCCTAATCAGTGAAAATAATTATTTTTCAAATAGAGAGAACAATCACCCATTTAGGGTCTGGCCGTGGTGAAAGTCAGTTACCTGATCTTACTGCTAGGTTACTTACATAAAGTGATTAAAAAAGCCCGGAACTAAAAACCCAACCTAGATTTTAAGCTATGGCCTTAAGGCCTCTCAACACCTATACATCATTCTATGAGCTATTGTTATAGGTGAAAAGATATAACTATCTAAACAAAATGTTATTACTATGCTATTATGATACAAATTACTAGCTCGCTTATCGACTATCTCTTCAATAATCAATCATTGAATATGAATTATTAAAGTATATAACTATTATCTGAAAGGTAGTGAAAGTATTTTTCTTTTGGTTGAATATACTTAGTAACTTAGTAAATTATGTAATTGAATATAAAACTTGAATATACTTATTTAACACAAAATTACTGAAGGCTTGGTGGCGTTGTTTGGAGGTTTTGCTTTCATAACATATCATCATCAAGTCTCTTTACCCGAAGGGGTAGGCAGAAGTGTAAACACATTTCGCCAGATATATTAGGTCCTTACCTATGAAATTGGTGTTTTGTATGGAGATTTTGGGGAATTCTGCATTTTTCATACTAACATTTTTTCAGTTTTCTTCACAAAGACAAATCCAAAGATATTTGGCAACTATCATTAGACAAGCTTTAGTAATATGTGTAATATCACACTTAATAAAAATTATTTATCGTTTTTAAGTGAATGCAAATAAAATGATGAATTTGGGAGGCACTTAAAAAGAGTTGTCTCCGTGTCCAATTTTAACACAATTAAACTTACAACAAATTATCAAAACAAATCAAAGGAGCTCAAAAATATAGTCTATTTTTAGACGAGGTAATTATTTTTTGGGAATACTCTGAATCTTAATAGTTACAGACAAAATACTAAGAGAGAAAAAAAACACCAATTTCATAGGTAAGGACCCAATATTAGCTGCTTACCTTTGTCCTTTATTTCTCACATGTCACTTTATTAAAACAAAACCACCAAAACTTTATGGACATAGAGATTCTCTGTGCTTTGGAAGGCCTGATTGCATCAGTTTCTAATACAATCCGCATTAGCGTGATGGTCCATAGTCATCATGTTTCTTGTGGAAGGTCTGTCCTGCCCAGCAGTGGAATGTATATAGGATGATGATAATACGAGTATAACAGATGTCAATTATATTTTTCAAGTATATCACTTAAGAACGTTAAGGCCCGTATTCCAGAACCAAACTCCATCACCACACCAACCAACCATCCATCCATCCACCAACCATCTCTGCTTGAGTACCGTTAGAAAGAAAGCGCGTTATTCATCCCCACATTACGCCATCTCTTTCAAACTGTGCGCAAGCAGAGATCTACGCTTTTTTTTACATATGATAGGTAAGCTTGACCTTCATCTCTCATGGCAAGTGACGATAAGACCGAAGGTGGAATTAAGCTTCACTTGTAATCCTCAGCAATTGAGGAACTGGCTGTCTTACCTCTGATTGCCGGAATAGAATAATGCTTAAAACATTATCGCGACAAGTCTAGGTAAGACGGTGGTAGCTAGCCAAGCGTGCTTAGAAGCCACCAACCAAACCGAGCAGAAAAACTTCTGCCCCCATGGGGAATTAAACCCGGACCTCCCGATCTACACCTTTGGTTAAGCTTAAGATTGATTCTGGAATACGGACATAATATTTAATGCTCTAAACTTTATGATATAAAACTACCTCTACTTCAACTCCAAGGCCACAATGTTATACCGCCTTTTAAACATATCTTTAATTGACCAATACAGGCTTGACGCCTTGTTAAATAAAACAATTTTCTCTTTTATGTGGTAGTGGTTGGACACTAATTACATATAATAAAGTGCAGCTTTTATATACCTTCATAATATTTGATCTTATCACTAGTTATACTCGCATTCAAGATACAGATTTTCACCTAACATATGTCCTGTCTTTAGGAATTTTTGTTTGAATTGACTCTGTAATCTCTCTCTCTCTCTCTCTCTCTCTCTCTCTCTCTTGCTCTCTCTGGTTATGGATTTTCTAGTGTCCGGTAACGGCAATAGGCTTCCTCCTATTACGTGAGACAATCGAAATTACTAATGGTACGCACCGAGGTGTATTACCTCTGCGTACCATTTCAGGGATAAACATACATACATGCAATCACGTCTATAATCCCCTAAGAGGTTGGCAGTGTCCAAGGAGCACTGTGTTCCTTAAGACCACATTTAGCCATACAAAATTGGGTTAGGTCAGATGAAAAATCGTGAAAGAATAGTAACAAGTGGCTAGCCCATCGCCGACACAATCACAAACCCAGTACCCAATACTCGTACGCCCTTAGACGCCTTTTACGACATTCTAGGCAAGAAAAGCAGTTGGTACATTCTTTTTGTGTTCCAGACCAACACGGGACCTAGGGATGTAAGGGATATAGGGGTGATACTATCTATGTCTATATCGTCCTCAGCCCATATGCGCCCCAATGCTGGGCATAAGCCTTCCTCATGAACAAGCACTTGAGGAATATGGGCCGTAAACACCACGCTGGCCCAATGCGGGTTGGTGAATAGAAACGGTTGCAATAGCGACCGGGACCAACGGTTCAACGTGCCTTCCGAAGCTCCGAAGAGTTCAAGATTACAAATTTTTGATCGCCCATCCAAGGCCTGACCATGGCGATTGCAGCTTTGTTCTCGATTTCGAAAGCCAAAGCGTATTAGCCACTACGCCTCTAAGCTCCCCGTATGTCTATATGTATTTTAACCAATTCTTCATTTATTCGTTTACAACATTAGGTAAGCTCACGGAATGAAGATTAAGTCATGAACGTTCTTACAATAAGCGACCCTGCTGCCAATTTCCTTTGCAAGGTAACAAAGGACATCCTGGAGACGGCGGTGCATCGGCTCAGGATCTGTTCGGACCCAATCCCAGGTCTCCATCAATCTTAATGTGTGCACCAAAATACAGTCGCGCGGGACGCCCGCGCCGCCGCCATTTCCGTGTGTAACGATTGCAAAAAAATTGGCAACGTCATGTTGTGAGAAAACGATTTTATATTGTAACTAGCTTTTTCCCGCGACTTCGTCCGCGTAGAATAGTTACTTCAAGTGTGATGGTATGTGGCCTAGCCTGATGGTATGTAGCCTTCCTCAATAAATAGGCTATTCAACATTGAAAGATTTTTTCAAATTGGAACATTAGCGTCAATTGGTGGAAATGAAAATTTACTCCTGCTCTAATATTAGAAGCAAAGTTTATAGTGGCGTTAATTTGTTCTTCAAGAATACTTCTCTTCACTTTTCTGGGAGGCGTTATTAAAATTAATAACATTCACCCGCACGGCATCCGTTTCCGTGGGGATATCGGGATAAAAGGCAGCATATGTCCTTTCTCAGGGTCTAGACTATCTGTGTACCAAATTTCGGTTAAATTGGTTCAGTAGTTTTGACGTGAAAGCGAGACAGATAGAGTTACTTTCGTATTTATAAATAAATACGAAAGTAACTAACAAATAGCTTATCAATAATAATATTAAAATAATAATATTAGTATGGATAAGCTATTTGTTGCTGTAATATGTTACACTAACAATCTGACAGATATAAAACGTTTTTTTAAGATTACACCAGCATTAAATTTTAAATTACTGTAAAGCATTATAAATATTAGCGAAGTGTGTCTGAAAAACATGTGAGGGGTAGCTCCCGAAACATTACTAAACACAATTCTGATTACCAGGCCCCCGTAGTACAGTCAAAACAAAAGCAACATTGGTTTTATGCTGGCCAGAAACGATAAATGTTGGCTAGAGAAAATAAAATTTAATAAAACAATTTGCAAATTTGTCTGCCGGCAGTACAGGTACCCGCATCTCAACGGCAATCTTCGCATTGATACAGTTAAGCTGCGACCTTGTGCGGCACAATTAGCAACCTTCAGAACCACTGGACCCCAGAAATAGTCCTCTGTGCAACAGACTTGCAATAGACTCTCTGCTAACTAGAAAGCGATTTCGGGAAGCGTGAATATAACGAATTATTCTTATGATATTTATTTTTATTCGATTATTCTTCCACATATTTTTTCGAAACATTTTATTTACATAAAACGAAAAAAGGCCGATGATT
This sequence comes from Parapoynx stratiotata, assembly GCA_910589355.1. Lineage (NCBI taxonomy): Eukaryota > Metazoa > Arthropoda > Insecta > Lepidoptera > Crambidae > Parapoynx > Parapoynx stratiotata. The sequence goes on from OU342458.1 coordinate 5,997,692, forward strand.
GATAAGTTTTATGCAGATGAAAGGACGAGAAGCCTTCATAGGGAATCTTTGTTAGAGCAGCAGAAGCCAAAACAATAGTTATTAGAATTTCAGTTTGTATGACTAGCAATAGACGGATGAGGATTAATGATGATGATATGGTTGGACACTTATCACGCAAAACTACATTATAATTTTCCTAATTTATTGCTTGAGAAGTAACTGAAAATATGCCCCCTATTTAACACGAAGTAGTTGGAAAATCTATCAGTATAAGAACTTTGTGACGTTTAGAATTACAAGAAAAGCATAATCACTAAAAGAATACTAACAACCCATCTTTACTAACCCAACCCATCCCTTGGGTGTGGTAAAAGGCGACTATTGAACTTATAACTGCACAACACCGAATAGCTTATAGCGGCGACGGGCTCAAAACCTGTCACGCTGAGCTCATGTGCAGTTACTGCTGGGTAAAGCACGGACTATGGCAGTGGACTGCTTTTGCGGTGCTTTTCCCTTGTCTCTGACTAACCCTTAAGGATAATAGTCGTATTTATATGTATGTATCACCGAGATCATTCATATCATCTGCTTTACATCCCCGAGGGGATAGGCAGTGGTGCATAGCGCTCCGACACGTTATTTCGTTTGTCCCCCGTAATAGGGAGCCAGCCTATTAAAATTACCGGTTACTATAGAAATTCCATCACAACTCAGTAATTTAAATAAAAATTCCAATTCCAACGGCTGGAATCTCTGCAGTCTGACCAAGGAACCAGGAACTCTTACATCGCAATTAATGTCCACTAAAGTGTTCTATAAAAGTTAAACTAATCAACTGACCTTCTTCGTTGCACGTTCATCGCCAGGACGCGGCTAACGAGCGCGGCGTCGCAGGCGCACGTGCGCTCGCATCCTTGCGCGTATCCTGGAGGAAGCTTACACATGCGCAAGGTGTTATACCCTTTCTTTGTTATGCGCTATGATAATTTGTGATTTTTTACGAATCTTAGCTTATACAGACATTAACTTATCAACTGACACAGTTGGTGGACACAATAGAATCAATTGAGTCTGTGTTTAAAACAGGCTAAGTGTCAGTCCACGGGTTAATGGATAATGCTGACCGTACACCATCAAGTCCACCGTCAACTTTGCAGCGAACTTGATGCGTGCGGCGTTCAGTAAACTCGACAACTTAAGCGTTCGTCAAAATTAACTTGTCATCAAACACCTTTCGCGTATCCTGTAGGCCTAGCACAGGCCGGAGAGAAAAAGTCCCCGGAGAGAAAATTACTCATTGCCTCTCGCTTCCGCGCGAACGAAGAATTGAGAAGCAATGACGATTTTTGTCTCTGGGGACTTTTTCTCTCCGGCCCATGCTAGGCCCTCTGGAGGTAGTTAAATAAAACTTACACGCTGTTCCCGAGTTCGGTAGCGTAGTGGTTAGTACATTTTGGCTTTCGATATCGGAAACAAAGCTACCTTCGCAATAGTCTGGCCGTGGATGGGTGACCAAGACTTTGTGATTTTGAACTCCTCCGTCCTTCGAAAGGCACGTTAACCCCTTGGTGGGCACAGCAAACACCGGTGTTCTAAAAACAATAGATGTTTCGATAGAGGCCTTTAGGTTAACCTCTACCCACGATGACAATAATATTAGGTTATTGGTGTACCAATTAGTTGGACTATTAAGCAACGACTTTTCATCTCTGACATATTCATCCTGCGCTGCCGTTGTAATATAACTTGAATATTCACAACTGAAGCTGGCATACATAATGGTTCTATACAAGCAACAGCTAAAGTTACTAAGTAAATGTTATTTCATTGAAAGTATTGTCCTCAGCCTATATACATCCCACTTCTGGGCACAGGCCTCCTCCGTAACACCACCACGCTGGCCCAATGCGGGTTGGTAGAAACAGTCGCAATAGCGACTGGGACCAACGGCCTAACGTACCTTCCGAAGCACGGAGGAGCTCGAGATCACAAAATTTTGGTCACCCATCCACAGCCTGACCATAGCGAAGGTAGCTGTTGGATTTAACGTTTGTTTTGGTTTGCAAAAATTAATCATTTAATATAAATAGTGTTTTTATTGTAATTAAACAGTGTTACATGATTAAAGAATAATGAAGTAATTCAATTGATTATTCTCAATCATAAGTTCATTCGATTGCCAATCATTCGTTCATTCTCACGCTTCACCCGATTGAAATCACTTCCATATTATTATCGATTCTGCTGTGCAAGGAGTCAGTCGTATAAGCTTCCTAGTGAAAGTATTGAGAATATACTTTTTGTCGTCATAATTGCGTATTTTAATTTAGCCCCTCTGACCTATAAAAACCTACAGTAGCTTTGTTTTCAATCGTAAACCAAAGCATACTAACCACTACGACATCGAGCTCCTCCGAGTCACGTAAAATTTAATTTAAAGTATCAAAAATTATGAATAATTCCAACTACTTTGTGTTACTTTGTCTCTCCTAAATTCCTCCACTGCACAACAGGAGATCGGAAGCCAAGTGTGGCGATAGAGACCGGCAGGCTTCTCCGAGAAAATCCATATCCACTGTAATTTCATCCAAAAATTTCAACGGCCAGGACAGAAAACATTTGAATGGTGAAATTTTAAGATTTGAGCATGACTTAAAAGTATTTCATGGTTTTTTCTCAAGTGACGCTGTTTCAAGGCTGCCTGATGAAAAACTTAAGGACAATCTCATGACTCACTTATATTTAACATGCTGTATACCAATGGTAGAGTCTAAAGGAAATTGCGTTTGGGTCGTAAATTATATAATTAAAGTGTCTGGTACCCCGGTTTCTAAACGTATCCTGTTAACTATGTTGCGAATTGGTGGTACGACCTATAGGCCGCAAAAAAATAGGTTATAACTACGCACGAGTCAATGAACTTCAGGGTTGTCGCTATATCGTTAAAAACCACGGCTTTCATTAATACTTAAATGTTTACAAAGTATTTTTAAATTATATTTCAGTTTTCTTTAATAATAAATAAAGTAAACAGCTATTAATTTTATACAAACATTAATTTTATCAATACTTTTAGATGTAGTGTGCCAAAAAAATTTGAAAAACTAAAGATTGTTAGCCTCATCTCGAAACAAAATAATTTGTCTTCAAATATATTATAACAAAATTATAATAAAAATCAATTTTATTTTTATTTAATTTCCGAATTCTATACCTTTCATTCGTCATGAAATGTTGCAAAATATTTTTGATAAATGTCAATTCAGCATGTGTTTCGCAAGCCACTCGTGAATACACTTTCATTTTGAATGTCAAATGAAAGTAGTGTAGATTGATATTACAAAATAAGTCTCTGGGTTGAAGTTTAACATATTTTATTGAAAAATAGTCATGGTCAAAGTAACCAGGTAAGCAGTCACTTTGTATTGTTATGTCCAGGAACGTATTAACATTATAATGTCATAAGTTGACTACGTCGATTGTGATCGGAGGAGTTGTAATTCTTTTAAATAATTTATTATAATGAGCGTGAGAAATATTATCAACTAACTATTTAATTGCCAACAGACACGCAGTGTTCGTTTGCCAATTTCCCTGAGAATAAAAAAAGAATATTTATTTGCAATCAGTAATCAATAAAAATTGACAGCAAAGAGAAAAAGTGATAGCCCTAGATTTTATTCTCTATGGAAATAAAGTTATCATATTTCCCTAAGGAATAAAGTAATTTGAATTTAGAATGTCTATCAACAAAAATAAACGTAAAATTTAAACGAATTTATTTCAACTCTCAACAACCTGCTTAAATCTCAACTATTTCTGTCTTGAAAAGTTTTGCAATTAATATCCAAAATAAACTACAGTGGTGATATTGTTCAATTTATTGGTTTTTCCTTTCACTTTTTAATTTTCTGCTTAAATTCCATAGCTTTGGAACAAACTTAATTCTTGTTTACAAAAATGTATTTTTTTTAGTTTTTTTATTTGTTTTGCGTTTTATGATGTTTTTCTTATTTTTTTTCCTTTTTCTACTGTATTTTACTTTGTAACTTTATTGACTGAATTTGTCTTTTTTGTCGGTATTTGTCTGTTTTGAAGTAGAGCATACCTTTTGAGGATAAAAGTGTTTTCTCGGGCAGATTGAATCCCTCGCTTCATTCAATGGAAGACCAGGTTTTGTGATATTGAATTCCTCAGTGAATCAGAAAGCGTGTATAGCATTCATCATGGTAGCAATTGCACCCATTTAACCCACCAATCTGCGCTGCGTGGTGGTGTTACTGTTTCACACAATATACTTCATGTTTCTTTCTGAAAGTCTGTACGCAGTAGTGGCTTATTTGTAGACTTTAATATGATATTATCACTTCACCAATTTTTATTACATAGAGCAAAATTTTGTTGCCAATGACCAGGATATTACGTCTTTACAATAGAAGTATATTTGTTATCATTACATCTGACAATTGTTCAAATTCCAGATTGTCTAAATTTAAGTCTCATTTCGTGCTGACCCCAATGACCACATGGCCAAGAAGAGCCAATGACCGTGCTATCAGATTGAACCATTTTTTTTCGCGACTGCCCAAATTAGTGTTACGTTGGTTGATTTATTTGTACTTGAATAATGTTAAGCTTGTAAGGCCCACATATTTTTTAATATACCAGTCAAATCGGCTGTTGTGTTTTTTTATTATTTTTATTGCCCATCCATCAGCCTAAAGACCACTGCTGGACATAGGAATCACCAAAGGATTTCCACAACGATCCGTATTAGGCTGCCCGCATCCAGCGACTTCCTTGTTATCAGTTTCTAACATTTTTTATTTATAATTTAGAATAAGCCAAAATAATTCAGATAATAATGACATGAAATTATTCTCATTCTTTGTACAATCACTGCACCTGCGTACTTGCATAAAAGCTTGAAATATAAAACTGTTAAAAATTAACTATCAAACGTTTTTCAAATAAAGCTCATGATATTGAAAAATATAAATAAATAATTAATTCAAATACAAATTAAGACGAGTACATACAAGAGGCTATAGCTTGGCACCGTTTCTTGACCACAGACTACCAGAGCAAACCCAATCAGACCACACCGGGCGAACGGGAGCAAGCCTTACAGATCATAATTAGCCGTAGCGGAAATAATACAGCGTTCATTCACACAACAATTGACTAGGCCAGAGGCGATGGCCAAAAAAATACGACTGAGAAAGTGGGCCTTGCCTTTAGTGACTAGACTAGCCGCAGACAGAACTTGTATTATAACCTACCAACAATACAATGTTACCAAATACTCTATACATTGCTGGTTAACAGCAATCTGTCGAATACCATCCTAAAGCTAGAACAGCAATGTACATCAAACATAGCGATGCTTGTGACAATTAAGCGTATTACGATTGTGATTCAGAGCCGTTTTTTATTGCAATAAAAAACAGAATTACAGTATTGTTGTAATAATAATATACGGCACGTTATTAATTACAAACGTTACAAGCAATTTCGAAATATTGTAATACAAAAAAATGAGACGAGGTGCGCCACAAAATTGGTGCTGTGTATAACAGGAAAGATCAGAGGAGTTTTTACCAAAAAATATTATGATACCCCTTGTGTAAGTTATCATCGTAAAAATCTTAACTTTTTTAGTTGCGTTTAGAAGCTCAATTTATATGGGAAACATAATTTCTGATACCTTTCTCTAGGGGCGCTTCTAATGCCCGATTTCTCAATCCTCAGATAAAATTATCTATCAGTCAAATGTTAGCTCTTTCCCTTTTCTTTTTATGACTTCAGAAAGTGACAGTGATAATTTTAAAAGGCGGATAATTTTCTGAGGATTGAGAAATCTACTAGCATCTTAACTTTTTTAGTTGCCTAAGGCAACTAAAAAAGTTAAGATGCTAGTCATTATTTGAACTCTGCAAAATTTTTTTAATAAATTTTATTTTTATTTATTTTACATTTGTTTGGAAAACTTACAGCTAGAAACATTAACTGATTTTATTACAGTTTAAATAAAATAAAGCCAATTACAAGTCTTCACATGTGGTTATACAAGTAACGTACAAAAAATTCACAATTCAGGAAACAAGTTTTTACATGGTATTGAATCCGTTTTAAGTCTCAAAGAAGCTAGTCGTGTACATTTCTTTAAATCTATTTACTGTAGTGTTAAACAAGTCTAGATCTACATCTTTAATAACATGGTTAAGTAATTTAGGAGTTCGAATAACAAAAGAGTTTGATCTATATTTCGTTTCAGCCAAAGGCACATAATATATAATAGGTTCGTGTGTCGAGTTGTCTTTTTGGGTGCATTTAGACTAAACTGTCTTAATAAAACTGTAGAGTCAATATGCCTCTGAAATATTTTTAAAAGAAAAGCAATATCTGATATTTCTCTTTTTTTATGTAAGGGTAAGAAATGAAAATGCCTTCATCGTTGTGTGTAACCTTGAAGATATTTGCGACATTTGTATTGCATATGACGTAAGAATGTCCTTTGTATCTTCGATTCTATTTATGTATACATTATATTGGGGGTTCCATACTTGACAAGCATATTCTAGAAGGCACAGTATAGTATTTTAACAATTTCTTACGTCATGGACCTCGGCAGACATGCGTATGACAATTCCAAGAGCTTTTCGAGCTCTGGTCACAATCGCGTCAATGTGATTTTCAAATAGTAATTTCGAGTCAAATATTACTCCAAGATCTCTCATGGATGTAACCCTATTCACAGATTCATCACCAATAAAATAGTCAAATTTAAGAATATTTTGTTATCTAGAAAATGTAAATATGTAGCATTTTGCACTGTTCAGATTTAGTTTATTGATTCTACAGTATATTTGAAACCTATTTATATCTTCTTGGAGTTTTATGCAATCTGATTCGGTGTTAATTGGACAAAGTATTTTCATGTCATCAGCATAAAGCAGAATTTAAAATATATATAATACTTCTTAATATAAATAATACTTCTTACTACGAGTGTCGTATTTCGATGATAAGGGGTTTGAGTGGCTATGGAAACAATTTCCAATATTAACAAACGTAACTAAATAAAACCTTCCCAGCATCAACTAGGGTCATCGTTTTATGGGTCTACACCATGTCGCACCTTATTGGAGACAGATTAACGTTTTAGAAAGTCAAAAAGCAATTATAAGGAGAAAATCGAATGTAAATTTAAGGTAGGCTTAGAATCTCGGTTGTCCATGCTCGTGTGAACAACATTACTGGTCGACGTGCGCCCGCGCACTCGTGTGAAATGGGGCAGCTTCTGCTAAGGAACGTGCTACACCTAATAAGGCTTACTATACAACTATACTATTATTGGTACAGCGCACATATGGTAATCATTATAGCATAATGAGGCGATTTCCATGGATGAATTTAAAATTTGGATTCTCATTTCACTGCCGACTTTATTGTAATAATATCCAACGTATTGTGACGTTAAAATATCTACATTAATTATTCTTTATATTATTAGTCTATCTTCTAAATCACTCGAAGGACACGGCGTTGATTTACAATCTCACAAGACTCGCAGGAAGCCGCTAGAATCCGCTAGATGGAAGTAGCGCATAACCTGTCCTGTCCTGTCCTGTCCTGGAGCCTTTGTAGTGGGCATTGTTTTTTCTGAACCTCTTCAATCTGAATTTCTTTATCGAGTTATTCCTAAATCATCATCTTCAAATTTTACAATTTCGATATATTCCAGGCAATAAAACCCAGATATAGCTTTACGTGCTTAAGCTCGGGGGAACTCGAAGGCTAAACATTGCAGTAACTGTTCGCAATATCGAAACATTTTTTTAAATCATTCTTCGTATCTAAAACCAAAGCGTTCGACTACTCCACTGAGCTCTTTTATAACCGTAGCACAAAGCAATGGAAAACAAACTTAACATGCGTGCACGTCGGTTGGCGTGAGTTGCATCACAGTGTAAAAGTGAACGCTCAGCTCAGCTGCACTTAGCTCGGGTTAATTAAATTTATGCACAGTATAAATATAATTAAAGTACACATTCGATCATCTGTGCCACGATTGAGAAAATTTCGCAAGAAAAGTTTTACTTTCAATAACAAATAGCAATCCATCATCAATAATGAGAGATCAAAAAAATTTTTCTTGAAAAAAATTACCAAGTGTGACCTTTTTTTTTATCGTATCATTAATCACTTTATTTCACTTGCAGTCTCGTGGAGACCTAGCGTAATAATATTTGGGTGCATTATTGTATGCTTGTAATTATTTTACACGTTAAACTGTATTTTTACTACACCATAACTGAAAAATTTAATTTAAAAAATAACAAATGTTATTGTACATTTTTTAATATCGATTACAGACTCCTTTTAAGCTGTTTTGGGAATATTAAGAGCATATTTCTATTTTAAGCGGTTTTAACCAGTGCTTTAAGTCGATACATATTTTATTTTTAACCAGACGGAGTGATTCGAACACCCCGTCTGCTTAAAAGTAGTTTCGTGTCAAATATTATAATAACCAAAAGAAACCATCCAGTTGATTATTGGAATATCTGCATTAATATCAGTTATCATAAAGACCGAAACAATTTTGGATTCTCAGTACAGAAACATTTTAATATTGTTTTGAAATGATTATACAGGAATTATTATACAGGATGTACATAATCATGGAGCATCTTTTGAAATGGCACATACTATAGAATCAGAACAGTCAAATACAAAAAAAACTAGATATCACTCTCCGTTTCGGAATTTCTAAAAAAAATATTATAAAATATTAGCGCTTCCCCTTAAGTTCAGTTTTGGTTAGGTACCTATGATATGGCGCGACGTTACTAACAAACATGGCGGAACCATCAGCTGAGTTTATGGTGAAGCACATCAAAATTCGGTATCGTTTTTGCCGTTTATTTCGTTAATTAAACATGCGATAAAAATAATACAAATTGTCCAGTTATTTAAATCATTGATACTATAGGAATTATGTAGTTATATTCAAATTGGTGCACCTAATAATTGAAACTTTAAACAACAATAACTCCGCAACGGAAAGTGGATCCAAAAAATTCTTTTTGCATTTGAATGTCCTGATTTTATAGTATTTGCCATTTCAAAGGATGCTCTATGATCATATACACCCAGTATACACAGTTATGTTAATAATCACACACTTTGAGATTATTTACAAAAGGAAGAATAAGGTAAAGCAGACCATATATGACAATACAATATTTAATAAAAAAAAGAAAGCTACTTTATGACCTACATCGTACAAGGCATTCATATCTCATTTTAATAAACATAAACTTCACCATAACAATATTAAAATATTGTCATATATGTATGAACAAACAAGAAATCGAATGAAGAATACAAAACAGAAATAATTTTGCATGTCCAAGATTGAATATTTATTCATAAAATATTTATATTTGTGTTTCACTAGCATAATAATTTATTTAAACCTCTTTTTGACTGACAACCCATGTTTTTGAACCTATTTTTAAATATTTATTTTTGCCAGAACTCGAAGGACATGCCGGCCGCAGTTCAATTGACTGTAGATACTTACATAGGGAAAAGTAAGCATAAAAACACATATATCCTTATTTTGCTTCGTAGGTAAGATCAGTGACTCAAATATTTATTGCTTATCCTATTCTACCACTGCTATAAGTACAGATTAGATCATGTGAAATCATAAATTTTTCAACCGTGTACGAACTTGATAATCCTTATTTTTTCACAAAAAAACGGTCACAGAACACGTCACAATATTGTTTGCGAAAACCGATGTTCGTGGTGCCCGCCAAGAAGTTGATGTACTAGGGAAATAATATCTCTTGAAGCGTTTACATCTTCTCTTCTCTTTGAAAATTGAAGATTATCCTTAAGATAAAAATAAATCGTTAGCATTGGATCTCTCCTCACTAAGAACATACAGGTATGACAAAGATGAAATACTGAACACATCTAAAATTCAATTATGTATAATATTAATTAGGGTTCATTGACAGAGATCGTAAGTCCTTGTGTACCAAACCATTTCCTAAACAGCTAATGAAACGAAACAAATCATGTTATTAAGATTTACTGAAACAATTTAAAAATACATTTTATTTTTACTAACATAAAGTCTAGAGTAATTCAGTAAACTTAAATTCCCAGACACAAGGAAACCTGTACTACCGTGAAGAATCCGCCAGTGGACCATTCATCGAAATACAGCGTGAAAGTTGTTCTAAATCGATTTTATCTACAAGCCGACCGAATCAAAACGTCATCAATTACAATAGAACCTCGATGTAAATACTTCAATTAAATTATTTATGCATACGTTACTGCAGACAGATATGATTGATCACTTTCTTTAGGAGATAGGCTATTTTCATAAACTAAACCTTTTCTTAATTTATTTACAGCTCAATTTAAAAGAGAGCGTTTCGGTCTTGCGTAATTAATTTCTATATCTTCAACTAGCTACTTTTATTTTGGATTGAAACAAAAAATATGTAATTGTTATTCTTGATCAATTTATTAAATAATAATTAGCATATTTTTTATGTTACTTCTAAATTGACATGTGTTAGTATTTCTTGCATAATCAATCAAGGTAAAGTCACGTCCAAAAATATCTATACACTTTTGACAGTCCATGATTCTTATTGGTAGGGAATAAAGATAGTCTCTATTCCCTACCTATCAAATGTGGAAATATATTTTTGCACGTAACTGTACCTTATACTTACACATACAGATAACACAATATTAAATTGAGTATTTTCGTCAAGGCTTTATAAAATCGTGTTCCTGACGATAAGAACAGTGAGAGCGATGCATGTTGATTACAGTATTAATGTTTATGATTCTTGAAAATTGTCTTTCTTGATAACAATCGTAATAATAAAACTTGTTACGTATCTAGAATACTCTCATGAAGAAAATGAGATTTACATAATCAGCGCCGATATGGGCACCTTCAGAATTGAGAGAAACCTTCGAATTTAAATTGCGCTTCGTTTTTATTCAGGCTCGCGAGTGATTTAAATTATGTAGGGGAGAGGTGCCATGAAAGGACAGGTATTGAATGGGATAAGTAGACTTTAACGCACTGTGAACTGAGTTAGTCGGTTTTCGGGCATTGGACAACACTAACCTATAAATAATATCGATGATTGTCAAAACAAACATAAGTAATTGCAAAATGTTATTTCTTGCATAATAGTAGATTATTAACCAAGGGGATAAAGCAGTGTCTTCTGTCGCGGGTGACGATTTAAATCGCGAGCGTAACGAAGGACTCGAGGTTTACTCCTGATCGTAGCGAGGGTGTTAAAAACTTAAATCACGAAACGAGGGATTTAAGACGAGTCCTGAGTGTAGAGAGGGATTTAAGTTCACCCAAGACTAAGACAGCTTTATCACCGAGGAAAATACTCTACTTTTCTTACCATTCGCGAAAAAATTTACACAATAATAATATGAGATAAGCATTTATTAAAAATAATGACAATTAAAAGTAAAAGTCAACATTCGAAACATTGGTCCAATTATTGATATAGAGAGTTACATTTTTGTTTGGTACATTTATTGTTGATGAGTTGATTTGAGTATTTCTCTGTTCTTGCGTCTGAACTTGCGTTTCATTGTAGATAGTATACCGACAATTCACTGTCACTGTCGCTTTCATTTAACATCGTAACGTATTTTTAGAACATTAACTTATTTATAAAAACAAATTAAAATAAAATTAACGTTTATGTATTTAAAGAAAACAAAAACGGGGGTTTTTGGCGGCATTCAACTATGGCGGACGTGATTTTTATTTCGATGATTGTAATATTGTACGGAGTGGATATTGTTTCGTAAAATCAGTGTAGTTTTGTGTAATAAGTGTCTGTGGTCTGTGATGATGTGCAATATGAAGGATTATCGAAATAAACGTCAAGTAGCACCACCCCCACCCACCACCTCATCCAAGTAGCACCACAGTGTCTGCCATCGATCGTTTGACGCCAAACTCTCCCAAGATGCATTGAAATGCATTACACTAGCATTTCAATGCAAACTATTGAAGATATATATATTCCAGACATGGCTGTATGGGCTTCGTTCCCTTTGCCTTCCCTACGGGAGAATTTTACAAAAAAAAAAAAGAAAACAAAAACGAGGCAAATTCATAGACTAATATTTTTTTGTCGGAAAAGCAAAGGCATCAAGCTCATACGGCCTCGTCGGTTTTCGTAATTTTATTTAATAATCATAACTGCACAATAAATGCGTATTCCTTTTTCAAAAAGATGTATAATGCTTTATATACAAACTCAATGGTGTAAACACAGATGTATTACAGTGTAAATTTCGGTAAATATTCCAAATTTAAATCACATTCTCCCCCTAGAGGATGAATGAAATTCAGTACAATTTTCTGTCCCTGTTTTTAACAGAATAAAAATGACTATTGTTATGTTCGCTTTTTGTGGCATAGAATGTCACTTTTTTGAGCAAGTGGTACAAAAAATTATTTTATTCGATATTTTAAAAGCTTCGGTTAATAATTTTTCAAAGTAATAGTATAGTAAATCGAACTGTGAATTAAAAGCTGAGTGTAAAATTAAAAACAATGTTACTTGATTTTTTTATTGTAGTCTTATTTGAGCTTTGTTCACAGAATGTTTAAAGAAGGTAATGTTTTCGCTAATAATGTTAAAGATTTAATGTAGTTACGGTAACAATATTCGTCCTGTAACAATGATCGTCCCATTCATGGCATCTCTCCCCTACATATCAGGTCAATAATCCATTTTGAAATCTTCCAAAGTTGCTGGTAATTTTGGAAGTTACTCGTATTAAGAATACTTCCAGTAGTTTTCCTGAAATATTCAAAAGTTTCGGAAACAATCCGAAGTTTTCGCATCTAATCTTTACTCATTTTACACAATATAGCAGTAGTGATTACATTGCTGTGTACGAGCTTGTAGTGTAGGTACTTACTAAAATTGATGTTTATCTGTATTATAAGCGTAGAATTTATACTCTTAAATTGTATGATTATATGAAAGTGACGAACCATTTACTATCAAATGGACAGTGTGCTTATTTGCGAACTGAATATAAAAATAACTAAGTTATACGGTATTAATAGAATTAATAAAATTAATAATTTAGATAAAACATGATGTTCTCATGTTTAATTTTAATCAATAAAATACAATTCACTATTAAAACTGACTATTTGTCAATGGCTTTTCTCAGAAAGACTTATCTAACTTTGTAGTTTTAAAATTAACATACAAACACGACAATTTTGTTTAAGTAAGCAATTCTGAAGTCATTGACCATTGAATCTAATTTCTACTATCCTTTCGATTTCTAATACATACAAATGCTATTGAACGCAATGAGTATCCATCTTGTAGGACAATTCTAAATTCTAAAGCTTACTGTACAGTAAGTGACCATAGTGATCTTTATTTTCCACGAAATAAAGGTGTATTTTGAACAGGTTTACTTTTACAGCAGCACTGTTTCTTCGTTAAGTGACAAATGAGTGTGTAAAATCCACTGCGCGGGTGGTCTCCAATATTCCATAGACATGTGACTATTTATCAAAGTTTCACTTGCATCGAGAAACTTCATAAGGAGATGTAGACTACATCTTTCTAATTCGTGACTGTAACGGTTGAAACATAAGACCGAGCAAGGGTCTAAGTATTGACCTTTCGCTGTTTTCACGGAACATCTTTAAAGTCTCCGACGGAACACACAAGCTTTGCTTTCACTCACGGAAAGAATTAAAAACGGCTTAATCCTTAATTTATGTATTGTTTTCGTTCGCTTAATGAGCACAGAAATAGAGTCTGTAATTCTGTATTGCCGGATATAGAACAACTTGAAAATGCTACTACTTATTTAAATTTTGTCTGGTATATGCTTCATGACATGCTACACTGTTTAATGCTTATACAGAAATAACTGTAGGTAAGCCTTCCACCTACTTATTTTTTTTATCTCTTGACCTCAATCATCATATAAAAAACCTCGTGAGATCGTCAATTAAATTACCAGTAGTTGGAAATGTAAAAAGGTTATCTACTCGTAAAATAATTTACATCATAAACGAGATCGTCAATTAAATTACCAGTACTTTGAAATGTAAGAAGGTTATCTACTAGTAAAATAATTTCCATCATAAACAAGAATTACTTCAGTTATTATTCTCTTATTTGCCGACCGTATACCTGTCTGTCCGCAAAAAAATTGGTAATTAAAGTTGTTATTTCACAGACGTAACAAAAAATGCGTAATCGAAATAGATCCAATAAATTTCTTTAGTCATCTTTATTTTTACAGACTTCATTTTATCAAGTAATCATTAAATAACTCAGACTTGCATATGCTGCCTTTATTAACTGCAGACTAGCCAAACTTGAAAATCATGCGATACTTAAAAATACTCAAATATCAGATTCGTAATTGTTATGACACAGCTCTATTCACACAATGTCGATTCGGCTTATAATTAATTTGTGTTATTATAAACTCAAATTTAGGACGAACACAGACAAAATAGCCAGCCACCGCTAGTCCCACAGGAAATGGTCTAGAGATTTTTAATTTCTGTGTCGTTTATGTAACATTTGGATGTTAATGTAATTACGTTATAATACCAATGTTTTAAGCATTGTTGTGTTCCGGCAATCAGAGGTAAGATAGCCAGTTCCTCGGTTGTTGTCGATAACAGGTGAAGCTCGCATCCACCTTCGGCCTCGTCGATCGGCTTCGGTATCTTCACATACCCTCAGGTAAGATGAAGGCCAAGAGCTTACCTGTCATATGTAAAAAAAACTCCTTTGACCTCTGCTACTCCTCGTCGTATTTATGATAAAACGGTTGGTAGATAATCTGTTAAAGGGATGTTTCGATCATTGCTTACCTCAAACATGACACCAAACACTTTTCACATCAAATTTTAAAATTCATGGTCCCCTTATTATTTCTGAAACTATGTTATTTAGCAAAAAATAATGATAAAGTTACAGGGTAATTATTTTTCTGATGTATCGTGTTCGATTCCCGGTTCAACCATTAATTATTAAAATATCTATGAATGCAGGTTAAATGGTTTTTTTTTAATTCAAATAATGTCTTCTTTAAGTAAAATGTTCCATCTATAATATTTAAGGTACATGGTGAGAAACCATGTGGCATAGACGTGGGACGCCCTGTACCTATTTCTCGCACTGTTGGGTTCAAGTGATCCTACATGCGAGAAAATCATGGGTAGTAGATTTTGGGTAGCAAGTACCAAACGACTCAATATGCCTTCCGAAGCATGAAGGAACACGAAATCGGGAAGTTTCTGATCTAAGGGCAAACCAGGGCAAAACTATCTTTGTTCTCAATATCGAAAACTAAAGCTACCAAAGAGCCCTCTTAGCATGAGCACAGCATTGTGATTCGCGTATTTATCACGTCCAGTTGTGATAAAAATTTATAAAACGTGATAAAGCCGTGATAAATATCATAACGCGCTGCTCATGCTACTCAGGTGGGTCGGGGGAACTTATCATGGTTTTGAACTTATCATGCATGGATTTATTATGAGCGTTCGTAGTTACACACGCGTGCCATAGTAACCCGATGACGGGCGGTCAAGATCGGATCGGGTGTCGTTCTGCCCCAGCGGGCGCCTTCGTCTTGACCCGGTCTGCGTCCACGGAACTATTGTGTCCTGGTTACGCATTGTACTATTTAGACGCTACGTTGAATGACTTACAACTTATTTTTTTTAAACTTACTTATATTTTTATTTCAGATTTTTCTTTAGATAGCTACCTACTATAGATTCAAGTAACTACTATTCAAGAGGTAATTTCTTGATTTCAATTACATATTACAATCATCATCATCATATTAGCTGGACACTGCTGGACATAAATCTGCCTCAACGATTTCCTAATGGGTAAAATAATGTTAATATTTCTTAATAATGAATGCCATGTTAATTGATTAATTTATATTTTTGTACCTACCAAGAAAAAATACTGTGTTAAGAGATAAACTCTATGTTTATTGTTTACCTCGTAATTATCATTCGTTCAATATTTCTTTCCATTTTAGTCCAACGTCAGATCAGTCGCATCATACTACCACTTATTTAATAAACTGAATAATTTTGGAGACTGAGTCATATTTAAATACAGCCTTGTTTTAATGCAATACGCGATGACTGTAAAGCAATCGCATATCGCGTTGAAAATGTCAATGACACAACCAAAAGTTTACATAAAATCGTCTTAATACGTCTTTCCCTTATTCGCTTTGATATATTGCAACTGACAAAAACGCTGCGTTCCTTACAATTAGTGGGTGACCTCAGGCATCTTCAGATTTCTTCCGACTTTTCCAATGTAATTATTCGTAAGTCACCTACTTCAGTAACCGCTACGAAGGAATCGAGTTACGTTATGAGAAATTAAATTGAAAACTGAGTTGATGTGGACATTATGAGAAATAAAACATCGTCGATGTTTGGGAAACACATACAATTTAGAAGCGCGCGATTTAGAAGTCACTGCTAAGGCAAATTTTTAGAAATTTTAATTACATAATGAGTTCTTATATTAGGTCCTTACCTATGAAATTGGTGTTTTGTATGGAGATTTTGGGGAATTCCGCATTTTCCATACTAAAATGTTTTCAGTTTTCTTCACAACGACAAATCCAAAGATAATATTTGGCATCTATCATTAGACAAGCTTTAATAATATGTCTAATATCACACTTAAAAAATTAATTATCGCTTTAAGTGAATGCAAATAAAATGATGTATTCGGGAGGCACTTAAAAAGAGTTGTCTCCGTGTCCAATTTTCAACACAATTAAACTTACAACAAATTATCAAAACAAATCAAAAGAGCTCAAAAATATAGTCTATTTTTAGACGAGGTAATTATTTTTTAGGAATACTCTGAATCTTAATAGTTACAGACAAAATATTATGACAGAGAAAAAACACCAATTTCATAGGTAAGGACCCAATATATTAGGCTTTCCACTAATTCGTAGGTTATTTAATTTGTTGAGACGCAATTGTGTTTACGCGATGAAAATTTTAATTTGACCTTGTGAAACTATTAACAGTTTCTAGAAGAGTTCGGGCTCACAAAAAATCTTTGCACAAAAGACAACTGTAATAATATGTAATATTATATATTTGCTACAAAAAACTATTTTATATTATAAGATAATGCGATAGTAAATAGACGTAAATATAAGAAAGAAACACGCTCAAGAGGTCAGTGTTGCCTCGATTAATCAGCAGGGACGACTACTGATAAATATGACAAATAATTTAAACATAACGAACAATTAAGATTAAATGTGTAAAAATAAATATATTGCGACACAATAGTACAAAAAATAGACGACACAAACCGCGAAGTCGATAACGGCTGGACGAATTAGAATGACTGTTGAAGTCCCAAGAGGAAATAAAAATTGGAGACCTAAATTTGTTTTTTTGTACTTAAACCTTGTTCCCATGTCATGGGGAACATATCATCATCATCTCAACGACATCCCTACTGGACATAGGACTCCCTTAAAAATATCTGCACTGATCTGAAAAAAATCGAATACAATTTAATTTTAGAAAACTACTCGAGACATATAAAAACACTTGTTTTACAAGGTCAACATAAAATGTCTCCTGATATTTCTGTACAAAACAATAGAAATCATTTCTGTAGACAAAACCCAGAAATTCGATGTGCACGTCAAAAAAAAGTATTTTTTATGGTTATTACAGTACTTAGTTTTTAAAAACAATAACTCTTAGAGTTATTTTTGGAGAAATTTAAGCTTAACGAGGTGGTTTTAAAGTTAAAATTTGAATGTTATCCCGATTCAATGTATGCAGAGAGGAACAATTGAAATGGTCTGGCCACATGTGCAGTGGGGATAGAACACGTGCGTGCAACATGTAGACTTGAGTACTTCTGAATAAACAGAAATGACAATTGTCTTTGTTAGAATTCAGTTCCAATCAGCAATAATGTAAGAGAGCCGACTGGGACATGACCTAGATATGTATAGGTATTATTAGGTATATCAATCATCTCTGACCTACAATTAGCAATTGCATTAGGACTTTTGTATTTCTCACGTAAATACATAAACACATTACGGAAGCATTGTAGTACAAAGGAAGGTGTCTTTTTGGAATAATGGACTTTGCACACAAACGGGCAGCTCAAAAAACACGGGTTAAATATAGTTACATAAGACTTGAAAGAGCCAGCTCCTCCGAAGCCAGCGAATTACTAATTAAAAATTAAAAAACGGAATAAAATTGCATCGGGAGACAGTGTTCTCGTTACAACTCCAGCAAACTGATGCTCAAGATGTCAAAATCAACATCTTAAAATTTAAAATAAAAGAAAATTAATGTGCTTATATAATTTGCTCCGACAGAAAAAAAAATAATATTAAAAAATAAAGGTTTATTTAAAATACGAGTATCTATCAACACTGTCACTGTTTTCTCATTCAATCAGATGTGAGAAGAAAATGATGTATATTCGATTTAACACATACAGAAGAGACGAGTCCCATTGAAAAAGAGGGCGAGCGTGGGCCGGCGCCCCAATTCTACTACAAACTTACAATTGCGTAACCAATGCGTTTGAAAAAAGAATGCTTAGCAGAATAAACATTGATGAATGAAATGTAAGCTTTTGCTTTACGTTTTAAATTTATGTAACATAGCAAATAGAATGTAAAGCAAAAGCTTACATATCAATCTTCAATGTTTATTATTCTGCTAAGTATTTTTTTTTCAAACGCATTGGTTACGCAATTGTAAGTTTGTAGTAGAATTGGGGCGCTGTGCAGAGGACGTAGTAAAATATTTACATAAAATATTTATTACAATTGATCATAAAATATACATACATACAGACATATAATCACGACTATTATCCCCTAAAGGTTAGGTTAGACAAAATTCAGTCCATTGCCATAGTCCACGCTTCACCAAAAAGTGATTGCATTCAGCGTGACAGGTGGTGAGCCCGTCGCCGCTACAAGCTATTGGATGGTTGTGCAGTTCTAAGTCGCTTCTAAGTTAGTCGCCTTTTACGACACCCAGGGGAAGAGATGGGTTGGTAGTATTCTTTTAAGGAGCCGCTACCACACGGCTCCAAAAAGGTATACAGTAGTAAAAAACACTGTCTATACAGTTATCAAGCTAAAATGATAACTATTATTGTTTTATACGAGTGATACCTATTTGACCTCATTTTATATCAATATTGTAGCAACAGCTCCACGATAAACAACAATGAAAGCACAATATCACTACTGAAGCTTACGTAATTGAATAGATTGTGCAAAATCGAGGGTTCTTAATATTAATTAATTTTAAAATGAAAATAATTAGATTACCTACAAGTTTTTCCCACGACTTCGTCCGCGTAGAATAGTTACTTTGAGATAGTGTGATGATATGTAGCCTGTAGCCTTTCTCAATAAATAGGCTATTCAACCCTGAAAGATTTTTTTCAAATTGAAACAGTAGCCTCAATTGGTGGAATTGAAAATTTACTCCTATTCTATTATTAGAAGCAAAGAAGCGTAAATTTTACTGGGAGGCGTTATTAAAATTTTTGGCATGGCACCCGTTACCATGGGAACGTGCCTTATAAATATAAATTATAAATACTTTTTAGGTAAGTGAGATTTGTGTTTGCTTTGAAAACGTCAGACAATTTTCTGCCATTGTTCTTTCAGTTAAATTGGTCCAGTAGTTTTGACGTGAAACCGAGATAGACAGACAGAGTTACTTTCGCATTTATAATACTAGTATTGATTTACTAATTTGTATTTAGCAAGAGCATGATGTTATATCTCAAACTGTGTACGCATTTTTCCAAGTCAGAAAGCTTTGGGCTCTCAGTATGGCTACGTGCTTGTGTGTGGAAGTCTAAAGGAAGCCTAAAGAAAAGCTTGGATTGTATGAGTGATGATAATAATTAAATAAATATCTTCAGACATTCACACCTATCAACTAACCCCATTTTAAGCAACTAATGCTGCTTGTGTTACGGAGATTAGATGACGGATAAATATATTTAATAGATAAATACATATAAATATCCTCAGTATATATAAATATATATAAACACCCAAGACTAGAGAACAAATGCCTGCATTCATCACCAAACATTTACCCCCACCGGGGATCACCCAGAACCTCTCGAGATGGTGGCACCTTGAGACCGGCTTACAAACCACTGGACACCCTTACTAATAAACGAGGTTTAAGGTTGAAATAGTTATTCGGTGTTTTGTCTTCGTCAGACATTCAGAAGACAGTAGTTGTCAGAAAGTGACAAAACACTGAATAACTATTCCTTCCTTATAACTCGTTTATTAGTAAGGAGGTTAGTATATAAATATAAAGCTTTTATTGTGTTAGTTCGTCATACAAAATGTCTTCTAACAGATCACTCAAAAACAAACCGTCCAAATATTATTGTATTCACACATTTTACGACGACACATTTCTCTTTGAGTCGTTATTTTTATATCTTGTCGTGACTTTGGTCTTAAAAAGAGAAAACTTTGATCTTACCTATCAAAGGAATGGCATATAGCACTTTCCAATTAAGCAAACGCTGTCGGTCTCTTCCCCAACACCGTACATTAGTCAAACATATATCTAAAAAAAACATATTATCAAAGTTCAACTGCCTCTATGGTCTAGAGGTTGACACCACCGGGTGTTGACCCGGAGGTCCGGGGTCCGATTATCCACAGGGGCAGGAGTTTTTCTGCTCGGTTAGTTTTGTAGCAAGACTTTTAAGCCTGCCTGTCTAGCTACGACCGTCTTACCTAAATCTGTGCCACGATAAGAATGTTTAAAGCATTGTTATGTTTCGGCAATTAGAGCCAGTTTCTCAAATGTGTACTTCACACATTTTGCGAACATTGTGGTATAGCCTTTCCTGATGTATTTCTACAAGTAGGATGGTATGTGTTTAAATATAGTAGAATACATAGTAGAGTTAGCAGATATATAAAAAAAATATCTGGAACTAAGCTGACTTGAGTTAATTAAGCATTTCGTGAATCAATTCGATGCAATTTCTTTTTATTAAAAAGGGGTCTCTAAGGGCGCGTCACTGCGACGTTTTGTGATCTATCGTGACCGATGGAATGATTCTCTGTTGAATACAGGCGAGATCTCTTGGAAAACAAGTTAATAATGAAAATGACATTGCTCGCATCCTAACCGGGTTCATTAGCCAGGACTAAGCTTTGCACACTTTCGCTAAATCTAAACATTGGTTCCATTACAAAATCACTTTCCTCGCCTTTCTCTGCGACTTGATTGAGCATCTCACAGATACCTCACATCAATCAAGCTTTATTTATGAAAAAGCAGTCAGACTGTTAAATGGACAACTTTCGTTCACTCGCAAATCTATGGGCATAATTGGAACGGCCCATGGAATTTAAGCTTTATCGATATGCGCTTAGAGTATTCGGATCTGGTTAGGATATTTTTCTAACGATCAGCAAATAGCCCCTAGGACAAACTCTGTGCCTTGCCTGTGTGCTTATTTTAATTACTACTAGTACTCTAAGAAGTCTGTATTACGGAATAAAAGAGTTGTAATTAAAGTCTGTGGATACAACACTACTTAAGGCTATTGGTACTGATGAAATATAAAAGAACTAGTCTAGTTTACCTTTATTAGATCTATGACCTTGGCCAATGTGGTATTACGGCCCATAGTCCCCAAATGAGCAAGGCTTGTGCAGTGGAACGTGTATAGGTTGAGGACAAGATAATTCATAATCATCATAATAATCTTGAAGAGCTCGGTGGCGTAGTGGTTAATATGCTTTGGCTTTCGATTAAAAACAAAGCTACCTTCGCAATGGTCAGGCCGTGGATGGGTGACCAAAACATTGAGCTCCTCCGTGCTTCGGAAGGCACGTTAAGCTATTGCGACTGTTTCTACCCATCAACCCGCATTGGGCCAGCGTGGTGGTGTTACGCCCCATACTCCTCATGTGTTTCTCCATGAGGAAGGCCTGTCCCAGCAGTGGGACGTATATATAGGCTGAGTACATAATAATCTTATATGTTTTATAGCTCAAATATACATGGTGGGAATGGCGTATAGTGTCATAATCATCATAATAGTGTAGTGTAACCACTGTTTTAACGTTATGCTTTTAAATAATTAATCAGTTTTACAAAAAGGTACGTTAGAAGAAAGTTATCTTATAATACTAAAATTCTATTAGTGCCCGGTAACTGCTATCGTAAATTTAACGGCCGTTTACTGTCGTAACATAATACTTTTCCCTACAATAAATCTTGAGTTCGATGTTTTACTAAAATGTTTTATGGGATTCAGTATTGTTATTAGTCAAAAGTACTTTATGGAAGTGTGCGCAGTTATTATAATCTCTATTTTAATATGAAATGGTTAAAAGTATTCTGGTTTTAGAACATAGTGAATATGTACAAGAAAATCATTGAATTACAAATCAACATTTAAAAAGTGTCGATTTTTGTAATGAATTATTATATTATGTGGAATTATTGATTGAATTATTTAAGACTAACAAAGTGACAGAGAAACAAGGTTCATTGTTTTATTTTTATTTTTAGTACAATAAAGCCTTTTTTCATTGAGAAAGTTTTTTGTGACATCAACACAAATTGTTCTATATATTTTAATGTTAATAAAATAATATAACTGGTCAAGCATTATCTAAGCTGTCTCAGATTTAAATTTAAAAATCGTATGTCTTTACAATATTTTAATCCCCTAATATGAATTAGTAGGGCCGATAGCGGCGACCACTAAACTTTTATCCTTTGGAATGTTAATGGTGCATTTATCATGGGCTAATACACCATGGCAGGAATTAACACATCTTATATATCTTAACTAATTGATTCACAGGTCATTTTTGAATGATCTAGCTACACAACTAACGTGGTTTTGTTTACTTATGTGGAGATCAACATTTTAATGTAGGAAATTAATTTTAATTTATTTGTAGATTCATTTCGAAACGTTCGATATTAGTTCTGGATTAATTCCTGTTTAGCTTTTTATTTTTTTGTTAAAGTATCGATAGGAGTAGTTTCCCTGCATAAGCTAAATCAATTCAGTAAATTTTCGTTTTAATAATAGGGGTTAAAGTATGAAATTTCCGTTTTTTTCTCTCTTAGGATTTTGTCTGTAAACTATTAAGTTTCAGAATATTTTTAAAAAATAATTATCTCTTAAAATAGACCATATTTTTGAGCTCTTTTGATTTGTTTTGATATTTTGTTGAAAGTTTAATTGTGTTGAAATTGGACACGGAGACAACTCTTTTTAAGTGCCTTCATCATTTGATTTGCATTCACTTAAAAACGATAAATAATTTTTATGAAGAGTGATATCACACATATTGCTAAAGCTTGTCTAATGATACATGCCAACAATTATTATCTCTGGATTTGTCGCTGTGGAGAAATCTGAAAAAATGTTTCTATGGAAAATGCAGACTTCCCCAAAATCTTCATCCAAAACGGCAATTTCATACTTTAACCCCTAATATTTGTCTGTAACATCTATTGTTTGCGAACACCGGTGTTCACGTTGTCCGCCAAAGGGATAAAAAACTTTGATTTCCTTCTGTGAGTTTGCTCTGTCTGATGCGTAATTTCTCTGAACGATTTATTAACTGTAAACTAGAATCTTCAATTACACAAATTACTATCTACATCTGCGATGCTTTGTAGGTTACTTTTTATAAAAAATATTATTATAATTTACTTCCTTCCCATTCCTATTGTAATGCGGGCAGCCTGATCTGTGTGGGGGTATATTAAATCGGAAATGTATTATTTTTCACTAATATTATTTCTACAGGGTGGAATCGAAAATAATTGATTAATTTTAAAGGGGGGTTTAAGTGCTATTAAACATTATATTTGTGAGGGAGAAAAAAAAATCTAAATTGTAAAAAAAATCAAAATTTTCAGTACTTGAAAAACATAAAACATTAAAAATTACATATAAAATTTATATTATAAAAATATTACATTAAATTCGACACAAACTTTTGTTTACAAATGTACAGGTGTTTCATTCAATAACACAGCGCGACAGCTGCAACTAATAATTGCGTTATTGTATTTTCTTACATAATGTTTCATTACGATTTTAATTGTTATTATACCGATTATTATAACGTTTAAAATGACCTGTAAAATATTGTCGAATGATTTCAATTTCACCTTGTATATAATATATTCTTCAGAATAAAATGCACTATGAGATATCTTCTAATAGAGAACAAATTATCTCGGTAAAGCTAGTCTAAGCGATTATTATGACAGCTTATACTGGCTTCAATAGAGACGTTATCCATACGATACCTGCTTGTTAATTTGTTATGTCTGCGCGAATATTCCGGGTTATTCGAACCGCTGATTGACACTGATGAACAAACAATAGCTGGCTAACGTTATATGACACTAACATTTGTGTATTTACAATAGATATTTTGTGGTCATAAAATGTGAAATTACTAATTTTTTACTCATTTGACATAACATACATACAAACACACATATAATCACGACTAGTATACCCTAAAGGTTAGTCAGAGATTAGGCAAAAGCACCGTGCTTCACCAGTAGTGACTGCACTCAGCGTGACAGGTGGAGGTATTTGACATGACATAAATAACATATTAACTCTTTTCCCGAAGGGGTAGGCCAAGGTATTAAACACCCACATTTCGCCAGATATGTTAGATCCCCTTGTAACAGGTGGCGAGCCTGTTGCCATGCACCGGGCACAATGTGAGGCAAACAATATTCACAGTGACCTGTACTCTACACTAGTTTTTATTGGTTAACTCAGTGGTACAGGCGGTGGGAACGAAACGAAATTAATTTGGATTGTCTTAATTCAATAGAATAAGAGAATATCTTTTGCTATAGGTAAAAATAAATGTAGTTATAAACTAAGTGTCCTTTCAGAATAACTGCTAGAAAATGACATATAATTTACAAGTAATTCGCGCATTTAATTTAAATCAAGGTTTGATTGTTATAGCATGTTTAGTTCAGAATAACTGCAGTTGTAAATGCAGCAATTTCTCTTCAACACCAGAGAAATCTCACTTAAAGGAATATTAAAGTAAACTCTTACTTGTTCCATAAATTCTGGTATCTAAGTGTTCTGGTTGCGACAAATCCTGCTTCGTGGGTGTCGGCCGAGCATCAGCGCGTAACAATTATTAAGATCTGCCATTAGGTACAGGAATTGCGTTTATAGTGATACTTTTTGTAGTTGGTCGTTGCAATAAGATAACATGATGAAATTTCCTTATTTCTTTATCGCGCCACCTATAAAAGGAATTATCGTGAGCTCCTACAATATTAGTTCTTTAAAAATGGCGTCATAAAGACATTAAGCAGGCGAATACGACATTTTTCTGCCCTATAAGCTACCATTTTTTTTGCAATTTTACTGAGATATATATATATATATATATATTAGGTACAGGAATTGCGTTTATAGTGATACTTTTTGTAGTTGGTCGTTGCAATAAGATAACATGATGAAATTTCCTTATTTCTTTATCGCGCCACCTATAAAAGGAATTATCGTGAGCTCCTACAATATTAGTTCTTTAAAAATGGCGTCATAAAGACATTAAGCAGGCGAATACGACATTTTTCTGCCCTATAAGCTACCATTTTTTTTGCAATTTTACTGAGATGCTTGCCTCCACTGGGATCGAACCCAGGACCTCTCGAGATTGCGACGCCTTGAGACTGGCGTACAGACCACCCGACCACGGAGGTCGTCCGCAGGTCGGAAGTATATATATACGCTATGACGAAATGTGGGCTAATCACTTCTTCGGCTTTATCTATACATATAATAAAACTGTAGAGGTCGAATATCTGTACCTAGAAAATAAATGTTTCAAGCTTTAAGCATGTGAAAAGAGGGAAAATACCAAAAAAGGTTTTTTTTGGTTCTCTGTCTGTTTGTACGGGCTAATCTCCGAAATGGCTGGACCGATTTTAATGAAATTTTGCATGGTGATACCTTATATCCCCGGTCAAAATCTAAGATACTTTTTATTTCGAAAAATTAAAGGGTTCCTGTGGGATAGTTCAAAAACCATAGAAACCGCGGAAGAAGTTATTTATTTATGTATATTATTTTGTAAAATAAAATAAACTTTGCAGAAATGTGTGATGTGGAGCAGCAAGCAACGAGTTAGTGTAAAGTCAAAAAAAAAGTAATAAAATAGTAAAGATAACCTCTATGCATATCTTTCAAGCAAACTCTTATATACCAATACGCTTCGTTACCATCAGACCTGTATAGAAAGCATGCAACCAGACTGTGTGGTCTAGGGTGCCAGTCTCAGGTGCAACTAACCTGCCCAGACTCCGTAATTATGTCATTTGACATAGCCTCTCATAACTGTACTGCATTTAAATGCCCGGAATCACCAGATCATAGGATCTTATCTACGCTAAAACTGACCTATCCACACAAGAAACTTATTGAGTATGAGGATGTATGCATAAACGCAAAATATTGGGTCCTTACCTATGAAATTGGTGTTTTTATTCTGTCTTAGCCATTTGTCAGTAACTATTAAGTTTCAGAACATTCTTATAAAATAATTGCCTCTTCTAAAAATAGACCATATATTTAAGGTCGTATTATTTAATTTGATAATTTTTTGTAAGTTTAATTGTGTTAAAATTAGACACAAAGACAATTATTTTTAACTGCTTCCCGAATACATCATTTGATTTGCATTAACATAAAAACGATGAATAATTTTTTTCGAGCGTGTTCACACACATATTGCTTAAGCTTGTATTATGATACATGCCAAATATTATTATCTCTGGATTTGTCGTTGTGAAGAAAACTGAAAAATGTTAGTATGTAAAATGCAGACATCCCCAAAATCTCCATACAAAACACCAATTTCATAGGTAAGGACCTAATATATCACTTTACAAATAGAACCTTTGTGATTCTTCAAAAGCATGTCTGTTTTGTAGTGCAATTAGGAAACTTTGTAGGTATATTTCATTTGCCCTAGGATTAATATTACGTTCATTATTCGATTCATATTCCTACAATATACACAATCAACGGTTTACATAACAATTAGTTCCGCTTTGCGAAAGAAACAAGTAAATATGGAAGAAGCGGAACCAAATATTAAATTTTGCATTTTTTTATACTTAATACAAATAAGCGGTAATAGTACTATGGAATATGTAAACATTAGGTCCTTACCTATGAAATTGGTGTTTTGTATGGAGATTTTAGGGATGTCTGCATTTTACATACTAACATTTTATCAATTTTCTTCACAACGACAAATCCAGAGATAATAATATTTGGCATGTATCATTAGACAAGCTTTAGCAATATGTGTGTGAACACGCTTGATAAAAATTATTCATCGTTTTTATGTTAATGCAAATCAAATGATGTATTCGGGTGGCAGTTAAAAATAATTGTCTTTGTGTCTAATTTTATCAAATTAAATAATACGAGCTCAAATATATGGTCTATTTTTAGAAGAGGCAATTATTTTATTAGAATGTTCTGAAACTTAATAGTTACGGACAAATTGTTAAGACAGAATAAAAACACCAATTCCATAGGTAAGGACCCAATATTTACATAAAATAAGTCACCTGACGGAAATCCTCATGGCCTACTATCGGGAGTTCCGACAACTTCCGACGTCATTCGTCCGTTCGTGCATTTTGGCGATATCAACATTCGACACCGTCACATACGCTGAGTCACATCACTACAATGCACGGTGTCACGAGCCACTGCTGATATCGGGTCAATAACCTTTCATGGGCATGAAAAAGGTAGTTCGATTTTAATGGATATATGCATATATTTCGTATGTATGTAATTAAACCTGAACAAAATACATGTATCTACAACTGCAAGAGAGACTACACAGACATTCTGTCACATGCAAAAACATAGTTTTAATCCAGCAATACGTATTTTCCGGCAACACTCTATGATGTATTTTCCCCGATGATGAGTCGGAATAATTAATAGGTGCATTTTGACAGATGAGCCTGATGGACCATTTACATTGGTTTGTCACTATGAACAACTATCAAAATGCACTGCAAATAACTGTCAAAATGCACCTATTATATTATTCAAACTGTAAGTCAACATGAAAAATTTATTTTATACTCATTATGTAATGTCGACTAAGTAATAGACAAGTCAGAACAATAAAAGCATTTGGTACTGCTGAAGAGAAAAATAGGTAAGGTTTTTATACTTGATAATTTTTAACTTTTTTACGAAAAGCAGCAAGTAGTTCATCACCTTCTAACATTTAGAAACATTTAGTAAACGTAATGACTCATTTACTACCGGCGCAATGTGCTTTGGAATGCTATATGTTAAATATTTAATTATGCAAATTGTAATGTGGTGGGAATACGCTATTAGAACATTGAGCTTTAACAAAACAACGCGAGATTGCGAATCGCTATTACAAAAAGTTTTTAGGTTATCAAACAGACGTGATAAAAAGTCTCTACCTTTCCTTATTACGTAAAGAACTTGAAAAGAATTCTTTGCAAAATCTGAGATTTATCAAAAAATTTAGACTAAACTCTTTTTATATAATTGTGTGCTCAACGAACTGAGAAAGGTCATTGTTCACTGCATGAAATTTGACA
Source organism: Parapoynx stratiotata (assembly GCA_910589355.1). Classification (NCBI taxonomy): domain Eukaryota; kingdom Metazoa; phylum Arthropoda; class Insecta; order Lepidoptera; family Crambidae; genus Parapoynx; species Parapoynx stratiotata. The sequence continues at coordinate 6,026,505 of OU342458.1, forward strand.
GTTAAAAATCAGCCTTCGGAATATAAATTTAATAAAAGTATCGTATCCTAGGCCGCAATTCAAGCATAACAGTCATTATAATTGAATTCCTGGCTTAGTGTCAAAGTCGTAAGATTCAATTTGGAAACTATGTTTTTTGAACTTATCTGCGACCGACTGTAAATTAGCTTTGTAGATAAAAAGCTGTAGTTAATTGTCACGTTCAGATAAAACAAATAAGGCTAATAATTACCTTGTCTTATTAGCACTACCACAAAAACTGAGTGGTGACGCATTTTTTTGTCCACAAAAATGAGTTCCTTTTTTATTTCTGCTAAACTGCATAACGATATTTGATGCTGTCACAGTTTCACAGCACTCACTTCACAGTTTGAATGTCAAGTTTGGTTCTTAGGTTCTTTGGTTTACACACAAAATGAGCTCAGTTAAAATATGATAAAAATTTACTCAGATTGGACTACAAACACTTCCACGGTCTATTACCGCTTAGAAAATATTGTAATACTTTAGTAATTGAAATTTTTATGAGATGATAAATTATAAAAATTAGATATACCCACACTTAACGCCGTGACATACCGTCGTCATCGTTTTGAATATAGTTATCGTAATTATAAATACAGAATATAGTTTTCATTATATTATATACATTCTTATTATTTTAAATTTTGAATTAAATATATACGTTCTAATACCTTTCTACTCCTCATGTGTTTCTCCATGAGGAGGGCCTGTGCCCAGCAGTGGGACGTATATAGGCTGAGGACATATAGGAGGACCAGACCTTTCTAAACAGAGAAACACATGAGGTGCATGGGCAGTACCATTATTAAGCTGGCCCAGTGCGTATTGGAGGTTTGCAAAAGCAACTAGGACCATCTTCAGCTTCAAACTTGAAATCACGAAGAGTCTTTATGTCCTGCAGCGTGTAACGATCCAGTGGCTGACTAGGTCGGGGTTAGACTTAGTTAGGGCTGACTAGGACTTAGACTAGAATTTGAATATCGGTTCACAATAGGCTAGTTGACCCTTTCTTTTATTTGGCCCCAAATGATTAACTACTGATAGCCATAACCATAAAAAATAAAAATAAAAAATTCTGAAGCCTATAATACAACAAATTATAAATTATGTTTTTGCTTAAATGTGAAAAACGCCTTCGGTCCTGATGGCCTATGAATTATCTGTGCCGTAGCGTCACGATTATTGTAAACAATTCAATACGCATGCGTTACATAGCCGACAGTTATGCTTGATCGGTTGCGACTGGCGTTTGACGGATTTTGACCATGCGTAGTAATTATTTACATGAAGCGTTACTCGTCCAATTCACGAACATGGTTGATAGCGTTTTTAAAAAGACAAGAAAAAAGTAAAAATAAAACATATTCAATTTGAATTTTTACAGCAATCCCCTATTCATATTTATCGAACTTGGTATATTTCGCACCCTTGTACTAAATACTATGTGAATGGCATATTATTTTCATTCCTTTTGATATGAGTCCACAAGCCTATTGACCAAGAAATCAGTGTAAACATACGAGTACATTAAAACTTTTTTGAAGTCTGTTGAAAATAGCATTTCATGACAAATTTCAGGGCATTTCACAAACACCTTCATCGATTTTCCTTACCTTCTTCACTGACAATGTATACAGGTATTTAATTTAAAAGTACTTGTTTATTTTTGTTTGTATTAAATTGTTGTCACATTAGTTTATCACTTTTGTTTGCACTCTAAATGTTTCCTTGAACACTATTGTATCGAGCTTACTTTATTCTATAACTGACACGTTTCCAACAAGTGAGGGCCTGGTTATCTGTAATACAGGTTATCCTAGTGCTGAGACCAGCCTCTCACTATAAAGTTGTACCTACATTATTGTGAATGAAAATAAAGAATATACTTATTAAATTCCAAACGAATTTCGTTCTATTTTTCTTTACTTTTGGACAGTGGCTATCTGGAGGTGGTGAACTGGCATTAAGCATTGCAATACCCAGCTGAGCTTTAACTGATTGCATTTAATTAAGATGTTATCGCTGTTCATTTCCATAAATCTGTCCTAATAATTTACGAAGTTATCTAGTAATACGGTGACCCAGTTCGTCTTAGTACCTACATTATTGTGAGTCATGTTTATAATACGTATAATGCTTAAAATATAAGGCATTTCAATGTTTTTCTTGCAGCTTTAATTTTTAAGTTTATACGTCCAAATGTTTTTTTAATTATAATTTTCAACTTACAGGTCCCAAGTCCACCATTCCTGCTCGTAAAACATCCTGTTGAGCAACGCTCTTGGATCTACGGCTACCCACCAACCCACATTAAACCAGTGTCGTGCAAGACGGCCCAAGGCTCACCCAATAAATGTTGTTATGGCCATCCATAATAGACACCTATTAGCTAGCTTTTGGGCGATGGTAATGAAAATTTCAAAATGTCTATGCGAGTGAACAAGCAATCTCACAAAAAGTAAAATCTAAAATTCAACTCAAGAAATAATATTGAAGGAACTATTTCTTACCGAATCCTGGATCATTTTCCTGGTTCAAATTCACAAAAAAGGAAAAAAAAATTGATAAAGACTATAGGAAACATTGAAACGATGAGTCAATTTCGAAGTTTCAGATGTCGAGAACAACGAACTTCTATGTGAGTGTCCAGATCGGTCAGGATATGCGTCATGAAGATAACGTTATCAGAGGGTGACTTTACCGAAATGCTTTTTTTATTCCAAAGCGCTTTGATAAGATTCCTACTAAGTACTCAATAAATGTTTGGTAATATAAGAGGGCAGGCTAATCTAATGGCTGTATAGGGAAAAGTTTTCGATTCTTGAGTGAAAGCCACGTACTAAGAGGAACAATGATATAAGGCCCGCCATAAGCTAGAATGATAATCTGGCGAGGACCGCCGCCACCGGTTTGAACCTGTTGCCATCTTTGAGATTCAGGCCCGTATTACAGAACCAAACTCAAGCGTAGATCTCTGCTTGAGCGCAGTTAAAAAGGGATGGCGCTGTGTGGGATCTAATGCGCCATCCCTCTCTAACAGTGCTCAAGCAGAGATCTACGCTTGAGTTTAGTTCCATAATACGGGCCTATGTGTTCGAACTCGGGAAACGTGGTGTGCTTTTGTTTGTGTGATAATGAGTTACAAATATACTATATCTATGGAATATAATATGAATGGTTAATTTGTTACCCTAGATATTATAACACAAGACAATGCTTATTTTGGACTAGGTTAATTGGTGTGCACATAAGAATATTAGAAATGTACTATTTTTTACTCAGATAATTTACAAAAAACATTTGGAAATGTTTATAAAAACAGTTGTTATTGTCACATCTATCATAGTACGCCATAATAAGTGAAACTACACTATCTTATGTACACAATATTGGACGATATTTGCTGAAAGCATGGCGTATTACGATAGCTCGCTTATCAGGTCAGATAGTCCGATAATACTTACAAAAATTGCTAGATTCGGTATTACGGTGATTTATTTTCGTATCAAATAGAAAAATATTTGTACCAGATGATATTTCACATCAAGGGCCTTTCTGATTTACAGTTTAATTCTACCTTTTATCGCAAAGAGATTTTAAGAACGAAGTTTTTTCTGCACTGCTAAAATGCAGGAAAAAAACTTTAGAAATTTTCATTTTTCCTTCAATTTTAGGCAAGGTAATAATGCTACAAAGTAATGACATGATAATACCTTGTACCTTACAACTGAATATCATGGACTACATATTTTACTTCATGCTCATATCAAACACACTCAGAGAAACACACCCTAAAATATTCTATGTGGTCCTATAGCCTTCATAATTTCAAAGATTAATATCACACAAAATAATGACTTACCGAATAAATATGAATACTATGGACGGAAACGATGCAGCTCTTCTTATTTATTTTAACCGACGTCAGAGCGTAAGTTTGTATTCAATCAACGCATTCTAAATCAAACAATGTTATCGTACTTTCGGCTGCGTGACCTTTTTCAATTCGCTCGTGGGGTTTGCAACTCTACAGGTATGCAGTACCGACCTTAGTTAGGTCCTATTATTAAACTATTAAAAATATGTGTCTAAATTAGATTAATATATCAATAGCTCTACTTCTTCTCTTTAAACTGATGACAGTGAAATCTAGAAATCTCAAAATATCACAGACTACATAAAATGCGAAGCTAATAAAATGTAAGCAGCGATAACCGAGTTGGGAAGACGGAACTTCACTGCAAAACTTCGACGACTCATCGCCACTGTTTGAATAGAGTTTATTACAAAAATGTTCAACAAAAAACCTTCTGTTACATATTGCCATGTAAATTTTTCAGTGGTTTTCAATTCAGTCTTCAAGTCAACTTTCCAACTGAAGACGATAAAATGATCGTTCGGTTATGGATGAAAAGAAAGCATTAGGTTGAATGGTACAAGGAACGTATACGGCTCGATTCTCGCTTCGTGTGAAACCGACTGATCCGGTTACTAACTTCACATTCCTGTATTCAATCATACGTTTTGAATCTAAAAATGTCATGTCATTAAACTGTTGTTTTCTACTAAAATGTGACTGAGATATCAGTATGACATTCCACTATTTTAAAAACGAGAAAACAATTGCAAAGTTATTCAAAATTTTAGCAACGATTTCGTTTCATAGCAAAAATTGCATTATGACAATTTCAAGATTTGAATACGGGCACAATGGATTATGTTTGATTTTGCTTTTTCTATATTTTGCTTCTTTTTCTTTTCACTCTCTTCTATTACCTACTCGCCAGGACAACAATCAGTCCTATCCTCATCATATCATCATTCACACAATCCATCCATCTTTTCTTTGGTCTACCTCCCCCACACACTCCCCTTTCAAATCCATCACTTTCCTGGTGACATGATAAATTTTTTGTATATTTTCCCATGTACATAAATTTGTATCAGAGTATTTTGAAGCAATTAAATTATTCGAGACTTACAACACTCCGATACAATATTTTGCAGCCTCATAGGAAATGAAATGTGATCTTAGAACTTCCATTTGAATAAGCATAAGCAAATAACAGTCAGGGTGAGAAAAAATTGTTTACAAACTCCTCCAAGGTTACCTATCAACCTTTATCAAAATCAAATTCATTGCGTGTTCATTCTATAAGTGGTTTTGTAAGGGTATTTTATTATCCCTATTAGTCAAGTATTCTTGGATTCTTTTTAGACAATGCCCCTAATCTGGTTCTGGGTGGCCCACTATTTTCGTATGACAGTGGTCACAAAAACTTATGAGTCCTCACTAATCAGATTAAAACACAAATGAAACCTTTTGACTTATACTGGTACACAATAACACTACATTTTTTTAAATTTTATACAAATTCACCCAAAATAGATCTGGAAACGGTACTTGTATTTTGTTTAATTCGACAACCAGATTGACAAATATTTTGTAGGATTAATGATTCAACGATAACTAATTACCGAATTTACTTAGATTTCTGAAATATGGGATACAACAGAAATGAGTTATTTTTGGGGGCTTTAATGCGATACGAAAATTCAAACAACAAAACATTCGTAACTTTTCTTTTAATTTATTATGAATAACAACATGAATAAATGTATATTCACTGTTATTGCCCACTTAACTTTTTGGCTCGACTTTTTTTGAGCTGTCAAGCTTATTTACGCCCCTTTAAATATGAAAATTAATAGTATCTACGGGAGCGAAACAAGTACGAGTATCAAGGTAATTATTAAGCCAAAAATCTACTAAGTTCATGACTTTGATACGTTCATGACTTTGATACTTTGATTTTGTGATAGTGTATATTCTTGACATTGTTAGATTTTTTCAATGAATTATATTGTTAGGTATTGAATGAATGCATGAATTATTGTTATGTATTGAATTAACTTTAACTAGGTATTGGACATGTTTGATTTCATACTATGCGGTTTTTATTGTTAATTATTACAGATGTACATGCCACATTATTATTAGTAATTATGTATTTCCAACACAATTATTTTGTTCAGGAATAAATAAATACTTAAATAAAAATACACCTGTCTGTGAAGGGGATAGAAAAAATGAGCATATTCAAAATATTAAAAAATCTTTAAAGAACATCGCTCTGGGACCCTTCTAGGCGGCTTCAAAATCAAATACCTAGTAGCTATTACACATATAATGTTATGATCAAATTTCTTGAATTTTTCAAATAAATAAAATAATCAGACGCAGCCATTCACTAGTCTCTTGGGATTGGAAGCCACCAGTCACAGTCGCCCTTTATATTTTTTAAAATTTTAACCGGTACTTTGTATTCCAAGTAAAATATTGACGTAAAGGGCATTGCGAATTACCTTGTAGCACAAGGTCTACATGTGCAGGGGTCGCGGAGTTCACTCAATATTTACTAAACAACACCAGGATACGCGCGTGCGCATGTGTGTTGTAACGAACATTTACTAAATATAGATAGTACCTAGAACGATTGCGAAACTATCATAAATAAATGTCTTAACTTAATCGTTTTGTTGATGGTGATAATAAATTTGTCTGGACAAGACTCGAACCCCAACCTCAAAATTGAGGCGCTCAATCCGCCAGGCCGAACGTGAAAGTTTTCACAATGCGGAATAAACTTAGTAATAATTTAAACCGTAGCGAAAAATCATTTTTGGCAGTAAAAGATCGTAAGTAAAGAAACCGAAAGTAAAATTTTCTACCAAATGAAGTTTCCTATACCTTACTTTTTACAATTTCGTTTTAAAATGATAGGAAATCAATGTTTTAAATTGAGTTTAAAATGTTTCGTTGCATTCCGTTAAAAACCTGAGTAGCATAACAAAATTAGTCTTGACGAATATTCAAAACAGAACGTCCGTGCTGCCATGTAGACAGAAATAGATTTTTTTTCTTGAGGCTTCGACAGCACACCCACACACGTGTATACAAAATTTAAGTTAAATTTTCAAAATCAAGACTTTTTTTAAATTCCGTAAATATTTGTATCTGCATTCAGATAATATCGTTTGCGATTACTTAATGACGCATACTTCCTGTGATAATAAGGGACTACACCAAAAAACGCGAAACAGATTTTTTTTTCTAACGGTCTACATCGATAAGTCTGCTGTCAAGTAGAGATTTCGAGCGTTATTTTAAAAAGTAAACAAGAAAAGTCTTAGACCCACTTGCAGGCAATTTAATTCGAGATTTAAAACTCGATTTGGTATTTTTTTGACATTTTAGCCATAGTAAAAAATTTTCTTTAACAAAAATAAAACCGGCTTCAAAAATAGACCAAAACAAAAAGCACTCAAAAGTATTGCTGCTTTTGTAAGTAACTCTGTTAATTTTATTTTAATCAATTGTACCAACAATTAATTAAAATAAATTTGAGAAAAATATTATATTTAAATTTAACAATTTATGAAGGCGATGACTAGTGACCATCCGGTGAGATTGAAGGCAGGCTTACCTGTAATATTAAAAACAATGAATAATAGATATTTAAGACACTTATAATTTTAGTACTTGAAAAAACTTTAGAAAAATCTCTTCTAGACGACAACAAACTGCCTCCACTACCTTCACACACTACAAGAAAATTGTTAACATAAAAAATGTACTCATTTTGAGAGCGATCAATGGTGAGAAATGAAAGCATATTAGTCTTCTTGCAGACAACTAACCAAAATTTATGTCCAAATATTATATCTTAGGAACTATCGGTTAGCAATTTGGCGAAACTTTCGCCTGCATAACGGCCTGTAATTTGATAGTCATGTATTAATGAATTTTTGTAATGGTTACTACGTGATTATGTGTAAGTACCGAACTAGGCTAATCGTAGATCTAATCCGTTAACGGGTTTAACAGTACAAAATTGTCATGTTGCCTAGAACACCTAATTTAGAACTTCATGTATGGTATAATAACTACGTTCGACGTATGGTAATTGTATGGAAGTGATTGCAATGTAATCGAAAGAGAATTTTTCCCGACAGCTTTTATTTTTTTATTAAGGTATACACAACAGATTACATACAATAATAACGCCGCATTAAATAGTAGTTATTTCACACACTAGCATGTAACCCAAAAACGTGTACATACAGCATGATATGATTTTAGCACACATAAACAAGTTGTCAGTTAAATAAATGAAAAGGTAAAAGTTATAAGTACATTTTATCGGGGCGGAAACAAACGTTTTGCGGAATACAAAATATGTTGACGGCATTAAAAACAAAAATATACAATTAACATCAATGCGTAGAGTTACAAGTCATTTAAATATAGTTTAATTAGCTAAAAACTTCTCAGTAAAGAATGTTTCCATTGGTATTTTTTTTTGTATTTAAATGACACTTGTTCTTGTGTTCTTCAAGGATTGCACTCACTGCACTAAGTTACACTAATTTCACAAGATTAACCCAATAGACTTTGTCTTTCCAGCCTCCTAATATGTCCGTGGTGTCAAGGAGCTGCATTGCTTCCACATTCACATGAAGGTAACAGATAACATACTTTTTATTATGACAACACACCCTCAAAAGACATCGACGAACTGGGTACACAAATCTTATAGTATATTAGGTCCTTACCTATGAAATTGGTGTTTTGTATGGAGATTTTGGGGGATTCTGCATTTTCCATACTAAATTTTTTTCAGTTTTCTACACAACGACAAATCGAAAGAAAATAATATTTGACATCTTTCATTAGACAAGCTTTAGTAATATGTGTAATATCACACTTCATAAAAATTATTTATCGTTTTCAAGTGAATGCAAATAAAATGATGTATTCGGGAGGCACTTAAAATGAGTTGTCTCCGTGTCCAATTTTAACACAATTAAACTAACAACAAATTATCAAAACAAATCAAAAGAGCTCAAAAGTATAGTCTATTTATAGATGAGGTCATTATTTTTTAGGTATACTCTGAATCTTAATAGTTACAGACAAAATACTAAGAGAGAAAAAAAACACCAATTTCACAGGTAAGGACCCAATATTTTCACCCAAGGCGTCAACGTCACTTATTTGGACCCGAGACGAGTATGACCAAGTTCAAGGGACGAAATAAGTCTTTCACCCGAAAACACTGTACTTTCATCTAGAATACGAAGAAAGTGAAAATAATAACATGCAAGCGATATTCTCAATAAACTAAAAAAAAAAACACAAAAATACAATCCTGAAGAACAACAAAAATAAAACGACACGGATATTTATTTATTACACGGAAAATAAAAATTTGAAAACCCGCGACCAAAAAAAAACAAAAATTCGTTGTCTAGTAGAGGGTCCGCTAAGTACCGTGGTATGACCTTGTAGAGCGGGTCCCCCGACTAGAAAACTATTTTTGTCTTTATTTTTTTCGGTCGGGGTTTTTTGTATTTTTAATTATTTTTTTATTTCAGCCTCAAAATGAACGTACAAGTTATGACCTTTCATTTGATACCCCACTATCTTTGTAAATATCAGAGTTTTCATTGTCACTTTCATCCCACATATCTTTCACATAGCTAAGCCGATTTCCATAAAACTTGCATAAGTTGTGTGTAGCCCATAACGCTCTCAACAGAAAATGATTATTTTTCACACCATATTTGAAAATGAATTTTACCAGACGACCACCATATATAAAAATTTTATATTGTGACTAGCTTTTGCCCGCGACTTCGTCCGCGTGGTATAACTATACTATACCTATACCGTCACACTATCACATATATATATATATATGTGATAGTGTGACGGTGTGTAGCTTATAGCCTTCCTCAATAGATAGTCTATTTCACACTGAAAGATTGCTTTCAAATTGGGACAGTAGCCTCAATTGGTGAAATTAAAAATTTACTGCTTCTTTATTATTAGAAGTAAAGTCCATAGTGGAGCAAAATAGTCCTTCATTATTCGGGGGGGCGTTATTTAAATTTTTTAAAATTCACCCACATGGCACCCGTTTATCGGGATAAATGGTAGCCTATATCCTTTCTCAGGCTCTGAACTATCTATGTTCCAAATTTCGGTTATATTGGTTCAGTAGTTTTGAAGTGAAAGCGAGACAGACAGAGTTACTTTCTCATTTATAATATTAGTGTGGATTCAGTACCCGTAGTGTAAGTTTTCATTGTAAAAAAAAACTCACTTTTAGTTGCGTTAAGAAAAATTTCAAGAATGCAATTTCTATGGGAAACGTGAAAAGCGCCTCTAGCGGAAACTAGCTGAAATCACATTTCTCAAGAAGTTCTTTACAATGAAAACATACACTGCGGGTACTGAATGCTCATTTTTTTTACAAATTTTGTATGACGTGTACCGTACACATTATTAGAGCAACATAATGTTTTTGCATTTACATATAAATATACATACAAAGATATAGAAAGAATAAATAAACAGCAAATGTTGTAGTATGTAGAGTCATACCAAAATGTATGGAAAATTTTAATTATGCATGAATTTAAAGAATAAAATAATACAATTATGCAATTCCATATATGTACTGATTACGAATACATGTATTCATGATTCCATAACTTATTTGAATTTTAGGTGGATCATTATTATTAGCGCCACCTGTCGGTTACTCGTCAAACTAACAGCATACACTAAAGTAACATTCAAGAACTCTATGCTACCTCTACATGTAGCACAGAGCTTTTGTATGCTTTTGTGACATTGTAAATGTTTCCAATGCCACTAGAGGGCACACAATTTTCTGAATATTTTTGTTACTGTTTTGGGGACAAGGTTTTTCAAGTACCTACTTTCAATTTGGTCAAATATTAAATAATTGACCAAATTGGTTTTAGTAATTTATTATAAACTTATTTAATTTAATGTAGTGGAAACAAATAGATAAATAACAATATAACTAAAAGTAGCTTTACAAATAAACATTTACACATTGCACAATATTGAATCTTTGTTGGATACACGATACGGTATAAAAATTGTAGTCTAGGTCTTGTAGGTCTATTGTAGGTTTTTATATTACAATCTTTAAACTATCTACCTATATCGTTATGATATCACTAATCAATAGATACGATCATTTTGTATGAAATAAGAATTAACCAAAATTTTAAGAAAATAATGAAACCAGCATTGTCTTAGGATGGGCTAAAACCAATGTTTTTTAACAGGTTTTTAAACCATCTTATTCATAGACCAGTTTTCTTTGTTCGACACTTTTGCTAGCCTAGCCCTCTAAGCAGGGGGCCTATAACTTGTAAATATTTTGCATCAATTTTGAGATGACCAGCATACACGAGAATTGACGTTGTCCGATGTGCTCAGTGATGTAGGTTGCTGCACCGCACCGCAGGTATCACAAGCAAAACTCACAGATCTGTATACGTCTTTTTCTAACCACGATATAGCGTGCGGTGTAGAGCGAGACAGAAGGGACCAGCCCGCGTAACTAAGCAAACAAGGCTCGCTTTCCGAGCCCGCGAGACAGTCGTCGAGTTGGAGCGAACGAACCGGCGCCATTGCTCTCGGAGTGTCGATACCTGTGACTGTCTGCTTTTCGCTTGATTTTTCCACAACTTTAGTTTGAGTTCACCAATACTGCGCAGTGAAGGTAAGAAAGTTTTTTTTAGTTGTTTCGGATACAGTGCAGTTCTAGAAGTGTATGTGATAATAAAATAGTGAAGTACAGCTTTCTAACTTATTTATGCAAGGAATTTACCGAGGGCGGTGTGCATAAAGTGAGTCGGAGGCTCGCAGGCAGGCGAGGAGAGCGGCGCTGCCTTCGCCGCCTGCGCAACCGATAACTTTACACTAATAATGACATATAAAATGTGACAATTTTGGTCAAATTGTGTGTGTATCCTGTGACTTCGTGATTATGGAGTTTTTGTTGTGTCGCGTAGTGTTTTGTTTTACATTAGGCTTTAAAAAATAACGTTTTGAAGACAATGGAGTGATTATTTCTTTGTGATTCGACTTCTTTGGACTTTTCCGTGCTCTGACGCACACACGTCATTATTATTGTATACTAACGTAGGTAATCCTTTTCGAGGTGGAAAGCGTTATCTCGATGAGGCGTTTTTTACAACTACAATATATTACGTATCTTAAGAGCACGTATTTAATCTATGATAGGTGTACCGCTGTGAATAACTAAACAAACAAATAAAAAGTGGAGTGCCATCAAATACCATTTTGATCATTAAGTCAAAATGTAAAGCTAACGATGTCCTCGTTAAAAACTACTAATTTCATAACGATCACACACTGTGATTGTAATTTTGAGTTAAAATACTAATAATCATTTATTTTATTACTTTGCTCATTTGTGAATTTGGTTTTCATAAGACATTGTTGCTCTATTCACGTCATAGTTAGCTCTTGAAGCTCGTCTGTCTCACAACTAGTACACACAAATATCTACTAGAAGCAACAAAACTACGTGAGTTTTCCTTATCACAAAACGAATCCTTTCACAATCTATTTCACTGTGTAAAAGGAAAATTACCGATTTTACAAAATAACCATAAGCTGCATTTTATGTTTAAATATGATGACATTTGAGTAGATATTACTAGAGCCAACGTAATAGAATGACCTTCGACAGACGTGACCGACGTAGACGCATCACTGCTCATTGTAACAATCTATGATTGATAGAGCTAGTTCCCCCAGGGAATTCCTAATTAACCACCAAAGTGACTCAGTGAAATCATTTCACTTCCTCCATGTAGCGTCCGAAATAATTCTGACTCATATTTTTCAATTTCTACTCGAATATGTATCGTGATTTCAACAGCAATAAAGCTATGGTAGTATTTTTTTACAATATTACAACGCATGCAATAAAACTCAACCACATGAGTAAAGAACCTTATTCAATTATGTACTGGACCGCGAACTTCCTGGACTGTACTAGCTTTAGGAATAAAATTAAATTTTTCATCAATTTCATTCTCTTCTCAGCTCTACGGCAGTAAATCATTATTGCTCCAAATCCTTGGGTTGTATCTGTAACCAAATCTTATCTCACAATTAATATACTTTCATGTCACATCAATTTTGCAATGTAATTATTACACTAGAGAAAATAGAAATTATTATAATTAACATTCTTCAACTTCGATTCAAAGTAATTATTATGAGTTGGTCATGTTCTGTCCATTAAGAAGACATCAAACCCGTATATACCTTTAAATATGTGACGTTACATTTAAATGATTCCCTATCTAAGTGACCACGTCCCTATAATATGTCGTAAATCATACAAATGCTAAATCTATCAACTTTATGGCCACAAACATACTATACTCGGCAAGCCATTTATCTACCTCCATTTAAAGCTCATAGCCACAGGAGTAGAACAATATGCCGTAAATACTGTAATTTATTTCGATATGCTCCGCGAATTTAAATTTGCCTGTAAATTTAAAATTCATCACCTATTATTCTCTAGTTTGAATAATCTTGACAGACAAAGTCAGTATCAATCTATCAAAAAAGCTGCAGTCCTAAAAAACATCTTTTTTTCAATTATCAGATAGACAGAGATACTAGAACCTTGCTTTTGGTAATCTTCTTTCAATGACCTGTGACTTTATTAAATACAAATGGTGGACGCTGAAATGCAGTTATCTAGTAAACCGAGTAGCAAAGAGACCAGACCACACTAATCGACCGACTGATTGACCTAATTGTACTGATTAACAGCACAGCCTGCAAAAGGAAAGTGACGTCACAACTGTCAACCATTCATAGATGGGTATCGAACAATCAACGGACTAACCAACATAATTCAACTGCCCATTTTAGACTGATGAATAATTTAATGATAGGCTTATAACGCATATAAATCGTTAAGGAGTAGGTTATTTTCATAGTTAATACTAGATGTTGCCCCCGACTTCGTTCGTGGTTATTAGTTTTTTAACTATCCCACGGGAACCCTTATATTTCCGGAATAAAAGCATTTAAAATATTGACCAGGAATATAAGGTATCACCATGCAAAATTTTATTGAAATCTATCAAGCCATTTCGGAGATTAGCCCGTACAAACATACAGATTTTTTTTTATTTTCCCTCTTTTTACATCACCCTGACTTGATTTAAAGCATTTTTTTTTCAATGTACAGACATTCGACCTCTACAGTTTTATTATGTTTAGATTAGCTGATAAATATAAGCAAGCATTCACTATCTTGCCTGATGAATACTGATAATAAATTGGATGAAGCACGCTTACCTAGAAGATACCACTCACAATATAAACACATACGTACATAAAATCATGCTTTTTTCCCAGTGGGGTAGGTAGAGATTACTGATCTCCACTTGCTACGATTTGCTACTTTTTACTAAACGCTAAATGAGATTAGAGACATTTACAAAGTGTTCATATAAATACTATTTAAAATAGTCCCCAAAACGGTCCAATTTATAAATAGACGATTGTCTGTCAAAAACATTACTTCATTTATCACAAGCAATTTACACCAATTATTTCAATTTAGGCAATTAGCACCTCCCTCGCAAAACTACGAAATAGTGTAATTAGTTGTGTAACAAATCTGACAGAAGACTTTTTGTAGATACTTGTCAAGGGTAGGTAGGTACTGTTAGAGTCTACCCACATTTGTTCAGTTTAATATAACGCTTTTCCATTTTATATAGAGATGCGTAGTGTTGGACACTCTGTGACAAGATGGGATGAAGATATTCGTAGGCTGGTTGAAGTGGGGTGGATGAGAACGGCCGAAAATCGAGAGCGGTGGCGTGCATTAGCGGAGGCCTATGTCCAGCAGTGGATGGGAGTAGGCTGCTGATGATGATGATAGAGATGCTTAACAGAACAGGCTTCATAAAAAGTCTTGTATTAGAGATGGATTGACACAAAATTGAGCTAAACAAATATAATTTTATCCCTTAGACTGTGTGGGGAATTGTTTTTGCCTACAGTATTTTTAGCCAATCATTCCTCATATTATAGGGATTCCTTATCTTTACTTATGAGCTTTAATTACTTATTCTTTTGCATAGCTAATTTCTTTTTCCCGGCCTTTCCCAGGGTCCGCTTTTCTGCTACACCTCCACTTTTATTAGGTTTACTCCAGGTCTTCGGCATCCTTCATGACCTAATGACCGAACATTAATTACTGCTTACTGAAAATTCTAATTTGATTGTTTATACGAATTCAAATTGAAATTTCGTTCCTTCGTATCTCGTGCTCAGTTTCCGAGAAATTTCTTTGTCGGCATTTCAATGATTCGCCTCCGCTCGTCCTTTGATTTTGCCTTTATAAACATTCAACCTATGTTCAATTTATTACAGCTCCAAGTTTAACAAGGTATAGGGAAATAAATTCTTGTTTTACGGAAAGCTAAATTTAGATATTTAATTACATAAAATTAACAAAGAGACTAATAACAACGTTGTTTTTCAGTCAGTTTAAAAAGAATAAAAAATTTTTAGACAATCAAATTATTGTTCAGCTTTCATCAATAATACCAATCATACCTAGTAGCCGATAGAGTAATAGAGTTGGCCGAGTCATTCTGAATATCGCTGGCCTTAGGTACTATTGCCGGGCTTATGAAAACTAGGCCCAGTTGCATAGGAACATAAACTTTTTAGCAAAATGCAGATTTTAACACCTAAGGGGTACCCCTTAACAATTCAATCCACATACAAATAAAATAGTAACCAAATCGTAACCATCTCGAGACCAGTAGGAATTTAAATGATCACACTGCTGATCACACTCTCAATATCGACAATATATCAGTACCGCCACTGAATGCACTTAAGTACTAAGTTTTATACGCAGCAGAAGCTATTATTATGGACGCCCATAATTGGCCAGGCGTGACATCGTTCGCAATTGGCTCAGGAGTTATAAGTACAATATGACGTGATTCAGTCATATTAGGTTAACAGAGATTACGTTAGCAGTTTATTTAAAGGACTTATTTATTGCCTTCTAAACAGCTTTGACAGGGCAGAACGTGGTAGCTAAGAAACGAAATTTAGCGATAAGACATCGAATGAAATTCAAAACTTAAGTCTTGCGAATTAGTCTGGGTCTTCATTAAATTGATAATTTTATATCATCTCACCGGAACCTCGGCTCCACAAGGCATTCAAAGGCTCCAAATGAGTATAATGCGGTTCTGAGAAGCCCAGTGCATTCCCTAGATTCCACTGAATGCTACGTTTCGTCTTACAATGTGCGCCGCCTGCGCCAGCGCACTTTTGTTTGTGTTTTGAGGAAGTCATTTGGAAAATCGTTGTTGCAAGTATTTCTTGCCATATAAGTAGTTAATATAAGGAAGCCATTGAATAGTATGCACAATATTACTATTAACTGTTTTACTTCTATAATATTATTAAATAGCAGACATTCAAAATCCATAACAACGTATCTACAGAAAAAAATAAGATTCTTGACTCTAACACCTTTTTGCTAACGATAATTAGTGTTACTATCCATAATTGTTCATTTTGAGGACAAATATATTAATCGGATTCGTAATTTTTCACACCCACTCTTCTGCGATATATCGTAAATTGCTCAAGGAGAGGCAGCCGAAGCGTTGTCATATGGTTGTTTCACAATGGTTACAATGCAGTGATCACTAAAAAACGCACCTTGACTGCCGGCCAATTTAATCTGACATCGCATCGACATCAGTTCCGTTTCCGTTCGTATAGATCGGTTACGCTCGAGGGAGCCAGACGATGCACTTGTTATAATCAAACACAAAAGGTAAAAACGTACAAACAGGTTTTATTCCTAAATAATCACGCCACTTACTTAGTAGAGACAGAGTGAGAGCTTGGTGGTCAGTACGCTTTGCCTTTCGATATCGAAAACAAACCTGTCATGTTCAGGCCGTGGATGGATGACCAAATCTTTGGAATCTCGAACTCCCCCGTTTTCAGAAGGCACGTTAAGCCGATGATCCCGGTGCTGCAAACGTTTCTACCCACGGATGCGGATTGCCACATTGGGCCAATGTGCAGCGTGGTGGTGTTACGGCCCGTACTCCTCATGTGTTCGTTTCCATGAGGAAAGCCTGTGCCCAGCAGTGGGACGTATATAGGCTGAGGATTCGTCCTCGATCCTGGCACTCATCTTTCGTTTCCTCTACTCCCTTTTCTACCTTACCATCACAAACGTGCTTCAGAATCAGGTGGATTTGACCTGGCGCTTATTAAAATGCAAAAATAATGTCATCTTATTGTATACTTTACTTTATTTGACACTATCATTATCTTGAATGCACACGTACTCAATGATAAAGTATAGGTATTGGAATCAAACATACCTATATTGATTTATGGCGTCATTCGTGCTAGGAAAGATGCAGATATGATAATATTATGAATATAAATAGAAGTCGAGGTCTTTATCGTAGCTTCACTTGTGGTAAAATAGTCAATTTTTAAGACAATATTAAAAACGCTTTTCTAATTAATGTTAGGTTTTTTATCTTGATAATGAGTTGACATACTCTACATTCCAGCCGTCATTAATTTTCTATTTAAATTAGTGTTGATCATCATCAAGTATTGTTTAGTATCTCGCATCTTTTGCCATAAAATTGTTTATTTGGCACTATAATAACCGAGTTTATCAGATGAACGTACAATAGCATCAGTCTTGATTAGATAAAATGTATGTTTATTCGTTGCTTAGTTTTAAAAAATCAAAACACATTTACAACGATGAATAAAATATATCTAGACTATATCTAATTTTTCTCGACTAAGAATCGTGAAAGTAAAAAACATATTGATGTACGAGTATATGTAGAATGTTTGTTTGTTTGTTATAACAAATTATAACAATGTTCCGCCTTCATGATAATATTTTGAAAATCAATTCACATATTACTCGTTCAACTTAGCGAGGACTTGTTAAGGTGGAAATACTGGACCACACATATTAGGTCTTTACCTATGAAATTGGTGTTTTGTATAGAGATTTTGGGGAATTCTGCATTTTCCATACTAAAATTTTTTCAGTTTTCTTCACAACGACAAATCCAAAGATAATAATATTTGGCATCTATCATTAGACAAGCTTTAGTAATATGTGTAATATCATACTTAATAAAAAGTATTTATCGTTTTTAAATGAATGCAAGTAAAATGATGTATTCGGGCACTTAAAAAGAGTTGTCTCCGTGTCCAATTTTAACACAATTAAACATACAACAAATTATCAAAACAAATCAAAAGAGCTCAAAAATTAAGTCTTTTTTTAGACGAGGTAATTATTTTTTAGGAATACTCTGAATCTTAATAGTTACAGACAAAATACTAAGAGAGAAAAAAACACTAATTTCATAGGTAAGGACCCAATATAATGAGGCGGTGGAATAAAAAATACCACTCCGAACTCACCAATCTGTATAAGTCCACTGCTAGACACTACTGGGCCCTCCTACATGAAACACATGGCTGAAACGCCACGCTGGCATAATGCGGATGGCAATGGCAATAGCAACCAGAACCAACGCCTCAATGTACCGTCCGAAGCACGGAGGAACTCGGTCACCCATCCAAGGACAGACCGTAGCGAAAGAAGCTTAACCACAACGCCACCGAGGTCCTTCATGCACCACTCTTAACTCACATACCACTCATATATATAACCACTCTTAACTCACATACCACTCATCATATATACTAACTGTGTTAAAAAAATTACGTAAAGAAGATTCCACACAACACAATGGTTCTTGTATTTTAACTACATTGTTAACATGTTGTCACGCGTGCTTAAAATATTTACAGTAGAAATCTGTATGGTTTAACAATGGGAGCCATTCACATGTGGTCCGGCCATGTGCATAATGACCACTGGCATACTCGTATAAAGCTGTGACGTCATCGCACCAGAGAACCGCTATTCACAGTTAAAACCTTTTCACGAATGTTTTCTATGCACTGCAAACTATTTTTTATCTAGCTCTGTAGGCGAATAGACAATTTTTTTTTTCATATTACGATTTAAAGTCAGTGCTCGCTTATAAAAATCAAATTAAATTCGTTGTTCAATTTTAAAGATTTATTATACAGACAGGCATATGGACAGACAGCGTAAGCAACTTTGTTTTATGTTATATAATGTAGTATTGTAGCCACTTTAAATACAAAAGCTATAAAATTGTAGTTATTATTTTATAAAACAAGTTTTGAACTATTTTGAGTAATCACTGAATCAAATATCACTGGTGTTACAAATTTGCCTACGAACAATTTACACAACAACAACATTTATACTTAACAAACAGATTATAGCAATAATAAATAATTATTGACAGTACTTTTGTACATAGTGTTATTTAATTAGATGTTATAAATTTTGAAGCTAATTTAGTGATTTCCTTAAATATAGTCTAACAAGGACTGGAATAACAATGTAAGGAAACTCACAACTGTACTCACAATTCTTCCTAATATTACCTCATGGTATGTTGAGGACATTTGTAAGTTTAATGATAAGTAACAAAGTGGGTAATATTTATTTCATTATTTCAGCACTCATAGTCTTACCGTGGCCTCTATTCCAAAGCACAAAGAAATTTTAGTACTATGTTATTTCCGTCATACGGTCAAAAAGATATGAGTATGAAATAACAAGCTACTAAAAGATATGAGTATTTTAGTAGCTTGTTATTTCATAATTATGAGCTACTAGAATCTAGTGCCGGAAATACAAATTTTCTATAAACCTAAGAATAACAAAGTAGTAAAAGAGATACGCAAGACTCATTTACCACGCATGCTCACAAAAGGGCGCAAAACCGTAATGCGCAATGATTACAAAATTGGTACAAGGTGCAAGATGCTCGTAGAGAACATACTCCACTTAAAATCAAGAGGAATAGTCATTTGTCCTGTTAAAAATACCTTTGTTTAAACGTTTTCCTTTTTATTGGTGGTTTGTGGTTTTTTCGTCATCTATCAGCATCAGACAACATTAGGGACAACATACATATCACTTCTAGACTTACACCTTCATATAATTTTTGCTTTTTTCCTTGAAGTTACAAATATCTTTCTCGTAATGTTTCCTATATTGTTTGTCAGCTGAGTATCCTCTTTCTTATGTTCTCATAGCATAGTTCATACATTCAATCCTCTGCTTCTCTTCTCTTCTCACTTTTTTTAGACCTGATGAATGTTATTGAAAAACATTTTTCTCTTTCTAGCTGACTTCTTCGAATTTGATTTGTAACCAGCATACAGTATGACATCTTACCTAATGTATGCATAGTTTATTCAATACACGAGTGGATTTTTTTCCGTTACCCACATAAGAATTATGAAACGGCCTTCTATGAAACTTTTTCCCGTTATGCACTCATCATTTATAATAAGTTTCCAAGCTAAAAACTACCTTTTATTTCCTCAAAATCTTGTAATTTTTCCCCTGATTTCATATTTCATATATTGGGGATTCCTTGAGATTAAACTCCAACTAGATGGTCTTACAAGCTTGGCATTAAATTCTGTATCAATAATGATTTGGTGCTGTTGGTTTGTACGTAAGAACGCCGGCAACGCACTTGTGACCCCAGTGGTGTTGCGAATGTCCATGGGCAGCGATAGTTGCTTAACATCAGAGGCTTTAGTGTAAGTTTTTGAGTATAAAATACGTTACTATTGTAGTTGCGTTAAGAGTCCAATTTGTATAGGAAATGTGAATAGCGCCTCTAGCGGAACGTAACGCATACTAAGTTTCCCATACAAATTGAGCTCTTAAAGCAACTACAATAGTAACGTATTTTATACTAAAAACATACACTAAGGCCTCAGGTGACCCGTCTGCTCGCTTTCCCCTATCCCATAAAAAAAAAGATTTTAAGAGAATTTTGGAAAACCATTTCTTACACGCCTTTTTCCCAATGGGATAGGTAGAGATTACGGCACCGATCGCGCTAAGTAAAAACGTTACCACAACCAAATTCAGAACGTGATGGCCTATCCACATTCCACTCTCTCATACTCGCGATTCCTTATAGATGGGCCATAAAGTTTTATTATATAACTATTGGTTGCCCGCGACTTCGTCCGCGATTACTATGGTTTTTTAACTATCCCACGGGAACCCTTTAGTTTTCCGGAATAAAAAGTACCTAAGGTGTTGAACAGGGATATAAGGTATCACCATGCAAAATTTCATTGAAATCGGTCCCGCCATTTCGGATACAAAAATGGTATTTTTTTTGGTATTTTCCCTCTTTTTACATGTCCCTGACTTGATTTTAAGCATTTTTTTTCTATGTACAGACATGCGACCTCTACAGTTTTACTGTATAGATGTGATTAAATTTGATTGTAGTAAATACTTTATTGGGGCCTTCTCCTGGCACACATCAATCGCTTTCTCTACCCTCATTAGGTACTCTCTTCATACATGCCCTTCGGCTTGAGGTAGATGTAACCTTGCCCTTTTTAGGCCGTCGCCGATTCGGTCAAGGTATTCCTACGTCACTATAACATAATAATATGCCAATTTTAGATCTGTTCAATAGTTTGGTCTATGCGGTAATTGATCAGTCAGTAATTGACTTTTATATATTGACTAGCTGTTGCCCACGACTTCGTCCGCGGTTACAAAGATTATTTAACTATTCCACGGGAACCCTTTAATTTTCTCTCAAAGTCTCAGCCCGATCGGTTTTAAAATTGACAAAGTTTCATACAAACTTTCATCCCCTATTTTATCCTCTTGGAGGTAGAATTTATTAAAATCCTTTTATCAGCGGATGCCTGCGTCATAACATCTAAGTACCTTCATGCCAAATTTCAGCCCGATCCGTCCAGTGGTTTGGGCTGTGCCGTTGATAGATCAGTATGTCAGTCAGTCACCTTTGAGTTAAATATATTTAGATTTCATAACTATTTACTGTAACTTATTAATTTCCTAATATATTCATGACTAAAATCAAGACTAAAATTAAAATGACGTGTATGACGTTAAACTGTGATATTTATTATACCAAATACTTAGCGGAATGTGGCGGAATAGAGAGAATATGCGACCAATTTCCGATGATCTGGGGCGTGGGTTTGACACATACAATAAAAAGTCCCCTTGCTACGTGTCGTATCATAAAACGTGCTCCCTAGTTCGTCCACTTGGCTCGATGAGGGACACCGCTTCTCAAGATGAAACTGTCAAAATCCCTCAATTACTTCTCCACTTTATGTATTCGCGTTAAGGTTTAAAATCTCTTGTAGATTGTTTCGGACACTGTTCCAAAATTTTGTCGCCTCGTCTCAAATTCAAGTGCTAACATAATTCAATATAGCTTTCTCGAGAATAAGGATAATATGAGTCACGATTTTGTAGAATACGCCGGGTGACTTTCAATTCACCGCGCAATATATACGCAATTCATTTTTAACTTGAGTCACCAAAATTTCATATTGATCCCTTGATAATTTGTAATTATTTAACACGAATCTTATTTGCGTAAAGCTATTTTAGTAGTATTTGTTATACAGAATAAATACGCATATATAGAATTTAATATTTTTCAAATTTATTTCCCAGCGTTGTACATTGGTAAAATCGTAAAAAGCTTATAACTTCCCTTTTACTACTTATTAGGTAGAGCTAATTGTGGCATAAAATATTGTACTATAATCTTTATTAAAAATTTTAAAATAGTAACAAGCATTCTATTCTACAGTAAAATAGGTACATTCATAAAAAAAGTTGAAAGAAAAAGCACTTGGACCATTAAGAAAACACTGCCGTTCGAAAGAAATTCACCCATGAATATTCTTGACTAGTGTGTAAGACCTGCTTTCAACAATCCTCATGCGTGTGAAATAGTTAAACATTTAATCAGTTACACAACATGAACGTTATCAGAGAACCAGTTGAATCATGTCACAGTGTTGCGAATTCAGCAGATTACTACACTAGCCCTATACATCAGTGTCACCAATAAAATGCTTACACTTGTGTTCTTACAGTAATGGAATAAGGTTCATAATTGAATGGGATTATAAACACGCTTGTGACTACAGTTAAGGAAACGACTACACGCCTACACTGGATTTTTGAACTCCAACATAATAGTCGAAGAAATTTGGTAATGTCTCATTAACAAATATCATCAGCCTATATACGTCCCACTGCTGGGACAGGCCTTCCTCGTGGAGAAACACATGAGGAGTATGGGCCGTAACACCACCACGCTGGCCCAATGCGGGTTGGTGGGTAGAAACGGTCACAAATGCGACCGGGACCAACGGCTTAACGTGCCTTCCGAAGCACGGAGGAGCTCGAGATCACAAAGTCTTGGTCACCCATCCACGGCCTGACCATGGCGAAGGTAGCTTTGCTTTCGATCGAAGCCAAAGCGCACTGACCACTACGCCACCGAGCTCATTAACAAATGTCGTCCTTATAAAATCTTTGTGCAGCTGAGTGTTAAGCTTTTTAGATCATTCTAGTAACCTAAAACTATCTCTAGTTAAAGTGAAAAGGCATTCTAAGACGAAAATAATAAACGTGTTGAAAATATAGAGTCCTTTACTTACACCCAGTGGACGATTGTATTAGACATAGGAAGTTGACTAACATTTCAAAGTATAGATTAGATTTGTAATAAATGGACGAACAAATCCATTATGAATTGGTTTTATTTGTATGTCGATTTGACCGGTGTCATAGTTATTTGGATAGTTACCGGATGAACGTGCTCTCTGACACGTGTATGAGATCGAGTTCCAAAAAACTATATGTCTCGTATTATGTAACGTTATTTATAACATGAACAGTATGAAACAGCCTGTGCTGTAGGTATTAACTCACTCACACCTAATTTTAAAATGAATAGATGTAAACTTGTAAAATATTTTAAAGTTTATTAATTATCATTTAAATATTTATAATCTGCAAGTATTATAATATATATTTTAACTCGTCACTCACTTTTTTTTAACATTAGACAGGCTCACGCTTGACCGCTTTTCCCTTAGAGGAAGAAATTTATCTCAAGAATCTTTAAATATTAGATATTAGTAATTCTATATTATTGTTTTCATACAATATTTAACATTTAAGGAAAAACTTTGGAAACAGTACTGATTAATTAAATATTGTTTAACAATCATTTAGTTACATATTCAAACTGGACCTGGTGTGGTTTGACCAATAACGTATGCAGACATAAGGAAATATTTCTCTATATATTTATATAAAAAAGCTGCGTTACTTGTAAATATTTAATTATATTCAAACATTACTTTTGTTATTATATATTTACATACTATTCAATAAAACCTTATATTTACTTACTCCAAAACAAAAGAAAATCTGTTTCTTTAACTGAATGGTACAAAATCGGTCAAGGCGACTTACTGAAAATTATTAAAACGAAATGAAACAATAAATCAATACTTTTTCAAATGTTAACATGTATTATTATATCACATGTTCAGTAGTTAGCCTCAATCGCTATTATCCAAAACTAGGACATCAAAGTCAACCACCTTTGCCCACAAAATGAAACACTGCCAATTGTGAATTTGACCTTTGTTACACTGTGTTCGGTATAGCAGGCGTATTTTCAATTGTGTACGTTTATTTTAGGAATAATAAATTAACACGTCGCTGTAAAAATCGTAATCAAAACCATGATAATGATAATTAAAATTCTAACCGTGAACTCCCTACTAATAATTGTTGATTCATGGAACCACCATTTGCGTTTTATATTTCAAACAATTGACGCGTCTAGTGCCTAGTTTTATTGTTACTGAAACTATCTGTAAACCAGACAGTAAACCTTACTGCTAATAAATATAGAGAACAATTTATTTTACCAATTATTTGTAGTCTTATTTGTTCCTTACTTTGTATGTTAATATGAGACTTATCTATTTTCAATCTTACTGGTGTCAGTATAACACAAACAAAGCGTCAAACATTTTTGTCTTCATAAACAAGTATGGTATTTTAATTTTTTTTAACACAGAACTCTAATTATCATAGTGGAATTTCTAGTATAAATACTGAAGAACGGTAAACACAAGATACCACGATCTTTCATTAAACAGTGGTTCTTATCTGCAAGATAAAAGGCCCTGTAACTATCAGACAACTTTAGAAGAAACTTTAATCTTTGTCTGACACATTGCGTGTGCGCCATAACATATTATGAAGTAGTTAATACTTGTACATTTAATAATTTCTAATTAATATCAGAAGAGTTACATCTTTAAATCGCTATAGTAAACATTTTACCCGTTAACCCTCAATTCCTGGTTTTTTTTTCTTTACTGCAGGTTTTTTTGAAAATTACTGGCGAATTGTATGTATGAAATATTTTATTGCTTATAACGGCGACGGGCTCACCACCTGTCACGCTGAGTGTAGTCACTACTTGGTGAAGAACGGACTACGGCAATGAACTGCTTTTGTGGTACTTTTTTTTTTACATACGACAGGTAAGCTCTTGATCTTCTTCTCACCTGATGGTAAGTGACGATAAGGTCGAAGGTGGAAGCGAGCTTCACCTGTAATCCTCAACAACTGAGGAACTGGCTATCTTACCTCTGATTGCGGGAACACAACAATGCTTGAAACATTGTTATTAAGACGACAAATTTAGGTAAGACGGTGGTAGCTAGCCAGGCGGGCTTGGAAGCCCTACCAGCAACCAAACCGAGCAGAAAAACTTCTGCCCCCATGGGGAATCGAACTCGGACCTCCCGATCAACACCCGGTGGTGTGAACCACTAGACCAGGAGGCGGTTAGAAGCTTTTGCCTAGTCTCAGACTAACTCTTACGGAATAAAAGTCGTGTTTTTATGTACGTTTATTGATTGTACTTATAGATAAAAGTAGATAAGGGGAGCTCGGTGGCGTAGTGGTGGTTAGTATGCTTTGGCTTTCCATCGAAAACAAAACTTCGCCATGGTCAGGCTTCTTATTCTTTACATGACATTAAGATATGGGATTATATTGGGTCCTTACCTATGAAATTGGTGTTTTTATTCTGTCTGTAACTATTAAGATTCAGAGTATTCCTAAAAAATAATTTCCTCGTCTAAAAATAGACTATATTTTTGAGCTCTTTTAATTTGTTTTGATAATTTGTTGTAAGTTTAATTGTGTTAAAATTGGACACGGAGACATTAAGTGCCTCCCGAATTCATCATTTTATTTGCATTCACTTAAAACGATAAATAATTTTTATGAAGTGTGATATTACACATATTACTAAAGCTTGTCTAATGATACAGGCCAAATATTAGTATCTCTGGATTTGTCGTAGTGAAGAAAACTGATAAAATGTTAGTATGGAAAATGCAGAATTCCCCAAAATCTCCATACAAAACACCAATTTCATAGGTAAGGACCTAATATTAGTAGTGTATCATTTACATACTAAATTAGAATATTAAGACACGTAGTAAAAGCAATCACAGTGGTGAGTCACATTTTTGTTTTCCAGTTTCATTTGGTGACGTAAGGTCGCAGTAATGTTCTTAAGAAGGCTTGGTTATATGAGTATGACTGAGTCTATAACATATAAGTAGAGAGTATTCGGATGCATATTTACCTAAAGTTAAGATTTTAGCTATTGTGGAAAGCACTTCCTTATCGAAAATTAATAAATATTTTGTAATGGTTATATAAGGAGAACCGAGTTTAATAAAAAAAAATACTATTTTTGATATTTGAAATATTATTTTAATTTTTTTATAACACCATCTTTTCTCTTAGACCCTTCACGAAACTGTAACTTACCATTCAGTATGTATGTTTTCCATACTTAAATGATAGGTTAAAATTTTACCTTAACTAAATAAGCATCTGATTAGTTAAGCAATCTCCGCTCTCCAATCTCTCCTCCAATCCTGGGATATTATTTTTTCTTATGAGCCAGCAAGGTGGAGGTCGCTAGGCCTGCATCCTTTGGTGCTGCCCTAGCATCCTTCGCAAATGGACTTATCTACTGTTTACCATCAGGTGGAACACCACCTTTTTCATAATCAGCCCAGCAAATGACTCTATATATTTTAAGAAGCCGCTTCCATAAATGTTATCAAAAAATATAGGTACTTTTGTTAAATATGCATCCAAATATCCGATCTTTACACAAAACTTAAAAATATAATAAATAACATACAGGAGAAGAAATGTTATTTACTGTTCTTATTATTACACTTTATTATTTATTATGTTCATATTAATTATTTGCTTAATATATTTCAGTAAGTTGTTACTATGACGCATACATACGGTATTTGTAGTAATTTTCAACGTCCAATGGAAATCATTAAAAGTTTTTATTTCTATAAGATTCTAAAACAAAATAATTAATAAATATCCTCCACTCTCTTCGCACACGATAAAAAACAAATGACATCCAAATGAAATTTGTTTTTTCAAGACAACCTAACAACACCAACGTAGTGACGTCGTAGACGTAGCGTATAATAGAGACAGTCATTTTGATCTCCCACATCGCTCGCTCAATACTTAATAATACCTGGCTCGTTCTATTACACTGATTGATCAATTACTCGAGTAATCGCTCATCGGTTTCCATCGAGCCGTTTCAAGGAACCCAGACAATGGCGACGGTCACGCTTGTCGAATTCTCCAAACAGACGGTCGTCATAGCAACCTTCTTGTATACAGACCATTTTTTGGCAACTAAATATCAACGTAATAAGAAACTCACAAAACCTGAGCATCAAAATTCTCTAACTCAACAGCTTACCTTTCTCCGCATAACGTTTTAGAACCAATCTATCTCACTCCATCCAGTAAGCAAGAACGAGATGAACTATATCCCTATGCACCATTCATAAGCAATACTATTTGTAAGCTCTCCGCTTGCACACCGTTTGTACTTAGTATATCGACCACATTGTGAAGACCTTTCCCAATACTGGTTTTTGTATAACCGTGAGCTTTTTAAACATGGCCGGCTTATAGGTGGGCGTGTATTTTTATTTCTGTGCGCGTCGATGGCAATAAGTAATAAGGTAAACATTAAGCAATGGAGGCCATTTGACTCGGCAACCGAGACTGCTTGAAGCAAACGGAATCTTCAATTAATTTAAATCGATGATTAACGCCTCTGGCAACAATGGGTTTTTTTGGACACTGTTGACAGGCAAGTACTACCCACATAATAGTGAGTACTGCCCTAGAACAATACTTCCTAATACCATTATTGATAAAAACTTAGACATCTTCCGTTCAATGAACGTATGTCAGGTTATAATAATCTACCCCTAGTGTACATTTTCTCAATTTGATTTACGTCAAAATGTCAAGAATGAAAATTTGTATGGGAAACATGAAAAGCGCCTTTAGCAGATACTAGTTGTAATCACATTACTCATAGAAATTGACACTTTTGACATTTCTTAACGCAACTCAATCTGAGAAGTTTTTTATAATGAAAACTTACACTGGTCTGATTGTTGGTGCATTTTGACAGTTGTTTGTAGTAGTAATCGAATCCCATACCAAGGAACATGTACCTATTTACTATTTATTTATTTGTAAAAAAACTTGTTTTCTGAATACCGCCACAATCAGACCCTTAATCTAGTTTCGTAATCGTAGATAATGAAGAAATCTAAGTAATACATACTATCGCATTCTATTTATCAATTAATCATAGGACGGATATTTCCGTGAAAATTATACGATACTTCATTCATTGGCTTTTCGAGAACACATTTATTTACTTTATTTGCAGGAAAACTTATCTTAAATAATTATTAGGTGTTATACTATGTTTATTGCAAGTGGAAGTTAAAATTAACTTTTCAATGTGCTTACATGTCTTATAACCATTAACCAGTTACAATTTTATGAAATATTTAACAATTATAACTTTAACCTAATCTTTTAGTCTACGTTAGATATTTAATAATAGTTCTATTTCTCGGCTCTGTGATACCCACTTTTGTAATGAGTTTTACGTGTCGAGCGATAAGCGTCGACATACCGTAGATAAGGCTCACTTCACATACAAATACAGTGCACAGTCCTGATTGCACATAGAAGCGTTGTAAACATCACAATCCCAATAATATTTGAAAGTCAATCACCTAACGGTCTATATGATCACAAATACGAGTATTCACATTCAGACTAGGAAGGTAGTCTGTTGTTTATAAGCCAATGAATTTTAATGCCCGTATGAATTTTAATGAATTTTAGTTTTTATAGGTTGAGTTTTAAGTGCACTCAATATCAACGGAAAATACTCGCATACACATACATTGAATAAAAAAACTCATTACGAGAAAAAAGATAATGAGTTCAGTTGGAAAATACCTCCCGCATCTCGTATATCGTAATTTCCACAAATCTTAAAATTCTCACAATTTTTTACCCATTCGTTTTCATTTAAGACAGATTCATTATAATTAATTTAAATGTATGGACAATGTGTATATTATGTGAATTTTATAAACACTTTTTTCAAAAAATGTTATGAAAGTTTTCATTGGCTAATATGTTTTCGTACCATCTTTAAATACTCTTATAATACAAATTAACAAGTATTCAACAAGCAGTGAAATTATTTTTATAGGGTTCTCTTCACACACAAAGTACAAAAGTTATTTAGTATCAAAAAAATTACCAAACCGCTATAACACACCATATTATTGCATTAGTATCTGAGTTTCTTGTATTCAATAAAATCGTCTTAACAGTAGTAAACACATCAGATACTCTTGCTTCCACAGGAGATGTGTGTGATTGCTTTTGCAAACACGATTCAAACCTCATAAACACGGAAAAGCAATTAAGCGGATTACAAGAAGCATTGGTTCCATATTTTTGCACCTGACTTTACCAATATAATCTTTAGCAGAATGTAACCGCAATTACAAAATCATCCAAGCCAGTCCAGGCCATATAGCTATATTAATTACACAGTCATTTGGAATCAAATCCATTAAAGAATACTTTATTGTTAGCCCTATAAAGATTACAATGTAACGTATATCTTAACACTAATTGACACAATGGACAGTCTTAACGCTAGACAACTGAGCCAGACAACGATCTCTTGCAAAAAATCTACTTAAGGAGCGAAAAATAACATGGAGGTAAATAAGAATGATTTAAATTATATCAACATGAATATTTGCAAACTAATCGCATACTTATAAAATACGCATTTAATATGTATGCGATGAGTTAATAACAACAAATAAATATTTTAAAATGTTATGAAGGATAGAAACACAACCTATTTTGTTAAGGAATGTATGTAATTATGCTTACATAAGTTATGGCTACAAAGTCTCTGATCGAAGCAAAATCTTTACAATATTTCTGTCACGCGTCACGCCCCTATATATTTGCACAGCCTATATACGTGTCGTTTAGTTTCCTTCCTCCTCCACCGAGGTTTGCTCTACTTGCGCTGTGGCAAATCCGTTGCAATATTTTTATAATTGCCTAAGCTAGTAATACTAGCCAAGCATTTCTGATTTCCCTAGGCTGCCTGCGACTTTCACAGTTTCTTTTAAAGAAATGTATTTCTGCATTCCTCGTAAGTCTTATAGTTAATGTTCCTAGAATTTTTACATCACAAGCAAGTACATATAGAAAACAAGTGATAGTGTTTAACATTTACGCAATAATAATAATCTTCTCAAAAATTGTCTTGTATAATTTTATTTATATATACCGGGGACAATCGAGCAGAAAATTTGCCTGATGGAAGTGATTACCGCCGCCCTATATTACCGTAATTCAGTAGACTTTGTTCTATTATCTTATTTTTTTTGTATATTTTTTTATAGTAAGGGGAGCTTATACACTTGTACTAGGATTTTCCTGTAGGTGTCAAGTGTGCCGATAACACAGTATGACATACCAACACGCCTACAGACCCGGGACACCGAACGGGTATTTTATCTGATATTAATCAAGTACCTACTCTTCTTGAAAAATTAAAATTTTGAAAAGTAAATCTTTATTTACCAGAATTCTGCTACAACTGCCCCTACGCTTACTTACGCCACAACAGTTACATTTATAGAATAACAATGTTTACACTTCATATTGCAGAGGCATTTCTAGACCGCCTGCAACCATCGGCTATTAATAATTTTATCAACATTTTATCCGATGATTGCCAAAATTACATTGCAACAGCGTGTCCATATGACCAGAGCCCATTGAGCTAATAATTTATCCATAATAGTTTTTCGCTTAAACATATAGTATTTTAGAACATAGTGGTATGAATTCTTCGACGAATTAACCGAACATAACATAATCAAAAAGTAAGGCTGTGTCCTAACCGAATATTTTTGTATATTTTGTGCTGATTTACTTTACCATTAGCATCAGCATATAAACCTAGCTGATATATTTATAGGTTAGTCGAATAGGTGCTATGGGCAGACATAATACATCATCAAATCGTGACTCCAATGCTTATGTAGCAGTCGCCATAAATTTATTTTTGTCGATGACTTGACGAGTAAAGTACAGATGCCGATTTGTAAATGTATGTAGAGATAGATGCTTGCCATACCCTACATAACTAATCATCTATTCTTATTCATTAAACAACTTAAGAATTAATAAAAAAAAGATTTAAGAAATAATGAATGAAAGAAAATAATTTATTATATTAGTGACACAGAATCAACCTTAGTACTAAGCTTAATACCTAAAAAAATGTGACACTAAATGGCGAGCCAGCCACTCGGCACGTGTCAGTTGTCGCAGACATCCAACGCTGGTCTTCCATGGTCACCAAAATTTTTCCCTTGGAGTATTACTACGCTGCGCTGTATTAAAAGTAATTAACAATTTATTTTACCCTATTTATAGTATAACCACTAGTATACCTTCTTCAAGGAATTTTCATTTAAATTACAATAGCACTGCAAAATGGGATACACTGATACATAAATAGTCGGTACTCACACAGAACTTAAGGTACTAGGCATAACACACACTCAGGCCATTAAGGTTATAAATTGATTGAATAATATATTTTAAAATTCGAGGTAAATAAAAATTAGCAACGGTTATAAATAGCAGTTTTTCTTTAAACTGACATAGAATTCATAAGAAGACTTTTTGCACACATGAAATTAGGCGCCAAATAAAATTTAAGTACATAGTTAATTTCAAGTTGGTGACTGCTCGTAAATTCATGCGCGTGAGTTGAATAATAGCACTACGTGTAACACATCTATTTTCAACATAAATTAAACTTTATATGTAGAGCGATAAAGTAGCTTCACATAATTTAAAAATCTGATGTATAATCTTTTGTTTTGTCTTAATGCTTCATGGTTAGTACACACAAAATGTTCCGGGTATGAGCAGTCAATTATTTTGGTTTAAGTAGACGCAAACTTTAAAGAGAACCGATATAAACGGTGAGTTTTTTTTTTTTGGTGTCAGTATGGGGAAATTGTAAACTATAAGAGATAGAGAAAAACTCTCTTAGGAACTGTGATCTTAATTATAATAATAAAAATATAAAATTAAAAAAAAATTAAAATCTTAATAGATTTGGAGATACCGGATTTTTTGAATGTATAGACAAACCAAAAATTGTATGGAGACCATAGATCTAATGTTGCTAGAAGTTGTAGTTGTTAATTTCAGCTTCAAAGTACAAAAATCCAACTAAAAACTATTGTACAATTAACATGTATTTATTTAATAACTTTTCCTTAATAACGTAACCAAATATTTATTTAGTTCACTGGTAGAGTCGGTAGACTTTAGTAGAGTAATACACGTAGCTACGCAGTAGTTGACAGTAAACGACATTCAAATAATTATTATTACCTGCCTTTCATATTTGCTTGTAAAGAAAATATCATAAACAAGATTTATTCATTTTCTTAGGGTAGGTTTTGTGATCGATGGTCTGGGTTGAATAGTTGGTGAAAATATTGAGTTATGGCATTGAAAAATTTCCAGATATTACCATAATTAAATAATGATAGACAATTTAACCACAACACGATGCTGGGATTAGTAAAATGGCGGTTGACGGCACAGCTGATGTATATTTGTATATACCTATTGCTCCGAAAATGCATCGCAAAGTTAACCATTGGTCGAGCTGACGTCACAATTTTGGTGCTTCCATTCACGCCATTTTGGTCTAGATTTTAACTAGTAGGTTAACTATTACTTCGAATCAAAAAATATTCAAAGTATGTACATATTATACTTTCAGTATACCTATATTTGCTATTCATCCTTGTCTGACTACACTGTTTTTATAACAGTCTAACAGAAATACATAAATTATTGTTGTTGTCGGTGACACAATCGTTGACTTAAGTTAACATAAATCTTTAATAGTATATATAACGGGAACTTTTAGTCTTTGAGGTGTTTTGCTAATAACGTACACATTTTACATTTATACACATATACATTATTGTAGATATATATTGAATAAAAAGTGTTCTTCTGTATTAAATCCTTTTATTTTAGCACAAGTAATTACACACATAGGCACGTAACGCAGAGACAACTCAAGCATAGGAAAGACAACGGCAGTGTTGCCAATATAAACTTAAAATGTTAAAATATATTACATTGACTTATTTTAACACTCCTCCTCAATGTAATATGTTTCCTCATAAAAACAAACATAAAAAATAATTCTAACATAACCCACACTTATAAACAAACTTAAATAATAATTCTTTATTCAATGGTTTTGTAAACAAATCCGCCATTTGCTCCTCAGATTTTAAGTACTTTACAAGTAATTTTTCCTCTTTAATTAACTCTTTGACGTAATGGTATCTTATATCTACATGTTTAAGGCGTTTAATGCTCTCTGTATTTGCAACTGCTATAGCAGATTGATTATCACAGAATATGGTAACTGGACATAAATTTTTAATATTAAATTCTTTTAACAAATTAACTAGCCAACATGATTCACTAGCTGCAGTACTCAGTGAAACATATTCAGATTCAGTCGAGGATAAACTGACTGAACATTGTTTTCTTGAGCACCAAGACACTAAACAATTTGCAAATTTAAAACAATATCCCGTAGTAGATTTTCTGTCCTTAAGATCTCCTCCCCAATCAGCATCACAGTAGCCAACTAACAATTCATCATTACATTTGAACACTAATTTATACTCAATAGTGTACTTTACATATCTTAACACTCTTTTAAGTGCAGTAAGGAGAACATTGTTTGCACAATTTTGATATCTGCTCAATATAGAAATAGTTATACAAAGGTCAGGTCTTGTACCTGAAACCGCATACATTAAGCACCCTATGATTTGTCTACAGGTATTTTCAATATGCTTATCTACTTTATGGTTATCATTACTTTCAAATATTTTAGAGTTAAAATTATGGTCCATTGGGGTTGAAATTGGTTTACAGTTTTCCATTTTAAATTTTTTCAGAACATTTTCCAAGTATGATTTTTGATTTAATTCTGTTACTCCTCTATTACAATCTTGTTTTACATCAATACCCAAAAAATTAGTTAAAAGGCCTAAATCTTTCATTTCAAACTCTTTATTCAAAACTGACTTAAGATCATCTATCTCATTTACATTTGAACCAAAAATGAGCAAATCGTCTACATATACTAGAACATAAATCTTATTACTATTGCAACATCTATAGTAGAAACATGGGTCATTTTGAGATCTAATAAAACCTTGGTTAATCATTACACTGTTGAACTTGTCATTCCAGTATTTGGGAGATTTTTTAAGACCATATAATGATTTATTTAACTTAACAATATTCTTATCATTTTCATATGCCCCTTTTGGTAAACTAATAAATACTTCCTCATTAATATCCCCATATAAAAATGCCCCAGTTACATCCATCTGGTAAATTGGATACTTTAATTTTGTTGCTATGACAGTAAAAACTCGAAAGGTTGACAGTTTGGCAACAGGTGCATATATTACATTTAAATCCATTGAATCCTGTTGTTCAAAACCCCTGGCTACTAACCTTGCTTTATACTGAAGATTATTACTACCATTTTTCTTTATTTTAAATACCCATTTACTGCTAATGACTTTACTATGAACTGGATTTTCACACACAACCCATGTATTATTATTTTTCAAAGTCTCTATTTCCTTATTTATTGCTATGGTCCACATACCTGCATCCTCCCTTCTCATAGCCTCTTCATAGGTCTTGGGCTCCACATCCAACAGGTCTACGTGATTGCACTTATAAAAGGAAGTCTGCTTTCTCATACGCTGAGCACGTGGAGAAATTTCAGGTGATGTAAGTATAGAACCGTCACTTACTTGAGACAAGGTATGTTCATCAGATTCCGATTCATCTTCTTGGCATGGTACATACTCACTATCATCTGACATATCTTGACTTTGTAAGCTCTCTTGAATGTGTGAATCATTACTAGGATTGGTGTCATCTACATTCTCCGCTGTTTCATTATTTATTTCTTCTGGTATTATAATTTCTATATTCTGTTTCACTATTTCTTTATTTTCTTGACTATTTTTCATGCTAATAAAAACCACATCTCGCTTGATTTCAACCTTATTCTTCTGGGGAAAATAAATTCTGTATCCTTTTGTGTTTTCACAAAATCCAACCAGTATCCCATTCTCGCCCTTAGCATCCCACTTCTTCCTTTTCTCATCAGGAATATGAGCTATCACAGGTGATCCAAATACTTTCAAAGTATGAAGGTCAAAGTCTCTGTTTGTCCATACATTATAAGGAGATTTCTTCTCAACTAAACTTTTACCTGTCCTGTTTAAAACATAGGCAGCCATGTTCACTGCCTCTGCCCACAGTGTTTTGGGTAATTTCAGCGAATACAACATTGTTCTGGCCGCTTCAACCAGTGTTCGGTTCTCTCTCTCCGCTTTTCCATTTTGTTGAGGTGTGTATGGAACAGTAAGTTGATGTATGATACCTCTTTTGTGGAATATGCTTTCAACGTCTTTATTCACAAACTCTAATCCGTTGTCACTTCTGAAATACTTAACTTTGTTGCCAGTTTCATTTTCTGCTTTGTTTATAAAGTTTTCTATGCAATCTTTCACTTCATGTTTTCCTCTAATAAAATACACATGTCTATACATAGAATAGTCATCTTTAAATATCACGAAGTATCTTGCACCTCCTACTGAATACTCCTCCATCGGGCCACAAACATCTGAGTGAATCAACTCACATGTTTTTGTTGATCTATTTTCACTGTTTGGAAATGGTAGACGGTGTATTTTTCCTGTCAAACAACTCTCACAACTCTCGATATCACGGTCGGTCACTTCAATATTGTTGTTTTTCAAAATGTCTTTCACGTAAACCATGTTTTGATG
The DNA here is from genome assembly GCA_910589355.1 of Parapoynx stratiotata. Taxonomy (NCBI): domain Eukaryota; kingdom Metazoa; phylum Arthropoda; class Insecta; order Lepidoptera; family Crambidae; genus Parapoynx; species Parapoynx stratiotata. Next base: position 6,062,899 of record OU342458.1, read on the forward strand.
AGCAAGTCTTTGGTGCCATTCCATCAAACTAACTTTGTTACTTTGGCCACTTTGTTTACTTTCTGCAACATTTACGATATTTTGCTTGTACAGGAAATTAAGGTAATATAAATTTCCTACGCGTTCTGCAAGCGCACACACTTTTCTGTTTTTGTAAAACATACAATAGTTTTCTTCTGTCACTATGACATAACCTTTCGCTGTAACACATTTGACAGATAACAAGTTTGTTTTTAATTCCGGTACGTAAAGTACGTTATCTATGGTCGTGTCTATCCAACAGTTTCCATTAAACACTTGTACTGTCATCTGTCCAACTCCGAGAGCACTAATCTGATTTCCATCGCCCAAAACAACTAACTTATTTTTCAAACTTGATAACGACGTAAACAAGTCCTTATGACAACACATATGCTCACTTGCTCCAGAGTCTACGAGCCACTTAGAATGTTCATAGGTTTCAAAACAATCCGATTGTCCAGACGCAATAAACGCATTACTTTCTTTATTCTTCCTATAACGACACTGTATCTTTGTATGCCCTGGTTTACCGCAATAGAAACATTTATTATCGTTCGCACTACTCACACTGTTACGGTTTTCACGATTGTTCAAGTTCATTTTATTCAATTTACATTCACTTTGGTAATGTCCTAACTTTTTGCACTTAAAGCACTGAATGTCTCGTTTGAAAGTCTTTTTCGCAAAGAAAGCCGAAGATGATGATCGTGATGATGACTGTCCTTTTTCTTTTAATCTTTCTTCTTCTACTAGAAGTCTAGCAAATAAATTTTCTATGGTCTGTTTATCATCGGGTGCCGACTCCCAAGCCGATATAAAATGTTTGTAATTATCTGGTAGAGACATCATCACTTTTGTGATGACAAACTTGTCCGAGATGTTCTCACCTAACTGTTTCAACTCGTTGTGCATTTCTTGCACCTTCGACAAGAAAACTGACATCTCTGCATTTTCATCATATTTCAATTGAAAAAATCTCTGTTGCTTAATGTGAATGCTTGTTTCGCTTTTCTGTTCGTAGATACTTAGGAGTTTACGCCACATTTCGGATGACGTAGTACAGGAAATAACATGTAGCATTACACTTTCCGACATCCTTGTGACTAGTAAAGTTTGAGCCTTCACATCTTGTTTTTCCCATACAGCTCGCTCCTCCTCACCGGTAGGCTTTTTACTTTCCGTAACTACGTTGTACAAATTTTGACTTCGCAACAAGATGGTGGTCTGAAACTTCCAAATGTTCCAATTTTGGTTTCCTTCCAGTCTGATAACTGTTCCTTGCTGTGCCATATTGTCGTTCATGTTTCCTTTCTTCCTTCCTGCACTTTTTCCTTCCTTGCTACGTATTGCAAGTTTTACAACTCGCCGGCCGGTAAAAATTTTCTTAACCTCAAAAATTCACTTTGCCGCCGCCAACGATACTATTTGCAGTAATGTTTCACACTCGATTCAATATCAACAAAGTTATGTGTCTGGGCCCATAACCTGTAGATATATATTGAATAAAAAGTGTTCTTCTGTATTAAATCCTTTTATTTTAGCACAAGTAATTACACACATAGGCACGTAACGCAGAGACAACTCAAGCATAGGAAAGACAACGGCAGTGTTGCCAATATAAACTTAAAATGTTAAAATATATTACATTGACTTATTTTAACAATTATGTTAGTTTATAAATATTTAAATTTTATTCAGTTAAGTCTGTTCAGGAATGAGCTTGCTTCCATTCACGCCATTTTGGTCTAGATTTTAACTAGTAGGTTAACTATTACTTCGAATCAAAAAACTGGCTCTATCATTTTCTTAAACGTTGAAACGTAGAGATACCACAACACTGCGTTACGGCATCGCATCGAACGCCGCAACGCAGTGTTGTGGCCTGGCCCTTACACCTCGTCTGTAAACAAACTTTAATTACGTAATTTTAATTTTCAGATCTATTTTAATCCTATTTATACATATAATAAAACTATAGAGGACAAATGTGTGTACATAGAAAAAAAAATGCTTAAAACCAAGTCAGGATGTAAAAAAAGGGAAACTACCAAAAAAATTTTTTTTTATTTTTTGTTTTTTCTGTTGGTTTGTACGGGCTAATCTCCGAAATGGATGGACCGATTTCAATGAAATTTTGCATGGTACCTTATATTCCTGGTCATCTTAGATACTTTTTATTCCGGAAAATTAAAGTGTTCCCGTGGGATCGTTAAAAAACCATAGTAATCGCGTGGGCAGCAGCTATTTAGATATAAATTTCTAGAAAAAAAACTGGTTATATTTCTTTGTTTTGTTTACAATGGAGATGAAACCTAATATCTACGCGTATTATTTAAGCATTTATCTAAAACGTAACCGAGGAAGGAATTTTTTACATTAAAATGTTTTATTAAAATCCTTTATTATACCTATGAATATTATTTAATTCACAGCCGCACTGTAAAATTATAATAAGTAATAGTGTTTATACATAATTATATTAAGTAGACTGTCATAAGTGATTTATTCAAATTCTTTAATAAATTATTAATTACATAATTCTGTACATATTAAACAAAATAAATCCTTCGTTGATTATGTTTTCGAATAGATACTTAAGCAGTTAGAACAGTGTAGCCCAATTCGTGTCGGAGAGTGAATTTTACGTTATCAGTATAATATAATAGGTTGGGGAAAAAGTTTCTTCGCATTTTTTAAGAAAATTCAAAACATTTTTTAATATAGTTTATTTACATTTAACTAAAGTATGTAGGTACCATTTTGTTCGATAACTTTTTGCCATCTTGTAGGTAGGGACATGATCCCATTGCTATAGAAATTTTGGGACTTCTGGTCAAAATACCGCGACAAGTGGTTTTGGCAGTCCTCTCGTGATGTTAACCTGACACTGCCTAAAGAATTCTGAAGAGACCGAAACAGGTGGAAATCTGAAGGTGCAAGGTCAGGACTATACGGCGGATGCATTAACACCTCCCAGCCAAACTCTCTTAATTTTTGCTGAGTGGCTAAAGATGTGTGAGGTCTAGCGTTATCATGATGAAAAACCACACCCCTTCTGTTGATTAATTCCGGCCGCTTTCTCTCAACTTCTTGCTTTAATCTCATCAGTTGTTCGCAGTAGAGTTCAGAATCGATGGTCCTGCCTGGTGGTAACAGCTCATAATGAATAATGCCCTTCCAATCCCACCACACACACAGCATCACCTTGTTGCGAGTTAACCCGGGTTTCGCCACAGTCTGTGAAGCCTGACCGGCCTTTGACCACGACTTTTTTCGCAAGTTCTTGTCGTACGTGATCCACTTTTCATCACCAGTTATCAGCTTCTTCAAAAATGGTTCGGTTTCATTACGTCGTAATAAAGAATCACAAATGAGTACACGGTTCATTAGGTTTCTTTCAGTGAGCTCGTGAGGTACCCAAATGTCGAGCTTTTTTGTGTACCCAGTTTTTTTCAAATGCGCCAAAACTGTTTTGTGGTCAATTCCCAGTTCTTCAGCTACGTCGTAACTACTGACATGCCGATTTTGCTCCACTTTTTCAAAAATGGCATCCATTTTATCTGTAATAGGGCGACCAGAGCGACGTGCATCTTTGACATCAAAATTTCCGGATTGAAAACGCTTAAACCAAATTTGTGCTACTCTCACAGACACTGCACTAGGTCCATAAACATCGCAAAATTTTTTCGCGGCTTGCGTTGCATTTTAACCTTTTTTGTAGTAAAATTTTAAAATGTATCGAATTTCTTCATTAGATTCACTCATCTTGGCGGTACGAAAAACAAATGAAAATCACACATTTTCCTAATTTGAATTTGGAATTATGTTCTTTAAAATTTAAACTTTCAATGATACCAAAACCAGCCAGATACAAATAGTATAGCCAAAGAGATTTTATTACAAGTTTATACATACTATAATGCGAAAAGACTTTTTCCCCAACCTAATACAAATATTGGTAACCTTTACAATACTTACTGCCGCACTCAGAGTCATTAACCTTAGATAGATAGCTAGATAAAATTCTTTATTGAAACTAATAAAAACACAGAAATATAGTAAAGAAAAAAATTCAATGCAACACAGGCGGCCTTATAGCTAATAGCAATATCTTCCAGACAACCTTTGGGCAGACAGAGAATTTAAGAAAGGTAGGTGTATATAACCTTAATGGTTACTTAAGAAAAAAATGGACGTTTATTTTAATAGACATAGAGTCGATTTTCGAACTCGCTCAATGAACATTAGGTTAAATGACGTCTCTGAGTGAATATTTCAAAGTCCTCAGCCTATATACGTCCCAGCGCTGGGTACAGGCGTTCCTCGTGGAGAAACTCATGAGCACCGTTGGCCATAACACTTTTCAAAGATAACAACACTTATATATTTAAAGTATGTACATATTATACTTTCAGTATACCTATATTTGCTATTCATCCTTGTCTGACTACACTGTTTTTATAACAGTCTAACAGAAATACATAAATTATTGTTGTTGTCGGTGACACAATCGTTGACTTAAGTTAACATAAATCTTTAATAGTATATATAACGGGAACTTTTAGTCTTTGAGGTGTTTTGCTAATAACATACACGTTTTACATTTATACACATATACAATGTGTTAGTTTATAAATATTTAAATTATATTCAGTTAAGTCTGTTCAGGAATGAGCTTGTTAAGATCAAAATTCTAGATATAATGACCGATTACGATACTCTTTTAGGGCTGCCTACTCATTTTTAATTAAAACACATTAAATTTTCTCTTGATAACTTATTTACTCAGACTCATTGGTGGTCTTATTTGCTAGAAAAGATGGATGGATTTTGTGAATGATGATATGATGAAGATGGGAATGAGTAGTTATATGGTGAACAATAGGAGACAGTGAAAGCGCAAGACAAGTAGCGCCGAACCCAAATTTATTGAGAGCAGGGCAGGAGTACCAAGAGACTTGGTACCATGTAATATTGTGGTAATTTTGATTTATTGAAATTCTATAATAAATATTTTGTTGAGAAATCACCTGATGTATCTATAACCAAATCTGGAAGTGACTAAGTGCACGAAGTTCACGAACTTGGATTATTATATGTGAGTGCGATTGCAGTTGGAAAAAGAAGAACGCACAGAAAACGGTGGATGAGTTTAAATAAATCACATATGAAAGCTAACTAATCTGACGCGACTGAGGAGAAAACCGAGCACATCTAAATTGGGATAACAACTGACAGTTTTTATTTTACACTTAGAAGATATTACCCAGGTGAACAAAAATAATTCAATATAATAAATACATTGACTGAAAAATCATTACCTTACTGGCTTCACGGTACTCAGATTTTTTTTATTGCATCAAAATAACATAATTCTATTAAGTGACGGCTGCCATCCCTAGAGCAGCACAGCCTAATCAGTAGGCGTCCTTCACACATCGCCTCAGCGTCGCCGCTTGCGCACCTTATTCTAGTGTAATGTTTATAATAGTGTGAGACAATAATGCTGTAAATCATTACCTACCGACTTGTATCAAAATAATTAAATGTTTCACTTATTATTCAGCCAACTCATCTTATTAACAAAAACACCGAGCAACTAAAATTACTGGCAAAGTGTTGTGTGTATTGCACCTCTACCTACTCCTTCGGGGCTATAGGCTTGATAATATCTATGTACATCTTACTTGTCAACGAAGAGGACAAAAAAAGTTAAAAAAAAAAATTATGTTGGGTTTTGCTATCAAATTGTTAAACTAATACATGACGGCAATAACAACAAACTAAAAATAACATACTAGTTTGTGTACGTCGTTAACCTACTGATATTACTAGTACCAAATGAAAATCTATTAATGGTGAACAGTATATTGTGGTTTCTTTGAATTCACTTTTTTTTTCAGTGTTAGAGACATCAGGCATGAGACATTTTTTGTTGTAGTATTGTTATGTTGTTGTATACATGAAAACAACAACGTATTCTTTCCGGTGGAGCCAGAGATTTCATTGTACCTATAGTTTTGTAAGGTACCTCTATGGTTGGATGTTGCCAAAACATTTATTTACCTGTGCTACGATTTTCTAGACACGGTAAAAGCAAATCTGTATAAAAAGTAAACTAAACAACACAATTTTACGACTCTTTTAATGAATGGTTTTGTCAGCATAGTAAAACAATATAACATTAAATTGAAAGCGCTTCTTATTAACTCAAACCAGTGTTCCGTCGCCATTAATCATAGCAAGGCTTAACAATGTTGTACCATGGTCTGCGATTTATGGTGTCATGGCATTTATGGAGACAATGCCATTGAACGCTCGGCATCGTAAAATGGAACTATAAGGGATACGCTATAGTGTCGTAATTATTTGAAGCTCGCTTTACTGGGAATTTAGAGACGGTCGTAACATATTTATTATTCTCGTATCTACATACATCGCTAAACTGTAGTTATGGATAAAGTTTCTAATATCATAGATTTAAAAATACATTGCATAATAAATCAAATTTTCAGTGTTTGTCTGCAGCTTCATATATAAAATGGAATCTATCATAGCAATAATACATCGGTGAAAATTGCACTACATGCAGTTGTTGTGAAAATTCTACATATTTTTACTTATTTTGCTTGTTTATAAAAGCGATATATGATAAGTCCAAAATAACTAAATTGTCTAATTAGTTAAAAGATTTCACCCAATCACATTTGAAAACGAGATAATAGGAAAAGCGACGAAACGTAAGAAAAGGCTTTTCGTTTTCAATGGCAGTGCAGATCAATAAAAGTTTCATTACTCTAAAAGGCTGGTGATGAAATCTCAATATTGGAGAAAATGAAAATGTTAATTCAATAATGCTAAAGTTTTATTGGTTACTAAACGCAATATCGAGTTAAGATAACATGTTAATTGAACCGCACGGCGAATGATTGCTTTTTCTTCTTTTAACTAAGAGAATGTTATCTTGTGGGGATAATTACAGGCAGCTGCTCATTGGCTCTCGGTATCGGTACCCGGAACCTGATCCGACTATATCCTGCCAGGAAATAATAAACGTAGAGCTCGATAGCAAAACAGCTGCAACATCAACACATACATTGTTCCTTGGTATTCTTAGCCGCAAGGATTCTAGAAGCATTCCTGGAATCACGGCGCAACCAGCAATTATAGTTTTCTTTCCTTTGAAACGAAGATAAAGGTAATATTCTTGTTTGCTGAACAAAATTGTTTGAGTTGCTACGTCTTTTTTAACAAGGAGCCTCTTTGAAATATTATCAGTAAATGTCTTTCGTTAACATGGCCATTTACCTCGAAGTAGTAATTTTCAAACGTAATTAATTCATTACGGTAGTAGATGTAACATATACGAAACGAACTAGAAACATGTTTTTCGTCAAAATACTAGTCAAACTAGTTTCAAATTGGTCATAGGGCACTCAGGGTAAGATAATATATGATGTCTGATTTTGATAGTGAATCATCAGAGTAAAATAACCGTTTATTGGTTACACATTTTTAAGGGGATGTCCCAAGCTAAAAACATGGAAGAGGGGATTTTAGAAGGGATTTAACTGAATAGGTACTATTTTCTAGATACAAAAAATTGGCATAAAATCAGATTTGATTTTATTCAAGGTTTGATTTCATTGAAGAAACCAACATTCTAAATAGTGACGTCTTCAAAAATATTTTTATTGGCTTCGAATGCATAAATTATTAAAGACATTTAGGTGATGTCATGTGGTAGCTGCCTATTAAAAGAGTACTACCAATCCATATCTTTCCTTGTCGTAAGGCGACTAATGGACTTAGAACTGCACATTGCACAATCATCCAATAGCTTATAGCGGCGACGGGCTCACAACCTGAAACGCTGAGCACATGTGCTGTCACTGCTTCGTGAAGCGCGGACTATGACAGTGCTTGTGACTTTTGCCTAGTCTCTAACTAACCCTTAGGGGATAATAGTCGTGATTGGGTCCTTACCTATGAAATTGGTGTTTTTTTTCTCTCTTAGTATTTTGTCTGTAACTATTAAGATTCAGAGTATTCCTAAAAATAATTACCTCGTCTAAAAATAGACTATATGTTGGAGCTCTTTTGATTTGTTCTGATAATTTGTTGTAAGTTTAATTGTGTTAAAATTGGACACGGAGACTACTCTTTTTAAGTGCCTCCCGAATTCATCATTTTATTTGCATTCACTTAAAAACGATAAATAATTTTTATGAAGTGTGATATTACACATATTACTAAAGCTTGTCTAATGATAGGTGCCAAATATTATTATCTTTGGATTTGTCATTGTGAAGAAAACTGAAAGAATTTTAGTATGGAAAATGCATAGAGTAAATAGGACGAATGTTTTAATAATTAAAATTAAAAACTGTTCGAGGTACCAATCTTCCAAGAAACTGGCTGTACGTCCATCTTACGCCGAAATTCGTACTCTGAACAGGTTTGCCCACAGCTGTCGTACCTTAGCATAGTAAATAAAACCACCTGGCACTCGCATACGCTTTTTTCTTTGAACATCTTATATTCATAGATATTAAGCCCAAGGACTAAGAACTGGGTCGCGTTATGAACATAATAGGAACGTGCAAATATTTAGTTTTGGCAATTTTTTACTGATAAGGCTTCATCTGTTATGCTCAAAGAAATTTGAACTTTATTTCATTTTGAAAAAGTTGTAATTTTGCTTACCTACGTTAGTAAGTAGGTATTTTGTAAACCTAAGCGGTTGGTTATGTAGCTTGATGTTTTTTTCTTTCCACACATACTTGTAGAAACTTGCGTATTGAAATATAAAATAATTTTAATTAATATTATACATTTTTTTTGGAAGTCACAGTAAGTTAACATTAACATTATTCATCATTGGTAGGAGCTATGAAACAGTTTATTAATAAGTAGATTTCGCAATTTACAGAACGATAAGGCTGTAAACTTAAGTTTTATAAAAAATTTACCACGTTGTATATTAATCCAGATGTACGAATATACTACAATATATTGGCCCGGTATTTGTGTGTGCCAACAGTTATTACTTTAAAGAAACACAGACAGAATGCAAACAGCCAAAATCATGATAAAAGTAACAATTAAACTCAGAAACGTACAAATGCAAAATGCACTCTATTATAATAAGGTAGAGAACCGTGAAATCGGGGTCCGCCCAATTGTAAACTGAACAACAGACAGGCCGACGGTAAATAAATTTACACAGTATTATAATATTCGTGTATCTCTGCGACAGGTGGCCGCCGAGTGTAACTTGATATTACCCAAAACCTACGTGTCTTTGGCAAAAACATTATTAAAAAAACGATTAAAAACTACAGGAGTCCGCCATTAAGGTACAATATCTACGTTCAATGTCAAACGATTTTGTTTGGTGATTTTCGATTCGTTACCATGTGAGACACACAAAATAGATTTAAATAATGTATTTGTACAACAGTTAGCATAAATACAATTGTTGATGGTGGCCTTCACACTTTTGACGGACGCGAAATTTTCAAAGAAAAAGATGTCGTTTACTTCTCAATTAATTCTGTCTTGAGCTCGTTAGATTACAACCCTTTAGCTGCCACAGCATTATATATTGAGTAGTACTTTAAATAGAACTAATTTAACTTTAAAATCAATCAATAGTATTCAATAGTCTTACATCACGCCTTACGTCTTATATAACAATTTGGGATATCTGTAGATCGCGGTAACGTTATTTGAATTCGGTACTTTACTGGATTACAAAAAGATCTTTCTTAATTTACCCATTTAAAAGTTTACTAATGTTATCGCCGCCGGTTCATTTCCCGGCAATACCCCGTGTTTGAATGAAATTTAATAAATGTAAGCCTGTGAACGGTAAACAATATCTAAAAAAGGAACTATAGATTTGAAAAAAAACTGTAATTAACAGCTGCTCTGCGTGGTAGCAGACAACAGATTTTACTTATGGTCCTAAAACATATATCCCTTTCGGGAATATATGTGTGATAATTCATATGTAGGTATAATATATATTCTTAGTAACAAGAATTGTCTCAAATGCCATATCGCGATTTCGACCCGATCATTGTCAACATTACCAGAATTGAAACCCTGGACGTATTAAGTAGAAACCTGATATTTTCCATACGAATAATATATTACCCAATACGAGTAATCTAACCCAGTGAACTCGCCTGTCATTCAATATAGCATTATGGCCGCTTCCTCGTTCACGGCCCCGCTCCCTCCCTCAAAATCCTTGAATATCGCGAACAAAAACCCAAATTGCTTACTCTGTCCACAAAGGAATAGTTCCCTTTTATTGCTGTTCGGTCTATCACTTCCGTGACGACAGTAAAAAACTTTAAGTGAATTTAGCAAACTGACTGTTAAAGCATTTTGTTTTTGTGAGCAAGGGACAGTCAGTAGTTAGCGTTTACTATTTTTTTTAGCTTAAAAAAAGAGAATTTACAAAGCAATAGATATAATTGTATATTAAAATAAGCTTTGCATAGTTTTACATAAGTAAAATTGTATTTTACGAAAAAATTATCAAAAATACACTGGATTTGCACTTTGGTTTGTATACTGCAAGCATTTTAGTATTTTAGGCAAGATGGTAGCTATCAGGAACAATCTTGTTTGCTTATTAAAACTGTAATTGTGTAACTATCTTTCTGTAAGGCTAAGTACATACTGTCATTAAAGTGTTTTGGTCTGTTTGGGTCGCTCTATCCCATAAATAAATATGTCAATATTCATCGATAGTTCTTTCAGGAGTAATCGAGAGTGACGATTGGACAGCGGCGTTCTCTGTCTCTTAAAACCCTAAAAAGGATTTTACTTAAAGAACTTTTTTTTTCCTTAATATTTGTCCATATGTAAATTGATCTTTGACACTCTAGTAATAATTTTTAAAGGAAAAGTATTTGCTGAAATAAGCACTTCAGATACGAGAAGTAATAAGGCGACATCTAATTAAAAGCTACGGAAAATAAAGAACTTTTATTTTCCGTTCTCGAAAGATCTTACAAACTTATTATTGGATATTGCTTTTCTCATAATTTTCATAACATCTTAACAACATTTCGTATATACTCTGTATAAATACTTAACAAAATCATCAGAAGTAATTAATTTTTAAAGGCTGGTTCACCAGTTTTTTTAAGCAATGTTCATGCATGTTTATTTTATACCTGATCCTTGATTCAATATTCATAAATGTTTTAAAATGAAAAGCTAGGACTATTTTGGTCCATAGATATAGAATATAGAATTTAGACTAAATTAAGTGCGTTGCCAATCACAAACGATTAAAGTAATGAAGTTTCTTAAATAATTTGTTCGTTATTCGTAAATAGATTTAGCAAAGAATACAGGCTAACAGTTATTGGTTTTTGGTTCGACATTTGACTAGAAGTTCAATGTAAGATTCATCAACTGACAAACTCAACGATGCTTAACAAAACAGAGGTTCGTTTTGAAGGTTTTAGACGTGAAATCAATTTTCAATTAGGTAGGTACCTCAGAATAATAATAGAACATAAAATTCAGTAAGAGCTTTCAAGGCCACACAAAAGGTTGTTCGTTGAAGATTTTCTTCCAATATTTTTGACATTTTCTTACATTTCTTTAGTACTTTAGAGACTAAGCTTGTAAGGAGGCGCTATATCAGTGTTAACGACTCTCTGACCATTTTCTCTATTGTTTCTGTTTTTAAATTAAGTAACTGTCTCTTTTTTTCATTGTTATAATTGTAAAATTTGTTATAATAAAATTATAAAATATTATAGTTACAGTAATTTTCAAATAAGATAAATAACTGTACTAAGGCAGTAAGTAAGTAGCCTACTATTTATAATATTCTTTAAGTTTTGTGTTCAGTGAATTGTGTGATCTACTGTTTATACATTGTTCCAGTTGTAATTATAATAAAAAATCAAATAGTGACAACCCGGCCCGTCGTTTCAATCGACACCAACCACACCACGTCACAAGCTTAGGACATGTTCTTATACGATTTAATGAAATCATTTTGCTGGCTTATTCCAAATTCTACTGAACATTCGTATAAAATAGTTAGCTCATAAAAAGGCGTGCCAACTTGCCAATCGTCTTTCAAAGGGAACTCACAATGGCATTTTGTACTGTTTTGCTTGTAACACTCTCTCGTAACTGTTTTAATATCCTGTTCAATTGTAGGTTTGTGTGCTATACTTTCTACGCATATTGTAACTACTCGTCGCATGCGCCATCAAATAAACATTTACCTGGTAAGACCTATAAAAACATTTACCCCCCTTACGAATAAAAAATTACACACACGTTTTACTCTTGATTAAAATGATATTTCCATACAAAATTCCACTTCATAGTTTTGTTTAACTTTAATACTTTTATCAGTGGGGGGTTAGTATGTAACAGTAGAAAAAGTATATTTTTTTATAACCAGGGGACACACAGCCTGTCTAACGGTTAACGTTGCCCTCTGATGCTTGTAGCACCATGGGTACTAAGACATGGGTACCAATCCTATAAAAATACAGAGAAAGGGTTACCTTCCCAGCGCAGGATTTGAGTCCCATGCTCCCACCCCAACGCTCTCGATATATTCTAGCTACCACACTAACAGGGACACGACACACAAAATAGTGTTGTAAATGTCGATCTACTAAGCTAGAGTTCTATCTCAGTATCTCAATATTCGTGCATTTGTTTATTTCGCTAACCAACGGGATTTTCATATTAAGTAAATATGAATAAATTCAGCATCTGCAATAATTTTCTTTGTGTCTTTCCGATATCAAATAGTAACGCTTAATCTAACCAGTTTAACAAGACACCTAACCCCGCCCAACCGCACTCGCCATTATCGGTTATCGATAAACTGGTTTATCGATACGTATGCGACTGTAAAATTGATATAAATTATTAATTAACTTATTCGTTAAGTCCGTCTTATGCATTGCTACTGCAATGGACATTAAAGTTTAAATAAATAAATAATCGGAACGTGAATATTATATAGAACACTCATTTGGCCAATGACCTGAACCGTCTGCTTCTAAGCTTTTCACTTTTATTCGAGGTTATTTTAACATTCATAATAGATATCGATTGTGTTAGTTCAATTGGTTGTATTAAAATTCTTCCCAACTTTTGATTCTCTCGAGGTATTAATAGAGGCTATTAGGAATAATTTAAATAAATATAATATTTCATTTATCAACCATTCTGTTACATATTATTATAATAAAATCACAATCATTCTGGCACATTTGAATACGAAAATAAGTAAACCAGAAAACTAAATAGCAACCAAAAGTAAAGTTTTACTTAACAAACAATATTAGTGACTTTTTCTGTAAAACTTTGTAAATACAAACATTTTTATTGCAATTTAAGTAGGTAATCAAAGCTAACTTCTTTAATTTCAATGCAACTGCTAACATGTTGTCGTGTTTTGTTTCAGATAATTATAACCGAAACGTTACTGGAGGGCTGAACGAGGTCATAGGTATGTATCTCACATTGTGTGAGAGTCTTTTCACATGACGATTTTAAGCGATTTTGATACCTACAATGCGTGTGTTTCTACCTGTCTCGTCTCTATCCGCTCCGTGTCGGCTCTAGCATGAACACCGCCATATGATATACTAGCTTTTACCCGCGACTTCGTCCGCGTAGAATAGTTACTTTGAGATAGTGTGATGGTGTAGCTTATAGCCTTCCTCAATAAATAGGCTATTCAACACTGAAAGATTTTTTTTCAAATTTTATTTATTAACTGTAGACTCAAATGGTGGAATTGAAAATTTACTCCTACTCCATTGTTAGAAACAAAGTTCATAGTGGCGTTATGTCTTTCATTTTTCTGAGAGACGTTATTTAAATTTTATAACATTCACCCGCATCTGTGTACCAAATTTCGGTTAAATTGGATCAGTAGTTTTGACGTGAAAGCGAGACAGACAGACAGAGTTACTTTCGCATTTATAATATTATTATGGATTTCGCGCTTCAAGTTCAACTTTAACCGTGTTATTTATAAAAAATATTAAGGGCTTAGTAAACCTATTTTAGTTACAGAGTGTTTTGTTTTCTTCCTTCAAACACAAGTCTAAATTAGAAAGAAAGTGACAAATCACTTTTTAACTAAAATAGGTTTATTAAGCTTTTAATATTTTTTATGAATAACACGGTAAAAGTACAATAAAATTTTACAGCTGGGCGTGATATAAGTGATAAATACTATATCACGAAGCTCATGCTACTAGTGTGCCTTGTTATAGTATTTCAGAACTCTTACCATGAATGAAAAGGGCGTTCCATACCTAACAGTTATTCATTCGTGTCATAATTTGCAAACTCTATATGGGAGCGGACCCGGCTTTAGATTTGCGTTGTTTCGTCCTCAGCCTATATACGTCCCACTGCTGGGCACAGGCCTTCCTCATGGAGCACATTAGGAGTATGGGCCGTAACACCACCGCGCTGGCCCAATGCGGATTGGTGGGTAACATACTTAGGCTTAACGTGCCTTCCGAAGCATGGAGGAGCTCGAGATCACAAAGTTTTGGTCACCCATCCAAGGCCTGACCATGACGAAGGTAGCTTTGTCGTCAATCGAAAGCCAAAGCGTACTAACCACTAGGCCACCGAGCTCCTCTGCGTTGTTTACAGTTGCGTTATTGCGTTCAAAAAACGTGATGTGTAAACGCCTCTTAAACTTATCGTCTTTATACAGTTCCTTATTTACTTAACGGGCCCGAAATGTCCTATTGTTGTTACGACTCTCACCATCTATCTGTCACTGCCTTCTCACTAAACACAGATATGCTGTCTCGCAGCTCACCTAAAGGTGTTCTAACCGCTGCTATTCTAGATTATGTATCCGCCTTTCCCAATATGTGCATTCAAGTAAGTACTTTGAAATATAAATAAAATCCGGCCAAGAGCGTGTCGGGCCACGCTCAGTATAAGGTTCCATAGTTTTCTATTTTGTAAAATTTATCAAAAACTATTCAACCCATCAAGTTCAAGAATTTTTTCCTAGAAAGTACTTATAAAGTTCTACTTTTGAGAATTTGTTCATGTTTTTTGATTTTATGGTTCAAAAGTTAAAGGGGGAGGGACACATTTTATTTAACTATCGGAGCGATTATTTCAGAAAATATAAATTTTATCGTAAAATGGTGTTGGCAAACCCCTATTCATTTTTGAATAGCTATTCAACGATACATCACACATTAGGGTCCAGAGGAAAAAAAAATCAGTCCCTACATTACGTGTATGGGCACCCCCCTAATTTAATATTTTATTCCACTTTTGATTTGTGCACTTTGTCGGCGTTATTAATATACATATTTATTCAAAATTTCATCTCTCTAGTGCTCACGATTACCCGCGGACGGACCGTAAAACAATGGGTTCCTAGGCGAAACTATAAGGGTTCCTAGTTTACTACGGAACCCTAAAAAGGAATTTGTTTGTTAGGTTGTATTTATAAATACAACGATCGTGAAGGAGAACTTCGGATACGCACTTGCTTTTCTTTACTAAATATCTAAAATACACAATATACAAAATATGATAATGTCACTGATAATCTTAGATACATACAAACAATCATTACGATAAACAAGAATCTGCGTTATTTTTCCAATATTTACAAAACATACATGGCTGAAGCTCTACATTTCGTACCGTTACCATGGTAACTTTTAATATTATAATTAAATATTGATGATAATTTATCGATCGATTTGCCGTTATTTTACCAATAATCCGGATCCGATTAACGTATTTTACTAATCACTGCGCGAATAAAACTCGTTCAAATATGTTAGGATAAATAAATAAAAATGAAGTAATTACTTAAGTTGTGCAATGAATTTTATCTTGATTGAATCCCTCCAATATTTCCGAGAAGTACTTTTCACATAGCCTAATAATCAAAGCATGTAACACACGTGGGTGTATACCACTGGTGTTTACAGCTCTGCCTACCCCTTCGGATATAGACGCGAGACATAATCACATATAGACATGTAGGTAGCACATGGTAGATATGTCAAATGAACTACAAATAAAGAAAGATGAAAGATGAAAGATACAATGTCGCTAACATTATAGTCGAGTGCCTACACACGCGATGACGTTCGTAGTCGAACACAGATTAGAGACAGAGAGAGAGAGAGAACACTAATAGTCGAATGCCTACATACTACAGACAAGACCTCATCATTATCCTGCCCTTTTCCCAATTTCATTTGGGGTCGACGCAACGAGTCTTTCTCCTCCGCTCTCCCCTATCACACGCCATATCAACACTCACTTCCATTCTAGCCATGTCCTCATTCACACAATCTATCCATCTCTTCTTTGGTCTTCCTCTCCCTGCATTACCATCCTATCTCATATTCATAACTCTTCTCGTTACATGCTCATTCTCTCTCCTCAAAACATGTCCACACCACGACAGCCGCTTTTCTCTCAACTTCTCTATCACTGGAGCAACTTTCAGGCATCCCCTGATATATATTCACTACAAACAAGACCTAACTTTTATTATTATCCGCAAGTTTCAATCCATTCATTGTCATGACGTCATTGCTGCCATATCCTTCATGTTGTTTGTGTATTGGGACCACAGAGGTTTTGACGTGATTTAATGGCTAGCATTTCGTAGTTACATAAATTTATTTTATAATAGTGACATTGTTCATCTTAATTGATGTAATGAAGTAAAATTAGCAGAAAAAACATTACATTTTAACGTGAAGAAATAGTATCGCTATTTAGTTTCAGCCATACTTACAACTAGTAAACAACTTAAAATTTCCCCCTAAATATTACTAGGTAAATTACGCTAATTACGTTTAGTTAGAAACATAATCATTATTCTACATTACACGACATAATCTTGTTATTTCACACTTTTCCTCGTTATATTAATTTAAATTACTCATCTTGGTCAGGTTAGGATTCCTGGTAGTCAATAGGATTTTTCAACCTTTTAATGTAGAGTCGACAGCAATTATAAAGTATAAAAATTATAAAGGAAATTGGACAGAAACCTACAAACTATTAACAAGAAAAATATTAAACAATGTCTTTTAAGGCTGTATTTGTTACTTAGTTGACATTTTCGTATGTATCTACCTTAAGCAACACTGCGACGACAATCAAGAGTTTGTAAGTGTAACTTATATGCATTTTTGCACGCGCAACAGTCAATATAGGTCTTGCAATGTCAATTGTATGCAAATACTTAATTTATCTATGTTATAGTACGTCAGACTATACAAAATTGGCAAAAGTCTTCCACAGATTTTCGACCTTAACACGTTAAGTATAAAGTGCAAAAAAGATTTAAAAAATGTTAGTGTCATGAGATGTTGACAGTACCTTCCTACGGCCTACGCTCTAAATATTAGCAATGTTGAATAAACGATTACTTTTTAAAATTTCTATTTACTTAATTTAGATTGATTGTTTAGCCACGTTGTTACTTTACAGAATGTGCCAACGTTTGCTATGAATTCTAGATAACGGATACAAATTAAAGTGTACATAATTTTTATACATAAATATTCAGAAATATTCAATAACTACATTTCAAAACATTCCAGCGTGAAGGACAGACTACATAAATATACAATGAAACGGAGAAATAATCATCACGTAAATTCGCTAATGTACAAAACCGAGTCCTTTGCGGATGGATAAACGAAATCGTAAAAACTGTTTATAAATTGTTTTTCAATGGAATTCTCAAATGAAACTAAAAGAACTAATTAATAATCATTGAGGACATATCATGCGTTAATTTGAAGGTTATATTAATGTAGAAAACTTGTAAATATTGGCATATTACAAACGTTTCTAAAGAAAGAAATATTAAAAACAAAAAAATTTATAAAGAAAGGAAATAACCGCGTCGATCTGCATCTGCATAGTGCCGTAATCATAAAAATCTGTATAAAAACATGAGGCAATAAACCTCCCCTCTCAAAATTTTTTTGTCTGGTGAAGACCCTAACAAGTTCATCAAGATTATTATGATCATTTTATAAACCTCCGGTATTCCTAACTTTAAGTGTTTTAAGCTCTGAGCATTTTAGATTGGGTTGGTACTGAACTTTAACGGTAATTTTGTACTTCATACTAATTTTGTAGTCATTCCTTCTAATGCTTAGGCAAACAGCATTTTTCAAATGGTACTTTGCTATCGCTGTTAAATTCTACGAAAAATAACTTCTGCAAATTCTAGAATAAAAATAAAAAAAATCTAGACTCTAAACTATAAAAATCGCGGAACATACATGGGGGGTAATGCAGGTAAAGACTCACCTATCAAATGTGCATATTACCTGTTTTTAAACCATCAAATTTTCTTTGGACGCCTATTTATTATTCCAGACTAATGTAATGATAAATACTAAATAACTTTTTTTGTAACAGTACGGTGGTGATGTCTACTTAATTTATGTCTTTTGCAAAAAAAATTGCATATTATAAATAACCTTTTTAATAATATCTTATAAACGCCTTTCTTTACGATAGAGGAGTTGTTAGCCCAAGAGCATAGCAGCGGTTATGGCACAGATGCACAGAATTGCACTTCGTAGACAGATACCGGTTTCAGAACTACTAAGCTTGGGGAGTTTAGTTCATTGTTATAAACTTTCAGTTTAGTTCGCTACATCATTATGCATAAATAAACGGTGTTTTTTTCTCGGGTGTACTTATCCAACAGCGCATTAAGTGGTCCTAGCATTCCTAGTGATATTCTATAAAACCTTACATCGAATATAAAGTATTGATTATGTTACTAATAAAAGGTTCGCTACTAATCGAAAGTCCAACAAAAAACACCTACCCATATCATATTATGTTATACATAGTAGTCATATCGCAATGAATGGCGGGCTTGAATAGGAGTAAGGTTACTAACACCTGTGACTAGTTCACGTGATCGATCGCTCTTTCGAACTAGTTCACCTGAACTATACAAGTTGCATCGTGCATGCTTATATTATTATGTACTTAAGCCGGCAGTCAATTTAATATCTCTGCGCATGTTTACTATAAGATCTCGGTGTTATGTTCCACTGCGGCAAAAGGTAATTTTCCCAGACAAACTTAATAGCTTTTTATATAAGTATACTCTATTTCTCTTCTTTATCGAACTACGTAGGTTTTTATTACTTATTTTATTATTTTACACAATGGAATGATCAAAAACTGATGGTCTAGTTTAGTAGTGCCGATAGCTAAATGAGGTTTACTATTAAACATATTTTTACTAAAATAACACGGGGGCAACGTAATAATTATGTAGGTACTAACATAGATGACAAATACATTATAATTATCCTCATTCTTAGCTTATTTAAGGTGACAGAGCAAAGAATGCGTGGTCGAGAGTTAATTTCCTCTGTGATTACGACGACGTTTAATTAAAGTGGCTGCCATTTATAGGATACCAATACTTTATGCAGACGATAAAAGATTATTAAACTGGCTCAACGCACATATAATAAAAGCGAACGATCTATGCCACAGTTCACATTGAGTCACCTCCCAAACATGTTAGGAAGTATAAACCTGCTTTATTAGACACCATGTTTGTTCGCGCCGCTGTTATCTGTATACCTAAACGGTCGTCAGTTCGTCACTCCATCGAACAAAGCCACAGCAACGTTATTGTCGACACAGCCGTGAAAGTTCTACACGACTTTCTATAATAAATCCTCGCGCTGTTTCGTATTCCATAGAAATAGAGTATAATCTAGTCTGCTATTTGCAAACGTATGTAAACAACTTCTACAATACCATAAAAGCCTTTTTGTGCATACATAAACGCTTTAACACCTACCTAATGAGAATCTTACTCTAAGTTTAAAGTACTGAATACTTCCTGGTAAGTAGTTTAGACTCTAAACTCTATTTATGAGGAAGTTTTTCCATAAATTTACAGTTTTCTATATGGGGCAACGTTACTATCGCAATATTTTTTTCCACATGATCTATATCTCTTCCACGGACGAGTTCTTTTTTAGTAAATTTAAATAAAAACATACGGAACAAACATATCATCACGCCTTTCTCGAAGGGGTCTTTCCCAAGATGTTAAACACCCACATTTCGCCAAATATATTAGGTCCCCATGTGACAGGTGGCAAGCCTATTGCCATGCACCGGGCACAATGTGAGGCAAGCGATATTCACAATGAACTGTACATAAGTTTTCAATTAAATTAAATTTAATATTATCATTCAATTTTACCACTGTATTCATAAATCTACGTATAATCTTTTCATTTTCTCTTTTTTCTCATGTGTGTGTGTATTTCAGTGATAATAATATTGTTAGTACCTAATATCCACGAGACGTGTTTAATGGGCTATTTATAAGCATTCTTAGAAATTCTATAATTTTTTTCATCATTATTCTACATTGTTCCACCTACGTGGATCTTTTGGACATTATATCCATGTCCATTATAATCTTATTGTGTAAAACTCTCCACTTCAAAACTAGTTTGCAATAAATCACTTTAAAACAAAAGGCAGACAGACACTTAGAGCATTGACAGACATATATATATCGAATAAACGTACGACAGATGAACAATGCGCAGATAAGATTTCACTAGAACAATGCCGACATCTGCTATAGCGCTCATATTATATGACAGAATGTATCTGGCAATTTGCATACGTATAGTATACACGTCTTTATTTGTAACTAGGTACATAATTCGTCACCCTAATTTTCAAACTGCTTATGTCCATTTGAGCAATTTTATAGGAGGACGTAAAAGCTGTTTATAATCCAAAGGGAAAAGATCCAAAGATTGTTTGCTTTTAATAGATGTAAGGATTTGTAAGAGAATTATTAAAAAGTATTATAAAAAAAACATTTTCCTTTACGAAAAATACTAATAGTCCCGTATTTCCTTAAGCCCATCATTGGCTAACGGAAATGTTCTATTTGTAAACCATGTTTTGTTTTCTATTAGGAAACATGCTGAGCCATTGTTGAACGTAAAAAATTAAAAAGAGTAACATAAGCTAGCTATTGTTTCTGCTACTGTTATTCCTGAGTAACGGTCATTCTTGCTTTGAGAAAATTTCATAATTAACGTAACCTATATTTAGGTTCATGTATGCCTTGTGACTAATCCTCGTGTTAATTTTTTTCAGAGTTCGCTACAACGTCATGGGGGTGCGGATGCGGGAGTTTTTACTGCTCCTGGCAGTTTGTGCGCTTTCACACTGTGAGCCCGTAAACAAAACTGCCAAGAGCGGCGCCAACCAAATATCGTTTGAAGATTATGAAAACGGTGACGAGCAGGAAGTGCTCTTCAACGAGGACAGACCTTGCCCCAGAGACTGCATATGCTCAGTATTCCAAGGCTACAAGATAGCAAAATGCAACCGCCTCGAAGTCGGCACGCAAAAATTCGGAGAAGACATAACTGACTTGGTCATTGAAAATGCTGATCCTGGTTTAAGCATTAAATTGACAGACCATATATTCAGGAAGCTTGGATTACATCAAATTGCGACAGTCAAAATTGTTAACAGCACAATCGACTTTGTAAGTCCTAGCGCATTCTTAGGCCTTTCTGAACTCTATGCAGTAAACTTGTCCAACAACAAGTTGAAGAATCTTCACCCAGAAACGTTTGCCAGTAACAAAAAGCTGCTATTACTGACACTTGCCAATAACCCGCTTAAGTTTCCTGCCCCTGGTTCTAGTGATTATTTTCTTAACGCAACTACAGTCCAAGAACTAGATGTATCTTATTGCAGCATGAAAACCGTCACTGCTAATACATTCAAAAACATGTCTGGTCTTATGTATCTCAATGTAGCTGGAAACAATTTAACGGACATGGACCCTGATACTTTTAAGAAGCTTCTTGACCTAGAGGAATTGGACTTAAGTGATAACCATATAAAATCATTGCCTGATGATATTTTCTCAGAAAATAATGAGCTGGCCACGCTCCATATTCAAAGAAATCCCATCGACACAGTATACGGGTTACAGATATCAGATTTGCTTACTCTTAATGCTGGTCAAACTAAAATTAAATTTGTTGGTCCTTCTATGCTTAATGGCATGACTTATATTGCAAATCTTAACCTGAGTGGAAACCATATGGAACAAATTCATAACCAGGCCTTCCACAAACTTGTTGAATTGAACTATCTGGACCTTTCTTACAATAACTTGACATTTATCTCAAGTGAGCTCATTAAAGAAAATATTGAGTTGGATATATTTAAAATATCTAACAATCCTCTACTGAGGTATTTACCAGTTGAAGGTTTTAACTGTTCGGCAGAGCAATTTAACATATATCTTTTCGATGCCTCTAACTGTGGACTTGAAGAAATTTACGATAATTCGTTAAAGACTTTTACAGCTCTGTCTGTACTTAATTTATCTGATAATAACCTAAAATCTATAAGCAATAAAGTATTCTCAGTTTGCCCCAAATTAGTTGAGATCAATTTAGCCAACAACATGCTGACATCGTTAGACGTAAAAATATTCGAGAAAAATAATGAACTTGGTAAATTGTTCCTTCAAGGAAATCCTCTAAAAGTTATTTCAGCTGAAATATTCATTCACACACCGATGTTGACCTGGCTCGATATGAGCAACGCTGAATTGACCTCAGTGTGGAAGACAACCAAAAATCACCCAGCAACATTGCTTGGCAATTTGACGTTCTTAAATGTGTCACAGAATCATATCATAGAAATCAAACAAAATGAAATAAGCACACTCGGTCATCTGCGATCACTAGATATTAGTAATAACCCATTAGTCTGCAATCGAGAGTTTGAGAATCTTATGAGCTGGCTTAATACACATAAGGTATCTCCTAACGCTAATAATGCACGCGTCGCTAACTTGGGCGCTGATGGAAAGAATGCAAAACACGAAGTAGAAGTATATAGTTGGGAATCTCTTACAGTAAAAACTTGCGGCAGTGCTAATTTACACCCAGTAGAACCTCTGCCGACAGTCTCCGATGAAGAAATATGGGAAAGAATCGATGCAGATGCGGAAGGCAACTTTGATTTGAAAAACACACTTGACGACGGTAAATTAGCAGATGACACTAAGGTTAATAATAAGAAATCTAAGGCTGACGTGGTTGACCCTGAAGCTGAAGACGACGATGAAGCAGACGATGAAGCCGACGATGATGATGAAGATGATGACCAAGACGATGACGATGACGCATCTGAGGATTACGGAGACGACGACGTTGACCTTAAAGTCAAATTGATTGAAAAGCCAGGCCTGAAGCCTAAGCCCACTGTGAGAGCTACAACTGAAAAGGAAAATATTAAAATCGCTATTAAGCTTCTTGAAAATGACAGTGAGTATGATGAACTGGAGCCTGAAGTGTTTGTGCAGGCGTCAGTTAAAGAGGACGACCACGGTCGCTACGGCTATTTATGGCCGATTTTGATAGCGATCTTGGGAGCTTTACTGTTATTGATCCTGATCGCGAAGATGGTGATGGTTGTATGCAGTAGAAGGAATAAGCAGATAAGATATAACAGTGCCATAATCGCCGCTATGAGCAACCCAAGTCGCACAAAGAAGGACTGCGGTTTAGTATACCAGCAGTTGTCGGAAGATTTGACTGGGCCGGCGACGCCGAAGCTAAGCCGCTACCAGCCCCTTCCAACTGTTACCGTGAAGGCTTCCAATATGTATGAAAGTAGTCCTTTCCATCACAGCAACATTGTGCCAGAAGCAGTGTGAATCACGCTTACAAGGTCACATTTAGAGTTTACAGAAACTAACAACTGCGTTAACTCTTACATAAGCAGTAAGTGATAGATCGATAGCGCTAGTCACTTGGGCCGTTCTCATTTTTTTTTGGTAATGTATTTTGTATACATGAAAGGAATACTTAAATTAACGTGCAGTCGACAGCATGCCAACCTTGATACGTAGTTGAAATGAATGATCTTTTTAAACTATCCTGTTAAGCTTGATATGCGGCCAACTGTGTAAATTCTCATGTAGTTAATATTTTTATAGTATACAAGAACATTATAATGAGATTTAGATTAATTTTAAATCGTTTATAAAAGTTTTTTAAGTGAGCTATTTCTACATCTCGATCACTAGAACTAAGTAAATGTTATGATCAATTGTTTTATTATAACAAATAAAAACAGGTACAGACTGTAGGAATAGCTCTACCTAAATAACAAAAAAATGTATTATAGTAAATATTATATTAAAGTACCTTACAGTCGTATAAGATATTAATTTTAGTGAACATACTGATCAGTATCTGAGCACGGCCCATGTATACGAAACACAAACACAGACATTTCTTTGATCAGTGCCTTTTAAAACGAACCCTCTCGAACAACACTGCGACCTGCAATTGATGTATTGTATCATCTAGCGCTTTTTGATAATAAAGTAACAAAATGAAGTCAAATTACAACAAATTAATTTAAGATATACATATTATTATATATTATACAAATTAGTTAATAGGTTTATTTTATGTACTTAAAATTTTTAAAATTAAACACTAAAAAGCGATACTTCTTTCATTCTTAATTTCCTACTTACCTTTAAATTGAGAAAAAGCTGCTGATTGACATTTGAGTCCTACTGATTCGGTACTGATACAGATTGATTGATACTCTCTCTAATAATATAAAAAAGAAGAAGAAAGCAAGAACTGTGTGTAGTTTGTTGCTAAATCATCCTCGATTTTTGTTAAGACTGGAGAATCCATACGCTAACCTGAGAGCCTGAGCGAACCTTGAGGACCAAATACACTGGTACCGAATACTGGACCAAGCCTTTTCCAGAATTACGGGTTACAGCGACATCTATCGACCTGTTTACAAAACATTAGATGACTCTCATACACACCCAATAGATGGCGCTGCGAGTAAAATCACATTATAATAAATGAACAAGCCAGTACTTTAATGATAATGTATATTGATATAATTATTGTAAAACTAAATAACATTGAAAAGTCTAATAAAAAACAGATAACAATATCATTTAAACTTATAAAGTCTAGAGTACAAAGTAACAAAATAAGTTTTGGAATCATTTTATCAATAAGGGAGCAAAGGTACAACAGGGAGACATCCATAAAATTACGTCACACATAAAGGGGAGGGGTCGACCAAGTGTGACATTGTGTTACAAGGGCGTGGGAGGGGTCGTTAATTTCTTTACGTCACATTTCAAATTTATAAAAATATGGAAAAAAAACAAAGTTTCGAAGAGCTTTTCAGATTCAATAATTTCTAGATGTTTAATCAATCTATACATGTAATAAAACTGTAGGGGTCGAATGTCTGTACATAGAAGAAAAATTTTAAAATCCAGTTGGGGAATGTATTTTTTTTTTTTTTGTTTGTTTCTCAGTCTGTTCGTACGGGCTAATTTCCGAAATGGGTATACCGATGTCAATAAAATTTTGCACGGCGATACATTATATCTTTGGTCAACATCTTAGATACTTTTAATTCCGGAAAATTAACGGGTTCCCGTGGGATAGTTAAAATATCACAGTTACCGCGGACGCAGTCGCGGGGAACAGCTAGTGACAAAATATGTGATATCACACTGGGGAGAGGGGGAGTCTCGCAAACGTGGCTTGCTGTGAAAAAGATGTGGGAGGATTCAAAATTTCATGAAATTCGTGTGACGGAATTTATGGATTGCCCCCAAGGCTATTGTGAGGTAGCTAACCGGTGTGCGAGGAAAAACCGACCAATTGGATTGCTTCGGTTCACGTGACCTGCAGAATGGCGCACTTCTATTGGTATATTTTTCCTCGCACACCGCTCCACACCACACCGTGTACAAGCTCCCTAAAAGTACCTACATGACACAATCGTATAGTGGTCTAAGATGTGTGGGGGGGTTATTAGTAAATAGTTAGTGAGTCTTCTAACATCTTAGCTAAGTCTTCTTCAGATTGTGCCAGTGGAATCAGTTTAAGCAGGCGCTCCTGTAATGAAATGAAGAAATAAATATAGTTTACGTACGAACTTGTAAAAAAACAGTGCTAGCGTAAAATTTGAACTTAATTCTCAAAAACTTTAAGTGATTATAATTATGATTCTTACCCCCGAACACAGAAACGCTACACAAAGTTTGAGTCCTACTTAACATTTAAGTATTGTCAAAATTGACCTTTTTCCATACAAATTCTGATAGGTATTGTCCACTTAACTTTATAAGCAGTGCTCAAAATTTTAGTAGCGTTTATGTATTCGGGGGATAGTCCACTGAACTTTATAAGCAATGCTCAAAACCGCAGCTGCCCAGAAATAAAAATTGATAAAAACGAGGAATTGCAATATATGAAAACCAAATTTGCAGAACTAGAAGAAAAATTTAAGTCAGCGGAAAATGAAATAGAAAACTTGCTATCTGAAAATTATGCACAAAAAATATTAATTGTGGAATACGAAAGAAAAATACAAACTTTAACAGAAATATGCAAAACTGACACAAAAAGTCAAAAAAGAGGGACAAGTCTCAAAAAGAAATCTGACACAAAAAGTCAAAAAAGACGGACCAGTTTCAAACAAACCAGACTAGACTTTACAAGGGAGGAAAGCTTCAGCGAATTTAACCATAGCGCAGTAATGACGAAGTCGCCACCTAGTAACAATACAATACAAAATAGAAGAACTAAAAACCTCCATGCTGAGCAATCATTGCAAATTTCAAAACAAGGCCAATCCAATGAGCAGAGCAAGCCCAATGTTGAACATGAACAAAGGGTCCACATATTTGCAGATAGCCAAGGGCGTGGCTTATGTCGTCGACTATCGAGTTTGCTTGGAACTAGGTACAAAGTGTATAGCGACTTAAAGCCAGGAGCAACCACGGACAAAATCCTACTAAATATATATCCACAATGCTCCGACTACAACAAATCTGATTTCATTATCATACTGACTGGAAAAAATGATAATAATATGACCAAATTAAATAACCATCTATATTCCCAACTAAGTAAACTCAGGCAAACAAATATAATTGTGTGTGAGCCCCGACGTAATAAGCAAATAAGTACAATACAGTTAAATGGGGTATACAGATCACTTAGCGCAAAACTATCAAACATAAAATACATTGACTTAAGATACTCCTACTTAGGCATTCCACGAAACCATTTAAAGCACGTGTGCCAAAATATACTACAGGAAATATTAAGGATTGAATACGGCTACAAAATAAGTGATTACCGTTCTAAGACTGTGAAACAAAGTATGATACAAAACTCAATACAACGTCAAGAATTAACTCACCCTGACACTAGTAACAATCGCTATCCAATCACCTATAGAAGCGATAGTATAATCAACGTAATTAGTGAAAATACCCAGGAATGCAATAATAGTCAGTTTTTTCGAGAATAATTTAAAAATATTATACCAAAATATCCAGAGTATTAATAACAAGATACCTATTTTGGAGCAATTAATGCAAGAAAATAAATTAGAAGTTATTTGTTTGTCAGAAACTTTCCTAACTGATGATAAGCTATGTGCACTACAAATTGATGGATACAAAATCGCCGCTAACTACTGCCGAAGGAACCACAGGAGCGGAGGAGTAGGAATCATGATTAAGCAAAATGTGGATTATACGGAAAGAAAAAAAAATATCTGACTTGTCAGTGGAGTTTGTAATTGAATATTGTGGTATCGAAATAGAATTCTTAAATTTATTAATTATATGTGTGTACAGAAATGAACGTGAAATGGATATATTTTTTGACTCATTTACAAAATTACTAGACAAATTAAAAACTGAAATTCATAAAAATATAATATTGGGAGGAGACTTCAATATAGACATGTTAAAAAATATAAAAATAACGAATGATTTAAAAAATTTACTTCTTAGCTATAATTTAGTGCAACAGGTAAACCATCCGACTAGAATATGTAAAACAGCAGCCACTTGTATAGATTTAGTTTTTACAAACTTTTTATGGTCTAATACGAAAGTGCTTGACTTAGGGCTCTCTGATCACCACGGCGTCTTAGTGCAGGTAGAGACCGACCAATTATATAAAACCAACACAAGGCATATAATTCATAAGAGAATATTCTCGGACAGTCAAATAGAAAAATTTAAAATAAAATTAAAAGAAACCAATTGGGAAAACTTACTAAACGAATCTAACTGTATAAATAAAAACTATTCAAATTTCCATAAAAGAATTCAAATATTGTTAAATAAATATTTTCCTAAAAAATACATTAAAATAAAATCAAATACAATTAATAATAAGCCGAAATGGTTTACAAAAGGTTTAAAAATATCATGTAAACACAAAAGGGTGTTACGTGTTATGATTAATCACACTAATAATTACACAATAAAAAAATATTATAGACATTATAGGAAGATATTAAAAAAATCAATCATAATTGCTAAAAAAAACGCTTTTATTAATAGAATGAATAAATCACAGAACAAAACAAAAACTATGTGGAATATAATTAAAGAAAAAACGAACAAGGTTCCTAACATGAACCAAAAAAATTTAAGCATAAAAATAAACAACGAACTGCTGGAATCTCCTTCGAAAATTGCAAATACATTTAATAGTTTTTTTGTCAGTGTGGGTGGTCAACAACAAGAAGGTATAGAAGCAGAAGTAGAAGGAAGAAGAGATAAATATATAGAAAATTTGCAAGTTGAGAATAGTATGTACCTCGAGCCAGTAAATGTACAGGAAGTCAGGACTCTCCTAGCAAATATTAAAAATAAACAGAGTTTTGGTATTGATGAAATACCTTCAGCACTATTAAAAAAATGCTCATATGAACTAGCCTTGCCTCTAATGATTTTGATTAACCAATCTTTTAATGAAGGAAAATTTCCCGATCGTCTAAAAGCAACATTAATTAAGCCCATTCATAAAAAGGGAGATAAGACTAGCCCAAGTCAGTATCGACCAATTGCTCTACTTCCATCAATTTCTAAAATATTTGAACGAGCAATGTCTAACAGAATGTATAAATTCTTAGAAAAATATAACATATTGAATGAGTACCAGTACGGCTTCCGAAAATACAAGTCGACCACTCTAGCCATTTACAAATTTATTCAACAGGCACTAAACTACATTAATGAAGGGTATTACGCAGTGGGCATACTATTGGACATGAGCAAAGCCTATGACAGAGTCCAGCACAAGATTCTCCTGTATAAGCTCTACCAGTGCGGCATAAGAGGGAAAGCTCACGAGTGGCTAACATCTTACCTACTTAATAGAATACAATATGTACAAATTGAGCACCTAAACAGTGAGAATGGAGAAATAATAAGCCATAGATCTGATCCTATAGTGGTAAACTGTTCCATACCCCAAGGAAGCGTAATAGGATGTATACTCTTCCTTATATATATAAATAACCTACCAAAAATAGTAAACACACCATGTGTTCTATTTGCAGACGACATATCCTTACTTTATAAATTTAAAAATGCAAACAAATCTGAGATAGAACTAAAAGGCATATTTACATTAATCAAAGACTGGCTAGAACAACACAATTTATTAATTAACTATACCAAAACTAAAATCATTGAATTCAGACCATACCAAAAATCCCAACTTAATGCAAAACTTGAAATAGAAAACACTCATATAGAAAATGTAAAAAACTGTACGTTATTAGGACTGGAGATTGATACCCATATTAATTGGAAGAACCACATACAAAAAGTGAAAGCAAAACTGTCCCGCTTTACGTATGCGCTATACCATCTCAAGTTAAATACAGACAGGAAAACCGCTACCACAGCATACTATGCCTATGCCCACTCGTGGCTGAACTACGGCATAATTCTGTGGGGTAATAGTACTCATGTGGATGAACTATTCGTACTACAAAAAAAATGTATACGAATAATTATGAACATAAACAGAATGGAAACTTGCAAACCACACTTCGTGAAACTACAAATTATGACATTAACATCTTTGTACATTCTAGAAATCTGTAAATTCATTAAAAATTACCCCGACATCTTTCAAGTCTCTTTATACAAAAGACTGCAAACGCCTCGCACTAATAACCAGAACAAATATAAATTGCCAATTAGCCGCATGGCAATGTTCAATTCTAGCCCTTACTGTAGCGCTATTAAAATATTTAACCATCTACCGAATACACTGAGGATGGAGTCTAATATAAAAACATTTTTAAAGGAGCTCAAAATACTATTATTAAAAAAAAGTTACTATAGTTTAAGTGAATATTTTAGTGATATAATATATTAATAATGATACATATTAATTTTAGATTATAAGAAATACAAGTTTTTTATATCCATTTTACGTCCATACTTAGGCTATGCCCAAATGGGTAACATGATGTACGGGAAAACTTCTATTACCAACTATGTATTTACATTCATGAATGCAATAAAATGATTTGATTTGATTTGACTACGGCGGTCATCACAAAAAAGTTAAATATGTTCTATTTTCACGGACTAAAAAGTCTGTCACGGATGTCTTTCGTCTGCGCTGCACCTTGGTATGACCAACGAAATTCGATGTTTATGTTTTCAGAAGACGTCTTACATTGCCGCCATCTTGATTTTATTTCTCATGACAGTTCATGGCGTTAAATCGTTTTATCAAATTGTTTTTAAGTCATTGTGCTAGGCTTATACAAGACACAGGCTTATACAATTTCAACAAACCTGAGGCAATGTTCCTTTGACTAAGTCAGGAATGTCTTCACTATTATACCCTAGTGCACTTAGACCATTCTCAATCTTCATTGTCTCCATATACTTGAGTATGGTGTCTGCAAGGATTGAACCTGCATCAGCTTGCTTCTTGCCTGTGACGTTTGCGCCTAGCAGTTGGGCAGCTTCCAGATGTTTCTCTGGATCGCTGGGAGCCGTAAACCGGAACACAGCTGGTGCAGTCATGACAACTGACAATCCGTGGGGTATTAATGGACTTGTGCTGAAATAATAGAAAAGTCTCTATTATAGCACACAAACTTGGTACTATTACGTTAATATTTTTCAAGAAACATAATTTTAAAATGTTTCTGTAACAATGTTGATTTCTTCAGCAAATTTTAAGACATGTTTGGATGTAGAGGAATGCTTCATAACGGAAAAGGGAAGATCTTCCGCAGAGCTCGAGACCCGAGGACCATTGGACCGACTGTACTTCGTCAGATCTATTTCTTACTATCTTTTTAATGTTATACTGGTATAATTTACCACTTTTTTATTGTTTCTCTTTTTGTCTCTTTGTGAGTTCGGTTGGATTTTTATCAACTCAATTCTGAAGCACTTGCTATCCGGCTGAAACTCTGGGAATAATATTTCAGAACCCGGTGACAATGCTACTTGCAACTACTTTCAACTTTCTACGAGCAAACGACCACTTTCAGGTTCAAATTTCAACAATTTTTAGATTTTGTATGGAGACTACGCACAACGCCATCTATTGATTGGTGTTAAATCACCAATTAAAAGATGATTAAAAATCTGAAAATCCCACTTTTCAAAAAGAGCAAAATAACCAACAAATAACCAGCAACATACACTTACGATCTATTATAATGTAGGTATTCCAATTTCCATTATGATCTCTATAAGCCCCCACGTTTTCAGTGACCCTTCGTTCAGCCCGGCATGGTGGTTTGTTGGATATTTTGCTTTTTTTAAAAACGTGGGATTTTTAGGATTAATCTAATATTATTATTTCAGTAGTCTTCTACTGATGCCGTGGTCATTCATCGACTGTCGTACGTGTTTACTTACGTAAATCAAGCTGATTAAAAAATATTTCTCGCTTACAAAATGTTTCAATTATCAACAAGCTACTATGGATGGCCATATATTACCTACCACACGCATACTTTACAAAATAAAATATATAAACCTATTTAATTCTTTAATACCTACCCGTAGTCGTCGGCCACAAACGTCTTAACATTCCCCGCTATTGGGTACGCAAGTGAATGACACAGATGTACGCCAGCGTTCCCGATGCCAACGCCGGCCATTGTGCCTGCCAAATGCATACTTGAACGAGCTTCTATATCGTCTGCGTTATATACTGAACGCTTAAAGTATTTTTGAATTGTCTGCAAAATTAAAAAAAAAAAAATTATTGTTTTATTTCGCATTTAGGGTTTATGCCCAGTAGACCGGAGCATTTCATGACCATCTCAGCCTAAGAATACACAAGCACCGTGATAAGATTCGCCCAACTGTTAAATTTTATTGACAATTGAATGATTGACAAGTAATATACTCTCAAACATTTCTATACAAAGAATATTTTTGTCTGAAATGATCTAGCATGGTCATGATATGCCGCGTGTAGTAGGCAGTCGCCTTTATTTCATTGTAAATTGTTACCTGTAAACAAAACCTGGCCCAAACATCAGATATAGGATTACTTCCTTGATAAGCCGGCCTCAGAGCAGGATTTGGTGGGGCAGGCCCTCTCTCAGTATACGGTATAGCTGTGAAGCTCTCTAGCGCATGACAGAACACGTCAAAACCAGAATAGTTGGACACCTTCTCAGGCATTGTCAGGGTGTGTAGCGGGTCGATGAGTGCTAACTGAGGCCGTAGTGCAGAGTGAGAGATGCCAGTCTTAGCGTGAATCTCTTCAAAATCGAATATACTGGCCCCTGTAGTTTCACTGCCAGTACCACTTGTAGTAGGAACTGTAAATATTACGCAATTATTAATTAGCTGGACTGCATATATTTTTTTAAAACCTCAAAAGAAATAGTTGTGGCAATGTGAAATATATGTTGTAATTTTGAATTTAATATAAAATTAGGTAGATTGTTAATATTTTTAGTGTATAGAATCTGCCATCATTTAAACTTTCGTACTTAATGTATATTTGACATCTTATACAGATCAAATTAAGTTATCTGCTCGCTATTATGTTATCAGCACAAAACTTACATATATACATATAATCACGACTATTATCCCCTAAGGGTTAATCAGAGACTGGGCAAAAGCACCGCAAAAGCAGTCCACTGCCACAGTCCGGGCTTCACCAAGCAGCGACTGCACTCAGCGTAACAGGTGGCAAAACTTACCAAGAACAATTTCATTACACCATTTTTGGAGTAAATGTATTATGGGTTGGTTGGTTTTACATTATATTTATAAGCTTAAGAATGGATAATATTACATTTAAAGCTTACTAGCAATCATAGGCTTCAGCTGTACAGTAACAGCTTTTCCTTTCCCCACAGGTGCATTAACATAGTCCAAAAAGTCTGCGTCAGGGTCACTATAGTACAGGTTGGCGGCTTTACATGTATCCATAACTGATCCACCTCCGACAGCCACAAAACTGTCAAACTTTCCTTGCTTAGCGAAGTTTGCTGCATCCTTGAAGCTGCCATATAAGAATATAAATATTGCAATTCACGAAGGCGACTAAATCATTTGACTTAGACTCCATCTTAAGGCGTTAAGGGCGAAACTCCTCGCCATAATAAAATACAACAACTATAACATACATTGAATCTATACTGGTGCAATTTAAACAAAGACTTAAATTGTTTGAGAATGAGTTTCAAATTAAAATGGTCAACAGTTCACAAATGCTCATTGGTTTTACGAATTTAGACTCTATTCTTAGACAATAAGAGCTTTGTTAGGTCCAGTCATAAAAGACAAAACTACTGTTTAAATCAATGTATCAATTGGGTTTCAAGGTCTGAATAATAATCACACAATGTTAGCAATTAAGTTGTATTATAAAGTCCATTAGTGACATAATGTTTATTTATTTAATAAATAATGTGGTAAAAAGGATGAAAAAAGGGACAGTAATTTATTTCAACATCTAGGCACCAAATTTTTGAAAAGAATATTAATGATGTATCTGTATTAAAATAAAGCTTGCAAAGCTTCTTCTATTTGTACTGCATAAGGTTTTTTAAAAAATGTAAATTTTATAATAATGTGCCAACTCAAAAAAAACCAAGCTTAAGTTAAATCGTGTTGAAATTCGCATAATAGTTGCACAACTGGAGTTAGCAGCAAGGAACTGATTCTTTACAATACTAATGGGCTATTTGACTAGTTTTTGAAAACTATCTCACATTGTTTGGTGAATTCGAATTTAGCACAACTCAAGGTGACACATCCCTAAACAAGATGAACCATGAAGCAAATGAAAAATGAAAATGTGCCACTGTAGTAGAAAAAGATATGTAAAACAATGTTTAGATATAATTTATAATTCTCCACTCACCTTTGGAGCATAATTTAAGATAAAAGATAAATACCATTTAATAACATAGATAATGTATAATGGAAAATACTTTTATGGTTTGATTATATTTTACTTTTAAACTGTAATAATACTAGCTAGATTATAAAAAAAAATTTATAGATCAGAATAAAAAAAAAATTACAAGTAATTTATAGAATTCTAGTGAAAATCATACCTTGTGTCAGTTGGCTCAACTTTCACTTTATCATAAACTTTGTAATTTACTCCATTTTTGGCAAGTGAGTTCAGCACAGCTTTAACAGGGCTTAAAGATACCAAGTTTGTGTCGGTCATGACACAAACATTCTTGGCACCAATATTCACCAAGTCCAGGCCTACTTCCCGGGTCACACCTAACCCATATCTTACTACAGAATTTTTAATCTGAAATAATATTAATACACTATAGTACATAAAGCAAATGTGATTTAATTTAAAAATGCTTAAAATAATAAACTCAAAAATACCTCAAAGGCATAATCTTTTAGTGGAGTTGCATTTGTAACTTGGATATTTCCCCTACATCCATGCGCAGGACATTGACATCTAAAAAAACAATTATTTTTCAATATACCTTTTATTCCAATACCTTCAATTTATGAAATGTACAATTATGAAAAAGGCAATGAGAAATCAGAATTTTGAGGGTTCATATTTCAGTTGAAATGTTAAACATCCACAGGTGCTGAGCCTGATGACAGATATAGGGAATGTGTACCTTATGGACACAAACGAAAAGTTGTAATAAGCCATAGTAACAGTGGAGAATTGGAACCTCATAATACTTTATTATTTGGTCTGTAAATTTGGGCAAGTAAAAAAGAAAAATACTCTATATGTTTTCTATCAGAAAATCATTACCAAAATGAGTTAAAAATACTTACGAGGACGCATGGACTGTTCGTAACAAGTTGAAAACTCTTTTTCGTGACGCCATAGTCAACGTCCAAAGTTTAAATGTTTATTAATAGTTGTATAATGTATAATACTTTCCACACTTTGTTTATCTCATGTTTAATCTCATATTATTATTGGGTTGCTTCTTATCATACTTTGTTTACTATTCGCTGTTAGTAAGTATTGATATTTATAATTAAGTTTTTCGGGGGAACAATATCATTTAGAATATCTTGTTACGATAATTAAACTGGCCCTATTAATATAAAGAATAACTCATGAGCAATTACAATTATTTACCAGGATTTCAAAATAAAAACAAACTTTTTGTAGAGTGCGTTTCACGATGAAGATATATCTCTTTAATCTGTGATGGAGATTTCCTATTTCTCAAAAAAAACTTGACAGTTGCGTTTAGTTTCAGTAGTTTCAATTGTGTTTGACAGTTCATTGCGTTTTGTTCACGGTTCTGTTGGACGACGATTTTTCAAAAGTAAAACTTAAAACATTCACATTTTTAACAC
The DNA here is from genome assembly GCA_910589355.1 of Parapoynx stratiotata. NCBI lineage: Eukaryota > Metazoa > Arthropoda > Insecta > Lepidoptera > Crambidae > Parapoynx > Parapoynx stratiotata. The sequence goes on from OU342458.1 coordinate 6,098,699, forward strand.
TCTCAACCACCTTTACCTACAAATTCCTGCTCGACACGCATCAGACATACAGACGAAATGTATATCATCCTAACTTGTCCTATTTTGTAAAACCATGGTGTAAGAGAATTATCTTGGCACTTTGAGCCTCCTATTCAACGGAATTTCTACCATAGGTTTTTAGCATATGATGCAAAAATGACAAACTACTGTTTGTGATAACTGATCTTGTATTTTTTTGTTACATTTAAGTATTTTTCTTGATTCTCCATTCCAAATATGATAAATAAGTAAAGTTATTAACAGCGAATTTTATCGGCTGTATCACGGCGAGTGTTCTGAGGAGCTGTTTGACCTTATCCCTCCCTCCCCATTTCTCCACCGAAATACACGTGCTGGTCTCCGGAGTCATCAGTTCCGTGTTTCCACGGATTTGGTGCGCACAAAGAGATTCCATGACTCCTGCTTAAGATCAGGCAGTGTAGTCATCAGCTGAGTCACTCAATAAAAAAAATATATGTAAGAACGTAGCCCATATCACAAATTAGATAGAATACGTCTTCTACGATTCCCATATGGAGAATCAATTTGTACATTGAGATTATCATAAATAGTCACTGAAAAAGCTTACAGCCACCAAGTATTCTAGATTCTAGCCTATCAATTAAGTTTGGCCCACGGGGGTATGGGCCAACACGAATTCTCCACGACTCGCCTTTCTCAACGTAATAAACAGTGATCGAAGTAGTTAGAGCTTTTTTATGTACTTGCCATTTGATAGAATAATATGGATATGTAACCATTTCTTATAGGTAGATACAAGATTCAACAATCATTTATCATTTTCATTCTGTAGTTGTACAAGAACATATCATACAAACTATTATTTATTCTTCAACAATCGAAACATGTTAAAAAGAACAAAATATTTGTATTTTACTACAATAAAATCTTAAACAAAATTACCATATTTAAACAATAATTTACTTATTGAAAATAAATATTTACAATTTTTTATACTTATTAATAAAAATATTTATAGCAATTGAATCCCAGAGTGTTAGTCCTATCCATATTAATATCAATGTTCGCCGTCAATGAACCTAAATAGCTCTATCTACTCCGATCAGTGATAAAAGGGGAAGGTATAAAATAAAATGCAGAAGGTATAGACATCAAAGTGATGTATTAATAAATTCATACAGTATTTCCATTCACATACAATACACAATAGAAAAAAAACTATTATTCTACAACTTCATAAAGAATAAAACATCTTAAAATACTATTAGCATCATTTGGTTACATGATTTTATAAGTAACATACTGACAGGCTAAAATGGCATTAAAATATTTTCATCACAATTATATTTTCACAATATATTAATAAATAAATATGTTTCAATATTTAAAGTACGCAAAAAGTACAAATCATAAAATCATCAGTACTTTTCCAATCATTTCATGTAATAATAAATTAAGGAATCCCTATTTCATCTACCTATGTACGCTCTCTTAGAACTATTTTTACATTATAAAATAGATAGACGTGTCGCAATACTACATACAAAATATCGCATGGCAATTAAAAACGTTCACTTGATAAGCATAAATGTTTTACTGTCATTGCTATTCCTGCAGCATTTTTTGTTCGATGTTCTCTGCTTTGTGAACGAGATATTAGTTTATGTGAATACAAAATGTGAGCAATAAATTATTCATCACAACTAATACTAAACTATGGCAACGCACGCAGTGTACAGGTAACTTTATAATAATACACGCTAACAGCCTATAATGTATTGGGATACTCATAACAAATATACATAAAAACAAAACTTATCTGTAAGGTTGGGAATGTGTTGATTAAGGTTTAAAGCCCACTTGCAGGATATTTAAATCGAGATTTAAAACCGATTTACTATTTTTATACATTTTAGCCATAGAAAAATTGACAAAAATTTACAAAATCTAGTTTTAAATCTCGAATTAAATTTCCTGCAAGACGCTCTGAGTCCTGATAAAGCTGAACCTAATTTTACAAGACACGAATTAATTATTAATATGCTACATTATTGTTCGTTCCGCCCGTTTGATTTATAATATTAACACTTATTGCAAACGCTTTTAAATAACCGTAGCTGTATTTTCACTACATGACGAGAATATTTTGTTATCATAAAATCATTGATAATGCTGATTATTTGGGAATACATATAAAATTGTAACAGTTCAACAATAAAACATACTGGAAAAAGTTGACATAGTTTCCACAAATGTACTTCTAGAGGTATGAGTTCAAATATGGACTTAATTTTACTGCTCGATTCCAATAATATGAAGTTCTTGACGATTGTTGAAAAATTAATAATGATTGTGTGTGCGTTAATATCATAGATATTATCAATATTTTAAAAGCAAAACAAGTCGCCAGTTTGTTAATTGTTCACATTGACATTAAAGACGATCGCAATAAGCATTAAAATTAAAAATAACCCAACTTTTCTACTGGTAAGAACGCTATTGCTACAAGTATTGATAGTTCTCGTCTATTTAAACATGGAAAAATGTTAAAATTTAACATGTAATAACAAGATTCAAAGTCACGCATCTGAAATAAGTTTACAAGTCAAGTCGTATTTCTAATTCCATTGCATCTAGTAATATACACTCTTTGGTCCATGTTGAAGGAACTAGAAATGGATTACGTCGGCGAAATACGTTAAAGACTTTATTGCATATCGAACTCTTTTTATTCATTAAATGAACATACAGCAGAATAATAAACAGTGTCAAAATTCCTTAGAAGATTTTCAATCGAAAACGTTAAACATAAACTGCAAATATGGTTGAGAAATTTTGTCAGTTTGTGGTTGGTTTTCGTGTAACTTTAAGGTCAAATGTACGTAGCCACGAGCAAAAATATGTATGTTTTAAGCAGTAAATGACTCGTATTGTGTGTGTACAGACTGGTGAAACGTATCATGCTATGAAAGAATTTGCCGTACAAATTGCTGCAATGTATAGGTCCATATGGCCTTCGCGCCATGGGCTCGATACTCGACGTCACGTCGACTCAAATTCATGGCATTCACGTGCGCGCCAGCGAGCCGTTTCATGATGGAATTTTGGTTCGACAGCGTGCCAAAGGATAAATAATAAAATAAATAAATAAATAAATATCTTCTAACATTCACACCTATCAACTAGCCCCATTTTAAGCAACTAATACTGCTTGTGTTACGGACACTAGATGACGGATAAATATATTTAATAGATAAATACATATAAATATGATGAATATAGATAAATATATATAAACATCCAAGACTGGAGAACAAATGCCTGAAAATTCATAACCCAAACATTTGCCCCCACCGGGGATTGATGGAACGCTCGTGAATGGCGGCCTTATAAACTTTTGAGTCAGAAAATAGCGTCTTTAGCTCGCGAGTCTGCGGCTCACAAACGAGTAAAACGTATGGCGCGACGGCGCGAACCGACCGTTGGTAGGAATTCCATCGTGGCGAGCTACTCCATTTGGAGCGACAGTGTTTCCACATTAATGAACGAATTTTGGATAGACAGCGTGCCAAATGGATAGATGGAACGCTCGTGACTGGCGACCTTAATAGAATTCGTGTTAAATGTACTTCTTGCGCACTCGCACAGTGCATTTCTAAATTTGTGGTATGTTCGCGGAAGCAGCATCCACGCATGCAATGAAAGGTTGACTATTACATTGCATATTACGTTTTACTAGTCTGTACAAACCATTAGAAGAGAAAAGCCTATCACATTTCAAACGTACCTATGCATATTTTTGCGCGTGACTGTCCAATCATAGTAAGACATATAATTTGGACAACTTGACTTGTAAACTATTCCGAAGAATAAAATCTCTATAGACAGCATGCACCAACAATCTAAGACACCTCAATATCGACTACAAGAACAAACTAGACAACAAACAGCCACTGGTCCGCTAGTCTGTCGCTGATAAATCTCTTTTACTACTGATCACATATATTTTTGGCAAATCGCTATCATCGGCTCTGTATATAATTATAGCATATATCTGTTTATGGCCACTCCGCTTTTGTACATTTGTACCGAAGTAGCATTGACTACAAACAATTACTGGTCCTTATAATTTGATTACAAAGACGTGTCGAAAAAATCATAATATATATATATATATGCAGAAAAAACTTTTGCCTGACAATCTCAATTGAGTGAGTAGTTTCATATAATCGTCATGTTGTGGGCACACGAATCATAAAAAAGAATTTAAATCAGTACATCAATTACGATCAATATTTACAAACACCTTATATGAACTAGTTAATAGTTAGGAGCCACGAACTAACTTTGCTACACAACTTTTATTAAAGAGCATAAATATTCGCATTCTCAAATCCACACTGAACATGACTAACTGTGAGGAATCGCAAGTCGGAATTATCTGTAACAAATACCTTTTTATACTTTGTTATTGGCATATTTCTTGCTAACACTAGTCTGTTTAAAACACTAACGTGGACATCTCGAGATTACTGACCAATTTATAAGCAAAGTCACTTTTTACCACTCCCATTGAATTTCAGATAAATCTTTTCTTTATAATCATCATCAGTTTAATATCAAGATGTCAACTTAATGCTCTCAATATTTACAACCCAACATCTACTAAAGACTATATACTTTGATTTACCTTACTGCATGTAACAATCTTTGAATAGAATTTAGATTTTTAAAAATGAATGAGCAATCAGAAGCAGTACTACTTAAGTGATACAAAGATTAATATTGAATTAAAAACCCGCTTCCGGACGGATCAGCTACTGGTACAATATTAAAAATTGGTGTTATAAATTCGTAGCAGCGCTTATAATTTTGTTAATGAACATTGAATCGTATGCTTTACCCAATATGAAATAGTTTACAAGGTCCATTTGAATATTGCAGTTGAATTCAAAAAGCCGGCTATTATCTTTCAAATGTAACAATTGAACAATGCTATAACATTTCTGATAACACTGAACACTGTAGTGATCCAAAAATTTAAATGGAATGGTTAAAATGTGTGAGTATTAAATCTGTATATTAACAATCTTTATAACGACAATGAAACAGAATATTTTGGTGGCATAACATAGGGTTTTGCACCCCTGGAAATAACATATAACTTCTGTAATTGTTATAATCCAATAGCCAATATAGCTTTTGTAACAACACGAAACTGTGCTAGGAAGATCGCCAATACTCAATACTGTAAAGTGAATATTATTAAATACTGTAAATAAGCTCGTGGCCACCCGAATGAAGCCGAAAGCTAGGCCGAAGTAAATTAAAGACGGAATCATTCGTCAAATTCATTAAATAAATTCCAATTTTCACAATACAGAAGACATTACAAGCCATTTTAATTTAGAAAAATAAATGATAGTAATAATAAATGATAAAATAAATGATAGCAATAATAAACCTGTTTATTATTGCTATGACTTATTTGTCCCAAAATTCACTTTGGTGAAGATATTTATTTAGATGGCAACCCTTTTATTGAGCGCTAACAATCACTACTGTGAAAGTAATTTATTGTGTTCAATTTGAGATCTCTTTGATATTTACAAGCCCCGAGAGTCTAAATCCGAAATCCTGTATTAACGAACACTAGTGTATCTCCGTCCTAGTCTGGCAGCATGTGTACGAAAGAGACGGGGAACATGCCTCGGCGAGAGGTGCCTTCGACTTGCCCCTCCATCCAGTTGTCATCTTCCGTGCGCTCGTTGATCACCACGATCACCTCCCCTTCTCGGAAAGATAGTTCATCTTCGTTATCCGCGGAACAGTCGTACAAAGCCCGACATCGACGAAGACCGCCCATCTGAACAATAATCAACTTCTGTATAAAAGAAAAGTATTTTTTTTATCATTTTCTTGAATACTGACACAGTAGCATAAATATTATTTTCTTAACATGGCACATTATCACTCCTATATCCCCCTATATATTTACAGAAGGCCTAGCACGGGCCGGAGAGAAAAAGTCCCCGAAGACAAAAATGCTCATTGCCTCTCGCTTCTTCGGTCGCGCGGAAGCAAGAGGCAATGAGTTATTTTGTCTCCGGGGACTTTTTCTCTCCGGCCCATGCTAAGCCTGCAGAGGTGATATCAGATATATCAGACAAATTGAGCGTGAATTACATCACATAACATGTATTAAATTATATCAAATCATATTATTAATCTTCCTCGATTTTTATTCTCCTAATCTACGTTTTTTCTTGTGTTTTTACCAGTGAAGGCGACCCCTTTCCATCAAAATTGTGTGAAAAATTGCTTGTCTGACTCCTTTAACAGTGGTAATTTAATACAGATATTTAGATAGTTGTATATTAATTACTTTAATTTAGTGATGAATTTGTAATTTTTCTGACGGGAACGAATCTTATTACAGGCCGTAGCAATCTAAAAGTGCCATATTCCCAATACCTATTGCTGCCTTATTTTATTGAGTTACGAATGGGTACACAGGAACATTTGAATACAGAATCTTTAGTATATTTACCATAGTTATAGAAGCTGACGGCGATCGCGAATGCACGCTGGAAGTATCCGACACATCTAGCGATCGGCTGTCGCTCCGTCGTGACCTATCGCGCGATCTCGAGCTGTCGCACGACAGCGCCGACTGCAAGCGACTGTCGTCCAAACACGAGTCCGACATATCGCACAGCTCCAGCGACGAATCTTGACTAGAACACTCCTGAAAAGTTTTACACTAGTTGTAATAATATTCCACTAATAATAACAAGGGATGTTATAAGAGTTCTAAAGGGAAAGGACAGAACTAGCCGTTACAAAGCTCTAATTTTATTTTAATCATGCCAATTTCATTCCTATCTCAATGTACTACAGAGTTCAGTTTGATATAAAATCTGATTTCAGTTTAGTGAAATATAAACTGTTGAAAGTTTAAAGTATTATAAAAATCTAAAACATATTTAAACTATAAAATAAGTTAAAATTATTGCTTTATGTAAATCATGCAGAGGAAATAAATTTGTTATTATAAAAAACCTTCAATTAACTCGGATGTCATGTTAAAATGAGTGTAGTAAGTCACATTAGGTTAATAACGATATTTTAATATAAAAGAAATTGCATAAGTCCACTGTTTGTGAGCTAAAAGCTGTTATTCCATGCGATACCGATTAATTAACCATAAACTATACTCGAAAGTAAAGACAATACATACATAAAGGGAGACTACTGATGTCAAGAGAATTTTGCAATTATTTATTTTTTTAGATATAATACTATGTACAGAAGCGAAAGTAGACATAGATTTTAATTACTGATAGCGTAAGGACGATTTACTAAGCACGTTGATTATTTCGTTTAACTCTTGACTGGAATTATGGAAAACAAAAACAAACATTAATAATGTGGCGTAAATCAAACAAGGGTAAGCGTGTAAGTACACTAGGTCTCTCTCAGACGGTCGTTACCCTTCTCAGTTTCGCTTTCACTGCCTTTTCCAGATGCAATCTATTTTTCTTCTGAAGCAAAAACAAATACACCCTGTACTCGATCCTTTATGTTAGTAGCTACTATTTACATGAGTGTACACAAGTTAACCTTTGTCCCATGATGAGCTCCTAATTGAAGATTACAACAATTTTCTTATACTAGAATATTCAATAACCAACTTTTTATACCTAAAAACCTTTACTATATAAAAATTATAGACATTCCTGTATATAAAAAAGTATTTATAATTGAAAATTTTCCATGATTACAGTTACAAACTAACCATAATCTTTAAAACATTCTAATGGATAAGGATAGAAAATTAAATAAGAGCAAATGTCAACTCTATTCCGCTATACCGATAATTTTATAAACCCCTGCACAATTGAATATTTTACGCAATTGCAGTACGAAAACTTTGCCTAATCTTTATAATATTCAAAATTTTCCATATAAACAACACTTTTAACATTTTTAATACATCACAACATGTAAATATGTGTATGTATTCAGCCCAGAGACACCCACTGTTGGACATAGACCTCCATATCTGCCCACTAGTCGGAGCATGCCATTTCCAGCCAGTTTCAGGGGAAAATATTTTTTTTTTATGTATAAGATTATGCTGATCTGTGACAGAACATTCTAGTGGGCATGCTCTCATAAATTTCATTACATTTTTGCCTGATTTTTTTTGTCGAGGAGGCGCATTTACGGACCTTCCGCTGGCTGGGCGTTAAGTTGTGTGGGACTCGCCAGTCGTGTTGGCACTACACACTAGTCTCTACGAATCCTACCGCGGGAACGACTCGGGCCACTGAGCCGTTCCCAGGGATACTCCGGTGTAGACACAGAGACATTTAAAATAAATAATGTTAATGGTACTAATTTACCTTCCTAGGTGGCGGGGTAGGCTCATCTCTATGCGCACCGTTGTGGAGGGTGACAGGCGGCGGCGTCGGCGGCGGCTGCTGCGGACGATGCTTTACTACGCCACTGTTCACTGCAAATCATAAAACTCAAATCCTTATTCATTCAAAATTGGGCCTCAGCCTATATCGAACCGCCACTCTGGTCTAGTGGTTGACACCACCGGGTGTAGATCGGAAGGTCCGGGGTTTGATTCCCCACGGGAGCAGGGCTTCTTTCTGCTCGGTTTGGTTGGTGGTAGGGCTTCTATGCCCGCCTGGCTAGCTACCACCGTCTTACCTAAATTTGTCGCCATAATAACAATGTTATAACCATTGTTGTGTTCCGGCAATCAGAGGTAAGATCGACAGTTCCTCAGTTGGTGAGGATTACAGGTGATGCACGCTTCCACCTTCGGGCTTATCGTCACTTACCATTAGGTGAGATGAAGGCCAAGAGCTTACCTGTCATATTAAAAAAAAAGAATATACGTCCAACTGCTGGCCACAGGCCTTTCCAATGGAGGAACACATGAGGAGTATTCATTCTAAATAATATTTTTTCAAACACTTGCGAACATCAAAAACAAGTTGATTTGGGCTCAGCGCAGACAGAGAGGATCGCCGCTGAGAGGATTTTCATAAAGGAGTCGACAATCAGCTTTAAAATTACGTTCATACAAGATGTTAAACTTTCGCGTTGCATTTTATATAAAAGTTATAACAACGGTACTACACGCGACGTACATTATGTAGTATATAGATACTACTATGTTAGTACTACTACTGGTGTGGTATGCCGAAGTTACTGTGATATTAATAATGTGTGGGTAGAAGAAGAATCACGGGCCCGCCGGAGCAGACGACGCCGCGCGCCAGTCAGCTCGTGACCACGGTTGGTGTAACCCAGCCGAAACGTGGAGCCGTAAGTAGCATCTATATACTACATTATGTACGTCGCGCGTAGTCCCGTTGTTATAACTTTTATGTTCATACATGCTTGAACCTGACAAAAAATGCTCGCGCGTCCTCGAGGATTCGCGGGCACATATTGCATACATACGCATCCCGTCAAGAGACCGCGCGATTCCTCAGTGAGGAAGTGACTGGTGATATGGCAAGTGATAGAGGAGAGTGTTGGAGGAAGAAATGTTACACCGACCTCAAATAGAATTGGGAACAGAGCAGGACAAAGAAGAAGATAAGTTTATTAGCTGCGAAATTTATATATTTTTTAAACATTCACACCTATCAACTAGCCCCATTTTAAGCAACTAATGCTGCTTGTGTTACGGATAAGTATATTTAAAAGAGAGCGAAGAGAGCGAAGAGAAAGAGAAAGAGAGCGAAGAGAGAGAAGATTTAAAAGAGAGAAACGTTTCTTAAAGCAGGTAGCGAAGGAAATGTTCATATCAATGGGTATCGTTTAGTAAATTCGTTCTCTAGAGCTAAACAAAGACGAGGGGGTGTATGCATTTTGAGCAAAGAAAACGTACAAGTACGGAAGTTAGATTTTCTTAACGACTTTACGGAGGAATTAGTCTTTGAATGCTGTGGTATTGAGATACAAGCCATGAAGTGCTTCATAATTTGTATGTACCGGACTCCTACGTCAAATGTATCAATATTTCTATATAAATTTGAACAACTATTAAATAGACTAAAGAAAAAAATTAACCATAAAATAATTATAACTGGGGATCTCAATATCGACACTTTAAAATCTTCAAAGGCATCTGATGAATTAAATCGTATAACAGTGAATAACAATTTTAAGTTACATATTCAGGAACCAACACGGAAAAACGCATGCTTAGATCATATAATCAGTAATTTAGCTATAATAACTGAATGTGGTGTTTTGGACTTGGGGTTATCCGATCATGATAAAGCACAGTTCATTAAATTTGAAATTGCAAAGAAAATAAATTATCCCGAATATTGGTTTATAAATAAAAGAGACTATAGTGCCGAAAATATTTCTAAATTCAGGGAATGTCTAAGTTGTTTATCGTGGAGTAATGTTTATGCTGAAAGTGAGCTCAACGCGGCTTTTGATTTATTTCATGATAGTTTTTTGTTGTTTTATAAATTATGTTTCCCAGTGAAACGTATCAGAATAAATTCAGCACAGAAATTTAAGCGATGGTTTACTACCGGCATAAAAAAATCTACTATTACTAAGAGAAAGTTACGTTTTAGGTATTATATGTATGGTTATAGGGAAGATAAAGATAAATATCATAGTTATACAAAACTTCTAAAAAGATGTATACATCATGCTCAAAAAATATCAAACATTCATTACATTTATAATTCTACTAATGTGTGTAAAAGTACATGGGATGTTATAAAAAATAAAACTACTACAAATCCGATTCATTCAATTATAGATAGACTTGTAAGCGATAATGAATTATTACTTGAGCCGATGGATATTGCTAATGAGCTCAACGATTATTACGTCAATATTGCAAGTAGGAAAAATGATGACATACATATTAAATGTAACGATATGTTGGATAACTCTAAACTATACAATTGTGCCAGCATTTTCTTGAAACCGACGGATAAATATGAAGTTAACAAAATTATAAATAATCTTAAATCTACTAACGCTACAGGATATGATGAAGTTAAATCTAATATTTTGAAGGAATGTAAAAATGAAATATCACCTATTTTAGCACACTTAATTAATCTTTCTTTTAGTACGGGTATATTCCCTGAAGCTCTTAAAATATCTGTTATCAAACCACTGCATAAAAAAGATAATAAAGAAAAAAAAGAAAATTATCGTCCTATAGCTTTGACACCAGTTTTGTCTAAGTTGATTGAAAAAGTAATGTATATGAGAATAATAGACTTCATAAATAAATTTAAAATTATAAAAAAAGAACAATATGGCTTTTTAAAAGGGAAATCAACAACACTAGCTACTTACTCCCTTGTTAATCAACTACTTGAGCATACTGACAGTAGAAAACCAGTTACAGCTTTGTTCCTTGATATGAGTCAAGCATTTGATGCTGTTTGCCACAAGACTCTCTTAAAAAAATGTCACTTCTATGGTATAAGGGGTATTGCTTACAAATTACTTCATAGCTATCTTTCAAATAGGCAACAATTTGTAGAGGTAACAAATATAAATAAGGAAAAGGAAGTAATTAGCTATAGATCTAAAACTAAAATTAATAAATTTGGTGTACCGCAGGGTAGCATTCTTGGGCCATTGCTCTTCCTGCTGTATATCAATGATTTACCAGATATATCAGATCATCAGTTTATTCTTTTCGCAGATGACGTGAGTATAATAGTTCCATGTAAAGACGTTAAAACTTATAATGATGAAATAAATAAAATTATAAATAAAGTATGTAACTATTTAGTGATCAATAAGTTAAATATAAATATAGGTAAAACCTCAATAATACAGTTTATAAATAAAAATGGAAATAAACAATTGTTGAATATAGCTGCTGGGAATCAAAAAATCCGGGAATGTACTGAAACAAAATTCCTTGGTATCACCTTGGATGATAAATTCACTTGGGTTAAGCATATTACAGGACTATGTAGTAAAATGAGATCTTTTGCATATGCATTGTGGCGTCTTGCAAGGATTAGCAATGAATCAACAGCTATTCAAGCTTACCACGGATACGTAGGTTCATTGATTAGATATGGAATTATCATTTGGGGTAATTCTTGTCACATTGAGCGTGCCTTAATCTCTCAAAAAGCTTGTATTAGAGCCATTTGCGATGTAGATGTAAGGACTTCTTGCCGACCCTTATTTAAGAAACTGCGAATTTTAACTGTTGTGTCATTATATATATATGAGATTTGTGTTTTTGTCCGATCACATCCTGATTTCTTTAAAAAAGACTCCAGGGTTAACAGCAGACATCCAAATAAATTATTAATCCCTTTGGTAAGAACTAGTTCGTGTGCTAGAAACACTCACATAATGGCAATACAAATTTATAATAAGCTAAGTGAGGACATGAAGCTGTTACCAATAAACATTTTTAAAACGAAACTAAAAAAATGGTTGATTGAGAAATGTTTCTATTCCCTAAAAGAGTACTTTAATCCCAATTTGTTATAATGTTAGTACCTATTAATGTTAATTTTGCATACCAGTTTCTGGTGAAATATTACGGAAATTTATATATATTGTGAACACCTTATCATGTACCATATTTCATGTGAAATAAAAAGTCTTTGTCTTTGTCTTTAATAGATATAAATATACTTAATATATATAAACATCCAAGACTGGAGAACAAATGCCTGAAAATTCATCACCCAAACATTTGCACCGAGGATCGAACCCAGGACCTCTCGAGATGGCGACGCCTTGAGACCGGCATACAGACCACTCGACCTCGTCATATTTAAGAGTTACACGATAGCGATGATTGTTAAAATGAACGTTAGGAACATAAGGGTTATAAGGGTTAGTGCTTACCATGCAGTGAGCGCGCGCTGTCAGCGGAGGGCGAGGGCGTTGACCTCGGGTGCGGCGGCGGGTGCGACAGAGCAACGGCGGGCGGCAATGGAGCTGCCCTTTTCTTTAGGCTACCTATATTATCTGAAATTGAAAAATAATTCCTAAGCAATCTCCTATTCAATTCTCCTATCGAAGCGTCAAAAATCAACTGTGTGACAACCGTTTCCATACTCGTGGACAAGAATTTATCATTATTTAGCCTAGAGAAGCCCACTGCTTGACAAAGGCCTCCTCCAAGGATTTCCATATCTGTTTCTACTTAAGGCGTTTGGGGCGCACCTGTTTTTTAGTGGCGGCCACGTGCAGAAAGTCTAAGGCCCGTATTCCAGAACCAAACTCAAGCGCAGACCTCAGTTTGAGCACACCTAGAAAGAGATGGCGTTATGTGCGGATGAATAGCGCCATTTCTTTCTAACGGTACTCAAGCAGAGATCTGCGCTTGAGTTTGGTTCTTAAATACGGGCCTAAAACGGCTTGCACGTATTGGCGTAAATTGCTTCACATAAATTTCAATTTCAACAAAAAAAATTACCGTGTATTCTGTACACTCTTACAGGAGGAAAGCGCTAAGTTACTACGTCCACAAGGTGACTGAAAATCTAGTCTCTGGATCTGGATCTAGAAGTCGCTGGATGCAGGCAGCGCGGGACCGCCCATAGTCGAGATCCTAGGAGAAACCTTTTGCCATAAGTGTGTGTGTGTTGGTGACAATGATATTAGTTATACTTCGGCTACATTAGCGGGCTACGGCGAATATTCGTGATAACACGATTAATGTGGCCGGGTTCATCGAGTCATCACGTAGTATTCGGGCGAAGGCGATGTAGAATCGGGAAACTGTCGGTAAACTGTGCCTGTATTTTTTGTACACTATGGAGTGGAGTAATGGTAAGTGTAAGATTTCATTCAATTTTATGAAACGGAGAGTATCAAATTATGGAACACAAAAACCCGACCAACACAATCCGGCACGAAGCATCGCGTCAACTCGACACGAATCTTCGCCCGCCTTAATTTAGACAAGAACATCGCCTATGCCCGAATACGATGTTTTTGTCGAGCCAACACGATACGAATCCCCCCGCTCCCGCCCCCGCACGAATCTTCTCCCGCTGATGTAGCCGAAGCATCAAACACATTGGGCTTCCTCGGCAACGTGGTAGACGTGGTACAGCGAGTCGTTCACGACCGCGATCGTAATACGGGCGAGCACCGCACGATGGCGACCGGGGACGGGGAAATATTAGGTCCTTACCTATGAAATTGGTGTTTTGTAAGGGGATGTCTGCATTTTACATACTAACAATTTATCAGTTTTCTTCACAACGACAAATCCAGAGATAATAAAATTTGGCATGTATCATTAGACAAGCTTAAGCTTAAGTTGTGTGAACACGCTTGATAAAAATTATTCATCGTTTTTATGTTAATGCAAATCAAATGATGTATTCGGGAGGCAGTTAAAAATAAATGTCTTTGTGTCTAATTTTAACACAATTAAACTTACAAAAAATTATCAAAGTAAATAATACGAGCTCAAATATATGGTCTATTTTTAGAAGAGGCAATTATTTTATAACAATGTTCTGAAACTTAATAGTTACGGACAAATTGCTCAGACAGAATAAAAACACCAATTTCATAGGTAAGGACCCAATATTATTATGTCCCTGGAATTTATTGTCAAATGAAGCCACTTACGAGTTGACCGGCATTCTGCAGGCGCTGAAGCCGGCAGCGCAGGAGCGATGTGGATAGTATAAAGAGGCCTATGTCGATTACTTACAGACATTGGGCTTCCTCGGCAACGTGGTGGGCGTGGGCGGCGCGTGGTGCAGCGAGTCGCAGGTTGATGACCGTGACCGTAGTACCGGGGAGTCCCCCCCGCCCTGCTGCGGCACCACCGCGCCGCCCGCGTACGACGGTGGACGGGAACGGGGACATTTCTTCTCCGGAGTTACACTGCCATTTTGCTGACAAAGAATGTATGGATGAGTAAGAGAATACAATAAAAAATTATAACAACATCACGGATGACTTGTCTATGGTTCTATTTTTTTATTTATTTAGGCACTGTGTTTTACATACTGTAAATAAAAATAAATAAATCATTCATTTAAAATTTAAGTATTTTTAACTTTCAATTCAACATGCAAAATTAATGTCCATACCAAAGAAAAACTTACTCGTTCATCGATAACCGTGTCGTCGTCTGAGAAGTCCGTGGACCCGTCATCGTGAGACAGATTCCAGTCTATGTTTATATTTTCAAGCACACTTTTTTCTCTTTTATCTAAATTCTCCAACTAGAACAATAATAGAGTTATCAGTTAGGGTCCATCCGTCAATTACGTCACACATTAAGGGGGATGGAGGCAATGGAAGAACATTCAATGTTTGATTTCAATAAATTCTAGTTGTAAAACAGCAAAATATGTGTCATCATCACATCACACTGGGTAGTATGAAGCTTCACAAATATAAATAGTTAAAAAGTGACTTTCTTTCTAATTTAGATTTGTGTTTGAAAAAGAAAACAAAACACTCTGTAACTAAAATAGATTCATTAAAACTTTATTATTTTTTATGAATAACACTGTTAGATATATTTTTTTTATGGGATAGGGGACAAGCGAGCAGACGGGTCACCTGATGTTAAGCAACTACCGCCGCCCATGGACACTCGCAACACCACTGGGGTCACAAGTGCGTTGCCGACCTTTTAAGTGGGAATACGCTCTTTTCTTGAAGGTTTTTATGTTATTATTGTTAGTAAATCTTATGAAAAATTACAATTTAATATCACTACTCAGTTGTCATGCTTTATCTGAACTGATGTGAGGAGGCATCACATTATTTCATTTTTTAAAGTACATCAATAACGACACTCAATAACAACGACCTCCGTGGTGGAGTGGTCTGTACGCTGGTCTCAAGGCGTCACCATCTCGAGAGGTCCTGGGTTCGATCCCCAGTGGAGGCAAGTGTTTGGGTGATGAATTTTCAGACATTTGTTCTCCAGTCTTGGATGTTCCTTATATATGTATAATATTATATATAAGTATTCTGAATAATGATGTGTATTTATCTATTAAATATATTTGTCCGTCATCTAGTATCCGTAACACAAGCAGCATTTAGTTGCTTAAAATGGAATTAGTTGATAGGTGTGAATGTCTGAGGATATTTATATTTATATTTAATTACAATGAATAATCAGCCTATCGTTCATCTGCAAAATCCACTCACCAACTCCTGACACGCATGATGCCCCATTTGCTTGGCAATCTGCAAAGCTGTTCTTCCACTACCGTCCTTCAAAGTAGGGTCCGCGCCCGCCTTAAGTAATAACTTCATGGGTTCCGTACGGTCAGTCGCCGCACACAAGTGTAACGCGGTCATTCCCGTGCTCATAGTCTTGTCGAGAAGTTGGGAACCACCGTTTTGGACTAGAAAATCGACTATATGGAGGCAGGAGCCGTCGCCGAGCTCCCGCGATATGGCCAAGTGTAGAGCGGTTTCGCCGCTATCCTGGAAATCACACAAAACTAAATAAGGCAGTAGAGAGCATCCTGACTTAAATTATACATGGCCGTAACACCACCACGCAGCCCAATGCGGGTTGGTGGGTAGAAACAGTCGCAATAGCGTCCGGGACCGGCTTAACGTGCCTTCCTTCGAGATCACAAAGTTTGGTCTCCCATCCACGGCCTGACCATGGCGAAGGTAGCTAGTTTTCAATCGAAAACCAAAGCATACTAACCACTACGCTCCCGAGCTCCTCAAAGATGTAAATATTTGTGTGTAAATCTTCGGAACATGGAGGTTCGGGAGATGCAATTTCTACGGGTTGTCACATGTGCCCTAGTAAAATAAAGCCTAGTAAAAAAAAGGTAGACTATATGTATAGATTTCTACAGGTTGTCTCATGTGCCCTAGTAAAATAAAGCCTAGTAAAAAAAAAGGTAGACTATATGTATAGATTTCTACAGGTTGTCTCATGTGCCCTAGTAAAATAAAGCCTAGTAAAAAAAAGGAAGACTATATGTATAGATTTCTACAGATTGTCTCATGTGCCCTAGTAAAATAAAGCCTAGTAAAAAAAAGGTAGACTATATGTATAGATTTATACAGGTTGTCTCATGTGCCCTAGTAAAATAAAGCCTAGTAAAAAAAAAGGTAGACTATATGTATAGATTTCTACGGGTTGTCACATGTGCCCTAGTAAAATAAAGCCTAGTAAAAAAAAGGTAGACTATATGTATAGATTTCTACGGGTTGTCACATGTGCCCTAGTAAAATAAAGCCTAGTAAAAAAAAGGTAGACTATATGTATAGATTTCTACGGGTTATCACATGTGCCCTAGTAAAATAAAGCCTAGTAAAAAAAGGTAGACTATATGTATAGATTTCTACGGGTTGTCACATGTGCCCTAGTAAAATAAAGCCTAGTAAAAAAAAGGTAGACTATATGTATAGATTTCTACGGGTTGTCACATGTGTACTAGTAAAATAAAGCCTAGTAAAAAAAAAGGTAGACTATATGTATAGATTTCTATGGGTTGTCACATGTGCCCTAGTAAAATAAAGCCTTGTAAAAAAAAGGTAGACTATATGTATAGTTACCGAACAAGGTAAAGTAGCGGCTAAGTCCGCGCCTTCAGCATACGCCTGCAACAAGTTCTGCAGGTGTCCGTTGTTGACGGCGTGTTCCACTTCCGAGAGCTGCTCGGCCGCGTCGCAGCAGGTGTGCGCCGCCCACGTGCGGTACACGTACTTCTCGCGGATAAACCTGAGTCTCTCCTCCCTGACATACGGAAACGTATCACAATTAACTTCACTTATTCAACGAAAGTTGGCAATTTTTTTTTTAATTACAGGTAAGCTCTTGGCCTTCATCTCACCTGATGGTAAGTGACGATAAGGTGGAAGAGACCTTCACCTGTAATCCTCAACGACTGAGGAACTGGCTATCTTACCTCTGATTGCCGGAACACAACAATGCTTATAACATTGTTAGTATAGCGACAAATTTAGGTAAGACAATGGACTCCAGCCAGGCAGGCTTAGAAGCCCTAGCCGAGCATAAAAACCCCTGCCTCCGTGGGGAATCGAACCCCTGACCGCCCGATCTACACCCAGTGGCGTCAACCACTAACCAGAGAGGCGGTTAAACGAAACAACTACATAAAAATAATAATAAAATAATTGTTCATATTGTCTTTGATTCAATGTAAAAATAATTTACAATGCCACTCTACGTGACAAAGTATCGTATAAAAAATAATAATTCAATTTTTATATTGTAGACCACGAAACAGAAATGTTTTTGCGTAACAGTTCTCATACTTTTAAATATGAATTTTAAATTGACCAAAATGTACAAATGGCGCACTTTGCTATGTTCCAGCTGTTTTAGTCAAAAATAGAGAAATTAGATTATCTATTAGTATTTCACTTAATAACCATCACTCAGGGTTAAACATCTATATTAAGAAAAAACAAGGCATATTTACATAGTGCTTTCAGGCGTAAGTTTGTCTCTCTCATCGAGCGTGTTCTCCATGACCTCGTTGAACATTTGGTTGCCCATGTGCCGCGCTATCAGCAACTGGGAGGTGCTCAGTCTATCCAGGGTGAGAGATTGTATCCTGGATATATGCACACCTAGCTCTCGGTGGCTTCCTGAGCATTCTATACACACTATCACGCCGAAGTTGGTTGATAACCATGTTGGATCTGGAAAAAAAAACAACATTATACTAATATTTACTTGTCATTTACTCTTTAAGTCGTTTTTTTGCGGCATTTGACTATGACGGACGTGATTTTTATTTCAATAATTGTAATATTGTTTCGGAGTGGATGTTGTTACGGAAAATCAGTGTAGTTTTGTGTAATAAGTGTCTGTGATAATGAGCAATGTGAAGGATCATCGAAATAACCGTCAAGTGGTGTGAAAAATGTTGTTTTTTATTGTGGTAATCCACATCATCAAACAAGCGCCACAGGATCTATTATCGATCATTTGGCGCCAAACTCTCCCAAGACGCATTGAAATGCATTACACTTGCATTTCAATGCAAATACTAAAGAAATAAAAATACCGAAGACATGGCTGTATGGGCTTCGTTCCCTTTGCCTTCCCTACATGGGAGAATTTTACAACAGCAATCCTTTTTAAAGTCTAAAGTAAAATCTTGAACGCAGCGAGGGATTCAAAGCAAAGCAAAAGCCCGAGGTAAAAAATATTTACTCTCCAGTTATTCACTCTACTTTTCATCCCCTTTCTATGAGAAAGTGAATTGAAGAGTTACTGATATCATGTCTTTTCCTCATTTCAGTCATTTTTCTCAGTTTACTTGTTTAATAGTTATTGCCTGTTCCGTGGTTATTGCATACATACCAGCCAGTAATTCATACAAAATATCATTCATAGGAATGATACATATTCTAAATTCAAATCTCATTCCCGACCGCTAAAAAGTTCTTAGCAGAAAAGAGCTACTTTGCTCCCACTTATTAAGGAACAAAGCTACTCTTTTCGAATAGAAGGGATGAAAAAAAATAGTTTCAATTTTATAACGTGCACTAGTCTATATTTTCTTACTAAACAAACAAACAAACATATCATCATGCCTTTTCCCCGAAGGGGTAGGCAGAGGTGTTACCACCCACATGTCGCATTTCCTTTTGTGGATTTTCTTACAAAGTAATAAAATCGTTTTTGAAATTATTCATCAAACAACGAATTACACTAAACGTGGTGTTACACAAGTCGATTTATTTAAACGGGAAGGATGTCCTGTTGCCACAGCACCCGAGTTAATTATTACATGCTTTACTGCTTAAAAATTAGATAGTCACATATGCCATAGTTATACCGTTGTTATTAGAGCCTTATTTACTTGGTTTTAAATACAATTTTGCTCGTCTCCTGAAGGAATGCGAGGCCTCCGAATAAATTAAAGGAATGTACCATAACTACTCGTGTCTGTGTATTTTTATAGTAAAGAACTAGTGCAAGAAACACAAAACACACCAGCTAATTATCCAGATACTGATGGAGTTTTGAAGTCCTTACCACGTTATTGTGAAAATCTTGCTTGTAAATCTATATACAGATGAAACTCACCGTTACTAGAGCCGCAGTCAGCGCAGACCTGGTTACCAGGCATAGCCCTCACTGCGCGTATTATAGACCGCTGGAGGTCCAGCAAAGAGTGGCCTGAGTCGTTGCTTTCCCCAGCCTGCTGGTGGAACGCTCGCATCAAGGCTCCTTCCTTACAATTCACCAGGACAGACGTCCACGCACGCTGCTCATTCTCATCCTCAGCTTGAAAGTGGTAAGTACGGTTATCTGTAAAGAATAACGGAGTTTATTTCAAAGGAATAAGACTTAGAATACATTGGAGTTAAGATTGTTTAAAAAGACAAGCGGTTTCATTACGAAGCTCTTCAATTTATAAACATACTTTTATGACGGTGATTATGGGTAATTAGGGAATTATTACTCGCATAAATTCAACGTATGTGTGACCTATATTAGTAGTCTCATTCATCAGACAGTAATGAACGGATCTACATAAAGCCCGCAGAACCATTCATTACCTCAAAATGTCAGTGGTTAGCAAAAAGTCACGTCGCGTCGGTCGCACCTGCCCGAAGTGATCCTAATATAAAAACACTGCCACCGGCAAGGCTTTTAATCAGCTATAGTGTGTTAAGTTTAAAAGTAAGGAAACTGTAATGTGAAAGTAGCAACAGTCACTGAAAAGATGAGATATTAACTCCTCGTCTTTTTTATTAGTAATCCATACCATTTGTGATAAGGAGGGAAGAATGAAAATGTCTAGAAGAATGCTCAGTAAGGATAGCGATGGGCATAGAATGAGATGAAGATCAAGAAAGCGATGGATGAGTGTGTGAAGTGAAATGAGAATAAAATACTTAAAAAAAAACTTTTTTAAAAAAGCACGCTTTTATTTATGCGTAGAAAGTGCACCAAAAAGTAGAAAAAATTTTTTTCTTTACACCAAAATGTGATCCAAAATTTTTACGCCAAAAAAAAGCGTGGGGCGCTCATCATAATTAGAAGAACAAAATTAAAAAATGTGGAGTAATGAAATGAATTAATTATTTTCTACTTTTTGGTGCACTTGATACGCATAAATAAAAGCGTGGTTTTTTAAAAAAGTTTTTTTTAAATATTTTTATTTTCTACTTTTTAGTCTTGTCAAATATTTATATCGATTTTTCGACCATAGTTTAAATTGCAAAAAGATTGAACACACGTCTATCGGTGGACCTTACCTTTTAGAGTGCGATCCGAGAGCACGTATGTAGTCATGTTATATGGTAATTTTTTTTTTGTTTTTGTTAAAAGATTGCATTGTCATCGCGTATAAACATGTCTGTTAATTTTCAGGTGGATCGGATTAGTAAAAGTGGTCGAAAAATCGATTACAAATTTTGACGCAGACAACATACACACAGTGTGTAAAAACGGTAATGTTGAACTAACGAGTGACAGAGAAGAGTGGGAGAAAAGACATACAGTGTGAAGAATTCGGTAAGCATACATGTAATAGGTTAGCATAGAATCGATACTCACATGAGACTAGATCAAACGCCCTCTTATCGTCAGCAGAAACTTTAATCTGGCACGTAAGTAAATTGACTCTTGCCGGTGGTTTGTTCTCATCGGCATGGAATATGTCCAGGAAGCCCTCGGCAGTGACTCGACATCGACGCTTCTGCCAGACCCGCCGCACCTTGCCTTCAGACTTCTTGAGCAAGTAGCCACTACGCGTGACCCCGTGTTGTTTGTCTCCTTGCAACTGGTGAAGCGAGTAGCCGCCTATTGAGGAGGCCACCTGAAATTGTTTGCGATAACGGTATTGAATCTGACGCGTGTGAAAAATAATAATTTCTAAAAGTCTAAAGCATATAAACAAATTACCTCCCGGTCCTGCGGTGCAGCAGCCCTCAACATATTCCTCAACTCCAAAAGCCTTCTCCTCTCGTCGTCTTGCTGTTGTCTTATTTTCTGCAGCTGGACACTGAGATCGGCGACATACACGCCGAAATGTTCAATCGTCTTCAGACCGTCTTGAAAATAGTTCGTCTGCGCATGATAATACTCTACTAGGTGTTGAAGCAACTCGATTCCCTTCTTCGTCTTTATCTCGTTGAACTTTATCAGGTACTAAAACAACATTACACACTTTAGTCCAACGTAAACAGCTGTAGAACTGTTACTGAGCAGGGCATTTCAGAGACTACGCGACAAAACAATCAGACAGGGCGACGCCGAAAACTGTGCGTGGGCACTTCGTGTATTACTTCACCGGGAACCGGGTGGAACACGCCATCAACACGAGCGGCGTTCGGCGCGTACTGTGGAAAGCTCAAATATTAAATGGTGCCCTTCCGCGAGTTAAAATTACACTTCATGACGCACGCGCACGTTATAGTGGATCCCGATTTGTCTTGCGAAGTTGTGCAATAATAATAAGACATGGTGCGCGACCTTGCACAACTTTCCTGGCGCGTTGCCGCGATTGTTTACGGTCGCGTTATCTCATGTTCGCATGTTTATAAACGGCGTTAAAAAGGTAAATAAAGGTAATAATGGAATATTTATAACAAAGAGTGAAAGCGTGGGTCGTTTGTATCCTGGGGCGAAACAAGCGAGTCTTTGTTGCAGGGGAGAGCGAGAGGTGGGATGGAACAGAGGAGTGAAGAGCTAGGTTGAGCCGTAGCCGGTGCGGAGCGGTCCGCTGCGCCGCCGGCGGCCGCGCGCTGCGCAAGGCCGGTCGACGACCTGCCGCCACTCGCGGTACCGCACTGTTCGCCGACTTCGTCGTCGTGACCACCTCTACTACAACACCTGGGTTTCCTAACTTGTTTATGAACACTGATTTGATTTCCAATAACAATTTCGATACACATAAATATAGTCCTTCAATTAGCTATATCATTTTAATTACATATTTTTAACTTCCGTCCTCAGCCTCTAATACGTCCTACTGCTGGCCACAGGCCTTCCTAATGGAGACACATATGAGGAGTATGGGCCGTAACACCACCACGCTGGCCCAATGCGGGTTAGTGGGTAGAAATGGTAGCATTAGCGACCGGGACCAGTTGGTCCCGGTCGCTATTGCAATTTTTATAATGATCAATAACTTCAATGCAAGTTATTGATCATTATAAAATTCTGAAAAAGTTTGATCTCACTCTAGTTTCTATAAAATAACTGTAATAGTTTAACATCTCGAATGCGGTTACAACTTATTTTATGACGCAATAAAGGCTTTAGGTCATTTAATATGAATGAATTTATAGCTGTCCGTAGTAAACGCTATCATTTTCCAACCGCAACTCTCGACTCTTGACCTTATTAATGTAATATTTATCTATAAGTAGTTACTATAGTTTATCTATAACGCATTAGATTGGAGTGAGCTCTGTTGAAAAAAATATCACCTATAAATTAACATCACCTAACTGTATCACCCCTCAAAATACAGGAAGTAAGCGCAACTTGCTTTCTGCTGTAACAAACCCATTAGAAGAGAACAACGACCTCGCTAGGCAATCGTGTACAATACATACAATTGATATAAATTAACGGCAAATGGAGGACTTGACACATTTGAATTGTCTTGTAATATTATATACTATAATGAACATACTTTAATACAGTTCATGCTCTCCTTATGTGGTAAATGATCACTATCATTTAGTACATAATTCACTCATTATAAATCTATCATTAGGTATTAACTTTTCATACCTTCTGCTCGTGTCGACTGGTATTTTTTTTTATTTAATGAAAAAGATATAATAACAGTTTCACACATAATCATTACAATGTACAGGAAACCTAAATAGATTTATTTAGTACATCGGTACGGTCATAACCGATTGTTGCTGTTAGAGAATGCCTATGGCATTAAGTCCACCATTTGTACAATTTTCTGTGCAATAAATAAATAAACTCGTATAATAAACTGTATTTAGAAATAAAATGCTTAAAACCAAGTCAGGGAGATGTAAAAAGAGGGAAAATACCATAAAATGATTTTTTATTTTATTTTTGTTTCTGTCTGTTCGTACGGGCTCTCCAAAATGGCTGGACCGATTTAAATGAAATTTTGCATGATGATATCTTATATCCCTGATCAACATCTTAAATGCTTTTTATTCCAGAAAATTAAATGGTTCCCTTGGGATAGTCAAAAAACCATACTAACCGCGGGCGTAATCGCAGGCAACAGCTAGTATCAAATAACAATAAATCTTGATATGTGAAACAAGACCATGAACTCCATGCAATTTGGCATGCTTAGGTCTCTGAGGGTATGTAGACACTTGGCAAGAAACCCTGTAAGCGATTTGCAGAACAGAGACGTTAGACGCTGTTGTGTATTTCTGAACGATGTTCTTAGTTTTTGACAGAGCGCCATAAGTCTGTGGTTGACAGATAGTTTTGTGATTTTTATGCTAAGCAGTTTTTTGTATGGAAACTAATTGTTATCATTTAATAAATGTGAGTTAAGTCATAAACTGCATTATTATTGTGTGGCTTATAACTACGCAACATTGAGTAAATTGTAATATTTGAGTATGACTCCCACTGCCACCTCCCGAGTTGATTTCATCCAAGGGATCGGACATTATGTGGCCATCCCTGTTCAATGTAAGTGTATACTTTTGACAGCATTAAATCTTTCTTAGTCTCATTCGCAATATCTGTTTGAGTCACAGGAGGAATATCAAGCATGATACTATTGACTAATAAATTTTCTATCTCACTTTCCTCTTCTTTCTCATCTATTTCATGCAAAGGTAATCTTGAAGGAAAATCTGCACTTGCATTGAACTGGGATGTCCTATATTTTATGACATAATTATAATTACAAAGAATTAGTGACCAGCGCATCATTCTGTCTGCATACACATTGCCAAGAGATTTATTAGGATTGAATATTGCCACAAGAGGCTTATGATCAGTAATTAATGTAAAAACTCTTCCTCTTAAATATAAATTAAATTTTTTAACTGCCCAAATTATTGCTAGTGCTTCTTTGTCGATTTGTGAATATTTACTTTCTGTTTCTGTTAGTCTGCGACTGGCAAAAGCTATAGGACGTTCTACAATTTTTGTTTTGTCAATGGGGTCACTAATTTCATGAGCTAGACACGCACCCAAACCATATTTAGATGCATCGCAACTTAACACTACTGGTAATTTTGGATTATAGTGGATAAGGACCTGTTCACTAGCTATAGTATTTTTAGCCCAATTAAAAGCCTTCTCATGTTCTTTGGTCCAAGACCATGGTGTATCCTTGTGTAGAAGTTTATAAAGTACATACAGATTCTCAGATGCATTCTTTATAAATTTATTATAAAAATTTACTGTGCCTAGAAAACTCTTTAATTCTTTTACATTTTGAGGATGTGGTGCTGCCAAAACTGCCCGAATATATTCTGGAGTTTTATGAAGACCAGACTTGTCAATCACATGACCACAATATTCTAGTTTATCCCTCATAAACAAAGATTTTTCTTTATTAGCCTTAATGTTTAATTCTTGTAATTTACTAAATACTTTATTCAATGCTATTAAATGATCTTCAACTGACTTTGTTGCTATCAAAATATCGTCTAAATAACAATGTACATTTGCAATGCTTAGGAAATGCCTATCCATAAATTCTTGCCAGTCTAATGGTGCAGAAGCTACCCCAAACATCATAAATGTTGGCTGATAATGTCCCCATGGTGTAATTAATGTCATTATTTCTTGAGAGTTTTTATCCATTTTACGATTCATATATGCTTTTCTTAAATCTATCTTTGAAAAGATGCAAGATTCAAAGTTTTTGTTTAATTTTGCAAAAATATCCTCTATTGCTGGAATAGGATGTTGTGGAACTTCAAGGTAGGGATTAATCGTTATTTTATAATCACCACATATTCTAATATTGTTCGGACTTTTAACGATGGGTACAATAGGAGTAGCCCAATTAATATTTTCATCTCTAGAAACTTTTATTAATTTGCCACAATCTACTTATCTAATTCTCTTTTTACTAAACTTTCTAGAGCGTAAGGTATTCTACGTGCTTTGCACATTCTGGGGACAAAATTTGCTTTTAATTGTAATCTGCCTGGAGGTCCTTTTATTTCTCCAGGGGTGATTGAGAAACAATCTTCATATTTCTCTAGCAACAAATTCAGTTTGGAAAAATCATTTAGATTTATATTATTTATATTATTTACATTTCTATATATGTTCCAATTAATTTCAATAAATTTTAACCAATCCCTCCCCAACAGAGGCCTTTTCCCATTTTTGACAATGATCAATGGTGCTAAATATACATTATGTTTTGTTTTTACATAAACCTTACTTTTACCAATAACTTCTATGGATTGTCCACCAAACCCTTTTAATTTTACACTGGTTTTTTTATATGTTAATGTGGGCAGAAATTTCTTACATAATTTTAATGGTATCAGAGTGACATCCGATCCACAATCAATTTCAAAGTTTACATCTACATTATTTAAATTTAAATTTACATACCATGGCCTGGTACACTCGTTTTTTACCTCAATTACTTCCTTTTTATGTTGAATTACATCTTCTTTCCTATCTGTAAATAAAGTTTTAACTATGTAATTTTCAGACACATTTGTTAACATATCACTATTTTCCTTTTGTGTTTCACATTTTACCTTGAGCTGTTTGATTTTTGAAATACTGTAACCATTCTCACTCTCACTGCTGTCTTCTAATTCAATTTCCTGAGTTAGTTTTTTATTGCTTCTATCCATTTTCTTTCCTTTGAAAGTACAAACACTCGAAAGATGCCCTCTCTTATTGCATATAAAACAAAGCTCATTCTTAAAATTACATGTTGGTTTGACATGCCCAGGTTTCCCACAACAGTGACACTTTATATTTGACTTTGTTGTTTGCGTTTTATTCCTAATTACATTTACATCATGATCCACTGGTTTTGAGATTACTAATCTGGCATCCATAGCTGCAATTTCCATGGTGCGTGCAATAGATACAGCATTGCTAAAGCTGAGGTTGGTTTCAGTGACCGTTTTATAATATTTTCATCCAACAGTCCATGCACAAACTTATCCCTTAAAGCTCTATCTAAATGCAATCCAAAGTTACATGTTTGAGCTAATTTCTTTAATGCAGCCACATAATCTGCCAGGCTTTCATTTGTGTTTTGTTTTCGCTGCATGAATTTAAATGTTTCAGCAATTTCAGAACGCTGAGGTTCTATTTGTTTCTCTATCAAATTATACAATTCTGAAAATGTTTTACTCTCAATGGGCTCAGGATAACATAATTCTGTTATAAGACTCACCATTTCAAAGCCTATGAAGCTCAATAGGTATTGCGCCCACTTACTCTCGTCAATGTCACAGACTTTCATTTTGTTTGAGAACACACTCATGTAAACCCTCCATGAACACTTCGCCATGTCGAATGGAGGCATCTGAATGTTGGCGGTGGGCGAAGTAAATTGTAATATTTGAGTATGACTCCCACTGCCACCTCCCGAGTTGATTTCATCCAAGGGATCGGACATTTTTACCCTTGTGCGTGAGATATTCAGTTATTCTCGTCGCCAATGTTGCGTAGTTATAAGCCACACAATAATAATGCAGTTTATGACTTAACTCACATTTATTAAATGATAACAATTAGTTTCCATACAAAAAACTGCTTAGCATAAAAATCACAAAACTATCTGTCAACCACAGACTTATGGCGCTCTGTCAAAAACTAAGAACATCGTTCAGAAATACACAACAGACGCCAACAATAATTGCTTAGTGATTAAGTGCTAAGAAATCGACTTTGGCCAGTGGAAGAACATTGTTTAGTTATTTTAATGATTTACTCGCAAACAAGCAGTGCGAGGCTAAAGAAAATTGTATAATTTCTACCCGTATTTTCTATCATAATTAACCAAGATAATCAAAGGTTTTTAATCTTCATCAATTGTTGTTGAATTTGAGGAATTCTGTAATATAGTCTACGACAGAAATATTCGGTTACTACGGTTTCGGCAAAAAAAACGAGTTTCGGTATTATTTAGGTTTCGGTGAAAAGCATGCCGAAACTACGGACGACTCGTTTTGGTTCGGCGTCTTGAATATCATCTCATCACCAACAAAGAAGACATTTTGTCGCGTCCATGTTGATAATCATTTCGTGGCAAGCTTGTTCGCAGTTCGTTTGTTGTGACTTCGGTATTCATATAGGTAACATAAATATAGGTGATAAAGTTCAAAAACTTCCTGCTCTTGTCTGGGTTTTGTATTTTGATGAAACAACTCGGTATGAGAAGTTTCAATTTACTTCTGTCTGCAGATAAAATTTGATGTAATGGAGTCGTTCCAAGAATAAAGGGCTTGGCAACGAGTATTTAATATTCGATACTATTATTTATACAGTGATACGTTGCCAGACTTGCCAGTATAATGGTGGCACTTGACACACATTATCAAATACAAACTATAAATCTGGTGTCACTGCCAATGCCAAGTTGACTCTTGAACTTTTAATATCTTAATCTCTTTAGAACCGCTTCAAGTATAGGGCAATGATCCCTTGGATCGGACCCTCAGGTTGTGAAAGTTGTTTTGTATTATTTTGGTTTTCACTGTTGGCCATTGGCTTAAAGGGTTTGAATAAATGAAGAAACCAATTCGATTATGTAATAAAGTTGTTCAAAAGCCTATATTTAATAATAGGTAATGTTTGTGAACAACTAGCTGCCCTGACCACTAATATACGCGTACTTGTATTCTTAATTAGAGGTCAATGACTAGGCCTCATACCCCATTTGCAAATTGCGTACGTCTATGATCTATGAAAAAACATTTATTGTCATACTAAGTACCTACTTTTAATGCTTAAACGTATCAATCTTTTCCACAAATGAAGGCATAAACTTAGCAATCAATCACTCATCCAGCTATTGAAAAAATTGACAGTTAGGAAATTCATATTCATTCCGACATTCAATTTTCAGTAGGTATACTGTGGCAATAAAACAATTTGCTGTGCATTTTATATGCTCGGTGATTTTACTATAAGTACGGTTATACCGATCACAATAGCACTCGGGGAAACAGTTACACATTGCACAATGCCTGTCACGGACAAATATATTGTTAGTAATATGCTGCTAATTGCATTCCTAGCTCAGAGTAAACAGAACTGGAGTAGCCTTTGTCTAACATTCCCCTCTGCCAAATGCACAAGCATCGGATGCTTGCACGTTTAATAAAACTAGTTGAGCCGCCATTTTGACAGCCATAACATTGTAAACGTTGCGGCGAACAGAGCTCCCGCAAAAATGCCTGCCTGTGCTGTTTTTTGTTGTAAAAATAAATAGAAAACATCGAGTATGCTAAAAGATGGTGTCACCTTTTATTTGTAATTATAATTTTTAAGATTTCATGATTATTTACTTCATTATTTCATGTTTTAGAATTCTACGATTTCAAATTTCGAGCGCTAGTCTCGTGGGGAGTGCGGCTGTGACGTTGTCAAAACGCACACCCCACGTGACAATTTTAAGCGTGTGTGTGCGTGAAATTTAAATTAGTGTGTCGATTTATGCATGTGTGCATTTGTAAGAACGGCTGGCTTTGAGTGTAGTGGTAACCTCACCCCCCGCAAGAAATGGCAGAAAAAAATGTTTGAGAAATTGACTAATGGCTACTCCAGTTCTATTTACTCTGAGATTCCTAGTCATATTGTGAATGACACGCTGGCTATCCAATGACAAATTGATCAGGACCCCGATAGGGCAAATACGAACGTATATCGTCCTTAGCCTTTAAACATGTTCCACTGCTTGGCACTGGTCTTCCTTATGTAGAAACACATGAGGAGTAAGGGCCGTAACACCACCACGCTGGCCCAATGCGCCTGCAGGTAGCGACGCCAGGGAACGCGAGAGTATGAAGTGTAGCTGGACCGTAACGTTTTACCATGTTTCTCTTTAGTTAAATATAAAAAAGCAGCGAATATACCTATAAATCGATCTTATATATCTTGACAACCTCGGTCGATGATAGATAACACATGTATAAATAGTCATATGTATAGCTATTATAAAATTTTACCAGGTATTACAACAACAAAACCTCAGCAGGCGACCAATCTACATCAGCCATCAATTACAAGTACCACATTGGGCACAAGAGTGTTTCTGCCGAAAAGCAATCGTAATATAGCTGTTATTGTGTCGTTATGATAAATAAAACAAGCAATATTAGCTATTGTAATAATAACGTGTTAAAAAGCCCAACTCGATGGTCGAGTAACCAGAACAAAGTGTAACTTGAAAACAAACAAGCGGTTATCACGGTGATCTATTCCGTTCTGAATGCAGCGTGTTAGCATAATTATCTAAACGGCTCGAGTGTATGCGATACAATAAATGTTGCCGGCATTGTGAGGTCGGTCGTTCACACAGGTCACACGAGCACTCTCAATTCTTTGCACAATTATCTACGTTTAGCAAGAATTTTTTACATTATTGCCTTGTAAACTACTCACTTGATGAGCTATTTGAGTAACTATAATTGAACGGTAACTTGCAATGGATTAAGTTGGCAAATTGATAAAAAAGTTAATTAGTAGGTTAAGGAGCTGCATAATTATAAATTATTGTGTCCAAGCCTTTGCTACTACCGCTTACTAAATCTGTGGTAAAACCGCTAAAGAATATTCATCATCATTCACGTGATAACTATTGGGACCTTACCTATGAAATTGGTGTTTTTTCTCTCTCTTACTATTTTGTCTGTAACTATTAAGATTCGGAGTATTCCGAAAAAATAATTACCTCGTCTAAAAATAGACTATATTTTTGAGCTCTTTTGATTTGATTTGATAATTTGTTGTAAGTTTAATTGTGGTAAAATTGGACACGGAGACAACTCTTTTTAAGTGCCTCCCGAATACATCATTTTATTTGCATTCACTTAAAAACGATAAATTCTTTTTATGAAGTGTGATATTACACATATTACTAAAGCTTGTCTAATGATTTGTAGTTGTGAAGAAAACTGAAAAAGTTTTAGTATGAAAAATGCAGAATTCCCCAAAATCTCCATACAAAACACCAATTTCATAGGTAACCTAATATTAATAATAATTTTTCGACATTTAAATCGAAAGTAGCACGCTAATATTTAATTATGATAATTAAAATAGTAATATTAATAATATCCGATATTATGCAATTCGCTTAAATATCGTGTTACCTACTTCGATATATTCCAGACCTATCTAATCTTACCGTGATAGCGCATCATATACCTAAGATAAGTGGAATCATATAAATCTATCGAATAAACGAATCGGTACTTTTGCTTTTGTTGCGTAGTCCGAGTCCGAGTGCGTTCAATATTAGGGCTATATCTATTAGGATATGTATGAAAATGGTTACCAGTAATGGTTGAATGAGAACGAGTCGCGACGATAAGCAATTCTTACTTGATTGTGATTATGTGTACTCGACTTGTCATCGATTTGTAATGGCAAATTAGGCGATTGTGAACTGCATATACTATCAAATCTTCTATCAAATCTTTAATAGTTTTGCATCAACTCCGCGAACCGAACCACAAAACTAATTGACAATGTAACTTTTTTTGTGATAGCACCACAACTTCTATGTAATGTCAAGTCTGTTCATCCTAACTTGTCTTATTTGGTAAACAACACGGGTAAACAATCTTGGTGCAACTTTTTTATTGAAATAGCACCACTATAATACAAAATTTACTGATAAGTAGACTCAAAAGGTTTTATTCTATAATAACGATTTATTGTTATAGATTATTACAAACACATACATACATATAATCACGACTATAATCCCCTAAGGGTTAGTCAGAGACTAGGCAAAAGCACCGCAAAAGCAGTCCATTGTCATAGTCCGCGCTTCACCAAGCAGTGACTGGACCCAGCGCGACAGGTGGTGAGCCCGTCGCCGCTATAAGCTATTAATAATAATAATTTATTTATCTCAGACATTCATTGGATGGTTGTGCAGTTCGAAATCCATTAGTCGCCTTTTACGACACCCATGGGAAGAGATGAGATGGTAGTATTCTTTTAATGAGCTGCTACCACAAAGCGCACAAAGCCCACACAGCACAGCACAGCAGCCACACAGCTTTTTTTTAATGAATGATTTCGTTAAAAATGTGCCAAAATTGTTTATCAAACAGAACAAGTTGGACAAAAAATTTGGTTTATTATCAGACTGTATCGACCAGACTATCTGGTGAAGGTCGCGAAAAGTTGCGGGATTCAGACAGCGCAGGTCCGATTGTAGGAAATTCCAACCTCTCGATTAATATGAGAATGATACAGCCTAGTTATCAAAAGTCGATGGATTGGAATTGACTTACATAGATAACAAGATTAAACCTCGCGCTGACCTGTTGTTACGTTCAAATAAACCCCATTTGTACTGACCGAAGGCTAAACACGGGTCAGTGAGCAATTCGTTCGCAATCCTACGAGGATGGAGACCGAAATAATTCATCTTCTTAAGAGGACAGTAATCTAATGCGGTTACGCTTGCTAAAACAACTTGTCTTGGTCTTGAGTGGCCCCGGAGGAAACCAATCGGCTTTCTAATTACACGCTGGTAAAATATTTTACATCAAGTACCACTTAAATCACGCTGCCCATTCAATTAAGGCCGGCTACCTACAGCTTATTTAATCTTGTTACAGAGGAGTCTTTATATTTTAATAAACAATGTGCGCATTTAAAAATGTAATATCAAGAGTATCCTATAATAAAATATTGGCACTATCCAAATAATCTGTCTTCATGACATATTCCTTGTTTATCTGCCAATTATTTGGGAGCTAGAGGTTTGAAAAAAAATCGAATGATGCAGAAATATTCCTCATAATGGGAGAGTACGTAGTATCATATAAAACTATTATAGAAATAGATTGGGTGTTATTTGTCATTTTCAAAATTATCTAGCCATGTGTGATATGCAATACCTTAAGCTTTAATAATGTCTTAGGTCTAAGTGATTGAATATCATTGATGAGTGGAACCGCAATGTGTGCCAAGCCAAACCAAAGGTATTGAGTCGCGAACGGTTATAAAAAATGGGGGCGTATATTATTCTACACTGTTATCTCGATACGTAATTAAACAAATCTGTCACATGCAATTAACCAATAAAAGGTATTTGTTCTTGCAGATTACTTCATTAAAAAATAACTATTAATTGCGTTTACAATCGAAATTAAAAACTTATTTCGTACTGATTCGGTTACTGACTCTAGAAGATCAAATCGTAATGAATCATGTAACTTCTGTTAGATCAGTCATAAACGTCTCCACGTCTCCACTGCTGGACACAAGCTTTTATGGAGGAACACTACGAATAATAACCGACTAACCTAATAAGCCTTAGCCTAAAAGAATGCGCGTTCTTTCCTGGTGTACCTATATGGGTACATCTACTTGAGTAAACCAAATATGTATTCAATTTAATTTATTTGTTCAATAGAATTAAGATTTAGTCACAGAGCAAAGAATTTACCTCGGCGCACCCCTGAGAAAATAAAATTTGATCGGTCATTTTAATGAAATTCATTAATGCAGCTAAGTCTAGTCTTAATTTTAAGAACCTCATAATTTTCCAGAAGCTTATAATCGAAGAATTATACAAGCCCGTTAAGTAATTACTATATAGAATCTTGCGACCAACAGGTAAGAGGACTGAGACCGCTAATCGGGCAATCAATTAATAATTCTGCTGAACGGTTGGCTTTCAGCCAAGACCTCATGTTTAAAAACGTATTTTTATACATACTTTTAACATACATAGTTACATAGTTTTATTGAAAAGCAAGCACACAAAAACAAAGACCAAAGCGTCTTCAGCGAGAAGCAATTTGAAATTAAGCTCGCAAGAGTTGACGACAACAAACAAAAACACATGAGTTAAGTTTAATTTGGTAAAAATTGATAAACTTCACCCTTACACCAAACTTCCCACATCTAATGAGTATAACACAAACAACTTTTAGTGTAGGGAATAAAACTGATGAGCGTCGCCACAGTGGGTGGAGTTTATAGACAAATAATCACAGCTTAACTTCAATGCCCAAAGGCGTTCAGTTTAAATAAACGTACTGCTTCTATTGAGCACACTTTGGTAATTTATAAACACATAAATGTAGGCAACGGAACGGAAAACAGCAAAGAGAATTGGTATGGCTAATAAATCGATTGTTCAAAAACAGGTCATTACCTATACAATTCGCTCTTCAATTAGATGGGCATTTTATTTAACCTCGATTGAGTAGTACAGGATAGCATTATACAGAATGAAATAGATGATATTACTTTAAGTTTTCCTAATACGATATCAATTGTACCATTATCAAGTAGACAGATCTTTATCAATACAGTAATTTAATTAATTCACTTATGTTTTGCATAGTGTCTCTTACCTCACACATTTGAAGTTGAAACAGTCTTCGTTCCTTCTCCATTTCGTCGGCAATTTCCGCAGGCGTTACTTCACTGCGTATCAAGCCAGCTTCTTTTGCTTGAGACTTTTTTTCTTTTTCTATCTTTAGGTACTTTGACTCATAGTCTTTAGAGGCTTTGTCGAACGGCCTTTTCAGGTCACCCTTTACTCCTCTGAGATCACCTTTGAGCACGCTATCAACCGGAAACATGACGATATTGTTTATATTCTGCATCTGTGGACAAAAAACGAATTTACATAATCGCAATGAACAGAATACACGGCAGTGTAATCGCGTGGAAAAGTATACGCCAGTATTCCACTTCATTTACGCTAAGAAGCCACAGAAGTATGAAAGAAGGGACACAGGCTCAAATTTCTTTCGGTGGAGTGTTTTGCAATTGTATGTAAATATGGAATATAATAGGTACAGTATAGGTTACATCTAACAACATTGCTTAACGTTAGGTGTTCTGGCATATTCCTTTAAAATGCTATTGTGTTTCAAAACATCTGCATTCCAAGATGACGGCTCGTTGGAGTGAGCGCACTGGGTCGGCTCATGGCTCTACAGTGCAAATGCACCGCCTGAATAGGCGCCGAGCGATGCGCACTGAATTGCGATGTCAATTGAGCAACCTCCGTGTAACTCGTGAACATACCTGTATTATAACTGGCAAAAGACGTTAAATGTCGACCCTGGCCTGGAAACTACGTGCATAAGATTGCCAAGTAAACAGATGTTCGTAGCTGATGAACTTGAACGCCATTATCGAAAAACACAAATGTTTATAAGACGTCTTTTTAAAGCAGCCGATACCCTTTCATGAGCAGATGTTAGTTCATGAGCTTGTGTTTAAAAATAGGAACAATTTATATCGCATTTTTCAATCTATTTTTATCAATTAGGAAACAATATTTCTTCAGCATAATACGAACCTCTTTTTGAACAAGATAATCATTCGTTAGTGTAATGAAGTGAACGACGAGCAGACGAGTGTCGGAGGCACGAACAAAGGGTCCTAGTACATAATGAAACCTTCCTTGGACATTGTTAACAGTCACTGAGCATGAGCATGCTATTAATTAAGACTTAAGAAAACGAATATGTGTCTGACGTGTGTAGCTGGAGCTGGGCTTTTCAAGATCTTGTAATAGAAATTAAAGTTATTAATTCAATTTTGGATGAGAGTCACGCGGGTTACTTCCGGTGGCAAGAGGAGTTCGGTGGAGTTGTTCCAAAGCTTTGGTTTTAAAAAAGAAAAAAAAGCAACCTTTAACCATGCCTTGGAAGGGCCCTTGGAAGGGTGACAACTTCGCGATCTCGAGCTGCACCGAGTTTGGGAAGTCACGTTAAGCCGTTGGTCCTGGCTGCAATTGCAACTTTACCAAACAGTTCATTTCAAGAAAGCTAGCGTGATGTACTTGTTACAAGGATAATAATCCTTTTGATCTAATTAATCGATACCGTTAACTGATTAAGCTCAATATAATAAACGTCAATCTGCAATGGCTTACTTATGTAACTATCATCGGTATAATTATAATAAAAAAGGTTTAAATATTGTTTTTCGCTATAAAACAGTCAGTCACAACAATAATTGTCTGAGCAAGGCACGTGCGAGCTTTATGCTATGCTATTGTGTGCAAATCGCTTGTGATACGATAAAATACATTAGATTGTATACAACTTGTAAGCTAACGGTTCCTGGGAGAAAAACTATTAGCAGAACAGCATATTTGTGATGTTAACATTTACATTAATATATTTTATAACAATACAAACAGATCAATTGGTAGTGTATTAAAAGTTTAGCCCCTTATTTATTTTCCGTAAACTATGAGGAAATACTCTGAATTATTGTTACTATACTATCGAGTAATGAATTTAGCAATGAACTTGGCATACTAATTATCCTCAAGGAAATCGCCACTGGCAAAAGGATGTGGGCTATATCACAGAACCTGTTGACTAGCATATGCCTTGGTAAGTTTTTAATTTAAATTAAGTAATCAGAAGCAGTATTTTATTAAAATAGCATTTTGACGAAAAATATTAAGCCTTACAATTTTAGGAAACTATTTTTCTATCATCTTTTATCATTATTGAAACTTCTACTAAAAAAAGAATTCCTAAACGGAATCTAATATTGTTAGCTCAAATATTTGTGAGTATTTTTGTTAAATGTTCTAACATTTTTAAGAATATGAAATAGAAAACAAAACAGTAAATTTTTATTAAATTTCCTTGTGTTTCCTGTATAATATGTAGTCAATAGTTTTCGTTTGTTTCCCGTAACCCCTGATCGTAGTCAGGTTGCAAGTGAATGCCAGGGATCGGCGTCCCGGCGAGGACACACTGCATGTGTCAAGGGCAGGCCAGGGATTCTGCGCAATGGGTGCTTTCCTTCCTTCCAAGGACCAAGGAGGAAAGAATTCATGTGGAAGTACTATTTGGGATTACAGAATTAGACGTGATAAAGAAGCAATCTTCTGTACAGACAATATATATTTACAAAATTAGTTTAACGACTCATGAAATGTTTTTTCACATAAAAGAGCAACATAGAGCCAACAAGCAGATTGGCAGCATTTGCATCACCAAAGAATGATTGATTAGACAAACAACTACCCAAACATGTATAAAAATAGCGATATGTGCTAGCTCGCTATTTACCTAGAGCTATTTTCATGCAAAAAACATGTTTATCACCTTATTACAAACGAGAATCATGTCTGTAAATATTACACCTACATTCCCCAATTAAGTATATGAAGTTTCATTAGAAACTTTATATCTGTTGCAGATATTTTGACTGTTTTAAAATCCTACCGTGCCGTTGCAGCGAGATTCCTAATACGTTTATCAATACACCCAATAAATATGGAACAAAAATGTACTAGTTTAAAAATTCTAACGAACTCAGAAACATTGTGTAGGATACAGAAAATATTATTTTCTAAGTGGACTTCAAAACACAAAGGACAATGTTCGACATCGTGGCAACGTTCAAACTACGTTTGTGGCAGCGCTCGGCGGGTCCATCTCATCAAATCATTACCCTGACCCATTTGAGTAAATCTGCGGGTGCGCCCACGCACCCATACACACGTCAATCGTATACGTGCGCCCGTTATACGCTTATGCCTTCACTTTCTGAGAAGGACGATAACTAAAACTGCAAATTACAAGGTTTCTCCGACATCCTTACTTAGCGATGTTTTACGTTAGCTTGGGTTACAAACTAATGATATTCCATGTATTGTGTACACACCAAGTTTTCATAATACTGAAGTAATTTCAAGTAGTACCATATAATTTCCGATACTTTTAAATTTTTACGTATTCAGAGGCTAACTGTGGTTTGGAAGCGTGTTTACTTTATTTGGCGGCCCGCGCCGCCGCCGCTCGCTAATTGATCGTTGCACGTCATTAAACAATGTCTCTGAGATAATATCAATAACAATGTAGAGGTATTAAAGTGGGTCAGAAGAGTCAATATAAAAATTCATACATATCTTTTGAATATAAGCTCTTATGATTATATGTATTCCAGATGACACACTACTGTATTTAATCTTGATTTACTTCGTTTTGAAATCATGAAGATTTCAATATGTAGCTTCTCATTAATATTTTAAATTGGAAAGTAAAACTGAGTGGATTATTAAAATCCTGGATTAGTCGCAAAAGGCGTCTGCTCAAAGCTTTCTTGAATTTCCGATTTATATTTTATGAACCGTTCGCCGCAGTCTCGGTATTAGACTTCCGCCGTGCCCTCCCGGCTCCCTCACTAACATGATTTCCGCTGGCTATTGCGACGGCTTCAGATTACTTGACGCCCGCCGGAGGGATGGCTAATGTTTGATACGCTCACTCATTTCACACTCCGTAGAATAAGACATTGTCGCGACCCACGACGCATGAAACTCCGCGGACCGTGTCTGCTAGAAAAGAACAAGTGAAAACGAGATGGAATATGATGTCGGAACAGTTTGTGTCGTTAATAAAAACAAGAACTTTCGATTAAACCTGTTTTGGGTCTAGATATAAAACTGCATTGGGTAGAAAGAATGTTGTTCGCGGCTTGAGTCACTTACGTTTTCGAAATGAAAATATTCTGAATAATGACATCATTTATAACTACATTGCTACGCTATCACAATCGTCAATCTAATTATTATTGTATAAACAAAACCTAGCTCACCAGTGTCTTCATGAGTGCCGATAATTCTTTGGTGACGACAGCGAATTTGAAGAACGCCGCTCCGATGTCTGGCTCGGAGTCTCTGCTGAGTGCATTCCCTCCGAGCCTCTCGAGGGCTCGAGCGAGGTACATTTCATTTTCTACGTGTGCTAGAAAAATACAACACAAATTATCAATCATATTTATTTCATTCGGTACGATTACACGGCAGGTAGATATATAAAGCTGTATGATATGAGTACGTAATGATATTATGTGTATGCAATGATCCTTTCATTTACAAACATTCATATTAACGCCTCCATCTCCGAAGGGGTAGGACAGAGGTGGTAACCCCCACATTTCGCCTGATACGTAAAGTCCCCATGTAACAGGGGGGAGGCTATTTCTATGCTCTCGGACCAGTTTGTATAAGAATACATCATTAATAGATCCAATAAACCACTGCCAACTGGAAGCTTAACTCGTTGAAACTTCCCTACCGTCGGGCAGCTTTATAGGTAGCACTGGCAACTTCTCTTTATTAAAATTTTATAGTTCTTACGGGATTGAAAAGCTTAGCTCGGTCCAGCTGCTGCAGTACAGTTTCATTTCTTTTGCTCACGAGCATTAAATTATTTGTTCAGTTAACCTAACTAGTTTTATTCTAGGATATTCTTACTCTATGTTTTAGAGCTCAGTTAATTTGCTTTATTGTGTTATTATTTAGTATGAGATTTCATCACATATTAATAATTGTAATGCCCTTTGCAAAATCGATAATACTCCACAACCTTCAGAAATGTTATTAACAAATATTGTCAGATTTACGAGTAAGATGATCATAGTAAAATTGCTATTTTATATGCAGGCATCTAATAGTATTAAGAAAGGCTAGTAATCCAAAACAAGTCTAATGGGATATGGGAGAGGAGGCCACATAAAAAGGCGTCGGAGATCCGTGTCGCGCCCCACTTTTGTCAGGCCCTGCCCACAGACGCGCATTGCATATTAAATGGCAGAGCAAGCTTACGTCTTTGAATTTATCCTCATAGCTTGCAGTTAGAAGCCTTGATATTAACCGACAGAGTAATAATGAGCCTTTATGATTGCTACTTAACATAGTAATTAAATATAATAAAATAATAAACAAGAAAGACCTGAAAATAGGATAGTATTGTTGAAACAAAATTGGCCAATCGGAAAAGTTCGATAGGAATTTAAGTAAGGGAAGTAATTAATTGGGCAGCCATTTAATTATTTGGTGAGCATTATAATTATTTGGTCAGGAAAATAATTATTTGGCAGGAATATATTTGTTACCGGAAATGTATGAAGTCTAGGAAAAGGATCAATGAAGGTTGATCGTTTATTGATCCTCCTAGGAAATGTATTCTGATAGATATTAGGTTAAGGGTATTTTTTATGACCCTTAAAAGTAATATTTGTGTCATCAAAACATATATTTACCAATTTGGCAGCAGAGAAAACCTTTGAGTTGCTGCAAAATTACAATTATTTTGCTGACTTATTTAGAAATATTTGCTGCCCATAAGTTGCTGACCAATTAATTATTTTAGCTGAACATTTTGTATTTTTTTGCTTACCAAAATTCGAATATGTTGCCAACCGTTTAAATAACACCTGTGAGTAATTACGTCGCCGAAAAAGTTGCGATGTAATATATATATAAATATGTAAACGGTCAAACAGGTAGCTTGACCTTTAAAAGCTTCTCGGAACCTTACTCGTCTGCCCATACATCCCAAAACAAAACGTCACACAACAAGAATGTTAAGAATTGATATGAATTCATTATAGTACTAAGGAGAATCTAAAATAAGAAACGGCTGGAACAAGAAAACCGAGATATGCTGAGACGAATTAAAGCCTCATTGTGAGCTGAGTGCATTGCGAGTGCGAGTGCTTCAGTTGGTTGTTTTTGCGCGCGCGCACGAGTTTGCGCGACCTTGCGGCTGCTCGCAATCACAACCAGCACGACCAGTTCCGACCGACCGACGACGTGGGCTATAAACAAACCCTAGCACGCGATGGAATTACTTTACGGACAATCAATCATAAGAAAGAAAATACAACAAACGGACCCTTTAATGTGCCTTGAATTCTGAGAGAGCCGTTCAAGATCTTCCATTAGTAGATACATTGATGGTGGTACATTTATTGTCTCTTTTATACTACCCACATAAGAAATAAATTAGAATAAGAAAATAAATTTGCAAACATGCTAGGTGGTCACAACCAGTGCGGTCGGTGAACCTGGCTTTATTCCACCAAGAGGTATAAGTGTACGTTTATGTGTTTAATTTTATTAATTCAAGATAAAAATATTAAGGATTATATACAGATATATTAGGTCCTTACATATGAAATTGGCATTTTGTATGGAGATTTTGGGGAACTCTGCATTTTCCATACTAACATTTTTTCAGTTTTCTTCACAACGACAAATCCAAGGATAATAATATTTGGCATGTATCATTAGACAAGCTTTAGCTATATGTGTGATATCACACTTCTTAAAAATTATTTATCGTTTTTATGTGAATGCAAATCAAATTATGTATTCGGAAGGCACTGAAAAGGAGTTGTCTCCGTGTCCAATTTTAACACAATAAAACTTACAACGAATTATCAAAACAAATCAAAAGAGTTCGAAAATATGGTCTATTTATAGAGGAGGTAATTATTTTTTAAGAATACTCTGAAACTTAATAGTTACGAACAAAATACTAAGAGAGAAGAAAAACACCAATTTCATAGGTAAGGACCCAATATTAATACTAAAAGGAAAAAAGAAAACTAAACATGTATTTAGCAACCAAACACTGCAATGCAAGACTTATAATTCACGTATGAATTAAACGTGCCTAAAACATGTGTAAGAAAGTAGTACCTACGTACGTAGTACTCAATAACTGAGTTAAAATTTTCGAAACAATAAATCTAATATGTTCAGTTATTATAACATCGGAGCGAGCGAACCGTTCGACCCACTTTCGTTGACAAGTCGTATGAGAAAGGAAATTCGTTCGGTAGCCAAGCGACACGACGTTTGTCCAGATCTTGTTTCATTTTAAACATAAAGGCAGTGGTAAGGGGATAGTCAATGTTGGTTTCACCACCTTCGGACAAGTTTCTGATAAATTAATTGACAGATACTACCAGAGGAAACCTATTAAAAGTTTTATTCGAATTTATCCATTAGATTGTGGTTATTTGGAGGTGGTGAAGCTGGCTTCTCATTCTAGTACTAAAAAAAAATTACAAATACCCAACTCAACTCCATGAAAAAACTGCTTTTCAGTATTCTTTGTATGGTGGTGTCATTCAAAAATCTCCATTTCAACGAGTTTAGTTCAGTATCTTTGCATTATGTAGAAAGCTACCACAT
Source organism: Parapoynx stratiotata (assembly GCA_910589355.1). Lineage (NCBI taxonomy): Eukaryota > Metazoa > Arthropoda > Insecta > Lepidoptera > Crambidae > Parapoynx > Parapoynx stratiotata. The sequence goes on from OU342458.1 coordinate 6,140,827, forward strand.
TACCATTTATATTTAAAGCTACTTTTTATGGGTTTGTGGCAACGGTGGTCATATGCCCACCGTTGCCACAAACGTTTTCTCTCTAAATATTACGTACTACATGTAATAGTATGTTTTCCACATTTCTATCTACTTAAAGCTTAGGTGATCATAAATAAATATCTACATATTAGAATAATGAGAGTCTTAGGCCCGTATTACGGAACTAAACTCAAGCGTAGATCTCTGCTTGAGCACTGTTAGAGAGGGATGGCGCTATTGATCCCACACAGCGCCATCCCTTTTTAACTGCGCTCAAGCAGTGATCTACGCTTGAGTTTGGTTCTGTAATACGGGCCTTAGTTCCAGCAAAGACTATGAAATATCATTGTTGCAATATTTAGGTCATTCTAGTTCAGTTCAGTGAGTTGACCGACCTCCCAACGAACAAGTCTGTTTCATATGTACGACGTAACACTAGAATATTTGAGTAAATTCACCATTTCAGTACACAGGAAATGTCACTGTAAGTCGTGACTCGAATTTCACTTATCCTATACCAAGTTTTGTAAGATGATGATAATGAATAAATCTTCTTATAAAGAATACATATAATCGATGAAGTCTCCGCAAAAAAAAAAAATGAGGAAATAGAAATGACCAAGTTTGTGTCTTAAATCTTTCTGACTATAATACTTTGGATTTCAATTCCTAAGAGCACAGATATACCAACATTTGTATGAGACTCAAAATTTGTTTAGAGTTGTTATAGAACAGCGACGTTCATATTAAAGTATTCTTATGACCTGTTATATGTACATTAACGTAGTTATTCAATAGCCTGACGACTTTCGCAGTGGGTTTGCAGTTATAACTGAAAGCCGTCCCGATGTTTATTGCATTCAACAAAGGAAAACTTGGTATTTTTATTGTCTACGATAGGACCGGTGACACCATACACTCAACAAGTCATCATATATATCAATAATTGATATTTAACTAGGTATTAGAAATGGTTTTTTTTCAAAAACGCGTTTATAAAATCGAACAAAAATATTTAACCGCCGGATTTTTGTACTTTTAAAAATTCATTGGCAAACAAAAAAATTAACAAAATGCCCCCAAAGTCCCCATGCTGTTATATGAGGACGAACCTTTTGCAATGCACCAAGCAGTTTTGGAGGCATGCGGTGACAAAAACTTCATAAATAATACATGTAGCAAATTGATTACTACGATGGTTTTTGTTAGTCACATAAGTACGAATCGCTTATCAAACTATCCGTTCTCTTCATCGACTAGGAATAGTCAGTTTCTCTTAGGTCGTCGTCGGTCGGCTGTGTTTGAAAATAAATAAACGCCTTCGGAATTTCATCTATTCTAGTATCATGTTACTTCCTCTTTGGCTATTTTTAGGGAGATTTCGTCTCTGGTGTCGTTTGAATGAATCCAAGCGATGCACGACGATACAAATAGATTAAACGATAGCATGCGACATTAAAGTTTTATTATAATAAGCTTATCTACCTACTGTTTATTCAGAGTAATACGTACCATTTCCAGAATTGTGAATAGCCTTTATAGCTTTCTTTAATTTTGTTAGGCCATCTCGATCGAAATCCAACGTCTGAAACAAGAGAAAAATGCATTAAAACTAGAGATAACTTTAAATACCGAAGTAAAAGATTTTTTTATGTTGTTAACTTTTATCTCTCTCTCTAAGTAATTCACAATGCAGCCACGAGTCACTAGCCGCTTTGGCCGGTGGGAGCCCATTGAACATCTGTCGCTAGGGTCCACATTCATCATTCCCCCTTCGAATTCACCCGTAACTATTCAACTAAACTAAAAAGGAGCAAAGACAAAACATTTGTAGCTTCAAAAAATACCTGAGGAAAACAAAAATTTTATGATAGCTTTACGAATTAAGAAAGATTTAATATTTTTCATGTTAAAATGTAAACATTGTGCAGAAAATATTCTATAATTATTTGCAAAAAAATCAGTTAGTTCGCCCCAAGAGGCGCTAAACAAATGGCGTATTTGGCGTATTTTAGAGAGAAAAGGAATCAGAATATTTTTAACATCTCCAAATTTTGTCGACTGCCAACACCTGGGCACTAGCACAGGAAGGATGCGTGAATAGTTTGAACACGGTCGCAATGACAATTTTTGTCAATATTTTCATCTAACATCTCTTTAACTTCACATTTTTATTTATGTCCAATATGAGTTACGAAAGTTGCGAAATTCGTGTGCACGTAATGAATTAGAGGTATGTATTTCTATTTGCGTGGACTTTCTCGCATCTTGGTCATCCATACGTTGTCAGCATATAACTCTACTTATTTACCATTCACAGCTTTCACATAAATCTAATTTCGTGAGTATTTTCTGTCTGACTGTGTATATACAGGGTGGAAAGTTGAGATGGGGCATTAAGTGCAGCTACCAGATGCCTTGCTGCCATGCGAAAATGGTCTTAAGAGACCTTTCCCAACTTTTTAATAAAATGTACAGTCAGCGAGAAAATCGTCTGCAAGGCATCGGGTAGCTGCCCTTAATGCCCCATCTCAAGTTTCCATACTTGTATGTAAAATGAATGCTTGATGCAGTTAATATTAAAGATTTCTTGTTCATGCTTAGGTTTATGCATTTGTATTTGCATAATTTTAATACACAGTGAATGTGCTTAAACAATGGAAATTTTACTTAATCACATAGCATATAAACTATAAGCACTATATCTAACTACGCTTGCAATAGCAAATAGTTGCAAAAGGAGTATGACAGTCGAGAAGTATTCTTTGTTATATCTTAGTCATTAGTCATATGCACACATGAAATTATAAAGGTATCTACTATATCATTGCATTCTTTTAAAATGGCCTGATGATATTCGTTTTTTCGAGTGCTCTCAGCCGCTGATAAATTAACTGCTGGGCTCTCCCTGACTGGAACGATCTTGTTATGTAACTAGGTCAAATGTATTATGTTTTACCAACATAATACTAAGTTTAAGCACGAGCACCAATTACAGGCCACTTCCTTAACAAACAAATTACTTCATTCCAATTGCATAATGTCCGTCACATGCACTATAGCTGTTTCGATACAAACGCAGATTCGCTTTCTTGCTCGCGACTAACGACGCATAGAGCTTTACGCAAACACGCATTTACAACAATTACAAGATGTATAACTCATTCACTAACCCCATTATGATCGCTACGAACGATGACAGTATGACACGCATTTTCATTGTTTCTATTGCGTCTTAAGACGTTTCATCATTTTGACAATTGTAGTCTTTTGTGGTTTTAGAAGATACCTTCATAAAAACCGGTGACGACGAATAGAAGGATTTTTTCATAGGCAATCATGAAAAAATACAATCAGACATTGCAATATTTGAAGATTTTTCTATTGTTTTGTAATAGGTAGGTGAATGATTCGAATAGAGAGGTGACTTGTACATGGATTTTGTTCCATTAACAAAAGCAAATCGATGTCAGAACAATCGGAGACAATAATAATGCAGTTGAATTTGTGTTATGACAAGCCAATCAATCTGATCAGCGTTCTAAAAACCCAATAAGATTATGAATTATTCAACAAGTTTCAAGTCACCTAATCATTACACTAAGATAAAATGTGTAAGAATAGCTCCAAAAATAGATAAATCTTTTAGCTCCAAAGTAATATACCTAACTAAGCGGTGTGGGCTAGCATAAGCAACCTAGATGATCAAAAAAACATTAAGAAAGTTTAGGAAATACGCATACTTTTGAAAGATCAAGTAGGTACCGTTATCAACATTGTCTGATACAAATAAGATACAATGTCTACGGCAATTCATGAAAAATGAATAAAACTAAACGTAACCGTATACGTTATGGTATGAGTGATACACCATTTCACCAGTCTAGAAACTATTTAGAATGTTTCCCTATGTCTATTCAGAAATTCAAACATAGATTTTAATTGTTGTGAATTGAAATTATGCAAAAACTACTGCCCGTAACTGATAAACTAATGTATAACTTAATATTTAACAGCCTCCCTTCTAACCCAGGAAAGTACCTTGATTCTAAAGTACGTCGTGAATAAATGATAACAATAACTAATCAAAACTATTTATGAACTATTTATACAGATTGAAAAGAGACAATAGTGCCTCCAACACGAGGTATTCTTCGAAGCGCAACTTTTAAATAGTGATGAGGATACTAACTGAAACTATCAAAGTTTTTTTCGTGATTAAACAGTGAGTGTGTTCGCTTTTTATATAAACTTCTTTTGACATATTGGGTCCTTACCTATGAAATTGGTGTTTTTTTCTCTCTTAGTATTTTGTCTGTAACTATTAAGATTCAGTGTATAGGACCCAGGGGTCAGGTTGACCTGTTGAACCTTTGATATAGGTTTTGGAATAAAACACTATATGCACTGGAACTATGTATTTCGATAGCATGAAATAGTGATCTGATGAACTGATGAACAAAGATAAGAATTATGGCTAGATACTAGTATAATTGAAACGTAGCCTTCGATAGCGCGATGTATCTTAAGGCAACTCCATCTAGTATGTAATTAATGAACTAAACTTAATTAAGACCTTATAAACTAAAACACAACTTCATTACCGCGATGTAATGGAGAGTAGCGCCATCTATTGGCGAACTATCGAACTATAGGGCCTGAACATACCGGCCGCCAAGGACGATATTGGCAAATCGTCCTTAAAAACAAACAAAAGTGATGCCAAATCATAAAAAGTTAACAAAATTATTTTGCAATAAAAACTTAAGATCTATATATTCTTACAAACTTGTCTATCTGGTAACAGTACTATATAAGTTCTCTAAATTAACACAAATAAACTATATAAAATACACTAAACACAGACAAATTAACACTTATTTATCATTAATTGGTAAAACACATATTTTTGATGTAGGGCGTTTTAACAATGTGTTTTTTACACGAACTGTAACTACTCTGGTTATATTATCTAAGCCCGGATGTTTTTGAACTACTCGACCCAGTAACCAGCGACTTGGAGGTAAATCACTCTCTTTAATTAGTACTACCTCTCCAATTTGTGGTTCTGGAGTTTTGTAATTCCACTTGTACCTATGCATAAGTGTGGTAAGGTATTCTTGGGACCAACGTCGCCAAAAGTTTTGAACCATCCCCTGCACAATCTGCCATCTATGTAACGGACTAATATAAGCGTTCTCGTAGCTAAAATCAGGTACAGCAATCAATGGTTCACCCACCAAGAAATGTCCGGGGGTCAACGGTAAAGGTTCATTGAACTCATCGGTGTTAATGACTGTCATCGGCCGGGAATTCAGACATGCCTCGATCTGACAGAGTAACGTGCTCATCTCCTCGTACGTTAAGGTCGACTCTCCTATAACCCGTTTCAAGTGGAACTTAGTGGACTTCACAGCCGCCTCCCACAACCCACCAAAGTTTGGTGCATGAGGTGGTATGAAATGCCACTCTGTACCATTGGACTCTAAGTACTCAGCAACATTTGTTTGGATCTTAGCTAGCTCAGAGAGCTCACGAGCAGCTCCAACAAAATTTGTACCATTATCGCTCCACATGTGAGCGCAGTGCCCACGTCTGGAGACGAAACGTCGGAAAGCGGCAAGAAACGCTTGCGTATTCAAATCACTTGAGACTTCGAGATGTATGGCTCGAGTGGCCATACAAACAAACACACAGATATACCCTTTATAGGCACGATGACCTCTGCCCTTTGTTGTTCTAAGGTTTATTGGCCCAGCGTAATCCACTCCGCTATTAAAAAATGGTCTGGATGGAGTGCATCGTGCTGACGGCAGTTCTCCCATTAATTGACTGTTTGTCTTGGCCTTGTTCTTTATACATATAATACATTTCCGGACTTGTTGCTTGACTAAACTCTTTATTCCCACAATCCAGTACCCTTATCTCAGAAAATTCATCATGAGTTGAGGTCCCCCATGAAGAGTACGTTCATGGGCATCTGCAACTATAAGATGAGTAAGGTGTGCTTTGTGTGGAAGTATTATGGCGTGTTTCATCTGAGTTGGCAGAGCTGCTTGATGTAATCTTCCTCCAACTCTGATGACATCGTCTTCATCAATATAGGGACACAAGGATTTTATTTTACTTCCCTTTGCAGTAACACAACCATTCTTCTTGATCTGTAAGTACTCTTCTAAAAATTCTGTTCTTTGACAATACCTTATACAACACTTCATAGCTTCATTTAGCTCTGTACCCTTTAAATATTTTGTGTGATCTACATTCTTCTTCCGGTATATAAAACGTCTACAATATGCTACTATTCTTAACAATCTTCTTAATGATGAATATTTTGACCATAAACTAATCTCTTCTGTATTTGCAGTGAAATGTGACTTTATAGATTCTTCCAAGTGTTCAACAATATTATTTGGTCTACTATATACAATATTATTTTCTTTCAGAAAACTTGGACCTTTATACCACAGTGTGTTTTCTGTCAGTAATTGAGGTGAAACTCCTCGCGATGCGCAATCTGCTGGATTGTTCTTTGACGAAACATGAGCCCACTGTACGGTACTGATGTTCGTTAAAATCTCTGACACGCGATTGGCAACAAACGTCTTCCACCTGCTCGGGTGACTATTGAGCCAGTCTAGAACGACCATTGAATCGGTCCAGGCGTGTACTCTGTTCTGTGGGATCATCATTGTCTCTGATACCTCAACCAATAATCGTGAGAGAAGTAACGCACCGCAAAGTTCCAATCGCGGGATACTTATTTGTTTTACTGGCGCAACCTTGGTTTTGGCTACCAGTAATGAAACATGTATTTGACCTTGTGTGTTTATTGTCCTTATATAAACACAAGCTGCGTATGCTAGCTTCGACGCATCACTGAAGCCATGAAGTTCTACGTGATCATCGACTGCTTCAATACCAAGCCATCTGGGAACACGTACATTGGTAAGTAGAACTAACTGATTACGGTAAGTATTCCATTCGTCCCGTAAATTTGTTGGTATCTCCTCGTCCCAATCAACGCCCGATAACCACAATTTTTGAATAAAGATCTTGGCAATGATTAAACTAGGAGCTATCCAACCTAACGGATCGAATAAGCGTGCAATGTCTGATAATATGGTTCTTTTTGTTTCAGATCCTGACTTCGGTTGTAGCTGTACGGTATACTTGAAGATATCCTCACGCCGAGACCAGGTAAGTCCCAATATTTTTGTAGTATCCATTATGTCTATTCCTACTGTTTGTTCTTTACTCTCTGTTTTTATGTTCTTACTGTCCTTAGAGTCTTGCATGTTACCCTTGTAGTTCTGTTTGTCCTTCTGGATATCCTTTTCAATTAAATCTAAAAGCTCTATGTTGTTACTATTCAACTTCTGCAATTCAAAGCCTCCTTTCTTAAGTAGTTCTGTCGTTACATTATAAATTTCTCTTCCTTCTTCTACGCTGAAAGAACCAGTCATCAGGTCATCAATATAGAATGAAACTGGAACTAGGCTAGATGCCTTTGGAAAGTCTTTCGCTTCATCTATTGCGACTTGATGTAGAGTTTTGACAGCTAAGTAAGGTGCTGACGCGGTACCGAAAGTAACTGTTACTAATTCGAAGTCCTTAATTGGATCTCCAGGGTTTTCTCCAAACAATTCTTTGAAATGCAGCATCTTCTTCAGCTACTCGTACCTGACGATACATCTTAGTCACATCTGCCACTATTCCGATAGGATACACCCTCCATCGCATAACGATGTGACGCAAATTTTGTTGTAAGGTAGGTCCTACCATTAACTCATCGTTTAGCGATATACCATTCTGATTCTTACAGGAACCATCAAAGACAACGCGCACCTTGGATGTAGTCCTTTCTTCCTTAACTACGGCGTGATGTGGTAAGTACACCGCTTCATCTCTTTTGTTATCTTCTTTTTTCACAGGTCTCATATGATTCAGCTGTAAGTATTCTCTAATAACATCTGCATACCTTTCCTTTAGAAATTTATCTTTTCTAAATCTTCTCTCTAATGACATAAGTCTATTTACAGCTATTTCTCTGCTACTGCCACCGACACATCTTGGGTAATCTTCGCGGAATGGAAGTTTAACAATGTATCTTCCATCTACGGCTCTCTTAGTTGTCGCTGCATAAATATCTTCGCACCTTTGCTCTTCTATGGTAAGTATTTTCTTGTTATTATATGCTTGATCTTCAATTTACCAAAATCTTTTTAATATGTCATTTTCTTCAATATTGTGCATGACTGTTATTTTATGAGTATTAATATTATTGTTTATGATTTCAGGTGTAACTGTTCCCGATAAAATCCAGCCGAAAGCAGTGCTCTGAGCCAAAAGAGACCCACTTGGAGATCTTTTGACACCATCTTTTATGATCTGACTGTAGACGTCAGCTCCCAATAAGACATCTATTTTGTTCGGCTTGTAAAACTCAGGATCTGCTAAAACTAATTGATCTAGCTCTATCCATTTTAATGATTCAACCTTTCTTTCAGGTATATCAGACGTGATAGCCCGCAGAACGTAAGCTCGGGCAGTGATCTCAACATTGGACTCCGTTAATGAGCGCAGATTAAGAGTAACCATATATTTCGATATGATTGTCTTATCTGCACCAAGACCTGATACTATTCCCTTGACGGGGATTTTCTTTAATCTCAGAAACTGTACTGCATTTTCTGTGACAAATGTGGCTTGTGAGCCTTGATCTACTAAGGCTCGTAGAACTTGATGATCACCTATTTTAGACTGAGCTTTTACTAGCGCAGTAGCCAGTAAAACTTGTCGCGACTTGGTAACTGCACTCGTCGATAAACAAGACACGATAGGTACTTTTTCGTCTGAAATGCTAGGAAGATTTTCAGATCGAGAACTAGAATCGAACTTATAACCCTTTGCTGAACTGGAACTAGTACTACTAACATGCAGAAGTGTATGATGACGCTTCTTACATGTCCTGCAACAAGTTGCCTTTTGGCATTCGTTTACCATATGATTACCGCCTAAACAATTGAAACATATTTTATTATTAGCGACAAACTCACGGCGCTTATCCAAATCTAAGCCGTAAAACCTTTTGCAAAAGCATAGCTTGTGGTTTTCGGCGCAATATTCACATTTTATGTTGCTAGTGTTACCCTTATGTGTTGCTAACATGACCTTATGACTTGCTTGATTTGTGTGTGAAACATTGTGCTGACCTATTGACCTTTTAGGTTCGATGAATTCGAACGCCCTAAAACGACTCTCAAGAAAAGTTTTGAACTGCTCAAATGTTGGTAACTCCCCCGAAGTGTCGCTACAAATTGCTAGCTCCCACTGTTTACGGGTTTCTGGGTCAAGTTTGTATGCAACTATATAAATTATTAACAAATCCCAAGAGCTAACATCAATATCCAAATTTTTAAATGCATTTATACAGTCAGATGTTGTGTCTAAAATATCTTTTATGGCATTTGCAGATTCTACATAAATACGTTTTTGCCCAAAAAAGCGTCTCAGAATACAATTGGCCAAATATCTTTTATTATTGTATCTGTGTTCTAATTGTTCCCAACATTGTTTATAATTATCATCTGTAGTAGGTATATGTCTGATCAATTGTTCCGCTTCACCTGTAAGATGACCTTTTAAATAATGCATTTTGTGTACATTATCTAGTGTATCATTTTTATGTACTAAAGAAATAAACATATCGCGGAAAGTAGCCCATTCGGAGTATTTACCGGAAAATGTAGGCAATGAAAATTGAGGTAATCTTACAATCGATGGTGAAACCTTTGACTGTATAGACGTGTTACCGACTGTACTTGTCTCAAAGACCGTAAACTTATTTTGGTTAGTTTTTAATATAGTTCTATAATCTAAGTATGTTTCTTCCACACTACCATAAACATCATTTGCAAAATATGAACACTCTAATAAATCTTTAGCAGAAGAAATCTCAATAAGCTTATCGTTGTTATTTCTAAATTGAGACCAGTCTCTTTCTAAATTTTCCGTTCTAATTTCTACATATTCTAAAGTAATTCTACCTTTTGGTGATTTATTAAAATTAATCAAACCCTTTTCAATAGTTTTTTGAAGCGCTAATTGTACTTTAATAAGCCCTTCCATTTTAACTTATTAATGTCTCAATGTAGAAATAAAAATGCACAAAACAACTCTTACACAAAACTTAATTTTTATAAACAAAACATCCTTTAAATCAGTTGAAATGTTTTGCTATGCACCTTATATTACAACTAATTAACACCTTAATAACTAATAAATTCGCTTGTAAAAATTCAAAATTTTAAATCAAAGCTTAAAATTTTACAAGTGTTTGAACCTATAAAACCGGGCGGAAATCGGGCATAGGATCCCCGTTCCGTCGTTTTTCCTTAAATTATTCTAAGTCCTAAAACTACTGAATTTAATCTACAAATCTTCTAAGTCTTTTCAATGAAGTTAATAAAGTTCAAAATTGCAAATCACTAATAGGAACTCAAATGTACTTACAGTTTTATTGCACTCACTCACACAAACACTTTTCACAACACGAAGAGCTGTTGCTAGGCGCCGTCACCAGGGGGCGCTCTCGGCAGCGCTCTCAACGGACACCGGGTTGCCGCCCGCCGTCAGGGGGTGCTCGCTGTAGTCTCGACTCGACTGATCTTCTCTTATCACCATCAAGTGGGTGGGTGGGGACGCGCAGCACTAGTCGGCCCGTCACCGGTCACCACTGCCACTTACGTATCACTTTGACAGCGAACCACTGCCCTTTTGATACGTGATATCACAAAAAACTTGACCAGTTTTCAAAGATCCGGCTCATTTGGACCATGTATAGGACCCAGGGGGTCAGGTTGACCTGTTGAACCTTTGATATAGGTTTTGGAATAAAACACTATATGCACTGGAACTATGTATTTCGATAGCATGAAATAGTGATCTGATGAACTGATGAACAAAGATAAGAATTATGGCTAGATACTAGTATAATTGAAACGTAGCCTTCGATAGCGCGATGTATCTTAAGGCAACTTCATCTAGTATGTAATTAATGAACTAAACTTAATTAAGACCTTATAAACTAAAACACAACTTCATTACCGCGATGTAATGGAGAGTAGCGCCATCTATTGGCGAACTATCGAACTATAGGGCCTGAACATTCAGAGTATTCCTAAAAAATAATTACCTCGTCTAAAAATAGACTATAATTTTGAGCTCTTTAGATTTGTTTTGATAATTTGTTGTAAGTTTAATTGTGTTAAAATTGGACACGGACACAACTCTTTTTAAGTGCCTCCCGAATACATCATTTTATTTGCATTCACTTAAAAACGATAAATAATTTTTATGAAGTGTGATATTACACATATTACTAAAGTTTGTCTAATGATAGATGCCAAATATTATTATCTTTGGATTTGTCAACTGAAAAAAATTTAGTATAGAAAATGCAGAATTCCCCAAAATCTCCATACAAAACTCCAATTTCATAGGTAAGGACCTAATACTAAAACCTTTTTGGTAACTCCACACATTTAGCAAGAATGCGTGTAATATATATATTTCCAAAAAAGGACCAGGCTATCATAATAATAGAGGAAATATTTAATTTAATTAATACCTTACCCTAAATTTAATTGCTTTTCGCTATTTTTAAAAGATGGTGCGCTTCGAGGAATACCTCGACTAAATGATTCATTTAAAATCGTATATCTTTTAAACTTTGTAAATCATTTTATAACGCATACATTGTTAATTAGTTAAGAATTCGGTCGGTTATCTTTGTTGCAGCTGTTAAAATGGGTCATTTTTATTCGATTGCAACAGATGGTTAAACACATCAGTTGAGACAAACGTTTAACTACCCTTTGAATAGAATAAAAGATAATAAGAAACTAACGATATATCAAGTCGAGTACATTACAAATCTCGAATCAATAGTGTAAAAAATATGCTTTGTAAGATCATGACTCAACTCATTCAAGTAATGCCTGCTATAGATGCGTCATACAAAATCCAAGATGAAAACAAGTTTTCCATTCATAAACTTTATGAATAGCGCCCTAATTTGTAATTTCGTGTTTGGGATGAAAGGAAATATTACGATTTTCTGTTTATGGTACATTGGAGATGTAAGGGTCTGTAACCTCTAAGGGCCGCTTCGCAAAAAGTTGCTCGACCACCTTCATGCAGCGAAAGCGGCTGACCTTGTAACCCGAGTCAAGTCGAAAGTTCCAGTTCGCACTTCAAAATAAAAAGAGACGATTTGACGATAAGTGGTTTGTTATGTTCGTCATTCTCGTTTGGACTTGCTAAAAATAACAGTTTTAACAGTTCCATGTACTTTAAGCATCGAGTTCAATATAATTTTAGTCTAATCTAATGTATTTAAGTGTTCAATAGAAAAAAATATAATCTTTGTTTCCATATAGTCATAATTTTGTTTTGCTTAACTTACACATACAATGTTCATTTTGCAGTTATCACTGTAAGTCTAATTCATATTTTTAATAGTTACGTTACTTACGTGAAAATCACTCACGATTTTACTTTTTATTACTTATAGATTTTCAAAACCTACAAAACAACTTCGGTGGCGGACACTATGACAAAATTATAATAACAAAATTGAACATCTATTATAGAGATTATAAAAAAAATCTGTTGCGACCTTGGCGAATAGAAAGTAAAAAAGTGTGACAACTTACGGTACACAATATTAATGTTCATTTTATTTATCATAGAACATTTTGATTGTATGACCACCTCAAACAACCTGTTCTTAACTAGGTCACTTCCACTATTTGTGCCTTTTTGTTAATACTAAATAACAAATTACTTTCGTAATCCTAAATGTACATAAAATTTCTAAACAGTTTCTTACAGTTTACAATCCCAAACGTGAAATTTTATAAAAGCAATTTCATTATTGGATTTCATATTAGCAGACTAGCAGTGTCTTAATTAATAGTAGGTAATATTGGCTTTAGAATGAGGAACTGAGATGTGCATATAAAACAGTACATGCTCACACGCATTTGGAAACGTTGACCGTTTTGATGGCGGTATAGACGCACCGCACCAATTAAAAGAGAAAGCTCATTAACTACAAAACGAACCTACATGGAATTAAATTGCTACTTTCGCTTTATCTGAACTAGAATTTTAATTCGATTGGCTCAGACGAATAATTTTCAATATTGTGAAAAAGAACTAATAATATCTACGCTATCTAAGGCACAATGCAGGATGGCAATGTGAGGGAGGCTGATACTGTATTTCTTCGTGCCACACCAACTACCCTTGCATCTGGACTGGTGAGATGGAGTTATTTGTCAGATCCTTAATAAAAAATACTGTAATAAAAACGTAGTATATTATCTACATAAAATTATAAGTAACAGAAAAAATTTCAAGTAATTCAGAACTAGGTAAGGTAATCTAATTTCAATGTACTGTAACGTAGCTGTAGTACTATACTCAGTGATTGATCTTGTTCTAGTTTAAAATGTCTTCGAAGAGAATAGTACTTAGTGACTGAATAAATGTATAGCTATAAATATGGGCAAGAATTTCGAAATTCTTCTTTTTGCTCCATAGTATAAATGATTCGGTTGTTTAGTCTCCTTTCAAAGACCAACAAAGAACACATTGCATTAGACAAGCTTCGCTGAGACTTTCCTGTCTGTATTTCATTGAATTCGGTTAAATATTCTAATGCTAGTGAAGCGCGTGTCGGACATACATTATAAGAGATTAAGAGAGCGTCTTCCAACTTTCGGAATTGAATAAATGTAAGACATGGCCTTGCTGGGCTAGTAACTCGAATGCATTTAACAAAATTAGAAACATCACTCATGAACTTGTTCCGTATATTCGATACAGGAGAGGAGTGGTGGAGGTGACAAAGAAAGGAGCCATATTTTTTAAACTTAACAATCTACAAGGTACTTGCAAACAGCTCTTGACTAGTAGACACGACTATACGATGCATGTGATAACTATGAATCACATGAGACGGAAATTAGGTATTTATAAAGCACGATGATAAAATTGTTAGTCAGAATTCAAAATAGCGGACTTTTTATCTTAAAACATTAAAGAAATAAGTACTAACATTTACGTGCATTGTGCACCATGGGGACGATACAAAAATACATTAACTGAAGATGAAGAGTTGGCGTAGTAAGAACATGTATTGCAGATGGATGAATGTCACATAGCAGCTATACCTGTGTATATACCTGTGTTGATGTAGAGAATAAATAGATAAAAACCAAAGAAGCGGAATAAATAGAGGAAAATAGATTGGGTGTGTTATGTGATATGAAAAGGAACAATATAATTTAATGTCTCGTTTTATGGTAATTTAGAGGTTATGAGTGGTAAAAGGGATCTTTTTATGCCAAAAAACGTCGGGTGGGTTTTATGCCAAAAAAATGTGTGCCCACGACATGATGAGAGGCCATGACGTGGTTAACTCGGACTCCTGTTGGCCTAGTTTGCCAAGTAAAAACTGACAGAATCCCGTTCACGCTCGGCCTTGTGATTTTGATGCACCAACACGAGCAACTATCTAGGCGTCATGTGGTAGATCATCAATGGCCCTTTGACCTCTAGTCGGCCAATGGTATCCCCGCTACTCGATCGGAGCTGCGGGCCCTAAAAGGAGTACTGTAAACCATCATTTATTATCGTGTATCGTTCTTAGCCTATAATCTCCCACTGCTGGACTGAGTCCAGCCTTGTGGAGAAACACATGAGGAGTATAGGCCGTAACACCACCACGCTGGCTCAATGCGGGTTGGTGGGTAGAAACGGTCACAAGAACGACCGGGACCAACGGCTTTACGTGCCTTCAGAAGCTCGGAGGAGATCCAGATCACAACATTTTGACCACGACGAAGGTAGCTTTGTTTTCTATAACCAGAGCGTACTAACTAATATGTGCGCGTAATCTTCTTTTGGGCTCTAGCCCACTACACTAAATTTCAATCTATTATTGAATAATTGGCTATAATATTAAATATTCTCAGCATTGGCAATTGACTGATCTGGCATGCATCTCAACGACTCCGAAAACGTTGCTTGTGGTTACGACACTTGGCTTATCTACTACGCATACGAAATATACGAATACAATACGACCTTAGATGACCGTATCATGACTCATTCGGTTATTGAACTTAAAGTATAGAGGTCGACCCTTATGTTTACCGAAATTTTTGAGTTTACTGTGGGGAGTATAGCTTGAAGGATTTAATAAGAATGCTTTAGATGCATTTTTCTATTATATATTATATTATTTTATTTTTATGTAGATAATCAAGGGAATAAACCTATAAATTAATTAGGTATATCTATTTTCCTTTTAGAATAAGAGGGAGCTTCATTGACAGTGACAAAGTACTAACTATCCATTTATTTAATTTGTTCCCGGTTGCTATATTGGCTAGACGCCAACGCAGAGTTTGTTCATAATGCAAGCAATCTCTAGTAACACTTAAACAGTAATCAAGTAAATACAATTTTCCTCAAATGGAATGTCGTAAAACTGTAGAAATCTAGGAACAGTTTTAATGTAATTTTGTTCAAAATTTAGTTATTGAATATGCAAAAGAATATGGATGAATATATTTAGCTGTGTTATATTATAAAATAAGTTCTTAATCTTTGTCTTATATTATATATGTATAATACACATATACCTAGTATATGTAATTTATATTATATTATTAAATGTATGGTACCACTTATTATTATACACAATACGTTCATTGAATAAATTTAAATATTATTTAGATTAATATTGCGTGTAGGTATATAATTTTATGTATATTTATGATAAAGGTATGTATCTTTTATGGTGGATGAGTGTAGCAGTGAGCTATCCAGAATATCCAGAAAGTAGATATTGTTTTCTCTCTTTTTTTAGGCATCTACGGAAGACCAGCGTCGTAGCATTATTCAGACGCATCGACTATGCTAAGTAGATGCCTATTAAGGCATCTTGATGTGTAAAACATGTCGTATTTAATATTTGATTCATAAGTGTATCATGATTCTTAATATAGTGTGTTTCTTTCTTTCTTTTGCACTAACAACCACATCTATTTTGGAAACAACGTCATAACTCCATACAGTAAACATCTGACGTTATAATAATAAATAATAGCATTGATAATTTACTTTAATCACGTTAGCAAGCATTTCGAAAGCCATTCCTGCCAAAGTGACTATCGGCAGACTATCGCGAAACGAGGTGCTAGTCTTTCCGTCTGTAACAATTTAATAATTGCAAGATTTGGTTTTGTGTTTAGTAAATCTATAGAAAATAATCTTGACGTACGAAAACCAACCGAACATAGATTATAAAGAGACTATAACGATTTCATATTGTAGTCAATTTTTGTTTTGGTATTTAATTTTATAGTATTTACATTTTTTTTTATTTATTTAATAAACAATAATCATACAAAAAAAAACAGTGTAATATAAACCAGAGTTGGTTTTACTGCACACTGCTAAACGTGTATTTATATTGTACACAATGTATTTATAGTGTACACGCGACAATTATCTTGAATGTCATATTATCTACTATCGCAGGTGGGCTGGTAGAGATTTCTTTAGGAATAAACCACACCCTTTGTACTTTCTATTTAATTTATGTGTCCTATGTACAATGAACTGTTAAATAAATAATTAATGTACCAAGATTGGATACCAGACAAGACAAGTAATATAATAATAAGTGGAATGTACTAAAATTGGAATGTAAGAATAATCAGACTGTACGTACTTACGTACCTACCTACTAAGTATATGGTTGGAATTGGTTAAAATGCATTGTTATCCCCTAAAATTATTATTTCAGATAGTAGCGTATCGTTGACATAACGTCCTACGATAGATAATAAATAATGTAATTTGCTTTACGTAATTTGATAATAGTCTGTTTTGGTAAATATAACGACCGAAATGATTGTCAATTACTTACATAGAGAATTCCGTCTGATTTATTAGCCCATAGGTTAGCCCCACATGCTTTATAATATTGACAATAATTATTGTGTTGTGTTTGTTCGCTAGACATAGACTTAAAGTATTCTGCAATAGCCTGTTTACTTTTTACCTGGTGTTCCGGTATAACGGTTATCAGTTCTAACAGGAAACTGGAAACCACGGCTCGGCCTACATTCGTTGTCGCATGGTATAAATTAGTAGGAAAAGTAACAACTGTTGCAGTATATATTTTAGCGTAAGGTATTTTAATAGGCACGAAAGGACTCTTTTATAGACAGTGACGAAGGTTACACTTGCTAAGATTTCCCTAGGGTCTTATAATAGTAAGGTGGATTTCCTCTGGCCTAGTTTTAAACTAGTAGACACGTGAGAGATACGTAATGCTCTCACCTCGCCTCAGTCACCTCTATATTATTCGACTTAAAAAAAATAATTTTGTCTAAATTAATTTTTATAAGGCAGAAGACTAAAAAGTACTATCATTCCTAAATCGAAGTCTGGAAGACGGTTTTTAGCACAGAACAATAAAAAAGGTTAGAATGATAACGCATCCACATTAGTACTAGGACCGCGCGAGCCAGTTCTCACACATACAAGAATTAATAGTTATTCAACACACAAGGAGCGCAATGTATTCATTGGCTAAAAAAATTCAAGCAAAAGTAGCGAATTGCACCTAAATAATAAGGGTTATTTTACTGCAATACACAGGTATGTGTTACCAGCTGTTGTACGGTACCATTTATGTTGGCACAATGCATTTTGTTACTTCGAAATTTTACAGTTTAAGCACGGACTGGTAAGATCATTTATATACAATCATTTGAAATACGTTTTTAAATATTATAATCTATAATACGTATAATGAGACACGTTAAAAATCTTTTTCGAATTATTGTGGAAAAACATGTACACTATCATGACAGCACTGGACTAGTGTAGTGCACAATTTGATGTCGATAATCAAGTATTATTCAAGTATTAAGTAAAAAAATTATGTATTTTATTTATTTATCCAACTTCGTAATTAAGGAGAATATTAGTATACAGCTTGGTTTTCTTTTAACTCCACAAAGGAAACACACTTTTATTTTCAAATAGAAACAAAACTGTTTTCACACTTTTTTCAAAAAAGCTTACCCAAACAGGGAATCAAACCACCTCAAATAATTCTATTTCGTGGTGGTTTTGGTCGCAACACAAGCAGCATTTAGTTGCTTAAAATGGGACTAGTTGATAGGTGTGAATGTCTGAGGATATTTATTTTATTTCACTAATTGATTTAGTTATGGCTAAAAATACTATTTTTCTATGAAACATTAGGTCTTACGCATGTAAGACATAATGAAACCTTACATTTATTTATTTTTTCCGGGCATATTTGGAAATTCTGTAGCAGCCGGTGGAATGCAGAAGTAGAGATGGATATCTTGTATGAAATACGAGTGTTTCACATTGTATTGGTTAATAGAATAAAAAAATAACTTAAAATTTTTAGCTGGTTCTATTCCCGGTTTAGGAAAATTTTATTTGAGGAAAATGAGAATGCAGTTGCTTCTTTTTAAAATAAAAGTTCGTTTCCTTTGTGGAAATTAAAATATTTTATTTATTTAAGGTACCTCCCCTCTAGGGCTCCTAACGCAAATTCCAACCAATTTCAATACTATACAAATTTAATGAAGATAAATATTTTGTAGTCTGTGATTTAGTTTTCTACTGAATAAAAACTATAAAGACAAGAGGTAACAGTTTCAGGTGGATGTTTCTAGGAATAGGTCACTGACTATAACGAAAGATACACTATCGCTATAGTTGGCTTGGCAATGAGAACAACAATAAAGAAAAACTGCCTTGCCAGTTTTCCACCAGTGAATAATAAATAAATTAATTGGTAATGTTATGAGCTGGGGTTGTTCTCAGTAAAGAAACAGCGGTTACCAACATACGCTTTTTAATTAATTAACATTAATACTGGTTAATCACATTTTTCACGTCACCCATCCCTCAATGTCTTAAGTCGAAAATCTTCGACCAGTGCGTCCTCCCGGTCATGACCTACGGTGCTAAGACGTGGACACTCACTGCTCGACTAGTCCACCAGTTTAAAGTCGCCCAGCGAACTATGGAAAGGGCTATGCTCGGAGGGCACTGTCTTTATTGCCTATTATAATTTTGAGTTTTCGCTTTCTTTGTGAACTAGCATTTGAACAGGAAGGCGAAGTTGATTTTCCTGCAAACAAAAGTAAATGATTTCATAATTCTCGCTTATGAGATATTTGACATCATGAAATAAATTTCTTTTTAGGTAAAAAAAATATAAAATGTAATCAACAAATTAAAGTCCCTACTAATTTTATTCAATCGTCACTCAATCACATGCGCAATATTTCTATACCCTGTATAATCGAAACGACTGATTTGGCGCAGAGTAAGGATAACTGCCTTCTGTGGCAGACATCACGGGTTCGATTCCCGAACAAGACAAATGTATAATTTTATAATAATATTTTGTTTTCACTGTAGACAGATAAAATATTCATAACATTACCTGTACGCAAATATCTATGTGAGGTACTGCAGAAGATTTCAAATGCCTTTTTTTTAAACTTGTAGGAAGTCATCTTCCGAAAAATGCTACGAGCAAATGCTACAGCTTTTAGTAGGAAACCATTGATCTTTCCTGCCAGTTGTGGATATCCATTTTTCTTTTATATCCGGATTTGTGTAGGAAAACTGAAATATGTAAATCTTTATAAACAGAATATTTATGTCTTATTTAAAAATTTAATAGAAATTTAAAACTTAGATTTGATATTATATCCATGTAAATTACCAAATCATAATGTTTGAGCACAAGGAACAAAAAAACTCTATCGATAAAACTATCGATAACATGCAAGCCCTATGATTGCACAGAATTTGGTACGAATTATTTTCGTGATTGATTATGCCTCCATATTTAGTTATTTCCAAATATTATTACTTACCGATGAAATGAAATTCCTCCTTTGTCCAGATTCACCTTTTCACTTCGCAAACGGCACGAAATAATAGCACAACTCGGCATCTTTTTGGGTTTTGTACTGCACCGAATATACGTCTGACAGCTACGCCATTGTGCAATACACTGCGAGCAATTTGACGTTCATATGCCCGTTTGCTCATATGAGCGGCTCGTCAACCACGCCCACTTTATCATTCTAACCTTTTTTATTGTTCTGTGGTTTTTAGTACCTAATTTTGTTTGCATTTTTGTTCGCGCATCAAGCAAACTGCAGCATGATATTGAATGCAGTTTTTATCGATTCCCACGGATTTTAACTTAAATAAGGCCTATTTTACTCCGCGAAGATATTGCGATTGTTTTAAATTTAGTACCTACTGCGATTCAAATTCCACGTTCATATAATGTCGCTGACATATATGCTACTAACGTATAATACCGAAGTAATCTAAGAAACATCGTAATCAGTTAGTATTAACGAGGATAGGGTTTCCACTGAATTTAAACAAACAAGATTGCGTTTCAACGAAAAAGGGGCGTTTCTGACGGACCGAGGTCAAAACGCGCCCGCATTAACATACTAGACTTCTAACAGTCACATTATAATATTTAAGGTATACTTTGAAGCGCATCATCTTTTAAAAATAGGGAGGAGCAATACATTTTAGGGTAAGGTATTAAATAAAATAGTTCCTATATAATATAGTTATGACAGCCTGGTACTTTTTTGGAAATATACATAGATTTTATACGACTTCTTCCCAATTCTGTGAATGTTGAGATGGCTGTGTGGAGTTACCAAAATGATATGAATATGTCAGAGGGAGTTTATTTATGTATAAAGCGAATACGAAATCACGAATTCCCACTTTTTTTTTACATACATACATGTAATCACGACTAGTATCCCCTAAGGGTTAGTCAGAGACTAGGCAAAAGCACCGCAAAAAGCAGCAGCAACTGCACTCAGCGTGACAGGTGGTGAACGAGTTGCAGTTATAAGCAATTGGATGGCTGCGCAGTTCTATGTCCATTGTTCGCCTTTTACGACACCCAGGGGAAGGGAAGAGATTGTTGATTATCATTGATAGTTTCAGTGAGTATCCCCATCACTTTTCAAAAGTTAAACATAGGTGCACTTCAAGGAATAATTTTAGTAACACACCACAGGAAACATACCATAGGATCAATTACATGAAGTTCAGTATTAAGGTAAAAATTCTAAAATGTATGAGACCATTTGAACTAGACCACTCTCTCACCAACGGGCACATTCTTATACATAATGATGAATATTGTTATTTGGGCACAAAACAATAGAAGCATGTATTGTTTGCAAACCTATTGGATCGCCATGCTTGCCAAGGAGTTCATGAAAATTTTATTAAATAAATTATGATAATATTGAAGTTACCACAAACTCCATGGCGTCGCCACCTTCAAAGGTGCAATGGTACAGAGGCCCAGTGGAGGCACAATATGTAAATTCAACTCAGTAGAAGATACAGAAGACAATTATCAGAACCTAGTTAAATAAAAAAAATACATTTTTTAATATTTTAAATATTAATGTAATTTTTTATAACTCATCTTTTCTCTGACACCCTTCATCAAATTATAACCAACCATTTTATGTATGTATGTTTTACATGCTTGAATAGTAGTTTATAATTTAACGCCGACTAAATATGCATCAAAATCCCTGGATTTTATTTTTAATAAACATATTTTAAGAAGCCGCTTCCATAATATGTAAGCCAAAAATGTACTTTAGGTAAATATGCATCTGAATATCCGATCTCTACTTATAAGGTAAATTAAATATCAATTTCAATATTAATTTAATAATATAAAATAAGGTCTACTGCTGACAACAATTTTTATGGGGTGCCATAAATAAAAAATCCCTTCATTATTGTTAAATAAAAACTCTTTTATTAACAACAGGTACAATAAGTCCTGGAGTTTTTTTACTTACCATAAAAAACCAAAAAGATCTATTCGAAGTTATTTCTCATTTCAATAGGTAGTAACTCATAAAGGACTTTTGGTAAAATCACACATAAAATAACTAAGTAGTAGGTTATTTTATACCTACCTGTGGAACTGGTATGTTGCCAGACGTAATTATTGTCAACAAGAAAGTCCTTTTTTAATTAGGTAGTAATATTTTTTTTCCCTTCTTATATTTTTTACTGTATTTCAACAAATAAAAAGCTACTGATATGCACTTATAATAGAGTTCTCTTAAATCAAACCTACCACAAGTGAGTTAATTACAGTACCAAAGTAAAAATATTAAAATATGATATATAATTAATTTATTTCTTTAGCACATTCAGGAATTATGAATAAAATGTTTGGTTGAATAGAGCTACATTTTAAAACTGTGTGAATTCCAAATATGTCAACAAAAAATGTTTTTGTTCGCAAAAAAACAAAGCAAAAGTTAATGTGACACAGTACTATATGAAGATACTAGGTAATAATACACTCTGACCTGATGTTTACATTGCTGTCTGTACTTTTGCTGCCTTGGGTTAAATAATTTTATATGTTATTTTTTATAGTTTGCGTAAGATGCAGATATGAATAGTAAATAAACAAAAACAATCCAATTATCCAAAAATTTGGCAGGTGACTTCATGCTTCCTTTATAAAAATTTCAATAAAATTTTCACAGCAATTATTGTTAAACAATATGGATTTAGTTAAGTGCGTTATCGTTATCATATCAACGAACTATAAATTTTAATATCAGCTAATGTTTGTTTAAATTTGACTTGGGATTTAACAACATTACATACCTCTTCCAATAAATTGATTGTTTGCCGGCATTGTGGCATACGCGACACAAAAGTCGACGTAGTTGGCGAACTGTAATCTTCTCGAGTTTCCTCAATAAACTCTCCGATACCTATAAGACCCGGCATGGTTTTACACTGCACTCACAATTTTGCACACAATCAAAAATCTCTATGTATTCGTTTGCTATTGTATCATTTAATACAGTACACGAAGTTATTAAGATTTACTGGACACATTGTGTTGAGCAAACACTTTATGCGCAAATAAAAACAACATCACATCTATATTACAACATCAAATGAAGCTCGATAGAACCCACCCATCCCAACTACGACCAAGAGAGCGCACGTACACGAGGCACAGCACATTCAACACAATACCCTATTTGCGATTACGCGCACACTCTTGCTTGCTTGACTAAAAAAATCTGACTGACGAACGAATGAGTTTCATATTTACAGAACTGTTTTTGTGAGTGAGTGAGCCTACGGAGTGAGCCGACTATATGAATGAATGAAATATCTGTGATGTAGTGATGTAATATACCCTGAGAATATACCACAGACAACCAAATCAACTCCTCTACACGTCGGCGGATGTGACATCTGCAGACGTATCTCTTTACGTGTAGAGGAGGCATAATATTATTTAATGAAGTAGTTTAAACGTCATTTGCTTCCGACTGATTTCGGATATGAATGAAACTTAAGTTTTCAAGTCAATGGTAGCGCCGTCGCCACTTACTTATCGGACCAAGATTTAGATTACCTCAGAGCATTATTAAACTATGATTGTGAATTAGTGCTTCTGTTAAAATAATTTTTTCGCCATAAGCTGTAAATTGACGCATAATATATAATATAATTTTTTTGCGGTCTTTAGCACAATAAAATTTAACTTTTAAATTACGTTTTTTATTAACTGTCAAAAAGGCCTTAAGTCATGATGATGGACTATGAATAGGTTAGTTGACCCTTTTTTTATTGGGCCTCAAATGAAATTACTGATAGCCATCACCAGAATAAGTTTCATATGTTTCTTTTTTTCGAGGAGATCTAAAAAATATTTAATCATTTAGGTAACAAGTAGTTACACTTATGACGCGTCCAAACAATAAAAGTTTACAAACAAAATATAAAGTTCTACTTGTATACCTCTACATTTTTTTCTTCCTGTTCACTACCGGGAGGACTTGTCAAGAGAAGATACAGGCATGAAACTCTGCAAGGGCTCCATCCTCCCATCCATCAAATAGTGATAGAATGAGAGGGAACACCTACTGATCGAGACAGAACATTGCCTCATGCTATTGTATGGGAGTTTGGCATCCATCATACAATCATACAGTACAAAATTCTTGGTTCAAACAATTAAATTTGAATGAGTATGAGGTAAGGTATGAGGAGTGAATGAATGACATACATTGTATGTGAATGACAATGACGGAACTGTCACGAGGTTTGTTGTAAATTATTTCCAATTAATTCAGTCTTTGGTAATGTTAAAATTTATTTATTTTCTCCTAAATTTGTGTTTCAGAAATATTATTTTTAGAGACTATTATAAAATTTTTATTCATTTCAGAAATTGGCGAAGTTTGGGCGAGATTGTTTGACCATCGTCCTTTTCTAAATGGCGAAATAAAATTTATGCTCAAAGAGTTTGAGGTAGGCACATTATTACTTGTCGTATGTACAGCTAGTCATCCTAGATTTTCATTTCAGTTAAATGAAATAATAATAAGTATTAAAATACTGAGTAACAATGCTCGTAAATTGTAAAGTATTTCTAATCGACATTTATTTTGGTAGGAAAAGAGAGGAGATAGAGAAGTAGAGAACCTCTTCGCTATTCTTGAAAAGCTGACTGAATTGAAGGACAACCAGGTGGACAAAATTAAAAAGGGAGCAGAAACATTGCCTGTTCTTAGTGAAAAACTTGATCAAGCATTGCAGCTTTGTGCAGATATTGATAAAGATTACCTTGATACTCATGAAGTAAGTAAATGGAAAAATTTGATCTGTACTAATATGGTGTGTCAATATCATTCTTCATGCTTTGTATTCACAATATATTTAACACAATATCCTTGGTGGTCACCATAAACACTGGTGTTCGCAAACATTACATGTTTCTATTGTTTTCTGACCATTAACTAGTTAATAAATATTGCAACTATTAAAAATAATGTTCCAATTTCAAACTTTGTTATTGCAGATAGCAAAAAATAAGAGAATTGAAAATCGTGAGAAAAGGCAAAAGGAATGGGATACATTTGTTGATGATATGAACTTTAAGTGCAAGAGAATTGATAACGCTTTTGAAGAAAAAGAAGAAGAACTGAGAGATTTGTACGCTGATTTGAATCATAAACTAAACATTGCTAATAATTAACCTATAAACATGGATTTGCAAGGATCTCTTATTGACACTTGTTTAAGAATATATCCATCTGAAAATCTGGTATCTTTTTTAAAAACACAAAAATTTAAGGACCACATTCCTGAAAACATTAGTTTATTAGTAACAGGTAATAAACCAAAAAGCTATGAAGAAAATAAAGTTAAACCAGTAGACTTTTACTTGAATAATAAAGAAATTGAAAAACTCAAAGAATTTAAAAGTAAACTAGAAGGTAAAGAACCAATAACAGGAGATAAAAAACCTGATAATAAAACAGATAATGAATCAAATGAAAAACATGATGGCTCAAATGGAATCAAAACAGATAATTTAGAAACTGAAGAAATAAGTAGGGTTCTTACAACATCTGACATTGATTGGTTATATGTTTTTATTAAAGAGAAAAAGATTATAGGGGAAGATGTTCCCTATTTACATGAATTATTAGAAGGCTCTAAAATTAGAGTTCCTGACAATAAAGTTATAAAAAGGAATCCAATATTAGAAGCTAGATGTGTCAAATTGAGGGCTCAACAAGAATCAAGAGAATATAGGAAAATGACAAAAAGTGTTGATAATGTTCGAATGAAATTTCCAGAAGACAGCATATCATATCAATGTAAGTTATGTTTTTGAGATATACGCTCAGTTGCACAAAGATTTTTTAAAGACGACATTTAGTAATGAGACATTAAAACTTTAAAGTTCATTAAATTTAAAATTGGAACACAAAATAGTTCTAGCTAATGTCTCTTTAGCATTGATAGGGTGCTAATGTCGTTTTGTGCAACGTAAAAACTACGCTAAGGTGTTCTTTTGACACTTCAATAAATAAATTTAATGGAGCATTAGGGATATTGCCGACATAAAATTTTAAAGTTCGTTTCTGCAACTGGGTGATAGTCAAGTACTTTAATATGTATCTATTCAAAAGTAAGTACCTTAAATTACTTAAACTTATAACTGATCACTGCAACAATTTTATGCGAGTGTTCAATAGGTAATATTAATTTACTCAGCATTAAGGACATTAATATGTATACTGTTTTTGATAAAGTTACATGTCAACATACACTGTTACAATGTTATGTATACTTTTGACAAAGAAACTGGTAGGTATCTAAAAAGAATTTAACTTTCTATATAAATATACATTTTTGCCATTTTTTTTATATTTAGAATGTTATTTATAAAAAAATATTCATAAATGTTGTATTTATACTTATAGAGATTCTAAAATAAATATACCATAATTATGTCATACATACAGGACAAATTGTTTCTTATATATTTTTTTCATGTTTGTCCCAACCTATGCGCATCAGTAGAGATATATGGAGCAGAAGATTCCAAATATACCTGCAAAGGTTCCTACAGGTAGCGATAGATGAAAAAAATTCAAGTATCCCTGGAGGGATATGGCTATAGGGATATGTGGAATAGAGGTGATTGACACGGCCTATTATTCACTTTTTGTGTTAAATTAATAGCTATGTGAATTTCTAAAATCCTTTTACAAAACTATTTAAAATTTTTTTGGCATGATATATATTAATTGGTATGATACCTACACATAATTATTTCTCATAATGCAGTATACTTAATAGTGTTCTCAATGCTGAGTAAATAAATATTACCCATTGAGTGTCCAAATAGAATTGTCTCGGTGATTGATAATATTATTATTGGAATTTAAGGTACTTCAAAAATGGATACATAATTATTGAGTTTGAGATGAATACATATTAGAGTAGGTACTCGACTATACATGTTAGTATATGGAATCAGTATGTTCTTAGACTTCAAAAATATCTAAGTACTTACTTATTACTACTTTGTAATATAGCTCAATTTTGTGCTTCATCATAGTAATAATTTTATGAAAAAACCATGGTATGAATAATCAGTGGTGAAATATTTGGTGTAAGTTTAATATGTTTTATTAATTTATATGAACCTCAAAATATTAGATTGTACTTTATTTGTAATGCCTAATATTTATTTATATATTTTTTTCAGTGAAACAATTAAACCGTCAATTGATAGCTATTGGTCAATTCATTATATCAATCTTTGCTGGCTTCTTGTTTGGATTCAAAGGTGTAGAGTGGATGGTCGGTAATTTGGACTTTGGATTTCGGCTGCTCCTTGGAGTGATGTGTGCTTTGATAATAGCATTAGCTGAAATATATTTCTTAGCTAAAAAACTCAATGAAGAACTAAGTGTTCCAGAAACAACACAGTTGGGTGGACCTCCAAAGTTTACAGATGAAAAACTAAATGAAAACAGAATACGAAAAGATATCAAACTACACCAAGATTAATTTATTTTTAAGCACTTTACATATTATAAGTTTCTAATCTAGCTAACTAGATGTGACTTTTATTTAGTACGACATTTTTACATATTTATTTTTAAATAAGGTCATGTTTATGGAAATCTGGATGCATAATTATATTATTTGAAATTACTATGTATTATTAAGTAGTTTTTGTTTTTTTTTCCTTGATAATATTTTACTGCCTTGTGCAAATTAATAGTTATCAAAATGTAGTTAACTTTGAATATAGCTACTGGGCAATTACGATATAGTTAAAACCACTGAAATCGATAAGAAATAAGGGGTTTAGAGCATGGGTCGGAACCGTTATTTTATTTAACGTTTTTGAAACTGAGCTACTACCACTCCTGTGCCTAGTTTAAACCTAAGCTGGAGAGTTTTTGGCGCACTTTCAACTATGGCGGACGTGATTTTTATTTCAGTGATTGTAATATTGTTTAAGAGTAGATTTTATTGCATAAAATCAGTATGGTTTTGTGTAATAAGTTTCAATGATGATGAACAATAGGGAGGATCATTGAAATAATCGTCAAGTGGTGTGAAATGTATTACACTTGTATTTCAATGCAAATACTTAAGAAATATATACCGAAGACTTGGCTGTATGGGCTTTGTTCCCTTTGCCTTCCCTCTATGGGAGAATTTTATAGGAGTTTTTAGCGGCATCCAACTATGACGGACGTGATTTTTATATTGGAGATTGTAATATTGTTTCGGAGTGGATATTGTTACGTAAAATCAGTGTAGTTTTGTGTAATAAGTGTCTGTGATGATCTGCAATGTGGGGGATTATCGAAATAAGCGTCAAGTGGAGTGAAAAGTGATGAGTTTTGTATTGTGGTAATCCACCTCATCCAAGTAGCACCACAGTGTCTGCCATCGATCGCTTGACGCCAAACTCTCCCAAGATGCATTGAAATGTATTACACTAGCATTTCAATGCAAACTACTGATAAAATAAAATACTGAAGACTTGGCTGTATGGGCTTTGTTCCCTTTGTCTTCCTACATGGGAGAATTTTACAAAAAAAAACCAAAGGCGGGCTTGCTGGTTGCTTGCTGGTGGTAGAGCGGTCAAGATGGAAAACTGATAAACTGGAAAACATTCTGATAAGTTACTCTGATTCTATGATTAGAATAGAAGTACAAACTTGGATGCCGATTAGGTAAAGTTGATGGTACTCATTGTGAGGTAGCTCTAAAGAGACTACTACGAGGAACTTACAAAAATACTGTTGGTTGGAAGGAGAGAATGTGGTGTTTGTCGAGACATATCTCTAATCTGTGTTGTCGAGGCGGCACTCATCATGGGAAGCGGGGATGGGGACTTCTCGTTTCCTTGTTTCTTAAAATGATTACTATGATACATTAGAATGACATGTGTTGGTATGGTAGTTTTTGCTAAATAAAGCCTATAATAGTCAAGGCTCTCTAATTTCAATTTATTTAGCAAAGCTTTAGCTAACTAATCATCATATATCAGTATTTTAAACCGGAAAGATTTGAGATAGAACCGACCTCTTCGCCAGAACGCAACTCGAGAAAGTGGACTCATTGGCTGAAAACATTCGAGAATTTTTTGATAGAATCAAGAGATCAAACGGAAATGGGGCCAAACTGAACACCCGGATTCGGTAAAATTAAAGCTCCTTTCGAGAGGTTGACGGAACCTCGGGGGAGAATACTTCCGGTCCGGCTTCTGACGACGGAGGTTCAACTTGGTCAACTTATGATATAAACAGTCACGTCATATCAACTAGAATTAATACAAGATGTCATTGTAAGTTTTTGCTAAAAAAAGCCTATAATAGTCAAGGCTCTCTCATTTCATATAGCTCATTGATTTAGCAAGCGGCTGTGGTTCGAATAACTATTCGACATACATTGTGTGGAGGAGCCATACTGAAACATTTTGTGAAGACTTATGTTAAGAACCTGTTGATGTATTTCTAAAACAGTTTAAATAAATGCTTTTATATAAAATTTACAAAAATATTAATGAAAATTTGTCTGTTTGTATTTGATGCCTTTGCTATTCTTGAAAACACGTAATCGACATCCACAGTGACTTTACGATTTGACAGAATTATTTCACAACAAAATATTTTGTTCTCCAGTGTTCTTTCGTCGTTGATGATTCATGTGGTATAATACTATTTAAGTTGTAAGTTTCCTGTTAGTGAAAACATTTGTTCTGAACGTGCTGCTGTGAAAGCAGTGTTTAGCTTTTCGTGCAATTGAAATTAATAACCAGGATACAAACTTCGGTAAGTTTTGTTATATGATATGGTAAAGATACGCAAATAAGTGCAATCATTTAAGGATATTAATGCCGTTTTTATTGCGTAGCTGGTGTAGCCTTTTATAAAACAGCCTGATGAAATGGCTGCTATACATACAATGAACAAAATGGCCAATATATTCACAAGTCTGTATTATTCTTCTAGTATTTAGTTTTTATTTGTAGTCTTTGTTGCGAGTTTCGGTTAAATATTAAATGGAAGGTTTGTTTTTAGGAGTTGATGGTTCTTAGTGGTGTTATTGCAGTTTGTATTTTGTAGGTCATACCTATCAAACTTAGAAGAAATGCAATTACAAATAATAAACTTTATTTGAATCATGATAACTTATATTTCTGTATTATTTGTTGAAATGTATATTTAATTTTTTAAGCTATGGATGACCAAGTACCTTTCAAAGTTTATGTCCACTCAAATGATAAAGACAAGCCAGAGGTAAGGAGATTTGGGATAGACAAGACTGTGGTCACTAGTTTTCATTACCTAAATGCAAAACTTCAAGAAATCTTCCCTGGATTGGCTAGGAAATCCTATGCTGTTTCTTGGAAAGGTAAGTTGTTAATTAAAATATGAAATAAGTTTTATATTAAGTATTGAAATATGATTTTTAATTTTTTTTACCGTATTATGTTTTCCACAACAATTTTATCTTTATTATATTGACTTAAGATTATGTATGAGTCAATTATATGAAAATTGGTAAAGACTGTTCGAAATACTATTCTATGATACATTATTACTAAAGTAATATGTCATAAAAATTATTGATTTGCAAAATGTGATCTCTAAACAGTGTCTAAACAGAGGAACACAGTTGGGCGAGAGGCTTGTGTGGCCTAAAAACTCGTTTATATTAAAAAAAGTGGAATAAAAAATGTTGGAATATTAACATAACTTCTTTGTTGATCACCTAATATTTCACTCTATAAATTGATTACTATGCACTTATGTTAGGGATATGGTGATGAATAATAATATAAATTTATTAAATATTACACTCAAATAAATTTTTATAAACATTCAAACATTCATGACTTGTGAAAAAATAATATATTCATCAAACTTGCTGAGTAATTTTGTTATTGATGGTGTAATATTTTTCTCTCATGAATTTTCATACTGCAGATATTAATTTATAAGCTCGTGATCATTAAAAACATTTTACGAATGTCTTAGCATGTTTGTTCATATTAATTGTATTTTTTTTTTCATTTATACTTATTCACATTCAACACTAGATCTTACACACCCCGTTGTGTTGGCTGGAAGAGATCTCTATCATAGATAATTTCTGTCTTGTATAGTATTATTGTGTAAAATAAATGTGCTAACAAATCATATCTTTTTGCAGATGAAGATGAAGATGATGTTGTAATCTCTTCAGATGATGAACTTTTGACAGCCTTGTCTACAATGCAAGGAAATCTTTTCAAGTTAAATATCTATGTCCATGATAAGAAAGAGGATGAGAAAGATGATGATGTGGACATTGTCATAACTGCTGTTGCTGATAACCCTACAGGTTAGTAGTAGTGTTGAATAGCAAATACATTATCTCTTTAATATTTTGATTGTTGTTGAAAAATTTATTTAGCTATTTTAAATACATTGTAATTTTTGTTGCAATAATTGAAGTTCTCTTGTATGTTTGGGA
Source organism: Parapoynx stratiotata (assembly GCA_910589355.1). Lineage (NCBI taxonomy): Eukaryota > Metazoa > Arthropoda > Insecta > Lepidoptera > Crambidae > Parapoynx > Parapoynx stratiotata. The sequence continues at coordinate 6,172,396 of OU342458.1, forward strand.
TAGGGGCAACATGTTTTCTTCTTCAATTTCTCTTCTGTAATCTTCAATTACTAAGAAGTTATTGAAAATAATTCTTGATAAGCTATTATTTGGCTAATATAAGTATGTGAACACAATCATTGACAATTCTTAAAATCTTGTACAAGAATTTTATTATTATTTTATATTATTATATTGTACCTTGCATAAAAACTGTAAAGCTCGCATTTCTCCCACATCTGGCAACTACAGTTTCAGGAAATCCCCTAAACACCTACTAGGTGTTAAGGGGATTTCCTATTTTGAAGAAAGAAGTATTTGGTTCTGACTCACTTTGTTCCACTACAAAGTTTATAAAGGTTTAAAAAATCTAATTAAAAAAAGGTTTGTAAACATGTTTTTGTGTTTTCGGTTCAAAGATAGTATATTGTGTTATCCAGGGCCGGATTAACCATCTCGGGGCCCCTAGGCACAGCTCGTTTTGGGCCCCTTTTTCATACCACAACAACGTAATTTAGATTTTTTTTCTGTCTATATTACGAAATAGAATGAAGGTACCATGATCTTACTGTGATGACTTCAGTCATCACATTGCAAAGGTATACGCCTTCCTTCAAGTGAAAAGACATTCGCCACAATCTACAGGACGAAGTCATTTAAGAATGAAACAAAGAATAGGAAAATCTTGCATATTTAGGTGGGCCCCTAGGCACTGGCTTAAAGTGCCTTATGGATAATACGGCACTTTTGCTATCTGGTAAATATAAAAGAGATGGCTCCCTTTGAGGTTGTTGCTGCTGTGTTTAGAAGAAATAAAAGATAACAAACTGTGTTATCTTTAACTGTACTTTTCAGTCAGATTTTTAGTACATTTGCATGCAGGACCACTAAAACCTGAAATGACATTACTGCAAAACATTTTTGTCTTGTCAAAAGGGCCTTTTATAGACAGCAATTTGAAGATTCATCTTTGTGTTATGATGATAAATCACTTTATCATTTATGGCATAGTCAATTATCATCACTTGATGATAAGCAGATGATGGGCAACTTATGTGCTAACTGTATTTTGCTAAAAATTGTCATAATGTTAACATTTATAACTTTATCCTAGATTTTTACAAGCCAGATCATACCATGATCTATTGCAAATTAACATATTGGCGTAGAATGTGAAATTAATTAGTACAATACATAAATAACGTTTCACAGTAGGCCCATGTCCAGTCACACACTATGGAGTGGTGTGCGATGGTTGCAACTCCCAGGTGGTTGGGTTCCGCTACAAGTGCATAGCGTGCGACGACTTCGACTTGTGCGCCACGTGCGAGGCCGCGGGCATGCACCCCGAGCACTGCATGGTGCGAGTTCCATCATCTAAGATGCCTGTAAGTATGGAAAATTCAATGAAATTTACTCATATTAAAATATGCAGCTGTAGTCTAGAATACATGCAATATTTATTGCATACATACATACATACAATCACGCCTGCAATCCCCGAAGGTCTACACCTTCGGGGATTGTAGGCGTCACCTGCCTACGCAGAGCACTGTGTTCCTTAAGACCACATTTAGCCATACAAAAATTGGGTTTGGTCAGATGAAAAATCGTGAAAGAGTAGTAACAAGTGGCTAGCTCATCGCCTACACAATCACAGACCCAGTACCCAATACGCCCTTAGTCGCCTTTAATGACATGCTAGACAAGAAAAGCAGTTGGTACATTCTTTTTGTGTCCCGGACCAACACGACTGGGAATATTTATTGACCTTGTTTATATTACAGCGCTCCTTAATTAAGGCAGCAATTAAAAGGTCCCGCTACTTCTTGAAGACTGTGGGTGTTGCTGGGAGCGATGACAACTGCCAGAAGCGCCATAGACGCGACAAAAGCGGCGAGAGGAAACATCACGGCGATCGTCATCACGGAGACCGCCATAACAGCGATCGCCAGTGTGGCGACCGTCATAACGATCGTCACCATGGTGACCACCACCGCCGCCCGCGGTCTTCGTGGCTCGATACATTTTCTAATTATATGAACGAATTTGCTAATCTTGCGGGTGATGTTAACATCGACAAAGAAGAACCCAAGACGCAGAAGCCGCAGGAGGCCAAGCCCCAACCGGAACAACAAGAGAAAGCTTCAACTAGCACTGAAAACACTCAGGCACCCAAGCAGCCAGAGCCAAATCCCTCGGCTCCAACCAACAACAACCCTTTCTTGCCTGAGGGTATGGAGACTATCCCTAAGCTGGTCGAAATGTTCTTCAATGGAAGTCTGACTCCATTGATTCAGCAGTTTGTGGAACAAGCTCAACAAACTGCTGCAGCTTCCACCTCAGCTCCTGCAATGCCGAAAAATGATGTAGAGATGCCTACAGCCCAGCCAAAGCCTCAAGAGGACAAATCTGATGAGGCTAGTGATGCATCTGGCGCTTCAGGCTCTATTAGTGGAGAATCTGTGAAAGATACATTCATAGACAAAGTTGAGGGATGGACTGTTATCAACAATGAAAAAGGTATTTATTATATTTGCAACCTTCGTCAAAATTTTCATTCATGATTTTTTTATACATACTTATGTTTTTCAGACTTAGCAGAGGCCAGTGCTCCAGTTGAAGTAGGAGAGTCAAACCCAATAGGAGGTTTGCCACAGGAGTTTCAACAGCGTGTGACAATCAATGATGGACAAAACATATATCCGCCTCTTAACGTGGCTACAGCAGGTAATCTTGATATTAAATCATCATCATCCGCTTATTAGTATCTGCATGGAAAATTGTGTTTCAGTTGTAGTCATAAATGTTTACCTACTTATCTCAAAATACAGTATGATTCATGTAAGGTGCCAAACCAGCCCGAGTTGATAGAGGAGTACCTATCGATTTAACCCCCCATGTATGTTCAACGATTTTTTGTAGTTAGTAATTATTCAAATAATTTTTCATATATATTTTACTTAGGCTCAAAATTCTATTGCGTTCTGATCAAACCAAAATTTTTAAATTATTATCACAATTTTGGTATCTTAGGTTAAAGGTTTCTTTCCTAAAACATCCAAGAAAAGTCAACCAGAAAAGCATACAATCGTTAAAAGTCATCTCGTTGATGAATCATAGGAAATAACAAAAAAAAAATTATAACTCAAAAAATACAAAAATCGTGGAATGTACATGGGGGTTAAATAGGTATGGTAGTTCTCTATCAGCTCACACTGGCTTGCTTACAAGCTCACCTTACACGAAACACCTGTATATTAATTCTCAAAATACTTTCTCAGAGAGTGATCTAATCAAAACTAAAACATCTTTTTTCCCTATGCTCATCTTAACACTTAATATTGCCAAGAATTTATAAAATGAAAAGAAGGAAGTGTATACCTATGAAGTATTGTCACAGCAATAAGGCCCGTACCCCGTACTAGAAAAAAAACTCAATCGTAGATATCTGCTATTGACATAATTTTGTTTTAGTTTTTGACATTTTATGTGACATTAATAGCATTTGATTTATTGTATTTTTTTTATTGACATTACCTACTTATTAATTCTTATTTTGACATTTGTTTTTATTTATATTTTTTATTAATAGATAATTGTATTATTACATATCAGCCATAATTTTATATTTGTACATCGACTATGATCGATTGAATATGAATGGAATTAAATTATAACACAACACCTCATTATTGTAACCACATTCAGACAAATAAACGATTCTTATTCTTATTCTTCTGCTTCAGCACAGTTTAAAAAGGGATGGGATTCTAACTGTGTTCAAGCCTGTTCCTGTAATACGGCCGTCCTGTAAAGTTATATTGTTACTAGTTTTAACATTACGGGCCGATTGCATCCATCATCACTTCATCTGTATTCTTCTGCCCTTTTAACGTATAGTGTTGAATCCTAAAGAGCCGGAACTGCAAGAGCCGTTGAAGCCGCAGCCCGCGCCAATGCCGCAGTACCCACACCCGGCTCAGATGCCGCAGAACCCTGTTCAGATGCCGCAGAACCCTGCCCAGATGCCGCAGAACCCTGCTCAGCCAAGGGTGTACCCACCAGCCAATGCCGACAGGCCTTACCCGCCACACCCAGGGTATCCTCACCCTTCTTACCCGTACCCGCAAGCTCAAGCTCAAGCAACACCAACACATCGTAGTGAGTATATAATATTTTTTAAACTCTTCATTGCTTCGAAAACAGGCTATTTATAAACAGTATGCAAGTGTTGAAAGAGAACCACTATACTTACACTAACTTGCTTTATAAGTATTGAACAGTACTCTTTACAAATATTAAGAGCTAATAATAGCTGAGGACTCGGTGTTTTATACTTTTACAAATTTTATTGCTTAATATTCGGTTCTTTAACAGTTCGATACTTTCGTACCGTATTGCTTACCAAAAAAATTTACGGTTATTCTTGGGTTTGATAGTCATTGGCCGCATGCGCTGGATAGTTGGAAAGCTTCCACGCACGCATTCCACCGGCTGCCACGTTCGGGCATTTCCTAACCTGGAAAAGCCCCTTTTGACGCAGATCCCGATTTAGTGTACGACTAATTGGGAGGCCCTGGGAATGGTTCGGAGAATCGCTACAGCAAACCCGGGGCCGTCCTCAGTCTATATACGTCCCACTGCTGGGCACAGGCATTCCTTATTGAGAAACACATGAGTATGGGCCGTAACACCACCAAGCTGGCCTAATGCGGATTGGTGGGTAGAAACAGTCGCAATAGCGACCCGGACTAACGGCTTAACGTGCCTTCTGGAACACAGAGGAGATCGAGATTACAAAGTTTTGGTCACCCATCCACGGCCTACCATCGCGAAGGTAGCTTTGTTTTCGATCGAAAGCTAAGCGTACTAACCACTACGCCACCGAGCTCCTCACGGGTCGCTCTCACAGAATTGGTATATCGAGGTATTTTGGTATTCTCAGCGTACAGCTGAACGATGCGCTCACATGTCTACCGCCTAGCTACGATCTGTAAATAGGATTCCTCGTCGACAAAAAAATGGGGTTGATTCTGATAGATTGTCATGCTAATAACAATGACTCATCTTGCCTACATTATATTGATAAATAACAGTCATAGCTTATCAGTATCACTATCAAATGAGTCATGTGCTTGTTTTGTATATTAATGCACGTATCGAACTTGCCAATAGCAACAGTCTCTCCCCCTGTTATACAGAGACTAGACATTTAAATAAAAAAAAATTGGGTTATATGTTTTTTTATTTGTTATCAAGCATTAATAATAAATAAATATCTTCAGAAATTCACATCAACTAGCCCCATTTTATTACCACCCTTTTTATTAACTCACTTTCTTGTTTGTCCGATTGGATTTTTGCAACTCTATTTTGAGACACTTCTGCACTAGTTATCGGGAATAGTCAGAACCCTGTGACAATGTAACTTGCAACTACTTTCAACTTTCACTGTCAGGTCGAAATTTCAACAACTTTCAGGTTTTGATGGAGAGACTACTATTAGGTTTAATACCAATCAATAGAGGGCGATCTATCACAGCGTCATTTATTAATTGGTGATTTAACACCAATCAAAAGATGGCGCTGTGCGTAGTTAAAAAGAATAAAATAATAATATTAGTTATAAAATCTAAAAATTTCCATGTTTTAAATAGAGCAAAATAATAATAAACATGCGGTGCTTAATGCTTAAACGTGAGGGCGCATATTTGTAATTTATACTTAAATCCTACTAATAAAACAGGGTTTTGGAGTGCAGAGAGTGGTGTTTATTAGGATGACAGGAATGAAGTGAAGGTAGACATTTGTATCAAAATATAAACAATCTAAATACAAATATACGTCTATCACAAAACTAGCCAGGGTGTTGCGATTGGCAAACCAAATAGTTTTTACAATCCTACACTAAAATTCCTAAACGCAAAGATGCGCCCCCACGTTTTGAGTGGCCCCTCAATCAGCCTCGCATGTTTGTTTATTATTATTTTGCTCTTTTTAAAACGTGGGATTTTTAGATTCATCACAAACATTTGCCCCCACCGGGCATCGAAAGAGCCTCTCGAGATGGCGACGCCTTGAGACAGGCGTACAGACCACTCGACAACGGAGGTCATCAAAAGTGTCTGTTGTATGGAGTTCAGTTTCCTTTTTGGATACCAGTAAAATTTGGAAACAATATCACCTGCTTATATTGTGGTTTACTGTAGGCCTAGCACGGGCCGTAGAGAAAAAGTCCCCGGAGACAAAATTATTCATTGCCTCTCGCTTCCGCGCGAACGAAGAAGCGAGAGGCAATGAAGATTTTTGTCTCTGGGGACTTTTTCTCTCCGGCCCGTGCTAGTCCTTCTGCAGGGTCTTCCTAAATGCAGAAACGCATAAGTAAGAGCCACTATATGATTTGGTGTAGAGACACGGTTGCAATAATGCGACCAATAGCTTACCGTACCTTCCGATGTTTCTTTCTTTTCAGTTGATTGTGAATATCGCTTGCCCTACATTGTGCCTGGTGCATGGCAACAGGCTCGCCACTTAACATATCTGGCGAGATGTGTGTGTTAACACCTCTGCCTTCCCCTTCGGGAAAAAGGCTTGATGATATATTTAAGTGTTGTATTGTAGTTTATGGGCGGCGGTGATGAATCACTTACCATCAGTGGAGCCGTCTCCCCGATTGGCCCCGATTTACAAAAAATAATAAACCAAAGACCCATAGGCTTTCAATATTCATTGCTTTTACATTTTCGAATAATAGACTAAATAACAATTCGATTGTTAATACAACATTTATTTTTAATTTTTAGATCCGGCCATTGCCACAGCTCTGCAGCAAATGTTGGCTATGGGCTTCACCAACGAGGGTGGGTGGCTCACCCAGCTACTTGAGGACACCAATGGAAATATCTCCGCTGTAATGGAACTACTTTCCCCTAAACCAAAATAAGTTGAAGAATTACATTTACATTCATAAAATGCAAGGAATGCGTGTTATCTTGTTTATAATTTCTAAGCTTAGGTTTAGGTCATTTTAATTCTGTTTGAACACAATTAAATGCATTATTGTTTTCCTTTATTTCTTTTTGTTTTTCTGATAATTGATGAAATATTCCCTTCTATTTTATAGCAAGTTTCATGTAAACAATTTTCGTTTAGACAGAAAAGGATATAAGTGTAAATTAATCAAAATCGAAGTAAAACAAAGATTTTGAGTTAGCATCCTTTACTGTTTTTTATTGAAGTAGGTAGGTATAGGTGATCATCGAATATTGTATTATTGTCTTTTGATACTGCGACTTTTACTGGCAATGCAAACGACTTAACTATTTAACTGGCAATGAAAGCAGCCTAAAATTTTATTGTAACTTTCGTTCCCTTCAGCCTCGGAATGTTGTGTGTCGTGGTTAGAAATTTCAAGGTACACTTATACACAAACAAAAAATGAATATTATGAGATATGGACGTTTTGAGGTTTAGATATTTCGCAACTTGGAGGTTTAGTCTTGGGTATTATGAGATTTGAACTTTTTGCCAATATATTATGTTATTTTGCAACTTGAACGTTTTAAGAGTAAAGGTGTAAACTCTCTCTATCTTTGTCTATGTTTTGGATTAAGGTGGCAAATAAACATTCTGATCAACTTTAAACATAATCTCTCAGTTTAAGCTGTCTATAGATTTTATTTTAACCATTGTATTTCTTATTATTAAGACCTTGTATATGAGGGAATTTCATTTATTTGAAATGTGTTATCCTCAATTGATTAACTACATAAAATTATTGTTGATTATTCTAATGATTGTGATGTTTGTCTGTGGTTTTATTATAATACTTAATAATGTAAGAAGCCTATTAGTTTATATCAATTAACCAGATGTTAGGGTAAGGGTGGTATTGGGATGTTTAAAATACGTGGTTTGGGAACATTTTCATTCTTTTGGCTTTAGAAAGAAAATGGTAAGTGTAAAATTAATATCCCTCTTTTATCCATTATAGATTTAATACTAAGATTTGATTATTATTATCATGTGGAAATTGGGTACCTTTGCTTTTTGTATTCCTATTTGCATAGATTTTATCTTTTTTCTATTATAGCATTTAGTTTTTTTTTATTACCTATAAGTCATATCTACATTGCTTATTAGTAAATTGTATGTGATATTTTGGAATGACTGAATGATTAGATGTTTAAATATATGCATAGTTGATTAACAATAAAGGATTATATGGAATAATCAGTGTTTTATTAACTCAAAAATTAATTTTATTATGTTAAGAATCCATAGGAATGTTTTTTAAGACCTTTATGCTGCTGCCTTTCTCTTAGAAGTGCTTTTCCCAGTGCTTTATCAAGGCAATTTGCTGCAACTCTGTAAAATGTTAAAAAAATTGTATAATATGCAATTTTAATTATAGTGAATTGTACTATCTAAAAATAATGGGGTTGTTCTTTGTTTAACAAAACTTTGTTGTTTGACCCTTAAAAATCCCAGATTGCCACAAACAATAGATTTAGCCATTGAGTCTCGCGTCTCATGCAGTTAAAAGGCTAACAACTTACAGGACTTAAAATTATACTTACATGCCCTGGTTAATGGCATTTTTTAAAGTCTTTGATCCTACACTGCCTGGTCCATTCATTCCTATAGCGGTACATTTGCTGTCTATATCTGGTAAATTACTTGCTTCTTCTTCAGAGCAGTAATATTTTTTATTTCCTGTAACACCCACTATTAGGGATATCACACTACAGCTCTCTTCTTCTGCTGAAGGGTCCACAACACATTTGTCACCTATTTTACATAAAGTTACCTGGAATGTTAAGAATATGATGAGTCATTTATGAATTTTGTTGCCTCATGAATTGCCTTTAAGTGCGTCATCAGTCATCACTCTCTAATGGACTAATAATACATCTCACACTCAAGAGAACTTTCTAGCTACAGATAGGATTTTTTATTACACCTTTTTTTTCATATATTAACAAAGGCTAACCCGAAAACTGATACAGGGTTTATATGGGTAAGAGAAAAAAAGTGCCCATGCTATTTTTTCTCATTCATAGTCAAAAAGTATTTAAGAATGACAGTTTTTTACATGCCTTTCTTGAATGCTGCTCGGAAGTTCTTTGACTATGGATAGGATTACATAAAATGACAATTAGTTCCTAACATTGTTGGTTTTAGGTAAAATATATTTATTATCTATGTTGTCGTTTTGCCTGAGATTATTTGGTCTAGTTTTACCTTAACCTAAAGTGGTTACATATTTTTGGAGTTGACTATTCAAAAATTTTGAAATTTCTCTTTTGTGTGTGTCAGATGTGAATACTTATTATTGCTTGTGTCTACAAGTGATTTATACCAATAGTGGCACGGATCCAACATCGAGCAGCTTGCAGTCGTATGGGTCATCTGAAAGTTGTAGATCAACATTTCCACCATCCATTAGAGCAGCTTTTACAAAGGGAATTCTTGTGTTAAACAAAGCAGCCTTAACTGCCAGTGACACTGCATCACATAGGTTGCCTCCACATTCTAATATCTGGAAAATAAGAAAATATGGTCATGCATTAACAATATTATTTTTGTCCCAGTAAAGGTAATAACTGAATATTGTACTGTAAAGTTTCATTAATAAAGGAGAATGACCAAACATGTATGGAGTTTGGTCCAAATGTCGACCATTCTGTCATGTCATAACTTTTTACTGATAGCTAATTTTTTAATTGTCCCAAACTGAAAGTTAATTTGTATTTACTGTGCTAAAAATCTACATAGGTCTTGTTAGTGGTGAAGACTTAGACCACTTTCAAACATTCAAACAACTGATAATTTTCAAACAGTCATAATCATAATTTTTATCAGTCATAATTTTTACGGACAACTTATTTTTTCTTTGGCCAATACTAAGTCACTCTGTTTTTAATTAACTATAAGTCTATATAGGTCTCAATAGTGGTGGACATTTGGATCACTTTTGGTAATTCTCCTTTCATTAATCTTGTCAATATTTACAAGAATTTACAATTTATACCTACCAATATATCTATGTATAACTTCCAACACTGCTTCCCTTCAAATATGCAAAGCTGTTTTAAATTGAAAGCTTGCAATGAGTGATAAGCCTTTTGCATCATATTCGATATTCTATTAGCTAACTGCTCTCCACCTCTGCCTTCAAATTCTGGGGTTGCATTTGCAGAGCTGAGAAGAAATTGATAAAATTATGTCAATAATTTATTGCTTTTACTTTAAGTATTTAGTACACATTTTTCTTACCAATCAACAAAGAATTCAATTTTTCCCAAGTCTGGTTTATTTAGATTTGGTGTGTCTATCTCTGTTTTGATGCCAACAAGAATATCTGTGTTAGCCAATCGAAGTCTAGCTGAGCCATTGGCATGACTAACTACATCTGTTTCTAGTTCCATTGGCCTGTAGTCTATGTTTGATCTGCCATCTGTTCGAAAATCTTCCTGTAATGTGTAAATAAACTGATTATTTCAGTTCATACCAATTTGTTTAGCCAAAAGAAAGCGCTATTAGTCCTTGGTTAAGGGTAGCTCAATGATTCATACATATGTACATACATAAAATCATTCCTGTAATCCAGAAGGGGTAGGCAGAGTTCAAGGAGCGCTGTGTTCCTTAAGACCACATTTAGCCATACAAAAATTGAGTTTGGTTAAATGAAAATTTGTGAAAGAGCAGTAACAAGTGGCTAGCTCATCACCTACACAATCATAGACCCAGTACCCAATACGCCCTTAGTCGCCTTTTACGACATGCTAGATAAGAATATTTCTGATAGAAATATAAAAACTGATAATCAAGACTCAGTACAAACAAATGTTCATAATCATCATAATTACAAGTTTAATATTTGCTTTGGTTATAATTTTTTTAAGATATTGTGTATATTAAAGGTTATGTTGGGCTGTGTTTGAAAACAAATTGAAAAAACAAATTTTATGATTTTATTTCGATAAATTAGGTAGATATACAATATTATTTATGTAGATGATTAATTCTGACCAGAATATTAGTTATAAAAAGCAGAAACTGAAGTAAATAAATCGGCACATACCTGAACGCCATGAAGGATAAATATTTTTTCTGTGGAACTTAGTAATAGTCCCGCCATTCTATTTTACTTATTTGGTTCTTGTTTTAGTTGGTTGATTCAATAGTTTAAGAAGAAGAGAAAGTGTACGCGATAACTCGTAAGCATTAGCCAGCATTAGCAGTCTAATTTGACAACATGGATTGTTTTGTTATGATTTGTGCTTTTTTAATTTTGTCTTTTTATAATGGAAAGCAAAGGGACCAAGAATCGTATGTTTATGTCTCATTCTCACTTTAAAAATAATAATGAGTTCCATATTAATCATAGTAAATAATCATCATATAGGGCATAGTGTATTTGGCAAACACTCTAACCATATTTTTTGGCTAAATATTAATTTTTGCCCAATATTTTTTGGCCTAATTATAATTTAGACTAATGTCCTTCAAATCATTTTGCATAATGGTTTTCGGCATAATGTACACGGTGTCCAAGAAATTGATTTGTTTCATAATATAAAATACCTGGCAAAACAAATAGTTTCTCTACTCATTTGTAGGTCTTTTTTCTATCAAAAATGTTTTCAAGTAGAAAATGATTTTGTTGAAATTTGTAAAAATGAAAATTTTCAAAACGATGTACTGTCTGTATAATTGGCACTGCAGAGGTTACAGAGACCCTCGAATACTTGCAACTGCATCGCGAGATTGCGATGTTAGTTTATTACGCATTTCATCAAATGTTACAGAGAGAGTATCTACTCTGAATAGATACTTGGCCTTATCCTACTTCCCTGTTCCTGCAAAGGAATACGCGTGCCGTTGATAGAGATTTGTGCGCACATCTAGTGCTTCGAATTTCCTTCCAGCCAGTATACGTATTTCCCACGGAACATTCTGTTCCGTGGTATTTCCTCTGTCTCACAACATGGGTTCTTTCAGAAGAGGCGTGAAAAAGGCTTGTAATGTTATAGGCTAGTAAGGTTGAGGTGGCTAGGGCTACTGGCGCTGAAAACAATCCAGAAAAGCTTCCAAAGCGTGTTTGTTGTGTTGTCTATCATAATAGCAGCCAATAGGGCTAGTAAAAAAACTATGATCAAATAAAGGGATTTCTAAATGTTTTCATGTCATTTATGTTTGTCCTCAAATGCGTTAATATCTAAGCAGATGCTTGTCAATAACTTCTGAACACACAACATTTTAATAATATCTGAACACTTATCACGTCCAAAAGCTTTCGTTGGATTTAACACTTATTTTTTTTACTGACGATTGTAACAGTCTCATCTCATAGAGTGAATAATCGGATTTTTTCCAATCCCGAAAAAAGATAGACTTCAAATTAGGCATAGGCTTTTATATGGTTGGTGCATGGTGATAATAATGGACAAATCATAAGTGTGTGATCAACCGTATCGCCTGAAGCTTCGCAGTGACGCGATATAGGTATCTAATGGCCGAAGCACCCATGCGTGGTCAGAGAACTTGCACTAGGCGGAATAAAAAACTGAAATCATCATCATCAGCCGAAGGACGTCCACTGCTGGACATAGAAACTACAATGCCAGCGCCCAATGCACTCTTCAACACCGGACAAGCGGTTCGGTGGTAGGTTTAGGGAATCATACTTTGTTCGTACATTCTCTACCGGTACACGTGTTCCCTCCTTCCTACAGCATGGGTTCTTTCGAAAGAGGGTTGAAAAAGCATCTTATAAGCCAGCAAGGTGGAGGCGGCTAGGCCTGCATCCTTTGGTGCTGGCCTAGCATCCTTCGCAAATGGACTTATCTACTGCTTACCATCAGTGGTGTTGAGTCTTTTGCTGGGCTGATTATAAAAGAAAGGTGGCGAGGCGTGTAAATAGCCTACACCAGGCGGGAACGTAACCGAATACAAAAATAAACTTTTTAGTCTCCAACAGCGTATGACTATGTACCTGAGAGCATCACCAAAACACCCACTAACCTGATTATATGCTAGAGACACCTTCCTTAGCTCGTATAGGCGCTGCAGCAAAACCAGAGTGGAAGTCCTGGCACGTGTATGAAGTCGAAAATTGTCTTCTCACTAAACACTCACAGAAAAGTTCACTATGTGTATGATATGCACCAATAATGTCCGCTAGCTCATGAATAACAGCTGTCCAGTGTAATGAAGCACTTTCACGAACACGTTGGTGGAAAGAAGATGCGCTGTATTTCACATGTGTAACCCAGAAGACGGTTACGGGCGAACAGAGAGAAAAAGAGAGGGGCGCGTGGCGTCGCGTCCTTCAGTAGGTACTCATACGGCGTTCGCGCGTTCATTCATAAAAAGGCGCGCTCGCGCCCTCTGGTGTGCATCGCTCGCATCAAATGCAGGATTCGCGAGTGAATTTAGCAACACAAACAGATAAAATCATTACGCTTATAGGAGACGAATCAAAATATTAGGTTAATTTTAAGGTCTCGTTATACGTCTATTATATTATAACATATTTATTGGAAACTATTAATTAATGTTAACGAATGGCTCAACCATGCTCCCCGCCTTGGAAGATCGGAAGAGCTTTCAAAACTATATATACGTATTAGTTTTATATTAAGGATATAAACTATATTATGAAAAAATACTAAATTATAAAATATATTATATATTAAATTATAACTGGCTGAAACGTAGTCGATCGAGGTAAAGGGTATAGCTTTACAACTGATCTTTACAAATACCACTACTGGTCTTTACAGTTGCAACGCGAACCATCCCATCACTACCCGGGTGTACAGCAATTATAACACCTAACGGCCAACACAAAGGTGGAACATCATCCTGTCCAATTAATACGACAGTTCCTAATTTTATGAAATCTATAGATTTTGTCCACTTTTGGCGAACTCGCAGCGTATGCCAGTACTCCAAATGCCTCTTCTTCCAAGAAGAATGGACTATATATTTGAGCAATTCTTTATTCTCAAAGGTCGACATAAAAAGATGCGCAATTGTCAAATCCGAACTTGCATATAATAATATGTATGTTATAGCCACACGCGTATCATAGACTATTTTAATAAGTTTAAACATCAGAACAGCAGCACATAACTTCAAAAACGCTAATTCCGTAAGCTTCGCAAGTGCGACCTTGGATTTCGTACATAGCAAACGCACAACTACCTTACCGACTGTATCGGTAGTGTGCAGATAGACGCTACATCCATAACCGTTCAAACTAGCGTCACAGAATGCTACTATATTTAAGGTACATTCGGTCACAACACCGATGCGGTGGCGTGAACCTCTACAAACAGCGAGCAAAGGAAGCTCCTGACTTAAAGAAGAAAATCGTCGAATTATTGTTCTTGGGGGAAACTCATCCCAATCCCAACCCATGTTGTTACCCAGCCAAAGTTCCTTATTTAACAACTTGGCGTATAAAATAACGAGGGCCACTAAACCAGAAACGTTACGAATCACCACACAGAGAATATCTCTCTCTGTGTATTTCTTATTCACGAGAAACGTAGATAGGAAGAACTTGCCGACCGGGTTCCAAGACAACCCTAAAACTTTGAAGGCAAAAATAACTTCATTAAAGTTCGTCGGACAACGATGTGTATCAGGGACACTTGAAAGGAAGGTAGGACAATTATTACTCCAATTAACTAAATCAAAGAATCCCGAATTTAATAGATTTATTATGTGTGGTGACAAAACCACAGCAAACTCAACGTCTATCACCGCATGGACCAAATCGTCCATATACAGCTTAGACTTTAAACTGGCGGCTTCAGGGAATACCTGTCGCGCGTCAGTAACTAGTTGACGGATAACCCGCATGGCAGGAAAAGAACTCAATATTAACCCAAAGGGAACACGATTGAAATTAAAAGTTATGATAGAATCATTGCTATGGAAACGATATAATATACGTACATATTTACGATGATTATTTGGTATAAGACCAACTCGCATATACATCTGTCGAATATCAGCTGTCATAGCGACAGGGAACAGACGGAATTCTAATAACAATACAAAAAGATCAGCCTGTAAATTTGGCCCGACGTGTAATACGTCGTTTAGCGACAGCCCTGTGTGCGTCTTCGCACTGGCATCTAAAACAATTCGTGGCAACGGTTTATCAGGTCTCACGACCGCATGGTGAGGAATATAGTAACCCTCATGGCACAATTCGCTATCAGGGACCTCAGACAAATACCCGTTGTCTAAATACTCATTAATCACCTTGTCATAATTTTCATGCAACTGAACATCGAATTTAAATTTTCGCTCTAAGGCCATAAATCGGCGATAGGCATATAAGCGGGAATTTCCTAAATTATTTGGACTCTTATAAAACGGTAACGCGACAACATAGCAACCCTCATCGTTACGCGACACTGACGACGTGAATAAGTTCTCACATTCATTCTCTTCTGGGCTTAAATATTTTACGTGAGACAACTCCTCAAGCTCCCAGAATTTCTGCACTAAGTCGTTTAACGCGAGACAAGAGTAAGAGCTATACGCGACACTTACATCGGGCATAATATCTCCCATCAGAACATAACCGAACGCAGTCGATATGGCGGGCGGCGCATAAGACCCAGACTCGATCCTTTCCCCTAGATAAATATGTGGGAACAGTTGCGCACCCAGAATAAGGTCAATATTCCCAGGAATATTCCATGTCAGATCGGCCATCGGTATATTATCTAAGTACGTCATATGGACACTTTTTTCAATAAAATGTGAAGGTAAATTATCCGTTAGACAATCTAATACTAATGCAAAAATGCTATATCGATAATTTGTATAAACACGCGATTCAATATCTAAATAAACATAACCATAAATCGGTTTTGCAATTGAGCCAACCCCTTTGACAACTGAATTACTCAATGGGATTATTGGCAAGTTGAGTAATTTACAACATTCTAAAGTAATTAAATTATTTTGCGACCCATTGTCGATCAAACAACGAACAAGCAACTTATGTTCGCTATCATGTCTAGCCCTAGCAAATACTTGCGCAGTAGCTAATAAAATCGATGACCGGGTGTTAATTCCGAACGCACACACATTACCGTCCATGCCTAAACTACGAACGCGCGGCGCTACACTCGACGACTGCGAATTCGCTCCCGACGCAGCAACAACAAACGAGTTTTTGTCGGTCGCAACCGCTGTGAATGCTGGCACAGTGACAGCGTCGTCAATGGGTGGCGCAGAGGCGGCAACGGAAGGACGATGAGATGGCGAACGACTAACACGCGCTTTCGCTGTGTGTACATGATGTGGCCTTGAACCAACATTATTTTTGTTGAAATGCAACAAGGTATGGTGCCGTTTATTGCATATTTCGCAACACGACGGCGAATCACAAGAAGAAAGTGAATGTGACAGACACAAACAATTGACACACCCATGTTTTGATTTTATAAAATCAAACCTTAACTGTGGCTTATTTAAACCTTTAAATAGTTGACATTCGTATAGAAAATGATTGCCTTTCTTGCAAAAAACGCAGGAATGAATATTATTAAAATTGGAAACAAATGAATTAAAAGATGGGCGACCATGTGACGAGGTCAATGAACTAGACTTATTCGCTTGTCGCGGGCTGATATTATTATTATTATAACTTTGAGAACGTATTAATATTTTAACATGGTTCCTAACAAAACTAATTAAATCCTCGTAAGTAGGAATTTTGTCATTTTCAATTGACATTTCAAATAAACGAACTACTTCGGGATCAAGTTTACGCAACGCTAAATTTAATAAAATAAAATCGGTTAAATCCGGTATTTTTAACTGTCTTAAAGCAGCAATTGAAGAAGAATATTTTTCTATAAATGTATCGAGACTACTGGCACTATTATGGCACGACTTTAAATCAAATATGTTATGTAAATAAAGTGTACCTAGTGCACGATTATCCTGATATTTACTAACTAAACTGTCCCACAAAATCCGATAGGTTTCACCTGTAGGTACTAAGCCTGCCGTGACCTTTAGTGCATTATGCGTGAGTTTACCTATGAGGTACTGCACGCGCTGCGAGTCCGTCAGCTGATCGTTCTGGTGGATATTGGACTTAAACGACTCATAGAAAATCGGCCAATTCTCGGGCTTACCATCAAAGGAAGGGATTTCTATCGGAGGCAATTTAATTACGTGTTTAGTTTGTTGCGTATGAGATGATGTACTTTGCAACGGTAAAGACTTTGGCGGGTTAATTAAATTATTACGTGTGCGTTTAACATACACATACAAATCCTCAAATGTAGAAAACGCCTGATAATCGGGTTTAGCAGTAGGGCTTAAACACAATTTGAGATCATTAATAACATCTATTGAATTGTCATATTTACTACGCAAATCATCAATAGACTCCGATTCAGCCAGAAAGTTTTCATTGGATTTGGAATCAAATTTGGATATATTCTTAGACATATTAAACAGGCGATCCATACGCGCAAAAATTGCTTCCTGTTTAGATTGCAATAAAATTAATTTGCGTTTCATTTTTAATTTTTCTTCCGCCATTTTGTAGTATCACAAGAAAATTTTATGCTTTATTAAATTAATATAAAAATAAAAGTTACACAATCGAGTGGGTAACTAGTTACTTGCAAAGATAATTAATTATTATTATTTAAAAATGCTATTGCCAATGCTTTATTTAGTAATTAATATGATTATTTGAATTTAAAACTTTTAAACTATCGTCGCGAATTTAATATGGCGCGGTAGCAATACGTGAATATGGCGGCGCGCTTGGCGTCTTTTCACTTGAATGATTTTAATAATTAATTATGTAGATAATTAAGTTAATATTTAATTTAGACTGGTACAAATCCAGGCTCGTAAGGACCACTATATTATGGCGAGGCGTGTAAATAGCCTACACCAGGCGGGAACGTAACCGAATACAAAAATAAACTTTTTAGTCTCCAACAGCGTATGACTATGTACCTGAGAGCATCACCAAAACACCCACTAACCTGATTATATGCTAGAGACACCTTCCTTAGCTCGTATAGGCGCTGCAGCAAAACCAGAGTGGAAGTCCTGGCACGTGTATGAAGTCGAAAATTGTCTTCTCACTAAACACTCACAGAAAAGTTCACTATGTGTATGATATGCACCAATAATGTCCGCTAGCTCATGAATAACAGCTGTCCAGTGTAATGAAGCACTTTCACGAACACGTTGGTGGAAAGAAGATGCGCTGTATTTCACATGTGTAACCCAGAAGACGGTTACGGGCGAACAGAGAGAAAAAGAGAGGGGCGCGTGGCGTCGCGTCCTTCAGTAGGTACTCATACGGCGTTCGCGCGTTCATTCATAAAAAGGCGCGCTCGCGCCCTCTGGTGTGCATCGCTCGCATCAAATGCAGGATTCGCGAGTGAATTTAGCAACACAAACAGATAAAATCATTACGCTTATAGGAGACGAATCAAAATATTAGGTTAATTTTAAGGTCTCGTTATACGTCTATTATATTATAACATATTTATTGGAAACTATTAATTAATGTTAACGAATGGCTCAACCAAAAGGTAAGGGACCAATCACTGACGCAAGGTTTACCTCTTTAGTTTTAGTAAGGAACTCCAATTTTTAAAAATTTAATATATCCTTATCACCAATAGGCGCGTGTGTGCGTGTGGCCTTGCGCTTAGTTCTCGGTTATTCTGGAATGGATTTCTAGTCTGTCGGCTCTTTGTAAAAGCTCCAAGTGACTTAAGTAACTGATATGGCTGCAGAATAAGGGGTGATCATTATGGTCGGCAAGTGAGAGCTTACTTGGATGAGGTTTATCCGGGCAGATAGATATGGCTGCAACCAATATTGTGGCCACCAAGACTTCCAGACTTAAATTCCTTGTTATTTTTAAGAGGACTACATAAAAAATAAGATCAAATGGCCTGGCGTGAATTAGGTCACAAGGGAAGCAATTCCATCATCTGTTGTGATTAGTTTTCCATATTTTTTTCAAAAAGTTTTAAGTCAAAGAGTTTTAATTAGTTTTATAGGTCATGCTGTTTTTGTCCTTGTTTGCTGTTTGTTCCTAGTTTTAAGATATTTTTAATGGTATTTTTTTTTGTTTTGTTATTTTTTACGTTTGGTTTGTGCACCCATAATATCTCTTTCCGGGTCTCCATGTACAGGTTGTCTGGAAGACATCGCTTCCTAGCGATAAGACCGCCGATTGTTACATCTAGTCTTAAGTCTGTAATTTCTTTTTAAACGGTGTTTTAACAATAAAGAGTTATCTATCTAAGTCCTGCTTTTTTTAGTACCCATCATCTTATCTCTCGAAGTTTTAATTACATACAATATTTCACAGGAAGACATCTCATTACATATTTTATCTTATACTTGCTCTCCCATGTGAAAAGGGATAAATGGGTAGAAAATAATATATTTTGGCTTGTATGAGATTATAGCTAGTCCTAGTAGGACTCTATTGCGCAGCACTAGCTCGGTATACCTATTGCGTTAGCACCGAAAACTACCGTTTATATTGAATAAATTCCATAGGAGTGCCTATGGAAAAAAATAAAAGGGCATTTTCATTATACACAGCAAAATGACAAATAGGTGATTTATTCAAAAATGGAAAATATCGATTATTCGGGTTAACGATAAAGGGTAAAGTCCTCGCCATCAGCCTATATACGTCCCACTCCAGGACACAGGAGAAACACATAGTATGAGCCGTACGTAACACCACCAATGCTGGTTGGTTCATGTAATGTGAAAAAAAAGTATATTTCAAAACCGCTATTCTCTTTTTAAAAAATACTACCAATTTATGAAACAATACGCATACAAAATTTAGATACATAGGTACCTATATATTTTTGCATGAAATAAAACAAAAGTTCCGCAAAAAGGGAAGCATTGATTTTCATTTCTTAATGAAGGAATATCTTATGTATCATGATGAGTCTGTAGTTCTGTGTATATTATCAGAAAATTATAAAAGGATGCAAATTTGTATGTGTCCCAAAATAGTTGTTAGTTGTCGTTGCTGAGGCCAGTGCCGACCTAGCAAGTGCTGGGCAAAATATTAGATTATGTTTGTTCCGTTTTTTACTTTTCACACGGTAGAGCAAGTAAAATGATTAAATATGTATTAGATGTATTGCTGAACCGAAATCATTTTCCATACTCGAAGAATCACTCTTACTAAGTTCAAATAGCAATATCACATATTTGAAACTTTGCAATGGAATTATGTTTAAAGAAGAAATTTATTCTCATAAGATTTACAAAAATCACTTACATGAGAAACAATATACTCACTATTTCACAAACTTGTTGGGCATAAAACACAAAATTTCGCATGTAAAAACAATCATGTTAAACACAACATTCAACGATTATTAACAGTCAATATAGTACTATAAAAGCGCAAAAAATAAAAATCCACCGTCAATAAAATTTACAATTTCCCCCATCCCGATCGCCTCAACGTCTGCCGATCGCCTCAACGTCTGCCGATCGTCAACAAAACACAGATAGCGCGTAACTGGATGTGCCATTATGTATCATGTTTTAGGCCTGGAGTTCTGGGCTACTAGATCACTATTAGATTATTTTATAATAGTTTTTTTTTTTTTATACTATTTACTCAAGTAATATATTTTTATTTTCAGATTATCTGCTGTATTTTATTGCTTAATATAATAGGTTTGGAACGTCACAGTTTAAATATTTTATCTAAATATTTTTATATAATTAGCTAAAGTGGGTATATAATCAGTTAAATAAATAAATTGAAAATGTTATCGGTTTATGACTTTCTTTCTTCATATTTATTACGCCTACAGCATACATTTATGAACTACGCATCTTGGGAATAAAAATTTTGAATGACTTAATTGGATTTTAACTTATCGCACTATTCAAGAGTGTATTTTAATATTTTTCTGTACGTGATGTTTAAGAAGTCTTTTAAAGGTCAAGATTGACTTTGCATCTTTAATGTCTTGCGGTAATTGGTTATACAATTTGGCACCTACATATAAAATGTTTTGCTTGCCGTAGTTTGTACGGGGTGCATGCAAAATTATATTATTCGCATTTCTTAACTTAATTTTTTGTATTTGATGTTTTTTAGTAAAATTTATTTGTGTATGTATATCTTTGCTTAAAATTTTGCGGACTAGTATGCAGCTATTGTATATATATGATTGATTGATACTCATAATTTTGGTTTCTTTATAAATTTTGTCTGTAGATGTTAAGTAATTGTATTTGAATAATCTTTTAATTAATTTATTCTGAGTGATTTGTAAAGTATTGATATTAGTCTTTGCAGCGGTACCCCACACTTCTATAAGATAGTCAATATGAGGTTTTACGAGATGGTTATAGATGGTGTATTTTACATGTTGCGGAAAACATTGAACTATACCTCGCAGTGCTCCTATGAGAGAAGTCAGTTTAGTTTTGATTTTTTCTATATGGAGCTTCCACGTCATACTACTATTCAAAATGAGTCCCAAATATTTTTCCTTGTTAACTCTATTGATTGCTTCATTATTTATTACTAGAGGTGCAAACTGGGGTAATATTTTATTTTTAGCTGCAAAGATTATGTAGTTGGTTTTCGCAGTGTTAATCGTTAGGAGATTTGATTGGAACCAAGCATTTAATATATTCAGATCACTCTGTGCGTCATTTAGAATTAAATCTAAAGTTTTCCCAAAATAAAATAAGCTAGTGTCATCAGCATACAGAGTAACATCCCCTTTAAGACCAACATCTTTTATGTTATTAATGTAAATAAGGAACAATAGGGGGCCCAAAATTGATCCTTAGGGTACCCCAAATGTAATGGAACAAGCACTACTTTGCGTTTGTCCCATTTTTACAACCTGTTGACGATTCTCAAGGTAAGATTTGAACATATTTAGTGCGGAACCGTTTATACCAATTTCAATTAACTTTCTAATGAGTAAATCATGGCTAACCGTATCAAATGCCTTTTTTAGGTCTATGAATATCCCTAGTCCTACATGTTTCTTATCGATACTGATCTTAAGTTTTGTTACTATGTCCATTGTGGCTGAAAGTGTGTTGGATTTGGGTCGAAAACCGTATTGTTTCGCGTACAAAAAATCTATAGAATTTAAATATGTTTCCAGCCGGTTATAAAGTACTCTTTCAAAAATTTTTGATACTATTGGTAAAACTGAAATGGGTCTATAATTTCCAGGATCTGCCTTTTTTCCATTTTTATAAATAGGTGTTACTTTTGCAATTTTTAATGAGTCTGGAAAAGTTCCAGACTCAAAGCAATGATTAATGCAATTTGAAAGCTCATGGATAATTAAATTTTTAATACATTTTATAGATTTTGTATTTATACCGTCAATTCCTGTACTTGTATTAGGATTTAAGTTATCGACTATCTTTGCAAGTTCGTCTTCATTAGTTGGCAATAGTTGACTTAAAGTTTTGGAGGTGCTGCTATTACATTTAGGAGCGAAATTTAAGTTGGCATAAGTGGTAGAGGGAATCCGTCTAGCCAGAATTGAGCCGACGCTAGAGAAAAATAAATTGAACTGTTCACAGATATCCCTAGCATTAGTAACGTCGCCGTGCTGTGTTTCTAATTTATTTGGCACTGAAGACTCCTTTAACTTGTTAGCAGCCAGACTGTTAATATTCCACATTTTGGTTGGTTTTTTCTTGCAGTTTTCGAAGGTTTTCAGATAGTATTC
Source organism: Parapoynx stratiotata (assembly GCA_910589355.1). Classification (NCBI taxonomy): domain Eukaryota; kingdom Metazoa; phylum Arthropoda; class Insecta; order Lepidoptera; family Crambidae; genus Parapoynx; species Parapoynx stratiotata. Next base: position 6,195,165 of record OU342458.1, read on the forward strand.
ACTTTTAGCACATTGAATATTCGCAGCAACTTGGTTTCTTTTTCTTTTGTACATATCTTGCAATATTTTGTCATCGGGATTCTTTCTATGTTGATTCCAAAGTATATTTCTTGCATTTATTTCTTTTATAATTTCTTGTTTTATCCAGTCTTGTTTCGGAGGATTCATAACTTTAGTTTTTATAGTTTTACTTTTCTTCACGCTATCCTTAATTCTTTCCTCTAATAGGTCATAGATTCCTTCCTCGTTTGTCACTTGATTATCTTGCATTGTCTTATATAGGTGTTCATAGTTTACTACTTCATAAGTTATCTTCTTAGGGGGTATTGATATATGTCTTTTAATTTCAAAGAAAATCGGTTTGTGATCAGATATTGGTGTATCTACAATAGCAAAATTGAAATTATCATCGCTTAGATTTGAACAAACATGATCAATTATAGTTCTTGTGGATGATGTTTCTCTAGTTGAGTATCTCACATCTATCTTATTAACAACTTTAAAACCTGTTTCTTGTAAAATTTCATTGTATAATTTGGTCGGCCTTTCTGAATTAAGTAAATTAATGTTAAGATCTCCAAACACTACTCCTCTTGAAATTTTTTGCAATATAGTTGAATACGCTTCTAAAAATGTGTTTATGTTTGTGCTGTTTGGTTTTCTGTAGACCGCACCAATATCCAAAGAAAAATTTCCAATGTGTATAAGCAAGAAATGATTTTCATCATGGCATTCGCTTTTAATTAATCTATGTGTAATGCTGTCATGAACAAAAATGGATACCCCTCCTCCTCTTGTTTTATCTCGATAATTACTATAGTGATAGTACCCGGGGATTTGAATTCTAATAGCTTCATCATTATTCCTGATCCACGTTTCTGTTAGGATTATCATATGTATTTTATATTCCAGTGATTTTACGATACATTTTAGTTCATCGAGTTTGCCCGGTTTTACTATACTTCGAACGTTTGCATATAGAAATTTTAGAGACTTTTTAGTTGTTTTTATATCCTTATAATGACTTGCTATTTGATATGTTATGTTCATTGTAGTGGTTTTTTCCTGGGAATTAGAATAATTTTGTTTGTTGTGTACTAGTTTTTTGAACGTATTTTTATAATTGTTGGTGTACCCTTAATATACTTTATTGTTATATCTTTTTCTCCGTTTTCGATACGACGCTTTAATTCTTCTTTTAGTGCTCTCATTTTGGTTTGTTGTAATGGTGTTTGGTCGGAGAATAACTTTATAGTATCAGATTTGATATTCTTTCCATTGCGAAGTATAGAAATGGCAGCGCTTTGTGATCTGTAAGATACTTTAATGGGGCGGGTTTTTACGGAGTTAAATTTTCCAAGTCTTGTAATGTAAACCGGCTCTGGGCAGTTTTGGTCAGCAATTCTTGTTATACGTAATACCTCCATTTTTTCTGCATTTTTTCTATCTTCAGCATTTTCGATTCGTGGTTCTGGGACACCGACTATAAGTATATTTCTACTTCTTGTCTCTCGGTCTTTAATTTCGGTTAATATTGATTCTAACGAACTAGTCTTATGTGACCCCTGTATTGTATTTTTGAACCGCGCAATTTCTGATTCAAGTTCTTGTATTTTCGACTCGGTCTCAGAATGCTTAGTTTTTAAGGTTAGTATATTAGCGTTAACAATAGTTTGATCTTCAGAAAGTTTTTTAGTTACATCCTTTATATCAGTGATTTCTTCCCTTATAGTCTTTACATCCAGTGATACTTTGTCCATAAATTCTTTTTGATTCGTAGTAAGCGTCGTTAGCATTGACATTACTTGTGTCATTTGTTTGCTTAGTTCAACGACATCGTTCTGTATTAGTGTGATATTTTCACTATCATCTAACAGTTTTCTTTTATTACGACGAGTAAATCTTATATTGTCGTTATTTTCAGATTGTGAATCAATGGTTGTTAAATTTGGTTGCGAGTCACTCCGTCCTTGTAAGCCACTTCCAGTCGGTGAGCGAATTATAGTACTCATGATCTTTGGCACGTACGTATTTTGCAATACTCACGGTAAATACGCCGCTGTGAGCGAGACCAAAAATAAGATGTCGTCCCGTTTCTCCGAGGTTGTGTAGAGAAGACTGGAATGTAGCAAGTGACGCACACGGCTAACTTAGGTTTGCACATTAAGAGTGAGCAAATACGATTCAAATTTGATTGTAATATTTTATTAATTTCTTAGAGAAAAAGTTTAACACGTCCACTCTGATCGGACCCAACGACGAAAGACGAAAAAATTAAATAAATAAATATCTTCAGACACCTATCAACTAGTCCCAATTTAAGCAACTAATGCTGCTTGTGTTACTGACACTAAATGACGGATAAATATATTTAATAGATAAATGCATATAAATATCCTGAATATATATATAAATATATATAAACATCCAAGACTGGAGAACAAATGCCTGAATTCATCATCCAAACATTTGCCACCACTGGGGATCGAACCCAGAACCTCTCGAGATGGCGACGCCTTGAGACCGGCATACAGACCACTCGACCACGGAGGTCGTAAATTGATAGTGAAATATTATCTAAATATCACTAATATTCCAAACCATATCCCACATCTGTTCACTTTGGATTTTTTTGCGCATTCTTCTTCTTTATTTAGTATTTAGTAAAAAATGGCATTTACGTATGTAATAAAAACATTCAATTAAATAGAACAAAAGGCGAATCTATATCATTTTATGGAACAAAAAACGATAGTTTTTTCTATTCCGTGTTTCAATTTTAATTCACTGTATGCCAAAGCGGGAGCTGAAGGTTTTTAGTGAGAATCTGCACGTACAAACACCTATTAAATACCAGCATTTTGTGCCTGAAAACAAATGTACGACCAAGTACAGCAAAAACTAAATTTTTTATATAATTCAGTGCCTTAATTCCCAAACTCACAAAATAATAATAGTATTTTAGTGGTTCTAGGGAAGTTGTTTAGGTACTTACTAAGCCAGTGAAAATAGCAAAAAAAAGAATTTGAAATCGGTACTAATCGTGAAAGAGTCACCGGTTGAATTTCCGCCTGAAACCCTCATATTTACTTATTAAATCACGATAAAAAAACTAAGTATTAACAATTATTCGAATCCTATTAATCCTAGTAATAATTGAATTCAAGGTTCAACCGTTGAGAATTAGGGCAGTGGGAATCACTAGCGATGTCTGCAAATCGAAAATCTTCAGTAGTGATCTTAGATAATAACAGAATAGCCCTAGCTAGGCTTTTTGGTGGAATCCTTAGGGGGGATGTCTACCAAAGGCTAAATACATTTGTACTAAGGCTGCTTGTCCACTGGAGCGGAGAGGAGAAACGGAGTTTGAGCTGTGTCAAAATTAACAGGATCGCTTCAAATCTCCACTTTGCGAATCCGTTATCTCGATTAACCAATAGCATTGCTTGAAACCTGCGCTCTGCTCCCTCGCTCCACGCTGGTGGACAGGTGGACAGGCAGCCTATTATTGAATCTCTATTAATTGTTTCCTTATTTCATGCCATGATGGCCAGTACCCGTGATTGGGATATATACAGTTTAAGTAAATGATATGTGCATTTTTACAGATAACTATGATCCGAGACTTTGCTCTCAATTGTAGTAACTCGATTGCCCTTGGTAGAGATTATTGCAATTTCCGATCTGAATATAGTGGGAGACTAATTAATCTAATTAGTTAGTTTAGATTAGAGTATGTACCAAACAAAAGGAGTATTAAAAATTCCTTTGTACAGTAATTGAAAAAAAAGAAGAAATTACGAGAACAACAAGTTATGTATATGTCCTAGGTTAATTAGAGATATTATCTAAGATAACGGTAATCTGAGATATTCTTTGTAATCTGTGAATTTGAGCCGTCTAATATTTATGCCGATAAATATTCGGGAAACAATAACCATTGTAATGTGTATTGCGGCTGTGTCCGCCTGTAAAATTATATTTTATTAATTCACTCGAATCCAGGAATTAAACGAAGCAACATCTTTTATTTAGTACTTATTCACAGAGTTTGCAACCTTTTATAATTCCTACAATCGGTATAGATTTTTTTTAATTTATAGCGAAATATTAAAGATATGGAAGATATTTTAATAATCTCAAGTTGAGTTTATTTCCCTTAATAATTATATTTATCGAGGTTGAGTTTGAAATTTTTTATAATAGTCGAGGAAGAGCGATGAAACAGAAGGTAGAGTTTTTGGTAAGCGTTATTTAAATCAGTAAAATCCTTAAAATCTTATCAGTATAAATTTTATGTGCTATTACTTTAGGTATTACTCTTAAATAACGCTTCCTAAATAAACTTTACTTGTCAGGAATGGCAAACGTATACATGTACCATTTATATATATATAAATATATATATTATTAGGTAAGACTTACCTACGTATACATGGTACGTTACTTTATTATCATCAACACCGGCGGTCATTCTTAAATTCAAACATAATAGTTAATTGCACTACCTTCAAACATTTTTAAGCCAGCATTACTCAGTTCCCGATTCGTAGCCACCATTGAGGGGGATCTCGCAACATCCTCTTTTAAATTGCGAGTTATCGTAATTGTTTCATTGTAACAGATTGAGCTAGCTTCGTGGCTATGTTCCATTTGAACGTTGGGTGCCAGATACGTCTTAGGGTCTCGGTATGATATCAGATCCGTTGGTGTAAGCTTGGCAAAATGGGGGAGTCGGAGGTGACTGACATGGTGTTACATATGCAGCGGTTCTCATGGGTGGACTATGTGGTGTTTGTGTTCATGTTGGCGATCAGTGCGGTGGTTGGCGTTTATTGGGGCTTCATGAAGAAACAAACGACACAGAATGATTACCTCCTTGGTGGTAGGAATATGAAGGTTGTTCCTGTTGCCATGTCCCTTGTAGCAAGGTAATAAGCTTAAACATTTTTTTAACTGCAGCGTGTGGATATCAGTACGATTATAAGTAAATGCGGTAAAATAGAAAAGAAAAGTTACAAGTTGTAGAGCTGCTCAAATATGGAGTAGGTTTACTTTAAGTAAAAAAAAATGATTATGGGGTAGGTGCAAATGGATTTCCTTCCACTCTCTCCTGTAGTCATCAAGTAAACTAACACCAATTTTCCTCACAATCCATCCACATTTTCATCGATTTTCCTTACGTTTTAAACCTCCGGCTGTACAGTGCTTTGGACTTTTTTTTAAAAAGCAGTGTAAATTACTTGAGGAATCAAGGACATTAATAAAAATTGTTACTGGATCTATGTTCGTTTTTTTAAGTTCGGTTAATATTATATAAAAGATGAGTCTGTTGATATTAGGGAATTAACCAGCGTAAAAATAAAAATGGGTACCATAGTATTACCTACTATACTAGAAGTCAACAAAAATACTACATCAAAACGCATAATAAGTTCGCTAGTGTTTATCATTTCGTGTTTTGATGCAAAAAAAATAAATTATCGGAAATGCCTGAAATGTTTTCGTTGATCGTAATCAGATATAAGTATTTAATATATTGTAGGTAATTATAATTAATATCGAAAGTTTATTAAAGACATCATCAAAATTACCCAGTCAAAAATAATAAACAGCATATTATCTACTTGTTATTAAGGAAAGATTGTAATCGTTGTTGCATTGTATTTTTATACAACATGGTATTTTAAAACGTATTTTTATCATTAAGATACAATTCTACTAAGGAATCTTCAGTAAAATCGTAAAAATAATAAAATGTAAAATCATTTTCATTGATAAGAGACTGATTCCCTAAGTTTGTAAGCACAAACTAAACAATATAATATATCCTTCTCTAACTTTATGGAGAAGAAAAGGATCTTACGGCTTACGGAATTGGAAGGTATCTTCGGTCATAATTATAATGTATCCATCTTTCCTTTGGTTTTCCTCTTCTTGCTTTCACGCTCAGGCTACGAGCATCGCTCATGTTAGATAAGCTTTTCTTATCATATCATATGTAATGTGTTCATTTTCTTTATTAGATATAAGTATCTTTTATATATCTTTTTTTTTTCGTTGGTTTGGAGCTGTTTGCGTACTGCGACCTACATCTATTATGATTAGCCTTCAAGTAAGGCCTTAAATGGACTCCCTTACCTGTTCACTGCCCAGAAATAGGTATTCCCAGTTCTTTAACTCCTTATTCATAAATAAATAAATAAATATCCTCAGACATTCACACACTAGTCCCATTTAAAGAAACTAAATGCCAAGCAGCATTTAGTTGCTACGGATACTAGATGACGGACAAATATATTTATTAGATAAATACATATAAATATCCAGAATATATATAATATATATAAACATCCAAGATTGGGGAACAAATGTCTGAAAATTCATCACCCTAACACTTGCCTCCACTGGGGATTAACGTGTTTTTATGAATAAGCGTGTTAGGCTCTAGAGTGCTAGCGAAAACCCCGACCTAGTGTATAACTAGGTTGGGAAACCCTCGGAAAACACGCTGTTTAAGTATGAGCGTAGTCCATAGCGCTATACTTAAAGTAGCTCAATGTAGAGCTAAAACATAAATTAAAAAAAAAATTAGGAAAAATGGAAAAATCAAATTAGGAAAAATGTGTGATTTTCATTTGTTTTTCGTACCGCCAAGATGAGTGAATCTAATGAAGAAATTCGATACATTTTAAAATTTTACTACAAAAAAGGTAAAAATGCAACGCAAGCCGCGAAAAAAATTTGCGATGTTTATGGACCTAGTGCAGTGTCTGTGAGAGTAGCACAAATTTGGTTTAAGCGTTTTCAATCCGGAAATTTTGATGTCAAAGATGCACGTCGCTCTGGTCGCCCTATTACAGATAAAATGGATGCCATTTTTGAAAAAGTGGAGCAAGATCGGCATGTCAGTAGTTACGACGTAGCTGAAGAACTGGGAATTGACCACAAAACAGTTATGGCGCATTTGAAAAAAACTGGGTACACAAAAAAGCTAGACATTTGGGTACCTCACGAGCTCACTGAAAGAAACCTAATGAACCGTATACTCATTTGTGATTCTTTATTACGACGTAATGAAACCGAACCATTTTTGAAGAAGCTGATAACTGGTGATGAAAAGTGGATCACGTACGACAAGAACGTGCGAAAAAGGTCGTGGTCAAAGGCCGGTCAGGCTTCACAGACTGTGGCGAAACCCGGGTTAACTCGCAACAAGGTGACGCTGTGTGTGTGGTGGGATTGGAAGGGCATTATTCATTATGAGCTGTTACCACCAGGCAGGACCATCGATTCTGAACTCTACTGTGAACAACTGATGAGATTAAAGCAAGAAATTGAGAGAAAGCGGCCGGAATTAATCAACAGAAGGGGTGTGGTTTTTCATCATGATAACGCTAGACCTCACACATCTTTAGCCACTCAGCAAAAATTAAGAGAGTTTGGCTGGGAGGTGTTAATGCATCCGCCGTATAGTCCTGACCTTGCACCTTCAGATTTCCACCTGTTTCGGTCTCTTCAGAATTCTTTAGGCAGTGTCAGGTTAACATCACGAGAGGACTGCCAAAACCACTTGTCGCGGTATTTTGACCAGAAGTCCCAAAATTTCTATAGTAATGGGATCATGTCCCTACCTACAAGATGGCGAAAAGTTATCGAACAAATTGGTACCTACATACTTTAGTTAAATGTAAATAAACTATACTAAATTTTTTTTTGAATTTTCTTAAAAAATGCGAAGAAACTTTTTCCCCAACCTATTATATAAAAGCGTCGAGAGACCCATTCCAAACGCAGGCTTCTCTTGTGAATGAGAGATTTAGAAAAAGCACAGGAGGTGCATTGGTATTTCACGCTATTGCTCACAGAATCTGCTAGCATCAGTATCTTTTGGTTTTAGTAATAGCTGTGACTTGTATGTATCCGCACGAGCAGTGCAAGCCAGCAGTGCTCGAAATAGCTCTTTGCGAATGCGTAAGTAAACACGTTTCAAATCACTGCCCCTCTGATACTAGCGCTGCCTATAACAATGATCTACTGATAACGATACGATCATAATTAATAGATTCGTATTACGATTGCGAATGCAATTTGACCTTTAATTCGATTCAATAGACATTGGTAGGGAAATAATTTGACAGTTTGAAATTTGGATAGATTTTAATTCAATGGGGTATAAATTGTTTTTCAAATAAAGCCTCTATATAAGCTCTACGCCAACCAAGGTCGCAATACTACTGGTAAATACTTTTATAAATAAAATTATCCTCTTATTTTTATGTTGATAACATTCTAGTTAGCAACTAGATGGCGGTACTGTGCTAAAGCCTAATGACATAGATCTGTTTTATCCACATTTCTCTTCTCTGCAAATGTTTGTAACGGAACGTACTGTGATTGAATAAAACTTTATATTATAAATTTAAAAGTGACTTTTTCTATATTTGGACCTTCTCAACACATTATTTAACTACTCTTAATATTTTTGATACGGGAGACCAAAAATTAGGCTATTTTATTTGTCTTGTTGTATCTCCACTAGGTTCCCAGTCCAGTTCAATAAAAGTCCCCTAAAAGATAATTACTATTGTGCACCAAGCATTTTCATTCGTTTGAGAGCTATGATTTTTTTTTCAGTTATTTTGTTTTTTTAGATCTTCTGTTCTAGGCCTATGTCGTATAGTTACTTAGTTCGTTCCGAACCGGTCGGACGTCTGCTTGCAAAGCTCGACTGGTATAACATGGCAGTCCAGTATTGGTGCCACTACTGGTACAATTAGACTGAATTGCAAGTAAAGCTACCTTTGCCATGGTCAGGTCAGAGTGATCAAAACTTTGTGATCTCGAACTCCTCCGTGGTTTGCAAGGCGCGTTAAGCCATTGGTCCCGTTTCTACGCCTATGCTTCTCATGTTTTTCTCCATGAGGAAGGTCTGTGCCCAGCAATGGGACGTATGTAGGCTAAGGACTTTGGACTTGGAAACATATCATCACACTTCTTTCCCCGAAGTGTGTTGATATGTTTTCAAGATGACGGGATGTTGTTGACGGGTGGTTGACGACTTCACCCATTGTACACAATTTTTATTATTATTTTCAGTTTCGTGTCAGGCATTACATTGCTGGGGTCACCCACAGAGGTGTACATGCACGGAACCCAGTATGCCTACATAATGGGAGGAATCTTCCTTATGGCCATAGTAATGACACAAGTCTATCTCCCGGTCTTCCACGAGCTCAGGATAACGTCTAATTATGAGGTGTGTTGGTTGGGAAATTTTATTACAGTTTATTGTAAATAACCGCCTCTCTGGTCTAGTGGTTCACACCATCGAGTGTTGATCTGGAGGTCCGGGTTCGATTCCCCATGGGGGCAGAAGTTTTTCTGCTCGGTTTGGTTGGTGGTAGGGCTTCTGAGCCCGCCTGGTTAAATACCACCGTCTTACCTAAAAATTGTCGCCATAATAACAATGTTTTATGCATTGTTGTGTTCCGGCAATCAGGGGTAAGATCAGAGGTTCCTCAGTTGTTTAGAATTATAAGCGCGCTTCCACCTTCGGCCTTATCGTCACTTATCATCTGGCGAGATGAAGGCCAAGTGCTTACCTATCATATGTAAAAAGAGTTTATTGTAAATATATCGCTTACCTCGCACTGGGGACTTAGGAAGATGGGGAAATGTGGGTGTTAAGCACCTTTGCCAACCAACACGCATTGGGCCAGCGTTGTGGTGTTACGGCCCATTTACCTCATGTGTTTCTCCATGAGGAAAGCCTGTGCGGAGCAGTGGGACGTATATAGGCTGAGGAAAGAAACCTCTGCATACCCCTTCAGGCATAGAGGTGTGAAATGATGTTATGTTATAAAAAAGTATACTCTACATATATTTTCTCATTTGAATCAACAAACGACATCTAACGTATATGTTTTTGTTTTTTTTAGTACTTATCGATGCGTTTCGACAATAGAGTTCGATTGTTCGGATCTTTTCTATTTGCATTTACTTTGGTAAGTATTTTTTTTATTGAAATGAGTTCTCCATTTAGAAAAGCAAATTATATTTTTAAATTTCATTTTCCTATTTCTTTTTCAGATAGGTTGGTTACCGATTGTAATATATGTTCCTGCGTTGGCTTTCAATCAAGGTAAATATATAGGCCTTATGATATATCATCTTCTTCTGTAACTACTTGATATATTCTACATAGCATGTTGTTCAGACTTGGAATGGATTAAACGTGATTTCTAGTTTAAAATTTTAAGAAATGTGACATTTACTTCCAACATTTCTTTTCCAGTTACTGGTGTCGACATCCATATAATAACACCAATTGTGTGTCTCGTCTGTATTTTTTATACTAGTGCTGTAAGTATTTAGTTATCTATTTATCTATTAAATTAATCTATTATATCACATTTTTTTGATGAAGTGATGATATAACATTTGAACTGATATTATAATGATAAACGTTTTAAATTATCATTATAGATTATTCCACATTTATCTACATTATTTTTGTAAGGTTCACTTTTGCAGTCGCCATCAGATATATAGTAGCAGAGGTGACCTTCTGAGCAGTTAATAATGCAAATAAGTTCTATACACTTTAAGTTACCATAAATGTCTGAACATTCATTACTTCATTAATATCTGAGCAGTCTAACGCAAAACTAAGTGGCAGTCGCTATCGTTAAACGATAGTAGGTCACCTAGAAGTACAAGGGGGGCTAACGACCAGGCAAAGAACAAGGCCAAGGTCACATGACGCTGGATGCTTGCAGGATGCTTGCAGATGTAGAGATCGTTAGCGGAGGATCATGTTCCTGCTGTATATATGACGCTATCGGCAAAGAGAGATGAAAAACCCTAAGACTCTACTAAAATGTATTTAGAAATTTAAAAGATCAGGCATATAAAATTTATTTTAATAAAATGTCATATTCTAGGGTGGACTGCAAGCAGTGGTATGGACAGATGTGATTCAAATAACAGCAATGTTTGGAGCTATGGCCTTAGTAGCAGTCAAAGGAACAATTGATATTGGAGGGATTGGTGTTGTCTGGCAAAGAAATATGGACAGTGGACGGATAGAGGCACCTAAGTATAAATTATAATACAATATTAAGCTAACTTAATATTTTAACACAGAACATTGGTTAATAAGGGGAACGATAATCGCAGACGGCTAAAATCGCACTACTCGTACAAGAGATCGACGTATCAGTACTAGCCTGTAGATACTTGAATTTGAATTAAATGAAAGTACAGTTTTTTCTACATATTCTTTACCATACACGGCGCGGCGTAAGGCAAGTTAAATAATAAATGTACAAGTTGGTAGCGGACAACACACAGCAGTAACCGGCGATGTGTCGCTTGTTTCGTGTCGCGTTACAGGAGGAAAGGAAGGAGGAAATATCATAGAGATACATAGAAACCAGTAGTGTTCCGACGACACGTCGTTCCTGCTATATGTCGTATGTGTAGGACCTAAAATATCAAACTTTTTCCCATGAACCACCGAAATTGTTTGCTTACTTCCGGAGATTGAATTCCTTAGTTTGAATGAGTAAATTTGTTTTCTGACATTTGTTGGGTTGGGCGAAAGTATGGGATTTTATCTTCAACTTCCTGGGCTTTACTTGGCTCTTTGAATTTATGAGTTAATATGTTTTAGCAAGGAAGATCGCCTAGACAATTATTAGATGATTAGGGAATATCTATTCTTGAGCCTGTGTTGGACAATTTAATACAATAGGAACCGACATGAAAAGAATATTGTAATGTCCTCGAGATGCAGTCGTTGATTGATCTCCTACCTACACGATACAGGAACAGACTTGATTGCTGTCGTTTAAATAAAATATTTACTTGATTGTACACATTACATTGTGTTGTCTCCCACTTTGACACAAATAACATCTGGAAAACAATTTTTTTAGTAAGCTTTAAGATGGCTGAAGGTCTGTAGGTCTGTAGGTCTGTGTGAAGGTCGGTGAATAGCTAATAAGTTTTTGGGGGAGGCCTATTCAGCAGACGACGTCTCTGGTCTTAATGATGAACAGCTATCGGGATACAATATAGGCATTATTACTGTAAGACTACTATATGGCTAGAATATTTAGAACATTAGTATCATCAACAAACAAAGATACAGAGCGAAGTTACAAATTAAAATTTGTATGTACGAGTATTATTAAGACATGTCTTAGACATTATTAATGTATATTTTTTGTTCTAACACAAAGCTGGGATCCGAATCCGCTGGCTCGACATACAATATGGAATTTAGTTATTGGAGGTTTAATTTATTGGCTTCAAGCTAATTCTGTAAATCAGACGATGGTGCAAAGATATTTAGCACTTCCGACGCTACGTGGAGCGAAATGGTATGTTTATACCTATTTACTATTTAAATATTATAGATATTATTCTAATTTACTGTTGTTGAAAAAGTGTGGTGGGTGTCACGGGTGTTTAACACCTCTGCCTAACCCTTCGGGGATATCGGTGTGAAGTGTTATTTAGATGTGGTGGATATATATTTTATTTTGTTTAATTACGTAAGTATATTCTGATTTAGAATATACTTTCGTATTCCTATTATTAAGAGATGAAATGTAAGAAACGAATCGTCTTCATATAATTATTATGTTGTGTTTTGTTGTGTTATTCCAGGAAAAAAAAAGTAGTTAATTTATTTATTAACTTCTAACATGTGCTTATCATGTGTGTATTATTGGTGTGACAAATTCTTCAAATTTAATTTATTTTGTTCATGATTTTAAAACTTATATCTTTCTTTTCCAGTGCAGTGGTATTATTTTCTATAGGAATATCAGCTCTGTACTGTTTCTGTTTGTATTGTGGGCTATTGATTTACGCCAGATTTTATGACTGTGATCCTCTGCAGACAAAGGTGACAGTGTTTTATATCGTAATGTACATTATTTTACTTTATAAGCTAAATTAAAGCTACATTTTCAGTTAGCTAAAGCAAAAGACCAACTTCTACCACTACTAGTAATGGATGTACTTGGGGATATCCCTGGTTTGCCTGGTGTTTTTGTTGCTGGTATATTTAGTGCTGCATTGAGGTATGATCAACATTTTTTGACAAGTGATCGGTTTTTGGATTCGAAGAACAGTTAGGTTAACATAATGGTTAAAACGTTGACCAATGGCGTCAATGATAATACCCTAATGTGTGACGTAAGATTAACCAATGGTTTTTGCAATAAAAATAATGACATGTGCGAAGCAATATAGGTATGAAGTATAGGTATTTTCAACAGCCGCCATTTTTTAAAATCCAGTCTAAGTAATGGCTGAAAATGTGACTATTGGTCACGCAGACGTAACACATTGTGATACGCTTACGCCATTGTTAAATATTTTAATCATTTGGTTGACTTAAGTACGGATCAAAAAACTGGCATATAATTATCTACTTTAAGCTATATTCTACTTTTTAAAAATGACATCTTCTAGTTCTTTGTCTACGAGTTTGAACTCTATGTCTGCTGTGGTGCTGGAGGACTTTTACAAGCCATTCTTCAAAAGGGTGCTCACGGACCAGCAAGCGAATTGGCTAATGAGGGGAGTCGTCGTACTCTTGGGCACTCTATGTGTAGGTAAAGTCTTATTTGTTAGATTAATTCTTGCCTCAAACCATTGTATATTAAGATCTTTACTCATTTGTTACTAATTTATTTTGGATTCATTTCACCCTAAAGACTTTGTATATTTAGAATGCTATGTTTGAATAATATTTCGAAGAATCCTAATTATTAAAATAGTACATAATTTTTCTAGCGTTAGTGTTCGTAGTGGAGAAAATGGGAACTATTCTTCAATTAACGATGACTCTTGAGGCAATGACAATGGGTCCTCAATTAGGAGTGTTTTCTATGGGGATCTTAATGCCATGGGTTGATGCTACGGTAAGACATTTTATTTTTCTATTATAAGTTTTCTAACCGAACAGGTTTTTAAAACTTTTGTTACAGAACATTATAGAAAACCTTTACCACCTTTACCTTCTGATATATATTATCACACAGCTAATCACACACACACAGCTAATAATATTTTTTTGTAATGATACCTAATCATGAAATGTATATTAGTGAAAACTGAAAATTTTACACTTGCCGTTGTGGCAAGTGTGAAATTTTCAGTTTTCATTTCATTTCAATTTTCAGTTTTTCACACACAAATGCTGTTTGTTTTCAAAATAAAGAAAATAAAAATAAAATAAATAAAAAATCATTATCTTTCTTATTACAATAATTATTCTATTTATCCTTAGGGTGCTCTTGTGGGAGGATTCAGTGGACTCGCGACTATGGCCTGGTGGTGTCTCACAGCGCAAATGGCCATCGCCCGTGGCCATATAGTACACCCGCATAAAGACCTATCAACGTCTGGTTGTGAATACAACTACACATTGGTAGAACCAGTAACAGTTGCTCCTGAACTGATGTGAGTGGAACATACCACATTTAAAAACACCATTTTACTCAGCATGTTTGACTCCATGTATTTGCGGTGCTTTTACGGAAACTCTTTTGAACTAGATTATAAGGTCGTTGTTTGATTAACTAATGGTTATTATTAAGCATATTTTATTATTATTTTCATAGCCATCATTGCAATCTCCATAGACCAGCCTAGGGGATGTACTGTGCTTGGTAGTTATTGGCACGTGTTGGGATGATGACGATGGAAAATATATTATTTCATAACAAAATCTATATGACAAGTCACTCGAATATGTATTCTGTGTGTCACAGACTTGCAGACTCTGATCAGAGCTAACAAACACTGTGTGAAAAACTGTATAAAATACAAAATAAAACCTTTTCGAGTTGCTCAATTTGCTCAAATAAAACAAACAATCTTTTTTCAAACAGTGACGCTGTAAACCCTGTCTTACGCGTTTCGTACATGTGGTACACGCTTGCGGGTGCGCTGGTCACGGTGTGCGTCGGCGCAGCGGTGTCCCGCGTCAATCGCGTGCGGGGAAAAGCCCACGTACCGCCAGCTCCCAAGCTGCTCGCTCCACAACTTCGCCGACTCTACAAGGAGCCACCACACCCCGCTGACGAACCATATATCAGCGCTTTTGGACATAATAAGGTAAATAGTTAACAATATTCTTTTTTACGTAAGTTGAGTACGGTGATAACAGGACAGCATCCCTTGGGTAAGTTATCATTGTAAAAAACTTAACGTAAGAAGCTTTTTATTACACGCTTTTATATAACTCACACTGTTTGTATGTATGTTGTCTGCGTCAAAATTTGTAATCGATTTTTCGACCACTTTTACTAATCCAATCCACCTGAAAATTTACAGACATGTTTATACCCAATGACAAAGCGATCTTTTAACAAAAACAAAAAAAAAAAAAAATATATAAATGACCATATATCATGACTACATAATAACCTGACCATATAACAACTTGACTATACAATAACTTGACTAACAATTGACAAAGTGCTTTCGGATCGCACTCTAAAAGGTAAGGTCCACCGATAGACGGCTGTTCAATCTTTTTTCATTTCATTTTGATAAGCAGATAAGAACATTTTAAGATATGAGTACCTTCTAGTAATGAAATGAATTATGATGAGCGCCCCACTCATTTATTTTTAGTCATAAAATTTTTGGATCACATTTTTGTGTAAAGAAAGAAATTATTTTCTACTTTTTGGTGCACTTTCTACGCATAAATAAAAGCGTATTTTTAAAAAAGTTTTTTTTAAAGTATTTTTACAATGATTACTTAAACTAGGGATGCAGACATACGTAATTGCGTAACTCGAAATTTATATGAATTTGACAGCAATCACAGGAATCATGTTACGCGATAAGATCTGTTATTTTTTTGTAAAATTTAATTACTGGTACATTGGATCTTAAACATATCAGGGTCAATGTGAGTGTTAACACCTAAACACATCTGCCCACCCCTTTTATGAAATAATATATCGCATCCATCCATCAATCAGCTTATAGAGTCCAGTTGGACGTAGGCCTCCCCCAATGATCTCCACAACGATCGGTCCTGCTCCGCTCGCATCCAGCGAGTTCCTGCAGCTTTTGCCAGATTGTCAATGCATCTCGTTGGGGGCCTTCCAGCGTAGCACCTTCCAGTACGTGGTCGTCCCACTCGAGAATCCTTCTGCCCCAACGGCTGTCAGTTCAACGAGCTATGTGTCCCCTGTCCTCTGCCACTTAAGGTTCGCAATTAGTGATTAGCTTTATCGGTGACCTTAGTTCCTGCGGATCTTCTCATTTCAAAACTCCAAGCTAGGAGAGGGCTATCTCCATTGCCCTTTGAATGACCTTCAGTTTTATTATGAGGCTCATTATAAGCGGGCACGTTTTAGTTTCGTGTAATATTTTCATTGTTTTTTTATTGTGCACAAATTTAATACCAACAATAATTAACTAAGTAATTAATAACTACATAAATAAAGTTGTGATTAGTTTTGTGTTTTGTTGGCGTTTCAGGAAGCATCTCAAATGAACTCTACCTCCATAAGCATGAAGCCTATCAGCGAATGTGAGGAGATTAGCTGAAACTTCTTATTCATCTGGCAGATCTGACCTTTTTAAGAATAAAATACCATAAAATTCTTTCTGAGTCTGCTTATTTACCTGCCACGTACATATAAATGAATAATAATAACATACGTTTTAGATTTTATTATATAAATTAATTTAGTATGATGACAGTCCTGATTAATATTACGGCGCATTTTCATTGGTTGTTAGCGGCCACTTGCGGAATGCGCAAGATTTTTTAAATACTCGTTATAGGGTACGCAATTCGTGTGATGAGGGGAATAGTTTTCATTGGCCGTTGGCGTCCGCATGCGAGGTGCGAGTTTGTGTAACAACCAAAATTATGGACAGTCACTACATAGCATAAAATACTATACATGCTATTATGATAGGCGTCAATTCATTTTGAGTATTGTTGCCGCTTTTTAGATGTTAATTCAATAATATATTATGATTAAGTTTATCACCAATAAACCAAATTGTAATAATAAACATATATTTTGTGCAATAAATTTATTGTAACTAGAGGTGACGAGCATCTTTCATTGATTCTCTTCTAGTCTCTGGCATAAGGTGGCACAAAGTTGGTGAAGAATGTGTAGATTCCGGAAACCCTGAAAAATTAAGCATAATTTATAAAACATTCTCGAAAACATATCCTCAATCCAACCACAGTGAACGTTACTATGTTTTCAATATTGGATACACACAAAAGCTTATTTTTTGTGTGTATTTAAATATGAAATCTTAATTTTACCGATATTATTGACTTTTTGGAAGCGTCTATTGGGTCCTTACCTATGAAATTGGTGTTTTTTTTCTCTCTTAGTATTTTTCTGTAACTATTAACATTCAGAGTATTCCTAAAAAATAATTACCTCGTCTAAAAATAGACTCTATTTTTGAGCTCTTTTGATTTGTTTTGATAATTTGATGTAAGTTTAATTGTGTTAAAATTGGACACGGAGACAACTCTATTTAAGTGCCTCCCGAATACATCATTTTATTTGCATTCACTTAAAAACAATAAATAATTTAAGTGTGATATTACACATATTACTAAAGCTTGTCTAATGATAGATGCCAAACATTATTATCTCTGGATTTGTCGTTGTGAAGAAAACTGATAAAATGTTAGTATGTAAAATGCAGACATCCCCAAAATCTCCATACAAAACACCAATTTCACAGGTAAGGACCTAATATTTATTCCAACACCTAAAAAATAAAGAAATATATAATAATCGCCATGTAAAACTTACTGAGATTTTATTTCGGGGCCACCGAAAACAGCATGGTCTTCACCAGTGCAATTCAGCGAAGCTGCTTGTTCATAGCTCTCACAGGCAATCCCAACGAATTTAGGACCATTTCTTATTGGGGCTGTGATGGATTCCGCATAATAAACATATGAATACGTGCGTGAGCATTCGACGTTACCACCACAAATTGGTTGGAGGGCACCTCCGTTAGCATAGAAGTCAACGTGTCCTAAAGGATAATCGTAGCCTAGGAAACCAGCAGTTGTATGGAGGACCTCGACTAAGTCGGCATCACTAGTTTTTAAAATTTCTGGGTGGTGCGTCCAGCCATGGAGTGCTGGATCCAAAGCTGAAATGTAAAGTACAAGATTAGTTATTTTTTTAAATTACTAGTGAGAATATAATATAGTTACACATCATACCATCATAGATCAAAATTTATAGTTTAGATTTGAAAAAGGTTTTGTTTATTAGGTTATATACTCGTACGTACCTCTCCTGCCCTCTTAGCATGAACACCGTGATATTATATTTATCACGTTTTATCACGAGCAACTGTGAAAGTACTATGGAATTTGAAAATTGGGTGTGATAAAAAAGTGATAAATGTCATATCGCGGTGCTCTTGCTCTTTAGGCTGTGCCTTCTTAAATGAGACAAAAAAAATTTTGGTTTGCCATTGAAAGTTGCTTTTGTTAGCACATACGCTAGATTGCTATAATTTTAGAAATATGGGTATTATAGGATCGATTCCGTAGACCTCGAACTAAACTAAATTGTTTACCTATCCTTCTCTTCTCCTAGTTAGTTACTGCCTACGGAATCAGCCCTATTATCAACTTTGCCCATAGTTGATGGGAGACCAAAAATTTTGCTTTTGAGGAAAATACTGTAAAATACGCTTTCCATCAGTAGGACTTAATAGGCAAAAAGATTTTGATGATGTATTTTCACAGTGAAACACGAGTGTATTTTCACAAAACTAGCTAGAAGAGTAACACATTCGCATTCAAACAGACAAATTGTGCGAAAATATTTCTGATAAAAACGAGGGCGTTCTTGAATATTACCGGGGAAGCATGCATTCTGAAAAACGTACATACATACATAAAATCACGCCTGTAATCCCCGATGGGGTAGGCAGAGTCCAAGGAGCACATACAAAAATTGAGAAACGTAATGAGAGAATATTCCCTTCGAAAGAAATATGCAAGGGTCGTAGTAAGTGGAAAGAAGCAATCTTTGCCGACCATATCATCATCATCAGCCGTATGACGTCCACTGCTGGAAATAGGCCGAAGTTTTTTATAACAATGGGTCCTGCACTGCCCACATTCAGCGGCTTCTCGCCACCTTCACAAGATCGTCGGTCAGCCTCGTGGCTGCGTTTCACAGTACGTGGCCGCCACTCATCTCAAATCTTTTCCGTCCCAACGGCCGTCAGTTCTGCGAGCAATGTTCCCTGCCCACTGCCACTGAAGGCTCGCAATCCTTTGAGACCCTATGTGTGTATGTTACACTTCACTCACCAACAATGTGTGGTATTCTTCCATTTACGTTCCTGGCTGCGATACCGGCTATATGAGCGCCGAGACCAACTCCAACAAATTTAGTGGCAGTCGTTGGTAGGCCGAATATGTTTATGATCATGTTGAGGAATTCTGCAATTCTCTCTCCACACTGCTTGGCTTGGGCCAGACCCTCTGTATAAGTGGAGCTTCCAGCTCTCCAATCCACGGCAATAACATTCACATTGTCGGCTTCGAGGAACTCTAAAATGTATAAAAAACAATTCATTTCATATTGTGTATGAACTAATATTATTGCTTAATAACATAACACTTATTAAAAATGATTGTAGGTAGGTGATAGGTAAAAATCTCGACCAAATACATTATTTTTTATAGATCCTCTTAGCGTCGCATTACAGAGTCGCGAGTCACCCGTGGAATCAATTTATGTCTTACAATATTTCGCCATCTATGCCTTGACATGTTCTTGGCATCGTTTAGAGCGAGAGACTTACTTTTTGTTTTTTTAGAGTAGAAGGTTTTAAAATTTTCTTGAAACATAGCCAAAATTACTCTCAATCAAGAAAACTTTCAAGCTTAAAAAGGAAAATCGCTTCATCTGCTCGAGAGCTACGTCAAACATAAAACACCGTTGTGTGACGGTGGTAAGAAGGTCAACGGTTATCAATATTGCCTATATTATTATATATACTTGCCAGGTATGAGGAAAGCGTTGAAGTTGTCAAAATTCCCGTTCGTGTGAATTGTATAGACTATTGGGTACCTAGGATCCATGTTCGACTGTTGGATATTGTTAACAGTCACCAGCACTTGACTCTCGGTAGGGTTTCGCCTGGAAAATCACAAGAATGATATATTTTAATCTTATAATGTGTATCGCAGTGGGTTGTAAAGGAAGCAGAGAGGTGTAGTTTGTAGATATAATTTATTAAAAGATATAAGGCACAACTGACACATAGAAAAAATATAAACAAAGTGTAACTAGGTAACCAGTGTTGCCTAGTACATCGACACCATAGACACCAACACTTCCCCTCAAACGTACACCATCACAACCATTCATCACACAATAACATAACTATATCAAAACACAATATCAAAGCACTAACATTAACTTACAGATAACTAAAACTATGTTAAACCTAAAGCTGAAACACATTTCTCAAACTTTATACGGCCTAACGGCTTGGTCAGAACATCAGCTACATTTTTCCTCGGTGGATACATACTGTAACTGAACAGTAGAGTCTTCGACACACTGACGAGCATAATGAAACCTTATATCGATGTGCTTCGTACGTCTATGTGCAACCGGGTTCTGAGCAAGCTTAATGGTGCTCTGATTGTCAACATTGAGAGTTACAGGTTGCGCTGGTACTCGCAACAGCGATGCAAGAAAACCTTTCATATAAGTAGCTTCTTTGCATGCCTCTGAAAGTGCGATGTACTCCGCCTCTGTGGATGACAACGCTACGCAGGATTGCTTTTTACACTCCCATGACACAGGGTTTCCACTTACCTGAAAGATATAACCAGAAAACGATTTTCTGTCTTTCACGTTTCCTCCCCAATCAGCGTCAACGTAGCCGGTAACATTTGTGAAGTTGCTGGAACTTTTGAATACCATGCTGTAGTCAATCGTTCCCTGAAGATAACGCAGCACCCTCTTTGCCGCCTTCATATGAACCTGATGACAACATGAATTGTATTGTGACAAGAAACTAACAGCAGCCGAGATGTCCGGGCGCGTGTTGCTGGCTAAATAGTTCAATGCTCCTACCAACGACTGGTATCTGAGCCGGTTTGGGTGATCTAATACATCACTTCCTTCCCCTTCAGCCAAGACCGTGTGAAGATCAAGCTCCATAGGAGTCTTCACTGGTTTACATTCCGCCAGACCAAAATCAGCCAACAGTTTCTTTGTAAAGTTACGTTGTGAAACTCGTAACGTACCTTCGTCTCGCGTAAGCTCCATACCAAGAACTTGTCGTGCCTTGCCTAAGTCCTTGATCTTGAATTTCTCTCTCAGACTATTCAAAAGTTGATTTTTCTTCCCATTTTCACTATAAAACACCAAAAAATCGTCAACGTAGAGAGCAATGTAAACATTGTCTTTGTAATACAGACAACTGTCATATTTTGACCGAATAAATGACAATGATAACAACACGTCATTTACTTTTTCGTTCCATGAACGCGATGCTTGTTTGAGGCCGTATATTGCCTTCTGTAACAAACAAACTTTTTTGCAATCTTGTATGCAGCCTTCTGGTTGTCGCATATAAACTTTTTCGTGCAGTTCACCATTAAGAAAGGCTGTGTTCACATCAAAGTGATCAATTCCAAAATTTCTGTGAACAGCCAACGAAAGCATTAGTCTTATGGTTGATCTCCGAACAACTGGTGAAAATGTCTCGAAGTAATCAACTCCATAAGACTGCGTGAATCCTTTCGCCACAAGTCGAGCTTTATAGGACTTATTCCCATCGGCATCGAACTTGTATTTGAAAATCCACTTGCATCCGACAATTTTGGCTCCAGGTGGTTTGTCCACAAGCGTCCAGACCTTATTTTCATACATAGAGTCCATTTCCTTTTCCATGGCCTCTCTCCACTTCATCATATCTACTCCACTCAATGCTTCTTTGACAGAATGAGGTTCCTCAGTGACGAGACAGACCAAATCCTCGCGATCGCGCAATCTGTTCCGCAAAGGATATCTAGGCTGTTCCTCTGCAAGATCGGCATCACTCTGATCGTTATTGACCTCCGAGTCCTCTGTCAGCTCTGCGGTAGTGGAAGATGGTATATCCAAGTGTGAGACAGGATCTGGTTCAGCTGGCTTCTCATGTGCAATCTCCCATGTAACAGAATTCTCATGTCCGTTTGAAAGCTCCATGGGTGTCACATGTTCTGAAGTGTCGCTAGTAACTCTGTATCCTCTATAAAAAAGACGTCTCTTGCCTTTATGACATTGCGTGGATTTTGTATATTAGCTAAACGGTACCCCTTTGTATCCGTACAATATCCTACAAAACGATATTTTTTAGCTTTCTTGTCCCACTTTTTCCGAGCTTCCTTTGGAATATGCGCATAAGCAATCGATCCAAAGACCCTGAAGTGACTGACAGTCTGAGCTTTATTCGTCCAAAGCTCCTCCGGAATCTTCCCCTGGTTGGCAGAATGTGGCAATCTATTTTTTATGTAAACTGCAGTATTACAGGCTTCTGCCCAATACCGTTTACTTAGATTATCTCCCAGCATAGTCCGAGCCATTTCCACAATCGTTCTGTTAGCTCGCTCTGCAACGCCATTTTGTTCCGGTGAGTAAGGGACTGTCAATTGATGTTTTACTCCCTTACTTGACAAATATTGTTTGAACATAAGATTGACAAATTCTGTTCCGTTGTCCGTTCTTACTGCCTTGAGTCTCAAGCTTGTCTCGTTCTCCACATGCGTCACAAAGTCCTTGAAGTACTTCAAGCTCTCAGATTTTTCCTTGAGAAAATATGCAAACATTTTCCTCGTGAAATCGTCTATTATGACAAGCATATAACGAGAACCACTGTATGAACGATCTGACATTGGACCACAGATATCCATGTGTACCAATCCTAACTTGTCAGTTGCTCTATCTGCTTCACCTACTGGAAAAGGTAATCTGTGTGACTTACCCTTAATACAGTCAACACAAGGTTTCATTACACTCTTTCCAAAATCGAGACCCGGTAGCTTACGTAAATCCCGTTCATTTACATGACCAAGCCGCCGATGCCACAACAACAACGAGTCTCCAGCTTGAACTGTAGCCAACGCCCCATCTACAACAGGAAAACAATTATCAAGCTTGTAGATACCTGAGACTTTACTAGCAGTCGCCACAAGCTTACTCGATATGTGACCTACCGATTTGTGAAACATGTTACAGCCATCTACATTAAAAACTACTTTCCATCCTCTCTCTACTAATTTAGATACTGACAAAAGATTTACTTTCAAGCCTGGTACATATGTAACATCCCTAATGGGCAGCAGAACCCCATTCAGTCTGACCATAATGTTACCTGTTCCCTCGCTCGAAATCTTGTCATTATTTGCACACGTCACATCATTCTTACCACTAACCTTAATGTCTCTAAACCACTGTTTTTGAAAAGACATATGATTCGATGCACCACTATCAACATACCAGGATTCCGAGTCAAATGTGTCACGAACACTCAACGAGGTGATTAAACCTGTTTCGTCATTCCTCGATCCTGTGAGGAGTGGGCATTGAGGTTTCTTGTGTCCTTTTTCACCGCATTTGAAACATTTCACAGGTTTCGGTTTCGTGATCTGCTTCCTGTTTCTCCCTTTAGCATTATTAGATGCCAACGCCGAATCGCTAGTCGAAATGGATGCGCTGCCCTTGCTAGAGTCTTCCTGTAACAACTTCTGACGAACATTCTGTGAAGTGAGCATCATACCTGAGTGTTCCATAGCCATGCGCATAGGCTTATACTCATCCGGTAGACCTCTCAGTAGTATTACCGCTACAAGTTCATCATCAACACAATGATCGATCTGTCTTAGTTTCTGAGTATGACTCATGACAGCGGCGATATACTCATGCATATTCGTATGCCTATCCAGTCTTTCGTCTAATAGCGAATTCAAGAGACTTATCTTTCTGTTAAAACCCTTGTCCTCGAAGACAGCAGCTAGCGCTTCCCATGCTTCCTTCGCTGACCTGGCCTCCTGCACGTATGGGTACAAGTGTGGCTCAACGTGAAGACAAATGGTAGCTAGTGCTTCTTCATCTTTTTGGATTCCAGAAGGATCATTTGAGTCTGGAGTAACCGACGTATAAATGAAAAGTTTCTCACGTAACAGAAGCATTTTCACGGCAAACTTCCATGATGAAAAATCTTCGATTCCGTTCAACTTCGGGATGGAGAATTTTGTGAGGGCCATAACCTCTTATAATGTGTATCGCAGTGGGTTGTAAAGGAAGCAGAGAGGTGTAGTTTGTAGATATAATTTATTAAAAGATATAAGGCACAACTGACACATAGAAAAAATATAAACAAAGTGTAACTAGGTAACCAGTGTTGCCTAGTACATCGACACCATAGACACCAACATTTAAAATAAATAGAGGACTACAGCATGGTGTTCTTCAAGAAGGATGCAAAAAAGTTTTCGAAGGGTCGGCAGCGCATGAGTGATGCTTCATGTGTTGCAAGCGTCCATAGGCTACGGTAATTGCTTCCCATCAGGTGGGCCGTATGCTTGATTGCCACCTTCGTAGCATAAAAAAAAGGAAATAATGTAAAAATAATAGGGGTGAAGGTTGGAAGCTCTACATTGGAAATTGTTGACGAGTATGTACACCTGGGACAAGTAGTACTAGGTAGGTCTAATTTCCAGAAAGAGGTCAATCGACGAATCCAATTCGGCTGGACAGCGTTCGGGAATCTACGGCAGTGTCTCAAGACAAAAGTCTTCAACTCGTGCGTGTTGCCAGTGATGACTTACGGTACTGAGACGTGGCCGCTTACAATGAACCTCATAAGAAGGCTCAAGGTCACTCAAAGGGCAATGGAGAGGGCTATGCTTGGAGTTTCTCTGCGTGATCGAATCAGAAACGAGGAGATTCGCAGGAGAACCAAGGTCACCGACATTGTCCATAGAATTGCGAACCTTAAGTGGCAGTGGGCAGGGCACATTGCTCGTAGAACTGAGGGCGGATGGGTCGGAAAGGTTCTCGAGTGGCGACCACGTATTGGGAGGCGCAACGTTGGGAGGCCTCCAACGCGGTGGACCGACGATCTGGTGAAGGTCGCAGGAAGTCGCTGGATGCAGGCGGCGCAGGACCGCGATTTGTGGAGATCATTGCGGGAGGCCCATGTCCAGCAGTGGACGACAATAGACAATAGGCTGATAGAATAGGGGCGAAAGTATGAAATTGCCGTATTTTTCATGCTTACATTTATATTTACAATTTTGTTTACCTTAAGAGCAACGGACATAATTTTTTTGTTTAAATTTAATACATCGCCTTAGTTTTGATAAATATTGAACGAGAAAATATCTTTACTTGAATTGCTAAATCCGAACAATAACTTCTTAAAACATTTTTGTCAGAATTTAGAACTTTATTGTACCTAAAGTTTAGGAAAATCGTTTTAGACAATTGTGTTGGTGTCTGTGTGAAAGCTATTATGGTTTGTTTTCTTTGTTATGAAATAAATAATGTTAGTAAGAAAACAAACAAGAATATTTTTCATATAAAACGGCAATTTCGTATACTTTAGATAACCCCTAATAGTGTTAAGAGCTGGGGTTGTACTCAGTAAAGATGCTGCGGTTTCCACCAAAATAGCACACACTTATTAATTAACAATGATTAATCGCAGTGATAATCACTACGCAGTTCATTCTTTATAGCTTCGATGTTACTCGTATCTCGCTGTATCATAATCCAATACTGTCTAGCGGCCGACACGCTCCGCATATATTATAATATTTTTTTTTATAAAATAATAGGAGTAATTTTAAAGCTTATTTAGTTTGGAATTACTGCTAATAGTCTACGTGTCGTACCTTGTAAATAAGTGGAACACCACATCGTTAGGCTGAAGGCTGAAGCTGGAAGCTGAAAGAAAGAATAGTTTTCGCATTACCAAGAGAATCTTATGGTTTTGGGATCTTTACATGACTTCTATCATAATCATCGTAACATGAAGCGATAAACTAAATTACCTTGGAACATGCATCATGTGTAAAACACATTCGTATTATTAAGGTAGGTATTATTAATATAGAGATAATATAATAACAATACCTATCAAGGTAAATTTTAAGACTTAAGATTAGCTAAATCCATTTTTATAACAAGGATTAGTCAATGTTTTAAACTTAAATATTAAATGACAATATCAATGTAGGAAAACTGATAATTATAATTAAATCCAAAGCCGGCAGACATTTTATTTCCAGAACGTAATACCAACATATGATGAACACCAGAGCTTTGGAGCGAGTGTAAAATGCAAACATATTATAAGGGTATTATGTACTTTAAATAAAATCAGTTTGTAATGGCGGGCGTAGTGGTTCGTATGTTTTAGTCTGCTAAGTATATTGGAAGTGAATTTTAGAAGTTTTGTTTTTCAACGATTCAGTACGATTATCGATCTAGGGCGTCTTGCAGGAAATTTAAATCGAAATTTAAAACTCGATTTAATAATTTTTTGACAATTCTTAAATGGCTGAAATGTCAAAACATTACAAAATCGAGTTTTGAATTAAGTTTAGAATTTCCTGCAAGTCGGCCCTACATAAAAATACATAAATCTAGGCCCTACATAAATCTAGGATCAAGTTTTTCTTGTCACTAAAAGCGTCGACATGGTACCTTTTTTAAGATTAAACCTTTGTATGTACATCTTATACTCGTAGTTACAAACTTGGCCAACTGACCGATCTAAATGTGCTTTTTATAAATATTATTGAGTAAATTGCACATAAGCAATTACTCGACGTTGTCGACGTCGTGTCGTCGTCTCTAGCCGTAAGTCTTTCGCTTATTGTATTTTTTTATTGGTGGTTATCATTTACCTATCTATTTACTCGTATCCACTCACAGTCCCTAATGGTAGTGAAATTCTAATGAGTTCTTATTAAATAAATATTTTTATGCAATGAATAATAACCATAGACTTCGGTTGTAACTAATGTTATCTATTGATTATTAAATCATGTTTTTTCTAATCATAGATGGGACAGTACAAAAACTCAGAAGATGGTACTCACTTTTACTCCAATTAATTAAAATTTCTATTTAGGGTGCTTTTTCACTAGTTCTCTGATACCTCTGGTGGAAAGGCACCCTTATAATTATAATGTTTACTTGTAATGTTTTCATACCTGCAAGAGCAGCCGAGAGAAAGATTAAACACTTTAGAGCGAACATGTTGACTACGAAAGCACCACTAAAACGAGAAAAATTCCGATTGATTTATATACATTGAAGGTAATTGTCAAGTTATCGACGATATCATTCTTCGAAAAATATTATAATACTCCGCATATAATTTTGATAATATTTAATCTGGAACCATAAAACCCACTGATATTGTCATTTCCGCTACCTATATTGTGAAAATACTTATGTTAATAGTCATTGATAAGCTCCCTAAAATCTAATTTTATGCCCATTCTTTCAAACTTATTACTTATTACTTTGAATAATCCGGCAAAAACCGTGCCGGATTATTCTAAGTAATGTCAACATTCTATAGTTGTTAGTAATGAATGGTTTTCATTTTATTTCTGCTTTACAGTAACATTTATTTTGACTTCTGATTACTACTAGTAATCAAAAGTCAAAATAAATGTTTAGAAACATAACATGAGTGCATAAGCAACATGTATATGGGTTGCACAAACGATGAACTTATATTTCACTCTATATAACATCGGGAACATGACTAACATCATTAGTCTCGATTTGGATTAAAAATAGATTACTAACATTGATATTTTATCATGCGAGATATAGGAAGGTCATGACATTGCTAGTCTAGTCACTCAAATGGTATAGCCAGAGGTACGAGTGGGTCTGAAAGGATGATCACAGACATAGTGATCTTCCTTGGTGAGGTATGCCCATCGCCTTTTTTATGGACAAGGTTATGGTTGGCAAACTTTCACGAAGATGGACCAAGGTCTATATTCACAAAAGTTCACAATAAAAATGCAAAAAGTCGCGTCAAAACAGGATGCAAGTCCGGCAGTCACATGATGAACAGTTACGAGCACTAATATGTACACAATCTCATTTAAATTTGAACCCTATTACAACACTGTAAGAACACAAGTACGAGTATATACATAATAGGTTGGGGAAAAAGTTTCTTCGCATTTTTTAAGAAAATTCAAAACATTTTTTAATATAGTTTATTTACATTTAACTAAAGTATGTAGGTACCATTTTGTTCGATAACTTTTTGCCATCTTGTAGGTAGGGACATGATCCCATTGCTATAGAAATTTTGGGACTTCTGGTCAAAATACCGCGACAAGTGGTTTTGGCAGTCCTCTCGTGATGTTAACCTGACACTGCCTAAAGAATTCTGAAGAGACCGAAACAGGTGGAAATCTGAAGGTGCAAGGTCAGGACTATACGGCGGATGCATTAACACCTCCCAGCCAAACTCTCTTAATTTTAGCTGAGTGGCTAAAGATATGTGAGGTCTAGCGTTATCATGATGAAAAACCACACCCCTTCTGTTGATTAATTCCGGCCGCTTTCTCTCAACTTCTTGCTTTAATCTCATCAGTTGTTCGCAGTAGAGTTCAGAATCGATGGTCCTGCCTGGTGGTAACAGCTCATAATGAATAATGCCCTTCCAATCCCACCACACACACAGCATCACCTTGTTGCGAGTTAACCCGGGTTTCGCCACAGTCTGTGAAGCCTGACCGGCCTTTGACCACGACCTTTTTCGCACGTTCTTGTCGTACGTGATTCACTTTTCATCACCAGTTATCAGCTTCTTCAAAAATGGTTCGGTTTCATTACGTCGTAATAAAGAATCACAAATGAGTACACGGTTCATTAGGTTTCTTTCAGTGAGCTCGTGAGGTACCCAAATGTCGAGCTTTTTTGTGTACCCAGTTTTTTTCAAATGCGCCAAAACTGTTTTGTGGTTAATTCCTAGTTCTTTAGCTACGTCGTAACTACTGACATGCCCATCTTGCTCCACTTTTTCAAAAATGGCATCCATTTTATCTGTAATAGGCGACCAGAGCGACGTGCATCTTTGACATTAAAATTTCCGGATTGAAAACGCTTAAACCAAATTTGTGCTACTCTCACAGACACTGCAATAGGTCCATAAACATCGCAAATTTTTTTCGCGGCATGCGTAACTTTTAATTTTAACTTTTTTGAAGTGAAAATTTAAAATGTATCGAATTTCTTCATTAGATTCACTCATCTTGGCGGTACGAAAAACAAATGAAAATCACACATTTTCCTAATTTGAATTTGGAATTATGTTCTTTAAAATTTAAACTTTCAATGATACCAAAACCAGCCAGATACAAATAGTATAGCCAAAGAGATTTTATTACAAGTTTATACATACTATAATGCGAAAAGACTTTTTTAATACAGTTGCTCAAAAAGTGGCGTATTGCAGGGACGTGTAGCGTTCGGGATCTGGGCTATTTCACACTCGTGCTTTTTTTTTGCCTTTCCCGAACTCGTGCGTTTTCTTTCCCAACTGTCAAAATTATTTCTATTAAAAAAAACAACCATGAAGTTTTAACAAAAAAAAATCATAGAAGTTTTTGCGATTCATGCAAATAGGTTTATTTGTTTTTAAAAAGAAGCTACCTATACTAATTTGTCCAATATCAGAATTAATTAATTGATTGAATGAGTTAGGTAAGGTTTCAGTTCATTTCATATCATTAAATTTCAATTTCATTTCTTATAATAAAAAATACTAAGTACTAAAGACTTGGCTGTATGGGCAGTTCCCTTTGCCTACCAGAATGGGTGAAAAAAAACTGCTTACATTCTACGGTTGGCGCCATTTTCCGAAATTTTCTTTGCGAGTTTAGTTGTTTTTTACACAAAATGAGTAATTTCGACCTAAATTTTTTTTAATTAACTCCACCGGAACTCAGTATAATTGCACAAAATGCTTCGGAGAACATTTTACCGGAAAAGTCAAAAATTCGCTACATATCTACATACGATGAATTTATTGCGTGGAAAGAAGAGAAAAAAGCAAATAGTTTTTCAGAAAATGTTATGTTGGCATACTTTTCCGAACTCTCAGCAAAATTAAAACCTTCTACGTTATGGTCAAGGTTTTCGATGATAAAAAGTATGCTGAAAATAAGGAACAACGTAAAACTTCCCCAGTTAGTACAAAAAACTGTACCAATTTCAATGTATATGTGAATTATAACTTTTATAAGAAATAAATGATTAGTTAATTGAGTTAATTGTGTTTTTATAATTTGATTAAATTGCTTCATTTTTTCGCAACTGTATTAAAAATAGTCGTTCAGTACACGTACGGAACCGTCATGGCAACTCGTTCCGACTGTCAACCCTCGCCTTCGGCTCGGGTAGACATTTGTCGGAACTCTTTGCAATGACAACCATTCCGTACTAGTAATGAAATATACTATTTCCCCAACCTAATATTATTGCAGGTGACTGAACAAACATCACTGCCGATATTCCATCTGGCGAACTCGACTTAGCAATACTCTGGAAATGTAACTCTTGCCATATCTCCCCTTATGAAGTGGAGATTTCGGGTATAGGTGACCATACCAAACTTTGAACAATAAAACCAAAAGTGCAGTGAGTGAGCCACTTACAGGTGGGTATGACGGACTCAACCAAATCAGCAAATTAATCTTTACTTGTACTGATAGACATATTAATTACATTATTTACTGTATTATCTTTTATTTACACCAAAATTCAAAATAATTATGATACATTTAGGAAAAACTGATAGCTAACAAATCAATATTTTAACGTTATTATCCAAATTGCACAAGAAATGGTCTACTACTCAAAGAGATCAACCAAAATTTCAGCATGTCAGCAGTCAGCTACCCTAGTGTTAGTTATCATAGTAAAAAACTTAATTTTTTAGTTGCGGTCAGAAGCTTTTCTATGGGAAACGCGATTTCTGGTACTTTCCGCTAGGGGCGATTTCAAAAAACACATTTAAGATTTTAGTTTTTTACAATGATATCCTCTTTCTGCGAGAACGTACTCTTGCAGAAGGAGGCGGCAGAGAGGGAGAGGGAAGAGAATCCCCTCTCCAACGTAGGCGGGTGGGCAGGAGAAGGCGGGCGCCATAAGCCCGTCCCTCTCCAATTGCCTCGGGAGCAGCCGCCAGCTTTGGATGGCTTTCACGCACGCGTTTCACCAGCTGCCAGTATGACCGGATAGTCCCCCACTACTGGCGCAAACCCCGACCTAGTATCTGCGTAGTTAGGGAGGTTCGAATCGGAGGTGAGTTCCATACGCGCCTCCGCCTAGCCAGCGGTAGGTACGGTTCGTAAATGGATTCCTTCTCGTCACAAAAAGGGGGTGCAGGTTGATATAGCATAATAATTAATTATACACCATCAGAGTGCCAAGAAATCTGGGCACGAAAATTCCTTGCGCTATGAAGGTTACCGATTTCAAACATTTTCATCACCAGAGGAATGAGACAGTGGGTAAATTAATTTTAAATTCTTCATAAAAGCTCGCTCAACCAACATAGACCTTATCTCAGCTGTAAAAAGTATAGCATAAACAAATTTAATTTAATTTGAGCTGACTTTTACTTACTGAAACGTGTTCAATTTAGATCCGTCATGTATCAAGTAAATTATACTTCGTTGCTATCGACTATAATAATATTAATTCGCCTAACTAAAGTCTTAATAACTTTATTATTATAAAATACTTTGGCAAAATTATTGATAACATAAGTCCATCCATTTCTAATTATGACACTCGATTATTTATCTTGTGAGCGCTTCATAATCAATGCTCGAATCTGTGATGTGCTGTGACATGACGTGAATTTTGCATGAAAAGTATGTCTTTCTACCACATGCGATGCAAATTTATGCGATGCCTATAATATACATAAATATAATCACGACTATTATCCCCTAAGGGTTAGTCAGAGACTAGGCAAAAGTACCGCAAAAGCAGTCCATTGCCAAAGTCCATGCAATGTCCTGTGACGTCGTGGACCGATGGTAAAAAAAAAACTCCAACTTCACGTCACTATATTTTTATATACACAACTAGAACAATTATATAAAAAAGGTAAATTTCACAGAACACACAAAAATAATTTCAGATTTAAAACTAAAAAATATTTACAAAAAATATTCAACTTGGTGGGCCGCTTCATGTGATGTCAAAAATCGAAGGTCTGAAGTATCTGATGAAGAACCCTCAGCTGGTCTCAGCTGCATTAGAGATATGGTAATGCCCCCTTATACTACTGGTACATAAAAAAATCGACTATCATTGCATAAATCCAGCGTAGTGGGACACATTTTCAAATTTTATCTAGCCTATAGCGTCCCACTACAAATTCAATATGGTGGCCTCCCCAAGATGGCGGACTGGCTGTTTGAAATCTACCCCCCATGATATAGATATCAAATGAAAGGGTTTGCTGTCAGAAATACGAGAAAAATTGTTACGTGATTTAAATCCAATATGGCGGACGTCCAAGATGGCGGACAGGTTGTTTGAAATGCACCCCCATGATATGAAATGCACCCCCATGATATGGGTATCAAATGAAAGGGTTTGCTGTCAGGAGTACGAAAAAAATAGTCACGTGACTTAAATCCAACATGGCGGACATCCAACATGGCGGATAGGCCATTTGAAATGAACCCCCATGATATGGGTATTAAATGAAAGGGTTTGCTGAATGGGATACGAAAAAAATTATCACGTGACCTAAATCCAACATGGCTGCCGTCCTAAGTAGTAATTAAAGTTTAAATAATAAGAAGACTAAAAAGTATAAAATAAAAATAATAGTTAAAAAAACTAAAAAAAAACACGCTTTTAGCACACACTAAAAATTACAAAAAGAAAGCGTGGAGCGTTTTGTCCAAAAAGAGTTAAGATTACATAAACGCTATTTCGTGAGGTTAAACTGTGTCAAATAAGAAAATTTAATATAATAAAATCAATGTGTCCAAGGCCAAGTCTCACAAAATTAACTATAATAATAAAGAAATCGCAG
The DNA here is from genome assembly GCA_910589355.1 of Parapoynx stratiotata. Lineage (NCBI taxonomy): Eukaryota > Metazoa > Arthropoda > Insecta > Lepidoptera > Crambidae > Parapoynx > Parapoynx stratiotata. The sequence goes on from OU342458.1 coordinate 6,228,336, forward strand.
TAAGGAACCTTAGACTTGGCACGACTTTGTCTAGATTTCATTACTTTTTAGAGATAAGCAGCTCCATCGAGACATGGCTAGTTTTTTACAGAATGTTTTTGGTGGGATAGAATTAACGCTTTCAAGAAAATCGCTACTAGTCGATCGCGAGCTTTATAGCTGTTTATAGGCAAAACCAAATGGATTCATAATTTAGAAACTGTCATTTTCAATCCAAACATTATAATTGATTGTGATATAATTACTTTTCGTTATCTTTAAAAGGTATATATAATTAACGATAATCTTGATCGGGTCAGTGTGGGCAACAATGCAGGTGGCACTTGCTTTGGCTGTTTTTGTGGCAGGTTCGTATTGTTTAAGCTCTTATAGATAATACATTTATTTGTTAGAACAATATTCAATTGTTTAATAACATTCGTTGTATCATGTCATACCCTCGTGTATAAGTTCTAACCCTTTAAGTGAGAGTAACCTTTTTGTCGACCGACCGGGAGGAATCTATTCACGGACCGTACCTACCACTGAGTGCGGTAAGCGTGTGTGGGACTGTGGGACTCGCCAGTCATGCTGGCACTATACATTAAAACTCCTCGATATACTTATAGGAACGACTCTGGTTCTGCCGAGGCATTCTCCGAGCCATTCCCGGGTTTTCCCGACCTAGTGGTTAAGGCTCATGCGACAGACATTCTTAAAAAGCGATATTTGTGTATGTGATTAGTGCTAAATTAATTTAATTTAATTTTAGTCAAGGTTCTAAAATTGTTCATTTATTTTGTGTTTCACTATTATTGTTACTCAATTTGTTTCACGTCCAATACAATCAGTTACGTTAAGGGAAACCTGTTATTAGCCTTTCTAATTATAATTATTAGACTGTAAACTATGTAAATGTTACTCAGTTGGTTTTCTAAATAAAAAAATAAAATAAAAAATAAATAAATAGTAAAGAGGACGAAATGGGGGATTTTCGGGTTTTTTCGGAAGATCCCTAATGCTTAGTATAATACATAAGTTCAATAGTTAAGTATAGTAAGTGTAAGTGTAAGTGTAGTTCATTAAAGTAAACGAAATAGATTATTCTGTTTATCTCCAAAAACTATTATAGTGTGTCAAAAGCAAGTCCGCTGATTTGTTAGTTTTTCGGCATTGAAACTTAAATTTTTTTACTAGTGTGCAGCGGCAGCGCTATTCCCGTAACTCCCGGGGATAATAGCCACTATGTGGAGGGCGAGAGCCGCTACATCTGGATGCCGGACGGCGAGGGCGTGCCCCATCTAGTGGATCTTCACGAACCTGTAGACCACAGCGTGCTGAACTCCAGGAACGGAGCCAACAACCAGTACTGGCTGTTCACAAGGTTCATACTGAACTATTATATTTTTGCTGTAAAGAAAATAATGACAAAATAAAAATTTTGATTTTTTTTTATATTCACAGGCAAAACCCTACTAATCGCCAAATTCTGACACATAACAATGCTGCTAGCGTTACGAGCTCGAACTATCGTAATACTAGAGGATTAAAAGTAATCGTCCACGGATGGAACAATAACGGAGACACTCATATGAACCCCCTTATCACCGGTGCCTTCCTCACCGTTCAAGATGTGAATGTCATCGTAGTGGATTGGCGCGCTTTGGCAAGTTCATCTTACAATACCGCGGCTGCCGGTGTACCCAGCGTTGGTCAACACCTCGGAAATTTCTTGGTGTGGCTCATCAACACCGCTGGAGGCAACTGGAACAATGTGCACTTGGTGGGCTTCAGCTTGGGCGCTCACGTCGTCGGTGTTGCTGGACGTCAAGCCGGTGGCAGGCCTTCTAGGGTGACTGGTAATTATTAAACATATATCCTTTCTAAACATTGTTGATGTCAAATCTTTTAGTTTGGCACAAATTTAAAACTACAGAAATCACTATTTATACGACTACTAATTATTATTGATATTCATAGGTTTGGACCCAGCGGGACCTCAATGGGGTGGCAATTCAAATGCCCTGAATGCAAATGCTGGGCGGTACGTCGAATGTATCCATACTGATGGAAGAAGTCTTGGAATTTTTACCAACCTTGGAAACGCTGACTTCTACCCAAATGGTGGTCGGAACCCTCAGCCTGGATGTGCCATCAGCACTTGTTCCCATGGTCGCGCTACTGAACTCTTTGCTTCTTCGGTTTACCAATCCAACCGTTTCTCTGGCAACCGCTGTAACAACTTATGGGACGCAGAACTGTCCTCTTGCACAGGCGCTGTTCTGCACATGGGCAATGGAATCATTGGCAAGTCTGGGTACGTAGATTTTTGTCTTAATTTAATTATTTTGACAATAAGTGATGAAAAGTTCGATATTATTTAACTTCAATAGATATACTTCGAAGCTGATTTTTTACTAAACTATTGAAGGTTTAAAATCAAAATTAGTACTTATATGTTAGTGTTATCATAAACATGATTGGCTTTAAAATATTTTTCAAAATTAATGTTTTTGTTCCAGAACTGGTCTTTATGGATTGAGGACTGGCAATTCGTGGCCCTTCTAATTTCTTGGCAAATAACAGCTTACTTCTACAGGATTCTCGTATATGAATATAAACGTAAAATAAAAAGGTTGTATAATGAAATTACTTATTTCATTCCTGTATAAAATATGGTGGACGATAGTGCCAATTTTTTAAATGGTGAAGAATTGGGGGCACAATACAGATATACATTTACATAGATAACGATAATGAAGATAATGTAGAATTTTATTGAAATCAAGCGTGTTAACTTAATAGCGTTTATTGTGACGTCACGGCCAAAATTTTGAGATCCAAACTGAAAGATTTCCATGCAGCCAATGCTCCTTTGCCAATTATCACACAACGGGGCAATCGGACGCGCGCAGACTAGTTAGCAGCGTTAAGTGGGCAGAACCATTCTTACTCAGGTCAGCTCTTTGAGAATCGTCCTTGCTCGTAAACTCTAGGCTCGCTTTACTATGAGCATTATGTGTTACTACTGCAGATTTCCTCTTTCGCGTTATTAGTTCACAAGTCCAAAAGCAGAACTATACTTGGTGAGCACTTTTGTTAAAAACATTGTCGCTACATGGGGACGGGATGTTTTGTTGACTCCGTTCTGAGAAGAAAAAGGTTAACAAGAAGAAGGAGTGTGTTTTGAGTTGTGCTAGGACAGCACCAATAGATGCAGACCTAGCCACCTCCACCTTGCTGGCTTATGAGCCAGAAAGTCGCTAAATTCATACGGATTCTACTTAATATAACAGTTTACCACAATTTTTGGATTATTATAAAGGCCTGATTAATAGTCACTAAAATCTTCGATCTGTGGATATCCACATGCACTTTCGTGTTAAGTAGGGATTCGGCTTTAATAATTAGGCTAGTTGAACCTTTTTTTATTGGACCCCAAATGATTAATTACTGATAGCCATCACCATAAAAAATAATAAAATTTCTTTCTGAAGCCTATAACACAATAAATTTTAAAATATAAATTACGTTTCTGCTTAAATGTCAAAAACGCCTTCGGTCCTGATGGTCTATGAATTATCTGTGCCGTAGCGTCACGATTATTGTAAACAATTCAATACGCATGCGTGACATAGCCGACAGTTACGCTTGATTGGTTGCGACTGGCGTTTGACGGATTTTGACCATGTGTAGTAATTGTTTGCATGAAGATTTACTCAACAAATTTCACGAACATGGTGGATAGCGTTTTTGGCAGATGAAAAAAAAAAAGTAAAAATACAGAATTTCTACAGCATTCCCTTATTTATATTTATCGAAATAGGTATATTTCGGACCCTTGTACTAAATACTATGTGAATGACACATTATTTTGATTACTTTTGATATAAGTCAACAAGCCTATTCAAGACAAAGAATGTTTTGGATTGAATTTTACATCATCGATGGAATCCCAGGAAGGCCGCACCTATAAACAGATGGTTATAAAAAAAACATGGTTGAAGTCGAGATCTTTGACAAAAACAAATGAATTTAACAGAGAGATAGTCAAAACGATTCTGATATCACAATGTAGAAATATTAGAGTCTCAACGCCTAGGGAATTTATTTATTTCAGGTCAAAATGGTCGAACTAATACTATAATACAAGACGAACTAACTCATGTTTATTTCAGAACCTTTTACTTTAGTATATAGATCATGCAGTTTTACTATTTGCTATAAAGATAAATGTGGACATATTATATTGGGTCCTTACCTATGCAATTGGTGTTTTTATTCTGTCTTAGCAATTTGTCCGTAACTATTAAGTTTCAGAACATTTTTATAGAATAATTGCCTCTTCTAAAAATAGACTATATATTTGAGCTCGTGTTATTTAATTTGATAATTTTTTGTAAGTTTAATTGTGTTAAAATTAGACACAAAGACAATTATTTTAAACTGCCTACCGAATACATCATTTGATTTGCATTAACATAAAAACGATGAATAATTTTTATCAAGCGTGTTCACACACATATTGCTAAAGCTTGTCTAATGATACATGCCAAATATTATTATCTCTGGATTTGTCGTTGTGAAGAAAACTGATAAAATGTAAGTATGTCCCCCAAAATTTCCATACAAAACACCAATTTCATAGGTAAGGACCTAATATGTGTATTTTGCCTTAATATGTTAAGGTTCATCCCTTGTAACAGGAGGCAAGCCTGTTGCCATACAGAGGGCACAATGTAATCATAAGCTTTATTCAAACTCAGTGGTACAGGCGGTGGGGATATACTTATAGAAAAGGTAGTATGTTACATGCAAATATTAAATACCGGTACAAGTCAAATTGCTCAATATTCACTTAGTATTTATTTTTATCATCGTAATAAATAAAAAATAAAATAAACATAATATTTTTTCAGACAGACATAAGTAGGTACTTTGCTTTAGCGCCTGCTGGTGTATTGGCGGCGAAGTAATTAAAACTCAAATGTAACCGATTTTCCTAAAGGTGAAGCTATGTTATAAAATTTTATAACTGAAATTTAATTACTTAAATAGTATATTGCACATTGTAGTAGTATGTATACATTTTAGTCAGGTTAAAAAGGCCATGATCTGTCAGTCTGCAATCCATATATGCCACCTCTGAAACAATAGAATTAGAATTATTTTATGTAAATAGGAAGCAATAAATAAAAGAACGGTTATTTATTACTCATAATATGACTAACACATACTTTATCAGTAATTTTGTATGTCCCACGTGGGGGAGAATTGCCCAACCCTATTGCCCTACCGGGCACTATAGAAAATCATACCCATTTTGTAATTCAAACCAAAATTCAATCAGCCAGGTCAGAAGTTACAAACCACAAAATAGAATCTCTGCAGGCCGAGCAATCCGATGTATTTCTATAACAGGATATTGATAAATACTAACCCACGTTTGGCTAAGACACCGTTTCCCATGTTCAGGGTGCTACCGTTACATTGAATATTCTGTGCCTCGTTGAGGTTCACACATAGTCTGCCAACGAAGTGATTCGTGAGGACGCTGGAAGCAAATAGTTCGTGAGATCGACCGTGTGAGCAGGTACTGAGCAAACACCCAGGCTGCGGGTTCTTGCCACCATTAGGGTAGAAGTCAGCATCACCGATTGGGTTAAAAATACCCAACAGTCCGCCATCAGTGTGGATACACTCTACGTATTGTCCAGATGCTTTGCTTAAGGCATTTGCACTATTTGTCCATAAAGGTCCAGCTGGATCCAGACCTGAAATTATGTAATGAAATATTTTTTATACCTTATTACTTCAAATCTTCTGTACTTTTTTTACATACATGTAATTACGCTTAAATATTATAGTAAGAGTAGGGAAAGGCATACTTTGCCAGTAAACTTGTTGTCGTTACTGCTCACAATGGAAATCCATAATCTAACAGATGTTATTATCTCTGCGCAGTTTAAGCAATCTAACTTAACTTAACTTACTACTGCCACTTTTTAATACTACTTATGTTATAAATAGGAGCATATATTTCAAGTATTTTATACATAAATTTTCACCAATTTTCACAATAGGATCCTAGCAACCAATAAATAGGAATAGATCATAGAGAGGCAACCATTTCAACAATTTACATTTTCTGTCCTTCCTAATTCCCTTGTTTTATATTTTCATTTTCTATTTACAACACTGATTATTATTGTTATGTAGTTTTTGTCATGAACCATACGTACTCACCGGTCACACGTGCTGGCGCGCCATTGGCAGTGATTCCTGCATTTCCAACAATATGTGCTCCTAAACTAAACCCGATCAAGTGGACATTGTTCCAATCGCCTCCAGTAGTATCAATGAGCCAAATTAAGAAATTTCCTAGGAACTGTCCCACACTCGTAACTCCGTTGGCCGCAGTAACGTAGTTGGAATTGGCCAAAAGTCGCCAGTCTAGAACAATGACGTTTGTATCCTTGATAGCCAAAAAAGCGGCTGTAATAACTGGGTTGAGATCAGAGTTTCCATCATTATTCCATCCGTGGACAATTACTTTTAAAGGAAGACTTGGATTGTAGTTCGAATTTAATATTGATTCCACATCTCCATGGACAAGAATTTGGGCATTGGAAGGATTTTGTCTGGAAAAAAAGTTTTCTATGTTAGGGTTTATACGGCATTTTAATAATGTTTTATAAAATAAGAGTTCGTCTGATTTAAATCTCAGTAACATTCACAACTCATTCTGTACAATTTTACCTTGTGTAGAGCCAATACTGGTTGTTGGCTCCGTTTCTTGAGTTCAGCACGCTGTAGTCGACGGGTTGGTGGAGGTCCACCAGGTGCGGCACGCCCTCGCCGTCCGGCATCCAGATGTAGCGGCTCTTGCCCTCCACATAGTGGCTGTTGTCCCCGGGGGTCACGGGGATAGCGCTGCCGCTGCACACTGGTAACAAAATTACTGCTTCACTACCTCCAGTTAGGCACTATCCAACTGATAAAAAATACAGATGTAACAGAATTCATATGGAATTAACTGTCATTTAATATATCAGGAACTTATCAGCTGATGAAACTGGCTGTTAATCTTAGTTTTTATATTTTTGTGTACTAACGAGATATAAGAGCCGCAAGAGCCAGCGTGATCTTCATTATGAACAAATATATACGATAGTATTGGAGAAGTTACCGTGTATTTATACTGTCTAACTAGATTTCTAATGCTTTTAGATAAGATTATTGTGGTAGTCACTGAAAAATTATCAGATCTATGACTAACTGGTATAACAAAATCGTAGTAATTGTAATAACTTTTACATTCATACATACATACATATAGTCACGACTATTATCCCCTAAGGGATAGTCAGAGACTAGGCAAAAGCACCGCAAAAGCAGTCTGCTGCGGTGAGCCCGTCGCCGCTATAAGCTATTGGATTGTTGTGCAGTTCTAATTCCATTAGTCGCCTTTTACGACACCCGAAGGAAGAAATGGGTTGGTAGTATCCTTTTAATGAGCCGCTACCACACGTCTCACACCTTATTAGCTTACGCGCTTGGTTGATAGATATCAGATGACTGATAAATATATGTTATAGTGATCGGAATAGGTAGAGCTATAATATTGGGTCCTTACCTATGAAATTGGTGTTTTTCATACTGTCTTAGTATTTTGTCTGTAACTATTAAGATTCAGAGTATTCCTAAAAAATAATTACCTCGTCTAAAAAAAGAATATATTTTTGAGCTCTTTTGAATTGTTTTGATAATTTGTTGTAAGTTTAATTGTTTTAAAATTGGACACGGAGACAACTCTTTTTAAGTGCCTCCCGAATACATCATTTTATTTGCATTCACTTAAAAACGATAAGTAATTTTTATGAAGTAATAATTTTTATGCCAAATATTATTATCTCTGGATTTGTCGTTGTGAAGAAAACTGATAAAATGTTAGTATGGAAAATGCAGAATTCCCCAAAATCTCCATACAAAACACCAATTTCATAGGTAAGGACCTAATATTATGTACTTGCCACATGATAGAATAGTTTGGATATTTATATTTATACAAGAATCAACAATCATTTAACATTTCCTTTCCGTGATTGTACAAGAACTTAATATTATATTTGTATCTTTTTGTACCTACTCAAAAATCGAAACATGGTTAAAAAGAACAAACAAACTATTTGTATTTAACTACAATAAAATCTAAAACAAAATTACCAACACGAAATAGTTAAAAAAATACCATTTTTATACTTATTGATAAAAATAATTATAATAATTGAATCCCGGCGTATTAGTCGGAATCCCGAGGAATATCCATATTGCGGTTAATGAACCTAAATATCTCTACCTATTCCGATCAGTGGTAATTGTATGAGTATAATATACAAAATAAACACAATATAGGTATGTTACACATTACATGTATGACTGGTGAATAAATAAACAAATAATTAATATCTGGTAATAATGTTTGTTTTCATTTAATGGAGACATCTTAAAACAAGTGTACAAGTCACTCAGCCAGTGAAATCTTTTTTATTGTAAGAAAAATTTGTTTTACGAAGAAAAAAAACGTAGAAAAATGTAAATTTGATATCCTCCCCCTTGAGGGTAAAGCGAACGCCGGCGCTCGTGAACTATAATATTGTTTCTATTGTCTCGTTTTGAGACCATTGAGAGGTTCGTTTACTTTTCAATAGTGTGAGTAGTTAAATACCCACCTGCTAAATATCTCGTAGAAATGTTATATTTTTACTTTGAATAATGCTCGTAACATTATCTCTATATTATAATATTAATTACTTTGTTAATACCAGATTAAGATTAAATGTTTTTTAAGTCTCTGATAAAAATAATATCCATTGCTATCAACTGCCACGTAATAGGTTCGGAATGGTCCCTATTTAATTATATGAGTATGTAGAAAAACATAACTAAATTGTTTTTGGCTTTGGAATACAAAATAATTACAACGATTCTCTGACTTATCTTTGTTTCCGCCGTAAGCGTTTTTCCAAAAACCTAGAATGCTGCTTGAGCTCAATTAGAAGAGAGCGGTACTATATAGGATGAGGTTCTGCACTCAACCGAGATGATAATATTTCTCCAGTATAATATATCATCGATGACTTAAAACTAAAACAAAACTAAGTAAATCAAACAATGTCCTCACGTATCCTGCAACCATCCAGTCTTCTTATGAGAAGCAGACAGGCTATACATAGGGCTTCTTAAAACTGCCTCTTGCATTACCAATAAAAATGTTATGGGTGACAGGACAAGCGTTACTTCGTTCCAACGCAGTATTTATAAAAGTTTGCCCAACAAAATAAACTTATGTTATTATGACAAACAACAAATAAGTGCAAAAGAAAGAAAAATACCGAAATACCACCGCAACCCACCTGTGGGCAAAGCACAAAACTTACATCAAAAATGTATGTAATAAAATTTCAAATAATTTAGCACAAAATGTAAATTTTTTAACAAAAATCAATGACAAACAATTTAAATACTCTAAAGAGATTTATTTATCAACATCCTCCCCACCATGGCGCATACGCATCACTTTGCTATATCTACTAACATTGCGCCATAAGTAAAACTTTAAAGCTTATACCTACACAAGATACAAAAAACACAAACAATTACAACATAACAAAACATAACACTAAAACGAAAACCTATCAGACACTTTGACAGATCGACCGGAACGAGTCTTATTCGACTCAGCATCATGAACACCCTTTTGGAGTGGCGGTTGCTCTGTATTGCTCCGTTTTATGACCTGCGCATCTACGCAGCATAATTCTAGGGGGTAAATTGTTGGAAAGGATCTGAGAAGTTCCCCAGATGCAGTTTTCATACGTGCAACTCTACTATACCCATCCGCTCCTTCCAATACTTCTATCACGAGTCCGAGAGGCCACTCCTTACGTTTCCGATCATTATCTTGTGGGATACAAGCACCACATCGCCCGGTATTACCTTTGTATGTTGTGTCTTACTATCATTATTGACTAATAAACTTAACTAATAACTTTTTCAAATAGCGCCATCGAGATGACAATGTTTGACTATCTAAAAGCTCTACCCCTAAGTCGCTATTAGAGAGCTTAGGAAACAACAAAAAGTTCGCTGGCGTAAGCGGTTGAATATTCTCCGAGTCATCAGCAACATAAGTCAGCGGGCGTGAGTTCACAATATTTTCTACTTCACAAAGCACAGTTGCCAACTCATTAAATCTCAAAGAGGCTTTCCCTAACACCTTTCTTAAAATTTCCTTAACCGTGCGCACCATACGCTCCCAAAATCCCCCCCACCAAAGTGCTGCTGGAGGAATAAATTGCCAAGCAAGCTTACTGCCATACTTCAATTCCATTTCCTTCCAATCTATAATATTGACAGCATCTTTAAAATTTGATCCATTGTCACTATAAATAACTCTCACATGCCCTCTTCTAGCTAAAAATCTCCTTAATGACAACAGAAACTCTTCAGTGGACAGCGAGCAACACAGCTCTAGGTGCACTGCACGGTAAGTAGCACACGTGAATAGAGCAATATTTTTTGAACTTATTGTTCAAAAGTTAAAGGGGGGGAACCTTCTTTTTAACTTTCGGAGCGATTATTTTATAAAATATAAATTTTATCGTAAAATGATGTTAGGAAATTTAAACGTGGTGCGCATTTTCAGTGATTTGCCTATTGATATAATTATTTATCATAATAAGTAAAATTTTCGAAAATTCTTTTGATCAAAATATTTATTTTCCCCTTTTTAGGCCATTAGCTAAACGATTTACACAGTATTTATGGAACCCTTTTTATTTTATTATTATATATTTTTATTTAATATTGTATTGTCACTGGGAGCAAGCCTGTATGTAAAAATTCAACTCAATCGGATGTCGGGAAGTGGTCGAAAAATCGATCGCCAGATATGATCTCCACAGACAAGAAAGCAAGCTAAGAAAAACGTAGTAAAAGTGTATCATTATTCTTCGTTTGATAAAAACACTAAATTATGTGACAATTTCACTGTCAGCCAGTGATTAGAGAGCATACGTCAAAAGAAAACATTAGAGAAACCCATTTCTATTAATAATACAATCATTCCTGCGTAGACTCTGTATCGGCCACTACTCTGTGCATTTTAGTAGTGAGAAGTAATATTTGGTAGCTCGATTGTTGTTGAACACAGATCTGAAGGTACAATTATCTACATTATGACGAGGATAGGCAAGGTAATTAAAGAGGGTGGTACTTACTCTAGTGTATTATCAATATTTTGCTCTAGGCAAATAATATGTAGAATGTTTAATAATTAACCGTTGCTTAGCAACGATGTCATTTCTTTGCAAAAGCGCCTACGAAATTTTGACAGCAAATGTACAATTATGCAACTATAATATTTTAGTAGGCGCTACAGGAAAATACGTTGCAATTAATAAATTTGTGGTCTTATCTAAAAAAACTCACCGTCGGAGACTAGGTATTAATGTAACGGATATGTAAACTGAGTTTGATTATAAACAGAAACGTCGTTTAAAGAAAAAAGTGTAAAAGAAATTTCGATAGATTATGATAAATTGAAAAATTTTGAGTGCTCTCCATATGTTGCTATAAATAATTACTAGTATTTTGGACCGTCACGAACAAGTTTATGATATATGTCATAACATCAATTAATCTGATCATCCCTTGTGCTGTATTTTTGCCTGACTACTGTACCAAAAACACCTCAATATGAACATTTGCCTATCCCTTCGCCTTAAGTTATAAAAATACAAATACATACCCGTTCACATATGTACAAAATTATTCTATTATATTCTATGTCTTTCATATTTAAATTATAGGTCATTTAACATTTTTTTCAATAAAAAGTAATAAATATTACGTGTTTAAGTTAAACACATTTTCCAAATTTTCATGAAAAAATTGCATGACCAACTCGATATTTTTCTCTCATCTCGTCGGCCGCGCCTGCCCGGCCGATCGTCTGTTGTTTTTCTTTTTTACATGTATAGGGCTTCGAGTTGAGGGAATTAAGCCATTTAAAAGAGTTTGAAATTAATTAATGTTTTTTGAATTTAAATAATAAAAAAAATGCATTGTTACAGGGTATATGATGAGGAGGGATGACTACCACAATACAAGAAGGTAGCTGAGCAGGGATGTGGATGAACTAGAGAGAGAGGAAGACCAAAGAAGCGATGGATTGGATGCTTGAAAAGTGATATTAGAATAAAAGAAGTGGACGATGAGCTGACGAGTGGCAGATGGGGAACGAAAGAAGAAGACATGTTGTGCAAACCTAGAATGGGGAAAGTGCAAGAAGAAGAAGACGTGATATATGGAATGAATAGCATCATCACTGCACTCAAGAAAGGTCTGTGCTATAGTTTAGTATTGTAATACCCATATTAGTAGGGGGCGCCCTGCATAAAACTCGGAGAAATACTTCGTTAATCCAACCTCAATGCAGTCCATAGACATATTGAATTAATATTGAGTGATTGCGTTTTTACAATAATGATAGACTGAGATCCAATGCGTGCCAGACCTACGTGATTTTACACTTATACATACATACATAAGGAAAGGACCCCGTGTCACGCCTTTTTCCTACAGGGGTAGGCAGAGATTACATCCTTCCACTTGCTACGATCCCTGCATATTTTTTTCTCTCATCAACTCTCATTACAGTCCTCAAACATTCTCGGCGATTTCGGGTACTTTTGACCGGGCCTTTCTCAAGAACGTCTTTAATTTGGTCGCTTAACGTTCGCCTACGTCTGCCTCGTCCCGTATCTCCACTCACACCCGATTCATATTCATATATGCCTTTAGTCAATCTATTTTCACCCATTCTCTCCACGTGTCCAAACCATCTTAGCATTCCCTTCTCTATTCTTATCACTACGTCCACTTTCAAACCACACTTCCTTCTTATCACATCATTGTATATCCTGTCACTCAAATGATCCTCAAAATTTCAGCTTTGCTAAAATCACGTAGGTCTGGCACTCTTGGCTTGCAATTATGATCACTAAATATTAAGTCATATTATGTTATTTTTGTATGGCTAAATGTGGTCTTAAGGAACACAGTGCTCCTTGGACTCTGCCGACCCCTTCGGGGATTACAGGCGTGATTGTATGTATGTATGTAAATGTTAAGAACTCTGTTGTGAGTTTTATGAATAAAAAAAGTATGATCAATGAAACTACGAAGAGTGATTATTATGAACACAAATAGGTAGCAAAATATGATAAAGAATTTAAAGTGAGCCAATATGGACCCGTGATGTTGTTTTTATCGTAATCAATTGCATAGATGTTAGTCTGACATTGAATGATAAGAAATTAATACCAAAGTTAACAGCTGATTGCATTTGCTATCGGGAACCCTGAATCTTTAAACCAACACACCAAGACATAAAAATAATGACGATCAGTCATGAAAGCTAATAGGGCCGATTCAGTAGACACAAACTAAACTAAATTGTGTATCTATTCTTCTCTTTTCCATATAGCTAGAGAAGGATAGTTAACTCAAATAGTTAAAATCTAGACTAAATGGAAACGCCAAAATGTGTGACGTCATGCTAAGTTTTGGTCGACCTATTTCGATAAATTCGGTAACTTTGTCGATTCTTATCTACAGATCGATAAATCAAGATCTATGCTGCCGACATCGACAAATTGTCGAAAAATTTCAATTTTGTCTATTTTCAATGTCAAATTTAGCTTGTCAAGAGTTTTTTCTCGCACTGCAGAATCGGCCCTAGTAGCTAGTATTTTGCTCTTTTCGACGCATAAAACCCCAAACCCAAAACACCAACTGAATGCACTGTATGCAAAATGCCTATGCCTCAACACATTTACTACGAGTACTTATCTAAAAAATAGCCTTTGGTCGCAGATAGCGTGAACGTAATACACCTAAAATTGGACATTTCTAATCTATTCACTTGAGTTAATTGCGATAATTATTGTTTCTCGTTATCTTAAAACGGTATATATATTAAGATCAACTTGATCGCATTGTCGTGGACTATAATGAAGGTGGTACTTGCTTTGGCTGTTTTTGTAGCAGGTTCGTATTGCATAATTTTCTTTTGTCTTTCCTGTTTAATATAACAAAACTTAATTTGGGTTTAGTCCACCAAAATTTTGTGTAAACAATGTATATATTTTTTTGTTGTTGTTAGTTTGAATTGTTTGTAGGATTTTTACCCAATGAAATTCCCGTATCCTGGAAAGGAAAACATATTTCTTTTTTTGTTTTAACACTCCCATCCTCCCTCCTAACATTCAGTATGAATTAGGTTTAATGTTATGAATCTGCGATCAGGGGATCCTGGTGGACTGAACTGTTCTAATGATTTCAATCCAGTTTCAATTCAATCTATTGATTAATTCTTTGACAAAGCATGGATAGTTATAAGGACGAGTGAATTTTAGTGAATTCGGTAGTTTTTTCAAAATATATGAATATACTGAACTCAAGATTTTTGACCAAAAAACATGCCATTATTTTTGGGCTTATAGGCTTATATTGCTTCCAGCGTGCAGTGGCAGCGCTATCCCCGTGACCCCTGGGGACAACAGCCACTATGTGGAGGGCAAGAGCCGCTACATCTGGATGCCGGACGGCGAGGGCGTGCCCCATCTAGTGGATCTTCACGAACCTGTAGACCACAGTGTGCTGAACTCCAGGAACGGAGCCAACAACCAGTACTGGCTGTTCACAAGGTTCATACTGAACTATTATATTTTTGCTGTAAAGAAAATAATGACAAAATAAAATTTTTTTTTTTTTTATATTCACAGGCAAAACCCTACTAATCGCCAAATTCTGACACATAACAATGCTGCTAGCGTTACGAGCTCAAACTATCGTAACACTAGAGGAATAAAAGTAATCGTCCACGGATGGAACAACAACGGAGACACCCAGATGAACCCCCTCATCACCTCTGCCTTCCTGGCTGTTCAAGACGTGAATGTCATCGTTGTGGATTGGCGCGCATTGGCAAACTCTGCTTACACTACCGCTGCTGCCGGTGTACCCAGTGTTGGTCAATTTCTTGGAAATTTCTTGGTGTGGCTCATCAACACTGCTGGAGGCAACTGGAACAATGTGCACTTGGTGGGCTTCAGTTTGGGCGCTCACGTCGTCGGTGTTGCTGGTCGTCAAGCCGGTGGCAATCCTGCTAGAGTGACCGGTAAGTTCGAGATTCTAGATAAAAAAAGAAAATACCAGTTGCAATTGATGTTTTATTAATTTTTACCAATATAACCAAAGTTCAATATAAACTAAAATAATTTATTTTACACAAACCCGCATTGGGTTAGCGTGATGGTGTTATGGCCCATAACCCTTAAGTGTTTATATGTGTGTGTGGGTGTGTGTGTGATTTTATTTTATTTCATTTTTTATTTATATATTTGACGTATCTGTTATCGTCTCTTTTTGCATCTGCGTCCCAATACAATATTATAATGATAATTCATGGTTTGCTGGAAGACATCTCTTTTACGGATAAGTCCGCCATTGTAAATAATATTATTAATTATATGTTTCGTATATTTGTATCAAATGAAATAAAGAGTATTATTATTATGTGTTTCTCCACGAGGAAGGCTTGTTCCAAAAAGTGGGACGTATATAGGTTGAGGACAATATATGTTTAGAAAATTGTTATTTGTTCAATTTAAATCTATTTTAATCGGTAGGTTTGGACCCTGCTGGACCCGGGTGGAGTGGTAGTGCCAACGCTTTGAACGCAAACGCCGGTCGATTTGTAGAAGCTATCCACACAGATGGTAGAAGTCTTGGTATCTTCAACAACGTTGGCAACGCAGATTTCTACCCTAACGGTGGTAGGAATCCCCAACCTGGATGTTCACTTAGCACATGTTCCCACGGGCGTGCTACGGAGCTCTTCGCCTCCTCGGTCCATCTGTCCACCCGCTTCCCTGGCAACCGGTGCAATAACCTTGCTGAGGCTGAATCGATATCCTGCACAGGGGCTATTCTACACATGGGCAACGGAATCGTCACCAAATCTGGGTATGTTATGATTCTATTAGTTAATTATCAAGATTGCATTTAATTATGAAAGTTTTTGTGGATTCTCATGATTAAATAGAAACGAAAATTTTTAAATTGTTTGTTTCAGAACTGGCCTTTATGGACTACGGACAGGCAGTGCGTGGCCTTTCTAATTGGAATAGTTCCAGATCTGAGAGAAATAAAGCAATTGATATTGTATTATTAGGACTTTTTACTGTTCTGTATATTTTATGGTCTTTCTTTTCACCTAATCCTTATCTTTTCTTTAAATCGCTAACGCAGCAGTTCTACGTAGTACCTCAGATAATTCAACATGCATTTTCGTCTTTTACGAGATGAAAATATTAAATATAGGTAAATATTATGGCCGATAAATATAAAATAGTTGATATTCACGAAAACATGTATGTTAGGGTCCTAACTAAGGGACGCTGAATGATAAGCAGTGGACTGTATAAAACTGGTATAATAAATAAATTAATATCAATGAAAAAATTGATATGCTTAGTCGTCCGCGATCTATATCGAAGTTATGGTAGGCCGGTCGTTGGTTTGAATCGACGCGCGAGCCCCTCGGGCCCCGCGCCCCGCTCCCGGCCGCTCCCGACGACAGTCGAACGCTCCCGAACATGTATAAAATAAAAGAAATCATCACGCCCTTTTCTGTTTATTGTGAAACATGTTAAAAGGTTCAAAATTATGTATAACATAAAACAGAGAGTTCATGTATTATTATAAAAAAAAATAGAAAAATTTAATGAAAAGTTGGAATTTTTTATATTTTATGGTGCCTGCTCTATATATGTTACGAAGACATGGACATTTAAAATATAAAAGTACACAATAAACACTGACAAATATTGCAACCGTACAAAGTTAAAGGTACTTCCAAAGTCGCAAAATTTTAAAATAATATTTATAGCGATTTTTATTTCAGGTCAGGTTATAGTTATTCTCACTTTTTTTTATAACAAGTACAAGTTTTCGACATTCTTTGCGGCTATTAATAATGTAGGTAAGGTTTTAAAATGTAACTAAATAAAGTGAACGACAAAAACAATGGACGACGGACAGTTATCCACCAACAATGCCCACTTAGTATTGAGTGGTTTGAACACTATTTTTTATAGGGTAGGTGAGTGTTTTGATGACCCTTCTTACTTTGCTTAAAAAGGTTTTATCAAAAAAATTTTAATTAGTAAGCACCTTCTGAAAAGGACTTTAATATTCTGTTTGTGAAATTGCCTTACTTATTTGTGTGCGCCATACAGTGCGCAGAAGTCAAGCTAGAGAAAATGTTTTATTCCAGATCCTACTGCTTGATTCAGCAGGTACAGTCGCCAAATTCAAAAGGCAATAAAGTCAATAGTTTACATAAAAAAGCGACTATATGAGACTATAATTAGGCATTTTATTTAAAGTATAATTTGCTTTAACTTAGGCTTCTAGTACAGACCTACTTTTTAACTAAAGCTTCTTGACTCTATCTACTGTACTATTTGTTTTTTATTTGAAACTATTCAAATGAATGATTAGTAAGTGGATAGATATCTCAAAGTTTTGATTTGAATTTGGAATTTGGCTTATCTTGGCTCGGCAGGATGAGGCGACGATGCCAGGCCCGCTTTTTGATTTGATTCAAAATGTATTCAGGTGATATTTAATATCTTCGCTTTATTTATTTCTCGCCTCCAGCCAGCGCCAGCCTTTATAAGTTTATTGCATTATACTTTGTAAGAATGCAGTGAACAATTTTAAGATGTGCTAGCGTTACTTATTTAGAAGAAACCGTGTTTGAGTTAATTCAAACTCGGTGGAACAGGTGGGATGGAACAGGCGACTGATTGAACTGGGCTCCGATTCTGCTAATTTACAATTAAGGCAATCTATTGGCAATAGTATTTCAATGGTCAAAATATTGACATGTAGTCTAAATCTATAGAAAATAAATTTTTCAGACCACGAAATATCAAAAATTGTTTCATTGAGACACGACAAGAATTTATTAACAGACTACAAAATGTCAAAATTTTGACCATTGTCTATACGAGTATTGACATCCCACTGTGCCATTTATAAATTCAGTAAGGCCCTGCTTGCCGTATTTCCTATGTTAAGGTTAAGTAAAAAAAATCTTCATCCATACATCTGCCTATAGACGTCCAATGCTGAACTTAGGCCTCCCCCAAAGCTCTAATCTATTTAAAAAATCTACTTCTCATAAAATGGTTTCAAGTTAGTTCAGGAGTTATCGTCACAACACTATTTTGTCATTCTTTGGCTCGTCTATGATTCAAAACCACACTGCAAGCTAGGCAAAAAGGAATAAAATGGATCTTTGGGAAAAAATGGGAGTCCTTAGAGGTGCACAGTCGGGCGGGTTGTGTTGGCGACTTTAACCACCAGAATCTTGTTCTGGTGGTTATGTGTAATGCGAAATTTTACTTCAGATGTATTTTTTTTTATAATGTAATGCACAACAATTCTGCTTCTTCTTCTTCTTCTTGCCTTTTTCCCACTCTAGGTGGGGTCGGCGCAACATGTCCTCTTCCATTCTCCTCGTCACTCGTCAGCTCAGCATCCACTTCTTTTATTCTCATATCACTCTTCACGCATGGTCGACTCTCCTCCGTGGTCGAGTGGTCTGTACGCCGGTCTCAAGGCCCATCTCGAGGGGTTCTGGGTTCGATCCCCGGTGGGGGCAAATGTTCGGGTGATGAATTTTCAGGCATTTGTTCTCCAGTCTTGGATGTTTATATATATTACATTTTCAGGATATTTATATGTATTTATCTATTAAATATATTTATCCGTCATCTAGTGTCCGTAACACAAGCAGTATTCGTTGCTTAAAATGGGGCTAGATGATAGGTGTGAATGTTTGAAGATATTTATTTATTTTATTCAATCCATCGCTTCTTTGGTCTTCCTCTCACTCTTGGTCCGTCCACATCCATGCTCAGCATCCTTCTTGTAATGTGACATTCATCCCTCCTGATCACATGTCCAGACCACAACACAACAACATTACCCATAAAATAATGATACGGCTTTACACATCCCCGATACTGATTAAAATTATTCAACAATATATTTCATATTGTGAGACTTAAAAAAATTTACATAATATTAATTCATTATGAGTTTTTATTGTCTTTACCTTTTTTTAAAGATATTGCACAATAATATCAAGGACTGAACACCGTGCCCGATATAATATTGTTATCAAAACTGACAAATTTATTATAGATGATCGGTCATCATTAGTCAGTGTTTAAATCCTCAAGATTTTCACGTACCTCCAAATATTATGAATATTGCGATTAACATACATTTTATCTTCTTTTTTATATTTAATATCATCAGAGTTAAGTATTAGAGAACTAAAAAAAAAAAAAAAATTACATTAAGAACAACCTGCGTAGTTCAAATAAAAATGTTATGTATTAGACCTATTCTAGACCTATGTATCTACTTTCGTTAAATGCGAAAAAAACAATGTTTTTGTGCTTCAGTAAGACGAATTATAACATGACTCTCACATTGCACATCTTTCCGTGTAACATAAACATACAGCCAAATTGTAACTGCCCTATTCTATCACGTGAAATAGTAATAAAATATTTGGGCGTAACATTGGATGACAACCTTCAGTGGAAACAACACCTAAGTGTCTGCTAAAGCCCGTAAATTAATATTTATATTTAAACAACTTCGTATTGCTGCAGACTAATTTTGTCAACATATAAAGCTCTTTGTCAATGCATACTCACATATTGTATTAGCGTTTGGGGAAACGCTGCAAAAACGGATATAATACAAATTGAGAGGGCCAAAAGAGCCGTACTAAAAGTTGTACAAGCAAGCCAGTGTTCTATCACTAAGGAAACTTTATATTATTCTAACACTATGCCGGTTTCACAACAAGATAGTTCCATACAAACCTATGGACAAGAGAAAACGAAAACCCAAATATAAAATTCCAACAACACACTCTAGACTAGCTAGACGACACTTTGTTTACACAGGCCCAAAACTATATAATAATATAATATATTGCAGTCAAATAAAGAAATCACAAGATATTCCTCAAAAAAGTTCAGTGAAACTACAAAAGAATGGCAAAAAAAATTTACATATCATAAACTTGAAGAATTGTACTTTACAGTTACTCGAATATCCAAAAGTTAGTTATTGATAATTACACACACACACACACACACAAAAACCAATACTCAAATATATAACAATATCCACGCGACAACGCACAACTATTTATAATTTTGCATGTAAAAATTTTATTCAAAATTGTTATTTTGTTAAATCATAAAAAAATAGTACATTTTTGGAGCCACCCACCTCTCATAACACAGGGCAACCTTATATGAGAGATGTTACATCCTGCCATTATGCAAATGTATTTTTTGAATGAAGAAATTTTAATTTAATTTTAATTTATTCTAGGTAGTTTAGGTAGTTCGAGGAGGTGAGGATGGTCCGTACCCTAGCTCAGAGGGAGGCTCTAAGCCAATGGGCTGAGGCACTCGTCTTCCCAGCAGCTGGCCACTGGATGATCGACGCGATTCGTCCAGTGTTGGAGGAGTGGGTTGGGCGCCGGCACGGTAGCCTCACCTATCGCCTGGTGCAGATTTTGACCGGACATGGGTGTTTCGGTCACTATCTGCACCGCGTTGCCAGGAGGGAGGAGTCACCGCGGTATCATCACTGCAACTCTCTCGATGACACAGCCGAGCACACCCTAGTGGAGTGCCCGGCCTGGCGACGGGAGCGCCGCGAATTTCGCGCGGCACTCGGCGGAGGTTACCTCTCGCTGCCAACCATGATAAGGGCAATGGTTGGCAGCAAGAGAGTGTAGGAGACTGCCGCCTCCTTCTGTGAAAACGTACTCTTACAGAAGGAGGCTGCGGAGAGGGAGCGGGAAGAGGATCCTTTAGCGCCTCCTCTCCGGCGTAGACGGGTGGGCAGGAGAAGGCGGGCGCCATAAGCCCGTCCCTCTACTTGCCCCGGGAGCAGCTGCGTGCGTCGGATGGCTTCCACGCACGCGTATCACCGGCTGCCACGTCTGGAGATTTTCCGAATATGCCCGGAAAATCACCCACTGGCGCAAACCCCGACCTAGTGTCCGTCTAGGTCGGGAAGCCCTGGGAACGGCTCGGAGAGTTGCTCCGGCAGACCCCGGGTCGCTCCCACAGAAGGGCAGGAACGGGTATATCGGGGAGTTTTAGTGGGTAGTGCCAAAATGGCAGGTAAGTCCCACACACGCGTACCGGCTAGCCACCGGTAGGTACAGTCCGTAATTGGATTCTCCTCGTAAAAAAAAAGGTAGTTTAGGTAGTCAATATTTTTGTTCAATGAAATATAATTTACAAATAGTTAAAACTTCATTTTGTTTTGGCCGACTGGGGTCGAATAAAATGTCTTAAAAATAATATCACTAGGAGGAATCCATTTACGGACGTACATACCGGTGGCTAGCCGGTACGCGTGTGTGGGACTCACCTGAAATATTCACACTACCCTCTTCCTTCCGTGGACCTTCCGTGGGAGCGACCCGGGGTCTGCCGAAGCAAATCTCCGAGCCGTTCCCTGGGTCTACCGATCCAGTCGGACACTAGGTCGGGGTTTGCGTCAGTGGGAAATCCCAAGACGACTATAGATAATGCATACTAATCGATTTTGACAATCTGCACATCAAATAAGTAATTGCTAAGATTGATATTAATTAATAAGTGATATCTTTTTCATTATCATTTTCACCTACGTTATAAATATAATTTCAGATCAAGTAGTGAACATCAGTGTGCGCAACAATGAAAGTTGCTCTAGCTTTTGCTGTTTTGGTGGCGGGTACGTATCTTTAATTTATTTATACACCGCCTGCACATACAGCACACATTACTTATTATGTAACTTCCATTAGCAATATTTTATACCCACGGAAAATAAAGTTAATCAAAATTCCCTAGGGAAATAATGTTCTTTGAATTTAGAGTGTCCTAGTAACTTAATATCAACAAATATTTTGTCATTTGACAAAAGAAGAAACAGAAAAGAAGAAGGTTGTTCAAACAAAGTTTCGTATGATTTCAGTTAACCTAATAAGTTTTGATATAATATTCATTTGGCATAATTTCAGTTTGTCTAATTTTCGGTTCATACTCGTATAATAATTTGCTATAAAAAATTGGACTTTGTTTCTAATTTAGGGCGAATCCGATTCAGTCAAACTCTTCCACCAAATGGTACTTGTGTGCCCTACCCCTAGAGTGTAATTCAATAAGGCGGAGACGCGGAGGGTGGCAGCCCCCACCCTCTCTATAATAGAGAAATGAAGGCGGCTCTCTGTAGCGGAGAAGGAAGCTGCGAAAGAGAGCGTGGGGGTCTGTGCCTTGTTACGCCAGGGTGGAGTCGCTGACCTCCCGTAGTCTTCCCGTTTCCCTAGGCGAAATGTTTTTATATTAAATGAATATTTATGTCTAACAATATTGGGCTAAATGAATTTAAGATGAACTGAATAATTATCGCTTTTGATTTTTGACGAAATGAAATTATATAAAACGTTGTTCGGACAATCATAGGTAAACCTTAAATGTCAACCTAATTTAACTTTAAACAGCCTGAATAAATCTCAACAATTTTTGCATTGAAAAGATTTGTACTGATTTTGAAAACAATAACCCTATTGAACTGTATGGGTGCATTCATCGAAGTTATTGAATATTCCTTTTATTTTTTAATTTTCTGTTCACGGCTTTGGACCACACTTAAGACTAGTTCACAAACATGTAATTTAAACACACTACTGAATTATTTATTTGTAGTTTATTAGTTATTGTGCTGAAAAAATTAGAAATATCTGTTGCTCATAAGTTGCAGATCAATTAGTTATTTTTCTGACCAACTTTGAAATATTTCTGCCCATAAGTTGCTGACCAATTAGTTATTTTAGCTGATCAATTGTATTGTTTTTGCTGACCAAAATTCAAATATTTTGATCACCGTTTAAATAACACCCTTTTTAAATCTGTCCAGTAGTTTCGGGTCCTATTCAAAACAAATAATCAAAACATTCCTCTTTATAATATTTTAATAATTTATCAATCTTTTAGTATAGATAATATCCAAAAATTACCTATATTATTGCGATTAGAATAATATTGGATATATTATTGAGTATAAAAAAACTGCGAATCAACCCGTACCTCCCGAAAATTTTCTATATTTGGTCTTCAAACCGTAAAAGTGGAAGGAGCTCTCAAGCTTGATTTGTTTCCAACAGTGTGCAGCGGCAGCGCTATCCCCTTGACCCCCGGGGACAACAGCCACTATGTGGAGGGCAAGAGCCGCTACATCTGGATGCCGGACGGCGAGGGCGTGCCGCACCTGGTGGACCTCCACCAACCCGTCGACTACAGCGCGCTGAACTCAAGAAATGGAGCCAACAATCAGTACTGGCTATTCACAAGGTCTTTATTATACAACAATTCTACTAAACTTAAAGACGTAAAATTTACTAATATAATTACCAATAATTACTAATGTATACAAAATTTACTATTTACAGGCAAAATCCTACCAACCGCCAAATTATAACCTTTAATAACGCTGCTAGCGTTACTGGCTCGAACTACAGCGGTACAAGAGGATTGAAAGTAATCGTCCACGGGTGGAACAACAACGGAGACACTGCTATGAACCCCCTCATCACCTCTGCCTTCCTGGCCGTCCAAGATGTGAATGTTATCGTTGTGGATTGGCGCCAATTGGCAAGCAACCCTAATTACAATACTGCGGCTGCCGGTGTTCCAAGCGTTGGTCAACACCTCGGCAATTTCTTGGTGTGGCTCATAAACACGGGCGGAGGCAACTGGAACAACGTGCACTTGGTGGGCTTCAGCTTGGGCGCTCACGTCGTCGGTGTTGCTGGACGCCAAGCCGGTGGCAAACCTTCTAGAGTAACCGGTAAGAGGCATAACGGGGCATTTTTATTAAATTTTAAATTGTATTTCAGCTAACTACTTATTTTTGGGAGATTATATAAACGATTTTGATTTAAAATTGAGAGTTAACAATTTTTATTTGAGGAGCTCGGTGGCGTAGTGGTCAGTGCACTTTGGCTTCGATCGAAAACAAAGCTACCTTCGCCATGGTCAGGCCGTGGATGTGTGACCAAGACTTTGTGATCTCGAGCTCCTCCGTGCTTCGAAAGGCACGTTAAGCCGTTGGTCTCGGTCACATTTGCAACCGTTTCTACCCACCAACCCGCATTGGGCCAGCGTGGTGGTGTTACGGCCCATACTTCTCATGTGTTTCTCCATGAGGAAGGCCTGTCCCAGCAGTGGGACGTATATAGGCTCATAACGAATTTTTATTTGATCGCCTGTTCGTTGCCATTAGATCGGCCCGGCACAAGTCGTCTATGTCGACGATTCCGGTGCCGTGTCGGTACCAGCAATGAACAAACCGCCATGCTGGTACCGACTTGGGATCATGTCATCTACCATTTCAGTACCAGCAATGAACAAACAACGCCCATTACTGTTAAAGCCGGTCTTCTAACATTTTTGGATGGAAAGTCCGTAAATGTTTAGTGAGGGATGCTTCTACATGAGTTACGAATTGATAGATGTGTGTTTCTACGACGAACATTATTACAATAAAAAAAAAAACAATTAAGATCAAAATTTTAAATTGACTTGTCTAAAGAAATATATCCGTAAATAACTTTTCTAGTGTAATGCTGTTTCTGATGAATTCAGTGAAAAAAATTTAAGCTATTTCAATCTGCAGGTTTGGATGCTGCTGGACCTGGGTGGACTTCTAATAGCAATGCTTTGAATGCAAATTCCGGGCGGTACGTCGAAGCCGTCCACACGAATGGCGGGGGTCTCGGCATTTGGAACAACATTGGCAACGCTGATTTTTACCCGAACGGTGGTCAGAGTCAACCTGGATGTGGTCTCAGCACTTGTTCCCACGGCCGCGCTAATGATCTCTTCGCCTCCTCGGTTCGCCAGTCCAACCGCTTCGTAAGCAACAAATGCAGCAATCTGTCGCAGGCTCAATCAATAGCTTGCACGGGAGCAACATTGGCTATGGGCAACGGAGTAGTCTCCAAATCCGGGTAACTATGGTTTTTTTTACATATGGCAGGATGAAGGCCAAGAGTAGGGTCTTGGCCTTCATCTCACCTGGTAGTAAGTCCCAAAGGTGGAAGCGAGCTTCACTTGTAATCCTCAACAACTGAGGAACTGGCTATCTTACCTCTGGTTGCCGGAACACAACAATGTTTATAACATTGTTATTATGGCGACAGATTTAGGTAAGACGGTGGTAGCTAGCCAGGCGGGCTTACAAGCCCCAACCAACCAAACCGAGCAGAAAAACTTCTACCCCATATTGATAATTTCATCAATTAAAATTAAAGAGATCATTTTATGAGAAATTAACTTCCAGATAATTTCAAACGAATACTATTCCATTTTTAATTTATTTTAATATGAAAAATATTTTTTTTCAGATCTGGCATTTACGGACTAAGGACTGGTAACATTTGGCCTTTCTAAGAAGAGTTTAATTTTTAATAAAATTAAAATAAATTACAGGAAATTCAAACATATTTCGACTTTTTTCTTTATTACTACCTAACATATATTTACATTTCAATCGATGCGGTAAGACCGCATCCATTGGTACGTTGAGATTCTTACGACAAGATTCTTGGTAGAGGTATTTAAAAACATCGGAGAAGCTAATTTCTACCCAAATAGTGGTCAGCATTCACAACCAGGGTGTGTTATTTACACATGTTCACATTATGTGTGATATGTATTATTAATCATTTCAATTCCATTCAAATGAATAAAATTGGGTTTTTCTAAAATTATAAGCATTAATTAATACTGATCGATAACTATGATAACAAATTAAAAGAGTATCGTAATATGAACATTGTATTTGTTTGTCACTACATGCATGTTTAATCTATATCTATACATATAATAAAACTGTCGAGGTCGAATGTCTGTAGACAGAAAAAAAAATGCTTAAAACCAAGCCAGAGGGATGTTAAAAGAGGGAAAATACTAAAAAATGATTTTTTTTTTCATTTTTTGTTCCTCTGTCTGTTTGTACGGGCTAATCGCCGAAATGGCTGAACCGATTTCAATGAAATTTTGCATGGTGATACCTTATAACCCTGGTCAATATCTTAGACACTTTTTATTCCGGAAAATTAAAGGGTTCCCGTGGGATAGTTAAAAAACCATAATAACCGCGGACGAAGTCGCGGGCAACAGCTATATATATTATATGAATATGTATTGACTAGCGACCCGCCCTGGTTTCGCACGGGTTATATATTATGTATATATTATATCATTATACATTTAAACCTCCCTCTTGATACATTCCTTCTATAACGAAAAACCTAATCAAGTTATTTATTTTCCGCCCTAGAGTTTAAAGAATAAAATAAACAAGTAGAGAATTTATTTACTAAAAATAATTATTGTGTGAGTTACAAAATCTTACAATATAATGTGGATTTTTGGGTAGAAATGCAATAGCAATGCCAACTGCGAACGGTGTCCGTTTAACATTTTGGTTGCCCACCCAACGTGCAACCATGATGACAGTTACATTCGGATTGGGAATAGATTCCTTTCAACCCATGTGTAACAAATAATAACAATCAACTATTAATTAGAGCAAATTTTTGTTTAACTTGGAAAAAAATGTTTATTTAATTTTGTATGGCATAAAATTTTAACCAATATTTTAGCATTTAACGATACTTCTGCATGGTTTTTTCAACATACATTTGACAAAAGTATGCAGAAAAATTTAAAAGCCTGTACAATATATTCATGATTTTAAAAAAACTAGAGTTATCAAATTGCTTAAGTAACGATAATAACAAGATTTTCCGTAATCAGAACACCCGCGTGGTCAATCTATTGATAAAATCTGATTGTTATGCTTTATATAAATTCGCTACAGTAAAAGGTACTTATTTTATATCAAAATGAAGTTGGTAGTTGCTTTTACTGTATTTGTGGCAGGTTTGTAAAGTTTTATCAATTTTCTAATATAGATTGAAACATAAATCAGTACAATTTTATTGCCATTTTGATTGTATATTAATATTTTTACGTTGTAAAATAAAAATGTTATTTGAGTAGTGTGCAGTGGTAGCGCTATCCCCGTGACCCCAGGGGACAACAGCCACTATGTGGAGGGCGAGAGCCGCTACATCTGGATGCCGGACGGCGAGGGCGTGCCCCATCTAGTGGACCTCCACGAACCTGTCGACTACAGCGTGCTGAACTCAAGAAATGGAGCCAACAATCAGTACTGGCTATTTACAAGGTTTTTATTAAACAAGAATTCTTCTAAACCTCAAGTTTTCCTAATATAATTACTGATGTATACAAAATTAATAATTTACAGGCAGAATCCTACCAACCGCCAAGTTTTAACCGTAAATAATGCTGCTAGCGTTACGAGCTCGAACTATCGTAATACTAGAGGATTAAAAGTAATCGTCCACGGATGGAACAATAACGGAGACACTCATATGAACCCCCTTATCACCGGTGCCTTCCTCACCGTTCAAGATGTGAATGTCATCGTAGTGGATTGGCGCGCTTTGGCGAGTTCATCTTACAATACCGCGGCTGCCGGTGTACCCAGCGTTGGTCAACACCTCGGAAATTTCTTGGTGTGGCTGATCAATACAGCTGGAGGCAACTGGAACAATGT
The DNA here is from genome assembly GCA_910589355.1 of Parapoynx stratiotata. Classification (NCBI taxonomy): domain Eukaryota; kingdom Metazoa; phylum Arthropoda; class Insecta; order Lepidoptera; family Crambidae; genus Parapoynx; species Parapoynx stratiotata. The sequence continues at coordinate 6,256,197 of OU342458.1, forward strand.
GCACTTGGTGGGCTTCAGTTTGGGCGCTCACGTCGTGGGTGTCGCCGGACGCCAAGCTGGTGGATTGCCTGCTAGAGTGACTGGTAATTACGTGCAACTTTTAGTATATCAGATGTTAAATCTGTTAGCTTTTTTACTCGCACAAGTATAATTCGGAATATTACTATAATACTTACTTCTATTTTCATATATCGATGACCTTTTTTTTCTTAATCGTCGTAGGCTTGGACCCAGCAGGACCACAATGGGGTGGCAATGCAAATGCTTTAAATGCAAATTCTGGGCGGTACGTTGAAGCTATCCATACTGATGGAAAGAGTCTTGGAATTTTCGACAACATTGGCAACGCTGACTTCTACCCAAATGGCGGTCGGAATCCCCAACCTGGATGCCTCATCAGCACCTGTTCCCATGGGCGCGCTACTGAACTCTTCGCCGCTTCAGTTTACCAATCCGACCGTTTCGCTGGCAACCGCTGTAACAACTTATGGGACGCAGAACTGTCCTCTTGCACTGGCACTGTTCTGCACATGGGCAATGGAGTTATTAGCAAGTCCGGGTATGTATTTCATTTGCCCAATGTTTTGGTTTTCAATTAACAATTATCTAACACACTAGGAGGTATGTGATTTTATTTGAAAAATACATTCATGAGAGCAACGTTTATATACGTCAAATATTTCCGTCCGGTTAAAAATATTCTTTTCATGAAGTCCAAACATTAACACTTTACATTATTTTAATAAACGGGCCATTGACTGAAGTTTTAACAGCCGCGGCTCCACGTAGGTTCGCGAAAATTTATCTTATATCTAAGTAGAAGCGTTCTCTTTACAATCAAAATTATTATTTGACAAATTAATGAATAATATATTTGTTTATTACTGCTATCCGCTATCCGCAACCGCGCCTAGCCCATCTACGTGGCCAGGGGGTTATACGTCATACGCAAATCAACGCTTGTACTGTTTTTATTAGCTTTATGCAAAACGTAATTTGTTGTGTCTTTCGAATATCGTATATGCCTAACCACATAGCCCTATGATATTTACATGTTTGCGAGGACGTGATGACAATGATTATAGTAATTATTTGGCACTGACTTTTGGCTAATAAATCGAAAAAAATGTTAATTAATTTCACATTTTTTGTTGTTTCAGAACTGGCCTTTATGGATTGAGGACTGGCAGTACATGGCCTTTCTGATCTTGGAATATGCATTTTAAAAAGTTACTAGTTTTGTAAAGGTCAAACCCAATACTCAAATTGTTTTTAAAATATCATTACAATACACTTGACAAACACGATTAGTGTATTTATTTATTTTCATTTGAATAAAAAGGTGTGTATGTTAATTGTTTTATTCTGGTGAAAAACAAGGTATCATACCTAATACATGAACCATGAGAGTCAATAGTTAGCAGTGATCTGTATATCAAAAGACAGCTAGGTTATTATGTGACCTTCCAGAGTCTTACACCGTCATTTCCAATCCTCCTTTTTTTTATTGGACGTAAACTCCGACAGAAAATGAAAGTCACCGATATAGCCCACCGGATTAGCAAACTGAAGTGGCAGTGGGCTGGTCACATTAGCCGTAGAAATGACGGGCATTGGGTTCGTAAAGTTCTCGAGTAGAGACTGCCACTCGGTGAACGTAGTGTGGGACGCCTTGTGACAAGATGGGATGACGATATTCATAGGTTGGCTGGAGTCGGCTGGATGAGAACAGCCGAAAATCGAGAGCGGTGGCGTGCATTAGTGGAGGCCTATGTCCAGCAGTAGACAGGAGTGGGCTTGTGGAATTATGAAACTCAGCGAGCAACTTGCGCTGTCCAATGACATTTGAATCTGGCTTCTATTTAAAACTAGTACTACTTTCCTTAACTCTTGGTTCTACTGCTGTTCTACTGTTTTTGTCCTTTCTACTTAGGGTCTCCTCGATCGCATTTATAATATTAATATTCAGGGTCATAAGCAAAACCGCAATTATAGTTAACATTTTGATATCAGAATGTCATTGTCACCCAAGGAATTGCATCCCACAAGCTTTTCTACATGCGGAAACACATTAATAGTATTGGCCGAAATACCACGTCGTCGCCTACCCAGTATACTTTAAATAATATCTTGTTAGGTTTGGCTACAAACGATGAATGCAAATATTTTGTCTCACGAATTATAAAAGGTGATGACGATCAAGGATTAATAATAGATAAATATTTTCTAGTCTTCACACCTTTCAACTAGTTCAAATTATGAAGCTTAATTAAGCTGGTTTCCCGTGGGACCGTGGGAAGCCAACTAGTAAATCACAACTGTTATGTATACTAAGTGCCGGGTAAATATACATAATATTTACGTATTAATATTGTACTGGGATCTAGCTCTCACATACCGAGGTTAGTAGGGATCGTAGGTAAATACTTTTATTGACTTGTTTGATTTACATTCTAAATTCAAAACTCAATATCGTTTATTCAATTAACATGCGTGAGCACCTGGTCGGCACACACCATTCGTTCACAAAACTACCAGCAAGGCAAGAAACATGTCATTGAAGTTTTTGAAGTAAAAAATAAATAAATATCTTAAGTTGCAAATATAGGTAGCCTAAACTTCATTGCACGCTTAGCATTATTTAATAATTATTATTCAGTTTAATATAACATAATATTTATATCTTTATTATTGCCCGTCCTGTACGTTTTTTTATTTTGGCATTAGTAGATATCTAATTCTATTTTTATCTTGGTTACGATTATATTTATGTTTGTATTTCTTTTTTAATATACAACATGACTAGCTTGTAAGTTTCTTATAAGTAATACTCTGATGTATACAACCGTTGTATACCGATGTAACCGTTGTGTTCCGGTGATGTAACCCTAATAAAAATAAATAAATATTCAGAACATACGTCTAAATTCATACATAAATATCCAAGCTAAAGAACCAATGCATATATTCATCACAACATTTGCCCCCACTGAGAATCAAATCCAGAATATTTCAAGATGGCGCCGCATTGAAACTGGCATACAAACGACTGGCAATTATAAGGTTTGATTCTATATTACTTCTATGATTGTAACATCCTAACATATAATATGCATAGATATAAATGCTGAGCACGATATAAAATAAGTTTAACAATAAATAATTATGTGTCATTTTTTATTCGCGAATTCCATATAGCTATATGGAGATAACATGAGACGATGGCTTGCGATTACCTATTATGATTTTTTACTAATTGTAAAAAAACAGTTCTTCAAGAAAGTAATAATGAAAATTCATCGGACTCCGAAATCGACATGATAGACGTATGTGATGATGATGACACCGATATCGATGATCTTGAAAATAAGTGTATGCTATGCAACGATTACGGCCCGAATAATGAACTTTGGTACAGGTGTGTTCAGTGTGGAGGTTGGGCTCATGCTGAGCGCTCGGGCTGTGATTCAGCCGAAGGTTACGTGTGCGATTTATGTCGCTAAAAGCCTGATTGGTATTGTCATCCTGCTGACCGTCAATACCCTCCATGTCGTGCCATGGCGGTCACATATACTTTTTTTAAATGTTTATTGTGCCATGTTTTTAACTTATAGTGCCATGTTTTTAATTACTATTGATCTCATTGCTTGTATTTATTATTTAATAATGTTCAGAGTTATATTTGCGCAACACTTTCTAAATAAAAGATTGATTTTCCTAATTTGTGTTTGATTTTGCTCCCAATACCCTTCCTTACCCTACTGTGCCTGTTCATCTTCAAGACCATAACTCTAAAGCAATTCCACTTTACCGAGGTCTGAGACAGGGCGACGTTGTATCGCTGAAACTGTTCACAGACGCGTTGGAAGTGTTTTTAAGCTTTTGGACTGGGATCAACATGGCATCAACCTAAATAAAATTATCATTAAGTTTAGTATTATGTTCAGAGTATTGTACGGTACCACTTTGTAGCATTGCTGTGGTACTCGTAGCTCGTTTGAACAATAAATTAATTGCGTAGTTGAAGACGGCGTACACGAAAAACAATGATTTGTATTAATCAATTGATAATACCTATACAAAAAATACTGATATCACCACGAATCAACATGTTATCTTGATCCATTAATAAATTATTTTTTAATTACAGATTTACTTATGAAATTGTTTTAATTGTATAATTCTTATAAGCTTATAACGTCACGTCACTAGACACAGCGTTGTCACACTGCGAGGTACGTCATAGGAATAAACGCATCGACGCAACGTTAGTACAGGAGAACGACGCAGCGACACTCTTCCAACGACGAGGCGGGCGTAGTGGACTCAACGCGCCGTTTGTCGTATTGGCCGCAAGCCCGTAAAATCACTTTGCTGGTCTTATGACGATTAGAAAGCAGAAACGATTGTTAAAGTAACTGGGAGCAACGGCTCAACATAGTGTTGAAGCACGGAGGCCACAGGGGAACTCGAAATCGAGTTTTTGTCATGACTACTAACCATATATAAAAAAATTGTTTTATTTGTTTGCTTTGTTAAGCGTTTAAGCGTACAAATCACCACGCCTCGAGCACCTGCTCTATAGCAATGCTAATTAATCAAGATTTAAATACTTCTTTAATTTATCAATTATTGATATGCAATAACTGCGTAAAAGATTTATCTAGAAGCTTTGAATACATGACTTTCGTGTCGTAATGTGGAAGGTCTGATTATTAGGATTTTTTTAAATTATGACGGATAAGCTCTTGGCCTTCATCTCACCTGTTGGTAAGTGACGATAAGGCCGAAGATGGAAGCGAGATTCTTCTCAGTTGTTGAGGATCACAGGTGAATCTGAAGATCTTACCTCTGATTGCCGGAACACAACAATGCTTATAACATTATTATTATGGCGACAAATTTAGGTAACACGGTGGTAGGCAGGCCAGGCATAGCATAGCCAGGCAGGCTTAGGAGCCCTACCACCAACCAAACCGAACAGAAAAACCCCCTGCCCCCGTGGGGAATCGAACCTCGGACCTCCCGATCTTCACCCAGTGGTGTCAATCACTATACCAGAGAGCCGGTTAAAATAATGAAGAAGATACAAAAAACAGTGGTGTATTCTTCTCGAAATTGTCTATTCCGAAATAGCGGCAAAGTGGTGAGGAGGATGCTTTTAAAACAAAGCAACATTTGCAGAGAACTTTTTTTTCGACATTCCGATTCTTCATAGCCAATTACTATAAAAACAACTCTCCTTACTATAAAAACAGAACACTATTTAAATTTATTAGCCCTAACACGAACCAGTTGACGTATCCAATAGTTACCCATAGTGTTACAATTATTTGCACAGTATCTGCAGAATTTTCGAAGATAGTGTAATCGAAATCGAATCCATAGAAAAATCGGCAGCCCGCTGGGATTGATATGATAAGTAATTTTTTTTTTATGATTCTAACTACTTATGAGAAGACTGCTTAACATTTATACTGATTTTATGAATACAGAAGTGATTCGCCCATCAAGGCGACGGAAACTAAATGACGGATATATATATTTAATAGATAAATACATATAAAAAATGCAGATTTTATATAATATATATAAACATCCAAGACTGGTGAACAAATGCGGATTGAACTGGGGATTGAACCCAGAACCTCTCGAGATGGCGATGCCTTGAGACCGGCGTGTTGACTACTCGATCACGGAATGTATAAGTTAGCAGTGGAGACTTTAGATGCTAACGTGCTATTCTTAATACATATTATACATATTATATACATATTATATTCCATTAGAATATAATATGTAAAGAAAGCTGTTTGTTACCTTAATAAATAAATAAAATAAAAAATAAAATTACATTGTAAAAAACTTAACTTTTTTAGTTGCGTTAAGAAGCACAATTTTATGGGAAACGTATAATGCGCCTCTAGGGGAAAGTAGCTGAAATTAATTTTTCATAGAAATTGAGCAACTAAAAAAGTAGTTTTTTAAAATGTATTGTCAACTAGCACTAAGTTTAAGTTGGAAATACAATTCATTAAACCCTTCTGAAGAATGCGTAGTATTGATGAAATAAGATATCAGCGATCTTCTGATTTGCGTTTCTAAAGTAATTAGTCTGTGTGAATGTGTGAGTGAAATATTTTCGTAACGATTTGCTATGTTACAAGTATGTAAAGCTGGTACTCGAATTTGGACAAGTATTGTACAACATATCAATCTAGATTTTATCCGCTTAATTAATCCCTGATAAGTAATTGCAATATAAATTAAACAATTATGGACAGTTACAAAACCAGTCCAATATTTGCTTCACAATGAAGACACTAGTTCTAGTTGTCGCTTGTGCTGCATGTAAGTATTAGTATTTGTTACATAATTATTATAATCATTCGATACAACTATAGTAAAGTAAAGGATAAAACTCTAAATAACATTTCCTATAAACACTGGTTCTACTTTGTTTGAGCCATCCATAATTTATGTCACACTAATTTCATGATTTTTGGACTCCTCCCCGGCCCTTGTCACGCTAGTCACATTTGCGAGACTCCCCCCTCCCCAGTGTGACGTCACGTATTTGGCTATGTTACATCTAGAAATTATTTAAGAAGAAATCATTTGCATATATTTTTTTATGTGACATCACGAATTTAAAAACCCCTCCCACCCCTGAACCCCCACCCACCCCCAGTTGTCAAACTATGTATATTTGGTCGACTTCCTCGCTCCTCCATAATATGTTATATATGGATGGCTCTTAATCTTGACACAGTGAAAGGTCGGGTTCATTCACGCATGTGTAAGAAAAATGTATTTAGTGGGCCGGGCCATAAAAGCGAGGGCATTTATGTAATGTTATAGGTACATACTTGAATGCCAATTTTTCGTTCAAGAAAACGGGCAGTTGTACCTATTTACTAAATGTAAATATTAAATACTAGCTTTTGCCCGCGACTTCGTCCGTGTAGAATAGTTACTTTGAGATAGAGTGATGGTATGTAGCCTATAGCCTTCCTCAATAAATAGGCTATTTAACACTGAAATTCTTTTTCAAATTGGAACAGTAGCCTCAATTGGTGGAATTGAAAATTTACTCTATTATTAGAAGCTAAGTTCATACTCGTAGTGGCGTAAATTTATCCTTCATTTCTCTGGGGGGCGTTATTTAAATTTTTTAACATTCACACGCATGGCACTCGTGCCCATGGGAATATCGGGATAATAGGTAGCCTATGTCCTTTCTCAGGCTGTAGACCATCTTTGCACCAAATTTCGGTTAAATTGGTTTAGTAGTTTTGACGTGAAAGCGAGACAGACAGAGTTACTTTCGCATTTATAATATTAGTATGGATTTGGTAGATATAAAATACTCTATTCTATAGAATTACTTAAAAGTAGATAATTCCAAAATCGCGTAATCGTAAGAAACCATAATCATAGAAAATATTAATCAATTTACAGTATGTGCTGGGAGCGCTATTCCCGTAGTACCTGGTGATAATAGCCACTATGTGGAGGGCCAGAGCCGATATATCTGGATGCCAGATGGCGAAGGCGTTCCACAATTGGTAGATCTGCATGAACCAGTCGACTACAAACTTCTTAACTCCAGGAATGGCGCTAATAATCTGTACTGGCTTTTTACCAGGTAAACATCACTATTGGTTTGAAATGTTCTGTATGTTTTACTACGATTGGAATTGCTGTCTCTGAATTTCGTAATGTATTCTCATGTTGTAATTCATCTTAATTTTTTTTAGATCAAACCCTACCAACCATCAAGTTCTCACAAATGGCAACATCAACTCTGTCACTGGTTCTAACTACAGAGCCGCTCGCCCAACGAAAGTAATTGTTCACGGCTGGAACAGTAATGGGAACTCACAAGTAAACATTCTAGTAAGAGACGCGTTCCTGGCAGTTCAGGACTGTAACGTGATCGTTGTTGACTGGCGCGCCCTCGCAAACTCTGCTTACACAACTGCCGCTAATGGTGTTCCTAGTGTTGGCCAATTTCTGGGCAATTTTTTGGTTTGGGTGTTTAACAACGCTGGCGGTAACTGGAACCAACTTCACTTGGTCGGGTTTAGCTTGGGAGCTCACGTGGTTGGAACCGCTGGCCGTCAAACTGGAAGCCGCCCAATTCGTATTACCGGTAAAAACCATTCTTCTTCTCCTGTCTTATCACTGTTTGCACTGTTAATGCTTGCCTTATTTTTAATTTTATTCTAATTTACAGGCTTAGACCCTGCCGGACCAGGCTGGACCTCAAACTCCAACGCTTTGGCTAGCAACGCTGGACAATACGTAGAGGCTATCCATACTGACGGTGGTCTACTAGGAATATTCAACCGAGTTGCCCATGCCGATTTCTATCCCAATGGAGGCAGAAACCCACAACCAGGGTGCGCAATCAGTACCTGCTCTCACAGTCGTGCTTACGAATTGTACGCGTCTAGCGTTCGCACGAATCACTTTGTTGGCCGTCTCTGCTCAAACTTGAACCAGGCAGAAAATGTCCAATGTAGTGGAGGTTCACTTAACATGGGCAATGGAGTTATTACCAAGCGAGGGTATGTACTGCCATTCTTATTATAATTATAATGTTATGACGGTCCTGAGGGACTGAGAATATCTCAAGGCAACTTCATCATTAGCCTGCCCTTTTCCCAATTTCATTTGAGGTCGGCGCAACGAGTCTTTATCCTCCACTCTCTCTCAAAATATCGATAGCCGCTTTTCTCTCAACTTCTCTATCACTGGAGCAATTTTCAGGCATCTTATTAATCTGTAATTTGAACGAAAACAAACTAAGTTGTGCAGAGATTACTATTGGTTTCTCCATGTTTCTGTGCCGAATAGCGATATATACTAGTAGACCACCTTGGCGTACAAGTTTTTTTTTTAAATCAGGGTTTGTTTTTGATAAAATCGACGAAATAAATACTGCAGGATATTAAAGTACTTTCTATTATTTTGTTTCAGATCTGGGATCTATGGCCTTGCAACTGGCAGATCATGGCCTTTCTAATTCAGTTCTAAATATTATTTACCTTTCTATTCAAAATAAAATCACTGAATTGAATTTATTCATTCGTAATTGTATTTTCTCTTATCTCAGCTTTAATAAACTCTATGTTAATTGTTGTTTTAATTTTCTTTAAATACAAAACTGATTCCTACTCTTTTTACGTTATCTCTCAGGTGTTTTTATTGCTGTTGTATAGAATAGAATTTATTTTGCATCAATGAGGTTCATCAGGTTGTTAGTATCTAGCGAAGTTACATACACTTTAAAAAAAATTGTAAGTCATGAACTGTGATGTTTGTAGACACAATAGGATAGGAAATCAATTGTATCTCGACTGATTTCAGCCACCTCACAGACGAGAGGATAAAGAAATAGATTTATTTGGTACAGCCACTAAACAATTATATTGAAATGGAATAAAGGCACTGTTAAATATGCATACATATTTTTAAACATGACTGTACAAGAAAAACATTGTTGTGTATGTATATGATTTTTTTTGCAATGGATATTCTTTTACATAAAAGCACAATAAAGTGTCATAAATATTTGAACTGCTCGTATTCACCCTTAGCTGGACTAGAAAATACAATAAAGTCTCTAAAACTATATCAGTTCCCACAATATTGAAAAATTGTTTTAATTTCATTAGGGTCAAGCAAAAACCGGTGTTCGCAAATAATTTGTGCATTTATTGAGTGTGGTTTTCAGACCTATGAGAGGTTCACTTACTCACAAATAACTACAGTACGCTTTTTTATATAATTATATCGAGACTGCTTGCCGATACTTGCCAGTTTCTAAAATGTGTTAGACAAGTAGCCTGGGTCCACTATTTGAGTTAGCCAGGAGGGCAAAAACTTATTTCTAATCGAGTTTCAACAAAAAGACAGTAATAAATAAAAATGTATCTTTACTACAAATAGTCTAATGGATTTTCTTGATATACTCATCACCAGCATAATTAAACGTCCCACTACATCTGGCTTTTTATAAACATTCACACCTATCCACTAGCTCCATTTTAAGCAACTAATGCTGTTTGTGTTACGGACACTAGATGACAGATAAATATATTTAATAGATAAATACATACAAATATCCTGAATGTATATAAATATACATAAACATACAAGACTGGAAACACAAATGCCTGAAAATTCATCACCCAAACATATGCCCCCACCGGGGATCGAAACCAGAACCTCTCGAGATGGCGACGCCTTGACACCGGTACACAGACCACTCGACCACGGAGGTCGTCAAAGGCTTGCCTACCTTCAGGAGGAGATTGGGCTGTAGCATGGCATGCTGGCTCCTTAAGGATTGAAAAAAGAGAAAATGTTGCTATAAGACTCCGACTAACGGCATAACGTATCTTTCGATGTAAGAAGGAGTGGACCACACCTATCCAGAGTGAAATCGGATCATAATGAGGCGGCGTAATATCTTATTAATCTGTATTAGGTATACTAGGCTTTAGATTCAACTAAGAAATTCGAAATCACTATAATCATTTTAATTACTACTAAAAATCTGAACCAATAATTATTTTTTTTGAAGCTACACCATAAGTAGTAAGTAGTTCTATAAAATTTTCGTTAAGAATAATCGAAAGAAAAAAAACAGAGATTCTACGTTCGTTTGTTTCAAATTGTTTAAAATTACAAAAACCCTGTTTTAGACTAGAGTTTTAGACTAAGGGTAGGCACGCGGGGAGTGCACGCGTTTTTTATAAAAAAAATATTACAAAAAATGTATTTTTTTTAAATTGATAAAATATAATAAGTTGTAAATAACATAAACATTTACTTTGAAAATAAATTATGGTGATTTTTGTAAATAAAAGTGATTTATATATACATTTAAAGACTAATAAAACACCTAAATATAATAACTAATATAAAGTGAATCGTGGCCAGCTCTGTAATATAATTGGATTATAAGAAATAATAATATGATTTATTTTGACAGAGGGAAGATAGTCTTTGACTGAATAGCAAGTATTCAGTCAAAGACTTGGAGAGATTTAGATGATTGCGATTATTCCCGGAGAGCATCATCATCTAGGTACCTACTTAATGCTGCACTGCAAAGGTGGGATCTTGAAAACTGTGGCTCGCAGAGTCACCGTGTATGGACTTATTTTAAAGAGAAAGGGATCTTAGTAAGGATAGTATGAATTTAAAATATGTTAATAAATGTATTTATTGTTGTTTCAACATTGCAACTTTTTTTTGTTTCAGGCAAATAGTAAAGGAGCAGAATGTCATGGAAATCAGAAAATTTGGATGTCGAGTATTTAAGTATTCAACAACCTAAGAACTGCTCACCTCAAGAGCGCCCGCGGTCTTCAACACCGGTATTTGAGCTTCCAAACTGATCACGTTAGACTTACTGATATTTAATGATGTTCCAAATATATTTATATTAATAAAAAAAAGGTTTCTCTTTTCATATACCACACAATCTAGTCAAATCCTGTACACATCTATTTCACGATCGTACTTATGATTTCTACACGGGAAAGTCACAGGAAAAAGCTAGGTAGGTACATACATACATACATAAAATCACGAAGGGGTAGGCAGACTCCAAGGAGCACTGTGTTCCTAAAGACCACATTTAGCCATATAAAAATTGGGTTTGGTCAGATGAAAAATCGTGAAAGAGTAGTAACAAGTGGTTAGCTCATCGCCTACACAATCACAGACCAAAATCTAGGTATATGTACAAATTTCAATTTACCTATGTCTATGGTAAGCTGATCTAATCTATAGGTTGCATGTTTATTTTGAAACGAACAAAATTAATATTGACTACATCTGGTAGATAGATATCACAAAAAACATCACACACTTGAACCTTAATTTATTGAAATACCTAATGTTTATTTTTGTTTCTACAAAAAGCCAAAGACTATAGTTTTAAACATTAAAAGCACAGCAAATGTCCCAGCAGCATCTACAATAGTACGAAGAAGAGTTCATATAATTTCGTCATTAAACACGGTGTCCTTATCAAATGATACTCGTATTAAACTTGCTGTCAATCATTAAAAACCTTTGTGATCAAAAAGCTTAAGAATGATAAATAAATAACATTATCTTTTCCTAATTTGTTAACTACTTTAAAATGTTAATAAAACAGGAGTCAGGGGAAATAAGTGATTCCTCACGGGGCAACACAGCCTATTTAGGGTGCCTTTTCACCAGAGCTATGCGCGGTAGCTATTCTGTGAGCGAGGATAAAATAGACCAATAGGATGGCACCATTTTGCGAGTCACATGAAACGAAGCAATCTTATTGGTCTATTTTGACGTATTTAGCGAGCATAGCTAAATACAAGGAAAAATAGACCAATAGGATGGCACAATTTCGTGAGTCACGTGAATCGTAGTGATCCTATTGGTCTATTTTTTCTTGAACAGAGCATAGCTACGCTACATAGTACAGCTCTGGTGGAAAGGCTTTACACTCTGGGAGTAGATATAGGGGACTATCTCAACTGTCGAATCACGCAATCTCTGTCTATATCTGTGTTGAATCTGAGCGAGTCGGGAAGAGACTTTGAATCGAGTCCTTGAACCGACACTTGAGAACAATGGGACTGGAGGTGTCAATTTTGGTCTCCACCATTAAGTGGAGTCGTTACATTAAGGAGAAAGAATTGATAATTGGACCTGATTGGACAGTGTTATTATAGAATTTTAGTTAGGATGTAGGATGCCAGTCAACATGGACGGAACATAATAATTCATTGATGTATATAACACTAGATTTGCAAACTGCATTAAATTGCGTCAAAAAAAGCGTAGCCGTTTCCGAAACTCAACGACGTAGCTTTGAAACCACTAAACATTGAAAAAATAAACATATATCTATCCCACTTACGCAAGTCGCAAAAGCTACAGCGCAGTGACTGTACCGTCTCGCTCAGATTAGACAGGATTAGACATATCTCAATGTCAAAGTAAAATGGTGGAAATGTTCCCTGCTCGTGAAATTTTACCCCATTTTTATTTTTTATAACATATATTATTTTTAAATAATTATATTAATATTTTTTATTTCTTATTGGATGTATTTAATCAAGCTTAAAGATATCGTGTTTTGGTAATAAGATATTATGGGCTGGAGAAAAATTTAAAAATGAAGTAAATAAGTATTAGAAAAAAGGGTCGTGAGTGTAAGACGTGTCGATTTTTATAAATAATTCATTTTGTAAAATTAAATGTTACTAATGCTTGGTAATAAAATAAAAGAGATTTTCGTATTATTATTATTTATTACGCAAAATTACAGATGACGAGTCTGTTGCCATGCATCGGCGACCATACGAAATACGTCGTAATATACTTTAATAACTTGATGTACTGTAAAATTTAAAAATAAATATTCAAAACTGCTGATAATATGAACAGATAACCTAGCTTTCTCTTTGTAAAATAATTTTAAAAATCGAGTCGGTAGATCCAGAGATTATTCCCTGCAACGTCATAAACTCGTAAGATCGCAAACTTTACCTTTGTTATGTATAGATAAAAGCATCACCTACAATAACGATTGTAATTGCCTCATGAGACAAATAAACATGACAACTTTTGCGGCATATTTTGTCTTCATCAGGAAATTGCTTTGAACATAATGATTGTCGAGTTTGTTGGAAACCAGTCTGTCTCTTTCCGCAGCAATCGGATATTTTTAATCCACCGATCTCGGCTTGCTGCATTTTTAGGCCATGTGCAACATTGTTACTATTTAAAAACCTACATAAAATCACTGATTCCATAAATTATAACATTCTCCCATAAATATGGGAAACCAAAAATGAGTTTTTAATGGCAGCACTGAACCAATTTTAAAACATTTTACATTTTAATTAGTTTTTACGTAAATATGAGCATAAAAAAACAAACTCACGTGTGGAAAGTAACACTCATGGTTTTATTATGTTTTTGGGACCTGGATTCGCACGTTTTTACTGCACATTTACCCATAATAATTTTTTTTTCCTCCCGATTCACTTGGTTGACGTCTCACAGAGCACTAACTGACATAAGCCTCGCATATGGCTGTGGCCATATGCCTAGTGGCTACGCTTTAACGCGGTTACTACAGATCTAGTGTATTATACATCAATGTAATAATTTATCATCAATTTTTCAGCTTCCATCAATTTATTTTTCATGTGAACTTATTTGTCAACAAAAATAAATTGCCATGTTGGAAAAAGAGTTATGTTTCGAGAAAGTGAAACCATTGAAAGAAAGGTGTAGGAAAGTGTAAAGTAATGTAAATACATTAAAAATATAAAAGTAAATGACATCATAAATTTTTCAGTTTTCATCAATTTATTTTTGCTGTAAACTTATTTGTTAACAAAAAACACAAATAAATTGCTAAGTTAGAAAAAAACTTATGTTTCGAGGAAGTAAAACCATTGAAAGAAAGGAATTGGAAAGTGTAATGTATTTACTTTACATTTCAATTACATTACATTACACTTAATAAATAAGTTCACAACAAAAATAAATTGATGAAAACTAAAAAATTAATGATGTTATTTACTTTTAGATAAATTCAGCGTGATGGACATTTTTGTTGTAATAAGTTGTTGGATTTTAGAATGTTGGCAATTTAAAACAAATATTTATATGATATGAACAATCTGATAATTGTACGTAACTCAAGTTGGTTATCTAAGTCATAAAAGTTTTAAATGAATTGGTAAGATTAAAAAAGACTTGTATGTATTTACCAAAAACTCTACATTATATTAGTATATAATAATAATGCATATTTATCCGATATCTAAAAACCTTTACACAAGTTCATAATGAAACTTATCTAACACTAGATAAATTGCTATGTAGAGCTAAAATTAGACGGCTCATTTATGCTTTAATTTTCGATTCGTCGTCGAGTAAATGCCGAGAATGAAAAAATCTAAATTGACATTCATCGGATTGATGAACGTCTATTTAGAAGAAAAACGTTCATCATTCGCATTTCGCTAATCACTGATAAAGCTTATGCTAATCTTATAACGGACTGCTCAACCTCTAGGGTATGGTAAAATAAATCCTCTAGAATATTTAGAAAAAGTAAAGGATATCTATAAGAACATTCAATTATTTTTTTTAGATACATATCTATTCCTATCTATTCTTTAACTATTTATCTAATAACTACTATCTGATACCAAATACATAATGTTGGCTGTCGTAAAACAAATCAATTACAAATCTACGAATCTGAGCTAGGGACGTAACTCTGTGAAACAAATCCTCAGCCTATATACGTCCCACTACTGGGCACAGACTTTCCTCATGGAGAAACACATTAGGAGAATGGGCCGTAACACCACTACGCTGGCCCAATGCGGGTTGGAGGGTAGAAAGACCAACGGCTTAGCGTGCCTTCCATAGCACGGAGGCTTTAGAGAATACAAAGTTTTGGTCACCCATCCAAGGCCTGATCGTGGCGAAGGTAGCTTTATTTTCGATATCGAATGCCAAAGCGTACACAGTTAAGAATAACTCAAACGTTTTGTTTTTTATAGTATTAGTACCTACATATAGATTACTAGTATTAAATATTTTTATAGCTCAGTTTTTATTTTACTGCCCCAATTGGTCGTTCCAATATGATGTCGAATTATCAGGTTGTAGTTAAATAAATTTATTATGCAGATAATGTCGATAAAAGAATGTATTAAAATGCAAGAATATTTCATTTTTATTACTAGTGTCACTCTTCACCATGAAGCTCTTGGTGATATTGTCCGCTATTTTGGCTTGTAAGTGTAATGTTGATTTATGTATTAACTTTTTCTCGTTGCTCGTTACCATCCTTTTACCATTTTGTAAAAGTCTATTTGCAAAAATATGCTTCGTTTTCCTAATGATTTTCCTTTTTATCATAGAAATCTATTTTGAATCCATCTATAATTTTAGTTTTATCATTTTCAAGAATTGTGCCGTATCATAGATTTTTAATTGCTTTTTATCATAATGTTATGGTAAGAACAATGGAATTACATGTATTAGAACTATTATCATCTTTTTAATAATTGTGCCCGCTTACTACGGCCTTTTATTGCCTCTTTGTTTTCTTAGTATGTGCCACCAGTGTCATCCCTAAGGACAATAGCCAGTACGTGGAAGGTGAAAGTCGTTACGTATGGATATCTAATGACGAGGGAAGGCAGGTTCTGGTTGATCTTCACGAACCTGTTACCCGATCAGATAGAAGTGGTGCCAATAACCAATACTGGTTATTTACTAGGTGAGACTACGTCCTCTATTGATATTAGTACCTTATTTAGAAAAAAAAGTTTCGCCAATTATAATTATGGATTTATTGTGTATGAACATTATCCGCATTCTTACGATATCATATCAGGCGAAATCTGAGTAGTAATAGAGTACAGTCTCTCTACTTCTACTAAAATGTTGTATATAATAAAATTTTACCATTTAGCATAACCACGTTGCAAGCTTGTGGTCAAACTGTTCAGTTAAAACTTGCAGGTGCAGTCTAGTGTAGAATGTTTAATTAAAACTATAATCTAATCTTCTTCTATATTATAAAGAGGTAAATTTGTTAGTTTGAGATGTTGTAGGGGGTAATCTTTGGATCCACTGAACCGATTTAAAAAAATCTTTTACTGATGGGAATTTACACTATCGCCGAGTGACATTCGCTATATTATTATTATTTTTTCGAAAACATTCAAAAATGGAGTCATAATTTCATGTTCACCGCCATTGCGGTTATAAAGATAAGAGTATGCTCCGTTTTAAATCATTTGTGACAATTTGTTATACGTTTTTCACTTTACTGTGAAGTTTTTTGGCGGGAAGAAGTTACTAATTTTTCTGTCTTTCAGAGCGAACCCTAACAACCGTCAACTGCTTGTGAACGGCAACGCTGCTTCAGTAACTGGCTCAAATTACAGTGGCCAGAGGCCGACTGTCGTTATAGTCCACGGCTGGGTCGGCAATGGTAATCATCAAGTAAACACCTTGGTCCGCGCGGCGTTCCTTCACGTACAAGACTGCAATGTTATTACGTTGGATTGGAGTGGCGTTGCCGGTCAGAATTATGTTAATGCTGTCAGTGGAGTGCCTAATGTTGGGCAGCACTTAGGAAACTTCTTGAGTTTTCTGGTAAACACCGCTGGAGGAAACTGGAACAATTTCCATCTGATTGGATTTAGTTTGGGAGCACACGTGATTGCCTCCGCTGGACGCGCAGCCGCAGGGAACCCTGGAAGAGTTACTGGTACGTGGAAACACATTTTAAAGGTTAACCGCGCCATGTGTGGTGTATCTAATATTTATGTGACAATTTTTTCTTCTCATGCACACACAATATCATCAAGCCTATATCCTTGAAGGGAGCCCCACGCCTTTATACTAAGCAGAGGTGTCGGCGAAATGTGGGTGGCATCACGCTGAATGAAACATGTCATGAGACTATAATAATTAATAGAAAATGAATTAATTCTTGTTGGGCAAACTACAACATAGTTCTTTTGTTCATTATTGACGA
Organism: Parapoynx stratiotata; assembly: GCA_910589355.1. Lineage (NCBI taxonomy): Eukaryota > Metazoa > Arthropoda > Insecta > Lepidoptera > Crambidae > Parapoynx > Parapoynx stratiotata. Next base: position 6,273,787 of record OU342458.1, read on the forward strand.
CCTCCGTGGTCGAGTGGTCTGTATGCCGGTCTCAAGGCGTCGCCATCTCGAGAGGTTCTGGGTTCGATCCCCAGTGGGGGCAAATGTTTGGGTGATGAATTTTCAGGCATTTGTTCTCCAGTCTTGGATGTTTGTATATATTTCTATATATTCAGGTTATTTATATGTATTTATCTATTAAATATATTTATCCGTCATCTAGTGTCCGTAACACAAGCAGTATTAGTTGTTTAAAATGGGGCTAGTTGATAGGTGTGAATGTCTGAGGATATTATTATTATTATTATAACACTCTCCTTGTATGCTTCGCGCTTATAGGCACAGGGTCAGTTACAACTTCAAATTGTCTTCTTAATTCAGTGTGCAAAAAACTATGGAAAGTTTTTTTAACAAACAGTAATGTCTAGTTCTAAGTTATGCCTGAATTACCTACTAAAACATCCAAATATAATAACGTGATTATTTTATTTATAGGACTAGATCCAGCAGGCCCTCTATGGATTGGAAACTCAAACAGACTTACCAATAACGCTGGTCAGTACGTCGAGGGTATTCATACTGATGGTGGCCTGCAAGGCATCTTCAACCCTGTGGGTCACGCAGACTTCTACCCCAATGGTGGAAGAAATACTCAGCCTGGATGTAGCAACAGCGAGTGCTCCCATGCCTTTGCAGTCCAGTTGTTCGCATCGTCTGTGTATACAAATCATTTTGTCGGAAGACTATGCGCCAATACTGCCCAGGCTGAAAACGGCCAATGCACGGGGGCTACATTCAATATGGGTAATGGAAACTTTGCGAAACGCGGGTAAGCTATTTAATGTTCTTGTAATTTTAAACAAAACAGTTTTTAAAGCAAATAAATAAATATGGCTTATATTGTCCTTATATATTATATGTCCTTACCTATGAAATTGGTGTTTTGTATGGAGATTTTGGGGAATTCTGCATTTTCAATACTAAAATTTTTTGAGTTTTCTTCACAACGACAAATCCAAAGATATAATTAAATTTTAAAAAATTAAAAAATATTTGGCATCTATCATTAGACAAGCTTTAGTAATATGTGTAATATCACACTTCATAAAAATTATTTATCGTTTTAAAAACGATAAATAAGAATGCAAATAAAATGATGTATTCGGGAGGCACTTAAAAAGAGTTGTCTCCGTGTCCAATTTTAACACAATTAAACTTACAACAAATTATCAAAACAAATCGAAAGAGCTCAAAAATATAGTCTATTTTTAGACGAGGTAATAATTTTTTAGGAATACTCTGAATCTAAATAGTTCCAGACAAAATACTAAGAGAGAATAAAAACATCAATTTCATAGGTAATGACCCAATATTACACTCTGCGATAAGTTATTTATTTAGTTCGTCTTTAAGAAATAATTGATTTATAGTATAAGCGCCTCTATGATCTAGTGGTTGATACCACCGGTCTTTCGACAATTAGAGGTATTAATAGCAAGTTCCTCAATTGTTGAGGAATTCTACATTGCAGCTCGCTTCCACCTTCGCTTATCGTCAGATACCATCAGGCGATATGAAGGTTAAGAGCTTGTCTGTCATAAATAAGTTTATGGTATATTGAGTTAATAGCTTATTTACATTATGGCGTAAAGGTGTATCTACTACTGCTCTTTCATAGATTTCTTTTATTTTAGCATCCACTTCTTTTTTTTAATTTTTTTTATTTTAACACATTTTTTTAATAATTTTAGTAGCCGAACTGGGCCGCGTGGCGCGGCGTGTTTAGACACTGAATTAATTTTTAATTGAAATGTAATAAAAGTCGATTTTATACTAAGTATGTTTGTGTACGAATATAATATTTTTTGTTTTCAGATCTGGTATATATGGACTGACTACTCAAAGCAATTGGCCGTTTTAATGTCAAACAGCTGGGATTTTTCTTTTAAGCGCAACTCATAAATGAAGGCAATTTACATTTTGTTTTATTTAATTACCTTTGGGAATTTCATCTGCCTCCGAGAATAAATGTATTCATTCGTGAACATATCTACGTACATAATAATATCATATATTTATAGGACAAATTTGTGAATATAAAATTTCTGCAATTTATACAAAAATTGTAGGAATAAGAAAGATAAAGGCATATTTCTGAGCAGTAAAGTACTACTCAGAAACATTCCTTTTCCAGGTTGTTCAGGGCGTCTCTACTAGAGGTTAGTCACCGGCAAAAGAAATTACGACTATTTTAGTAATATTTTGATGAAATTTACACAGTACTAAAATAGTCATATCTTCTTGCTGGTGACTGTACCTATATTACCTCCCCCTAATTCTTATTACATCGTACTCCAAAGATTTATGTATGATTATTTTGAGAATTGATGATGATAATGAGATTATTATCAATTATATAGAAGCATACAAGTATTACTATGCTTCTTAAAATTTTCAGGAAAAAATAAGTTTATATTATAAATTATTCATGGTGATGCCCTGTATACGCGGGGTAAAATTCAAAGCAGTTTAGGGCCAACTCGCTGTTACTTGCCATAGGAACAAAGTATAAATTTGGCGATTCTTTACTTCATTAGTATTTTGTCCGTAACAAAAGTTTTAGAAGATTCTTATAAAATTATTACCTCTTCTAAAAATTTATTATACTTTAAGCTCTTTAGCTTTGTATTGATAAGTTGTTCAGGAATACTGGACCTGTCATATGTAAAAAAAATAAGTATGATAACATCATTCACGTTTAGTTTTGACGGCAAAAATAAAAGAATGAGAAAACAGTTCAAACAGTATCAAACATTATCATAATCAAATAACAGCTAATTTAGATAAACAAATAATTAACATAGAATGTTCATTGAAAACAATTTTCAATAATATTAAAACTTTATCACATTCCCAATTAAGTAATCAGGTATGTGCTTCCAAGGAGATGGAGGATATGTGTAATTAACTACAATGCAGAAACGTATGAATTCTTGGGTTATAAATAAAATGTTGTTTGTAGGATAACAATAAACCATCATTGACTTTGCTGTCTGAATCCCAAAATGGAAATGTTAGTTACTGCAATTCACTTCCTGTCAAACATGTACAATATGCCCCTACAGCCCTAACACAGCAAATCAAATGCACTAATAAATACACATATATCTCCTCCGACCAATTGGTTAAGGGATTAGGTCAATTGATTAAATAAACTGTTAACCACCATGTTATTAATATGTATGATAGCTTGCGGTGTGATAGCAACTTGATTATTTTATGTGGTGATAGCACTAACGTTAATAAATACATATTAACAATATCTGCAAGTAAACTTTTAAAGCTAAGTAGGGCAAAACATTGTAAAACTACTTTTTGCTGGTTATCATACATACAAAATAAACATTTAAATGCAAATAGACACATTTAAGCTTAAATTAACATTTACATACATTGTAACAAAGTTACTAATTTTTTATTAAACAATTATACTCGTACCATGTATCTGCCTCGAAGGCAATGTCGACTTATTGCTACATTGCTAGCTTAAAATTTACAGGACACGGTTATTGATAATACGACCGCTTCAAATCCGCATTTTCATAGTAACTCTTTTAATGAAAAGACTAAAATAAACACACCAATAAACAATAATTCGAATTTGGTAAATATTCCTATCATGTCAAATTTCAACTGAAAACACAAAGTCAAAGTCAAATAATTTATTCAGTTTCGGTATTTACATACTCTTATGAATGTCAAATTATGCCAATTTATCCTGACATGCAGACAAAACCAAAGCATAGCATTGAATATTGTCTGTCAAAAGTATTACAAGGCTTAGCTGGCAAAGAACTAGAGTTAGAATTATTTATTAAAAATCAGAAATTCATGTAATTGGCTTAACCGATCATTGCTTTGTTGAAATATTAGAATTTTCATTAACAATTTTGATGTATCTAGTAATTATACAAGACATAGTACGATTGGAGGTTTATTAATTCTTGACACAAATTACATAAAATTTATGGAACGTAAAGATATCACAAAGATTTCTACAGAACGCGTAATTGAAATTTCTTGCGTTGAGAGAGTGTTTCGAGTTGTGTATGTATTTACCGGCCACCTAAAACTAATTTATGTTTTTCGAATCAACAGTAGAAAATTTACAAAAAAATTAAGTAATAAATGCAAACCAATTATAGTTTGTGGAGTTTTTAACGTTAATTTATTAGAAAACATAGCAGAGGCTATTCGTGTGTAGGTCTCTAAATCATATAATATAGTTAATGAATTCATGGAGCCAACTAGAATTATATCACATTCCGCAACTTGATTTGATAACTTTTTTTGTAATGATAGACCTATTTCTAAATGCGTTATAACAAACGTATCTTCGAATCATTGTGACCTCTCTAAAGCTTTTCATTGTCTAGATCATCAATCTCTGATTTCCAAGTTGCAACACTATGGCGTTGAAGAAACAGCTTTTAATCTTCATACCTTAGCTCAAGAAAGCAAGTTGTAGATATAAACGGAACTTAGTCCTCAGGTTCTCATATGAAAATGGGTGTGCCTCAAGGTTCAATACATGGCCCTTTTCTGTTATTAATTTATATAAATTATTTGCCATCTTTTACGGACCAATTTTGTAACATTGTAATATTTGCTGACGATACTCCATTAATATTAAAAAATAAATAGAGACAAAACTATTTTACACGATGTAAACAATGCTCTGTCTAAAATACTAAGGGGGTTTACCATTAATAATTTTACAGCTAAATGCAAAAGAGACAAAATGTGTTAAATTTATTTTGTCCAAGTTAGAGAGTTTGTAACAGATATCAAACTGAATACTGAGCCTTTAGATTTTGTGAAATCTACTGTGTTTCTAGGGATTACAAGAGACTTCAATGGAATTCTCATAAAACCACACTTTGTAATAAGTTAGGTTCCGCGGTTGTGCTTTAAGGAAAATTAGACAAATTAATGATATTGCCACTGCGATATTAGTATACTTTAGTTACTTCCATAGTATTTTGGCATATGGTTTACTTTTGTGGGGTAAACCTGATGACATTGAAACTGTATTTATTTTAAAAAAAGGAGCTATATGAGCTATTTACTGTCTGGGTGCTCGAACGTCTCTAAGAGACTTATTCGAAGAAATCGGTATAATGACAGCAGCTTCACAATACATATACAACTATATGATACATAATAAAAAAAAGGTAAATTTGCTAAAAAAAAGGTGTACATGTTTATAATACAAGAAATCAGAACAAACTGTTATTACCAAAGTTAAGATTGCATAAGGTTTTTAAGACTTTTATGGGCGAGACTTTATTATAACAAGATTCCAAACACTGTACTGGAATTACCATTTAGTGCATTTAAAAACACACTATGAAAGTATTGATCACTAAAGGATATTAGTGTATTAATGATTATTTAGAAGAGGAAACTGTTTGGTCTTAAATGTATCTTGTACATCCTAAATTTTTTTTAACGTCACAATAAATAATCATTACCTATATAAGATTTTCAAGATCACAGGAACAAGTTTTTTTCTGATTTCCATTCAAAGTCTTTTCGAAGTCAAAGGCGATTTATTTATCGCATTTGTATGTCATAGCGCACACCTCTGCCTACCCCTTCGGGGAAAAAGGCGTGATGATGTTTGTTATACGCGTTGTGTAGATCCTAATGGAGCCACCTTCCAATAGCTATGTGTTACATCGTTAAATAGGTATTTTTGATCTGAATAAAAGTTACTATAGTGCTAAGTTTCCAATCGATTTACTGAATGAATGTAAAAAATATGAACCAAGGAATCTCCTGGCAACATTAACAATCAAAATCTGCAAGCTTTTCTAAGTTCAAAACAATTTACAGAATGCGGTCCTCATTTTTGAACTCTCAACTTTCATTGGCGCCTGCCCTAATATTAAATCCTGTAGTTTCGTTATGGAAAAAAATAGGTGTTTTGGGATTGCAACCAGAGACGACTGTGTAATACACAATAGAAATAACCGTACGTAAGGGTGTACCAGTGAAAAATCTGTAGGTAGGTAAATTATCAATAAGTAAACAAAAAACCTGTTTGTTATTATCAATCAAAGTTCCTACTAAATAGTATCAGTGGCTTAATCGCCAATTTGTATTATATTATCAATTAAATATAATCTATCAATTAATAATTATGACATTCGTGACCTGTCAGGGTTGCCACATATGTAACAATTTGTGTTGTGTTACAATATTTTTTACGTGATCAGTTATGTTAGAATTTGCATATCTGAACACTAATCGGCGATTGAAAATGTTAATTTAAGTATCCTGATCAAATCAAAGTCATGTGGTTTCTGAAAATAATTGTTTTTCATTCTTTTGGATATCTACTTACTGCTACATAACCAACATATTTAAATATTTAACGTAGGTATACATTCAAATTTACGCGTGGAAACAAAACCGATATTTTCAGAATTGCTTGTTTTGAACAGTATTAAGATAAAATTATTAGATTACTTAGATAAAGAGTTATAATAAAATGAATATACACCTTACAATTCTCTAATGGTACATACTACAAGCACCGACGATGAAACTATTAGTGATTTTGTTGGCCGGTGCTGCTTGTTAGTGGTTTTTTTTTTGCATTTATTTTAATATTTTTGATTTATCAATATTACAATATTTTAAGAGAGTAATAACTTCTATTTTACCTAAATTATAGTTCAATAACAGTTTTGGTTATTTTGTATAATTAGTGGTAGTTTTTTTTTATCAAAACATTGAAGATATCACATTAATTAATTATTGTAGAGTTTTTATTAATTGCGATATTTTTTCAATGTGATCAATTACATTTAATGCAGTAAATTCATAAATTGTTTTACTATTCAGAAATACCAAATTTGCGTAAGTATGATTTTTTTTTAATAAATTTTCATTAAATTTTCCTTTTTTAATCAGTTTGCAGTAGTAGTGCTGTTCCTAAGGATAATACACACTACGTAGATGGAGTGAGCCGATACATATGGATGGCTCAGGATGACGGTGATCTAGTCTTAGTAGATCTGCAAGAACCCGTGGATAGGTTACAGAACAATGAAGGAGACCGGAACGAATATTGGCTGTATACTCGGTAAGATTTATTCAGTTTTATGCTCATAGATTACTTTACAGAAATTTTATAGAGGAAAAACTTAACCCTCAAAATGATTTGATACTAATGTACGTTGATTTAACATCTTATCTAATAGTTCCAAAGTAATTACCTATCTGTGTCTTTCCTAACATAATTATAATTGTGACATTAATGTAATAATGATTATTATGTTAATCTAAATAATTTTTCATCACTGTTGCTGCGATGAAAGTAGTACTTTTCGTCCCTACGAACAGCCCATTATTCTTTGTTCTGCTTTACTGATGGTAAAATCGTATACATATAATATATGCTTTCACCTTTTTTCCCCCACATGTAATTAGATGGCACCACTAAAGCAAGGAGGCCGCTGTAAAATATATTTAATTCTAGTAAAAAGTGGATAGTTGTGTTGCTCACTAAATATTATTTTTCTTTGAGTATTTCTACTATACCTCGTATTCGTAATTAAGAATGAGCACAGTGTTTCCCTTGGGTGAAAGACTTATTTAGTCCCTCACCTTTATTAGCGTCTCGGGACTAACTAAGTAAGTTACTTTCAACCCCGATCAATTGTACTTTACTTTGATCAATTGTAGAACAATGTACTTTTATGTTACTTGCTCGTGTTTAGTAATATATTATGAAAGAATATAATATATATTTGTCTTGATACAAAAATAATATCACCATAAAATAATGTGACAAAGAAAAAAAAATTTAATCAATTCAAAAAAAAAAAAAAAGCGGATTATCTAAAAGTTTAAATGTGACATCTCAGTATTATAACCTTTAAAGGGTGAAATGTTAAAGCTCAGATATAGTGCACTTCTACACTGACCCGAATAACCCATAACTATGTTCGACGATATTTTGTAGCTTTCGATTTTCAAAGTTTTCTTCAATAGTTGACCGAGAAGGTAATGAAGAATATTTTCACAGTCAGACACTATGAATGAAAAATAGCTATTTACTTAACAAAGTTAAAAAAACTTAACAAATTTAAAAAAAAAATTATTGTTTGTTATGTTTAATTATAATTTGTTCCAGTGAAAACCCCGATGATTATCAGCTACTCGTGAACGGTGATGTAAATTCGCTTGTAAACTCAAATTACAAAGCAAACAGACCAACTTATTTCCTAGTCCATGGATGGACTAACAGCGCCGAGTCACGGTGTAATCTGGTACAACGGACCGCCTTATTAGCCTCCCTAGACTGCAACGTCATAGTGGTTGACTGGCGTCATGACGCTGCAGGGTTATATGCGATTGCAGTCACGAACGTGCAAAGAGCTGGCGTAGCCCTTGGCGGTTTCCTAGACTGGCTGATATCCGCAACCAATGGCGATTGGAACAGCATAAGCATGAATGGTTATAGTTTGGGAGCCCATGTGATTGGCAATGCTGGACGAACGGTTGGTGGGCGCGTTGCTCGGCTTATAGGTATGTTGATTTTTCTTCAATTGCTTCTAGGTACTAAAAATATTATAATGCAATAAGGGTGGCAAGGATAGGGTACACTTGATTGTATAAGATTAACGTCTCTAGCCTCTCACCTGTTGCTAACATTACCCAATATACCTTCTTGCTCTTCCGAAGCCTCATCTTGGGTTATGCCAAAGCATTAATTATCCATCTTCACAAAAAATTATCTAAAATACAATAGCCACTACCACACAAAATCAAAATGTATATTTATCTACAAAATTATCAAAACCAATGTTTAAATTTCAGGTCTAGATCCAGCCGGACCCCTTTGGAGATTAAACGACAATAGCCTTAAGGAAAACGACGCACAATATGTAGAAGGTATCCACACAGATGGTGGGATACAAGGCATTCTTAACCCAATTGGTGATGTGGACTTTTATCCCAACGGTGGCCAGAACCAACCTGGCTGCGACAGTAGCAGTTGTAACCACCGAAGATCATATGAACTTTTTGCCTCCAGTGTTATTAGTGGACATTTAGTTGGAAGGCGATGTTCCAATTTGTTACAAGCTACGACCAATAATTGTTCAGGATCTGAACATCTTTTGGGCACAAGTGACTTGACTAAGCGAGGGTAAGTATTTATAACATCATTCTATTTCATTAGAAGTTTCAACATTTGATTTATTTGCACTAGCTTTTCATTTAGTATGCGCCGAACTTAACAAAATTCTAGTAATTAAATGCAGTTAAACTTCTAGAAATACTTCCGTGAAAATTGTAAATAAAAATAAAAATGCTAAAACAGTTCATGTTCTGTTGTTTTAAAAGACTCATATTGATTGTTATTACATAGTTTTTTTAAATATATCTGCTTGCTTAACTTCAATTCCATATTTTTTTAATTTAATTCATCTTGAACTGATAATTATTAACTAAGCAGTCCATTCATCTTAATGGACTGCTTAGTTAATAATTATAATAAAATTATTCAAATGGTGCTACGAAATGTCAATAATATTACACATACATACACACATACGCATAATCATGAGTATTATCCCCTAAGGGTTAGTTAGATACTAGGCAAAAGCACCGTATAAGGAGTCCATTGCCATAGTCAGCGCTTCACCAAGCAGTGACTGCACTCAGCGTGACAGGTGGTGAGCCCGTCGGTCGCCGCTATAAGCTATTGGATGGTTGTGCAACTCTAAGTCCATTAGTCGCCTTTTACGACAATTTAGGGAAGATATGGGTTGGTAGTATTCTTTTAATGAGCCGCTACCAAAGGGCTCATTAGAAGAATTAATATTGTTGTTTAATTTGCTTAATTTTTTATTTCAGGAGCGGTTTATATGGTCTTCGAACTTTGGATGCTTGGCCATATTGATAAAAATAAGAATAAATACAATAATGAAAGAAAGTAGTAATAAACATTTTATTAAATAAGCAAGATCAACAGGATCCTTTATGTCGCCGAGGAGTAAATGTAAAACAAATAAAATGTAGACAATATTTGTTACAATACGCGAGAAAACATGTTTATTATATATAACTAGTAAACAAAATTTGTTACAAAACGAAAGGTAATGAATAAATAACACAATTGTAGCTAGTCTTGTTATTTTATCCTATGATTTATCTCACTATTCTCTCAGTGAAACTGATAATTGTCTGGCGATTAATCGCAGATAATTAATTAAATAGTAGATTATACATTGGGGATAAGGCAGAGTTTTATGTCACATTCAAGCAACCGAGACGGCATATTCAAGCAACCAAAAACAACTAAAAATAAAAAAAAAACTACAAGCCACAGAAAACATCATAAAACACAAAACGAAAACAAAATTAAAAAAAAAAACGGAATTTTAAACAACAATGTTTGCTTAAATAAAAAAAAACAGAAAAAAAACAAAGAACCGTGCTTTAATTCAGTAGCATGTATCAAATACATATTTTTAAACTTCGCCGTTAGCCAAATTATAGAAACGCTTGTAGCAAGATAAAAAGATGGCAGGAAAAGAAGACTACCACCGACCACTTGATATGGCAGCCTACCGTCGTCGCCTAGTCATGTGGTATGTACCTTTAAGAGTTGCGATACCAACTTATGTCTGCCTGCATATTCTATAGGGACCGCATATTACGTTGTAAATTTGTGATATAAGATTTTCAGTCAAAGTCACCAGCTTAATACATACGCACAGGCCTTCTTACAAGAGGACACACGGGGAGCACGAGCCTACTATGTGGGTTGGTGGGAACAGTTGCAATAGCGACCGGCACCAACGGCTAAACGTGCCCTCGGAAGAACTCGAGACCACAATGTTTTGGTCACACATCTAAGGCGAAAGATGCTTTTTTTTTAATATCCAGAGCCAAGGCGAACCACTTTGTCAACGAGCTTCTCAGTCACAACATCCAGTGACAATACCTAGTCGTTTTATCCTTCTAGCCCATTAGTTCCCAAAGTGGTCCAGGTGGACCCCTAGGAATCCACGGGAGACTCGACGGGGGTCTTGTTGTCTTCACATCTTCACTTTTTTGTCGAGTTTTGGGAATATGGTAGAAATGTAGCTGCAGGAGGTCCACCGGAACCAGATAAATCTTGCACGTGGTCTATGGGAATATGTCTGGGAACCTCTGTAAGCCCGAACATAGCAATGTAAATATTATTCGACTTTGCGGCTGAAAGAGAACATGTTGTTGTTGTCCTTGTAATGGACGTTTAGTGAAATCCCTCAATCTGCTGGTGTAAAATAATATATAATCACATCTTCCAAATGGGACAGTCAGAGATTACAGATCTCAACTTGCTACTATCCTGACCCACATCTTTCTTTTCCTCTACACTCACAATAATAATAATTCTATTGATGCACAGTTCTATCATTACAGTTTTCATACTTATGTTATTTTTATAATCAATATATTAATTTCTTTACACAACGTATAATGTCTGAAGCGCCTGCTGTGGAATTGACGTACAAATGATTCAATTAGAACACAACTGAAGCCTTTTTTCACAAGGTTTTTGTTGTTTTACAAATTTTTCTACTAATGATAAAAGGATTGTAATTAAAAAATAATTATTTTAGTTCTGTTCATTACAATTATTGCCATGCTTTGTTATCATGTAATTATATCATTAAATACCTATCACCATTGGTACAAAGAAGTTAATTAATAGCATCAAAAGAAAAACGTGGTAAAACTAAATACATATTTCATTATCATATTATTATACGAGTAGGTATACCAGTAATAAATAAAGTTGCCTATCATACATTAACTCATAAAACACTTGAAAAAAACTCCCATTTCACCCACCTCGTAAAGACTTTTTTTTCTTTTTTTTTTTGTAAAATTCTCCTATATAGGAAAGGCAAAGGGAACGAAGCCCATACAGCCAAGTCTTTAGAGTTCTATATCTTGAGTAGTTTGCATTGAAATGCTAGTGCATGCGTGCGTGTGTTTTTTTAGTGCATTTCAATGCATCTTGGGAGAGTTTGACGTCAAACGATTGATGGCAGACACTGTGGTGCTACTTGTATGAGGTGGATTACCACGATAAAAACCCGTCACTTTTAGGCCAAAATCCTCAACATTGCACATCATCACAGACACTTATTACACAAAAATACTCTGATTTTATGAAACAATATCCACTCCGAAAGAATATTACAATTATCGAAATAAAAATCACGTCCGCCATTAGTCAAATGCCGCCAAACACTCCTTTTTTTTCAACACCCTTCACTATGTCCTCTTTCTCTCTATGTTACAGTTTTTTTTAAATTAGTATCTGGAAATCTGTTTATTCAGTCATCCATCTATCAGGCTCAAGATATCCGCTGTTTAATATTGTTTTACAATTTTATACTCATTATAACCAGAGTCAGTGCTTCACGCTTGCCTAGATTAAGTGATAATTTAACAAAATTGTGTTTACCCATTGTAATACTTTTGAAGTGAAAATAACATTTTAAACAATAATCATGCTCTTTTAACGTGCCTTATTTCCCGGTTTGTCAAACTGGCGCCCAACGTGGGCGACAATTTATAATCTTATATATTTTTTTTAATAGGGATCCGAGGGTCGTCAAGGCACTAGCGCACAATGCGACCTAAACAGTTCTATTGTGGCCTAACTGTTTACCTTATCAGGTTCTTTGGCACAAAGCTCTGTTTCATATTCGTAGAGATGCTTTTTTTATCTACATTTCTAACTGTGGATAGTTAAAATATAGTTTTCTTTAGCACCCTCTATATAATACCTCTATAATAGGATTAAATATACCTAAATCTTTTTTATTAACAGTTTTTATTAACAGTATTAAACGGGTGTATCTCTTATTATGTTCCTTTATAAATTTTATGCCTACAAGTATTTTTTGTATTATCGTAATCAATTGCATACAGTTTAGTTGACATTGAATGATACGTAATAAAGCTACTAAGTTGCACCTGACCAAGGCCCTTTTAACATAGTTAATATTTCGAACCAAGGGTATCTACGTGAAATAATTATTGTCACGCTTGAATCCCCGAGTGTGGCAAAGCAGCTGCTAAGCCGCTAAACTGCTAAAACCCTACCGGGTTTGATAATTACGAACTTTTCCGGTATCATAAAAACTGTTGTTTTTGGTTTTTCAAAAATCGTTTTACTTACTCTCGTAACTATTTTCTGCGGACTTTCATTCATACATTGATTTTTTATAAGCAAATGAGAATAACTACCTTCACATTTTAAAGTAGGAAAGTAGGAAGATCCCAACTAAGTATATATAGTTATCTACAAGATAGGCTATTGATTGTGTCGGTTAAAATACCAACTCTCGTTTGGAAATTACATTTTCCGTATTTGCACCATTAATAATTTTGGTTTCACAACTAATCCAAAAATATGATAACTTTCTTTGCATCATATGGATTATAATTTTAACTCACACGTAAAACTTTGCTGTGTAAAGACGTCATAAAAATGATTTTTTGTAGATTACATTGATTGGAAAACAGATATACTAATTTGGTAGATAGTTTATCGCTCTAAACAGATCATGTTAGACAATATAAAAGGCATTGCGAATTCTATCTATTTTAGTGTTGATATCTTTAAGGGAATATGAGACACTTTGTGCTTTTGTTGTCCGTTATAGCAGGTAAGTTAATTCTTTGTGTTTTTTTGTACAGATTAATAGAGTAACGGTTGATTTTTGAAAATGACCTGTGATGTCAGCAATCGCTTTTATCTAGATGCGATTGTAACATATCGTATTAAATGTTAATGAACTTTGCTCACAATGAGCATGATTTCCATAGACTGTGTAACCGCCCTACAACTGCGCTCCAAATGAGAGTTATCCAAGAATCTCCACATGAAAATTTTCTGTTCTCATCAGACGATCTGCTTCTGAAGTCTGCCAGGTCATCTATACAAAGATTTCCATTATTTATTTGAGCGCATTTGTCCACTCACCTTAAGATAGCGGAACGAAAGAGATCAGAATATCGCCATTCTCGGGCCACAGCCAGGATTTCTCCAAGGCTGACAACTGGCGAACTATTCCAATTTTAACGGTTTTATTTTTTATATAGTAATTTAATATTGGATACAAGAAGCGCTATCAATAGGAATACAGTAAATTAACAAAAACACATAAAAAGGTCTTATATCTTTTTTTTAGCGGTAGCTGCGAACGCCATCAGAAGCCCATTGGGCGAAGATGACAGATACTTCCTTTTCCCCGGTGATGGCGATGGCAAGATGTATCTAGTAGACTCCCAAGAACCAATTGACGAAGAACTTATTAGGGAGTACGCTAGGAATCCCGCTAACAACCGCTACTTTTTATACACCAGGTAATTTAATCAAATTCATCACGTCTCACCAGCCTACATACATTCCACAGCTGGGCACAGGCCTTCCATATCAGAGAAACACTTGAGAGTACGAACCGTAACACCACGCCAGTGGCTCAATGCTAATTGGCGGTTAGAAAGGGATGCAATAACTGACTGGGACCAACAGCTATTCTAAGCACGGAGGATCTTGAGATCACAAAGTTTTCGCCATGGTAGACCAAAATCACGATTCATGGTAAATGCTATTTTATTACCGCGTTTTTTTTAACACACTTTCTTGTTTATCTTATTGTCTCTGTCTAATTTTGAGGCACTTCCGGAATAGCTATCGAGCTGAAACTTTGGAAATTGTTCAGTACCCGGTGCCAATGCAACTTGCAATTACTTTCAACTTTCTACTAACACTTTCAGGTCGAAATTTCAACAACTTCAGGTTTTATATGGAAATTATACGCACAGCGCCATCTATTGATTAGTGTTAAATCACCAATTAATAGATGGCGCTATGTAAAACAATAAAACAATAATATAAAAATAATAAAACAATAATATTAGATTAAAAATAAATAAAATCCCACATTTTAATGAGGGGTCACTCAAAACGTGGCGGCGCATATTTGTAACATACACTTACGTCATATGCACGAAGACCGCTCATACGGCCCCGCATGTATGGTTTATTATTATTTTGCTCTTTTTAAAAACGTGGGATTCCTAGAGTTTCAATCTAATATTATTTTTATTTGATTAAATCTACCAACGTATAATAAATAGGAATGAAATACTTTTATTCATCATATTCCGAGAATGATTCATATAAATTTTGCCTTAAATTTCCAATTTTATAATAAACTGCAAATATTAGGCTTACAAGCAGTTATAATAACATTCTGCAATGTAATTTTATTACAGGTCAAACCCTACTACTCCAGAGGAACTTATTCTCCAGGATGTGAACAGTGTACGCTCTTCATCCTTTGGTCCAAGCAAGACAACCGTTTTCGTGACCCATGGATGGAATGGCAACGGACAAAACTCCATGAGCAGACTCCTCACAAACTGTAAGTTAATAACTTTTCTTCTTAATTATTATGAATGCGGAAGTATAAACGGCGACAGTTACTTGGGAATTTAAAAACCAATCAGAGGAAACAGAGAAAAAGCACTTCTGCCTTTCCCTTCAGAGAAAGGGGCGAGATATTTATAAGTTTAAGTAGTAGGTACTTAAACTTATAAACATAAATTATCTCGCCCCTTTCGAACGTAGATTTTTATAATTTTTACAACCCCAGTTGGCCTACTTTCTAACCAAATTGGATATGAATTGGATTTCTGTTATTTCGAACACTTTTTTGAAATTATCAAACGACATGACATTACGTTGCTGTATTGATTTGCCAACATTATGTTACAAAGTAGGGCAGCTGATCCTAACGGCTGAAATATCCAACACATAATTATGTTATTGTTTCATAGAATTCTATTTTGTCTTTGTTAAAGTTGTGTGCCAACGAAATCGCACAATCGGTTCGTCCATAACACACACGCATGTTTTTTTAATCATTGCTATTTTCAGTTGAGTGGCGGATTAAAAGCAACCGGCTTGCAAATATTTACCTACTTAGTAAAATAGTTAATATCTAAAATTACAATATCACAATGATAAGTGATTTACGCAAAAGATATTTCATTACGATACAAAATTAGGAGATAAAAATGTTTTGTTGTTTTTTGCAGGCTCGCTTTCTGAACAGTATAAATAAATTATAGTCGTTTTATTTAATAAACAGATTGCTAAATTATTATAACATTTCATTCAATTATGAACTTATCTGTGGAAAAGAAGATTACACTAAATAGTAGTGTCACTTCGGTGAAAAATGCATCAAAATTCCTTGCCGGATTTGTGGTCGGCACAACATGTTTTCCTCTTTCTCTTCTAAATGAACATTCACAAACTTACATAGTGAAAAATTTTAAGTATTTTATGTATACTTAAAATTTTTTATAAGTCACGCCTTTCTCCCTCAGGGGTAGGCAGAGATTACATAACACCCTTCCACTTGCTTGCACGATCCCTGCATATTTCTTTCGCTTCATCAACTCTCATTACAGTCCTAATACATGCTCGGTGATTTCGGGTAATAAGTATACTAAGGGAAATTAGAAAGAACTCCTTCATTGTTGATGCATTATAAGATTAGTACTTCCTTGTATAGACGTGCGGAATTACTGCCTTTCTCATATTTCGAATATTTATATTCTATGTGAAATATATTTATCCGTCAATTCGATGTAAATAGGGTCGCTTGCCCCAACACTCATGGCAACAGCCTTGCCCCCTGTTACATGGGGATATAAAGATCACTTCAGGCGAATTGTGGGCGTTAGCACTTATGCTCACCCCTTTGGAGGCGTGATGAAACGTTGCGTTTTAATTAAATAAATGTTTGTCCAAAGCTTTCCTCAAAGACGCTGACGTAAATGTCGTCGTGCTGGACTGGGGCCGTCTGGCCAATGGCGGCTATGTCACTGCATCGAACGGCGTTCCCGCAGTTGGAGCTGGTCTGGGTGCCTTCATTAACTGGCTGGTTTCTTCTGGCCTGACGTCGTACGAGAGAGTGCACCTCGTGGGCTTCAGTCTTGGAGGGCACCTTGTCGGATGTGCTGGCAGGACCACCGGTGGCAGAGTTAAGAGGATCACAGGTAACGTAACAAATCAAAGATGCAAAAGTTGCAAATGCAAATGTAATGCAAATGTTGTTTGCAAATCACAAAATAGATACTTTACCTTCAACGTCGGGAAGCGACTTTGTCTTATTATTTTTTAGCAATTCTCCAATTGAGAGTTGTCTATTGGAATTATATTTTACGATTACGACTTATTTAATTGATGTAATACTAATGCTGGCAGCGTAGTATTAGTAGTATTTTTTTAAATCGTGTTTCAATTTCGTTTACAGCACTCGATCCCGCTGGACCACTATGGAAACTAGACAAAGACAAACTTGCACGCACTGACGCACAGTATGTCGAAGTGATGCACACTAACACTGAACGTTATGGTTACGAGGATCCCCTTGGCGACGCTGACTTCTACCCCAACGGTGGGACTGACATGCCTGGTTGCATCACTGACTCCTGCAGCCACAGTCTGTCATACGAGTACTTTGGTGCTACGATTGACCACAACCATTTACTTGCGAACCGCTGCGCAACTTACAGAGAAGTTACTCGCAATAGATGCTCTGGAGACAAACTCCCCATGGGAAATAGTAATATAAATAAATCTGCGTGAGTATAAAACTACTAGAAATATTAGGATGAAGTAAAGAAAAGAGTATCCTACCAAAAACATTCTGTAAAAAACTAGCCAAGTCTCAATGGAGCTGCAGCTTATCTCTAAAAGTAATGAAATCTAGACAAAGTCGTGCCAAGTCTAAGGTTCCTTACTGCGATTTCTTTATAATTATCGTTAATGTTGTGTGACTTGACCGTTGATCATTCTTTATGCGTGGCTTTATCAAGCCTACAATTGACTGGTTATTGAATCAACTTTTTCCAAATGGCTATTTTCCATCGTCAATGGGTAGCGGTTCTGGCGACAGATTGGTGCAATGGTGTCATGGAGCACCTGGTTTTGTACCCTTGTGTACCCTTCAACTTCATGTTATAATATTCTTAATTTGAAAAATGAACACGACTGAAAACCCATTTCACATTATTAGAAGCAAATTGGAAATTGTAATAGGCTAGTTGACCCTTTTTTATTGGGCCCCAAATGATTCATTACTGTTAACCACCACAAAAAATAATATAATTTTTTGAGGCCTATAACACAATGAATTTTAAATTACGTTTGGCACTACATTTTTGGGCGTTGCTACCTTTATGCATGTCATGATCATAATAGTTGGAATATTTTATATCTTATGATATATTTAGAAACGAACTGAATCTCTTGGTACCAGAGTTTTGGATTTGTATTCACTAATTTTACAACTTTATTTTCACAGGTCTGGACTATTCCGTGTCAACACTGGAAGAAGATATCCGTTTTAAACTGCAATCCAAATACTGAGTTAATAAATAATAATAAATGATTAATTTTAGTAACATTTAACCTTCTCCTTAATAAATCTGATGTAATAACAAGGATATATTATTATTAAAGTCGTTTGAAAACCGATTGGCCTCCTTCATATTTTCTTTTCCCTGTTTTATTTTATATGGCTTGCAAACATTCAGACTGTCCAAATGTTATATGGCTCCTACACAGGCGACAGTGAACTAATATGCAATTGGATATTATTTTTCTTTATTCAATTTAACTCGGTGGAAGGCGCGCTCCATAATACATCACGGATGGTCGCACCCGGTAAAAAGTACCACAGTGGTTTTACTGTAAAAATTGGGGACTTAAAAGTGCGAAATAATCAAATTGACTTCTCGCCTCAGACATTTTCATTCTTCAGCCTTACGCTGTGCCCGATGCATGGCAGCCACGGCGTCTGTTATATATAAGGTGAAATTATGAGTGTCAGTCAACACCTCTGTCTACCTCTTATTGTTGAGATTCTGTTGTAGAAGTGAATATGTAAAACTGACAATGAAAGTTTACTTATTGTTATTTATCACAGCAAGTAAACTTAGTAAGCTTTTATCTTCGGAGGAACTCATCATCATCATATCAGCCCAGAGACGTCCACTGCTAGACATTGGCTCCACCAAGGATCTCCACATTGTGGCCGGTCTTGCGCCGCTCGCATCCAGCAAATTGTGACGCTAGCGGTCGCTAGATCCATCCATCTTATCGAAAGCCTTCCAACGTTGTATTATTGCTAAATATTTTCGTCTGATAGCAAAATCATCAAATGAATAATTGTATAGGAATATGAACATAAATTGTCTAAATAACTCATCATCTGTGATGTTTTTTAGACACAATAGGAAATCAGTTGTGTCTCGGCTGAATTCAGCCACCTCACAGATGATAAGGCAAGGTGGAGGCGGCTGGGTCTGGTTTTCATTATTTTGCCTTAGAAGAAAGAATATTATAAATACCTTTTACTTATATTAGGTCCTTACATATGAAATTGGCGTTTTGTATGGGAGGAACAAAAAGACGAATATTTTTAAATAAAATATATTTAATTAATCAAAGTATGAATCATTGTTTTCTATGCACTTTTGCCATCTCATAGGAAGTTCATTGATTCCTTTACTAAAAAAACCAGTCGGACGGGAATCAATAAAATCTATGAAGGCGACTCGGACTGCCCCATCAGAGTTGAATTTTTTCCCTTGCAAGAAGTTATCCAAATTTCGAAAAAAATGGTAATCTGTTGGAGCAAGGTCCGGGGAGTACGGAGGATGTCTTAGACATTCCAATTGAAGCTCTTCTAATTTGGTAGCCGTCTGTTGTGCAGTGTGTGGTCTAGCGTTGTCGTGAAGGAGCAGTGGCGTGGAGCGATTAACCAGCCTAGGTTGTTTAGCCGCTAGCTTTTCCATCATGGTTTGCAATTGCTGACAATAGACATCAGCCGTAATAGTCTGACCAGATTTAAGCAAAACTGTAATGAACAATATCGGCACTAGTCCACCAAACGCTTAGAAGTAACTTTTTTGGGGTTAATTTTCGCTTGGGGCAGGATTTGACTGGCTGGCCAGGATCCAACCATTGCACTAAGCGCTTCCAATTATCGTAAAAAATCCATTTTTCATCACAGGTAATGATTCGGTTTAAAATACCTTCATTATTGTGCCGGTTCAAAAATGTAACGCAGCAGTCGACACGCGTTTGCCGGTTTGCTTCAGTCAATTCGTGAGGTACCCACCTTTCAAGCTTTTTAATCTTCTCAATTTGCTTCAAGTGAATTAAAACAGTTTTATCACTAACATCGCAGCCTGCAGCTAACTCGGACGTGGTTTGCGATGGATCCGCTTCCACAATAGCCTTCAATTCTTCATTATCAACTTGGGTCTCAGGCCGTCCACGGGGCTTGTTCTGCAGGTCGAAATTTCAAGAACGAAAACGTTGGAACCAAAAACGAACTGTGTTTTCTTTTGCAACACGACCGCCATACACATCATTCACCCTTCGAGTCGTTTCCGCAGCACTAGTGCCACGGCGGAACTCGTACTCGTAAATAATCCGATATTTTAATTTTCCATTTTCTAAAATGAGTGACGCAAACAGAAAAAACAGAGGCAAAAAACAAATGAATGACAGTCATTAAAGCACAAATACATAAGTAAATAGCTGTACAAATTTGAATTTGGAATTCTTTACCAAGCAGGAGAAAATCGTGATTAAAGTGGCCAGTACGAAAAACGCCAATTTCATATGTAACGACCTAATATGTTTATACCAACGCAAATATACTAAGTTCAATATTTTAATGGAATGACGTATATCGGATTAAAATATTGTTTTATTTCCTGTACACATTCATTCAGATAAATTAATTACTTTGATAACAGATTATAATACCTAGGGCTATTGTAAGTAATAATTCACAAAGATAAGAGATAAATGATCTTAGCTTCTGACTTCGAAAGAAGAAGCGAAAGGTCAGGATGAATTTTCTTTTCGGGGGATATACAGAATGATCTATCCAAATGGGTGGTGAGAAATCTGAAACTATGAGAGATAGCGAAATCAGTTGTTAGGAACCATAACATCGATTTTGGGTAATATAATAATCGCATTCAATTTTTTTTTCAACTCTTATCCGGGATCCGAACCAATTCGAAAATAAAAAAAAAAACTTTGTTCTTGTTGTTGATGTGTGTGAGATAATAAAGAACACATTTTGAATGAAATCCTGTCCAAATAATTTTAAATAAACTCAATATATTCATAATTTTCTTAATAAGGAAATTTTTAAAATTGTAGTAATTTTCCACTCTCATTGTATCGGATTTCTCCCCACTAACCCATTTGGATTGATTACTCTGTATATGCTTAACTAAGGTCCGTGGTATATTTATGGTTTGAGATTGTTCCTTGTTGTTGTTGTTGTTGAGGTAATTATTTTTTTAAAATACTCTGAAACTTTATAGTTACAGACAAAAAGAGAGAACAAAAACGTCAATTTCATACTTTAACCCCTATTATAAGGTTGAGTTAACGCCATTACATTATTACATAACTTTCGAAGTTATTTTACATTCTTTTGTTTATCACTCAAATAATAAAAAACCCGTCAATTAATATGTTCTAATCAGAAGTCAATCACGCCACCCAACCATTGATAGCGAAATTTAACACCTGTTTTTCTAATACTTTAATAATGATGTCTAAGCTGATATGAAAACAAAGTTGATAATTGTAAATAATTTTATTTATACTTAATGCTTTGTTCATAACAATTACGTATAAATATTTACTATGAGGACAACTAGGTTATTGCCATAAGATGACGTTATAGCACCAAAAGAACCTGCCATGCTGCTTTTCGACACCCTTATTCTAAACTGTTGGATCATGGATTCGATTCTGAAAGTCACGTCCCGTCTCGCTCTAACTCGCCGCAATAAAAGTGACAGGAATAGAGACTCCGTGATTCGTTTAGTTTCCGACAGCTTAGAATAAGGGGACTGGTCAGGTCTATTATTGACAATAATTGTTGCAGTTCTCCAATGCGATATGATTGTTCAGAATGCTTAGTAGATACGCACAAAACAACGAAAAGAAATAAATTTACAAACGGAACCGGGACTTACTATTCAGCCTACGAACGTCGTCGATATATTAGAAATATTATCTTTGTAAACATTATTTAAAACAATTTCGCTTCTACTTTCTTTGGGGTTGGGTTTATGTTTATGTGTCTCTATATCTTACTAATTAATTGCGTGTAATTTTATTTAATAAATAAATAAATATATTCGCAATTGGTCCCGGATGCGTTTTTTTTGTTACAGAGTGCCAAACTGAAGTTTAACTATAGCAATGAAAGCACTGTTGCATGGGAATTGCGGTACACGAGAGCGAAATCGACTCAGAATAGAGACACCCAATCGTATCGGTTTTAGTTTCTATTTGGTCCTCATATATCGGGACTGAGTGACTTAGGTTCATATTCTCTGACATTCAATTTTCAAAGGTGCTGAATTACAGTCATTCATTCATCAGTTTTGAGACGTCCACTGCTCTCTCAATGATTTCCACAACGACCGGTCCTACGCCACCCGCATCCAGCAACTTCCTGCGACCCTGATAAGGAAAATTTCTGGCGCCCTCAGAGCAGGTTTTTTAATTTCCTGGTCAGTTCATAGGAAGGTCTGTGCCTAGCAGTGGCTTGGTTCTCAAATAACATGTTTGTCTCATTATTTGGTGCACATTAAAGTAGGCCTGTGTCCGGCAGTAAGCTTATGTGATGATTATAATGGTGATGATTAATGGGACATACGGACTTAATTTGTGCGTGGCTTCCAATGTATGATCCGCAAAGACGTAATAAGTCTGCCTCCTGTAGATTAGATTGATTAGAAAACAAAGATATCAATATGCCAGATAGCTTATCATTCTAAACAAGTCATGTTTGACAATATATAAGGCATTGCGAATTCTCTCCATCATAGTGTTTGAAAATCTATAAGGGAATATGAGACACTATTTGCTTTTGTTGTCCGTTATAGCAGGTAAGTTAATTCTTTGTGGTTTATTGTTTGGGACCTTTTTACTGGATCTTGTTTCAAACAGTTTTGTATCTGGGTGAAGCGTATAGTTATTGCAAAATATAATTTATATCCAGTCAGCAGCAAAGAATACTATAAAAAAGTTACCGTTACTGTGTCGATCTATAACATAGCTACGGAAAAACTCGCAGCACTGTACCTACTCATAAATAATGCCCAATAACTAATAAGAGTTATCTGGCAATCCCTATCTGCTCTTTGCTCCAAGACACTAAGCAACTGGTTTCTAAGGAAGGGAAGAGAACTATCATGCGACAAATTATATTTCTTCGAAGACTGATCCCTGAATGAACTGGCAACATAATTTCATTGTATTTCAAAGTTTGGTATTAATCAGATATCATAAATCATATTAGCATAGGTTTTCTGGAAGATATCGACGTCTAGTGAGAAGATCGCTGATTGTTGCATTTAGCATTAAGCATTTCGTTTAATGGTGCTAATAATAAAGAGTTACCTATCTATCTATCTATCTATTAGTATAAGTGGTATGAATGAGTGCTTCCATGGATATATCCGTAAATGAGATACAATAGGAAATCCAAAAAATACTACTACACAACTAATTTCATTTATATTTCTAGCGGTAGCTGCGAACGCCATCAGGAGCCCCATTGCGGGTTACAGCGAAGAAGACAGATACTTCCTCTTCCCCGGCGATGGCGACGGCAAGGTTTATCTAGTAGACTCTCAAGAACCAGTTGACGAGGTGTTCATCCGGGAATACACTAGAAATCCTGCTAACAACCGATTCTTTTTGTTCACCAGGTAAATTGGGCATAGTAGAACTACTAGTAGTTCAACTAGTGTATTCACAATATTATAATTACCAATAGACATGTCAGATGCTCTTATTGAGGCTTTCTTGAATTTTCAGGCATTTGTCTTGGATGTTTATATATATTTATACATATTCAGGATATTTTTATGTATTTATCTATTACATATATTTATCCGTCATCTAGTATCCGTAACACAAGCAGCATTAGTTGCTTAAAATGGGGATAGTTGATAATGTTTGAAGATATTTATATTAATATTATTGATTATAGCGCTAAATGTATTTAAAACAGAAATATTGAGAAGCCTGATGATTCTAGAAATCTTTTCTTAATGACTCTTTATCCAATTTAACAGAAAATTAAAAAATTATAGGTAAATGTAACATTTTGAAATGTGATTACAGATCCAACCCCTCATCTGCACAAGAACTCATATTCACAGATGTGAATAGTGTACACTCTTCTTCATATGATTCGAGCAAACCAACTGTTTTCCTCTCACACGGATGGAATGGAGACGGAGGGAATGGCATGAACAGACTCCTCACAAACTGTAAGTCGTGTAGTTTTTCCCTTTATTTAAGAATGCAATTGTTTTTTTCTAAGTTCTTAAGCGAGTAGGCTGCACCTGAGTAAAAGGCTTGAGTTAACCTCGATATCCAATTCTTTTAAGATCTTTATTCTATTTGGCAATCTCAAAAATTTTTTTTACCGTTTTGAAAAGTTAAATATCTTAAAGAATATTTTTGATGACCAAATTACATTTTTTTTTTCTATTTATTTAGGCAATAAACAGTGTACACACTAATAGGACACTACTGCGGTTTTTATCCTAGGGCAGCAAGAAAGCGGGCAAATTGAGAGAAAACACAAAATATTCCCGCGACATTTTCGTTTCTTGCCATAAATCTCCAATCGCAGGTGGGCTGGGAGATATTTCTGTTAGGAATAACACCCTTTGCACCATGTCATTTGTCATTTCTGTGTATCTATATTTTGTGTACAATAACCATGTGTACAATAATAATTTTGTGTAATAATAAATAAAATAAATAAATATAAACGTCGATTAATATTCTGTATATGAATTGTGGCGGATAATTTTTTATATCATTAGCCAGTAGCTACAACATACATACGTACATATAATCACAACTATTATCCCCTAAGGGTTAGTCAGAGACTAGGCAAAAGCACTGCAAATGCAGCTCACTGCCATAGTCGGCGCTTCACCAAGCAGTACAACACTAGCAGTAGCTACAACATTATCTTAAAATAATTAACAATGATTAAAAGTGATTTAGTTACGAAAAATAGATTTTATTTAGATTCGATATGATATGTGTTTTGATATTCTAAAGTATTTTGATTAGATTATTGGTTCGTCGTCTCATGATTAATACAATTTAAATGACACATACCTAGTTATTTCTTTAAAGCAATGAAATTCCTTTCTGCAGAAATTTTATCACAAAAGAGATCTTACAAGGAAGGTACTAACTACATTTAATTGAATAAAATTTTAATGAAACTGAATTTGATTGAGAATATCAAAAGAAAATCTATCCTATATATTAAATGTTTTGTATACAAAATTCTTTGTATTATCTTATCAGCGGTGAATAGAAAAGCATACAAGCATACAATCCATACCCCTTCGGGAACTAAGACGTTATGATATATTTATTATAATTATGTATTTTGTTATACTTTTATAGATATTTGAGTTTATACATTTTACTTTGGATAAATTAGAATAAATACCTATTAAACTGATATATACCTAAATAACCTACTTATTATACTCATAAATATTATACATACCTTTTCTCCTACGTTCAACCTACTTTTAAAAGTTACAATAAAATTATTATATTTGCGTATGGTTAAAACCACAAAACCATGTCGCATCTGATTACTTTGCGTATACAGTGCAGAGTTGTCTACCGGTTTCTTTTGTTTGTTGTTCGTAACTAGTAAGCAATAGAGTGAACTGTTTAAAAATTTACCTTATTTTCAGGACAGGAATCATTACTTTGTCGTAACACAGTCATTGACTAGTACGGCAGGTAAAGGAGTTTTGTTTTGTACCTACCTACATTAAAAGTTACAAATAATTTTAAAATTGTACTTTGATTTGTGTAGTTACTGTTGTAAAATGTATGCACAGTAAATATTATTATTATTATTATTTACTAAACCTAACTAAACATACTGTAAACATTTACGGGAACTGAGACGTCCCCGTAAATGTTTACCGTAAAGTTCCCGAAGGGGTATGGATTGTATGCTTGTATGCTTTTCTATTCAC
This sequence comes from Parapoynx stratiotata, assembly GCA_910589355.1. Classification (NCBI taxonomy): domain Eukaryota; kingdom Metazoa; phylum Arthropoda; class Insecta; order Lepidoptera; family Crambidae; genus Parapoynx; species Parapoynx stratiotata. The sequence goes on from OU342458.1 coordinate 6,300,022, forward strand.
CGCTGATAAGATAATACAAAGAATTTTGTATACAAAACATTTAATATATAGGATGGATAGCATAGAGATAAAGTTTGAAGTTACGATGCACAACATTCGAGCCCCTATCCATTATATGACTTAGCATTATTACCAATAAAACGTTACGCCACCATTTCGAATTTTGTCTAATACATAAATAAAAACTAGATTAATAATTATGTAATTGTTTGTTCAAAGCTTTCCTCGAAGATGATGACGTAAATGTTATTGTGCTGGACTGGAGCAATCTTGCCAACCGCGGCTACACAACCGCAAAGAATGGTGTACCCGCTGTAGGAGCTGGTCTGGGACATTTCGTAAACTGGTTGGTTGAGTCGGGCCTGACGTCATACGAGAAAGTGCATCTCGTGGGTTTCAGTCTTGGAGGGCACCTTGTAGGCAATGCTGGTAGAGTGACCGATGGCAGAGTTCAGAGAATCACTGGTAATCTTAATGATGATACAGTATTACAAAGTGAAGTTCCTTAAGATGTCTTTAAACTTAATTTTTTAATTTCTATTTTTAAAGCTCTCGATCCCGCTGGACCATTGTGGACACTAGACAGGAGCAGACTTGCACCCAGTGATGGGCAGTATGTTGAAGTGATACACACTAACACTGGTCTTCTTGGTTATACTGATCCTTGTGGCGATGCTGATTTTTACCCCAACGGCGGAACTGGAATGCCTGGATGCTGGACTAACTCCTGCGACCACAGTCTTGCATATGAATACTTTGCAGCTACAATTGACCACAATCATTTGATTGCGAACCGTTGCTCAACTTACAGGGAAGCTACTCGCAATAGATGTTCTGGAGACCTGCATCCCATGGGAAATAGTGACTTGAATAAGTCTTTGTAAGTATAACCTTGTCGGAGAAATCATCATTACTAGTCTATGTAAGAAAAAGTTAGATCCACTGCTGGGATAGGATTTCTACATTGATAGTACTAGGCTCCTCAAGTATTGTTTCCCAGTACCTCTCACAACATTCGCAATATAAACAAGGACCAACAGCTTCATGTCACTCTTTTCTATTTTTTCCTGCCCTGTTCCCAATTCTTTTTGGGGTCGGCGCAACATGTCTTCTTCTTCCACTCTCTTCTATTACTCGTCAAGTCAACACTCACTCGCATCCTCATCATATCATCATTGTTATCAACAGATTCACGTATACCATCTATTTTAATTATTGTATGATTAAAACAGCAGAACTATGAACCTTACTCCAGGGTATCTGATTGAATATTTTATTTGAATAAAAAAATATTATATTTTCACAGGTCTGGAATATTCCGAGTCAACACTGCAAGAAGGTACCCCTTCTAAACTGATACAAATGTGGAACTCCATTAGTTATTACTGCGTTAGAAGTCTGATTTATTATCAATGTTGTTTTTTTTATAAAGTTTATTAAAAAAAAATCTGCTTTTCATTTTTTCCTTTGGCTGTTTTATTCAAGAAAGTTATCGAGAAGTAGTGTACCCTTTGATGCAGACATTTGCCTGCAACTCTTACAAGAACTATTGTGTATGAAATATGGTATCGATGTAGTAACGTACTAGTGACATGAAATAAAATCCATATCCATCTCCTTCTGGTTAAAAACTAAAAGACCGGTAGAAAGAGAACGACCGACAAAAAGATGCGTACATTGTGCAAATGAGCACATGTTCGCGGTGGCGTAGTTTCGATATCGAAAACAAAAAGCCACCTTCGCCATGGTCAGACCGTGGATGGGTGACCAAAATTTTGAGATCTCGGACACTTACGTGCTTCGGAAGACACGTTAAGCTGTTGGTGCTGGCGGTGGCTATTGCAATCGTCTCTACCCACCAATCCGCACTGGGCCAGCGTGGTGCCGTTACGGTCCGTTCTACAGATGTGTTGGAAAACCTGTGCCCAGTAGTGATCGAAGCAGAATGTGCAGCTTATCTGTTTACTTACCTAAAATATGTTTGCATTCATATTAATTGTTATTATCTACTGGGTAAAGTTATTAATTCTTTGAAATAATTAGCCGGCTTAAAATTATTGTCACCAAGATACGAGACGTGTAATCCCATGAAATATGTTAGATAATGTTCTCATACTTTAGAAAAGGTTATGAAATTATTACGCAATATTTAAAGACAAGTTGATTTTGATTGTGATTTTGATTTTACTAGCTGACGTCAACTCTCCTTGGGAATGCTATTGTGTGAAGAGCAAGAAAAAAGGATAGGAATATACAGGAATGTTTTGGGGTTTTGGACAAGAGGTGCAAAATGATATGAGAAAGAAGTGGATGCTGAGATGACGTGTGACAGAGGAAAATGGAAAAAGAAGAAATGTTGTGCCGACCCCACCCAGATTGGGAAAAGGACAAGAGAGAAGAATCTTCCTCGGCTTTTAGTCCCTCTATCTGAGAGTCCTTTCTCTGGACTCGAGTTCACCCTTCGCACTGTGGATGCAGGTCCGGCTAATTAGGAAAACCCCTTTCAAATGGGTATTCTTTAATGGTACTGTATACTTTTGAGCAATTAACGTCTTTATTCTCATGTGATAGAAGTCATTTACTCTTAAAAGTGTGTACATTTTAATGCTTGTGACTGTACTAATTTCGAGTGCTGTTGTGGTACGATCTCGCAGTCGATAGAGTTGTTGATATCATGCCCTGCTTACTTGCGATTGCCACATTGATTTGGCATACTTTTCATCGGGCACTCATGGAAAACACATGAGGAATATGGGCCGTAACACCACCACGCTGGTCCAATGTGGGGTAATCTGTGGGGTCCTTTTCCCCAAAAAGTACCATAGAAGGATGCTTATTAAGTAACTTTTTTTATTTGCCAATGTAAATTATATCCGTGTGGTAGCGGCTCTTTAAAAGAATACTACCAACCCATCTCTTCCCTTGGGTGTCGTAAAAGGCGAGTAATGGACTTAGAACTGTACAACCAGCTAATAGCAGTGACGGGCTCACCACCTGTTACGTTGAGTGCAGTCACTGCTTGGTAAACGGCGGACTCTGGCAATGGACTGCATTTGCGATGCTTTTGCCTAGTCTCTGACTGACCCTTAGGGGATAATAGTCGTGATTATATGTATGTATGTAAATTATATCATCATCATCTTCAACCTATGCTCGTTCACTGCTGTACATAGGTCTTCCCTTTGCATTAGCACGCCACTGCTCTCGATTTCTGGGCCGTTCTCATTCAGTCTACTCCAGCCAACCAACAAGTATCGTCATCCCATCTTGTCACACGGCACACTACCACTCAAGAACTCTATGACTCCAACGGTTGCCAGTTTTACGGCTGATGTGATCAGCCCACTGCCACTTCAGTTTGCTAATACGATAGGCTTTGTCGGTGAGTCTAGTTCTCTGACAGATCACTTTGTTCCTAATACGGTTCTTCAGAGTTACTCCAAGTATAGCCCTTTCTATAGTTGGATGAGCTACTTTAAACTAGTCGAGCCTTGAGTGACCACGTCTCTTAAGTCATGACTGGAAGGACTCACTGGTCGAAGACTTTCGACTTGAGACATTAAAGAGGAGAACAGTTTCGGGATTATGTAAATTGTACATCACACTGTTTATGGAGCGACGTGTTAGATTAAAATATTGTTTTGTTTCGTGTATCATGGTAAACATACATGTTGGTTTAACAAGATTATTAGATTTTGATAACTAATTATCATACTTATAATGTATTCGAACTTTGATACAACTTATATAAAGTTAGTGTAAGTATTGAGTATTTTTATTGTTCTTTAGAGTATTCAGAAATAATGAACTGTGTCTTGCTTCTTTTAATTGTTATAGCAGGTGAGTTTGTGTATTTTTTTAAAATTAAAAACGTGATAATAGCGCTTCATAAAAGTAGTGATGTGAAGATATATCGTGTGTCTATATATTTTTATGAGAATTCTTCTTCTAATCCTCTCTTTCAGCCTTACTGACTGACATTTTTACTATTTTCAGCGGCTGCTGCGAACGTAATCAAAGATCCCTCTCGGACTTATAAAGAAGGAGACAGGTTTTTTTATTTTCCCGATGATAACGGTAAGCTACGTTTAGTCGACACTAAGGAACCGGTTGATGAAGAATATATCCAAGAATATACTCGAGATCCGAAGAACAATGTCTATTTTCTATACTCAAGGTAAATTACTTGCTAATAGTTTTTTTTAATACCCTTTTTACACTACAGTGGACCCCAGTAATCTGGCATCTGTCTAATCTGGCACCGCGTGTAATCTGACATGGTCTACAAATAGTTTTTTGACAATCTTCGCTAAATAATGATTGAGCAAGTTATAACTTGTACGCATCACGTACTATTGTGATAGACGCGTTTGGTATTTGATTCTGATTGCTTAGTTTGAAGAACGGTGCGATCCAGAGTACATATTACTATAAATAAAATTTTATCAATGGACCTGTAATTTATCGGCTTAGATGGTACTCTTTTCTAAAAAATCCACACATAAACACATATACCGAAAAATTCGATAGTCCGACACTATCCTGCAAAATATTTGTCGGATTACCGGGGGTGCTATAGTATATTAAACTTGCATCACTGCAAAATTCATTCAAACTGTAATGATGAAAAAAACGCGTTGTATACAAATAAAATGGAGTAAAGTCAGATAAAGAAGAAAGAGAAAAACTATTTGAAACTCACTTATTTTAGGTCAAACCCTACATCACCCCAAACGCTTGAAATATTCAACCTACCTAGCATTCAGTCTTCGTATTTTGACCCTGCTAAAACAACGGTTTTCTTGGTACATGGATGGACTGGGAATGGACAGAATCACATGAACAGAATCTTGTCACAAGGTAAAATTCTTCTCCTAAAAATAGATTTTTTTTACTATAACATTTTTAAATGTATTTTTTTAATGAAATTATTAAAATGTCTATTGCTAACATCTTCAATGTCTTATACTTTATATTAGCAATAGGCTAGTTGACTCATATCAAAATTTATGAAAATAATGTTTTATTCACATAGTATTCAGTACAAGGGTCCGAAGTCCGAAATATATCAAGATCAATATAATGGATTGCTGTAGAAAAATTTAAACATGTTCTATTTTTACTTTTTTTTTCATCTGCCAAAAACGCTAACGCTAAACAATTACTATGTCAAAATCCGTCAAACGCCAGTCGCAACCAATCAAGCATGTCTGTCGGCTGTGTCAGCCTGTGCCACGCATGCGTATTGATTGATTTCCAAAATCGTGACCTAACGGCACAGGTAGTTGATATACTATTATGGCCGACAGCGTTATTGCCTGTTAAGCAAAAAGTAATTTAAAATTTATTGTGTAATAATAGGCGTTAAAAAAAATATATTGTTTTTTATGGTGGTGGTAAACAGTAATGAATCATTTGGGGCCCAATAAAAGAAGGGTCAACTAGCCTTTTGAGATTTATTTGTATTAAGGAGGTATTAAATATCAATTGAGGTTTTGACTTTCTAACATGATTGCTTAAATGCTCAGAGTAAACAGAACTTGAGTAGCCATTAGTCAATTTCTCAAACATTTCTTTCTGTCATTTCTTGCGGGGGGTGAGGTTACCACTACACTCAAAGCCGGCACACATAAACAATAACTTTTACCGTTTTTACAAATGAACACATGCATAATTCGACACACAAATTTAAATTTCACGCACACACACGCTTAAAATAGCCTCGTGGGGTGTTGGCGCCACTGACTTCCTTAAATTGTCAATTTTAATATTTATTTTATTTCACGTGTGGTACAACTGCATCTTCCCATCTCCCTTCTCATTCCCGCTCCGCTACCTATTTTACTCGCTTCGCTCCGGAGAGAAAGAGACAGCGACAGACGCCATAGAGAGTCAGTCTCTTGCCGCCCACGCTACTGTTAGCAGCAACTCCCGCGCCCGCGTCGATCAGGGAACTCCTGACTCGATCCTTGTGTAGTGAAACCGCAAAATAATTGTGTTGTGCACTTGTGACACTCCAAACAAGAAACATTAGAAGAAACGGACAACGTCGACGTCGTCAGAAACAGTTCGCCCCAGCGACGAGTTCGAGGTACCCCTTTCTTCCCTACTGTTTTGTGCCACACGTTTTCTCTTTAACTTCTGAACCATATAAATAATACAGTCCACTTAATTTTCCGCGCCTACATGTTTTTGGTCACTTCGGCCCGTATTCCTATACTTTTTTCTCTATAAAACATATCTCACGGGGATCCGCCATTTTGTTTTGTCTAAACCCGCTCCAATATTATACTTATAACACCGCACATTTTATATTTTCCCCTTTATGTATGCAACACAATTATTCCAACATAATTTATTATTCATTATTAACCGCATCTAAATTACCGCTCGAATTATAACATTTATACATTATAATTCTATTATTATTACATAATATTTATAATACCTACACCTTATTAGGTACACTAAATAAACGCAAAACCTATCACAATACGATAAATAGGGTTTCTTTATTATTTCAACCATATCTTTCGTACGTCGCTAGCGTAGGTAATAATAACAGTTCGCATCTACCTACCTATTCGTTTCGTTCTCCGCGCGCAACGCGCTGTAGTAGTTCATTCAACCCGCTCATAGTCGACCAGCTGTTTGTACCTACCTACCCGCTTCATACGCCAGTGTGATTTATTATATTATAACTTACATACCGATTACTGTTATTAATTGTTATTTAAGTCAGTTGTAGTATTCACATATTATTAAAATGGCTAAATCAGCTGAGAAAAAGGAAAAGCATTTGTCAGATGACGAAATTAAATTACAAATTGCGTTCAATCGGCGCGACAATATTTTCGCTCGCTTACAAACCATATTCAACTATTTAAAAAATATTAGTGATGAAGACGTTAAAGAGGAGTTCTTAATGTCTTGCGTTAATTTAGAATGTATTCGAAATGAGTTTCACGCAGTCACAAGTACTTGCAATGAGTTACATTTGAAGTTAAATCCTAAGTCGCATATTCAAGACCAGTCGTGGTCAAACTTTGAAGAAATGTACTGCCGCATTAAATATAAATACGACAAAATGTCTAGTTCTGTCAAATCGCAACCGGAACTTAAGATTCCAGTTAAATCACAATGCCGTTTACCACCCATTGAATTAATGTCTTTTGATGGAGATATTCGCTCGTGGCCTCTTTTCTATGCCGGGTTCAAGAGCACTGTTCATGATAATGATTCCCTTACCCCTTCGCAAAAACTTTATTACTTAATAGGTAAACTGTCGGCTAAGGCTCAATCTGCGTTTGCAGGGATCACTCCTTGTGGTGACAACTACGACCTTATAATTAAATCGCTTATCGATAAATACGAAGACAAGCGTACGCTTGCTTCTAAGTACCTAACGCAAATATTAGAACACAAACCGTGTTCATCCGCTTCAATTAATTACTTCGAGTCATTTTTAGATAAATTTGTATCGTCAGTTAACGCACTTAAACATATTAATATCGATAACCTTTTAGATTTTATATTTTTAAATATCGCGCTTAAAAAACTAGACTCTGAAACAATACGACTATTCGAATTCAGTACGAAGTCTGTAAAAATTCCTTCTTTTAACAGTTTAGTTGAGTTTGTCAAAGATCAATTGCGAGTTATCCAAAATGTTAATTCGGTTTCCAAGTCAGAGCACTCCAGTTTCAAAAAGCCTAGTAACTCACATGTTGACAAGTCGCTCAAATTACCGCAACCGCATAGTTATGTAGCTATTTCTAATTCATCGCGTTGTTTGTGTAACAATATTGTACACGACCATATGTATAAGTGTCCAGAATTTTCTAAGATGACACCTTCTAACCGCTTCAAGTCTATTAAAGATCGTGACGGTTGCGTAAACTGTTTAAGTTTAAAACATAAAACTTTTAATTGCAATTCCAGTTTAAAATGCAAGGTTTGTTCTAAAGGGCATCACACTCTTTTACATTTTGATTCCCGTAATTTTAAATCATTCGAATCTCCGGTGACGAACCATGTACTTTCCGTCATCAAGGTGCCCGCTCAGAACGCTGCGTGCGTTACCACCAACGCGCCATCGCGTACCTTGTCCGCCGACTCGCAGATTTTGAATGCGACCGCGCGTGTCCTTGGCGACTGCGCACCGTCCACGCCGACATGTAACACGTCCATTGCCGCGCAGAGCAATCTTGAATTAACACAGCAATGTAGCAAACCCGCAACGGTCTTATTAGCCACCGCAGTTGTCTTAGTTCACGACGTGTATCATAATGAACATTTCGTTCGTTGTCTATTAGATAGTGGATCGCAAAGTCATTTTATTACAACCGAATGCTCTAAACGTTTAGGTTTATTTAATAATTGTAATGTTAGTAAGTATTCAAAGGTTAAAGGTATTGGTGGAGTAGAAAAACCGATTTACGGTATAACAAATATTCAGTTTTATTCTCGCTTTAATAAAAATGTTAAATATAATATTTCTCCGCTTATAGTAGATATTATCACAGATAATTTACCTACTGCATCGGTAGATGTGTCCGCATTACCTTATCTGCAAGGTCTCCCGCTCGCTGATGAATCCTTTTGTATACCTGGGCGTATCGACATGCTTATAGGTGCCGATTTATTCTCGCATCTGCTTCTACCTGGTGTCGTTCATAGCAACGGCTCCGCACCGCCTGCTCTTCGCACCTCCTTGGGCTACATTATCATGGGCACAGTTCCCGTACTGATGCCGCCGAAAAGTAATACGTCACTGGCCCATTGTTGTACAGTTGAACTTGATCATATGTTAAAAAGATTTTGGGAGCTGGACGAGTTACCTATGACTGAAAAGGCTCAGTACTCTTTTGAGGACGTCGAGTGTGAAAATTATTTTAACGCGACTGTCACGCGTGATAAAACGAGTGGCAGATATACGGTGTCTTTACCGTTTCGTTTTGATGTTTTTATGTTAGGAAGTTCTATGGAAATTGCTCATAAAAGGTACCTTTGTCTTGAAAGAAAATTAGATTCGGTTCCGAGTTTACGTTCGGCTTATAATGATGTTATTCGCGATTACATTGATAAGGGATACCTGTCGCCTTTGTCTTCCCCAATCAATGGTCAGGATTATCATCCTGATTATATTATTCCGCATCACGCTGTTGTAAGAATGGATAAATCCACCACCAAGTTACGAACTGTTTTAGACGCTAGTTGTAAAACAAGTTCAGGCGTTTCACTTAACGATATATTGCACAGCGGATCAAATCTACAGGGTGATCTTTTTAACATTCTGCTTAATTTTCGTTTATTCCCAATAGGTTTATCTGCAGATTGCAAACAAATGTTTCTGCAAATTGAGGTTTCTAAGAGTGATAGACGCTTTCAACGCATTCTTTACCGATTTGATAGTAATGATCCGCTTAAATTATATGAATTTAATCGCGTTTGCTTCGGTTTGAAGTCTAGTCCATACCACGCGCTGCGCGTCGTACGCAAGCTTGTCGAGGACGATGGGGGAGAGTTTCCGATAGCTCGAGACATCGTGAGCAGCTCGTTATATATGGACGACGTTGTTTTCAGTGTGAGATCGGACTCAGACGGAGTTAGTGCATCACATCAATTAATAAATTTGTTCAAAAGGGGACAGTTTGACTTAGTCAAATGGTCTAGCAATTCAAATGCCGTTTTACAGCAGATTCCCGCATCTCATCGCACCGCTGATTTCATCGATTTTGATAAAACCGCTGATCAAAAGGTGCTTGGCCTTCAGTGGTCAAGAGTCACTGACTGTTTCAATTTTCATATTTCGCCCCCCGATGATCGTTGTACTAAACGCATCATACTTTCCACAGTCGCTCGTTTGTGGGACGTGTTAGGTTTCGTTGCTCCTGTCGTTGTGTATGCAAAGTTGTTAATAAAGGACTTATGGCTACTAAAGTTTGACTGGGACGAAAATCCGCCGCAACATATTGCCGATATGTGGCAAGCGTTTTGCCGCACTTTACCGCTTCTTGACCATTTAAAAATACCGCGCCATTTAGGGGTCTATATTGATTCTGTTTTACGCTTAGTTGGGTTTTCAGATGCCAGCGAACGCGCCTATGGTTCGGTCATATACGCTCATATTACAAAGGGTGACGAGATCGTAGTTAGGTTAGTTTGCGCAAAATCTAAGGTGTCTCCTGTTAAACCTGTATCTGTTGCAAGGTTGGAGCTATGTGCGGCCGTATTGATGGCAAAACTTCTTCGCCGTGTTCATGATACCTATAAAGATCGCCATACCGTTTCCACAATTTCCGCGTTCACAGACTCGAAGGTAGCTCTATGTTGGCTAAGCTCACCGCCGCATAGATGGCAGACGTTTGTCGCCAACCGCGTTGTCAAGGCTACTGATGATATTCCTGCAGAACACTTTTATCATGTGTCTGGAGTAGACAATCCTGCTGATTGTTTATCGCGTGGTCTTACTCCAGATAAGATCATTGATCATCCGCTATGGTTTAAAGGCCCACCGTGGCTTAAATATAGTCCTAATATGTGGCCTATTAATAAATTGAAAGATTTAAATATTGAAGAGACTATTCCCGACGAAAGGGTGCATTCTCATATCGTTTCCGCTCCTGAGGTATTTACTTCTCCGCTCTTGTTAATCGCTGATCGTGTTTCTTCATGGTCCAAATTAATCCGCATCATAGTCTATGTACTTAGATTTATTAAAAAATTACCGCGCCGCGAGAGAGTTTCCGCAAGTGACTTGAATGTTAGCGAGTTAGTTTTGTGGCGACATGTCCAGCAAAAACATTTTAATAAAGATATTTCTAATTTAAAAAATAATTTGGGGTGTTCTCGGTCTTTATCTAAATTGAACCCGTTTCTCGATGAGGATATAATTTTGGTGGGAGGTAGATTGAATTATTCAAATGAATCTTATTATGTAAAACATCCCATAGTCTTACCGCGTCACGATCGTTCAGTTGGGCTTTTAGTTACCTACTACCATATAAAATTCTTACACGCTGGACCTGAGCTTTTAATGTCACAACTGAGACAGCGTTATTGGATTTTATCCGCAAGAAGTCTTATTCGTCAGAAGGTACACGAATGTAACACCTGTTATAAGTTAAAACCGCGCCCTTGCGTTCCGCCTCTCATGAGTGACCTCCCGCGTCAGCGTGTTGTACAGTCCACCAAGGCGTTTATTCATACTGGGTGCGACTACGCTGGTCCTATTCAGTATACTCCCATTCGTGGTAGAGGTGTTAGGAGTCGCAAGGCATATTTATGTATCTTTACCTGTCTAACAACTCGAGCAAGTCACATTGAGGTTGCTACAGACTTAAGCACTGTCAGTTTTATTGCCGCGTTGAAAAGGTTCCTCTCACGTCGTGGTCCAGTTCAAACGATTTACTCAGACAACGGGACCAATTTTCAAGGTGCCCGATCATATTTAAATGATCTGTATAGATTTTTAGATCAGGAACTTAAATTTAAAGTACAAGAAGAGCTTGCGGAACATAGAATAAATTGGAGCTTTATTCCGCCCGCGTCACCGCATTTTGGAGGTTCCTGGGAATCGATTGTTAAAATTGTTAAGAACCATCTGTTCAGAGTTATAGGTCACCAAATTTTATCTTATGAGGAACTTATTACTATTCTTGCTCAAATTGAGTGTCTTATTAATTCCCGTCCTCTAACAGTTCTTAGCGCTGACCCAGCTGAGCCTACCGCGTTAACCCCAGCTCATTTTATTAATACCTCACCGCTTAATTCGTTACCCGCACCGTTGGTAGACACAACGCCCGAACGACTTCTAGAAAGACATTCATTAATGGACAAATTAGTTCAATCTTTTTGGAAGAGATGGCGGAGTGAATATTTACACGCATTGCAATCTAGACAAAAGTGGACTACCAACGTTAGAGACGGAGTAAAGGAGGGAATGGTTGTTATAATAATTAACGATAGCGCTCCTCCCCTGTCATGGCCTCTCGGGGTAATAGAAAAATTGCACCCATCGAAGGATGGTTTTAGTAGAGTAGCCACAATTCGCACGGCAAAGGGTACTTACGTTCGCCCAGTGGTACGCCTTTGTCCACTCCCTACACAATAATTTGTTTCTTCGCACTTTTACACAATTTTATATACATATATTATATATATATTTTTGTCCTATTATTTATCGCATTTATTACACATATTTGATATGTAAATAATATATTCCTTGTCCTTTTTAAAGGCAACGCTTTAAGGTGGGGGGTATGTTGGCGCCACTGACTTCCTTAAATTGTCAATTTTAATATTTATTTTATTTCACGTGTGGTACAACTGCATCTTCCCATCTCCCTTCTCATTCCCGCTCCGCTACCTATTTTACTCGCTTCGCTCCGGAGAGAAAGAGACAGCGACAGACGCCATAGAGAGTCAGTCTCTTGCCGCCCACGCTACTGTTAGCAGCAACTCCCGCGCCCGCGTCGATCAGGGAACTCCTGACTCGATCCTTGTGTAGTGAAACCGCAAAATAATTGTGTTGTGCACTTGTGACACTCCAAACAAGAAACATTAGAAGAAACGGACAACGTCGACGTCGTCAGAAACAGTTCGCCCCAGCGACGAGTTCGAGGTACCCCTTTCTTCCCTACTGTTTTGTGCCACACGTTTTCTCTTTAACTTCTGAACCATATAAATAATACAGTCCACTTAATTTTCCGCGCCTACATGGGGTAAATAGTCAAAGTGCGTTTTGACAACGTCACAGCCGCACTTCCCGCGAAACTAGCGTTCGAAATTTGAAATTGTAGAATTCTAAAACATGAAATAATGAAGTAAATAATGATAAAATCTTTAAAATTATAATTACAAATAAAAGGTGACACCATCTTTTAGCATACTCGATGTTTTCTATTTATTTTTACTACAAAAAACAGCACAGGCAGGCATTTTTACGGGAGCTCTGTTCGCCGCAACGTTTACAATGTTATGGCTGTCAAAATGGCGGCTCAACTAGTTTTATTAAACGTGCAAGCATCCGATGCTTGTGCATTTGGCAGAGGGGAATGTTAGACAAAGGCTACTCCAGTTCTGTTTACTCTGAGCTTAAATGGTATATGGTATAATGGTATATTTAAAAGTTTTAGTTTTTGTTGACTATTTTGTATATTTTAAGTTATGTTTCACAAATAATTATGATAATTTATACCCCTATAGATAAATAACCCTCCATTTGATTTTTAGCATTTCTCGAACACGATGACGTTAATATTATTTCACTTGACTGGAGTGAACTTGCTGATCAGCTCTACCCTACATCGAAGAACGGTGTTCCTGCTGCGGGAAGAGGACTGGGGCAATTTATTAACTGGCTAGTGGCAGCTGGCCTGACTACGTATGAGCAAGTTCATCTTGTAGGCCATAGTCTTGGAGGACATCTCATCGGCAGTGCTGGACGGGAAACTGGTGCTAGGGTGCAAAGAATAACATGTAAAACATTACAGCTGATACTTATTTCTGATTCTTTCTGATAACTATAAAATATATGAACTTTGGATTAAATAAAAGCCCTGCTGTGAGTTCGGAACAAAATAATGCAATGTTGTGGTGGGATTGTAAAATTAGCATTTAATCAATAGCTGGATGATTTTGTTCCTCTAAATGGTGTGATTAAATTAGATAATGAGGTAACGATTAATATTGCAATCAATTTAAACAGACAAATTGGGGCCGGTGCTTGGCAATAGGCATCTTCTTCAGCCATTATACGTCCCAAAGCTGGACACAGGCCTTCCTCGTGGAGAAACACAAGAGGAATATGGGCCTTGACATCACCACGTTGGCCCAATGCAGGCAATAGGCATGTCTTTAGTTATTTAGCAAGGAATGAAATTACGGATCGTAAAACCATCGTCTACCTATAAAGATAGATGCGTAATGACATGTGTTATGAAATATACAATTTTTTTTTTTTGCGTAGCTTGCTAAAACTGAGGTGTTAACATGAAAATCTACTTGATTTTCTATCTTGAATCTTATTTTTTGTCTTCAAACATTTTAGTATTCAACTCGTTCTACAGCTCTCGATCCTGCTGGCCCTCTATGGAGATCTGATGACGAAAGAATTGTGCCAAGTGACGCAAAATTCGTAGAAATAATCCACACAAACACAAGGTTATACGGTTTCTCCGATCCCTGTGGAGACGCCGACTTTTACCCCAACGGTGGGGGGAATATGCCTGGATGCATCACTAATGACTGTGACCATGGTATGGCGGTTCATTATTACGCTGCTTCCGTGAAATACAACCATTTGTTAGCCAACCAATGTGATTCTATGACACAAGTCAATCTCAATAGCTGTTCGGGTCCACTAGAACCCATGGGTAACAGTGACTTGAATAAGCACATGTAAGTGGAATTTGATTTATTTTGACATACATACATACAATAACGTCTGTAATCACCGAAGGGGTCAGCATAGCCCAAGGAGTACTGTGTTCCTGAAGACCACATTTAGCCATACAAAAATTGGGTTTGGTCAGAAGGAAAATCGCGAAAAAGTAGTAACAAGTGACTAGCTCAGCGCCTACACAATCACAGACCCAGTACCCAATACACCCTTAGTCGCCTTTTACGACATGCTAGGCGAGAGAAGCAGTTGGTACATTCTTTTTGTGTCCCAGACCAACACGGGATTTATTTTGAGGTTAGTTTTTTATTATCTCAAACATGTATAATGTGATGCTGTCGGACACACTCCTTCTTACGTAAAACACATGAAGAGTGTGGGCTGTAACATGTTCACTGACTCTTTGCGAATTGGTTGGATAGAGACCGTTGCCAATAATAACAGAACACTGGTTAAATATTCCTTTCGTAGGCTATCCAAAGCTTTCCTTCTGATTTAAACTGCCAGACAACGAAACACAATAAAAACATCTATGGTTCGCTAACACCAGTGTTCGCGGTGACCGCCAAGAGGTTAATACACTTTTGGTTCATTAATGTTTTTTGTCACACCTTCACCAAAACTAGGTTTAGCTCTTTCTTTAAAGTTATGAACATAATTTTATGGGAAAGAAATAAATAAAACTCAGTTATTTTCATAAATTTTATACTGCACTAAACCTCAAAATTTATACATAGTATAATGCGTGTTAACAAATTTTATATTTTTATTTGTAGGACTGGACTATTCCGTGGCAACACTCAAAGGAACTACCCATACTGAAACATGAAACACTTTATAAAACACAGCTGCTTAGCTTTTTAATTTATTGTGAAAATTATAAAATATATAAAAAAATTATATTCATTTTTCATTTTAATTTTAACCAAATCCAATATTTTGATTTTTCTACGACCTTAAAAGTAAGTACTTAAATAAATTTGTGATTAAATTTCATTTGAGTGTCTTATTTAATGTTGTCTTAAGTAAAACAATGCAATGCAAACATATGAAGGTTTATTTATATAATGAAAATATAACTAAGCTTATCTGGAAATCTTAAATATACCTTGTATAGTTAGATGTTTTTGTGATCAAGTAACCTGATGAAAGCTGATTGATCACCATTCGCTGATTGAATAATCCGTGGAAAACCTCAATTGTCAATCACACAATCAGATTTAAACACTTTCTACATATAAAAGTGACATGCGTCGTAACAAGATTACGAATAAACCAGCCTGTATGTATTAACGGAAAGTAATAAATGGAGCAGCCATTTAATTATTTGGTCAGCAACAAAAAGGTCAGTTGAAAAATAATTTGGCCAGCAAACAAATATTTTGTCAGCAATATAATTATTTTGGCGACAGAATAATTATTTGGGCAGAAAAATTATTATTTGGTCAGCAGAATAATTGAGTGGGCATCAAGATAATTATTTGGGCTACAAAATAATTTTTTGATCAGCAATATATACATAATACATAACATATTATGTTACCGGAAATGTATTAAATCTAGGAAAACGTCAATCAACGATCAATTCCTAGGAAATGTGAAAAAAATAACTTTAATCTAATATATACCAGAATTGATTTTATTATTTTTTTTGATCATGGGTCATAAAAAAAACTATATTTGTGTTATCAAAACATATAATGTACAATTTGGCAGCAGAGATAAGATTTTAGTTGCTGCCCAATTACTTATATTCCTGACAAATTAGAAATATTTGCTGCCCATAAGTTGCTGACCAATTAGTTATTTTAGCCGATCAATTGTATTTTCCTGCTGACCAAAAATCGAATATTGTACTAACTGTTTAAATAACACTCTTAATTAACTGGCCTATTATAGTCTCCTACAGTACGGTTAAACAGACTGTCACTCAAGGCTTCCCAGCACCAGTACTACACGATTCTTCTTTGCGCTACAATAAAGTCTAAGCCATTTCTGCCCCAAATCACTGTCAGTGCTATCATGGGTTCCTTCAGTGTGCAGCTGGCAGGGCACGCGGTATATAACATCAAGTACTTCATTGATTACAGAATCTCTAACCCTATATCCCTCTTTTTATAATAACTACATTTAATTCAATACCCGATAATGATACAATTTGCTGACGACAGTACTTTAGCAATTTAACATTAAATTTGAGATCATAGACTTGTCTGTTAGACATACTTTTTAAAAAATTACATAAAACTGTTTTATTGCAATTTAAACAAAATAGTCTAGAGAAAGAGAGGGAGTTAGACAATCCATACTATAATATTATAAATGTGAAAGTACTCTGTCTGTCTCGCTTTCAAGTCAAAACTACTGAATAGATTTAATCAAAATTTGGTACACAGATAGTTTAAGGCCTGAGAAAGGATATAGCCTACCTTTTATGCCGATATTCCTATGGAAACGGGCACCATGCGGGTTTTTTAAAATTAAAAATTTTAATAACGTCTCCCAGAAAAATGAGGGACAAATTTACGCCACTATGAACTTTGCTTTTAATGAAAGAGTAGGAGTAAATTTTGAATTCCACCAATTGAGGCTACTTTTCCAATTTGTGAAAATCATTCAGTGTGGAATAGCCTATTTATTGTGGAAGGCTATAGGCTACATACCATCACACTATCTCAAAGTAACTATTTATTTATTTAAACTTTAATGTCCTAAACAAAGTACATATGGCGGACTTAACGACAAATATCGTTCTCTACCAGTCAACCATTACTATTCTACGCAGACGAAGTCGCGGGAAAAAGCTAGTTCTCATATAAAGTAATTTTTATAATTTAATAATTCTTATATGACAATAGAAAAAATAAATGAATTATTTAGAACTTTATATAGTCAAATTGTTCTCAATTTGGCAACATAGCTGATCGAAGCACGGTGCGGACAGCATGTTATCGATTTATTGTATCGAATTTGCGCTACGGTTTGTGTAACTCTACATAATATATGGTTTAATATTGCTAGGGCTCAGAAACAATGTATTAGAGCTATTTGCGGTCTCAAAACTATGGATTCTGTTCGCTTCATTTTAGGTCTTTAATAACGATGGCTATTATCTTTGCCATGTCTGTATTATTCGGGAGTTATTTTAGCATTTATTGGAATCCGTACCCCGGTAGGCGACTAAGGGCGCATTGGGTACTGGGTCTGTGATTGTGTAGGCTATGAGCTAGCCACTTGTTACTACTCTTTCACGATTTTTCATCTGAGCAAACCCAATTTTTGTTTGGCTAAATGTGGTCTTAACACACACACACACACATACTGAACACAGTGCTTCTTGGACTCTGCATACCCCTTCGGGGATTATAGGCGTGATTTTATGTGTGTACGAACCCCGGTGTATTAACACGGAATAGCGACGCCTTGAGACCAGCGTTCAGACCACTCGACCACGGAGGTCATCGAAGTACTTGAATGGTTACGTATTTGTGTTCGTTACTGTACAAGTGTACATGTTGGTTTTCCAAGATAATTTGATTAGTTTGATAAATAATTATCATACTTAAAATGTATTAACGACTTTTGATACAACTCATATAAAGTAAAAGTAAGCATTGAGTATTTTTATTGTTCCTTGGAATATTTAGAAATAATGAACCGCGTCTTGTTTCTTTTTATTGTCATTGCAGGTGAGTTTGTGTATTTTGTTATTGTAACATGTAATTGCACTACGTAAAAATAGTAGGAAAGAGTACGTCTTATTTTGTTTTATGAGAATAACAATCGAATACTCGTAAGAATTGGTGCATTTCGTCTCTCCACTTCGACTGACCTCTCCATATCAATACTTGTTATCTATCTCCATATCATAAATAAATCTATCTCCATATCAATACTTGTATTGAAGTCGCTGTGTGCTATGCTTTGGAAGAAAGTGATAGAGAAACGAGTGCGAGATAACAAGAAAAGCCAGCCTGCATAAGGTATTCGTAGATTTGAAGAAGGCGTACAGCTGAGATATTGTGGTGGAGTTAGAAAGAGAAAAGAGTGCCTGGTAGGCCTAATAAGAGCAATGTATTTTAAGGCAAGTACGCACTTCCACTCAGGAGTTTGGTGTGGCTGTTGGCATTGAGTCCCTACCTCTTCCTTTTAGTAATGCTTTGAAATCGGTCCTGCAGGAGGAGGTACACTGGTATCACGACATCGTTCACGTCCATGAAGAAGGATCTCGGGTTCAGGACAGACTGAAAAATTGGCGGCAGAGATTG
The DNA here is from genome assembly GCA_910589355.1 of Parapoynx stratiotata. Taxonomy (NCBI): domain Eukaryota; kingdom Metazoa; phylum Arthropoda; class Insecta; order Lepidoptera; family Crambidae; genus Parapoynx; species Parapoynx stratiotata. The sequence goes on from OU342458.1 coordinate 6,318,694, forward strand.
GAGAACGTTGGCCTGAAAATCAGCTTTCGTTGGTCTCTTCAATCCATGGCCCGTTGCGCTCAATGCAGTGTTCTTCCGGTCTATTCCCCATCTTGCTAAAATAAGATCATTATTTTAGCAAGATGGGGATGTTGACCGGGACGTTAAGCGAAGAATTAGCTCAAAATGGATAAAATGACGACACTTGACGGGAACTACTTGTGAACCCCGTATTTCCCTTAAGCTGAACGGGAAAATTTATAAATCTATTATTAGATCTGTCGTCATGCACAATGACTGCATGTCGCTATGTTGAGATGAATGTGTGGAGTGGATAGACTGAGGAATGATTACATTAGAGGAAGTCTGAAAGTAGCCCCGATTGCTGATACATTGAGAGAAAGGCTTTCTTGGTATGGCCTTGTCCTATGAAGAGAAAACGATGTTACCAGGAAAGTTATGAACATGAAAGTGGATAGACATGTAAGGGAAGACCGAAAAAAATGGATAGATTGTGTGAATGATGATTTGATGAGGATGGGAGTGGAAATTGGAAGCATGGCAGGAAAAGAAGAAGACTTTAATTGCTGTTATTCTCCTGTCTGCTCTTTTGTATTAGCCGTCATAATATTCGGTCATTTGGTCATCATATTATATTGGTATTCTTCTTCCTGCTTGTGTACTTTTCTAGAAGGGATGGGGGCAGCAACAAAACAAATCTTCCTCTTCCTTTCTCTTCTGTGTTTAGCCAGCTCGACATCCGCTTATTTTAATTTAAACATTGTTCATGCATTCAATCCATTCTTTTGTCTTCCTCTCATTCTGGACTCCACACCATGCTTTGCATTCTTCTCTTCTTTCATAATTCGCTAACCTATTGTTTCTCAGCTCATTATTTAAAAACAAAAATATTTTCACTATTTTCAGCGGCTGCTGCGAACGTAATCAAAGATCCCTCAGGGACTTATAAAGAAGGAGACAGGTTTTTTTATTTCCCAGATGATGATGGTAGGCTACATTTAGTGGACACTCAGCAACCGGTTGACGAAGAATTCATCAAAGAATATACCCGAAATCCGGAGAACAATGTCTACTTCCTATACACAAGGTAAACTTCTAGCTGATGTTTTTAGGACAGATATTTTTTTATAATTATTTATTTTGGTATTCAGACAGTATAATATATAATTACCGCCTTTGGTATTTATAATTTGTTTTTTTTTACATTGTTATATTTTGTTGAAAGTATAATATTTCTGCTGCACGCATAAGTAGATTTCATTGTTAATTGTTATGATGAAAAAAGTGGTCATATACAAATAAAATGGAATGAGGTCTGATGAAAAAGAAGGAGAAAGAACTGTTTTAAACTTAATTATTTTAGGTCAAACCCTACATCACCCCAAAGGCTTGAAATATTCAACCTACCTAGCATTCAGTCTTCGTATTTTGACTCTGCTAAATCAACGGTTTTCTTGGTACATGGATGGAATGGAAATGGACAGAATGGCATGAATAGACTCTTGTCACAGGGTATGGTTCGCCTCCTAAAAATGGTTTTCACTATAAAATATTAAAATGTATATTTATAAATAATGCCTAGTGATAACGTCTTCAATGTCGATACTAGTGTTTTTTTATGTAATTAAGATTCGTTTGTATGATAAATATTTTATTGTTTTGACTTGATATAAGTGTATAATTGTTTATATCTATGTGACTCGGGTATCTGAACGTTTTCTTGAATATTTTTTTTTGCTAGAAATGTTTTATAATATTATATTATTTGATTTTAAGCATTTCTCCAAGACGATGACGTTAACGTTATTTCACTTGACTGGAGTGAACTTGCTAATAAGCTCTATGCAACCTCAAAGAACGGAGTTCCCGCTGTTGGAAGAGGACTGGGGCAGTTCATTAACTGGCTAGTGGCAGCTGGTTTGACGACGTATGAGCAAGTTCATCTTGTAGGATTTAGTCTTGGAGGAAATCTCGTCGGTAGTGCTGGAAGGGAAACTGGTGCTAGGGTGCAAAGAATAACGTGTGAGACAATGTAGCTTTACTTTTATATACTCTTTCTGATTTCATAAAAAAATTGGTTATAAAATATACCAATGTTTTACTGTAATTTGCCAAAATAGATTTTTTTCTTAATTAGCATTCAAATATACAGTTATTTAAAGATTTAGGTTCCGTTATAGCCATAATATCAACACTATCTCGGGTTTCCTTCTCGAATCTTATTATTCTCTTCAAACACTTTAGTACTCGATTTTTTCTACAGCTCTCGATCCTGCGGGCCCTCTATGGAGATCTGATGACGAAAGAATTGTGCCAAGTGATGCAAAATATGTGGAAATTATTCACACGAACACAAGGTTGTACGGTTACTCCGATCCCTGTGGAGACGCCGATTTCTATCCCAACGGTGGGGTAGATATGCCTGGATGCATCACTAATGACTGTGACCATGGAAGGGCAGTTCATTATTACGCTGCATCCGTGAAATACAACAATTTGTTCGCCAACCAATGTGATTCTACGACGCAAGTCACTTTCAATAGATGCTCGGGACCTCTGGTACCTATGGGTAACAGTGATTTGAATAAACATGTGTAAGTTGAATTTGATTTAATTTGAGGTTCGTTTTTTACTATCTCCAATTTGTATTATATATATAGTAATACTGTTGGGCATATGCCTTCTAACGTCAAACACATGAAGAGTGTGGGCCGTAACATGTTCACTGACTCTTTGCGAATTGGTTAGATAGAGACGGTTGCCAATAATAACAGAATATTCGATTACTTCTGGTTTAACCTCGCAGAAAGCGAGACACAATAGAAGCATCTATTGTTCGCGATCACCGGTGTTCACGGTGACCGCTTAGTGTTAATACACTTTATGTAACATTAATATTTTGTGATTTTTTCACTATAGTGGTATAGCTCTGTCTTCAAAGTTATGAAAATAATTTTATGGGGAAGGAATTAAATAAAACTCAGTTATTTTCATAAATTTTATACTGCACTAAATCTAAACCATATAATAAAACTGTCGAATGTCTGTACATAGAAAAAAAATCCTTAAAACCTTAAAGGAGGGAAAATACCAAAAATGTTTTTTTTTTTATTTTTCTTTATTCTTTGTCTGTTTGTCGGTTTGACTGGGCTAATCTCTGAAATAGCTGGACCAATTTCAATTAAATTCTGCATGGTGATACCTTATACCCCTGGTCAACATCTTAGATACTTTTTATTACGGAATATTAAAGGATTCCCATGGGATAGTTAAAAAACCGCTAAAACACGCAGAATAATAAATGTCAATAAATTTATATTTTGTTTATAGGACTGGAATATTCCGAGGCAAAACTCAAAGAAACTACCCATACTAAAACTTCAAACACTTTACAGAACACAGCTGCTTTTTTGAGAAAATTATTTATCTTCATTTTTTCATTTTTATAGCCATTCATTTTTTTATTTTGGGTTTTGGGTAGCTCTAAGTCCATCAATAAATTTTCTACAACCTTGAATAAGTACTAAAATAAATCTTTGTTGAATTTCATTGGTGTATATTATTTAATTTCATTTGTTTTGCCTGAAACAAAAAATGCACACAAAAATGTTTGTGAATAGAAATTAAACATTTGTTAGAAATTTTGTAATTAGGTTTTATGGTCAAGAATTCAAGTTTGGTTTTATATTCTGCTTTTTAACGGATTAGTCACTGTCACAGAGCTTCACAGAATATCAGCGTTGCCGCTCTTTTTGAAGGTGGCAATCATCAGTTCCTGAGTGAATAGCTGACGATAACAGCTTAATAGCCATCATTATCGAGTTTTTCAACTCACCTCAACTCTCTTTCACAACACATTTTATTAATTAAATACGTACCCGTTTTTTTCTAACTAGCCAATGCCTCACGATCGGAGCGTATAACCTCTCGTCCCGTTCACAGTTTGTCGAGTTCCTAAGGCTTAGAAGGCAGGCCACGATCACAGTTATAAGGCAGCCAAATGCCGTGAACCAAAGATATGAGATCTGATAGAAGTAAGGCACGTTACTGTAAATAAGAATTAAAAATAAACTTTACACCGTTAAGGTACAGTGCAAAAAGTACAAAAGGCAACATAAATCATTGAAATTAACTTTCACATAATTTTTCTTGCCATGTCAAATGATTTGTTACTTTTAACTATGAGATGTTAATTATAAAAAAGTACCTACAGAAGTATTAGGCTGTTTATATCAGTCGTGAAAACCTTTGCCGTGAAAAATTGATATATGACAAAAAAAAACACAAAAATGTAGGCAAGCATACAACTAAGTACGCATACATACAACTGAGTATAATTTTGTCTGATTTGATTCAGGCAACATTTTAGAGCGATTTTAGATAGAAAATCTTATTGAAGTATGAAAGTTAAATGAGGCATTCTTTTTACTGTACCTTTTATCGATTTCAACATTGTGAATGATTTGTTCGAACGTGTATGTGCAATTGGCAGTGAACCTAGGTTTCTCGTTAAATTTCAGCAAGCCACGGGCTTGCGCTATTTGCGACTGCGCTGCTAACCACCACGACGAAGTTAGACCCAGTATACCACCAACTAATGCACTCTGCCAACAAAATAAAATCTGAGTTGATATATGTGTGTGATTGTGTGTACGTGTCGGTCTGTATATTAACAAAATTCAATAGTTCTGTAAGTGGTGTGATAAATGTTTCTTATTCTGTTTTATATATTTCTCCAAAAACAGATATAAAAGTAAAAATCTTACGGTAGAATCTATAAATGGTAATAAAATGCCCATTAGGAACACTCCAGCTAGCGGACCCATTGATGCTGAAGATAAACTTATGGTTAATTGTAGCACTGATCCTAACTTTTCCACAACGAACACCAAACCTGAAAATACAACAATAATAGTAATAAAAAACTTCTTTTAAGAACTTTAAATGTTAATGGCATTTTAATTTGTTTTAAATAATAATATCTCACTACTAATGAAAAACTTTTTAATATAGATATTCTCACCTACGCAGACCACACCCAATATTACAACAACAGCACGAATTAATATTTGAGTTTTTTTGTGAGTCAGTTTTGTGAAGAACGGCTTCCAAAAGTCCTCGAGAACAACAGCTGCCATAGAATTAAGGCCAGTTGATAAAGAACTGAAAGGAAACCAGTACGAGTATTTAAACGTTAGATCTAACAAAGAATATTGTTGTAGTATGTGCTTATCGTGTATTGTGCTTATATATTTCAACTTTAGCAGTATACTCCGAGAAGGCCCCCAACGATAAGGAAATGAATGGATGATACAAGGATGAGGCATCCTAAATAGTACACGGATGCTAGATGCTAAAATAATGCAGCAATGAATAGCAATGTTTTGGTACTATATAGCTTACCTTAGAGCAGCACTAAATACCCCAGCCACGAAGATTCCCTGCATGCCCTTCCACTCAGCCAACACGTCCATTACCAACAGCGGTAGCAGCTGATCCTTAGCCAAGGCCAGTTTGGAGTTTAATGGATCACAATCATAATATGTAGCAAAAGCCAACAGGCCACTATATGCACAGATCATCACGATGAGGGTAACGCCTCCGAGGAAACCCCACACAGCTCTAAAAAATGAAAATTATTATCCACCCTACATCATCTTAAGATAATTTTTTTCTAAGCAAAGGTTATATTAACATTTATTTTTGTATGTATACATGTATACCTACATACAAAAACAATTGATTACGAAAGAAAACTTGTAAGGGGGCTCGGTGTCAGTTGGGACTTCGACAGCGCGTCTCCGCTGAATAAATAACAGGAGTGCGGTTAAGGTTTTTTTAATTTAAAGGTATTATAAAACCTATTACAGATACTGTGAATTTGTGAGCCGGACCCAGAATGTCTCACTAGCGTGGGAGCAAATGGGGATTGTCTAATATTTTCTACATGCTGTTTTTATAGTTGAAATGGATAAAATAGATTAATTTGAGAAACTAATTTCAATATTTTCGTTATTTTTAAAGTAATAACTTTTATACGGAATTTTGAAAAAACGTGATCGTTTTATTACGATGACGTCACTGTTGGCGTAAAATTGTGTAACACCTTTGCTTCAAGGGAAAAAAGAATGCCGTCAAACAAATGTCAACACTCATGTGTCACTCATTCTTTTATATTTTTTTAATGTAAAAATACCACAAGCGACGCGAATTAACAGTTTTCTTATTATTTCGTGAAAAAACTACTATGTCGTGAAATAGTTTTGTCAAAGCGGACTCACGGAATCTGCCGAAAGTAGAGAATGTTATGATTTTGGAATATATGTCTACAAATAACCAACATAACCTTGCTGAAATAAGAGGAGCCAAAAACTTGAAGTGAACAGTACAGAATAGCTTCAGAGAAAGTTGTTAGCACATACATGAAAAATGAGGAAATAACGTATAAATTAGAACACAAGTCATGTGTTAAATGATGACTTGTAATAAAAATGAGGGGTTATTTTGTGTTTCTGATCCTTTATTTGAAACCACCAAGAACATCCATATTGTTTGGGTGGATTACAATGAAGCCTACATATTATTATTTATTTTTTGAATTACTTGATAGTGTTAAAAAAAAAACATCTTTTAAAATATATTCTATCTAGAAAGAGAAAAAAGAAAGCGTGTTAATAAAAACATTTTTACTAAATAACTTTTTATTATTTCTCCTTGTAAATTGATTAGTCCACTTACTATCATAACTATTTCGTCCAAATATGGTACAAACTGATAGTTCACTACAGAGCGAGGTTTAAATAAAGCATACTCTCTTACACGTCTAATAACTCTCTACATGAACATCCTAAATACATTTTTGGTTTCTTAAATACTGTGTCTAACATAATTTTTCTAGACGGGAAGATACTCTTAGTTGATTCATGCACTGTAGATAAATTCCTCAGTCTCTGTTGTACATCCAAACAAAGGAGTGGTCACAGATGATGTGTCTTGTGAAGATATCACTTCCGCTGTAGCAATATTAGTTAGCGGTTTTCTACTTATATAGTTAGTGCTCTTATGCACCATTTTTATTTCATACTGTGTTGCAACATTCATCTGTAAAACAAACGTTAATGTTATTTATCAATAATATAGAGATCTCAGAGTAAACAGAACTGGAGTAGCCATTAGTCAATTTCTCAAACATTTTTTTCTGCCATTTCTTGCGGGGGGTGAGGTTACCACTACACTCAAAGCCAGCCGTTCTTACAAATGCACACATGCATAATTCGACACACAAATTTAAATTTCACGCACACACACGCTTAAAATAGTCACGTGGGGTGTGCGTTTTGACAACGTCACAGCCGCACTTCCCACGAGACTAGCGTTCGAAATTTGAAATCGTAGAATTCTAAAACATGAAATAATGAGTAAATAATCATGAAATCTTAAAAATTATAATTACTAATAAAAGGTGACACCATCTTTAGCATACTCGATGTTTTCTATTTATTTTTACAACAAAAAACAGCACAGGCAGGCATTTTTGCGGGAGCTCTGTTCGCCGCAACGTTTACAATGTTATGGCTGTCAAAATGGCGGCTCAACTAGTTTTATTAAACGTGCAAGCATCCGATGCTTGTGCATTTGGCAGAGGGGAATGTTAGACAAAGGCTACTCCAGTTCTGTTTACTCTGAGATAGAGATATAAAAATATACTGTTTCTTTAGCATTGTTTTTCTCAGTAAAATATACTTTACCTTTGTGGGCATGGTAGGACACGTAGAAGTACTGGGCATTACTATTTCCTCGCGTTTTCTTTTCAATGGTCTGCTACTGCTTGTAGGTTGTTCAAGTAACTTGTTCAATTCTGAACAGTCTTCGCTTGCATCTTGAGCAATTTTACGAAGTAAAGCCGACGCTATGAGTTTCAGTTCTTGGTTCATTAACTTACATTGGTAATAATTACTTTACAGGTAGGAACAAAGCACTTTCTATATTCCATAATTATTAAGCGTTAGTTTATTAAAACAATGAGAACAAATCGTATTTACCTTACAATGTAAGGTTATAATTTGTTGTTTGTGACTTATGACACTTGTGTTTGTAAATGTCATTTCTGTCATTGCTGTCATAGCAAACACATTACTGATATTCAGCCAACAGTGACGTCATTTGAAGGGCAAATGAAGGTTATTCATTTAAAGGCTAAAATATTAATAATCCATGATTATTTTCGCATTCTAACTAATAGGCTACGATCAGCAACCTTATTCCTCGAAATGGTTTTCACTTTATAACAATTTAAAAAAATGAGACAATCCCCATTAGGTGCCGACTATCTAGCCTACGGATGGACCAAAAGAGCTTGTTTAGCTTCTTCAGTGCGCTACATATCAGAAGACAATTTTAATGATATCGGTCTAATCACTTATGTAAATCTTCGGTGGTAAACGTAAGCGCGCTGCAGCTTACTGGTGGCGCCATCTCTTGGCGGCGTTCGGAACTACTGCAAGCACGAATGTCTAAGGTTGTAATAGTTGCCGTGTTACAAACTGTCATTCTATGCAATTTATGCCTAGAAATTGAGACGTAACCAATTTACGTAATACGTAAATAATTATTCTTTCGACAAATCAGCATACGACGAATTTGGTAGTATTGATATTGAATGGAAAACATGAACTATGAATTTATTTATATTGAAACGCTTTAAAGCACTTGGGCGTGTAAGGAAAAAAATACGAATAACATATATGCCACCGAATATTAAATAAACATATAGGTGAATCTTCTTTTCTCATACCGTTTACTGCAATGTATAATAATATTATGAGAGCACTATTAAGTAATAAATAGAAAATAAGGTCAAGAAACACTTAAACCTTGATGTCATGGAATTATTAGGTTAAGTGTTCCGTCGCACTCAAAATATGATTTGATGCATTTGTATTGTCTTCATTATAACATCGAGGTAGGTAAAGTTATCTAATAATCGTAACATTTTCTTATCGCATACTCTAGACAACTGTTACTTGACGGGTCAGGTTACCAGCCGGTCACTATAGTCATAGATAAATTTTAGTCAGATAATCTATGCAAGCGGGATCATAGATAAATTAAGTGATTCCGCTTAGTATAGTAGCGCCACCTAACGTAATAAGTCGAACGAAGGGGTACAAGCCACAATAATAAGCATTACAAACTAAAAACCCATGTATGGAAATAGCGATCTATACTACTTAATTTATCTATGCTATAGTTGTCATTTTTGTATATTTTCCAACTGTATAATTTAGATAAGATCATATACGAGTACACTTACAACGTATTCCAAATATACCTTTATATTATCTCAATTGTTCTAGAATTATCAAGAATATCTCGCAATTCTGACACCTTATGTAAAGTAGTTAGTAATTAATAATTATTTTATTATTTACTTTCATAGATCGTATTGATTTCTTAATTTAATATTGTTCTTTCTTTGTTTAACACTTAAATAATTATGTCAAGGATATTATTATATCCTAAGCAAAGTTTCATTAATTACTCTATCCTACCTTTTAGATGAATTAAGGTCCGGCAGTGACAAAAATCTTTGCATCATTGATTGATTTACAGCAATATTTCCAATCCAATAGAATGTTGAACCAATGGAAACAGATGGTATGGTATGTCGCTCAGTGAAATCAAATGACAACCTGTAAGAATGAAAAAATGGATTTGACTCACATTTACTAGAATGTTTGAAAGAAGAAGACGTGAGTGGACCTCACATTGTTTTTCACGACGACCTCCTTTTCACACTCTCACGCTTATTCTTCCCATTAAGGGAATAGACGAGATTTTTTGTTGTAGTTTTAGTGATAATTCATACGGAAGTATTATTACCAATATTAAATATAACTGAAAAATTCCTTGCTATTTCTGAATCGAGATACGAGAAAATGCTTAAGGATATACATCCATTTAAGCTGAATATTTTATCTAGTACCAACTCGTAGTACCTAACAAATCATTTATGTTCCTAACACATTTAGCCTTGTTCCTAACACATTCAGCCAGCAAATGCTGCAAATCTAGTTTTATCACAAGCTGCGAGTTTACTAAAAGGCGCTTACTCTTTGCTCTTATTGCTCCTCCTGGCCATTTTCTCTTTGATTCTGTTTTTAAATTAAGCAACTGTCTGTTTTTTTTTTCATTATTTTATTATATCAGAGTCAGCGTCTGGAGCGGTTGTCTCGACGCTTAACGTCTATTTTATAATACCTATAATTTGTTAGCCGTATCAAAAAGTCGAAACTAATAATATATATAAAGGTGTTTAACACCTCTGCCTTCCCCTTCAGGGAAAGATGCATTATGTTATGTTATTTTATGTTTTTAATTAAATACAATGACTAATATATCTTTAGCAAGGCACTATTGTAAGTAGCCCTACATAATATTATAATAGTCTTTATGTTTTGTGTTCAATAATTTGTCCAAATTTTTTTTTAATTTGTATTATTTAAATTTTTATAAACAGTTCCAGTTGTACCTTTTTGGATTAACAATAAACAAATAAAGACAAGATGTCCAATTATTTCTACGTCGGCATCCCCTACGTCACAACTCCTAAAGCTCCTATCAATTAGCCTAATGTTTAAGCGCATACTTATTTGTGATGGATACTCGGTGAGAAATTAACTAAATAAATGTAAACTCCATGAATTAAGACTAAATGCTTGTATTCATCACACAAACATCTGCCTCGAACAACGATGGCGACATCTTGAAACAAAAGAACTTAGGATACAGACTTCTTTAAATAATGCGAAATTTCCCAGTAAGTGGACAAAAAAATTAATAAGCTAATGGACGTTTCAGATATACACTGAGCGCCAGCGCTGCCCAACGGCCGGCGCCCCGGCGAGATTTCCACACATTTAACGTATAGCGTGCCTGTGGCCGGCGCCGGCGGCGGTCAGTAGTTCCACATGCGCGTGCGCGAGGCTAGCGCTTGCGGCCAGTGTAGTTATGAAACCACCGTAATACGTACAAAGGGTATTCAATTCTTCCAGTGTTCCAGTTCTTTGAAAACACCTCTTGTAATCCTCCAGCAGCTATAGTGCCTTTTATTATTACTAAAATCATAGCACCAACCATCAGTACAGTTTGTATGACATCCGTCCAGACTACGGCTTTCAAGCCACCCTAAAAAATAACAATTATAAGAATGTTATAATTATTGCCCATACTCCTCATGTGTCCTCCATGAAGAAGACCTGTGTCCAGCAGTGGGACGTATTAGGCAGAAGACGACGACGATTATATTTATTGCAATTTTTTATTATTTAATAAAGTGTAACAGATATGTACAGATATTGAAAAAAGAACTAAATAATAAATCGTGTATATTATAATACATGTAAATACTAAGCAAAGTGCGATTAGAAAACAAAATAAATGACAAAAAATCCCAAAATGACAAAGAAAAAAAAATCTGGAATTTGGGATGAAAAATCCCAAATTTCCTAAATGACAAAGTTCCTTTTAAATAAAAAAATATTTTGTTTTGGTTTTAGTATGACACTGTACCTACTTACCAAAGTTGTGTAAAATATGCACACGAAACAAACTATTGGAGTGACTACATGGATATTTACACCAGTAACTGAAATAAATGAAATTCTGATTACATGTTAGCTAATTTTATTAATGAATGAGATGAGATTTTATTGTTATATTTTAGTGTTATAATAATTCATATTATTACGAGTATGGTTACTACTATTTAATGTTTTAATTTTTGTTTTGTTTACTACAGTTTTTGGATTAACAGGTTTAATAAAATGCTATGAAAGAGCGGAACTTCCTGGCACAAGCATAATTTATGCTTAAAAGGGAGTCTCCTACAACTATGTATCAATGTATGTTACTTGTAAACCAATAAACAATTTATTATTATTATCATGAATACTTACCCTGGTTAAAAGCTAGGGCAGGCACGTATATAACAATAGGTAACCATGCCATCTGCAACAAAAGTTGATGGTAAAGGTACAAGTTGGCAGGGCAGCAGCAGCGGACGACGTGTCGTCGTAACACTACTGCCCTCTTAGCATGAACACTGCACAATTTCATAGGTAAGGACCTAATATTAAGCAAAATGTGACATTACATTTCGGGTTCGCTACCCTTTCGGGAATAAATACAAATTGAAAATAGTTACTTACCAAATAAACACTAAAGAGTACAGATCCAAAAACCCTCAACCTCCTATCATATCGATGCTGAAGGTACTGGAAAAAAATAATCATCATCATCATCTGGCGAGATGAGGATGTTAAACACCTCTGCCTACCCTTTCGGGGAATGCGGTGGGATGATATGTGTGTGTGTGTTATAATAATAATAATATTCTTTCTTCATTTAATATATACGTTATATAACTTTTTTTAAATAAATATTAAAAGCAATTTAGTAAAAGAGATTATCAATGTCAAAACGAGTTAATTTTTTTTTGTGTCTTTTTGTAGCAATTTATAATGGCATAAATTCTTAAGCATATTTTTACCTCATACGCTGAAGTCAGTTTCAGGTCATGTAGTACAGGTAAGAACGTATGAGATAGTATAAACGACATCAGCACCGCACCAATCAAGAAGAAGAGGTAGGATGTTCCGTACACATAGAGTTCTGTTGGCGTTCCCAAAAGAGATATTCCTGAAATAAAACTGATGGTATCGGTGTAAGAAAGTTCCTACTGCCAGATACCCATGAAATTGTACTATCGAACCAGCAGATTTTTGGTCCTCCTCCTCAGCTAACACACGTCCCACAGCTGGGCACCTTAACACCACCACGCTGGCCCAATGTGGGTTGGTGGGTAGAAACAGTCGCAATAGCGATCGGGATCAACGGCTTAACGTGCCGCACGGAGGAGTTCGAGATCACAAAATTTGGTCACCCATCCACGGCCTGACCATGGCGAAGGTAGCTTTGTTTTCAATCGAAAGCTAAAGCGTACTAACCACTACGCCACCGAGCTCTTTGGCCCACCTTAACAATATTTTGATTACATTAGTCTATTGCACTTACGACATTTTTACGTACGTTTCCAAGGAAACCAGACAGGTTTGACGGGTGAATTTAACTTGAATTTAAATGCCACGGCAAAATAACATTATTGGTGGGTAAATTTATTTCTTCTATAGTGAAAACTATAGAATAATGTATACATAGCTTTTCTTTGAATTGTGAAATAAATTTAAAAATAACACCTGATTCTTTTATCACACAAATATCTGCCACAACTGAAACGCGAACATCCCCGCAGAGGTTTTCGAAATCCGTTTCATAGTTACTAACATGGATTTAAAAAGAAAATGTGTCACTGGGGACGTTGCCACCCTCGTGGTTATAGTTGTTAAAAATCTTACCTTGCCACCAAGGAGAAACATACTGGCACTAATTTCATATTTCTCCCGCCCATCAAATAGTCTTGAGTTGATTTTTGTTTCTTTACAAAGCCAAAGTATATTCCGATGCCGCCACAGACAATCAGCATCATCACAAACACCGCGTAGTCATACGCCGTGAAATGTTGTATCGAAGCTCTGAATGTCGACACGTCTACTTTCTCGAAATCCATCATTTTTCACTGCTTCTGTAATTTATTTAATTTAATTAAGCTGAGAAATTAAACAATCAAACGTTATAATACAGAATAATGACAATAAGTAATTTTATGTCTAGCAATCAATATTTTTGTTACTTGTTATTGTTATATATTAGGTCCTTACCTATGAAATTGGTGTTTTGTATGGAGATTTTGGGGATGTCTGCATTTTACATACTAACATTTTATCAGTTTTCTTCACAACGACGAATCCAGAGATAATAATATTTGGCATGTATCATTAGACAAGCTTTAGCAATATGTGTGTGAACACGCTTGATAAAAATTATTCATCGTTTTTATGTTAATTCAAATCAAATGATGTATTCGGGAGGCAGTTAAAAATAATTGTCTGTGTGTCTTTAACACAATTAAACTTACAAAAAATGATCAAATTAAATAATATGAGCTCAAATATATGGTCTATTTTTAGAAGAGGCAATTATTTTATAAGAATGTTCTGAAATTTAATAGTTACGGACAAATTGCTAAGACAGAATAAAAACACCAATTTCATAGTTAAGGACCCAATATACAACACGGTCCAATGTTTAGATCTTCTTCATAACTATATTTAAATATGATAATGCCCAATAAAGTTATTTTAATAAAATAAAATACAATTGAATTGAGAACCTCTTCCTTTTTTGAAGTTGGTTAAATTTATCTAGGGAAATTTCTTATGTAACTTTAAAGTTTAAAATTATCCTACCTTTCCCATCCACACCAATCTAAAGGTTTTGTAATCCTCTAAAACGGCTTCCAATCGACACCAGATATCGTTGCTAACTGGCATATTTCAAGATCAGAGCTTTATTACCAGTCCCCTACAAAATTAGCGTCCAATGTCCAAGACGTAGTGCTTAGTCTTCCCAACACAAGTAATCATTCAATTTGCGCACCACCTACGCAATCGGAGCTATTTTAGTTGAATTGATTGTTTCCTCCCTTACCTGAAAATAGCAGTTCGAAGAAGGAACACAGAAGGTAGGATTGGTTAAGTTCGAAGGCCAATGAACAAATTAGATCATTCGTAATAAATGGAACAAAATTTTTGATGGCTTTCATTAAGACGATTTGCAAATCAATTTAAATTTTATCCTTTATTTGCTGTATGCTTGTTAATTACACAAATTCGGAACAATTTTCATTAGGGAAACCGGAAATGTAAATATATTTTTTTTTCTTAAAAGTATGGGGTAATTAGAAAGCATGTCTGACACTCAGTTGCACAAAAATTTTTTAAGGACGGCATTTGTTAATGAGACATTAAAACTTTAAAGTTCATTAAAGATAAGGTTGTCACACAAAACAGTTCTAGCTAATGTCTCTTTAGCATTGACAGGGTGCTAATGTCGTTTTGTGCAACGTAAAACTATGCTAAGGTGTTCTTTTGACACTTTAATAAATCAATTTAATGGAGCATTAGAGATAATGCTGACATTAAAATTTAAAGTTCGTTTCTGCAACTGGGTGTAAGACTAATAATGCTACGTTTACATAATTCGCAAATCCCAATGTCTGTTCTTTTTAAGGCCCTAAATTTTATCGATGGAAAAACAATCTAGAAAACGTCACAAAATGAAGAATCGTAGGAATGATTATAGGATTATACTCGTAAGAATGATTAGTATAAAGATAGTTAGTAAAGATAATACGTTTAATCAAATTCTATACCATTCTCTCAGCAACCATGGCAATGTTTAGTTCTTTTATATTTATTGCTTTTATTGGATTATCTGTAGGTGAGTGATTTTATACTATATTTCTTTCGTCACTGTAAATTAAAAAAAAGCATAGCGTCAATAATATTAAAATCAGCAAAGATAGTATCTAAAATAATACGTGATTGTGAACTCATGTAGGTAATGATAACAATATGGATTATGTTGTATCATTAAATTATAAAGCAATGAGTATTTTTGTATGTTATAACTAAAATAATATTAAAAAGTATAAAATTTAAAGCCCTTTTATTATTCCTTAATTCATGGTATTGCCAATTGCACACTCCACGACAGTAAATTTCTTGGACTATTGGAGCTATTAAAAATTGTATTTATATGTTACAATGTTTTTGCACAGCATCAGTGTAAAGATTTAGGGGGTGGCTTTTGTCAGCAGTGGTATTTGAGCAGATAACGATATTTTAAAAAGCCGTCTTTCATTCGTGTTTTGTTTATTTATAGGTACAGCGTTACCAACAGATTCTCTTGTATTGGGAAAGTCTGATCCTGGCTTAAGATACCAATATGCGCCTGATTCGAAAGGAGAGAGTCATCTGGTGGATTTGTGGTTGACTGTGGATGATGTCAATAATGCAGCAAAATACGACCCAGTCTTGTCCAACGCCTATCATTTGTTTACGAGGTTTGACTTATTAAAAGTATTATTATGTTATTGTCGTCAGTTTAAAAATTCACTAAAGAAACAGCTCTAAGTTTGCTCAGTGCCTCCAGTATGGGATTTATAGCAAACTATTTAGGGTCCGTTCAAACAGACCAGCTCGGAGTGGAGAACATGTTTTTATCACGTTTAAAACGAATTTTTAAATCATTGCAACAAGGTTTATATTACGTGTCACATCTTTTGTTATTAGGAATGCTCGAGAGCAAATAATAGGAGTAGCCGATCAGCTGCTCTTATAACATACCCTTCTGCGGTCATGCAGACGAATACAATCTGCGCCGGTCGGTGTGAAAACAAAGTACGCACCGATCCTTTTCACGCCGGTCTGTGTGAAAGGGTACATAATGTACAGACGTTTTTCTATGTTACGTCTCGTCTCGTCGTTTACTTATGTACAGTTCATTGTGAATATCGCTTGCCTCATATTGTACCCGGTGTATGGCAAAAGGCTCGCCACCTGTTACATGGGGAGCTAACATATCTGGCGAAATGTGGGCGTTTAACACCTCTGCCTACCCCTTCGGGGAAAGATGCGTGATGATATTTTATGTGTTATGTGTTTTCCAATGCATTTACTAAAATTTTATTAAATCTTATAAAGTTGCTAATAGAGGCGCTGCTAGTAAATAAACAAAATATTATCACGCCATTTTCTCCAAAGGGGTACGCAGAGTTGTTAACGCTCCCATTAGTAGTAAATGTATGGAGATGCGTTTGCGATTGTTGAATGTTTACTATGATAATTGATAACTCAAACCTACTTGGGATACAAGCCTACGGATTGGCTCTTTTCTGTGGGGCAACTCTTCGCTTTAAAAAAACTATAAATGTAATATAATAAACAACAATTCATTTGCCCACATAAGCATGGGAAGTTATTAATTGGGCAGCCATTTGATTATTTGGTCAGCAACAAAATCGTCAGCCGAAAAATCATTTGGGCAGCAAACAAATATTTAGGCAGCAAAATAATTATTTAATCAGCAGACTAATAATTTGGTCAGCAGATTAATAAATTAGATTGCAAGATAATTATTTGGGCAGCATAATAATTATGTAGTTGATCTGCAAAATAATTATTTTGATAGCAATACATATATGTTACCGGAAATGCATAAAATCTAGGGAAAAGATCAATAAAAGATCAATTATCAATTCCTAGGAAATGTATTCTGATAGATATTAGGTCCTTACCTATGAAATTGGTGTTTTGTAAGGAGATTTTGGGGAAGACATTTTACATACTAACATTTTATCAGTTTTCTTCACAACGACAAATCCAGAGATAATAATATTTGGCATGTATCATTAGACAAGCTTTAGCAATATGTGTGTGAACACGCTTGAAAAAAATTATTCATTGTTTTTATGTTAATGCAAATCAAATGATGTATTCGGGAGGCAGTTAAAAATAATTGTCTTTGTGTCTAATTTTAACACAATTAAACTTACAAAAAATTTTCAAATTAAACAATACAAGCTCAAATATATAGTCTATTTTTAGAAGAGGCAATTATTTTATAAGAATGTTCTGAAACTTAATAGTAACGGACAAATTGCCAAGACAGAATAAAAACACCAATTTCATAGGTAAGGACCCAATATTAGGTTAAGGTTATTTTTTATGACCCTTAATAACAATATTTGTATCATCAAGGCTTATATTAAACAATATGGTAGCAGAGTAAACATTTGAGTTGCTGCCATATAGTTTTTTGATGACAATTTAGAAATATCTGCTGCTCATACGTTGCTGACCAATTGGATTTCTTTGCTGGCCAAACTTCGAATATTCTGCTGACCGTTTAAATAACACCCAATAAGCATACCTACGTTCGTGTAATCTATGAAACATTGCTAGGGCTTTCTTGTTAGGAGTTTCAAGCCTTTAATGGAATCCAGAAATTAGTTTAATTAATCCTTAACTAGTTGTGAGTGTATTCTTGGTGTAGTAGTATATAACATATACAAAATTTATTGTTAAATATAAAATTCTTACAAAACAATACACCAAATTATAAAATTAAATTATGTTCTTTTCTAATCAAAATGCGTCACTGCTTGGTGAAGCGCGGACTGCTTTTGCGGTGCTTTTGCCTAGTCGTAGTAATGTAATACATGCATACATATAATCACGACAATATCACCTTAAGGTCAGTCAACACCTTAAGGTGATAATTGTCGTAATATGTATGCATTTATTATAATACAGATTCTTAAAATATTAGGGTCCAGTATGTAAAGAACATTTAGTGTTTTACAAAATTTAATTGCAGGTCAAATCCAACAATAAGCCAACCTTTAGTATTAAACAGGGAAGACATTCTTCAACAGAGTTTTTTTGATAGTCAGAAAAGAACCGTTTTTCTTGTTCATGGCTGGAGGGATAGTGCCTTATCTCAACTTAATTCAGTGCTAATACCAGGTAACTATTATTTTCGTTACTTTATCGACCTTCTTCTGAACACGGATATAATTTTAATATGTAGTAAAATGGGATGTCTGCATTTTACATACTAACATTTTATCAGTTTTCTTCACAACGACAAATCCAGAGATAATAATATTTGGCATATGTATCATTAGACGAGTTTTAGCAATATGTGTGTGAACACGCTTGATAAAAATTATTTATCGTTTTTATGTTAATGCAAATCAAATGATGTATTCGTGAGGCAGTTAAAAATAATCGTCTTTGTGTTTAAATTTAACACAATTAAACATACAAATAATTATCAAATTAAATAATACGAGCTCAAATATATGGTCTATTTTTAGAAGAGGCAATTATTTTATAAGAATGTTCTGAAACTTAATAGTTACGGACAAATTGCTAAGACAGAATAAAAACACCAATTTCATAGGTAAGGACCCAATATATGGACACTTAAGGACTCATTACGTCAAGGAACAATAGTATTCTTTAACATTTCTATATTTCATCATTAGAGGACCGTAAATTTTTTTTATCCTAAAAATATTAAATCTTTTACAGCGCTATTAGCGGCAAACGATTTAAATATCATTGCTGTTGATTGGAGCAAAGGCGCTAGTGCCCTTACCTATCGAGTTGCAATTCTGTATACCATATCATCCGCAAGGGCTGTTTCCAACTTCATTGGATGGTTGAACACTGCTAGTGGAAGTTCTAATGACCAGTACCATTTGGTTGGTCACGGATTCGGCGGCCACCAGGTCGGCATCATCGGCAGGAATTTAGAAGGAACTATCTCTTACATTACAGGTGAAACCCATAAACTATTCCAATGATTACCTTTTTTTTTAGTTCACGAAAAATTTTCACAAATGAGCAAAGCTTCCACCTGTTGGTAAGGCCACTTAACATTGGGTGGTCTCCGCCAATCGTCTGAAATATATAATATATCCATAGGTGTTGCTCCTGTTTGCAGCTCTCATAGGAATCACAATAAGACAAAAATTTTATTAAACTCCCATTAGGCTATGCCACCGTGGGAGTTGGAGGGACTGGTTCTGCCAGTATTGCATCAATGTAACCCCAGGATTGTCTGACCTAATCAGATACTTTTGGTAATTGAGAATTTACCAGGTAAATAAATATCCTCAGACATTCACACTTATCAACTAGCCTTATTTTAAGCAACTAATGCTGCTTGTGTTACGAACACTAGATGACGGATAAATATATTTAATAGATATATTCAGAATATACAATACATAAAAACATTCAAGACTGGAGAACAAATGCCTGAATTCATCACTCAAACATTTGCCCCCACCGGGGATCGAACCCAGAACGCCTTGAGGCCGGCGTACTCAGGGAATGCTTATCGTTTGTAGCAAGAATGTATATTATACTTACGGTGTCAATTACAGGTTTGGATCCAGCTCTTATTGGATGGGTAAACAACATCTACCGCTTTCAGCCGGATGACGGTGTTTACACTGAAGTGATTCACACAAATTATGCTGTAAACGGGTATATTGGCGACTTAGCCCAAGTGGATTTTTACCCCAATGGAGGTGTATCGATGCCTGGCTGCGATTCAAACGAATGCGATCATGCGAGAAGCTACTATTATTTCGCAGAGTCTGTTACAACGGGAGGTTTCACTGGAAGGCAGTGTTTGAATTATTATGCTGCCGTTCTTGGCATGTGCAATGAGCTGCCTGGAAGACTGCAGATGGGTGGTCTTGTGCCAAAAACTGGGTAATTATATTTGTTACTTTTGCAGTATACATATAAGGCTTGCAAATCGAGCTATTATGTACTCTGAAATTGTTTTTACAAATAAAAATAAATAAATTCTTTGTTTGTTACAGACAAAGTGGAGTATATTTGCTAGAAACCAACAGCAGCCCACCATTCTCACAAGGTTAACAGATACCAAATGTAAGATGAATTGAAAATAAATTCACTACAAAAATCTATTCATTATTTATTTTAAAAACTTAGTACGATATAACTTAAGCAATAAATAGGATAGCATATAATACTCTCACATACAGCGGCAAGCTTATTTAAAATTAAGATTAATATTTGTACTTATTGGACAAAATGCTAGATGTATCACAATTGGTTGGGATGTTTTAGGCTCTTTGGTCCTCGCCTCTGGGATGATGAAGGGCTGGCTTCTTCAGCCTTGACTGTCGTGGTTTCCGTGGCTGGTTTTGTTGAGTTGAGTTTGTTGGGTAAATCTAAAAGACTGGATAGGAATGCCACTCCTTGTTCCGCTGTCTGGTATATTTCGAGGAAGAACGACTCGGTGTTGAAGCCGGGAGTATCTTCGGTCTCTTCTTCTTCTTCCTCAGTAGCACTGTAGAGAAAACAGAAATTTTAGACAATAGAGACAGTACGAGTAACATAACCCAGGCTCAACAGGAGCTGTGTTGTTCAGAACATTATAAGAAAAAACACGCAAGTTTCTTCATTAATAATATTGAGAGTTAAAGACATTTACAAGCAAAAACAAAATAAAAAAAAATCAATATACATAAAGTGATATTCATCTGAACATAGCGATATAAGGCAAAAATATATATAACGTGCAATACAGAAGATGTACCAATGTTTTTTACAAGCAAGTTATTATAATATACGGAATTTGTATAAAAATTCTAGTCACGAGCATAAACGCTAGACCCATAGAGAAAAAAGTGAATTGGAGTGTATTTTACATTAAAAGGTGCAGGTTCTCTTCTTTTTCCTGCCTTGTTCCCAATTCTATTTGGGGTCGGCGCATGTCTTCTTCTTCCACTCTCTTCTATTACTCGCCAAGTCAACACTCACTCCCATCCTCATCATATTATCTTTAACACAATCCATCCATCTTTCCTTTGGTCTTCCTCTTCCTACACACCCATATTCTTTCAAATCCATAACTTTTTTGGTCACATGATCACTCTCCCTCCTCATTACATGTCCATACCAAGAAAGTACTTTTTCTCTCAGTTATCAGCAATCGGGGCAACTTTCAGACTTCCCTTGATATATTCATGAATGAATGACCAATGAACTCTATCCATTCTCTGACACCTTACATTCACCTCAACATTCGTATTTCAGCTATATGCAATCTTTGTCCATCCATCCGCTTTACAGGCCAACATTTCGATTCATACATGACGACAGGTCAATAACAGTCGCAGGTTAATAACAGACAACTCTGTGGTTTTAGTAGGAGTTGCATGCAAGAGGATGTTCTGGGTGGGCGCCTTATGTCCCTCTTCCTATCTGCTTCACGAGCGGCCGCGTGCGTTGGATGGCTTCCAACACACGCAATCCCCTTTAGCGCATATCCGACGTAGTGTCTTACTAGGTCGGTTAGCCTTGGGACCGGCTCGGAAAATTACTTCAGCAGACCCCGGCTCGCTCCCACCGAAAGGCAAGGAGGGTATATCGGGGACTTTTGGTGATTTCCGAAAGAGTTCCCACGACCTCGTCTTTTTCTGCTTTGTTTGCCTATTGTATTTAATTAAATAAAACCAAAAAGGAAATACATGAGAGGTATTTCCAACCGTTTTACAAATGTCGACAAGAGACTGAAGAGAGAGAAATTATATTAAAATAATTATTCAATATTATTCAATATTTGTAAGATATCATAAAAAAAAAGTTAAGTCTTACGCTGCCGGCTCCGCGGGTGGTTCCTCCATCTCCATGCCTCCTGACTTGGATCTAAAGCAGCCGATTGGGAACTCCAGCTGTTTCTCCCCCAGGATGCGAGGTTCCAGTTCCAGACAGCCTCTCAAACCGTCTGACGTTGGCGCCATATCACTGAACTTAGCACACACCTGTGCTAGCTTCCCAAACACTTCCAAACATATTGGCTCTGGGTTGGTGCCTGGAAAATCGAATAGTATACACATTTACTTATTTTTATAAAAAAACATTAGATGAGTTTATAAGATAGACAGTAATATAAAAATCTGGACTATCCATATGCATTTACTACGTTGCCTATCCTGTGTTAGCATTAAAAATTAAAATAAAGCAAAGGAAATTTTTTTTTTATTAATTATTGTATCGGAACGTCGCAAATATCTTTATGGTTTATGATATTTTTTTTGTTGAAGATGTACCCTATTTACGGACCGTAGCTACCGCTAAGCAAATCTTCGAGCGATTCGACGAAAACCTAACTAAAATAACTAACTAAAATAACCTAATTAAAAATAACTTCCAAGAATTTTTGTAAAAAAATAAGAATTTGTATTTTAAAAATGAAATCGAATTCTGATGATAATATAAAATACGTTAAAATATTTAGAATATTTTTTATTAATGTAACTTGTTCTATAAAAATTAAGAACAAGCTTTTCCGTTACTTTTTCGCAAATAAAACCACTTTCCTACATTTTTTGTATAAATACCTAACATAGCTTAATTTGAAATAATAAAAATACTTTATGGTATGCGTAGGTGTAGGGTCCGCTTTTAATCCAATTTTCATTTTGGACATTGTAGTTTAAAAAAAAGATGTAGCTTAATAATAATGAGCATTATCAATACTATCAGAAATGTTACTTTGTTTTATTTCTTCGTAGCTAAGTGTCTGTGAACTTTACAAAGAATGAGTCATGCGGTTTATTGAATGAAGTGAAATAAACGATCGATATCCATTTCTAATAAGATATCAAGTACACGTTTCACTACAGGCGCTACTTTCTTTAGAAAGCTTAGTGCTTATTTTAATCATCAGAAACCATCTAGGCCTTAAATTAGGAAGTTAAAATACCATTTACTGCGGCAACTTTCTTTTTGATAAATACGTTAATAAATAGTCTAGGCACTGAAATTTCTATAAACGTTGCAATTGAAAGCCTTACGTTAGTTTGTTGAAATAGGCTCTGTGGGTCTGAATGTTTGATTATTAATTTCAAGGTAATTTATAAAATTAAAATTTGTATGAGGAATTTATTCAGCTGTAGTCCAAACTCCAAATAAACAATATATTTTTATATTTATAATCCTATCTATTTATATTTCAATGTATTTTTATGAAGAGCCTAAAACTAAACGTTGCAATTGAAAGCCTTACGTTAGTTTGTTGAAATAGGCTCTGTGGGTCTGAATGTTTGATTATTAATTTCAAGGTAATTTATAAAATTAAAATTTGTATGAGGAATTTATTCAGCTGTAGTCCAAACTCCAAATAAACAATATATTTTTATATTTATAATCCTATCTATTTATATTTCAATGTATTTTTATGAAGAGCCTAAACACGACTTAGTAAGAATAACAATGCCCATACCAAAATTACAATAATAAAGCCACATTCATGATGCTCCACTATTTCGCCGAGAAACTAAAAAACTATTTTTTTTTAATGACGATGTACGGAAAAACTTTCTTAAGATTATGTATTACCGTAAAAAAATAGTGAAATTATGTCGTTTCATTAAATCTAATCTAATGAAATGCCAGAAAAGTAGATAGTTCTGCACTGTATCCTCTATAATAGCTAAAAGAATATTTGTATTTATTATTTATACAAGAGCAATTCAAGGCAATGCCGGAAAAAAGAAAAATGCATTTATCATTTGGAAAACTATAAAGCCATATAAAATTACCTTGTATTTTTGAGCTATGAAGAAGGTTTTTGCCGTACGAAACATTAACGGAGAATCCGTCATCTGGAGAAATGTATTTCATGTGAACACAACCTGGAAAGGACAAGTGTGAATTATAACCACAGTCATATTTTTTATAGAGTTCTTAAGCACAACATCCATGGAACGAAGTTTTGAACTGTCGTACTAAAATGCCGCTTGATAGATTTACTGATCCTTTTAGCATGATGGTATTTCAATGATCGTGATGTTAAAGCTATCACTATCGTCAGCAGGCTGTAAATATTAGGTCCTTACCTATGAAATTGGTGTTTTTATTCTGTCTTAGCAATTTGTCCGTAACTATTAAGTTTCAGAACATTCTTATAAAATAATTGCCTCTTCTAAAAATAGACCATATATTTGAGCTCGTATTATTTAATTTGATAACTTTTTGTATGTTTAATTGTGTTAAAATTAGACACAAATACAATTATTTTTAACTGCCTCCCGAATACATCATTTGATTTGCATTAACATAAAAACGATAAATAATTTTTATTAAGCGTGTTCACACACATATTGCTAAAGCTTGTCTAATGATACATGCCAAATATTTTTATCTCTGGATTTGTCGTTGTGAAGAAAACTGATAAAATGTTAGTATGTAAAATGCAGACATCCCCAAAATCTCCATACAAAACACCAATTTCATAGGTAAGGAACTAATATTTCTCTGCTTCATCCCTAGTTACTCGTATCATACTCGTAAGAAACTTAACTTTTTTTAAATATTACAGGTAAGCTCTTATCCTTCATCTCACCTGATTGTAAGTGAAAATAAGGCCGAAGGTGGAAGCGAGGTTCACCTGTAATCCTCAACAACTGAGGAACTGGCGATCTTACCTCTGATTGCCGGAACACAACAATGCTTATAACATTGTTATTATGGCGACAAATTTAGGTACTCGTAAGACGGTGTAGCTAGCCAGGTGGGTTTAGAAGCCCTACCACCAACCAAGATAATGTTTTATTATTTAAGATTCTTTTTAATTGCGTTAAGAAGCTTAATTTCTATGGGAGACGCAAAAAGCGCCCCTAGCGGAAAGTAGCTGTTATCACGTTTCCCATAGAAATTGACATTCTTATCGCAACTGAGAAAGTTAAGTTTTTTACAATGAGAACCTGTACTGGACCGCAACACCACCACGCTAACTGACGCGGATTGGTGTATAGAAACAGTTGCAATAGCGATGGTGATCAACGGCTTCACAGGATCACAGTGTTTTGATCACCCATCCAAGGACTGACCATTGCGAGAATAGCTTTGTTTCAATATCGAAAGCTAAAGAGTACGAACCACTACGCCACCGAGCACCTCACTAGTACTTACGTATATTTACGACATGTGACTCTTCGTACCTGGGCCTCCAAGGTCCACAAAAGTGATGTTGAAGTTGACACAGCACACACAAGCAGGGCCCTTGCACGCACAGCTCCGGTCGTTCGGGTCATTTCTCTTCTCTGGTACCTCTATCAGTTTCTTGCCATCCGCGAAGTCAAAGTAATCTGTGGAAGAATAAATAAGAAGTAAAAAACAACCAACATATGACTTTTTTTTATTTTGTGTAAATTATTCTAAATTGATTAAGGGTAGTATTTAAACTAGTGACTGTAAATTATTGTTTAAGTCAAATATATTCAATGGAGGTTATAGTATTACTAAGTGAGCGACTGACTGCGAGATACGCGAAATCAACAGAAGAGCGATTTTCAAACATTAATTTGAGTCACTTATAGTACAAAATGAGAAGCTACATATTTGTTTGAGTGTCAACGGTACGTCCTGTATTTTATGGCATTTTTTTTTTATACTGAGCGGCATTTTGACGGCTCCGACGCTGCGGGCTCTGGAGGTCCCACGCGAGCTTATCGTCACAGATGGTTTTCGCATACCACCGCAGCTTCGGCTTGCTGGCCAGCCTCAGCCGCGAAGGCGAGCTTTCGAACCACCTCCTCCTCAGCACTTGGACCGCCTCGCCACTCCGCGCCAACGCGGGTTTAAATTACACTCTAGTGTAAGGCCGCGGGAGTCGGGAGTACTGGTTCGAATCTGGGTGATTGATTATTCGAATAAAATTATGCTCAAGAAAATTTTTACTACCTACTCTGTTTTCTAGTCGCTCACTTAGTAATGTAGTCGCACAGATAGAATTTTTATATCTGAAATGGATTAATCACAACCCACTTTTTTTGCTCGTTCTGGATTTTATTATTAATACACATTCGTCGTTAGTTTAGTTAATTTTTCGCTTACTCAAGTGCATACCGCTCAAGTTATTAAACAGTATGTCATCATCAGTCCCTAAGATTTTTTATAATCGCTCGTTTCGTTATTCCCCATTGATTAATTTCGTACAAAGCTAAAAGTTAATTTGAAGTAAATATTGGTGTGGTGTCAGCACCGCTGTCAGTTGGACTCATATTAATTTTAATGTGTTCATAAAATAAAGATAGACATAACAAAAAAAAAAATATTCATAATTAAGTACATGAACCTTTGAATTCAGCGTGATAATATTTTTTAACGTTTTACATAATTTTGGTTATTCTCATAATAATCAGCGTTAAAGTGTGTTTTTCTATATAATCAACTACCATACGAAATACAAAAAGGAAACCGCGGTTTTTATACATTTTATCGTTATACGCTGTCCGCTGTACTTTAAGCTTAACCAAAAAGCAGTATATATCTAGTTTCTTTCTTCTTAGGACGTTGAATACAAGCCCGAAACACTCACAATTACGAATATTTCAAACAAAACCGCACATTAAGCACAATGAACATGCCTTATGCTCACGTAAGCCTGAATGTGTAAGGTACGTCTCCGTAGGTATGTCAATGTGTCAGTCATTCAAAGCAACACAAAGCGGTAAGCTTTTCTCTTATTTTGTCACGCAACGCTCGTAACCGAGGCTTGTTTTACATAATATTGCTTCGTCACGCCTCTCTTATGGTAATCATAACACGCCCAAATATACTAGGGCTTTTCTACTTTCACCACGCCTCCGAGCATAGAGATATGATATTTGACGGTGTATCTTCTGCGGTGTAGAACAAATAATGTTTTGCTAGGGGTGGGCTTAGACAAACTCTCTATGTGGCATGAATTTTTTTTCTTCATTAAAATAAACGAAGATGAGTTACAAAAAGTTTTTTAGTTTTTTATGTAATTTAGCTTTATTAGGCAGAGATATCTATAAAATTGTTCAAAACGAATTTTCAAAAAAAATTAATTATACAGAAGTAACGGTTGACAATTGATTTGATCATGGGGTAAAATTATAACATATTATACATAACACTTAATATAAAAGTGGTAAAAAATCAAAAGCAAACACCTAATTAATTGAAAAAAAAAAATTTTTTTTTGCGGTTTACAAACTTTGGTAGACCCATATTAATTAGACCTGATAGTACATATTGGAGAAACAAATAGAAATAATTTGGGTGGTATCACCCTGACTTACTGTGGACACGGCTCCCCTGCTAGGATTCATCAGTACTAGCCTGTATATTTCTTTAGAAGTACCAGTGCTACTTTAAAATTATTTGGAGGTGAAAAAATGTTGATAATTAATTACCTAATTTATTTATTATTAATCAACAATCTATTCGTTACAGTTTGTTTACTATATGTAGTTGCATGATGATTATTATTATTGATAATGTCAATCAAACCATCAATTTTAAAAATTCAAAATACATTAAAGCAGCGCCACTAATTCGATAATTTATTTAATTGTAACAAACCGTGATCTAGTTTCAACAAATAAACTAAAACCATGTCCATTTATTTTATTGTAAGTAATCAAAGATACTATCTACTGTATGAAAAAGATAAATAAATGTCATGATAGAATTCTTTATCCATTACCAACTTTCATGTCACGGAAACTACAAAGGAATAAGTAGTAATTAGCCATGCATAATGCATTATTGTAATAACCGACTCAATTGTCAATCAAGTGCAGGCTTAGCTCCGCTTCATATAAGTGCAAAATTAATTACGTACTTTCTAATCGAGTCCTCGTATAGGTACTTACCGAAAATATTAGCGCAATGCACTGCGGCCAGCACCGTAATTAAAAAAGTAACTGTCAGCTTTGCCGACATTATACCAGAGGTAAATACAGATTATGGATAAACTTTTCGCTCGAAATATGAATTTTAATTCGATCTCCACGCGTAAGGACAAGCCGGTATCTCAGGTACGAACGTCGTCGCCGCCGAGCGAATACTGGTCCTTTCCAACAATCTCACTCAGCCCGTTTCACCTGACTTACAATAGAAGGTGAAATTTAAATAAAACATAACGCAGCAATAATGACATGCATCAGTGAGATGCATCGAGAAAGCAACTTATGGAGAGTGTTTATATTTCAACTTTTTGCTTACACAAAAAACTTGCCATTGTAAGTTGTCAAAATTATTTGCTTCGCTTACGAAGGAAAGTTGGCTGTACTGGTAACAAAGTAAACTTTGCCTACTTAGGTACTATAGACTAACTGACACCATCTCTTGTCATGTTACCATTAAATTCAATCATCTAGACTATTTAGTTTCATACACAATTTTTGTATACAACTTTCAAAACGCGCCAATTTTGTTAAAATAAAAAATAAGTCAAAAAACGCAAAGAAAGTCATAATTTCCAATTAACGGCGTACACTCTTACGTCCCACCAGAACCCAAGTCGATTTTTTATACAATCTCAACCACAACTAAAGAAGAATCTAAAAAACTTAAATTTTCGGCAATAATGTTTACAACATTGTTCACTAAGATTATTTATCAACATTTTTAACGCGTTTAATAGATATATCTTACTAAAATAATTATACAAGAAGCAATTGTTATATAATATAATTTGTTATGTATTTACTTACAAACGAATACTTTACTTATGTAAGTTTACTTCACTTTTAAAAGTTTCGTAACGTTGAACTAAATACATTTTGGCATACTTCCAACGAAGACATTACAATAATTGTATTTCATTAGAATTTTCCCTACATACAGTAAACTATCCCCATTTATGGATTTTCTTCTACTAACGCACCTTTGACTAGACCTGCTATAGGTTGAGAAAGTTTGTGACGCAAAAAGAAAATTCTGACAACGCATAGAGCTATATTGCATCATATAACTTTTCACAGAGGTCTGGTTTGTATGCAAATTTCTCTTAAAAGTTCGTGGCATGAATTCAAGTAACGAAATTACCTTTACATGAATAATAATATCTTTGGCAAATACATAAGAAATTAACATAGTATTTACTAAAATAATTCAATACAGCTTAAACAGTATGATGAGTGTATGATTTATACTCTAATGTAGTTAGTTACGAGTTTTACCTTTATTACTAGTTGCATATTTTGTTCCAAATCATTTGGATTTTTGTTGTTGTCTGGTAACTAGTATTCAAATACAATTTGTATAAATTGTCTTTTTTAAGTATTTAAAGTCACCTGCAAAAAATAAAAAAATCACTTGTGTGTGTGCTGTAAGCCACAGAAATGAAAAAAAAAACTAATTTAGGGGATTTTTATTCCAGCAACGGTTTCGAATTTTTGGTTTCTTTTTGTGCTTGTTCTCACATCCCGCAAAATGTTAATGCAATTCAATGTTTATTTCACGAATTTTTTATTGAAAGAAAAAAGCTGTAAATTTATTCTGCTACTGCTACATTATTCAATTTTTTTTTCACACAAACTATCTCACAAAAGTACTTAAAAAAAGTGACGAACATGATTTAATCGAAAACTATGTACTCGTACTTATTAAAAATTTTCGAACTTGGTACAAACGGGATATTCAACTACTGTTACAGTTAAAAAAATTTCTCGAATGAAACAAAATATCAAACCAGCTCCAACTCATGTTACATAGTATAATTAATTATAAGCTGCTCAGATTAACATAGTTCTAAGTAGAAAAACGGGCCGATGGTCCACCTGCCGACGGAGGTAAGCACCTGCTGATCGAGTAGAGTCAAGAAACGTCTTAGTGTTTTGGCATACCAAAGTTAATAGGAGGTAAACTTTTCACTGAGATAACTTATTCTCAGGCTGTATTATCCATCGAATATATTTATGATATCTGCAAAATAACGTGTGAGTTTCGTCATCAGCCTATATACGTCCCACTGCTGGGACAGGCCTTCCTCATGGAGAAACACATGAGGAGTATGGGCCGTAACACCACCACGCTGGCCCAATGCGGGTTGGTGGGTAGAAACGGTCACAAATGCGACTGGGACTAACGGCTTAACGTGCCTTCCGAAAGATCACAAAGCCTTGGTCACCCATCCACGGCCTGACCATGGCGAAGGTAGCATTGTTTTTTTCGATCGAAGCCAAAGCACACTGACCACCAAGCTCCTCACGTGTGAGTTTACAATTATAATATTATTATATTTTTCGTATGAATATCATGAGCACTAGGTGGTGAAATTCTATTATCTCTATACCCGCATTATTACACTTGTGTATACTTTTACTTTGACAAATAAATATTGAACCTATTCGACTCTCCTTCTGATTTCACATAACGTATCATCGTGTCTATTTCCCCGACTCTTTCTTTCTCTTTCACTTCTCATTTCCTCCTTCCTAAATAAATAAATATCGTCAGACATTTACATCTCACAACTAGCCCTATTATAAGCAACTAGCATTAGTTGTGTTACGGATACTAGATGATAAATATATTTAATTGTAATATGCAATGTGCATTACATTTTTAAACATCCAAGACTGGAACAATTGCCTGTATTCATCACACAAACTTCTGCCCCCACCGGGGATCGAACTCGGAACCTTTCGAGATGGCGATGCAATTCGAGTAGTAGTCTACGGAGGTCGAAAATCCTTAGATCTTTTAAATATACCTATTAGCTAATTTCAAATTTTTGTGACATTCTTTCCCAGTACTGATCTGTTTCTTAACCATATCTGCAAGGTTGGGGTTTTAAAACAAGATTATTGTGCGAATCATAATCGCAGTTTGTACTACAAGCAAAAAACACTGTTTTTAACTCAGCGCAACGAACCTCAGTGCAGCGCTTATGTCTAGAGTGTAATTACCTACATAGAGACGTAGTTCCATTAAAAAAGTTTAAGTTTCCGACCGAAGCCTTGATAATCTTGAGACAATGTTTTAGTGGGTCTTGTTCCAATTCCATACCCTGTTTAGCAATAGGCCCCTTAGCCTCTTGCTAAACAGTGTATAAGTTAATAAAATACTTTTTGATGTTTTCTTCTTTTATTTACCTAAAAACTTCAATTAGTTTATGCAATCAATTAGTAGGAAGGTAAATTTAAACTCATTCTAGGAACTCTTCTGTAATAGAACTAATAAAAGCTTTCAGCACACACATTTTCAAGCATTTAAAAAAAATATATTAGACTAATGTTTAACTATAAATACAAACGTTATATCAAATATCGAGTTAATATAAAATTGATCCGTTTTTCTTAAATAGAGATACGAAATATCTCTAATGGAAATTTATTTTGTATCATTTTCATGTGTTTAATCGCAAAGGTTGTGACGTGGTGGCCGATGATAAATAAACCGGAGATGATGACACTTACTTTACAATAAATTCAAAAAGGCACAAAATAGTGCCTTGGTAAAGTTATTTATGTTATTGGAAAATTTACTGTTATGGTTTATTACTATAATATTATATTATAATTTTATTACAACAGTTATAACAATTTATATATTTAGGCGTCGAGACAACCGCTCCAGACGCTGACTTTGATAGGAATGAAAATTGGAGAACAAAAAACAATGAAAACAGAGAGTTGTTTATTTTTAAAAACAGAAACAAAGAAAATGGCTAGAGAAGAGCGCAATATGAGCAAATAGTCGCTCATTACTGATATAGCGCCTCGTTACAATTGATCCGAATATTAAATACTTTTAGTCGTTTGCGTCTACTTTATACGTTAGAGGAAAAAAATTGTACTGTGCAAAACACATAGTTTCCTTTAAGCTAAAAATTTGCAAGAAATAAAATTGCGTATGAAGTAAATGTCGTGTATCATCATTGAAATTAATTTCCTAGTAAAGTCGTTTACTTTGGTTAATTGTAATGCAACAACGAATCATAAATCACACAAGTTTACTAATTCGTGTTTGTGTAATACAGTGCAATCAGAATTTAGTGTGGCGAAAACGCACCTTTAGAGAAAGCAATGACCTATTAAGTATGCTAGCTAACTCGGCTTAGGGATGGGGAAGCACATTTAAATTAAAGTTACTATTAATTATTTTTTATTAATATTTTTTAATATTCGTCAATCTTATTTAATTTTTAATTCTTCTTTCTTGTGGGTCTTCACCTCTACCTACACCTTTGGGGATAGAAGTATAATGATATGGCTAGCTCATGTTGTTTTTAACATTAAAGAAGCAGATAAAACACCATGCTGAGGTGGTTCTCAGCTTAATAAATATTAATAAATGTGATTAAAAATGTAGTTTAATTATTGAAAGTGTTAAATACCTTAATCAATTATGATTAACTTTTTGTTTAATAATAATATCTTTTGCATACTCAATTTACACAGTAGCACGCACACGTACTTAGCTTTTAGTTCAGATTGTGAATAATCATTAATCATATATTTTACGCGTCTATAAATATAAGTAAATATTTATTATTCTTCATTTACTTCCGTTTGATATAATCAGAAATAATTCTGCGTGCGTAAATTGATTGTAAAAATGTTCCGGGTTCGATATCTACGCATATTATGTACGTTTATAGCTATCCTAGAAGCAAACATTACAATGAAAACGTTGAGCTTGGGTAATTGCTAATGCGATTTTTTATTTGCGAATCCGCATTAACGGTGGTCGCTAACGTGACGTGGTAGACCAATGGTTAAGGAAACTCCAACTTGACGTCACATATATTATTTATTTATATACTAAGGCACGCTGGAACTATTATATAAACAAACACACAAATCACACAAATTCAATTTCACATATAGGTAACCTAAAGGTAAAATCAAAGGTAGGGCTACTAACAATAGTGCCTTTGATAAATGTATAAACTTTATAAATATGGTTTAACTCGTATTATGTCATTTGCAATATTGTAACAACTTTTCAACAAATATTAATAATTTACTCAACAACACTTTATAGTTATAATATTAAAATATTAATAGTAATTTAAAATGAGCCTACCGCTCCAGACGCTGACTCCGATAGCAATGAACTTCGAGAACAAAACACGGAAGATCAAAGGGGACAGACAGTAAATTTCAAATGAAATGAAATGAAATGAAATGAAATCATTTATTCTGCAATTAGATTTACATGAAATACTTTTGCACGTCAATATTTTTTTTCCTACTAGCACTTCGACGTGAATGGCCTGTTGAGAAGAAGTGCCGCAAGAAACTCAACAGTTAGCCTTTTTTAAACAGCCATAATAACAAAAGGAATATAGAACATTTTAAATATTGTAAAATAAGTATGTGCAGAGGAGCAAATTATAGTAGCCACGAATTTTTATCTGTAAAATAATCTTCTATCTTATAATACCCCTTTTTCATTAAACAGCTTTTAACAGTTGATTTAAATTTATGCAGGGGCAAGTCAATAAAACTTTGTGGCAGCCTATTATACATTCTTATGCTGATTCCTATAAAACATTTAACAGTCTTGTGAAGTCTGAGGCTTGGAACGGCGAGCTTATGCTTATTTCTGGTGTTAAGGCTATGGCAGTCAGAATTTTTAAGGAAAGTATCATAGTGTTTACATACATAATACAATCAAAGATGTATTGAGACGCCACAGTTAATATATCTATTTCCCTAAATAATTCCTTGAGCGAGTCACGTGGTCTAAGGTTGTATATGGCACGAATGGCTCTCTTTTGAAGTACAAAGATAGTCTGAATGTCAGCAGCGGAGCCCCACAACAGTAGACCATACGACATTACGCTGTGAAAATAGCTAAAATAAACTAATCTCGCCGTTTCAACATCAGTGAGCTGCCTTATTTTTCTAACTGCATGCGCAGCTGAACTTAGTCTTCCTGCTAGAGTCGTAATATGTGGACCCCATTGCAGTTTAGAGTCCACAGTAATTCCAAGAAAAGTGGTAGACTTAATTATTTCTATCCGTTCCTCCTTTATACAAATTTGAGTATCGATCTGCTTTACGTTAGGCATACAAAATTTAATACATTTTGTTTTCTTAGAATTAAGTGCAAGGTTATTAATATTGAACCAATGCAAGACTTGCGAGAGAGCATTGTTTACTTCGTCAGATACGTTATTGCGTCTGTCAGTTTTGAAAATCAAAGAAGTGTCATCAGCAAACAAAACTATCTCACAAAGGTCTTTAGCAAAGTAAGGCAAGTCATTAATATATATTAAGAATAATAAGGGGCCCAATATAGAGCCCTGGGGCACTCCCATATGCAGAGGCGCGCCGGAAGAATTAGTACCATTTATGTTAACTTTTTGTATTCGATCCGTAAGATATGATTGTATAAGGCGTATAGCAGTTTCCGAAGCTCCATAATGTTTCAATTTTACTAACAAAATTTGGTGATCCACACAATCAAACGCTTTTGAAAGATCGCAGAAAATACCTATTGCATCTTGCTTGTTCTCCCATGCGTCAAATATATGTTTGATGAGTGCGACGCCCGCATCCGTAGTACATCTATTTTTAGTGAAACCAAATTGCTTTTCATGTAATAATTTGCTTACGTTAAAATGTAATAGCAACTGATTAAATATAATTTTTTCAAAGATTTTACTAAGTGCAGGTAGAATAGAAATTGGTCGGAAGTTTGATGGATCACTCTTATCGCCTGCTTTAAATAGTGGAATGATTTTACTATGTTTCATCAAATCAGGGAACTGTCCTTCATCAATACATTTATTGAATATATATGCTAAATGAGGTGATATTTCATTTATTATTATTTTTAAAAGGTCTGTTGATATATCCCATAGATCTTTTGTTTTTTTAATATTAAGTTCTTTAAAGGTTTTGCAAATATCAAGTGGAGTTACGTAATTAAAGTTAAAAGTATTTTCACATATTTTAATACTTGACTCAAGTAATGATTTAGCATGATCAGTACTAGAATTTAAGAGTTTTGTGGTTGTGACTGCTATATTAGAAAAGTAAGATTCAAACACGTCGGCTACATCTTTATTTGTGGTAGCAATACAATCATTGAATTTTAAACAGAACTTTTTATCTTCTGATTTATGTTTACAGGTCTCTTTATTAATTATATTCCAAGTTGCTTTTATTTTACTTTTAGAATTATTAATTTTACTACGCAAGAAAATACATTTTGCAGTATTACAGACCTTCTTAAAAATTTTTGAATAATTTTTAACATACTCAAGGCATTTCGGATCATTAGTGTTTGATTTAAGATCGTATAAGTCATAAAGTTTATTTCTACTTTTATAAATGCCGGGTGTGGCCCAATCACTGAATTTACTTTTAAATTGATCTATTGTTACAGTTTTCTCAGTGAAAACGGAGTCGAATTCATCTTTTATTAATTCAAAAAGATTTCCGTACAGGTGATCGATATTGTTATCCTCACCAAATGGTAAATTTACGAATTTTTGGGTAATTTTACATTTAAATTTTTTTGTGCGACTTTTAGTTACCGGCCTACAATTAATAATAGTTTTTTTTTGTAACATAATGGTGTTCAAAACTCACTAACTGCCCAGTATGGTCCGATTGTAACCGATTAATTATAGACTTATTTAAAAAGTTAACATTTTCACAGAATATGTTATCTAAGCAGGTAGCTGTTGTGGCCGTTATTCTCGTTGGTTCAGAGAAAAGAGGACCTAAATTAAAACATTTAAAGAGATTTAGAAACCTATGAGTATTTTGTGAATCAACTAATATATCGATATTAAAGTCGCCACAAACAATTACCTTCTTATTAGAGTTATAAAGTTTCCTAAGTACCTCTTCCATAGTCTTTTCAAATAAAATATAATCAGATGATGGAGGTCTATACACGCACACAATTATAAAATGCTCCAACTCTGCACTTGATAATTCGATTGTTCGTTCAATAGATAGTGCCATTATATCCTTCCGTTCTTTCGATTTAAATTTGTTATGTAAAAGTATGAGTGATCCACCACGAATAGCCCCCTTTCTTATGAACGAACTAACCACACTAAAATTATCGAATGATATTAGACATTCGTGTTGTCTTAACCAATGTTCAGTCAAACATAAAACATGTATGTTCATGGAATCTAAGAATAAACCTACTTCTAGTTCCTTTCCGGACAAGCCAAAAAACAGAAACAAAGTGAAAATGGCCATAGAAGGCCGCAATAACAGCAATGAGTCGTTAATATTGCTATAGCGTCTCGTTACAAACTGGATAGAAGTCGCCATATTATCTAATCATACGTGTAAAAAAATATCATATTAGTTATATTTTGTTGTATCAGCTTCGAATTAATTGATTTAATTTTCATTGCAGCACAGTGCCATAATAATATCGAGAGCCCGTTAGAGCCGTATTTTTTAGAAGTATGCATTTAAATAAAAAATATAACATCACTAGTACTAGTGCAACATGCATGGCGATGCATGCCGGCGGGTGCATAGCGCGCCACTGGCCCAGATGAAGGTCGATGAACTCGCCAGTTAAATAGCAGAAACTAGACTTTTATACCCATTACGGGTTTATGGATTGATTTCGCCGTAAGCTTCTATAAAATTCATTTTTTTATTACTTTCAAGTATATTCTACTATTTTTACTGAAGCATACTTCATCATATATGTAAATAGAAAATCATATTAATGAGCTGATCAAATATTACAGATAATCATAAAAGTATAAGTATGGGGACTGTATAAGGGAACTAAAGGAAATGAAGTTAACTGGTGAAAATAAAACGTGTTATTTAAAAAAAATCTCTTAGACAATAACCACTATCACAACGACAAGGACTAAAGAAAGTTATAAAAGGCTGCCCGAGACTGCATAGAGGAACACAACCTATATATTCACCTATAAACTGAATCATGTGTTTTTATGTGCAAATGGAAGTAAAAATTGAAAGGTGCTAAGGAGAGCGATAAGGAAAAAAGATGTATAACTAATATTAATTATACTTTGGTTGCGAATAGGAAGCGAGAGTAGTCAGATTGTAGTGAATTGGTAAAACAAATAAAACCATCTAGACGGTTCGGTCCTGACTACTTTCTCCGAGTAGAAAGTGACCATGGCATACGCAGCCGACTCAAGATGATTGGGCGGTGTTGAGCCGACCTTCATGCAGTCATGACGTTGTGGATTGGTTGTTGGGATTATTTTATGATAAAAATTGAGCAAATTTTATGGCGTTAGCATTTATTTTGAATCTCAACCACGTTTATTTCCATTGGGGATATGGGAATGATAATATGATG
The DNA here is from genome assembly GCA_910589355.1 of Parapoynx stratiotata. Classification (NCBI taxonomy): domain Eukaryota; kingdom Metazoa; phylum Arthropoda; class Insecta; order Lepidoptera; family Crambidae; genus Parapoynx; species Parapoynx stratiotata. The sequence continues at coordinate 6,356,307 of OU342458.1, forward strand.
TGTGTAATTTTAACTGTACTTAGGTGAACTTATTGTAAATAAAGTAAACAAATAAAAAAAATTGTTTTATATAATTATTTTATATATTAGTTTGTAAAATAATTTAAATGTACGTTATTATATTAATAACCTATAAACATTTTACACAACATTTCTGTTACAAAAGGTAAAAAAAATAAGTTGGTATGGTTAAATTATATATAAAAAGATAATGGATGTGAATCTTTTTAAATATGCGTAAAAATTTAAATCAACGTGAAAGTGTTTTAATTAAATTTTAGCAACAGTATCAATATAATTACTTACTTCAATTATGTCAAGGACAAAACTTCTTATATTACTCTAATATTTGTCTATGTTATAGGTGTTGGGGTTTACATGCCATACGTGATATGCGATTTCTTTAATCCACAGATCACTTTGTTTATGTTCATGGCACATAGTTCAGTTTCTTGATCCATAGTAACATTCAAACCACCAATGGTTAACATCTAAACTAATGGCGTCAATGGAAACACCAAAATGTGTGATGTCAGCTTGATCAATGGATAAATTTGCGATGAAATTTGATAGTAATATTTGAAAATTGACAAATTGGTCAAGCTGACATATCACGACATCATTTGTTTACGCCTCAGAGTAAACAGAACTGGAGTAGCCATTAGTGGAGTAGCTATTTCTCAAATATTTTATTTTGCCATTTCTTGCGGGGGGTAAGGTTACCACTACACTCAAAGCCAGCACACATAAACAAAAACTTTTACCGTATTTACAAATGCACACAAGCATAATGCGACACACAAATTTAAATTTCACGCACACACGCTTAAAATAGTCTGTTTACGTTCTATTCAAACACACGAAGGTTGACAACGTTACAGCCGCACTCCCCACGAGACTAGCGTTCGAAATTTGAAATTGTAGAATTCTAAAACGTGAAATAATGAAGTAAATAATGATAAAATCTTAAAAATTATAATTACAAATGAAAGGTGACACCATCTTTTAGCATACTCGATGTTTTATTGTTATTTTTACAACAAAAAACAGCACAGGCAGGCATTTTTTCGGGAGCTCTGTTCGCCGCAACGTTTACAATGTTATGGCTGTCAAAATGGCGACTCAACTAGTTTTATTAAACGTGCAAGCATCCGATGCTTGTGCATTTGGCAGAGGGAAATGTTAGACAAAGGCTACTCCAGTTCTGTTTACTCTGAGGTTTACGCCATTGGTCAATGTATTAACGAACTGGTCGATTTGACCACGGATCAAAAAATCGACCCTTAATCAGGTATAAGTATATTTCGTATTCACCCTTATTGTTACCTACAGAATGTTTGTACATTTTGTAGAAATGGAATAAAGAGTATTTGAGGTATATCAATCGCACCATACTCTTACTTAATAAAACGTTTAATTACTCATACAATACATTTTTGGAATATTGTTAGCGAATAAGTTACCGTGTGCGTTTGTGATCCAGCAGTGCGAGTGTAGAACTTCGATAGTCGCCATATTTGATCTACAAAAGCATTCGTTCTTTTCACTCATTAGAGTTCTGTCAAATTTAGAGAATTTTTCGACAATTGTCGATCTTAGACAATAAATTTGGCTTTTATGCTCGTAGCGCTGGGTAGAATAACATAACTATGACAACGTTGACGAAACCAATTCTCTACAGCGTTAGTATATCCGAGAGCAACGTACTGTTCATGGTAATTTTTTAGAATATACCGAGAACGATCAGAAACGCATTTTATTCAAGCTGTTGATTTCCCAATATGACAACCATAAGTAGGGCGAATAAAAAATATAAATATGTTAATATAATCGAAATATTTGTTGACCCGGTCATAAAAGTCGTTACATTTTAATATTAATAAATTTTATAGAATTTCTTTGATGGGAAAATTTCAAATTGCAAAAAAATATTTCTGAAAATAATACAATACGCAAGACTGAACGAGTGCGGATACGTTATCGAGTAAAAATTATAAGGATTGTTTAACTTTGTAAATGAAGTAAAATTGCAAGAACATAAACTCATTGTTTCGCTTAAAATCACATTCACCAAATAAATACATAGATTCCGCAAAATGCTTATTTCGTAAAATGTTCATCGTTTAATTCCAGTCTTCATTACATGTCCGTGGAAATTCCTTACCATTGTTTTTTAAGTAACGACGTATAAAGTGTTTTAATTAACATCCTACCTTTAACACAAATAAAAGTCTACTAACTAAAAATATCGCACAGCTCATCACATATATAGACAATCAAGAAAATATGATTAGTAATTGTTACCCATTATTTACGTCTAAACATCTCACCGCTCCTTCCTCCTTCAAATAGGCGCAAAAAGGTTGTATACAAGCTGACGAGTTGAGGGTCGGTGATGGGGCTTTTTTCTTTGCTGCACCAGCGTTATAAATAAAATAGAGTCGTTCGCCTTGTTTTTATATTAACGGCATTTTTATAGGGTAAATTCTAACTAAACACTGTAAGTTCAATCCCCTTTCTTGAACAATCTCCTAGAATAATACTTTTAAGAGTTGCACCTACTCTACTCCTCGTGACATAAGATTGTTCACATAACCCTGAATTTTACTGCCTGTAACACAACCCTTCACGCCAGAACGTGTACCAGATCACTCTCAGGTTTTAGGGGACATTTGTGGTAAGGTGGTGAGGTAAGCTTAAAATATAGTTATTACTAAGATGACCAAATTGTCATTAATATCTTCAAATATTCAGCTCTGTGTCCAACATTGACATATAAGAAATAAAAAATTTGCGTGAAGCAATAATTTACATCTAAAAAAAAATAATTTACATCAAATCAGGAATCTAGAAATGGTAGACACACAACAGTAACACTTTAAGTATGTTAATGTCGATTTCATTCATAAATTGCCTACTTTAGGTAATCTTAATTGTGTTGTACTATACACCGGAAAGATAATGAACACTTTCACACGAATATAAGCTTCATCGGCATGCATTTAGAACATGTTATTGCTATCACTGTTATATTGTCTCCAATACATCATTTAATCGTGCGTTTGACACTGAATTCTACTTAAGCGTCCAAGTGCGTCCCTGTCTTTTGCATCTCTGTCTTTTGTTGGACAGTGAAAGGGATAGCAGCCGGCAGTTTTCCTTTCTCGTGTGTGGTACGTCACTGCATTTCTCTGGTCGCTGGCTGTTAACAAACCAGTGTTGATTGTACCGGCGCCGTGTCTACGTTTAGGGCTTGTCTGATTTCTGTTAATTAATCGAATTTAATTGGACGTGAACTCTCGTCGAGGTGTGACAACTGGGAATTTTTTATTTGTTTCACTGGCGATATTTATATATAGAGTTTTAATATACAAGGTAAGTTAATATTTATTTACATCTTTTATTTAAAAAGAACGAGTTATTTGGTAAAAATTTGTGAAAATATTAAAAAAATATTGTTCCCATAGAAAAGATTTCAACGCGTGACTTTAACGCACGCCACGAGTATGTATTGCACAATTGATAAATGTTCTGAAAACTTCTAGTAAAGCTTGGGTTACATAGATTTAAATTGTTTGGAATATTGTACTTTAAAAGACAACATAATAAATGCAATAACACATCTCAAATAAAATATTGCGCAGAACTTTTATTGTTAATAAAAAGAAATAACAGTAAATAATTTTTGTAATAAACGTATGCACCTGAAATGAAGCACCTTACACAATTTTGTTTAAGTCATTTAATTTAATGTTAATTTGTCAAACAAAAACATTGAAAGTTACCACGTTTAATTGAAGGTAATGTTTTTTGCGTGCGTCAGACACTTTTTACACATTCGAGAAAGTTTCGTGAGTGACGTGAGTTCGAGCATGTATCATCGTTTAATGCAATTAAATGGATGCTCGTACTTTTGCATTTTAATGTGCTATATTATTAGCATTTAAGGTTCAACAATTTTCTTTGTCTTTAATTGTAGAAGGCAATGCTATAATCACCTGCAATATATTTCATAGTAAACGAAATAGTTGAATCCAGTTAAAATAGTTTCATAAAAATTTTTCCTTGAGCATTTTCCTTGACATTAAAATTTAAAAATCATACGTCGCAAAGAACACATTTTAATAAACACACATTTTAATAAAATAGAATAATAATATAAAGAATAATCAAAATATTAGAAACATTTATTGCTTGCGTATACCGGGTAAACATTTGATGTTGATAAATAGATGTCTTGATCAAGGATACGTTTTGGATAACGATATCATTTTGGAGTGGATCTGTGTTAAGATACTTTAAATACTAAGTACGGGTTTTGACATTTCATAGTTTCTGACTTCTCTATACTCACCTATTTGGATTGCCAGTGACCATCCTGTATAGATCAAAAATGAGCTCCACATGAAACTAATAAAATACAAATTACAAATATATACAAATATACAAATAAAATACAAATAAAAGCTAAACAGTTAATCACCATTTTACCTCAATTCTTGTGGATTTTCAACACCTCTGCCTACCCTTCCGGGACAGTGACTTAATGGTTTTTCCATATGACGGGTAAGCTCTTGGCCTTCATCTCACCTGATGGTAAGTGACGACAAGGCCGAACGTGGAAGCGAGCTTCATCTGTAATCCTCAACAACTGAGGAACTGGCTATCTTACCTCTGATTGCCGGAACACAACAATGCTTATAACATTGTTATTATGGCGACAAATTTAGGTAACACGGTGGTAGCTAGCCAGGCGACTTAGAAGCCCTACTACCAACCATACCGAGCAGAAAAACTTCTGCCCCCATGGGGAATCGAACTCGGACCTCCCGATCAACACCCGGTGGTGTGAACAACTAGACCAGAGAGGCGGTTTATTGGTACGAAGATGGTATGTTTACTGTTTGTCTGTTTTTCTTTATTCTACATCTTTAACTTCTTAATTGCAGAGAGGGAGCCAGCTTTGACAATGAAGCTCTCCCTGATATTTGAGCTTCTGCTTATCTTCGTGCTGTTGGCCTTCGCAGCATCGAAGAGCGTTCGTGAGTATTACAACACATTTTCCGTATTTATTTTACGTTTTGAAGACTTTTAGAAAGCGGTGTGTCAATAGTACTTTCCTTATGTCTCTGTCTCGTAAATAACTGTTTTCTTTCCACTATCTGAGAATATATGTTTTTCTATGTTTTAAATATTTGCTAATTTATACTTTATCTCACATTATTTAGAAGATCAATACAACTACTTCCTTGATTGAAAGTTTAGTTGATCTGTATATTGCAACATTGTATTTAAAACGGTTGATTGATTTATAATTTATAAAATAAAGTTATATCCACATATTTAAAATATTAATTCAAGGAAGGAATACTACCTTAAAAACAAGATATATCTTTGCGTAATCAATCATTTGATGAGTATAGGACAAGTTATATGGAACCAACCCGCATTAGGCTAAAGTGGTGGTGATATGGCTCATACTCCTCATGTGTTTCATCTCCAGGCCTGTGCCCAGCAATTGGACGTTGGAGTATATAGGCTAAGGACGATTATATCGAAAATCACAGATTGCACTAGTAAAATTAATTTTTATTTTTTTCTGGTAAAATTGAAAATTAGTGTTTATTGATTAAATTTTGTTTAGTGATTATGTCTTAATAACAATGTGAGTAACTAATAGCTCATAGCAATGATTTATTCAACGTAAATTTTTATGTTATATTTGCAATAAAGATTTTTATATATCTATCGGGAGATCGCTGTCTAATTTAAGTAATCGTCTGTATGTATTCCGTTTTGGTGGGCACAATAACTTTTCTATTCTATTCTACATTCCACAGTCAATTAAACTTTCAAGAACCAATGAATAGGCAACGTGCAAATATAATAAAAATATAGCAACATTGTAGAAATCAGAACTCGGACGTTGGCTGTTTTTTTTATCAATTAATTATCTAATAATAAGCGCGTGTGTCAATCTAGCTCATAGGAAATTAATTTTTTCGCATGTTGCGTTATACAAATCGTGACTTTACGCTGTATACATTTTACACATGTCCCCCCTTTTTTATATACAATACTCTCTATTTTTATATATCAATTTATCCATGAACATAAATTAATATGTACGGCACAAACAAATTAATGTCCACTAGCTATTGCCAGCGACTTCGTCCGCGTAGAATAGTTACTTTGAGATAGTGTGACGGTATGTAGCCTATAGCCTTCCTCAATAAATAGGCTATTCAAAACTGAAAGAATTTTTCAAATTGGAACAGTAGCCTCAATTGGTGGAATTGAAAATTTACTCCTACCTATTAAAAGCAAAGTTCATAGTGGCGTAAATTTGTCATTCATTTTCTGGGAGGCATTATTTAAATTTTTTTTAATTCTGCATGGCACCTCTTCCCATGGAAGTATCGAGATAAAAGGTAGCCTATGGACTATCTTAGGCTCTAGACCATCTGTGTTACAAATGAAAGCGAGACAGACAGACAGAGTTACTTTCGCATTTATAATATAAGCATGGATTATAAATGGCTTATAGTATCCTTATCTTAGATACGAGATCTAGCAAATAAATTGTGCCATACAGCACATGACACAATTATGTTAGATTCATGACTGAAACGGTAGAGTGAACATACAGCTCAATGTGCCACCAAAAGCACGGATGTTATGGTTCTAAGGACTCAATTTCTTTGGTTTGAAAACGAGCTGCATCTGCCTTTACAATAAAATAATAAATACAAATAAGACAAACTAGTCACAGTTTAGTCACATCGAATTATTATCATTATGTCCTTGATATAAAGAAACAATCACTCGAAACTCAATATAGTTAGCTATAGACCACTACTATACTAAATGTCGGGCGCGCAGTTATTTATTAGTATTAACTGTTATCGTATTGCTTCTAACGTGTCAATATCTTATTTGGGTCACTGGTCAAATATTTCAAAACATTCCTTTTGCCTTGAAATTTGTAATTTTTCATTAATTACGCGCTACCTACACTTGAATCAAAAATTACTAATTAGGAAATAACACAATACAAGTATTAAATTTTTAAATACATATAAAAATTGTTACTAAACATTATTTAAAAGTTCCATATCTATAAAAAAGCCTATACGTGTGCAGAATATATTATTTTCTTAAGCTGAACAGCATAATATAATTTGTTTTGTAAACACATTAATAATTAATGAAACGATGCCAAAAAACATAAACATGAATATAAAAGAAACGTAACGCTCGATCAATGACATGTGAAAGCGAAATATCAGAAAATCGTTGTTGCATCAGTTTTTTTCGGTATAAATTCTAGTTTTTTTGGAACGTTACGTAAATCACGAATGTTATTTTGTTATAATTGCTGCTTGCCGTAATTTCTTATAAACTGCATCAATATGCTTCTTTTCTTGTACAGAATATATATTTTTTTATCATCGGTTTAGAGACCTGTAGTTATAATACAAACTTTATGAATATCTCAATTTTATAGAGGCATTTAATGACTGTCAATATTTTTCAAATACTTGTTCACAGGAAAACAGAAAAATAATAACAAGAAAGGCATTCAGAATAAAAATGATAGTGAACCAGTGGAGGAGAATAACATCAACAAATTTTGCAAGTGCTCCGAGGCGTTCTGCAACTGCTGCAGGCACTTCCAAGTGCCGGTGATTAACTTGAACGACCAAGGTATGTAATAATATTGTATTATACTTTATCAAGTAAGAACGTGCTACATTTCTTGCCCATATTTCAGATAAAGTTGGATTTGTTAAAGCCGTTAATCGTGAATTTATATTTTCATTTGCCAGAATGAATCTTTGAACTTTTTTAAATTATGTTAAATTACGTAATTTTATTTGTTTTATGTGTTTATGTTATTTGTCAATTTTATATATTTATAATACCTGCAGATTTGACTACCGCGGTAAAACCTGCGTTTACCTTAGTTTTTCTTATACATAAAGGCTATTCAAATTGTATTTTTCTTATTTCAAGGTAATTAATAGATCATCTTTTTACATTTCAGGATGTGCTTCTTTGATGTACCTAAATGGCGACAAAATGTCAGTGTCTCTTAGTTTCGGAAACAGAGTCATCACGAACCGGACCCTCTCAAGTAAGTATTAAGAAATTATTACGAATACAGGAAAATCCGTTAAGTCGCCTACACTCAACACTTTCATTGCGCAAATAAATAGATAGCTTTGTTATTTTTGCGAAACTGGTTTTTGAATACCGTTTATAAAAACTCAACATTAACACAGTTAACATTTAAAAATACCCACTGGTTTCCTAATAATACTATGAACCAGATTTTATTAGACACTGAAAATTAACGGATAGTTTCGCCACCGCCCGATAAGTTCTTGTAAAATTAACTGACAGATAATTACAAATGAAGTCTGTACCATTACATGATTAATCTATTGGATATCAGTAGATGTTGATACTGACCCTAAAACTTTTATAATTTAATATAACTAAACGCATTCTAAATAATATTTACAGGTCGCAAGCCAAGCCCAGTATGCCTGCCACTGCCAGGTGGGATATCGAAGTTCTGCGGCCGTGTTTACAACATTGCAAGAGCTGGAGAAGAGTTCAGAGCCTGCCTTGGCTTGGAACTCCAATCTAAAAGCGCAGTCGAAGCTGCAGTAAGAGTATCTTGTTTCAAGTTCGGCCCTCGAGGTGTGACATCTGAAGCTGCAGACCCGTTACCGCTAGTCCCGCAAGGCGAGAAAACTGGTGATGATGATGACGACGACGATGATGAGGATGATTTTGGACTAGGGGATGACGACGACGACGATGATGATGATGACGATGACGACGATGATGATACAGGTAAATAAATTACTCTAATTTATTGAAGTAAATTCTGATCTTATTAGATTATTCATTCTTACATTTTCATTATATTGAATTATGTAACACACAGTAAAATAGAACTTTATTCTACGTCAACTATAAAGTTACATGTAATATGTTTTAACTAGTTGTAATTTGTGTTATTACTTTTTTAGGTGCATTAGATGCCATTAATGATGTGGAAAGTGCAGACTACACAGGATTCAGTCTATTGGGAGAAGACTTATTAGGAGATCTGTTTGGTTCGTCTGGCAATAAGAAAGGGAATAAAAATAAGAAAAAACAAGCACCCACATCGACAACCGTAACTACCAAACGACCACGACCTTCACGAAGGCCAAGTAGAAAACCCACTACCAGGACAACGACACCAAAACCTACTCGTGCTTCAACGGTAAAGGTTCGTCCATCTACTAGGCGCCCTGCTAAGAAACCAGCCAGAAAACGACCATCCAAGCGACCAACAACTGTTGTTGTTGCCGATAGCCCAATAATTGCAACCCTCTTAACTACCGTTACAACCCCTGAACCATCATCATTGCCAGTCGTTGCACCCACTTCAGTTTTACCCATTGCTTCAAGCACGGAGCGAAGACCAGTAATTAGAGTGGAAACAGATGAAACATTTGAGCCAATAATCGGCATAAACCAAAATGTTGCACCTCTTCCAGCTACTACGGTGAAATCTGTGACCAATTTTGAGGATTCCGGCCTGCAAATGTCTCTAGCTCACATCACAGGACAGTTATCAGGTATGCCAGTAACGCCAATCATTCCTAACACTGGTAAAGAATCAAGTATGCCTACTACAAATAAAGAAGAAATTAAATACGAGAAAATTGAAACAATAACGCCTAGGATGCCATCAACTGTATCATTCTCGACCACATTTGATGATAAGGTGAATGATGACATGGTAGAAATTGTTCATGAAATAGATACACAATCTGAGGAAACTCCTGGTAAGGAACCATTGGCCGCCGAAGAGAGCAGAGATCAGAAGGTTCCAGTTCTGGGTGGTGTTTATGAAGGTCTTTCATTACCAAAACACAAAAACAGAGGTTTTAATTACGATGATTTTGATGTCCTTCAACTATCCGAAATTGGCGAGACTGTCGGTGATCAATTAGGATTATTTGGCAGAGGTAAAAGACAACGAAAAAACAAGGGCAACAAAATAAAAGAAAATAATAACGATGAAGACGATGATTACAGTGATATGTTTTTATTTGAGGCGTTAACGAGGAAATCGAACAACGCTAATAGAAACAAAAAAGATAGGAGAAGACAAAATAAAATGATGCGTGGCGAATGGTCTCAAGCATGACCTCTAAGTTAAATTAGCGTTTAAGTGTTAGTAACTATTTATTTCTTTATTTAACTTATTTATTGTCTGTAAATAGTAAATTTCTAAGTTATTGCTTTTGCTGATTGATATTTTAATAAACTATTGTGGAAAAAGATTTTTGTTGTCATTAAACCTTGTAAATATTTGATAGATAACTCTTTATTGTTGGTCCCTTCGTTGTCTTAACACCAGAATGGTTGGTCATCACTTATTTTTTACATCGAAATAATTCGAGAAAGTTGCTTCCTAGTTGCTTCATGCAATTAAAAAGGAATAAACTACCATTTAAGGTGACCGGCCATTCTGATATTAGAAACGCCGATCATCAATCCAGTTCGAGTTATTTACTAGAGAGATGCTACCTTCATTTGTACCCTTTTGGACCTTAAAGCTTTTATGGATAAAAAGTTATAATCATTTAACTACTTTAAAATGGGGAGTAATTAATTAGGCAGCTATTTAATTATTTGGTCAGCAATATATATGTTACGGAAATATATAAAACCTAAGAAACGGATCAATGAAGTATAAATTTTTAGAAAAAATCTTTATTGCTAGGATAGATAAATGTTTGTATGTCTTTAATGTATTCCTATAGATATATTTATATATATTTAAAAAAATAATAACTTAAATTAGGGGAAAAAGTTTCTTCGCATTTTTTAAGAAAATCAAAAAATTTTTTAATATAGTTTATTTACATTTAACTAAAGTATGTAGGTACCATTTTTTTCGATAACTTTTTGCCATCTTGTAGGTAGGGACATGATCCCATTGCCATAGAAATTTTGGGACTTCTGGTCAAAATACCGCGACAAGTGGTTTTGGCAGTCCTCTCGTGATGTTAACCTGACACTGCCTAAAGAATTCTGAAGAGACCGAAACAGGTGGAAATCTGAAGGTGCAAGGTCAGGACTATACGGCGGATGCATTAACATCTTCCAGCCAAACTCTCTTAATTTTTGCTGAGTGGCTAAAGATGTGTGAGGTCTAGCGTTATCATGATGAAAAACCACACCCCTTCTGTTGATTAATTCCGGCCGCTTTCTCTTAACTTCTTGCTTCAATCTCATCAGTTGTTCGCAGTAGAGTTCAGAATCGATGGTCCTGCCTGGTGGTAACAGCTCATAATGAATAATGCCCTTCCAATCCCACCACACACACAGCATCACCTTGTTGCGAGTTAACCCGGGTCCGGACCTTTTTCGCACGTTCTTGTCGTACGTGATCCACTTTTCATCACCAGTTATCAGCTTCTTCAAAAATGGTTCGGTTTCATTACGTCGTAATAAAGAATCACAAATGAGTACACGGTTCATTAGGTTTCTTTCAGTGAGCTCGTGAGGTACCCAAATGTCGAGCTTTTTTGTGTACCCAGTTTTTTTCAAATGCGCCAAAACTGTTTTGTGGTGAATTCCCAGTTCTTCAGCTACGTCGTAACTACTGACATGCCGATCTTGCTCCACTTTTTCAAAAATGGCATCCATTTTATCTGTAATAGGGCGACCAGAGCGACGTTCATCTTTGACATCAAAATTTCCGGATTGAAAACGCTTAAACTAAATTTGTGCTACTCTCACAGACACTGCACTAGGTTCATAAACATCGCAAATTTTTTTCGCGACTTGCGTTGCATTTTTACCTTTTTTGTAGTAAAATTTTAAAATGTATCGAATTTCTTCATTAGATTCACTCATCTTGGCGGTACGAAAAACAAATGAAAATCACACATCTTCCTAATTTGAATTTGGAATTATGTTCTTTAAAATTTAAACTTTCAATGATACCAAAACCAGCCAGATACAAATAGTATAGCCAAAGAGATTTTATTACAAGTTTATACATACTATAATGCGAGAAGACTTTTTCCCCAACCTAATATACAATTTGAGTTGCTGCTCAATTAGTTTTTAGTGCTTTTTTGCTGACCGAAATTGGAATATTTTGCTGACCCTTTAATAAACACACTTTAAAATCTATCCGTCTTACCACAAAAGACAAATTGAACAGTTGCGCCTGTATAATTTTTGCTTAGACGATGTTTTTAAGCCGAGTCTTGCTCTAGACAATCGTAAAACACGGTCTTGTCGTAACGTTTTTTTAAAACACTTGCTTAACAGATGTTTATGTTTTTTGTGGTAAGACGGTATGCGTCTGTAGAATCCGATGAGCAAACTTGCAATTGAACGCATAATAATATGTATTCTATAAGTAGTCGCAACTTCATAACAAGTACGTAATAGTATCATCTCGCCACTTTGTCCTATGGGATAGACAGAGCTGTTTACACCCACTTTTCGCCAGATAATATAAATAAATATATTTAATAGGTAAATATATATATATTCATCCAAGACTGGAGAAGAAATGCCTGAATTCATCACACAAACATTTGCCAAAAATCCTTAACTTCCTCCTAACTGATTCTTCTATATTTTTAAATAGAAAAATTAAATTAAGCTCATGAATAACTCTTTATATGTTACCTACTACTATAGAGGCTACAAATTTACAATAGTTACATGTTGCAAAAGACAAATGCTTGCTGTAGACAAAATATCTCCGTGAAAACAGTATGACGTCCTCTGTGGTCGAGTGGTTTTGTACGTTCCGCGCCGCCCATCTGGTTGAAGGTGTCGCCATTGCTGTGATTCCGGGTTTGAATCCCGATTTGAGCAAATCAGTTGTGGCTGTTGATATTAAAAATATTTATCCATGTTTCACAATTAAATGAATTATGCATATCCAATGCTATAGATAGATGCTTAGAGTGCTTTCTTTGAGTTAAAGAGTTACATTCTAAAATCAATCAATGCCAATTAGGTAAGTGTCTGAAACTTATTTCAATTATTCATATTTGTTTCCTAAGATCCTAAGTCGGGTTGACTGGAAGATATCCCTATTAGAGATCCTCCCTTGTATACTTCTGCTTTTTAGATGTTTTATTGTTTCTTTTTGTTTATGTGCAATAAAGAGTTTGTTTCATAATAACAGTTTTCAATATCAAACAATTTGCAATTTTATAAGCCAGCCTGTACCAGCCTCTAGCTGGACTTAGTCCTGTGGGCCTTCAACAATCTTAAAGCTAAATTAGTTTAAGTGCAGAGTTCGGATTATAAGAAATATAGCGATTTAAATATATATATTTATTTCGAACACGTATCTGTGCTCGACACATCAATATGAATATTTATGAATTTACCACTAAGTTGGAAAGGCGTAGGCGCAGTGAAAGTTATTTTATGTAAAATATTTTTAGCTTATCCAGATAATGCTGCGTGTAGCATTACACCTGTATGTATTTATATAGATCTAAGTGTAGCTGTTAAAGTGTATAAAAGTCAGTAAAAGCCCTGATTATACAAATTTAATTATTTTCAGTCTTTTAATAACACTTTATTTGGAGTTGATGACTCTGCTTGTTTAATGAATACCTTAGTCTTGGGTTTGAATAGAAACAGATTCTGATTAAAAATGAATGTGACTATTCACGAATCGTTGCTAATCTAATATTTAATGCCAGTTTAACTTAATTTTTTTGTCTCTAGCCAGCCTGTTACAAAATAATTCTTAAAAATAAATTATTAAGGCCAAAAATATTGTCAGCCCTGAGTAAGCTGTCATGTCAGAGTTCGCAAAGATTATTTAACAGACGAGTAATAACTATTTTATTGAAATGGAGTTCTTATATTAATGACTTTCCGATGAACAGGTGTTTTATGTATGAAATAATAACGCAATTTGGAATATTGAAGAGCGTAGTGGGTAAGTTTAATCTTTCGCTGGATTAGACCTTGGAATAGGCTGATTGATTCGATTGTTCGATGTAGGTACGTAGGGGTGTGTCCAGAAGTAGGAATTATCGAACGATGATAAAATCATGAAAATGTGGAAACAAACTTATTATTTCAACTTCATTGTGTGAGTATAGAAATATATTTTTATCAGTTACAATTTTCTATCGAACTTACAATGCATAATATCTACTGCTTATTATTCATGCTATGCAAATTAATTTGTAACCTGCAAATTTTTATGTAAAGAACTTGAATTTTATAAATATTTTACCATATATTTTTTTAATAACTTCTGTTCTTAGAGATTTGACGCTACGCCAATTACGGTTTCCAAAATTAAACTGATTCGTTTTAGATTCTAATTAGCATTTTATATTACACGTTACGTTTATGATTGATGAACTGCTAATAAATAGTTATCTATCCTGTCATAAACAAATAATGAATTATAGCATAAACATTCAAACCACGTAACGAAAGTTTGCATTGATAATGCTCTTTGGCAACACTTTCACTTGTACCGTCATTAAAATTTAAAACTTGTTTCATATCATTAACTGACAACTCAAAGTAAGTAGGTATTGTGAGTTGCTAGTTGCCAGTTATATACCTGGAGCTTACTTGACAAGCAAACAATCTAAATCGGAAGGCAAACAAGTAGCGATCGCTCTCAGATTTCAATGTATTGTTATTAAAAATGGATTGGTCATATAAATATTGTTTATTACTTCTAATATGTTCTCTAATTAATCTAAACAGTGCTATATCGGGTAAATTATAACTTCATTATGAAAAAAACGGAATCGAAAGATGATCATAACTAAACAACTGTTTGTTTACTTACAGACGAAGTGTTTTTAGATGAAGACAAACCATACCAAGTGCTAGATATAAAAGTGCCTATGGACGTTTGGGAATTAGCAATGAACCCAACGCCTCTTCTGAAGTCACCTGTTACAATCGTTGTGCCAGTACACGTACCACAAGATGAGGACGAAACTGAAGATGATTCAGAAAATGAAATTGTAACAGAAGAAACTTTACTAGCAGACAGTACTACAACTGAAGAAATAGTACAAGATGTAGCAGTCACAGAAGCCCCAGTCGTAGCCGACGTTACAGAAAAACCACAAAACCAAATTACTACTGCAGCGCCTGTAGCGTCAGCACCCCAACAAGTAAACGGCACAGTGATAAGGTTCCCGTGTGCTTGTCATCGAGGTCAATGCGGATGCTGTACTGGAGCTATTTTACAAAGATGGCAAACTAAAGTTTGTGGAAATATTACATTTGTCCCCGAAGATTTTATTTTTGATGTCAGATTGACCGTCAATGACAGAACTGTTATACGCCGCAGAGTTTCAGGTAAACATTCATTAGTGATAAAGAAGATCATGATACTTGGTAGTTAAAAGTCTCACGTAGTTTAAATATTGACTTACAGCCAGTGATCCTCCTCCTATTTGCTTCAACCCAAGAAGAGCGCCTTTTGTTGAAGTTTGTGCAGAAATATCTAATATCCGCATAAAGAACAGAAACGCATTTGCTTGTTTAGACATTAATGCGGATATTGGCGGTTTTTCTATATACTCGGCTTCATTCAGGTGTTTCGGGTAAGTGTTCAACCATATAGTTTGCTAACAATAATCGATTAAATGCCTAAAAGGAAAAATGCACGCGATTGACACGCACGCACATTACACCTTTTACTTTATTTTACAGCTTAGGAGCTTCGGGAGTTCAAACTGGCCTTAGGCCGAGACCTGTGTCGTCAGGGCCTGCACCAGTAAGCTTATATGGAAACAGCAATAACAACGATGATGATGATGACGGTTTTGGTATAGGTCAGTTCTTTGGTGGCGGTGATGATGACGACGACGGGCCTTTCGGTGATATTGGAGATGCCATTGGTGACATTTTTGAAAAATAAAAGCTGGATTTATAATGCCAATATCCAGAAAACTTTAATTTAAGTATTTATTGCTGTACTTGTTTAAGTGTTAATAGTTTACAAAATTAAATATTTATTGAGTTGTGGTTTGGCTTTGTTATTTGCACGCTGTCCAACGTTGATGGTAAAATTTGCTTACATATTATGACTGACCATTAAGACGTGAAAGTGTTTTGCATAAAGAGATGCCTAACTGCCACCACCGAACCGGTTCACATCTGTGCAAGCGAATCGGAGTGACTGCATTAACCAGGCGACTGGCGTGCGGCCGACTTCGTTCAATTAGCCATAGAATCATGAAACAGTACGTAATCCTTTTGAGTACTGCTCTTTTATTGTTTACATCAGTGATACTGGGAGATGAGCGTGGTGAGTCAGTTATTTTTCCGTAACCAATTACTTCTAAAACAACTTTATAAGTTTTCTTAATATTTTAGCTAAACACGATGGTCCTAAAATAAATTCAAAACAACTTTTTACTGAGCTAGAATTACCGGAAAGCGAATTAGTTTTGTTAGATAAAGTTAAATTAAGGAATTTTTCTGCAATAGAACAATATGGGAGGAAAAATAAAGAAACTGCAAATTCTACTTCGTCTTCCCCGACCCAGACCTCAGCAGGACCTTGTACTTGTGTCTTGGGAGTGTGCAAATGCTGCACTGGAGTAATATTGGATCTTTTGAATCAAAAAGCATGCATGAAGATAACTTACCACCCAGGTGACTTCGCCTTTGATGTCGCTATGTCACTCAATGATAGGATCCTTTATGAAAACTCCATGTCAGGTATGTCTCATGTTTTTTTTTCAATATATGAAATATTACTAAACTTAAAATAAGGATCTTCTTATTAACCGATACGATGAATTGACTCAGAGTTACCTAAATTTGTATCACTCATTATGCAACCACAACAGTGTTATTGCTGAACATAGATCATGGTATAATAATAATATCACGATAAATTATTTGATCCCAAAATAGATTTTTTCTTAAAGCTATACGTTGAGCTGTGATTTTTGTATTGAATTAACGAGGTACTAGGTAATGCCATATTTTTAAGAACATCGGTATGAAGCCGGACTATATAAATAGCGTGATTGTAAAACTTACCCTTTCTTATTTACAGGCAAGAACCCAAGGCCCATATGCATAAGCCCACCAAGGATGCCAAATTTAAAAATATGTGCAAAATTTTACAATATTTTCTTTCCTGGGAGAAACATTCACTTTTGTTTAGCCATGACAGGACAGTGGCGATCCGTTCAGCTATTTGACATGGTATTTGATTGTCTAAGGTGAGAATACAATACGATTTTATGAAGCAATAATATATTGAATATTTATGACATTACATAGCATTACTAACTAGACATTGTGCAAAAGAATTATATATTATGGAACTTGAGTTATACTATTATTAAACATTATTCGTTTCGACTAACTTTACGTATAATAAAGGTATGTGCGAAAAAGCAGTTGTAACTATTAATGTGTTTTGATATGAGTTAGAACCTGGTTAAAACACAAGCCTATTTCACATAGTGAAATCTCGTTGCATGAGAAAATCATCAGTACTTATCATTGTATTATTATGTCTCCATATATATAGTCTCGACTTAATCTTTTTTAATATAACGCATATCTCAGAACAACTTTTTGATATGTTTGCTCCGTAATGTCTCTTGTTCGCATAAATTACAAAATATTATTATTATTTTACTTAAAATCTTTATCAAATAAGAGCTCAGATTCCCAGGCGCCTGGATGATTTCCAGGCGTAGATCCTTATGAGTCTTTACTCTGTGACTACAAGTAAAGATGCTGTCGTAAAATAAAAATAAGCGATCTACCAAATACGACATAATGAATCTAGCCTTTGAAGTATAGATTAACCTCTATAGTACGAAGCTTTATTTAACACATGAATATAATTTACTTCTATGAAATAACATAATTTACATCATTAGCCCAGACTAAATCTTGTTTGTTTATTATAATTAGCATCTCAGTTCTGAAAAAAATCTCAGAACTGAGATACTAATTACATCAATGAAACTATTTAACAATACAAATTATTTAAAATAATTTCAAACTTTGAAACTAGTAAAATAATAACTAATCCTTAAAGTTAAAATTTCTCTAATACTTTAGAATGGGCGCCAATGGTATTGCCATGATGAGACCAGAAGATGGTGGTGGAATTACTGTGCCAAACCCTCAAGGAGGAGTAGATGCAGTCGTTGACGCTGGTGAAGAGGATATTGAAGATTATGATGAAAACTTAGTGCGATCCGTACTTGATATATTTGACAGATAATATTATTTATATTACTTACTAGAGAAATATCCGCACTTGTTTTTGTTGTTATTTAAGTAATTTATTTAATTTAATAAATAATTTATCATGCATTACCTACCAGAATTTTTATTTCACTTCATCTATAAATATTTGTTTGACGTTTATCGGCACAAAAATATCTTTAATTAAACTATACAAATTTTTGGGAACTAATTAAATCATGAACATATTTTTAACTTTAAAATTTACATTATTCATCGGCTCGAAATTCCACTGTATTTTCTGGGTCATAGGGCCCTTAATATATTCATTATTGTTAATGTCACTTTCTTGTTATACGAGGTAAATAAATATGGGTTTTATTGGCTCCAACTGATACGCAAGAGTTTCTCTAGAAAGTACCGCAACGGTGTTGCGTCCGCGCATCGCATAACTTGCATACCAATGTTTGTTAAGCAAACCTTTACCAGTGTTCACATGGGCTAAAGAGGTGCAATCATTCGATTCATTTGTATGGTGTCCCTAGAGGTGTTCTAATGTAAATAGACAAAATGGAATTGAAATTAACTCTCGGATTATTTGTGTGTTTTGTGATCTTTACTACAGGTTTGTTCGTTGACTTTCTTTACTGTAATCGTATCTTCGTTTGTATCTGTGATATTTTTATCTTTTTTTATGCGTTTTAGAAGCAACGTTTAGTGGAAGACGAAATGCTGGTAAGGAATTGAGTTCCGATAATGCAATGGATGTGGAGGACTTCTCTGTTTACTATGATGTCAACTCGAATACGGTAAATAAATAATTAATTATTTAAATAAATGAAAGCTTGTATCACACATAGAAAAGTGAATTTTTGTATCTCAATAATTTTCTAAAAAGAATTTTCAATTGTGCATAGGTATACTTAGATAATACTATTTTACAATATTTTTAAGCACTTAGCTGGCGGTATTTTTTATTACTTTAAAAGTTTTAATTAAGGATTCTACTAGGAATATGTGAATGTCATTAACATGTATGTTGCTTCTATTTCCAGACGATAAAGCAAATGATGCCCCGCCCCTGGTACACCCCAGGCTGGCTACTCCGGCTGCCGTTCACTGGTGGCACATGCAACTGTGTGGATCTTCAATGCACATGCTGTACAGGAATACGAATAACTGCCTTCAATTTTGACAGGACAAGTAAGTGCAAAATCTAAATAGTAATAGATTGTTGTACAAGGGTCGAAAAAATCAATTCCCTAACTAGTTACCGGTATTTTCTGCCTCATGTTAAAACTTCTACTTTTCTTTTCGAATATATTTAATGAAATAGAAAATTAAAAATATTTTCATAAAATTTTTAAATAGACCTACGTATGTAATTTAACGTGAGCCTGTAATAATATTGTTATTTATTAACTTTCATCTTCATCAAAATATTGTTTTTTAATTGTTGTGTATTTTAATTGTGAATGAATGATGTTCACAAAGCTTGGAAGTAATACACTTAATTACATTATCACACTGCAGAAGTGTAATAAATTGCATTTTATTTTTGTCGTATTATTTTTTAATATCATTGATTTCATCTCAACAGTCTACATAAGTAAAAATAGGGAGAAATAGTTCGTGTAGGTATATTTTTTAACATTTTTCACTTACAGTAGGTAAACAAAATATCGTAGAGTTTAGCCGCTTTGAATACTGACGTTTTATACCGCGAAGAAATAGTAGGAAAATAGACAATTTTATTAAATTGTTAATAATCTACATAATTGTATTTATGTTTACAGCATGTGCAGTGTTGACATATGACCCAACGATATCTGCACTAGATTTGGTAGTGAAATTGAATAACGAGAGCATTTTCCAGAGGACTTTTTCGGGTACGTAAGCGTATTCATGCTAATACGTAAAATTGTTCTATTTACCTAATTAAATATTAGCTACATTTTCGATAGATGAACGCCACAATTATTAATGATATGCTCTTTTAAATCCCAGATAAAATAGTCAATGAGACATGAAGCCAGAAGAGCCACTTAACCAGCCGGCTTTAGCTTTAGATATTGATAAATTATCCCATATAATTTTTAGCAAGTAATTTAAGTCTACAGTTTTATAATGGAAATAGCTTCCTCTCTTCTGCTTACACTGTGCCAGGTTATTGCAATTGCAATACAATATTTTTGTCCCCCTCGCCCCTCACGTGAAGTGAAGGACGAGGGGGACAAAAATATTGTATGGAGACAAAAATATCAGGCAAAGAATTATATTGGAATAAAAGAAGTGGATGCCAAACTGACGAGTGACAGCGGGAAATGGAAGATTTAAACATGTTGTGCTTAAGTGTGGGAAAAGGACAGGAAGAACAAGGAGAAACATATCAAGCAAAATGTGAATGTTCGCACCTCTACATAGATTTGATGATATTTTGTTATATTTTTAGCTCGCAACCTCCCGCCGTTCTGCATTCCTGTGGTGGTTCCTTATCTACCTCCAGGCCTGGTGGACTTCTGTATAAGACTATTCGACGTCACTGTTGTCAACCAGAAGCTTCACGTCTGCTTGGATATGGACACGAGAGTTGATAAAGCACCAGTCGTGGTAATTTTTTTATTTCTTAACTTTTTATGAAATCCTTTTAAATTAAGACAATTATACTAACAACATACGAAATAGATGCAGTGCTTAACACTTGTTTCTTTGATTCATTCATAATTTACTAAAAACTAAGGGAAAATTATAATTGAGTGCACAAATGATCGTTTTCCTTGGTCGGTGCAGCACGATTCCTCTTCCATTTATCTCTGCCACACGCCATATCAACGTTCACTTCCATCGTAGCAATGAAATCCTCTCCCAGCATTACCATCCTCTTTTATATTGACAAGGGAAGATATTCTTTATCTTGGGTCCTTACCTATGTAATTGGTGTTTTGTGTGGAGATTTTGGGGAACTCTGCATTTTCCATACTAAAATTTTTTTCTTCACAACGACAAATCCAAAGATAAATATTTGGCATCTATCATTAGACAAGCTTTACTACTTTATAAAAATTATTTATCATTTTTAAGTGAATGCAAATAAAATGGGAGGCACTTAAAAAGAGTTGTCTCCGTGTCCTATTTTAACACAATTAAACTTACAACAAATTATCAAAACAAATCAAAAGAGCTCAAAAATATAGTCTACTTTTAGACGAGGTAATTATTTTTTAGGAATTCTCTGAATCTTAATAGTTACAGACAAAATACTAAAAGAGAAAAAAAAACACTAATTTCATAGGTAAGGACCCAATATTATATTATTTAGAACTGGTCACATGGATTGCTTAAATACGAGTATTATAAACTAATTAGATTTTTTTTAAATAGCGAAACGTTCACATTTCGCTATTTATTAAAATCACACGGCTTCCCATTAATTGTGATGTTAGACTTCTTATATAGAATTGCAGTAGAATTTAGTAATTGTGTTTAATAAAAATTATAAATTTTAAGAAGTTTTTACTTTTTATATTTTTATGGATTCGTAGAACTGATATAATTAAGACCTATAGAAGATTATATAATAAAAAGGATTATAATTTTCAGATTTTACATTTCGATTGCATGGACTTGGGCCTCAGTGGCGTCAGCTTGTCAAAACCAACAAGTAGCGACGAGGCAGCACCACAACAAAACGATACAATGATGATAGCTCATGACCACGTGAATGACGTAGAACCGACGGACACTACCACGCCTGTGTTTAGTAATAGCATTAAATATATTTAAAATGGTTTTTTTTTTGTAATTTATTCTCCAAAAATTCAATTAACATTTATGTATTAGTATAAGGCTACCTAATTCCTAAGGCTGTTCTTAGTTCTGATGGTCTTCAGAGAGTCATTATATAGGTAACACCACAAATACTTATTAAGTAGGTACAGTCAAGTGCATAAATATGTATCTAAACAAACGTGTCAAAAGTATATATCAATGAAAGTTTATTAAGAAAGTATCCAATCTAACTGTCGTAAATATGTTTGCAGAAATTGATCAAAAACATGTATTCATTAAAGGACAATTTGTTTTGTATCGAGTTTTTTCGTTTGTTCGAGAAATTTTGCAGTATTTACTTTCTCTGTTTCATAGCAAGAAACAATTGACAACATTTAATAGAAAAGGAACTCAAAATTTAAATTAATGTCAATAGTGTCAAAAAATACAAAGAATATTTACTTTTATTTTTTATTGGCTCATCTATCTATACAAACCTTTTTTAGCGACATATTATTGCTCACTTAGTTTACATATTTTTAGAACAAAACCGAAGGCGTAATATCAACATAATACGAAGAGAAAAGTGTCACATATATTATGATACCATAATATAGATAGATATATATTATTGCTCACTTAGTTACTTACATATTTATGGAACAAAAGCGAAGACATAATAACGATGAGAAAAGTGTCACATATTTCGTGAATCCTTACATACATACATGATATTGTAATGGTTTTCAAGATACATATTTATGCACTTGACTGTACTCAATAGGATGATCCGCACGCTGCTGTGGCCAGTGCACAGCGTGCACATACATACGAATAATCGCGCCAGACATCATGACGATAGGCAGGCGGTACTACGAGTAATATTAAAAAATATGAATTGTATATTGTATGTAATTGTATAGGTCAAAATGTGATACCGCTCATGTGGGTTACTTGTCAAGAACACAGCTTACAAGTAGAGATGATTAAAAATAAAGATTTAAGTACATTTATCGCAATTGTTTCTATAAATGTAGTAGTCCATAGAAAATAACCAAACAAAGATACACATCATACCTAATAATATTATCACGCCTATCCCCGAAGAGGTAGGCACTGGTGGTAAGCACCCATATTTCGCGTGATGTGTTAAATCCCAATGTAACAGGTGGCGAGCGAATAAAGATACTTATGTATGTATAAATATTGTGTAAGTTAAAAAGTCAAAATTTTAGCATGCTCTAGCAAGAACACAAATTGATTAGACGCTAATGAAACAAATCCCCTTGTCAATATATTGAATGGTATAAAATGAAGTAAAGCCGGGTTTGGCGGCATTTAACTATGGCGGTCGTGATTTTTATTTCAGTGATTGTAATGTTGTTTCGGAGTAAATCTTGTTGTGTAAAATCAGTATAGTTTTGTGTAGGTAATAAGTGTCAATAATGATGAGAAATGTGGAGGACTAAGGTGGAGGATCATTGAATTAAGCGTCAAGTGGTGTGAAAAACAAGATTTTTATCGTGGCGATCCACCTCATCAAAGTAACACCATAGCGTCTGCCATTGATTGTTTGACGCCAAACTCTTCCAAGACGCATTGAAATGTATTACACTTTCATTTCAATGCAAATGTTGAAGAAATAAAAATACTGAACACATGGCTGTATGGGCTTTATTACCTTTGCTTTCCCTACAAAGGAGAATTTTACAACAACAACATGAAGTAAAGCTATTAAAAACAATGATTATAAATTAAAATTAACTAAGAACCCTATTCGTTTTTTAGCAATAACAAATAGGAAAATCACAAATACTGTATGATACAAGGTCCTTTGTATGTTACTGTGATTAAAAAAAATGCCGCCTGTCGGACTGTCCTGCAGGGTGACCATTTGTGGCAGATTTCTGTCATTTAGGCAGATTTGGCACCTAAATGTTAGTCTGTGCAGGCTAAGCTCACGATTCAATAAAATAGCAGAAATTGGCAGATTTTAAGGAAATCCAAATAAAAAAACATCGTTTGTAAGTAATAATTATTTCTTTTAAAATACATGCCTTATTATTTCCTTTATTGTTATTATGCGTTTATTTAATGGGAAGTTTTTTTTATTTACTGAGATGGCAAATTTTTCCTACGCTATACGGACACGGGGATGTCGGGGATTTCCCGTTTATTAGGTTTTCATGTGGGTACGCCATATGAATTTGAACCGTAACTTTTAAAGACCAAGGTATATTTCCGCTCTAACGTATCTGAGCGAGTTTCAAATTAACGTTTGTTGTTTGACTATCACCTTATTCTCTCGTTTCTTCACTCAGCGATTAACGTGCAGTGTTTTATATTATAGTGTATTCCGAGCATGATGAAGAGAAAGTTCGATCGTCCGCACTGACCTGAGTGGGAGAGAGATCCTTTGCTTATATTCTCAATCAAGGATCAAAGGAGGATCCTGATGTGCATTTTGTAAAGCTTGCAACTGTAAATTAGTTAGGTAAAAGAATATATATAACTAAAAGAACATGATTCATCCCAAAAACATAAAAAGCATGATGAATACATTGCAATGATGCAACAATTTTTTGGCATATTATTGGCATTTTCTGGAGTAGACTTTGGCAGATTTTGGCAGATTTTTTGGCAGTGTCGGGCAGATTCGCCATTTTTTAGATGGTCACACTGCTGTCCTGTCAAATTTGACAAAATTATTATCAAAAAATTCTATTCTTCGGTTGTTTGGAGAGAGTATTTTGTGTTAGTTGTATCGTAAAAAGTTGAAGTTCTTCTTTGTGTGGTACAAAATTAATGGTACTTTAATCTTTCTCCTGTATCTTGCCGTATTTCTATACAAATATGGGTGATAACGATGATTCTTATGATGGTGACGGGTTAGTAACTGGCGCACGCTTTTCTAAAAAGATCTCGCCTTTTATTTCATGCTATTTACTGTCCAATAAATAGACATTATGAGAAATCAATAATATTATGGCATACGTATTATCTTTGTGTATTTTTTGAGGCCATATTTGTCATAGAAGGCTTAGCATAGAAGTTGCATGATCATCTACCGATTGTCTATTTTCAATACTTCGTCTTCGTATATTTTTATAGAGTAAACTCTTCTGCAGACTCTCCCGTAATTTTTGATTGAATGTTAACTCCCCGATATTTTTATTAAGCAATATGACATTAGTCATACTGATAGCTTGCAAGGAATGAATGTTAAAGTTATAAACAATTCAAATGACAAGATTTGTATGTTACTGTCAGTTGTTCTAGTATTATTGAACACATAATAAAACTTCTATGTTTCATAGAGGTCTATAGGGTGGTTGATATTTCGGCTATTAAAATAGACAAAATTTGTATATTTTGTCTATTTTAACTAACATTAATTATGAGTGTTCTACTTGAGGGACTGCTATGTGAAGGAGTTCTTAACAAAAGTGTTTGTTAAATATATTTTTGCATGTCCTTTCTTTCTTTTCTCATAACTAATGTTTATGTTTTTTTTATAACATGTCATATTTTCTCATAACATGTTTAATCTAGTCCCTCGGGTGCTTGGTGTGGGTACTTTTTTTCCTTGTATGTAGATATTCTTCTTTGTGTGGTACAAAATTAATGGTAGGTACTTAAGTCTGTAACCTGTCGAATTTCTATACAATTATGGGTGATAATGATAATTCTTATGATGGTGAAGGGCCAATAACTGGTGCATGCTTTTGTAAAAAGATTTTGAGGTGCATGTTTAAAGTTGTAAATTATTGTTTAAATGCTTTGCTTTAATTTAATTACTTAATTTATATATTTGACTTCTCAGAACTTAAAAGTATTTATCTTGCAATGTTGTTTCATGTATTTTAACTTGAAATCAGATAATTCCAAATGATTTTCTTTAAAGAAATATGAGGCTAAATTGTCTGTGTAAGTGACTAGTAATATTCTCAACAAACTGTACTTTAAGTTTAATTCAAACTCAGTGTTACAGGCAGTGGGTGGTGCTATTTGTCTGCCTCAAGAAAAACAATGCCCTTAATAAATAACATAACCATTCAAAATTATTATTTATGCTAAAATACTATAATACTCTGTGCCCAATGCAAGGTAAAAATATTACCTGTTAGTGTGGGTGTAAAAACATGTTATGTAATTTAAATTTTATAACATGTTATGTTATATAATTTAAATTTGTATATAATATAAACACTACCACACTTATTCGTAAAAGCATGTTTATCAACTACATAAGCATTATTTAGCTAATCAACTAATCAAGTTTTATAAGCAATGCTTAAAATTTCTTTATTCACAAATCAGTTTGACTGACTTTTTTTAATTTCACAGGACAATGGAGTCATTGGACTCATTGGGTTCACCTGAAGTTACCTATAATTGGGTTGACATAACATCTGATTTTTTTAAACACATTCAAGGTAACTATATTATACATAATTTGCTGATATATCACATCAATAATAGCTATTGGATCCAGGTTGTGCAACAGAAACTGTTTTTACTCATCTAGTATTTAGATAGTGACACAACAAAAACTGGGTTATGTATTAATAAAGAGGTTTGTATAAGTAATGATAATAAATTCATTCAACTACATTGTTCAATGTAAATATTATAATGTAAATTTAATTTATTATGAACTTTAAGAATGTCTACCATATTAAAAGTAAAGTGTTATGTGTTAACTTGTTTGTATGCTTAGAGTTACAGTCAGGAGAGCTTCTCCATGATGGACACCTGTTCGGATTGTTTGAGGCCATGTCCGCTATTGAGATGATGGACCCCAAAATGGATGCTGGTATGCTCTGCAACAGAGGCAACCCAAAACCACTTAATTTTCAACAGGCTGTTGCGGTTAGTCATTTATATTTTTTAATAATCATTGGGTCCTTACCTATGAAATTGGTGTTTTTTTTCTCTCTTAGTATTTTGTCTGTAACTATTAAGATTCAGAGTATTCCTAAAAAATAATTACCTCCTCTAAAAATAGACTATATTTTTGAGCTCTTTTGATTTGTTTTGATAATTTGTTGTAAGTTTAATTGTGTTAAAATTGGACACGGAGACAACTCTTTTTAAGTGCCTCCCGAATACATCATTTTATTTGCATTCACTTAAAACGATAAATAATTTTTATGAAGTGTGATATTACACATATTACTAAAGCTTGTGTAATGATAGATGCCAAATATAAAAAAAAGAAAGAAAACTGAAAAAAATGTAGTATGGAAAATGCAGAATTCTCCAAAATCTCCATACAAAACACCAATTTCATAGGTAAGGACCTAATAGTAACATTGGTAGTTGAAGTATATACTGTACTCTCTCCATC
Source organism: Parapoynx stratiotata (assembly GCA_910589355.1). Lineage (NCBI taxonomy): Eukaryota > Metazoa > Arthropoda > Insecta > Lepidoptera > Crambidae > Parapoynx > Parapoynx stratiotata. Next base: position 6,383,692 of record OU342458.1, read on the forward strand.
TTGAAAAGAGGAATGATGAGGCAAGCATGCAAGGTGGGGGTGGATTTTTTCAGTTGCCCTATATTTATAGGGACTCATTTGTGACTTACCACCAGGGTGATGACTGATGAGTAATATGCTGGGGGTTTTCTGATATTTTTTTACTCAATTGGCTATGTTTTGTCAAAGCTTGTGATTAACTTCAACTAACTCAACTTGTGACTTAGGTGCCATTTCAGAATAGCACAAATAGACTACTAAGGCTCTCTTGCAGTAACTTTTAAATCTAGTTTAAATCACGAAATTTTTTTTACATTTTTATTATGGCCAAAATGTCAAAAAATTACTAAAGTTTAGTTTCCATCTATATTAAATTTTCCCAGTGTCTAAGTTTGGCAGTTATAAAAAAATATTAATTTAAGTGATGAGGAGCTCGGTGGCGTAGTGGTTAGTACGCTTTGGCTTTCGATCGAAAACAAAGCTACCTTCGCCATGGTCAGGCCGTGGAAGGGTGACCAATACTCTGTGATCTCGAGCTCCTCCGTGCTTCGTAAGGCACGTTAAGCCGTTTCTACCTACCAACCCGCATTGGGCCAGCGTGGTGGTGTTACGGCCCATACTCCTCATGTGTTTCTCCATGAGGAAGGCCTGTGCCCAGCAGTGGGACGTATATAGGCTGAGGACATTAATTTAAGTAGCAGATGCAAATAAATGCTGCTTTTTATATATAATAAAATGATCTTTTGTCTTTTTCAGGCTGGTAAATTGAAAATAGAAGACTTGGATCCAAGTGAACTTATTGGAATTATGGATGCCACGATGGCATGCATTGTGTCATGGTTGGAGGGGCATTCCTTAGCACAGACCGTGTTTACAAACCTCTACTTACATCAGCCCCATTCTATAGTAAATAAAACATTGAAGGCCTATTGCATTGCTGTTTACAAATTGTTGGACTGTATTAGAGATTGTATTAACAAGTGAGTTGATAAATACTTTAGAGTCACTGTATGCTATGTAATATTTTAGCTAACATTTTTATGAATTATAGGCTATCTTTACAAACATTTTACGCATAAAAAAATCATCATTGCCATCATGGGTACATAAATGATGTCTTATACTATTTGAAGGAGGGATTTTTAAGCTACTTCAAAAAAGGAGGAGGATTCTCAATTCGGCCGTTTGTATCCTTTTTTCAAAGAACAATTCTACTCTGGTATAGGCAATTCTCTTCTTTACGTCTTGCCTATATATGTCCCACTGCTGTGCACAGGCCTTTCTCATGGAGAAACATTAGGAGTATAGGAAACACCACCACGTTGGTTGTGGGTTGGTAGGTAGAATCGGTAGTAGTTCTTCATAAAGTTAACCCGTCCAAGGCCTGGCCATGGCGAAGGTAGCTTTGTATTCGATATTGGAAGCCAATCGTTCCTGTTCTGTTGGGAACAAATTGACAAAAACTATGATTGTAACTAGTTTTCTATATTTCTTTAGGGCTCAGGTATTTGAAGAAGAGGATTTTCAACCAATGGGCTATGGTTATCGTCTCGGCTCGAATCCACAGTCTGGCAATACATATGATGCTTCTCTCGAGTTCAGTGAGCAGAAGTGCGTCGCCATATTGAGAGAACAGGAGGAGGAGCTCAATAAAAAAACTAGGAGTATTGAAGATGATGTAAATAGTGTTTATTTCTTTCTTTGTTTAGTTTGCTTGTAGTCTATAGTCTATCCATTTTGATCTGAGACAAAGTACAAACATACCATAAAAAGAGTTCTTTAAGATGTCGTTACTCATTGCCGAAAGGTTTTATCAAAAACATACGATTATTTAATATTTTATGATTACAAACTTTTTAAATTATGTAAATTAAGTAATTACTTGTCATCTACAATAATTTTTGGTATTTTTACTTCAATGTTATATATTTAACGTAATTTTAGTTTACTAAATTAATCGTTGCTACTAAAAAAGACCTAAAACGCATAGTATTCTCAAACTTTTATTATGAGTATAGAATACTTCCAAAAGAAGATGAAAAATCATAACATGTTCATGACACCTTGAATCTACGTTAAATTTAATTGTTATATTTCATATTTAGTATCATTTGGATGATAGCAATGATAGCTGGTTTTTAAATACACTTAACATACCTAATACTCGTAAAACATTACTTCACAAATAAATAATGTTTATATTCAATGACGATATTGGTATATTAAGTATGACTAAAAAAAATTAGAGCCCATATTATTTTGTCCCAGAATAGGATAAAAAGTTTGAGAACCACAAATTCTTTGTTTACCTTTTGTCTCAGATCAAAATAGATAGAGTATAGATATAATTATGGAAAATTCTTGGGTGTACAATATATACACATTTCAGACTAATAATCTCTGGTCTGCATTGGCAGCCAGGATCAGGTTCACCAGAATGTTCTATCAAGCTCTCCTCCTAATTACTCGAAGGGATTCTACATCTGGCGCTGATTGCGTTGCGCTTCTAAATGGATGCACTGAGATGATGAAAGTCATTATAAAGACATCAGGGAAAGGGACTCAACCGTTGGAGAATTGTGAGTTGAGATTAATTTAATCACATATTTTTTCAAGTTTGAAGCCTATTTATCAAGAGATAGAGGTTAAAATCCAGTTGGTGCTTATATTGGCTCCGTGCAATGGATTATTTTACTCAGTCAAAGATAAGGAAAAATAGTACTGTTTTCTGGAGTATTATTGCAAATTTGTTATGTAATGTTAACTAATTGAATAATGCCGCGTTCCAATGTACAAAAATAGATCGTTTTTGCTACTGGTGGCTAATATTTTCACCCATTTTTTCAATTTTTAATTTTCAACTGTCCGTAGCGAAAACGAGTAGTGAGACATTGGAATGCGGCATAACTTGGAAATGTTTCAACTTGCATTTTATTTGACGACCTCCGTGGTCGAGTGGTCTGTACGCTGGTCTCAAGGCGTTGCCATCTCGAGAGGTCCTGGGTTCGATCCCCAGTGGAGGTATGTGTTTGGGTGATGAATTTTCAGGCATTTGTTCTCCAGTCTTGGATGTTCATTATATATATAAATATATATATATATATATATATGTATATATATATATATATATATGTTTATTTCTATATATATGTATAATATAATATATATAGTATTTATCTATTAAATATATTTGTCCGTCATCTAGTGTCCGTAACACAAGCAGCATTTAGTTGCTTAAAATGGGACTAGTTGATAGGTGTGAATGTCTGAGGAGATTTATTTATTTTTTATTTATTTTAATTTCCATAAAAATCGTGGTATTATTTTATCGCAGCTGATTCTCCAAACCCAATGGGATTCGAGCCGATGATAAACCAGCGCTTACTGCCCCCCACCTTCCCGCGGTACACCCGCATCAAGCCGCGGGCTGAGGCGCTCCAGTACTTCGACGAATTAGTCACCAGGCTAAGGCACGCGTGGAAAATCACGTCGTGCACCAACTTTCATACTGCCCTGGTAAGTATTGAGTTCTAAGGAGTTATTGATATTGTATGAGTACTTCTGTCATGATTGTAATGAGGAAATTTTTATAAAGGTGAATAATATAGAACATAATGCTTGATCGAATGCTCTAGTTATATTTTCTCCTTTAGATAAATAACATACTACCATTATCTATCAACCACTTCAGCCCGTAGTAAATTGCATACGCGCTTGTGTTATTTGAGATTGTCTTAAAGCTAACAGGTATTAGGTTATACCTATTACGTGAGCAAAAAGGTATCCATACAACATAAACTTAATTAATTAGTTTATTCAGTCCAACCTTACAACCTTACAGTCCACCACCTCGTATAGAATTATTAAAAGAACCTTAGAAATGAAATGCTGCTATAACCAGCGTAAGTTGGGTGTTGCTTCCACGCTTGTTTTAATAATGCTCTAAGAGGTGATGGTAGGGTAGCTGATATTTCACAATGCACTTGTGAATGTAAATACTGTGTCAACCTTTCATTAGCTACAAGGAGGCCTTGTCCTAAGAAATATGTAACAAAGAGGTCTTTTATCTAGGATTTCAGCCGTTAGATAGTCAGAGAGGCGGCAGCTCGCCTGTATCCTATCCTATCGTGGTTGGCGCTGCAGCTGCAGTGTTGTATATTAGTCCGGCGCCGGCCACCACGACCTTGATGGCCCAGAGCGCCATGAACGTTGCCGAGGCTTTGTGAAAATCCTACGAGAATCTGTTAAAATCTTCCTAATTCACCAGTTGCCTGTAGGAGCATATTTAGGATTGCTATCGCTCCCTGTTTTCGCCTCAAGCGCCCTGGAGATTCTCCCTAGTTATGGGACCTTGTAAAATTTCTCGCCTTCTCCAAAAATCCGATGAGACTAGTCTGTCTGAGGCGGACAATAGGGTCCTTATAAAAGTTTAAAGTGTTGTTATTTTTTTGACGACCTCAGGATTTCTTCATGGAGTTCAGTCGGCAGCGCGCTTGTATCCTGTCCCGCTCGGCGCTGCAGCTGCTGTATCTTAGTCCGTCGCCGGCCACCACGGCCTCGATGGCCCAGAGCGCCATGAACGGGCCCGTGGGCCAGCCTCGCCCGCAGCACGCCTTCGTCGAAATCCTACGCGAGTCCGTCAAGAACTTCGTCAATCCGCCAGCTCTTACGCCCAAGTCTCCTGTGGTGTCAACACCACAGGTAAGTTTCATGAAAGAAGGAAAGAATAAGATTTATTGACCTACATAATAGGGGTTAAAGTATGAAATTGCCGTTTTTCTCACTTAGTATTTTGTCTGTAACTATTAAGTTTCAGAGAATTTTAAAAAAATAATTATCTCCTCTTAATATAGACCATATTTTTGAGCTCTTTTGATTTGTTTTAATAATTTGTTGTAAGTTTAATTGTGTTAAAATTGGACACGGAGACAACTCTTTTTAAGTGCCTCCCGAATACATCATTTTATTTGCATTCACTTAAAAACGATAAATAATTTTTATGAAGAGTGATATCACACATATTACTAAAGCTTGTCCAATGATACATGCCAATAATTATTATCTCTGGGTTTGTCATTGTGGAGAAATCTGAAAAAATGATAGTATGGAAAATGCAGACTTTCCCAAAATCTCCATACAAAACGGCGATTTCATACTTTAACCCCTAATACTAATAAGAGCTACATTTTCTTAAAACTAAACATCAATAATGGCCAATTAGGACTCGACCTCAGCATGTGCTATAACAGATTACACTGCTGCAGCGCTGGTATGGCAACATTAATAACAGATACATCCCGTTAAACGAATACTATCGACCCATCTCTTCACTTGGGTGTCGTGGCGACTAATGGACTTAGAACTGCACATCCAATAGCTTATAGCGGCGACGGGCTCACCACCTGTCACGCTGAGCATGTGTGCAAGTCACTGCTTGGTGAAGCACGGACTATGGCAGTGGAGTGCTTTTGCTTTACTTTTGCCTAGTCTCTGACTAACCCTTAGGGGATAATAGTCGTGATTTTATGTATGTCCCGTTTTGTATATCCCGTTTTTGAAACTGATGTTGGTCATAAGATCTATATAAACATCAAAAATAATAAATTTTCTATCACAACACGAACTCTTATGTTTTGTCTGCATGGGATCGGGGCGTGAGCGGGATGAGAGAGAAAGTAACCAGATGCTTATAATCCGATTCTATCAATCAAAACTTCAATGACGTTGTAGTTTATGACATTTAAAAAAAAGCATTGTAAAGGGAGGATAGAAACTTGCTGAGTTTCTTGCTGAGTTTCTTTCTCAAAAAAATTTTGAATAATTTATTTCTTTACTTTGTATTGTAGGTATCTTTATGTTTTGCAAAATGGATACTTTATATTGAACAATGGAATGTGTGCTTAATGTACATATCAACATTGTTATATTTTCCGTTTCAGGCGCGTGAGTTCGTGGAAAACTTCCTGGCGCGGTGCGTGCGCCCGTTCGCTGTACTGCTGCAGGTGTGCGGGCACAACCGCGCCCGGCAGCGCGACAAGCTGGCTCTGCTGCTGGACGAGTTTGCCGCGCTACAGGAGGAGGTCACTTGTACTATACTCTATGCCACACGAGTGACAGCTGCCAGAGCTTGCTGCTGCAGGTGTGCGGGCACAACCGGGCCCGCCCTTATATTTTTTACCCATATTACGTGTAGTTTTGGCGATTGTTGCTACTTACTATGGAACGTCCTGCATATTTGCCATGTGTTTTGGATATAAATTAGGGCATTATGTTTCCTTGCCTTGAAATCTATACATATAATAAAACTTTAGAGGTCGAATGTTATTACATAGCAAAAAAAAATCCTTAAAATCAAGTCAGGGAGATGTAAAAAGAGGAAAAATACAAAACAAATAAATATTCTTTGTTTCCCTGTCTGTTCGTCTGTTTGTCGGTTTGTCGATTTGCTAATCTCCGAAATTGCTAGACCGATTTCAATTAAATTTTGCGTGATGATACCTTATATCCCTGGTCAACATCTTAGATACTTTTTATTCCGGAAAATTAATGGGTTCCCGTGGGAGACATAAAAAACCATAGTAACAGCCAGTATAGAATATATTTACTGTGTTACAGGCGGAGAGCGTGGACGCGGTGCTGAGCGGCGCCGCGGGCACGGGGCCGCGGGCCTGCTTCGGCACTTGGATATTGTACCACGTGCTGCGAGTGATGATCGCCTATCTGCTGTCCGGACTCGAACTAGAGTTGTACAGCGTACACGAGTATCACTATATATTCTGGTAAGTTTTATGATGTTAGGGTGCAGCGCAGACGACGGACAATCCGTGACAGACTTTTAGTCTGTGAAAATAGAACATATTTAACTATATGCGTGCAAAAAGTCCGCCGCACTAAAATCCGTTGATATCTGACAGACTACGCCGCACCGCCTGTAACTATTAGGTCCTTACTTATGAAATTGGTGTTTTGTATGGAGATTTTGGGGAATTCTGCATTTTCCATACTAACATTTTATCAGTTTTCTTCACAACGACAAATCCAGAGATAATAATATTTGGCATGTATCATTAGACAAGCTTCAGTAATATGTGTAATATCACACTTCATAAAAATTATTTATCGTTTTAAGTGAATGCAAATAAAATGATGTATTCGGGAGGCACTTAAAAAGAGTTGTCTCCGTGTCCAATTTTAACACAATTAAACATACAACAAATTATCAAAACAAATCAAGAGCTCAAAAATATAGTCTATTTTTAGACTAGGTAATATTTTTTTAGGAATACTCTGAATCTTAATAGTTACAGACATAATACCAAGACAGAATAAAAACACCAATTTCATAGGTAAGGACCCGATATATGCAGAAAAGCATACGACGTGTGCAAAATCCGCGAAAGATCTTTTGCGCGCTATACAGACATTTTGTGTGCCGCAGATTCGATCGCACAAAAAGTATGTCGTCTGCGTTACACCTCGAGAAGTTATAAAAATTTTGGTTATAGTGCGCGCGGAACTAGTAGGCCGCGCCTTAGGTATGTGAGCGGAGAAGGAGGAGGAAACAGGGGAACAGGGGGGAGGAAGGAGGGGGGGGGGGAGCGGAGGGGGGGGGGGAAGGAGAGGCGGGGCGCTTGCTGTCATTACTCAGTTCGGCACCGTACTTCGCGACGGCAACACGCATTGGTAGTTCCGGCTACATTAAACATAACGCACATGATATTGCAATTGCGAGATGAGTCGCCACCTAAGGCGCGGCCAACGAGTTACGCGCGCACTATAGTGAGGAGTTGGATCCTGGTGAAAGTCTAAATTGCTGTCAGTAACACATTAGACAACAAAATCGTCAATACTCATCAATGGATCTTCAATCATAACTCCATAGAATTAAATTGTCTTTTGACTGTTTATAGCAGTCTAAGGAACTGTTTATTGCACCATGCAAAGACAAAGAAATATGTCTTCAAAATTGACACCAAAATTCGACAAAAAATCTATTAATTTGACTAATGCGTTAATTGATCAATATATTATAATGCCCATCGACAGATTCCTAGTCTAGTGATAGTACTCCGAAAGAATGGATTTATTTTCCCGATCTAGATCCGGGATATAAATCCATGGTTAATTCTGCACCTGGGTGCTAAAGTAGCCTTACCTTTTGTTAGTGTCTATTGTGAACAATAAATTATTAAAATAAATAAATATGTTTGTTTCGTTAACTAAAATAAAGTCGTTATAGACACGATGTTGTCTACAGCCTATATACGTCCCACTGCTGGGCACATGCCTTCCTCATAGAGAAACACAATGAGAAGTATGGGCCGTAACACCACCGTGCTGGCCCAATGCGGGTTGGTGGGTAGAAACAATCGCAATAGCGACCGGGACCAACGGCTTAACGTGCCTTCCGAAGCACGGAGGAGCTCGAGATCACAAAGTTTTGGTCACCCATCCACGGTCTGACCATGGAGAAGGTGGCTTCGTTTTCAATCAAAAGCCAAAGCGTACTAACCACTACGCCACCGAGCTCCTCCAAGAGAAACGATGAAATAGTTCTATTTATTCTTATTTTGTAATAGGTATCTATACGAGTTCCTATACGGCTGGCTAGTGTCAGCGCTGGGTCGGGCGGAGACGCTGGCCGGCGAAGGGGCGAAGCGCCAAGACGCGAAGCGTGGAGGCGTTCGTAAACAGAAGAAACGTACAAGACCGTACGCGCGAGAGGGACTCATGTGTCAGGTCATGCAGAATATGTGTGGAGGGTATTATAAGGTAATTTTGGTAAAATCTAATTTAACAGTAATGGTCACTTAAATAAGGTTTATAATTGAATATAGGTATGCTGCAATATGATGTGCTGGATTAAGGAAACGCAGGTTACCGCGGCAGTCGAAAATCTGTTTTGTCCAATTGCAAGTTTTACTTAAAAAGGTAAAACTTTATAAATAATACAAGCCTTTAATTGCATAAAACGGTAATAATATTACTTAGCTCGGTAATAGGTACATGAAGATTTCTCACTACCGCGGTAATACCTGCGTTGCGTTGCGCGGTAATACTTATTACTTGAATTTATAGTCAAGTTTATGTTTTGTATTAACTGATAATATCGTGACGTGACGATGATGTAAGATTGGTAATATGGTAAACGCAGGTATTAATGCGGTAGTTAAATTAGCAAGTATTACCGAGGTATGCAATATTATTGTAGTTTTAAGCAATTACACAACTTATGTACAGTACCATGGACTCATTCAAACGGTTATAAATCGATCTTTCGTAAAAGTGTGCCTTTTTAAGTAAAATATGTCTGTAATTGATTCGATATTTTTTGTAAGAAGTATTGGCTCGTGACTAGTAGACGCACACATTCACAATTCAAAATTGGTAATGCATTTTTGAGCTGTCATGTGATCTATACGTCAGTATATGTATATCTATGGTTTTGTTTGCCTTTTTGGCAACTTGGATTGAGACGTACTATAGGCTGTATAAGTTTATTCCGGAAAACTTATTATTTTATATAATTTTGTTTCATTTCCACAGGCATTGGTAGCATTCAAATTACAAGGCAAAATAAGACAGCCCCAGTCAGAGTTCGACAACGAAGCCGTCCGATACAAACACAGATTCGCGCCGCTGTCAGTTCTCACGCCACCACAAGTACACTATCATGAGTTCTGCGAGATGACTCAGCCGTTACAGTGAGTATTGAATGAATTGGTATTACTCTCGTTATATGTTATATGAAAGGGAGTGGCTTAACTTGCTGGCACGTTAAGCCGTTCGTCCCAGTCTCTTTTGCGACTGTTTCTACTTTCTACCTAACAACCCGCATTGGGCCAGCGTGGTGGTATTACGGTCCATACTCCTCATGCGTTTTTCCATGAGAAAGGCCTGTGCCCAGCTGTGGGACGTATTATCGCGTATTAGGCTGAGGACAACAAAAGTAAATTACCTCTGGTAAAGGTTTAGTACTGACTACCTCTTGGTAAAGGTTTATTTTTAGTCAACATTCTACTTTGTTTTCCTAATATTGGGTCCTTACCTATGAAATTGGTGTTTTTATTCTGTCTTAGCGATTTGTGCGTAACTTTTAAGTTTTAGAACATTCTTATAAAATAATTGCCTCTTCTAAAAATAGACCATATATTTGAGCTCGTATTATTTAATTTGATAATTTTTTTGTAAGTTTAATTGTGTAAAAATTAGACAAAAGGACAATTATTTTTAACTGCCTCCCGAATACATCATTTGATTTGTATTTATATAAAAACGATGAATAATTTTTATCAAGCGTGTTCACACACATATTGCTAAAGCTTGTCTAATGATACATGCCAAATATTATTATCTCTGGATTTGTCGTTGTGAAGAAAACTGATAAAATGTTAGTACGTAAAATGCAGACATCCCCAAAATATCCATACAAAACACCAATTTCATAGGTAAGGACCTAATATTATTATTGATACAAACAGTAGGTACAGTAAACAACTATTTTACAACTCCAGACCCATTTATACTTTTGTATTAAAACAATTTGGTAGAGGTTTATTTTTAGTCAACATTCTACTTTGTTTATCTAATATTATTATTGATACAAACAGTAGGTACAGTAAACAACTATTTTACAACTCCAGACCCATTTATACTTTTGTATTAAAACAATTTGGTAGAGGTTTATTTTTAGTCAACATTCTACTTTGTTTTTCTAATATTATTATTGATACAAACAGTAGGTACAGTAAACAACTATTTTACAACTCCAGACCCATTTATACTTTTGTATTAAAACAATTTGGTAGAGGTTTATTTTTAGTCAACATTCTACTTTGTTTTTTAAATATTATTATTGATACAAACTGTAGGTACAGTAAACAACTATTTTACAACTCCAGACCTATTTATAATTTTGTATTAAAACAATTTCGTAAGAAATATTCAAAGACAAAATTTGAATAAGACTTGCGTTGTGAAAGCCACCGAGCTCCTATTTATTATGTTTATGATTCACGATATCTGTTAAACGATTTATTTCCTTGTATGTGTGTTTTAGATATGAAAATCCTGTTATACTGTACCTGGGCGGTTGTAAACATTTTCAACAAGCAAGATCTTTGCTGGAAACTATTACTACCCCAGATCAAGAGGTAAGCCTTATAAGATTTAATAATTTTCATCAGGTTTTAAGATAATGACGAACGCAGATTTCCCCAAATGTTTATGCACTTTATGTCTAGCGTTATAAGAATGAAAATCTATTGTGGGATTTTGGATAGTTTTGTATAGATAGTCTAACAGGCCAGGCTCTCCCTGTTTTCGTCTGATTAACTCGGGCTAAGGTTTTCAATATTTTAATTCGACTTTTTAAAAGCCACTTTTTCCTGTGGTTTTGTAAAACTGCATTTATCTTAAAACAAATCTAGTCTTTTGTTTCTTAAGTTTAGTTTTTGTTTACACATTTCATAATCATTTTTCCCAATCCCACACCTTTTTGATATTATTTATGGTTTATACTCTTTTTATCAATGACATTGCCTTTTTACTTTACTTTATTACAGCTCTTGAACTTGTCATGATCTTTTTCATTCCCTAGTTTTTCCCTAGTGAGGGAGTGGACTGTAATAGTGTTAATTAGGAGCCACCTAATTAACACTATTACAGTCCACTCCCTCACAGCCATTTCGTGGAAGTGTTTATGGTTGCAATACATTACAATTTCTTTTTGCAGGTATCGGATCTCCTTAAGGTAGCTAAAACAAATTTTGTAGTTTTAAAATTGTTAGCTGGTGGACACAAAAGGGATTCCAACGCGCCACCAGAGTTTGATTTCTCGGTTCATAGACATTTTCCAATTATTAAACTTGTATAATTTTGTAAATTTAGTAGTTTTATAACCCACAAATGTATAGATATCGTACAACTTTAATTATGAGTTTTTGACATGTGTTTATGAATAATGATTAATGAATGAATTTAAATACAAATATACGAAGTCATTTTATAAATAGTTTCGATTGTACAATACAAAATGTATTTTATTCAAGATAGTCCACAAACAATGAGACCAGTACGGTGCCTAGTTGCTCACGTGATGATAAGTGGGTCGCCCTCAACCTATATACGTCGCACTGCTGGGCATGCTAAAGATCAGACTTTACCACCTCCAGATAGCCACTATCCGACAGATAAATTTAATACTAGAACATAATTTGTATGGATATATCTCTAAGTGAATTTATCGGGAAGTTATCGGAGGGCGGTGAAACCGGCTGTAAATGTTTAGACAGAGTAATGTCTCTAACGTCTTGGCTTCAAGCCCGAACACAGATAAGAAATAGTCTATGCATATGACTCAGTATCGCGTCATTTTCTAGTCCCTTTAACTCAGACACTATCGACATACGTGATAAGTAATTTAAAAAATCTGGCGCTAGTCTCAAGTCAGACGTTCCTAACGCACGTGGGAGTGTAGAACATACAGAATAACGACTATTATCCCCTAAGGGTTAGTCAGAGACTAGGCAAAAGCACCGCAAAAGCAGTCCATTGCCAAAGTCTTCAACAAGCAGACCATGTGCTCATGACAGGCGGTGAGCCCGTCGCCGCTATAAGCTATTGGATATTGTGCAGTTCTAAGTCCATTGGTCGCCTTTTACGACACCCAAGGGAAGAGATGGGTTGGTTGGTAGAATTCTTTTAATGAGCCGCTACCACACAAACACCCAGTTGCAGAAACGAACTTTAAAATTTAATGTCGGCATTATCCCTAATGCTCCATTAAATTTATTGATTGAAGTGTCAAAAGAACACCTTAGCGTAGTTTTTACGTTGCACAAAACGACATTAGCACCCTATCAATGCTAAAGAGACATTAGCTAGAACTATTTTGTGTTCCAATTTTAAATTTAATGAACTTTAAAGTTTTAATGTCTCATTACTAAATGTCGTCTTTAAAAAATCTTTGTGCAACTGAGCGTATGTGTAGTATTATAATCATTAACTATTATGAAAATCAAACTGTTAAAGATTGACATTGACCGTTCTATTGTATAACAAAAGAACTGATGGGAAACGTTTATTGTTTGTAATAAGTACCGGTTTTGTTCGCAAATGATAGTGTTTCTTAGTACATTGTATAATTACATGTATCGACTACAATATGATTAGGTGTCAGGATACCTAGATTACAATGTTACTATTACAGTAAACCTTGCGTACCTACAGGATGTTCCAGGAAATGATTTCATAAATAACATTAATACTCATCACTATTACTCCCCAAGTAACAAAAAATGCCTAGATCGTTTAAAATGTATAGACATTCTTGAGCACGTAATAATTCGTATCTACTATTAATTTCTGTTAATTTAAATTAGAGTGTCTATGGGAACGTGAAAAAATGTCTGGAAAAAATCAGGAACCATTTCAATATGTTTAAAATAATGTAAGTAGAAATTTATAAGTACTTCGATTGAATGCTCTTGAATGAACCACTCTGTATAACTGGCATTACGCACTGTTTTGTATTTATTTATTACCAACAATGAGAACTAAATATATTGCGACATAGGATCTATTGAAGATGTTGCTATGTATGTTTTGTTTCAATAATTGTAGAGGATTTTTTCACAATTGTAATAACTACAATAGGAAGGGCTTATAAGCGATAAAAAATAAATTTCTTGTTGACTTAAGATGTAAATTGAGATTGTTTCTTAAAACATACCTGTGTAATAATAATATAAGGATTAAATAATCCAAAATATATTTCGTTTAAAAATCTTTTCTTTGTGGTTCTTGAATGTAATAGTTTCCTTCTTTACTTATTCCTTACCTACCACTTGGTAAATTATAAATTATAAAGAGTATAATTTGATATCTGTATTGATACCACACCCTAATGCAATGCTAAATCTGATTTGAGCGCTTAATTGTGGACTAAAATAAAATTGGGAGTTCCTTGTATTGTAAAATTGTGTACAGACAAATATCGGATTTGTACATTGTGTAACTTAAAAATAATAATATACAATAAAATCAAATGTGCAAAATAAAACAAGGTGTATTTATTTATTATAATTTAAAACGTCCTTTAGTTTAAATATATTTATTAAAGTAACAGCAAAACACCAAACTTTAAATGAATTTCGAATTTCTCACCGTCTATTCAGAAATGCCGTTGAAGAAGCTAAGGCTGTATTCTCGATGACTAGGTGCAGTGGGACCGCCCAAATTATTAAAAAATAAGAAATAATTGATATTCCTAAAGAGAGAAACGGACAACTTGATTTTGCCGCTGCGTTAGTCTGCATGCTGTTATCGGGAATGCAGCCAAAAAATTCACTATATTTTACATTATTAACTACTTTTTTTGTTAAGGTTGCTTTTTTATCAAATCTGTGCAAGGTAATTAACGCATAAGAAAATAATAACGTGATTTTTCCAGGCACCCAATGCAGCAATTCTAATGGTGGATTTATGGAAAAATCCATCATTAGAATAACTGCATATTTGACTTAGCTTAGCTACCTACCTCCGGTTCTTGGTACAGATATTAAAATTCACAAGAATGTTTAATTTATTATAATTTACACTCTATCTTTATATATTAAGATAAGGCAATCGCCGTCATAAAATGCAATAACTATTAGTAAGTGTAAGCTTTCGTCAGTTCATAGGTTTAATCAAAATGTAGTAAAGAAGTCGTATAAGCTCAAAAATTCTTTGCTCCGTATTTCGCATTACGGATGTAATAGATATCAATTTTATTACAAATGAGTTACATTATACATTCGACAACAGATTCTTTGTACACTGTGGGTGGACTAGATTGTTATTTAATTTAAGTATTTATTCGAAATGATCATTAGCCAAATTCAATTGTTTCTTATTCTAATTCAACCAATACTAGTAATAAATTAGGAATATTATGATTTTTATAACTAAATTATGCAAATAGTGTTTATTCATCCTCGTCGTCGTCTGCGTCTGAAACATCCGTGTATCCGTCGTGCTCTATTGCTTTTACTTTTAGGAAGTCCGTTGCTTGAGGTCCTAAAAATATTTGGAATTTCTTTATCAATTTCTTCATAAAGGGAGTATTAAACAATTTGTTTGTAATGGAAACAATAACTATCAATTACGAATCCTTCAAAGATGGCGAAGGTTTTGTATACATAAGTACTAATATCGTCCTCGGCCTATACACGTCGCACTGCTGGGCACAGGTCTTCCTCATGGAGAAACACAATAACACCACCACGCAGGCCCAGTGCGGGTTGGACCGAAACCGTTTCAATAGAAACAACTCCTTAACGTGCCTTCCGAAGCACGGAGATCACACATTTTTGGTCTGACCATGGCGAAGGTAGCTTTGTTTTCGATGAAAGCCAAAGCGTTCTAACCACTAAGATACCAACTCGTACGAGGTACTAATATGTTGAAAACTGTAAATAGGCTTTTATCATGAAAATAAGAAACATTTTCATTATTAATGGTATCCTTCAGGTTGAAATGGTCATCTTAAGTCCACAAAGCCTCATTCTTTTTTGATATAATTATCCAAAAGTGTTTATTTGTTTATATTTAGGCAACCGCGCTCAACCAAGGGAAATGGTCTAGTATTCGGAAAGGAGAGGAAAGTGTTCCAATTAATACCTAGAGGTAGGCCTTAATATAAATTACCTTCAGTGTAAACGACGTTTGCTCCAAAATCTTGGATGGGCGTGGGCGTTATAGGACGGTGAGCATTGCTAGGACCTTCGTCTAAGCCTCCTTCATCATCACTATCGATTAGTATTTCCTCCTCTTCACATTCTTCTATCTGTACAAGAAAAATTGTTGAATTCCAGTAGAGAACAGGTTCTTAAATACATCTAAGCCCATTTTGATAACTTTCTTTAACGATTTCATTGGTCCTCTATGAGAATGTTATTTTAGAGGAATAACTTGTTAGAAAAGTATTTATATGCCTTTATATTATGAAATATGGTCTAAAAATTATATAAAGCTTCTTACTCGTACCTAAAAGTACTTAATTCATAATAGGTGTTCCAGTGTCTGGAGACAAATGCCTTAATTCAGTCAGTCTCAATTAAGTATTCTCCCTATAGTACCAGTGTCTATCACACATACCTGTATATCAAACGACATCTGCTTGTTTTTGAAATCTAGCAGCGCTGACGAAGAAGTTCTTCTAGAATTTGGTCCGATTTTACTTGGGGATGGGGTACCGTCCATTGGTCCTCCTTCGTCCACTTGAAAACCCACTTCTAGATTTAAAGGCAAATTTGGATTGCCAGCAGATCGTCGCCTCCGCAGTGTGCATTCTGGTTCTTCAGACATAGCGGGTTACTGTTGGATTTTAAAAGTGAGTCGTTTAAACTGCAAGTATTATTGGGCTTTTCCTTCAATTTATTTCCATATAAACCGTAGGTTTTCTTCCTTCGGTGAATTCCAAAATAATAATACGCTAAATTAGATTTCGCAGAAGGGCCTTGACACAAATTTTTTGAGACACTAATTACCTACTTTTAACAAGTTGCAAAATATGCGCAACGAACACCTTTTAAGATGTACCAACCTCGCAGTTAATTTTTTTTATAGTTAATCACTTACCTGTGCAGTCTTTTCGGATCCAAAATTTATTTCTTAAGCCCAGTTCTTACCGCTTGTGGTGTTTGGAAGCAGGTGACCGTGCCCGAGGGGAGTGTGTAAGTAGTCCGAGGTTGGACGCTTGCGGGCGAAGCCATACGACACTAATCTGCAGTGTTTTGTTTCAGCGGCGGACAACTTTTCAGAACTGTTACAATATTTTTTTGACAAAAATTATAGTTGAGATTGCAGAATAGGCCAAAAACGTATCGGTTGTGCTGCCATAAACTGAAATAAACTCATACCTACCTAAGGGATGAGTTTATTTTAGTTTGGTACAGGGGTCAATATCCATTCCCATGGGTATGCATAACTTTTTTATAAAAAAACATGAAAATGAAGTATAGTTTTTGTCAACTCTAATGGGACAGACAACTTTTACTTTACTTTATCCGTTTACACTAGTAAGTCCCAAAGGTTTATTGAATACATATACATATATACAATTATAACATATATTCCGTTGAGGTAGCAGAGTTATCCACTTGATTGCTATTATCTTAGCACACATTTTTACTCTCATTACTTACAAATTTAATAGGTGCCCTTCGGTTTGAGGTGGATTTGCCCTGTCTTGTCCTTAGAATGTCCCTGATTTATAGTATCAAGATCGTCCACAGCCAACTTACTACTATCTTTTTTTTACATATGACAGGTAACCTCTTGGCCTTCATCTCACCTGATGGTAAGTGACGATAAGGCCGAAGGTGGAAGCGAGCTTCACCTGTAATCCTCAACAACTGAGGAACTGGCTATCTTACGTCTGATTGCCGGAACACAACAATGCTTATAACATTGTTATTATGGCGACAGATTTAAGTAAGACGGTGGTAGCTAGCCAGGCGGGCTCAGAAGCCCTACCACCCACCAAACCGAGCAGAAAAACTTCTGCCTCCATGGGGAATCGAACCCGGACCTCCCGATCAACACCCGGTGGTGTGAACCACTAGACCAGAGAGGCGGTTAAAACCTGCCTTGTAAGTCTGCCTTTTGAACCTGCCTTGTAAGTCTACTTTCCCAAGTAAGCAAAACACTTGCTTCTTTATATTTGTCACGTAACACCTGAATGAATCATCTTACTCGTAATGTTTCAAGTTAATCCAAAAAGTTTAGCGCCCCTGTCACTTGAGGGGATTCCGTACGTACTTCAAATGCTAATTTTTCTGTGTAGGTGCACAAAAACTAGAATTGATATCCTAGTAGGTTCTTTGCTTGTTATGTAAGAAAGGTCAAGGTTTTTTATTTATATTTATCCGAAAACCATAGGAAAGCGTAAGATTGACGGAAAGATCCCCATAAGTCTGCTAGCCTTACTACATAGGTAATTATTGTTATGTTCCACATACACACAGAATAACAAAAGGTGACTGTTGATAATAGCGACTTCCATTTCATTAAATCTATTTTGTTTTTTTTGGTGCTGGAAAAGTAGGTCTATCGTGTATGGTTAGGCGTTATACCAACTAAAATACTCACGAGAAAAATATGCGTGAACATTGTCAAAAAAAATATACTAATTTGGGTATAATGAATACTTAGGTACCTTAGATGGTAAATAATTTGAGTAAAATTACCACTTTTATTAAACTTAATTTTGACCAAAATGGCGATCAAGAAGAAAACCTAGTTTATGACGAAAACGTGGCCAGACGAGGGTTTGTATACGTATCCATAGGTATGAAGAAAAACAAAACAGGGCCCGTCCGGGATTTGAACCCGGGACCTCTCACACCCAAAGCGAGAATCATACCACTAGACCAACGAGCCTACTGAACAATGTTGTTTAAAATTTACACGCAACGAAAAGTTGTAGCTGCAAAAACACTTGTACAAATAGACAATATTCGGAGCTGACATATTTTTCATCAATATTCATGTCTTCTAGTCATGCCGGTATGTTCTATAGTGGAACACAACGCACTTTAATGTTTCAATTGTGGAATTGTAGAAGATACGGGGCACCCTGCAATAGGTAATTGATTACAAAAACATTCATTTTTACATTTCACCACACTGCAAAGTTGCGCAAATATTTGTAAATAATTTAAGACCTTATTTTCCAATTTATCAGAATATCATAAAAGTAATAATATATAAACAGTATAATTTTTAACAAAAGTAAATATAAATTAAACGTTGGTATTGTGCATTACATTTAAATAATGTTCAGCAGAACTTTTGTAATGAACATACACAACTAATATGGAAATATGAGTCCAGATTTGTACAACATTAAATAAAATGTTCATTCCGGATCAGTGGCGAGTTAAATATCCATCGTTATGTTAAACTTTTAAGTAAAATAAGTCTCATTCAAACACAGACCCGGTTAAAGGGATTAATATCATTTTCAACCGTAATTGTAGGTAGGTAATTGAGTTGCATACAATTTGCATTTTGCTAAATCTATGCAGCCTAGATGTTCGAAGGCCACAGAGCCATGAGGACCGTCGGATATGACTGTGTCACTGCTAACTGGTCTAATTAAATGCGATGGTAACTTGATCTTGCCACAAAAAAAACGGTATTTGACTCGTACTCAAAAATAAAGAATTTTTCATTTATTAAGGTGATTGGTAAAACGTATTTTTATACATTTGACAGGTAGGTAGCTTTTCACAACGTCCTAGGTACTGGCTAATTGGCTATCTGATTGCTGGAACACAACAGTGCCTAAAACATTGTTATTATGGCGACAAATTTAAGTACGAACGTTTTCTTTGACACATTTTAGTATCATTATGCCGTACGAGTATTTAGCTCTACCACAACGCAGGTCCATTTCTGTTTAAGCGCCTATCTATTTCTATATATCTTTCTACCGTAAGAATATTTTTGGGTTCCTAATTGAAAATTGGTGTTTCCGTGACTGATACATCCCAATTCAGTCAAAAAATAGTTTGTGTTTACATGTCGTAAATAACTGATACTCCTTCATCTTGTACATTTCAAGCCGCGAGTAAATAGGTCATATGACGTAGATATGAATTTGACCTAGTAAACTTGATACTAGATGCATTGATTAACATTAAAAATCCATCTGTATGCAACTTTACATTTTTTTTTCTTACCTTAACCGTGACCACTCCATATAATACATAAAGGACACTACTTACATTATTATTTGCGGACTATGTAAAGCGCTAGGCATAATAGGCTGAATTCCTTCCTTTGGACTTGTTTCCTTCTAGATTTCCTTCAGTTCCTAGTATAAAAGGCTTGAACATACAGCTTTTGTATCAAACTCGACTTCTGAAAGCGTTAGCTACAACTCACCAACAAAATGAAATCAATTCTGTTTTTGTGTTTGGTCGTGGCTGTCAGTGGTCTGGACGCGCATGTAAGTATATGCTTAATTTGGAAAATCTACAAAGTTCTATATAATCAAACTTAAAATACCAACATTGCCTCTTCTTTAGCTGATCTACAAGTCAGTGAAAACGTAAAAGATAGCCGTGTCTCTTTCTGACTTAATCTTCTTAAACCTTAAACCTCTAATTTCTGACTTAAACCTCTAATAATTTGTGAAGAACAAGGCTTCAAAATAAAAAGCTAAGTTAAAAATCGTTTGTACACTAAATAATTTTAAATCAATATCCAGGTACATTCTATTGTTATCATAATCATAATAAGTATGTAGGTATTTAACGATCTACTTGATTATGCAAATTTATTAAGATTGATGAATGAAAACTTATGTGCAGGTGTAACACACATAAAATAAAAGTAATTATTCCTAATAAGTATTCCAAGTTTTGTCAGGTAAGACTGAATTTCAAATATCGTGCCTTCTTTTTACACTTGATCAATCGTTATTTACAGAACGTTCACCTATCGTCGTCACAGAAAGATAAAGCTCACCAATATGTTATGGAATGTGTCAAGCAAACAGGAGTAAAGCCTGAAGTACTAGCTAACGCCAAGAAGGGAGAATTTGCTGATGATGAAGCGCTGAAGAAATTTACTCATTGCTTCTTCGAGAAGTCAGGGATAGTAGATAGCAATGGCAAATTGAATGTTGATGTCGCCTTGGCCAAGCTCCCAGAAGGCGTGAATAAAGATGATGTAGCCAAATTGTTGGAGGAATGCAAGAAAAAGACTGGCAAAGACGCTTCTGATACGGCTTTCGAAATCTTCAAATGCTATTCTACTGCCACGAAGCAACACGTGTTGTTGTAAACGAAAGTTTTTTGTTATTTATTGAATAAATATTTATTTTAATTTATTTGCAATCTATTGTTTTAATTTAAAATAACAACCTAATTATCATGACGCCAGTTTCTCCGAAGAATAGGCAGAAGTATAATAATAATATAGTTATCACTTTTGTTAAAAAACGGCAAATATGCCTACATTATTATTAAATTTACCTACTTCTATGACGACCTCCGTGGGCTAGCGGTCTGTACGCCGGTCTCAAGAGGTCTCATCTCGAGAGGTTCTGAGTTCGATCCCCGGTGGGGACAGATGTTTGTGTGATGAATACTGGAATCTGTTCACCCGTCTTGGATGTTTATATAAGTATTGTATATTTTCTTAATATTCATATTTACCCTATATCTATTAAATATATTTTTCCGTCATCTAGTATCCGTAAAACAAGCAGCATTAGTTTAAAATGGAGCTAGTTGATAGGTGTGAATGTTTGAGGATATTTATTTATATAATAGGATAATCTGTTTTTTTTTGTTGGTGAGTTGGATCGGACAGGGCACTAGGTACCTAGTCGTTCGAGAGGCCGCGGGAATCGCGGGTTCGATTCTACCCTTCGGGAAAAAGGCTTGATGACATGATAAATGTGTTATCAGCATTTTTTGTATCAAACATTTACCGTCACATATTTGTTTGTAGAAAGTTGAACTTTTGATTTATTTGCACTAAAGCTGTGACACTATACTGCAGTCGAATTGTTACTGCAGAGAATGAATATTTGATAACGTAGCGACGGAAAATCGTCGGACTTGTTTTCATGAAACTTTCAATATTTGTTTATCCTTCAAAAAACTGATTGATTTAATGGATGCTAAAGGCTTTTTTATTTGGCAAAAGTTTCGGTGTGGTTTAGGTAAATATTTTTTCAATGGCTGATACACGAAAGCCCCAAAATCATAATTCAGTAAGTAGGTAACTGATTCTTTAATTAAAACTTACAATAAAATATTAAAATTAACAACTACTTACTTCTTTTCAATAGAAAGAGTAGTGTGAAACTAAGTATGGAAAGATTATTTAGTCTTAGACATTAAAAATATCCTTAACTCAGTGGATTCGCTCAGAAAAGCGGTTTAGGACATATTTTAGGTAATACTTACTATTCTTAACGCCTTGAGGGTTAGCGCGAACACCGGTTTCCGCAAACACTACCTACAGGTTTCTATTGAGTTTTATGACCACTGACAGGTTAAAACATAGTACAACAACGACATTATAAGGACTATGAAGAGAGTACATTATAAGGATTATTTTACATATTTTTGGCATTACCTACCTAGGTCTATTTAGTTAGACTTCCTAATTCAAGATATACGAAATACACGAAGCGAGTTATCCCACAATTGCTTGATTTAAGAAAATCGGGAAGATTTTTTTTGGGTAAACAAAAAATCACTCATTGGCTTTCACAATGATCTATTTTTAATTTGTAGTAGGTACTTTTTGCTAATCAATTTTGAATATCTGTGTCTCGATTCTGTTAAGCTCTTCACAATGACATTAGTCCATAAGCTTATTCTAATGTTTACCGTTGCACGAATTTTTGATGGTTGTGCTGTAATATGAGTCCTAGATGGTAACTTCTAACTGAGGGAATCAATCCAAAACACCCAAACTTGAGACAGCCTAGAAAATTTTATTTCCTTATATTTTTCTCATACTGCGCCTAAGGAAAAAACAAAACAACATATTGGGTCCTTACCTATGAAATTGGTGTTTTTATTCTGTCTTAGCAATTTGTCCGTAACTATTAAGTTTCAGAACATTCTTATAAAATAATTGCCTGTTCTAAAATTAGACCATTATATTTGGGCTCGTATTATTTAATTTGAAAATTTTTTGTAAGTTTAATTGTGTTAAAATAGACACAAAGACAATTATTTTTAACTGCCTCCCGAATACATAATTTGATTTACATTAATTTATCTATTATTTTATCTCTGCATTTGTCGTTGTGATGAAAACTGATAAAATGTTAGTATGTAAAATGCAGACATCCCCAAAATCTCCACACAAAACACCACTTTCATAGGTAAGGACCTAATATTTATATATTAGCCACTGATATTGAATATAAAAATACATATTTATGTTACAGGAAACATAACAAACAGAATGAGATAGGCTTTATTCTTGTCGGGCTTGGGTAAATTTTGTATGGGCCGTGACCATTCTCCTTTAGTGGAGTCCCTAAATAAATTTTCAATAAGATACATTGAGCAAGAACAGTCTAAGTGCACCTCTTATCATTAGATACCTACTATGATTAAAATGTAAGTATAACGGAATCACTCATGCTTTTTACTTTGCAGAATAAAAAAAAATACAATTACATGTCGTAAATTACATGCAGTCGCCTAGCAATTAAAACAGGCAATGCCTTAGTTTAAATTATCTCTATGCCATGTTTATATTACCTAAGACCACAGTATAAAGGTTAACCGCTTCGCTGTTCTAATCATTCTTCAAGATAGATTCCTCTTGCTAAGGTCTATAGACTTGTTTTTTAAAGTTTAGATATGGCAAAGTTAGTTATTTTCGTGGTGATATTATGCGTGGGTTTTGTATTCGCTGAAAAGGTAACATAATTTATCTAATTCGTTGTTTGCTGACTAATAAGTAAAGTCGAAGCCGAAATGTGTTGCTTACGCTGAAAAGTAAGCAGCTATAACTGGACAGAACTACTTTAACTCTTATTTGTTTTTATTCTAATGTAATTTTAGTTTAATTCGATTTTCTGTCATTAATTCATTTTTAAAATAATATTTTCACAGAACTTATATTTAGCGAAGGCCCTCTTATATTATCTATGTGATGATGCGGATATGTAATTTTATGTGTAATCATTGCGATAGAAACACATTATCTGAATTTTTGATGTTAAAAATGACAAAATCAACCAATTTCCCAAATCTAAATTTTTGGATTTTGTGGTTGTATCTTTATATTAATTAGAAGGTCATAATCTTTTCAAAATAACAAGACGATAAAGAAAATAAACATGACATACTTTTGATGTATTTATGCATCCAAATTTAAAAAAAAAAAAAATGTATGTATTCATCACCCAAATATTTGCCTACACCTGAATTTGAACCGGAGCTGCTGGCGAAGATGAAGATGAACAATCAATAATAATGATTGATGTTGTATTTTAAAGACAAATAAATTGTGATTAATTTAATATAGATTTGTGATTAATTTTATATAGATTTGTGATTAATTTAATAAAGATTTGTGATCAATTTAATATAGATACTCGTATCTAGTGTAGGTACACACATAAACCTAATTTTTTTTAAATGACATCAATGAAATCTTCCAGGAAATTGTGCGGCTACCTCCTGAGATAGTGGGTCAAATACTTCAAGGTGCAATGTTGTGCATTGGTGAAACCGGAGTCTCTCCCGAGGTCCTGGTCCAATACCGAAGTGGGAAACCACTTGGTGATGACAAAAACTTACAGATGTTCATCCACTGCCTCTTAGTCAAGAACGGTTTCGCTGACAAAACTGGACATGTCAAAACAGATAAAGCATTGGACGTATTTCCCAAAACTACTGACACAGAAGCTGTTAAGAAAGTAATTCATGAATGCAATAAGCAAACCGCAGCTAATCCCGCGGAAATGTCTTATAAATTCGTTAAGTGCTTTAGGCAAAAAGCGCATGTGAAAATCGTTATTTGATAAATAAATAAATTCAATTAAAAATATGTATTGTTTACAAATGGTTAATGGAAATTTTTCCTTGTAATTATTTATTTGAATTGTATTTATTTATTGCATCACATAATATTTTACATAAGGATTTTAATGTATATCAGGTTGGTACTTATTATTATGGAGCACCGTTAATAAGTCTCCGTTAATAATAAAATACCTAAGTACACAAAAATCACAATACAAAGAAAAGTAGTAGATTAGGCAATGTCAATGTAAATATTTATTTTTCTTATACAGAATGTCATAAGTTTAAATTAGGTCGTTATTAGTACATTATGATATAAGTGCGGTAAGTTGAAAATTACTGCCGAGGCGATATTGCTATCCCGAGCCGTAGGTGAGGGCTATAGGAAGGCAGAGGCTGTAATTATCAAACCGCACGTATGTGATACGACTTTTTATAACACATTTACGAGGAAATAAATTAAACTCAGACATTCTTAAACTAATAAATCTTAAATCTTTAAATTTAAGAATTAAATGTTTATTTATTATGTTTCATCTCCCAAAGGTAATTTTATTAAGAAAATGTTGACTACCTTTCTGACATAAAAACTCTTTGCTAAAAAAAGAATCGTTCGTTTTTAGACGGAACATCATAAACTGTGCGTTTTACTTTACATTATCGCACAAGTACGTAATGTGATAGATTATGATATTGAAATTGGTGAAATAAGAGACCCTTTACGAGCAAATGTGTTATAGAATATTATACTACTATGAAAATCTTTCGTCAAAATATTCCTTTGCAGAGTAATAAACTTTTAAAATTTTGCCCTTCTATATAAATAATAATTATATTTTATTTTAAGAGAAAAACTTCTCTGAGTTTGGATTGCAAAGTGTAGGTAGTTTGATCTGTGAGACCACCCCACTATTCGAAAGTCTAACTTAAAGTACCTGATTAAAACAATTATTTTGTATTGTATTTCTATTTAATAACGTTATGACTATCTGGATAAAAACTGAGGCTTATGCAGCCTTTCTGTGATTACATAAAACATTGACCGCTTTAGCAAAACAGGAGGTTCTATTACTCGCTAGTCGTCTATAAAGGAGCATTCTCCAAATAGGCTAGTGGACCCTTTTTTTTGGGCCCCAAATAATTCATTACTGATAGCCATCATCATAAAAAATAATACTTATATTTTTTGAGGTCTTTAAACTTTTGAGGTCAACTAACCTATTGGTCGCAACCATAGACATATACAAGTAGACAGCGGAAAAAAATAGAGACAAAAGAATCGCGGAGATTTAACAAGAGTGAAAACAAGGGAAAGCGATTGATAACCATATTTCATTGACATTTTCACTCACACTCGTAAAATTATCTCTTCTTCTCGTAAAATTATATGTCATCAATCTTGATATTGCTTTTAAATCGTGAAATATTTTTAGTTGATACTTCTATACGAAAAATGGTTACTTGTGCTGTAGTTGACTGTGGTGCTAACCAAAAGAATAAACCAGAAAATTGCAGTTTTCACAGGTAATTACGTACAAAATTGAAACAGCAATAAAACGTTTATTTTTGTTTAATTGCAAACACTTTCCTGTGATATTACTATAAAATTACGTCAAACGTTTCTTATAATTTAATATTTTGTGTAGATAAAAGATTTTTTAATTGTAGTTTACAAGATTCTGAGGAATAATTTGCAAATATTTTTAAGATATACGTTAGTGCTTGACTAAAATTTATCGACTTAATCATCGATGTTTATTTTTGTTTGATAAATAAATTTATTAACATTTTATGTCGTGCAATTTTTATTGTAAGCTTAAGCTAAGTTACGTGTTTTTTTTTTGTTTTAGCTCCTGAATTTTTAACAAGAGCGGTTTATTAAGAGTAGACTACTTTCTTTCATGTTTTAGTACCTTGACCAAACGTGACTCTTTCTTTGCAAGTTCTCTTAAGCAATTTTTAAAAGTTATGCAACACCTAATATTCCCAGAGTTGGGTAGTCCTAGGTGAGGCCTCAAGACCGCGATGGCGGCGCACTGTCGACGCTCTCTGCCCCATCTATGCTACATTCCTTACTCTATGAATCCATGTCACATCCACCACAGCATTCGCATTTCAGCCTCATGCAATCTAGTTCCTTCTATAGATCAACATTCATACATAATGCGGTCAGGATTCCCTTACACAGGCTGATTAGACCAAATGGGTCAGTGTGGAGAAGGCTGATCCTATAAGAGATAGCGAAATCTGTTCTTAGGACCCATGAATGCCATTATTATTTTATCTAAAATTGATAATATTTTAGAATAAAATAATTATGATGGTATTAATTTTTTTTTACTCTCATACCCAACCGAGAGTCAAATTTAATAAATGTTTCTATAAACAATGAACAATTTTTTTCGTCCCAATTTAATATTAAATATTGTAAAGACTTGCATTGTTTGTTAATAAGTTCTTTTTTGTTTTTTTAGTACCTACTTACAGAAATAATGTAAGTTACCTCCAAAATATTATTTATAATAATTCTTTATTTACAAGAATGTGGTATACTTACAAGATCTTATTGTGATAATATTATCTTATTAATACTTAAAGTATAAATAAAACAACAATTTTATAAACGTTTATTTATTTTTACTTTGATAATATTTATCCTATTGTTTACTATAATAAACTTAAACTCAAAGTCTTAAAATCATGTTGGTAATGAAACAAATAGACTTATGACTAAAATTATTTACAAATAGATTTTTTTTACACCACTATGTTTTTCTTATTTTGTCAATTAAAGTTCGCCTTTGAGAATATGTAATCTTTAATGAAATAATTATGTTATTTAGGGTAAAAAATAGATATAAATTATTTACATATTTTTTTCGAATTAAGATGAAAGTACAATTTATTGATATGTTTACTTGAAAGTGCGAGTGTGCGAATCTATTTAACGCACACATTTCAAAATTGGTAATACATAAGCGACCAGATGGGATGACGATATTCGTCGGTTGGCTGGAGTGGGCTGGATGAGAACGGCCGAAGATCACGAGCGGCGGCGTGCATTAGGGGAGGCCCATGTCCAGCAGTGGAAAGGAGTAGTCTGAAGATGATGATGAGATGATGAATATATAAGTGTTATTTTACTCATTTAAATACCTACTCTAATTATAATAAAATTCTATTTTTTGTACACATAAAACTACAATAAAAAAAATTTCTGTGTACACACTAGCTTGGAATCGTTGTTCACTTTTTGGTTCAGCGATTGTAGGGCGTCACT
Source organism: Parapoynx stratiotata (assembly GCA_910589355.1). Classification (NCBI taxonomy): domain Eukaryota; kingdom Metazoa; phylum Arthropoda; class Insecta; order Lepidoptera; family Crambidae; genus Parapoynx; species Parapoynx stratiotata. Next base: position 6,411,511 of record OU342458.1, read on the forward strand.
CTCTCTAGACATATTATTATGTACAGTTAAAGCTTTCGATATATTTAGGTCCTGATTGATTCCGAAACTTAATATAATAACACACTTAACATAATAAACACTACAATAACAGAACTTTAATTAAAGCCAATAAATAAAATGCCTACTTACTGGACGACAAAACATTTTTAGGTAATTCATAAAATCGTCTCACGTATGTATGGTCTATTTAGGACGAGTTGAACAATAAATTGTGCAACTCGTCCTAAATGGGCCATCAATTGTCATCAGCCTCCCACTGCTGGGACAGGCCTTCCGCATGGAGACATCGTTGCATGGAGAAGTCGTGTGCAACTCGTTTCATATTAATATTAAAATGGGGAAAGATAAAATTATATACTAGCGTAATAATAATAAACTTGTTTGAATATTTAATGATTACAACCTCAATATCAAAGTCGTATTTTTTGTAGTTTTTATATTTTTTTATATAATTATTATAAACTCTTTATTGCAAGACCAAAAAACACATACAGGTCTATAAAAATAGCACGCAAGAGAGGATTTTTTTCTATATATTTTATGTCGAATTTTTGACATGAAAAATGTATAGTACGATTTCTATGAAAAAAAAAACATTTAAAATATTTAATGTAGGTATTTATTACTCACTGTACAATGTGTTCATAAAATTTTAATTTCGATATAAAAATTTTTTTTGGAATTGGGACATATTGCAGATAAGATTTTTACAATTTTATTACTTTTTTTGGTTTTCTTAAATAGGCCTTTGTGAGACGAGTTGATGAATTACTCTACAAAATCTAAAATGTTTAAGATAATAATTATCTAGTTAAGAACAATTGTTTTGTTTCACGTTTATGTCACAAAACAATTATACATTTTAATTTGTCTATTTCGCTTATTCTTTGGTAAAATCTTTGTGAAAAGGGTATGTTATCGTAGGTATCTTTAAAAAAATACTATGAAACATGTAACGGTATGTGTTAGACATCAGTTTCTTCTATTTCAGATGATATATAGCTATCATTATCAGCCGGATCAAAAGAATGTCCAGGTTTGACAATAACACTTTTACGATTATAAAAATCATTGAAAGTATCGTTATCATTGGAAGAAAAGCTGTCGCTATCATTATGAGCCGGATCATAGGACTGTCCAGTTTTAACACTAATACTTTTACGAGTATAAAAATCGTTGTAAAAATCATTATCATTGTAAGAAATGTTTTCGATATCATCATAACCCAAGTTGGTGCTTGGTAGCACATTGTACAGAAAGTTGTAATTTTTGTATTCTTCTTTTGTATTTTTGTCAACTACCAACGGACACCTGTCCATTTCTAATAGTCTGTATTCTTCGTCAAGTGGTACGAAATAAGTATTGATTTCGCCAGCGCCTTTGACGAAAGTTTTCCCCCGGTACCTGGTAACAACTCCGCACTCTTCCAAAACGCATGCAGTGTTTTCGGTGACCTGAAGCATTACTTTATTATTGTAATTGCAAATATAATGCATTTCTTAACTAACGTATACGAATACAGTTTTAATGGCAATATTCATTAGACATAATATTAGAATACTAATACTCATCACAAATATTGGAATGCGATGAAATATGTTTGCCACTATATAAGGTCCTTACCTATGATATTGGTGTTTTGTATGGAGATTTTGGGGAATTCTGCATTTTCCATACTAAAACTTTTTCAGTTTTCTTCACAACGACAAATCCAAAGATAATAATATTTGGCATCTATCATTATACAAGCTTTAGTAATATGTATAATATCACACTTCATAAAAATTATTTATCGTTTTTAAGTGAATGCAAATAAAATGATGTATTCGGGAGGCACTTAATAAAGAGTTGTCTCCGTGTCCAATTTTAACACAATTAACACACTTACAACAAATTATCAAAACAAATCAAAAGAGCTCAAAAATATAGTCTATTTTTAAACGAGGTAATTATTTTTTAGGAATACTCTGAATCTTAATAGTTACAGACAAAATACTAAGAGAGAGAAAAAAACACCAATTTCATAAGAAGGACCCAATATTAGAATACTAATACTCATCACAAATATTGGAATGCGATGAAATATGTTTGCCACTATATATCTTGTTTGGAAATATGTTTCACTGTTTCCCGGGGGGTGGTCATCGCTCCAGCCTTTTCGGAGTTCAGTAACAAGTTAAAACAAGCAAGGAAGAGGAGGGGATGGCTCGCTCGCTGACCGTATCATGCTGCTAAGCGTGTGCGTTTTCATGGATACGCACACGCAGTGAAAATCATGTATAATTTTTCTTAAATTTTGGGGAAGCGATAGCGGAAGAGGAAGTTTTTATTTTTATTTATCAGGATGGGGAACTTCCGCATTATGTGGAAGCGGGAGAGGAATCCTCAGCAATCCAACAGCACTTTCATGTTTTTTTTACACAACACTACATTGCACTCTGCGCTAGTTGTACAGAACGTGAATGTTTTTATTTTAATAGTGACATTGTCTACCGGAGGTGCACATTGTAAATGTTTTTATAAAAGTATTCAGGGTGGACATAGTCACATTTTAAAAATGTTCTAATGACCACTCCCGGGAACAGTGAAACATGTTTCTAAATGTTGTGTCACTGTCCACTGGCAGGGCTGATTAATGGGTGGACACGCCGATAATGAACCCTCAGTACCACTGGTAAGTAGTAGATGAGACTATTATTTTGTGATGGTACCTAGACCAAACAATGAAAATCAGCCCCAGCCACCACCACCGTGCTGGCACATAAGATGCCTTTTTACGGTGCTTTTGAAAGAACCCATGTTGGTTGAACCCATTAACGACCAGTTGAAAATTCAATCGAAATCTGTTTTGATATAAATGAAACTTCTGCCGTCTTGCCCACATGACGTTTTACAATTTTATTTTGAAGTTATTTATGTAAATATATTGATCGAACGAGTAGATGAACATACTTGTATTTTGTCCGATTCTCCTGTGGAATCCATTCTTGATGCCATATTGACAGCGTGACCCCATATATCATATAAAGGCTTAAGTGAACCAACAACACCAGCTGCAACTTTACCGTTTGAAATTCCTGTAATAAGATATATTTATCATACATGTAGGTGTGTATAAATTTGGTATGTAAATGATTGGTAATTATCGAAAAGTTTATAAAATGTGTATTATAACATGGCTGGCAATGTTTTGTTTTAAGTACCTACTTCCTACTAGTCAGGTGCATACTTAGATCAGATTTTGGTGACGTTAAGTTTCTCCGTGCCTTTTTAGGTTAAACGGATTATTCTGGTGGTAACTTTGGTAAGATAGTGTTTTAAGTGAATGAATCGTACCAATCCGTAACTTTAAGTTTTGAAAAGAACTTCTATTAAACGTTTTTAGTTGTGACATCATTGTGGCTGCGAATTCCACCATTGTTAAGACGATTTCTCTCTCATATGCCCGTTCTCGCTTTTTTGTGTCAGAGGTATTGAAGGAGTTCTCCCTTTTCGGATCCAAACCGCAAGCAGCCATATAAGTCCATCCAGCGACTTTGATCTTCTCTACGTTCTTGAAACCATTTATGAGCAACTATAAATATATAAATAAAACAAAAGAATATTAGATTTTTTTTTCGTAACATCAAAATCTGTTCAATATAATTATATAATGAGTACTCTAGAACTACCTAATATATATGTAAGTCAACCAATGAGATATTTCAAAAGAATAGGCTAGAAAGAATTGAATGTATTTAAGTTGCGTAAAGGAAATATTAAAAATGATCTAAACATGATGTCAGTATCGAAATAATTAGGTGAATTTCAGCCAGTAAACTTCGAGCCAAAGTAAAAAGCGTATTATAATAGAAAAAATGCATCTTTTCAATGCTATTTTTTTCTTCTTTTCTATTTTGAATGATTTTTTATTTCAGCTAGTTTACCTTTTATGCGCTATTGAACATTTTTATTAAAATCTTTGAGTGCAAATGAGGATGGACAATATAGATATTTTTTTATATAGGAGATTTCGCAAATACTTTGTTCGACAAGGACCTAAATAGGATTTCAGTTAAAGCAAATGTTATAAATTTAGCAAATTGTTAATACGGCTGTGTAACGAATTAGTTAGATCAAGAAGATAATGTACTAAAAATATACATTTACAAAGAAATTGAATTATGAGGAATGAAGATCGCCTTTTTTATATATTAATCATCTGCATTATGGCCTTCCGGGCTTCTGAAGGCAAGTCAAATCGTTTGTCCCGGTTCCTGTAGCAATTATTTCTAGTCCAATGCAATCCGCAGTAGATGGTGGCATTACCATTCTAGTTTTACAGTTAGTATTTTTCATGGGTTTCTCCTTGTTGAAAGTTCTGTGCTCAGTAGTAGTCGTACCTATTAGGCTGATTAAGTGTAGTGAAGTGTGGACTTACCATGTCAAAATCAGAGATGATTTGATCAAGAATTTTCAATAAAAACTGGTCAATTTTTTGGTCACTGTCTTCATTGTCCATAATAGAATTGTAGTCAATGACTGAGGCAAACATGACCGCTACGTTATCGTAGTTTTCTGAATACATTTTATCGTCCGTGGATTTACGATCTTTGAGGTATACATCGACTGGAATAATACACGGTATTTAAGTAATATCGTATTTTGGTAACATATAGGTAATTCTATAGTATTTATATATATATATATATATCGGAAATGATAAATAGTAAATTAATTACTACAGTAGGTAACATCTATGAACTGGCAATGTTAAGCAGGTTATTTTTGTTTTATTCATATTAGATTATGAATTTAGGTACTATTAAACATGTAATAATCTCATTAACTCGAAACCGTGCTCTCGAGTTAAGATCATGATGTAACATTATACCAAGAGCACTATGCGTGTTGTTTTTACAATGTGGGAAGACAAATTATCAGCTAATATTTTTTTAATATCTATGGCAGCATATGTTAAATTATTCATAAAAATATAAAAACTTACCAACATGTGCCGGAAGCATGTTTTCCAGCAGCATATTGTTGATGTTCAGCTTAGTCTTAGCTTCTTCTTTGTCTTTCTTTAACTGGATCAGCCATAGATGATCTAATCTATTCCTATGTTCAGTTGTACGATCAATCCAGTACAAAGATATGGTTATGGCAACCACTGATAGTGTATGTGACACTCGAGGATCCAAACCAATGTTCCATGTCACATCAACAGCGTAGATTGAAGATTTAATTTTCCAAACAACCCATAAGTAAAATGTTGTCATTATGCCAGCAATGATCCATTTAAATAAAAAAAATACTCTAATGAATAGGAAATTCAGCAGCAGCGCCAAGCCCCAACATTGTGTGACGTGCTAAAATAAGCAGAAAGTATTCATATAGACAACATTATGTGACGTGCTAAAATAAGCATAAAATATTCATATAGACAACATTATGTGACGTGCTAAAATAAGCAGAAAGTATTCATAGAGACAACGTTGTGTGACGTGCTAAAATAAGCAGAAAATATTCATAGATATTAAAACTGCTTATACAATTCTATGAGGAGCTCGGTGGCGTAGTGGTCAGTGCGCTTTGGCTTCGGTCGAAAACAAAGCTACCTTCGCCATGGTCAGGCCGTAGATGGGTGACCATGACTTTGTGATCTCGAGCTCCTCCGTGCTTCGGAAGGCACGTTAACCCGTTGGTCCCGGTCGCATTTGTGACCGTTTCTACCCACCAACCCGGATTGTGCCAGCGTGGTGGTGTTACGACCCTTACTCATGTGTTTCTCCATGAGGAAGGCCTGTCCCTGATGACGATACAATTCTATAAATATGTTGATAATTACAATGAGAAAGGTCTTTACCCAAGAGGAGACGCAATTTGAATTGATACTTAGGGTTTCCATTTCCACATCAGTACAGGAGATAACGTTAACAGCACAACTCGCAGCTAGGCCCAGGCAAATGAAAAAGTATATAGCCGTTCTTATTTGTGATGATTTAATTATATCTTGTGAGGTATCGTAAATATATCTCAGAAATCTATTTCGTGGTTCTTCGCTTCTTTTTTTTTCCCAGAAGAATTTGAACCAGGTTAGTGGTTGAAGTATAATTATCAAAGTAAGTAGTAATACGAATATGCTCCATGTGTACCAATGAAAATTGGTAAATCTGAAACAAATATTCAAATAATTTGTTCATTACTTTATATGAAGTAGGTAAACAAAGTCAAAATGAAATCATTTATTATGCAGTCTCAGTATTTTACAAAACGTTCATTAGAACGTTTAAAACGCCCCAAGCCCAAAAATAACGGGAATATGAGTTCTAGCAACAGAGTTACTTTTTTTAACAGAGTTAAAAAACAACATTTTCCAATGATATTTCATTTTAAACTATCGAATAATTGCATGTTTTATGCAATGATTCGATAGTTTAAATGAATTTAAATGATTCGTTGGTATTATGACGTAAACCTAAACAAGGTTCCTACAAGAGACTTATACCAAAAATTATTAAAAGTGGCAAATATTTATTTAATTATCCTAATTAAAAATGTTTGTATTAGTAAAATATTGAATAGTCGTATATTTTTGACAAAATCTTATGACAATGAAGTATTGACATCTTAAAGAACCCTTTTTATAGGTTCTTTACCTCTTGTCTCAGATTAAAATGGATAGAGTATAGTTTGTGAATACCTATACTAAAAAGGCTAAGGATCAGTTTCACAAGCTCTTGTTAAGTTTATGATAAAATGAAGAGATATTTTCATCCGATTTGTGTTCTATTTTTGCATGTACTATGTAAAAAATATCTATAGCCCAATCATTTAAACCAAAAAATAGGGTCAACCGGGAAATGAGAGAAGCTAGCTGGAAACTTGTGTACACCTTCACTTTCGTTTTCTGAAAGTTGTTTCAAAAGTCTAATAAATAGTTTATCGCTATTACCAACTCTGCCTCTATAAGTCCAACGATGTTAACGTTATGGGAGTATTGTAGAGAACTATTTTCAGGACGCCAGAAACTAGATTTTATTAGACGTTTGAGACATGTTTAAGAACACCATACTGAAGGTGTACACAAGTTTATTACATCTCTCATTCATAGGTCTCTTATTCTAAGGAAACTCAAATTTGACTTGAGTACTAGTGGCTATTGGTAAACTCGTGGAACTAGTTTCATTTTCTTTTCAATATTGAAAACGAATAAAAAATACAAAAGCTAATATAGCCACCTGTCAAATACTTACCCATTTGTAATGAGCCCATTTATAAGCAATATGAGAAATACAATAATAAAGCAGCATGTAATGTAATATTTGAAAAGTGGATCTGGAAGCCGCAAGAAATCTTTCTCTATTTTCAAGTCCTTATACATCATAGTTAATTTGTTCAATATAGCGAATCTGTTATAAATTGATCTGCAACACAAAAGCAATGATATAAGGTATATAATAAGTTACATGTTAAGACAAGGGAATAAGGACGTTAATTGTTAGTACGAACATAATGTTGACAATATTGTGTTCATGCTCGTGACAGTATGAGCATGGTCGCAGCCGCAGTACATGCTAAGTGTCACCTCCTCATTGTAAAATAAAATAATAATAAATTGTTTGCATGTTATGGTGTGCATAGACTGGTGAAATGTAACATGCAATGGAAGAATTTGGCGTACACTTTGCTGCAATGCATTATGCAATGTAACAGTACGCCTTAAGCGCACGAACGGAGCATTTCAGAAGGCGCGCACCGCGATCCGCCATTTGTCGGTTCTTTGAGAGAATACGAAGGAGCGCAGTGTCCATCACAGATATACATTTACGTAAATGATGCAAATGCATGTACTGCGCGTGTCCGAAACCCCAACCAAACGTCGGGGTTGGCCCGCTAACTAGCCTGCGCGCGTCCGAATGGCTGCAAAAACCAAAAAAATTGCCTCGTTGTGTGATAATTGGCGGAGGAGCATCTGCGGAATCGGTCGGATCGGTTTCAATCAGTTTAAATCTGCCGTCTCAAAAATATGGCTGCGCCTTCACCGTAAACGTTAAAAAGTTGACACGCTTGGTTTCAAAACAAATTGTTTTACTTACGGTATATATGTAAATGTATATCTGTGGTGTCCACGTTTGCACCGAACATGCAATGAAAGGCAGACTGTTACATTGTATGTTACGTTTCACCAGTCTGTATACACCATTACATACAAGCAATTTATTATTATTTTGCAATCAGGATGTTACCATCAGGTGAAAACTAAGTTTTCCGTGTATCATGTCATACCCTGGGATCAGTCTACAGCATTGTCAGTCTTCATGAGATCATTTCATTTTTCTCTTCTATTTTCTTTTATCATCTTAGTTTTATAAAGACCAACCATATACAAGGCATGTATGATCAGCGTAGTTGTACCTCTTGTGGTTCTTAATTACATAACGCACGCTATTAAAATGCATTATATATATCCGACCGAATCATTAACCAGTAGGCACTCCATATTTATTTTATTTTCATGGTAAACCAACAGTTACAAAAAACACAAATACAAAGTTGAGAATAAAAAACAATAAAACCAATTAAAGGTCCACACTAATAGTGATAGTAATAGTAATTCAATAAAAGCTTGATAATTAATCTGATTATTTTTTCATTGAATATGTAAAACAGATAAGTTACCTGTTAGTGTTCATATTTTCAATTTCTTCGGTCATTTTTATCTTGGCGAGTTTCAAGAAGTGCTGGTACTCTGTCAAATTCTTACTCATAATGCTAGTATTTCCTCTGACATTACCCGATGAACTTCTTCTATAGTCCAATCGCTACTAGATGTTAGGACATAGCAAAAATGGAAGATTATTGTTATATAATAGATTACTATTTAATTTAACTAGTAAACTTACTCTCAAAGCAATTTTGTTGACCTGTTTGTTGAGAACTGTAGAAATTTTTCGCTGTGCTACGTATTCTGGAATCTGAAAAAGTGTAATTTTATAAGTAACGCACTTAAATGTATAAGATGTATAAGATAGATAAGAGATCAATCGAATATTACCTTAAGTTGCTTTGATAATAGATAAGTTTCCAGTTTATTTTCAGCAATAAAAGGATGATTTCGGTTTGCCAAATTTGGTTCAATATTGTAATTTTTGGCGTCGTCTTCTAATTGTTCTAGCGTTTGCCGGGTTATATGAACTTTGCTAAAGAAGAAGAGATTGATGAGATCATTTATTATGACTTATTATCCAAGTATTGTTTTCGTCGTTTTCGTAGCGATCCATTTAGCTTTTTATTTTCATATTACTATCGCTTGTCATGCTGACTGTTTTAAAAAAGCAAGATATTTATGTACACATTCGTATACGTTTATTGGTGAAATAAAGTGTTTTGATTTGTTACGAAATGCTCAAAATAACCCACAACTTACCTCACCGATTAGATCTTATAATTTTTTTTAGTCAAATCAGTTTTTTAAATAATAATATTAAGTAATAAAAATAGTAAATTATTATAATTATTGATAATACGGATGTTGTATTGGTACCCATAGGTATAAATAAAACGTAATAATCAAATCAAATCAAATCAAATCAAATCAAATCAAAAATATCTTTATTTTATAGGCTTGATATACCTACAAACACTTAAAAACGTCAATTTATGAATAAGTCTCAGAGTAAACAGAACTGGAGTAGCCATTAGTCAATTTCTCAAACATTTTTTTCTGCCATTTCTTGCGGGGGGTGAGGTTACCACTACACTCAAAGCTAGCCGTTCTTACAAATGCACACATGCATAATTCGACACACAAATTTAAATTTCACGCACACACACGCTTAAAATAGTCACGTGGGGTGTGCGTTTTGACAACGTCACAGCCGCACTCCCCACAAGACTAGCGTTCGAAATTTGAAATCGTAGAATTTTAAAACATGAAATAATGAAGTAAATAATCATGAAATCTTAAAAATTATAATAACAAATAAAAGGTGACACCATCTTTTAGCATACTCGATGTTTTCTATTTATTTTTACAACAAAAAACATCACAGGCAGACATATTTGCGGGAGCTCTGTTCGCCGCAACGTTTACAATGTTATGGCTGTCAAAATGGCGGCTCAACTAGTTTTATTAAACGTGCAAGCATCCGATGCTTGTGCATTTGGCAGAGGGGAATGTTAGACAAAGGCTACTCCAGTTCTGTTTACTCTGAGGAATAAGTGAATCTACCACTCGCTCGGAACGCAGACATATCTAGTACTAAAAACGATTGAACGTATCAGACAAAATATGGGTGTTTAACACCTCTATCTAACTTTTGGTATTGTGATGATATGATTGACTATGTTTTGTTATTAAAAAAGTTTTACCCTGCTTGGCCAGTGGATTCCATTTTGTTGGCGATCGTGACGTCTTTCGACCAAATGTCGAATTGCCATTTTTTCATGCCAATCAGACCACTAAAAACTCTTCCAGAGTGCACTCCAATTCGCATATCAATGTTGAGTGCTCGTTTTTCCCTGTGAACCAGAAATTGCAGCGGTTCCTTAATTCTTGTGTTACCACTTTTTTTTTTAAGTTGCTAAACAAAAAAAATAACAAACTACATCGACTTTGGCATCGACTTCAAAAACTAAGTAGCGTATATAAAAAAGTTATTTTGTGCTTTTCAGTAGTTCAGTTTTTAAGGCATTTCGATTTTTTTTTTTAAAGTTTTGTTATTCTAACTTATATCTTTACGTAATATAAGTCCAAGAACTAAACGGTTCTTGTTTTGCTTTTTGGTCAAGAAAGAATTATATGACTATAATAATACCTGACTTCTTTTATTATGCTAATCATCTCAATTCCAAGATCTATGCAGTTTTTAGCATGTGTTTTCACGAGTTCTGTGTTTTCATTTGTATGCCACTGCATCCCGCTAACACAGTAGTAGCAATCTCCTAAGAATTTTATCCGAAACACTCCATTTTTCTGAAAGAAATAAAAAAATGAATTTATTTTTTCACTAAAGGAGTCTTCCCGTTTTGTTCGTTGATCTCTTCTTTCTTTTCTCTGCTCTTAATGAATTATGTTCTCTTGGTGAATAGTATTTTTATGTTTTACTTTTATAAATTTAAATGGGTTGACCTCATAATTTTACGTCAATAAAAACCAATTGGACAGCATTTGAAAATAACTTTGAATGGTTGCGAAAAATAAGATTTTATCTACAAATCTGAAAGGAAGAAAAATCTGAAAATGTTATACACAAGGTATGAAAAACAATTACCTGTGAAGCATCGTCAAATTTTCCAAACAATTCGTTCAGCAGCTCCACCATTGTTGCTGGAGATAATGTCGTAGATATCATTGTGTAGTTCACCACATCTGCGAACAGTATGCTCACACTCTCGTGTTCTTGTATGGATTGTTCACTGATAAAAGAGAATACAACATTTAATGTTCTGCGCACTGCGAATTAAAATATTACGAAAATTAATCGTAAATATTATTGTTTGGAATAAAGAACCAAACTAATAGGCTAGTTGACCCTTTTTTTGTTGGGCCCCAAATGATTCATTACTGTTAGCTATTACCACAAAAACAAATTTGAGGCCCTTATCACAGTAAATTTTAAATTACGTTTTTGCTTAACTGTCGAAAACACCTTCGATCATGATGATCTATGAATTATCTGTGCCGTAAAGACAAGATTTTGGTAAAAAAAATCCATACGCATGCGTGTCACAGGCTGACACAGCCAACAGTTATGCTTGATTGGTTGTGACTGGCATTTGACGTATTATGACCATGCGTAATAATTGTTTACATGAAGCGTTACTTGACCAATTTCACGAACATGGCGGATAGCGTTTTTGGCAGATGAAAAGAAAGTAAAAATGAAATATGTTTAAATTGAATTTCTATAGCAATCCCTTCATCCCTCAGCGCTGCGATAGACGGGATTCTGTCCGTCGCGACGGAGCAGGCGAGCGCACGGCGCGGACTTCCGCGACGGGCACGCGCTTGACAGCTCGACCACGAGGACCAGCAGCGGGCGGAGCGGCAGGCTAATTCGCATTTTATTGCTCGCTCGCTATGGATGGATATGACCAATTTCTTTTGAGTGAGCAACGAAATGCGAATTCACCTGCCACTTCGCCCGCCGCTCGTAGTCGTGGCCGAGCCATAATGCAACTAAGGGCCTGAGTAATTAATTATATCGTAAAATAAACGTGTATACCACTAGTGGTATATCAGGGGATGCCTGAAAGTTGCTCCAGTGATAGAGAAGTTGAGAGAAAAGCGGCTGTCGTGGTGTGGACATGTTTTGAGGAGAGAGAATGAGCATGTAACGAGAAGAGTTATGAATATGAGAGTGGATGGTAATGCAGGGAGAGGAAGACCAAAAAAGAGATGGATAGATTGTGTGAATGAGGACATGGCTAGAATGGGAGTGAATGTTGATATGGCGTGTGATAGGGGAGAGTGGAGGAGAAAGACTCGTTGCGCCGACCCCAAATGAAATTGGGAAAAGGGCAGGATAATGATGATGACCACTAGTGTAATAACTGTGTCATACCACTAGTGAGTTATGCGTGACAGATGTCATGGTCACCGAACTCATTGTGAAAACCATGAGAAGACAGTAAAAACGATAAATGAAAATTTTAAGGTTAAATTAAAGTAACACATGAAGATACTTACTTCACTGACTTGACGTCGAAAACTGAATGGATAGTATTTTTTCCCATTATGTTAAGAATTTCATTTTTCATATTGTTTACTAAGTATTTAGGTAATATACTTAACATGAGTTTTTCCTGAAAAATTACAAAATTTTTACATGGACTAAGTAGTTTAGTCTCAAATCAAATCAAAAATAATTTTATTTCATAGGCCAAGCTTGTCAATAAAAATTGTCAAAATTTTACATAATATGTGTTTTGCAAAAATAAATATCGATTGCTGAATGTTCTTAACTCTGTGCGCATCGCACGTGCGAGCGTCGCGCGTGTTCCCTCTTCGTATGAACGGAACATAGACTTACTAATGTCACGACAGTGCATTTTAAGCTTCTAAAATCATTTTTAACTAATGTATTGAGTTATGGTAAAACTCATAGAACAAATGTTGCTATTTACGATATTAGCTAACTACTGGTAGTCTTGCGAGGTTGTTGATTAATTAAAAATAACCCTGCATAAATTGGTGACATGATAATAAAAATATTATTATTGTCATGTCAACAGGTTATACTCGCAAAGACCATAGAAGCAGTGCAGTGAACCTATGTTTTGCATACCTCTTGTTCCTTCATGAAATTCAAGTACTCTATGGCCTCCAGGCAGGCCATCCGATCTAAAAACAATCTTTTAGTCACAATCTCGTTTAGTAGCTTGAAGTAGACACCCATTAAGTTTACGCCTATATGGTATAATATGTCACTTGCTATCTGAAAACACATGAATCAAATCCAAAAACATCCATAAATAAAAAATAAATAATAATAATTAATAGTATTTTGTTCTACGAGGGTTGAAAGTGACTTATTTAGTCCCGAAACGGAGTTTGGTGCGCCAGCGCGGCGATGGCGCTAATATAGGTCGAGAAACTTAATAAGTCTTTCACCCCAGGGAATCACCGCTTTTTTCATTTCGAGGGGTGTAAAAACAATATTATACATAGTCACAGAAAAATAAGACAGATTTTATTTATATAAAAATACTTTTTATAATGGCTTTCTGGCTTAGTAGCACCATCTAGTTACAAACGGACAAAACAGACGAGTACAATTTTCCAATCAGTAAAACAGAATAATGCTGGCCTCATGGAATGTTTGGTCCTATTGATAGATTTTGTATAAACTAAGTCTAGTCTTCTTGGTTTAGTGGCGCCCTCAAGTGTACAATTTTACTATCTTAAGGCCTCGGCCAGACAGACGCGGTGGCGGTGGCGGTCTACTGCACGCAGGCCGCCACCGCCACCGCCACCGCCAAAGCAGGTCACACAGGCGCGGTAAGACCGCGCGGCCAGGGTTGCCAAATCTGGTAAAATTACGAGATTTTCACTTACTGTACGAGACAGAGTGGCATTTCTTTTTAATTTTTCATAATATCACAACAACAAAAAAATTTTCAGGCAAAAACAAAATGTAAGCAACGTATGGCAAGCCACTTTATAGATGACCAAAGAGTATAGAGTTGGGTTGGCTTTGGAAAAATCATAATTTAATGTTTTTGCCATAAAAAGGCCACTGGTTAAATGCCAATAAAAATGCCAATGCCACAAATGGTTACTTAATTATTGTATTTTGTACAACATAATTTGGCTCAAAGTTAAGTTGCAAGATTTCATGACTCAAATATACACACATATACTGCATGTTAAAAGGATTGTAATAATATTATTATCTATTCATGTTTTCAATGTATGTTCTTGCTGTTTCTTTCTAAATAATAGTTTTTATAACGAATGGCGAAAATTGATAACCCTAGCGCTATCGCCGAGCTTAGAAACGAAAAGTAGTAAGTACAGTACTTTATCATAGATGGATGTCAAAGTGACAAGCGGCCGCGGCCGACCGCCTCATGGCCGCGACGCAGGCCGCGCCTGTGTGAATCGATGTTCAGACATCCATACTACGCAACTGACCGCCACCGCTACCGCCACCGCCACCGCGTCTGTCTGGCCGAGGCTTAAAACAGGACAATGCTGCTCCTTGGGTCTCCTCATACATTTTCTATAGACCTCCTAGTTAAGTGGCACCATCTAGTTGTCATCATCAAACAGTAGATGTTTCTATTGCGTCTGGTTTGCTGACCATTGACAGGTTAAATGTCAATAAAACATGTTCTAAAAGACAGCTAGTTTTCGTCCCTAGAGACGATAAGCAACTAGTACTATTTCACATTACAAACAGAAAAACGGCACAAACAAGAAGAAATAATGAAAATCATGCTAACCCTTACCACCACCCCGATTTGCGGATCTTCGTGGTAGGTGAAGAATGCGTAGATAACAATATACACACAACTGGCCATCGTACCAAGGATAATAGCTATAAAGTTGTTTCGTATTGGCAAAAATATGTAGATTGAAAGGAGGACCATGGTGGAGTACGCTGGACGCAAAGCGACTCCTTCAAAGTGGCTAAAAATTGGTACAGCCACATCTGAAAGGCAGTAAATGAATATTATTTTAAGTGGTTCATATTTTTCATAGTTTTTGCTTTTTCATATTTTTTTTTAATATTTCAGACCAATATTTGTCTTTACAAATACACATACACTGGTAGCCTAATAGAGATAAGTACACACTTGAAAGTTTTTATTTAAATTGTTTTTTAATACTTGTATTTATTATTAAATTTTAAGTTATATTGTGGTTGGTTTGTTCGAAGAAAAATAAGTTAAATCAACAATACAAATAAAATAAAACGTTTGTTTTCTTACCTGTTATTACCAAGTCTATGGTAATCACGAATGTGACAAACACAGGCATCCAAATCCATTTCTCTTTTAAAGGATCATAAAAACATTTTAAAAGAAATAAAATAGGTACAGATATTCTTAACACGTACATTGCTAATGAGATATAAAATGACTGCGAATCGATACCCTGAAACGAAATAATATATTGAAATGTATAATAATAATGTGCAATAAATAGACAACTGTACAAAAAGATTTGTTATAATTTACTAATAATAAAGGATGAATTGAAATTTAAATAATGAATAATTATGGTTAAAGATGTGATACAGTTTTAGTTTGTATGCTATTGCAAAAAAGATTTCAGTCTATCAAATTAATATAGCGAAACTTTTTTACCCGGTAATATTACGATAGGAATAATTTCTCGATAGTACGTCTCAATTCAAGTTGCCAAAAAGGTAAAAAAAAGCCGACTTACCGAATTTGTTATTCAATAATCACACTTTTTACATGGACATTGGCACGTAAATATAATTAACGGTAACAATTGTTGTCCGTTTCAATTGATTTCAATTACCTACAGTCATCACAAAACATTTTAGAGATGAAACATTACCTTTGTGCTGTTTGCCTTTTTGGCAACTTGGATTAAGACGTACTTTAGTAAGTAGGTATTGTTGGATTCATTCTTTGAGCGACATAAACAATACAGAAAATCCCACATTTCGCCTTTTGTGTATGTATGTAATTTCGCCATAAAATTTTTATGTTAAATACAAACTTTAAAAACACCTACCGAAAAAAAAATTTACACCGATTATAACAAACAGCCAACATTGATTTACAAGTTTAAGTAACATTATCAAAAAAGCATTTAAAATATTTTTTCATAATTTTTCATTATCCATCCTAGTTATTATTACACACATAATATTAGATACATTTTATGCATAAAAAGTCTAAAATTAACTTACATTTATGCAGGTTCCAATAATCACTAAAGTAATATGAGCAGTAGAGAATATTACTATGAGAGGTATATAAATGTGGACTAGAATTTCTGTTAATTTATCATCATATTTTGTATATAAGCTATCCAAATCATACTGAGTGAATTGATCCTGAAATAAAAAAAAACTTTAGTTAAACAATTTTCTAGTCTAGAATTTCATTTAGAATAAGAGCATGTAAAAATGTTATTGTTAATAAAAATTTTTTCATGCTCCATAAAAAATCGAATTCAAAATGACTATTGATTACAATCATCATTTGAAGAATATTGTTTTGTTAACCTCTTGGCGGTCATCACGATCACCGGTGTTCGTAAGCAATAGATGTTTCTATTGTGTCTCGTTTTCAGTTAGTCATTAATAAAAAAATCTTTAAACTGTTCCATTCATCATTCTTGTGATTTTCATGATGTTATAAGACAAGGAAGTGCGCGAAATATTAAATGTGTGTCAATCAATGGGGGTTTCTATGATCGCTCAATCTGATATCAGAGGGCTTAATATTAATATCTGCTGTGTTCTTACTTGATTTACACATAGTTGTTTATATAATTTTTAAGTTGTTTTTGTGAGTGTAAGGGAATTAATTCCCTTTATTTTTCAAAGCAATTAACAAGGATTATTTTGAGCTTTGTAAAAAGTGGAAGCGAGATTCTTTATTGTTTATAATATTTAATATTCTGTAGATAAAACCTGGAATGTATGATAATTTGGCACTTACAAAGGTTATCTACCGTTTGGTCATTACGATAACATTTCTTGAAGATACATTCCTAGAGCACACGAACAAAATGATATAGGTAATCATAATATGAGAAATATACGTAATGTTTATAAAGGCTGGAAATTTTTGGAATAGCGTAAAGGTGTGACGTGGATATACGACATTTCTCTATTAAATCTTACTATGTTTCGCATTCACACATCCACAAAAATAATATGAGCATTGTGCTATATGGATATAGCTCCAAACATCTTTTTTCGTTCGTTGACTTATGGTTTAAAGAAAATATAAATGAAGGTGAGGGTAATATTATGAAATAAAGTAGACATATTTAATTCAAAGTAGTCTGTATTTTGAATTAGTTCTTTGGTTATCTTTGTGATTAGAGTTTGTGCTATTTTTTATGGTTAGTATTTATAGTTGCAAGCAATATGTACCATAAAAACTTTCAAATTGAGTCAAAAAGCAAGACATCATTAAGGCGAAAGATTTTCAATACAGAATCGGGGCGAACTAGTTTTAAAATTGCCGATATTTTCTAATACATTATAAAGTTAATATCTATAATCACTGTTTGCCTAAGTAATGTTATTTCATTAGGAGTATTGTCCTTTATATTGATACATTACATTTTGTATTTATAACTTTATAAAAACAAGCAACCAAAACGTTTTTCATTTTACCCCTATGGGATATTTATAAAAGTCGTAGGTGAGGTTAAGATAATAAACTTTTTATAAAAATGTTAATACAGCAAACAATTATTAAACTTACGTAGTGAAAAAAATGAAACTCAGTCACCTGTCACGCTGAGTGCAGTCACTGCTTGGTGAAGCGCGGACTATGGCAATAGACTGCTTTTGCGGTGCATTTACCTAGTCTCTGACTAACCCTAACAAGATGTACGTGAAAAAAACGATTGAAATCTTCTTTTTCCAAGTTACATACTAGTATAGGTGGCTAGTAGAAGAACATAATAAACATAACCGAACCATTTTTGCGTTCCTCTAAATATATCCCTATTTGATTTTTATTTAAATTAAAAGGCACCACTAGAACATTTTATAAACAGGTAAATAACACAAATTACTGAACACAAATCAATGTACAAAAAACTTGAAGAATATTATAAAAGTTGGGGCAATTAACAATTGTGTTAGTGTTAGTTATTTGAACATTTATTGCTATAGTTAATTACAATAATAGTAATAGTAATAATTAATTAATAGTTAATATATATAATATAGCTATAGTTAATTATATATATTATAATTTTGTTACTTTGGCGTTTATAGGCGTCGAGACCACCGCTCCAGACGCTGGCTCTGATAGGAATGAAAATTGGAAACCAAAAACAATGAATAGAGATCGTTGCTTAATTTAAAAACAGAAACAAAGAGAATATGACCAGAGAAGAGCAAGGTATCGCTAATACTGATATAGCGCCTCTGATATAGCGCCTCATTACAATATTAAATGAACAATATTTGTCTTTCTTTTTCATTTTCATAAAATAATTGTCACAAGATGGCTGAAATGTTGAACAGTTTATTTGATTTCTGATGGCTTCTTTTGACAAAAGAGTTTCATTTATATGTTCAGTAACAAATTTATTGCTCAACTTCTTTTTTAAATTGTTTACCTCTCTTAATATTCTTCCACAGTAAACTGTGTTGTAAACATGGTACTGTGAGGTGAACAAGTAGAATTTTATATCTTGTTTGTTAATTTTCTAATATTTTTTACGCGTCATAAGTGTAACTACTTGTTATCAAAATTATTAAATAAAACATTTAATTTCATTTCATAGAAAGACTACGAAATACCCGGTGGGACCAGAGCCTATATTATATCTCTCCCTAAAAGCAGGTTCACAGGTATAATATCAAGAAATACTCAAAACCTTTAAGAGAACTACTGTAGGCCTATCACGGGCCGGAGAGAAAAAGTCCTTGGAGTTAAAATTACTTATTGCCTCTCGCTTCCGCGCGAACGAAGAAGCGAGAGGCAATGACGATTTTTTTCTCTGGGGACTTGTTCTCTCCGGCCCGTGCTAGGCCTTCTGGAACAACTTGGAAGAATGCAAACAAGCTAGACTCGCGCTTTTACGAATAGATCCCCCCTCTCCAAGATACTTACAGCTAAGTAAGGCTCGGTTACGTCTAATAACGGGAGCCATAACAAGACATAGCTATTTTAACAGACACCTTTTCAATTTAGGTATCACCGACAGCCCCCAAAGCAGAGCATGAATAGGTGGAGAAGAAACAGCCGCCCACGTGCTGCTGGGGTAGCTAACTACCGGGCAAAGTACCTGGGAAACCCGGGTACCCTCCGCGGGGTTGTCCTCAACGTGAAGACGCTGAGCGACTTTCTGGTGGAGCTGGGCTGGCTGGAGTAGCCAGCCTACACCCTCAGATGCAAAATAGGCGCTAAGTCGTAGCGTAGCGGAAACCGCCCGCACGAAGAAGAAGACGACTACGAAAAATTCACTTATGTAAATAAAAATGGATTGGATCGGCTATGACAAACTTTGTCATATTCCGTATAATCTGAAAGTATGTGCTTAAATTAACCTCTCCTAAATAGACGTTGCCTAAGCTCTCGGCCACTGTAGTGGTGTCAATGGCAACACTATAAATGCATTCTCAACCAAGGAGTTTTTTGCGGTATTTGACTATATTTAGGTATATGACTATTGTTACATAAAATCAGAGTAGTTTTGTGTAATAAGTGTCTGATAATGTCCAATGTGGAATATCATTGAAATAAGCGTCAAGTGGCGTGAAAAGTGATAAGTTTTTTATCCTGGTAATCCACCTCATTGAAGAAGCACCAGTTTCTAACTTCTATCATTTGGCACCATAATCTCCCGAGATGCATTGAAATGTAATCCACTTGCAGAAACATCTATCGTTTGCTAACATCGGTGTTCGCGCTGACCCTCCAGGGGTTAAGTGTAATCATCACATTGGTGATCTTCAACTTTACCTGCGATTGTAATGCTAATCTTGGATTGCCTTTTCTTATCCGCTTACTTACAAGGTATCATGCATTAACATGTTTTTTTTTGTTTACCTTAAACTTAGTTTTGTAGATTTTTCTAATATCTATATATTATTAGTTGACGCTATATATTGTGCACTTGTTTTATACTACCTAGCCATGTTGTGTTCCTTGTAGTGTTCCTTGTTGTTTCTTTTTTAACTGAATTGATCAAGTGTTTATGTAAATTAGGCCCGATTTTTACAATCCTCAGATAAAATTATCCGCCATTTAAAACTATCACTGTCACTTTGTAAAGTCATAAAAAGAAAAGAGACAGAGCTAACATTTGAATGACAGATAGTTTTATCTGAGGATTGAAAAATCGGGCCTGAATGTATTAAATCATAAACCATTCATTACGGTAGAAATTTACCCTTATATACTTGGTGTTCCATTGCTGCCCGCCAATCTGCTTATCTACTTGTGCCCTAAAATCGTGAATCGATGATAGCACACTTGTCTTTCTGTTCGCGTTCACTGAGTACCGAGTTATTACTTCCAGATTTGAGAAAGGGCGTGGCACCTCGCCCACGGTGTGGGTGTATTCATCCTAAAATATAAATCTTTTTAGTAATAATATGTAATAAATGGTCAAATTAGCCGTAGAACTAACGGCCGTTGGGGTCGTAAAGTTCTTTAGTGGAGACCGCGATTCGATGAAAGTAGTGTGGGACGTCTTGTGATAAGATAGGATGACGATATGCGTAGGTTGGCTGGAGTGCACTGGATGAGAACAGCTGAAAATCAAGAGCAGTGGCGTGCATTAGGGGAGGCCTATGTTCAGTCCACTACTGGAGCGGGCAGAAGTGGGCTGTTAATGATGATGAATAATAATTTTCCAGACAAATCGTTTAATCGTCAATATGAAGAATAATTTAAGTATCCTGTTCAATCATCTTACCGCGTGCTTATAATTGTCAAAAGCATTTACAAAAGAAAGAGAAAATCTACGCTTACGTTCACAAAACTACCAGGAGACTTTGTTCTGAGAAGAACGGGCAAGAACTCAGAACTATACAAAATTTTCATAATATCTAAAGCACATTTAACACATACATCCTCTCTTTGTAAAAGGAACTCTTTCTCGGTTAGGGTGGTTTCATAGGCGGGCTGGCCGCAAGCGCTAAACACGCGCACGCGCTTACAATTACAAGAGATACATAACATCGTTTCACAGCTACACGTCACAATGTATGGAAATCTTGCCGAAGCTGTTGGCCAGCGCTGGCGACCAGCCCACCTATGAAACTTTAAATACAGCAGAAAATTCAATAATTATGTATTTTATAAAACCCTTGACACTGTTCGAAATATTAAAAATCTACATTTGCCTTTGTGTCTTTGGTAAACATTGACTACGAAGTTTTTTAAATATTTTGATTACCGGTAAAATGCACGAGTACATACACTCCAAATGGCAAATCACGGTGAAATTACACACAGTGAAATAAATCAAGATTATTCTACTGATTACATATTGTTATTAGTATTATGACTAATAGAAAAGATAAACAAACAGAGGGACTTTTTCCTAAGTGTCAAGGTTTATTACAAAAGTTGATTTCACTTCAAAGACAAATTATCACAAATACAAAAAAACATATCGTTTTGTTGCCAGAACATTAGATTTTACGCTTCGTATAAGAATGGTAACTATTGAATATAAGTTGTCCACCAAAAGCGCCCTCTACTAACAATGATACGGGCTAATCCAGGAATACCTCAGTTGTTATTCGCGCAGATGCTGTAGACTTCATGCCATTGCAGTGAGGTGTATTTAACTATGAAGAAGACTTTAGGTGCAAATGCGTGGAGTTAACAAATTAATATTTCTCTACACTGCACTGTATCAATCTGAGGTGGACAACATAAGGGTTATCTATTCTTAAAATTAACTCCCGACAAAAAAATATAAGCAAAAAATCATTGTCTCGTCGGGTCCGCTAACTACCTTCGTATGAACTTGTTAGGTATAGAGTGGTGCCCTTATGAGACAACAATCTTTTGTTCATATTTTTTTTTGGTAAGGTTCTTTACAATTTTACATTTATTTTTTTATTTCATGCCTTTTTTATGAAGTACAAGCTATGACCTTGTATTTGATACCCCGCTCTGGTATATTTGTAAACATTAGATTTGTCACTTTCATTCCTCATATCTTTCAAATGGCTAAACCGATTTTCATGAAACTTGCTTATTAGTGATATAAATGTTATAAGACCTTTCATTTGATATCCATCGCGGGTATATCTGTAAGTATTTGATTTTTTATTCCTGCCTTAACTCCTCATATCTTTCAAATGAATATATATATTACGAGATTTCACCATTATTTTTAATTTCGCCATCTTCGTCGAAAATAAAAACGGTTCACCTGAAACCTGAAAACACAGCTAATGATTGGCTGACTTGTATTTATTTCATATTTTCCAGTGTATTAATATTTACCAGAAGTTATATTTTTGTGACATTATTCAAATCGCAGATTTAATTACGCATGTCGTGATTATGACCAATTCGTCGAAAGATCTAGTAATATTTTTTTATGATTACCTAAGTAATTTTATTCTCCCTAAAAAGTTGAACAAACTTGAAGAAGTTGAAACAAAAATACTCACCATTTGAATGTCACCGCAAAAACTCTAACATTTCGTCATATATAACAAAATCACACACAATCCACAAAACCATCAATCACTGAATATTCTTGCAAAAGACTGAACAACTATAATCAAACATTTTGCACCTTGATTAAATATTGATAAATAAATGGTGTTTGGTAAGGGACGATTACGATAATGATAATCGTATTAGATTATGTTTCAATCACTTGATTAGTTACTACTTAACGTCAGCGAATAACGCATAAATTAAAGTAGAAGACCCTTGGGAAGACGCACTTTCTCATGTTATTATTAATATTATTATGGATAATGACGAAGGTAATAAAGCATCAGAGATTATTAATCTTCAATAAATGGATTGCACAACTGCATAGTTGT
Organism: Parapoynx stratiotata; assembly: GCA_910589355.1. Classification (NCBI taxonomy): domain Eukaryota; kingdom Metazoa; phylum Arthropoda; class Insecta; order Lepidoptera; family Crambidae; genus Parapoynx; species Parapoynx stratiotata. Next base: position 6,434,721 of record OU342458.1, read on the forward strand.
GTGATTAAATTGGTCTGTAGGTACTACACGAATTTGGCTACTGGTTTAGAAAATATTGTACTTTCTACTGATTATATTGCACCGATATCAATTTAATGTTTGAAATTGTCCTAATCCAACAATGATACTGTTTTACCTAACGCGCTTTTGGCTTCGCTATCGTTATCAGATATCTTCAATTTACTTAAAATTTTATTACTCATATCATTTGTGTGTTTGGCTTCTGCTTGAACGAAATCTTGAATACCTATTTCTTTTTCGAAATACATTTTGTCGATTGAATCTGAAATGTGAATGAATGATTCATCATTATTTCATTAAAGTGTTTTGTCAAAGTATACTTCTTCATTTATTTGTTTATGTAATTATTTCTTTATGTATACATAGCATAAACAAATAGTGAATTATTCTAGACATTGAATGTTGAATGTTTATACCTACTCACGGGTATATTCACTTTGAAAGCAACCAATATGTGGCTAAAGTCTTATTATTGTCAGATAAACAATATTCCCAATAAGCCACCCTACTAATTGGCGACACAACTCATTGTTTTCTGTTTCGTTGTCAGATATGAGTATGTTCCGTAATCTATGACTATAGCTGGGTCATCAACTGTGGCCTATCAACTCAATTAGTGTGTACTAAATATGGGCTGCGGTCACATCTGTGAGATCCGATAGACCGCTGATATGGTTTCAAGTTTATTGGGATTAATTTAGGTATCTGTGGGATTAATGAAGTAATTAGACCCTGGTCAGGCTATACTTCGAATAAGCATCTTTATATTATTATTAATAACACTCTTCAGCATTATTTGCAACACCTATTTGTTTTTGTTGGTCTTTGTCTGTTTTTAGTTATGTATAAGGTAATTTATTGACTTTATTATGAAGACGACAGAGAAAAAAAAATCCTCTAATGGGAATGCAAATTTTTGTTGTGTAAACAGTTTTCACAATAACACTGTCACCCGTGTTATTGTGAAAACTGTTTACACGTGAAACAAGTTTATAAGTAAAATATAAAAATTGTGTTTCTTAGTAATAGTCATAGGTACGAGTAACTGAGTAGGTAGGTAGGTAGGTATTCATCAATTCATTATTTAGTACAATCTAATTCGATAAATCTATGATAAGTTTTTAGGTACCTGTTTTATAAAAAAATGTTATTATTATAAATTTTTGTACTTAAATAGGTACAGTTGATTATGAATATCGCTCGCCACCTGTTTGTGTTGTTGTTGTAAGTTCCCATGTGAACTTAGACATATCAGGTAAATTGTGGGTGTTTAACACCTCTGTCTAACTCTTCGGGGGGAAAAGGCGTGATGATAATTTTATCTATGTGCATTACGTGGTTTTTGCATTTGTCTCTAATTAGTTCTTACAGCATATTATTATCATCTATAGTCCTTTATGAACAGAACTTTTCGTGAAGGGTAAATAAAGAATAGAGCTAGTATTAGGGGAATAAAATGATAAAAAATAACAGAATGTTTACATTCCGAGTTCTCTAATATTTGGATAAAGTAACACTCAATTGAAAATAAATAAAGGAAAAATATGCATAGGCATATTTAAGTTATGATTATTCATATGTAATGCATTGACGTCACTGGTTTTCTGTGTAATGAACACCATAAAGCAATAAGCCGATAATGTATGTATCTTTAACTACCTCATGTAGAAACACATGAAGAGTATAGGCCGTAACTCCACCACGCTGGCCCAATGCGGGTCGGCGGGTTGAAACGGTTGCATAAGCGACCGATACCAACGGCTTTACGTGTCTTTCGAAGCACGGAGGAGTTCGAGATCACAAAGTTTTGGTCACCCATCCAAGGTCTGACCACGGCGAAGGTAGCTTTCTTTTAGATATCGAAAGCCAAAGCGTACCAAAATGTGTGTGTGATATTACACAACCTCTATACATTGTAGAGAAAGTGAAGTGAAAAATTTTCCACGATTTTCCTTGCAGACGTGCACGCCCTCTAACGTAAAGACAAGTAACTCCTTCGACTCGAGTAGCGGATTAGTTCCAAGATAAGAACCAAGCTGTGTCTTGTATATTCCGAAAGAGGGCGTTGCTGAATTTTGTTAGTGAGTGAGTGTGGCCAAATTTTAATGAAAAACAATTTAATTTTCTTATTCGCGAAGAACAAACAGGTCAAGTGCCGTTAGAACCAAAATATTGGGTCCTTACCTATGAAATTGGTGTTTTTTTTCTCTCTTAGTATTTTGTCTGTAACTATTAAGATTCAGAGTATTCCTAAAAAATAATTACCTTGTCTAAAAATAGACTATATTTTTGAGTTCTTTTGATTTGTTTTGATAATTTGTTGTAAGTTTAATTGTGTTAAAATTGGACACGGAGACAACTCTTTTTAAGTGCCTCCCGAATACATCATTTTATTTGCATTAACTTAAAAACGATAAATAATTTTTGTGAAGTGTGATATTACACATATTACTAAAGCTTGTCTAATGATAGATGCCAATATTATTATCTTTGGATTTGTCGTTGTGAAGAAAACTGAAAAAAATTTAGTATGGAAAATGCAGAATTCCCCAAAATCTCCATACAAAACACCAATTTCATAGGTAAGGACCTAATATTTGAGCGATTATTGTTAATATTTTGTTTTTAGTTTCAGTGTAGTTAATTAAAATGCCATAATCAACTCAATCCACAATGGTGAGGATGCTTTCAGTCTGTTATTATGTTCTTATTTGCATGTACAGTCAAGTGCAAAAAATTTTATACTCCTTTGACAGTTCATGACTTTTTGACCTAGCGAATAAAGACTATCTTTCAAATGTGTATACATATTTATGCACGTGACTGTACATTTCGTATGATATCTTAGGTTCAACAATTTACCATCTCTGGTGAAATGTAGATAAGAATTATCTGTCTTCTCATTTGAGCATATAAGCTTGATGATAATGTTGTTTTTGTAATGTTGAGCGGGTTTCTGTTCTTTGTCGCTAGCTTCTGGCTGGAAGACATAAACAATCTAATCTTGGAGTAAAGACTTTCCTGCTATTACAGTTGAGAAGTAAAAGAGTGGAATAATGTTCCTGCGTCTGTTTCGGTTTGGGGACTTTCAAGCCAAGAGTGAATAGGCACTTTTTGAGTTTGCGTGTTACACCTTGGACCACTTCGGTGCTTTCCATCAGGCGAGATTGTGGTCAATCGACCTCAAATTAATGTTTAAAAAATCTGGAATAAAATAATCGGCGATATGGAATGCACGGGGCTGATCGGTGTGACGATGGTCATCAGAAGGTCAATGTCAAGCAGCTGGTGTCTCTCAGCTGTGCTGGTGAGAGCGATGACGAACTAGGGGTAACTTTACCTAAAAGTATATAAAAATCTTACCCGAGAAACCTTTTTTTGTTCGCAAAATGCGGCACGCATCGTTTTCTCGACACAACATGTAACTCTTTGTTCTGTGGATATACCTACTATATCGCGCAATCGCTATAGATATCAAAGCACAACCACACGTGCTTAAACAAAAAGCGCTATTCACTTTACTGTAAATTACATGGGTAATCTTCTGTAAATACAATGGCAGTTGGTAGACAGGCAGTAGTACTGTATTGGTACGTTTATTTGGTTTAAGTACGTGCCGAATATACTTTGTCCCGAATACGGATCTCAGTCCCAGTTAAAAAAAACACTGTATATCTTACAGTATGGCCTTCACTTAGTTTACTTTTGTATAGTCTTAATTAAAATCTAATCTATACAAAAGTGCATGAAAAACCAATTTACGTATGGAAAATTTAGGATGTTTGTAACGTCCTAAATTTTAACGTATACAAGTTCAAAATATATCGAAGACAACATAATAAAAAATTATTACAAAAAGACTGCCTGCGATAGATTCAAGTGCTTATTCTTGAGACGAAGAAAGGAAACAAATCCTAATAGGCCTTGACGCAGGCCATATAATTTGAAATATAAAATTGACACCAAGTCAATTAGCAATAGCAGACACATGAATATCGACTTGTTTTTTCTGTAATTTCCTTCCCCATAATCTCATATTGTATCCCCAATATAAGATGATGATGATCCCCCCCATCTCTCATTTTGTAAATCTCATTTGTTTATTTCATGGTATCTTATCGTTTATCTTTTATATTTACACGAATGAATGAAATAATGAATGAGTGAGTAATATCCAGTTATATGACATTGCTTTAAAAGGGAAAACAATTATTTTTGATATTCGATTAATTAAGCAATAAAAAATCCCCACATGTTACTTCATTTTGTTTTGCACTTTCTCGAACTAAAAACGAGTCTGCGAGACTTAACTTACGACTAAACAGTCGTATATTACAGTCATGCACGTTAGCTCTCCTTTCCTCGTCCGAAAAATGCGACTGGAGAATTCTATAGGAAAGTTCCAGCTAGTTTGATTCCAATTTAACTTTCTGATAGTATCATGCGATCTGTTCTTGCACGGGAATGTTAAGGTTCGCAAATTGCTGAGAATGATTACTCAAACTTTTGCGGAATATTCTTTTTGGTTTGTTAATCAGGTTTATTTTTAAGTTTTTTCAGCAAATAAAGGAGGCCAACTGTATGATAGGAAACGAAAAAAGAATTCAAATTTCCATTGTAGAATCATGCACTTCATAAATGAAGAAGTTAAATTACGAATTAAAATGTTCTTTTGAGTATAAAACAAAATACCTACCTACGTATTTGCAGTCAATACACGCCGTTAATCACAGATTTTCTTAAATAAATATTTACCTATGTAGTACGAGTATTTATATTCGCAACTATTCTCATACCATGTATAAACGTTAGAAAAAGATTTTAGAATATAGTTCGAGTGTTATAATCATTATAAATCAATGGTTATAATTGATTCAAGATATTTGAAATAAAGTATGCTTGGTCGGGGCTTACCTTGATTCGGCAGGAAGCGCTGGCACCACAAAACTGTTATATTCCATTTCCGTGCTCAGGATGGCTATTAATTATGTGGCTTATAATTTTCTTTTCATAAAAATTAACAATAAATTTCGTTTTGGAAAAAATGCACGAGAACGTCGCCGCGTGTCGGGCGAAAGAAAATTTTCTCTATATTTTTTCGTTTGTCTTTTATTTTTATTGGGTGGCTTATGGGAAAAGAGTTTGGAAGTTCCCAAATTGCTTCAATGAGAAGCTCAGATGAGAAGTAAGAAATAGTACAAAGATGACGTCACATGTCAGTTTATAACATAGTCACTTGCGACCATATCTTGCGACCTACCATCAAAGCGGCAAACAGCTTTTATAGAAAAATCATGACTAAATTCTAATATTGTTTTTTCACCCTATTAGATAGTGGTTCCTATTCATTGTATTCACAATTAAATAAGTTTTCCTTCCTGTCCGTGAATACGGTCTTACCAATATTGATATTTTTGTATACATTTACGCGAGAACTGTACATCAAAACTTTTACAGACTAACTCACGCTGTAATACGAGTATAGGTGTTCTCGTTTGTACTGATAAAGTCTTTCACTTACTTAGTTACCTGAAGAATTCCCGAATTATTTTAATCACAAAAGCATGGTTTGTTGTCTGGCCTGTCGTTAACATATACATCAATGGTCGTACTGTAATGTGATATACGGTGCTATCATCTATGTCTATACATATTAGGTCCTTACCTATGAAATTGGTGTTTTGTATGGAGATTTTGGGGAATTCTGCATTTTCCAAATTAACATATTATCAGTTTTCTTCACAACGACAAATCCAAAGATAATAATATTTGGCATCTATCATTAAACAAGCTATAGTAATATGTGTAATATCACACTTCATAAAAATTATTTATCGCTTTTAAGTGAATGCAAATAAAATGATGTATTCGGGAGGCACTTAAAAAGAGTTGTCTCCGTGTCCAATTTTAACACAATTAAACTTACAACCAATTATCAAAACAAATCAAAAGAGCTCAAAAATATAGTCTATTTTTAGACGAGGTAATTATTTTTTAGGAATACTCTGAATCTTAATAGTTACAGACAAAATACTATAAAACTGTAGAGGTCGAATGTCTGTACATGGAAAAAATGCTTAAAACCAAGTCAGGGGGATGTAAAAAAAGAGAAAATACCAAAAAAAATTTTTTTTTGTCGTTCTGTCCGTTTGTCTGTTTGTACGGGCTGATCTCCGAAATTACTAGACCGATTTCAATCAAAATTTGCATGGTGATACCTTATATCCCTGGTCGACATCTTAAATACTTTTTATTCCGTGAAATTAAAGGGTTCCCGTGGGAAAGATAAAAAACCATAGTAACCGCGGACGAAGTCGCGGGCAACAGCTAGTTTAATATAAAGTTTGTGGCGAATAAACTACTTAATACTATATTTAAGATTTTAATTACTGAACTTAAGCGTATGGTGTTTCAAAAAAATAATAGCGTGATGTTTTCCAAATTATCGAAGTTTTGTATAAGTTTATGTAAAATATTTGATCGCATATTCCAAAATGATAATGCCACAGGAGAACCTATTGCCTGTATTTGTTCTCCTGGCCTAGTAAACAAACTTTTGTCTTTACCGGTAGTCAAACCCAGAACGTCATAATATGGCGAAGTCTTGAAAACCAACGCACTTACGTCTAAACTCTCGGACACGGAATTCATTAAACACATGGTCACTTATTTTTTAAACTCGATTGGTGGTGCAACAAATAAATTACTTGCACCACGAATCACTTTTCACACCACTTGACGCTTATTTCGAGAATTCTCCACATTGCACATCAGCACAGACACTTATTACACAAAACTACACTGATTTTACATAACAATATCTACTCCGAAACAATATTACAACCATCAAAATAAAAATCACGTCCGCCATTAGTCAAATGCCGCCAAACTCTCCCCTAAGACACCTTAAAAAAAAATACGAAATCCACCATCGATTTTATAATTTTTTGACATTTCAGTCATATATTATTTTTTGTATAATCAGCCCAGCAAATGACTCAACACCACCTGATGGTAAGCAGTAGATAAGTCCATATGCGAAGGATGCCAGGGCAGCACCAAAGGATGCAGGCCTAGCGACCTCCACCTTGCTGGCTCATAAGATGCCTTTTCACGTCTCTTTTAATATAAGAATTGTCAAAAAATTACTTCATCTAGTTTTAAATCTCGATTAAAATTTCCTACAAGACGCCCTCAATACGCTGCGGTAGGACGCGTTTACCTTCTAATCACGACAAAAACGGGCAAAAGTATTTTTCGTTTCTCATTTCTCATACGGAAAGTAGTGTTGTTTTGATCTGATTATTGGGTGGAAAATGCTGCTTCCCTCCATAGATAGGGAAAAGCTCATACAAATTACTTCCCACCTAGGGCAGGAACGAACTATAAAAATAGAATACTGTCAGCTGTGAAGAGTTGTATGTAAAAAAACTAATTAAAAAAAATGCTACGGCCATGTGAGTTCCTAAACGGTCAGTGTGAACGTAGCGCTAACTTCTTTGAGCGGAATAAGCCGCAACAATTACGCGGTGAGTTCCATATTTAAAACTTAAAAAGTTGACATAAATTGGCGGGATACTAATCTGTTATATATCTGTGATGGAATTCAAAAAATAGGTACATAATAATCTTTTATTTTCCTCATATTCGAAATGAAAAGTAGAATGTTTAACACGGGTTGAAGAATCAATTCCTACTCGGACTATAGTCTAAATAACTCGGGAATTGATTGTTTCGACCCTCGGTTAACAATCTACTATTTTTTTAAATGATATTTGCATTTTTCTCATTCTGTTACTATTAATTGAATATTACCATCAATGACCATATAATTTAATTTTCTCATTATGTTAATTACATTCATATATTTAAGTCTTATGCTGCTATTACAGAAGTAAGCATCACAGATGGTCGTGATAACTAATAAATTCTTTGAATGTTCAATAATTTTACAAGATTATAAGATTTACTTGGTTGAAAAGCTGTTGGTTTCTCCAAAGTCGATGACTTTTTAAGATGGGCTAATCTGTTATAAAAATTATATCATGGTTATCAACTACCTATCTTTTCTATCTAAAATGGAAAACATTAGAGTAGTAAGCGGTCCTTAAAACAGTTGTTCTCATAATATAGAGATCGGTGGACAGAAACAGCAATACCTTTCCATCAAGAAAGAATTACGGCTACATATGCTTTTAAGTTTGAATAAACATAACATTACATAACATAATTATCATGACGCCTCTTTCTCCGAAGGGGTAGGCAGAGGTGCTAAACACCCACATTTCGCCAGATATGTTAGGTCCCCATGTAACAGGAGGCGAGCCCGTTGCCATGCACCAGGCACAATTTGAGGCAAGCGATATTCACAATGAACTGTACATAAGTTTTATTCAAACTCAGTGGTACAGGCAGTGGGATCGAGCCCGCGTTTCCCGCGGCATCTCGAACTGCCCTTTCCGTCCCAACACGGCTACCGCTGCTGCAGTTTGAATAAAAACTGTAACAATTTTATACAAAACTAGCTGTTGCTCGTGGCTTCGGTCGCGGTTAGTTTTTTAACGACTCCACTGGAACCCTTCAATTTTCCGGTATACAAATTATGTTGTATGTTGACCAGGGATATAACGCACCATGTAAAATTTCATGCAAATCGTTCCAGTTATTTCGGAGATTAGCCCGAACAATCAGACATTGGAACAAACAAAATTGTTTTTGGTATTTTCCCTCTTTTTACATCACCTGACTAGATTTTAAGCATTTTTTTTTATGTTCGCATTCGACCTCTACAGTTTTATTATATGTATAGATATTTGTCGCTTGCAAACACTATCCTCGGTGTAGGAAAAAGGCTTGTCCCACGAGGGAAATGTGCGTATAAACACCTTTTCTATGTCGCGTTGTTGTAACATTTCCTTTATTTTCAGCGTTGAACACAGCATTAGTTGAAGCCACGTTGGAGCCCATTCCCTTGTCTCAGCATCTCTGCCGCTGATCTCTCAGCACCTTTACGTATTTGTTAATAAAAATTAAAAACAAATATGATCCAGTGAAAACCCTTTAAATAGTAGGAGTATAACCGTTATGGGAGCAACAAAAGTTGCCAGCTTCTTAACTAAATTAAGTTCAGCCTCTCGTGAGAGTATTTGCCCAAATTGCGAGAGGTTGAAGGTTAGCAGTCTTAACCATATACGTATTTGTTATTCCATCACATTACTAATAATGCATAGTAGCAATTTACTATTATGTAATTTCAATACAAACTTTGTAACATTTAATGTAAGTTTATGTTAAATATCATGCTAGAGTATATTTATCAATTTTCTTTATTTCGCTTATTTTATTTTATGATTACTATGTTATTTCTGGAAATTACTCATTCTTATTTTTAACATTACAAGCAAATCTACTGTAACTGTAGTAAAATGTACAATTTAAACAAAATGAAACGACTCGTCCTAATCTGGTTCTAATTTATAGCCAAAAAAGCGGACAGGTAATTCAATTATGGGGTTTTCAATGTGGGTCTTTACGAAAACAGCTTTTGACAGAGCGGCTTCGGAGCTTATGCGAAAATTTATAGAAAATTGCATGGAACACGCGTTGCGCCCACAGGGTGCGCGAGTTACCGAGGGGCGTATATTTAGAATGTTTCCATCGTCTAGCCGGCAGTTCACGTCTAACTCCCGAGCGTGGTGCACGTTCCCTGTCTTCCCTACTCTCGTAACACGTCGCGATCTACGATAAAATAAAAACGAAAGAAATTAAATATTCTGTGTTGTGCCCGAACTGGATTTTATGAGCATTGTGCATACCTCCTTGGACGACAATTGTGACTTTAATGGACTATTTTAGTGACTGGACTCCTATTAAATATTAACTTCATGAGGATATGAGGTATGTAAATTTTATAATTAAGCCATAAAAATAACGTTTTCCTTATAATGGATGTTATCGGTGACTTAACCAAGCCTATTATTGAGAAGCGATAAGCCTCGTAAAAAATGAAAGAAAGTCGTTAACCGATATTATATCATTCTTATAAGTTTATTAGTTTTTGGAAACTAACTTTTATTTGAGTTGTGGCTTTGGTCATTATTTGTCTGTATGGCTTAGGGTATTAAAAGTTCTTAGAACTTACTTTACACACTCCATAAATTAGAGCAGCGGCGACGTCTGACAAGTTAGTGTAAATATTAGAAGGTTGGTTGGAGTTTTGTAACTGAAAAGGATTTGCATCAAATTAAGTGTCTATATCGTTATTAGGACTCAATCCTAAGCATCTTTTCAAATGAGTAGAAAGTTTTCTTTGGTCTCTGTTATGTTTATAAAAGTCTATTTCGTTATTTTGAACGCGGTCACTGGTTTAAGCTTTATGAATAGAATATTCCATTAGCTGTGAAACCTTGCTATTTTATTTCCTTTGTATTCAAACAAAGCTAGGATAATAAATTATACTGTACTTTATGTCAAAAATTAAAAGCAACATGAAAATTTTACGAGTATAATTATTTTTTCAAAAGACGAGCGTTACAAAAACCCAATACTGGTCGTTTGAAAGTTATTTTCATTTTCAAACATTGAAATGGAGATGAATAAAATACGATTGTAATGAGCATTCATACCGACCAATTACGAATTTGTCTTGCAAAGGGGACTATGAATTGATTTTACTAACAATTCAAAAATACTCGTAGGAGCAAAAAAATTCGTCTCATTTTCTCGGATTATCAATATCAATGTTCCTAAACACCAATACGCACAAAAGATTGTATATGATCATTTTTCTTTTAAGGATAGCACTTTTTCGATTTTATCATAAAATATTGTATTACATCGAATCCTACACAGGAATGTATTTTTAAATCAGAGCTGACAAGCTTCTAATTTGGAAATATTACAATCGAAGTATCAGTATTAAAAACTGTTATTGAATGCAATAAAATTGTTGCTCTCTACGGAACAAAATCTCTTTTAATTTAAATATTATTTTCCTTGAATTTGAAATTTGAATACATATTAGGTAAATTGATTTAAAGAAAAATAGTAGAAAGTAATTACTTTCTACTATTTTTCTTTAAATCAGTCCAAACATTTTTAATATTTTATTTGTAATGTACGTTTTTAATAAAGATAACAATAGCGAATAACAATAGGTCTTATTTTTTTACAGACTATAAAATATTTTAATCACAAGATTGCAATGCCAATAAATATTGTCAAATGACTATCATAAATTGTGGCTCACCTACGTTGCATCTCCCCCAATATTACTAATGTTTTGGTATGGTCAGAATGAATGGCGATAATGCACGAAAATAAGAATTGTCATTCCGATGCGTTATTCGAGGAATGTTTTAATTTGGTAAGAAAATAAATAACAGAAAATCTGATAAAGACTTAGTTTTTCTCTTCATATTTATCTAATCACAAAGGTTCAATACAAAAAAACTCATTGCTTAACTAGAAGGAACTTCTCAGAAAAAACTATACACAACATAATAAGGTTCTGCGATTCGCTTATAACGAAGTGTATGTTTATTATGAATTCATTTCTTTACATATAGGTAAGGAAGACGGAGTCACCCGTCGAGTTTTGTCTGTTTGTACTTGTAAGGAACATAATTACTGTTATTCAAGTTGGTTGTCGCGTTTGTTAAACATGTTTTTTTATATCATATGTAACTTTTTAATTAGCCACTAGGAACTCGCAACTCAACATAATTTTAAAGCGCTTTTTAAATTAATGACATTGTTAAGTTTTACTCAGTGTAATTCTATTAATTTTAATCCACCAATGACTATTATCCCTAATACACTAGTAATGGGATTTTTCCCATTCATTTAAGATGGCGAACATTTACACATTATCTAATTAGCCCCAAAATAAGATTTACAAATGACTGCACTCATGTTCAAACCAATGCCGTTGTCTACAAAATAATAAGTATATTTTATTTACAGAGCAATAGGTTATATACACACAGCACAAACAAAATTATTAAATGTTACAAAATAATTTGACAAATAAATAAAAACACCAACTCCGGTACGCATGTTTTCAATTAAGTTCGTAATTCTATGATACTCAGTAACTGTGTCGCAAAAACATATCCTTAGATATTAGTAGCAAAATAAATGAAGCAATGAATAGGACGGACCCATTCAATACTACTTACAGGGTCCTTCGCCGGCTTGTTTTCTAAATTACTGGCCGGACGGAGTTTTTGAAGCAAGAAATTGTTAGAAGTATACGTGTATCGTATTGAGTTTGTCGCTGACGCGTACATAATGAAACATTTTCAGAAGTTTTGGAACATTAAAATATGTAAGCTCCAACGATTTTATGGGTATCCTTTACATGATCTGTTTACAATTTATGCGCGAGATCATCTTTGTAATCCATACTAATATTAGAAATGCGAAAGTAACTCTGTCTGTCTGTCGGTCGGTCTCGTTATCACGTCCAAACTCCTGATCCGATTTAATCGAAATATAGTAAACAGAAAGCCTGGGAAAGGTCAAAGGCTACTTTTTATCCCGATATTTATCCCGAGAACCCGATATTTTATTATCCCGTTTCCATATTAACATAACACGGGTACCGCGCGGGTGAAACCGCGAGAAGCCACTAGTCAATTATAAGTAACGTCCTCCATTTGCTACAATCCAGACTGAATCGCGGTCTCTTCCCTAATTCTTTTATTTTTTGTTGTGGGTGAATATTCAATTATAATTATTTGCATTTAATCTTCGTACTTTAGCAGTTTTAATTTACAACTTAAATTGTATAATCGAGAAATGTATGCACACATGAACAATTACTTTGTACAACGACTTTAGATATTGTTCAAAATATCTAATAACTAATTTAATTAAAGTTCAGCAATTACATTATTTTACTATTAACATTTAGATTTAAATTTGAATGAGCATAAAGCCAGCCGTATTTGAGAAAAATATATCGCAAAAGGTTATTGAAAAAAGTCAACACTTCAATTCCATATTCGCTGAAATTTTAATTGGAAAACTAACTGTGGCGGCAACTTTACGGGTAAATTTAAACTGAGCAATTCCTTTAATGTATGTAATTGAGGCAAGGCTTATGTGAATTTTTATATTAAAAATTTATATTTAATGCGGTGTAATTTGAGGCAACTTTTAGGTTGAGAGTTGCGTATAGATGGTTGAATTAACGAAGAAACATGAATATAAAACGACTCTGCGATGGATTGTATGTATCAAGTATTTAATACAAAAAAGGTGTTGTGTTGACATCAATAGATACGGGCTAGCGGTAGAAAGTTAAATAATCCTAAAATTATTGTTAATTCATTTCAAAAGCTCCTTTAGTAAAGGGAAAATTTCGCAATTTTGTGATGTAATTACACAAGTAAATATTTAACTTAACAGCTGGGAAAGAGACGATGTAGAGGCGTGGTTTCGCCTTAAAATATTTACCTAAATTAATTCTAGGTCTGCCAAGATTTGCTGGGGTTTTTGTTATCGAACAAACAAACAAGTTTGTAATTTTATGTGGATTTAAAGATAATCGTACTATAGGATTGTCTACAATTTAAGATAGGTACTGTAAGAACAGTAATAAATGGCTGAAACGAATGGTCGATTAGTGCAAACCAAATTTTCAAAGGAATTTTCCAGTAGGTACCACAACGCCAAATCCCCTTTTTGGTGGCTGGCACTTAAGTTTGGTAGATAAATATTCAACTGCACTCGAGTAGCGCGTAAGCGGCTTTTAATTTTTTAAATTTGATAAAAAGTCATTATTCCTAAAACAAAACCCACTTGAATTAACTCTACACGCCTAAAACATCTTTCCTTCATTAAAATTCGATTAAATTTATTTAATACAGAAAATCACTCATAATCACTCAATTACGTGAGCGCATTCATGAATAATCTCCACGATTTTCAATAGTGGCGCAAGAATGTACTATTAGTACCAATTAGGAGGCCGGCTTATTGCTTTGATGGCTAGTTGTAAAAAGAAAATTGATCCGATCGGACCTCCCTGTAGAGGCTGTCACGTTGGATCCCGTCGGGCAATCAACAACATGGCCTACACAATACAGTTTTATGTTGTATGGACAGGGCCCGTGATATTACGCGTTAGGTGGATCAAAGTCTTCTACAATGTCTTCCACACAAAATTTTGTATCGAAGTACCGAGAACAAAAATTTTCTTTGTTATAGGATCAGTCGTAAAAGGGATAATTGAGAAGCAACAATTCAAATTATCTCGTTTCAAATGATCTAATATGTCAACAATATAAATACATTTAACTGTTGCATACAAAAAAATAGTAAATTACACGATGGCCCCATAAAAGGAACATATACAACATATCTTTAGTACTAACATAACATGACATATTATAACGCCAACATCCACATTTCGCCAACACGAAACAAGAATAAATAAAAGTTATGTCCAGTACTTAAATACTGTTCATAAAATTGAAATTCGTAAATATTATAAATTATTTAATAAGTTCCAAAATAAAATAACCAATTTTTGCTCGCATGGTGGAGTACGAAAGCAAATCGTATCAACTCAATTAAATGCCCAACAAATGCTTAATTAAAACTAGTAGGGTTAAAAGTCGGATAGTATAAAATTGGTCAATCGACAAATTTTATCGTATTCAGAACAAAATATTTGTATAAATATCCAATTGTATTAGTGAATGATACAGAATAACGTTTTCCGATTCGTTAGCTATATTTTACGTCTATTAGATTTTTTTTTATTTGGAATCATTTGGGTTTTTTCGGATTTTGTTTTTATATGCTGAGTAATCCGACAATCATTACTTATGATTTGTGAATATCATTATAAATGCCAAATAGAGCTTACGAAGCTTCGTGTTAAAGCTCAGAAATATCCGATGCGATATTAAAGACATGCTTGAGTCTATAAAAGTTTCGATTTGATCCTCCATTTCATTCCCCATCCCTACCATCTTACATTATTTAACAGATTAGCTGTAACTTTGGTTTTTTAACGGGAACCCTTAAATTTTCCGGGATAAAAAATATCTAAGATGTTGACCAGGGATATAAGGTATTACCATGCAAAATTTCATTTGGGGATTGGCCCGTACAAAGAGACAAACAGATAAACAGACAGAGAAAAAAAAAAAACATTTTTTGATATTTTCCCTCTTTTTACATCCCCCTTACCATAACGTTTTTTCCTGTGTACACAATAAAGAGTTATCTATCTCTAACTTGGTTTTAAGTATTTTTTTCTATGTACAGATATTTGACCGCTACAGTTTTGTGATATGTACAGATTGCAACAATTGTAACCATCGCAAGCACATTTCATTATTTCTTGCATTACTAAATGTACAGAGGATAAAACTACCCTATGTTTTTTTAAGCTAAGAACATTGAAACCGGCTGTTAGTCGTAAGTAATATCTTCGGCATGGGGACTAGAAGAGCTGCTATGAGACGGAAGTGGCTCAAACATATTTTTCTAAAGCTATCTTATTACTTACCTATCTCAAATCATCTGGGACACTTGTATTATACTTTCTTTCTATTTTTTAAGCATTTTAGTTTTATGGAATAACTTAATTTCTAATGTCCTGTTTTTCTCTGATATAATTAAATATCACATTTTAATACCAAGTTAGGCCTACCAAATAACACATTCTCAAGTATAAATTTTATCATAATATTATTGATATTATTATCTAATGATTTGATGAAATTACGACTAGTAGATATTTTAATGTAATTACTAAAAGTAATTACTAAATTCCTCGTAACATAGCCTATCCCTGTTAAGTCTTTAACGTGTATTACGTCCTTAAGTAGATAGACGAACAATACAAGCTGTATTCAGAATGAACTGTACTGAAGGTTTATTCAAATTAAAAAAGCTACTGTCGAAGATTGAACCGGCAACTTCTTGTAAGAGTATCAAACATGATGCACTTATTATAATTCATATTCAAAGTAAGTATCAAATTCATATTCATATTTGAAAGTTAGGGTCAGCGTACGCCACGTCAATCTTCAAATAACAAAGAAATAGAATAATGATGGAAGGTTAAATTTCATTGTATCATTTGATTAGATTGCTGTCAAAATGTAACATAACTCAAATTGGATTTATCTCATTTATTTTCCTCCACATATACAACTTAATCTAATAACTAGTGGTTATTGATGAGTTACTATTGTTACGCTGCGATAAAACTGCGTAATATCAGTAAGGTCTACATAAATGGAGAAGCAGATGCTCAGAATATGACTGACCAATTTATAACTGAGCTCAACTAGCATCCGTGGATCTATTATTATTCTTAATTCTAACATTATTTAATTTTTTCAAACGTGAATATTAATGCCACATTTAATTTAAAGAAGTTTATTTCATTCAAATAATAAACGAATAGTTATTTCAAGTACACATGTTGCAATTCACGAACACGCTTAAATATTTGAATATAAACTCAATTTCATGGCATTAAGGGCGCCGGCAGTCGCTTTAATCAATTTAGCTTTTGTTTTTTTGGTCGATCTGTGTAATGTTTAAATACACATAGGAAAAAACATTGCCTGGTTCTCAAAATCAATACCTATTTGGCTAACCTGTTACCAAAATTGTAAAATTGTGTACTTTCGTGATGATCTGATTTGATTTCGACATTGTCGCGAAACCTCTGTGGTTTATGTCAATGTATTATTTTCAACTTTATGTATTATTTTGTAAACTATAATAAATGAAAAAAAAACTGTAACGTCTCTATAAACACCAACCAATATAACGATTACTTAAGATTCCCACGACCAGCACCATCCTTAATTTTAAAAGAAAAAAATTTGAGCGATATATCTTTGAGTGCTATCTCTAATATTTATTCTCGATTCTACCTATGTACAACAATGAAGAGCAAATATTAACGTCATTGAACTAGAAGTAGAGCGGCCGGTCCGCTCGCGGCTACAGGTGTGTTTCAAATAAATAACCTACGATTTAGGGTTCAATGCAAATAAGGCTAGAGCTTCCTACGGTAAAGGCATTACATTCTTGTGTTAGCCACTCATTTTCCTCCATACTTCTACCTTATAAGATAGCCCTATTTAACTGTCGTTACCTACTTGAATATCTTTACGAACATTCGTAAAAATTCTGATTTTTTTTATTTGGAGCAAAAGTGAAAAACTTATCATAAGTGGTAAATTTATCATATATGCTATATTTTAGTTTTCATACATACATATAATTTTTCTAACTTAAAACAGCCTCTCTGGTTTAGTAGTTCACACTACCGTGTTTTGTTCACCGTGAGTGATTTTGGGTCCGCGGTTCGATTCCCCACGGAGACAAGAGTTTATCTGCTTGGTTTCTGCTAGCTAGCTACCACGGTGTTACCTAAATCTGTCGCCATATTATCAATGTTTAAAGCATTGTTATGTTCTGGCAATCAGAGGTTAAGATAGCTAGTTACTCAGGAATACAGGTGAAGCTCGCTTCTACCTTCGGCCTTATCGTCACTTGAGTCACTTGTCATCAGGTGAGATGAAGGTCAAGGGATTACCTGTCATAAAAAAGTACAGCATGGAGTCAAAAAGGGCGTGAAAAGGTTTTTTAAGGGTCGGCAACGCGCTGGTGATGCCCTCGGTGTTGCAGGCGTCCATAGGCTACGGTGACCACTGCTCATCTGTGTGGGCCGTATGCTTGTTTGGTATAAAAAAAAGTATTTTTTCCATATTTTTTAAATTATTGCAACATCCTTATTTCACTGTATGCCAGTCAGTCTGGTCAGTCAGTTGCGCATCCAGCCACTAAAAACTCTGTAATAAAAACGTATAGGAACTTATACAGATTTCTTACGATACCTAAGACCTATATTATATGCCTTTCATACCAAAAAATCGACGATTGACAATCGATCCTTCCATATCACATTCCTGTGGTCGTCAATGTTTAAACTCAAAACTAAAGAGCTACTAAATCGTGACTGTGTTAAAGTATATCTGTTTTGTCTTACGAGTACAGGGATTGTAATCATACATAATCCGTCACATCATGATGATTACTTGTGTTTAGAATTTTACTTTATAAAAATCTTAGTAAGCTTAGTAATTAATTCAATAGCCCTAAAGGAAGACCGGACTCGCGCTTGACTGGTTTTTTCCAATAGGAATGGCCATCGGTTCCAATTATGACGATTAATTGGAAGTCTGTCAGTGGTACTTTTTTGTTTTCGATCATTATTACCGCGTTCCTCGTATAGAAACACCGCGGGCGATTCTTGTATTGGGATCGGCAATCCGGCATGCGAAGAATAATCCAATCAAATTTGGCTATCAAATGTTAATTGTGCCCGAAATCCGGTCAGTTGTTTGCCGTTAAATCATATATACGTTATAAATTTACATGTCTCTATTATAATTTCCTTAACAAATTGCCATTTTTGCGTTTCGGATTTTTGTTTTCGACAGACGTTATTTTGAATATTGATAATACGTTGCGATCGGCGTCCAAATTTTTTGTTGTAATTCCATCTCAAAATTGTTATTTATTAGTTTTTAGTATAGGTATTATTATATTAAAAAAAGGCCAAGGCTAACGTCCTATTATTAATAATAATAGTACATTACCTTTTTCGCATAACATGTCGAGAATTTCTCATAATACTTATATCTAGCGATATCTAGAATTAAGATTTACTCAAAATTATTGGCGCAGGCTTGATTGAACCACCTCTATCGAATGAAGAATATAAAAAAATATTTTTTTCGTTTTATTTCAATTGGATCTTGACAATGGCATGAGGAGAATCGCACAGCTGGCAAAGGATACGGATTAATCATTGCTACTTATATTTTTTGCTTCTTAAAATCCGAAAAGGCTAACGCTGTTCCATTGTGATTTGTTTCCGACTAAAATGCGTTTAAGGATCCAAACTTTCCTTTTTTTCCAGTTAGTAGCTAGAAAAATAAAATCCTTATGAATCTCCGGGCACCACCTGGTAAACTACTATAGAAATATTTCGATACAGACCATGCAAGCTTTGGCATTTTCTTTACTCTATAAAATGCCTTATCTAGTGCCTTAGTAACAATTCGGTGCATGATAAAGAAAGAAATTCAAATCAGCCGATACATCATCAAACATAGATCTTTCCTCTTTTAACGAATAATCATATTTTAATACGTTCTTCATAAAAATTCAATATTCATATAACCATTTCATTTCACGATAAGAGGCTTAGCGATGTCATTGCTTTTAGAGTAATATTGTCGAGAATAGTACTTGTCTGCGAGCCACGTTAACCATGAGTATAAGTTATAGTTGAAGTAATTTTGTGACTGTCACTCCATATTGACATAAATCAAGGTGTGAGTTACGCTTAGTTTTATGTTCGCCAACAGGTTTAACGATCTATTTTATGGGGTCTATTAGAAGAAAGAAAGAAAGAAAGAAAATAATTTATTAGTGACACAGAATTAACCTTAGTACTAAGCTTAATATCTAAGAAAATTGTGACACTAAATGGCGAGCCACTCAGCATGTGTCAGTTGTCGCAGACATCCGACGCTGGTCTTCCGTGGTCACCAAATTTTTTCCCTTGGGTGTACTACTACGCTGCGCTGTATTAAAACTAAATAACAATCCTTCGTCTCGCCTCTTCTTAATGTCATGAAATATTTTATTTGTAAACGGGCTATTAAGCACAAGCATACGGCTTATGGAGTGGACCAAACCTCTAGTATTTTTGACTTTTCTCTCGGCAATTGTAACTTGATGTCGTTTACTAGATTTGATCGCATTAAGAGGTCCATACATTTATAAAATGAATATCTTTATACATTGACACCTATCAACTAGCCCAACTTATGCTGCTTGTGTTACGGATACTATATGACGGATAAATGTCTTTAATAGATAAATACATATTAATATTTAGAACGACAAATATATAAACATCCAAGACTGGAGAACAAATGCCTGTGGAGCCCAGAACCTCTCGAGATGGCGACGCCTTGAGACCGGCGTACACACCACTCGACCACGGAGGTCGTCCATGAGATAATCTAATCTATGTATTCAATTTTTAAAATATTTATTAGGTTTTTAACAGTAGTACGAGAAAGAACAAGTTTGAATCATACACTGTAACCTGTCGGCGTAACGTAAAAATACTCTTTCAGTTCAAACCGCTTAGAATGATGCGCGCTGCGCGCTTTAAAAGCCTTGTTATACGTATGTATAATATATTAGCGCAGGATTCAGTTTATTCTCAGTTTTCGAGGCACAAAGGGTAAAAAAGTTTCCTTAAATGCGATATTACTACGCAACGCACGTTTGTACGTAGTAGCATGAGCATGGCCAATATGAATAAGTTATATCCAGTGCCTAGGCCAGTCTGCTTTGTAGGTTATACTTACCGGCGAAGGTTGAATAGTTTATAGTTTGCATTTGGGTAAAGTAAGCACGCTGTTACTGCGGTCGGAAAACTCGTCTATGGCTTTTGAAGTGAATGTGCTGTTTTTTTTTCACCTGATTATTTAATTTATTAGGTCCTTACCTATGAAATTGGTGTTTTGTATGGAGATTTTGGGGAATTGAGCATTTTCCATACTAAAATTTTTTCAGTTTTCTTCACAACGACAAATCCAAAGATAATAATATTTGGCATCTATCATTAGACAAGCTTTAGTAATATGTGTAATTTCACACTTCATAAAAATTATTTATCGTTTTTAAGTGAATGCAAATAAAATGATGTATTCGGGAGGCACTTTAAAAGAGTTGTCTCCGTGTCCAATTTAACACAATTAAACTTACAACAAATTATCAAAACAAATCAAAAGAGCTCAAAAATATAGTCTATTTTTAGACGAGGTAATTATTTTTTAGGAATACTCTGAATCTTAATAGTTACAGACAAAATACTAAGAGAGAGAAAAAAACACCAATTTCATAGGTAAGGACCCAATATAATTCGGTTCCTATAAAGAACTCTCGGTCCCATAGGATTAAGTAAACACATCAATACTATTTATCAAATTTGCAGTAAGCAACAACGCAAACTTATTTCTTACAATAGATTGCAAGTCATGATATCTAAGAAATCTACTGTAAATCGAATGTCGACTTAATCGATGGAGTTGTGATAGGACTGAAATCCAATTTCGCTCGTCAAATGACTATCAATCAATTGATTTCTCGATTCCAATTCTTGGTTGTATTGTGTTTTTACCGAACACAATTGAATAATCAACAAATATCCCTTTATCGTCCCAGAGGGCCGGTAACGACGCGATACATCAGGGTTAAGGGTGTCCGATCAATATTCAATATCCGGACAGAATTCGCCTCTTCCGATCGCCGGATATTCCGGATATACTAACTACTTCCAATGCCGGATTTATGCGATATTTCGAGCTTGTTAAAATTAAACTGCCAACACTACTAATATGCGTGTTGCCGAAAGGTGTCTGTTTATTAGCTTTCAATTTTGGCAGCGTTAGTACAGTGATTGGATTTTGGTAGTTTGTGTAACTTGTACGACTTTTATTATAAAGAAAACATGGACTGGTAGAAAGTCAAATAGAAAGAAAGATTCAGGTGAAATTAGATGTTCAACTGAACACAATTCATGACTATCATCGTTTTCTTTGTGAATCATCGTTCCATCTTGTCTATGATCTTGTAGGGGTGTAACATTAAGTTTTCCGCTATGTGATCTCTACTCAAGAACTCGTTTACCCCAACGGTTAACGGTTCTTCGGCTAATATGACCGGCCTACTGCCACTTCAGTCTGTAGGCAATGGAACTCTAGTACTCTGTTGAGTCACTTCGTTACGAATTCGGTACTCCTTGCATAAATATTTTCATAGTTGAGCTTTTGGCAATTTGAGAACACACTAATGATTTCGCTCTACGTGTTAAAGGTTGACTAGTCAACGGACACAAAACGTGGTACAAAAGAAACATTAACTGTATGCGAACACCGGTGTTCGTGGTGCCAGCCAAGGGTTTCATATTTCATCGGACCTTTCCATGTAATACGATGGAGTAAAGCAATAATAATTCTACTTTAATTTTCATTGTGGCAAACCTTAATTAGAACGTTATTGTCATGAAAGTCTACCCTTGAAAGTTTCTAGACTTTGTGAATTACTCGAATGTCAATAAAATACTTTAGTGTATAATCAGTGGCTGTTGTTGTTTTAAAGTTGTTGCTAGTTTGATTGGGGCGCAAACTTCAAAACACGTCACTAGTTTTGTTACTGAAGATGCTTTCCCACTAATAACGTTTCTGAATAGTTATTAGAAGTCATCGACCTCGTTAATCAATTGGACAGTTCTACATGGCTCTATGTTCTTGTTGACGCCAAAACTAGTAGACATGTATTTTAGATTTTATTGATACTTGTTTTAAAAATGTCATAACTTAAATTTAAATGACCCATAAAAAAATATTTATTTGATGTATACCAATTCCAATAGGATACCTATGTTTTGCAAATATATTGTTTTGTTTTGTAAGTGACTAATTCTTTAATGGGTTTCCGGTGCCATAGTAAAGTGGAAAGCAGTATGGCTACAAGTATTTATTTGATATTTAAAATATATACTCGTTAATGTATAAAAATGCATTTAATTACTTAGTTCAAAAATACTAACAAACTTAAGTGTCGAAATATTAAAATCCGTATCATAAATTTTAAAACAACTTGATAATGTAATTTGAATTTTATCACACGGACCAGTTTGTCTTATTCCACTAATGAATATAAACTTAGAAATGTATAAATTAAGATTTCCTTTTTAAACAACGTGTTATTACGTTTGAGATTTAAATGATTACATTTACATTTCAATTAGATTTAGTGTTATTTGGTCATAATAAAATAATTTGAATATAAAATACGCCTTATTAAAAGTATCATTTAATTCATCATTTAATTAAAAAGCACATTAAAAGTTAGCAATTAATCTTTGGAGTAAAACGTTTGGAGTACATGTTGTTTGTATTTAGAACTAAACAAGTTAAAAATGTTTTAAAATCACAAAAATTTATAGGGTTTTTATGTGGGTAAAGGTTTTGATATACATTTAAGTCAAGCAAAGTAATGTATACGGAACATTACGGAAAGGACCAATATTGTCCTGTGCAACTTGGCTCTAAAATCTTTATTTTCTGTACTGCTTCTTGCGCAAGCGCCGCTTTATCTTTGTTTGTAAACATGACATCAATTCTATTTTCACGCCTGCTTCGTAGGTAGAGCTGTTTAAACAGGCAAGGTGAGGGTAATACAAGAAAAAAATGAGTATTTTGTATAAAGAAAATATATAAGGTTGATATAATTTTTCTGAGGAGAGGGAAAGGAATTTCATGAGTATGAAAGAAGTCAAGGCGCATATCAATGGTAGAGGAAAAGCTCTGCCGACTTCACATAGCGATAGATAAAGGCAGTAAAATGATGATGGATATCTTAATAACTGCACATGAACATTCTACATAAGGTATTTTACTATCAGATCCCGAATCAGTTAAAACTCACTTATATCATACTATTATTATAAAAAAAGTAAATACAGTTCCGTAGATTACCACAATCTGTCAAGATTCTTGAATCGTTTTTGCACTTTGCGTCTACGAATTACGGTTCAAAATCTATTAATATATTTTTACAGTTCTGTATTGTAGTTGAACTTAGTCTTGCTGTTGTCTGTACTATCATATGGTATAATTATACTGTCATTCCAAAGCAGAAATGTTTGTTTGTTTTATTAACAGCTATGGTAATTTCATACTTAATTCCACGTGGATTATTATCTCCTCTACTGTGTACTTTTTATCTTTTCTTTTTATTTCATATTTTTGAAGTTAAATCTTTAATTATGTTGTTAGAATGTATAAAAAATTCACATGTATAGGCTTATCTCAGATCTTTGTTCTTAATGAGGAAATGTAACCATTGTACCTACTCATTATGGGTTAAATATAAGCTTTGCTAAAAAAAGTCATAAAATTCAGTCTCGTATTTCTTATTTTTGGTATGAATTATGTAATAAGAAATATTTTTGGTTGATAGTACATTGAAACCTATATGATAATTTTATTGAATATACCTACTCAATAGTCGTAAATTATTATAAAGTATCTTAGGTATGTAAATATACAAAAATGCCATAAATTATATCAAATTCAACAGAAATCGAAGTTTTTGAGATGTTAACATAGATACGCGACATTCTCAGAAGTCGTGTCCGCCAGCGAGTGGACTCGTGTGTCGATCTTTGATAACTCCTTGTTGTATTTGGTTTGGTTAAGTTATGCTTATAAAGCTGTTCACTTTATCTACGGCGGTACCCGCCCGCAGAGTTCGACGTCCTTCCGATCCCATCTCGGCCGATCGCGCCGCAGGTGGATCCGTACACCTGCCGGCCCGCCAACTTACCATAAAATGCGATTCGAACCTACCCCGCGTGAAACAATCCCGTCTCGCTCCAAGTCCTCACATCTGAGTAGGACGCCGCACACAATCACGACCGGCATTAACTCAATATACGGACAGAACGCGGTCGAACGGAATATCAGTTTTTACTGGCGCAAAAACTATCGGAATTTCAAGTCCGTAATCGCAGGGGACTTTTAAAACAATATCTCTTCTTCATATTTCATCGACAGGTGTAATTTATGGGCTGCTCGCATCCTTTCTCATACCTAATTTTTGTTCTCCCTTAGTAGCATTGATCGAGCTGTCGGAGTTTTGTTTTTCTTGTGTCTACCGCTCGTCTCGGGCGTCTTTCGCGGTGTTTGCTCAGGAGTTTAGATTGGATTTTGCCTCTCTTTTTAGCGTCCGTGTTGTGCTTGCAGCTAATCTCGCAATCAAATAAAAAATCAATTACAAACAACAATAAAGAGTGCGAGATGGAAAACATGCCGTTTCGAGACAGCTATTGTTGTGAAGAATTAATAATGGACATCCAAACGGATCGCAATATCACAACATCGAATCAATAAAGAAGCGTATCTGAATCTCTCATTTATAAAATAACGGTATACATTTTTAATCTTCATCTTTTGTGATACTTTCAATTTTTGGAGTGGTAAGTAGCTCAGAAAGTATTAATTCATTAAAAGTATATTCATAATTATTTGAAAATTTTCAATGGCCTCTACAATTAAGTCGCACTCAGAAGAAAAGAAAACATAACCCCATTATCTTACTTTCTTTTGTTTCGTCGTATTCAGAGAAATTGAAAGGTCTTGAAACGGTTTCAATAGAGGTGGATCTTTCAATGCGAGCAATGATCAATTCTATCGTTAAAGGTTTATGCTTACTTGCATAAGCACGTACATTTAATGGTCTGATTTGAAACCGGAGGCGGGTTTTTAAAAGGAAAGTCACGCCTCGGCCCGCTGAACAATGCGTCTTAATTAAAACGCTCGTCGTCAAACTTAGCGGCGCACACGCTGTAATTACTTAATTATACGTGGCGCTGCAGGAATCAATAATAATATACCCTAGATTTTCTTTGGAGGTCTTTTTTGTTTGATTTGAGAATACTCCCGATATAAAAAGTAAAGACTTGTTATTGATTAGATTTTGGCCCTAATTTTAGACATAATTTAGGTTTGGTGTCTATTATATTTTTTAAGAAAACATTATTTTTACCCGCAAACCACAAATTATATTCAATTTCTTTTAATTCAATCTTTCCAACAAGTATTTTATTGCGATAATAAAAATTCTAATTCAGTTTGCTAACATAATATTTCCCAAGCAAAACTTTCACCGATTCTATTTGCATTGAAACAGCATTAGGTAATATTAAAGCATCCACACAACCCTTATTCCGTGGCAGTAGATGTCACAATGGCGTCGCAACCGCTGCAAATGATCCTGCACTTAAATAAAAGATGAGTTCAGGCTTAACGCCGACTGAAGGAGGACTAGATTAAAACGAATGTTACCTAAGGGATTGGGGCCATTCCGCAACGAGTTAACGCCCAACGCGCTCCACAGACTAGAAAAATTAATTCTCTTGTGTCACGAATACGGTTGTTGTTAGTTCAAAATTTCACAGCCGATAAACGGACTATAACAACTGCTCACTTTTTGCTTACGTATTTAGGACAACGGACAGTTATACTTTAGTAGACAAAAAATCTTCACTATTATGTAGATGAGATCTTTGTGATGATAAAATAGACTAATAATTGAATCTCCTTTTTAGAATTTTATTTTTATTAATTACACAAGTTTAAAGCAAAATAAAAAATATTAATTGGATAATGGAGCTTACAGAGTTAAAAATCAAATTCTTCGTAAAATAGCTGTGAGAAATAAACTATTGTTGCCAAACGTCTTTAAAGTAGCTACGAAGCTAGACGCCTAGAAGCTTCCGAGAAACAACAATAAAACAATCCTAATAAATTAACAGCTTCGGCCGTTAGTTATGGAATCGCGGACATTTCTATTTAAAGGCGGAACAAGATCCCATCTTTCAAGAGAGACTGCACAAATCAGGATCAGCGATACCTTCTATTTTGCCACGGTATATTTATAGCGTAATTATATCAAGTAATTATAGTACGGGGAGATAAATGATAGCTGGTAGTTTGTGGAATTTACTGAGTAGAATCACGCTAACAAAAGGCCTATGGATCGAAATGCATGCATCGGTAGTTTGTTTTGCTCGTACAACGTTCTTGCCGGTCTAGACGTAATATTTCTAATTCAGATAATATAGACTCCTCCTATAATTTTAGATCACAAGACAGTTTGAAAAGCGTCCAACTCCTTTGTTCTGTTACCGATTTAAAAATCGCTCTGTTATCTTCTGTGAAAGCATTTAAAATTATATCGACCAAGGTTTGTTCAATATTAGTCACCACAAAAAGTATGGAAGCTTACTGAGAAATGTATGTAATGCTTTTGATTAAAATGTTATAACATCAACTCAAACTAAACTGCTCCTTTTAGTAAAGTTCTGACCCTAATCGTTGTAAAAACGGGTTCCGTTTGGTGGAAAATAAATCAAATGAAACCTTTTTACAGAGAAGCAAACATGTGAGTTTATTAAAACAAAACAATCTCACTCATTTCCAATTCCGGAGAGCGAGTGGCGCCGCTCGCCGCTCCTTAACATTCACAGTCCCGCCGCGCGGTAGGTGAGCTGACTGACTGAACGTCAGAACGACACCAGAAAAAACGATAACTTATGCACATACAGCTCGACATCGAGAAGGATTCACTGTTTCGTGAATATTAAAATGGACGTCTCACGGGCTGAGCCGCATCGCGAATTGCGAACTTGAAGCGCTTGACTCACTCCTGATTAAAAAGAAGCGATTTCTGGCAGGATGACTGATGTGGACGTGATTCCTCAGAACAATGTTGTTTATTAAATATGAGCGGATATTGTAATTTCGTGATAGGACGGGCTCGCCTTCCACGCATACAAATGGAGTTGTGTTTAAAAACGAATAAAATTACTGTATAGTCGAGATTTTATGGCTTTTTGAATATAAAGTGTACTACAGGGTTAGAATCGCTGCGCGTCCTCGTCGTTTACGATAAGTGGAACACGGGCTTGATATCTGAGCACGCTTCGTCTCGAGCGGTCCTGATTTTCTGGAGCCCACGTTTACGTTCATTGGGAGCGTAATTAT
The DNA here is from genome assembly GCA_910589355.1 of Parapoynx stratiotata. Lineage (NCBI taxonomy): Eukaryota > Metazoa > Arthropoda > Insecta > Lepidoptera > Crambidae > Parapoynx > Parapoynx stratiotata. The sequence continues at coordinate 6,462,425 of OU342458.1, forward strand.
CTCGAATTAAGCGAGTCATTACAGGAGCGGCGACTAACGAAGTCGCTCTACGATACAGTCTCATAACCGGAAGGTTTGGATTCGACCTCGCGCGCGGGCCCGCAATCATTAACGCAGCATTGTCGTTAACAGAAGACCGTTTGGTAGCCACATTTAATTTCACTATAATCTAGATAATGATTATTAAGGGAGACTAGAATGTTCCATGAATTTTTTATGTCTTATTGCCACTGTTAAAAATAGTTGCTGGCGCGTGTAGTTCGAACGCGACATTTACACCTTGCAGCGTAGCTAATATAGCCTTTCGCGCCCATCTAAATATAGGACGGTGTCTATTGAGATGATTGCAGTGCAAACGAGTTTGCGGTTTGTTCGACGTTCTGCGGCTACACGTTTTTGTTCACACCTGCGGTTAAACTCCAGTTACGGCTTAACCGCGATTGGCATATTGAAACTATGTTAGTTTACGTTTGTTTACATTCCTGTAAAATTCTGTCTTATTTTTAGGACCCGCCTCTAATTGCGTCACAAGTACCTCCCATTTATTGTGACTTGATAGATGACAGCGCTATTTATTTTTCGCAAGCTGTACAATGAAAACGACACATTTATCTTTCTTAGCATTAGCGCGTTAAAATCTCTTCGTTCTTCTGTCGCCATAAATCATTACCATCAAACTGTTCTCCGGCAGCGAACGTCGGCTTTCATCGGACGCTTTCAATCTGGCCCTTTATTTCATTACAATAAGTAATTCACTCGCCTCCTATTCACTCACTTTTTGGTAAACATTCCCTGAAATTGGCAATAAATTCCCATCTAAAATATCGGCGACGGGAACGTAACCTTTTAACAAAAGACGAGACTGAGACATCGAGTCGTTTCATGAAGATGTTCACTTGGATGTTTTGTTAGGCGCAACAATAGTTTTATTTAGCTCCGAGCCCACTGCCCACACGCCTCGGTTAATGGTCAGAATTGTATGAAGATGTAAAAATGAATGGCTTTGGGTTATGGAGCCAATAATAAGTTCTCATGCGGCTGCGTTGGTTCTATTGTTGTTTTTTTTATTCGGGCTTATCCGTGGAGCGTCGTTTATAATGGGGTCGGTGTCAATCGCGGTCGGGCCGGGCAGGTGTACGGGCCGCGGCGACGGTGGAATAAAAATGCTCATAATTTTATTCTGCAGCTGCCTGCCGTCAAGCGGCCATCGATTCGAGCCGGACTGCATCGTCCTTTTGTAAAGTGGATTCCAGAAAACATTACACAGCGTCCACGATCATTCGTGAGTCTCACGGCGAATTAAGAGGACGGTACTTCATCCTCGCTTCAATCAATTACTCGTAGATCGAGTAATTTTGTACTAACTATACAGTGAACAGTTTAGTGTTATTGTGTTAATATCATTATAAAAATTACGGGATAATTTTTCTGGCCCTAAAGTGTGATTTCATGTGTTAAGAAATGTTCAAATAAGTCACATTTGCGCGCGATTCAGGTGAGTTTTATATAGCAATGACTATTTTAAAATTTTCGATTCTTTCCCTCATGCTTGTGCTGATGCCGGTAATAAATATTTTTATTCTGTATTCTGTTACGGTTCACATATGAAAGGTGGGTTAATTAAGGTCTAAACGCCCAAATTACAAGTCACCTGTGATGTGGTCGTTTTCAGGGTCCTTAGTATATATTAATTTTAAAGGCTTCTCCTCATATTCTAAAAGGTTTCCATTTACTTTTAAGCTTTATCGTGATTAACTTCCAATCATACAAAAAATTTAACATGACTTCCATTACTTTTGATTAAAACGTTTACAGTTACAAATGAAAATACTTTTCTAACAATAATTTCTGTGTAAGTTGTTCGTTGTAATCGGATAAACATGAATTAGGTTACATTTATTATTCATCCTATTATCTTAAGTAAGTAATACTGTAATAAATAAATAATTACTAAAGCCATATAAGTGAGCTTTAACATAGCTCTAATCAAAATTATATATTCAATAGAGGCAGGAAGCGACTCTACAGGATACTAATTATTTAATTAAAGGATCATAACTGCCTTTGTAATTTTTAAAACTTTGATTTACATACTATTATAACGTAATATTTCGGGTTGCTTAAATATAATACAGATAACATAAGATGATAAGGATTATTGTTAGGGGTATTTTATACAGCTTTTTAATACGGTTATAGTTGCAGGCGAAAGCATGCATTATTAATATAACAATAAGATCTCGACTAGAGCCCGTGGCGCACCCGCTAATCTCTATTGAATAAAACATAAGCTAGATAACGTAATGTTAAAGCTAAGGCTCATTTAATAGGCATTTTTGTGTCAAAGTTTCTGTCATAGGACTTACTACTACTTACAAACAGAATAAATTATACTAATATATAACCTTATGGGTTCTTGAATAGGTAATACTTTGAACTAGTTTTGTCGCGAACATGTTGAATTTAGTAATATTCATTAAGAAAATCGAGCCTAAAATATGAGTTAGTGACTACTAAAAATCCGGGGAGAAAAACTGCATTCAGTAAGGAGTAGTTTTGTGCGCTGCACCTAAAAAAGTAGGTAGATAAATTTTCTAAAAATATTAGCAACAGATAACTAGCTAAAAGGTTTATAAAATGAACTTGTACAACCACCGTGCAGCGTGCTGTCAAGGTACCAAAGGTATGAGTCAAGGTACCATAAAGACATAAAAACTAGTACACACAGATTTAATGGATAGCTAATTTCATACAAACATTCTGTACCCTCTATCTCACATACAAGAAACATCATTAGCGCGATGTAAGAGCATGCAGCGCCATCTCTTGGCGTCACACGGAACTAATTTAACAAAGAGAGAAAGACAAACTACACGGGCATAATCATTTTAAGGTTTATTATTATGTTTAATCTTTGTTAAGTCTTACTACACTCGTGTTGTTCTATAAAGTAAACTGGTTACAGTTTGTAAATGCACTTCAGCTAATATTATAAACTATTAAACGAGAGAAAGAGTTTAGTCTCGTGTTCCGTAAACTAAATACTTAAAATAGATACTTAATATTATTAACAGAACAATATGAAACTGTTAACTTTGTAAATATTTTTTTACGCTAAAATAGTTTTCCGTACCTAGTTTTCTAAATGAAAATTTTGGATTTCAGTTATTAAAATAGCATGATTTAATTTACAAAAGTTTGGATGTTTTATGGTGTACTCCCGTTATTCATATTTATTATTGGTCTGCGTTGCTTACTATGTGACTTTATAGAATGCCAGTGTTCGTTTATGTCTGCTTATTCACGCCACGCGACTGTTGAGGAGAGACGGTTAATTAATTCATAATAAATTCCTCCTATGCACTGGGGAATAGTAATAATGGGGGAATCTATAATGACTCGGATATATTGTTATGTAGCGACAAAAATATTCAGTTTATAATGAAGTTATGCAAAGTTTTTGAGACTAAATTAATGGATTTTATTTTGATGCTATTATGTTTTTTTAATTTAATATCTATGCTTTAATCTTTAGACTTCACTTTTGATCTGTTGCTTACAATGAGTGACTCTGTTATAAGTAGGTATAACTATTATGTAGTAATCAGTGTAAAGCATTTTATTAGACTTGTTTCTTGTAACTATAGGTATCCATGTTCTCCCTACAATTTCATTTGATCAAGGAGGAACGAAACTGTGCAATATCACGGCAGAACACCGTAAGATAAGTTTGTAGTGTTCATACAAATTAACGATATACTCGCAACGTTTGATAGGGATGTACAGAACGCAACCGATCAAAATGTTACTCTATTAAAACGGATCAGAGTTTAAAATTGGTAAGCTTCAGTACCAATAAATTTTTGCCTTACACGGCATTGTTACGATACAAAAGGATTTAAGCGTCAATGAAAAGAAATAGGATAAATGCTTTTTTATTGATTTCTAAGTAACGTTGACTGAAATTATCATATTATAGATTGGTCAGGATAAAGGCTTAATTGTCTTTAATTATTTTTGTGAGTGCCTTCTATAAACACGAGGTCAACGTGAATGCTGTTTATGTGGATAAGGATAAAAGAGCTTCACGCTCAAGGAGGTTAAGTACGGAAGTAACGACAGGCGCGTTTAGTATGAAAGCATGTGACGTCGTTTTTTGAAGGAGGGGATCCGTCGACGCTCTCTTGTGTGGACGCTTTTTCATACAGAATCCAATGATTTTGAATGAAAAAAGCGTTCACCCAAGATGGCGAAAACGATGTCACTATGATTGCCCTATGGTTATGTCCATAATATACTTTAATGATCTGTGTTCACCCTGATAAGCATTGATTGAATAGAATGTGGATGTGACAACAAGGGATAGAGTGAAGTATGCATTTAATTAAGCAAGTCTAATTGTATATGGCCAGGATTGCTGTTAACAGATCATAACTTTTTTTAAATGGGCATGCGGTGATTTCTGACTAAGAAAGTTGTGAACAATTTGGTTGAACGGTGTGTTGGAAAACAACACAACGAAAACCGAAAGAAAAAGTCCTCAAAATGTGTGAATGATAATACAACAAAGAAATTAGTGAAAGAAAAAAACTCGTAAAAGATGATTTTTTTAAGAACAACTGAGAACACAGAAGTTTACATTTGAAATAAAGCTCTGTGGTCAACTAATTTAATCTCAAATTGGTTTGACTGATCTTTTCAGTAGTTCAGTAGTTCTTTCCAGTCCATCACTAACAGAATAATGTCGAGGCAAATCCCAAGGAAATTACAGTCCCAGTTAGTTAAACATGATTATATTGATTTTGGAGCTTTACTCGTTGAGTAATATGTAAGACAATATTGGATATTTGATAACGTTTACCTCGTCATCTAATGTGAATTATATGGGGATTAACAGAGCAATATAAAATTACTTTGTTTAATTAAACATTAAGAATTCATACGAACACACTTAAATATATTTCGTGGAAATTTTAATTACAATTTTTATTTTATGCCATAAAATATTAAAATTTTCATTACACGGAAACTTTTAAGAAGGTTATTTGTGTTAAATTTAAAATGTAGTAAAATGTCTCTACAATTTCTTAAGCTCGAAGTAAAATTTACGAAGTAAAGGACTCTTGCTAACAAGCATTTCACAATACTCGGTGCTGGCGTAAAACTTTCCTGACAACCGCTCAGATATTTTAACTCAAAAGAATTTTGTTCTTTTACAAAGTTATACATTGTTAGTGCTTTAAAAATTAAACTAAAGTGTTACGAATTGTGTCTCAGTCACTTAAGCACGCGAGCAATTAGAATAAGAACTGATGATTTCGTAGCATCAAAACATTTAAAAATAAACAAAATCAAAACTTTACCCTTCACAATGGTTATTTAGATACTTGTGCCAGAAGATCACGCTCCTAGGAAAGGCTCCTATTAGGAAAAAATTACAAAATGACAATAAACTACTTATAAAATACTTATAAAAGAACGCAGTGTACTTTAATTGAGTAATGGCGTAATTACAAAGCTTGAGTTAAAATTTAGGCCTACACAAAATTTGAATTTATAATCATTACTTAATTCTGTTTAACGTAGGAGCTATATAAAGCCTTCCATTATACGGTCTATACATGGGTTTATCTGAATAATTATACATTAGCCATCTAAATACGGGCATTAAATATTAATATATGTGAGGCGTCGTTCGCACAATCTCATCGTATCAATTAACCTTCTCCCACGTTCAACGATGGCGTCCAAATCTCGGGGAGTACGATCAATTTGCTTTATCTACAGTCGGCTGTTATCGCCGAATAAAATATTTACAGCACAATAAAGTCTAAGACATAATAAAGCTAATAATGATAACAAAACGAAATGTCGAAGTCCAATGAAATATTCGAACGCTTTCAACTTTGTGGTACACCTCGAGTGATATCTATGTATATTTGACTGTTTTATTTAAATTTCTTGTTCTGTCAACTGGCTTTTACTTTAGAAACAAAAGTTAAAGCTTTTTCATTTTTTATGAAAACAAGACAGTTTCGTTGGTTTTGACATGCGTTTATTGTGAAATTAAATTCATTATTGAGTAGCTAAGTGCTTCTACAAAATATAAATTCAATTACTGAACGTTTTTTTATTAATTAAAATACTTATTCTTTGCTGAATTTGCGACAGGTTGAATAAATACAGAGCAATTATAAATTTCAAATCTCTAATTCTGCATTCTAATACAACTAGAGTTGTTTTGTCACAGATATATTTATTAATACGCGTTTAGTTGCAAAGTGTAAACAATCATCCGAAAGGAAATAAGTCTATTCGTAGCCAACACCTCCGTATTCCTGATTTGCGCCAAGCAATCTAATACGAAGCGAGCAAACACTTTGCCCAAACAACATAACATAGTATTTCATTTCTAGTTTACGCCTCTTATTGATATTCTCGGCACATCGAGAGATATCAGCTAGTGGATATAAAACTTAGCGTGCAGTAAGGGCGGGTAGTCGCACATAGCGTGCTGCTTATTGTTTTATGAATTTGTGGTGTAAAATACAGTTGGTTATTGCTCGATCTGCAGCTATGTGTTGTCGAAACAAAATTGTTTTTACGGAAATGTAGTTGGGATAGTTTTCTTGTCTCTAATTAATTTCTCTGACTTCGTAGTGATTTCTTAGTAGTTATATTTCTCCTAAGATATTATCTTCTTTGTCTAATAATCAGTATTTGAAATACATAGCTTAGAATGAGGACTCAATTTAAATAAAAACTGAAGGAGCATGAAAAATTTGCAAATCTGATGAAATATCAGTTGATAGTTAAGGCATAGTCTGAATTCTCGTTAGAAATAATTAAAGACCTTAAAATATGTATCATTTAAATATGAAAATAACGGCTCTAAGTGATGACATTAAAATATCTTTTCATATAACAAAATCAAGAAAAATTTGCATCAAAAATAGAAATTGGAATCTCCAAAAAAGAGCATTGAACCGCTGTTACTGACACCTCACATATCTAGTGCAGTAGGCAGTCCGCGTCACGACTTCGGTGGGCGTTGCAGCCCGGCGAGGGTGGCCTACAATTCAATGTGCTTTGTTTGCTTTTCGCTTCCTGCATCGCGAACTACACTTCAGCGATTAGAGCTAATGCAAAGTACACATCGTTGGTTCGCGTAAGTACGTTTCAACGGGTACCAACGTGATCCCAGCTTAAGGCTACATTGTTCTAATAAACGTAATCGAACTGTAATAGGCTTTTTATATAAAAAGGTCTTTGACGATGCCAGGCGTCGTAATTTTCCAAGTATGGAAAACTAGACGTATCGTATAAGTATAAATAAATCAATAAATTATTTCACAATTATTAGGCCAATTATTATATAGAAAGAAATTTTACAGTCTGTGTTAGACTGACGATCTGCTGTCTGTAGGTAAAATGTACGAGTACTGTAACTTACCAAAATTAGATGCTGCCATTAATCAGTTATTTATATATAAATCTCTATTTGTCAATTTGCATAATTTACGATGCCACATAGCAATCGTGTTACCACAATTTATAATCAATTAGATTTAATATTCAATATCAACCAAGTTCATTATGCTTTTATGAAACTGATCGCACCGGATCTAAAGCTGAAGGGGAGTTATCTTGTGAATGTCTTTGGAAATTGTATGTTAATACGTGGACACCTGCTGAATATATTTGTCGAGCTTTGTCCAAGCTAGTGTTGTAATCGTTCTAAGCTTTTACTTAAAACGATTCCAACTTACCAATTAAAGTTTTAACTATAAACAGAATAAGTAACGAATTTTTACTGATAAATTGTCAAACCAAATAAAAAAAAAACACATGGATTAATCAAGCCAAAATTAAAGGCATACCCATGATTTTATAAATATGTTTGTGATACAGAGATTTTTATATTGAATGAAAGCAAACAGACAAAGTCGTGGAACTAATCTTAAGAATCACACTTTATCGGCTTTGTAAGAAAAGACATATATTTTGACCAACAGCATAATTAACCTACGCTGTGAATTATAGGGTTTAAAAAAATCAGGTCGATACATGAATGTGTAATGAACGAACTGTTGGTTGATTTTTAACCTGCAAAAAAAACCTTTTTGTGAGCAAAACATTGCTTTAATAATCAGTTGATATTTCCGGAAATTTTAATTATGATAAATTACATTTAGTCACAGCCAGTGAATGTTATCGATTAGATCCGTTATCACATACATAACAATGATAACTGTTATCGACATCAAAGCTATCGTTACTCATAACAACACTATCAAGGTGTGTTTGAGAATGTTTAATGGAGCGCACTTGACTATGTAAACCTACTAATATGGGCAGGCCACTATGATGCTTTTAGGTGTTATGTTAATATGAACGTGTGACAAGTTATACCAGTGAAATGTTTATACATCACAATCGCCTACCTTCGTAACAATTCCTAAAGCTAAACGTCCTAGTACGTTAAGCTTTAGTTTAGTAGATACACGTGTCAAAAATATACAAAAGAATTTAAGTCAAAATGAAACAAAAACTAAAATTGCCTATGCCTATAAAATTGAGATTATAGATTGTACCTCGCAAACAGCATCATGTGCCACGATTAGTGATTACTAGCCACAATCTCAGTAACTAGAAATATTTGATCTATCGATGTAGAAATGACCATCGTGTAAAACATCCACTGCAGGAATGACCAATAAAGTATCATTGAACAGTATGTATCGTTTCATCTTTTATAGCTTCACGTTGAAATTCTCATTTGATGCAATCAAACAATTTATTATAAAGCGTCCATACAACTCTTTCGTATTCATCTGTTATCAATATTCAAATTTATTGTTATTGGTGTTTCAATAAAGGCCACGATCGGAGATACGGGAACCTCGGGAGAACTCGCTGTATTGTTTCCATATCTTGAGTAGACAAACCGAGAGATCATATTTACGTTAAGGCTCTCCCACACGCAATGTTTTGCATCGAGGTAGGGTTGATGTTTAAGCTGGAATTTGCATCCTTGTTAACTTGAGGCTCTTAATGGTCAAGCGCCTACTTTCATAATACTTTCATATTGCATTCATGCAATATCCCACCATGATGATATAAAATAACTATACTTCGCCTTCAATTTCAAAACCCATAATTTTAATCCAATACGCTTCCAAGTAAAATGTGTGATTCCTTGGAAATACTTATCAATAATATAAAGATAAAAATAAATTTAATATAAATTGTACTAATAATTGCTTACATTTGTTACAGGTAACCCTAAGCAAGATAGAAATACATAGTTATAATAAATTCCGCAAGATAGCTCGACTCTCTTCTCGCAGCACGATTAACCACACGTAAGGCTTTGTGTTATGTCAATATTGTTTATCCTATATTGTCTGCTATTTATCCAATGCGTGTGACTGTACCTTTATGTCGACGACTTTTCATTGGTACAATAATGATAACTTTTACTATGATTTTAATTTCATTGCTATTTGATATTGTGTTCAAAAGGACATCCTCAACAACAAAATTTTCAATTAGGTATGTCCCAAGTAAACATTGCACTGAATTAAATTTGTACAATCCCAATTCCATTGTTGGCTTAAAATGCTCTTAAATTTTCGATTCGTCAGAGATTGTCTATATAGTCCACTAACAAATTTGTTTATTTTTACACTCATTTTTGCTTAGTATGGTAAGCGGGTAAACATATTGTATTTTATCAAGACGACTAATAACATTCTGTACTCTGTGGTTTAAAGAAAAATAGTTTACAGAGTTAGAACAAGCTTATTAACAAGTTTATTTTTATCTTACATTTATATCTCAATAACCCTATATGCCTATCTCAAACATGAAAACAGTTTTTAACTTATCACATGTGTGAGAGTGCCAGGTAGAAGGATTCATAAATACTGACGTTTATTGGCGATGAGGGGTCGTCATTATGTTGATATTCAATTAGATTAGTTTTAGAAAGGATTGGTCGATTTGATCATACAAATTAATTCGATATACCCTGACACGATGCCATATTATAATTCTGTTCGTATTTTAGCTACATGTCTTCACTCTTTCCATTTACTGCGATAGCAATAACCTTTTTCCGTACTAAATGAGTTTTGAAAAAACTCCCGACTTGTTTGTATGCATGCCGCAACTCTGTCAACCGTACACCGTCAAGTTAGTTTCGAAATCATCGCGAGACGGATTATTAACAGTTAATGTGCCGTCGTAACATTTTACTGCTTTACAGCCACTTAGGATCAGAGCTCGAATTACCTCAGCTTTATCCTACATTGGGTTATCGTCAAAATCATCTTTTATCAGCGCCTGCTAAGATAGTATTACAGGCATTTCAATTTCTGTGTATAAGCCGAAAAATGTATTGAATTAGCCTTTTCTATTTTTAGAATCATTTATTTCCATCACATCAAAGTCTCGGGTTTCATTTAATTTATTTCAAAATCTTCTTTCTCTGACAAGATCAATTGCTAAAAAGGTTGCCTAGATGGCTGCTACGTTGATAGACGTGTAATTTTATTGATATTTATTTTCAATGTAGGTTGAACTTTTTTATTTCTTATATTTCTTTTAACAGTATAGCAATAGTAAAGAATATGAAACATCCTGAAGTCGATATAATCAAGATCATTATTAATGGAGTAGATACTATCTTTAAGCATTAGAACATGAGTAGTACGAAAGCAACAAAAACGAACCTTGTATCTTGGACTCACTCAATCTAGCCGGTTGTTTCAATGAGATATATAATTTGTTACCGATATCTTTGCCGACAAAATGACTGAGATTACCGTTACTGAATTCGGATGATGAGATAGAAATCTATTAATAACATTCGGTCATCGCCGGCGGACAGATCTATAAATGATGAGTTTCGTTTCGTCTCAGATCTTATATCTGAGGATGATTGATGGAACGACCGGTAGTACTTAGGGTTTCTATTAGCAGTGTATGTGTATTGTTTTCTCGGCTATTATAGTTACATTAACGTACTTACTTTTCTGGAAGTACTCTACTATAAAGCAAAATACGATTCTACTAAGATCACAATCCCTGGGCTACATTATTTATTAGTTACTTTAATATTCTTTGTACCTGATGTATCTGAAATAATTTCGTTTGAAGAAATGTCTTTCTCATAACAAAATAACTATTTAAAGGATTAGTACAATGTCGCAGTTACATACTTTATAAAAGTTGTTAATATCAATACGACTATAAGATAACAATTAAAATTACATATGAATGCAAACTAAATAAGGAATTCGGTTATTTAAATATATCATATTGTACTCATACAGCTCTGAGCCAGGTGTTCAAACTCAAATGAATGAACAATGGATTTTGTAAATATGCTGCAGTTGATGCATTTGGTAATGTCGAGTCATTGCGTCATAATACATTAAGCTTTATTGTTGATACTGAATAGAATGACGTCGAAGTGTAGCTAGGCTTAATTGAAGATGAAAAATTACTAAGCTTCCAATTCCAAGCGATGATAATAGATTAGTAAAATATTAAAATGAACCATTTGGATTAATGGAGTATATTTCAAACTTTTTTAGAAGCAAGAATTTAGAATTTTTTGTATTGCTTTTGGTGTGTTGAAAGTTTGACGTTATGGCAATGCAGTTACAACGATCGCTTAGTTAATTGAAGTTAATTAATTAAAAAGTCCGCCTAGGAATCGAAGCCTTCTTCTAATGATCTAAATGACCATACATGGGTCACGGCGTGTATCCAATTAATTGAAACCACAACAAAAAAAAAAGTTTTGACTTAAAATAGAAAAAAACTTTTAAGACCACACACTGACGGCATAACTTGTCGCTGTAATGACATGCACATTTGAAAGCTTATGTTAAGTTAAGGTACGCCATGAACAGTGAACATGTCCCGAATAAATGTGGAAAAGAATAAGATTCTCATGGAATTTTAATTAGACAAAAATCGACGTTTCTATAAATTTCGAAACGTTATCACGTACATCAATCTCGTTTTCTGTATACGTAACTATTTTAATTATCCTTTATTTTTCTCCGTTTTAATGAAGGAAAGTCGAAGCCATCTGTATTATGATTTAATTTGATTTTGTTAGTTCGGTAATTTTCCAGTTCACTGATACTTAAGTCTAATTCTAAATCTGATATCCAACATTTTAGTTAATCCAATATTTCGTCGGCAATTTCATATTTCGAATTGAATCGTTTATTTAGCAACAAATTTAAAGTCAAACATCGAAAATTCGGTAGATATCAGACGTAATCTTTTGTTACAAAATTTGAGGCAGAAATGTTTTAATATTTTTTTCAAATACCTATTAACTGAAGTATAACGTACAAAAGCATAATAATTTCGTACAGCTAAGGTGTTATATTTATAATAGAGAGTCAATCAGCTTCTACTTAAAGCAAAGAATAAGTTTAACGATGGTAATTTTCAGAGGAACCCACGTGCGTGTGTTCTGGATCGAATCGTGGGGCGGTACGGACATGTATCCGTTCACTAATCTGCATATTCAATGTACCAACTAACATGTGCAGACTCTCAAATTATTCAGCATAACATTTTGTGCGCTACCCCATATGTAATAAGGTTTATTAACGCTAAACAATCACGCCTTACAATTTCAAACATGTCTTGACACAAGCCCTTGTCGCTTTGTTCTAATCTCCACTACAAACAAAGACCCGAGCGAGCTCATCTGCATCATTTGAAATTAACAATTGGAATGTTTAATACAGTTTATAAAAAAACCAGAGAACATTAATTCGAATACCCATTTGGGTGGAATTCTTACCATATCACATTTTAGTTGTGACTTGAATGACTTGGACTTTAATGACTCTTTATTCTTATAGTTGATAGAATTTTTATATTTTGTGACATTCAGATGGATGCTTAATAAAAAAAGTTAGGTGACGTTTCTATAACCCATTGTTAAATAGACAAGCCAATTTACTCAGTAGTACAATGTTTGCAAAATATAGACGTCAGCCTCCTTTTGATCATGACAGAAGCATTCTCGGAAGGGCCATAAAACGGACAATAATTTCTCGTTATGACGTATGATGGATGGCAAACCAGCCAGGTAGACTGCTGTTTATGGTCGTTTTTGTTAGAAAAAAAGGCACCCAAACATAAACACTTCTTCTATTTCGAATACAATAGCCATGTTGAATCGACGAACCGAATTCCAATCGGTTACGGTTGTTTAACACTCTTAATCGTTATTTTTATTTTCGATGCCCGTCGTTATTAACAATTTCATCTCATTAATAAGCAGTGGAGCGAAATAGAATGCATTAATGAAAGCTTCATACGAATTACCGACGGCGCTGTGTTCCGGTTAATATCATTTCACATTTCATTCCAGTAACGTTACTGTCTGATATGTGATTTTATTTAATTTTACTGATTAAAAATGAAAACAATGCAATTTAATTCCATAAACGTCGCTTGTACTTGGTAAACATTCGATTATAAAATATGTGTATATGTTTTGAAAAATACTAAACAATGATTTACGTTGTAACCAGACACTTGGTTAGTTAAAAAAAAACACAGATATTTGCCAAAAATTATTCCATCCTATGCTCATGAATTCAGAACCAGTCGAACCATTACATCCTTTTATTATACAATGGATAAGGTTAATTTATTTCGACGTTGAGTACCGAAGGGTCTGTGCCCGTTGTGGAAAAATTAAGTAATTCATTGGACTGAAAGGGTAAACTGTGTTTGACGTAGAAAAAGTATTTTATTCTATACAGATACGAGTATCTGTAAATGGTGCGCTTGGTTGCTTCCGAGCGGACGGATCCGCTCGCTCGGCACATTCTTATTCAGATTACTAGATAAACATTAATAAGCCCCATTATTATGTATGTATATAAACCAGTCGTTGCTAAGTTAAATTGTTTCCGGTAAACATTATGTGTCTATTCTGAACTCCATAAGCGATGTGAAAGAATCTAATTTATAACGTTTTGATATGTATCGTACTATCGCGTCTACTTAATGTCATTGTTAAACTTTATGCTAATAATATAATATCAATGCGTAGTGTGAGCTACCAATTCAGACATTTCATCAAAATTCAATTCGTGTTTTATAGAGTCGAGGCCGCTACAAAATAAATAAAGTTATATTTTAATCAATTGAATTTATTTTCACATGTCCACTATTATGTTATTTCATTCAATAAATGTTTTATTGTATTCGTTCGCTCTAATAGAGTTAGATGTGCTGAAAGGTTTGTAAAGGGTTCATGAAATGACTGACTGATAGAGATTTCAAAGTTGTTGAGTTTCTAATAGGGTTCCGTCAAGTGTTGAGTAAGCGAAGTGAATAGGTTAGCGCCTACTTGTCCGCCGTTAATGAAGATATGCGAGTGCACTAGAGCATGTAAACAATCCTGCCCTGCGGCTCGAGGCATGTTTGCTCCCGCAGGATTAGTAATTTAAAAGTCAATGCAGACACTCGAAAGGGTCAATCGCATCGCTCGGCCTCTCGGTATTGAAAACATATACCCTTTTCTGTATTCCGGTGGTAGCCCATGAAAGTTATAAGGGCTGAGTTGTTGAACTATGTAATTGACTTGGTTCTGCGGTCACAGGCTTTGTTCTGGCGAGGGCGGATAATCGAAAACGCCTCTGGTTAGCCCCGAATGATGGGAGAGAAACAATGCGAAGTTGATATGTGGATTCGGCAGACAGTCCCTTGTTTGATTTGCAAAGAGCTATTTGCTTGAAGACTGCGGTCGGGACAGGAAATTGGAGCTCTGTGCTAGGAACGCCGATCTAACACTTGTCCAATTAATTCCCACTTTGTCGCATTTAACAGTCAAAAGGCACTTTTAAACAAACATTTACCAACAAAAATCTATTTCCTTAAGACGTGTATATTTGTCAGGCTAACACGTCTACAAATAAAAGAAAACAGAAGAGTGGTCGTAAAATAGGCAAAAGCATTTAGCTGAAACACGAATACTGAGCTATTTAGGTTTGGGGCCCATGTGCCATCAATTTTATTTTCTCGCACAAAACATGTCGGCTGTCGCTACGCATTATGGTGGGAGCGCCACACGCTACATTTGAGCGTTTTATTTCGGGATAACATGGACGTTTCCATTGATTGACTTATCCGGGGGTAATTTGAGAGGCACTCGCGATGGTGGCCGCACGCTCGACCGACGCATGGCCGACGCGCCGGTGCCTCCACGAAACCCTATACTCGTCATTCTCTCGGGACAAACATTACTCAAACTATGACAGGTATCTTGAAAGTCCTCTGAATGTGATACATATGCACGCTTTCATAACTACGTCTAAAATAAATACCGCTGTCATCATTTACGACGGTGAAGTGATGACTTTAAGTGATTGCTATTTCTGTTAGACATAAATCACGAGTGTGAAAACGAACTTAATTTAATGTACTATCAATATAATATTAAGGATGTACTAAGTAATCTGATAAGAAGATAGTTTAATTACTTTTATACGTAATTAAGGAGTGATTAATTCTCAAACAATACCTACACGAAGCGGCCTGCTCGTATTATTCTATTGAATAAGACTGAGAGCTCAGTTAGAGCGAGTAAACATAACAAGTCTGTTGCATGGACAACTACATAAGCTCGGCAGTGTCATGTCGTCCACTACCGCACTAATCTATCTTAGTTTAGAGGAGACCGCTCGAGACACTCGCCTTTGTTTTACCGGGAAAGGAAATATTGATGGTCCCGTGAGATTTAAATGTCCTCTGTTTTAAGAGAAAGCCAATACGGATGTACCATCTGTGTTGTCTCTTTCAAATGGCCCGGAGTGCTGGTAACACGATACGACGGATGAGCGTGTAGCAGAAGGAACTTACTGCAGTATTAGCGGAACAATACGTGATTTTGAAGAATTCAAATGCACAAAATGTACGAGTTCGAGTCTTAGTGCGAAATAAAGGAAAATAAAACTCCCGGTTTCCAACAGCGTTCGAGGGTTTAGTGCATCATCATAATTCAATCCCGCTAAGGCCGCTTTACTACCAAAAAGAGCATCGTATTTATTACAAAGCATGCATAGCTCGTGAACCCCACCTATTATTTATGGCATTCGGTTGGTCTGTCACAAAAAATGGACGGGTGCCTCGAATATCTCAGCGGGCGATTCGAAACTAAGCTGCAATAACACGCACTTCCTTCACCTTGAGCGTACGACTCGCAGATTCGAAACCGTTGTTGGACTTAAAGCTTTGTCTCTTCGTAATAGACAACAATTTCGAGTTACAGTACAGTGTCATGTTTTAATAAATGATAATCCGGATTTATTGAAAGTAGCAACCATGTCATGTTTCAATGCGAGCCATGTGGTGGCAAATGTGGGAATCCTGCCAAGACTTTGCCCTACTAATGACTGTTACTTCATTGTTGTATTATGATATGAGTGTTTGTTCCAAAAATAATAAAATGTATTCAATACTTTCTTACTTATGACGAAATCTACTAGGGCCCTTTAAATCCATTCTATTGGATTTTAAACTGTTTAGTTTCCGATTTCAAACAGTGGGACAAAGCGTAGAAAACGTTGTTTGTTTATTGTCTGTAAGTAGGTACTTACGTCAAATCTTTGGCGTTTTACAAGATTTGAATTGAACGGGATTGCTTTTTCTAAAACACTTTTTAAATTGTACCGGATACACATAAAAAATGCTGCCTTCTTATAGTGCAATATCGTTGAAAATGTCTTTTGAATGTCTTTGGA
This sequence comes from Parapoynx stratiotata, assembly GCA_910589355.1. NCBI lineage: Eukaryota > Metazoa > Arthropoda > Insecta > Lepidoptera > Crambidae > Parapoynx > Parapoynx stratiotata. The sequence continues at coordinate 6,479,221 of OU342458.1, forward strand.
TCAACCAAAGATCCTTTTACGCAGCCTGTTATAAGTCCTCTTTTGTGATTCGAGAGCTCTCGATACGCGAAGCCATTTTGAACCGGAGTCTAATTATACAAAATACTTCTCCTAAATTCGTTTGAGATTCATAAACCGGCAATGTTTATTGTAAAGGCAGATTCAACAAACAGCAGACGTTGTTCGGTACCATCACATTTTAATCCTTGAAATGAGACAAACATCACGAACCGGGTCAAGCGACTATTCTCACGTTTGTTGATGACTTAGAGTGTGATAATATTTATTAAACGGTTCGCTCAAAACGCCCGACAACGATAAATAAGCCCTATAAGACTATTACGCGTCATGCGAGATTTAGTATGTATGGTAACGATTCTTTTTTGTTACCAAAGGTTTGGTAATGCAGGGAATTTTGGCTTCGATGTTATCGTGTTATTTTACTAGTAATTAGTATTTATTACCAACAGGTTCTATGCGCTTGCGGCTTAACGAAGGCGATATTTAGTTCGAAAGCGGTTTTAACGTGAATTATGTGCTCACTGGACGGATGAGTTAAGCAATTAAAACATTTTTTTGTGTCGAATAGGCCGACTTTTAAGATGTGGCACACGATTATACAAAAATTTATAGTTTTATAATAGCGCTAAGAAAAATTTGTCAGTGAAATCATTTAGATGCGGTCTACAACTGTCGTTCAAGCATCCGTGATAGAACATTTAATTGCTTCCCGAATGGACACCACGAGATTTTATTATTGTTTACCTCTTAAATTTCGTTAACAGGCATTTTAAATTGTTAACATAATACTTTAAAATATCTAAAATTCCACTAGACCTTCCGGGCCACACTGATCGGTAGCTTGTTAACAAGGTGTAAAAAAACGGCTACTGTCTTTAAAATTTGCCTGCCATCTGTTGGGAACGCGATCCTTCTAAATAATGTGATAGTTAACGCTTAAATAGGCTGCGATCTTTCCGCTGGTCGCACACCCGACCCTTCGGTTCAAATAAATCATATGATAATTGAATCATATGCTGCATGTCAAAAGTAATTAACAGACGCTGCGATACGCATCTCGAGCCACATGTGCTTTTTTAATAAACTCGCTACTCGCTTCCTCTCGCACACGCGACTCACGCTCGAGATAACATCCACAGAAATTCTTTAATACTCATACATGAAAATTATTACCCTCGGTTCGGGCTACGACGACTTTATATTAAGGTCATTGTGAGAGTAAATTGATCCGTGAGCCGCTCTGATGAATCTTACACCGGCCGGTATCATTCATAACATGACGTTTTAATGACGACTTAGCATTTTTCAAATAACTATACATTACTAAATCATCTTGACGGCTATTATAAAAATTTATGAATTTAAATTACCCAGTTTTAGTGGAAACTCTACAAAGGATCGTAAATTCTGAAACCTTTAATCTAAATACACACATTCAGCAATTTGTTGTTCTATAAATCTTGAGAGCCAATTTATCCGTTGGATACTTAAATTCGTTTCATTAACATCGTATCCCGTATTAAATTCGGCCGGCGGCGAAGACTGACAATGATTGGGCTAGCGCAGCCCCAAACGGCCACTGCTATGGCCCATAAAATTGTTTCGCAGCCGTACGCCAATTACCTTAATGTAACTACCATCAAAACAACCTTTTTAAACGGATCTCTCTTCCACTTTTTCCCACGAAATGTTTGCTTCTAATAAAATTAAGCAAATATCCTAATTGACGGAGTGCTACGCAATCGCTTAAAGTATGCTATTTAAATTAAGAATATTGCAAAACATTTTTCCTTACTGAACTTCCTTTCGACTGGCGTTAGGATGAAATATTGTTGGTGTCGTTTCTCGCCCCTCCCTTGTAATGAGGCCCATAGGAATACCAAGCAATATCTTAATACCTTGGCCCGGGGTGACAAATACACGATATTTGCGTGGAAACTGTAAATAATTTATAACCGTCTCGCTGACTGTGTTTCGGCGCGGTGACAAGGCGAGGCCGTGCTGCGCGAAATATACGCTAAGTAAAGTTATTGCTGATGAGGTAACAAACCCTTCACGTTGTGGTAGCGATCCTACTCAATACCTACATCAAAGATGTTACGGCATTTGAGATCCATTTTGCTGAAACAAACATAGCCTTTCCTTACACTGATAAATGCTTAGCGTGATTTATGATTTTCGTTATACAGGACTCCGACAATCTAGGACATCAAAGGATGGGAAACGTCTTAACGCATTTTAACTTCAAAGAACAATAAGCGTGTATCGCAAGATGGGCTGGAACATAAACAGGGTGACGTGTCGCCCGTATTAATTTATTTCGTTATGGTAACAATCGCTCTGTCGCCCCTCGGGCGCGTGACTGAATGTTGAATTTGAAAGTGTTCATAAAACGATCGTAAAGACCTGCGAACGTCTCGGTGAGTGCTCTTTCTGAGTGGTCGGAGTTGGCCCTTTGATTTGTTTAGAACAGCTGTGACGTTCGTTAATAACTTAATTCGTCAGAGTCGATGGCACGGGAAGAGGGTTTTAAAACGTCGCTACATGTGCTCAGGCGCCGCGGAAATGTGACTGTTAATGCGCTGGAGCGCCGAAGACGGAGACGTCTCGGCTTTAATGCTCTAGCGCTCGTGTCGAACGATTTGTGGGATTGTCTATTTAAATGTGTTCACTTAATTACCTGTTGAGTATCCCAAACATTAAACTACTTTGTAGATCAATCGACTTATATTTAGTCAACATTTTATACAAAAAAGCGGCAACTAATCAACAGTGTTGTTATAGCACCCGCCTTTTAACTCATCAAAAATATGTTCGTCATGTATGAATCATCCAAAATTGTGTTGGAAACATTTAATTCATTCCTGATAGTGGCTACTGTTGTTATAAACCATTTATTTTTTGCCTAACTAAAAGTTGGATGAAAAATTGTTTTCTTTGTATTTAAAGGTAAATTCTTCTATCTGTATTGAACAAATATCATATATGCAGAAGTTTGCTCACGCTCAAATGTTCTGTTGTTGTTAGTTTTCAAACCGCTTATGTATTTAATTATTCACGAGTGCCTCTTGCTTGGTGCTTAAAATCCGCTTATGAGGAATGTCATAATTATTTGTCCATGCACGTGGGCTTAAGTGGCGTTCCAGTCAAAACATCGCTTTAGATTTAGGTCCTCATATAATTTATATCTCTCGCCTCTGGAAGCCACTTCACAAGTTGTCGAGTGTCACTGGAACTCACCTTTGTATTATTTGAGTGTGCTGCCCATACGGTTGACTTTTAAAGCAAATTATTTATAGAATTGAACGCTGTGATTTTGAGAGACTTGTTCAAACTAAGACGTTACATAAAAACCTAATATAAGAGCGGTGACAGTAGCGAGCGTAACATTGTACTGAGTAGATAATTTTGGATATTTCATTTGGAGGAGCAATTTTCAAAGTTTTTGTGCGATGTGAAAAAGGCACATTATTTATGTTTGTTTTACCAACCTTTGAATAGTTTTAATTGTAACTAGTTATGTCTCTATTAATATTCAAAGCCTGTAATCGGACTTAAAAGTTTAAAAGTATAACGATGTGTTGTATTTCCTTAGTTACGAGTACATTTACACATTAGAGGAGACATGTCTATAAGGCAAACGGGGAGTTTTACGAAAACTACCAACATTGAAGTTGTAAAATTAAGTGTTTAATTAGATACTTAGTTGCATTAAGACTGTCTTAAGACATTTGGTGAGTCCGTCAAGTATTTTTACTTTTTGAAAATCTTTTATGTCGGCTAACGAATTGTAACTCCATTAAAAGTTACCTTGTTTTCAAAGCAAACATGCTGACTCTCAAAGGAAGTCCTTAAAAATTAATGGAGACATCCTGATTACTGTAAAGATCCGAGGTATTCTCCGTATTTTTAGAATTCGGTCTATTTCTGTTTCTTTCTCTTTACAGACTAATCTCAAAAATTAACTTAGCGTAAAAAAATTATACATTTCTTTCAATGGTATAATAGGGAATAAATCGCAGCATTAACTATTAAAGAAATAGACATGCGGGTAATATTTTGATCGAGTCTATTGTACGCTAATACCTGTGACCGACAAAAGAAACAAACTCTGGTAAAACGAATAAAACTTACGTATACGTGTCAGATTATAGGCATAAATTATTAGCCGCTTTTGTTCAAGCGAAGGAGGTTCTCGGGCCATTCAATTAGGAGGAGTGCCGTCTTTTTCAGATGTTTCTTGAGGATTAGTTAGGGATATCTGTGTGCCGGTATCTCCGTGAGATAAGTACGAATATACGTCAACGTCGGACGGCTAAGCCGATTATTTTAAATGTATTCACTTCCTTAATGGAGGTCGTTTTTCACGTCGGGCTTTGCCAGCGCCGACTCACTGAAGATTTTCGGTTATGATCCGGTCACTGACTGGCGTGTATTAATGCTCACTTATCCGACGTTTATTAAATCGTTGATTCACTGCGACGGAGACGTCTCAACTTTAATCTGTTTATAAAGACAAAATTTGCAAGTGTAAATAGGCAAGATTAGCGATGCTAATCCCAAGTTTTGACGGAAAACATTATTAAGTCCTTGGATGTCGCTACACAGATTTTTCATGTTAATGAGCGGGCTGCTTTATAATTATTAGATGACCTTAAAAATCCATCCGACAGGTTAAATGTATACAGTAGCTTTTTGTATATTCATAAAGGAATTCAAAAATAAATTGTACCTGAACATTCCATGTAATAATAAAGTTAGAGTATGACATAAGAACATAGGTTAGTATCTAGCTTAACAGTTCGTTAATATTTTTGAAGCGTGCGGTACTAAATGAACAGCCCGAGCCGAATCATACTGCACAGAAAATGAGAAAGATCTTTTAAAATTCTAATAATACTCCTTACAAAGTGTCGTTATTATTTGCCTTCAACGTAACAATTTTCATGTACCCGCGTCTACCCTAAATCACTACTGAAATATGTAGACCACACACCTTACGTAGAATAATAAAGCATGAGTAGCTCATTCCAACACGCATCAGGAGCTGTTATTGAAATGAGCCGAAAAATAAAGTAATAATAACAGTGGCATAGGTGCGCCCACCTGCCTGGCCACTGACAAATGCCTCTACGCTCCCTTGGGTGCCCGAGTCGGTCCCAAATAATATACATATCATTATTTCGCTTCGTGCTCCCATAAATATTACTTACAAATTCGCCCATCCAACGAAGCAGCGAACGCCTGTAATTTTTCAAGAAAATAACTCTAGAGATGGGAATAATATGGGTCGTTCATCGTGTTGTCATTATCGATAACGATGTCAAGAACAGCAAGTTAAATTAAGTAGTATTTTATTATAAAGATCATTACATTGAGGTAACCGAAAGATAAAAAGTTGGAAGTAATCCGGATGTTCTTAAAAAATCAATATATTGTCATTATCACTAGTCGGTGTCAAGAACAACGAGAGAACTTAAGGTGTAATTTAATAATTCATTAACTAAAACGATATCAAATTAAACAATAACTATATATGCTCCTGTTCCCCCTAATATTACTAACATTTCTAAAAGTTTCGAGATGTGAAGTAAGTCAATATTTATAACATAAATACACATTAATTTACATTCCAGAAAAACTCAGATTAATTCTTTGAAGTTTAATCTCTTGAGAGTTAAATGCTTTAAAAATAAATTTTTGGAGAGTAATTAAATCAATTATTATTTTTGTATGTGAATGAATATCTAATAAAATTCCTTTATCACACAGAGTGCTAAAATATTCCAAAATATCTGCTTAAATTTTGTAAGTATTTCAATTTAGTGTGTAAAGGAATAGCGTGGGATAGTAAGCACTACTTTTTCAAATTACTTTTTTATTTAAAATTACGCCTCTAATATTACTAATCATTTATTGGAATAAGTTTTCCTAATTTGTTCACTATAAAAAAAAGTTAAGTAGTAATAAATTAATTGGATTTATTTAAATGTATTCAAAGTACGTATTTTGAAATAATTATTAGCTTCGTACTTGGGAACTCACTTCCGAGATTAAAAATAAATATTTGATTATACGATTCGTAGCGCATGATATCTCTAATAGGATTATTCGCGTCTATGATTTTATATTCAAAATATATTATTTGTATCAAAATTGTTGCTAATTAGAATAGGTTATGGTGAACTGTGATCCTGATGGGAGTAGCAGATGTACTTTTTACAAATACCACGTTATACGGCGACCTTAGCCCCTTCAGTTCAGTCTGCTTGTTTGTCCATTATATTGAATATGGTATTTGAATACCGAATAATAAAGGTTATTTGAATACAGATAATATCTACATGTCACATCCCTAAGGATCGGTGGCGGTAAGACACGAATTGGAGGCGGCGAGCAGTGATGCATTATTTATATTTCAAGTATATCGTAAAAATTGCTGTCGAGAGGTATTTACCGTCGGGGTTCATTCGATTAAATAAAAGTTATTGTCTAATTTCACGTGTAAAAACTTAGAAGGTCAAGAGTTGACAGTAATGATAATTTATTATCGTGCTGTTAAATATTAACTGATACTGAAGTTTACAGACTATTAAGAATGAAGACAAAAATTATTTAGAATCTCGGCAACTTTGACATTTAAATGTTATTCTTAACTGTAACACATAATGCATAATTAGTTGAAAATTATTAAACATGAACAGAGTACACGTTGGTATTTAAATAAAATAAACTTTACATATATTTAATTTTCTTGTGAAATAGTATCTCAAAAGGATTCGCAAACTACTAAAGAGAGTGATACAATGTGATAGATTGGATAAAAACTGGAACTTGAATCAAAAACTCCTAATTTTAAACTAAAATTAATTAAAAAAAGAACTTTACATTTACTTCGTAACTGGATTCATAAAATTTATCTCTTGTCAATCTCTGCATTCTCCACAGCCCAGTTCGCAAAACAAAAAGGTTTATAAATGATGTCGACGCAACGTATTCTATTTTTTTATGTTTTTTATATTCTTTTGTGAACAGGCTCACAACAATAATACGCGTATTCAATTTTATGGCTTCCTGTAAACTGTATACAATTATATTGAATGAAGTTTTGTGAAATTTCAATACTAAACTTATGGAACTGCAAACTTTGACATTGATTAATAATGTGGATTTCGTGAGAGTTCTTTCATATTTATATTTTGAAACGTGCTTGATGAATGCCCCGTCCAAGTTCTATTGCTTTAATACGATTGTTGTGAAATAAATGTTTTCAGTGAGTTCAAAACAATATTGAAACAAATTGAGAAATATATAGAATTGAAATTTATTGACTTACAAAGTCAATAATAGCGAAATCAAAAACAACAGAAATTCATTTTTTTAAATTCTAATGATATTTGGTTAAGAAATTTGTAAGTTAAGTAAAAAGGTACAGAATTCCTAAAAGCATCTTTGTGACGTGTAAATAATTTGGTCTAATTTAATCTAAAAGTCTAATTTGGCAAGCCAAGGCGCAGTGCTTACATCGCTACTAGTTTTTGTTTCTGCGATGTTAATTTTCTTTTGCGCTCCGAAATAAAGTGGCACGAAACCGCTGACAGCTGCAACACGTTTCAACGTTTATTTCAACTAAAACGTGGATTTCGTCGTTAAAATAATTCCATGACACATAATTAACGATTGCGGTACGTTTTTATTTACGGTCAGTTCACAACGCGAGTGTTTGCGGGGTGGTAGCCTAATTAATTACTAGGTGGGTACAGGTTACCCCCACGGCGTTATAGGGGTTGAAATTAAATGTGTACTTTGCATTTTTTACCCGTGAACGCCGCATACCGGGACTGTTGTTATAATTAATAATCTTAAGTCTCGATTAAAGCAAAATAAGTCATCGATAAATGTTTGTGAGTTTGTGCTCTATTAAAAGAGTTGAAATCAAAAATGATCCTGCTAGGTATTCATTGGTATTTGAGTTAAACTCGTACATAAAAATTAACAATTGATATTTTTTTTTGTATCTATGAGTAATATTGATAAATAATTGATAAGCAACCGATGGCTTTTGACGAATTAAATATATTTAGATTGTTATCGTTTTCAAAGTATAACTATTAAATTATGGTTTTTATATCACTGTGGCTTATAATAGCATGCGTTTAATTTCTGTAGGTATTAAGTATCATACCTTTTATGAGTTATGTTCTCGCCTGTACTCTACATCGCGTGTGCTCTCTATGTACATTGCGTTCGAGGTGGGGTTCATATCACTTGTCTACATCACATTACCTCGGTATTACAACTCATCGCACTTTTCGCTGAAAAGTCACGTAAAATTTTTTATTGCGTCAAAAATATTATCACGCACGTATTAAATATTAGTTTGTAACGAGCACTGTGTAAGTTCTCTTGTGAAAAACTCAACTTTTTAGTTGCGTTAAGAATGTCAATTTCTATGGGAAACGTGATAACAACTGCTTTTCGTTAAATTGACATTCTTATCGAATTATTATTGTATGCTTAATAAATGCAATTAATTTGAAAAAAAAAAACTACCGCAAAGTTTCGTTATAATCTGCATATATAATGATTTTTTTCACGTGGGTATGTAATGTTATTATGATACAAGTTTGAATAAAATAACATATCATCCCGCCAATATTTTCGAAGCGGTAGGCAGCTGATGTGTCCAGCCACAGATTTTTTATTTATAATTTATGATTAATGTGTAAAAGAAATGTGTTTTTAAAAACAATTACATCTTATTTGGAAGTCTTGAATACTCATTCCAATAGGATCGAAGCTGAAAATAGAATAATAATTATTCAAGTGTTGACTGAGACTGCCCCGACTAGTTTAACATGCTTATCAGAGGTTTTTTAACCGTCCGGTTGTGCACAGGACTCAAACCAGATTCGTTGCAGCTGCTCTTTAGAATGATCGATTATGCAATCAAACGAATTACAATCGATTGTATTCAAAGGTATGGGTACAGGTGCTGTGTATATATTCTATACTTATGCATACGTTTTCTAAATGATTAGTAATTGTTAATGAGTTTCATTGTATTTATTTATTTCAAAATTTCATTTTGATTTGAATGTCACGTGATTAAAGCTTGGCTGACTATACGATCATTCTTTAGATACATATGTTTAGTTCTTGCATTATATGATGTCTCTTAACGCTTTAAGATATATAGTCTAAAGTCGAATGATTTAATCTTTTTGAATTGCAATATCTAAATAGTACATTATAACCTTTGCGTAACAATCATTTACATTTCTCATGTTAATATGAGGGTAATGTAATGGGATAAAAGTAATAAAGTTATAACTTAATAAATCTGTGTAACACTTTAACCCCTTGAGGGTCAATGCGAACACCGGTATTCGTAAACAATAGATGTTTCAATTGTGTCTGGTTTTCTGACCATTGACAGGTTAATAGGGGCATGCATTGCATATATAATTTTTTTACGGTTTTTGTTATTCTTCATCACGCCTCTATACGGAATTAAGGAAAGGGATAAATAACTACATTTCTCATGTTCGTTTTGAATTTGGCAAGTATGTTTTATTTATAATAAACTAAAATGAAGGCTTAGTTAAACTTTAAGATATAGGTTGAGATTAAACTGCTATCTCTTGTACGAGTAGTATTGTTTTTTAAAGAAGTACGACTTTAACTTATACATGTACTACCGAATTTTTAAGCACATTCTTGAATCGCAAGATGGATGTGTGGAGTGACGAAGATTAATAGAGTGAAGAATGAGTATATAGAATGAGTATATGAGTATATTTATAGAGTGAAGAATGAGTATATCAGGGGATGGCTGAAAGTTGCTCCAGTGATAGAGAAGTTGAGAGAAAAGCGGCTGTCGTGGTGTGGACATGTTTTGAGGAGAGAGAATGAGCATGTAACGAGAAGAATTATGAATATGAGAGTGGATGGTAATGCAGGGAGAGGAAGACCAAAGAATAGATGGATAGATTGTGTGAATGAGGACATGGCTAGAATGGGAGTGAATGTTGATATGGCGTGTGATAGGGGAGAGTGGAGGAGAAAGGCTCGCTGCGCTGACCCCAAATGAAATTGGGAAAAGGGCAGGATAATGATGATTCCTGAATCGCAAGGGATGTTAACCGCATATTAGCACGTTGTTTATTTTAATTGAAATTAATGATGCATTGAAACTTGACTTTTGAAGACATAAAAAAGGCTTGATGATACTTATATCGATACCCAAGTGGACAGTACCCTTAATCTTCGTATATGCAGGTGGATAATTATACACAACGGATTCTTAAGTGCTATTAAGATGGCAGCGACTTTCTTGGAACCCGGAGCGCGTTTTGTTTTCTCAGAATAAAATCTGAATGTTTTGACGTCTGCTATCCGACAAGCCAACGTCGGTTTACAGTTTTATTTATGTTATGTTTTATTTTGTTCGCTGTGACAGGTTTATATTGGAGGTACAGTTACCGAGCTAGGGCATGTGAGTGTATTCGTTATTTTTATCTCAATCAAAGAATACTAAATGTACTTGTTTACAATAACTCGAACGTAAACAAGCTACAAATTAACACGAATTATACAAATATTTAACTGCATATAAAAAAAGTTCATCATTTCGTAAAACGCAGTAAAACAAGAATTTACACCTCGTTACATCGAGAAAGAACTAGTATTAAAATAAAACGAACAAGTCATCTCCAGAAACCACTCGTAAATACGTTTTTCATTGCATTCACACAAGCCATAAATAAGTAAGAAGTCTAGATATAAACTGAGGCCGCGCCGATACAATCAGTGAGAAACAACCTGTTTCGAATAGAATAAGCTTCGGACACAGTTCTGTGTGTAAACGTCCAAGTCTATGTGAATAAATAAGCTGCCCACGTGAGGTTTAACGCCAGCCCACGCCGACAAAACACTTAATACGAGCGCGGGACAAATCTATAAAAATACAAGCCAATAAAAAAGGTTCGCGTTCCCTTCATACTTTACGAATGAAAATAAACTTGGAAGTTAAAATATGAGTCTCACGTTTTATTAAATAGCTTAACAAGTAAAGCTTTAAAGCAGATTCTAGATGTTCAGATCAAGTATATGGATAGTTCAATTGATTCTGTAATATTCTCAGTTCAATATTTTACTCACATTGATTTCGTCACATTGCACGGTAATAATTATTTTAAAACATAAAGCGCCAATTCAAAATTAGCTCTCTGTGAGGATAAGAGGAATGAAATATAATTTAAACACTCTGTCAAGTTAATTTTAAGAACATCTGCAGACAGATGAAAAATTTTATGGTAATTACAATCTTTTTTCTGTCTCATCTATTTTTTGGTTGAACTATATCGCAGCTGTGAAGAACATTTTTTTGTAATTAGGGATTATACGAATGTTTCGTAGTTTCACGAACTCTCTTAGCAGTTAGCTAGTATGTAGCTTAAGCTAGAGTACGCTCATTTTAATGAAATCTAGGCAGCGTTCTCAGAGCAAAGGATTTCGAAGTCGCAAATCTTAAAGCGATGGAAAATTTAAAGAGTTTTCAAAAGAAAATTAAGGTGCCTGGCGACGGTGTATATACTAAAAGCGTTTCAGAACTCGTTGCATCTTAACTTTGTTAGGCACGGTTAGCTCGTTAACAGGAGAGGAGATATTGTACAAGTTAAAGAATTAATCTAGAGTGTAAATATTCACTCTTCTTAATGAGGCGAATTTTGAAAAGAATCTTTCGTTTGCATCTCACAGCGGTTGTTAATGTAGGTTAGTAAACCCACTTAATTTAATTGAACATTTGGTTTTATGAGTTAATTATCACAGCTTTCTCTTTCAAGGATTCAAATAAATATTAATCCCAGCACCTACAGCAAGGATAATTTAAGTAGGGAAAATCTTGCATGGATATCACACTAAGCGTAGTAACACTTTTCTGTACTGAAAATGCTACTTTATGCAACAGTGATAAAGACGTTCTTCCTTCAATGTTTTCTGTTTCAAGGTTCACTTTAAATCTATGAAAGCTTGGAAATACATAGAATGTGTTTCTCTTCTAATCGTCCAATTTCATACACATTTTAATAAATTTTCAGTTGTTTTCATTCAATTACATTCTATTCCGTATGGCGACACCATAACACACAGCAGGATACCGTGTACCCATTTATATAGCCCTCTATGCAGTTAAAATTAACGTAGAAACATTTTTCATTCTAATATAATGGCTTCAGTTATTATGCACGGCTAATAGCGCACTCGTACTGGCAATTTGCAAGCAGCGCGAACGTCCAATCGATATAATAATATTTAAACAGGAAAGTAATTATATAAATGCTACCTGCAGCGTTAACTGAAGAAGGCATAGAAATAGAAACTATATTAGTCAAATAGTTCCGAGGGTACTGAAAAGGAATTTTAAAGCAGATTACATAAATGTATTTTCTAATTCAGTAGTAGGTACGAGTACTACTTCTATGCCAAAAAATAAAACTATGTGAAAAATTTCGTTTATTTGCTAATGTTAACAACCCTTAAGGGTGTCGTATTACTTAATTTTAATTGAATATGATGTCAGAGTCATAATTCCAGTTTACACTTCAATAATAGTTATATAGAACGCGAACGAGCCGTTTCGAATACCGCTTACTACGCGGTATCATGCAGCCCTTTTATTTATGGCGATATTTCAATTTATTGCCTATTCGTCAGACTCACCCTCGATTTTACCATTGTTATGGTATAATAAAGACGTGAACGGCCCAAACAAGCTGAGCTTATCTACCGATCTAACGGGCAGCTGTGTTCGACAGTACACTAATGCAATTAATAGTGTGATGTAGGGTGGTCCTGATGTATCGTTTGTAGCCCTGATAAAGAGATAAATGACAACAAATCCAAAATCGATCGGAATGTCGTTGTGACCAATATCTTCATGTTGATCAAATAAATTAAATGCAGTTTCAAAATCGTAAATTCAAATTAATCCATTTGCGTTACCCGCTTTATGTGGCTAGCACACTAACACACACCTGCTTCGTTCTACGCAAGGGTTCAATAACAATTAAACCCTTGTTGTTTATGTCATACAAAATTTATTTCGGTCAAAATTTTAATGCGTTAGAGAAACTTTTTACTTAATTAGACCCTTTAATTCTCATAAATTGCTTTAGTTTTGTACAGAGTGTATCTCTTATTTTAATTTACTTTTAACTACAACGCTCGCATTAAAATAGATACTCGACTGCGATACACGGCACAGATAAATTCCCCCCATTTTTCTCCCGCTCACAAGCCGTCACCGTATAAATGTTTCAAGTGTCTTTTTTTCTACAACCAACGGGAGGAATTACGACATTAATCAACCGAAATGAACCTTTTAGCGAAACGTCAAAAGGCTTACGAAGATCTCTGTGGTAACGAGGCACGTTTAAACATAATGGAAACAAAAGAAAGTTTGCTCCTCTATCCGGACATCACATGTTTTGCGCCTCTGACTGCCGGGGTCCACCGCTTTCTCTCTGATAAGCGGACGCTCTTTTGTTTGACCCGCTACATTAATTTGAGCCTGTGATGTAAGCTCGGATTGTTAAATTGATTGTAAGAGTGCTATTCACTTACATTGTTATCAATGGTGATGCGTCAACTAGAAGGTTTGAGTGAATCAAGCGGACAAGCAGAAAGATAACTGGCAACAAAATCCAAATTTCCGTCGGTATTGACCGAATGTTACGTCGATTCAAATTCCGCCGGGCATCGTTCAGGTGAACCGGGTGGGTCAGCCGTCCGGCCGGTCGTCCGAGCGCACATTTCCGCTTGATTAGAGAACGTGCGAGTTACCGGGACACCTGCGCCATCTGCGAGCCGACTTTTCTGCGCGCTTTGTTTTGGAATTCGGAACGTCCGCGTCCCGACGAAGTTTTATCGTCGAGATCGGAACGATGCGGGCGCCGCGCCGTTTGACTTTCGGACAGGAATGTAATTCTATCGGATACACAAATTTTCGTTACTAATTCTCTTTCAACGACGTACTTTTATGTTTTATACAACTGGATTTCTACCTATTTAATAGAATGAGAATAATCAGTAAATTAAACGTTGCCAATAAGAATTTATTACTCTTTTACTATTTTCCTTCTAGTGTTTACTATACAATCAATTAAATTATACTAAAAGATATGATTTTCTATTAGAAATAAAACCTTTTTATTTAAGTTAATTCTTATTCATTACCTAATGCTTATTCCTTTTCAAAATCTCCGAAGGGATCATGTTGATCAGATCGTCTGGGTAAATTTAGACTTATATTACTAATCTTATAAGTAATAATATACGGGATACGAGCTTTAGAGGCAGTAGTAAGATCAGGTGATCTTTAATCAATATTTTATGCTTGGATAAATTTGATCCGGGTCTTATAAAGGTACGGGTTCTAAGTAGGAAGATTAAAACAAGAGATCAAGTGTGTGTACTGCTTCGCTTATAAATATATGTATGGCACCTTTATGATCTGTATAGTATAATAATTTGATAGATTTCATCACCTTTATGTATGTTGATTTGACACGAATATTTATATGTAGTAAAATGAAATTGATGAATTGAAAATGAAATTTATTTTTCTCAAAAACCTATGCAAGTTCTAGGATAGTAATTACAGTATGTAACGTATATTTACAGTTTGGAAAACATACACTATAAGGTTACTCTTTAAAGTCAATAGAAAAAATTTAAAAGCTATATGAGCTGCTCGCTGCTCTTACAGATGCTCGCTTTGGAAAATAGTAAAAAATACATACATTCATATAATTACAACTATCATCCCCTAAGGGTTAGTCAGAGACTAGGCAAAAGCACCGCAAAAGCAGCACACTGTCATGGTCCGCGCTTCACCAAGCAGTGACTGCACATGAGCTCAGCGTGAGAGGTGGTAAGCCCGTCGCCGCTATAAGCTATTGGATGGTTGTGCAGTTATGCTAAGCCCATTAGTCGCCTTTTACGACACCGAAGGTAAGAGATGGGCTAAGTATTCTTTTAATGAGCCGCTACCACTCGACTCAAATAAGAGAAGATATAATTTATGTTATTATTAACTTTCTCTGAAACGGACCTTAAATAAGAACTCTAATTAAAACATTCAAATATCTGTATTCAGTAGCAGTTTAAGATATCTACATAAAATTACTCGTATCCCTCGTATACATAAAATAGAATTCAAAGAAATTATGTTTAATTGTTTCAGGATCTACAGAAATACATCGACAACTCAAGCCCATGTTTCCAAGTAGCCAAGAGTTATAACATCGAGCTCTCCGCCTATAATTAGGTACGTTCTTTGATATTTACTGACATGACAGAATCAATAATACGATTTGTATACGATAATTATTGATAATACACGCTTGAAAGTATCTTACGATGTTAAATTATTCATTTGATTATTGCTACGTATTCTTAGTCGCCGAAGAATCAGGTTTTATTTTTACTAATCGTTTTGTAAAGATAATGGTACTTTGCTATATAACTATATGTTTTTTAAAAAAACTACTGCTCGACTGCGAATGTCCTCAGCTTTAACTACAGTCAACGATATTTTAATGTCCGCATGTCAGTAATATTTGGCTAAAATACATACACTTAACTTTCATTTAAAATTGAATTGGAGAAAAACAGTCACAAGTCTCAAAAGACAAAACATTAAACAAAACAGTTTCCTCTACTCCTTACCATCAAATCTCCATCAAATCGCGAAGAAAGGGGGTAATTTGTATCTTTTTTTCAATAAAACAACACCTGTGCGCAGCCATTTGTACTGTGTTCTAAGCTGTAAGCTTGGTAAATGTTGCACATTTGTAGCGAGATTGAAAAAGTGCCTTGAGACAACGCGTGATATATTGCATTACAGTAACACACTTTCCTTATTCTTGTATCAACTTCACTTTCGTTTTTAATCAAATGATACTGGTGGAATTTGTATTCTTCTGTTTTGTTTACGCACGCTGTTATTTACCGAAAATAATACGCAAAGATGTAAATATTCTTGTTTCTGCTGTTTCTTCCAATCGCTATCGCTGCCTTCCAACGCTGCTGAAATCCCATTATGAAATCCCTCACGTGGTATTTTATCAAAATCCAAAGGCCTTTCATAAAAAACACAGTCTTAATCAGTTCCACAGCATTTGGTATATTTTACGATTTTTCATTATAAGTCTTATAAGTAATATCTTTTTGTGCTCCTAAACCGCTTATTACATTTAAATTTCCAATAATCTACCCGTGCCCCGAAGAATTTTATACATTTCATACTTCGAAAGGCTGAATAAAAATGAGCTCGCCCCATCAAATTAGCTTGACTGACAACTGTCATCTGCATAACTCTGTATGATGATCGGTTCTTGTGCGGGGAGAAAATGACCAATCATTTTTCAACGCTCCCTTTTAGGCAGATTTAAGCGACAAAATACGCATGATTCCACGTGTCAATCATTAATAACCAGTGATGGATCTAATTTCAGCATTTATTTTAGAGGGTAATACTGTAAAAATAGTAGAATCGTTTGTTTGGAATATAATTATTATTTAATAAATTTTTTGGCGAAAGAATTACCTATTTATTTCAAAGCTCATATATTAATAACTTGAGAACTAGCCCTTAGAGGGAGAAAACCGATTTTATTAGAACAAAAGGCCCATTAAGCCACTTTATTTAGCATCAAGACTAAATTAAAACTATCCCGACAACACCTTAATTACGAAATATGAAAAGGAACAAGCAAAATGAACACTCTAATTACATTAATGGAACGTGAAGGTAACTTATTTACAATTTTGAATTAAATTGGTTAATAATCAGGTTAACAAAATTAATCATTCATTAGTGAGAGAGAATGTTTTCCACACAACTCAAAAGAGCGGGTCTAGAGTATTTTCTAGATAAAATTTGTGGAAAGGTATATTTGATCACATAAATAATTTTGATAATGTAACTCCAACCAAATGTTCACTTTACAGAGCATAATAGTCAAAACGTTCTGTATTTACTATTACATCAATATGTGATAATGAATTTTCTTGTCCCTATGTATCAATAACCGATGTATGACGTAATGTGTAGCTATAAAAATTCGGGTGCAGATTTCCATTCCCAAAAAACATGTAATTCAACATAATCTGTTTTAACGTAATAAAATAAAATCGACTGAAATCAAATTTAATGAAACAGCAGTCAACGTTCACAGTACTTGGAATGTTAAATAATAAAAGGCTTTCTGCACTGTGGTTACATCAATCAGTTTACGACGCAAAATCACCGTGGCACAGCTTAAACATCATGTCCAGATTCATTATCATACAAATTTTAGCATGGACTCTATTACTTAGCAATTTCCCTGATTAGCCATATTCTGCTATCATCCACGGGTGACAGCCCGGCAAATAGGCCGATCGTAGCCAATGAATATTTATGCGATGGCTAAATTTATAATTTAGGCAGGGTTTTAGGTAAGACCAATGTTATAGCAATTAACGATAATGTTACGATTATTGTTAATTTGAGAACTTCTGGAAATGATCTTCCTAGACGACCCAAATATTTTCTTTGCATATTATTGTTATGATTAAGACACAATTAAAACTTCGTCATTAATATTTAAAGTATTTGTCAAAATTATCTTTTTATTACCTCTTAAAGGCGCTCTCAATTAATTTTACTTTTAATGAACACATGATTTAATGCGCGGTATACATGACGTAACGGTACCAGAAGATAAAAATTTTATGGGTAATTCCAAGATCCTTTACTATATAATTGGTTCAACGACGAGGCAAGTGTACTGTATGACATGTATTCGTAAGCTGTGTGCGATGTTCTACCGATTCCTCGATAGCTCCATGCGGGCTCTTAAATTGATGCTTCGATAGCCGTCCAGACATTATGTTCTAGCATCGACATGGTTTTGTCAGAGCTATTCAAAGGTGGTTATCTAAAACTGGGTCAGTTGGTACATCCGAATGGTCCATGCCATAATACGTATCTAATCTACCACAGTGCTTGTGGTATCCGCTTTGTTTCCCGTTTAGCTTTATGCCAACAAATGCCAACACCTGCGTGCTTTGTTACCGAGTTAATCTAAAATCACGTCCAAAATCTGTTTCGTTTTATTTTGATATTCCGAACAAAGGGCTGAAAATACGATGCAAGTCAATAATTAAACAGTTTCTAGCGAATCGGAAAATTGGGCGAGTTTTAGAGTCTAACCGAGGCGTAGCGGAAAATTGATAGAATTAAGTATGAAAACAAAATAATAACGGAGGAATATTTATTTTTACTGACTCCATAAATTGTTGTTAAATAATAATGAACGTAACACTTTTAAACACGACGAACCAAAAAATTCACTGAAAATTATCTTCGTATTGGAAAAATTCGTTAAAACAAACATTGCTACTACAAAAATGTTTGGTAAAAAACAAAACGGAGATACGCCCAATAGCTATTATGTAGTTAAACATTTTGTTGGAAACCGCGTGTTTTAGGAATGACCCTTTAAAACAAATGGCGGAAAAAAATTCAGTGGAATATAAACAAAGGCTTCTAGTTTGGCCTCTTCTCATTTCGGCACGCGGATAAGTGCGGTAGTAATCTGCGCTGGGGTTCGTGTAAATGCAAATTGTCCCATAAAGCCATTGCCCTCCCCAACCCCCTCTTAATGAAGAGGCACATCTCGGACGTAGAAAGCCCACGTTCGTCATCTCAACAGCGGTTACCGTGGCTTGTCGACTGACGGTGTTCGTCGAGATTAGATTCGCCCCTAAATTGCTTTGCTTTTGTGCTAGCACAAGAATCTCGCTACTGTAAATTTATCCAGGAGAAGTGACAATATTTCATTAAAGGAACCAAATTTACCTCACCTATTTTGTACAAAGTTTTTGTGTCCGTAAATGAGAAACACGGTAAGCGGCGTTTATTTAGCAAATATTTTAGGCATGATACAATTTAAAATATTTAGCGAAGCACAGCTGAATTTTTAATAATGACAGTAATTCATTAAGTTATAATTGGAATACAAATGTTAACAGGAAATACCACATCAGTTGAGATCTAATTCTCTGACAGTGATTTACAATACCGTTGTTTACCGTGCTCCAAATAGATTTTGCCATTAGTAACATTGTGTGTAGATAAAACTAAGAACGGGCAGAAACAAATATGTTGTTCCACTTCAGAGTAATGTAAGCCTTATTAATAATACAGTGTATTATTCTTGTGATTACAATTGCCATAATGTTAACTACAATTAGCTATGTTCCTTCGTATGACGTCATTTATATCATTTAGATTGCTTGCCTGAACATTGAAAAACGTGTATCTTTATAATCCTTATTTGAAATTGCTTAAATCTCGAAGCAAGCTTGGAATCTGTACAATCTTAATTTACAGTGGATTTACTGCAAAACATAATACGTAATCAATATTGGAGGTCGGTTTTAGGATTAACCTTTTCTTATATATATTATATTCTTTCAAAGATAAATTCGATTTCAGTCAGCTCATATTTTATGTCAAAGAGCATAGAAAAAAGAACGAACAATACAGAAAAGTATGAACTATCTAATTTCATTATGTCACAAAACCTTTCAAACATTAATATGTTTAAAGCCCAATATTTTAATGTTTATTTATTAGTAATTTAATAAATATGTAAAAACTTTTAAAGAACTATTTAAAATTTAATTGAACTAACGAGAAACATCCAAGAGGTCTTTTGTTTTGAAATGCCCGGTTTTTTTTTGGTAACAAGGCATAACCGAGATCTCTTTAGCTAAGTTTTAACTGGTCAGTTTGTGAAAAAAAAGGCAAACATATTGCAGCTTGAAGTAACATATAATGTGTCAAGTGACAAATACTAATGTGTTTCATGACTTTCGACTTTAATATATTCAAGATGTAAATCTTTAAATCTATTTTGTTTTTGTTTTGTTCTTTAATTGTGTTGTAATTATTAGAGTGTGTTTTAAATAATTTTTTTAACTGCAATTGTTTTTATGACTCTATGTATGGTTTTATTTATTCGCAGTAATTGTAACTTAACAATTTGACTGAAACACTACACACATAAAAATGTGCAAGCTTTCTTATCGTAACAATATACTGTTATTTAAAATGACTTAGGAACGTACATCTAAATAAAGAGGCACACATTGTATAATAATAGCGACAGTCACGTAAAACTCCTGATTGAAAGATGAAATTTTACGCCCCGCTTAGCTACGAACTTGTATGAGTTGCGAACCAGTCTTGAATATGTCATTAGCGAATTGCGACGTTACCAATCAGCATGTTCGCGGCAACAAAGGGGTTGTCTTTATTATTATTTCAAGGGTTGCTAGTCACCATAACACAATAATTATATTTTAAACAACAATCACCATAAAGATCAAAATGAACAAAAACGTAAATATGCCATAACAAGAGATAAATATTGAGGCAAACACTTTTATATGTCGAGCAGACTTATACGACTGCGAAGATAAATCTGTTGTCTTAACACGTCCTAGACAGAGCTGATGAAGGTATAAAAGATAAATTCTTTTTTCCTTAGAAACAATAAGAAGAAGTGTGTCCGCGCCTGACAGCCCTATCCATAGGTGAAACAATACGTACGCGTGGGGACTTCGCGTTGAATTACAAATACGTCGACTTGACGCGAATCCGAATAGGGCGGACCGTTTGTACCTTCGTAGTTTCTTTGTTACGTTTTCGTTACGGTTTGCGGATTCGACAATTTACAATTGTGATCCAGAATCAATCTTCTTTTTCCGCGGTTGTAATTTGTTGAATCCTAACTGTTTTTGCGGCTAGATTTACCGGTTTTGGAAAATTGATATTTTATTTAGCAAAATGAAATTGTTTGTTATCGTTATTCGAATCGATTTATTGGGTATAAAAGTTTCTTTGCAGTTTTCCGCTGTATCAAGACTACATACATTTGATTTAATAACCAAACAACGTAGTCATTCCACGATAACGTGACTGTTACCACTAAAGCTAAACGGTCCGATTCGAATTACACGGTTGAAATCTATCTCGGTTTCCATCGTGCGGGATCAGCTGCGCTTCTTACTATAGACTTCTGAGTCTCCCACGATCACCTACTTCAGAGGCTAGCCGTTATATGATGATCCTATTCAACGATACATTACCCAATGCGGACGGTATCGAATTGCAGAGCGTATTCAAATTTACAAAATCTGACGTACACCCACTGAAGCATGCAACCGCAACTAGCCCGTAAGTGATTGCCGACGTCAAGATGGTGTTGTCGCTTTTTATTATTGGAGATAATATCGGCGTCATTTAAATATGAATGGTTAATGTAGCTGAAGAAAAATAAAGCTAAAATTATAATACGGATACTTTACGGGCTAATAAAGAAATGTTGGACATGTATTGGTTTTATCTGATCGTTTTTCTGTATAATATTACGTCGTTTGAGTATTTGTTCTTGATACAGCTTAAAGGACTTGCTAAAGAACTATTAATGAACAATTTTCAAGATATCTCACTGAATATAATATTGTATCAAGTAACGCTGTATTCCATACACCAAATTTAAGATCACTTGCGGCCACAACCCACAAATAGTTCCGTTCAGTATCAAATATAGATTAAACGAAAACCAAAAGTTCTCAGCGTTTCGCTCCGCTGCCTATGAATATAACGTCTATCCAACTTCCATTGGTAATTATTTTTCTCATGAACCAATACAACAATTACAGCATTCGTCACGACTCGAGAATGATCTGGCCCTATATATTAGAGGCAGTAAAAACTGTTGGATGTTTTTTAATTGGTTGAATCATTAGATGTTACGACTCGCACCTCAGCGGGGGAACAAAAACTAAACTATTTTAAAGTGAGCACTGAGTGATTAGCAATATAGTTGAAAATAACTTTGGACAAAAGTTGTATATTGATTTAAAACTCTGAGGAATGTAGTAAAAAAAGAAAGTTTTACTATTTTCTTTTTAAATTGAATCCCTGCTTAAATATTAAGGATTTGCTGTACAAGGACGTGTCATTATTGTTTTGAGTCGTCGTAGAAAGATCTTTTTGCATGTGCAAAAGACCTATTCAATTTTTATTAAAAATGTTTTAGAATCAGTTCCAGATTATTTGGTGTATATTCGGAGGAATTTTTTTTTTGCATCTATAATAAAAAATTCAGCAGCGTAGTGGAGAGTTGGAAAGTGTTTTAGTGGCACCAGCTTGTATTAATTAAAGATGATTCCGACTTTGAAACTTAAGAAAAAGAGGTATCTATGAACATGTTAATTTGTATACTCGATGTCATTTGGGTCTTGACGCGTTGTATATTTTGTAAATATTTCTGAAAATTTGTTCATGTTAAGTAATAATTTTCAGCGCCTGAATATCATGAAAAAGTTTTAACTAGAAGCATTTGAGTGACTTGGTGATGATAAACGTATAATAAGTAATAAAAGCTCCGAGGAGCTCGGTGGCGTAGTGGTCAGTGCGCTTTGGCTTCGATCGAAAACAAAGCTACCTTCGCCATGGTCAGGCCGTGGATGGGTGACCAAGACTTTGTGATCTCGAGCTCCTCCGTGCTTCGGAAGGCACGTTAAGCCGTTGGTCCCGGTCGCATTTGTGACCGTTCCTACCCACCAACCCGCATTGGGCCAGCGTGGTGGTGTTACGGCCCATACTCCTCATGTGTTTCTCCATGAGGAAGGCCTGTCCCAGCAGTGGGACGTATATAGGCTGATGACGAAGTAATAAAATCATACAAAAACCACCACATACAAATTCATTTCCGTTTTTCACAAAATAGGTTAGTAACGTTTTTATCGCAATGCTTCTAGATATTAAGGCCCATAACTGAAATTGAATACTGTCACTAAGGCCCTCAAGCATAATAATATTGAAGCATCAGATAAAATAAAACTCAAATATTATCTCTCCAGTTACATACTTAAAGTGTTGTAACGTATGCTTATTGCTTATCTGACATCAAATGTTAATAATGAAATTACTTTCATACTATTTAAGCATCAAACCAGTTGGAGAGGAAGCAGATGTCAATGGGCAGCTTGTACAAGGCACAGCTTACAACATCATCGCAGTTAATAAACACGTGGCACCCATACTTTAATATTTTTCTTAATAATTTGTTTAATAAGATCATCAGATGATTTGCAAAGTTTCATTATCTTATTATTGGTACTTAAGTAATAAATGACTCGTATTTCTTATTTTCGAATCATAAATGACATCCATGACAACATAAATGATTAATTGTCTTTTTAATTATGAATTATTTGCTTAATGCACGCAACTACATTAACCCATACTAATATTATAAATGCGAAAGTAACTCTGTCAGTCTGTCTTTCACGTCAAAACTACTGAACCGATTCAATTGAAATTTAAAGTCTAGAGCCTGAGAAAGGACATAGGCTTTTTATCTCGATATTCATATGGGAACGGGTACCACGCCGGTGTAAGCGTGGTTATCAATATCTGCTCGACCGAGTATTATGTGACATATTCCGTCAAAATATAATTTCATTTCGAATTTCAAAATTTCTCGACATTGTAAAATAATGATACGACAACAGAGATTTATCACCATGACAACAATTTATCAGATGACACTGAGAAAAAACGGTATTTTCATTATTTTAATAATTATCAACAATCAACATTTTAGAGGTAGAAATGTAATGTTGAATACTTGTAAAAAAACAATGCAGTGTTGTCAAACACACAAAAACTTTGCCTAAACTTTTATCGTAATATATGCGTTAAATCAAAACACAACTAGTATTTGATAATACTCGTATGCTCTCGCTGCGGCTCCTAGTTTTTCACAAAAGCCATATTTCATGGTTTATTTTCTATTTGTTATCTTAGATCGTCTCTTCACCTTGTGGGAGGCCTACCGGTACGTTGGCACTACTAAAGTTTTTTTTTAGTTTTGATTCCAGTTGCTTTAAAAATCCTGCATATTAGTGTTATATCAGTAATGTAGATATGTCGGTATTTTTAATTATAAAATATATTTCTATACGATTCAAACATGACATACTGAGATAAACAACTGCAGCTACCTCGTTACTTGCTACGGTACTTACACTCGTCGCTGTTTTTACAAGCTTCGTAGAGGCGATACAAACAGGACGACATCAATGCAAGACCTTTAGAATTCTCTACAAAAACCTATACAGAAAGCATTGTCTATAACGTTTGAGTAAATGAGATTCTGTTAGTAGAGGAAATATGACTCGACAGTTTCTAGTTAGTTTTTGGCTGATATGTACACGCGCAATAACAACTGGATGGATTTGAAACAAATTTTGTACTATATTTTTTAGTTTAATTTTGTATAGAGTTATTTTTTTTATTTTTGTCGTATTGGAGAATATTATAAATTAATGAATGGAAACATTTATATATCAACATGTCAGCATTTCCCTGAATTTTAATTTCTGATAAAAGTATGTTAGGCGCACAAAATAGTAGATACATCGATTTTATATGTATTACAATATGGTTCATTTTGAATCTTGTTCAGTATAAGAATGTTTCAAACTCACTGTAGATTGTTATAAAAGCAAAATTATATGAAAATTTGCTAAACGATCACAAATTATGTATAAATTAGAAATCCAAGGTAATTTATATTGGGGTGAAATAAACAATATCTAACTTTTCATCGAGCAATTTAGAATATTATAAAAATAACGCTCAATTTTGTTAAAGTGCACTTGGCTATTTTTATATTGTTATTTTCACACTTTATTCACATCTGAAAATAATTTTCAGTTATTTTGTGTCCTCTATGCAAGAATGAAAAACTAATAGACTAATAGTTCGGTTTTCTTACGTGAAAAATCTACTCAATAAAATAAATTAAGTTATTAACCTACTTCATAATAAGATCTTCAAGTTCTACAAACTGTTACGATAAGCGCTAGAAAATTATAGGGTTTTCAAATCTAATTTAATTTTTAATGTTTTAATTATTTTTCCGTTCATAATCAACGTGTGTTGATAGAGAACAGTTTTGGAGCTGAGTGCAATCAGAGCGTTTAGAGGAAAACGAATTAATCGAATCGTCTGGCCTTTGAGCGCCGTTTTCAGCGATTGATTAATAAATGACTAGCCTTATAACGGTGCTCGAAAATTGTTTGGTTAATTCGTTATTTTCAACTCAACTTACCTTCTAGTAATTGAAAATGTATATAAAATTTTCCTGGAACTGTTGTAGCACGTACAGTAAGAGGTCCACACAATCGAGCTTTTAGATTGGTATAAAAAACACTTTCGGTAATAGAATTTTTAATTTGGTAGCGTTAAGCGTCATTGGTCATTTGTGTTAAGTTATAGTTCCGACTAACTAACTTTTCTTGTACTTCAAAAATTTTGCCTTTGAATAAGAATAAATTTTGCAACTCCCTTCGCCCATATAGGGGTAGAATTGTTAGGCTTTACGCCTATTCAAAAAGAGTCAATATTATCTAGCTAGCCAGGTCTAAAATGCAAACCCGAAAGGAGTTCACTGCACTTTTGCCAACCAACGGTTATCCGGGAATGAAATCCTCACATTCATTCGTTCATTCATTCATAAAATGCATTACCGGAGCCGTAGACCTGTCTCGAACGCAGAATATGTTACCGAGACTACCATGCCTCATTCATGAAAATACCAATGGGAATTGTACAGAAAAAGAAACTGTTATTTTCATAGCATAAAGCTTAGAACCGCATTAATTAGGATAAAACTATAAACTTGTGTTTACTATTTGCCTCACATGGTGTTGTATATTTTAGCCATTCAAGAGCGAGCTTTGCCCTTAAGCGAAAATGGTTATAAATATTAAAATTATATAACGTAGCAATTGTGAATAATTTTCTTCGCCGTCCCGAAGTGAATAGTTTTTCGTCAAAATAGAGCTACTTTTCAAAGCGATTTATCGTGAAAGTTATTATTTGATATATATAATTATGTAACTTTCATTTGATTCTTATTTTCTCATTCAAGTTTGGATATTATTGTGTTTCGAGATCAAAAATAGCAATTTCCTTTGAACATTTAGTAATATTTATCGATATAATTTAGGCAATTTTTCCTCCACAACAATAATATAGTTCAAATAATAGAACGTGGCATTGTTTAAAATAACTCTTTTAAGTTAAAGTTGGACTTACACGAGCGTAAATTAAGCTATGTTATGTTTAAGTTTGTGCGTAGTTTCATTATGTGTTTAAGTTAATGTGTACTCTTAGTAATGTGTTACAAAATGTAGATAGTCTAGTCTATGTACTCACAAATAGCATACCTTCCCAACAGTTTTTAAAAATCTGTTTTTCACTGTTTTACAGATCTGTCTGCAGTTCTGGATATTACTCCAAGCTTTTCGTTTCTATTTTTTTAACATTCTATGGGATTAGTCTTGACCACGATCTGAACCACAGCTGTCGTTATCTTTTTATAATATTTTAGTCAAAGATTAACTAAAAAAATAGTAATAATGACAGCTTTGTTTTAAAAAAAGGAATTTAACAATTTGAGGGTTCGATCATTAGGGGTCAGATTTTTATTGGATCCGTGGTCAGGTTGCCCTGTAGGTTAAGATATGGACCAATGCCGAAAACGTATTGACAAATAGTCGAATTTTAAAATATAACTAAAGATACTTGTAACTAGTTAACGGGCACAAAACGAGTCACAATAGAAACATCTATTGTTTGCGAACCTATTGGACCGAGGTGCCCGCCAAGGATTTAAATAATCATAGACAATTTAACCACAACACGTTGCTCGTATTAGTAAATTGGTGGCTGGCGGCACCGCTGATGTATATTGCTTCGAATTTTGACGCTATTGGTCTAGATTTTAACTATTAAGGTAACTATTACTACGGTTCAAAAAACTCACCCAAAGGTAATTGAGCTTTGGAAAATTGATTTTTTTTGTATTTTAATCATCTATGTTGATGTAAGAATTTATAACATACCAGGACTTACTTGTACATGAACAAACAAAAAGCATCCGTTTACAGGGTACGACTCAAATATCATTGGCGTAAAGTCTGGGAGCGAAAGGCTCATGTATAAATATTAACCCTGAATTGAATGTCAATATGATAAGTGGATGCATTATTTTCTCTATTGCATCCCTGCTGCGGTGGATAAGGGACGCGGGATTCTCCGAGTTACACCCCGGGAATAGCATAGGTGGGCTTACATGGGTGTGCGCTTGGCTTTATGCGAGGATATCCGAGTTTTGTATTTCGCCTTTATTTGAACTCGGGAAATGGAAATGGTTACCGTAGAAGCGTAATGGTGAAAATGTAGTTGCATTAGTTTCTGTGTGGTAAGGATATTCTGAATGTATTTAAAACTCGTTAAAAAGTTATTAGACATGGGTATTTTGAGTATAAAATATAATTATAAATATCCATAACATAATTGTGAATATGTAGATATTTTAATAATAGAAATATTATTATCACTAGAAATTACTTTATGGATTCATAGTTATTCCAAGTAGGAAATTCAAAAACAGACCAATTGGTATGAGAAATCTATATAATATTTTCAATGTAATAATGGTTTTGTACTTTGTCAAAGTAATTATTACTTGATTACAGTTAATGATTGGTTACTTGAAGTTAATTACTGCTTTTGCAACAAAATATTTTATGTTTAAAAGTACTCAGACACATTTGCGTTATTCGTAAAGTTCATGTTTTGTTCAAGCGTTGTTTCTTAGCAAAAACGTTTTTACAAGCTGTAAACTACAAGAACAAGAATAAAAGCAGTCCTAAACGTTATACTTTCCATTATCTTTATTGGCAATTCTAACATAAGTGCGCGGATTTTTATCTGTCCAAGTAGTGCCCAGCACCCTTGCGGGATTCGAAGAAGGCAGATATATGAGCCCATCTAACTTACTCCCCTCACGCTCATTGTTTAGCGGAAGCACTGATTTTTTCATCTTAGCGACGGCTGGATTTATTTGCAAGCTCATTTCCCTAAAACCCACTCCATTTAATAACCCTAAAAGAGGCGCCAGATATCTCACACGGAATCCTTGGGATTTTCGCCTGGGCCGCTCGCGTTCCAATAGCCCCGTACTCTCGATAGCGCCTATCCGCCGACTCAACGAGCTATTTCATTATTCAGCCTCACCGACTCCACTAGAGATTGCCACGATAGGATTGACTAATTTTGCAGTATTCCTTAGAAGAGCGCGCGTCTTCATTTCGGCTCCGACCATTATGCGGGCTTAGCGAGTGATCCGCGCGATATCACCGACGTAAGCACCTCATTTGCAGCTCCCAGACCACCTACTTCTAAGTACTTAACCTCAAGGATAACTTGCACTGCAAACGAGAACTTCTAATTTTATATAGACTCCTCGAAGAGAAACTTTTAATAACTGTCAAACAATTCATGGCAGTTGTTAAACCTTTTTTATTTGTGTAACAGACGAAGTTTGCAAACGTCTGCTTCAAGCGAGACTTGTGGTCCAGACTACCTATGGATGTAAAGGTAAACTAACTTCTATTCCTGAAAGCACTCGGGAATAATCTCATACTTCGAAAATTAAACTTTATCTTCGCCTACAGCGGGTAAAATGACGAAAGTGGATCTGTCAATATTGTTAAATATGGTATAATGATATAAATTCCCGACTTGAACTAATTTTAAAAGACATGTTCCTTGGACTAAATTCATTGACCATTCGTTCGTGGCCCATACCGCATCTAATCGAGCCGGTACGCCTAATCCTTGCAAGGCTATGCGAGACAAAGCGAAAATGAATTGATGCTTTCTGAAAGCCCTTTGGCGCAGCGAAATAGCTCGTGCGGTACTCCTTAGTTTTATTCCGTTGACCACCGCTTTAGTTTACCCTGAAATATTTTTCTATGAGCAATTTATATGAGCTTTGAAGATTATCAGTAAATTCCAAAATTCCTCTTTTTCACTGAATACAGTATTTCCAGAGCATGGCTAAAATACCTCTTTCCGTTTACGAAAACAAAAACATGGTTCTAAACCATTCTCGCGCATAAAAAGATTCCAGAATTCTGAAGCTCGAAAATATCATACAAAAGCAATTCGAGTTCGATTGCAATGCATTTTTACAGACAAGATAAACTGTATTATTATAAAGGCAGATATCCCACAGGAACTGCAGGATACTTGTAGACAACCTATCAGGAAACTCAAAATCAACACTGCCTGTTGGGTGTACACTGCAGTTCGCTATTACCGCGGCAAGTGGCGGTCGATTCATCGGCGCTCTCGTTAGGGCGCACCTCAATGCCGCCTTAGCACTCCTCATTATTGCGTTTATAAAAGCTCCCATAGAGAGTCCTGATTCACTAAGACTGTCAGTGAAAGAGAAAATGGAATTGTGTAGACGTTTCGCTGTCCTTTTTTCTTCTTTAAGCTGCGTCTTATTCTGTACAGAGATATTTTGTGGCTGCATTGTGAACGTAACGACGACGCTTTTCGTCCCGCTCTTTGGTTAACGTAGCACATTAAAGTAATAGGCGAACATAAACTAGAGTGTTGCGTTTGACACAACTAGCTACATTTTTGTGGTTTGAATAAGATTACATTTCATCACCTGCATTAGCGTCATTCTTTGATATTCACAAAAACAATTTCTTGAGAAAATTCCAACCTAGAATAAATATTTAAAATCATTTTTTTTTTGGGTTTGTAGAGATCGAATGTCTGTACATAGAAAAAAAATGCTTAAAACCAAGTCAGAGGGATGTAAAAAAAGGGAAAATACAAAAAAAAAAAATTTGTTTCTCTGTCTGTTTGCACGAGCTAATCTCCGAAATAGCCGGTCCCATTTAAATGAAAATTCGCATGGTGATACCTTATTCTCTTGTCAACATCTTAGATACTTTTAATTCCGGAAAATTAAAGGGTTCCCGTGGGATAGTTAGTAACCGCGAACGAAGTCGCGGGCAACAGCATAATATGTGATCATTATTTATGAAATGTAAATTACCATTCATTGAATTACTAAAATTTGAGAAATTAAATAGTTTTTTAATACAGTAACTCCTGTTTTATAAATCAAAATCAACTTATTTAAAAAACCAAATAGAATTCTGAACCATCGGCATATTCCTCGATATTAAAATTATTCGATACGGGCGTGGACACATAACTAATCGTCGTTTATCCAAATTAATGTTCGTTTAATTAAAAGCTATCAACCATTGGTGACTTATGGTAGCAGCTATAAAAGCTCCTGTAATATCATTTTGCTAACAGATATCTATTATTATGGAAATTAGTATTACTAAGAGAAATTTATTTTTGTTGTATAATATACCAGCATCATATGGTAGATTTTGGCATCAATTAAAATTTCCTGTTACAATAATATATCAATGGATAATGATATGCAAACTGACAATCCAGAAAACGTTATTTTTGATTAATTGTATACGTAATTTTGTATTTTAAGTAATAATAATTACAATTTCAGCTACTATGTAGTTATATGAATATTAAATGATGAATTGTGTACTGTTGAACATACTGAACGTGGAATAGAAGCTGTCTGGGCTTATTCTTATAACACAACACATAGTTTCGAACTTAGAATCAAATCAACGGTACCAACTACGCTTGCTTTTTGTTCAGGCTTCTATTCAAATAGTCAGGGTTGCTATCTGCCAATGCTCCCACTGAATTTTTCATTCGGGGGCGGATGACAGGTTTTTGAAAAATCTAGGTAGGAGCTTTATACGTGGTTGACTGGCGTATCTGGTGTTTTTGTTCGCTTAATTAAAGTTGACGTTCCATCGACTCTACGACAACTAGAATGATGCAACTAAACCGTGCAATCAACGAGAGAATAATAATTAATAATACCTACCTATTATTATGAATATTTATACGAATTTGATTGTTCATAATATTATGTCTTGGTACAAATGTAGGTAACCCTAGTTGTACGGTTTTCTAGTGCCGGGCAAGTTTTCTCATTATACTCCTTAGTGGCTGTCGTCACCCACACAAACACCTACTTTCGTCCATCACACGAACACGTAAACAGCAACTAATTTACTCAAAGGAACACCGTTACATGTTGGAATCAAATTATTTCTTTTAATCCGATGGAAGTATTACTTTTCAGCGTAAGTCAGAGCTGTTTTAAAAACGGGAGCGCACGACTTAAGCAACTCATAAAAGTGGAGAGGGCCAAGATATTTTCTTGGGGAGGGCGCGAAGCGGTTAGCCGACTTTTACACTGGTTTTATTGTCTCGGCTCCCCTCGTAAACCGTCCTTTGTGTTAGTAACGTCTCAAGTTGTATTAACACCGTGATAACTTTAGTGGGAGCTCGGTGGCCCGGCATCGCCTCGCCCACAATTAGGCCGAACTAAGCGGATAGTTTTGATAATAAATTAAATGGAGCTGATGACGTTAGCCGTTAATAATACGAAAGGTTCCTAGGGAGCCCCTTTGATATTGAATTCAGCGGAAACTGTAATAATAAATTACGACCGACCCTTCGAGTGATCTAAACGGTGTTTAGCTATTATGACGTAATTAGGACGATTGTATCGTGCTCATAATTATAATTTCTGAGGGCAATACAGTCCCGAAATTTTCATTGAGCGTGTTAGGAAAAAAAATAAAAAAAGCAACATTAATATTGTTCGTAACAAGGAAATCCCGATAAAGCTTTTTGTTATTTGAAATAACGTTAGACAGTGAGTCACAAAAAACAAAAGTTCGTTACAATTATAAAAGCCCGCATCCAAACGCTATAACTTTTCAATAAGAAAATATTTAATTTCCATTTGAAGAGCTTCATTGGGGTAAAAACAAAACAAAACTTGAAAACATACTGGACTTACAAAGGAAAAATGAGTGGCCGACTGTTCATTTCAAGAAAAGAAGCGCGCATTAATATTGGCGACATGAATTTTCCAACGAATTTAGTGGTTTCGATCAATGACGTCGGTAATGGCAAACTTCAATAGGCAACAACAAAGGCCGACATAAGTTAACGAAGCTCACGAAAGTGAAATTCACGATGGAGCGCACTCCGGCGGACAGGAAATTAAAAGACAAAAGAGTGCCGGGCAGAGCAGTTTAGGCTCGGAAATGGAGGGCGTGCCACGAGCCTCGCATCTTTTCATAGGTCGCTTCCGATCATGGTCACCTTATTTACTGTAACTGTAATATTATCACCTGTTATAAACATTGCGGTATACAGCATACCGTGTTACAGGAAAGTGAGAATTACTCCGATAGAAATCGTAGAAATACACCCTTTAAAAAGTAAATAATTTTTTTACGTTATAATTATTCACTTTTTCGTTGACATGATCATTTCGAATGTTGAATTAATCCGGTCTAATACTGGGATGTCTGATGTGTATCAAGTGAGTTTACGTATGGTTTCTGTAATTCAGGCAGCCTGCGTAATCCATTCATGACGGGTACTATCATGTTACAAGGGGAGACGGGTCTTCTTCCATCCTGATGTTTACTTTTAGAACAGACATTCTGAGATCTCGAAAAGATTAAGACTAAAACACACCAATAAATTACTCATCTGCAAGTAATTTCAGAAACTCTTAAGTTCAGCTGATTGTTTTCGTTACAAAGGCAGCCAATTCTTAATTATCTCAGAGTTATTTATTATTCTTGTCAAATCTGATAAATTCGCCTGATATCTATGTTGTTTGTTGGACAAATGGTTGTTGTTTGTTAACCAGTTAGCATAATATAGCCGACAATAAATGACAAAGCGGCAGAACCAGCTCAACGCTCACAACTTTACTTCCTAATTTGATTTGCATTTCGAATCAAAAACTTTCCGTGACACTGTTTTGCATTATTAATACTTCAGCATGGCGTGATCTCCCTGGAGGCGCACTAGAAGCCATAAATTGAATTCCAACCTTCGCAATTAGTTATTCCCGCGCGTGAAAACTTTCGAGATCGTTCGCCTTCGTTAACAGATGTTACGGTGCTATTCATTATACATTCCGTCGAATTGTAAAGCCGAACATTTAATTTAAAGTACCTACCGCTCTTTTGTTAAATTGACGAACATTTCGGAAGTCGCTGTTGAAGATTCCTTCGCGCGTAGGATAAGCGGCACTGAAGCTAGCCACTAACTTCCCGTTTCCTATAATGCGACTGATGAAGCAAATATCCGATGTCGGCTAGACATGGAAGGAGGGTGAATTAATGGATTGAATCTCCAATAAAAGGCAAAATAGGACTGCGTTCATCGAACAACAAACGAAAAGGCGTAAAATATTAACGGTATTTTAACGAGATTTTCTCATTGTCATGTTATTAAGCTATTTGGCTACATAATAGCAAGAGCAGCGTAACAAAAGACAGTAAAAAAGTTTCGTTAGTGAAGTTACCATTTCGCCGTCGTAGCACGTCTCTTATCGGCCTAATTTGGATCAAACAATTCCATTCCCCCCTCATACAAATTGCGGAGAGGCACATTTGTTATCTGCAGTTTTCGCCAGAAATTATATTAAGATTTTGTCGAGCGATAATGTTGTGTATTTTTACTTGCCGCTCCCGCGGTCTAGGGTGTACCCTCAGGGAGCGGCCGGATTTTATGATAACAATAAATTACTGGAAAAATAAACTAGATTCCATCTATTATGCGGCAACGAGATTTTTTTCAGAGAACACATAAGGAAATTGTATATTGTGACAACATCTTATATTTTTCCTGAATTTTAGTCGAGATAATCCTTAAAAATATTTCCATAATCTCTTATAAATAAAACGCGATCAACTAATTTTGCAGTCTAAAATATCGATTTTTATTTATTCTGTATAACTAATAATATATTTTCTTTTGGTTTCAGGTTTCTGGTGGCGTATACATGAGATGTTATGGGCGCACGCGGCCTAGCGAAGTGGCATTTGTGCGTGGTGGTGGTAGCATGGGCGTGGAGCGCGACAGCGCGCACGCTCTGCCCAGCAAGATGCTCCTGCGACGATGCTCTACGTGCCGCCTCCTGCGCCAACGCAGGCCTCGAGATCGTCCCTATACAGCTCAATCCCGAGGCTACTCACATCAACCTGACGCACAACGCTATCGACAACCTTCTCTACACATTCGCCTTCTACACGCAGCTCACCATTCTCGATATCTCATTCAACAAAATACAAGACTTAGGTAGTAAAAACTTTGAGAACAATTTGGAGATGACAAATCTCAATGTCAGCCACAATTTTCTTAAGCGCTTAGATAAGGACACATTTACCGGTCTAAAGGGTCTCGTCGATTTGGATCTCTCTGATAATGATATATCAAATATCCACGCACAGACATTTAAAAGTTTATCTGTTTTGGAACGTCTTGATTTGTCAAACAATAAGCTTGTGACATTTGAGTCAAACACTTTTGAGCCTTTGGTTGCCCTTAAAATATTGTCGCTGAGAAATAACTCAATATTAGACATACCCTCTGCTAATCTTGCATTCGTTGTACATTTAGAATTTTTAGATTTATCAGAGAATTTAATACAACTAGTATCTAAACATGGTATACCATATTTAAAGGAATTGAAGAATTTAGATTTGAATAGTAATATTATCGTGAGTGTGGACCAATTAGGATTCCACAGACTGCCCTCATTGAGACATTTAGATTTAAGCGATAACAACATGACAATGATTCCTACTTCTGCTCTTTCAAAGCTTTCGAATTTGTCTCACTTATATCTTAGTGGAAATTTCTTTCAAAATGTTACAGCACTTTCATTTCAAAGTTTGTTTCACTTAAAACATTTACATTTGAGTAGACTTTACGAGCTAGATAAAATCGATTCAAGAGCTTTTGTCGACAACATCAATTTGCAAAAGATATGGATGAATGAAAATGTTAAAGTGAGAGAAGTACCATCGAGATTATTTTACGGCAATCCCAAGCTCACACATGTTTATATGAGAAATAATGCTCTTGAAACGCTCGAAGCTTCTCACTTTCCGATTGACAGATTACAGGAACTAGAAATTTCCGGTAATCCTTTTGTGTGTAACTGTTCTCTATTATGGCTATGGAAACTTGGACGAGAAAGTGAAATTAGTCATAAAAAATCTGGAAATGCAAGTTCTATATTGAAAATTGATTATGAGAATGTAAAATGTGCTGCGCCAGAACATTTAAAAGGCGTTATGTTTGTTCAGATTCCAGAATCGGAATTTGGGTGCTCTAGTGGCTGGGTGATTGTCGCCGTGGTGGTGCTAACTGTCAGTATCGTTATAAGTGTGGTTGGAGGAGTTTTATACTTTATGGGACCTTTGAAAAAGTGCAAAGGGGACAAGTCGAAGCAGGTGATGACTAGTGTTATGTTAAACGGTGATGTGTCCAAATTAAGTAATGGGTTAGGATACTCGACGAGGAGTAGGGAACAAGAGAGCAAAAGAGACGTGGATCGATATCTAATGATCGGTTCGTCTGTGACTAACAATTTTCATTCATTAAATCCTCCATGGCATAGCGTAGATAAGAATCCTTACTACCAGGAAGATAGTGAAGAGCATATTTACCAACAATTCGCTTACGAAACCATACCACCTCACAGAACGCCGGAGAAACCACACATAGTGTACGTCTAACATAAGTTTTGCGCAAAAGACAATGTCACAGATATATTCTTCGGCGCATTATATGTATAAAGTCATAGTGTATTGTTCAAAAGACAAAGAACTTTGAATACGCAATAATGTAAATAGTGATACGATTAAAATTGTAATATGTGATAGCTTTGTATATAGTCGTGTAAATATATTAATCAGTGCAGTTAAAGCATAAATTACTCTGTTCTCTTTTTGTACTTAACTGTTTCAAGAGTTTTATTTAATGATTAACAGCAAATGGATGACAGAATGGAACTGATTGTGAATAAACTGTTGAGAACCATTGTTGTTGTCGAATGATTTTAAATTGTCCATATGTAGAGAGGTAATTTTACGATAGGACAAGGAGATTTAAATATTCAGTCAAACGAAACTTGAAGAGTACCCTAGAATCATAATAATATGTATTCTATTTTATTCTTAAATGCTCTGCATTTATCTTTTCACAATGTATAGCATAGGCTGATCGTTATGGTCAATGTACTGTTTTGTTTACTAGTTCCTTTGAAATATGGGTACTGAATATTGTTAAGTGCTTTGTAAAAATATCTTGTATTAAATTAATAAATCATTGTGTATTATATAGTGTATACATTTATATATATTTTTGAATTAAAACACCAATACTTGATGAAAACTTTGTACAAATATGAGCAATATAGATTACTAATTTCAAATACTATAATGTCGTTAATTTGATTCGAATTGTTATAGCTTACCTATTAGTTGTATTTAGATGAAAACTTTTTTGACTTGTGTATCATGTGCTTAATACATTTACATACATATAGCAATGAAATATTATATAGATACAATAATATAAACCAGTTGCTCTGATGGGAAGGGGTACAAAATATGAATACAATACTATTGGCTATTTTTGTAAATTGATTTCCGAAGATTTAATTTAACGCCTCTTTAGTTATAGATATTCTGAAATTAATATTTTTATACGTAGATGATATGTATTTAGTTTTGGTTTTAAAGAGTCCGGCTTGGAATATGTAAGACCTTTAAGCAAGATAATATAAAAACTGTCCTGTTCCTGTTCGTAACAAAATCCCATAGATTTAATGTAACTGTAAAAGCAAAAGTCTTTTTTATTAAGTCATTTGTGAATAATGTAAGTATTGGTCCTAAAATACACCTACCTACATGAAAACAAATAGAAATTACGTTTATGGTGTACAAATTTCCAAATGAATATGGATAGAATATTTGAGACTTTTATCAAAGATATTAGTAGACATAGTATGCATTAAAAATACGTTAATGTTTATTGAAAAAAAAAGAAAAATAAATATATACCTTTTGTTTTTACATTAATAACTTGTTATTCGAGCCGGCATCTTTAAAAATCATGCTAAGTCTAGATAAATTATAAAATTCTACACCAATAATAATTTTATATCTAGACACCTTATATAAAGTTCAATAAAAATACACATAACCATGAACATCATACCTATTCAGATGATACCTACAGACATACTAATAGAGTAAGGCTATTTATACATACTACTTAAAACTTTTGTTATGAAACTTATTTAAATGATGATATGCATTAAAAGAAACGACAATTAAACCATTAATAAAAATTATAATTGCATTTTTATTTGACCTGCAACTGAGGCTGTAGTAGACCAATTGGTAGATGTTATCAAAGATTTAAGGATAATCCATCAAATCTCGTCACAAAAGAAAATACATCCCAGAAAGCTCGAGCTGTAGGTTAAGAGGAGGTACTTCATGATACGAAGGTGCCTATTATTCGGCGACCTCAGCTAAGAACCACGTCATCAAGATATTAAGGTTTTATTAAAAGAAAGTTTTTTGACTTCTAACAGTTGGAAAACTTCACTACTCGATTCGCTTGGTTTTCTCGAATTTACCAATTATTATTAATAAAATACCCACCAACCCGCATTGGGCCAGCGGTGGGACGTATATAAACTGAGGACGATTAATAAAATGCTATATACGCTCCAATATAATAGGTTGGGGAAAAAGTTTCTTCGCATTTTTTAAGAAAATTCAAAACATTTTTTAATATAGTTTATTTACATTTAACTAAAGTATGTAGGTACCATTTTGTTCGATAACTTTTTGCCATCTTGTAGGTAGGGACATGATCCCATTGCTATAGAAATTTTGGGACTTCTGGTCAAAATACCGCGACAAGTGGTTTTGGCAGTCCTCTCGTGATGTTAACCTGACACTGCCTAAAGAATTCTGAAGAGACCTAAACAGGTGGAAATCTGAAGGTGCAAGGTCAGGACTATACGGCGGATGCATTAACACCTCCCAGCCAAACTCCCTTAATTTTTGCTGAGTGGCTAAAGATGTGTGAGGTCTAGCGTTATCATGATGAAAAACCACACCCCTTCTGTTGATTAATTCCGGCCGCTTTCTCTCAACTTCTTGCTTTAATCTCATCAGTTGTTCGCAGTAGAGTTCAGAATCGATGGTCCTGCCTGGTGGTAACAGCTCATAATGAATAATGCCCTTCCAATCCCACCACACACACACAGCATCACCTTGTTGCGAGTTAACTCGGGTTTCGCCACAGTCTGTGAAGCCTGACCGGCCTTTGACCACGACCTTTTTCGCACGTTCTTGTCGTACGTGATCCACTTTTCATCACCAGTTATCAGCTTCTTCAAAAATGGTTCGGTTTCATTACGTCGTATTAAAGAATCACAAATGAGTACACGGTTCATTAGGTTTCTTTCAGTGAGCTCGTGAGGTACCCAAATGTCGAGCTTTTTTGTGTACCCAGTTTTTTTCAAATGCGGCAAAACTGTTTTGTGGTCAATTCCCAGTTCTTCAGCTACGTCGTAACTACTGACATGCCGATCTTGCTCCACTTTTTCAAAAATGGCATCCATTTTATCTGTAATAGGGCGACCGGAGCGACGTGCATCTTTGACATCAAAATTTCCGGATTGAAAACGCTTAAACCAAATTTGTGCTACTCTCGCAGACACTGCACTAGGTCCATAAACATCGCAAATTTTTTTCGCGGCTTGCGTTGCATTTTTACCTTTTTTGTAGTAAAATTTTAAAATGTATCGAATTTCTTCATTAGATTCACTCATCTTGGCGGTACGAAAAACAAATGAAAATCACACATTTTCCTAATTTGAATTTGGAATTATGTTCTTTAAAATTTAAACTTTCAATGATACCAAAACCAGCCAGATACAAATAGTATAGCCAAAGAGATTTTATTACAAGTTTATACATATTATAATGCGAAAAGACTTTTTCCCCAACCTAATACTCACGCAAGCATCAATAGCTATCTTATTTCTAATTGCCCGACAACAATGCT
Source organism: Parapoynx stratiotata (assembly GCA_910589355.1). Taxonomy (NCBI): domain Eukaryota; kingdom Metazoa; phylum Arthropoda; class Insecta; order Lepidoptera; family Crambidae; genus Parapoynx; species Parapoynx stratiotata. The sequence continues at coordinate 6,518,282 of OU342458.1, forward strand.
TCATAAAATTGTTATTATGGCGACATAATTATATTAGGTAAGACGGTGGTTGCTTACCAGGGGGGCTTATAAGCCCTATCACCGAGCAAACCGAGCAGAAAAACCTCTGTCCACTTGGGGAGTCGAACCCCGAACCTCTCAATCAAGACTCGGTAATGTCAAACTGTCAACCACTACATCAGAGAGGCGGTGAAACTAATCGTTTACTAAAAAAGCTCATACCTGGGACTTAGGCTGGACCTCTTGGACCTCTCGAACGAGTGGTACCCAATCCTTCCAATAAATAGAATAGATCCATTATGAAATACGTTTATTAAGTACCAATCTAGGGCAGGTGGGAATTATCCTTTATTTCGTCTACACAAAGCATCCGCATCTCTACAGGGTTGAGTGATTTTCTTAGTGTTACATCTTCTGTGATAACTGCTTTGTATCGATAGATACTAACAGCCCATGAAATGAAATTAAATGAAAATAACCTTTATTGTACACCATTAAATAAGGTAACCATTTCTTATCAACAGCACAATTCGCGGCCTTATCGCTTAAAGCGATTTCTTCGAGACAACCATTACATTGACAGAAGGAAAATTGTGGGTGTAATGGATATAGTTATAATATGACTGTGGAAATGAAATAAATAAATATAGTGATATGGATTGTCACGGTTCTAAAACCGTCTTCAATTCATATTCACATATTACTTATATTTACGATGATTTTTAATATAAAAATCCATACACTCAACATACAATTCACCGTAAATTCTAAAACCTTTATACTAAATAAGGTCTAAACCTAAGTATTCACATAAATCACAATAAAAACATTATTGTACTTAAACATAATTATTTATTGTAATGCTATGGACTTATACGGACATCGCCTTACGTTACGTGGAATATTGTTTAAATTGGTATTTGGCTTCCAAATAGGTTTCACTACTTGTAAAGTGAGTTGGACGTTTCAGATTTTTTTTTGCAGATAGATCAAGCTAAGCTGCGGAGGCGTAACACTTCAAAACGAATGAGCTGTAGAATGAGATTTTCTTTTCGTTGGAGATATTTAGCTGAGTTACTGCCCTTTAGTGTGATATTGCAAAATAGTCGTTTGCGGGTATTATTTGTTTATTACCGATGTCTGTGATCTGAATTTGAATTTACCTGTTTGTTTAAATGACACTGAATAATTAATAAATCTAGTTCCGATATTTATAAAATAGTTATTAATGTTTCTGAAAACATACTGAAGATGAATAATATACAAGAATATCTCCTTGATTTGGGCTAATTAAATGGTATTAGTACACAAGTTTTCCTCGAACATTAATACAATTAACCGATTGTGCCAAGTTCCCTAATAATCTGTGAAATTCACAGACGTATGAGCCTACGATTATTATTAATTGTGTACTGCAATTGTCATCAGATACAATGTTCCGAGTTCCAAGTAAACAATGCTGAATGTTGTATTAGTAGTGGGTTGTCCATACAATCAAACAAAAGGCTAGTTACATTGAAGCAAAACTCGGACGGTTTCCTGGCTGTGTTACAGAGCCAGTTAGCAAATGAATTCCTAAAAGCACTAATAGAAATAAAATTGTGAGCGTGACACAAGGTGAGCCATGAATAATTTATATTAAATAAACTCGTCATAGCAGACCTTGTAATTTGCATCTATCATCACGCCATATTTCCACATAGTACTACCGAATTATATAAGAGCCATTTGTCAAGTAATTTCGGAGTGTGTTATGGTTCAAGATTTATTACAAAACCATATTTCTTGTATAGAGTAGTGCTTAATTTTACAAAATTAAGCAACAATTATTTAAAAGAATTAAGAAACAAAAGAGAGCGACGTAGGTTCTTTGTCCGTTTGTTTCACCCTTAATAGTATCAAGAACGTTTATACACGGCACCGTCCCTTGAGTTGTCGTCCGGTAGCAGCTCAGATTTTACGGCAGCTGTGTAGTGGCGAGTGCGGGTCCTCAGCTGTAATGGAGTTCAGGAGCTGTCAAACAGGTAGACCCAGGCGGGAGATGTGCCAAGCTGGAGTTCTTCCAACCCCATACAAAATCCCCAAACTCGAGGAAAAAACTATAAGTAATTGATTTTATTTCACCAATATTACAATATTTATTTAATTGAAGAAGTACTTGATTGTATTAAAAAATAGGTTAGATACGAGAACGAATATTTTAAAGTATTATTAAAGCAGCTGATAGCAATTCACCGACTTCTCTGTGTCAAAATCTAATGACGCATAGATTAGTGTTTCGATATTAGGGACTACTCACACTTATTCAGCTCCATTCAGCGTTTTACTAAAACGTAAATTTTATATAAGACGCTTACGCGGCTGAACGGATTCGGAAAGCTGAACAAGTTCCATACAAAACTGGCTTTTTCTATGGACAAACGCTGATTGCAGCTGAATAAGTATGAGTAGTTCCTTACATCAGTTTTCTACGTTTTATTTATTTTATCATTATGTTTATTGTAGTTCTTAGTTTTTTAATTTTATAGGTTTAATATAAATAGTATTTAGTTAGTTGTTCAGAGTTATCTAAAAATAAATATATAGTTAACAGAATCGTGACACTAGGAAATTAGAAACTGTCTTAGTTTATTTAATTTTGATTAAAAAAAGAAAGTACCTATCGAAATTGCAGACCCTTTGAATTCTTACCACCTCGAGATTCTTAGCGTATTTCAAATTCGTTACAAATTAATGCTATCTATAAATAGATAAAAAAGTAATGCAAGTAATATGAGATCATATAATTTTTATTGCCTGTGCATAGTTTTGGACCAACCGATATTTATTAAAATCTGTGGTTATGTAATAATTAATAAGGTGCTCTGGCGTAGTGATTAGTACGCTTTTGGTTTCGATTTGGCTACCTTCGCATGGGTGACGAAAACATTGTGGTCTCGAACTCCTCCGTGCTTTGGAAGGCAACTGGGCAAAAAAAAGCATCACAATATTAATTTGTCTACGTCACAAGTCTTTGTTGAATTCTCTAGATATTCGTTCTTACTTCAAATTCAAATGTTACCCTACTTCAAATGTAAAATTTCTCTAGACTTATACGTTAGGACTTAGATATTATCTGTCACGAAAAGCATTTGAGCTACATGAAATCAGATTATTTACTAAGACCAGTCTTTGTCTTTGAGTGGCATCTAGACTACAATCCACTTAACACGATCCTGACACACACCTTTCTTTCATTTTAATTATTTACTGTCTATATCCTTAATAATGACATCGTACCCACGTGAATAAAAAAGCAGGTTATTACTCTTTAATTGCTTGACACTTTTTAATTTAAAACGAAATGCATCAAACGAGTTAATTAATAACCAACGAATTACCATCTGTTCGATCAGGCAACAAGTTGATTATGATAAATCGCCCGATTTCGGCTTGGTGCGGTGACAGTCATTTGATGTGGAATAAGCTCGATAGATTCAGTACATAAGAAATAGCGTGTATATAACGACGTACTCGAATAATATTGCCACTAAATAATAAATATGAACACACACACACATGAACACATGGCGTATTAGGCTTTGACAGCTTTCGGACCTTATTCCACTCTCTCTTCGTACTACGAAAAGCACAACTGACCTGGTTTGTGTTGGTTGGTCGTCATAAAAATTTTTTTTTCACAATTTTTTTTTAAATACTTGTGTCCCTGAGACACTACTGGTTAGTTTTGTGACTAAGGCCTACTGGGTTGATATGGGTTAATTGACATTTGGCAACATCCTGAGGAGCTCGGTGGCGTAGTGTATGGTCAGGCCGTAGACGGGTGACCAAAACTTTGTGATCTCGAGCTCCTCCATGCTTCGGAAGGCACGTTAAGCTGTTGGTCCTGGTCGTTATTGCGACTGTTTCTACCCACAAACCCGCATTGGGCCAGCTTCGTGGTGGTTCGGCCCTCTTCATGTGTTTCTCCATTTAGAAGCCCTGTGCCCAACAGTATATAGGCTGAGGACCAACTGGTAAAGTTATATATCTCTTTTTATTTACATTGGCCATTTGCAACAAAATCATTGACATTGAACTTTAACGATTGTTTATGCTCTAACTATATTGCTTGTCTATTTCATTACTTTCCCAAGAGATAGAAAGAGATGGTTTATTATTTTAATGTCCGAAATCCCCGTTTGGTAAACCGTCCAAGCCCAGGTATGTCCACACTATATACTCATTATCGTGCCTACTATTAGGGCGAGGACACCAGGGACCCGTTGGCAGTAGCTTCAACAGATCTATAATGGAAACAAATGAATGTCGAAGCTATATCACCATACGCTAAAGTAAAACCGTAAGGGTTACTTCTGTGTAATGGAGTAACCGTGTAGGACATTTATCAAGCAATTAGGCACGTTTAAAATTGCCTTTATTTGCTTGGTAATGAATTTATTCTACTTTGAAAGCTTGCTTAATTTAGTAATTTTACAAATTCACATTTGGTGTCGTGGCAAACATACATCAATTTTAACGTTAATTTGGTTCGGAACGGTGGGTCCCATTTTGAAGTACGACTAATATTAATTAATACTTATTTTGGCTGTAAATGGCATTTCACACAATATGAGTTTACAGGTAGCATTGTGTATATAACTCATTACGTCATTTAAATAATTAAAGAGAATGAGGAAAACTTATTTTATTTTATGTTTTTTGAATTGGAATTGAATTGTTCTTTGCCTTTTGAGTTCTTTTCTATTCAACACAGTTAGAAAAAAATAGACTGCCTTCCTGATAGTAGCCACACCCAAACAAAGTATACATGTGTGACAGCTGTAAAAACTGCAACTACACGAGTCACGTGTTTCACAGTAGCAACCTTCTGGTTAGTTCAAAATTTTATGTCATAATTCCTTTTTATGTTCTAACAAAGCACCGTTTCACAAGCATTTTCTTAACAAATACTTATCAGCTATTGTAAAGGAAAGGTAACAAGCGTTTGGCGTCTTGGTCTATAAAGCTGCCCACACCGAACATAGTTAACAGCCATTCATGAAAAACACAGTGGAATCACGCTTGCTCGGCCGTGGCCGTGGGCGGAAAATCGAGAGTGATAAATGTTTTTTAGATTCGTGACGGCCGACCATTTGGTTTAAATCTGAAAACGGATGGACGGACAGTTTTAATGGCCTTTGCTAGGGAGTGAAACTGTAGCATAAATTTTGGGAACCTTTTGCGTAGTCGGCCGTTCCAATTTTTCGAAGTCCTATTTGGCAAACGCTGTCTATTGACCCTTAATTTATTTGTCTGGTAAATTCGTGCAGCTCGCTTGATTGGACTTTCAGGCCGTCACATCGCTGGTGCGTTTTTTATTTCTTATGAACACACTGTCCAGACCCTGCATTCGTGAAAAATTAAAAAGTTTGCGAACTAGGGGCGGGACAACCGTGATACTGTCGAGTTTAATTGGACTCTTACATATTCAATACTATATCCCCATTTAATAGGGTTTCGCCGTACCCGCTGAAAATTTTGCATAGAAAGTAATCCAAAGCATCTTCTTTTTAACGCGGAAGGACCTCGATTATTTACCCATAAAATCCATCCAATCAAAACGCATAGCGCATAAAAGGGCTTCAATAAGAAAAAATAAAGACCTTTTATCCGAGGCCTGAAAAGGCTTCGGTGGGGTGGCAAGATTTATTTGACGACAGTGCCCGTTACGGCACCGAAGGGACGTGATGCAGCCTGCAGTGGGGCGATCAGTGTATTATATGACCGCAGATCAGCAGATACAGAACGAAATTTTGCGGGATTGTCTGTGGGAATTGGGGCGATGCTCGTATTCTTTTAATTATAAAACTCGTTATGATACTCCCGAAACAATTTGGTTTGTTTGCTATCGATATTGTAGCTGTTATTCATTAAACGTCACGTAGCAACAAAACTGTAACTGGAGGAAAACATTTTACATTTAGTAAGGCATGCTCTGTCAACCATTGAACAATGGGAGAACACATAGCTATTCAATTATTATTTATTTAACTATTTATTGTACACAAAAGAAAAATTTTAAATATACAACACATAAAATAAAAAGACAAGGACAAAAGGTAGGGTTTATTTCTAATAGATATATCTTCCAGCCCACCTCCAGTAGACTAAATCGCGTGTACTAAAAAGCTATCTAGCTAGCTAGCTATATTTCAAAGACAGCGAAGAAAAAAATATTATATAAGAATTTAAATATTATTGATATGTGTTGTGATAAATAGTGACTAATATTGTATGTTAGGTAGAATTAAAGTTACTATTATAAATAAAATTACAAGATAATAATAAGTGATAATATCTTACTACTTACCTACTGTAGCGATGGATTAATTTTAGGACTTCCATCTTGTGATGACTGAAGGGGATAATATTATTAATAATCATCAAGGTAATCTCGAGAACACTAGTACTCTAGTGAATGTATCTATGGATTGATATTATTTTCATACCATTGTCTAAAATGAACGTAGACACTAATGAAGAAAATATAAATAATGATCAAATCAACCGTAGTTTAATGGTAGCGAGATGTTTTTCGCGGGATAACAGGTCGTTGACCCAGATATATCTTTTGTTGAAAAAAAATTAATCTTACAATATTTCATTTTACCCCTTAGCATATATTTTGCGTTATGTTCTCAAAGTCACATGAACACATAATTTAAATTGAATTATTATTACATACACGAACGACCGTAACAGCTCTTCGGTATATCACAACCTGTCAAATGTCCGCAATAGTTATGATATGTTGAACAGTTTTGTACAGTGTGACGTGCTATTGACTACCTATACATACCATAAAAATTTCTCACAAAAATCTATTTTGATCTATCGCAATTTTGTTTATGAATATTTGCGTGGCCACAACTCTAGATTTCTTTGTGTGGAATCTGCGTACAAACAGTCAATTGTATTTTTACCCTCGCACGCCTTCATTAAACTATTCCTGTTGTTATAAAAAATCTATTTACGATACAAATATTTAATTGTAAAACTACCTCCATTTTCTTTACTTACAAAATCGGTAGTCTACGAATTGACGGGCGGCGACGGATTTGTACAAACTGATCTACCCACTCAACTGCTCACTAACGAGCCAGTCTCTACTTGCTGACCGCGTGTGAAGACTGAACAAAGGCAGTGAAGTGAAATCTAATCTAAGTTGCCTCTCTGTTGCGAGGCTAGTCCTCCAATTACGTTTAAAAATCAAAGGTGAACAAAATCTACGTGGTGCTACAGCTGCAGAGGGTGAGTCTATCCTTATTTTTGTACCGGTGGATTACAGAATTCTCTAGTTATTTTTTAAAGGGGTTAAAGAATAACTAGAGAATTGGAGGGCACAGCGAGCCCCGGTGTTCGCAAACAAAAGATGTTTCTATTGTGTTTCGTTTTGTTAAAAATTCAGCGAATCTGCTACTGTGTGTTGCGTTTAAACTACGAAACATTTATGCACTCACGCTCTTTAGTGCAACATTACATAAGTACTTTGTATGTGTGAAAAAATTATAAATATAACTAAAAAAGAAAGGTGAAATAATAAAAATAAAAATACAATAGGGGCAGAACGGATACTGCCTCTTTCGTTGAGAACGATGTCACATAAAAATTTCCATGTGCCATACAATGTGAATAATATTATAAGTCGCATGTATTGACCTGGAAATCCACAGGAGAGCGGGCCTGTGCGTACAGCAGTGGGCTTTTGTCCGCTGGGTTGATTCTGACGAATATTAGAGATGCGAATATTTATTGGTTATATTATATTTTCAAGCGTGATTAAATTACAATATTTGGTAATATTTTTATACTTTATTTACTGGGCATCACAATATTTTCAACACCCCTTTCTGAACGACTCCAATAGTCACAGTTTATATTTACTCAATAGTAGGTACAGTCTGCGTCAAAAGTATATGACATTTTGTCGATGTATAATTCGACAAGGTGCTTAAATAGTCATCAACTATTGATGCTGACTGTGCGAGCGAATGCTGGGTGCATATATTTTTTACAATCAGATCACCATGTCTATTTTCGAAGGGGCATATTAGGCAGAGGAGTTAGGAGCCAAATTTCGCTTTTTAAGTTATGTTTTGCAGACGTCAGATGCCTAACAGGAGACGAGCATGAGATAATTCTATTAGGTACAATATAGCTACACGATTTGAGTCATAATGACTGGATTTACAACTGTGCTAGCTAAGACACATTAACGACACTTCTCTTCAAACTAACTGTAATCATCTAATAGTTTGACAAACTTTCAAATCTCAAAGCTTGTCGGTGATAAACGAGAAAATGCATAAAATTATTCCAGCAGAAGTAACTTGGAATTAAGTGAAGGCACTTGTAGTAATTTTAAACCAGTTCTCAGTACGACAGTCTCCTTTATGACACCAAGGGGACGGATGCAGTTTGAAGTAGCGTCATTTCACTCGAGCTACAGATTGTACAAAGAAACATTTAAACATAAAGTTCATCTAATATTTTCTGTAGTACGTGTCAAAATAAGGATTTTATAAAGATATTGGCATTGGGAGAGGAATTGAGGAGAAATAAGGACGAAAAGGTATGTGAGGCCCCATACCTTATACTTCTTTTATTTGTTAGTTGCTGCACCTGAATCGCTTCTTCTGTACCTATATATATATTTTTTTTTCTATTCTGTTTCATAATATGTTTGTGTAATGACGTTTAATCAAGGCGCAGAGCATGACTGCCTTTCTCATGATTTGTGCTTACTTAGGAATTTTGTAGCTTCAGTTAATTACAAACCAACATAGTACACTTACGGTAGTGAAGATTAGAATTATCATGTATTTACATGTGTTGACCTACATTCGCCGGTTAAAAATAGGTCCAGCCCTTGCACTGAACAGAATATTTAAGGGAATCGATATGCAAAATATAGCGATCCTAAGACTTTCACAGTTCTATAGGCTGAACAGTGTAGAATGCTGTTTTAGAGTTACTCTGATGATAAAATTATGAACTTTAATAAATTAGACAGTGGAAAAATGATTTAGGCATCAGTTTAAGGCACAGCGACGTTTACTTCTAATAAATTGCCTTTAAATTTCAAACGCTACTGAAACGCCCACAACATTCGTAATCAAAGTCGTAAACATTTTGACATGTCCGTCATAAACACCGACATAATTTACATTTATCACGCATTTAACAGTGCACATTACGGAATGAAGCTCCGATAATGTACTAGTGGAAGTGTAAATAAATTTTATAGGGCAAGATAAAACCCATTACCAGTGGTTTACGAGTAGCACTCCCCTAATGATGTGCCTTCTCTACGGTAGCTCCTACTTTGATGTGCAAATGGACTTAGTAGGTGCATGCAGTGAAAAGTTAAACGATTGTGGAGGGTAAGTATTGTAGTGTGCATTATTTTATATTTTACGAGTATAAATCATATCAAGGCTGTCGACTTGTGCATTAGCATACGCTTTTTCTGCCTGCATCGTTCTTGCCAGCTGCGCAGCCGTTACTTTTCATGTTACCAATTACCATTAGGCTTGCATTTTCGTTAGAGTAGTGTTAATGGTTGCGACTTTTAAAAGCGAAAAGTTATAATATTGTAAAAATATGTCTGTTAGTTATTTATATAAGTTAGTTAACAGTCATATTTGTCAATGCACGAGCCGGGTGGGCAGAGCAAGCGTAGTGCTCCTCTTTTGGTAATGCACGGAATCGATAGTCGTGGAGGGATATTTAGAATTTGCTCAATGTTGTCCGTGTGTAGGCTAAATGATAATAATATTATAATATGTTACCACCAACTCCTACCAAATGATGCAGACCAAAAACAAATGTTGTCATTAAAAATGCCCAAGGCTTCAATAATCTGGCCACAAAATAATCCAAAACTACAAAAATACGCTCTAAAGAAAATTCTGTGCCAATTATCGTTTTTACTAATGGAACAGCGGAGTAGCGGGCTTGATTTTGTTTTTAAAAATGTAAAGAAAGCTCGGACGTGAGCTTTCGGCGTTGGATCAACTCGGGCGTTGATCGGAATCTTAGCTCGGCGATAAGGCAACAATGGTGGAGGGTTTCGGAAAATCTGGGAAGTTGCTCGACTTTAGTCCATAAAATATATTAGAAAGAAAATTATCAAATTATTATTCTACAGAATTGTATATGACTACATGTATAGTTGTAACTTTTACGCTAATTGATCTTGGGAAAAGTGAGCACTGTAGAGATAATTGAAACAAGCCATACAATGTGCCATTCAATGCCATATTGTGCGAGTATCGTACAAGCTACTCTCACACAGATATTGTCAAATGTCTATTCATAACTACGAGAATCTATTCACTATAACTATTTACTACAAAAATATTAGTATGCAATAAATCCACTCATATGTCAAACTAAAACAAAACAAACATAAACTGTAGTGATAGCGGCACACAAGATCGATAAACCAAAATTTTCATTATCTAAAGTTCTGTTTTCGCAAAAAAGACATAAATTAGTGTACCAAAAACAAATTTATCTTTTTGTACCATCAGCATACTAATGCTGAGCACAGCGGAGGCGTCTATCCCCCGGGGTGGCCTTTGCATCAATAAAATTAACATCGTAATCCACTTACACTTGCAAAAAATTCTTTGAAAATTTATCTATTGTAATATCAGCTTTTCAGCTTTTACTTATTTTAGTAATGATTTCATGTTAGGTGTTTTATTGTTACATTAGATACATCTATAATACATGTGCATGTAATGAACAACGGCGCTGATTTTATATGACAACTGCCGGTTCAAGCTGTTCTCAAAAAAAAAAAAATTATGAATGAATATAAAATAGGATCACCCTCGTGTTACACCAACCCATGTTACACATACGACCTTAATATTATATCAGACGAAATGTGGTTGTCATCATAAAACCTCCGACTTCCCATCACCTCAGGGCGCGGCAAAGAAAGCATCTTTACGTTTAATTTCTTAATCATCATAATTATTATAATAGGTAATACAGATTTTGCAAAATAAGAAAATGCGACTTACAGGAATTTAAGTTAAACTTAATATCTTAGTTGCTTTATAATAATATTCAACTAACCAATATTTTATTAACTTTAATTTGAAGAAATATATTATTTAGCTCATGAATCATCTGAACACAGCTTATTTTGGGTTACAATAATAGAATCTTTAGAAATAGAATTAGCACCGTGTTACATTGGTCTATTGGAAAGAAAACAGCTTTTATTAGTATTCTTTGTGTTTAATGAGTGGTAAAAAGTTCCAATATACTTGAGCAACCAGGCCAAGGAAAAGTAAATAAACGATGTTATTTCAAAATTCATTATAGGTACAAAAAGTTTTAAAAGAACGTACTATACAGGTTAGTCTAATATAATGTCGATATCAATTTTCATAACGCGGGTTCGATCCCACCGCCTGTTTTAAAAATACTTACCTAAATACAGTTCATTGAGATTTATCGCCTAACATTGTGCCCGGTGCATGGCAACAGGCTCACCACCTGTTACATGAGGTCCTAAAATATCTGGCAAAATGTACGTGTGTTTAACACCTTGGCTTACCCCTTCGTGGAAAGAGGCGTGATCATATGTATGTTATGTTATCTATCTATATGATACATTTTAATTTCAGATAAAAGTGAGTAAATCTTGCTAAAATATGTAAGAAGCTTCTTTAATCTTTCTTTAAGATGAAAATGGGACTCGCCAGAAATGCTGACCCGACCTTCTTAAACACCCTAATATACCAAAACCTTACTTACCCAACTACCTTCGCTTAAAGACCTATCTACTGCTTACCATTAGGTCGTGTTTAGCCATTTCACCCAACAAGATCCAAGAATTCGTTAGGATGGCTTCATTAACTTAAAATTAAAACTCTAGTTAATGTAATACTTAATGAACTCAGTCCTATTAAATTTTTAGAAAACTATGCATAATAAATGCCTATTTGGCTATAACTAGATGCATATTAATAAGTGATTATACGAGTATATTTAAACAGACATAATATTTTTAATTCGATTACAGATTGGAAATCGTGAATTTATAATAGTTAGTAATGTATTTTAAATATCTGCAGCTTTCGAAATCGCTAAAAAACTATAATTTGTAATAGTCTGAGAAACTACCTAGACGCTTACTCTATGTGGTAGACCAATGGTCTTGGTCATACTAAGGTTTTAGTTTCTCCTTCTTTATGACGTATATACTCGTAGGTAACTCCTGCCAAAAAGTCGAACTCCTTACCTGACTCAGTACCCTGATGAATATATATATATATATATATATATAATAGATGAATATACATATAATAGTCTTCAGTCCACTTGCGAAAATGTATCTCCATAGCGTGATATCTTCGCAAAACTTCATCTTCATTCAGGGGAGATAGTGTTCAATGAGGTGGTAACCTAACTATACACCTTAAAAAACCATTTCGTAGTACTTGGACATTATTCATGTGAGATCTGTATGCTCTCAACACATAACCCAGAATCCCATTTATTAATGCAATTGTAGCAGGTGATAACATCCAGCTGCGTTCCATTACGGCGGTGCCGTGAAAATCTATTAATTATGCGATAGGATTTAATTTGACGAGATGCAAACACGGCCGGTGCGAGCAGTCGAGCATTCTGTCAAATTACACTCGCAAACTCATCAATGCGATGGGAATATTTAAGTTTTATACTAATTGAATCAAGGCTTCAATCGGTTTTCTGCAAAATATATATCAATATTATTATGTCAAGGCTACAGTCAGGCTCTTTTTTGGTAATTTTAACTGTATTTTTGCAAAATAAAAAACGAAATACATAATTGACATCGGTTTAAATCATAATCAAAAGGCTTGAAATCAAAAATTCTCATTAATATCCAGGAGCTCCCAGACAATGAAACTTGATAAATTTTCCCCTATAATGGAAAACGTAATAAGAAATCGTAATTTATTTCTTATTGAAATGAGGATAATAGACGCCCAGCTTCCCTAAGAAGTACCGAAATTGTTCCCCACCGAACCAAGACCCCGCAGAACGATGATATTAACATTATAATCCAATTTGCGGCTTCAACCGAGGTGAAACTCATTACCAAACTTCCTGCATTATTGCATCTGACATTAGATCAGACTGGTCTCATTTGGAATTCTAAAATGCATTTGTATCACCCTGAATTCAGTTTAAGCAGCTTTAATTCTCCCGGGGAAGCACCTAATAAGATTTTGTTCAGTCACATTACTGTCAGAGCTAAATTGAATAAGTCGACTACATAAAATTAATATTGAACTGAAAATAATTTTATAAATGATGGTTGCACCGCAAGCTGTCTAGGTGGTGTTCTGTTATTACGAAGGATATCCACGTATTTTCTTGTTGGGTGGTTTAGAATAGAAGTTTCATATTTATGTAGTGTGTATTTTATCTTTCGACATAATTGAATTTAGCTACGAATGAGAAGATTACTCGAAATCAAGATTAGAATCATTTATTTAATAATTAACTGTTAAACGGTTGTTACTTTATCTAACAGGAGTTACTCTTAGGTAAAGCAAATGGTCTTTAATGACAACTGAAACAGGTCCTCAAGGAGAAAGGTTCCATACACGACAGTGTCCGCCTCAACAAGCAGTGAATTGTACGAATGCTTAAAAAGCTAGCAGCTATTAAACGCAGCTGTATCGCTAAAAAGAAACGTGTTATTCCCAGACGGAGTGATACTCGTACTAATAAAGCGAAAATGCCAGTGTGTGAAAATTTGTAAATGAGTTTGCAGATGTACCGCTGTTCGTATCTGTTGTGTGTCGTCGAAATGGGAGCGGGCGCAGGACACCGAGAGAGATTTATAATCTGTAGTTAATGTCCACCAACAATGAGATACAATTTAACTTCTCTGCAACGAAGCGATATTTACAAAGCAGCACTAGCGGGCCAGCTATATATTTCGCTAATGTTTTTTGGCCAGCTTTTACAAACTTCTGCAGAGCACTATAAAGACTTTTTTTGTCTGCTATAGCACAACTTAATAACTTTATTGCTTGTACAACATGCAGCTCCAGTGTTTAATTTATTAGTATAGCTATAAGAAATTAATTAGCATGGATGGATTTCAAATTAAATAGAGACTTTTAATTTGCAATTTTAATTTGTAACATAAATGTAGGTAAGTATATATACATAGAATCTCAAAAAATAAACTCGTGGATGATGTAAGACATTACCGTGTTAATTAAATTGGTTCTGCTGTGAACTGTGATCCTCCAGAGAAAAGATTTATTTACTCGGATGATTTTATTCCCAATCCTTTTCCAATTTGATCAGGGGCGTGGTATATTTTGGCTTCAATAAAATAGATTCCTATGAGCATTCCAAAGGCGCGAGGGATTGTTATCTGATAGAAATATTGTGCTGGCGTATTGTACCAATATTTTTGTATATAAAAAAAAAAACATTTAACTGTATAAAAAAATACAGAAATTGTGCTGGATTAAATGCTCACGGTGAGTTGTCTTCCGTGAGAATAAAAATCAATCATTGTGTTTTTAAAACTTTGTAAAATTTAAATATTAATTGAAATACTGAGCCTAAAAATTTCACGTAGGTACTTGCGTAGATACGAAACGCATTTACAGAATTTAAAGGAATAGTTTTGTAAGCCAATACTTTATACCCCAAAATGCACCTCCAATAAAAAGAGCACGTTTTGAAAAAGCGACTGCAGATAAGCACTTCTGACAAGTGCAATGAACGCTACCCGCGCCGGCAAACGTTGCCTATAATAGAGGCGATATGGAGCTAAATGTTTTAATTTTTAGCAGCTCTCTGTGAATTCATTCACCAATAGGCATACTGTCTTTAATACCTACAATTATCTAGTATTCCTTTCTTACTAAACGAGGTTTTAAAGAAACAACAGAAGATGTTTCTTAAAAGTCTTTAGCATCCACTTTGACCTCAATTTGAAGAATTGCGAACCTTATATAGTAATTAGCAGGACATTTGTTCTCTGAACTGACGGCCATTGGGAAAGGCAGGTGCAGCTTTGGAAAGAGACCGACAATCTGGTGAAGGTCGCGATAGAATAATAAAACTGATATCAATGAATTAGTTTTTTATTTAATCAGCTGCTGCAGCAGGCTATCTCTGACCTGGTGTGTGGCTCGTACTCTACTAAGACTAAGACTCGTACCTTGTTACTTATACGTAGAACTACTAAACATTATAATGTATACCTTGGGACTTAGTTGTAATGACACGTTACGTTTACCATTTCTTCATTTAGGCCCACTTGCAGGAAATTTAAAACCTAGTTTAAAACTAGATTTTGTAATGTATTGCCAATTATACTAAAATGTCAAAAAATTACTAAATCTAGTTTTAAATCGAGATTTAAAAATCCTGCAAGAGACCCTTAATTGTTAAGTACCACGAAATTTATAAGTTTACAGTTTTAAACAGGTTTTGTTAGTCGCCTTTGATAAAACTATTACAGGATGCGACAGCGAAATTCCATCAGCATTATGCGATAATGTAGCCGCGATAAAATTTGCCACAGCGCCCGGGGTGGCTAATTCACTGTGTTACAATAGCCTTCCCCGTCATGCACAGACTGTTGCTATTCGATACATTGTTGTATGCTTGCATCAAAAGGAAAATTCAATTCTTTCTATATCTATATACGTACATACATTATTATCACTTACATCTCCGGTAGTGCCGTGCTGTAGTGCCGTCCGGTTCATCATAATTCGGCTGTTGGCGTTGAGAGCTTTTCAGAGGCATGCCTCAAAAGAAATAAATCATGCTGGCATGGTAAAATCATGATTCTACCATAGCATTTTTATTATTAGCTCAAAAAGATCAGGACCACATCCTCAAACGTTAGCAACTCGTTTCTTTTTATACATGCATACAATAACATACTCGTAGCATTAGGTAATGTACAGAAGCTTGTTTATTTTAATATTTACAGAGGCTTTTCGATTACTCTGATGGTTGGGGTTTCGTTTTTATTACTCTTTATTGTATATATAAACAAGGCATAACATAACATATCATCACGCATCTTTCCCTGAAGGGGTAGGCAGAGGTGTTAAACACCCACATTTCGCCAGATATGTTAGGTCCCCACATAACAGGTGGCGAGCGTGTTGCAATGTACAGTGTGAGGCAAGCGATATTCACAATTAACCTCACATAAGTTTTGTTCAAACTCAGTGGAACAGGCGGTGAGTCCCAAATTGCTACCGCTGCATTTTATACTTCTAGTTTAAAAGACTCCAACCAATTGCATATTGTCATTATTGGGTAGGCCCGTGGTAATGAAAGCTCTTGTGGTGAAAAGATTGGTCAGCCTAGACTCCGCGTTGCCAAATCAGTCGTTGCCAGGGCGCTCAGGACACGCTCTTTCCACGTTTATCTGTCCAATACCTGAACTAAGGAACAGCTCAATGTAGACGTCAACAAAATCTGAAAGCAAAAATAAAAAGTGAACGAGATTTTCGAGATTGCCTGTATTAAAGTTTATTTATTTATTTATTGCATAAACATGTGGTAGGATAGGTGTTACAATTCAATTAGTATAGCACACGCTCCCAGCAAGGGCACAGCAATAGAAATGATAGGTAAAATACAGAAAAGAATTATTCTAATTTCAGAGTCACATTTTGTCAAAATTATTAGATTTAATAATTTTAATTTATTAGGACAATAAGGTTCTATTTAATTATCAAATAGCATGTATCAACAACCACTTACGCAAATGTTAGGCAGAAGAGAGAGTATGACCGACAGTGCATGATGTTATCTAATTAGTTCACGCTCAAAACTACCCGGAAAGTTTTATTGGCTTTATTTTTAACCCAATTCACGTAAACAGAGTTGGTTAGTTGTCGTTATTTGCTAAAAGCGCTTGCGGCCCAACAACGAATTTCCATCAACATTATGCGCTAATAAGCCAACGGTAAAATTGCAACATCACCGGGAGCAGCTAATGTATTAAGTGAAAACAAAATTTGTACCCAAACTAACTTTTGGATAGCACTTTGCTTGTGCATTTTATAATGAATAATAGAATAATCTAATCCCGCTCTACTTGCGTAATAAGCGCAACAGCTTAAGCAACGACTTTTAGTGAGAACTTTCTAAGTAATTTTTTGTATGCTTTGAATTCTAATTTAATTGAAGTAAGGTTTAGTGTGATGAAATAAAAACAGCTTACCAAGTCCGAATATAACATAATCTAACCAAATAGAGACAAGCAGAGGAATCAAATACCAGCGTCTATAAATGGTGAGATTTATCTTATAAGAATGGCCTGGATGCGGCTTAAGGTATGGTTAGCAAACGGCATTGTGCACTACACCTATCTCTTTTAAAGCTGCTTAGGCAATTCCAGTAAGCATAGTGAAGAGTTTGAATGAAATATCTCACAAAAGAACGATTCAAAAGCTTTATGAGAATTTAGACTATCAAAAGCAATAAATATAACTATCAGCAAAACAATTACAGATGTGTCGGACTTCAGCTAGTAGGTGGGTCAAAAATTGAGATTACCTCTAAAATCTAAATAAAATCACATTACCTAAATAATTTATACCCAAACCTAGAGGGTGATTAAAAAGTTTTTGTTGATCAAGAATACTGATTTTTCAGGTTCAACACACAAGCGTGTAGCAATAAAATTGTGCGCAAAAGGTCACGGAACAATTCGGAATCTGGCTTATTGAGTTTCTTTGTTACTTGACTTTTCATACGAGCGGACTAAGTGGTTAGATGAGGCAAAATGTTATTTGTGTTCAGAAAGTTTCTGCTTTCGGTAACAAAAACAAAGTTTACCACATTTACGCTTTTAATAAAAGCGATTGAACATGTACAGTTGTAGCTAACAAATTTATTGGTACTTCGAAATTAAACTTTGTTATTAAAGATAAAGTTGAGTCTTGTTGTCTCTATGTTTATTTAAATCTGAAGGAATTAACATCAACTTATAAGCGTTACAGGAGCAAGAGTGCTAGGAGCGTTTCCCATGTTGTACCCGTACAATATTCAAATAAGGCGCACCATCTAATTGGTTTACTATATATAAATGTACAGAGTATACCTACTTGCCCCAACTTTGTCCCGGCGCCGAGAGTGGTATCAATTTGCATGCTCTCCACTGGAGAGCGTCGAGTGTTGTTCCTTTGAGACAATCGTTTTTGCCTCTTCGATTTTAGCTGTCACTGTTATACGGGAATTAACAAGAATTAATCAAAGTTCATTTGCTTATTTTGGGGTGAGTACGAATTAACATCTATTAGTTCTACTAGCAATGACGATAAACACTTACCTCACTTAGATGTGATAAGGTATCCAGATGTTATTATTTGGGCGTTATGAGGAGTATATAAATTCAAATAATAACTAGGTAACATAAATGACTAATTTACCGACACATGCACAATACATTCACATAGCGCTATTGTAATTTGAAAAGTCATGAATCAGAATATAAAAAATATGGAACCCTTAATTAATAAAGTGGAACTGGTATCAACTTCAAGATTCTCATTATCATTTGATTAATTTAAATTAATATTGTTAGTATTTATAATTAATGTGTGTCTGTTGCTGTGATTGGGTGCTAAGGTTGATAACGATCATCATCAGCCAATTACAGCTACCAATTACACTATAAAACTGGGAACTGAAAAATCGTGGGGTGCTTTTTTGACCGTTTTATTTTTAGTAGCAGTAGCGACCAAACGTTGCGTGTAGCAAATTAACCAATTGATAACATTAGCCAGCTGAAGTTTCGGAAAATAATTACGAAAAAAAGGTTTCATACGAAAGCGTTTTCGTTCCATCAGATGTAGTCAAGAGCGGTCCGGTACAGCAAAGGAACGCAATCTACCGCGGAATGTTCCCCGTAGAATTAAATTTCAGCTTGCACGGCAACGGTCAGCCAAGTTTTCGCCTTTGACTCGGTTAAATTAAGCAGACATTTCCAATTTTGAAAATTGTTAGATTTGACGTGTGTGATTGTACAAATTTAGCTCTAGAAAATGCTTTAACGAATTTGTTCCACATTTTTCAAACTTGATTTTTCGACCGAATACTTACTAAGGTAAAATTTAAAACAAATGCTGGCAAACGCTCGCCTTTGTCTCGTCTGACTGACACCTATAACCAATACTTTACAGATATAGATATATTTAGCTTAAGTAGTAATATGTTTAGAAAAGCTGTATTTAAGCAATTATGTGAAAGCAACACTTATATTTTTTTTCTTTTCTGTTTTATTCCTTATTGTCTAGTATCTTATTATTACTTAGTTGCTAATTTCAACTTCACTTTCGACTTTAATTTATTTGTGGATGAATCTGTGGTTTACGGTGTTGGTTTCACAATTAAAATTACATTTAATCTACTATTCACGTAACGAATTGTGAAACTGTTTGTTAACCCAAATAAATGAAAAAAAAAGTCTAATGTTATAGTACTCTAGAAGTAAATATTTATTTTCAAATGATCGAAATAAGACAAAGTCGAAGTTGCTACTTTGTCTTGTTTTTATTAGCAAATTAAATTGTAGTTGTACCAGATTCAAGACTACTATAAAAATAAACTTCTTTGTCGTATCGAATGGATGACAATGAAATATAGTTCACCATCGAACTGAGCGTAATCTCGACGATGTAAAGGCCAAAGGAAAATGAGGAAAATACAAACAATACATAGAAACTATAGAATACGAATATTGACTAGATTGAGGTGTTTTAAATTCATACCTTATATAATACTAGCTTTTGCCCGCGACTTCGTCCGCGTAGAATAGATACTTTGAGATAGAGTGATGATATGTAGCCTACAGCCTTCCTCAATAAAGAGGCTATTCAACACTGAAAGAATTTTCAAATTGGAACAGTATTTTCAATTGGTGGAATTGAAAATTTACTCCTACTCTAATATTAGAAGCAATGTTCATAGTGGCGTAAATTTGTCGTTAATTTTTCTGGGAGGCGTTATTAAAAAGCGAGTCAAGTCAAGTTGCTCGAATGGATTTATTTTTCGTACAATATATTTTAACAAGTAATAATTGTGTATGATGACGTCAAGGGCAAAATACATCTTGTCAATCATTGATTTCGTTGAGCATTTGCTTATGTCCCGTATTGACTTTTCTGAATTGAATGCCAATGCAATACGAGAACATCAAAAATAAAATCCTTTGTCTCAATACTCGTCAAGAAAATCTACCGGAAAAGTAAGTAGAAACATTATATTTTATTTGGATTACTTAGGTATATGCCTTCTTCATTATAATGATACAATATTTTAAGAAATATTTTTTTACTGCTCCGTTAGTTGGACTTCTTGTTTTGATTGCTACATAAATTCATTACCGCACTTCGTTATTAACAATGATTATAACGCCGGAAGAGGTCCGCAGGGTGGCACTGCCGACCAAGTCTACGGCAGTTTCATTTCCCCTATTTGCAATTCAAAAACCAACTGCCTTATAGCTCATCCCTGTCCCTCTCCTTCACACCATCAAGCATCACATAAATTCATCTCACTTTAGCATCAACAGTTTTTCAACAAACATTTCGTTGTCTCTAGACACTTTCTTGCAACCGTGCGTAGAAATTCAGACGGACACAGTTCCGTGCAGTTTATTCAGAAAGGATTAGCCATAAATAGTTCTTTCTCATTACATTTTCATGAAGGTACCCTCGAGTTGTGAATTTATGCCGTGAAAAGTTTGAGTTTTCCTGAATAAAAGATATCTATTTGGCAGTAATGCTGGCTTCTTTCCAAGTGGTATTACACGGATTTTCACGCTTGCAGACCCTGATGTGTGGTGTGAGTGAGATGGGAGTCGACCGAAACATTATTCTTTCTGTTTTGGAAGTTTGACAGAATTATATCAAGTGGGTCATAGTTTTAAATCTTTTATAACTTCTTTGGTGGAAATTTAAAATATTAGGTCCTTACCTATGAAATTGGTGTTTTGTATGGAGATTTTGGGGATGTCTGCATTTTACATATTAACATTTTACTTCACAACGACAAATCCAGAGATAATAATATTTGGCATGTATCATTAGACAAGCTTTAGCAATATGTGTGTGAACACGCTTGATAAAAATTATTCATCGTTTATTGCAAATCAAATGATGTATTTGAGAGGCAGTTACAAATAATTGTCTTTGTGTCTGATTTTAACACAATTAAACTTACAAAAAATTATCAAATTATATAATACGAGCTCAAATATATGGTCTATTTTTAGAAGAGGCAATTATTTTATAAGACCGTAACTTAACCCGTAAGTCCGTAACTTAATAGTTACGGACAAATTGCTAAGACAGAAGAAAAACACCAATTTCAAGGTAAGGACCCAATAATAGTTTATAAGTAGGAACTTGCTTTTTTTCGAGATTTCATTGCTTTTATTTCCGACTAAAGTATCTTATATTTCGATGTGTTTTTATAATTCCTACTAAAAGCTACATAAATTCTAGTACTCGCGGGGATCCGAGTGGGGACCTTAATGCATTTTAAAAGAATGCTTCTCTTTTTATGTTACCAGCATATATATGGAGCTGTGTTAGCTTATTTTTTACCAAACATACACAAGGCGAGATAACACCGATAAATAAAATCGGTATAACCATGGTATATAACTAATACAACCCCGCCTGCGGCATTTTCTCCAGATACGGTTTTTGCCGGAGTTAAACCACATAAATACAAAAGCTTATCTTATTTATGATATTATGTATTGCTATCTCCCGGGAAAGTTTGGAAACTCCAATCATTATCATTTACAAACAAATAATTAGGTAAACACGACACGTACACTTTCAAGTAACCTTATAATATAATTAATTTTGATAATGAGGTTTCAGTGCAATCAATGATACAGTTGTTGATTAGTTTTATATTGTGAGAACATTTTTCAGCTTTTACGTGAGGAGTGTGGACTTATATAGCCTACACTATCTAACCTACTCCTCACCTGGTCAAATACCGACTGGAATATAGAAAGAAACCAACGACCTTCACAATTATATAGATAGATAAAAGTGCTTATTCTTTCTTAACGTATCTGGCGACAACAAGTATCATGCTTTTATATGACTTGTAAGAGTAGAATGGGATTGCGAACATGTATATTTATAGGAATTTAGTGTACAAACCAATTAAGCTTCACCGTGAGACAGTTCTTTGTGCTTTATTTGAGTTCCTATAGTCTATCAAGAATAGCAAAATTCTGCTCCAGAAAAGACTAATCCCGTTCAAAGCAGCAAACATGAATATCTTAAGCATGTAAGTTGGCTACATCTTCAAGACTTCTTTTGTTGCAGAGGCGCCCAACAATGCCACTAAAACGCGAATATTTGGCAAATGAAAAGCGTATTCGAATGAAGTTCGTGTATGTGCTACGTGACAAGCCAAGAGAAAAGGTCGCGACAGTGGCATGAATTTGAAATGAACAACTCAGCAGTATATATAAGAATATTTATTTATGCGGGTAGAGAGAATATTTTTGTTTCTAAGATAGGCATTATGAGGCCGCATGGGCGTGACGTGACATGTTTCTCTGGCCCATATTATATGACCAGGCTTTTGTATAATTCCTTCAAATACATGTAAAATTTTCATCAAAAACTTCCATTATTCCTAACCTACTAATGTTAATGCTGGCTTTTGCTAAAACCTTTCTTTGACCTTTCCAATTTGTTCGTAAACAAAATCAAAATACAAACATCTCATCTACATATACTTAACATTATCCTTCCCAACCATCTCCCATTACATTCCTTTAAAAGCCTTAATATAATTAAGTTTCTAAAGAATACGTTTAACGAGTTAGTTTATAAAAGCTAACTTATTTTTCTGAAAAATTAACTTGAATAAAATCTTAAAAACTAAGTTTAAATTGTATCCCGGGTTACCCTGTAGCGCCGCCGGATAAAAGAAAGATAACAAAGTTTATTCAGTGTTAATTTCATTAATTATTGTCTCTCTCCATCGCTCCTTTGTTCCCAGCTCTATTGACCGTTATTATTTATATCTCGGGGTAAATGAAAATTCGTATGTTTATGTTTTTAAAAGCGAAAATATTTTTTTTCAATATGACAGATAAGCTCTTGGCCTTCATCTTCAACCATCAACCATCAGGTGATGGTAAGTGACGATAAAGCCGAAGGTGGAAGCGGGCTTCACCTGTAATCCTCAACAACTGATGAACTGGCTATCTTACCTCTGATTGTCGGAGCAGCACAAGAATGCTTATAACATTGTTAATATAACGACAAATTAAGGTAAGACGGTGGTAGCTAGCCAAATTTGGAATAATATCATTATCATTATTATAATATGGTATTAATTTAATTGTTATGCAAAAAGGGGTCAATCTATAAACTGAAGAAAATGTGCGATGAATAACATCACATACGGGTACGCATAAGCGTATAGATAGGTATCACTGCTTCTACATAATGGTTATCTTATTTAAGATTCGTGTCTTCTAAATACACTTGCTACTATAAATGTTAGAGGGAAAAGTTCGCTCCAATGCACATGAGTTTATAAAGAAAGTAATGATGTTAATGAACCCTTTATAAATTCATAATTTTCGGAAGACCCGAGGGTTGTTATTGAAAGGTCTTATTGAATAAAATCATAAGAAATCTGGCACAAGGCTTCAGTCTCAGAAAAAATACCGGTGGGGAGTGTTCATAAAGCATTTTTCCGGAGCCATTAGATAATCGGTTTACTTTCGACCTATTCTTCAGTGTTTTTGAAGATCACTATTGAAAAATTTCAAAAATTGTGTTTGGTTGGGCAGAGCTGATGTTTTTATTGAGTTCCCTTCTCAAGGTAATTATTTCTGTTTACATTGTATAATTCATTTGATTCATCAGTTTGTTTTTAAAGATGCTATTTATTTACTAAACTAAATTAAACCTGGTTAGTTTAGGTTGACAGATATGTTAATATTGTGGAAATAAAATTATGTTAGCAAAATTTAATTACGATCAGTGCAATATATTAATAAAATAACGAAGCAAATAATTCTGCATTGAAAATAATAATATTATAATTAGAACTTAATATGTCGTAATTAAAATACAAATAATTAATAACAGCTATTTTCGGTTGCTGTTCACTAAAATAAGTTTTTAATTTTATTGGTAAATATGTACATATTTACCAATATATATAGACATGGACAGAAAACCAACATAGGAAGTCAGAACACTTTCTTTCTGTATTTTTTGAAAGGGATTAAGGTTATTTTCTCATACGTATTATATATAGCGGAACTATATAATCCTATATACTTTTATGTACGATTGCATTAAAAAAAAGATTCGTTAGATATATTATCGTAGTTGTTTCTTTCAGAACTACTGATAGTTAAACTCGCAACTAATCAAACTTTGATGTCTAGAAGAATTGGTTTTGTTCAACTTAATGTCATTTTTATTGTTACGAATAAAATTTTAGATTAGTAAACCTTTCAGTTTTATATCTTTATCTTCATAATGGCTTTAATACTAATGTGTCAGTTACGAGCCTGAATACACCTGTGAAGAATTAACGTAATTATTCCCTTGTAATAGAAGTCATTTATTGTCAAAAGTGTATAAATGTATGAACATGTACATGGGGCTAGTAGATGGGTGCGAATGTTTGAAGATAATTATTTATTATTTATTTATGTAATGCATCCTACATAAGTATTATGTTTTACGCCTAATACGATTTTTTATTAAACATAAATAATTACCTATCTTTTCAAGTCTAATTCCCTTCATACTAATATAAAACCCATAAAGAGTTTAACTGCGAGCAGACCTTACGGATTACCATCACAATTTATATGGCGCTTAATTTTAAGAACATCTTACTATGATAGCGAGAAACATAAACATCAATAGCATCATAACCACAAATCCCGTTTATACAATCATCCCGAGCTTGAATAATGCTACCATTAGCGGGATCTACACCAGAGTTCATCAGTACTGAATTAAATCTGCCTTGAGTGCTTGTGACGCAAACACCTTGCTTTTAATTAAATTACTCCGTACGGAGCCATGGGCGATGAGCTCATATCTTTAGTTTACGCGTCAAAAAATACAAGCGAACTGCTCATTTTGGGTTGACATGGCATTGTGTCGTACTTATTCGATTAGCAGAAGAATGCTACGATGTTTTTCCGTGATCAGCTCAGTGCTTAAGGGTTAATGAACCGCGAAATAGAATTATTTTTGTTTATTGATAATAATTTGGTTTTCTTTATACTCGTACACAGAATACGACATGTTATCTGTTACAGGAACAATTCAGTCAGACAAAAACTAGGTTTCTTAAAGGATTAAGTTTTTTTGAATGCCACGCGAATCTGCCTTACTTATATTGTAGAACATGATAATTATTTATTGTAGAATTCAGACTTATAATTTCCGCTTAGTGACACACATATATACATACACACACATATAGATCTCTCCTAAGGATCTCTATAAAGACTGATCTGAAAACATAACCAAAGATATTATAACTGAAAAAGGATTTTTAAAATTAAGTTACTTATAACTAGGACGTCTCCCTTCACTAATAACGGGTGAAGAATGTAAAACTCCCTACGCATTTAGTCTGGTGACCATGCAAAAACGACCCTTATTTTGACGTCTTTATTATGTTTTTCAGTGTAAAGTTTTTGGGTGGAGCGGAATTGACCTAATTGATTTTTTTAGCCTAAATTTCGAGCAATATTTTGAAACTAGTAAAATAGCAGTTAAATACAATATTTTATTATACACATTTTACGGATTAATTATTGTCTCTTAATTTACATTCCCTTTTCACAGTTTACGTAGGTTGGGCACAGTGTCTTCCTTTAACATTCTCTCCCGAAATTAGTGTCACTGCTTGCTAAGCCAAATGACTTTTCTATGGCTGCAGTTTTAAAAATAAACATTCAGTGACTTCGTCAGAATATAAGAATAATAGTGCCACGAAATTGGCAGTTTCAGAGAGCGACAGCGTTCAATCGTTTTGCAAGTTTAACAATATTTCAGCGTGCCGTCATAGGAGTTTTATTTTATTGCGGGCGCACGATCGACTGTCATCGTTTTATTTCCCATAACGCTATCCTGAAACGTTTCGATATTTTAGAAGAGGAATTTTTAAATCAGCTACGTTATACTGCTATATCCGGTAAAGTTTTACTGAAAGGCTAAGAAATTCTATTTCCTACTGGCATAAAATAAGACCACATTCGATTATACTCGTATAATGTCATGCTAAGTATAGGTCAGCAGGCTGAAAGCACATAAGTCAAAAACGTCATTTCTGGCGCAATTACTGATTTATATATTATTAATAAATTAAGGCTATTGTGCAATGCACTTTTAGGTAAGTAACCTACAAAATAAGCTAAATAATTTATGTAAAGAATAGATGCATCCCTTGCCAGTCCTGCTCTTGACAAGGCCTCTCGGGAGGGAACGGAAGAGAATATTTATTTTTAAAAAACAAACTGTTTTTAAATGTAAAAGGAATATTTATTTCATTTATCTCATCGCCGGAATGACGCAGATTAGTTTACTTCATCAATTTTAATTTTTTTAACTGTATAATGTTTTCTACAATTTATTTAAAACACTTGTAATGTATAGTTTGCCGACCCAAGGATTGGTCTTCAGAGTTGACTTTTAAAGTTCATCTAACCGCTGACTTTGGAAGCACTTCACTTTATTCACACACAATAGAGAGTTCTAAAACTAAAAAATATTCATGTATTTCAAAGTTTTAATTATATGGGATAATAATTATGGGATTTTAAGGACCTTAACCTTTATTTGACGTAGTGTATTAGCTAACAACTTTTGTGGAGTTTTCTGAACTCTCTTCTCTCAAAACATAGCAATTTTAGCCATTAGATAGCATAAAAGATACCATCGGATGTTAAACAGCACAAATTCAAATATTCAACAAATTTACGTTAGAAAACTATAGCAAAATTCAGCATCAGAGTTAACTTTTCCGATTCACCGCGAGAATAGTAGATATAAGCAACGTTAACAGAAATTGGATACTATTAAAACTGAATAATGAGCAGTTCGAAAAATTTCGTAGAAACGGTAATATCGTAAACGTTATTGGCACGATCGACACAGGTCATCGATTAGCTACGGTCGCAGTCGCTATACACTTAATTAAAATCCAATATTGTCTAACCAAAATTGATTGGTAGCGACCACGGCTTACCAATGATTTTGGAGAACAAGACTCGTGATAAATCAATTGCCGAAACCAAAATGGATTGCGGGAAATTATGGCACGGTTTTGAACCAATCTCACATCTGCAACCCTGTTATCTGCATACTACCACTATCGGTTTAGACAATGTGGGGAAAATGTATTCAGTACTGTATTTGTATAATAAATGATTTGAGGAGCTCAGTAGCGTAAGGGTTAGTACGCTTTTGCTTTCGATATCTAAAACAAAGCAACCTTCGCCTTGGTCAGGCTGTGGATGGGTGACCAAAAGTTTGTGATCTCGAGCTCCTCCGTGCCGCATTGTTTCTCCCATACTTCTCATGAGTTTCTCCACGAGGAAGGCCTGTGCCCAGCAGTGGGACGTATACAGCCTGAGGACGAAATTAGGTAAATAATATTTGATGTTAATAGAATATGTACTTATGCTGCTTATTTTGTTGATTTTATGCAAAAAAAAATATATAATTAAACTTGTAATATGAAACTGAAATCAACTATACTTTCAAAGATTAGGGATTTAGGAGTACTAGGAAAAAAGAACAAACGGATTTCATGAGTTCGACCGCTCGTACGCTGAGCAAAATATACGCATTTGGAGAATTTGAAAACGAAATCCAATATTCAATATCCATTAATCTGTTACTATCAGGCCAATGGGATTGTTCTTTGATTTTGTCGTCATTGAATCGAGCCGATTGCGTGCCGAGAGTGCCGACGGACGCCAAATTAATCCAGCAGACAATACTGACCGTGACGCCATGTTTGCACAGACAATAACAAATTATTCATACTCTGTGATGGAATGTAAACAGAATATGATTGGCTATTACCATGCGGGGCGTTGGGACACATGCCCGGGCCGCCCAAGGGAATACCGGCTTGCTCATGCTAAGGGATCATCTCCCTAGCTATTAACAACTCGCCGGTAGCCGCACACAACTTTGTTCCGACGTATACGGAACTTAATTTAATTAATTACAGACCCTTCCTTCCAGAGTCCATTTCGCTAAATATTATTTCGAGGGGACTAAATAAAGATCAAACGAGATCGAATGTAAGTGACGAAAATTTGGGCTTGAAATGCGAAACGGAAAACTTTGTTTGAAAGTGTTCGATTATGGAGACTCGATTTAATTCGAACTTTATTGTTCGTTATAAACGTAATGTACATCTCCCGACGTGGTCTTATGAAGTTGTTTACTGTTTATGACTAGAAAAAAGTTAAAAGAAACTTATTTATTATGCCGGTAAGAATAACAAGCTTGGCGCGGCGCTGCGTATGCAATCAATATCATTCTTCGTGTAAGTATAATAAAACAGCCCTTTAAACGTTTTTTTATGACTCATTAACTACCACCCTACATTGATAAAACGATATTAATAGCGACGGTTATAAGCTTTTTTTACAGTGATAAATGATTTCATCTGAGATTAATGTACGAATATAATATTTTGCTTCCGTTAAATTTTATTATGGGATTTTAAATTGGGTTTAAAATGTGTAAGGATTTATTTTAAGTTAAGTATTCACTAAAGTATGTTGAATTCTTTGGTTAGCTTCAGAATGTATTAATAATATTTAATTATGTACGTAAATAACTTTTTGTAATTTTTAATGCCAAATTTATTTGGAGGATAACTCGGATTGATAGGATTTATTAGGGTCCGTATCTAATAGGTAATTCTAGGACTGTTGACATTGTTGACTGTTGTTTTCTATTGTCTAACGAACTGTTATGCTATCTAATGGCTAAAATGACCTTCAATATAGATATATTATCTATAACTAGATCATAATTATTGAAATTTCTAAAACTATAATGTAACTTGTAAGCCTGGAGACGTCGTACAGACCCAAGGATCCCTTTGCCTCCTGAATTCAGCAGCATCTCGCATTCTTCACCAGATTATCGGTCTACTTTGTAGGGACCTAACAAGCTGCACTTTTTTTCTATTTCTGTTTAAGAAAAATATAGGCTCGGCACCTCCGTGTCCAAGTAGTTTCTACGACGGGTTTGTATATCTGAGGTGCTCGAAGTCCCGACAGAAGTCTTCTTCTTCCACTCTCTTCTGTCACTCACCAAGTCAACACTCACTCACATCCTCATCATATCATCATTCATACCATCCATCCATCTAAGACAGAAGCAGGTAATTGTATGTAACATAAGCCTCGCAGTAAGAAATATTATTACTAATTTATTACAAATTTATTATTAAGATCGGCAATAGTTGCGAGCTGACAAATAATGCCTTACTTCCTACGAATAAAATCGTAGGAAATAACGCATTTAATAAATACTTTCAATTGAAAATATGCAGTAAATATTGTAAATTGGAAATTATTGTGTCCCCCGTTGCCTTTTCACGTTTCGTGTTTGAAGTTGCAATCGTGTTGCAGTTAACGAAGCTATGCAGCACAAATTTGCAATTTTGATTGGCGCCCCACAACGATGCGTTGCCATCTGTTAGAGGAGTTAAATCATAATTTAATAACTGATACGTTTCTGCGAAATATTTGCAAAAGTCACAAGTCTGTAAACAGTTGTAATACAATCAAACAGCGAGCAATCACGATCGTCTATCTATATCCGTACACTGCTAGACGATTGGATCAATATGCACTACGGGTGTCTACTGCTTATCAAAAGATATCGAATATTTAAGTGTATACAAATTGTTGACTGTTACGGACTTTTTGAAGACAGACCAGCGACCATTGACTATGACTACTAACTGACTGACAGACTTGTCTTTTTTCATTGTTCCTTTTTTATTATTAATGTAAAGACGACTTAGTAAAATATATTTAATTTCCCAAGTTTTTATAGTTTTTCCTTGACAAAGTGGTCCTTCGAGTTTTTTATTGACCTAGTCCATAGAAATACAGTTCGCAAATAATGTTGACGCGAAGCAAAAGTGCTCAAGCGATGAACGACACGGCCGACATGCCACCACCATCGCCGCCGCCTGCAGCAGTGTCCCAGGTATCCGTAGCCATGACCGCGGCTTCTGCCTCATCCAGCCGAGCGCGCCGACAGCGAGCTCTGGATGCGAAGCGCAAGGCTGCCGAACAACTGGCTGATCTCGAGAGACGTAAAATCGAGCTGGAGGAAAAACTGATACGAGAACGAATGGATTTTGAATTAGAAGCGTTGGACATTGAAGACCATGACGGTGAGATATCCGACACACATTCTCTACGACGACCATCTGTGACATCGAAACGTCAGGAACATCGGGCTACACATAATTACGCAACAGCTACAAATTTACAAACTAACTGCGAATATCCTAAAAACAAGCAGATTGACCAGCCCAGCCGACTTCCGGTTGCTCCACATGACCCACCCACCAGTACTGAATCCCAGTTGGGTAAGTTCTTGGCAAGACAAACTACAGTAAAAGACCTTCCCTCCTTCTCGGGAGCAGCGGACGAGTGGTTACTCTTTTATAGCCAGTTTCGAGCGACGTCTCAGCTCTGTGGCTATAGCGACGACGAAAACATCGCTCGTCTGATGAAATGTTTGCGAGGAGAAGCACGCGATTCCGTCTACGCCCTTTTGACATCCGCTTCAAATTTAGACAAAATTATTGACACCCTAAAATTAAGATTTGGAAGGGCAGACATCATAATTGATTCCATGCTCTCAAAAATAAGAACGCATAAAGACATACGTCAAGATGACATGACGCATTTACTAAAATTTGCGACGGACATTCAAAACATAGTAGCAGTTATGGTGTCTACTGAACAGTTTGACCATTTGAAAAACCCTGTGCTGATACGAGATGTTTTGTCAAAGCTTCCGTCAAATCTTAAATACCAATGGGGACTGGATAAGTCGAGACGAGGAATGACAGACGTGTCCTTGGAAGACGTTGGGGAGTGGCTAATGGAGATCTCGAGAGCTACCGCCGAATTTACAAGTAACCCTAACCTACGTACAGTCGACAAGAGAAATTTATATCAGCACAGGGGAGACAAACATTTTTCAGTGATGACCACCACAAACAAGACGAGAGAATGCCCAAAATGCAAGAGGAATCACGACCTAAGATACTGCTCTGATTTTTTAAGTATGACTGTAGTTGAGAGATGGAACTTTGTAACTTTAACGAAACTGTGCTTTTCCTGTCTGTCATCAAGACATCAATTAAAGAATTGCCGTACGAGAGCAAAGTGTGGAGCCGATGGCTGTGAACGTGTTCACCACAGATTATTGCACGCGGAACCTAGACAGTGGACGTCGAACAATGACGCTACGGTCCATGTCACCGGTAACGAGAGAGCCGAAGACTCAATAATTGCCACCACAGAGTCCAACAAGCAATCGTGCAATGTATTGCTGAAAGTCGTACGAGTTCTCGTCATCGGTAAACATGGCGAGTTTGAGACCTCTGCTCTACTGGATGAAGGTGCTGCGGTGAGTTTGATAGACACATCGTTCGCCGAGCGCGTCGGCATTGACGGCCCGACGCGTCCTCTACGCATCTGCGGCGCGCACGGGATGTCTTCAGTGGACTCTACGTCACGTAGTGTTTCGTTTAAAGTGCGCGGTCGAAAGTGCAGTGAAGTGTTTAATATGTATAATGTAAGAACTGTAAATAATTTAAGATTACCTGTTAATACTTTTCATAAAAATATTGTAAATAGATTTGACTTTTTGACCGATTACTTTGACGTGACGGATTTGACATTTGACAAAGTCGACTTACTAATAGGACAAGACAATATCGACCTAATTGTGACTCGAAAAATTATTAAGGGACCT
Organism: Parapoynx stratiotata; assembly: GCA_910589355.1. NCBI lineage: Eukaryota > Metazoa > Arthropoda > Insecta > Lepidoptera > Crambidae > Parapoynx > Parapoynx stratiotata. Next base: position 6,550,402 of record OU342458.1, read on the forward strand.
AAGAACGGACCGACTATTTCGCAGACTAAGTTAGGTCATGTTTTACATGGAACATTTTTTTATAATAATTTTTCTTTAGATGTACCTGTTTTACATTGTTCGTGCGAAGACTTAAACGAAATTTATAGGAAAACTTTCAGGACTGAAGACTTCGGTGTTAAGCCTTCATGTGACTCACCCCGTTCCCGCGAGGATATGAGAGCCCTCGAGATCATGAAGGCGACGACGCGCTACATTGCTGAACGTAAACGTTGGGAGACTGGCCTCCTGTGGCGCGACGGTAATTGTCGTTTACCAGACAGTTTCAGCCAAGCCTACACCAGGTTGCGAGGTATTAGACACAAGATGGTGAAGCTTCCTGAGTTTGCAGAGAAGTACCAACAGAAGATCGAAGACTATGTGCAGAAGGGTTACGCACGCCAACTGACATCCGAGGAAATACGGAACAAGACCAACAAGACGTGGTATCTTCCTCATTTTGCTGTGTTCAACCCTAATAAGCCCAATAAGCTGAGGTTCGTGACAGATGCAGCCGCCAAGTCTGAAGGTAAGTCTTTGAACGATTTTCTTTTACCAGGTCCTGACTACTTAAATTCTCTGCCAGGCATGTTGCTGCAATTTAGATGTCACCGCTTCGCCATCATGGGAGATATACAGGAAATGTTTCACCAAGTACTATTAATTGAGGAAGACCGCCAAGCACAAAGATTCCTTTGGGGCTCTGAAGAGTATCAAATGAACGTCATGATCTTTGGTGCCATCTGTTCTCCGTCTTCAGCACAGTACGTCAAAAATGTCAACGCACTGAGGTTTTCAGAAACTCACCCTGAGGCTGTAAGGGCCATTGTCGATCATCATTATATGGACGACCTGATCCAGTCAGTTGACTCAATAGAGCAAGGAAGGAGGCTGATAACAGACGTCATTGAAATTCATGCTCTGGGTGGGTTTAACATGACCAGTTTCATGAGTAACTCTAAGGAGCTCTTAGAGCATCTCCCCCCTGAGAAGTTGTCGACGTCTGGGACTAAAGTCTTGAATGACATTACCGATTTGCCAATTGAACGAGTCCTAGGGGTAAAATGGAGACCAAATTGTGATGACTTCGTTTTCTCAAATCTAATCACCTTAGTTGACAGTCAAGGAGATGGCCGACCTACGAAGCGTCATGTACTCAAGGTATGTATGTCCGTTTTTGATCCTCTGGGGTTTTTGCTGTTCATCATCATTCCTGCGAGAATCATCCTTCAGGACATTTGGAAGACCAAGATTGGATGGGATGATGAGGTGTCAAACGATCTTTTTGACAGATGGAAGATCTGGATACAGGAACTTCGACATGTAGCGTCCTTGCGATTCCCGAGATGGCTTTTGAATATACATTCAGACTTAGGCAGAGCAGTCGAAGTGCATGTATTTGTCGATGCAAGCACTAAAGCCTTTGCTGCAGTGGCCTATATGAGATCATTATTGAATGACGGCACATACCACACGTCTCTTATAATGGCTCGAGGTCGAGTAGCGCCGTTAAAAGTTTTGAGTGTACCTCGGTTGGAACTCCAAGGAGCCTTGTTGGGAGCGAGAATGGTGCACTCGATAAAGAAGCACATTGATATCGCTATCCAGCGTGTGGTATATTGGTCTGACTCCAAGACAGTGTTGAGTTGGATTCGATCCGACGCCGGTCGCTTTAAGCCCTTTGTCGCACACCGCATAAGCGAGATTGAGGAGTTGACCGACTCAAGTGAGTGGAGGTGGGTACCATCACACTTGAACTGCGCTGATCTTGCGACACGTGAGAAAATGTCTGAAGAAACGTCTAGACTTTGGGCGAATGGACCGGACTTTTTAAGATTGGACGAGGGATCGTGGCCTATAGAGGACCCAGACGTACCAAATTTGTCACCTGACCCGAAAATGAAATTGACATTTGTTATAACCGTACCCGTGATCGACGGTTTGCCAGACATCACACGTTTTTCAAAGTACTGGCGTGTAGTACGTGCTACTGCTTGGATCCTAAGATTCAGACATAACCTCAGAAATAAAAGTAGCAAGCGAGACGGCGAGCTCTTAGCTGACGAGATCAGGGAAGCTGAGTTACTACTCATCATTGACAGCCAACGACGTTCCTTTCCAAAGGAATATTATAGTCTGACAACGACTGGTTTAGTTGATAAAAACAGTCCACTATTTCAGTTAACGCCTATAATTGACCAAAATAACCTGATTCGTGCACGTGGACGCATAGACGCAGCTGTAGCAGACTATGACGTGAAAAACCCGATCATTCTGTCCCCGGCTGACCATTTAACAAAACTATTGGTTATGCAATATCATGTTGATGCTGCGCACTGTGGAAAAGAAAAGGTACTGAATGACGTACGACAAAAGTTTTGGGTACTCCGCGGTCGTGCAGCTGTCAAAGCAGTTTGGCGAATATGTCAGGTCTGCAAGAACAAACGCTCGATTCCAAACCCACCACTAATGGGACAAATTCCTATTGCGCGACTAACGCCTCTGAAAGTATTTGCTTATACTGGGCTGGATTACTTTGGTCCGATGACTATCAAAATAGGACGGCGCCATGAAAAGCGATATGCAGCGTTATTCACATGTATGACAGTTCGGGCTATCCATGTTGAGTTGGTTGACGACCTGACGTCTGACAACGCCATAATGGCCATAAGACGTTTTATCGCCAGACGCGGAACACCTATCGAAATTTGGAGCGATAACGCGACGACTTTCAGAGGAGCTGACGCTGAGTTACGGAGACATGTCGATAACTTATGCACTGAGACTTTACGACAGTTCTTGAGTGTTCGACGAATACAGTGGAAGTTTATTTGCCCAAATTCTCCCCACCATGGCGGGTGTTGGGAGAGGATGGTGCGGTCCGTAAAGACGGCGCTGAAGATGACCCTTAGAGAACAGGCACCTAGTCAACAGATTTTACAGACGCTATTAGCAGAAGCTGAATACATGGTTAACAGCCGACCGTTGACTCAGGTTCCACTTGACCATACTGATGACGTACCTTTGACTCCTAATTACTTTATTTTCGGAGGACAGACTGACTTCACGACACAGACACTAGATGACTTCACAGATAGAGACCTACTACGAAGATCTTGGCGACATTCCCAGCGACTTGCAGACCTAGTCTGGAAACGTTGGCGCAAGGAGTATCTACCCACGTTAACCAGACGAGGCAAATGGTTTAACAGAACAGAACCATTGAAGGTTGACGACATAGTCGTTATTTGTGATGATCAGCAACCCAGAAACCTGTGGCCAAAGGGTGTAATCGTAAAGACTTACCCCGGAACTGACGGACAAGTTCGAATTGTAGACGTTAAGACTGCGACTGGAGTATACAAGAGACCAGTGACAAAACTCTGCCGACTAGACGTTCGACCGACGACTGGCTAAATGATTGGACTTCCCCACTTGACCTCCCTTTGACTCTTGACTACTCCAACTGACTACTGGACTTAGTGGAGTATTGCTGCCCAATACTGGAGGTGGGAATGTTACGGACTTTTTGAAGACAGACCAGCGACCATTGACTATGACTACTAACTGACTGACAGACTTGTCTTTTTTCATTGTTCCTTTTTTATTATTAATGTAAAGACGACTTAGTAAAATATATTTAATTTCCCAAGTTTTTATAGTTTTTCCTTGACAGTTGACCAATGATTTGATTTGGTCGTAGTTTCTTTTAATTTTTCAAGATAGAAAGACACAAGCCTTCCCGAGGCGATGAGTGAATTTTTATTGTAGGAGTAACAATTCTTTACAAGTACTTTAAGTACAAATGTTTTTAGAATTCCTTTGATACATAATACGCTACGTCTCGCTTAGAAGCATATAACAAAAAGATCACAGTTTTTTCCAACTTCCACATACCCTCAGAAGCAATTATCGAAATAATTTGCAGCACTCTAAAAATTCGAGCTTTAAAATTCAAACTTTATACCGCTCGACACTTACAGAGGAAAAAAGTGCCTAGGCACCAACAACTTTTGCCGGCTCTTTACGGGATCGAAGCCTCAACTTCAGGACCACACCAAGATTTTTTAATAACCACCCGCGCTCAATGCTCAAATTCTAATCGAGTTTTAAATTGCAGCAATTCTTGTCTGGTGCGCTCGTTCCACTGTTCTCGGTGACTTACACTTGAACCAATAGAAATAGGCAATGAACTGTTCGAAAAGAAAATATATTTCATGACAAATTAAAGACTTCTGTCCTCAATACATCCACGCCATTGTTGAGATATTGGTTTCAAGTTCTTGTTGGCAAACAAGTTTATTATAACACAAGCCTGTCTTTGATTTATATGGGTTCGACTACTAATTATTGGTTTAAGCGTGAGACATATTTATTTATTTATATTTGTTTTATTGTTTTTCAATCACACTAGCTCATTATATAAAAAAAACCATTGCAATCAAAAATATTAAATTACCTACATTCCAATCTGATGCTTTTGTGTGCGTTTTTGTATTGTAGATGTCAGATACGCATATGCTAAATAGAGCGAATTACAATAATACTCGGAATATAAGCCTGGGACTATTCACACATTATTTTTATTGAATAATGAGATTTTTTATTGATTATGGTCAATGTCAAAATTGTTATTTTTAGAGCGTTTCCATAATACACTCCTCAACTTTCATCTCTCATCTACGGTCCTATTCCTCGTTAGCTTCTCCTTAAAACTTGCTCCGCAACTTTGACAACAAGTTTTTTAACTTCTGAGGCTTGCCTCTTATGATTAATTAATACGATTGTATGCGATTTAGTTACGAAGCGGGACCACGAATCCTTAGAAGAATACCTACTGTAGTAGCAGTTGGTTTCAAGTATCTAACATATTATTATCCTTTTTTATATAAAATTAAAAACAAAGGTAATGAGAAAAAACTTATAAGTTACTATTTTTCTATACAAGACGATGAAAAAAGAAAATGATTCTACCAGAAGATCAAAGATTCTATCAGAGCAAAGGTGAAACTCGTCTTTAATTTTTTTTAACTTTAACTTTTTGACATAATATTGCATAATATAGATTGTCTTACTTATATAATTTGATGACACCCCAGGAATATTGTACCTATTTGGTCATTGAGATTTGATATAATGGGTGTTTCATATTAATAGCTAATGTTGTTCAAGCCTGATCAATATTGGGTTTCAGAGATAGTATTCACTAGTACCCTTGTGGGAAAAAACAATTTGGTATTTCACAGGCATCTTATATCAGATTTTACCTACACACCGAGGTAAAAGCGATAGACAAGTTGCGAAAACTAAATAATAAAATAAAGCTGTAATATTTAAAAACGTAGGAATAGTTTATTATGGACATTACTTGCCCTTTACTGTGCCCGGTGCATGGTAACAGGATCGCCTACTGCCACCCACGGATTTCCATGACAGGGACAGATTGCGTGATATTGCAGATGATATGTTGAACAAAAAATATTGCGCTGTTTATATCATGGAAGTGGTACGGAACGATCTCCATAAATAATTTTCAATTGCCTCAAGGTTTAAAATTATCTATATAAAATGTATGATCGCCACAAAGTAATAGTCATTGTATTATTTTAAATCATCTATTTTACGGTCACGTCCTTATGCTTAAGTTACTGTCGGGATAAAGCTCACCTCCCCATTTCACATTCAGCTCGTAAAAACAACATTGTGACAAAAATCCTATGGGAACGGAAATATTCAAGAGATCACATAAAAATGATTTTACGATTTTATCACTGCAAAGAGAATCGGATATTTTTTATGAATAAAATAGGACATAAAATGACTATATCTTTTTATGGAGCCAATGTTCGTGTCTTTAATTTGAAATTAAACATGTTAACATTTTAATTACCTTTTTATACGAAAATCTGTCGTTTGAGTTATATTATGAACTTATAAACTATTTATTCATATTTCTTACATACGTATACACCAAATAGCACTCTAAATAATTGACACTCATTAGTCCCTATCGGGAGTGAAACCTCAATTTAGGAATGGCGACACCAAGAAACCAGCGGCGTACAAACCATTCGGCCTAAGAAGTCGTCGTTACAGCCGAATCATATATCTAGAACCAATAGAAAATCTACGATTTCGCACAAAATTCATGCGAAATGCTTTAAAAACAAAACAAAATAAAACTTATTTCATCAAGATACGTATCCATTAAAATGCTAGGTTTTCTCATAACATTTATTAGGTTAAAGTTGAGCAGGTTTGGGCTTACATTAATATTGGAGTCACGTTCTCACTGTTAATTCGATAGTATCTGTTTGAGGGCCAATCGGGATAATAGCTGAAGTATTTGAGTGCGGTGCAAATGCGAAATTCAAAGGGGTCACGAATGAAATTGTAATGAGTACAAGAAAGATGTTTTATCGCTTTTGGTATAACTTTACTATTTAGTTCTGAGAACTTGATTTCAGAGACATAATATACGGGTAACATATTTATAGCAAAGCTATTTATTTACTGCTTACTGAAAATTTTTAATGGGTATTCATAATGAGGTCTTGTTTTCTTATGGGAAGGTGGAGAAGAAGGATTCAGTGAGCAAAGGAAGACGTTAACATGTGAGGTTGAATGTCGGTGTTCAACACCTCTTCTTGCGCACTCGGTGTTATAGCTGAGTTTTATGTTATGTTGTACTATTTAGTAATATCTTCTCTGTTATTTAGTCTGTTTTTTGGTTAAATAAAATTGTATTAAAAACTAAATAATTCCCCATAAGAAGTAAAAGATTTTTTTTATTGTTTTTAATACAATCTCGAGAATGCTACATGGTTCGAACTATTCATTTGAAAGCCCTGAATTGATTTGAATAAAGTACAGCACAAAGGTAACTTCTGAGGCGGGGAAAAGCGCAGTATACAATTTTTATTACAAAATAATATTCCGGAGGGAGGGCCATTGAAGCCGCGAGTGAAATCTAGTCCGTAATATTTACAATCGAACCCAAATTTTACGCGAAACAAAGATGAAAGAACACAATTTGAATAATCGGACTTCGTACCTTTTACATTTATGGCGTTTAAATTATTTAGACGATCGCAATGAAAAAAAAAGCAATCAAAATTAACATACTCACGTTATGGGTGCATTTTTAAAATGGTTGGTACGTAGGGAGCACAATGCAGGTACAAACACCAAACAGTCCCAATCGAAATTGCAAATTTGTGCAGGGGCCGCTACGGTTCGTTACCGACTTCTGTTTACGCGTTACCGACAGGGTTGTCAACCGCTAATTGGTTGAGGTTCACTTTATAGCATTTGTTTTGATAAAGGATTTAGTTTGAAAGTAAATGTCGCTGTAATACAGTTGGGGTTGGGGGATGATCTAATTGAAATCGAACGGGAGTTAATTGAATAAGGAATTTTGTACACATTCTGATTGTTGTTTAAACATCTGGCTGTTTAAGTCCCTATCAGATTCTATTCTAAAGAGTAAAATTTAATGGAAGTAACGATTCTCAAATATTCTACAACCCTCTTTATAAGTGAGGGCTCTCTAGCATGCCATTATCGGAAAACTTATATGACGTTATAGCGGTAATAAATAAAGTCTGATTAAGTAAATCTCGGCCTAGTTTACATATTTTATGAGGTAAGATCATGGCAGACCCTAAACAACAAAAACATGTTAACTGAATAAAAATTTATAGCTTAACTAAAAAGTGGTCTGTCATAAATATGTTCAGAATTGCCTTGTTTTCTAACAGAAAACTATTGGACGAATGGAATGTCAAGTGTAAATTAGACAAAGTTTACCATTGGCTAGTTTTCTATAAAGTCAATTCTGCGTATAGTTTTTTAGAAACTTTTTTAATTTATATGGTAATGTTTATATAGCGTAAGCTTTGTTTTCATGAATCTCGTTCTAATAGAAAACTAAGGGTTAATTCAAATTTATCTTACAATGAATTGTACATTGTAATAAAACAAAGAAAATTTATTTATTTTAATTCAAAACACAATGAATAGTAAGTTAAATTATTTACTTTACAAATTGAAGACGTGAGTCCTAAAAATTCGAACATAAAAAATTTTGCTTCTAGTTCCAAAATTAATAAAAATTGGTTAATTATAATTAAAGGCTTTTCTATTTATTCGAATAATTGATTGAGGTGCCACCCCTACTTGTTTAGCTTTATGGTATAATGATCTTACACTTCTACAGAACGTTTTAATAATGGTAAAATTTTATGATTTGCATATCTGCGGGCAATCCATTACTGGAGCTAGCTATAACCCTAAAGCTAATGTGGTGGGCGATGAAGGCTCGTTTGTATTTAAAGAGCAAAGGGGAGGCTTTATGATTTAAATTAAAAAATTATAATATTTTTGGAAGTAGGCAGTATATAGCGAAAATATTACTCTATTCTCACCTTCTATGGTGAGTTATGATTAATTATCTAAAATTTTCATATTTTACTGAGGAATTCGATGATAAGTAAGGCGTGAGTTAAAGGAGCAAAAATGCAATAGACACTTTATCTACCTGTTAATGAATGAAATAAAATGAAATCAAGAAGGATATGCTTTTTGTCCTAGGGTTAAATATAGGTACACTTCATAGGTAGGCTGGCGGTCTGCACTGGCCAACACCGCCGATGAGATTTTCATACGTTTTGACGTATAAGCACGCAGGTTGCTATAAAATGATGTAAGAAGCTCCGTGTAATTGAAAGCACACTAAATAACTTTAATTCATCGCGAACATAAGTCTAAAAGTGATACAAAATAAATATAAATTAATAAATATCCTCAGACATTCACACCTATCAACTAGTCCCATTTTAAGCAACTAAGTGCTGCTTGTGTTACGGAAGAACGGACAAATATATTTAATAGATAAATACATTTAATTATTTAGAATATACATAATATAAAACATATATAATGAACATCCAAGACTGGAGAATAAATGTCTGAAAATTCATCATGCAAACACTTGCCTCCACTGGGGATCGAACCCAGGACCTCTCGAGATGGCGACGCCTTGAGACCGGCGGCGTACAGACCACTCGACCACGGAAGTCGTCACAGGACACGGAGGTCGACAAAAAGTTTGTTTGTGATTAGTCTGTGTGTTGTTTTCAAGTAAAACGTGTAATCATTTATCAAGTGTTCAGCCCTGAAAGGGGTAAGCGAAGAGGGAGGCAACAATTTCAACACCTATTACATTGCGACTTACATGTAGAAGTCGAAATGTGTGTTAACATCACCCCTTTGGGGATACAGGAGTCTTTATTTGTCTGCATTAAAAAGTAGTGCCAAAATTACTTTTTGAGCTGTAAACAGCTAGATGTTACATTATTATCCGTCCTCAAATATCCGTCATTGCGCTATTTACCTAATATTGTCTAAAAAACGTGTACACGCTTCATTTATTTTAAAAATGTGAAATTATTATTCTTTCAGGGAAAATCTAGTGCATTTCCACCAAATGTGTTGCAGCTATAGTGAAACTACAGCACGTGACGGAAATTTTAAAACACTGAGAAAATGCTTCTTTTCTTTGAAAGAATACACCAGTCTGGTTCAAGAGATGACTTTAATTAATATTGGATTATATGCTAAACTTTAGAACAATTAAATTGTTCTCATAATATTGGGTCCTTACCTATGAAATTGGTGTTTTTTTTCTCTATTAGTATTTTGTCTGTAATTATTAAGATTCAGAGTATTCCTAAAAAATAATTAACTCGTCTAAAAATAGACTATATTTTTGAGCTCTTTTGATTTGTTTTGTTAATTTGTTATATGTTTAATTGTGTTAAAATTGGACACGGAGACAACTCTTTTAAAGTGCCTCCCGAATACATCATTTTATTTGCATTCACTTAAAAACGATAAATAATTTTTATGAAGTGTGATATTACACATATTACTAAAGCTTGTCTAATGATAGATGCCAAATATTATTATCTTTGGATTTGCCGTTGTGAAGAAAACTGAAAGAAGTGAAGAAAATTTTAGTATGGAAAATGCAGAATTCCCCAAAATCTTCATACAAAACACCAATTTCAATGGTATGGACCTAATATTAACATACAAGTAAGAAGCAGGTTAAGCTGGCAGCTACAAAATAAATCTTATGTTATTAAAAAAACCCTGCTTAACTTTGCGCTCCAGAGAATTCTGATAGTTTTGTTCCCAGAAGCTATTTTCACTGGCGCGCTTAGACTATAACATACAAGTTTTACACCTTAAGTCGCGTGCAGTCGGCCATAAAATCGTGTGCTGATGGCCAACCAATTGTCTTTTTCCACTGTCTATAATATTGTTTATAAATTTATTCCTTTAACATTCCTGGAAAGTCACGTTACTCAACAGGAGCAATAACGGGAGGTGTGAAAGGCGTACAGAGTATTTATGGTATAATGATATTGTCTTTTGTTTCTGTGTTGTTCAGTAAGCATTGGATACAAAGGCTTTCTCAGTTCGTAGCTTGTTATCGCAAACAGGATAGACGCGGTAATTTGTTTTTGTGAAAGTACATGATATTTCATGGATACGTGTTCAAATTAAAATACAAAATAATTAAAGCGTGAACTTCTTTTACTAAAATGTTAAACGATATTTTATTTTATAAAGTATTTTCTAGAACTTCTTTTGTTAATAGACCTAAGTTTGTTAACTTTGAGAGCCAGCCCAAGGAGAACTATTATGCTTGACCTTGATAATGATAGGTACCTATCGCTAAATTAAATTACAATCATCCGACCTCCGTGGTCGAGTGGTCTGTATGCGGGTCTCAAGGCGTCGCCATCTCGAGAGGTTCTGGGTTCGATCCCCAGTGGGGGCAAATGTTTGGGTGATGAATTTTCAGGCATTTGTTATCCAGTCTTGGATGTTTATATATATTTCTATATATTCAGGTTATTTATATGTATTTATCTATTAAATATATTTATCCGTCATATAGTGTCCGTAACACAAGCAGCATTAGTAGCTTAAAATGGGGCTAGTTGATAGATGTGAATGTCAGAGGATATTATTATTATTATACTTTTTCAGTATTTATTATATAGATACCTACATACGTTACTCGAAATACATATATGATTATTTTTATACGCCTTAATGCGGGTACACATATCTACATCCTACCCTCCTATTTCCATCAAATCTGCTGTCATTGCAACTGACAATTGGAGCGGGCTCTTTAATCGTAGTGATGAACTGATATTGCGTGTGCGCGATTTAATAATAAAATATTAAATGATGCTACCCAATCCAAGCAAAAGTATAGTGCTAAATTATTAATAAGCAAAAAACTGTGGTTGAAGGTCTCCTTGATAATAAAAATTTAGTGAAATGAGGCGTGATGTATAGTTCTCGGCTGGCTTAGCCGCCTAGATTCACCCAGAAGCCGGTAAGTAAAAACCTTAAAACGTTACTTTGCTCGAATGATTGATTTCAAAATCGATTAACGTCGCTAACTTGTATTCAAGAGAAATCCCAAACTGCTAAAGAAACAGTCCACTGTATATTCAACATACATACCGTCTGAAATTAAATATTATGTAATTTTTTAAGGGCGCCAATAACTGCAATATAGTCAGAGTCTAATTAATAAAATAAGTACCTAACTGTTATTTTGCTTTAGGCTTTTCGTTTTTTTCATATTTTGGAATTCATATTAATTATTAGGGGGTATTTGATTAAAGTTAACCTAAATCTATGTCAATAATAAACAAAAATATATTGACATAATTAATATAAGAAAATGAATTTTCAAGCAAACAGTCAAGTATTATTCATTGTTAATAACTCTACTGTAAGTACAAGTAATTTGCATCTAGTAAAAGGATTCTGTATTCAAGAAGCCGCTAAGCTATAAGCTGACAAAGAGCTGTTGAGCTGGCAATCCAGTGAAATTATTGACCTTTTTGCATAAAGCCCACTTTGCTCGGACCTCCCGCCCATCGTGTATATCTGGAGTGTAAACTTCATTTGCAGTGAGAAATGCTTTATAAATAAGGTTAGAACTCGCAGTCGTTTATCAACGTTCACACTGTACATAGAAGCACAGGTGCAGCTTAGAAAGCAATTTGTTTTAACTAACAAATAAAATTTGTTACAGTTGAATTAACTAGTTTTATTATTACGTGTACATATATGCGTGGTTTGCTTCCATGCAGTTCAATGTTTTTGCGATAATTTAATTTTCTATTTGAAAAAACTTTAAGACTGAAAGAAAAATATTTTACATCGGTTAGACATATTACATTATTTTGTAATAATGTTAAATCGAGTAAAAGAAGAATCGCATAAAGTGAACCACATTCAAATTAAATAATACGATAAAAAAAATTACAATGAAAATTTTGACCTTCCGCCATTCTGGTTATATTTACAAGCATTGAAGTATTATAAAATGTGAATGTGCCTCAGAGTAAACAGAACTGGAGTAGCCTTTGTCTAACATTCCCCTCTGCCAAATGCACAAGCATCGGATGCTTGCACGTTTAATAAAACTAGTTGAGCCGCCATTTTGACAGCCATAACATTGTAAACGTTGCGGCGAACAGAGCTCCCGCAAAAATGCCTGCCTGTGCTGTTTTTTGTTGTAAAAATAAATAGAAAACATCGAGTATGCTAAATGATGGTGTCACTTTTTATTTGTAATTATAATTTTTTAGATTTCATGATTATTTACTTCATTATTTCATGTATTAGAATTCTACGATTTCAAATTTCGAGCGCTAGTCTCGTGGGGAGTGCGGCTGTGACGTTGTCAAAACGCACACCCCACGTGACTATTTTAAGCGTGTGTGTGCGTGAAATTTTAATTTGTGTGTCGAATTATGCATGTGTGCATTTGTAAAAATGTTGTGCGTTGTGCTGGCTTTGAGTGTAGTGGTAACCTCACCCCCCGCAAGAAATGGCAGAATAAAATGTTTGAGAAATTGACTAATGGCTACTCCAGTTCTGTTTACTCTGAGGAATGTGCTCAAGAAAAGTACAAAAATGTCTTGGTCCTTTCAACATCAATCGGTATTGGCATTTTATTATAAAGACCAATGTATTTATTTTTTTGTGTGTTTGTTGCACTAAGTTCTTTTTATTATACTGTATACATAATTGTTAAAATACTGATGCGAACAAAATTAAATGTTGGTAAATCAAAAAAATACAGTCATTAAAAAAGTCTAACCTTGCGAGGTTATTGATATTTAAAAATAAAAAACGATACCGACGTAATTCAACTTTTTATTAAGCTTTAATAATATGCTGTAAATAATTAATAACCTTACACCATCTTATGATTTTATTACTTCGAAAAGCTTTGTTCGCGTGAAGATGGCAGTCAGACAACAAGAATAGCAATAAGCGGTCTCAATTTCATCTTAAAGAGAAATGAGAATTATTTGATCGAATACATGAAATTAGCTTATATTCAATTTTATTTCACTTAAGTGCTTGCTCTTGAAGCGTGTCAGTCTTTAAGTCAGTGTAATTAAGTTAATGAAATTTATGACCTTTGTGCGTAAGACAATTATTTTGTTTTGAACAGAAAAATAAATAAAAAACACAGTCATGTTTGTTCTCCACCTTCATTTGCTGTTATTTTTGCATTAAAGATATTTAAACTTAATAACTTTAAAATGCTTCTGTAATTAGCCAGTAATACGGAAATACAGTCACGACTGATCACGTATCGGCGAGCGTGGAACCAATTAAGTGCTCTATTTCGTTGGTGATAACGATCAAAGTTGAGTGTAAACAACCTTGTAGTAAGTTTCTTCTAAAGAAAATACATCCCACATTGCGCCCAAGTTTAAATTCCAGGCACATATGACCGTAGGTAGTTCTGTTATCTCTAAGCGCCCAGAGACTAGACTGAATCTAGCTCAGTTCAAAGCAAACCAGTCTAAATGTTAGCCTAAGACACACTGAATAAATTTAGTAGCACATGTGTGACCTGAATGTTGGTCTTACAGCACACTGGATTTCCTGATACAGAGCGTTAATAAAAGGAGTTTATTGAAGAGTTTAGTGGAGGAACAACGTACAGAGAATCTTCATAAGTGTTATCGTAAGCTTTTTCTAAGTGGAAAGTGCAAAGTAGCTAGAAATAGCTTAAATAAGCTAGTACTGCAGCTGGATATGAATATAACTGCTTTAAATTTGTTTGGGACCAATCACCGTCTCCACTTATAGAGACGTAAAATTCAACAACTTCTAAATTCGTGTTTACAAATTTGTATAATTTAGAAATTTTCAAAGCACATGCATTTTTGAGTCCGTCTGCTCAATCTTTCCACATGGACGCCTTCCATCATATTTTGTGACTCAAACTATAAAGCATGTAATTTCAAGTTACAGAACATTCGCTCATTTGGTGCAACAATGTCATAATCACACTTTTTGAAATTTTACAGGAAATGCAATCAAAGTGTTCGATTAAAGGTTATACGCGTACCATTTTAAAGATAATAAACTTACTACTAAACTAAATAGTTTTTTAAAAAAAGTGTAACTAAAATCGTTTAGGATAATGTTGCAGTAAAATAATCAAAATATTCATCGTTCTAATTTAGAATTATTTAAACAGCCAAGTGGAGATTGTTAGTCAAATCAACTAGCTCAGTATTGTAGTAAAATGCTATCGTTTTAACGATGTGGTTTGCATGGTCATTACACTGGGGACATTCCCATAAATTTATTTAGATCGGGCATATTACGCTACTATGTCTGCATCACTTTATGCGATACTACAATAATATAATTCCTCTTGACAAATGCTTTTAAGGAAACACACAACATTTTTATTGCACTATAAATAAATTTGGTTTTCTATTATCTTAAAATGACGATAAACAATAAGAAAATAAAGCATTTGGTTTTTATGGGAAACTAATGCAATAAATAAAAATATTTATTTATTTATACTTTATTGTACATACCACATATTTAAAGAAACAAAATAGACAATTTAAGAAAACTCAAATGTACAATGGGCGGCCAATGTATTATGGATGGACAGGAAATACATCACCAAGAAAGGAAGGACGGACTAAATATTTTATAAAATTAACACAAACATTCAGACAGACCACGAGGGTCTTAAAAAAGAAAACTCGTGAATTAGATAAATACCAAACTTTTTTGGTTTCGAGCAACAAGTCTAAGTTTTTAACATTGATTCAAATGCTTACATACATTTTAAAAATACTGGTTAGTTTCATAATTTTAATTTCAATCTTCAGCCTAATATACTTTTGAGTGGAAACTTAAATTCCCAATTGTAAGGGCTGTATAAGTCTTTAGAACAGAATAAGATTTCCTTACTGCTTCGCCCGCATGATTTATTAACAAGTTTTATTTACACAATAGAAAGGGCAATTGCAAGACAACTGCACTACAGGCGCCAGGGGGCTGCGACCTCATAACAAACACAAATAAGCTGACGTGATCCGCTTACTTCCATAGATTAACTGCAGGCGCGAGATACCTACGGGCGATCGAGTATTTTTACTGTTCTTTTACGCTTGTCTGTCAATGATACTGACTAATATTTTATGTCCTACATTACTACAGATTTTCTAAATTTCATTCGAGTTTTTGACATAACGTTTTGATGTTTCCGTAGAGAAAATTATGTAGTTTAAGGTAATAAATTTAATAACCGGTATTTCGTCAACATCATAAACATTTTATACGTAAATAAATTAAACATTTACCACAGCAAATGAATGATTCATTTGGGACAATGATGGCCCACGCAAGGCTTGATTAAATATTTCTAGGGTTTGTTGTTTTTGTCGTAAAAGACTTTTATAGTCATCTGCGTCCTGGAGTAAATTTTATGGACGTTAAGTGCTAATTTCATGAATCATAATATTATATAGGCGAGCATTTATTTTTCCCACACCTTTAGTTTCTGAAAGTCAAGACATACCTGTGAATTATTATCACGTGATACCTCACCTCAAGAACAAATAATTTATTTCTGCACTCCTAGCGTACACGTCAGATTGGAATAATTCATGATTTCAGTGGAATATTATCTTATCGCAATGACGAATAGTTTACACGAAGGGTCGGACATGGGCGTATTACTTGAGTTATATTTCCTTGGTTTCATGTTAACTGGCAACAGTAAGCTGAGTGGTCACAGCTTCTAGTATTGACACCATCTTGAGTGGCGTGGGCGATATTATGAATACCTTAAAATTCGTTACGATTAGGTATAGTTGGATTAAGATAGGATTTAGTTAAACGTGTTGATTATATAAGACCAATAGTAGAAAGAAGTGCTTACTCTGATGCACAAATCAAAGCAAATCATTTATTCATAAAACATAGGTAAGTAAATTTTAGGTGGATAACAACATTATAAGTGATCTCTATGTTTCACCATTTTAGGTATATGAATATAACAAATATAACAAAGGTAGGTATAACAAAGGTGAATATAACAAAGGTATTTATTAATTTTCATAATCTTTTTTACAATTTTATAACTAACTAGCTGTCGCCCACGACTTCGTCCGCCGTTACTATGGTTTCTTAACTATCCCACGGGAACCCTTTAATTTTCTCTTAAAGTCTCAGCCCGATCGGCTTAAAATTTACAAATTTCCATACAAACTTTCATCCCCTATTTTATCCCCTTGGGGGTAGAATAAATCAAAATCCTTTCTTAGTGGATGCCTACGTCATAATACCTCCCTGCATGCCAAATTTCAGCCCGATCCATTTAGTGGTTTGGTCTGTGCGTTGATAGATCACTATGTCAGTCAGTCACCTTTGAGTTATATATATTTAGATGGTCTGATGGTGGCACTTAATTATTTCTCTCTCTTTTACTCTCATTTTCTGCTTGTCTAATGCTTTCTATCGAGCGGTGTTGATTCATTGCTTTAAAAAATATAAGTGGAAGACATAAGTAGCTAAAGGAAAGGAATATTTATAATTTACAAACTCAATAATTATCAATAAAAAATCATCAGTGTTGCATTCCAATGAGTCATAGAAAATTAAGAAATGTTACTACATTATTTCCGACATGCTGTTGCCCGCGACTTCGTCTGCCACTACTATGGTTTTTTAACTATCTCACGGAACCCCTTTAACTTGCCGGATTAAAACGTATCTAAGATGTTAAGCAGGGATATAAGGTGTCATCATGCGAAATCGGTCCAGCCATTTCGGAGATTAGCCCGTATAAATAGACAGAGAAACAAAAATATTTTTGGTATTTTCCCTCTTCTTACATCCCCCTGACTTGGTTTTAAGCATTTTTTTCTATGTACAGACATACGACCTCTACAGTTTTTTTATTATGTATAGATTGCTTCCACTGGTCATTGAAATTCGTTTCGCGCGATAATAACAGATTATCGAAATGTAATAAATTTTGTAAAATGAATGCGGTGACCGCAGTCTGGTGCGGTCGTGCGGTTGTTTTTCATCTAGACGTCAATTGCCATATGTTCCATTCCATACGTTACCGAAAAACCCGTTTACGGGTTTTTCGGTAACGTATGGAAGCTTGTTTATTTTAATATTTACAGAGGCTTGTCGATTACTCTGATGGTTGGGTTTCTTTTTATTACTCTTTATTGCATATAAAAAAACAACAAACACATTTGGTACATTTTTTATTGTATTGGTGGTAAACGAGCAGGCGGGTCACCTGATGGTAAGTGATCACCGCCGCCTATGGACATTTGCAACACCAGGGGCGTCACTCGTGCGTTGCAAGGGCGGACTTATCCGTAATGGCTGCCATACATGCTATGGTCCATCGAAAAGGTCCACATGTGCAGGTTCGCCGCAGGTAGACCGGAATGTGTGTGAGAAATTGGGAATAGACCTGTGCAGTTTGCAACTGGTGTAAGATAAAAAATCAAATCTTTCGAATGAATTACCGTACAGTGTACCTGTGCATGTGTGCGAATCCTCAGGTTGCCTGCGCAGGTCGCGTTATGTTTTCTAGTGTTTCATTCAAATGGTTATCGCCCTCATTGGATTCCATCGCAAAAAAGTCTAAAGACAGCTCCGGTATACCGGGACATCCCCATACACGCTACCAATGTTTGGCCGAGCTGCGCAGGCACACCTGCACCGATAACCTCTTCATTGAAGTATGAAAAAAATATTTATATTCTAAAAAATAATAACTTACAAATAAAAATATGTTTCTGTGAAATCAGCACTCTTTTTAAGCGGATACAAATGTATTAAAATGTATATTTATAGGAAAAAGAAATGTAAGCAATCTGTACCTATGACGTCAAAGGATCTCAACCCCAAAACAAACAAATTATACCTATATTACTGCTTATTAAGAATTACTACGATAAAGCCAACTAGGTCGACAATACGTACAAGTACACGTAATCAGGAAACTCATTAAGCCTTAACACTTATCTTCGTAAGATAAAACCGACGAAACCATTCACCTTATCAAATATTCAAAAGATCTAAGCAAACCAACGCATTTCAGCAAAATCAGCATTCAGTAATCAGAAGATTGAGGCTGACAGCCATTTTGGGACGAGGGACAAAACTACTTGGCTTTAAACAATAATTTTATTTGATACCCTTATACGTGTAGATATACAGTTGAGAATTGAGTAACGTATCTGGAAAGTAGGCTTAGCACTGAAAACGTTACCAGCATACTATAAGAGGACAATTTAAACAAAGGATTGCTGAATCTGTAAAGGATACTTATACCTCTTGGGTGTTCAAAACCTACATTATATATCGTCCGCGTTTGCAGTGAGAAGATTAATTTATATTATTTGTATGTTTGAATTAGGTATATTTACATTTTTATATTTCAGCAAAAAGCTTAACGAATCACTTGGGTGGCCATTGGGGTAAAAAACATAGACTAACACAGCTCTATTGTGGCCATTGACGACCTCCGTGGTCGAGTGGTCTGTACGCCGGTCTCAAGGCGTCGTCGCCATCTCGAGAGGTCCTGGGTTCGATTCCCAGTGGAGGCAAGTGTTTGGGTGATGAATTTTCAGACATTTGTTCTCCAGTCTTGGATGTTTATATATATTTATATTATATTCAGGATATTTATATGTATTTATCTATTAAAATATATTTGTCCGTCATCTAGTATCCGTAACAAAAGCAGCATTTAGTTGCTTAAAATGGGACTAGTTGGTAGGTGTAAATGTCTGATGATATTTATTATTATTTCTTGTAGCAGTGATATTTCACGATTTCACAGGACCTTTTTGTCGTATTTGGCAGACGGTCACGTGACAAATGTCAAAGATAATTTGTCTTTCTTTCGTATTTTTTATTCTACACGTAGGTTGGATATGAAATTTGAACCATACAGGCAGCCAGTTCCGTTTCTTAATATGTACGACACTTAATCGGCAAACGAGTCGTCAAAAATTTTTTTTTATAGGAAATCTGCGTGCATCCTTTATCCGGTGTTTGTCAAATACGGGCGCAGAAATTTGTTCAAATTTGTTCATCACGCCCCTTTTCCCCAAAACGTTGGCAGAGGTGTTAACACGGACGTTTCACCAGATATGTTAAGTCCCCAAGTAACAGGTGGTGATATACATATAAAAAGAAACAAAATACATAATTGTAAACATGCATACTTCTTATCACGCCCATATCCCTGAAGGGCAGTGCCAGTGGTGTACACACACACACTCTGCGACTGATTTTGTTAGTCCCGCGCAATAGGGGACAAGCCAATTGGCGTCACCGAACACTATAGAAAATTCATAACCACACTGTATTTCAAACCGAAATTCCAACAGCCAGGACAGATGTTGCATGCCACTAAATAGAATCACATTGCGAGCACCGACCGCATTAAATTTTATAAGTATTTAAAAATGGACATATTTGAAAGATTTCTTTGCTAAGACAAAACATTGAGACAATCTTTATCTGAGACCCTTTCCTATTGAACTATTTGTTCATGAGAAAGAATATTCCTAAACTTGGGAGTCTGGATTTAACACACGCACAACAAGAGGTTCTATTGAATAAGCTTAACTACTCTTAATAAAATTTATCAATATAAGTACCTTTATTGATAATCGTATTAGGCAATAGCACATTTTGGCCCAACGAACAAAATAACGAGCCTTGAGCACCAATAAATATCAATTTAGACTAAAAGCTCAATCTGAAAGGAATACTTATATTTCGTTCTTAATCATGTTAGGAATTATGTAAAACATTTCTAACGTTAAGGAACTTTAGTATATACCTAATATTTGTTACTTGCTCATAAATATTACGCCGCTTTTTAAGAACATGTAACCAACCTGTATTTGCCTACGAAGAGTAGTATCAGCTTGTCCAACAAAAGTAGCGCATATCGTCTGATGATGGCGTCAAAAGCCTTATAATTATAGTAAGCTTACGTTAAACTTCTCCATTCTTATTCTATAGTACCTATGTAGAATGCTCGATCACGAAGAATTAGGAAAAATATACATTTTGAAATTATATTTCAAGCACGATGAAAACTTATTTTTAATTATTAAATAATTTTTAGTCTAGATGCCATTAAAATTAACAACACATCAGCTGAGAGCCGCAAGGAGTGTGAATGTTTGTTGACGCGATGTCAAAATAATAAGTTATTACTTTAATGACAATCATTTTAAATTTCCACGAAAAAATAGCGGACATGAATGAAATCTTATAACTCAAACAATCTAAAACGCGTAAGTTTTATTTTCGAAAATCAGAATAAAGTATAGCATAGTGTCTAGATCATTTATTAGGTTCTTACCCATAAAATTTGTGTTTTGTATGGAGATTTTGGGGAATTCTGCATTTTCCATACAAAATTTTTTTCAGTTTTCTTCACAACCACATATCCAAAAATAATGATATTTGGCATCTATTATTAGACAAGCTTTAGTAATATGTGTAATATCACACTTCATAAAAATAATTTATCGTTTTTAAGTGAATGCAAATAAAATGATGTATTCGGGAGGCACTTAAAAAGAGTTGTCTCCGTGTCCAATTTTAACACAATTAAACTTACAACAAATTACCAAAACAAATCAAAAGAGCTCAAAAATATAGTCTATTTTTAGACGAGGTAATTTATTTTTTAGGAATACTCTGAATCTTAATAGTTACAGACAAAATACCAAGAGAGAAAAAAAACACCAATTTCATAGGTAAGGACCCAATATTATTTATTATATAGGTTTTAATGGAAATTATCATAATTTACTAGTTATTCATTATTATCTAGATATCAGAGTATGTTCTAGTAATTATAAAATAATAATAAAGGCTTCAAATTCAATTATGCTGAAATCTTTAAAATATAATTAACAATTTACCTTTTATAAGGTTTAATTTTCTTTAGCATTTCTGTGACAGGTAAAAAGTAAATCTTACTTTTATGTCGGGCCTTGTAGACATCTTTTGTTTATTTTAATTAACAAGTGTTTATAGCACCTCAATTTCGGCCCTCTTTTGTGACTGAAAATAAATTAAGTTTCCACTCTTTTTTTATTTTAAAACCAAATCAAAGTTGTCTAGAAGCAACAAACAAGTGAATCGTTTGAAAAGCCAAAAAGATTAAATCTTTAGATAAGTAGTCGTAAAATTAATTTAATTAATAATTTCTTTTTAAATGTACTGTTATAGATAAGCTTGTTATTTTTAAATTAGAATAAAGTTCGTTATAATTTTTTATTTATTTATTCTGTCCAGACTATTAGTATAGATGTGAAATATATTTTGTATAAAAGTTCACTTTAACGTAGCGCTTGGAGCGCAAACAGTTTTTTATTTTATTTGAGGGTAAAGTGGTCAAGGGTCAAAATAATCTTTTACCTACTTGATAGAAAATCACCATCGCCTGTACATTCACAGAAAAGAGGAATTTCAAATGCGCCTCCACTTTTTAAAACAGCAGTATGTCACTTACTGGGTGATGTTGTACGTTGGCAAGTCCCTCGTAAGGTGGACCGATGATCTGGTAAAAGTCGGAGAAGGGCTCTGTTTGCTGGCAGCACAGGATCTATCGTTGCGGAGGTTCAAGTGGGAGGCCAACGTCCAGCAATGAGCGTCATTAGGCTGTATCGATGGCGATGATCATATAATAATTATGTAGATGTTACTGGTTGTTATAAACATTCTTGTAATACGTGTCACATATAACTGATTTGATCTTAAACTTCCCTTTTAACCAATAGTAATTACAGTTAATATTATGTTACTGTGTTATGACATTCAATGGACGCTGTATTGTACCAGTAGCTAGAATCCGAAATAAATTTCAAATATTTACGAAACCATTTGAATTAGTAAGTAAGTTTCACCCTCCTTGGTATATTTATCCCCGGCGTAAAATTTCGTGCAGAAAAATATCCAAGAAATGAACCAATTAAGCTCTATTATGTGGAAAGATAACAGGCAAAACACGAAATGTGGCTGATAAAAATGTAATTTCCTTGGATACAGAAAACACAGGTTTTTTATTCGGTAAAAATATTTCGCCCCGGGCCAGCTTCCCCCATTGTACAACTGTCACGGGATCCAACAATCGTCTGAGGGCACATTCAAATGATAATCTGGGCATACGTTTTGCGAATTATTCGTGTAACAGTGGCACAGAGTAGCGGAATCAAGCAGAAATGATTTAAAAGATGTATTTAAAATTATTAAATATTATTTTTGTTTCTTCGTCATGAATTCTCATATATATATGACTGCCTATACTGACACATTGCGAATTGTTTTTAGGCAACAATGCTGAGTTAAAGAATACCAAGAGTAATATATTAAAGCTTTTATAATATTTTTATTGTATAAAATATATTTTATTATTCTCTTCAATTTCTAGTCTTAATTTCTGATAAAACATTTGCTGTAACCGTCTATGAACGTAGAATCATAAATTGATTTGGAACAAAAATTTAAAATATTTTCTTTATCTAAGAAATTTTATATATGACTACTAATTTATTATCATCTTCAGACCCTTGAGAATGTTATCACATAAAAATTTCTAGCTGATTACTTAGCTCTTCTGATCTAATGCTAACATACATCAACGATGTTCGATAGTTGCCTAATGGCTCACGAGAACCAGAGCATTTTCTTAATTATGTCATCAGTCTCTAGATTCTCTAGGGTATCAAGCTCATCGATATACTTAAATTGACGAAAATACACCTTTACGTGCACGAAAAACATTTATTTATTTATTGGTGAGCCCGTCGCCGATATTAGCTATTGGATGCTTGTACAGTTCTAAGTACATTAGTCACCCAAGGTAAGATATGGGTTGGTAGTATTCTTTTATTATATTTTAATCTGTTATGAAAATATACCCAAAACTGACCCAGAGTTTTTTTTTCAGAAAGTTTTATTTGATTACAAAATAATAAGTTGTAGTAGGTAGTTTAAAGGCGAGTTTTTCGATTCGTAGTAATAGTTACCTCAATAGTTAAGTTCTATACCAATAGTGCCAAAAGGTATGACGTCAGCTTGACAAATTGTTAAATTTGCGATAAAAATTCGAAGCAATATACATCAGCTGCGCCGCCAGTCGCCGTTTAACTAATCCCAGCATCATGTTGTGGTTAAATTGTCTATGATAATTTAACTTTAGTCATATTTGAAAATTTTTACTATTGGATAAGCTGTCATATTACTACATCATACGTTTTCGCCGCATTGATCCATATTTTAACCTAATGGTCAAACTGAACACGGATCAAACTAAACTTAACCTAAGTGATTTTAATAAACTAAACAGTTTGTATTTTATTTTCCTATTTCATAAATAATTAAATGATGTCTCCTAAATCCGTAGAGTTTTTCTTTACACTGCTACTAAAATATATCAATATCAACTAGGTACGTTTAACACTATCATTATATCTGAAACATGAAAGTAATTATATCTATTCATTGCTCAATGAACATAAAACTGGAATACTGCTTGCAACTGGACTGTGACAGTGAAGCGTTGGCAGGCCCATGCCAGAAATGTCACATTAGCTTGATTTAGGTGTATTACCTCACAACGCTGTAAAGGTATATCCTTGCGGTGATTTAAACTAATGAATATTGCGATGTATTAACATCCGTAAGTACTGAAGCGGCCTTATTATGATCTGCCTCAAGTAAATTTATTCATTCATGTAGTAATAATACACAGCCAATCTCATGAAGTTATTGAAATAGAAGCCTTGTCAAAAAAATTAGGATTATGTTTTATAGAAAAAAAATATATAAATATTTTACATCTTATTTAAAAAGAAACAACTACTGGCATCAATTCGGATTTTAGTACAGAGACACAGAATTCTAATTAGAATTTTTATACATACCTATTTAATGTTAAAAATTAATCATTATTCGCTCGTAATATGTGTAAAGTGCAGTCGATCAGTCGCTTGATGGATTGATAGATTTATTTGATTGATTAGGTTCGTAGTATCTAGATATACGCATGGGTAAATGGCGGTTTTACAGAAATGAAAACATTTTTAAAGTCAAAACAATTTTCAAAATACTTTAAGAATATAGGCAGATATAAATAATGGTTCCGTTTAAATATACAAATAAATAAAGAGAAGAAAGAGAAAGGAGAGAGATTTATTTAAACATTCCAAGGGGGTTGACCCCTTGGAATAGAAATAGGGTTTGACGTCGGTACAAGTGCAATTTATTTATTCATTTGGAAATGCATTGGGTGGTTAAAACTAACAACCAGATATTAACAAAAAGAGAAGAAAGGACGAAGTAGAACTTATGTATTTAAAATAACTATCTTTAGACAATGAATAGCTTGATTTTACTATTTAACAATTATATTCAATGCAATGAAAGCAATAAAATTCAACAGTACATTTGGACTAAATATTATATTAAATGGTTTGATTGGAAATGCCTAAAAAAGTCATAACTACTTTAAATTAAATTATGCTTACAAAATTCTGTAACCCTCTGTGAAATGTTGATTTTAGTAATTTATAGTAATTTTATAAAAACAATCACATTTCCAAACAAAAGAAAACAGCAAACCCTCATTCCCATCATTTTCTTAACATCAAAACCGTAATGCAACTTTCGAACGTGCACTTGTAATCACCCTTATGGGTTGTTGAAAATTCCATTCTATTTTGACCTTTGCATCGTTCCAATAAAGGCGCGGGTGTGATCGCGGGTTCCCATTAGGGCGTCTATGGGTACGCCATTAAATAAACATCTCTGGCTCTTGCCCGTGGTTATTAGAGCTGCCTCGCCCTAACCACTCGTCGGCTGCTGATACGGCACGCAAGAGGAAGCCGGGTGAAATCAATTTCATTTTTCGACACGTGCATTAAATGTTACGGAGATTGAAGCTCAGCTTTACAGATGTTGATTAAAGTTCGCGTGAAACTTGTTTACACTATCTAAGGCGAGTAGAAGCAAAAGTTTGCGCCGAGATTAATAACTCGGTGTTGATTGGTTTTTAATGGTGTGGAAAACTGTAATGAACAAAAAGCATTTTCTGAAATTGAGAACAAACGCTTGTCTTTTGTTTTGACACTTTGTGTGAATTCATTGCTGTTATATGTATAAGATAATTCATTATTAAATGTAAATAATTTAACACGAAAAAAGATAAAAGCTTAGTAATGCGTTTTCTCTTTAACAAAATATATATTTAGCTTGAGATTTACTCAAAATTATCCATAGCGGAGTGCTATTTCTCTTTTGAATGTCTAACATTAATCTAGGTCTTTAGCACTTACTCAAAGTAAGAAAAAGGAATGAGATAAATGCATCTAGTTACTGAAAACATCTGTTTCACTGCATTTTCCATCGGGTGGACTTACGAAGGATGCTTGTAATCCATTCTGATATCCTCGTTTCGTTCAAAGTCCACTCGTATCGTATCATTACGGCAAAGCGAACAGATATACATGTTTGCAATATTATTTTTACTTTCAATTCAATAGTCTGTGTCCTTTAAAACTAAGACATACGACTCATTTTCCAACAAATTCTTTGTAAGAACTGAAAAGCTTTTTGCCTCTCCGCACCATGTTTTACTGCGATTGATTCAAGCCGCAAGACGGACGCCGGACCGAGCGGGACTATCCTCTACTTATCTAATTTTATTGTCACTCCGTTGAAACCCTCTGCCAGCGAGATCGTTTCGAAGAAAACTAGAAAATTCTTTCTTCCCCTTCCGATATTTTTATCTGGGAAGGACATCTTTATTCGCAAGCAGTTAAACTCAATTTCACATCTCCATCTAAAGATAAGAGACGCTGGTTTGAGGTCGGAAATGTATAACAAGATTCGAAAAAATGGTCACCAAGGCACTTTTCGTCTTTCTGTGGCCTAGTTTGAACGATTTAGTTTTGATATTGGAAATTAATCAATCGTGGTGGTTGGTCAACCTATATTTCCTTCGTGCTTCAGTCGGCATGCTAAGTCGTTGCAGGTCCTTTTGGCTATTGCAATCATTTCTACTCACCAATAAGCTCTTCGTGGTCGTGTGGTACATGTGTTTCTCAACCAAGGAAGGCCAGTTTACAGCAGTAGAATGCATTTGTAGGCTTCCGATATTGATAATACCAAATTAAAGATGTAATATTACATTAATGCTTAATGTATGTACTTGAAAGCTTTATAAAAATGTCATAGTGTTTTAAAAATAATTCTATCAAAGAAATATTTGAAATTCAAACTACGATAAACTATTACTCCCATCTGTAGCAAATTGTATCGGAAATAAGCTCAACAAAACGCATGGTATGCAATTTTTCAGACTTCATGTTGTTTACCGGTCTGGACAGAAGACGCTGGCTTTCTAAGCGAATTTCCTTAACCATGCATGTATGAGTTCTCAAAGGTTCACATGAAGCATTTTACGAAATACTATTGAAGTTCAAAGTACGCTTACTTAAACTTTTTTTTCATTTTTCTTTATGAGTTCAAGATATTGCATTTGACTCATCGAATAGATAATATTTTAATTGACAGATAATTATAACAAGACCACCAAAAAGCCCGGCAAGACCTCCGTAGCCGAGTGATGTTTCATGCTCATGTGATGAAAACGAGTACTTGTACCTGAGTTATGGCTGATAATATACATAATTATGTCAACCAAAATTAAACTTACGTTAATATTTGTTATTATTTTTCTCTGCCTACCCCATCGGGGATAAGGCTTTTTTGTTAGTTTATAAATATATCTTCAATCTTGCATTTAGGTGACTTACATGATTTTGAATAAAACAGACAGCATAATAGCTATCTATAATATTATGTTAAGCTATCTATATAAAAACACTTATTGTGTACACCAGATAGAAATTCATATGATTTCTTAATTCTAGGTAATGTGTGACTCATTAAATGTTTAATATGTTATGTTAATAGCAACCAGCATATGAACGCAAGACTTTTCACTCAAAAAAAGTTAGAATAAGCAATCTCTAGGTTTTTGTGACACTTGACATATTTTACCAGAATCTGAAGTGTACTGCTAACTGCAGAGGAATAGCTACTGCGACTACTCTAGTGTTCTTTGTCAACGTAAGTAGCGGCACGTTGTCTCACTGACGGATCGCGTGCACAGTGCAATTCAAAGGCATTCGTAGAAAAATACAAACACATTAATTACTCAAAGAAAGTAATAAAAAACCAAAATGTAAAAAAATTCAATTATTTTATAGACTGAAACCTAATCTAGTTGTAAATTAATTATATACACTGTTATTTCGATAAAAAAGCCAATATGGTGTACCTATAGTCTGACCGCAACAGCTGTACCGCGCCTTGGGTATGTGCGTCAATTGATTCACGAGAATTATGAAAGTAGAAGTTACAGTTCAGTAATATTTTGTATTCTTTACAAGACAATTCCAAAAAAAAATTACAGAATTACTGCTTTTCAGTGTTTTAATCTATATTAATATTATAAAGAGGATAGATTTGATTGTTAGTTTGTTTGCATCGAATAGGCTCCGATTAAAAAAAACTCCTTCACTGTTTGAAAGCTATATTATATGCAAGTAACATAAATAGGCTATATCATTATATTAAAAAAAATTGGGGTCTTTAGTAAAAAATTGCTAAAAAAATATTCATTACATCGCGTGCGCTGCGAAAACTATTGATGACTAAAACTATAAACGACGACTTTGCAGAACTCATTATTTTGTACAAAATAAATTGCTTTATATTCAAGACTGGTTCAATACTTACATATAATTTTTTGAATTACTTAATTCGGACATTCCTTTCAAATAATATCGCGACTTTTAATTTGTGGTTAGGGTAGGGTATGCGTATATGCGCGCCGCCTCCTTCTGCGAGAACGTGCTCTTGCAGAAGGAGGCAGCGGAGAGGGAGCGGGAGGAGGATGCTCTAGCCGCTCCCCTCCGGCGTAGACGGGTGGGCAGGAGAAGGCGGGCACCATAAGTGCCTCCTTCTTCCTTCCCCGCGAGCGGCCGCGTGCGTTGGATGGCTTCCACGCACGCATTCCACCGGCTGCCACGTCTGGGGATCTCCCGAATATACCCGGGAATCCCCCATTGGCGCAAACCCCGACCTAGTGCCTGACTAGGTCGGGAAGCCCTGGGAACGGCTCGGAGAATTGCTTCGGCAGACCCCGGGTCGCCCCCACGGAAGGGCAAGGAGGTATATCGGGGAGTTTTAGTGGGTATTCTCGGCCGACGCCGAGCGAGTCCCACACACGCCTTCCGCCTCGCCAGCGGTTGGTAGGTCCGTAAATGGATTTTGTCCTCGAAAAAAAAGGGTATGCGTATATGCAAGCGTAAAATGAAGGCAATAGAAATTTTTAAATTTTTTTTAAATTACCTATCTACCAGTGCGAAACCGTGATGGACTGCTAGTTTTACAATTTAAATTAGATATCTTAGTGTTTTATTTTTATACTGTGAATAGTATGTTCAGTCTTTGGTCACAGATCAACTAATCACCTAACATACTGAATTCATATTAACAAGTGCTCAATTTACTGAAATTATTTCAAAGTTTCGATAGACATAATTTATATTTTGAAAAACAAAAGATTATTTAAAACACAACTATAACTCAAAGATAAATTAAAAGCTTAACGTTAATATATAGAATTACAATAGCCGTTCGCGTACAATGGCCATAAAGATAAACGTGGAATTAAACTTTAACACCGATGAATTTTGCGACTACTATAAAATACGCAATAAATTTCAACCTACGAAACTAAACACCATTTAATAGTGTACGTAATCGGAAATTATCGTAATTCATTCACTTAGCCAATATTAGTGAATTTGTCTATGGAATTTATCTGTATGTAGCATAATATTGTTACAAATTAATGTTATTTATCCTGTTACTTTGATTTCCTTTTGCTACCTTTAGCGACTTGAAATAATTTTTCGTCGCAATCTTAGTCGCAACGTTATTTTAAAGTATTGATTTTAATCTCTAAAGCGAAACGGTACCAATTGTTTTCAGTTTTGTAATTTGAAAATCCAGTGTGATTTAAGGTCGAAGTAGAAAATATTTAAAAAAGAGTGATTAAGATTTTTCATCACAGTTATATTCATCTGAATAATGTCTTTTTGGTTTGTATTTAAAAGTTTAATATTTTAATTTTAATGCAGCAAAGCAATATTTTTAGATTAAATTATTTTAAAAGCTTCGTGCTAAAGGCCATTGTACTCATAAACGAACGTTATATCGCAAAGCGTCAAAATTGTCAACTAAAATTCATTAAGTAAAAGTGCACGCTTCGGTCTCCGTGACCGGACGAGAGCTACTCCAGTTGACTGATGACCTGCGCTCGTCCGAGAAATCCCAATATCCCCCTCTTAGGGCGAGTTTTTTGATCCATAGTAATAGATAACTCAATAGTTAAAATCTCGAACAATAGCGTAAATGGAAACACCAAAATGTGTGACATCAGCTTCACAAATTCTTAAATTTGCGATGAAAATTCAAAGTAATCCCAACATCGCGTTCTGGTTAAATTGTCTATGATTATTTAACATAGTAATTTTTAAGTACAGTAAATAGACGTGCGAAAGTATTTCTAAGAAATCTATTTGCAATAAAGTTATTTAATTTGAATATTCGACCATTGGACAAGCATATCACGACATCATACCTTTTCGCCATCGGTCCATATTTTAACTTACTGGTCAACCTGGCCACGGATCAAAACACCGACCCTTAGGCGAATAAAAAGCGAAAAGTTTAAGACTTTTAATTCGCCATCCCTGCTTCCGTTTCAATGTGACTTGGAACAAGGGTTTTAGATTACAGTTTCAAAATTGTTCGTCGTCATATTTTTGCAATTTTAACCTACTTTATTTTCCTTTTATAATATCTTTTGTTTTAGCGATTCTTTTCTCTTTTCTCTTTTATCGTATCTTACATTGTGCTGTGGAATTTTAACATAGTATATTTACTACGTAGCTAATATTTGTGTTTTATGATCTTATGCAAAATATCGAATTTTGCATAAATCATTGCTTATTACTAATTATTAATTTTTTTTTATATAAATAAACGAGGGCGAATTCGACCAAATTTCGATTAGTAACACCGAATGCGTACACGGCCAAAAATCGGCCGAGTACGCAGGTCTCCGTCATTACAGCGTTTTCGACCAATGCAATTTATTGGTGTCCGAACCCCACGGAGTTTGATAGAATTTGCTCTAAATCAATGTAGTATAAGATAATTTACACGCATTAATACCTTGCTTGCCTCAGTCTATCAAATCTTAAACCAGTGAGCTCATGACAAACTTAAATATTCACCAAGAGTAGAGAACTCAGAAAGTTGGTATACATTTCACAAGAGAAGGCTCTAGCGGCAACCATGTTGCCAATGCAAATGTTGTGAAGACTTATTAAGAAGTTCCCACACATACAGTTTAATCATTCCTGTCAACTCTGGAGACACGCAAGTTATAATAGAACAGAACTTCCAAGGCCTCGAGGTATGTTCGGCTTGCTTACAACTTTCAACCGTAAGAGTATTTCATTATGATAACATTTGCCTTGTATCTGTGTTACCGATTTTAGTAATCGTTAGTTAAAGCATTCGTAATAATACTAGACCTATTTATAATTTACTTCAATTGCATTTGGCCCTGTCTATTAAATTATGTTTTAATCGACATCCGTCTTCAGCCTATAAATACGTCCCCTTACTGAGGCCTTCCTCACGGAGAAGCACATGAGGAATATGGATCGCTACGGGCATGTTTTAATATTTACTCTTAATTATATCGCAGATATTATAACAACACGGAGTTACAAGAATGGACAAGATCAGGAATGAATATAGTAGAGGAAGTTTGAAAGTAGCACCAGTGACAGAAAAGATTAGGAGCAATAGGTTAGCGTGGTATGGACATGTGATTAGGAGAAATAAATGTCACATTACAAGAAGGATGCTGAGCATGGATGTGGACGAACCTAGAGTGAGAGGAAGACCAAAAAAGCGATGGATTGAATGCGTGAAGTATGATATAAGGATAAAAGAAGTGGATGCTGAGCTGACGAGTGACAGAGGAGAATGGAAGAAGAAGATATGTTGTGCCAACCCCACCTAGAGTGGGAAAAGGGCAAGGGTAAGAAGAAGAAACTGAGGGCTTCTGTGTAAGAAGAAGAAACTTAACGAAATGATTTTTACCACCGACACGATTCTCAACGTAACATTTTCTACCGACATGATTTTCACGACAGACTCATACGCGATTCTCGATGGGTACTTCGATACTCTATATTCATGGATTCACGATACTTTCAATATTCCAAAAATTACACCGATCAAGTTGTAGTTGCTAGCTAAACACTTTTAAAGTAGCGGTATGACGATTCGTATCCGTAACTTTCAACTCCAGCAGGGCAGTGAGCAACATATTAATAATTTGATCAGACACCCAGTACGCGTAACTTTATGCCAATTGAAAAGTTTCGCTGTAGTGAAATATGTCGTTACAACAAACCTGAATGACGTTCGTCCACCGGGGCTTTAGATAGCTTTTTACTCTGATACAATGCGGGTTTTTGTATGCTACATTTAATTAATTTTGTTACCGAATTCACGTGCGAAGTATTCCTCAATGAAACTGAGTTTTGCACGGTAACCGGGTACGTTACTAATTTGAAATTGGAATAGTTTTTGTTTACCTATATGCATCCACGGTAGTCCGGTTGTTGGAAAAAAAAGATTCTTAAGTTGATATTAAGCATGGGTTTGCACCCTTTTTGGAAAAATAATGTACATTAAGCCGAAACTTCTTTTTGGTGGTATAGTAAATTTTTCAGGTTTACAATATTTTTGTGAAATCAACAAAAATGTAATATTCTGCTTATTTTTACCTTGAAATATTGGGTCCTTACCTATGAAATTAAGTGTTTTTTTTTCTCTCTTAGTATTTTGTCTGTAACTATTAAGAATCAGAGTATTCCTAAAAAATAATTACCTCGTCTAAAAAAAGACTATATTTTTGAGCTCTTTTGATTTGTAAGTTTAACTGTGTTAAAATTAGACACGGAGACAACTCTTTTTAAGGGCCTCCCGAATACATCATTTTATTTGCATTCACTTAAAAACGATAAATAATTTTTATGAAGTGTGATATTACACATATTACTAAAGCTTGTCTAATGATAGATGCCAAATATTATTATCTTTGGATTTGTCGTTGTGAAGAAAACTGAAAAAAATTTAGTATGGAAAATGAAGAATTCCCCAAAATCTCCATACAAAACACCAATTTCATAGGTAAGGACCTAATATAAGTAGCGGAGGAAGTAACCACATTCATTTTAAATCCTTTGTGCGACGGTATCTGACTGAATGCAAATCTAGAGACTCCACAGACGTGGCCTGAGGGTAGAGCCTCCTCTAGTTGGACTCCGTCACTGGGGACTCAATGTTTATGTCGTTATGACAAAAGCATAATGAAAATTGTGCAGGGTACACGGAATTGTTGTGGAGTAAAGTGGAAGCTTCTCGAAAGCAATTATAAAAAACCGGTACAAAAACTTTATTAGAATGACTATGCTTATGTATTAATTGTATACTTACCATCTGTGTAAAAAAATATTATGGATATAAAAATTCGTCTGTGTAAGCCGCCTTAGTTTTAGTGTACAATCATTGTAATAGCAGGAGCATTATGCTCCTGCTATTACTTTTTTATCATTATTGAATATCTATGTTAAATTTAATTACAACAAGTAATCGGATCTCTAGTTAGAGCACTGTTCAACAATAATAATTCTAATTGAAAATTCACGTAAAGATACTCGTATAAAGTCAAACTGTAAACTGAACGTTGTTTAAAAAGGGACAAAAAATAAAAACGGTATAGAATATTTGTGGTCGAATTATACAAGAAACATTTCACTTAGCAGTGACTTTTTATGAATACAAATAATACCAAAAGATTAGGTCGTAAAATCAAATGAAGCCATGACGTAAAATATATATTTATCGTTGACAAAAATTGCCTGGTTGGTCGTCGTATTTGGACAAAAAGAGTACCTACTATTTTTGTAATAGTATCATTGGGTATCTGTGCTATGGTGTAAACAAAAATATTTTTTAGTGGGGTGATAAGTTCACCTAAAATATTTTGATATTTAAAAAAAAGATGAGAGGAAGCTTCCAAGTAAAAATTTAAGGAGTAGAATTTATGGTCATGTTATGTGGAAAAGCTGTTAAATAAAAAATTATAACCTTCTATGTCTATATACAATACGAGTACCTTCACCAAAACATAGTCGCCGTGTGGTAGCGGCTCATTAAAAGAATACTATCAGTCTATCCCTTGGGTGTCGGAAAAAGCGACTAATGGACTTAGAACTACACAACCATCCAATAGCTTATAGCGGCGACAGGCTCACCACCTGTAACGCTTAGTGCAGTCGCTGCTTGGTGAAGCGACTAGGCAAACGCAGTCCATTGCCATAGTCTACTATGGCAATGGACTGCGTTTGCCTAGTCTCTGACTAACCCTACGGGGATAATAGTCGTAATTATAAGTATGTATGTAAAATATTATATCATTAATTTACATCTATATAATTTGATATCCATCCACACTATAATTTATTGTTCTTCTTGCTTAATATTATTCTTAATAAGCTGTGGCATAGACGGAAAGCAATAAAATCTCGGAGAGAAAACAGATCATTATTATTCCGTGCTTCGCACCCCTTAGGTAAGGAGCAGTTATTATTTTTGACTTGCGTCATACTATTAATTGCTGTAGGGATGTCGCTTTTTTGGAACTATAAAAGTAGTGACTCTCATGACACTTTAATTTTATTAAATATCGCTTAGTAGTTCATCATATAAATACGTGACCGAAAATGATGAAACCTATAAAATTAAATAGTAAAGAAATATTTGTAAGAGTGGAATCAAGCTATTCAATTTACAGCAGATATCTTTAACCGATTGAGCTGTGTCATAAAATCCTATACAATCATAAATGAAATGGCTATCTACAAAATTTTTATAAGGGCTTGCAACCGGTTTCAAAAATACCGGTTAATAAAGGTTTTTAGCGGTTTGTAACGAGGTGCTATAGCTATATTAGCGACTCTTTGCTGTTATTGCGCTGGCTGTTTATTAAAGGTTTCACTCGGAGCGTATTTAAAAAAAACCTAAAAAAACCGGTTTATACCAAAACTGCCAACAGTATAATAAACCTACGTCACAGGTTTCAACTAGTTTATATTAGGTCCTTACCTATGAAATTGGTGTTTTGTATGGAGATTTTGGGGATGTCTGTATTTTACATACTAACATTTTATCAGTTTTCTTCACAACGACAAATCCAGAGTTAATAATATTTGGCATGTATCATTAGACAAGCTTTAGCAATATGTGTGTGAACACGCTTGATAAAAATTATTCATCGTTTTTATGTTAATGCAAATCAAATGATGTATTCGGGAGGCAGTTAAAATAATTGTCTTTGTGTCTAATTTTAACACAATTAAACTTACAAAAAATTATCAAATTAAATAATACGAGCTCAAATATATGGTCTATTTTTAGATGTGGCAATTATTTTATAAGAATGTTCTGAAACTTAATAGTTACGGACAAACTGCTAAGACAGAATAAAAACACCAATTTCATAGGTAAGGACCCAAAATATACATGCTTCCATCATTAGTTCGTTCATTGCATTTTAAACATTTAATTTGATGCGTGCGCAATTTGATATATCTCAATCATCAAAGTTTATCCTGCAATATATTACTGGTAAATCAAAGTAAACAAGTGCTATGGGTCGTAAACGGAAAAGCATTATTTACACCTATTTTTATAAGATCGAATCAAACCTATAAAAACCGATCTATTAACTCAAAACCCTAAAATATTTCTCTATTGGCGGAGTTTTCTTAAGGTTACGGTAGAGCCAAACCTTTTTAAAACGTTTTATACATACTTATGGCGATTTAGGTTTAAAAATTAACCCCTTAACAAGCCCTGGTTTTAATAAATTATAATTAACTTTAAACTACTTTCAAGGTCGAAGTTATATAATGATGTCTACACATAGATTTTCCTAACACTATTGCCTCAATGTAGAAATGTTGGTCTCGAAACTTGTACTCTAAGTAAAGGGAATTGCCTAACTTCACCGTGAGAGCCCTTCCTAGCAGGTTGTTAGCTAACAAGATTACTTCTCGCGACTACTAGCTGTGTTTAAATTGTTAACAGCGTCGAAATGCAAGAACTACATCGAATTGCCGTCTTTAGTTCGGGTGTTCAAGTCTCGGTGAAATGAGAGCTAACTTTAAGTCAAAGGGAACGGCGTGAACGAAGCATGGCTTAGTTTTTTTCTATTTTAAAACTACATGAGCTGTAAATGACAATGCCCAATTTCACAATTTTCGGACATCTATTGTAAGAAAAAATGGAACCGAATTCAAATATTTATTTTATCATGGAGATGTTGAAATAGGTCTTATTTGAAACAGCTTAGGCGTAGATAATCCTATAGTTCGTTTTTGATTGAAAAGCAAAAAGCAGAAGAATGCTAAGGGAAGAATTTTATGAGCAGAATGATGTTCATTTTAATAATCAGCGTTTTAATATCAAACGACATAATTTATTTCATCACAAATAGCGATGCACGTCTTACGAACTAGCAAAGCAATTAAAATTGACTTACACAAGTTATTAAGGACTTATGCATGTTAGATACAATTTTAGTTAGTGTAAATATTTACACACCTCCCGTTCCCTCTGAAACTAATTCAGTGAAACTACATCATTAATTAAAGAGGTCTCGGTACATAGTTCTGCGAAGCTATTAGATATTTGATGGAATATGTGTACGCAATAGGAATTTTGAGCATGTAATTTATTTAGATTACAAAATATCGGCAGGCGTATCAGGTAAGGTTGGAGTTATTTGCGATAATATAACATCATTAGCAACGTGTAAAGGGTTCCTCGTTTGGTTGCCATGACTGCAATGTGCGATGTTTATGTTTGGTTTGAAAGTATTAAAACAAAATATTCAACACAATATAAAGCAAAGAAATAAAACGAATAATTTACAAACATTGCTGTTAAGGATTGCAAAATCAAAAAAAGCTAAGCTAATAATGCTAAAGCTAAAATGAAGACTAGTAAACATTACCGTTGATGGAACATGTAACTGTAGTAGCGAAATAACGTGTGAAAGAGAACTTTTAATAGAACTCAGTTTTATTAACAACGGCGATAATAAATCACATCAAACCATTAAACAATCGCCTCACAATTTCCTTGTCACCTGAAGTTTGTAAGCCAATCTACAACCACTTGAGCCGCGTATATTGAAACTAAGCCGAAGCCTAAACATGCCGATACGAAGTTATAATCTCAAATTACATCGGGAACTTTCTTCGCAATGACTAACAAAGCTCTAACTGTAAACAAGGTACTGCCGTACTAATGATCAAAATGCTGGCAGAGCGACAACCGCCCGGAGTATTAATTTGATCAATGCCATCAAAGTTTCTGAGACTGAGGAACTTACGACGCGCCGCAACCAAATTGCTGGCTTACCTAGATGCCGGCTGTTTGTGCTAATATGCTAACATGTTGTGTGAACTAGTGCATTAGGTGAATCTTGATCAATTTCTGATTTACAATAAATAATAATATCTTAAAATTTTGGAATTTTTGAATTGTACATCTGCATGTTTATTCAAAAGATTTATAATTTCTGAGACGTAAGAAATATAATAATTAAAAACTACATGTAAGATATCGATACGTATACACGTGTAAATAAAACAAATTTAGACAAATTCTTTATATCTTCACACAATGTATACATGAATATAATTACGTATAGGACATGTATTGCTATAAATGAAAGTAACGTATAGTTGTATAGAATTATTATTTTTCATAATTTGTCAATTACTTTTGCAAATTTTATATTAAACCAAATAAAGCAGTTATTTGGTAAAATATTTTGTGCAAAAATACATTTACAAAGGAAAGAAAAATGATCCCATAAGGCATTAATATATTAATAAACATTCTGCAGTTTCTCTAAAGGACTCTCATAATTCAAAGTTATTTGCTTTAGAATAATAAGACTTTAAGACTGGACTTTATGGTGCATACTCTATAAACCGAGATTCTGCAGCGTTAATTACAGATTTTAAAAGATGTACTAGCTACAATATTTTTCACGTCTTTGGAGACTGAATATTTTAGAATATACTTCAGGACTAAGCAATTTGTTGAAAGTCATATGCATAAAATAGTTGTGGGCTATTTGAAACCACTTGTAAATTGTTTGAAGAACTAAAAATGGCTGTCGTAATTGTAACTAAGCAGCAAATAACGAGTGCATTATTAATGGGAACCCACAAAGTATATAGAAGTAACATTTATGCCCCAGTAAGCATAAAGCTCATTAGGAAACCTGTGATAGCGAATGACCAATGCAACCGAAACATTCAAATTTCGTGGATATCATCGACTGTTGATAATACTCGGAAAAGTTTTCGTGTCAAATTTCTGTGGAAACATTAATTAAGGCCATTCCAACCGCGTTGAGCCGTTCAGTCGGCGCGGAAGCTATGACACATTCCTGCAAAAGTATGCCGTCCGTCACCAATGGTTCAACCCGTACAGGATCACACTCCAATAATTTTAGGCATAGAATTGAATGCGGTCTTTTGGTCTATATTTTTTTTTTAATGTCAGAAGTTTGACGTAAGATATGAGTAAAGAAAGCATACACATTGTTATTTATTACTCACCAATTCGGTCAGCAGCAATCACCGCATTCGGTCAGCGTGATATTGTTACGGTCAGTGCTCCTCATATTTTTTTGTCCATATGAAGGCTTGTGCTCAGCAGAGGGCTACAGGATAGAGGCTGATGACATACATACGCATTTCCACACGTCTATGCGCCCATTTATACATCACACATATAAAATTAGCAAGCATACGGAAGGTACACGGTAATTTGGAATGAAGGTTGTCTATGATGCAAAGACATCCCTCGCGAGGATGCATAAAATTTCCCTTTCGCCACACATAATTTATATTATCGATTTTGTAATGAAAACGGAATTCGATATCGATTCGAAATTGAATAACTCAAACAGGTACAGGCGTCTGTTGTGTCAAGGCCGTATCAATTTGATCTAATAAAGGAATTTCATTGATAAGTTAGTGGCTTTAACTCCCACATAATTGATAATTTAACTCTCAATCAACATTGATATGCATAATAATCAAAAAAAAGAAGAGGAAGAGGGATCCAGGATTCAAAACAGGCTGGATAGGTGGGTACAGAGACATGAAAGGGTGGGCCATAAAATCAGCAGAACAAAGACCGTGTATATGTACTGCGATTTTGGCGGTCTCTCCAATTCCTGTTCGGCTACTCTCGACGGACGCGTTGGCCAGTCTGCTCGGAATTCCAATATCTGGGTTCAATCTTGCAGGAAAACGGGGAAATAGATCGAGACGTTAAGCAAAGAATTAGCTCAGGATGGATGAAATGGCGACAGGTCACGGGAACTACATGCGACTCACGCATTTCCTAGATTAAAAGGAAAAATATAAAAAACAATCATAAAACTTGTTGTTATGTATTGATCGGAATGTTGGGTTATGAAAAAGATGAATAAAAATAGATGGATGTGTGATGTGACGAGGACGAGAGAAAAGTGGCTATCGTGGTATGGATATATTTTTAAGAAGAGAGAATGAGGATGTGACGAGAAGAGTTATGAATATGAGAGTGGATGGTAATGCAGGGAGAGAAAGACCAAAGAAAAGATAAATACATTATGTGAATGAAGACATGGCTAGGATGGGAGTGAATGTATGATATGAAAAGTGTGTGATAAAGGAAAGTGGAGGAGAAAGACTCGTTGCGCCGACCCCAAATGAAATTGGGAAAAGGGATGAAAAATGATGAATAATCAAAAAAGATTACTTAATTGAGCACAGTAGTTTGTTTACAAACTGTTTACAAATCAATTGTACCCGAATCGAGTCACAATTTCCTACCGATTATTGAATCGATTAAGCCAATTGTGAATGTTGACGCGCAGCTTGCTGTCAGAGCCGAGTTCGAATTACGCGCTTCAGAGCTTTCAGGGCCCATGGCATGCCAAATGTCACCCACAGTAACAGTGATCGGTGTCTTTGTAATTTATGACGGGGCGATTGTCAATGCACCGAGTATTTCATTACTGGTATGAAAGTAAAAAGTCATGTAACACAGTACACGGAATCAATAGGCAATTTTATGCTATTTTGTTTAAAATGTAGGTTTTAAACTTTAATAAGATTATTAGAAAATAGTACGAATACCATTATTTTAAGCAAATGGACTTACGCGTTATCGAGGTGAAATAATTTTCCTTTACCAAAAACTTATTTCTGCTGAGATTTCAGCTTAAAGTATTAAAAAAAACACAAAACATATCACCACGCTTTTTTCCCCGGAGGGGTAGGTAGTCGTGTCAACACCCACATTTCACCAGACATGTTAAGTCTCCATGTAACAGGTGGCGAGTCTGTTGCCATGCACCGGGCACAATGTGAGGCAAGCGACATTCACAATAAACTGTACATAAGTTTTATTCAAACGTAGTACTACAGGCGGTGGGATCGAACTCGCGATTCCCGCGGCCTCTTGAACGAATAGTACCCCGTCTGTCCCAAGTCGGCTGCCGCTGCTTTAATTATTCGACGCTATTTTTCGCTATATCCCAGACATTATCTAAATTAATTTTATAAAAACTCAACCTAGCAACTTAGTAGAAAAGAAACATTTATATCCACATCGAAAGTTTACTTGTTGTATTCTCTTAAAAAAACTCCATAGCGTAATCGAAAATGAGCCAGAATTTTTCATAGAAACTAATATTACCTACACGTCGAGTTATTCTTGAGTTAAATGTTTTTTTTTTACTCCTTAATTCTTGAGTGAAAATTTTGGCTGGTTGACTGTTACAGCGTGTAGCCTTTCAGGACATTACTGAGCATTTACTTCGTTTTACTGCTGAAAGTCATGAGATTGTCTTGATGTACTTATATTTTATTTTACTTTCTTTTTCTATACCAGCAGTAGGTTAAATTTTTGGCCTAGGCCGGCTGAAATAGAACAATTTTACTAAAGCTTACATTACTTAATAAGTTGGGATAAGTGTGACTTCAAAGAAGCTGAAATAATTTGAAACAAAATTTATTTACAGCATTTGAAGTAGAAAATTACCACAATATCACCCGATAGATCGATTAAATTAATTGTGGACAATGACGTTCGTTCACTTGTCGAAATCAGAATTCGATTAGCACCAAGCGAGGGTGCGTACCGTGCATAAGGGTACAAAATATAACCAAATGTCACCAGCTGGAACCGAAAAGTAATTTCTGGATGCCAAGTGTAATTATAATCTCATTTCGCATAATGTGCACACATGATAGTACTTTCCATAACTACATACAACTAAATGAGCCAGACGAGGAATTATAGGAGGGGGTACGTGGATAAGTATGATAATTTTTGTAAGACTTATAACATTTCTTGATAAGAAAAAATCTCAAAAAATATTGAATTAATCCAACATTACATTATTTTGTTCTCTGATGATCTCTTGACTGCACACTGTGCACAAATTCTTCATACTGTTCACCAACTGTGTGTTAAAAAAATATTTAAAAGTACTCATGTTCACTTGAAGTTAAAGTGTGCCACAGTGTTATTTTTTTTATAAATTACAGTTTGACGTCATTATGAAGCATCTCTCTTTCACTACATCCATTAAAATAGATTATATAAATAAACAAAATGATGTCAGTCAATGATAAATTGCTTAAATAATTAGTAAGAACAGAATAGCACATTTACACATGCCTAAAGCATTTGCTTTGGCTTTGTGTTCACTTTTCCATACAATATCACATTTCCTATGGCTAGATTAATTTGCCTTATCTATTATCTATACCTACGCTAATTTATTAGCGTTGCAAAGCTAGTGTTAGCGTAGACTCCCCTCATCCATTAGGATAAGGAAATTGGCCGTCCCTACCAAATATCAGATTTCGCGTTGATCTTACGCGCGTTGATCCATTCTGACCAGTACAATTGAATTACACTCGTCTGGTTCTACGCGATTTTTGTCATATCCGAATACAGTCTCGATGCAGAGGGGAATTATAGCCCTAGATACGCTTAATTGGTTTGGCGTTGCGGTTCTGTCACATTTTCGGTGCATTGCCTTTGTCGCCGGTTGAAATTCTCCGCGTGGCCATTTTTCCGAATTAAATAACGATGATAAATAAAGCCGTGGATAAAACGAACCGGTGCCAACATTTCGCAAATTAGTGCCCAAGTGATGTAATGGAGCGTTTTCTTTATTATTTTTTTTACTTTTTGATAACATTTGAAAAAAATATACGAACTGCTTATTTTGTACGTTATTCACATAATCTCTTTGTTAAGATAAAGAGTTCTACTCCACAATTTTGTTTAACATTTGTTAACTGATGTGAGTTTTTTGACAAACCAAAGCAATTTCGTGCTTAAATTCGTCACAGTAAAAAGGAAATTAGCAAAATAGAAATTATATTTTTTCCAACTAATTTTAATCAAAAGTTTTAAGGTAAAATCCAAATTAGGACAAAGTATTAAAATGTTTCCTTGAAGAATTTTAAATTTCAAGAATATAACCTTCATGCTTTAATTAGTTCTCACTCGCCATGTCGTCCTTAATTTCGAATAGGCATTTGTATCAATGGTAAATTGTCATATCTGTGTGTAACCTAGCAACCATTGTTTTGGTTTTATAGCTTTATTCAAATCACTCAATTCGGTTATGAATTTGAAACAGGGTGTTGTTTTTAACACAATGTCCATCGTAAGGATAAAAGGATAGGATTGAATTCCGTTTCGAAGATTCAGGGAGTTAAATAGTGATGTACGAGTTAATAAATGTAGAAAATGTCCTAAAGTCGCTGTATTTATCAACCTTGCCCACTCGTAGCTTGCTAATGTTTAAATTGCTGACCACTGTCATGATTGCAGCCCGAATATTCATATTGCTACAAAATATTTGTTTGCTGCCGAAATTATTTTTCGGCTGACTTTTTTTGACCAAATAATTAAATGGCTGACGAATTGATAACTTCTTTTATTTAACTTGCAATGTATGTAACTATGAATGATGGAGTGAAATATTGTTACCTCGTCAATTTTGAGCCAGATATCTACAACTGACTGCTATTTAGTAGTAATGAAACGTCTGTCTTGACTGTAAATTAATAAAATATATAATAATATATCCTCAGACATTCACACCTATCAACTAGTCCCATTTTAAGCAACTAAATGCTGCTTGTATTACGGATACTAGATGACGGACAAATATATTTAATAGATAAATGCATATTAATATCCTGAATACACACACATACATACATACAATCACGCCTGCAATCCCCGAAGGGGTAGGCAGAGTCCAAGGAGCACTGTGTTCCTTAAGGCAACAATTACCATACAAATTGGGTTTGGTCAGATGAAAAATCGTGAAAGAGTAGTAACAAGTGGCTAGCTCATCGCCTACACAATCACAGACCCTGTACCCAATACGCCCTTAGTCGCCTTTTACGACATTCTAGGCAAGAAAAGCAGTTGGTACATTCTTTTTTTTCCTTTTTTACCCTGAATATATATAAACATCCAAGACTGGAGAACAAATGTCTAAAAATTCGTCACTCAAACACTTGCCCTGCACTGGGGATCGAACCCAGGACCTCTCGAGATGGCGACGCCTTGAGACTGGCGTACAGACCATTCGACTACGGAGGTCGTCAATTGGAATTTTGGTTTGTATTAAAAGTGCTTAAATTATTTAATTTAGTATTATTTTGAGTCAAGGTATTTCTATCTTTGGTATAAATAAATTACTAACTTACTAACCCTGAAATTAACCAGAAGATACCTGCGATGATTGTACAAATAAAAATTCTTTATATGCCAATAAATAATACAAATATAAATAATACATTGTGTGCTATTAATTTTACAATAGATTGTCCTTAGACCTGTGTATACGTTTGGCACATCGAACAAATAAGCACGCAAAAAGGAACAGTCATTTTGGTCTATCTCCAATGAGGTAATGTTCTATCTCCACATATTAGGACCTTACCTATGAAATTGGTGTTTTGTATGGAGATTTTGGGGAATTCTGCATTTTCCATACTAACATTTTATCAGTTTTCTTCACAACGACAAATCCAGAGATAATAATATTTGGAATGTATCATTAGACAAGCTTTAGCAATATGTGTGTGAACACGCTTGATAATAATTATTCATCGTTTTTATGGAAATGCAAATCAAATGATGTATTCGGGAGGCAGTTAAAAATAATTGTCTTTGTGTCTAATTTTAACACAATTAAACTTACAAAAAATTATCAAATTAAATAATACGAGCTCATATATATGGTCTATTTTTAGAAGAGGCAATTATTTTATAAGAATGTTCTGAAACTTAATAGTTACGGACAAATTGCTAAGACAGAATAAAACACAAATTTCATAGGTAAGGACCCAATATATAGGTTGTATCGTCGATGTCTGCGCGTGTCTTTTGTACATCTTTGGGGATATCACCTGTTGCTTGTTGCTTTTGGGAATATTTATGTTATGTATCAAAGCTTAGAAAAGCAACAGTATTTACAATCTTCACCGGAACAACCATCAAACTAAACAATATGAAAGGAAGATTGCATCTCAAAAAAGTCACGTTGTTGTTTCGCAATGAATATTAACACTCGAATAATGCTGGCGTCGCAATAGTCCTGAGAAGATAAATTTATCCTTGCGTCGGAAAATGGACCATTTTTCACGGCACCTAACGCTAGGTGTCACATGCTCGCAACGGAGACGCCGTTACTTACGAACTACGTGAGAGGAATATAACACGCAGCGCTTGAATTAGCTACGGTGTTCTGTATTCTTTTACGGGTTATATCGCTGTTTGTTGTTTCATTATGTCGCGTTTTGGAATGAGAAATAAATGATCATGTTATCGCTACATGCGAGGGTTAAGTGTCTGGTTTGTTTTGGTTATGACTTTTATTGTAATGATTAGGCGTTATTGTAATGATATTTGCTTTATATCTGATTTGAATGTATTA
Source organism: Parapoynx stratiotata (assembly GCA_910589355.1). Taxonomy (NCBI): domain Eukaryota; kingdom Metazoa; phylum Arthropoda; class Insecta; order Lepidoptera; family Crambidae; genus Parapoynx; species Parapoynx stratiotata. The sequence continues at coordinate 6,595,139 of OU342458.1, forward strand.
GTATTAGGTAAATGAATTATAATCATCATGATCATACCTTTTTAGGACTGTAATCGTATAGTTTTTCAAACTGAGAGCGAAAATACTTGCTAATACTAACTTAAAGCGTAGACTTTATGCTCTCAATTTTCTTGAAAGTAAATGATTGAGTAGGTTCCTATCTCCTCGCTAATGCCCGCTAGCTATGTAAGCGATTTGAGTTCATTTCCTGGTGCTATTCTTCAAAAGCCCTTTAACATAAATTGTACCTTCGTCAAAATGAATCTCGGACCCGATTCAAAATAATTTACCTTTCCCTTAAAATATCAAGGATGGCAATGAATGCATCAACTTGTCGCCGGCCATACGGGTCAAACTTCCATTTGAGGACATATTAACATATTTAAAAGGCTTTCAGTAGAACACTATATAAAAGAGCAAGCATGTTTGTATGGAATTTAATAATTCAGGGCATGACTGGCGACGATGCGTCAATTGCATTGGCAGTCGTCAACCGCATTCGGACGTTTATTGGCCCGTGACTGATACGATAGTGAGGGCTCATCAACAATGCTTAATGCCTTCAGTCTTTATTGAAAAATGGTCATTTAAAAGCTTTTAAATTGTTTTCCTCGTTGGAACTGTCGATAATAGCTGAAAGCTGCAAAATATAGGAGTTTGTTTTCAAATCCATATTTTAGGATAGAGTTCGTAATCACGCTTAAAAAAATGTCTTATTAAGAGTTCCATTTAGACTCAACCGATATCAGTAATTCCACTGCTTGCATAACCATGTTTTACAAATTTTAATCAAATTAAATCACATAATATTGTTAAAGGGCTCCCAAATACGGTGTGCAAAAGAAAACACTGCCGGCTGTGCCCCGTGTGATATCATTGGCCGGTGGTTTCAGTGGACACTTACAATAATATGCATTAAGCTGGAATGAATGGAGGCATTTGCATAATATTATAATGCGAGTAGGATTCGATGGCAGCTGTTTTGCTTGTAAATTTTACAGTGTTTTTGGCACGCACGCAAGCACAGGCTGTGTCGATAGTTGTGATATGACAAACATTTACCTGAAGGTTTCAAATCAATTTCCGCTTCATTGCCTAAATTGGAAAATTAAAATACTTACCTAAGTAACAAGCATAAGGTTTGTCTTTGATTGTCGAAGGCATAATAGTATTGTATCAAGATTCTTCACACTACGGTAAAAATAAGTCTACATTGATGTCTGAGGGATTTTATTGTGTAAAATACCTATAAGGGTACAAAACTTTGGACTTTGTCACAGTCGTTTGGTTTGGGATGGAGATAGAGATGTCATCTGTGTTGATGTTATAGAGTGGTCAGAATAATATAAGACCTTTCAAATCATTTATCATCTGTCATTCATATTATTTGAAGGTTTTTTTTAAGTTACTTGCTTGTTCTTCGAAGATATTTTTTGTTTGATGAAAGCAAATCTATTTAAGGAATACACCTTCCACTGAAGGTGTGTGTGTGGAATTCACTAACATAACAATTGACGTTCACAAAATTAAATACCAAATATGAATGAATTATATAAAAAAATGAATTAAAACTTTTGGTCAAAATGTTTCATAATTACGACCATTTCATAGCTGCCTTTGCCACTTGTATAATTTAAAAATACTTCCATCGCTATCCCTCTCCAAGTATCGTACCTAGAGAAACAGTTTCCATTTAAAAATCTAAGCTCTTCTTGTTACTGCTCACTAAAATCCGACCATAAAGCATGGCGATAAAAGTTATGCCACTCAGCGAAAACCTAAGGATTTAGACGCTTCAGATAAAACTGCAAAATCCTCGGAACGTCAAGACGGCGTTGCAGCTACCGAAGTTTTTATCGTGAGAGCTGATTAGTGAATGACGCGGCTTACAGCGCAAGACTCGAATTTGATATAAATACTTTATCGGAAGCTAGGAAGATATTAATATCCTTTTCTCATACAAGCACAGGTGACATAATTATTAGCATTTATAAAAAATCTTGAATCGCGAATACAAAAAAAATTGAGAATTTGCAGCGTATATTATAATGTCCAAATCAAATTTCATCATTGCCCTGAAATCATCAATAGGAAACCACTTGATGCTTGCATTGCAGTACTCGGCCCCGATGACGCCAACAAAGAACGTATTCACCACAACCAAATCACATTAAAAAACGTTTTCGCCCATTCCCTATGAGGCGACACGAGGGAAAACGGGCACGAGAGTGTGTTATTAAAGTTATTTAAATACGTTCTAATTTAGCGCGATCAGTGTAGAAATTTGTAGGGAAGGACTATGTTTAGCAGTGACCTACGAGATGATAATGATTATTATAACTATCATACCTACACGCAAACCTATTATGATTGAGTAAACTCACTTTAAAGCTCGCTTTAGTTAAGTAAGAGAATTACATTAACTTTGACTAAATTACATGAATTTGCGAGTAACATTCTAAGTTTAATTGAGAGATCTGTGTGTTGTATGATCATTTTTAGAATTAGAAGCTTAATTCAAAAGTATTGTACTCGTATAATAATTATGTGTCGAAAAAGTAGAGAGACGTGTTACTGAGCAGACAATTACGGTTGAGTAAAACGGATAATTCATTTATAGGTAATAAGTTTAGTATTCATTAGTGTGAAGATTGAGGAAGGTCAACGATATCAGCATTTCTAATCTATGCTGTATGATGTACCTAAATTTGTTTATAGCTATTTTGTTTGTTCTATGTGCAAAAAATTATTAGACTTATGCAAGTCTGTTCGTATATCAAAAGCAGGTACGTTATTTAATCAAAACAGGACTGTGTTATGAGGTTCCCATACTATTGATTGATTTCGATCCCACTTAAGAACTTTTACTGATTCTTTGTTTGTATCTTTATAACTGAAACAGTTGATGTGTGGTTGGTGTCAAAATGTACTAATAGCCACAAATATGTTGTTCATGTAATTGTAAGTAGGTACATTTTTGTTTAGCCTATCAGTCATATCAGCTTCCTTGCAACTTGTCATCAATCTTCCTACTTGTAATGACTCCTTATGAGGAGCTCAGTGGCGTAGTGGTATCCAGCAGTGAAACATAAAAGACTGGCAACGAAATCTTTTTTAAATAATAAGTTTTATAATTTTATCACTAAGGGCCAGTTTTTTTATCCATAGTAATAGTTCATCCAATGGATAAAATATAGACCAATGGTTAAATTTGAGACGAAAATTCGAAGCAATATATATCAGCTGTGCCGCCAGACAGTATTTTACTAAACGCAGCACCTATGATTATAGAACTATTGTAATATCTGAGAATTTACCTGGTCAAGCTGTCGTACAACGACACCATACGTTCACGCCATTGTATTGGTCAATATTTTAAACACTTGGTAAACCTGACTATGGATGAAAAAAAAAAGCGTCACAACAAGGGTTACAAGCGTTGAGCTTCTACAACAATAAATAATATCAACTTTACAACAAAAAAACAAGTTACTTTTTTACAATTTTGAAATTTATGAAAAATTACTATTGCTGCAGTAAAAGGATATTTCGTTCAGCTGATTTTTTACATTTCAAGCATTGAATCACGTCTAGCTTTACACATGTTTGGCATATTCCGCAATACCAGTCTTTGTCGGTAACCTGTTTCTTTTTAATATTTTTGCTACCAGAATTTTTTCTCTTGCTATAATACTTTTGTTCGCCTTTGCTATCTATCTGAGGTGATGACACTAGGAATCCAGACAACGCGTCTTTAAAAGGTGCTATGTAGCTTATTGATTTTAATTTATACAAAACCATAGGCGGTTCAAGATCGACTGCTGCATTTGCTGTTATTAATATAAGTACGTATTTGCGTTCTCCACCTGGTATGACGTTATAAAAATATTTACACCCTTTCTTGGCTAAAACTTTCTCAGACTTAAGGGCTAGAAAAATGCGCTTCCGTCACAATTGAATATCCGATGAGGATCTGCAGAAGTCTTCAGTAAGTTGCCAACAATAAAAAACTCCTTAACCTCTTGGAACAACGTTCGAATAGCTGCCCCCGAGACTAATGCTCAGCTTTGTGACAAGTTCTGCGAGATTCATTGCCCCACTTTAGGATGTCGCCTAATGAAGGCTTCAATCCAATACCGTCCAGGTTTATTGTTCATAAAAGGATTTTGTCCTTCTAATTTCTTCTTTATAATGCATACGCTGTCTTGTTATTGGTTCTTAGTTACGGGAAAGCCAGGTGGTCCCTTTTTACAGTCTACTGAAGTATGGAAATTCATTTTATCAATTAAAGTTGTTCGTGGTTCTTTAATTGATACATTAAATTGTCCAGCAGCATCAGCAGTTGACATTCTCTTTGCAACAGCATCCATAGCCATTAACATTGTGTCATTAGAATAATTCTTCATAGACATTTTTAATATCTCTAAATCAAAAATGTATTATGTTACGGACATGTTGTTCAATAAATCAATTGGTTAAAATCTTGGTCAATGACGTCATATTATGACGTTAACTATTTCATATAATAATCAAACTTACCTAACTACCGGCAGTTACTGCAAAATATTATAATATATAAAGTGGTATGCCGCTGCACTAGTGACATATTGCGAAATTTGAGAGTGCTGAACTTTGATTTTTTTTATCGTCATTACTGTAACGACTTAGTGCTGTCGTTTATTTAATGCAGTGTAAAATCAGGAATATTTTGACATATAGTACGTCTCAATCCAAGTTGCCAAAAAGGTAAACAAAACAAAGGTAATGTTTCATCTCTAAAATGTTTTGTGATGACTGTAGGTAATTGAAATCAATTGAAACGGACAACAATTGTTGTTCTTTATATTTACGTGCCAATATCAATGTAAAAAGTGTGATTATTGAATAACAAATTCGGTAAGTCGGCTTTTTTGTTTACCGTTTTGGCAACTTGGATTGAGACGTATTATAAATTTTAATTACATTATTTTCTAAAAAATGACGGCTACTGGTACAGTGTCGACATGACCAGCGCTTACCCTACCTATTGAGATTATTTCGATTGATATTTCAGAAATATAGTGATACATATTTTCTAAGGACTCAAAAAGACATAAACTTATCCTATGCATAAATTGATAAATAAACTCTTTATTCGCATTAATTACACACACACACACACATATTAACAAACAAACGTAGGTAGAATATACAAATGACTTCCATATTACACAAAGCAATGCAATAAACATTACACATCAATGAAAAAAAGGTAAAAGTTAAGTAACGTGTGTGCAATAAGATGATAGAGCAACCCACTGATTTTCTGCTATTACCCAATAAAAAGGAGAAAAGCGCGACAACGACTCGGCTTCATGATACCACAAAATATAACAGAAAAAAAAAACAAATAAGTATTAAGTAGATGGTTATTGGGCATTCTACTCCAAATTCCGCTTCGCTCCATTTGGAGTAGAATCCCAATAACCGCGAAGTGTTTCATTTCTTGTATTTCTCTTCGTAAAATATAAATTACCCAATGCCTATCAAATATCATAATACCGTATTTGATTGGATGGTAATTTTTAAAACACAAGCGTAGTTGTTTAAATAAGATGAGATTGCGATTTAACATCATTTTTATCAGTGCTATAGTTCAAAGAAGTTTATAAATGAAATTTATTAAACAAAAACCTCAATTAAATTTAGAACTAATTTGTGCGCCATCATCAGATGACCCAAAACGCCATGGTAGTTTACTACCTAATACTATCCGTTGTATTGTTTGTGGTCCGTCAAATTGCGGCAAAACCAACATGGTAATAAGCTTATTATTGCACAAGGATGGTCCTCGTTTTCAGAATCTTTATGTCTATTCGAAATCATTATATCAACCTAAATACATATTTCTAGAAAACGTGTTAGCTATGGTTCCGAACACCTCGTTTTTTAAATATAATCATAATAGTGAAATCATAAGCCCACACGAAGCTTTGCCTGACTCTATTATAATGTTTGATGACGTAGCCTGTGAAAATCAAAATAGCATTCGAGATTACTTTGCTATGGGACGACATAAAAATATTGATTGCTTTTATATAAATCAAACATATACAAAGATACCGAAACAACTTGTGCGAGATAATTCAAATCTGATTGTTTTATTCAAACAAGATGATGTAAATTTAAAACATGTTTATGACGAACATGTTGGTTCTGACATGTCGTGGTCTCAGTTTCGAGAAATGTGTTCAGTTGTGTGGGAAAAACCTTACAGCTATGTCGTGATAAATAAAGATTGTGAGCGGAACAATGGGTGTTATAGAATGATGTTTGACACCTTTATAAATATTGACAAATATTAAAAGTGATGATTTTGAGATAAAACATTACTCTCATTTCTGATTCAGAAGTGAATAGAATACTCCATAATGGAAAAAAAATTAAAAGAACAAATAGTAAAGTCAGCAAATGCTGTGAAAAGAAAAGTTGAAATGATAAAAGATGCTAAAAATACCAGTAATTTAGTATTGGAAACTATATTCAAGCCAATAACAAACCCGTTAAACCAGTTAACGAAAAAAAATAATGAAGATGAACTACCGGATAATTTAGAGAATATAACTCCGCTGAAAAAAATTAAACACAATGAATCCGAATTCTCATTTTCTTCAAACGAAGCTTCAGATCGAACTATTACCGAAGAGGAGGACTCTGATAATGAAATTGATTTAAAATCTGATAAAAGACTTACTTTAATACCAGAAGATAAACATAACATAAGTGAAAATTCATTCAAATCGCTTCAATCGTCTCCAATTCCACAAGATAATAAATATTCTTCTTCAGATAACGTTAAATACAATATTCCATTTGGAATAAGATATGAACGCGGGAGACTAATGCTGGGAAAAACACGTGTTTATGATGAAGATGATTCTCTGAAAATTGGTAATCAAAATTTTGAAAAAACAAGAGGTCTGGTAGAATTGCTTTATAAAAAAACACCTCAGCTGGATGTAATAACAATTGACGACTTGAAAACCTACAAAATTCTTCTAGTGAATACAAATGCTCATAGACGAAATTATTGTGCTAAAAAACCAATTAACAGTAATAAAGGCTTTAAGTACATGAATATTATAAGACCGTTATTTAAATTAGATAAAAATATATGCACAAGTACCGAGAGTCTTTCAAAAGGAGAAGGCATTAGTCTTTTAAAAGAAGTTAAACAGAATACAGATTTGGTTTATTGGGATGATCCGAATGAGCTAGTAGAACGCTTACAAATACTTATTGCATCCAAAGATGCTGGTAACACAGGGTTAGAAAATGAGATTTTATCAATAATTGAGGAGCTTTATGAGGCTGGCATCGTGAAAAAGAAAAATATAAGGTCAATTTCATTATAAATGTATGCAGTCTATGTGTAGAACACAAAAGATCAACATCGCTATGAATATAGATAAATTTGGTCATCACGTTCATAAACGTTTGAGATTTTCTGAATACCTTGATACACTAAACAACACACTGGTAAAATCAGAAACTGGAGACTTTGATTTCAACTCTTCAAGATTAATAGGATTGCCGGTTCCAGAAAGGGATGATGAAGCTGTAAATAAAGTTTACCTGGATCGACAAATTGAAGAATTGAATAAAGAAATAAAAAAAGTTGGAATTGATGTCAAAGTGTACCTAAAAGGTCTTGAAAAGGCTGTTTTAGATAGATTTGCTTTGACATACTACAACAAAAGTGAAATAGATCGTATCGTCAAAATAGCGCAAAACAAAAATGAGCAAACAAAACATAGTCAATGAACTTCATAAGGCAGCAAGAAGAAACTTTCAACGTCGTAAAACGATTATTAAAGGAATTGACGACTTGTGGCAAGGAGATCTTATAGACTTTCAAAAATACGCTAATTTTAATAAAGGTTATAAATACATCTTAGTAGTAATTGATGCTTTATCGAAATATGTGTGGGTAAAACCTTTAAAATCTAAAAATAAAAATGATGTGACTAGTGCTATGGAAAATATCTTAATAGAATCATTACGATGTCCATTTAATTTGCAAACGGATTCAGGAAAAGAATTTTATAATGATGTTTTTAAGAAAATGATGAACAAGTACAAAATTAACCATTACTCAACTTATTCTGTAAAAAAAGCAGCTATTGTTGAGAGGGTGATTAGAACATTAAAATCTAATCTATATAAGCTATTCAGTCTATATGGTAAATACGAATGGTTCGATAAACAACTGAGTTCAGTTGTACAAAGCTACAATAATACTATACATAGTATTACAAAATTCAAACCCGTAGATGTTAACGTATCAAATCAGATGATAGCAAAATCTAATATTTTAAATTCTCGATGCTACAAGACTATTCGAAAACCTGTACTGCATGTAGGCGATTTTGTTCGTATTAGTAAGTACAAAGGAGAGTTTACAAAAGGTTATACTCCTAACTGGTCATCTGAAATCTTTGTAATTAAAAAAGTTAATAACACTAACCCTCCAACATATCAAATAGAAGATAGACGTAAACAGTTAATTTTAGGTTGTTTTTACGAATATGAATTACAAAAAACTAAATTTCCTGATATATACCTCATTGAGAAAGTAATAAAGAGAAAAGGAAATAGACTTTTTGTGAAATGGTTAGGTTTAAGTAACGATGAAAATAGCTGGGTAAATAAAAGCCAACTCATATCTTAATATAAATAAACGTTAAACAATAATATATGAACCAGTACACAAATATCAATGAAAGAAGGAAGTGGTATAATAAACAGCTTAATAAACAAATTACCGGTCGAGCTGCATTTACCTGGATATCAATTTTGCGGCCCAGGAACGAAACTTGAGAAACGATTGCTTAGAGGCGATCGCGGTATTAATAAATTAGATCAGGCGTGTATGTACCACGATATAGCATATAATAACAAGGATATAAACGTTCGACATAAAGCAGATCTTGAACTATTAAATATGGCTAAAAGAAGATTAAAAGCGAAAGATAGTAAAAGAGGTGAAAAAATAGCATCTTGGATTGTTAAAAATGCAATGAAAGCAAAACTTAAAGCCGGTGCCGGTGTAAAATCTTTTATGAAGATTGTGAAAAAAATTCAGGCACAAGCAAAAAAATTAAATTGTAAAGACAATCAATCTGCAATAAAATATGCTCATTCTGCTGCGAAAAAACTTTTAAATAATAAGAAAGGAATACGATTGCCACGTGTTATTCCTGTTCCAAAGACCGGTGGGATTTTACCTTTGATTCCCATTTTTGCTGGATTATCAGCTTTGGGTTCATTAGCTGGAGGGGCAGCTGGCATAGCTAAAGCCGTCAATGATTACAAAGTGGGTCAAAAAAATCTTGAGGAGTCTAAACGACATAATAAAATGATGGAAGCTGTCGTTCTAGGAAAAGGATTATATCTTAAGTCTTATAAAAAAGGAAGAGGTTTATATTTAACACCTTCAAAAAACTAATTGATCGACTACCCAATCGAGCCCTAACTAATTTAGATATTTTGAAGTATGCGAGTGGCATTCCTTATTTTAGAGGAGTTTTTATGAGAGATACATTACCTGTAAAGCCAAGGAAGATTGAATGTGCAATATTAAATTTAGATACTTCTCAAAAGCCTGGAACACATTGGGTAGCATACGTTAAACAAGGAAAATATTGTGAATATTATAACAGTTTTGGTAATCTGAAACCACCTATAGAATTAATCAATTATTTAAGAGATTGTCATATTTACTATAATTTTGTGCAAGAACAGAAATTTAGCACTGTAAATTGCGGACATCTTTGTTTAAATTTTTTAAAAAAGTATTGGAAAAAAAAAAATGTTTAAATTAATCTTGAAATAAAAAAAAATATCAGTACAACAATGTCTTTCACTGTGTCAATAACTGGAAGGGGGTCCTGTTTAACGACTAACTACTCGCCTACTATAGAATTATCTGGAGATTATGAATGCGGACTTTTATGTTTTTCTACCTTCAATTCAATTCCTAATATAGACAAGAGGAATAACAAGTTCTATTATGGAGAAAATGAGACCATCGAAGTTCCAGAAGGCTCCTATGAGTTACAAGATTTATGTGATTATTTAAAAACAAATATTAAAGGCACTACATTGAATATTAGTTGCAATAATAATACACTCAAAACTAAAATTTTTTGTTCTAAGGATATCCATTTTAACAAAATTAATTCACTGGGTAAGATATTAGGTTTTGGAATGGAATCACTAAAAGCCAATATAAATAACGAGAGTCAGTATCCAGTCAGCATTTTGTCAACAACTATTGTACGCATTGAATGTGATGTTGTAAGCGGATCATTTGTAAACGGTAAATCAAGTCATATCATTTATGAATTCGTGCCTAACGTACCACCAGGCTATCGAATAATTGAAATACCCTCTAACTTGATATATTTCCCAGTTAGTCAAACCTCTATTAGTTCTTTAAATATAAGACTATTAGACGGTGATAATAAAGAAATCAATTTGCGTGGTGAAGAAGTACAACTATATTTACATTTTAAAAAGAAATGCTAATTTTTCATAAAAACCTGTGTACAGCTCCTAAGCGAGTCAGTTCTACAAAAACTCTTAAAAAAGCAAGACCCATAAAAAAACAGTCAAGAAAAAAATTGACGGAAAAAAATAAAGCATTTCTCAAGTTAATTGGTTTGTTATAATGAGTATACTAAATGTATCCCAATCAACTGTGCATGACAACAGTGTTGAAAGTTTCGAATTTCATTCTTACAAACCTTACGTGACAAGTTTCAACAGGAATGATGAAATACGTATACCAATAAATCAACAAGACTTATACATTTTGCCTTCACAAAGTACGTTATATGTTGAAGGCAAAGTTGACGTGTACAAAACGACTGCTACTAATGCTAAGGAAAAAGTTTCAAATGTTAATTTCATAAATAATCCAATATTGTTTTTATTTCAAGATATCAGGTATGAATTAAACGGGGTAGAAATAGACAAAATAAAAAATGCTGGTATCACTACAACGATGAAATCCTATCTTTCCTTATGTGAAAATGAATCAAAAAGTGCTCGTGTTTGGGGATGGGCAACGAATGGAACTGTTAATGATGGAACCTTCTCTGTTTCTATCCCATTGAATAAAGTGTTGGGTTTTGCTGAAGACTATGAAAAAATTATATTGAACTGTAAACACGAGCTAGTGATCTTGAGGAATAATACAAATATCAATGCCCTGAAATTAAATAAAGGAGAAGTTGTGGAAGATATTAATATCACTAAAATTGTATGGCGAGTACCTCACGTAAGGGTTTCTGATCGAGAAAGAATAAATCTACTTAAGCTGTTAGAAAAAGATCGCCCCATTACATTAGCATTTCGAAACTGGGACCTTTACGAATATCCGCTTTTACCTAAAACTCGGAAACATACTTGGTCAATTAAAACTTCCTCTCAGATAGAAAAACCACGGTTTGTAGTAATCGGTTTCCAAACAAATCGAAAACATCAAGCAAATGAATCCATGGCTGAGTTCGATCATTGCAATATACGAGATATCAGAGTATTCTTAAATTCCGATTATTACCCATATGAGGGATTAAACATCAGTTTTTCAGAAGGGAGATTTTCTTTATTATACGAACAATATGCAAAATTTCAACAGTCGTATTACGGACGCCGACCAGAACCTTTGATGAGTTTAAAAGAATTTAAAGACGTTGCCCCTATGTTTGTTGTGGATTGTTCAAGACAGAAAGAAAGTTTAAAAGGGTCTATAGACGTTCGAGTTGAAATTGAAGCGGATCAAGAAATACCTGATCAGACAGCAGCGTATTGTCTTATTTTGAACGATTGCATATTTGAATATAAACCTTTAAGCAACATTGTTAAAAAAATATCATGAATAACGACATAGTTATTTTAGATCTACAAGGATTTAAGAATACAAAGAATGAATTTATTGTTAAAGAGCTAGTTATTGGTACAGGTGTACATACTCAAACCTTTTTAATAAAATCACCATACTCCTTTTCAACTCTCACACCTGAAGAAAGAAAACATGTTGGGTGGATAGAACGGAATCGAGGGATACGCTGGTCTGAAGGTCATGTTAACTATATAGAATTCAAAAGAATTATAAAAAAATATCTAAAAGATCGGAAAGTACTAGTCAAAGGTCAAGAAAAAGTGAAATGGGTGCAAGATTTATGTGGACACGAAAATATTTCAGATATATCTGAAAAAGGTGTACCTAATTTAAAATCATTGACAGAATTTTACTGTAAAGATATTTCTCAATATAATTGTTTTAACCACGTAAAATATTGTGCTCTGCGAAATGTTTTATGCATTAGAAAATGGTGTATCGACAATAATATAGTTCTTTAATTTCTAATAAATTATGTTTGTTTAAATTATGTTTTATTTTTACTTCAAAACTTAAAAGAAATATATTTAAATAAAACAGTATGCATTATGTTTTTGTGTTAATAATTTAAAGAAAAAAGTACTTCACCTTTTCTGATACTTTTTATATCACATCTGTATTTTTAATTTAATAAATCACTAAAGTTCTATACAAAATCTTACATCATAATCATTATTAATCATTAAGTAAATAATAGGGAAATTAATAAACTGCATTTTAAAATATACAATCCGTTTATTTAAAATTAGCATAATTACATTTTAATTAATTAAATCTAGGATATTTAACACGACAACTAACACGATTATACATTACAACATACAATAAATTTAATATGGTAAATTACATAAGTACAAAGAGTTGAGGTATGTTGAGAGTTTTGAAAATTATTACATAAATTAAAAAAATTTACTCCCCCTATCTGTCGGCGTCCGTCAGCTGAAAGACAGATGTGCGGTTATGCGTTACGGGCGATAGAATGCCCGGTCGACAGACAAGGGAAAATTACTTACATGCTTTAAGTCATATTTTAAAAACAACTTGTATAACTATATCCACATATTTTTTTTGATATGTTACTAATTATTCTCTCAGTTTGGTCCATTATTTCGTCACCAACGTCTTTCACTACGTATTGAGCATTTAACAAAATATTATAGTCATCTTGTACACAGTCACTAATTCGTTGCGTTGAGTCCAAATCAATAACTTGAAGTTTGATAAGTCGAATTCCTTTCTTGGGCGCACTGTTGATCACAAATGAATGTGTTGAGCATGAGCTACACAGTTTCGAAGATTTGGTTGCACTGCTCTTCCGTTTACACTTGGATTTTTGAATCCTTGTTGTTGGTTTTGTTGTACTTTCTGCAAGATTATTCGTCCGTAAGAAGTATTCCGTAAACCCTTCCAGTGGATTTTGTCCGCATGGTAAATCAGAATATTCCAGGGAGTCCACAATAGTGCACTCGTCATCTGATAAGGTAGAAAACTTTTCTTGATTCTTCGTGTTCTGTAACAAAAGAAATAGTTTATTAATAACAAAGCCTCAAAAATGTAGTGCATATCAGAATATTATTATTATTATTTTTTTTTTAATTAAGTTTACTTACAGTTGTCATGTTAAATATCCTTCGATAATTGAGACTAAAAATGTCCGAGCACGTCCGCTATCACACCGGGCTGTAGTCGTAATAAAAATAGATTTAAATTAATTACAATAATTGCGACACATTTATCGAGAACGCACGTCATGCAATCTGATACAGTGTAAACGAGAATCGTTCAAGTTTGAACTTGCACGCTTTAGACCATATGTTATTATTGAATAAAAGTGCCTACGTAGGTACTATGAACAACATCTTTCCTTATGTATGATTAATACAAATTGTTGTATACATTAATTTTTAGGGAATCTGTTCTATTTGGAATGTTCAATTAAACAATATTCAAATATGATTTACCAGTTTATTCTAAACTAAAGAAAAAGCATACAAATACAATGAAATACACTTTAATTATAGAACTCGTTACATAATAATAGCACAATTATATCTAAATTATTTAAAGATTAGTAAAAACAGATTTAAAATTTATGAATATATACATAGGTCACAGAGGGGAAAATTATTAAAAATTAAATAAACTAGTATGACCCCAAGCTCTTGTCGAAATTTTATCTTTGGATATTATTCTTTTGTCATCGTTTCCTGACAGGGCTATTTTATTTACAGCACATGTAAAAATTTCATGTTTAATGGATTTAAACAAAATATTTGTTTTTCTGACAATTTCATCTTCAAACAGACTTTTTTTATAATCTTTAATATTTAATTTATTTACAATATTTTTCTTTGTGCCCTTTGCTTTTTTAATTGTGCTACTTTCAGTTTTAACGCAATATAATTTGGAACGAAGACCTACGAATTCTGTTATAATTTTACCACCCATTTCATCCTTGAACAAACCTGGGATTTTTTTGTTTTGAATAGGTAAATTGAATTGATTATTTTCACAATAATTACTAGTATCAAAATATGATAAAAATTCAGTTTTTATGTCATCATAAAAATCACTAGTCTGTATATGATAAATAAAACTATCGGTATCCGTGTAACACATTCGTACATTTGTATCATAGAACGGCTTTACCACGGAATAATGAAAATTATACATATGGCTTTTTGATAATTCTAATACAGTGAAACCAATATATATGGGTTTATTTAAAACGACTCTCTCCGGATTTAATTGAACAGCGACTAAATTTTCTGTAAAAATTTTTGAGCTGTGAAAGTTTGGTCGAGCAATGAGCTTTTGTGCAGTTGTTCTTTTTTTAGTTTTATTACAACGATCCACCCATTGGTTTACAAGCCGAACGTCGACACGATTTTCATTATTTTCTAATGTTTTTCCGAAGACGCTATTATTCATTAATTTAAAAAAATCTTGCTCGAAAGTTGAAGAACTTTCCTGACGTAATTTAGTATTTAAATCGATATATTGCTTTAAAAACGGGCTTTGTCTAAATGCTATTACACGGTGAATTTTTTTTAGAATTAATCCGTGTTTCAAACAAGTTTTCAAATGAACATAATGTATAACATACGAGAATTTGTCATACAAGTTAGGTATGAGTTTACTACTCTTTCCGCCGGGAGGAATGCATTTCTCAGGACAAAACGGTAAATCGTTATGCAAATTGTGTAAATTTTTAGGATAACAAAGATCGACTTGTAAAATGTATCCCACATCTGCATTGTCAGGAATTCGTGGTATGTCTAAATTACTAATTTCGTGTTGTTCTAGAAATCGAAAGTTAGACAACGGTAAATATTGACACATACTATACCCATACAAGTTATTACAATCAATATATGCAAGATATGAATCCGGCTTAGACGGATCGTAATCTGACATATACACATTGTTCGCTTTAGCATATCTATTAGATAAAAGATTTACGCCACCTCTGATTCCAGACTGGAGTATGCGTATCATTTCCAAATCATCAATTAATTCCAATTCCACTCCTGTTGAATACAACATCGCATCGTATAATAAGGCTGACGCTGTTAAATAATAGGCGGCATCTAATTGGTAATGTTGTTTACAAGTTTGTCTAAACTTTTCAAAAATATCAGTCAATAATAACACGTCTGTTTTCAAGTACAAATCTGTATAATTACCTAAATCGTAAATGTTAAATGTGGACCAAACCAAGCTCGCGTGGTTATAATCGTCTTCTGAAATATGCTGACCATTTAGAGCGCTATAAAAATATTTTTTTTCAGGTAGTGATTGTTCTTGGTACCGTTCCCATGAATTCATATATTCGTAGGGATAAACACCCTTACGAGTTAATAATTCAAACTTATGTTCATCAGGGAAGTATTTTTTTAAATGTTTAAATTCGTGGGGTTTTAAAGTATCAGCTAGTTTACTTAAACTTGTTCCTAAAAACTTGAATGAATCAACGAAACGTAGTTGAAAAAAATGGTCATTAGAAACTTTTACAAATTTTGTTAGCGAAATGTAGTTTTCTTTGGATTTTGGGATAATTTTAATATCTCCAGGAACATCACTTAACGCTTTAATAAATAAATGACAATCATAGCCTGACAAGTTATGGAAAAATATTGGTACAAATGATGTTCGTTTATATTGTAAATTGCAAAAGGGGTGAGCAGCGCCTCGGTATCGGCCTGTGAGGTGACAATGGTCGCGAACCTTATCAGAAAATACGAAGTTTTGACAAATGTAACAACGTGTAGCTCTAGAGAAATTAATTTTATCTTTTTCAGTAAAGATCATAGGCGTATTTGTTGTCAAAACATTGTAAATCTTTTTAACGTCTTCAATAATCAATTCAACAAAACGTTCGTCGCAATTAGGGCCTCTATACTTTACGTAACGATTATGATTCGAATTATCATTACAAACAATATAATACGCGAACGCAACCGGTAGATGACGTTGCAAAGTAGTCGTGTTATCACCGCTACTTGTATCAGACTGAGGTAGCAACATAGTTTCAAAGTCAGCATAAATGCAAAATGGTATAGTTTGTTTACGGTCGTAGTTCTTAAATTTAATTATCGAACCTTTTTCAGGCAACACTGTGACCACACCGCTGCACAAGTGATTATCTCGTTCTTTAACAGTATTAAAAAAGATAAGACACACTTCACAAAAATATATCTTACTATGATGCGAAGTAATTTGACTCCTAAAAAGTCTAGAACAATCCTTAATTAGACAGTAATGATTATTATCATCATTTTCCAAAAACAGCAAATGAATGATTCGGTCATTGTTACTTCTATCAAAGATAGATTTATATAATGGCCCAACTACAAGTTTATTATTTTTTAAGCCGTAAATTATAACTTTTATACGTGGATTATTCTTTTCAAAGACTTTAATATCGTTAAAACTAACAGGAAAGTTCATCTCAGATATATTAAATATTTTTCTAAAATCAGGATAAGATGAAACCCTTTCAGGATGATTTTTAGCGGGATACAGTGCGGCCGTGATACACCACAAAAAACAGCAATGATCATTATTCATAATATTCAAACAAGCCTTTTTAGATTTAATTAATTTAGGTAACTCAATGTAACTGGAACCCGATAGTGGTTGGTACTTATTTATATTAACCTCAAGATACGAATTATTTAAAAATGACCAACCACTGTCGCGATGCTGAAATTCTTCAACTTGTTTCATAAAACAATTTACTGTATCTTGAAATAATTTATCAAATTCGTAGTTATATAGTAGGATTTTATTTTTTGTTGTGAAAGATTTAATTTCTTGAGAGTTATTTTTAAATGACAAAAAGATTCCAAATAATTCAAAATTAATCTTCACACAAGTATGTTTAATAATGTTCTCATCTATGAGTGATTTTAATTTAATGCGCATTTCATCAAAAAAGGTATTTATTGACATCATTTGAGGCTCATTGGATGCAATGATTTTATAAGTTATGATACGATTACGAAACGCGGTTGTAACTATTTCTACACCATCACTATGTATTGTGGTGATAGTCTTTGTTTTATGCAAATTACTTCTTAAGTGTCCTATCCACGATTTACTAGAAATGCTTAAGTTACATGTAGCACAGAAAGGCATTTTATGTATCAGTTAAGCAAGAATAGGAATTTAAAAACGTATATATTCATATATCTGTGACCTATGTATGTACAAACGAAGTAAGAATAAACCAGAAATAAGATTAATATTAATATAATTATTTAGTAATTATGTTCACAATAAAAAATTCATCATAAATCACTATTTAAAATTAATTTTATCGGAGTAGTGGACAGGCTCGGAGTCTTGGAACACTGTCCACGAGGAGGCGAGTAACCCTTGAAGAGATTCCCAAGGGGGTGAATTTTCTTCGCACTGCAACTTTACAGTGAGAAGCGCCGTCTTGTACCTCACATCGCTGGGATTAGATGCGTAGTCTGAAGTTTTGTAGATTTTCAAATCTACAAAATATTCCCCCGATGTGTTGGCAGTGCGTCGAGTGGTGCCCGTTGACACCCTGCTGCTGAAGCTCGACGTCGCCGCGGTCCGCTTCTTGGAGCTGCTAGCAGCTTCCTCTGACCGCAGTATGTTGAATAGGTCGGTTTTCGTTCTGTAAATGAATAAAGTATGATTAGGTTAGTCATAAATCAAAAGATTTTGTGGATCAAAGCGCTACTTTACCTATATCGTATTTAGTGTATTACGACTTTAACTTATTAAAATTTTTAATAATTCATTATATACAGATAATCTAATTACATGTTATTTTTAAATCATAAAAAAATCAGAATTGAATAGATGTTAAAGTACTTCGAAAACATACTTGCGAGAACAGGTAGAGCCGAAGGCAGCCGACGATGGCACCGAAGTTACCTCTGCTTTTGACACTCGTTTTTTCGATGGTTGTTTTAGCTTCTTCTTCGGCGGCTCGGAAATGATAGATGCTTCGTATTCGGAGTCAGACCTGCTAAAAAGTTCAACATTTAAAATAACATATTTTTATCGTCAGACAAGTGTGACTGATGACAACAGTCAAGTCTGATGGCTAAAAAATACACATAATAAAAAATAATACTCACATTGTAAATTCTGTTCGAAGTCTCGGAGGAATTATTTGAATGAGTACTTTAGGTATAGCACTTTCAAATTATTGAAAATAATTAAAGAATAAATGTACCGATCGCGGTTTTTAAATAAAATTATTTCATCGTCATCATAAAATTTCGGCCAAGCCAAATTTGTTTTTGTGTTAATTTTAGTTTAAATTACGTTTGATCCTAATTACAAAGGAATAAGGTTCTACGGATATCACAATATTTAAATAATTATTTGCAACCCATTCCTAATTCGAAATATTTATCTTGCGTACATTATAATAATTCTAGTAATATCGAACGCGCATGTGCATTGCGAAACTGATGCGCCTGCATTTTTAAGCCTAGGGATGTGAACATTACTAAAATACGAGTTGTTAATCGATTAATTGAAAATGCATTTGATGTTCCGAATATTTTTGTCTATTAAAAATTACTATCAATAATTTAATTTTAACTTTTTGTTTACTCTATAATGGAAAAAAATACATAATTTTCTATACAATTAGCAATGGGCACCTTCACTTAAATATTGTGGTTCAACATTTTTTCGACCTCAACATTTATGCATCTCACTGCTGGGACAGGCCTTCCTCATGAACACTTCAGGAGATAAACAATTTTATATAAGATTTTCAAAATGATTTATTAAGTTATTATTACATCCATATTATTAGTAGGATTGATATTCTAAATTGTAAGTAATTATATTTTTACAGGGGATGGTATTCAAATAATACATGTTTTAAATTGTTTTAATATATGAAAATGTTGAGCAATTGATTTTATTCGGTTAAAAACAATAGTATTCAATCATATCAAATCATTCGCACATCACTTTTTTACGCAAATATCGTACGACACTGCGTTTGTCCCTTCCCACGCTCGCGTTCATTTGCCAACGCTTCGTTCTGCAAACAGGCTAACAGTAATAGTAAAAAAATAATGTTAAATTTTTTTTCATAAAAGTTTAGTGAAAACCTATTGATTTTATGGCGAACGGAAATCAAGTAAGTACTTAATTTTATTTACATATCTGTAAACACATTTTTTTCTTGTAAAAACACTGCATAATACATAAACCACGTGTTTTACATATATATATATATATATTTCCACCACGTGGTATTCATATTGCAGCATGCTTGTTTATTAATATCAAGAAAATCTAATCAAGACATTAAAATCAGCGTAATAATTGGTTGAAAAAATACATATTTTTTAAATTTTAATATTTACTATATAGAATATTTTATCGACATTACCGATAAATTTTATTAGATAAGCCACGTTTTTAATATATTTACATTTTTTTTTCATCTTTTACAGATTCATTTATTTTATCTCTTAAAAAATATTTTTATGTCCACATTACTATCAAATTTAAATAGATAATCCACGTGTTTGATTTATTTCCCCCCACGTGGTGGTCATACAACACAATGTTTGGTAATTTAAATAGAAAAGAACTAGCTCAGTAATTAAAATCAAATTAAAAAAATATATATATTTTTAAATAATTTTTTATGTTTCACAAAACATTTTTTATGTTCACATTACATAATATCGATTATTTTTAATTTTCTTAAATTTAAGCATGTTTTATAGACCAAAACTTATTTGTGCAAATATGTACGAGTATAATAAAGTCTGTCTGTTAATTAATTATACGTGAATGTTACATTGAGAAATTGACACTTTTTTACAAAGTTTTTTTAACAATAATACAATGATATGTTTATTTACCTTAGGTACCCAAATCATTGGTGAAGGACGCCGTGCATCGAGCATCATTAAACTCAAAATACGTGAAGAAGCAAGTAAGTAATTTATAGATTAGAGAGACCTGTTTTTAAGAAATTATTTGTCAAACTTGCTTTTCTAATCAAATTATATTTATTGTTTTAGTTGATCTACGGTCTACGTTATGCCGAGTTCGAGTTTCAAGACTTCATGAAAAATCGATGCCAACTCTACCCACACCAGCGTTCAGCTCTACCTCTAACTATCATAAGTTTTGATGTATTCGATGTATAAAAAAACATATCTTTATAAAATAAATAAACACCCTAAATTCCTTTCACAAAAAAAAAAAAACAGGCATCACATACTTAGTTCACCTACTGGTATTTGATGTCTTCTAATTCTTATGTAGGCCTCGTTATTATGTACTATAATAACGAAAGCTGAGGTAATGGTAAAGGTTTTACTAAAGGTAACTTAAAGGTTTTGTAAAGGTAACTAACTGGTAAGCATTGCTTATTGATCTTATGTTTCAGATAAGAGAGAGTGATCAGATCTATAAAATTAGGTAGTTAGGAGTCTGTTCAGTGCGTGCTCGAACCATGGACTCGCAGAGGGATACTTACCACGGGTCTCTCAGCTGAACAGTTTAGGAGATGTTGGTGCGTGCTCTTACCATGGACTCGCAGAGGGATACTTACCATGGTTCTCTCAGCCGACATCAGTTAGGATTAGGAGTCTGTTCAGTGCATGCTCTTACCATGGACATGCAGAGAGATACTTACCACGGGTCTCTCAGCTGAACAGTTTAGGAGATGTCGGTGCGTGCTCTTACCATGGACTCGCAGAGGGATACTTACCATGGTTCTCTCAGCCAACATCGGTTAGGATTAGGAGTCTGTTCAGTGCATGCTCTTACCATGGACATGCAGAGAGATACTTACCACGGGTCTCTCAGCTGAACAGTTTAGGAGATGTCGGTGCGTGCTCTTACCATGGACTCGCAGAGGGATACTTACCATGGTTCTCTCAGCCGACATCGGTTAGGATTAGGAGTCTGTTCAGTGCATGCTCTTACCATGGACATGCAGAGGGATACTTACCACGGGTCTCTCAGCTGAACAGTTTAGGAGATGTCGGTGCGTACTCGAGCTATTGACTAACAGAGGGACACTTGTTATTTGTTATGTAGGCTACCATAATTATGCATTATATGATTATGATAGCTGAGGTATATGTACATTTTGTAGGCTACCATGATTATTACTTTAATAATGGGAGCCGAGGTAAAGGTTATGCAAAGGTAACTGGTAAGCATTGCTTATTGATCTTAAGTTTTAGATAGGAGATAGCGATAAGATATATCAAATTAGGTAGTTAGGAGTCTGTTCAGTGCGTGCTCGAACCATGGACTCGCAGAGGGATACTTACCACGGGTCTCTCAGCTGAACAGTTTAGGAGATGTCGGTGCGTGCTCTTACCATGGACTCGCAGAGGGATACTTACCATGGTTCTCTCAGCCGACATCGGTTAGGATTAGGAGTCTGTTCAGTGCATGCTCTTACCATGGACATGCAGAGAGATACTTACCACGGATCTCTCAGCTGAACAGTTTAGGAGATGTCGGTGCGTGCTCTTACCATGGACTCGCAGAGGGATACTTACCATGGTTCTCTCAGCCGACATCGGTTAGGATTAGGAGTCTGTTCAGTGCATGCTCTTACCATGGACATGCAGAGAGATACTTACCACGGGTCTCTCAGCTGAACAGTTTAGGAGATGTCGGTGCGTGCTCTTACCATGGACTCGCAGAGGGATACTTACCATGGTTCTCTCAGCCGACATCGGTTAGGATTAGGAGTCTGTTCAGTGCATGCTCTTACCATGGACATGCAGAGAGATACTTACCACGGGTCTCTCAGCTGAACAGTTTAGGAGATGTCGGTGCGTGCTCTTACCATGGACTCGCAGAGGGATACTTACCATGGTTCTCTCAGCCGACATCGGTTAGGATTAGGAGTCTGTTCAGTGCATGCTCTTACCATGGACATGCAGAGAGATACTTACCACAGGTCTCTCAGCTGAACAGTTTAGGAGATGTTGGTGCGTGCTCTTACCATGGACTCGCAGAGGGATACTTACCATGGTTCTCTCAGCCGACATCGGTTAGGATTAGGAGTCTGTTCAGTGCATGCTCTTACCATGGACATGCAGAGAGATACTTACCACGGGTCTCTCAGCTGAACAGTTTAGGAGATGTCGGTGCGTGCTCTTACCATGGACTCGCAGAGGGATACTTACCATGGTTCTCTCAGCCGACATCGGTTAGGATTAGGAGTCTGTTCAGTGCATGCTCTTACCATGGACATGCAGAGAGATACTTACCACAGGTCTCTCAGCTGAACAGTTTAGGAGATGTTGGTGCGTGCTCTTACCATGGACTCGCAGAGGGATACTTACCATGGTTCTCTCAGCCGATATCGGTTAGGATTAGGAGTCTGTTCAGTGCATGCTCTTACCATGGACATGCAGAGAGATACTTACCACAGGTCTCTCAGCTGAACAGTTTAGGAGATGTCGGTGCGTGCTCTTACCATGGACTCGCAGAGGGATACTTACCATGGTTCTCTCAGCCGACATCGGTTAGGATTAGGAGTCTGTTCAGTGCATGCTCTTACCATGGACATGCAGAGAGATACTTACCACGGGTCTCTCAGCTGAACAGTTTAGGAGATGTCGGTGCGTGCTCTTACCATGGACTCGCAGAGGGATACTTACCATGGTTCTCTCAGCCGACATCGGTTATTGGGATTTTACTCCAAATGGAGCGAAGCGGAATTTGGAGTAGAATGCCCAATAACCATCTACTGTATTAATATTTTATTTAATAATGTTTGACTACCTCCGCGGTCGAGTGGTCTGTATGCCGGTCTCAAGGTGTCCCCATCTCTAGAGGTTCTGGGTTCGAACCCTGGTGGGGGCAAATGTTTGGGTAATGAGTTTGAGGCATTTGTTCTCTAATCTTGGATTTTTATATATATTCAGGATATATATATGTATTTATCTATTAAATATATTTATCCGTCATCTAGTGTACGTAATACAAGCAGCATTACTTGCTTAAAATGGGGCTAGTTGATAGGTGTGAATGTTTGAAGATATAGATATAATATTATTGAAAATGATTAAGGCAAGAACTCCTAAGAACGCATTAGGCATATAATATTGCATCAGAGACCACCACTGAAATGCATTGACCCAGGCGACTATTGCTACTCACACGAAATTTTTGGAAATCCAACTTTAAGGCGTTCCGTGAAAATAATAAATTTAGAAGTAGCATTTCATAAAGGTGGAGGTATGTTATTCCAGCATATAGTCGCCTGGTATCGAAAGCTGCCGGTAAAAGCCACCCTCCTATGAATATGATATGCCAAAGGATTTTGCGTTGACCGTGCTGACCCCGGCCCATAAGAATTATAAAATGTCGAAAATTTTAACTTTGAGTTGAGGTATTCTAGTTTCTTTACGTTAATGAGGTCAAACATAAGTGCTGCCAGGTGTAATCTTCATTGCGACTCCATGTTAAGCATATGCTTTTTTGATATTGGTTAAGGTGAGACATGAGTTCGAGGCGGAATATCAAAGAAAGCAAAAAGAAAAAAAGAAGAAGCAAAGAAGAAAAAAAGCAAAGAAAGCAAAGAAAAAGAAGCCTGCGCCTGGCAAAGAAGTCTGCGTGCGTTCTGAACACGCTGAACCATTCTTTGTGTTCTTGTGAATAACCTAAGACCATAAACTATGCCCGAAATACCTCGTGTTAGCACTTACCTTAAGTTTTAAACACCAACAATCATGCAACTAGCTACCATTCTTCACCCTATTCAGACTTACTTTAACGTTTTCTGTGCTAAAATCGTTTTTAGCATGTTGTGATTGTTGATAAGATTTTCGTTCGACGTTTAAAAACCCACAAAAAGTCCGATTGTCATTTGTCACAGCGCCCCTAGCGGCACTTTCGGAAACTAGACATCTAAAAAGAGACGTATCTGATATGGGTGACGGGGGTAGGTTAAACTTTTCGATAACACTAGTTGGTATAGCTCTTTTCGCGCAAAATCTAGTGGTTCGGAGGATTAGCACTTTGCCTTTTTCAAACATTTTGGAAGACGCTTACATTTTCGGTACCTTACTAATTTTTGGTAGATTATAGTTTCTCATGAAACCAAACTATAAATCTTAACTCGCTTTTTTATATTAGTACTACATCATTATATTTTATAAATAAAAAAAACTTCTATATTTTTAATAAAATCTATTTTTGAAAAGTTTTGCAATATCTGAATGGCTTATTTATCTGAATCAAGTAATGATTAGATTAAATATTCACTACTAGCTGTTGCTCGCGACTTCGTCCGCGGTTACTGTGATTTGTTAACTATCACACGGGAACCCTTTAATTTTCCAGAATAAAAAGTTGACCAGGGATATAAAGAATCACATGCAAAACTTCATTGAAATCGATTCAGCCATTTCGGAGATTGGCCCGTACCAACAGACAAACAGAAAATGACGAAAAGACAGAAACAAAAAATAAAATATTTTTTTTTTGGTATTTTCCCTTTTCTTACATTTTTATTTATTATGTACAGACAGTACATAGAAAAAAATATGTACTACCTCTACAGTTTCATTATATGTATAGTTTTATCTAGATAGTAAATCGAGCTTCAGTGCAAGCAATTAAATAGCAAAAATTATATACCTACTTACAAAATAGCGAATTTGGTCAGCAACAGAAAACAGTAGAAACATGATAAAAATATCCAAAAATAGCGTACTCCGAACTCTCTGGACAGAATGATAAGATGGCAACGTTTGGGAAGTCATAACGCGTCAGTATATCATTAGTCATACCGCCCCGGGCGTCAGAACACTTATCTCTGTGTGACGAATCTTATATACGCTTGGGAGGTTGTGTTGTTACGGTACAGTGAATGTCGTCTACTTTAATTTACCCCCTTCGAAGGGTCTTTCTCGAATATTCTTCCTTATGTTTTCAAGCATGACATTTGCAATCGATTTCAAGAGTCTTACAATTTCGGCGTTTATCCTTGTTTAAGTATTTTATGTACTCTTTCTTTATTTTGTTGTAAATGGCAAGGGTTGGCAATCATTCATTTATAGAGAATCAAATAATCATTCAGCAGCATTTATAGCTTAAAATTTTTACATTTTCCAGTCTTCAAATTTTTTTAAAGTAGCCGATTTGGGTCGGACAGGACACTACTCGTTCGACAAGCCGTTCGTTCAACGTTGTTACGCTGAGTCTATATAAAACTCACATTGGGCCCGGTGCAGAATATTATAATATTATTGATAATCATCAGAGTAAACGCGAGAATACTAGTAC
Organism: Parapoynx stratiotata; assembly: GCA_910589355.1. NCBI lineage: Eukaryota > Metazoa > Arthropoda > Insecta > Lepidoptera > Crambidae > Parapoynx > Parapoynx stratiotata. The sequence continues at coordinate 6,620,874 of OU342458.1, forward strand.
CTCTGATGAATGTATCTATTGATTGATATTATTTTCATAACATTGTCTAAAATTTTATCTTTTTATCAATCAGCCGCACCATGAAGTGACACCGTAAATACATTGGTTAAATTTATGGTATATTTGGTTTTTAATTGATCATAAAATACAGCATTGAATTGAATTGAACGTAGCAATTAAGCGAAGAGTTCCTTATAACAATTAAATAAATACTGTTTCAATTAAATGAGTATTGTGTTCTTATACAATTAAATAATAGGTCGTAAGATACTGTATCTCATTCAGTAATTCAACGTTAGACTGTTAGATTGTAAAATATTTACCTTGGAGAAGATCGCAGCTAAATAAATGTATTCCGCGTTGAGTTTTGTCCTCGGAGCTCTTTCAGAAAGACAGAAGAGGACAGAATCAACACTTAGTCCTATTTATCAACATAACGCTTTATAACTATGCGTTATATTTATATATTTATTTTTTATAATAATTATAAGTATATTTTTATGGATTAGTGCCCCGTTCTACGAACTTTTTTTTCCACCTTTGTTGAATAATTATCACTCTATATACGCCTTTCTACATAGAGAACGAACGGGGAGGAGAGCATTTTACGTCATCCATGTAAATTAGTCACGGGATCAACGTCTATACGTGCTTTCCAAAATACGGTCAAACTTAACATCGCATATGTGGCCTCTTATTCTGCGCCTTTAATTTTTGTAGATTATAAATTCTATAATCTAACGAATGCCTATCGCTAGTGAGGCGAGGTCGCGTGAAAACCAACGCTTGAACTTGTTGGTGCTAAGAAGAACACTACCTTGAGAGCAACTTACGTTCTCTCTTTCTTTCTCATTCTCCACAACCCTGTTCATGCTAGATCGCATCCAAATCAAAGTCTTATTACTTTTCAGCACCTTCAGTTTTCTAATTCCAATTACATCTAAAATCAGCGCACTCTGAATTTATAACAAATGTTCCCGTCTGCGTCAAGCTGATAACAACGTGACACCTGCATGTCACTCGTCACGTCGTGTCTCGTTGTTGTTATTGCTTTCCCAGTCTCATTTAATATTAGACATGCTGCTCGTATTTCGAAAGCGTTTTTATTGTCGCATAAACGTCGGTTGACTAGACTCTCAGCTGAAAACAATCCAATTTTAAAATGCGAAAGTGAATTACGGTGAAATCTTTTGAGATAATCATCATAAATTTGCCTTAACAGAGACATGAGTTCGGGAAATAACATTTTGATGTGTGATCTTTAATTCAGATAGAAAAGACTGGCATGTGAATCGAGGCTAAAAAAACAATTGATTGGCATTTCTTCTAGCCAAAATCAAATCAAGTCATTTATTCGCTTTATAATAATAATTATTTTCTATTATATAGTTCAGACTGACTAAGGTTTCCACCAAAATTTTGTTTAATTATAATTATCTGAAGCTACGTAAAGTACAGCGATCAAAATTAACGTAAGACAAGACCGTAAGCAAAATCTGTTAAGCAAAACCCATTGAAATGATGGCAAATAATTAAACACGAAGGCCTTGATTGCTAAGCTAAATATTAGGTCCTTACCTATGAAATTGGTGTTTTGTATGGAGATTTTGGGGATGTCTGCATTTTCCATAATAACATTTTTTCAGATTTCTCCACAATGACAAATCCAGAGGTAATAATATTTGGCATGTATCATTAGACAAGCTTTAGCAATATATGTGTGAACACGCTTGATAAAAATTATTCATCGTTTTTATGTTAATGCAAATCAAATGATGTATTCGGGAGGCAGTTAAAAATAATGGTCTTTGTGTATAATTTTAACACAATTAAACATACAAAAATATATCAAATTAAATAATACGACCTCAAATATATAGTCTATTTTTAGAAGATGCAATTATTTTATAAGAATGTTCTGAAACTTAATAGTTACGGACAAATTGCTAAGACAGAATAAAAACACCAATTTCATAGGTAAGGACCCAATATCATAGTCTTAGTAGTGACTATAATATTTAGCTAGTTTCAGGTACACTCAACTTTACCAATTACGTCATCTATATCGACACATTCCGAACTCGGTATCCCGCGGCTGCGGCGGGCTGATAACCGCGTGACACCTGCACGTCATTTGTCACGTCGCCTGACGCTAGCTTGTTGTTCTTGCACGTCGGAACTCGTTTGCTTTTCTCCCGTCTATGCGATGTTTCCCCACTTCGCGTCACAATTTGATTTTATCTAATATGCTTGTACAAGGGGTTGAGTTAACTCTTCGAATTTTTGGCGTGACATTAATTTTACGATTAATGTGTTTGCGTGAAAGTTTTTGAATGCATATTTTAGCGGTTTGAATTTTAAGTAGGTACATAATAATAACGCTAAGAGAATAATTTTACTGAAAATTAAGATTTATAAATTAGAATTTATCTATTTTATCAATGCATTTGAGAGCTAATATGAGATCCAGTTAATCTTTTAATAACGTTTAAAACTTTTACAGTTTTGCTAGTTTAACAACTCACTTTAAAAAAAAAATTCTAAAAATTAATATGAAGTGTAATTTAGGTACTAAAAAGGGGTTATCAATAAGAAGTAGTTTCGCTTTAAGCCCTTATCACACTATGACCGTAATACGTAACCCAGAGCTGCCGCTGTTGCATGATTTAGTATTCATCAGACAAAAGAAGGAATGTTCTGTACAAATAATGGTAACTTCTAATATCGTGAGCGATATCTATCAAGGGAATTGTTATAAACGGAATTGACTTAGAGCTCCGACAATGTTCCTGACATCCCCCTCGTCAGGATATTATACTTTTAGAGCCAGTGTGCAAGGAAAATGAAAAACTCTGCAAGTTAAAGCAAGTTAAAGCCTGAACTGCAACTGCAAGTTAACTCCTGCAAGTTAAATAAGGAAAACAGACCTAAGTAAAATGAATATTATTATAATTTTATTGTTGAAATTAAAAAGAGGTAAATTTTGTTTTAGGAAAACATGAACAATGTTATTGTGTTACTACACCCTTAGTAAAAATATTGTTAATTGGTTACTTTGCATTTATTAGTAGTTTATTTAGAGCTTTGCTCAACTCTTTTGAGATTACAACCATGGCGTAATAGTAGGTATATACTCGGATGTATTCTTCTTCTCCTTTTTCGCGTTATTAATTCTGCCGTCACAACTAGACAACAGCTACAACTGTGTCGGTTACCGTATTTCCCTTCCTACTCATAAATATTGCCTTGTACAGTGCAAATTCAATTCAATTTAAATAGACCGCATTGCGTTAGAGATCGATTTCCATTGCAGGTTGTACCTTGGAGGTAAAGACATGTATATTATATCATAAAGAATGAGGTCCGGCAAAAATAGCATTAATTGCTTTATCGGGACCCTAGCCCCAGTACTTCGCAGCCTGCGTCCGGCTGTCCGTGACGCCGATACGTTATGCCCGTCTGAACTTTGACATTCCGCCTAAATTGATTGAAAGTTGCACAATGCGATGCTCACTTGTTTCACATGACCGCACCACTATGAGGGTGAAATTTTATACTTGCGATAAATATATTTATTTCTTTATGTCTTTTTTCGTTAACTGTGCTTTTGTGTATTTTTTACATGAAATGGCCTCTTGGCTTCATTTCACCTGATAGTTAGTGATAATAAGTAAGCTTCAACTGTATTCCTTAACAGCCGAGGAACTGGATATCTAAATGATATGAAGGTAGCTAGCCAGCAGGCCACCACCAACCAAACCACCAACCAAAACCTAGTAAATTATCTTCTGCGTCCATAGGCAAACTAACGTTTCAACGAATAAACCTGAAGTATTATGGGTTTTTTATGTCTCCTCATTAATTATTATGTGTTTTCAAAACATTTAATCATTCACATGTCACATAATAGTAAATCAAAATAAAATATAATACCAATTAAATGTAGAGTAGTGGAATAGAGACACCGAGAAAGTTAGATAGAAATATAATAATAAAGTGTAAGAACAGTACAAGCGTAATTTTTTCATGAAGTGACACCACCGTTATTTTGAATCACCACGACAACAGTAAATGTCTAAACTACCTAATACTTATACAGCCAGTATCAATATTAAATAATAAAATAAATAAATAAATCAATACCATTTATTTAATAACTAACTGCGCCCGCGTCGTCGTTCGTGAGACTATTGATTTTACGCCGATAAAAGCTTACAAAAGTTTTTGTGTGTTTGTTAACACTGAATTGTATTTTTACAAAGTGCTCAACATTACATTCCTACCTCTTACTAGCAAAATGTTAATTGTTCATAGTTAAACTGAAACCTCTAATTAATAGAATAATGAGAAAAACATTTTGTGTCAGTGTCATCTGATTAGTTGATGCCAAGGTGATAAATCTCTGTTGTCGTGTAATTTTTTACAACGGCGAGAAATTTTAAAATTCGAAACTAAATTAACATTTTGACGGAATATGTCACATAATTCTCGGTCGAGCAGATATTGATAACCACGGTTACACCTGCGCGGTACCCGTTCCGAATATCGGGATGAAAGTATCCTATGTCCTTTCTCAGGCTCTAGAATATCTGTGTACCAAATTTCAGTTTAATCTGTTCAG